>JBAJHW010000003.1:1518461-4505961 GCA_037013535.1 Intellagama lesueurii | reverse complement strand
TTCAGTCTGATTTTGTGTGTGTACGGTATGTGTTTCTCTATGCACGAATGCTCACTCATTGTAGCCCTTGGCTCCACCCCCCATGGACCACTGGCTCCACCCCCTTTTCACCCCACCCCCACCCCAAGGGACCCCAGCTGCCACTGCAGTCTGGACTTGCTTCCCCAGCGTAGCACTTTCTGGATGCCTTGGAGGGACAAGTTCCAGAAACCTTTAGCCAAGTCCTTCCACACATCAGGAGGGCACCCGGTGGAGGACAGGAAGGCTGAGTTAAGATCGGTGTCAATCAACTTATCTATCTGGAAAACAAATCACTATTTTTAATAGAAATTTCCCTCCTAATCCCCTTGCTTGAAGAGAAGTGACTATTTACAAACTTGTGCTAAAAGTGATTTTCTCCCAGCTTAAGGATGCTGGCGTTACTTAGAGGCACCCTCCCTTTAAAAAGACAAACAGAGAGGTTCTAGCTTATAGGCAGGGGAATGATTCTTCCAAAAAGTGGTGCTGCTGCTGAAAGAATGCTTTGCAGCTACTGTGGGTTGCCAGAAAGATAAACAAGTAAGTTCTAAATCAGAACAAGCCTCTCTATGAGAAACCGAAGCTATAATAGGCCGGGCACATGATCATAAGACAAGATTCACTGGAATAGACAATAAGGTTGGGAAAAGCGGAAAATAGTAGGAAAAGAGGAGCCATAAACATGAGATGGGTTGTCTTAATAAAGGAAGCCATGGCCTTTTAAGTTTGTAAAACCTGAGCAGGGCTTTTAATGACAGGATCTTTGGGAGGTCATTCATTCTTCTTTGGGCTGCTTTGAATCAGAAGCAAGTTAACAGCACCTGACAGGCACACACAAGCACATTCACCCTCCCCGAAATTTACAATAGTATGAATCCTGTATTCCTGGACTGGAAGAGAACAGGAGGTGGCTGCTGCCCCATGCTGTTGCAGAGTTTTGAATTTTTAGTTAAATTCCTCTAGCTGCGCTGCAGAAGTTCAGGGAGTCACAGAGCAGAACAGTTTTGAGTTCCCCAGATTGATCCACTCCTTTTTCTCATCAACTGGCACTTACAGTCTCAATAAGGTCACTCTGAGACATTAGTTGGAGAAAGAACAAGAACATTTTATTTACATACAGTGGGACAGATCATACAGCAAACTGGAAAACACGACTGCTTTCAACAACAGACTTCAACAGACTCACTGTCTGCTTCCAACAGACAAAAGAGAGGGGGAAAGAGCAGAGCAGGGAGGTGTGGCTCTGAATTCAGAGGCAGGGAAGGAACGATTGGATAGTGCCGGATAGATGGACAGTCGCCCCAACTCAGAAGAGTCCCTCCCATCCAAACCTACTAAAGGCAGTATGCGAGGTTGCAAAAGCTTCAACACGTCCTGCCTGTTCTCCACTCTATTTTTGCATCTTCTGCCACGGGATCTTTAGCCAAGCAGATTGCAGGCTAGCAGAAGGTGCTGCTCGGAGAAGGGCTTTTCTCCTGCAAGAAGAGGCCTCTGCCAAATTCGAACCCACTGCCACAATCACATCTGGAAGTTTGGGCAGCACCCTAAAGTTGCCCAGCTACTCCCACTTGCCGTCAAGTCATTTTCTGGAGTGGGATTTACTTTAAGCAGCCTGAAGCTTATCAGGTTAAACTTGGAATCCTGATCGGTAGCCAGTTTGTGAATGGAATGCTCACGGCTGTTACCAAGCCCGAGTTTGTTTATTGCCTTTGAATCCATTGGGGGTCCGTTCACGCCCACCCCCACCCCAAGACCCATTGTTTCAGTGGGCCTACTCTAACTGTGTCTGGCTATGCTAAACCGCTTGTGACCGTGAGAGTAGGCCTATTTGAATCCAGGGAATTTAAGGAAGAGTTGACTTACCAAAATCCTGTTGATAGAAGGGGCTTATAGAATCATAGAAAAGTGAAGTTGGAAGGGGCCTACAAAGGCCATCCAGCCCAACCCCCAGCCCAAGGCAGGAATACCTGCAGGCTTAATCTAATGTGACTCACTACACTAAGACACAAGATCTGGGCCACTGTTAAACACTGTTGAAATCACACCTTTTGTTGGAAAGAGGGGGTGCTTCACTAGGAATCAGTGAACACTCACAATCCTTTGTTTCTGCCACCATCGTAGAAGGTACTCAGAAATCAGAGTCTCGTTTATTGGAGGTTTCCTTTTGAAACACAGTATAAAAATCCTCAGTAGAACAGCCATGTGTAGTATTTATTGCCTTGTAAGCTTCTGTTGTCTTGTGTCTGTTGTGCATGGGGCCCTTGCTTCTCCTCTGCTAGGCAGCTGATGTCTTGCAAAGCTTATTCAGTGCCACTCTCATCTTAATCTCAAACAGCAGCAAGTTCGGGGGGGTTGTGTGTTTGTGGGGGGGGGGAGTTTTGCATTTGTCTGCCCTGTTGTGCTAGTGAATGAAGGATAGCCTCTTTATATTTGCTCCGGCCTGGTGTCTGTTTTCTGTCTCCTGGAGGAAAGTTTACAACAGTACCCTGAAACAACATAGGCCATACGTTACTGCACATAGATGTAGCATACCCCCAAGAACCAATGAATATTTAGCATGTTCTCCTTGTGAAACTGATGTTTCAGTCAACATTTCATTCTCTTTCCAGCTGTCTGACGAAGTCCACGAAAGCTAACATTAAAATATAATAGTTAGTCTTTAAAGTGCCAAATGTTTTTGTCTTGTCTTGTCTCTTTGGATTTTGCCTGATGTTTTTTATATCAAAGAGCTGGTTTGGAAACAATCTAATATTTGTGATAATTTATGGTGTTTTACGGTGGCGTGACCTTTGGTGACTTAGACCTACAATGGCCACAACGAGTGTATTAGAATTTAAAGCAGGACAAGCCTTTTGCGTTATGTTTTCTATCACTTTCTACAACAGATGAACTTGGCAATTTTACTGTAAGGGAAAAGAAAGCCAAGCCCAAGGGGTAGAGCCCAGGAGGGAGTAAATGCAATGTTCTCGGATGCCCCCTTGAATGTGGGGTTGAGTGTGTCAGGGAAACGGCGTGCCGCGTCATCAGAAAGCTATCAGGCAAAATCCGAAGAAACAAAGCAAAGCAAAGGGAGACAAAAATATGTGGCGCCTTAAAGATGAACTATTAGATTTTAACGTGAGCTTTCGTGGACTTGTCCACTTCGTCAGACAGATTGGGGGGGGGGGGGAATGAAATGCAGAAAGCTAGAAACGGTGACCTAGCAGGGTCACCCAGGGTGGAAGGGTCAAAGCTGAGACATCAGGATAATGGGGAGGATGACCTCTTCGAGATGAATGGTCGCATCAGCAGAAAAGAATTGATTGTTCCTGTGGTGATGGGGGCAAAGGAACCCCTGAAGGGCAGCGGCTGAGCAGCAGTAGCAGTAGAAGGTGACCCTGACAGAGGATCCTGCAGCAGGAACAGCCAAGCAAACGATTCCTAGGACCAAATAAGTACTAGGTACTCTTGTATTTCCGATCACCATGTAGGGGCGTGAAAGCTGGTCAGTGAAGAAAGCTGCCGGGGGGGGGGGGGGAATTGATTCATTTGAAATGTAGTGCTGAAGGAAAGCTTTGGGGATACCCCAGACTGCCAGAAAGACAAACGGTGTGTGTGTGTGTGTGTGTGTGTGTGTGTGTGTGTGTGTGTGTCCTAGATCAAATCAAGCCTGAACTGTCTCTGGAGGCAAACATGTTGAAACTGAGGTTGTCCTACTTTGGGCACCTCCTGAGAAGGCAGGATTCTCTAGAAAAGGCAATAATGCTGGGAAAGGTGGGAGGCAGCAGGAAAAGAGGAAGACCCAATATGAGATGGACTGACTCCCTCAAGGAAGCCACATACTTGAATTTTCAAGAGCTGAGCACGGCACTCGAGGGCAGGACATTTTGGAGATTTTTCATTCATAAGTCAGATGCGACTTGACACCTCACGACGACGACAAAGAAAGCCATGTCGAGCCACTGTTTACATTTTCGGATGATTCAGTCCCAGAATCCCCCAAACAGCATGTTTGGCTGGAGGATTCTGGGAGTTGTCCTCTGAACTCTGCAGAACTTTTGATTCCAGCTATTCCTTCTCCCCCCCCCCTTTCAAGATGGGAGGATCCTGAACCCTTGGCCTTCCACAGGCAAACCACAGGCCTGTCTGTGGATTTACACACTTTTCCTTCCTCGTTTTGCAATTGTTTCATCTTCCAGGGGCCTGATTTGGGCTAAACCACACATTCCTGGTAATTAGGAAATTGCATTTCCTTCCTTCGCTGTGTCAATGTAATTTCAAGACATTCAAAATTAAACAGAGAGGTCACAAACTAAGCTATCAGGAGGGGGAAACGAAGAGTTTGTGAATGGAGATTACAAAAGCTTTCCCGAGTCCCATCAGCCTACGGTTGGCTCTTTCAGCTTGACGGTGTTAAATTCCCTTGTCCAGGAGCAGAGAGAAGTTAATTTTTTGACTGCAACAGCCTTCAGCCAGCAGAGACTTTAAAAGCAACATTACAAATAACGTGAGTGCTTTAAGCACTATGGGGCGGTATATAGGCAACATATTTGGCTTGGTTTGGCTTTTTTGCAAATGTAACCCTTGCAGTCATTAACTACTTTAGGGTGGCCTTGAACTATACTGTAATGAATGACTCATCAAAACTTACTTTCCAGGTTCAAGTCCGGACAAATAAATGGATTGCCCTTGAAATACTTTGTGATCCTTTTTAATTTGATCTCCTTTTTTTCTAACTTGGGCACCTTAAGAAAAAAAAAGAAAAGGAAAGCCACTCTGAGACAGAGATCTGCCCACAGAGGATTAAAGCCTGCCTCAGCTTTTCTCCCAGGGACCTGTCAACTCATGTGAAAGATGTTCAGCAGCGCTAACCATGAGTTCCCCCTGTTCTGTCCTGGCTGTCAGCAGCAGAGCTGAGAACCTGTCAGGCGATGGGGCTTCGTGTCACTGGGTTGCTTCCTCGGAACTGACACCAGGCTCCGGTAATTACGAGGCCAACCATGTGGAACAGACAGAGGCAGTGTTGCTTAATGCTTAGAGGAGGGAGCAGTTGGGGGGGGGGAGGGAGAGAAAGAGAGAGAGAGAGAGAGACCCATGGCTCCATCTAGTATAGAAAACTCTGTCCTTTTAAGGGTTTAATATAGCTTGCCAGCCTCCCAAAAACCCGTGGGAACATCAGGTAGAGAAGGTGTCAGAAAGCTTGTCCATTCCCCCTCACCTAGACCGCTGGCAAGGGATGGGCAACTGGAGCAAATCAAGCCTGAACTATCTCTGGAGACAAAGATGCTGAAACGGAGGCTGTCCTACTTTGGGCACAGAATGAGAAGGCAGGATTCTCTGGAAAAGACAATCATGTTGGGAAAGGTGGAAGGCAGCAGGAAACGAGGAAGGCCAAATATGAGATGGAAGGACTCCCTAACGGAAGCCACAGGCTTGAGCTGAACAGGGCAGTTGAGAGCAGGTCATTTTGGAGATTGTTCATTTATGAGGTTGCCACGCGTCCGGGGCAACTTGACGGCACAAACAAACCAGCTACCGAAGGGGACAGGCAGAGATTGGGAAAGTTACTTCTAGGTCTTAAAGTTACTTCTAGGTCTTAAAGCCCTAGGCATCAAGGCCACTCAGCCGTTCAGAATTGCCCACCCTGTGCAGTGATTATGCCGGCTGGTACATTGGCTGAAATCCTGTTACGCAAACAGCGTAATCTTTAGACGCCTTTTGCCATGAGTTAAGAAATTTCCGTAGGCCTTCCTTCTCGCACCTCACGTCACCCGACTTAGTATGCAGCAGATCGTGCTCGTCGGAAGGTATTTAAGGATCAGACTTTCTGATCTGACAAATACTTATGGAGATTTCTTAACCTATACCGATTTGCTTCCAAAGTTACGCTGTTTATGCAACGGCATGGCAGGTTTTCAGCCTCGATCAAAGTTGCAACTGCCATATTGATAAGGGGGGGATTCTAGAGCTTTTAGTGGCCACTCTGGCTGGGGGTACTGTGGAAGCTTCTGAAACATCTGCCTGAATGAGTGAGAGTTTCTCCTAACGAGGCCACTTTCTCTGCATGTAGCCAACGAGCATCCCAAGAGCACCTGTTCTGCCCTAGTTTTCTCCCTGACAACCTAGCTATCTGTTTGCGAGGATTTTTGTGGAATGATAGGAGATTCGTAAGATATAAGATGGTACAGTCTAGTCGAGTAAGCCCCAAAAGCTGCACCTCTGGCTTCACTGCCATCAGGCGAGGTACTATGGCCAGAATCCTCCTGGTATTCACATGAGGTTTGCATAATTTGCTGTGGCTAATTGAAGTTGTTCCCTGGATATGCACTCAGGTGTGCAACCAAGATGCACCGAGCCATGTCCTCAATTATTTGCAGCTAATTATACCGCTGACCGCCGAAGAATTGATGGTTTTGAATTGTGGTGCTGGAGGAGACTCTTGAGAGTCCCCTGGACTGCAAAGAGAACAAACCTATCCGTTCTGAAGGAAATCAACCCTGAGTGTTCACTGGAAGGACAGATCCTGAAGCTGAGGCTCCAATACTTTGGCCATCTGATGAGAAGAGAAGACTCCCTGGAAAAGACCCTGATGTTGGGAAAGTGTGAGGGCAAGAGGAGAAGGGGACGACAGAGGACGAGATGGTTGGACAGTGTCATCGAAGCTACCAACATGAATCTGACCCAACTCCGGGAGGCAGTGGAAGACAGGAGGGCCTGGCGTGCTCTGGTCCATGGGGTCACGAAGAGTCGGACACGACTTAACGACTAAACAACAACAAAAATTATACCGCTCACAAACACCAGGAGGATTCCAGACTGCACCTCTGATGCTTTCTGATCTTCACAAATCAGCAAACGGGGAAAGCTGGCTTCCCATCGCTCCCCCCTTGACTCAAATCCTCTGGTGCTTTTTAATGTTCCCAAAATGGAAACAGAATCATGCTGATGATTCATTTTCTCCACCCCTAGCCTATTTTCTGAGTTTCAAAATGTGCTCCTCAGTGGGGCAACAGAATTTAACTTCCAGGGAATTGTTCAAAGCTGGCTGGACAACTCAGTGAGTTAGGCGTCTGGCTGCAGAGGCTGGGAGTTCAAATTCTCCCACTGTGCATCTCAGAAGAGCCAGCCTGGGTGGCCTTGGGCCAGCTGCACAGTCCCAGAGCTGCCCCCTAGAGGAAAGGAAGGGGAAAGCACTTCTGTATACGTACTCTCTATGGAGAAAATCCCTGAAAAGGTCACCTTAAGTCAAGAACTGACTTGACAGCACATCATCATCATCATTATTATTTAAAAAACACCAGGTGCAGTAAATCAAAATTATAAAAACATTGACTGGTATTATATAAGATACTGTACATGTTTGAACCAAAAACCTCAGTATCTGTTAAATATCGGGGCAGTATGTACGCTGTTCCTAATACTGCCAGGTTTTTTTAGCTCTGGTGGTGGTGTGATTTCTGAGATCTGCAACTGCTTATAGTACTGTGTGAAGTTTCTTGATATGGTTCCCAAAGCCCCAATGACTACGGGGACCACGGAAGTGTGTTTCTTTCAGAGGCAAGATGTGTCGATGGCCAGGTCTCTGTACTTTGTTAGTTTTTCCAATTCTTTATTTTCAACTCTGCCATCTCCTGGAATTGCAACGTCAATGATCCGGACATTTATTCGTTCTATTACTACTAGGTCTGGTGTGTTATGTTCAAGGCGTCTGTCTGTTTGGATCCGGAAATCCCACAGGATATTGACTTCCTCATTTTCTGACACCTTCTCTACCCGATGTTCCCACAAGTTTTTGGAGGCTGGCAAGTTACATGTTTTTGCATAACGACCCGTGCACTAACTTTGCCACTCGATCGTGTCTAACTTTGTAATCTGTTTGTGCAATCGTTCGACATTTGCAGATGAGGTGTGACACAGTTTCATCTTTTTCTCGGCAGAGTTGACATTTGCTGTTAGCACTAATTCCTTGGATCTTAGCTTTCATCATGTTGGTTTGGAGCGCTTGTTCTTGTGCAGCCAAAATCAAGCCTTCGGTTTCTTTCTTAAGGGTCCCCAGTTGTTGTTGAAAAATACCAGACACAGTCAATCAAAATTATAAAAACATTGAGTGGTATTATGTAACAGATACAAGTTTTAACCAAAAACCTCAGTATCTGTTAAATATTGGCACAGTATGTATGCTGTTCCTAATATTGCCACCATTATTATTATTATTATTATTATTATTATTATTATTATTATTATTATTATTATTATTATTATTATTATTATTACAGGTCCATTTTGTGCATTGATAGAGACAATGCAAAAAAAAAAAGGGGGGCAAGCAAAAACACTCGAGGGATTTAACTGCCGCGTCACTGGGGATTAAATCACCTGGCAAACAGAACACAGAGAGAAAGGGGGAGAGAGAAGATCTGTCTGAGAACCCATTTTTTAATTCCCGGTTATATAAAACCAATCATACACTGTTTGCACAGCCTTCCTCTCCATCGCTCTGTATTTCCTTTCTCCTCCTGAGAGCCGCATACTGTCAGCAGAAATGTAATTCCTTTAATGAGCGTGCAGGGATACATCGGCTTGATGTGGGAGGTGGGGGCTTGTGTTGGAGGAGAACCTCTCGGGTCACGAGGGGTCAAACTCTGCAGCAAAGACACAGCCCTATCATCCTTTTATAGGACAAGACTCGGACATTGAAGGGTTTTGTATAGGTGTGCGCGCAAACACACATAATGGAGGAGGAGGTTTCTGTTTCTCCAAAAGGACTTCTCCACAAATGAAAAACAAGGAAAAGGGGGAAGAAAGATAGACAATGCTGGCTTTGTGAGGCTCTAGGCTTGAAAAGCAGGCAACAAACGGCCACCCGTCTGAAGGTGTGTTCGTGGCCAGCCTGGTCCAGACTGCCTGTTGTGGGAAAGCCGCTTTGCTGTTTCCGGCCGGCAGCTTTGGCCGCCACACGGTGGTGAGAGAGCAGGTGCTTTGCATAGTTATGTAAGTTTAGGAAAGGGAGGAGGGTTTGAGCCGGTTGCTGAAGGATGCAAAAGCCGAACCTGGAATGACCCAGCCTTGTTGGACTTGAATCCATATCCCGGAATGCAGAATCTTTGCAAAACTCAGCCGAAACAGCCGTGATCGACAAGCGGTAAAGAAATGTTGGAGGTGCCAAGATCTGGTGCAGAGTGGGCTTTCTACCCCTCTCGTTCAGAGTCCGAAGCGTTAGCCGGCTCTGGTTTCTAAGATGAGATACACAGCTTCAGAAACAGCAAGGAACAAAAAGGGGGGTTTTGAGAACCCATGAATTGTTTATGAGCTCACCAACAAATATAAGGTCAGACGAAGAAAAAGTGCATTTTTTTAGCCTACAAAAAAAAAAAGGGAAAGTCCGCATGGTCCTTGCACATGATCCAACCGTGAGGGTGGGCAGGACCTTGATGAGACCACGGTCACACAAAGCGGCTAGCTTTCCACTCCGCCGGAGTCTTCGTCAGGCTGTCTTTCCCAATCATGTTAAACAAAGATTTGCCAGTCGCCCAGCTGCTGCCCCCTTGGGAACTTATCTCAAAACACATGGTTCTCAGAACCCCAGACGAACCCCATATCGGAGAGGTTGGAATAAAATTTAGTCCCTGCACACGGTAAGCCAATTTCAGCCAAATTTAAGAGTACGATCTAGTGTTTGAAGGAAGATGCAGTCCTCAGTTTGCAGTCCTGCTCGGGTGATACTAAATATCCGTGGTTATCGATACTGCCCTGGTTAGCCACAGTATTTTCTGGACTACAGAGACCAGAACCCCCAATTTACATGCCCGCTGCCTGAGGCTGGGGGTCTGACTGTTCTAGTAACATTTCCTAACTGTGAATCAGATGCACTGTAAAATGATCTCTGGTTCACCCTCAAAACGGTCTCTTCCGGATCAACTTCGAAGCTTCTCAACCATGCTTAGTTCTAGGGTCTCGGAGTAGAAGTGGATGGAGACTTTTTTCTCCTACCTTGATGGGGCCGGTGGGTGGGTGGGTGTCCTTCCTTGAGCCAGCCACCCACCCGCTCGCCCGCCTTGCCTAGCCATCTTCTGCAGAGCACTTCACCTCTGTTTTGTTTTAAGTTTACAGCGTACGATTCCAGCTCCTCTCCGGCCTAATCGATATGTCTATTTATTTGCAGAAGTACTAATTCCACCGCTTCACCTGTAGCCGCAAAGGTGGCTCTGGCTTACATTAAACACAGATCAATAAAAGAAACAGCAACAAAAGCCCATTAAAACGGCAGAAAAGGGAAAAGCAAAGAGAGAGAGAGGGGACCAAGAAAAATTCCTTACACTTCACTGAAGCAAAAAAAAAAAAAGGATCTCCAGCATTTTAAATCATGACAGAACAAGAGAAAATTCACCTGTTGTTGTTGTTGTTGTCCTTCTTTTGTGCTGTCAAGTGACCTTGGAAATATCCTATCATGAACAGCCCCACTTGGTTCTTGCTCAAGCCCATGACTTCATTTACTGAATCAATCCATCTCATGTTTGGTCTTCCTCTTTTCCTACTGCCTTCAACTTTTCCCAACATTCCTGTCTTTTCCTGTCTTCTCATGATGTGCCCAAAGTAGGACAGCTTCAGTTTTGTCG
This sequence comes from Intellagama lesueurii, assembly GCA_037013535.1. Classification (NCBI taxonomy): domain Eukaryota; kingdom Metazoa; phylum Chordata; class Lepidosauria; order Squamata; family Agamidae; genus Intellagama; species Intellagama lesueurii. Next base: position 4,495,348 of record JBAJHW010000003.1, on the reverse strand, counting down.
TTTCGAGAGGTTTGGCTTCCTCGGTTTCCCGGTATTTATTTGTTTTATTTATTTCGGTAAACACGTCTCAAGGAGAAAGTTCCACAATGTAGGTGTCATCACTTAAAAAACAACCACCACCATCTTATCCTCTCTCTGTTTCATCTTGTGATGGGATGCAGAACCTGGTGTCTCTTCTAATGGAAATCTGAACAAAGTCTGTGCATTTCATGCAGAGTTCCTGGTGGGGTAGCTGCTGTGGTTGAGTCTAGAGTAGTGGTTCCCAACCTTGGATCCCCAGAGGTTCTTGGACTCCAACTTCCAGAAATCCTGGCCGGCACCACTAGTGGGTGAAGACCTCTGGGAATTTTAGTCCATGAACACCTGGGTTGCCCACGGTTGGGAACCACTGCAGTAGAGCAACTGCTTCTTCTCCTAACCTCACTCAGGAAATCTCCCAGGGCAGGTTCAATAAAGCCACGGAAGTTCTTCCCAGCTTACCCTTTGTGACCTAGATCTGTTTTAAGAAGCAGACAGGGCGGCTCTGCTTCAGAAGAGATTACGTCCCTTCAAATAGTTGTTGTTGTTGTTTAGTCGTTAAGTCGTGTCCGACTCTTCGTGACCCCATGGACCAGAGCACACCAGGCCCTCCTGTCTTCCACTGCCTCCCGGAGTTGGGTCCAATTCATGTTGGTCGCTTCGATGACACTGTCCAGCCATCTCGTCCTCTGTCGTCCCCTTCTCCTCTTGCCTTCACACTTTCCCAACATCAGGGTCTTTTCCAGGGAGTCTTCTCTTCTCATGAGATGGCCAAAGTATTGGAGCCTCAGCTTCAGGTTCTGTCCTTCCAGTGAGCACTCAGGGTTGATTTCCTCCAAAATGGAGAGGTTTGTTCTCCTTGCAGTCCAGGGGACTCTCAAGAGTCTCCTCCAGCACCACAATTCTAAAGCATCAATTCTTCGGCGGTCGGCCTTCTCTATGGTCCAGCTCTCACTTCCATACATCACTACTGGTACTTCAAATAGTAGACAACTTCAAATATAAATACTGTCTTTTAATAGCCGCTTGAACAGAGGATTGTAAAGCAGGGCACATGGCCACCCTAGACCTATGTAGATGTTTCTCTGAGGAAGCATGAACAACAGCTACAAACAGAAAGAAGGTAGGGGAAAGAGAGAGAGAACGAACGAACGAACGAATGAATAGTAGAGTTGAAAGAAATCTAAAGGCCATCTAGTCCAACCCCAGCGCAGCCAGTTTCATGAAATTGCTCTGGTTCTCTGGATTTCCAAGCAGGAAGACAAAGCCTTGGCATCCACCCCTACTCATGTCCAGCTACTGCTGGGGCTCACTGTCTCAACGTGAGATGGTGTCTGTGTCTCTCATTCCAGATGCTGCAATGACCCGGCAAGGACCTATCCCCAGTTCTCAAGTTTTAGCCCAGATCTCTCAGGAAATGAGCTCCCGTTAATCTAACGACCCTCATGGGTGGGGGTGGGGGTGGTGAGGACACGGATCTACTTGATTCCTTAGCCCCCAACCACGCCACGCCTTTGCGCTCCACAGCTGTCAGTGGAAGGATTTTTTGACTGGACAGGACGAGGAGTGAAGCCCCATGAAGGCTGAGGAGAAAGAGCTAAAAATCATCCTGCCAATATATTCAGGAGTCCAAAGCACTTGGAATAAAGCAGAGGCTCCGAGACCACAAAGCCACATCTTTCAGACTTCTCGACTATAAAACTGCTCTCTTAATGCATCAAATAAATATAAGCAGGGAAGAGGGAAAGGCAGCCTGCCTTGACTCCATTCCAGAGGCATCCTTTATTTATTTAAGCCCCATTAAGCCCCACCCTATAATTCGGATTATACAATTTCTGGATAAGTAGCCTCTTATCTATGTGCTTCCAACCTAATTTATCCCTGAGATAAATATCCTTTGGATAGAGCAAAATAAATGCAGCCAGAGAGAGAGGGGGGAAAAAGCCACATAAAGCTTCATTGTGGGACCCAGAACAGATTCTGAACAAAGATGATGCTAGACACACACACTCACACACACACACACAGAGAAACCAACAACACCAAGTGACCCACGCTAATGCCTCCTTGGTTTTCATTTATAATCATAGCTTCTCACTCCCAGCCTTCCAGTTTTTGAAGAAGAAGAATAGAATAATAGATGTACCGCTTTTGAGAGCCACATAATGAGTTGTCTAAAATGAAAACTTTCTATACCTAAACTGCTGGGGTAAAGAGGAAAGTGGCGGGTGGGAGAAGTCCCGCATTGTAGAGTAATTCAGAACAGTAATTAACAATGGGTGTGTTGATTCCCTTCCTGTAGCAAATTTTTGCACCATGTAAATTTTGGTGCAGGGGGTCAGAACGCCCGTCCCCCTACACTCAGTACGGCTAGTCTTTCATATGAGCAGTTGGATTCGATGGCCTTACAGGTAGGGATGTTGGCAAGCCTTTGGGTCCAAGTCCCAAGTCCGAGTCCCTATAACAAGCAAGCCTTTCTGCCCTTAAACAAAGGGAGGGATGGGTGGGTTCCGAGTCGCGAATCAAGTCCACTCCAAATCATTGAAAAAGAAAAACCCAAACCAAGGTCAAGTCAAGTGACTTAATTCTGACTTGACAGCAAGTCCTGTGGCTTGGGTCCTGCTGATAGGCGCCTTCCAACTCAATTATTCTATGATTCGACGTGGATGAAAACCTGGAAGATCAGAAACATACCATGGTCCCAGCTCCAATGGCAAACATTTTCAGTTCATTTATATACATCTGGAGAACAGAAAAAAGTGCCTTTCCTGAGTCACACCTGTCGCGATTTGACCCTTTTTGGATCCCACACCTCTGGAACCTATGTGGCGTTGGACCCACTCGTGCCTTGGTCTGTGCACCTAGACTCAGACCTCAGAGCACACCAGGGTAAAACTAAACTCTTTCCTTTCTTCCACTGCTGCCACCAGGAGATCCCTAGATCCCCATAACTCCTTTAGAAAGAATCAGGTCCACTCTTTAATGAAATAGAAAGATCTTTAGTTTATTTGCTTATTTGTTTCAGTATTATAATATTCAGATCTATTCCTTCTCCCTTCCAGTCACTGGTCAATCACTTCTCAGATCTCCTACTATATTTTCATCATTCTAATCACAATCACATAAATCTCTGAACTCTCTAATCAAACTCCTTCCAAAACTCTGATCTGATCTCCTCTCCCCCTCAGGCTCTGCCTCTTATACTCTGCCTCTTGGCTCCGCCTCTCAGCAACATAAATATGTATGACTCACTCTAACTAAACCTGAGCCATGACCACATTTAAAGGAGAACGCTACAGACCTCCCCCCTTACTTAGGTTTGTTTGGGAGGGGAAACACATTTTTCCTCCTGAACAAACAGGTGCAATTGCTTAAACTTTTTTTTTTTCTCATAACATTTTACCTTTCACATTTTTACTAAATATCAACCAATACCTTACCTTATCATTTAATCATCAATACCATACTTTACCTTTTCATCTACTAATCAATAATATACATTACCTTATCATTTAATAATCAATACAATACTTTACCTTATCATCTACTAATCAATAATATACCTTACCTTATCATTTTACAGAATTTACAACCATACAGAAATCACGATCCTGAACTTTTACATAAATAATTAACTGTGAATTATAGTCCATTTCAGTTTATAATAAAAGTCCTGGTATCATTCATCTAGCCTCCTGGAAAGCACATCTGCGACAACGTTGTGGGCTTTCGAGGCAAGAACTGAGTCTCTGTTGCAAGGGCAAAATTTGCAAAGTCCAAGTCTCTCACTTTCCCGTCGTAGTCTGGCGCACCATGGACTGGTCCGGTTGTGGTCATCTCCTTCAGCTGGACACACCTCTGCTGGCACTCAGGAGTCCCTCTGTTGACCACTGGCTCCTTCCTCCGCACCCTTTTCCATCGACTGGCGGTCATCGGCCACTCGGTTGTCCACAGGATGTCATCTGCTGGTCGTTTTATAGTGACGTCATCTTTAAGTCTGGCTCGGGGCTTCACTTGCTTAGCTAGGGAAAGGGTAGGCAGTTCCCTCTTCTCCTCCCGAACATCTTTAGATGCATCGCTCTTTGAGGCATCAAGGCCTTCCTCCTTCTGTATCACATAATTGACATTGTTCAATTTTGTCACTACTTTATAGGGATCCTCCCAAGCTAATTGTAGCTTGTGTCCTCTGATTGGCCTAAGCAAGAGAACTTCCTCCTCCGGCCCAAAAGTTCTTTCACGGGCTTTCTTATCGTACCATGCCTTCTGTTTAGCCTGGGCAGCCCTCAAATTCCTCCCAGCCAACTCCAGAGAACGTTGCAAGGTGTTTTGCAACTTATATACATATTCGACTACTGACTCTGGGTCACTTTCTCTATGGTCTTCCCAGTTCATGCGGAGCAAATCTAAGGGTCCGCGTGCCTCTTGTCCTAGCAGTAACTCAAAAGGACTAAATCCCGTGCTCTCTTGAGGGATGCTCCTATAAGCATATAGTAAGGGTTGTATTTTGCAGTCCCAATCATTTGGGTTCTCTGCTACATACGCCTTAATCATGCGCACTAAAGTGCCATTGAATTTCTCAACTAGCCCGTTGGTCTCTGGATGATATGGAGTCGAGTTGATTTGGGTAATTCCACAAGCCTTCCATAACCTTTTGATCAGTTTGGATGTGAAACTCATTCCCAAATCGCTGACTATCTCGCTGGCAAATCCCAATCGGCTTATGTAATTGATTAGGGCATCTGCCACGGTGTCAGTTTCCATGTTGCGCAAAGGAATTGCCTTGGGATATCTAGTGGCAAAATCCATTATGGTCAAGATGTATTTATTTCCCCTACGGGTGGCATTAGGTAAGGGACCCACTAGATCGATTCCCAGCCTTTGGAACGGTGTAGAGATGACTGGCAGAGGACATAATTTGGCTTTGGTCCTGTCCTGCCCAGTCCCTCGTCTCTGACAGACATCACACGTTTTACAGAAACTAGTAATCTGTTTGCCCATACCTGGCCAAAAGAAGTTCTGGCCAACCCGTCTTTTGGTTCTGGTGATCCCCATGTGAGCTCCAAATAAACTGCTGTGAGCTTGATTAATGATTTTCTCCCTGTATTTACTAGGGACCACTAATTGCTTTCGGGGTTCCCCTTTTCCTCGGTATGGAGTAGCTAACGTTTCCCTGTACAGAAGGTCTTTGGTTAAGCTAAAGCTCTCAGGGCACTCAGGAGACAGTACAGTGGGAGTCCTGGCAGCTTCAAAGCAAACTCCCAAGCTAATGTCCTCCTTCTGCTCCTGGGCAAAATTGTTATTTGTTTTGGGATTCTGTAGTAGCATGAGTTCTGCCTCAGCCCCATCATCAAGCTGGGTTGCCACGGTAACCGCTCCACCTTCTACAGTATCGGTTTGAGCTGCAGAGGGTGAGTTTTGACCCCCCCTTTGAGCGGGTAAGCACTAACGCACTCTTGACATGCTCTATTAAATCCCAACCAAGGAGAAAAGCTGCTGGTATTTCATCTGACACAGCTACTTGCCACTTTCCAGACCAATTCTGGTATTCTACTGGTATCTCAGCCACTTTTAAAACCACGGTTTCCTTCCCAATTCCCTTTAAAGACATTTCTTTGCCAGGAATAATGTCATCCTGGGCTACTAAATCGGAATGGACAATGGAGATTTGAGATCCTGTATCTCTTATTGCAATGTACTTCTTTCCTTTCACAACTATCTCTTCACCTGCGTTTCTGAGAAGGGTCTGGTCATTGCTGATATAGAAACAATGGACTACTTGGGCTATAGGAATATCTTCCTCCTCATGGTCAGTAGAAGTGGTGGTGGTTATGGGATCAGGTCTCTGTCTACTATTTTCCTCCCCTGATTCCACTTGCTTGACACAATACACCTTTTTGGTTAGAGAATCATTTCTCTGCAAGTTGGGGTATGGTTGCCTACACTGGAATTGTAAGTGGCCTGGTTGCCCACAGTTAAAACATTTAAAATTCCTTTTGTCATTCTGAGGTACTTTGGCGAACCGTGCCTCAGGGTTTGATGTTTTTGGCGGGCTAGCCCTTGGCAACTTTGGGGAAGTCCCGCCCTGACCTTCTCTCTCAGGATTCCTGCTGAGGTAATTTTTATTAAAAGGCTTTTTATAGTTATTGTCCCAGTTTGGTTTATTTACTCTCAGCTCTGAAAATCTAGGGTTCCTGTAAGCATTAATCAAATCAGTTTGTTCTCCCGCTTCCCATAAATTTTTAGGATTCTTGTCCCTTACTAAATACCGTAGTTCTCCAGGTAATAGGGAGTAAAACTGTTCTAGCCCAATTAAATCCTTCAACTGTTCTAAAGAAGTGATCTCCTCTCTTTCAATCCACTTATCCAGAGTCTGCGCCAATCTAGCTCCCAACTGAGAGTACGATTCATCCTGCTTTTTAGAGAGAGAGCGAAATTTCCGCCTCAGGTGTTCAGAGTTCAGACAAAATCTTGAATAAACCATCTTTTTATATGCCTCAAAATCTCTTGCCTTCTCGGGATTCATCTGGGCATATATTTCTGCCAGATCTCCGCTAACCTGCGCTCTTAAAACCATCATTCTATCTTCATTTCTGATTTCAAAGTCATTGCAGGTGCGTTCAAAAGCAATGAGGAAGGATTCAGGACAGTCCCCTCTTTTGTACTGGGGAAACTTCTTCAAATCTATCTTTGACAGGATTCCACCTCCCCCACTGTTGTTATTATTAAGATTATTGTTTAGAGCAGAAATCTCTAGCTGTCTCATCTGTAGTTGAAAATCCATTTCTTTTTGCCTTAATTCTAGTTCCCTTCTTCTCTCCTCCTGCTCAAATTGTCTGGCCTCCTGCTCAGCTCTTTCTTTGCTTTCCTGTTCCCTCCTTCTCTCCTCCTGCTCAAATTGTCTGGCCTCCTGCTCAGCTCTGAGCTGTAGTTCCTTAAATTTAAATTCCTGTTCCAGTTTCCATCTCTCAAATTCTTGAGGGCTTAATTCCTTATTTCCCTCCAATTCCTGAGGTAACTCTTCAGACTCAGGACTCCCCCTTGTGGCGTGTTTGGGAGGCATCTTTTCCTTTTTGTTTTTTCTTTCTCTGAGGTGATTAGAGCAGCGTTCACAAATTTTTTTAAAGGACCTGTTTTTTTTCTTATCTTACTTCCAGTTACTGATATAAATTTATTTCAAGCCTTTTCTTTTAGTACTTTCCCTCAGATCTGCTATGACCTGGCTTCTGCCTTGTCCACAGCGCTCTCCTATCTCAGAGCCTGGGATTTCACAGCAAGCCCTCTGATCCTCAGATCCTGAGGTAAAACTCAGAAATTTCCTCACAGAGTCGTTCCCTATCTTAGACCCCCCTGATCTGGGTTCTGAGGCCCCGCTACTAAGCTTTTCCCAAAAGCTCTAGCAGGAACCAAACCTCATTGCCACAGATCCTGTCTAAAAGGTACCCTTGACTCAATAAACTCTTTTATAAAGGCTTCACTGGATTATTTCAATAGGCTTCACTGGATTACTTTGTTTCCCGCCGCTGGACACCAATGTCGCGATTTGACCCTTTTTGGATCCCACACCTCTGGAACCTATGTGGCGTTGGACCCACTCGTGCCTTGGTCTGTGCACCTAGACTCAGACCTCAGAGCACACCAGGGTAAAACTAAACTCTTTCCTTTCTTCCACTGCTGCCACCAGGAGATCCCTAGATCCCCATAACTCCTTTAGAAAGAATCAGGTCCACTCTTTAATGAAATAGAAAGATCTTTAGTTTATTTGCTTATTTGTTTCAGTATTATAATATTCAGATCTATTCCTTCTCCCTTCCAGTCACTGGTCAATCACTTCTCAGATCTCCTACTATATTTTCATCATTCTAATCACAATCACATAAATCTCTGAACTCTCTAATCAAACTCCTTCCAAAACTCTCATCTCCCTTCTCCCCCTCAGGCTCTGCCACTTATACTCTGCCTCTTGGCTCCGCCTCTCAGCAACATAAATATGCATGACTCACTCTAACTAAACCTGAGCCATGACCACATTTAAAGGAGAACGCTACAACACCATTGGCCCGTCTTGCTGACTATTGACCCCCGGCTATGCTAACAGTGGAATTCTGGGAGTTGTAGTTTAAAAAGGGGGGTGACTTTTCCTTCTGCAATGGGCTACTCCAGGGGCGGACAGAGGTCAGGCCCGCAGGGTCTTCTGGCGTTCCATTTTAGTCAAAATCCTGAGATCCACCAGGAAAAAACCTGACAGACAAGGTTTTCCATGACAGCATTTGCATCCTTAGAAATTGCTTGGAACGGAATAGAAGGTCCATAGAAACCCGGAGTTTTTGTCACCTTTAACTTTTTATTGTGGTGAAATATTTTAGGACATCAATAGCTACATTTTCTCTTGGCAAAGGACATTCCTGCATTGGAAGGGCTGGCAGGACACAAGGCTCCTCCGGAGGGTGCCCTCCATTTTCTTAGGACTTTACAACTGCCGAGCTGGAAGGGACCCTCAGCATCATCTAGTCCAACCCCTGTCAAGGAGGCCCACGGGGGGGAATCGAACTCCCAACCTCTGGCTCCGCAGCCAGAGACCTAAACCACTGAGCTATCCAGCAATGATATTGTACATTAACTGAAGTCTGACTGAAAGGTAAGGGGACCCTGATGTTGCCTGTCCACGTTGATGCTGGTTTGCCAGATACAGGTCCCCCGTTGCCAGTCCTCCCTGCTCCAATGAGATGCACTGCAATTCTGGTTGGTTTGTTCGTTGGTTTGTTCGTTGGTTCGCTCGTTCGCTTTATTTACTGCCCCATTAGTGCCATGCACTATTCTGGGCAGTCCACAACAAATAAAATAACCAGATGTATAACAGTAAACGACAAAAAGCAGAAAACCATCAAAAACACCAATGGTACAAGGTAATTTATGGGAGCGCAGTCAGAGACGTGACATCAACCAGCGTGGTTATGGAAGCCCCCCCCCCCCGAAAAGCAGTGTTTTGAGTTGCCTTCTCAACATTAGCAGGGAGGGGGCCAGGCATAGCTTCGCCGGCAGCTGGTTCCACAGCATCGGTGCCCTCACGAAGAAGGCCCGGCTCCTCATCGAAGACCTCTGGGCCTCCTTTGGAGGGGGCAACAGGGAGGAGCATCATCGCCTGGGAGGATCTGGTGGGTTGGACACAGGACACGGAGTATGTTTCAAAACCCTGGACAGGTGAGCGTCAAAATCTTGAACCTGATCCAGGACACCGTGGGTAACTCGGGAAGGTGATTATGAAAATAATTTCTGATTCTTCCTCTGTCCATATCACAACTTTATGCAGATCAGCACCTTCTTTTCTATCCTTCTGGGCAAAATGCGCAGGAAGCTATCCTAGAGAAACCCTGTTCTGGGCTTTTCCAGTGAGAGCCCTTCTCCTCCTCCGTGACTCATAGGATGTTCCTTTCGCCTCCGTTAATACAGAGGGCTTTTTTTGGGGGTGACTTTCTAACCCTTTTTTGTCTCTCCTGAAAGCTGGGTTTGCCAGTCTTCCAGGTGGCCCAGAAGCTTCTTGGGGGTGTTTTTCTGGCAACAGACCTAACGCAACGAACACTTCTAAGTTTTGCAAGCATTGCACAGAAAAACAGCCCTGGTGAGGGGATATTCTGGCAGAAATATTACTTTCCCAACTTTTGCAAACAGACACAGATTTCCATTCCCTCTTTCAAGGCTGAGCAGTGGACTGGGGATTGCTCGCCACCTACTGGGCAAGCCTTGTTACTGCTTTCAGAACTTTTGGATGAAAATTTGTAATAAGAGGCCCACAGGCATGTGCTTTTGAAACTACAACTCCCAGAATTCTACAGGCAGGGCTTGTGGAATTTTGGGGATTGTAGTCCAAAAGTACAAATCGGCACACCTTCTAATTTCTAATCTCCTTAACCAGCAAAATGTTTCACGGCGTCTTCAATACCAATAGATTTCTGATCATATGAGCTGCCATGGTTCCTCTACAGCTAAAACTGATGCTGTAATAAATCTGTGAATTGCAAAGGCACCAGGAGATTCCGTGTTGTTTTAGCTGCAAGGGAGTAACACAAATTACCCACCCACCCCAAATAAACCCTGTAACACACTTTCTTCTGGGAGCAACCAATCCATATTGATACTCTGTTGGAAGGATCAATCTACTGGGAGCAACAAACACATATCTCACTGTTGCAGAGTTCTGAATTTCTGGGTAAATTCCTGTAGCTGAAGGGCAGAGATTCACAGAGCAGAATGGCTTTAAGTTCCCCAGAGTAGACCACCCCTTTGTCTCATTAAGCTGGCCCTTACAGTCTCAATAATTCACTCTTGAGACATTAGTAAGAGAAAGAATAAATGTTTTACTGTATTTACTTACAATTGAGCAGATTTAACAGCAAACCGACAAAGAAGACTGCTTTCAACAACAGATTTCTATAGACAACCGGGGGGGGGGGGGGAAGCACTGAGCAGAGAAGTGGGTCTCTCTTTGAATTCAGAGGTAGGGAAGGAACGATTGGCTAGTGCTGGATAGATTGACAATCACCCCAGCCCAGAAAGGTCCCTCCCACTAACTCTGCTAAAGGCAGCATGCAAGGTTGGAAAAAAAAATCCAACGATCAACAGGCCAACGATCAATGTAGTCCTCACCTCTCAATGATTAATGTCTGGCTTCTCAGCAAATCCCCACTCGTCCATCTGATAAACTATTCTGAAAAAGAGGTTGGGCTCGCTTTGTTACACTTCTCTTACCTGTAAGTAATGGAGGCCTGAATCAAGCCTCTGAAAGGAAAGGTGGCCCTTTTCAGAGAAGGGTCTCCAAATTTCCTTCGGCATCCCATCCCTGTCTTCACCAGCAGTAGGGCTGATGCTCCATGAGCCTGGACGAAAGCATTTCATTTTTGCAATGACCCTTCCAAATATTCCCCTGCCAGCATGGCACTGTCCGCGTAACTTTCCAAGGCTGTGGACCGATGCATGGGAGAAATCCATGGCTGAAGAGACTAGTCCATAAGGAAAATTCCAAAAGGCATGGTTAAGACCAACGAAATACGCACAACATTTGAGAGAAGCTTATAAGATCCGCAGGTCATCAGGCAGGCGGGTGAGATAAGCAGAGAGGAGAAGGGCCGAAGGCTGGCTTGATGTTCAAAGCAAAAATGTACCAATGTGTGTGTGTGTGTGATTTTTAGACTAGGACTCCCAGAATTCCCCCCATAGCTCCCCTGCCTGGGGAATTTGGGAACTGCAGTCCCCGAACACAAAGCAGCACACCTGTACTGTAGTTGAATTCATGAGATGTGAACAGAGTCTGAAGATGGAATAGAGGAACACAGGTACAGTGAATCCAGGGTGGAGTGAATCCAGGGCTCACAGAGTGCCAGGACTTTTTGACTAACAGGACAGCTGACGTCCCCTGGCATCCTCCTTAGGCTTCCACTTCCCCACTATTCTGATCTGCAATCATCACAACAGAAGGCAGGTGGTAGGATTTTTCCAACCCACAGTACGTTGTTGTGAGCCATCCCTGTTGCAACACAAAATATGTTCAGGTGGCTCGAAGAGACCATTAAGAACCATTAGCTTGACAAAACACACACCCCCTTCTTGGTGCAGATGAGAACTCCTTGATATACTTTTGCAATATGGCTCGATCCAGGTTCACGCAGGGCGAGGCTTTCCTGAGGGGATTGACAACAGGGACAGCCCGCATGAGTGCCTGAATACCAGAATATACCACGAGGCTGCCACGGAGGCAGAACCACAGAACCTGGTACTACCGGGTACCAGGTTCAGGTTATACCTGTGACCTTTGTGTAGAGACAAACAAACATGTAATGGCATTTTAGAACACAGAAAGTCCTGGCATTCATTGAATTTGCCTCCAGTTTTAAAGGAAACACTCAGGTTCTTAGGTAGGAAAAGAAAGAAAAAAGTATCCAGAAATATAGCAGAGTTTGGTATGATTATTACAATTATTGGCCATAATCCTATAGGGATTTTGCTTTGGAGGAAGTGAAATTGTATAAATTGCATCCCCCAAATCACAGCTAATTATGAGGTGCTGGGTGCACGTCTGCTCACACGCGTGGTGGTCTTCCATTTCACAAGACCAGGTGCATGATCTGCACTTAATTAGTTCGCTGGGATTCACCACATTTTAGATTGGAAGAAGTGTGATTTCACTTACTCCAGTCTTAAATCCCAGTCGGATTCTAGCCATGGTTGTTTCTAAAGACGGAAATGTATGGAGGGTTATTTAATGGCTGGAGGCAAGGGAAACCCTCAAATAGAAACATGAGGCATTCTGGATTCCTTGTAACTAAGACTGATTCAATATTGATATCCAGGAAATGGCAAAGGGCTGCACAAAACTCCAAACCCTAGGCATGCTGGCTGGGGAATTCTGGGAGTTGTAGTCCAAACAAGTAACTTTTCTAATCTCTGGCCTGAAGCTCCAACAATCACTTAAAAATTGCAGGGAAGTCACAAACATGCACATGTTCAGAATGGCTCACCGTCAGGAGCTATCTTGTTACCCTGAGAGGGGTAAGAGCTGCCATTGATCCGTCTCTCTGTCTGGGCCGACATCCCAGATTAATGGTACCGTGTCCTCATTTGACTTCCATCTTCTCCTCCTCTCTTTCGCTCCCAGATAACAAGACTTATTTAACCAGCTGGCCCCCGACTGAGAAGTAATTCTGCCGCGACTCATGATACTGTCATTACTGTAACTTGCCCATTACATTGCTTGTTACTTAAAAGTACTTAGCAAGTAACTCGCCATCATAACTATGTTTCTCGTAACTAGTTACATTCAGGCTCTGAGGAAGCCTAAGAGAATCCAAGACATTCTGTACTTGGAAGTAAAGTAATGGGTTGCACACCTATAACCAGTTGTTTTTGGTAACCAGGGCAGGACAGTTCTAAATTTGACAGGCAATCCATTGGCCCAAATCCTGTTGCTTAGACAAAGTAAATTACACTAGAGTAAGCCCACAGAATCAATGGCACTTTGGTGGGTCAATTCCTCCCTAAGTTACATGGATTCAAATGGGCCTACTCTAATTGGGGCTTACTTTAGCATAGTACATTGTATACAGGATTCGGGCCAAAAAGTAAAATAGAAATTACTTTTTAATGCAATTAGTACTGTTTTCTAGTTAGTTGCTTTCGAGAGTTATTTTAAGGGCATTGAGATAGGAACTGTTCAGGCATTCTTTGATGGGTCCAACCATTTTTTTTTCCTTTAGGAAAAGTAACTGAAAGTAATACAAAATAACAAGCAGCATAAAAAGTAACAAATTACTTTCCCCAACATGACTGGGAGTGACAGTAATATTTACTGCTCAAATGCTACCCCCTTCCAAATAACAGAAAATAAAAGTACAGTAAGACCCCCATATCTGCTGAGGATTGATTCCAAGCCCCCCATGGATACTGAAAACCACATATAATAGCAATCTCTCTCTCTCACTCTCTGTACATAGTAATAAAAGGTAACAAGTAGTCATAGCACAGTCTGGCTCCATCCAGTGGCCTGTTCCGGTAATGCATGTGAAAATAGATTTTTTTTTTTCTGGATTTTTTTTTCCTTTTAAGATTTTTAATACTTTCAGACTGTGGATAAGTGGAACTGTGGATACTAATTATGTGGATATAGGGGGTCCTACTCTACTATACAGAGCATGGTCCCTGACGCCCTCTAGTGGCCAGTTCTGGTAACTTCATCTTTAGAAATATATATTTCTAGGACTTTTCTTTTAATATTTTAAATATTTTCAGACTGTGGATAAGCGAGCCAGAATCAGATACTGATTCTGCAGATACGAGAGTCCTGCTTTAACAAGCAGTGGAGCATGTAAGTTAAGTTACTAGCTGCCAGCATGCTTCTGGGCAAATTTTAAAGTATTATTAGTGATCTATAAAGCCCTAAATGGTTTGGGACTTTGCTGCCTGGCAGAGTCCCTCTCCCTCAGATCTACCTCCCGCACCTCCCAATCCCTAATGTGGCCGGTGACCACCCCAAGGGAGGCCCGGAAAGCTACAACTCGAAGCTGGGCCTTCTCAGTGGTGGCCACTTCATTGTGGGACCCATAATTGGTGAAGGTGCATCAGGCCCTCACCCTCCTAGCGTTCAAAAGGCACATATAAACATTGCTCTTCAGTCCTTCAGCTCCTTGAGAATCTTCTCCCCTTTTAATCAGTTGGTTGTTTCATTCCGTTTCCTTTTAATTGCTTGATTCGATGTGACCGTTGTCGCCACCTTGGGATGTGGGTTTCTAGGTTTGTGATGGAGTTGGGTCGCAAGGGTGGGTCTTGCCTGTCTCTCCTGATGTTTTTATTTTATGGGTAACTTCTGCTGTGTCAGCTGCCCAGAGCCGTGGGCTAGAAATTTAATGAATAAATCAAGTCATGATTTCAGCACTGAAATCAGAGGGGTAGCAGCCACAGGACCGCTTTGCAAACACTGTCATGCAAAACGGGTACTGCAGGCTTGGAGGAAGTCACTTCCCCAGCTCCCCACTTGAGACCGCCGTATGGCAGCCTGTTTTCAGGGGGCCCGTTTTTGGCCGGGCCTCTTGCAGGCTGGGTTGCTTGCAGGTCGCCTTGCCGAGCAGGATTTTGCTGCAGTTTATAGACATGTGAAATGCTTTGCTCCACGGGGACTCATCCAGGACACCCTGCCAGGAGGAGGGTGGAGGGGGCAGGGCACCTCTCCGCTTTGGAGGCAAAATCCCGGAGCTCCTTCTTTCCTCAAGTCCAGACACGGAGAAGAGGAGGAGGCCGAGCTGAGAAAAATGTTCCCTCCAGCTGCACTTTTTTTTTTGCAGAAGTTGGCAAAGTTGACTCAGCTGCCTCTGAGTCACGGCAGAAAGAGCTGTAAAGGAGGACAGGGCAGAAGACGACTCCCAGAATCCCCGACCAGCGTTGAGTCTTCTAGACCCGTGGTTCCCATCCTTGGATCCTCAGATGTTCTTGGACTACAACTCCCGGAAATCCTGCCCGGCACAGCTAGGGGTGAAGGTTTCTAAGAGTTTCAGTCCACGAACATCTGGGGACCCCAGTTTAACCACCATTGCCTTAAGATTGCCAGAAAGACGAACGAGTGGGTCCTAGAGGAAATCAAGCCTGAACTGTCTCTGGATGCAAGAATTTTGAATCTGACGCTCTCCTGCTTTGGGCACATCATGAGAAAGCAGGATTCTCTGGAAAAAAAACACAATAATGCTCCATAGAGTCCCTTACAGCTCTGCAGTTCAAAGAATGTTATTATCATGCTGGGTAAGGTGGAAAGCAGCAGGAAAAGAGGAAGCCCAAATGTGATATGGATTGACTTTGTAAAGTAGACCACAGGTTTGAGTTTGCAAGAGCTGAGCAAGGCTACCGAGAACAGGATATAGCGCTCATTCAAACGGTTGCCATAAGTCGGAGGTGGCTTGACAGCACATAACAACATCAACCCCCACATTTTTATTCCACCCTGACTCGAGACATAAATTTATTAAAATATATAGGTGAGGTTGTTGAGGATATCACTGAATTTTGACCATAAAACGTTCTCTTGCCCGACTCTTAAATACGGTGCTGTAAGAAATGAGGCAAACCAAAAAAACGACAGCTTTCCTAGCTTGGAAATATGAGCCAGGGGAGGCGGGGAGGAGTTAAATGGGGGAGGGGGTCCAACAGCTGGCCAAGAACTCCTCTAACATCTGGATTTTCTTTAACGGATGTTGCAGTGCAAGATTCCTCCAGCGTTGCATCATGCCGGCTCCTAGAATTTTCTAGAAACTCATCCCTCTGACTCTGCAGAACCGTCCAGTCAAAATTGGACACACAGAGCTGGAACGATGCTTGGTTTGCTAGAAGACACACACACACACCCGACACGTTTCTGCCTTGGACTTTTTCCCCGTCTCCGTTTTTTTAAAACCAGGAAAAAGAATTCAAAGGCCGTTATATTCAACCTTGTGTTTGCGGTTTTGGTGAGCCGTCCTCCCTGTGCTATTGCAAGAAGGGATCGGTAGAGTTTGAGGCGTACTTCAGGCCAGCCTCTGAAAAGATGGGACTGGGTTTGAACCATTCTGGCTAACCCATTCCACGGTTCTGACACAGCCTCTCCTTAGTGACGCTCGACATTTATCCAGAACTTTAACCTTGAAAGACATTTGATACGATCCCCTTACTGCAGAACTTAGGAAGTGTTCCCTTTTGAAGGGGATGAGAACGCCCAAAATTCCCCAGCCAAAATAGCTGCTGGGAGTTGTAGTATAAAAATATTTATTTGGCTATGCTGGCTGGAAGGTTCTGGGAGATGTCGTTCCCCAAAGGTAACTTTCTCAAGAGTTCTGTACTGTTCTTTACTTGTCAAAGATTTTTTTACCCTGAAGGTTGCCAAATTTCAGGGCACCGGCTGTGCTTGGTCCCTCCAGGCCCCCAGGCAGGGAGACCGATGGATCAGCGCAACTTTGGCCCTTCCTTTGAGACCCACAAGAGAAGCCGTCTGCTTTCTCCTGTCACCTTGGAGGCATGTTCGTTGGGGATGTGAGAGAGGGGCCTTTTTGGTGGCTGCTTCTAGACCAGTGGTTCCCAACCTGGGGTCCCCAGATGTTCTTGGACTACAACTCCCAGAAGCCTTCACCACCAGCTGTGCTGGCTGGGATTTCTGGGAGCTGCAGTCCAAGAACATCTGGGGACCCCGGGTTGGGAAACACTGCATTAAAGACACTGCTCTAGACTATGGAACTCCCTGCCACCATATGTTCTTCCAGTAGCACACAAAGACTTTTTAGTTCAGGCAAGCGTTTAGAAACTGATCGATAGATAGGTTTGCTTGTTTCATTGCTTCATTGCAATTACGGCTTGTAACAGAGATTTTTTGAAAGTGTAGTTTAATATCAGAATCAGTTTACAGTATTTGAGTTTTTGTGTGCATAATACCTGGCTGGATAGCTCAGTGAGTTAGGCATAGTTGGGAGTTGGATTCCCCCACTGGGCCTCTCAGGAGTAAAGCCAACCTGGGTGGCCCTGGGCCAGCTGCACCATCTCAAGGCACCCCCCACTGAAGAAGGGAAGGGGGAAACCACTTCCAAGTCTTCTCTACCTGGGAAACCCTGAAAGGGGCCTCCATAAGTCAGAATAGACTTGAGAGCATATGATGATGGTTTAGAATATGTTACTTTTTAATTGCACTGTTTATTAATTGTACCGGAAGGTTGGGATAAACATTGTGATTCATTGAATAAATGTGAGTTTTGCGTGCGAGGTCGTTTTAAAGCATGGGCACCTATTTTCACCCATCCCCAGCCGGCCTCAGAGCTCCCTGACCTGTCATGAAACTGATACCGAGGGAATCTGAAACTACATTTTAGAATTGAACAATTGAAAGCACATCCAGAGAAAGACCAGGCCTTAACAGGCCTCTGAAGAATTCGACCCTGAAACATTCACACCTAGCCCAAAAGGCATTTATGGCTGACATAGAATAACCATGTAATTCTTCTTCCTCTCCTATTCCTCCTTTTGGTGTAGCAGATGGCCCATCATTGGGATGCTTGTAGGAGGGAAAGAACAAGTAACATACACAAGCAAAGCTCCGTATTGAAGGTTATATTTCAGACCCAGGAAGACAACACATATCAATAGATAAGGGGAAATAGATACTCTATATCCCAGACTTTCAGGCGCATCCCAAACACATCATTGGCATAGGTCAAGGAAAGATGGGGCACACTATGCATTTTTGTATTTAACCAATAGATTAGCTTAGTTGGCATCAATTAGCCAATAAGGGACTGGATCCTAAGTTGGGGTAAAGTTGACCAATAGAAATTTAACCTTTTATGGCTCTTTGTCTACATTATTATAAAACATATGTACTCTGTATTCTCGGGAGTCTTTTCTGCTTTTAAGAGAAGTCCCAGCTGACCTTTTATTTGCTGCTATTCAAATAAAATTGGGCCTTTGGTTCAGCTGTTGCGTCTATACCTGATTCCTTGCCAGAGAATCTTAGAACCCAGGTTTGGCCGGTAACATCACCGGTTGTGTGTGTTTTGCTCAAGATGCCACAGTCGGTCGAAACGCACGTACCCACTGGCTCTCTGCCCTGCCTCTCCCTCGTTCCTGCCTTTTGGAACACCATTGCTGGGCCCGTGATGACACCATGTGGAGCAAGACAGGGAGTCAGAGCACCAGGACGGCAACTCACAAACCTCCTGCTTGCACCTATGCTCTGTAGCTCTGGGGCAACCTGTGGATAAAAACTTCCCTCGGCCAGACCTTGCCTGCGACAACCTCTGCACCATCACAAGGACCCACCACCTGTTTTTCTTTTCAATCTGATTCAAGACTTCCCGGCCCAATCAAATACAGATGAAGCACATCCTCTGAGCATGTGCAGATTCCCTCGGTGTCGGGATAAATGGTCTGAATTGCTGGATTCAGACCCCGAAAAAGGTTCTTCTTCAGTAAATCCTTAATCAAGACTCCACACTCTATTCATCGTTAAACCCCACAAAGATTTTTGCCAAATCTCTGGCTACCGACCAGCCCAGCAAAACCGCCACAAAAGGCCTGCTAATCGAGACACAAACACTGTCACATGCTATTATCCCTGACACATTTATTTTTGTTCCCTTCTCGTTCGAGGGAAATGATCTTTCCAACGAGATGGCGCAGTCACGTCTGTTCACCCTCTGAGCAGAGAGGCAAAGTAAATGAGACCTATTTTAGTCGTCCGGAAACCCATGGGACCGTAGTCCTTTCTGCACTACGACTAAAGGGCGAGTAATTGAATCATAATTCAATTACTAAAATTGGAAAGGGAGAGTTGTAAGTATGGAAAGCCTGTAACCAGTGACCTGGATAGAGACGGAGGAATAGATACCCAGGTTGGCCCAGCCATCCTGTCCACTCGTCTCTTTCCAAAGTAAACCCTTGTGGAGGTGCAAAATCCTCAAATAAAGCTTCACTTCCTACATCTTCTTGAAAGTTAGAGTATTCGTTCGTTCGTTCGTTCATTTATTGTAATTCGTAGTTCACCTTTCTCCCGACAAGGGGACTCAAAGCAGTTTTCTTCTTGTTCGAGATTGGAAGCATCTCAGGGTTCCTCATTATGGCTGATGACGGCGAGCATCTCCTTCTGCACGAAAGCAAGCAGTAGGGACTTCTGTCACCAAGCGTAGCCCTCTTTCTCCTGCTCTATCCTTAAATGGATTTCCTGAAGCAACCCTCAAAATGAAATGCTGACTCTTATTCTCGATTACAGGCTTCTGGGGGGTCTTTATTCTCGTTGAATAGCTGTACACCCAGCAAGCATTGACACAAAATGTTTTCAACCATAGGCGACGCACATCAACCACCTGGGGATGCGGGAAATCTGGGGTTAGAGGATCGTTGCTGGTAACTAAGAGCTGCCCAGACCCTTCTTGAAGGCCTCAGTGAGGGAGAGCCAACCATCACCAGTCTCGGTGACGGTTTCCATTCCTCCTAACCTTAGAGGACATGACTATGTTTCTGCAGTATGTGTGCAAGCGTGTCCGAGTTATGGAGAACTTAGCAAAGCTGTCCCTTTTTTTCTGGCCCTGGGCTTTAATCGCTTTAAACAGTCCGACAACTTTATAATGGTAACCCTAAAAGGAGAGATGGAGACTGCAGAAGCCTTAGAAAAAAGGTTGCAATGATATTAACAAATCTAAAGCAAAATCCAGCAATTCTTGCTTCATAAATATCGCTGTTAAAAGGCACACAGAAACCCATCTCTGGTTATGTGGAGTCTGCTAGTTTCTCTTAGGGTAGCTGCCATCTCTCTTTATCTCTCTCTCTCCCTCCCTCTCCCCCTCGCTCTCCCTCCCTCCCTCACACACACACACACACACACACACACACACAGAGTTGTGTAACTCATATGTGCTGGTAGACACACTCAGCCACTCCTCTTTGCTCAGAGAAAATCTTAGCTAGAAACATCGGATTGGCTCTGGGTGTCTCTTCTCTGGTTAAGACCAACCCTAGCACCTCTGCGGTCTTTCCAGACCTTCAGAATTGTCCCTGGAACATACAGTGAGAGGATGTGTGTGTGTGTGTGTTTTTAAAGGACTGCATGAAAACTGGAGTTTTTAAATGTTGGGTTTTTTTGTTTTTTTGTTTTTGCTTTACCAACTCCTAGCATCACCAGCCAGTAGGGTCAGTCGCCCCCAAAAAGCAACATTCACAAATCCTGACGAAAATTCTTTCCCATTTTTGAAAATGAGCTGGATACTATTTGTTTTATTCCACAAAGGTCTGCCGTTGACCAGCCCAAAAGATTGGGCGGGGGGGGGGGGGGAGAAATTCATGACGAAGGCGTTTTAGGAAGGATTTCCCCACATAAGAGAGTTATTACTAGTATAACCAACACTGTACAATTTCCATGTCTCAGGCCAAAAGATTAGAAAGGCTTTTTACCATGAAGTCTGTGCTGCAAGGTCAGAAACCAGTAGTCGTAAGATCGAATCCACGCGACGGAGGGAGCTCCCGTCGCTTGTCCCAGCTCCTGCCAACCTAGCCATTTGAAAGCATGGAAAAATGTGAGTCGATAAATAGGTACCACCACGGTGGGAAGGTCACGGCGTTCTGTGTCTAGTCGCGCTGGCCACGTGACCACGGAAACTGTCTACGGACAAACGCTGGCTCTACGGCTTGGAGACGGGGATGAGCACCGTGCCCTAGAGTCGGACACGACTGGACTCAATGTCAAGGGGAACCTTTACCTTTACCTTTACCTTCATCATGAAGGGGACCCCGGGTTTTCAAAGTTTGTGCCAGTGGAGCAAAAGCTCTGGCGGGCGGCACCCACGTCGTTAAAGCTTGGAACAAGGTCCCCAGGGCACATGCCACGTTTGCCCCCCCCCCGAGGAGGGACAAACCTAGCTTATTATGGAAGGTTTGAATGCCAGAAGAGTTTCAGCTGTCAGGAACACATTGGCTGCAGCAACTGTAAACATGATGATGGTGTAAAATAACAGTGAATCTTTTGTTTTTGCAACCTTGCAGGCTGCCTTTATAGAAGGGGAAGGGGAAGATATGGAGGCAGTGACAGATTTTACCTTCTTGGGCTCCATGATCACTGCAGATGGTGACAGCAGCCACGAAATTAAAAGATGCCTGCTTCTTGGGAGGAAAGCAATGACAAACCTAGACAGCGTCTTAAAAAGCAGAGACATCACCTTGCCGACAAAGGTCTGCATAGTCAAAGCTATGGTTTTTCCAGTAGTGATGTATGGAAGTGAGAGCTGGACCATAGAGAAGGCTGACCGTCGAAGAATTGATGCTTTTGAATTGTGGTGCTGGAGGAGACTCTTGAGAGTCCCCTGGACTGCAAGGAGATCAAACCTCTCCGTTCTGAAGGAAATCAACCCTGAGTGCTCACTGGAAGGACAGATCCTGAAGCTGAGGCTCCAATACTTTGGCCATCTCATGAGAAGAGAAGACTCCCTGGAAAAGCCCCTGATGTTGGGAAAGTGTGAAGGCAAGAGGAGAAGGGGACGACAGAGGACGAGATGGTTGGACAGTGTCATCGAAGCGACCAACATGAATTTGGTATCAAACTCCGGGAGGCAGTGGAAGACAGGAGGGCCTGGCGTGCTCTGGTCCATGGGGTCACGAAGAGTCAGACACGACTTAACGACTAAACAACAAATGCTGCCTTTAGTAGGTTTCGTTGGGAGGAGCCATCTCTCCAGCACTAAACAATTGTTCTTTCCCTGCCTCTGAATTCAAAGAGAGCCCCCACCTCTCTGGTCAGTTCTTTTTCCCTCTCTAGAGTCTATTGAAGTCTGTTGTTGAAAGCAGTCATGTTTGTCAGTTTGCTGTCTGATCTGTTCAATTGTAAGTAATTTTATTCTTTCTCCGACTAATGTCTCAGGGTGAGTTATTGAGACTGTTAAGTGCCAGTTAATGAGAAAAAGGGTGGACTAATCTGCGGAGCTGGGAGCTATCCTGCTCTGTGAATCCCTGTACTACTGCTGGACAACTAGAAGAATGTAATTAGAAATCCAAAACTCCGCAACAGAATCTATATGAGCCCAATGACTGTCCACACCAATGACATCATGGATCTCCAAGGTCGTTTAGGGTCACTAAGGGTCATCAGCATCCCATTCTGTGAGATTTCGGAGCCAAAAGGAAACCTATTAGGGGAGGTCCTTGTCATGTCATAGAGCAAGATCCTTCAGGAACAACTGAAAAAGTTTGTGTGTGTGACAGCATAGGGCCTCTATGATGCATTTAAAAGCTGATGTGTGAATCCCACCATTGTTACCATCATGGTGCAAGGCAATGAAAATGACAAGGGCATTTCTGCACATCTCCCTGAGCATGGAACCCAAAATCTAGATGGACGAGGTTGGCCGCATTGCACACCCTTGGACCTGACAGTGAGGGGTAAGCAATGCCTAATCTGTGTTACCCAAGCTGGAATATGACTGGGAGATGCAGTTTGAGAATTACATCGTCTTACACCTGGCAGCGCTGGAGGAATTTTCTCCAGGCTATGAAGATTATTAGATGGGGCTCTTGTCGTTTTATGAATTGTCTTCTGCATGGTTAGACCAGTGGGATCACTGAGATGTGAGCTTGTGTGAGCCAACTGGAGAAGCACAGCCAGGTCAGACCTTCCCTAGATAACAGGGGAACCGTTTTCATTTCGCCTTCCCTAACCTAGCCGTCTCTAGTAATCCCCATAAGTAGATGGGAGTTGTAATCCAACTCACCTGGAGGGCAGCAGGTACAGTTGGGGGATGGTGTGCTTTGTAATTCTTATACAAAGCCATCTTTGGATCTATCAGCTGAAGCCAGACTTCTAAATCTTTTAGGAAAAGCCCAAATTAATGTGATTTGCACGTTCACACCAACGTAGGTCTCGCTCTGTTGAATGGAGCTTCTCCCAGGTGAATAAATATTCTTGGACTACGACTCCCAGAAGTCTTGCCCTGCAGCTAGGTCTTCTGGGAGTTGTAGTTCAAGAATGTCATGAGGCTCAGGTTTTGGAACTGTGGCTCGGTTTGCATCTGAAGTACGCTTCCAAGGCCATGGGCAGAGAAGGCTGGATAGCCTAGTGGTTTAGGCATCTGGCTGCGGAGCCAGAGGTTAGGGGTTCAATTCTCCCCTGGGCCTCCTATGAGGAGAACCAGCCTGGGTGGACTTGGGCCAGCTGCACCATCGTCCCCAGGGCACCCCTAGAAGGAGGGAAGAGGAAACCACTTACGAGTCTTCGCCACCTAGAAAACTCTAAAAAGGGTCACCCTAAGCCAGAATTGACCTGATGACACGTGAAGATAATGATGATGATTTGTAATACGTTGCTTTTTAATGCTACTGTGCAGCTTGCCCAAAGCCACCTAGGCTGGCTCTACTCGCAGGAGGCACAGTTAGGAATCGAACTCCCAACCCTAAGCCACTGAGCGACCCAGCCACGATCACCCCCTTGCCCGCCTTTAAATTCCTGGCAGTTTTGCAGCTGATCTTTTTTTTTTTTTAATCAGCATTTTATTTTGCAAAAGGGGGCAAGGAGGCTGAACATCAGAAACGCAGCCAATGAGGCGATTTCTTCCAGTTTGGGTGGGATTATTCCTGTCTTTCCAAGTGCTCCCTAAGCAGAAGTTGGGAAAGTTATACAGTATTTTGTGAATGGCCGCTTCCAGAAACCAATGGGAAATACGGTCAATACCGTCAATATATATAACTTTTTCAAGTTCTGAGTACCACAGGAAATCAGTGTTCTGTCCCCCCCCCCCCCCCAGTCCTGCCATGGGAAAGACACACGGCTTCTTCTATACTCCCCCTCCCCTTGGCCTGCTTCAGATTTTCCAGCGTGGCAGTGGAGGTTTGGGGAGGGGAGGGAAAGGAAAACGCAGCATTGCTAAAAGAAAGCCACGCCTGGCGTCCTTCGTATTTCTCAGATTTCAAGTTATTGTGGCAGAAAATGGGCTGAGCGGATTTTAAGAAGCAGCCCTGCTCTCTGGCACAGAGAGACGGATTTAAAAAACACACTTTGCTTTAAACTAAGGTGGCGAGGGGGGGGGAGCACCCCTAGCCTCAAAAAATGTATACTGTATTTGCACTGTTTTAATAGATTTATAGAAGCATCCATTGACATAGAAGAGTCGAGTCACAGCATTGATGACATGGAGGGAACCCCAAAGGTAGAGACGAAAACGTTCTGGAAATTTTGAAGCCATAGAAAACAATTTTGGGAAAACAATGGGAAAAAATGTTTTTCCCCCGCCCCCATTTTTCCAGTTTTTTTCCTGGCCTTCCCATCTATACCCAAAGGTCACCTTAATATTTATTTATTTATTTATTTGATTGATTGGTTGGTTGATTGATTGATCGATTGATTGCTATAGCGCCCCATTTGTTCCAAAGCACTATTCTGGGCAGTTTACAAACAGTTAAAACAAACTACACAGAGCGATAAACACTACATACAAGATAAATAACAAAAGCATAGTCTTTTTAAAAATAAAAGTCCAATTCATATAAAAAACATGGGAAACGCCATCATGTCAGGAGGTTGGTTCATTTTGTTCTTGAAATAGATTTCCGGGGATTTAGTGCACAGAACCTGGGAAAAGGGCTTCTTCAGACTCCATCGCCCAGAATCCCCCACAAGGACCGTGATTCTCTTGGGGGAGGCTGATGGGGGGTGGTAGTACAAAGAGAGAGAAATGTTTCCAAGTGCCACCGGTTTGGGGGAGCCGTCA
This sequence comes from Intellagama lesueurii, assembly GCA_037013535.1. Lineage (NCBI taxonomy): Eukaryota > Metazoa > Chordata > Lepidosauria > Squamata > Agamidae > Intellagama > Intellagama lesueurii. The sequence continues at coordinate 4,470,596 of JBAJHW010000003.1, read as the reverse complement.
TTCCCAGGAGACCCTTGCAAGCAGAGCAAAAGCACCAAATGTGTGTTGCGCTAGATCTGACCCAAGAGCGGTCTAATTGAGGAAGCTACTCCCGTAGTGGCCAAACTGGTCTTCTGATGGGAAGCCTGCAACTGGGACATGAGTTCAAGAGCATCCCTTGCTTGCATTCCCTAGCAACCGGTCTCAAAAATGGTAATAGTGGAAGTAATAGAGAGCCAGACAGCTTAATAGCCCTTGGGAGCCATTTCTTCCGTGAATCAACTAAATCCTCTTTAAACAGCTGCCTGGGTTGGCAGGCAGCATCATATCTTGATAACGATTACTACTACTATTGAACTGCAGAGATAGGAGGGACCCTCGGGATCATCCAGTCCAGTCCCTGTGAAAGAGGCCCAATGCGGGAATCGAACTCCAAACCTCCGGCTCCGCAGCCAGAGACCCTCCAGGGCTGGACTCAATGACACATAGGATCCCTTTCAGCTGTGCAGTTCTGAGATTAAGATTAAGAATATCAAAGCACATAGTACAGCCTTCCTAAAATAGTGCATTTTCAAAATGGGGACGGTTGAGAGATTGAATTCTGTCTCATCTTCCATAGAATAATTGAGTTGGAAGGAGTCTATAAAGCCATCAAATCCAACTCCCTGCTCGAGGGAGGAATCCAAATCAAATTAAATCTGACAGATGGCTTGCTAATTTTATCTTGAATGTGTCCAGCTCTGGAGCCCTCACCACCTCCTGAGGCCATTAATTCCATTGTCGTACTGCTCTAACAGTTAGGAAGTTTTTCCTGATATTCAACCGAAATGTCTTCCTGTAACTTGAGCCCATTGTTGCGTGTCCTGCACTCTGGGAGGATCGAGAACAGATCCTGCCCCTCCTCTGTGTGACAGCCTTTCAAATATTTGAAAACAACTATCCTATCTCCCCTCCATCTTCGTTTCTCAAGGCTAAACATGCTTACTTCTTTCAGCCTTTCCTCACAGGGCTTCCATTACTATGAAAAGTGGGGCATGTCACGGTGGCACTATGAAACCCATGTGTTAGACGGGACCCTCCCCTGATGTAAAGGGCAGCTGTAACGAGTGGCCTGCATAATAGCTTTTTGTTTAAATGCATGAACACTCCTTCCTCTCGCTCTTCCCTCCACCCCACCCCCCATGGCTGCCATCCCACCCCACGCCAGGGGTGCATCTTATGAGTTGTTTGTTTCTGTATGACAGTGTGTGTGTGTGTGTGTGTGTGTGTGTGTGTGTGTGTGTGTGTGTGTGTGCATTTTTGTGCCAATTACACGGCAGGGGCTGCTTTAGAGGTAATAAGTGGCTATTACGCGGAACAGATGAAACAGGCTATTTTGCTCACAGCAGGGCACAAAAGATGGGCTGTGGAAGGGAAAAGGCAGGCATTAGGCAACCCAGGGCTGTCCTTGAATAGCGGTTAGAAAAGACTGGGAGGAGACCCTAGAAGGGGAATAAATTATATGTGTTGGGTGGGTGGGGAGGGGGGGGCATATTGTCCTTTTGCTTACTGCAGATGGTTGATTTTATCTGCCCCTGGCACCTTTTACTTTTAATTGAACCGTAAAACCCAACTATTCTACAGCTAGAAGGGCCACCCTGTGGTCATCTAGCCAAGCTCACTGGCAAGGCCAAAATTCGGGGGGGGGGGGGGGAAGGCAAGGGGAATTTAAGGGCCGGATCCGGGAAGGCATGGAGCCAGCTCCTGTCTCAAAAGAGAGGATGTTTGGGTTGATGTAAGAGAAGAGGAATTTGACCCAACTCCGGGAGGCAGTGGAAGACAGGAGGGCTTGGCATGCTCTGGTTGGTCCATGGGGTCACGAAGGGGTTTCCATGGCTGGGTGGGGATTCGAACCCAGGCTTCTGGAGTCCTAGGCCCTCACTCTATCCACTGCACTACACTGAGTCTCTTATCCTTACTGTGCAGTATTTCAAACTTTGCCAACGAAATACTAAAAAGCTTGGAAATGCTGTTGTTGTTCGAATGGCTCTTGGTGGTCCTTGATGAGGTGTAAACGGTCTTTTTCCCAGCTGCCTGATCATGCAATACTATGCAAATATAAATTCCCAGTCTTAAAATCAGGCCGGCGTCTCTCCACCCATACCAAAAATGCAAGTAAGAGGCCCACAAACCTGGAGAGTCATCAACAGCTGGAATGGACATACCTGGGCAAGGTGAGCCAACAGCTTGTTTGTTGACATGGTAGGTGTGACTGCAAGGCTGTGGACACCAGAGCAATCACAGTAGATGCTGCACATATGTTTAAAATGCTTGTTCTTCACACTTTTGTTTCCAGCACGGTGAGGTTGAAGGGCAGCCATCATCAAGGGGGCTTTATATCTATTTTCCTACGGTATAAAGAAAGTACAGTATCATATAGAGGAAGTTGACAGGGAGAAATCGGTCTGTTTGCCTTTCTCTCTCTCTCATAATACTAGAATTTAGTTGGGTTACTGGAAAAGATAATTCTGCTAGGAAAAGTTCAAGGCGGCTAGAAAAGACGAAGAGCCAACATCCAGAGAATGAACCATTCTTTTGAGTTTGCAAGAGCTGGACAGGGCTGTTTGTGACAGGAACTCTTGGAGGTAATCAATTCATCATCATCATTACATGCCATCAAGTCAATTCTGACTTGTGGTGACCCTTTTCAGGGTTTTCCAGGTAGAATTGGTTTCCCCTTCCCTTCTTCTGGGGGTGTTCTGGGACTGTGCAGCTGGCCCAAAGCTATGCAGGCTGGCTCTTTTCCCAGAGAGGCACAAGGGGGGGGGGGAAATCATAGAAAAATGAAGTTGGAAGGGGCCTACAAGGCCATCAAGTCCAAACCCCCTGCTCAACGCAGGGATACAATCCAAGCAGATCTGCCAGGTGATTATCCAAGTTTTTCTTGAATGCCTCCAGCGTTGGAGCGCTCACCCACCTCCGATGTCACTGGTTCCGCTGGCGTACTGCTCTAGCAGTTAGGAAGTTTTTCCTGATATCCAACCTCTGGCTCTGCAGCCATAGACCTAAAACCACTGAGCTATCCAGCCACCTCATCGCTTCATAGGGTTAACCATAACAGCCTGCTGAAGCTGACTGGTAGGAGACATGAGACAGATAAAAATAAGTCTTTCTTCACACAGGGTATGGTTACACTGTGCAATTTACTGCCAAGATGGAATAAGGCTGCTCCATGTGTCAATGAGTTCATCAAGGCAAGGTTCCCAGGTTGCCATGTTAATGGCCACTGTGCTTGGCCATGATTGCTCTCAGCGCTGCTTCCTTTTCAGTTCCTTCCCATTCCACCGATGACAATCCCCCAACCAACGATGAGTTTAATGAAGAGAGCTTCACTGAAAAAATGATACAAGGAAGGTGATATAGCCAAAGACAGGTAAAGGGATGGTACAGGAAACTCTGGTAGCTACTTGATGAAGAAACAGAGGTGATCTTAAACAAGCTACATCCAAGGGTATGAAAGGAACTTGTAATCTCAGGGCCATCTTTGAGAATTATTGGAGGACTTGTGAGGCCCCTAAAAACTGGTAGCAAGCCAATGCTCCCATCTTTTTTTTTTTTCCAAAAGGGGGGAGGAGGAGCTGACGTGTGCAGGTACCAACCCGTCAGCTTAATAGGGATACCAGGAAATGTCTTAGAACAGATCTTTTAAAATCAGTTTGCTTTCTCAGAAAAAGAGATTAAAAAGTCCCACCAGACTTTTCCAAACAGAGTTACAAGTTTGGTAGATCAGGGGAATGCTCTAAGTGTAGTATATCTTGATTTCAGCAAGTCTTGGGATGAAGTCCCTCCTGGTGCTCTTTGGACCAAAGTGGTAACTTGTGGTGTGTAGAGACTAGGCTACTGTGGGGTGAATTCGTAGCCGGTTAGCACCGAATGGTCCCTGGAGCTTTCAGGCGAAGCAGAAGGTAGCGTGCAGTGGAGTTCAGGGCTGTTGAGTGCCCTTACCAGGGGGGTCACATTAACCCATGGTCGGGGCCCTCGGCTTTCAGGTACTTCTGCTTTTTGCCCCACTACAACTGACATCTTGACCCCCCTGGTCTATGGATGGGCCCCTGGGCTTCAGCCTAGTCGGCCGCATGAATAATATGGCCAGCCTTTACACATGAGTTGGAGATGCATAGAAGGGGTGCTCCTCAGATTTGCAGAGGACACCAAACTGGGGAGAAGTTGGAATCTGGATTTCGGAATGACCCCAACTAGCTGGAGCCCTCGGCCAAAACGGGGGGCCCTCCTGGGTGGAGAAGTGACAAATGCAATCATTGTATACGAGTTAGAAAGTCACAACAGCTTTGTGTATGTGTCTTCAGTTCTTGATGTTTTAGCTTTTGTGTGTGTATTTCATGCTAATTTTTTTAAGTCATAACGACTTTGTGCATGTGTGTTAAGTTCTGTATGTGTTAGTTTTGTATTTGTGTGTATTATATACTATTTTTTAAAATTAAAAAAAAGTTTTGTGTATGTGCATTAAGTTCTTTATGAGTTAGTTTTCTTGTGTGTATGTGTGTACTTTATGCTCTTTAAAAAATTCAAAAGAAAGTTATAACAGCTTTGTGTATGTGTGTTCAGTTCTGTATGTGTTAGTTGTATCTTATACTCTTTACGAATAAAAATGGAAAAGAAAGCCCGCACCGTTTCCCAGCGTGCGTCGCAAACGAACCGGCGAGCTTTGGGAACGGAGTCGGGCAAGCGGGCGCGCGCGCGCAGGGCCAGCCGGCTTTTCCCGGGCAGCGTCGGGAGCGCGCAGCCAGCCGGGAAGCCGACTGACAGTAGGACCCTGCAAGGAAGGGAAGGGGGCGGCGGGTCCCGGCTCTTCTCTCCCCCCCCCCCTCCCCATCGGCCCGCCCGCGTCCCGCTTCCAAACTTTCCAGAAGTTTCTCCGGCGGCATATATAGCCCCCTCCTCGGGGCTGGGGCTTCGCAGAGAGCGCAAAGGACCGGCTGCTGCTCGGCGTCTCCCGCTCCGCTGCTGCCAAAGGTTCGAGACCCGCCCGCGCCGCCCAGGTGAGGAAGGGGACCCGGAGCCGCCGCAGCGCGCGTGGCAGCCGGCGCTTGGGAAAGGGGGGCCCTTTAGGGTGGCGGGCTGGAGGATGCTGGGCGTTGTGGTCTCCCCCCAAAAAGAAACGCGCCGGGGGCCAAAGGGGGGGGGAGAACTGGCCCCGATTTCTGCCCCCCTCCCAGCGCATTTTCCGCTCCTTCCAGCGGGACCTTGCTTGCGCGCGCGCGCGCAGGCAGCGAAGGGATCCGGCCGCCTTGGCAAAGGGGAGCGACTCCGGATTGCAAAGGGGGGGCACCCTCCGGGACGCAGAGCTCGGGGCAGGCCCTCGAGCAAGCGCCGCGCTAATTTTTAGCTGGGGCCGGCGGGGAGGCCCTTCCCCGAGAGGTGATCCTGGAGAGGGGAGTGGGGGGGACCTTCCCGCCCCCTGGAACAGCCGCGGCCACCCACCCCCCCAATAGAAATCCCTCTGGCCTCGGGCGGCAGCCTTTGCAGGGACGGCAGCGCGTCTCATCGCGGGGGGGGACGGACCCCCTTGCGCCCTGCACCGGGGAAAGGCGCGCGGATCGGGCCCCGTCGCCAAGCGCGCGGCGCCCCTTTGGCGCCCCCGGGAGAGGCGGTGGCCGCCGGAGGGAGCCCCGGGCTCTCCGGGAGATCAGGTCGGAGAAGCAGGGAGGGGAGGAGGGCCCGATCCCGCCTCCCCGACCGCCCTCTCTCCCCGTCCCCCCCCCCCCGCATAGAGGCCGGCCGGGCTATTTCGGGCGCAGCGCGCAGGATCCGGCCGGGCCTTTTTGGGGGCAGAAGGGAAGCCTCGCCTGAAAGGGCCTCCCGGGCCTTTGGAGGAGGAGGAGGAGGAGAACCGCCCGGTGGATTGGGCCCGGGGGATCCAGAGGCGCCCTGGCCTCGGAGGGCAGGTTCAGCACAGGGAAAAGTTCTCTATTTAATTGTTTCCACGTTTATTTAAAAGCTCAAGGCTTCAGAAAGAACCAGGTAGCCGCCTGGCATCAGAGTTCCCAAACACAGCAGAGAGACCTTAAAAAGCAAGAAAACCCCACGATTCAGCCCCTTAAGAGATCTCTGGATTATATTGCTGTTCTGACTTGGCCATCACCGCCTTCACTGTTATGGGCCAGCCTACTGTTGCGGTTTCCAGCCAGAGGAGACCCATTGACGCAGGGTGGTTTGCCTACCTGTCGACACGGTGGGCCAGTTTGAGTTGGGACCCAAAGTTGGGACGCTGGAGAGGCTTAAGTGCAGATCCGTGCCACCCGGAGTTAGAAAGAGGAGTCCCAGTAAACCAGGAGGTTTTGCTTCTGGGGACCCAGTGTGGTGTAACGGCCGTGTGATGGACGACGACTCTGGAGACCTGGGTTCGAATTCTCACTTGGCCATGGAAAGTCCCTGGGGGAGCGGAACGGCTCCTTAAATCTTTCACTTACCTTGGAAGCATTAGGGTCCCTATAAATTGGTTCCAATTTGGCAGCCCATGACTAATTAACCAACTAACAAAACAAGAGACTTGGGTCACTTCAAAAAGGATTTCCAATTCCTTCTTGGTGGGTGAGTAACAGAGGGTGAAATTTCCACTGGGGTAGCAGAAGTAAGAAGCCGTCTGACAGTACCAGAAAGACCAACTGGTTTTATTTGTCATAAACTTGGCAGGAAGGTAGCTTGGGCAGCAGAGGTTTGTGCCAAATAAAACTGGCTAGTGCCTCCGGTAGCACAAGGTTAGATGTTGTTTCTGTTGCAGTATTGGGTAGGTTTCCTATTTTTACACCACTCAGTACTACGGATAAGGATTAAAAAAGGAGGAGGCTTGATGCCTAGGAATGGGGGAGCGGAGGATGCTTGCTTTTTTCATCTTAAGGTTGCAAAAGCAGGGTTTACAGGTGAGTTCCTACCGGTTGCCCTCCAGCAACCGATCAGTGGGGGAAAATGAGGTGCCTTGGACCGAGAGGTCTATATAAGTGAAGGGTTCATTTCCAGCCCCTTCAAGACCCGGTGTAAAGTTCCTACACGGATTGGGGGGTGAAAAGGCAGCTCAGAACAACTTTTCAAAACTGTTCTAGGACTTCACTTGTTCTAAATAGTAAGACCCTGGGAGCCCCAGGCCTTTCCTGATCAGGAGAGAAACTGGGAAAGGTGACATTAGAAAACAAGGGCTGTTACTTCTCCCAGTTCCTCTTGAAATAATGGGTTGTTTGTGCTGAGTTTCTAGTCTTGTTAGCCAAAAAAAAAAAAAAAAAAAAAAGTGCTTGTGCGCATGGCTGTTTGATTCAGAAATTCTGCAAAAAAATGCAGAAACTTTAGACTCAAAAGGAAACAAGTTTCTAGTCCTCACAAGGAGGGCTAAAAATCAGGGAGAAAAAAAAGATGAGCAAAGCCTTGACAAGTGTCTTATAAAGAAAGGATCATAACAAAGGTGTAATCAGCTTAAAAGTAAACGTGTGTGATCTGTCTAGCTTCTGGCATCCCCGATTTATTTGGGGGGTTTTTGCTTGTGTTTGCCTAAATGAACTAAATTGCATGAGTCCACAAGTTTAACGGTTGACAAATTTGTGCATCAGCCTAACCGAAGAGCAACCTTTACAGGCTTTCCTTGATGTTGAGTTTTTGCAGATGATGTCTGTCCATGATGCTTCTGGGATGTGGTTCCTTTCAGACTGGCCTTCTCATACTGGCCGAGTCTCTGGGCCCTGCTGACGTGGCGTGGGGGGGGGGGGGGGCTCTGAGAATGAAGGAATGTTAGTGTGCGGCTCAGTGATACTACAGCCTGCTTGAAATCAAGGAGGGGCGGTCTTTTGGAGAGAACGCGAGAGCTGGAGAAGGCTGATCGGTTCACTTTATTATCTGCACCTTCAATTAGGGAAAGCGTTTCTTAAAATTATCCCCCCCTACATTGCTGGCATGCTTACTGCCCTTCCATAAAGATGTGAACAAATTACTTTCCTTGGATAAAATCTCCCAGAAAGCCCCCTCCAGACCATTGCTTTGGGTTTGGGTGAGAAGTGGTTAACGGATGAAAAAAGGAACCAAGTTGTGGGATTTTTTCCCTTGCTTGGTGTCAGGTTATGAGTGGCAGTGAGCAGAAGGAGGTATCCTGTAGACCCGTCTTTTTTTTTTTTTTTTTTTTTTTTTGCCACGGCCATAAAGACAATATGAAAGAAATCTGGGCTGAATCAGGATCGTGTCAGTCATGTAACGAACCTTATAAGCTGGTGCGGGAAGAGGTGTTCCCAATCTGCCCCCCCCCCCTTTCAAATGTCCCATGGGGCCATATGGTCCTCATTGAGAATGGCTGCCATAGACCATCTTGACAGCTGCCATGGGTATCATCAACATTCAGGTTGCCCTTTGCTCTGTTAAGCTTGGCATCTTTTTATTTTTCCAAGCTGGCAAGATGATGTGCAGCAATATCAGGCCATTTCCTGGCATTCTGAACCTTGGTTAAAGAGGTACAGTGTCCCGCCTTCGTAGACCAGAGGATTTTTGAAGAGTTGAATGTCAATATTTAGATGGTTGTAATCACACAGCTTACGTTGGGACTTAAGATGGCCAAATGGGCAGCTCACTGGGTTCCTAATGAGTGGATTAAAATGGTTACTCCTCTCAATAGACGATCAGATTTTTTTAAAATGAGGGTAATTTTAATAATGGCGCTCCGTGCATTGACTTCAGCGGCTGATCCCACCCATTCTTTGGAACAATGAGATCTAGAAAGCTGTTTTTCCTCCGTTACAGAGCGACAGTAATCCCAGTTCACCCGTCCCGCTTTCTGGCAGGCCCCGACAATTTTCTCCTTCCCATGCCCGGTGACATGCAACTTGAATTGTTGAAACCTCCTGTTGTTTTGTTCTGAGAAAAAAAAGAAGTCTCTGGTCTTTGAGGGAACTGTCTCATTGTCTTGTTTTCTTTCAGAATGAAAAAGGCAAACGTTGACCACAATAAGAGAAAGTTTCAAGGTATCTTTAGAAAAGAAAATTATCTTTAATCACCACGGGCCACCTCAGGCATCCAAAATGGGTTAAAAAAAAAAAAGATAACACCCAGAGCTAATGGTGTCTCTTGTCATGATCTTGGGGCCCATCCGGAGGGTTGCAGGGAGAGGGGCCTTCCTTAGATGTGGAAGGGATGCCCGGAGAAACCCCTGGCAGCTGCAGCTTCCACTTCAGCCATCCCACTTTAGCTGTAGGGAAAAGTCCACCTGCAACAAACCAGCAAGCAGCTTCTTGAGAACATCCATGCTAGGTCGCCTTCTTTGGTTTGGGTACCTCTGTGTTGTGGCGCTTGCGTCCCACAGCCGTTCTCCCCCACGATCTCTCATTTCAAAGTCCTGTAAAAGTTAGTGTCGGTCATTTCTAGCAAGGAAGGGCCACTCCCTTCTTGAGCCAACCGTTCAGTTTTGTCCCTCGGGCTTCTTTCCCCGTAGAACCTAAATCTCCCTTCTTCGTGGGGCCACCTCACCACTTCTTTTTTCCATCCTTTGTCCTCGGGACGCATCTACACCGGCAACCAGAGCGCCGGTGGCAATGCAGAATCTGCTCCCTCTTACAGTTGTGGTACTGCACATAAATGGGTGGCCAATTCCTGAAACTTGAGAACTGGGCTGTGGGGCAGAGAATGGATGTCTGGGTCCTTGGGTGTGGGGTTATTGCAGACCAAGAGTTCTCTTGCCACAATCTGTCTGTCCCGGTGAAGTTGCAGACCTCCCATCTCAACAAGCGGTTGCTGACGTTTCAGAGGCAAATCATTTCACTTCTGAATTCTCTGCCCTGCCAGTTCAGTTGTTTGAAGATGCTGTGAGTTGGGAGATGTTCTCTGGCCATCCTGCCTCGTGTCTTCTAGAACTGGTTTTGGAGATCCTGCAGAAAGTTCTGCTCACCCTAACCAGGAAGGCCTTGTATTAGCTGTGAAATAACCATCTAGATGTTCTTCAACTGAACTCCCGTTGTCTTGTTCAAAGCAGGGAGTCACGCTTGGTAGTGCAGGAGAGGCTTCACGTGCAGAAGGTTGCAAGTTCAGCTCTCCGCCTTTCCAGGTTGGGGTAAGAAAAAGCCCCCCCCCCCTTGAAAATCTGGAGAGCTGATTGCTGCCAGCCAGAGTTGGCAGTGCTGGCTTAAATGGACGTAGACTACAACTCCATAGAAAACAGCTTGCTGAGTTCTTCAGTGTTGCTAACTAGAGCGGATAGACGATGCAAGTCAGAAATAACTGGAGGGCCGTGCGTTTCCTCCCCCCCCCCCCCCCCCGAAAGACTTACAGGAAATCTTTCCCTTGCAAAGAAGTTTCTAATTTTAAAAGCCTTTGCAAATTTAGTCTCTCTTCCTAACTGTTGGTGTGACACAAAGCTGTAATTCAACCCAGTGCTCGAAGTGATGTGATTTCTGGAACTTTAATTGCAGAGTGCATTTGCTTGTGGTGAAAGCTGCTTGCGTGGCATGCTGGGTTGGGTGTGTGTGTGTGTGTTGGGGAGCGCTTCCATTTCCCTTCCTTTGCTTCATCCTGTTCTGCTGCATGGGAGGAACATAGTTACGTTCCCTTCTTTGGCACGGTGCCCCGGACGCCGGCTGTTGAGATAAGGGCTAGCAGCCCAGTGACGTGATAGGAGAAAAATGCACAGTAGACATGGAGGTGAGGAACCAGCCCTGCTAAGCTTTTTTTTCCCTTTAGAATTTAGAAAGGCTCTGTTTTTCAGACTGTAGTCCCCAGAATCTCAGGCCACAAACAAGCCCATGGGCTGTGTCCGCTAGGCATAATTCCATTTATTTGTTTATTTTTGGACTCCAGATCCCAGAATTCTCCATTCTGGGAGAACTGGCTTCTAGACCCACCCCCGTTGTTCTGCTCACCTGGAGAAAGGCCGGGCTGGAGGGCCAAGCTCTGGTGCTTGGTCTCTGGTCCCCAGCCTTTCGCCAGGTGAGCCCAGTTGAGGTGTGGGTTTGGTGGGTGAGCTACCAATATGTAGCCCGGGTATAGGCCTAATCCTGCTGCTTTGGCTTCTGAAATGAGCCAGGACTGGCGGTTAGGAATAGTAATAGAATTGCTGTAAACATAATGATTAGAGGTGTGCAGTGTTCTTTTCAGACTAAAGCACATTTCTAGAATATCCTCAGGAAAAAGGGGCCGCCTTTTTGTCTCTATCGTGGTGAGGTTCAGGGCTGTTGGAAGATTTACTGGTGGATGTAAGAGAGGAAAAGTTGACAAGCAGCGAAACAGGGCCTTTCGACTGCCCCTGAGCCACCCTTTTGCTTGCTTTCAGACTTGAATTGGCCCCACGTCTCACGGAAGCCATGTGGCTGATCCGGGTCCTAGCGCTGGTCACTCTGGTGGCGGCCGTGCCTCCAGAGGGCAAGAAGGCCAGCGAGAAGAAACCAGCCTCGGGAGAGAAGAAGCTGAGCGAGAAAGCAAACGCCCTGGCCGACCGCAGCGCCAACCTGGCCTTCAGCATCTACCATGCGATGGCCAAGGACAAGAACATGGAGAATATCTTGGTCTCCCCCGTGGTGGTGGCCTCTTCGCTCGGCGTGGTGTCTCTGGGAGGCAAGGCCACCACGGCCGCCCAAGCCAAGACCTTGCTGAGTGCGGAGAAACTGAGCGATGATTATCTCCACGGGGGCCTGGCGGAACTCCTGAGCGACGTGAGCAACGCCACGGCCCGCAACGTCACCTGGAAGCTCGGCAGCCGCCTCTACGGGCCCAGCTCCATCAGCTTTGCCGACGACTTTGTGAAAAACAGCAAGAAGCATTACAACTACGAGCACTCCAAGATCAACTTCCGGGACAAGAGAAGTGCTCTGAAATCCATCAACGATTGGGCTTCCCAGACCACCGACGGCAAGTTGCCCGAGGTCACCAAAGACGTGGAGAAGACCGACGGGGCTTTGATTGTCAACGCCATGTTCTTCAAGCGTAAGTAGAAGCCAACAGGGTCGTTTGAAGCCAAGGGTGTGAATCTGGCTCTCTTCGAGTCAGTAGGAACCCAGGTTTCCAGATGACCAAGACCTCCTTCCCTGAGACACCCCCATCCAGTGCTGTCTTTAAGTTTCTGTGATCATTTTTAGAAGTTGAAGTAACCCTCTTAAAAACTCACCCGTTTGGCAATGGTTTTTCCTCCTGACGTTCCTGACGTTTCTGTAAAATTGAATTTTGACTTTGGGCTGAAAGAAGCTCCCAGTCTTGCTTTATAAGCAAATGTTGTAATAGATGAAGACTGGGTTGGTTTCCCACCTTTTGAGTTCATCTCGAAAGAGAGCGATTTCTGGCTTCAACGCTGTTAGAACATGTCTTGTAAATTAGACCAATTACTATCTCTGCTGTGGGAGCGTGAAAGCCACAGCGCCTCCTTGTGGCATGACAACAGCACATGGTAGCCAGATACACTGACTCTAAATATGGAGGTTCTATAAAATACCCTGGCTAGAATCTTCTTGATAAACTTGTCCAGCCTTGGTTTGGCCGGTACTTTCCTTCTTGTGTGTAACCCAAAAGAGCCGGCATGAAATGATCCAAGTTTTTGACTTGGGACATCTAGGTTTCTCTGCTGGACTTTGAAGTTGCTCTCCAGTGATCCTGGGCCAGCCCCTTTCTTTGAGCCTGACTTGCCTCTCAAGGTGGCTGTGCAGCTGCAATTAGCGTATCTTGTCTTGAATTGATGGGAGGAAGATGGGACGTAAATAGAACTAAGCTTACCCCTTGTGGAATTTGGGTTTTCCAAAGATCAGAGTGGAACTGCAGGGTATTCTGATCCTTTGGAGTATTTGCATCCTCACGTTTCTTAGCTTTAAATACCGTCTCTTAATTACGTAAGCCACCTTGAGTCCTTTTAAAGGAGAAAGGTGGGATAAAAATACTTTAAATAAATACATAAAGCCCCAGCCTATGTGAGTTGAGCTGTAACAAGTCTTGTGAGCTTTTACATTTTTTAAAAGGGGTAGTGTTTTCAATGGCGTTTGGTTGGAGGTCGTTACTTCACCCATTCCTTTCTCTCTCTAATCAACGGATTCTTTGATTTCACAGCCCACTGGGATGAGCGGTTCCACCACAAGATGGTGGACAATCGTGGCTTCATGGTCACCCGTTCCTACACCGTTGGCGTCCCCATGATGCATCGCACAGGTAAGCCACCCTGTAGCAACCTCTTTCCTGTGTCTTTTGAGACATGTGCCCATGGGCCAGCTTCCGAGATTCTGCCTGCGAGCCTGTAGCCCTGGCTTATTGCTCTTGAGGTCTAGCAGCTTGCTCTTTGAGTCCTCCTCATGGTCAGAAATAAGTGTTTCCAGGAATTTTTCTTCCAGTATTTTGAGACTGTGGATAAGTGAATCAGTGGATACTGATCCCACGGATACAGGGGTCCTACTTAGATGAAGGACTGGGTTGGTTTCCCGTTAAGGAGAGGGACCGTTTCCTAATGGTTAAGCCCAGGAATCCTCTGACGGCTGGTATGTAATGCACCCAGTACTGGTTTCTGTGTGGGACAGAGAAACGCTGGAATACTGTACTCTGCTAGTGTTACTCACAGCCAGCAGTCTTGAGCGTGAAGGATACCTAACTAGCAGCCAGGCAGGCTGTGGTTGCTAATTAGAGATGTGCCATACTGCTCAGGATTTATGGGAGGTGTAGTCCAAACACACACAGTCTGCACATCTGCTTTCAATCCAGCCTGGTGCCGTCCGATGCAGTGCATGTGTTTGGGAGCAACGACTCCCACCATCCTGCCGTTAGCTGGCTGGGGGTTTATGGTGGTTGGCGTCCCGATCCGTTTGAAGAGGGTTCTCTTTTTCTCCGCTTTCCCTCCCTCCACACAGCTCCTGATTTGTTTAACTCTCGTTTCTGAAAGGCTTGTACAAATACTACAGAGACGAGGCAGAAAAGCTGCAGATTGTGGAGATGCCGCTGGCGCATAAGCTGTCAAGCATGATCTTCATCATGCCGAACCACGTGGAGCCCCTGGAGCGGCTGGAGAAGCTTCTGACCCGGGAGCAGCTGAAAACCTGGCTGGGCCAGCTGAAGGAGAGGGCCGTGGCCATCTCTCTGCCCAAGGTCAGCCTGGAGGTCAGCCACAACTTGCACGTGAGTATCTGGGGGCCGTCGGCTCGGGAGACGTTTGAACACGAGGGTTTGAGTTTTTGTGGATCCCTTCGCTGTTTGATCTGCCACCCTGGAAACCAAGTTGTCTGGAACAGTTTGAGAGAAGCCCAAACGGATGAGTTGGTAGCCATTCAGTCAGGGTGGGCGGTTCGCAGGCTGCGCGTGCTCCTCCTAGTCATAGAGTGTGGACTGCATGCACCATACATAGATATTTTTTTTTGTGGGGGGGGGGGCAGCCTGTCTGCCAGCCATTCTTGGGGGCTTACTTCCACTGTATGTGCCATTTTTGTCGTAAATCTGGGACGGAACGTCCCACCCCGGCACAAGCTATTTCTCACCCACCTCCCCCCTGCGTTTGGGGAAAACAAATGGCTTGCCATTCCCCACCATCAATAACGGGACAGTGGAAAGAAGAGATGGCGGTGTATATAAGATACACGGAGCATCAGTATAAAAGGCTAATGCCAGATTGGTAGGAATGGCAAGTGAGGGCAGAAGAAACTATGCAGCATTCCAGAAAGGAGACAGAGCCTGGCAATAAAGGTCTTCTCAGCTTGGTCTGATGCTTAAAATAAAAGAGGAAGAAAATAAACGGAATTAATACGGCATAGAGCCGGTATAACCCGGCTGCAGAGCTGGAGACTCACAAGTTCCAATCTAAAACAGTGACTTCCCAAGGAAGGCGGCAGCCGAGATCACCCAGAGCAGAGTAACAGGTAGGCATCCTTCCGTCTCGAGAGACTAAGGTCACGTGCTCTGAACAGAGGTCTTGGAACAGCGTCTAGTGTGGCTGAGAAGGCCAATTCGAGAGTGTTTGTGTGTGGTTTATTGGGTGACGGGCCGTGCCACTTGGGCCACCTTGAGCCACCCAGAGGGGTGACTGATAAACCGCCTGTACATCAGCCAGAGCAGAGTCTAAAACTGTTGCAATAAATTAGAACCCGCCTGATGGTGCATTATTATGATTAGGAAGTATAAGGGCACAGAGTGGCTGAAGGGGAAAAAAGCAGCTGGTAGAACTGGGAAGCGGCACAGGAAGCTGAGATCCAGAAAAAGGAGAGGAGGGGACCGGTAAGGAAGGACTGCCAGGACCCAGGGCTGATAAAGAGATAAGAAACCTCACATTTTTGACTCGGTTGCGTCCGTCTTCCCTTCTGCAGAAGCACCTGGCTGACTTGGGTTTAACGGAAGCCGTCGACAAGAACAAGGCGGACCTCTCCAAGATTTCAGGCAAGAAGGATCTCTATCTCGCCAGCGTCTTCCACGCGGCCGCGCTGGAGTGGGACACGGAGGGGAACCCCTTTGATGGGGACATCTACGGCCGGGAAGAGATGAGGAGCCCGAAGCTTTTCTACGCCGACCATCCTTTCATTTTCCTGATCAAGGACAATAAGAGCGATTCCATCCTATTCATCGGGCGGCTGGTGCGGCCCAAAGGAGACAAAATGCGGGATGAATTGTAGAGGGGGGGGGGGAAGAGTGTGTGTGTGTGTTCCTGTATGTTTGTACGTGCGCATGTGTTAGGGTTGGCTTGTTTTTTTAATGGGGAGGGTATGATGATCTGTATCTTCTACCAAGTGGTGCTTGTAGGCTCTTATTTCAGTAAGGCTGCAATCCTGTGACACAGGAGTAAACCTCTCAGGACTTATTTCTGTAAAGGCCTACAAAGAAACTTTGCAGGTTGTGAACAGTAGGGGAGGTCTTAGGCCAAGTTTGGGGGCAGCAGAAGTGAGTGTGACTCCGCTCCCCCCCCCCAAAAAAACACCACACAGCTCTCCCTCTGCTCTGCTGTTTAAGCTTCTTTATCTTAAGCTGTTTCTATCTTGTGATGCTGTTCTTGGGATCTGTCACCACTCAGAAAAGCCTCTGTTTTCAAATAATTTAAACGAGCGAGTTTGGCGCTCCTAGCCTTAGTGGTCCTGACCAAGATGAGAGAGGCCTTTAATTCTTCATATTTGCTCCCCTGAGAATGTGAAATAGGAGCGTCAGACCACACATTCAAATACACATCGGCTGCAGGGGTTGAATTAAGTCTGTGACTTTGAAAAATGGATGTCGAGACTCCCTTTACGGCTGGCAATGCCTCAGCTGCAAACTCCCCACAGAAATAGTTTTCCCCACCGTGCTTCCTCGACTAGGGCTGGACTCGGGTGATCCATAGGGTCCCTTCCAGCTCTGCAGTTCTAAGAGAATGATGATAAATGGATTTTCAGATGATACATTAATGCTCCAGCATATCCTTTCCAGTTAAATCCAGACTCCTGTGTCACTGGGAAAAAAAGATATATTTTTTTTTGTTCACACTACGATGCACAAACAATGGAAGCATTGCTTGCATTTAAGTTTCCTTTCTGCCTCTTAAGTGCACCTCAGATGAGCCAGGGTGGCGCGCGCCAGTCCCAGGGGACACACGACCAGCTCCCTCATGGGGCACCCTTTCCGTTTGAGGCACCATCGGTTCCTGGCTGATCTGTCAATGGGCACGCACCAGAAAGCTACTCTGCTACTGTATAGTTAATTTATTTTTGTACTTCTCTGAGTAGTGCAAGGGAACCGACAGCTTGAGTGGAGGAAGCGCCACTGAACAAGCTCGAAGGCGAAAGGGCACCCTGAACAGATTTATACGGCCCCCTCAAGAGTCACAAACCGTTTTATCTGGATCCGTGACTCATGGCCCTGCAATGGTGTCGGAACAGAGTGTGAATAAATATATATAGAATTGCAGAGCTGGAAGAAATTTCGTCAAGGGTCACAAAGCCCTGGCAGGGAGTCCTCATCTAAAGCACCCAAGGGGTGCCTCTCCAAACGAGGGTGGCCCCTTGAATCCATTGTCAGGGTCCACCGGACGTACAGAAAAGGAACAAAATTGACCCAGAGGGGATGTGGAAAAAGCCTTTCTAATAAAAGAGAGCTACAGATCGGTTCTCAGCCTCCTTTTGCTGAGACTAAACCTACTCTGCTCACTCAGCCGCTTCCGCTGGATGCATTCCAGAACAGGACACAGGATTCAGGGATGAATGAAGTAGAACAGAGGGGTTCTGTGTTGTAGGCATTTGTTGTTTAGTCGTTAAGTCGTGTCCGACTTTTGTGACCCCATGGACCAGAGCACGCCAGGCCCTCCTGTCTTCCACTGCCTCCCGGAGTTGGGTCAAATTCATGTTGCTCGCTTCGATGACACGGTCCAACCATCTCGTCCTCTGTTGTCCCCTTCTCCTCTTGCCTTCACGCTTTCCCAACATCAGGGTCTTTTCCAGGGAGTCTTCTCATGAGATGGCCAAAGGATTGGAGCCTCAGCTTCAGGATCTGTCCTTCCAGTGAGCACTCAGGGTTGATTTCCCTCAGAATGGATAGGTTTGTTCTCCTTGCAGTCCAGGGGACTCTCAAGAGCTTTGGCAGTCAGCCTTCTTTATGGTCCAGATCTCACTTCCATACATCACTACTGTTGTAGGCATAGTGCTTTAAAAAACCTGCAGCCGCCATGCAGTCCACCTGAGACCCAGCTGTGGTTCCCTGTGCTGCATCTCCACTTTGGCTCGTCAGAGAGAAGCCGTTTTGCCAGGACAGGCTATGCAGTGGGTCTGATGCAGTAGGGTCAGTCATGTTAAGGCGTAGGCAAGTTGCTTCTCACAGGCGTGACCCTCTGTAAACAACGTCAGGGAGACTGCTCACCCTTCTTTCTCCCTCTTATGCATAAGAGATACCTGTGCATCTGGCCCCTTGTCTTTGGAGATTTAATGTCTGCCATTAAGGAAAGGAAGCTGCGGCAGCTGGGGGAAAGCTCTGGTATATGACATATTTGTCGGTCAGGAGTATGGTGTGGTCAGTGTCAAGGAATTCAAGATGGCCTGGTTGGGTGGCCTCTTGCAGCAAAAGCAGCCAAGTCTCAAGTGAAAAAGTGGGATGGGCCTCGGAAAGCTAGCATCACATGAAACTTGTTAGTCTTAGATGCCAGCAGGCTTTCTTGGGATGTATGTGATGGTGACAGGCTCCCACAATAACAAACTGGTGCAGGGCAATTCTTTCAGCTTTGGGCCAAGGAGCGCGTAGGACACGCAGCACAGCTGCAGAAAGTAGGCAGAGGAATAACTTAGCAGCTGCCTGCCGCAGTGTAGTGTGCGAATAGTGATATTCTCTACACCACCACCTCAGTGAAGCCTTGTTAGTGCTATGTAGACTTTTTTTTTTTTTTTTTGGTTCTTGCAGGGGGAGAAGGGGGCGGAGGGCAAGATGGGGCTTGTAATGTGAAAAATTGCAAATCCTGGCCTTGTGACCAACCTGTGCATGGAATTCTGGTGCTGTTCCCCACTTGGAAAGGGAGAAGAAACACCTTTGGCGAGATGGCGAAGCTCTTTTTGTGTTGCGTGATGTGGCCGCAAGTGCCTGGTTGCCTTACTGTCTTGTTACCACACAAAACTGATGTAAAATTTTTCCAATAAAATATTTTCCAGTGAGCTGGCCTTTTGTTGCTATTAAACACGGACAGCCAAGATTCAAACAAATGTTGAAGTTAAAGGGGAAGCTTCTGTAGAAGACCTACCCAAAAGTTAGGATTAAATGAGGTGCCATAGATAAAAAGTCAGTCTGATTTCCCAGCTCCACACCCCCAGTGAATTACCATGGCAGACTGAGGATTTGAACCCAGGTCTCCTGAGCCTAGTCTGTCACTATAGCCTCTACCACACCACTAAGCCTCTATCAAAGCCCTGTTCAAATAGATGTTCATGTCACTGAATTCTACCCTAGGATCAAGAATAGGTTTGTCTATTAAAACTTAACTGTAGCATACATACAAAAAAAAGAAGCTTCCAGTAAGACTCCTGCCACCCTCTTGACACAGGCAGGATACTTGGCCAAAAACATGAGGACCCCCAAAGTAGTAGTAATTGTTAAAAGAAAATACAGCAGCTTAGAGATGGGCTTGAATTAAATAAATCACCAAATTCATTCAAAAATGGCTAATTCATATTCGTACAATGCCCCTAATGAATACAAATCAACCATTTTTAGTGCTTTTTGATTTGTCAATTCATTTTGCTATAAAATAACCCCCCAAAGCACCACAATTGTAGGGACGGTTCTTCTAATTCCCCTTTTCAGTCCCTCCCAAGTTTGATAAAAATTGGGTTTCCCCAAGCTAGCTAAAGGGCACTTTCCTGGTTTTTGGGGGGGGGGGGGAGAAAGAGACATGGGTATGTAATTTGGATGTCTGAAACCCAAACTTGGGAGAGATTGTAGAGGAGTCAGTAGAAGCTTCTCTGTGTGTCTCTAGGTGCCCCTCCTTGTGTGTGTATAACTCCGATGGTCTGTTCTCACTCTCCCAACCCTCAATTGGAGTGGATGTCCCCTGGTTCTGGTATTGTGTGAGAGGGAAAAGAGCTTCCCTCTCTCCACTTTATATCCATCCCCTGCATCATTTTATACGTCTCCATCATGTGCCCCCCTCAGGCGCCTTTTCTCTAGACTCAAGAGCCCCAAACGCTGTAGCCTTTCCTCATAAGGGAGGTGCCCCAGCCCAGTCATCATTTTAATCGCTCTCTTCTGCACCTTTTCCAGTTCCAATGTGTATTTTTTGAGATGTGATGACCAGAACTGTACGCAATACTCCAGGTGCGGCCTTACCAGCGTTTCGTATAATGACATTAATGTTGGCTGTTTTATTTTCAATCCCCTTTTTAATGTTCCCTAGCATGGAATTGGCCTTCTTCACTGCCGCCGCACACTGGGTTGACCCTTTCACCGAGCTGTCCACCAGCACACCAAGATCTCTTTCCTGATCCGTCACGGACAGCTCGGAATCCATCAGCTGATAAATAAAATTTTGATCCCCCCCCCCCCCAATGTGCATTACTTTACATTTTCTTATATTGAAATGCACTTGCCATTTTGCCGCCCATTCTCCCAGTTTGGAGAGATCCTTCTGGAGCTCTTCACAATCCCTTCTGGTCTTCGCTACCTGGAAAAGTTTCGTGTCATCTGCAAACTTGGCCACCTCACTGCTTATCCCTGTCTCCAGGTCATTGATGAACAGGTTGAAAAGCTCCGGTCCCAGGACAGATCCCTGGGGCACACCGCTCTTCACCTCTCTCCATTGTGAAAATTGCCCATTGACACCTACACGCTGTTTCCTGGTTCTCAACCAACTCTCAGTCCATAAGAGGACCTGCCCTCTTATCCCCTGACTGTGGAGTTCTCAGCAGCTTTTGGTGAGGGACCGCGTCAAACGCCTTCTGAAAATTCAGACAGACAATATCCACTGGTTCGTCCACATGCCTGTTGACCTTTTCAAAGAATTCTAAAAGGTTTGTGACGCAAGACTTACCCTTACAGAAGCCATCCCTCAGCAAGGCTTGTTCTTCTAAGTGTTTTAAGGTTTTATCTTGGATGAGGCTCTCCACCATCTTCCCTGGAACAGACATTAGGCTAACCGGCCTGTAGTTTACCCGGTCCCCCCCTCCTTCCCTTTTTAAAGACTGGCATGACATGTGCTATCCTCCAGTCCTCTGGCACTGTGGCCGTTTTAAGGGAGAAGTTGTCTGTTTTAGTTGAGAGATCAGCAACTTCATTTCTCAGTTCCTTAATAACCCTTGGGTGGATGCCATCTGGGCCCGGTGACTTATTGATCTTTATCGATTAGGTCCAAAACATCCTCTCTTCAAACCTGTATTTGATTTAATTCACGAGTCAGGAGGGGCGGTTCGGGCAGCGGAACCTGCTCAGGGTCTTCTCACGTGAAGACAGATGCAAAGAACTCGTTTTTCTCTGCAACCTCCAAGTCCCCCTTACTCCACCATCCAAAGGGCCAGCCGCTTCTCTGGCAGGTTTCCTGCCTCTAACATATTTAAAGAAGCTTTTATTATTCCCTTTTATATTGCTGACCATATGTTCCTCAAAGTCTTTCCTTGCCTCCCGTATCATCTTCTTACATTTCTTTTGCCAGAGTTTGCGTTCCTTTTAATTTTTCTCATTTGGGAAGGATTTCCATTTGTGGAAGGACCCCCCCCTTGCCCTTTAAACCCTCTCTTAACTCCGCTGGTTAATCATGCCGGCCCCCTCTTGGACTGCCAGTTCTGGACACCGAACTTGAAGGATGCTGAAAAACTGGAACAAGTCCAGAGGAGGGCAATGAGGATGATCAGCAGCCTAGAAACCAAGCCCTAGGAGGAAAGACTGAAAGAACTGGGCGTTATTTAGCCTTGAGAAAAGACAAACAAGGGGAGATAAGATAACATGGTTAAAATATTTGAAAGGCAGCCGAACAGAGGAGGGGCAGGATCTGTTCTCGGTCATCTCGGAGTGCATGACACGTCATCATGGGCTCAAGCTACAGGAAGCCAGATTTAGGCTGAATGACAGGAAAAACTTCCTAACTGTTAGAGCAGTACAATAATAGAACCAATTATCTTAGGAGGTGGTGAGCGCTTCAACGCTGGAGGCATTCAAGGCAAAACTGGACCCTTATCTATCAGATCTGCTTTGATTTAGATTCCTGCCTTGAGCAGGGGGTTGGACTGGATGGCCTTAAGAGGCCCCTTCCAACTCCATGATTCTATGAAAATCCTGATTCAGCCAAGACGCTCACTGGACGGTCACTGGCTGATGTGAAGATCCAGTGGATGGCAGAGAAAGAGCCTCACACTCTGTATTGAATTCATCAGAAGCAAAGTGTTAAGAGAAATCTAGCCCATCCTACCTGTATTTTCTTGGAGGCAAGACCGGTCATCTTTTGGTTGAACCTGGATGCCCACCAGGCATGGGCATTTGTTTGTTTGGACTCCAAATCCCAGAATCCTCCATTCTGAGAGCTCTACCTGCCAGGCAGGTTTGGACAGGATGCAGCTTCCTTTTCCAACAGTAAGGTAGGCCTGAGCTGATCCTAACCTGGCTCATGACGCTTCATACAATTTGGGGGTGTCCTTAAGTAGACAAAGACTAGCTAAGCACAGCTCACTCTGTGCTCCCTTCTCATACCTGAGAAAACCAGCCTTCACGATGTTGTCTTTTCTGATTTTATTAGGAGATTTATTTTTTTTACAAGACATCAAACTCTTTGTTCCAGATGCTGGAAAACCTGAAATTAAAACAGAACATTTGTGAGTGACCAACCAAACTCCTTGATCTTGAGACAAGAAGTATTTACACTAAAGCATCAAGCATGCTGACGGTACTCTGTAAATCAGGAGGGTTATACAAAGCCCATGGGCGACATGCTTCATTCTTGCCAAGCAACCACTACAGCAACCAGAACAGGCTTCCAGGGGCTGCCCCCCCCAACATCTGGCCCCAGAATCTCAAATTTTGCTCACCCCTGCTCAAAAGACTTAGCAGCAGCTGCATTGCCACACGTGGTCAATCAGTGGGACGATTCCTAGCGAGGTTCACTCAAGTCACCTCCAACGCACTTTTGGGGAAAACAAAGGCAAAGCTACTCACCCCTCAGGCGGTGGGGACAGGCTGGGGCATGGGGGGCTGCTCTGGCTTCGCTCCTTTCTGCTCCGAAATGGGGGTGGTGGGCAGGATGTCCTCCTTCGGCTCCACAATGCTGACGTGATCTGGCAAGGGCTTCTTTGGCCCGATCTTGCCGCTTGGGTCCCAGGGGAGCATGATCTTAACCTTAATGCCCAGCACACCTACAGAACAGAAGGAGAACAGGAGGTCAAAGGGCGAGGCGGCTTCGGAAAGCACAACGGCCTGCGTTTGCCACTTGCTGATGAGCGAATCTGGCTTCACGAGGTCTCAACGGCCACGGAGCCAGATGTTCTCTTGGCGAGTTTCATGACATCTATGGACTTCATTCACCCAAAACCTAGAGGTTTTGCTTTAACACGATGCCCTCCAGAGATACCGATTTTCAGCTCCCAGTGTCCCCAAGCAGCACGTCCAACGCCAATTAAATGAAACGGCAAAGCCATATTTCTGGTGCTCCAAATCTAAGTCATGCCGGCCGGAACGGTGGACCCATTCCTCCTCTCGACAAAAGCAAAATGCAAAGTGTGTTGCTTATATGCCACCCCATAATGCTCAAAGCACCCTCTGGGCAGTTTATAATTTAGTTATGCAGGCTACACAATGCGCGCACCCCACCAGCTGGGTACTCAATTTATTGACCTCAGGAGGATAGAAGGACGAGCTGGTTACCTGGGCACTGAACCGGGGTTGTGAGCAGAGTTTAGGCTGCAGTACTGCAATTTAAACACTGTACCTACAATTCTGACTTGCACTCTACCTGCCAATTCAGAATCAGAAACTAGATTCCTAAGCCTATTAACAAAGTCTGTGCAAATCCCAGCTGCCAGCTGAACTGAAAAGACCAAATAGTAGTTTGCCTGCAACCAGGAAGGGACAGGGCAAATCAACTCACAAGCCTTTTGTCGTCAGCTTTGCACCAAGCCAAGAGGGAGTGAAGAAGTCAAGGACTGGGGGCGTAGGTGGTTCAGAGGCAAGCAACCCTGCGGGTTGCTCAGGGGTGCCGCAGACTCACCCTGCCTGAGGAGGACGTGACGCACGGCAGTGTCGACGTAGTAGTTGACAGGGTCTCCGCTGTGGATCATCAGACCATCCACAAACTTCATGGACTTGGCTCGCTGGCCACGGAGCTTCCCTGACACCACCACTTCACAGCCCTTGGCTCCACTCTCCATGATGAAGCGGAGGACGCCGTAACATGCCCTGAAGAAGAGGAAGATGATCACGAGAGACGCACAGGAGTGCCCCGAGTTAACCACTAGTGAAAAGAGCCGACCTCCAGTGCCTAGTTATCCAACAGCCGGTCCCTTCTCAGACAAATGCCTCAAGCTCATCCAATGAAGAGGACACATCGGCCAGAGCATCCCAGCAGAGCGCCACAGAACGTGGCACAATGCCGGTTTGCATCCAGCCAAAGGGTGCCCGATTCTGACTCGTCATCAGATCATCACAGAAGGAATCCGTTGTAAGTGTAGTGAAGTGAGAGCAAAATTTCTGATGGCTACAAGGTGGATTATCATGCGTCAAACGTGGAGGATTTTTACATTATATTCTACAGAGTAATTCCTGTGGGAGTTGACTGAAACAGAAATTAAGGTACACCTACGCTGAAACATGAGGCAAAAACAAAATCAAGAGAACAAAATGAAAGCTCACCTTGAAATATATAACGGTCTTTAAGGTGCCACAATGTTTTTGTTTTTATTCGTTCTCTTATTTTTCTTTTGTTAACCTTAAAGACTGTTATGGTGAGCTTTCGTGGATAAAGTCTGACTTTGTCAAACACTTGATTACAGCTTTCATCGACAACACTTAGTTGTTTTTCTAGGCTCCATTGTGATTATACGTAGGACTGATTTGTTTTGCCCATTTCTCTGATAAAAACTATAATCTGAACATGAATAAATCATATTTTAGTGTCCTCTCGTCCCAATGACATTTTCTGGTTCCAGGGTCCTTGGCTTCACCACGCATAGTTTTCTGTATCGAATAACTAAGGCATCATTCCAATTAATTGACAAACTAAGCTCTAGCCCACGAAGAAGTTTATGCTGCAATGAGCTTTCCCTGTGGCTGCTCCCAGACTGTGGAACTCCCTCCCACAGGAGATCAGCCTGGTCCCATCTAGGCTGTCGTTCCGCAAGCAGACCAAAACCTTTCTTTCCCCGAGTGACTGGCTACCTGAGTGGGGTTTTTAAATTGTGTTTTACTTATTTTCTTTACTGTTTTTTTAAATAGTGTTTAATTATTTTTAAATATTTGTACGCTTACTGTTTTCGCTTTTAAATATTGCCTTTTTAATTATGTAAACTGCCTTGGATTCTTTTTAAGGAGAAAGGTGGGTTAAAAGTATCTTAACTAGGAAGCCTAGAGCACCACATCTTTGTAGTAAAGTTAAAGCTGATCTCCTAAATTGTGCAAGAACTGGCTTAATTCAATTTCCTGAAGTGGTGAAACAGCCAGGTTGCCCAGCATTCTCACTTGTGATCCTGTGCCATGAGCTGAACTGACAGGAAATGATGTTCTCTCCCAGGGCGCTCCCCCCCCCCCCGGAACACTCAACCAAGCCCCTTAAGCACTTACCGCCGCACAGCAAGCCCCCCCAGGAGCTTGTAACGCAGGGACTCTGCCTGGGCAATTGCACACAGCCCCCGCGTGGCCACCTTCTCCGCGTAGAGCTGAAAGGGAAAGCAGCACATCCTTCTTGTTATGAGAGTCACCCAGGAAGAGCCCAGCCTTCCAGCCCCCCTCCACGCTACTGGCCCCCTGCTGTTTTGGGAAGCTTGAACCAACGGAAAGATACTTACATGCCCAGAGCCTCCTGCCACTAACTGGGGCCGCACTGGGCTCTTCCAGGGCTCGAGGGGCTGGCCTCAATCCCAAAGAGCGCACCAAGGCTTCCCACACAATCAGAAGCACAGCATTTCTCCACAAAAGGCCCCCAGAGGCTGTGTTTTGTGCAAGGGCAGGAAGGTGCTTTTTAAAAGCCAGAGGTTCCAAAACAGCAGCTCTGCTTGGAGAGGCAACCCCATCCAAAGACTGCCATGTACAGCCAGTGCTGGTGGGGGGACTCAACCAAGCAAGCCAGCCTGTTTGGCCTCTGCTGGGCAAAGACAGCCTTCTCCACCTGCTTAGCACATGAGGGGCAAGACGCTCCGGATGTGCTATCATCTTCAAGCCTAGAGGACAACAGAGGCTCAGCTAAGAACCTGTTACATTAACCCATGTCTGGCATTTTAAAGAAAAGGGGGGGGGGGGGAAGACCTTGCAGCCAGCAAAGATGGGCCAGACAAGCTGGCAGCTCTGTAGCTTGGGCTGGAAGGGAACTATATCTGGAGGCTTCCAGACCAAAAACTCTGCAGTTTTTTCATCAAGTTTCATTAGTTAAATGCTAATGTATGAGCAAAGTAGGCGATAAAAACAGCCTGGCATTGAAAACACCATAATGGAAACTTCACGTAAGAAAACTCTACAGAGGCCAATCCTTAGCGATTTCTCGAAGACAGAAATGATGGTTAAGGTGGGCAAGAGAAATTTAAAAAAAATTAAAGGCTAGTAAAATTTGTGGCTTCAATGGACAAGGACAGCATCCTTACAAGGGACAGTCTGAAAAACTGGTATGGCTTCACTTGCAAAGGGTTTAACTCTTGACCTTCAGCCTCTAAATGAAACTGATTCCCATGCAGGTGAAATATACAAGCAACCTTTTAAAAACTGCAGCTGTAAACCCCCGTGGATCTGGCTGCAATACAAGCCATCTTTCCAGACTACTGTGAGAGAACAAACTCCAGCCTGTCCCTTCTCAGACAAATGCCTCAGGGTCATCCAATGAAGAGGACACATCTGCCAGAGCAGCCCAGCAGGGCGCCACAGAACGTGGCGCAATGCTGTTTGCTTCCAGCAAGAGGGTGCCTGTTTCTGACTCGTCATCAGATCATCACAGAAGGGAACAGAACCCACTGAGCCACGATGAGCAAAGACTGAAGGAGCCCATTACCTCAACACTGCCTTCGGGAAAGCCAAATCGCTTCTGGACCACAGCGGTCAATTCACGGATACGGCGCCCTTTCTCACCCAGAACATTCTGAGTTCTGAAAGCAGGAACAAATAGAACATCTCAGAAACCTAGATGCCGATACTTTACACCTAGCAATGTCCTTTATACCTAGCAACATCCTCCATGAAGTCCTGCTCTTCCGCTTCCATGGTGCAGAGGTGACCCTGTGCTTTCAACAGATTTCCCCAACAAAATGTGGCCTATAGCAGGTTGTTCCTCCCTGGGAGCACATCGAGGAAGGCTCTGGTGGAAGAAGTGCATGCCCGCATCTGAGAAAACCAGCGCCATCACTTGAGAGGCAGCCACTGGTTGGTGAAACGTGGAACGGCTGTGAGGTATGAAGAAAGGCTCGGCTATACTCATACTGAAGATTTAAGGACGCTGGTGCTTTCAAACATGGCAAATCCATGGAAGTAAACACACATACACCCATTCTGCACATCTGTAATAGCATCCTCCCTGGCTAACCTGCATTAAACTGTGAAGGGAAAATCTGTTTGGTTGAATGCACTTAGAATTCTCCCATGGCTGCACAAGATTCCTACTCACACGGAGACTTCTAAAACACATTTAGCCAAACAGGTAGAGATTCTGATTCAGGCTTTTCTGGTCAATATGGGAAGTTTGGATGAAGCCAGTGGGAATAAGGGTGCTAAGACACCTGCTCTTTTCTTCATGGACAGGGAAGTTAACTTCTGAAAGGAGCCAGGGTTGCTTAACTTTACAGACAGAAACAAGTCACCTGGTTGCAAGGATAATGATTTCTGTCCTGGTTGGGGTAACTCGAACTTCCACTCCAGAGTAGCCATCTTCAGCCAGCTCCCGGGTCAAAAATTCATTCAGTTCAGCTTTGAAGATACCATCAGCCACAAACTAAAATGGACAATCACAAGATTAGAAGCCAGAAATTCCACCCTGCTACCTGAGGGCCCCCCCAACGTAGCCCAATTCGTGCTGGTGGGACAAAGAAGTTGATCCAGAGCATCCAGAATTTAACTCCTGTCCCATGAACGTCTGTGTAGCAACACGCAAGGCTCTGGTGTGTAGGCAGAATACTGCTTAGATTCTAATTCCCCCCCCCCCCCCCCCGTCAAATGGAAAATGACACATAGCCCATCTCACTTTACACAGCAATGGGCCAAGCTTTCAAGCTCTACCTCCAGTCCCTCGTAAATCCCTGGACAAGTT
Source organism: Intellagama lesueurii (assembly GCA_037013535.1). Taxonomy (NCBI): domain Eukaryota; kingdom Metazoa; phylum Chordata; class Lepidosauria; order Squamata; family Agamidae; genus Intellagama; species Intellagama lesueurii. Next base: position 4,442,791 of record JBAJHW010000003.1, on the reverse strand, counting down.
ACTTACACACAATGGGATGCATTTTTCCAACTGATCTGTCACACATAAAAGGGGGGGGGGGGGAAGGCATTTGTGACACCGGCTGGGCTTCACCAAAGCCAAATGCCATCAGCCAAAGAGCTTGCCTCCAGCAAGTTCAATATCCTCCGAGTAGGAATAGTAATAGCCAAAATAATTTATTTATGAAGACCCACTTCCAACCCACCACAAAGTCAGGCTTGAAAAACGAGACCTCGGACTTCATGCGGCTTCCTCTGTTAACAGCCCAGCACTAATTTGGCTCTTCAGATGAGAGGGCTACCAACATGGGTTATCTCTGCAAAGCTTACCGAAGGGAAAAGCTCTCTGAGTACTGCTGAACAAAACTGTTCCTCATGGGCATCCAATATATTAGGGTCTCTTAGATATATATATCAGGAATCATGCCCAATAGATATGCAGGGAACCCGTGCAATCCTATTCTAAATGCAAATGGTGGTTCCTGGAGGTTTGTATGTACGTGTGTGTACATACAAACCTCCAGGAACCACCATTTGCATTTAGAATAGGATTGCACGGGTTCCCTGCATATCTATTGGGCATGATTCCTGAAGCTGATGGAAGGCTAATGATTTCTGGGGGAATGATCCCCCTCTCTGTATGTACAAACTAAAAAATCAACAAAGAAGGATGCAAGAGCCTCGGGGCAAACCACAGGTCTCTCCCCCCCCCCCCGCCCCGCCCAACTCACCAGTCCCACCAAGTATCACATTTTACTCCCCAGAAACCAGATCTCCCGCCACCCACCGTGGGTTTTAACCACCAGGCCAGTAGTGAACGATGCCCCCCCCTCACTTGTCTCACTGTGACAAACTCCTGGTGGGAATCATAAGGGCAGCTGGACACGATTTGGGGGGGGGGAGAGGGGGGGTCCAGAGGAGAAGCCTCAACCGCCCCTCCAACACAACTCTCTCGGCACTGCATTAAGTTCCTCAACACACACACACCCTAAATAGAAGTGCAATGGCAATTGCTCTTTCTCAATGAAGCCTCCACGCTCAGCAGCAGTCTACCCCGTGAAACCAGGAAGGCGCTGCTTGCACGGGCGGGCGGGCTCCGTTGGCCAATCTCTGGGGGGCCTATTCGTCTTAGGGCCCGACTAGCTGCCCCCCCCCCAAAACCGTCCCGGTCCTGATCCAACTAGACATTCCCCCCCCCCGCCCGGATCCGTTGCTTCCCAGCTAGAAACGAATCGGGCCATAAAAGCGACCTCCAGGGTCGTTCTCCGGACAACGCCCCCCAATTCATGCTCTCCCCCCCCCCCGCCAAGGCCTACTCGAGACGCCGGTTGGAGCGGTGGGGTGGGGGACAGGCCTCAATCCACGTCCATCCTCCGGGCTCGTCGCTCCGGCAGCCCCGGGGCTCTACTCCCGCCCCACACGGGGCCCGGCCGGTCCTTCCGGCGGCGGCATTGCCGTTCCTCAAGGCCCTCGCGAGCGACCCCAGGACCCCGCCGTCCCTCACCTTTCGCTTCTTGGAGATCTGCACCGCCATCTTGAGCCGCGCCGCCCGGGAGGAAAAAGAAAGCACTTCCGCCGCCGCGGAGGATTATAGGGCAGGTCTGCCGCTCGGTATTGGCTGGCCGTTGCCACGTGGGCGAGGGGAGCCAGGGGGCATGCCGGGAAATGGAGTTGGCGGCTCTTCCAAGTGTACGTGGTGACGGGCAGAGGGAAACGTCCTGCCCTTTTCGGGGTTCCTATTGGTCCCGGTGGTCACGGGTGGTGTGCAAGTGGATCCTGGGAAATGTAGTCTTTCCCATCCTGAAACACTGTGGCTTGGGCCTAGCGAACAAGCAGCATCATAAGGAACTACAACCAAGTTAAAATTAGCCAGAGAGGATTCTGTAATAACAGAGACTGGAAACGTTACCTTCTGGATTATAATTTCCACAGGCTGTACTTTGTTGGGGACACTGGGAGTTGTAGTCCAAAAGCTAACTTTTCTTAAAATATTAATTATTTGAGTTTCAACATTCTTTGAAAATTGCTTCGGGATATTTTTTTTTAAACTGTAAAGTGGTATAACAATGTATTAAATAAACAAATAAATAAAATTAGCAGCGCTGGAAGCCCTTCAGCCTCCAAATACTTCCTCTCCAGTTCAGTTTTCTTCAAAACCTATGATTTTAATAGCCTTCTGCTTCAAATGATATTTTACCGTCTCATTTGAAGCCGAAGGCTATCATTTTACCATATCCTATCCCAACTACGTTGGCTCAAAATACCAGTTTTTGGGGGGACTAGTTCTCCCAGAATCCCCTAGCTGGGTGTTGCAAATCAAGAAGTAACTTTTCTAAGCCCTGGACATAATACCGATCACGTGTGGTGATTGGTCTCATCTACAGAGAATAAAGGGCAAACCTGGCATATCAAACGGTTACCGTGAATTCCAAAGTCCAAAGCATTTTTATGAATGAAGGAATAAAGGTGCAAAGGACTCCAAGAGGGTGTCGGCCCGTTTCGAAGTAACTTTAATAGGACCCTTGCTGTAGTAATAAGTTACTACAGTTACCATGTCCAGAGTTCGGATCCTGGGTGGATGGATGGTGGTAAAGCAGGCAGGTGCTTACTGTGCCACCCTCGCAACCTTGCTGCCTGAGCCAAGGGGCTGCCCAGGTTTTGCAATGCGATGCTTGGCAGAAGTGCTTCTCTGCCCTGCCAACCTCAAATCAACCTCAGGCTGGGATATGCAACAGAGTCTCCTGGGTGGCAGCTCCCAGCCTGTGGAACTCCCTGCTAAGGGACGCTAGGCTGGCGTCCTTTCCTGCCATCTTAAATAAACAAACTTTTAATTCACAAGCAGGTTTTAGCCAACTGACTGGGTGCAAAGAAAGGGTCTTTAAGATGAGGTGCCATGAGTTTCTAAATTGCTTTTATTGGGTTCTGTTTTAGCAAACCAAAAAGATTTATAAATTGAGTTGTTTTTTTTAATGTTTAGAAGCATGCACATGTATGCTTTACGTCTTTCAGGTAACATTGTGATGACCTGCCTTGACTCCAGGATATGGGAAAGTGGAATAAAAATATCTTAAAGGGGGGAAAAAGCCACTTTTATTTGACATAAACTTTCATAGATTCTAGCCCCCTTATTCAGATGCATAAAAGATACTTAAAAAAAAAACTACCAAAGTGGCCATGTGATCCATTCATAGAAATACAGTTTGAGGTTGAGCAGTACCTTCAATGCCTGGTTCCCAAACCATGGGTCCCCAGATGTTCCTGGATTACAATCCCCAGAAATCCTGGCCAGCATAGCTGGCAGTGAAGGCTTCTGGGAGTTGTAGTCCAAGAACATCTGGGGAGCCAAGGTTGGGAACCGCTGTTTTAATGAATCATTAAAAAGTTACAAATAGAGGGGGTGCAGATTTGTGCTTTTAAACTACAACTGGCCAGATTCCCAAAGTAGGTAAGCTTCCTGAGGAATTCTGGGAGTTGCAGTCCAACAAGCTAAGCTACCTGAGGAATCCTGGGAGTTGCAGTCCAACGAGCTAAGTTACCTGAGGAATTCTGGGAGTTGCAGTCCAAAAAAATCTACCTACCTCTAGTTACAGACATTTTGAGTTATCCAGAACCGTTTATCAGATGACATGCTGGAGAGCTCCGTGGTTTAGGTATCTGGCTGTGGAACCAGAGGTTGGGAGTTCGAATCCCCACTGTTCTGCCCTGACAGCGGTTGGGCTTGATGATCTATAGGATCGTTGTTGTAGGTTTTTCGGGCTGTTTGGCTGTGTTCTGAAGGTTGTTCTTCCTAAAGTTTCGCCAGTTTCTGTGGCCAGCATCTTCAGAGGACAGGAGTCAGAACTCTGTCTGTGCTCTGGTGCAGTTTGTGGGATAGTTGAGTATTTATAGCTGTGGGATCCGCTTTTTGTCCTTTTCAGGAGATTGGGTGATTATGGTGATCGGCGTGTTTTTGTTGTTGTGGGTGTATTGTTGTAATAAGGGGGAGAGATGATCTGTCACTGTGATTGATGGGTGTCGTTAGCTGGTCTTTTGTGTGCAGTGATCACCTGTCTATAGGATCCCTTCCAGTTCTGCAGTTGTAAGATTCTAAGATTATTATAAAGGTGGTATAAAATGGGGGGGGGGGGGTGGGTTTGAAGGCGAATATTTTTAAAAAATTGGATATCTTGCCCATAGCAGATGAAGATGGTACTCTCTAAAAAGCAAACTGAAATTTAGAATCCACATTGGAGGGGGCGGGGGGGGGGCGGGAACGGGATGAAGGGCACGATGGCCATTTCTTCCCCACCCACGCAAAAAGCTGGCTTTCCCCCTCCAGCACAGATCTGCCTGAAGCCTTTGAACTTCTTTCCGGCTTGCAACACAAAAGCATGATAGAAAATTATAGTTCTCACATCAGAAATGTAGATAATAAATCTTGGTATCTTACTGGGTTAAAGAGTCCATCACAGCCAAACTGGCACTCGTACCTAGTGGTTAGAGGTGATGGAATCCTCACTGAGGTTTTAACCTCTTGGGAAAAAAATTCTTTTCATGGCAGCAGAATTTTCCTCAGATGGTCCGTCATGGCATTTCCAGAAGCAAGTGTGAAAAAAGGAAAAGAAAGAAAGAAATGGAGACCGTGTGATCCATTCATAGAAAACTGGTTTTAAAGGAATGGCCCACTGGCCCTGCCCTAGGGAGCCAGAGGCTTGGGTTCGAGTCTTGCGAGAACAGGCAGCCTGGGTGGCCTTGGGCAAGCAGCTCAGAAGAAGGGAATGTAAAACCACTTCTGAGTATTGTCTCTACTGGGACAACCCAGCAAAAGGATTGCCAGAATTCAGAATTAACTTGAGAGCACACAATTAATATTACAGTCTTTATTACCTTTTATTTGTTTTTTTTTATTTTTTCAAAACAAAAACAAATACAAAAGTACAAAATACTTACTATATAATCTAAACTACCGTGCACCCCATACCCACGGGACCGCTTAGAACAATACTTTTAATACGAACATCCCTTTCCAAAATTGTATTGATTGTTGCTTAGAGCAGGGGTCCCCAACCTTTTTCACCCCGCGGACCGGCTGGGGAAGGTTGGGGCACCCCCCGCGCTCGTGCGCATGCGCGAACAAGTGCACACGCTCTCTCGCACAAACAAGCATGAGCTTGTGCACATGCGCAAACGGCGGCGCAGCGCATGTGCGGGCGTGCTTGCACTCGTGCGCATGCGCAAACGGCAGCACAGCGCTTGCACGGGCACATTGGAGCGCGCGCGCATGCATGAATCAGCTGTGCGGGGGTGAGTGCGTGCGGGGGGCGGGGCGGGAGGTCTGTCTCCGTGGCCCGGTCTGGCTCAGGCCACGGACCGGCACTGGGCCGCGGACCGGGGGTTGGGGACCTCTGGCTTAGAGGCTTTCCCCTTTCCTTTCACTAATACAAATTCAACAAATCTACCCCAAATAGCATGAAAAATATTTGAACTTATTTCCCATCTTTTCATCTTAAGTTCAGTAGTTAATTTATAATTTAATGCAATGTCCCATACTTCATTATACCAATCTTCTAATTTAATGTCATTTTTGTCTTTCCAAAATCTAGCTATTAATATTCTAGCACTTTTCATAAATGACAGTCTTTGTTACTGTCCACCTCAAACTGTTCTTTTAAAAAAAATGTAATTTCTGTAAACAGCCACACGAGGGCATAGGTTTCTTACAGAATAAGGCCCTTCTTTTCTCTATTTTAGGTGAATGGGTTGAAGGATCATGTTGGTGGAAGTCTTGGGTTCCTCAGACGATGATGGCAGGGGAAGGTCCTCCCAGGAAGGATGTGTAATGATGGAGAAGCGTCCTTGAAAAACATATGAACCGTACCACCCATTGCTCTTTGTTTTTAAATTGCATACAGAAAACCGGCACAGCAGGAACAAAACTATCTGCTTGTTGGAGGACAGCAACTCGTGTAGCAAATGGTTCTGCGCTGGGGGATGCAATGGGCAGATCGCTGCAATGGTCTCCTCATGTGCAGATTTACTACCAGCCTCTTCCTTTCCGCTTCTTCTCCAAAGTCTTGGCTTCTTCTTGCTCCTCCATTTTGGTTAAATAAATGGCTGCTTGCAGAGAAGCCACCGTGACTAGCTGCTCTATGTGAGGTTGAGATCGCTGTTCCTCCTTCCCTCCTGCAGTACCAGTTACTGGACTTTGCCACTGAAAATCAGTAAGAGTGGAAACAGATGAGATGGCAGCTTTGCAATTAGAAGTGGAACTGCCCAAAAAAAAGGAGAGGACCTCTGATTACCCTCTAGCATTTTTTTTTTGCAGCTTTGTAAGTTGAAAAGTTACTTTCTACTTGTGAAGCTGTCATTTCTGTTTCATGTCCTCAATTTCCTTTTTTTTGTCATTTTTGTTTTTTTGCCCGAATGCTTGACATTAAGAGATTACTCTTCATTCAGCTGTCAAAATCTCTGCACTAGGTTGCTGGAACCTATGTACAAAAGTGCCAAATAATTGTTCCACTGAGTGCAGCTTTTAATTTTTATTTTTTTTATTTTTTCGTTTTGGTGTAGACAAGCAGATTTCTTCGGCTGAGCCTGTACCGGCCATGCAAAATAATACACGACTGATACAGGTTTTCCTCTTGGCTTGTCGTTTTTGCAGAAAGGGCCTTTCTCTTTATAGAGATGCAAAGTAAGGCTGGTCTGCTTTGAGCATATCACGAGAAGGCAGGATTCTCTGGAAAATGCAACAATGCTGGGAAAGGTGGAACGCAGCAGGAAAAGAGGAAGACCCAATACGAGATGGAATGACTCCCTAAAGGAAGCCACAGGCTTGAGTTTACAAGAGCTGAGCAGGGCAGCAGATGACAGGGAATTTTGGAGATCGCTCATTCATAGGGTCGCCATGAGTTGGAGGTGACTTGACGGCACGTAACAACAGCAATGTAAATACCGTGTTTCCCCGAAAATAAGACAGGGTCACATTAGGGCTTATTTTCAGGGGATGTTTAATTTTTTTCATGTACAATCGACGTTTATTCAAATACAGCCATGTCATCTTTTGGTTGCTGCACAGTGGTGGAGGGCGGGCTTTCACTTAACTGGGGCTTATTTTTGGGGTAGGGCTTATATTATGAGCATCCTGAAAAATCCTACTAGGGCTTATTTTCAGGTTAGGTCTTATTTTCAGGGAAACAGGGTAAAAGGGACCTGATCCACGTCCAACATGAACTAAGAGGTCTCCCTAGAACAGGCAGACCGAGAGGATCCGTGGGAGAGGCTTCAAAGCAGAAACAGCCAAGACCGACCAACCCAAATGGAAATGCTCATTCTAGTACAGATTTGTGTCATTTTGGATGGCAACTGCTAGGCTTCCCTGGGCAGCCATGGAGCTGTAGTCCAAAACCACGGCTCCTTCGTGCCTTTTCAAAATCCACGTTCGTATTGCCTCGGCCGTGGATTGTCGTAGCAGAATCAGGCATCCTAGTCAGGGAGCCGAAAGCTCGAAGACCAGAGCATCGCAAACCTGTGTGAACAAATCATTAGCAGTCATCCTTCACGCTAGACGGGCAAGCATGAATATTCATGCAATGCTGTCTTGATTTCTTGACTGCCAAACCGAAGCAGGCTGCCTTTGCTGTAACAGACCGGTCTTTGTTTCCCAATAAATGGAGCTCCACGGAAAGTTTGAAAGCCGCTGGTGGCGTGTGGAGCAAGGTGTCATATATATGGGATGTTAGAAGTTTGAGCACATCCAGATTCGCAGTCAAGGTAACCGGAGGCAAAAGAGGGGGTCAGGGTGCCTATATTTTCTGATCATTATAACTCAGAAGGGAAGCAGGCATGCGCAGATGGTTTGCTGGTGGGACAGGGCACAGCGGTCAGTTCCAAAAGCTAGGAAAAATAATAAAACAGAAGCTTTGGGTGGGGGGTTAGGGAGAGAGAATGGATTTCTCTTAGGACCGTAGCAAGAAAGAAAGGTTGACATGTCCTCAGTCATAATTTCTCATCTCCTGTGGCTGGTGAGGATTTTTTTTCCCGATTCTCCAAGGCACGCCAGGGCATCTTTCTAACGCTCATGCTCAGAACATGCTTAGACCTAACAGGTAAAATCCCCTTCACGGATTGCTGCCTTGTCGTGGCTAAGGGGCTTGAGTAATTCAGAGAAGCTAAATGGTCTTGCAGTGACTTTAGAAGGTAATCAAGTTCTCCCTTGTTCAGAGAACCACATTCTGGAGCCATTCTAGGTACCGTATGGCCTTCCTTCCTTCCTTCCTTCCTTCCTTCCTTCCTTCCTTCCTTCCTTCCTTCCTTCCTTCCTTCCTTCCTTCCTTCCTTCCTTCCTTCTCTCTCTCTCTCTCTCTCTCCCTCCCTCCCTCCCTCCTGGTCTATCTTTAATCCTTCCTTCCTTCCTTCCTTCCTTCCTTCCTTCCTTCCTTCCTTCCTTCCTTCCTTCCTTCCTTCCTTCCTTCCTTCCTTCCTTCCTTCCTTCCTCTTTCTTTCTTTCTTTCTTTCTTTCTTTCTTTCTTTCTTTCTTTCTTTCTTTCTTTCTCCCTCCCTCCCTCCTGGTCTATCTTTAATCCTTCCTTCCTTCCTTCCTTCCTTCCTTCCTTCCTTCCTTCCTTCCTTCCTTCCTTCCTTCCTTCCTTCCTTCATTAGTCCTTCCTTCCTTCCTTCCTTCCTTCCTTCCTTCCTTCCTTCCTTCCTTCCTTCCTCCTGGTCTATCTTCCTTCCTTCCTTCCTTCCTTCCTTCCTTCCTTCCTTCCTTCCTTCCTTCCTTCCTTCCTTCCTTCCTTCCTTCCTTCTGGTCTATCTTTAATCCTTCCTTCCTTGCTCTTCCTTCCTTCCTTCCTTCCTTCCTTCCTTCCTTCCTTCCTTCCTTCCTTCCTTCCTTCATTAGTCCATTAGTCCTTCCTTCCTTCCTTCCTTCCTTCCTTCCTTCCTTCCTTCCTTCCTTCCTTCCTTCATTAGTCCATTAGTCCTTCCTTCCTTCCTTCCTTCCTTCCTTCCTTCCTTCCTTCCTTCCTTCCTTCTGGTCTATCTTTAATCCTTCCTTCCTTCCTTCCTTCCTTCCTTCCTTCCTTCCTTCCTTCCTTCCTTCCTTCCTTCCTTCCTTCCTTCCTTCCTTCCTTCCTTCCTTCTGGTCTATCTTTAATCCTTCCTTCCTTCCTTCCTTCCTTCCTTCCTTCCTTCCTTCCTTCCTTCCTTCCTTCCTTCTGGTCTATCTTTAATCCTTCCTTCCTTGCTCTTCTTTCTTTCTTTCTTTCTTTCTTTCTTTCTTTCTTTCTTTCTTTCTTTCTTCTTTCTTTCTTTCTTTCTTTCTTTCTTTCTTTCTGAGCACCCGCTCCTCAATTCATGCCACCACAGTTTACAGAGCTACACTTATGCCGGTGTCAGTCTCAAACAGGACTCTGGCCAGTGTTCAAGAAAGCTACCTGACCCTGGTTTTGCACGTGGAGCACGCCGCTGTTTCCTTTTTGTAGTCAAAAAATATATTTTCTCCGTTGGATTGGGATGGACACCTTCCAGAATATTTTTTCAGTCTAGACCCCGTCCTTCTTTTCAACCGAGTCACCTCTCGGCCACCTGGTCACCCATGAGATCGTGCTGCCAGTTCCTCGGCTGATGCTGAAACATGGCAAAATCTGTGTCACTTCTCCCTTCCTTCCTTCCTTCCTTCTTTTCCCTCCTTTTCTGGGAACAGCCTCCTCAGGCATTTGTAGGAAAGATCTGCATCAGCGCAAAGGCCCGGCTGGTTATCAGCCCGGTCCATCTGAAGGGACCAAGATCTTTCCCACACAAAGCCATAATTCTTCCCACTGCCAAAACAGAGGCGACAGGACCTCCTCCTTCATTTCAGCAGGAAAGTCCCAAGTTCCTTGGGAAAGATCGAGTTGCCTACCATAAATACCACCGTTGGAAGGCAAGCTTTTAGGGGACGTGGGCCCTGAGGCCCAGCTGCTCTTCCCCAGTCTCTTTCCTGCACCCCTTTGCCATGGTTAGTGAAAGCGGTCTATGGGCAGCGATGCACCTCCAGATACAGCCTGGTGTACCCGTACATTGCCCTGCAGGAACCTGTGGTTTTTAAAAATGACATTTTAATTTAATATTTACGAAATGTGGATGGTTCCCACATTTGCCGGCCATCCTCAGTCCTCTGAAAAATTTTGGGTCTTACTCCGAAAACCTAGGGATATTCTTTAGAAACCGTGAGAGCAAAATGTCAAGAGGAGACCGGTGGGTTGTTTTGAAAGACTCCAGACTCCCCCCCCCCCCCAAGAACAGTTCTGGAGATGGGAGAGGATAAAATGTTGGACTAATAAGCAGCTTTTCTGTTGCTGTGTCATTTCCTAATTACAGGGACCTTCCTGGGTTTTTCTAGACATAAATGATTCAGAACAAGCTAAGTTTGGGGTGAAGCCTCTTTGGCCAGCTCGGTCAGTTGGAGCTGTGGTCCAAAACAGCAACGGTCTCCTTTTCCGGCTGGCTCTGTTCCTGCAGACTGCTGGGAAAGAAAGCTAGGACATCAGAAAGGCAGAAGCCGGGGGAAAGCATTAAGAAGCATGTTGGAGATTTTGCAACCTTGCATGCAACCTTTAGTAAGTTTAGCTGGAAGGGGTCTTTCTGGGCTGGAACGACTGTCAATCTATTCCTCACTAATCAATTGTTCCCTCCTGCCTCTGAGTTCAGAGAGAGCCCCACCTCTCTGTTCAGTGCTTTCCCCCCTTTCTAGAATCTATTGCTGAAAGCAGTCATGTTTGTCAGTTTGCAGTTTGATCTGTTCAATTGTAAGTAATTAAACCTTTTAGTATTTCTTTTAATGTCTCTAAAGTGAGTTATTGAGACTGTAAGTGCCAGTTGAGGAGAAAAGGGGGTGGACTAACATAGGGAACTTGAGGCTATTCTGCTCTGTGAATCCCTGCATTTCTGATGCTCAGCTAGAGGAATGTGACCAAACATTCAAAACTCTGCAAGAGAGAAGGCTGCTGGTTATATGTGCTGGTGCCCATCATGCCACTGGGAGCAAGGCAGAGAGTGGAGGACCAGCATGGCAACCTGTGAGCCTTCTTGCTGCTCTGGCAGCATTAAGAGGAAATGCTCTCTCTGTCATTTGGTGAGGAACTTCTGCAAGCCACCAGCAGCTGGAGACCTGGATAAACTCTCTGTGGGTTATGCTGAGTTGGAGATAAAGCCGTGCAAGAAATAAGTTCCTAGCGGGAATGGTGACAGCAACAGGTGTAAACGTTGCACTATCTTGTTGTCCTGTTTGATGTCTGAGAGCGGTTTGTCCTGAATTAAGAGCCATAAACCTTATGAAAGACCAAGCCCTCATCAAATGATTCAGCTGACTGCCTTTTTGGACTTTCCTTGCAAGAAGAGGGAGGGACCACCTACGGAGGACTGTCGTGATGAGCACCGGCATTTCCACACTGACCACTGAAGCCTATCAAGGGCCCCTTACTGTATTCAAACTGCCACAGTTGCCCTCCTGCCATTAACCAGAGGAGGGGGAGGAGGAGATGCCTTTTAGGAAACCTGCAAATCATTGTGCATGTCGACCTTGAAAAGTTAAAGAGGGAAAAACGTACCTGAGGAATAGCTCTTGTTTTCCCTCCCTCTGTTCGGGTCACTCGAAGTCATATAACAGAATTGATGGCCTTAATTTTTTTTATTTTTACTGCAACATGGAAATGCCTCCACTCCATCCTCAGAGCCAAGGCGGTGTAGTGGTTAGAGGGCTGGATGGGGATTTATCTTTGAGAATGTGAGTTTAAGATTCCAGATTCAGCAACACAAAGCGCCCCCCCTCCCCTCCTTGCACAGGGAACTGGCAAGCCGGGCCCATCTTCTTTCTATCCATGCAGTCCTCACTGCCCACCCCAAAAAAGCCCTAGGGTTTTCTTGGGCTCCCTTTCATTTCCTGCTTTCGCAAAAGAGGGATGGTCTGCTTTCCGACATGGAGCCTTCAAGCAGTTCTGAAATCCTCCAGTTGAATCGTCAGGGCAGGTAAGAACTGTCCACCTCCTCTCTCCCTGGTCTCAGTCTTTAAATTTATTTGCAGCTGGGGCTGATTTTCACATTGCCTATTACTTTTTAAAAAGCTCAGAGAACGCTTATCATCTCTTTCTCTCTCTCTCTCTCTCACACACACAGCATTTTAGCAACACAGATTCTTTTATGCAGGGATGCCACAAGGAAAGGTCCCTGCCCCACCTATGCATTCTTGCTGCTTCTGGCGTGTGTTTCACAATGTGGTGCCTCCTTTCACCCAAGGTCATAGAATCACAGAATCATGGAGCTGGAAGGGACCCATAAGGCCATCCAGTCCAACCCCCTGCTCAAGGCAGGAATCCAAATCAAAGCAGATCAGACAGATGGTGGTCTAATGTTCTCTTGAGTGCCTCCAGTGTTGGAGCGCTCACCACCTCTCGAGGTCATGGGTTCCCTTGTCGTACTGCTCTAACAGTTAAGACGTTTTTCCTGATATTCAGCCTAAATCTGAATATCTGTAGCTTGAGCTCATTATTAGGTGTCCTGTACACTGGGATGATCGAGAACAGGTCCTGCCCCTCCTCTGTATGACAGCCTTTCAAAGTGCTATCAGATCTCCCCTCAGTCTTCTTTTCTCAAGGCTAAACAGGACCAGTTTTCTCTGTCTTTCCTCATAGGGGCTTGGTTTCCAGTCCCCTGATCCTCCTTGTTGCCCTCCTCTGAACTTGCTCCAGTTTTCTGGCATCCTTCTTAAAGTGTGGTGTCCAGAACTGGACACAGTAGTACTCTAGAAGGGTCCCTCCCTTTCCTCGACTCTTCAGATCAGTGATTCTATGTGAAGGCATGGCTCAAATTCACTGGTCCGCGCACCTCCTGTTCATCCTAGTCACTGTCCTCCGTTGCTGACTCTGGCGGTGACACTGAGCCATGAATCTGCCTAACTCCCTTTCAAACCTGTCAGTGTTGGCATCCGCCTGTGTAATATGAGAGCAAATTCCAGTTTTGACGGTTAGCAGAGCAAGCAGTCCTTAGCTGTAGATAGGTTAGCTCGTGTACTCGGCCCTCCGAAAACCAGCAAGGCACGCTTCCTCCTTTCAAAAGAAGATCCAGAAGCGCGCTCCTTACTCTGAGCAAAGAAGCTGGTGTTTGTTAGGGAAAGATCTTGAGAGAGAAAAGAAAGCAGGATGCTGAGATGGGGAGCGAAAGAATCGTCGCCACCCCCTCATCTCTTGGGAACGAACGTAGGCTGCCTCCCTTGCCAGAGGGTCAAGAGAGAAATGTGGGGAGGAAAGGAAGGGACATCCTGCTCTCCTCCACTACTTCTTCCCCCATGCAAAGCCATGTGCCTGTTCAGTGTAAGCTGAGTTGCACCCTTGGCCCTCTCATATTCACGATCTTTGCTTTATAGAACTTCCTTTAATTCACCCTGTACTTGTCACCCTCCGGGACCTCTGGATGCCCCCGCGGGATAAGAAAGGAAGGGGCAAATTCCAATTCTGCAATGCTGGAAGGCAGGGAGGGATCACCTTCTGTCTTCAAGAGCCACTTGTGGTGTTCAGTGGGGTGAGGCATGGACAGCACCTTGGTATGCGCGTGCCACCCGATCTTCTACCTCTGTGCAGAATCATATCATAGAATCGTGGAAGGGTTGGAAGGGACCTCGGAGGTCTTCTAGTCCAACCCCCTGCCCAAGGCAGGAGACCTCATACCGTCCCGGACCTCATACCACCCGGGACAGATGGCTGTCCCATCTTTTCTTGAAAACCTCCAGCGATGGGGCACCCACCACCTCGGGAGGCAAGCTGTTCCACGGCTGAATGCTTCTCACCGTCAGGAAATTCCTCCTTACTTCCAGGTTGGATCTCCCTCTGACGAGTTTCCACCCGTGGGTTCTTGTCCTACCCTCAGGCGCCATGGAGAAGAAATCGATGCCCTCTTCCCTGGGGCAACCCTTCAGATCTTGGAAGACGGCTATCCCGTCTCCCCTCTGTCTTCTCTTCGTTAAGCCTCTAACGGACCCCTGCCTTGCCTGGTCTCTTCTCTGCCTGCCATCCCACCCCTCCAACATCCCCCCTGCCCAAAACACCTGGCCTCCTTCTTAATCTGTTGTCAGCATAAATCCCCCCCCCCCGTCACAGCCTTGTGTGCCCCCTCCCACTTCTCTGGGAACGACTGTGGCCTCCCGCGACCCACGTTCACTCACAGCGAACATCTCGCTGGGATCACGGGAGGAAATGCCGGGCATCGGCAGAAGGGAAGGAATGCAAGCATTTGGGCCCTGGTTTCCCACGGAACCACTGGCTGCAACTCCCTCCAGCCTGCAACTCCCAGCCTTAGGGTTCCTGCTCCACCAAGGACTCCACCGGCTTTCTCTTTATTGACGCATCTTCCGTTCTTCCACAAACAAGGATGCAGTGCGTTCCTCTTTTACTTCTCTTTCCCCCTGAAACCCTGTATCTGCCACATGGCCCTTTGGTTTGCTCTGTGGGTTCTTTTCTTCTTACCGCAAACAAGCTCCGGAAGGGGAGCGAAGGCTGGCCCTTTTTTCTTTCTGAGAGCAAGCAATTCTTTCTCTTCAGATAGATTTTAGGCAACGGACCAGCTACTAAGCAAGGGTTTCTAAAAAGTGGGGGCTGTACTTTTTTTGTTGTTGATCTACTTCTAATTGAATTTTCATATGATTGTTTAATTTTATTTTCGCTTCATAGCGTCTGCATTTTTATCTGTACCTGTTGGCGGTGAGTTGTCCTGAGTCCCACTTCGAAGAGAATGCTGAGGCATAAATCAAATTTATCATCACAGTCATCATCTTTAACACTGCCATGCCCAGCTTTGGCTGATGGGAATGGGAGAACATCTGGAGAGCAGAAAGCGGGCACAGACTGGTTTAAGCCTGGCCCTGATGGACTCCAGGCCTGCTTGGATTAAGTCAGCTACAGATGTTTGTATCCTCGGCTCCTTTCAAGCTCACAAAAAGATGCTTGAGTCAGAACAGCATTATAGCACCCAATACACATGAAACCGCATCCAGTGATTTAAAGCCACTTTTTATTATTCAACATTTTATACATAATAAATACAAAGTTTTACAGCCAATAAAAAGAAAGCATCCAGGTTCTGCTTTCAGTGTATTGACACTGTACATGGTGATATGTTCTACTGCATGCCCTGTATGAAGTTTAAAAGGAGGTGCATTTTTACAAAAAAAAAATTAAAAATAAAAATTAGCAGCTCTTACAGAAAATATTTTTAAAATATAACTAAGGAGATTTTTTTTTAAGTAATAGTTTCTGAATTATGAGAGGTTGGGGGAACCCAAGAGGGAGGGGGGGGGGGAAATTATGTAGGAAAAACTGGCCAACCTGGATGGAACATGTGAATATTCTTGGCAAAACATAAGGAAGCATTTAAATATGTTTGCAGTACAGTTCTTCTTTAAAAAAAAAGTTTTTAGGAAACTTAAAAATAAGTTGGCGACACACTTTAAAAAGGACCTCAAACAGATCAACAGGATCGAGGGTGCGTTGCCTCCAATACAGAAATGTTCACTGGAATCTGCCAGATATTTGGCAAAAGCTAGGATGCTTCAGACAGCTTCTCCTCTGTTTTGTATAGGCCAATGTGACGAAAGCAAAATTGTCAAAAAGAAGAGAGAGTTATATTTCAAGAGATCCAGCCAAGACCATTTGTGCAAAGTTTTAGATGAAGGTCTTGTCAAATGCTTTCACAAAAATGAAGCCACAGAATTTAAAAAAGAGGGACAGAAAGAGATGTAGGCCACTAAATGTAGAAATGGTTATTACGTTGTATTGGCTCAGGGGGGAAAATGAACACACAAGAGCTCCTTTAATATTACTTATGTTACAGGTCTAAAACACAATTTTCCAGGCGGTTTTACCTGTTCCAGCCCTTTGGGATGGGATTCCATTTAAAAATTTTTTTGCCCCCGCCCCCAACTCTTTCCCCAATCTAAGGGTCGCTGCTCAAAGACCAGAGAAAGCCATTTCATGATCTCTCCCGCTTCAGGCCGACCCATCGTCAACTACAAAACGACATGGCCTCTTTGCCAAAGTCACAAGGAGATTGCTCACACAACCCGGGCTTTAGACGTTGCTTGTGACTCATAAACCCCCCCCCCCAACACTCTCTCTCCTCCACCTTTGAAGCTGATGGGTAAGCGCTGCAAGGGCACCAACGGTGGCTTTTTGAGTACAACCTCGGGCTGGAGGAACAGGGTCATCCTCCCCATTGACCACCTCGACAGGCTGTGCCTTGAGTGATAAGGCTGAGCCACTAGGGCAGAGCTCACAGGCGCCCCTTCTTGTGGCTCACAAGGACCACATCTCTCGAGGCCCTGTGTATGGTAATACGTCTGAAAAACACACACCCAACCCCACTCATCTCTTGGCTGTTCAGCTGAATAAAGGAAACGGAGGCTTGAACAAACCTGTGCCTATTGAGCCATGTCCAACCTCGTGCGGAAGCAAAAAAATCAAACTCCTGCCCCTCTCCAGCCTTCGTTTCCTGGGGTCAGAGCTGGCCGTGAAGCTTTGCATGGAGAACTGGGCTAGGACTATCCGACGCTAAAGCTAGACATCACACGTCCATATTCTAAACATTAAAACTTCTCAACTCTAGCCGGATGTTCCAAGGTTGCAGATATACTGTTCATGTCAGCGAGGAAACTACACAGCAGTCACTGGGATAAGAAGCAACCCAGGTACCAAAGGAGAGGCGGGGGGGGGGGGGAACTGCTTGAAAAGAAAATGAACAGCTATGACCGGCTCTACAAAGAAAATCCCGCTTATTCAGTTTTATCCTAAGAAAAACATGTGGTTGCTACGAAGTCAGCACTTTTGTAGTAGATACTCTATTACTAAATGCACTGCATAAATACCAAAGGAACATTAAGTTCAGGTTTTACAGTCAGTTATGGAGGAGATGTGCACTGAGGTTTTTAACCCCATATGATCTGCGGTGCTTTCTCTCGGTTGTAGAATTATCCCTCCCCATTTTGCTGGAGGAGAAGGGAGGGAATAAGAGAGGAGGGAGGGAGAGGAGCCAGCCTCTCCTGAAACCTAACACTTCTGTGCTCCCTTCTCTGTTACATACATTCTGATTAATAACCTAATCAGATATTAATGTTACTTGAATAGGAAAAAAAAACATTAACACATTCCTATGGCAACAGTAATATACTGTACTAACGCACATGGTAAACGTATGCTCTAACTTCGGGCCAGTCTACATGCTAGCACCCCCACCCACCCCAAAAATGCATTCCTGTAAGACTTCTTCTTTCAGCGGCAGCAGGTAACACCAGAAAAACACACCCTGGTTCCTCACCAGGCGTCAAGGACACGCTCCATGTGACAAAGAAGTAGGCCACGTTGACTGTGCTACACATCGCAGAGGTCTGGCGAACAAGAGGCCGTTGTGTCCGGCTGTTTCGGGAGGGAAGCGGCGTCTTGAAGATGCGCCGTCAAGTGGGCAGAAGAGGGGAACTCTCTGGAGTTCCCCCTAGAAACCAGAAGGGCCGACATTCAGCTGCAAAGGCATTTCTCTGTTGACTTTGTGATCGTGGAGGAAGGATGGCAGAGATCTCGAGGGAAACCAAAGAACAGCGACAAATAAAAAGGCACAAAATATCAATGACCGTGGGAAGAGGAGTCCACCGCCCCATATCAATTGTCTCCGGAAAATCCTCCCGTTTTCCTTCCGTCTTTTAAAGTCTCTTCCATCATGCAAAGGTGCTCAAGAAGGAGAGCTGGCCGAACATCGCCAATATCTGGGTCCTTGACGTTCGCACGACCGCACCGTTTGTCCTGCCGGTCACACCAAGGTGATTTCCACATCCTCCATTTTCTCCAGCTGTCTGTGATGCTGTTGTGTCGGTGGAGGAGGGGCAGCTCGTACCTGAAAACAGACCCAAGCTAACCATGACTCGGAGGGACCTACTTTGGGCGCAGGGGACTCCCCCAGAGTTGCAAAAGCATGGTTTTTGGAGCTGCCTAGTTGAGACAAACCACAGTTAAACACCAACCAGTTCTAGCTTCAATGTTACAGGAAGCCACCATTGACTAAAACGAGAAGCCAATGCTTCCATATTAATTCTCTTGGCTAGGTGGGAAGAAATTGGGGGCGGGCGGGGGGAAGTCGGGGAGGCGGTCAGGCTTCGGAATGTGCCATTTGGATTTCTTGGACTCCCAGAATTCTCTAAGGACTCCCAAGACAGGATTCGGAGAGTTCCAATTCACAGACCCGCATCAACAGATGCACCTACATTTCGCTCACCTGGAGAAGGACCCAGCTCAACCCCTCCATGGCCTAGCTTCCTGTTTCAAAAAGGAAGCCAGGCCAGAGCTAAGCCATGAAGCTATCAAGCTAAGCCCTCCTGCAGATGAGCAGAATGTTGGTGTGTCTGAAGGTATCTGCAGAGGTGTGTCTGTGGGCTGGAACTCCCAAAATCCAGTCTGGAGAATTCTGGGAGCTGGGAGTCCAAAGCATCCAAATGGCACATCTCTTGCTATGCTCATTCACGTTGTGTTAAAACCACAGCTTGCCACAGTCTTCCTGAACCTGGTGTCCCTTACATGTGTTGAAGTACAACTACCAACATCAATAATGGAAGCTATAGTCTGAAACGCTTTCAACACAACAGGTTGGAGAAGGCTGTTTTACTATGACACCTAAACGCAGCCATTACTTCTAAATACATTTGTGCGTGGCCACAGCACATGGAAGCTGCTAATTTCACCGCTCCCCTGACAGAAGTGCAGTAAGACTCGAGTCTTCCACGCAGTACGTCCGGAAAACTTACAGGTCTCAGTTTGCCGTATGAGGTGCTTTCGGGAAGAGGTCGTGGTGGCTGTGAGAATCCAGGAGAATGTGAAGTGAAGCTGTTTTCTGAAATAGTGGAAAGACAAACCATTGTACACTTGAGGTCTGTTACATTTGTTGATACTGAAGAATATAAGGATGCACATAAGGATGATGGGAGCTGAGAAGAGCCCCTAAAGTCAGATCTCAATAGCTTCTCATTATTTCTTGCAACCCCACTTTTTATGTAAACCTGGTGTATCATATACAGCTTGGAAATTTTTAGTTTTGGGGGATTAAAAACTTCTAGAAATGGCCATGCTAGTTAGGGCCTTCTGCAAGCTGTAGCCAAAAACATTTGACTTCTCCTGCCCTTCGGTCACTCTTACCATTTGCTGATGGAGACCTTGGGAAGTACTGGGAACCTCTCTTGTCGGGACTATGAAAAGGGCTGGTTGGTGGCTGGTCGTACAGTGGCAGTGGCGCCAGAGAATTCTGGGGCTTTGGAGACGGAGATACCTGCAAGGAAAGAAATAAAATGTAGGCGATGTTCTGTTACAATGGAAGCCAAGCTGTTTCCTCCTAAAAAACAGCCAAGTTGCATTTACCAAAGTTCAGCTTTTTCTGACATTATCTAACTACAGATGTTCGGTTTTGGCCCTTAAAATGACAGGTTGGAAAGGCAAGCCTGTTAACAAGAGCCACCAGAAGGTTACCAGGAACTGGCTTCGCCAAGTAAGCTGTTTGCTTAAATGTATTTATTTTGTTTTATTTGTTATATTTATATCCTGCCCATCTAATGCCTAAGCATTACTCTAACAATAGTTAAAACACAACTACCCAATCCTGCCCCCAAGGGAGATAAATAAAGAAAACCAGTAAACAGTAAAACCCAGGGTGAAAAGAAAAGAAAAGAAAGAAACCTGGATAGCAAATCAAAATCAATGGTCAATTCAATTCATGGGCCCAGAAGGGTGTCAAAGGGATAAGATATTTCTAAAGGCCTCTTCAAATAATATGGTTTTCACCCAATTTCCTGATGGTCAGGAGAGAAGGAGCCTGGTGTATATCCATAGGAAGCACATTCCACAGCGTTGTGGCCACCACCGAGAAGACCTGGTTCCTGGTGGTAATCTTCTCGGCCTCTCTAGGGGGTGGCCACCTGCAAATATGACCTCTGGCTAGCCTGGGTGGTCAATCTTAGGGAGATTGAATGAGATGAATTCCTAGCATCTAATCTAGCCTGTCCCAGAGGGCCAAACTGGGTGAAAAGGTTAAGAAGGCTATTTCACAATCGTATTTCTTAACAGAAGTAGAAAAAGCAAACACACCTCTTGTAAACAAAAACCTGCCTGCAGAAGTTCACATGTGAGAAAGGTTAAAGCAGGATCCTTTTATTCATTTCCCTTTGTCACTAAAACCCAAAGGGGAAAAAAATGCCTCGGTTCTTTTGAGCGGCTGCTCTATGTAAAAATAATAATAATAATAAAGAGAAGCGCCTTCCTGCAGTCTTCATGGTCCTGGAGACCATGAACAGGTGCGGGCTCTATCTTTTTAAATCACTGCCCAGTTTATTTATGGAATGGATTTATATCCTATCTTTCAGGAAGAACCCTCGAAGGATGACCACCACCCCCAAACACATGGAAACAGAAGAGAGCATTATGTCATAACCCTTTTCAAAGCAAGATACTGAAACAGAAAATGCCTTCGAAACATCAGGAGGCTGAGATGGCAGATCAGTAAACTCTTTACTAAAATGCAAAGGGGCACCAAGAAGTTTTCAAGGTCTTTCTCAAAGGAAGAAAAGAGAGCAACATGTACCTTGTGGGAGAGAGAATTCCACCGGGGGGGGGGGGGGAACTGTTCAATGTGTCAGATTGTTATGGGATTTGGGTCAGGATTTCCCTTTAAGTGAACAAGGGGTTAAATTTAATATTGTAGTAAAGAATGCAAAGTCATGCCTGTAAACGTCAAGTCAATGGAGGACTGATAGCATAACAGATGGGACAAGCTTAGGTAATGCTTGTCGACCACGTTCAGCTGCCATGTCTGCAGTGATAGGCTGCTCTCACTATTTAAGCAAGAGAGTGAGAACAGCACTTGGCCACTCAGTTGTGAGTCTGGTGGTCATTACTTTACTTGAATGTGAATGTTATGTTGCTCTGAGAGATCTATGCCAATGTATATATTGCCATATATATATATGTCTGACCAAGTCTAATATATTATGCTATAAGTCTTATTAGAACTCTCTCCATGTATTTTTCTCATACGTCCGCGTCTTTGCTCTGCTTATTAAGGGGAGGATTTGAAGCTACCAGATAAGAGACTCTGTGTAACTTGTTATCTTGGGCTCCAAGGTTTGTTTTCCCCTAACAGAGTGCTCTTGGAAGCTTCACTATCCAAATCTGACTCCAAGCTTTGTGAGAGGCAAACGCCACATCAAGCCTTTGGAGTTGGCCCCACGCCGACAATTTGGGGTTTAGCCCACACAGGGAGAGGAAGCCTGTGCTCTGTGAGAGATCAGACAACATGCTGGGGGAACACACAAAGCCCTGGATCGTGCCACGTCTGTGGCCCTCAACTATCATATAATCGTGGAGTTGGAAGGGCCTCTAAGACCATTGAGTCGGACCCACTGCTCAAGGAATCCTAATCAAAGCAGATCTGACAAGATGGTTGCCTGATTTTCCCTCGAAGGCTTCCAGCGCTGGAGCGCTCACCACCTCCCTCTGAGGTCATGGGTTTCCATTGTCGTACTGCTCTAACCGTTGGGAAGTTTCTCCTGATATTCAACCAAAATCTGGCTTCCTGTAACTTGAGCCCATGGTGGTGTGTCCTGCACTTTGGGTTGATTGAGAAGAGATCCTGCCCCTCTACTCTGTATGACACCTTTTCAAGTATCTGAAAAAATCTCCCTTCAGTCTTCTTTTCTCAAGGCTAAACAGGCCCAGTTCTTTCTGTCGTTCCAGTCAGCTTCAAACAAGGCTGTGCCCCTGTGTGTTCGCCCAGCAAAGGAGATCCGTTCCACCATGGTTCCCTGGCTCGTATGTGTAGGTAGGATTTCTGCAGGTGGGCAGAAATGCACGTTTGCCTTTCCCCCCTACACACTTGACAGGATTTCGTGTGCAACAACAGATGTTAGTCTGAAGGAAGCTCACTCCAGCCTCAAGGGAATAAGACCACATGCATCACCCTACCCTCTGTGGAGGAAGGGTGGGCTGCAAGAGCATAGAAAACAGGCAAACAAAAAGTTTCCATCTTTCTCTGGTTAGCTGAAAACACGGAAGTAAGCAAAACAATAAAACATTGACTCACCACCCTAAACTGAAGGTACATTTTAAAGAAACGGACACTCTAAATTGGGAGCTGTTAGGACGGGCAATTCTCCTCCTGCCAAGCTCTGTTTGATCTTTCAATGTCTCACACAGAGATTAATTACAGGAAGGAGACTGGAGATTTCCTCTTTCTGTTTCTACTTCCTTTCTACCCCTCACCACTCCTTCCACTCTTTGCACCCATCTGTTGTTAACCTTTGCCAGCATTCAAAGCACGATGAATATAACGCTGGCCCAGCCAAAGCAAGCAGTGGAATGGAGCCTTTGTTTGCAAATCTCCAGAAATCTCCGATTTACCTTGTTTGGCACTGAAAACCCTTCATAAGCGGCTACGGTCCCTGCAGCAGGTGAAGAGTTACAATTAGGAGAGGCCAACAATCTGTACAACTGAGGGACATCTAGTTGATGAGTGACATCCTTGACAGCATTTTACCTGTAAGCAGGCAATGGGGCTACACGCAGTAGTGCCACTGCTTGCTGGCATGTGCATTATGTCTATCTGCAGATAGAGATGGGGCATGAACCGCTGGTTCGATGATTTGTGCCGGTTCGTTTAGTGGCCAAACAGGTGTCTGGCGCTTCCCAGCCCTGTCTCCTCCAGTGGGCGCCCACTCAGAAGCAGCACCCACCAGAGAGGGTGGGGCTGGGAAGCACCAAACACCTGTTTGGCCACTAAACGAACCGGCACAAACTACCGAACCAGCGGTTCGTGCCCATCTCTATCTGCAGGTTTAGGGTAAACATCTGCAGAAAGGCAGGCCTACTCGCAAACAGCTGAACAAGAGGAGGCCTCCATATCATCTGCATACCGCAGACAGAAGCTGGCATTCACATGCCCAAAATGGAATTAAGTCAGCATAAGACCTGCAAACTCCTTAGAATGATCAAGAAGCCGCTAGGCTTTGAACTTTACCAATGCTGCAAAAGATCTGACGGATGGAAAATTCCACCTTTGGCCATCTCCCCTCTGTGCCTGGCTATTATTAGCGAAGCAAGGCTTGTGAACTCTTTTGCAGGGCACAGTCTAACTGCAGCGGACAGACCTGCCGAGAGAGTTCTGGTGTCCTCTGTCTTCCCGGGATTAGTAAAAAGCAGAAGTCCTTTAATGAAAGAGTATTCAGGAACGGGAGAAGGAGACAAGCCATACCTTTAACGTACCTTTAGGCGGGGTTCTGAGATTTAGGGATTGTTATGAGGGTGTGTGTGTGTTTTTTTGGTCTGGTCTCTGAGTGTTCTTTGTGAATTTCGTTGTATGTGTATAGGGTGTATATACGTTCAATGACAATAAATTGAAATTGAACTGTTGAATTGACAAGGTTAAAGGCTAAGACAAGCCATTCCAGATAGCTGTGATCTGGTGTTGTTGATTTTTAACCCTTTTTTAAAAAACCTTTCAAACAGGTGTGTGAGAGAACCACACAGAGGGTATGCAGAATTCAATTGTGCAGGCTGGTCACATGGTGAATGCCTTTTTTTCCCCATGAAAAAGCCAGCAGAGGGGAGGAGTGAGAGAAGACAGGTGTATGGAGCATCAGGTGGGTAACTCCTGCCTTTGCTTAAATATCTAAGTGACCCCTCTTTGCTCACTGTCAATCACACCAACCTGCTGCCTGCAGATGGTGGCTTCCCCTTTCCCATGCATGCCAGCTGATGACGATGCATTTAGGTGAGAAAAGTTTCCTGTAGATGGTATGTCACTGCTTAACATATCACCGCATTTGGTGCTGGAGGCTGAACATTTTGGCAACCTTAGAAAACGGGTCTTGGCCATGTTAGGGTAAGACATGCTACCCGGCTTCTGAGCTACCTTGGGAGCCCTCCAATGCTGGAGGCCTTCAAGAGAAAATTGGACAATGCTCTTGTCAGATCTGCTTAGATTTGGATTCCTGCCTTGAGCAGTAGGGTTGGACTCGATGACCTTAAAGGCCCCTTCCTGCTCCATGACTCCAAATAAAGATTAATTAGGCTCAAGAAGCGTGCTTGGTTTTGTTGCAGAAATGAGCATTTCCTAAACATCCCGACTCTTTTGCACAAGGCAGTGCCTAAGAATTGCTCGTGATATTGTGGCAGCTCAGGACTTCGCCGTGTACCAGTCGCGCTCATCCAGATGATCCCCAGCGCTATCCCTCCTGTACCTGAACATCCGCAATGAGTCGAGACTCTCCATTTTCCGAGGCCGTGAGCTCTTCGACAAGGACAGAAGGGAAAACCCCAACGTGCCCATTGAATTCGCCTTCCCAGAAGCCATCGTCATCCTGGTTTTCTTTGTTCAAGATTCGGATTATTGCTCCCTCCGGGAAAGATAGCTCATCATCCGTCTGGCCCTCGTAGTCATAAAGTGCTTTTACAAAACAGACTAGGAAAGAAAGGGGAAATATCCATGTTATTAATTTTCTTTATATCCCACCTTTGACCAGCTCAGGGCCCCAAGAACTGGCAATCTTCAGTGTGTAAAGCAGATGGGATCACCACTATGCAGTGGAGACCACAGAAATACCACAATGCAAGAATGTGACAAGATGTTTGGAAAGTATCAAGGCTGAAGGTGCTTCTTCTGTCACTTCTGCTAGAATACCAAAAGCTGCCTTGGAAACTCCTTTTGCACTGCAGCCTTCTCTGCCTTGGGAACCCACATTTAAAAGGAAAGGGGGGGGGGGGAGAGAAAAAGCAGCACTACCAGAGGGTGAGGGGACCTGTTTTGTTTTTTTTCTACTTGGGTTAACATTTTGCCTTCAAATTCCAAGCTCAGCCTAGCCACAGCTTAAGGAAACCCACCCATTCTCTCAGCCTCAGCATGCCCTCCTCCCCACTTTACAGCATCAGAGCATGTGTGACACGTCTGTGATTTACACAGGACGGCTTTGAGCACTCTGTATCCAGTGCATAAATATAAATATTATTACAAGCAGTGTATAAATTCCATTTATTATTGAGGCAGGCAAATCAACCTTTTCAGTTACTCCGCCTTTCCCCTAAAAAGAAAAAAAAAGAAAAGAAAAGGAACAGAAGCAGCTGACACTCTTATTCTGCACAGCCCATGAGCGGATAGTAGCTGTTCCCTTTCCAGGATAGCTCACCTGTCGGCTGCCCCTCCCTGCAGAAGCTGGCGGATTCTAAGGGGGGTCTGGTTAGGACAACGGGTGCTCCTATCAAAAACCTGACTTAATCGGTGGAGCCAAAAGACCTGAGCCAGAGGCATGCTTGCTCCTGAGCAATCTCTCTTGCTCAGCAGAGCCTAGAGGCAGTCCGCCTTTGGAGGTGGTCCAGAGCCCTGTCTGGCCCGACAGCACTGGATGGTTTTCAGTTGGCGGGATTCAAGGTGGGATCAATTTGGCTTTAGCCTACGTCCTTTTTTCCGGACTGCTGGATTGGTTCTCAAATGCTGTTTTCTTCCAGCGATTATATTTTCATCTTTTTACTCATGCACTTTTTGTGGAGAAGAGGGCCAAGGCACGTAAGGACCTATTCACGCCTTTCGGGGCTTGAGCCCATTCGCAACCATAGAGGATCTGGTCCTCCCGGCACTTACCGCTGGAGTCCCCATTGAGGCTCCCTGAGACAAGCTCAGCTTCTGTTGAATTGCTAGAAGTATGAGACCGGCTGTCCAGCGCAGCCAGAGACTGCAGCATGCTCAGAAGACTGTTGGAAGTGGGGAATTGCAGGTACTTCTCCGGCACGTAACCCACCTGGCCTGATTTATTTCGTGCCTGTAAAAGAGGAGGGGGGGGGTTGGGAAAAAACGGCTCAACAGAAGAGAGCAAATGTATGAACAAGCGTATACATTTCTTTAACCCACCACCCACCACAGATCCCTCAAACATGCCACAACGACAGAAAAAACAAAATGATACCTTTACCCAATCTTCCATATCTCCATCTTCAATCACTTCCAAAACCTCGTGCTCCTCAATGGTTAACTCATCTGGCTGGGAAGCCTAAGGCGAAGGACAGGCAGAACACACCAAGTTTCAGAAAAATCCAACTTCTAATGGGCGCATCGCCACATGGGGAGGATCTGTGCTACCAATCCCTTCCTTCCAGACAGACAGACAGTTTTACACCTGGAGCATCCCCAAGGAGGTTCCTTCAAAGCCATCCCTGTCTCAAGGAGTGCTTTCTCCCACAGGAACCCTGAGCCGTTGGCAAACACTCTTAGGAAGGCCTGTTTTTCCCATGCCCACGGCGGACCTAATAAAGAAGCAGCATCAAGGAGAGAACTAGGAAGAAGACTTTTTCTACCCCTTTTCCTCCTCTTACTGTAACATCTCCTGCTCCTGAGAGGTCCAGGAGTCAATAGACACTTATTTCATTTGCCTATTAAAGAAACTTAAGGAACGTCTTGTTCAGAGAAAAGCGTAAATTAAATTGTAGTGAAAATCTGGCACCAGAATTCTTGAACCGCTGTCTTATTTATTAGGCAGATTACTTGGAAAACATTGCTGAAACGTGGTAGTTCTGGAAACGCTTCCCCAGGAAGGACCAGGGCCAAGCACAAAACGACAGGTTACCCACCTGTAATGGTAGTTCTTCGAGTGGACCTCTGTGATTCACACCCTGGGTGATCCGCGCCTGCTACTGCAGAAGCTCTAGAACTTTCCGATGAGGCTCCGCGCAGGCGAGGATCACCCAGGGTGTGAATCACAGAGGCCACGAAGAAGAACTGTCCCTCTCAGTTCCATCCCAGCCAGAACGGAAAAACATACAGAAGGCTGCAGAGGGATCCAGCAGAACCAACAGGGACCTGCTCCTCTTTTTTCATTTTTAAAACTGGAGCATCCTAAGGACTTTCAGTTCCACAAATATAACACAGTCACAAAGGATCCGGGCAGTCCACATCATCCAAGAAAACCTTGGCGTTCAGATGCCAGCTTGGCCAAGCATACAGCAACGCGGCCAGAAATTATCCACCATAATAAGAGTATTATAGAGGGCTTTAAGAAAAAGTTCTAGCAACAGTCTTTTTTCAGGTTTCTTGGAACTGTGCCCTGCTCTCTAAGGAGCTATTAAAAGGCAGCCATTCCCCTTCTGACTGCTTTTATCAGCCAGGAAGGGCAAGGCTCAAGCACACGGCTAGACTTTAACCAAAAGGTGACATGAAAATCTCCCAGAGCTACCTGGAAACTATGCGTGCCCATGACGCCCTAGATCGTTCTAACAGGCAGGCGTCTCTGCAAGCCAAAACCTACTCTAGATTATGTCCAGGCCCCTGCAAATAAGGACGGATCAACTCACTCCATAAACGGAACTTTGTGTTTGAGCATTCCCCCCTTCATAACTATGTCCCATTTCCTGCTTCTCGACAGAAGACATCATATGCCACCCCTGGGATTCTGAACGAATGGTTTCCTTTTAATTTAAATCTTTAATGGGTAGCCATTCCCTCCAGGCTGAAGTTTCACCTTGTGGCCAAATATCAACACCCTTCTCTTCAATACAGACAAGGCTTCGTCCAGCCTTTGCTCTCCAGCAAAAGCTCCTGACCTTCCACGTACGCACCTGGTAGGAATACACAACTTTGCAGGTCAACGGATAATTTCTGAGTGTGCCAGAAGGACTGGAACTGCTGTCATCAAAGCCATCCATGCCGTCCTCCAACTCTTCTCCTTCTTCTCTTTCTACATCGACGTTTAACTAACAGGAGAAGGACAGGAAGACAGAATAAGCAGACTGGATGATACCAATGGGTCTACTGTTCAAAAGACCTCCCCGCACTCAGGACCAAAGACAACCATGGACTGAGCAGAGGAATGGCACCATTTTGTGCGGGGTAGTCACCAAGATGTGTCCAGAAGCAGCTGCCTAGATCACCATGGCTCAAATACACAAGCTTCATTTTCTACAGTACTTTAAACCGTGCAAGTATTTGTAGAAAAAACACTTCTGCTGTTCTACTCTGCACCATGTTCTACACACATCAGTTAGTGGCCCACTTGGAAACAGCTGTCTAAGCTGTGGGCTCTCTCTCTCTTCTATGTACGCCAAGCATTACATTTCCACGTGCATCCTCTTAGCTTTCCCAAACAGGGCTGCAGTTGTAGTCTATGGACAGTCAATCCGTGAAACCATCCACTCCATAAACGGCACAAGCCGCAGCCATTTCCAGTCTCTTTGGACAGGAGCCGGGAGGTCCGCGTGCTGGCCGGCCATTGCCGGAGGGCAAGAAAAGTAGTCTTGATTCTCTCAGAAGGCCCACGACATTTCATTTCCTGCCTGGACAGTCCCCACTGCCTTTTCTGTTTGTGGCACTAGTCATACCAGAGACTGGCCTCCTTTGTAGAAAAGCAAAAGGGGAGAGGGTGGGGAGGAATGCCAACTACCAGAAATCTCCCCCCGCCCCCTTTCCAGTCAGCAATCAAAAAGCCCTGGAAAGAAGACACCCCAGACAAGCACAGTCCAACATCCTTACAGAGGACGGGTAATCTGCCACCGAGAACAACTTCAAGCAACTTCATCCCCTGCAGATAATTGTCTACCAATATATTTTTTAAAATTTCCTTATTGTTGTTTCTGATGGTCCAGCTATTTGATTTTCAGGCTGTTTCCAAAATAATCTGATAGCTAAGGCCATTTCTCCCCTGAATTAAAGAGACACATGCCACTCCTTTCACCTGAAAAGGTTTAGAAGGCAATACCCACTCGGGATTACCTCTGGCCCACCTTCTTCAACTCTTTGCCTGAACTGATTTTTTTGACCAGAGCATGCTTCCTGAACTCAGAGGAGCCAGCCTGAAACAGTGATCCCTGCGGAGATTAACCTTCGGTTTTCTCCAAGGAATTCGGATGTACTTCCTCTTAGGGAGCAACTGAATCGTCCATGGCACACCAGATGCAGAGATGTGGCTGAATCAAGCAGCTGTGGAAGAACCAGGTGTAGTAGGGCAACACAGCCGAGAGCCCTGTTTGTGGATGACTGCTTGGCATCCACAGGTACCTTTCCGCTATATTTTACTGATTTAAACTGGGACACATTTAGACACATCCAGGTCTCCCAACACAGAGTTTGGGAATTACTGCTATCTGCTGTTCACTTTATGTTTGAAGGAAGGTGGGTTGTCTGCATGTGTGGTAAAGGTAGCAAACCCTGAAGGCAATATTAAAAGCTTGTAATCCCTATAATCTTTAAGAAAAACACATGTTAATTGCCCTTCAGTTCCTGAGAAGTAACTGACAGTTTACTTTTAGACCACAAAATACAGAGCCTGGAGCAGATTAAAGGTACGGGAAGCCCCCCCCCCCCCCCCCCGAAGCTCTGACATGAATTAACAAAGCACAGTGTCAAGTCTACTTCCTTCGGCTATTCTGGGCCTCTTTACACAATCACTTAATCTGGACGCCACACAATGTGTATATAGCTCACTGCATTCATTCCCAAAAAGTTTCACCAGACTCCAGTTTGTTGAGCCCTGTGGTGCAGCGGTTCAACGGCAGTAAGTATTGCAGTCAAGCCTCTGCTCACAACCTGAGTGGCCTTGGCTGCCAGATGGGCGGTATAGAAATAAAATAAAATAAAATAAAATAAGTCCCGGTGGGCTCAGGTAGTTGGCTCGAGGTTGACTCAGCCTTCCAAGGCCGGTAAAGTGCCCAGCTTGCCGGAGGGAGGCGGCAAAGCGTTCCTTCTATGTTGTAAACCGCCCAGAGAGTGGTTTAGCAGGATGGGGTGGTACCCTGTTCCCCCAAAAATAAGACCTAACCTGAAAATAAGCCCTAGTAGGATTTTTCAGGATGCTCGTAATATAAGCCCTACCCCGAAAATAAGCCCCCAGTTAAGTGAAAACCCGCTCTCCACCCTTGTGCGGCAACCAGAAGAAGATGACATGACTGTATTTGAATCAATGTTGATTGTTGTACATGAAAAAAAAATCCCCTGAAAATAAGCCCTAATGCATTTTTTGTAGCAAAAATTAATATAAGACCCTGTCTTATTTTCGGGGAAACACAGTATAGAAGTCAAAACAACAACAACTAGTTCCTTCCTCACTGCTCTTTACTGCAAAGGATAAGCAAATTTGGAAAGAAAATAAGAGTTATCTCTGATGGGTGGCGCTCCCTGTTCCATTGAGCAGGGGTGGACAGACTTCAGATTGGCAGGATCTATTCTGGATTTTCTTCTAGAACCCCAAGATCCACCAAGATCTGGAAATGCACTCAGAACTGAGTTCATGAGTTTGTTTTGAGTAACAGAACGGAGTGGAACACACAGTCTTTCAATACCAAAACCCACTTCTGGTTCTGCCAGGGCTTCTTGATTTCAGCAACACACTTTTCTTTTTCTGGGGTAGAGGGTGGTCATAACTGTTCGTGTCCTTGCTACACAATGCTTATGTAGTAATTTTTACTAAGATCGACCAATAGTTCCAGATTTTCTGACTCCTGGCAGAGGAAACCAAGGGCTAGGTAATTAAAGAAACACTATAAATCAATGGGATGCCCATGTGAGTTTCAGCACTGTGGTATCAAAAACAGCTTATACATACATGTGACTCCAACACATCATGAAACTCCCTGGTCTCATAGATAGAGACAATGACCGGCATAAGAACCAGCAGTACTAGCAATAGCAAGAATAAGAATGGCAACACTCAAATCCTAACTATATAATGAAGGCCTCTTCATATTTTGGAAGCACCATTTCCCATTAAGGTTACAAAGAGAATTACTGAGAAAGAAAGATATTCCCAAACACACCATCCAAGCCAGTATTTTTAAAACTTAGCTTAGACTGATGTATTTTAATAAAAGCCACAAAACCATGACTGCAAATGTCACAAGCTGAAGCCATCTCTCTTCTGCCCTCGCTGTTACTGCCAGTATATTCGCCATCTGGAACAGCCACCGGCCACAAGCAGGTTGTACGTCCAGATACTTGTTGATAAAACATCTGGCCCCAGATTAGTACAATGAGAAAAATATAATGTTTTGGAGAGTCCTCAAACTACATTCCCAATGGTCAACCATGAATCCACCACGAACCCAGATCCTAAAATTCCTAATCGGGCTTTCCCCTTTCCTAAAATGTATATGGCACGTGCTTGTAGACGTGCAACGGGCACGCTCTCCCATCCCACAGTTCTATGCATGTTCTCCATAAAATAGAAGGCAACTTGGAGTGCTGGAGTATAAAGGAAAATTTATAGCCATGCCCAGCTTGGAAAGGGGTGAAGACGATCTGCCCCATCACCCTCTACGGATCCTGAACGTGAGCCTCAGCAAAACGGCTCTTTTCAACGATTCAGCCACGTCAGCAGCAACGGCAGAGAGTCCTGGGGCACCTTTAAAGACTTAGAGATGGGCACCAACTGCCGGTTTGGTGCAGTTCGTTTTCTGAACAAATACCTGATCCGTGGTTCAGTGCCCCACCCCCTCCAGCGGGCATCCACTTGGAAGCAGCGCCCAGGGGAGGTGAGACAGGGCACTGTTACTGAAATGTGGACCAGCTCTTCGGCTGGGAAACGAACCGCACCGCCGAACCGGTAGTTCGTGCCCATCTCTATCTGGCATATGATTCCAGGTATTTGCAACGTACTCCTTTTAATTCCTGCGTGTGACAAACCGGGGTGTGGTCCACAAGAGCTCAGGCCAAATAAAACGTGTGAGCCTCAAAAGGTTTTACTAACTGCTGATCAAGCCTCTGCATGACTTGCTGATAAAGAATTAAGCATATGAAAGGCATTAGGAACATGAAGATAAAAGAGAGGGCTGTTTTGGTGGCTGCTGCCAGGCTGGGAGCTCCCTCCGACAGGAGGCCAGGTGGGCTCCCTTGCGGATGTCCTTCTGGTGGTAGGCAATGACCTTTGTCTTCAGGCCGTGACTGGCACTGAGGAAGTGGCTTTTTAAATGTGCTTTTAAAATGCCACGCCCCCCATGGCTATTTTATTACAATAGTATATTGGATTGCTTTTCAACAGTGTGATAAACTGTTTCTAGCGATATGACTTTTTAAAATATCTTGTAAACCTTTTCTTAGGATACAGGCATGATCTTCAAACAAATGCACAGTAAATAATGGTTTCTGCTCCCATTTAGGTTGGGAGTCGATTCTTCCTCATCTCATTCACTGATGCCCAAACTACCCCCGTGAAAATTCATTGCTCCGGGCAACCATGCTGTGCAACCTGACACGGAGTTCTGGCATTTTCTGCCGTGGGTCTTCAAATTGCTCAGATCACCTGCTGCTCTGCTGACAGCAAGTCAGCCGTTGCACTGCTTGTGCGGGTCAGGTTGGGCTTGTACCAAGCAGGATAAATAGGTGCCTAATGGGAAACTTGTTTCTTAGATCGCATGACAGCAAGCTGAATATTCAGCTCTCAACCTGTCTGATGAACGCCACTCTGTTATTTGGCACCCTCTTCTTTAAAATCTACTCAACACAAAACTGTCAAGAGCTGCTTCAAAAAAACACGATTATACGGGTACGGATGCCGAGAAAACAAATACACCTTGTTACTACCTGATTTATTTTAAGGGGGGGGGGGGGGAGAGAGAAGTAGCATTAGTCAATCAATCTATCAATCAGTCAGTCAATGAACCCAGGTGCCCTTGAGAGGCCAGGAAATGTACAAGAGGGCGGCAGAATGACACCGTTGGGTGTTTCTATTGTGCGAAGTTAGACCTTCAACTGCCAATTTTTTAAAAAAAGACAAACGCTAGCTTCTGTCTAAGGGAGCCTCCCTGCCAAAGGGCAAGCCAATCTTTTACAAAGAGGGGAGGGCGGGAGGGCGTGCGTCCAAGGGGGAAAAATGGAAATCAGACTCAATCCTCCCACGCTCCAGCATCTGCCAGTTCGTCAGTGCCTGGCGCTGGCAATAGATACTGCTCCAACGGCTGGCAATGCTGTCGTGGGTGCAAAGGAAAAGGGCTGGAGAGAATCCAGGTTTTACAACAGGAAACCTTTGGAAGCAAGGAAGGGGAGTCTGGAGGAATGAAAGCTGATCTCAGGCTCAGCCCACCAGAAAGATGTACCCTCTCTACACAATCCATACCCTTCCCCGTCCTTCTTCCCTCATCAAAAGGTAGCATGCATGTCCCTGGGAGGCGAGGGGACCTCTTTTCTGCTTATGTGACCCTGTTTTGCCACGTGGGCCCCCAATTCCGAGCACAACCGACAGGGCCAACTCGTAAACCTAGACCTCCACTTGCAATTATAATTGTTACTTCTTTTGTGGAAAGGGAGCCAGCGAAGTCGAGCTAAAAAGCGCAAGGAACAGGGATTTTAACAAGTTCTCCAAGGGTTCCCCAGAGTGATCTCCAGCATCCCCTGGCACAAAAACAAGTGAACTGTCCTCTGAGACGAAAGCGCAGCACACTCGGCATCAGCCCCTTCTCTCCCCGCCCCCCGGGTAGCATTAAATCCCTCTAATTCAGCCTTTTCTTTCCACTACTATGTGACAGACTACAATCCCCATCATCCCCAGAAAGCACGGCCAATGCTGGCTGACAGTTATGGAAATTATAGTCCAATATATCAAGGTACCTGATGGAGGGAGGCTACTGTCACTTGAATTGCTGTGATCTGACACTTGAGGCCTTCTGCAGGAAAAGCAGAAAACACTCCACTACTGAGTTAGTCCTAACCCTAACCCTGAAAAGCAACAAGGAAAACATGTATATGCACCCTTGAACACTGATGCTGTGCACCCTCGGCCTCTCTCCATGTCTTGACACTATGGGGCAAGATCCTTAGCGCTCCGAATAAGTGCTCCAACATGTGCTAAGTGGACCCGTGCAAGTCTTACATGCTGGCGAAACAGTTAATACTACTGAGGTCAGCTGCAGGAGTTCATCTACAGCCTGGCAAGCGCTGTCGACAGAAGGGGAAGATCATCGCTGCTTGCCATGTGGAAAACCAATCCCAGTGCTAAGATGGCTCTTAATTATTCCAATTAGTCAAACAGAAATTACTGCAAAGTCTTAATTGTTGGCCCTAACTTCTGATAATCTATTCCTTCTTCTCACCATCCTCTTATAGAAAATGCTGGGGGCATCCTCCAATGTTCCTGATGTTTCCACCCTCACTACCACTGCTTTCAGTGAATATAAAAAAGGAAAAATAAGCAACTTGGAAAGAGGCTTTCAGAATGCCAGAATTTTCCCCCTCGCTTGACAATCTGAATTAAGGAGTTGCTTTCCTCTTTTGAAATTCCCACACCAGATCTAGGACACATGATTCCCGTCTCGGAGGAAAGATGTATGAAAT
Source organism: Intellagama lesueurii (assembly GCA_037013535.1). Classification (NCBI taxonomy): domain Eukaryota; kingdom Metazoa; phylum Chordata; class Lepidosauria; order Squamata; family Agamidae; genus Intellagama; species Intellagama lesueurii. The sequence continues at coordinate 4,408,469 of JBAJHW010000003.1, read as the reverse complement.
CTGGAGCTACTTTGGATGATTTAACACACCCATTCTAGACGGCCGAGCATTCTGTAGCTTCAAGACACAAACATGTGGTTCTGTGTCCTGTACTTGTGAAGTTCCAAAGCACTGCCTATAGGCATGTTCATTTAAATGTGGTCATGGCACTTGTGAGACGGGTAGACTTGCTGTCTCAGATCACAAGTGCTGTTAAATGGGTTGAGATGAGCATTTATATTTCTTCAGACCTTTGCACTAAAGGCACAAAGGCATGAATGACATCCATGTGAGCAGGGGTACTGGGACTTATTTGTGTCCCACTCCACTTAAAGCCTCTACATGGTTTCAGAATATAATGCAGAATAGGGAGGGCTCTTGCTAATAGGCGTCAAGGCTCGCCACCGTTAAATATACATAGAAGGAGGGGGAAATCCCATTTTCCCCTGCTGCTATCAAACCAACTGAGTGAATGGTAGAGGGGTTAAAAGTAGACCAATGGAGAAAACTAAACTGCGTTTGCAACGCGGTCTCTCTAAGCTTCATGGATGAATTCATATCCTATAATCTCAGTGTTCTACTTTCCAGCAGATGGGATGAAATCTGACCTCTGTAGCAAGGTAAGATCATTAACATGGCCCCAGCTTAGAAGTCCTCCTTCTCTTTGTGCTAAAGATCATCAGCTGAAGCATGCAACACTTTTATTTATGATGCTGGGTGTGCCAGGAGCCATCTAGGTCTATTTCGTTATCAACCCCACCTCCCAAGCCGAAATCCTTGACTGACTCAATAGGAGGCACCCCTTACCTTCACTGTGTGATCTTCTCTTCTGAAATGTTCAGAGAACCCATGAATCCACAATGCCCTTCGCATCCTCCATGCTCTCTGCCTCCTAAATCTCATGCCTCAGTTTTATGATATCACAAAACTTGTTGTCATGGATAACAGAAGAAGAAATCTGGTGTGTGCCAGAGCATCAGAGTTTTAAACATCTCTTCGTCCATTATGGGTTTTTCTTTTTCCACTGACCTGTTTTCCAAAGTGCAGTTTTTTAAACATATATTATCCCTGTTTTTAGCCTGATTTTTAAAAAAGCAGGGGAGGGCGTACAGCTCAATTTGGACTTCGGTGTCAGATACGTGAGTTGTTAATCCTAGGCTCATGTTGTGGTTTAAATCATAACACATGCACGCATGCACACGCACACACACGTACACCCCCAATCTTTGAAACTTGGCATTTGCTATGCAAGACAGCTTTCATCGGTGTCAACAGCAGACACGGCAGAAGATGAAGCTACCAAGAGCCATCAGATGCTTCTTAACCTCTGCTGATAAACCATAACTGCCTGCTCCAGGTTAAACAGTATTACACATGTCATATGGAAGCAACCACTAAGGATCCACAGTAAGGCAAGGAGACAGAGATGAAAACGGTCAGTACCAAATGTGAAGAGCCGTTGTTGGCAACGGTAGGGAGGCTGGCCCATCGCTCATTCTCCAGTTCCTCCATCACTTGATTCATTGCACTTTTCAGCCACGTGTCCACTGAAACACCAATCTGCTTTAGGAGGTCAAGTCGAGCTTCCGCTTTCAGCTTTATTATCTATGATGGCAAGAGAGAGAGAGAGAGAGAGAGAGAGAGAGAGAGAGAGAGTTAGTTAGTTGCTGATATCCTTCAATCCATGGTTGATGAGAAGGTATTCTTAAAAGGAACCTGTTCAGAATGAAAAATAAAATTACATTCTAGTTGCTGCTTGAATAAGGCAAGAAGTAATCAGGAATCGTTCACATTGCAAGCCTGGATTCCAATTCCCCACAAAACTCAAACCATAAACTTGGAGGAGGAGGAATCAGGGAGGAGAGGCTCCCCGCGACTTATATGAAAGCCTTTTCTGCAACCACTTTTTTCCAACAGAAGTAATTATTTAGAACCAGCTGCTCTTTGATTAAGGTGTCCTTATAAAAACAATTAAATATTGATTCATTTTAATCATTATTGATTTTATTATATTTAAATATTTATATATAATAAAAACAATAAATATTTAATATTTCTTCAATAAACATTGAATATTTAAACACAGGTTTTCTGCATATTCATCTCGATATGAATCTCACCCTCACAGAATAATTATAGGTGACAAGTATCTGCACTCTTTTGTCTAAAGCAGTTTATTTATTTAAAACATTTTTACCCTGACTTTCTCCTTTAAAAACGACCCAAGGCAGCTTGCATCATTAAAAGACAATATTTAAAGCTAAAAAACAGTAAGTATAGAAACAGTAAAAAAGGTGCTGCAAGGTCAGAAGACCAGCCGTCGTAAGTTCGAATCCACGCGACGGAGTGAGCTCCCGTCGCTTGTCCCAGCTCCTGCCAACCTAGCAGTTCGAAAGCATGTAAAAATGCGAGTCGATAAATAGGTACCACCACGGTGGGAAGGTCACAGCGTTCCGTGTCTAGTCGCGCTGGCCACGTGACCATGGAAACTGTCTACGGACAAAACGCTGGCTCTACGGCTTGGAAACGGGGATGAGCACCACGCCCTAGAGTCGGACACGACTGGACTAAATGTCAAGGGGAACCTTTACCTTTATACTATATATGCCTGCATAAGCATTAGTATCAACAACAGAGCCCCAACATGCTGTCCCTCAAGTGACAGCCATTAGGCTGACAGGTAGAGAACAATCCTTGGCCTCAGATGTTTGTAACCATGGCTCCACCACTACGTCTTGTTAAAAAATGCTAAGACACATCCCGAAATCTTCGTTTGACATTTAAAAATTAGCTGGTGCCAGAGTGTATGTGTTTCAGTAAGTGCTGAGCTGAGCTGAACATTTCTTCCATGAGAACTTCAGCCGTTCTGAATCAATGTGAGAGAAAAGAGGTTCTCTTCAAAATGAATTTCAGAGGAAGAGAAATTTCCAAGAAACTCCCATGGGTCAGGTTCAGGATTCTGGTCTCTGCCTTATCTGCGACGTGGCTGAGGAGTGTGCGTATGGGCCTTTAACGGAGCAAACATCTCCCTTGCTGGCAGACCTGTTGCAGCTTCTAACATGTCAGTTAGGAAAAAGCAAAAGATACGGCTAACCTGCCAACACAGTTGCTATTATGGTGATTTGCAGTGTAAAAACCAAAAATCCTTGGGGGGGAAAGAAGAGAGCCGTGCTAGAGCCAATTCCAGTGTTTCTCAAACTGTGCCCCATGGCTCCGTGGGACACCGGGAAACCCACCCAGGGGTGCCACACAATCCTCTCCTCCTTACCCCCTCCCTTCTCCCTCCTTCACCCACAGTATACTACAGCACTTCCTTGTGGTTTCTCCCGTGTCTGTCCCTGGTTGAGAGAGGGAGCCCTGGCCCAGTCTTGCCAAACGACTGGGTTTCCTGCCCTCCTGTTTGCAAGGGAGCCTTCCCTGTCAGGCCACTATTGTGTTTCCATTAAGCCATCTCTATATAGCATAGTCTCTGGTTTCATCTAGTGGCCAGTCTGCATAATACACACTGGGAATGTGTATTCGTGTGTTTCATTTTTCCCCCCAGGCAGTGGATAAGTGAAACTGTGGGTACTGATCCTGTGGATAAATAGCACTCCTACTGGACTGCGGAGCCACGGCCAGTGGTCCGTAAGTCAAGGGAGTCACGAGTCTAAAAGGTTTGGGAACCACTGCCTTATCTGTTCAATCTGTACGCAAAACATACCATATAGAAATCCAGATTAGATTCAGAGGAAGGAGGAGTGAAAAGTTGTGGAAGAGACATTAATAATTTAAGATACGTAGATGACACCATCTTACAGGCAGAAAGCAGCAATGACCTGAAACGACTGTTAAGGAAAGTGGAAGAAAAAAGTGCCAAAGCAGGACTGCTATTGAGCACCAAGAAGGCCAAAATCATGACTACAGAGGAAATACACAATACAATGAAGAAACTGAAGTGGTTAGAGATTTTGTATCTTTTGATTCAATCATGGAGACTTGATTCAATGGAGACTGCAGCCAAGAAATCAGAAGAAGACTAAGACTTGGAAGAGCAGTAACGAAAGAATTAGAAAAAAATCATCAAGTGTCACTTGAGACCAAGACCATCCACACACTGGTATTCCCTATCATTATGTATGGGTATGAAAGCTGGAGAGTAAAGAATGGTGGCAGGATTCGTTCAGAAGGTGGTGCTGGAGGAGAGATTTACAGATACCCTGGACTGATGGGAAGATGAACAAATGTGTCCTAGATCAAATCAAGCCTGAAATATCTCTGGAGGTGAAAACGATGAAATGGAGGCTGTCCTGCTTTGGACACGTCATGAGGATTCTCTGGAAAAGACAATAATGCTGGGAAAGGTTGAAGGCAACAGGAAAAGATGAGATGAATTGACTCCCTAAAGGAAGAAGCACAGGCTTGAGTTTGCAAATTGAGGACAGGATATTTTGGAGATTGCTCATTCATAGGGTCTCCGTACGTCAGGGACGACTTAACAACAACTGCTGTCCGTTTCGGACTAGCCGAGAAGTATTTCCATCTCCCTCCTGGAAAACTGAAAACTCTTTTTGTATGGGGAGGTTTCGGCATGAGCGTGACTTGTAAGAATGTTCCAGCGGTATGTCAGCATTCTAGAGAAAGCACCTCTCATAGCACCTTGAATGATGGTGAAAAGTGTTTCAATGGGAAGCATATATTTTAATCCGGAAGAACAGAAGGTTCAGGGGGACCATATCTTCCTGCAAAGGGGGTTGGGAGGTGGGGAGGGCTACATTTAGTTTAAAGATGGGAGAAGGAGTGGCTGGGGAGCAAGCGTTCAGTGCAGATCTTCTGTGGGAAAGAGCAAGGCTGCGGAACCAGAAACGGATTTCAGTGTGTAATCACGCATGCAGTACTGTTGATCAGTGAATGGTCAGATTAATGATTTAAGCTAATGCTACAGATGCCAATCCTTGCAGGTAAACATTTCCAAGGAAAAAAGAGGAAATCAGAACGCTCACTTGCTATAGTGCACGCACACGCACACACAAATGCCCACATTCTATTCGCTTTTAGTGCTTACTGAGAAGCAGATGATCCCGTCAAAGACAAGAAGGAGAAATCAGTAGCTGCTCCGATGCTACTGCTTGACAGTCTTGACCTACGGACCACATTATCGCAGAGTCACATCCGGGATCTCCCACCTGCCCAGCCCAGTTTTTTCAGGGAATGCAAACTATATGATCTGCCCCCTCTGAGAAAAGAAGCAATAACAAAGAAAAGACAATAATAAGGTTTAACTCTCCGTAGAAAAATATAACAGTTGGTATGAAACACAACCTGTATGCAGAATATATCATACAAAAAGCTGGACTATATTCAGATGAAAGAGTGAAAATTGATGGAAGAAACATCAATAACATAAGCTATGCAGATGCATTTGAAATGTGGTGCAAGCAAGTGGGTCCTAGATCCAATCAAGCCTGAACCATCTCTGGAGGCAAAAACGTTGAAGCTGAGTCCATAATGCTGGGAAAGGTGGAAGGCAGCAGGAAAAAAGGAAGACCAAATACAAGATGGATTGACTCCTTAAAGGAAAGCCACAGGGTTGAGTTTACAGAAGCTGGGCTGGGCTGTGGAGGACAGGGCATTTTGGAGATCACTCATTCATAGGGTTGCCATAGGTCGGAAGCAACGTGATGGCACATAACGATACTGACAGCAAATGGGCATTCTGCTAGCAAAAGCCATAAGCTCAACAACCAAAACTTAAGATGGGGGGAAGGGATCCACAGAGGAAGGCCATGGTTCGAAACAGAGCAGATATGCCTAGCGCTAGGAATACTGGAATCCCAAAAGACCTCAAGGGATATGTAGGCACAGATGGGTGATGGTGCTCTCTCAGATTTACTGGACTGAAGCTAAGCAGGACTTTAAAGGAAACCAACCGCATGCTGAGTTGGGCTCCAAAGCCTACAGGCAAGCCAATGAAACTGGGCAAGAATTGGTTTAATGCACACCCTGTAGCTCATGAGTAGCATCCGTCAAAATGCAAGGCAAGGCGAGGTAGAATGCAAAGCACGTTTTACACAGAAGTGCTTTAAACTTGTAGCTGAAGAAGTGGGTGACAGTTATTACATCATATCAAACCTGCAAGTCTTTAAAGTGCCACAAATTCCCTTGCATTTTGTGCTACAGCAAAACTAATACCCTAGGCTCTGGAGATGAAAATAAGGCACACAAATTAGAAAAAAAAAAATCTCTCATTCTTCATCCCATCAGCTTCAGAAGCAATGGAAACCAAAGTAACAATGACATCACACCCTGTGCCCAGTCCATCAGGATAATAAATTTCTGAGCAGAATGGTGAGAATTACTTTGTACCTTCCATGAAGAATGAGCCTGATAGAAAACACCAGTTAACCCTTTTATGCTACAGATTTCCAAAAATCAGCAAGATTTTGAGAAAAAAATATACCCCTTCAGCTCTTTCTAGCCAACTCCTCAACTTTCAAAACATCCAACACTACACTGCATTCAGCCTACAGGAAACTGCAGCTCTTCCGCCTCGTTCTTCACATACTTATTTTAACACACAGGCTGGAATCTGACTCGGGTTTGCATGAAATGTGTGGAACTGGTGAAGGAGAATGGAGGATAACTGACAACGCGCCAGGGTGCATCTCTGTTGTGCCATCAGGTGTGTGATCAGGCACCTGACTCGAGACCTTACAGCCTCGCAGCTTCTCAGTGAGCTGAGTTAGCTACCCCCAGGGTGGTAGCTCCAGAAAGTTCCCAGATGTGTCCAAACTGGTGGCAAAAAAGGAACTGAGGGAGGACCATTAGCGGCACAAACGGGCAATGTGGGAGGGCTGAGCCTCGAACGATCTCCTGATTTTTCAAAGTTTCGAAGATTTGCGCAAGCGCAAAAGACTACCCATTAGTATGCATTTACGGAGACCACGATGAAGAAACAAAAGTTCCATTCAGTATTCAGCTAGATCTACATAACTGTTCAAGATATGCCGACTGGAACTGGGCATACCCCACAATAAAGAAGCAATCTGTGTAAGTCATTGATACACCCCCCAAAAAAAACGCTTTACTAGCAACAAGAAACTAAATCTGTCCACGAACTGACCATAAATGGGGATCAAAATCATGGGAGGATTCTTGTGTGTCTTCCAAGCATCCACCTGGCAACACGAATGGAGTAAGATAGGTCTTTGATCTAAACTAGCACAACTCTTACGTTCTGTCTGAGAGAACAAAAATATGCATCTGATACTTTCACATTCTCCTCATGCGCAACCACTTTCTGCACCAAGGCCCATGAGAACAGCAGGTGTCCTGTATTTTTGAAAGTGTGATGACATTTTTCTCACTAGTTTCCTTATCCCCCCCCCCCCCAAATAGACAAGGTTAAGTTTACAGTCTCTCACTATTACTATGCACACAAAAGTAGTATGGAAATGTAGGCCCCATACATTGAGATGCAGCAGAACACGTACAGGGGATACGTAAACGGGTGGGCTGTGGCCCATGGAGAGCGCCACATGGGATCTGTTTTCAAAAGAAGATTCTCGTTGGTAAAACACAGACCAGGACTGGACAAAACTGGACTGGCCGCATGTAGGGGTGGGATTACCGTCACCCACCGACTGTACTTTCCAGGGAGATGAACTATACAGAAGGCCTCTCCAGCTGATGGCAGCATATATAAGAGTTTCATGGCTCCAGGTCATTGAATTTAATAAATAGCACCTTGAACTGGGCCCGGGAGCTAACTGGCAGCGAGTGTGAAGAGGAAGCAAAGGAGTCACCTGCTTCCTGTAGCCAGCCCTGGTTACCAACCGGCTTCTCTACTGTACTCGTTGCTGTTTCTGAACAGTCCTGAAAGGTATTGAAAGAAAGGTTTGGCTGCCCTTTATCCTTGCTCTCTATGACTGCCCTGGCAAATCAAATGTTAGTAAGAAAATGTGGCTGGTCTTTGACCGTAATAAAGTTTTATCTATCTATCTAGTAAGAAAATGCATTTCCAGCCATGGGCATCCCATGCATATCCAGGGAACATAGAGAAGTCTAGAGGAACATAGTACAGGTTGCAAACCTAAGAAAAAAAGGCAGATGGAACACATTCAGTTGTAGTTTAAAAGGTAGCCTGCAAAATTAACTTGTAACAATGTCTAGGGAAATCCTTCCAATTACAGTTCAACAGCCTTGTCTTTTTTAAAAAATGAATTTTATCAAGACATTCTTTAGCCTTAAACTCCCTGAAATGGTGAGCGGTAAGGCTGGAGGAATGTGAAAAGTCCATACAGAGGTACAGCGAACACAGAAGGAAGCAAGGAGACAAAGATGCTGGTCATCTCATTTGTGGGGAACTATTTCACTATAAATATTTTCTCATGAAATATTCAGAAACCACACACTTGTCTTTGAGAAATCAATTTTAAAACTGGCTGAACAGTAAGATACATGCTGACAGGGCAGACAGAACACTGGGTCACTCCTAATGGAGGTTTGAAAAATCAGGATCTAAACTCAGGAAATGCATCCTTCACCCCCTTTTTCTTAATTTTGGAACTGGAAGGAAAAAAACCCCATGTAGACCTGTGCATGGTTTTCAGAGGAGCTAGCAACATGATGTCTATAGGAGTAGAGCTGAATGCAGACAGAGGAGAATCACGGTTTCTCAGCTGCACAAAACTTTCCCTTCTCACCCCAATTTGAGCCCAACAGCTGCATTTGAACGTCACAGTAAACCATAGTTTAGCATCATGAGAATGAGCTACAAAAAGCTTCGGACTTGTGTGCTGCCCCTGCGTCTTGACTTGTTCAGCCAGGAGACCAGGAGCTTCCACTGGCATCTTAGGTAAAGGTAAAGGTTCCCCTTGACAATTTGTCCAGTCGTGTCCGACTCTAGGGGGCGGTGCTCATCCCCGTCTCCAAGCCGTAGAGCCAGCGTTTGTCCGAAGACAATCTTCTGTGGTCACGTGGCCAGCGCGACTAGACACGGAACGCCGTTACCTTCCCACCGTGGTGGTACCTATTTATCGACTCACATTTTCCCATGCTTTTGAACTGCTAGGTTGGCGGGAGCTGGGACTAGCGACGGGAGCTCACTCCGTCGCGTGGATTCGATCTTACGACTGCAGGTCTTCTGACCTTGCAGCACAGAGGCTTCTGCGGTTTAACCCGCAGCGCCACCACGTCCCCTCTGGCATCTTAGATTAGCCAAAATCTGTTGCTCAAACCTAACACTGGTCAATCTTATCAGTGGTTAGTAGAAAATAAATAGGCTGATTAACCAGTTTGAAGCTAGCTCGTTGCTACTACAGTAATAATCGTGAAGAATGACCACTGTCATTCGGGTCAGGGTGACAGAACATGGAGAGGTATGCATGAAACACACAGGCCAAGCTTCCAGATTCCTTCTGCGGCCGCTTGTGGCTGTAAGGGGAAAGATGGGTGTAGGAGGGAGGGAGGGAGAGAGAGAGAGAGTTTCCCTCTGTTCTCCCACACGCTCCTATTAAAAATAACTCACACCTTTAGCACCCTTTCACCAAGCGGCTGCAATAATCCGTGTGGCTGCCCTAAAGAATCGTTGGAAGCAAAGCTCATGGGGCATTCCTCTCACCTCAGCCTTGCGGATGTTCTCTCTGGCTTCATCGATCTTCTGCTCCAGTTCTGCTCGGCTCTGTTCAGACACGGCAGGACCATGGCATTCCAATTCCTCCAGAGTCTTGAGAGAAACAGGAAAGGGGAAAATATTTGCTGTATTTTAAAACAATGCAAACGGAACAACTCAGTGTTTCTGCATTAACTTCTTGCTTGCAGAAAGGACAGGAAGCCTTCCTCTTAACTCCTTGCTCAAAGCTTCCTTTCTACGCAATTAGCTACATAAAACCATCATCGTTTCTGACTTATAATGAGTCACAGAAAGAAGGATGCAAACATCCAACTCTGACAGCAATGGACTAAATAACTTCCAGGGGCAATTCCAACTCGAAATTCAATTATATATGCTACTGTCCTGTTTGTTTTACAGATCTATGTTCAGATACATTTGCTTTATACTGCAGTCCTCTAATCTCAAGCTTGGATATGGCACCAGTACCCTTGCCAATGTTGTCCCACATGGAGACGGTAAAGCCAGTCTCACCTTACATCTCAAACTACTGAACAAGCAGGAACTTGTTCTGAATCATCACACTTTTAAAGATTACTTTCCAAGTAATTCTTTGATTTCTGACTCAACAGTGTTTAAAGAAGAAGAAGAAACGCACAATGGACTTGAAATCAAGACTGCTCAGCTGGTTTTTATTTGCAAAACAACCAGCAATGTCTCAACCCAGCTAAAGAGAATTTTAAAACAATTCCCTTGGGGGAGAAAGACAGGGTGAAATAAATGCTAAGAAAACATTAGTGTTCTGGAGACTTCCACTGAACAATGGCTCAGATATCACGAGAAGTCAGGGATATTTGGAAAAGACAATAATGCTGGGAAAGGATGAAGGCAGCAGGAAAAGAGGAAGACCAAATAGGAGACAGTCTGACTCCCTAAAGGGAGCCATGGGGTTGAGTTTAGAAGAGCTAAGGGGGGCTGTTGAGGAAGGGACATTGTGGAGATTGCTCCTTCATGGGGTTGCCGTATGTTGGGGGCAACTTGATAGCCTATCACAGGTCCCTGCAGTGTGTTAATTTGCTTCTCAAACAATGAAAAGTGAAAAATAAACATGCAGCTTTAACCCTTCTGTTGTTTTGTAAGCTCTTGGCAGACTCTGATAACACAGTGTCCCACTGCAGATTCCTCTTTCTGCAACACAAATGCTAGAAATTCCAAGGTAGATAAAAAAAAGGTTTAGAAAAAAGGTGATTTTTAGATGAAGGTGGGCCAATTTACCTTTTTCACCCCGCGGACCGGCTGGGGAAGGCGGGGCACCCCCCCGCGCTCGTGCGCAAATCAGCTGTGCGGGGGTGAATGCGTGCAGGGGTGGGTGGGGCGGGAGGTCTGTCTCCGTGGCCCGGTCCAGCTCAGGCCGCAGACCGGCACCGAGCCATGGACCGGGGGTTGGGGGACCTCTGCTCTAGAGCCTCTGAGGGACCCACCACAAATGCAAAGAGACCAACAAACCAACAGAAATGGCTTCTTTTGGGGTGTGTGTGTCATAGGGGGTCTTTTCTTCGAAAGACAGCTTCTTTTAAGTACATCACAAACTGCTCCAAATCATATCTGACGCTTTACATGAAGGTGGGACTGTTTGACTCCACGTATTTCGTGATAGGTGGGAGTTCGCCTTGACGACAACCTGTTACCTAAGGTAAGTAACCAGAGGACCTGAAGCATCTCTTCCTTGAAGTCTGCCCTCTACTCATTTTCAACCCACCCGTTGACTGTGAATAATGTTTTTGTGCTCCCGTGCCACACGCGTAGCCCATTTCCGAGCTTCCTTGTTCAAGCTGTGCTCTTCTGTCGTCCCAGTCTCGGATTCCAGCTGCCGACTCTGAAACACACACAAATAAAGAAGAAGATCAACAGGTAGATCACATTGGCTTGATTCGCCACCCATGACACCCTCGTTAAGCAGTGATCCAATAAAGTGTTTTGTTTGTTTTTAAAGCTCAATTATAAGGCGTTTGCAAAAGGGCTTTTCCTGGATCCTTGTGGGTGAAACAGACCGAAACAAGACTTCCAAACACAGGAAAAGCCCAGCTGTTTGTCTGTGAGCTCTGTGATGGACGTGTGTGGGGTGTGTGTGTGTGTGTGAGGGTGCTGAAAATCTAAAAGGAGTGCAGTTTGCTCTTCACCTCTTTTCAAAAGCAAGGTAAGGGGTGTCTCACACCACCAAAACAGGGGTGCACAGTTGAACTCAGATTAATGTGCCAGTTGAACTAGCACATTAAAGGCTATGCAATTTGTTAGGAGAGATGTCTGAATCGGAAGAATTGAACACAGAGCAGATAAAGCAGATCAGGCAAACAGGCAATTTTTGACAGTGATGATGCTCAGAGATTTAAATTACATCTCGCACTGCATTTTTTCAAAAGCCCCTGTTTTTATGAGCCATACACTGGTGAATGCATGAAACACTAAAATAGAGCGGATGTCTTACAGATATTACATACTTACCAAGCTGGCTCATGCACGTACTCAGAAGGAAACAAAAATACTGTTCCCCCAACCAGACCCCAAGTAAGTATTAGCAACTGAGAAGCACATGCAATGGCATCTCTGCGCGTGGCTCAGGATGAGATAGCTCTCGCACCGTCATATTAATCACAGGTATGGGCCCAACGGGAATGGCCCTTGGATGCGACAACCATATTTTGCAAATGAACATTAAAGCCTACAGCAGGAATGTTTTGGGTGGGCTGTATGATAAACGGACGGCCATTCAACTCCAGGCTCCTGCATGCCAGAAAAAATGAAAAAGTTCTCCATAAGAAAGAGAATCCTATAAAATATGGGTAGTTCAAAAAAAGAAGGAATGCTGTCATGGGATCTGCAGGCGAGGCAAATTAAAAGGACGTTCTTCTTGCTGTTACGGTTGCCAGTTCCTTTCTCTTTCTTCCTCTTAGCAAATCGCACTTAAGAGTAAGCTATTTGAAACAATGGAATTTACAGAGAGATTAAATCATTAACTCTCCATCGATTCAATGGGTCTACTCTAGTGCAATTTAATATGCGAAGTAACAAGATTGGGGCCACTGTATTTTTTAACTGTTTTAATATTTGTTTTTTTAAATTCTTTGTAAGGTGCCTAGGATCCCACTGCTGGATGACAGGTAAGGTGTTAATTAATTATACATACATATATAAAGGGAAATCCTTGTGTGCTGCTCACCTCTCGGGAAACACACACGCCTGACTAACCTTTATTTTTAAATGTTATAATGTATGGTGTGTCTCCATTATTTTTTTAGTGTGGCACAGTGGTTAAACTGCAGTCAAGGCTCTGCTCATGACCTGTGTTTGATCCTGATGGGCTCAGGTAGCCGACTCGAGGTTCACTCAGCCTTCCATCCTTCTGAGGTTGGTAAATAGAGTACCCAGCTTGCTGGGAGGGGGGCTGCAATGTGTAGCCTGCATAATTAAATTGTAAACCGCTCAGAGAGAGCTTTAAGTGCTATGGGGCAGTATATAAGCAGCACACTTTGCTTTTTGCTCTGGTGGATTCCACCCTGAGCGTAAGTTGCAAGAGAGAATTTGGCTTTATCTTTGAAAGAAAACATAAATGATAATATAGAAGTGCTTAAAAAAAAAGAATTGTATTGTAGCAGAGTGTTGTGCCACCTTAATGATTAAGTAGCACGTCTATTGGATCACTACCGTGTTTCCCCGAAAATAAGACAGGGTCTTATATTAATTTTTGCTCCAAAAAACACATTAGGGCTTATTTTCAGGGGATGTTTTATTTTTTTCAGGTACAACCATCTACATTTATTCAAACACATTCCTGTCATCTACACGAATATTACTAAGTTAGAAATAAAGAGAACTTGTACAAATTCTTTTGGAACTCTTCATTAGGCAAAGATGTTGTATAACCAGGAGGTAGGGGAGGGAGCAAATAATGTAGTCCAAAAAAAGCGGGTCGTCGTTCTTAGTTTTCTTAATTAACAAATTGTCCTTAATTAACAAATCTGCTAATCTTTACAGCATCACGGAACTCATTAGGTAGCAAAGTGGTTGCTTTCTGTTTTCTAGTGGAAGGTTCTAGAAAGTCACTTCTATCCAATCCATTCTAGGCTAGCCCTTGATGTGTCCCGGGGCCAGAGCAGAAGGGACCATCCAGACGCAGCGTGCTAGACGCAAGAATTCAAACACTTTTCAAATGCTATCTTTTGTTTTCCCGCAGGCGACTTTCCCGTGCAGGCTCCAGCCCTACTCACTGGATTCCAGCAGAGAGATGTGTTTGCCGAAAAGGTGCCAATGCTTATGACTGGAGATCAGCTCCAACTCCAACACATGCCAAGAGGAGAAAAACAAATCTCTCTCTCCCCCCACCTCAAATCTTGGCCTGGAAGGACAAACGAGAGTCCAAAAACCTGCACTAATTATAGAGTCCCTTTCCGCCTCAAGACTCTCAGCCTGGTTTACAGTGAAAACACTGATCTGAACAACACACACGACCTTTGAAAGCAACATCAGAACACTTCACCTTCAGCCGTGGAGCAATACCTTCACATTGCATGGCCCCTGCCCAACTGAAAATGGGTGTGCTTTTAACAGCTGGGGGAGTACCTGTGAAGAATCAAGAGCCAGGGAAGGAGAAAAGGTCATGCCACAAAAAACTAACCTCCAGAGAGGAAGCTTTTTGGCATAAGAATTTCTCTGGCTAGCTACCTTTCTGAATATACGCTTTTTTGGTTCAAAGGAACATGCCGTAAGGTGATACCCTCATCGGCAGTAGGAAGCAGGACAACCCAGACACATCACTGCTGCCTTGTTTGCTGCTTCCACCAGCTTACTCCCAAGAAAGCTCAGTTTCTCCCCTATTCTGTTGCAGCCTGACTTACCTCACCCGGTTATAGCGAGGAGACTGTGAGCCGAAAGAGAGACATTTGTGTCACCTTGTGCTCAGTGGAAGAAAGGCTGGATATAAACGGGATGTAACTGATATATCTCTGATCACCATGTAAGGGTGTGTAAGTTGGACAGTGAAGAAAGCAGACAGGGGGGAAAAATGACTTGTCTGAAATGTGGTGCTGGAGGAGAGCTTTGCAGATAGCAAAGGAAGACAAACCAGTGGATCCTTGATCAAATCATGCCTGAACTATCTCTGGAGACAAACATGTTGAAACTGAGGCTGTCCTACTTTGGGCACATCCTGAGAAGGCTGGATTCTCTAGAAAAGGCAATAATGGTGGGAAAGGTGGAAGGCAGCAGGAAAAGAGGAAGACCCAATACAAGATAGACTGACTCCCTCAAGGAAGCCAGAGGCTTGAATTTCCAAGAGCTGAGCAGGATCCTTGAGGACAGGATGTTTCAGAGACCACACATCCACAGGGTCACCATGGGTCCGAGGTGACTTGACAGCACATAACAACAACAAACTGCTCACATGCTTAAAAAATAAGTTGGCCTCTATTCATTACTGTCAAGTAGGGGTGGATGGACAACTGGGGTGAGTCTGAGGGCAAATTTCTCACCCCAGTGACCTTACACAGTTCATTATCAGGACTGAAGCTTGGGTTCTTTTTAGGAGAAAGGCAGGATTGAAATCTTTTACATTAATTTTTTTTAAAAAGGACAAATTCAGCGTCTGAAATACAACTCTGCCCGGGGTGCTCCAGGCGTCTAAAACAAGGTATCTGGGGTCCATGTGCCACCCCTGAGCAGCACTCTGCCCATCCTTGACCTAAGAGAAAAGTCTAGCTTATCGTCAGTGCAAAAAAGAAAGGAAGCTACGAACTAAGAGAAAGGAGCATTTGCCACCCGCCAGCCACTGAAGCGAATGCCACAAAACATCTCGGTCATTGCTTGGACAGAAGTGACACGAGGCTTTGAGGCAGTTCGCCATGGCAAGGACCAGTTTTCCCTCCAACTGTTGACAGAAGGAGAATATGGACGATTGAGGGTTCATAGAGTTTTGCCTTTTAAAAAGAGCCAGCGGAATTCACTGCCCGGCAGGTGCTTTCTCCTTCCGAATCTGAATTCTTCGTGGCTTAGGTTTTTGTCCATGGACACTTGCTGTTCCTTAAACTCTTCGAAAGACACTGTGGGATGGCGCATTCTTCCATTAATAACACACACACACACACACACACCCACACACACACACACACACACCCACACACACACCCACACCCACACACCCCAAGTGAAAACTTGCACAAAGACCTCCAACAATCCCTCGCTCTGTGTAGACAGGCCAGCGATCCCGGCAGCTGTCTTAGGACGGCCCGCTTCTCACATGCAATGTGCTGATGTTTAAATAAAGACAGAAGAAAGCGTTCCCAATGCCAAGCAGGAGAGCCGGGAAGAGAAGAGAAGCGGCTTTGAAAGAGCCTTGGCACATCTCGACAGACTCCTGGATTGTCTTGAGGAAAGGAAGAAAGAAAGGAAGTATTTTTGTAAATGAGGGGGTTCACAGCCTTGTTGGGCCCACAGAATGAAGCGACTCATGTCCTAAAAAACAAACAAAAAAAACCCAAACCCTCCGCTTTGTTAATAAGCCTATTTTTTGCTCTCCCTTATCTATTCACCACCTTCGTAGGAGATTCGGGAAACCGAAGTGGAAGCGGGCCGAGAACAATGGCTCTCCCTCTCCTGTTATGTTTTCCATTCGCTTCAGCCTTTCTCAAAGGATTAGGACAAAAGTCTCCAACCATTCTGGACCCAGGACTTTAACCCCCAAATCTAAATTTGTATTCTTCAGGACTTGCCTTTTCCATGTATTCGTCTTCCGGCTCCCCTCCATTCTTTACCCCTCTTCCTCCCTGCTTCAGAAATGGTGCATGTGTCAGGGGCAAGTGAATCACCATAACCTATTTTCACTCAGGGGGTGAATCTGCTGTGGAACAGCAAACTTCCGGCCGGCTTAGAAAAAGAAACTGTACCACTCTGTCTACACCAAGCCAAATCGCTGTGGAAACACTGGTCCATGATCCAAAATAACTTGTGATTAGTTCTATGCAACCCCCTCGTCCAACATCACCTTTTTGAGCTTAGTGACACCGCAATCAGTTAAAAAAAACAACTCACAATATCAAAACCTCCCCTATAGATACAAGGAATTTAGTTCATGTCACTATTGTTAAGCATGAGTTCCAATTTAGGGTCAAATTTGATCATAAATTTAGCACATAATTAGAAGTAAGGCTTCCGGAGAAGTAGTACTGCAGCCAAAACTCTGCTCATGACCTGGGATCAATCCCAGGTAGCGGGCTGAAGGTTCACTTAGCCTTCCGTCCTTCCAAGATTGATAAATTTGGAGAAGGCTGAACTTCGGACTCGTATTATCAGCTCTATGGTGTCATGAACCAGATGACTCAATTTTAATGATTAATCACATTTTGTAACAAGGAAGGTGCTAACGCTGAACCTCAACACTTTGATTTCCTTAATTCCTAGTAAGAAGACTAGAGTGGCTATTTCAATTTCCTGAGAAATGTGGACCTTACCATGTACACATATTTAATTATTATAGTTGGGGTCTGAAGGACTAGTTCAGATGCACTTCAGGGTTTGAACATACCTAGTAATTTTTTAAAAACTTTTCACAGCACTACATACACACTGACAAACACCCCAGGGATACCACAAATTTCTATAGGAAATCTTTTCGGTTTCTTAAGAGGTTTACGGAGCAATGGCAGGCAATGTTCAATAAACCCAAGCCCAAAACTTTGTTGGACGAGTTAAATTTAGAGGTGCTACTCTCTGAATTTTGGCCTGTGCAAGTACTCTGTGTGGTTTGCATTCTGGCCTATGGAATTGCCAAATATAATCACTTATGGCAGGATAAGCAGAAGAAAACAGCTGCTTTACCTGGTTGTCTCAGTGGTTTTAGCGCTTTTGCATCCACTTGTCCAGCACATGAGCAGCGCTCAGATTAATGAAACGGCACATGTGATCTTAAGTAATACCAGAGCCTTAAAAATTATCTTTTGGCCTTGCAACTTTGACCATCTGGGCTAGGGGATTTTCCATGGTCTAAAATACCATCCAGAAGGCTACCATTCCAAGTGGCATCTCAGTCTGCACTGACTATAAACATTTCAGATAAAGCCATCCCAACTGATTTCTGCAATGCCACCAGGACTTAACTCTCACTGTCAATGTACAGAAGATAAATGTAATGTGGCAAGCAAGAAATGGGCAAAAACAGGAAAGAACCACCTCAAAACTGTTGTTGAAGCTCTTTGGAGCTATTATCTTGGCAACAGATTTTGTCATTCATTGCAGTTTCTCACAGGATCACATGCGGTCTAAGGAAGCGGCCTCTGTTTCCAAGCAGGAAATTGAAAGAGCTAGTGAATTTCCTCCTATATTTTGCCCTGCTCTTGCAAATGTGCTTATCTATGCATTGCTGGGTTAATAATAGGTTCTCTGTACATTGCAGTTTTGGGGACTCCTGATTGAAGTTTACCATGTCCCTTAACAGCTTCGTCTCTTAGCTATGAGGCGCTGCAGTGTTCACCTCTATGGCTTGCAACAGACTAGCACGGCTACCTCTTCTACAACCACGTCTACTCAGTTCGCTTTCACTGAAGTTTGGTAAGGTCAGCTCTCCCACCGTTGATTTATGGGTCCTTTTGAGGAGAAAGGTGGGGTAAAAATATTTTAAATAAATAAACTGAATAACAATTATTCATGCTCCCTCGTCAAAGCCACTGGGGTCTTTTTACCATGGGTATACGTCGGCATTCCTCTATCCAGTAAATTACCCGACTGCTACCCTGTTTCCCTGAAAATAAGACCTAACCTGAAAATAAGCCCTAGTGTGATTTTTCAGGATGCTCGTCATATAAGCTCTACCCCCAAAATAAGCCCCCGTTAAGTGAAACCCCGCCCTCCACCCTTGTGCAGCTACCAGAAGAAGATGACATGACTGTCTTTGAATCAATGTAGATTGTTGTACATGAAAAAAGTAAAACATCCCCTGAAAATAAGCCCTAATGCGTTTTTTGGAGCAAAAAATAATAATATAAGACCCTGTCTTATTTTTGGGGAAACACGGTATATTCATTCCCTCACCTCTTGCATCTCTGTTTAGCTCAGAGGTCTGAACTGGCAGACCTCTAAATATTAATGGACTGCAATTCCCAGGAGCTCTAGCTAGCATTTCTGCAACATCCAAAAGATCATAAGTTCCCCAGCCCTTGTTTGGCTGCTATTGATCTTCGTTGTTCCCAGTTCCACTCACGTCGCTGACCCTTTCCCCTCCACCTACTTACTAGGCTAGATGGGTGGGGTATAAATTTAATTAATAAATAAATAATTAGGCTGCAAGACAGGGTCTCCTCCTCCTCTAATTATGAAAAACCTTCCTCTTTTTCTCTTTCCTGGATCAAATATGTCTGCTGTTCTGTATCCCTTCCGACAGAGGTTTCAAAACTTCGGTCCTAATCTAGGAATTCCTAGAAAGGCTGCAAGACGGAGAGATTTTTACAAAGGAAAAAACACACAACACAAATGTTTTTGTCGGTTGAAACAAATTTCTGTAATGCAGTTACTAGGATTCGGGCTGTGTGAAGAAAAACGGCTTGTTTTTAACTTAATATAATTGTATTATGTTTTTGTGTTTATTTTTAATCTTGAGTTAGTTATTTTGGTCAGGAGGAGTTTGAATGAGGGTAAAAAAAAAGCAACAGGGAGGCACAAAGGTTTCTCAACAATCAAAAAGAGGGTATGATGAGGAAATGTTTGGGAACGGCTGTTTTTACAACCATTTTCTAAGTGTTTACTGATCTCCTGTTTTGCTAGCAAAGTGCAATAGTGAAAACCACAAAGGAGAGAATCCAGTATCTTTTCCCATTCCTTGGCCTGTTCACACAAGGGGTTGTGTGGTCCACATCACAACCAGCGCATGACTATGTGCATGAAGAAGAGCTTACCAAGACATGGGGGGAATGCTTGCGTGATTGCCCACCCACTATTCGATTCTGGTCACTGCTCCAGAACTAGTCATTTCTATGCAGGTTCTCAATTCTTTCCCTAGTCCGAGTACAGTAGAAAATTTGAAAACACAACCTGACCTTCTGAGAGAGCAGAGATATGCAAAAAAAGTGGTAACATAAACTGGGGCTGTGTCTACATGGAGTCCAACAGAAAAGGTTGGAGTCTTCAATTCTATACCGAAATGAAACATATGGCTTCTGCTCTACACTGCAAGAAGATCAACGGCTGCAATGCAAGGAACTTCCTTGGTGGCAGGAAAGAATCATGTTATCTTCAATTTTGTTCCCTCATCACCACCCATTATATGAATTCAGTGCCCGAAGATGCTTTTAAGGTGTTCAGGTACAGAGTCAAATGAAATTCCGAGGAAACCATGAAAACATGCTTGGTTATTCCCAACCGGAGAACACTGGAATTTAACAATTTAATAGTGGTAAATTTTGGAATATGTTTAAGGCCATCTTGCTCCAAATTTCCCAAACAAGTTGTGTGTCCAAAACTTCTGCAGAGGACGAAACACCCTAATTATGTTAGCAACTTGTTCAACTGCAGCAAAGTAGAAACCTTCTCATGGGAAAATTATTGATTTTAGTTCAAGTCAGATTATTCAGCAACACATTTCTACAAGTGTTCATTGCACAGCGTACCCAATGGAGAGGAAAAAACAACACCATGCATATTCTATGAAAACGCAGAAAGCTACTTACATTGAGCAGCTCCAACACAAAATGAAAATGAAGTGACTAAAATGCATAACAGTTGTAGATTTTTCATTTCCGCTTCTTTAACACAAGGTTGTTGATGCGTTTAGACAAGTGTGTGTAATGAATTCCTGGATTTGAATAGCTCCCCGGAAGATTAATTTATGGGATGAAATTTCACAGGGAAAAAAAGGTCAAAAATGAATCTTCAGCAAGACGAGAGTAAAGAAATAAGAGCCCTAGCTATCAGTTTCTTTAATCCAATTCTGCACATGCTTTTTTTATATAATGCTCAAGGCTTGTCTAGTTTTAATGCCAGTGAAGTCAAAGTTGTGGGGAAAAAAAGGATGACTGAAATGAATCTACACTACATGGACCTTCTATTATCTTGAGCTATTTAGACAGACTTTAAAGATTTATCACCTTGCTGCTTATAGCCTCCTGCACCTTCTACACAAGAGGTGATTGACGAGCCTCGGTTGCCTCATTCTCTCTAACCTGGAACTGAAGACTAAGATCCTTTACTCAAGGATGAAGGACATTCTTCTACCTTCTGATGTGAGATTAACTGGCATACCTAGGAGGGCATCCAGCAGAGATTTGAATATGGAACTCCTTGGGTCATGCCACTTTTCAGGGCATTTAGGTAACATTTGAAGACTGCTTTTTGTGTATGCTGATGGATTTTTATGCTTAAATAATGTTTCTAAACCACCCAATAAACTACATGGAGTTGGAAGTGAGCAATGAATTTTTTTTAAGATTAGGTCTTCAACAAGATTATGGCCAATATTTATTTTATATTATCCTGTTTTTAAAAAAGATGACATAGGTTGTCTTTGCTGTTTTAGAGATGAGAAAGAAGGTTAGCATACCACCATCTTAATCCATAGATATAATCAAGGGTATAAGATACAACAACTTTTCAGGAAGCTGAATGGAGCTGAACGGGTTCTCTCTGATACAGGACTATGTCATGCCACATTACATATCAGAGAGTGTTTTTACATTCTATTTTACTCAGTTCTATTCCAGATTATTACAAGTAGTGTGTTGTTTTATCCTATTACCATGTAGCGTGAATTGGAGAGTTTAAAAAGTTTGAGATCTCAGTGCTGGGAAGGAACGTTTGGTTCTCAACGTGTTATGCATTCATTTGCCACTTTTGCATGAAAGCTGATTGCACCATAGCAGCCCTCTTCTGCATGCACGTCAGCAATACCACAACATATTAAAGGGTGAGGAGCAGATGCTGCCATATACCTCTACTAAGGTCATTCTCAGAGCACTGACAGGTGAGGGCTCAATATCCACCAGCTGAACGGCATTAAAACTCTGAATGTCAAAGGTTGCACAAGGACAAAACACACACATAACACATACACACACAACACAGTTAGAACTGCAAGGCAAACACAGTTAGGCAAATATGGTTAGTCAGGGAAAACTCAGCCCCCTGTCTTTTATGTACCCTTGGGACTGGATGTAAATAATTTGCTGGAGATGTCTGGGAACTAGGAGCACCTTATCTTTCATTGGGGAAGTAGTTTAGAGAACAACATTTAACTTTCAAGGGCAAGACTATTGTTCCTAACAGGTCTGCCAGAGTCTTTATCTGCCTGTCCTCAAAAATGCAGTGTTGAATTTAGAGAGCCAAGATTGTTCCTTGCTAAGCACAGTTTACCAAATGGCGGCAAAAAGAGGCTTTATTTTAAACCCACACTTAGTTTAAATTGGCACTTTCTATTTCTTAGCCGCAGATGAAACACAGAAAATAGCTATTTTTAGATATCTACTGAGCGATCTAACTTAAGGTGGGAATGTTTCTATACCACATAAAACCTTTGGGGACAGAGTACTAACTGGAGAAGTATCCGTAGAGGAACTATTATCAATCATTTGTTCACATTTTATTAGTCCTTGGCAATCCCTTTAGCCAACCCTTCTGTCTTGTATTTATGAATCAACTCTCACATTAATGAATTTAATAACTTTAGCGAGGGTCCAAACCACGACATTGACAAGCTTACAAGCAGGTGTTAACCACATACAAGGTATATATACTGTATATGAGCCTGTTTGGCTATTGACCGCCCTGTTCTATAACGCTGCAGCAAAGATGGGGATCAACTGCAAAGTGGAACAGGATAGAGAATGGATCCAGCCAACCCACCCCACTATTAGCCAAGTGTACAGGAGAGCAAGTTATTCAACAGGCTTTGTCTTTTGCCTCCCCACAAATGTTCACACACCATCTGCAACAGGGAATTAGGAGTGTGCCAACCTGCCCTGCCCTCTGTGATGCATTCACCCTACAAGACCTTTGCACGCTGGATTTCACGTTTGCTCAGGGTATTGGGGTCTGTGCATATTTCAGATATGCACAGACCCCAATACCTGCATCCCCTATCTTTCCGATCAGTACAACTCATGCCTGAGGTATGACAACAGAGCCTATGCAGAGCTCTAGATGTCTACGGCTGAATGCCTATCAGAAATCCAATATGCTCAAGGCAGAGTGGGGAAAACGCACCAGGAGGTAGAGGGACAAGCTGGCATAATCCTGACCTAGAAGTCTGAGTAGGGCTAAAAGCAACATACCCAGGGGTGGCATTAGGTGATCTTAAACCCACTGGATTTCAATGGGCTCTACCACACTTCCTTCCAGCACTGCTAAGAATCTGCACAAGACTGCAGAATTCAGAACAACGCAGTAGCAGGGTCCTTTGGGGAACAGTCTGCCTTTTACAATTCATGAGAGCATACCCATACAGAGAGGTCTGCCTGCACACTGCAATTTGTATAACTTTAGACTTCGTTCTATTTGTAGAATAGCTTCATAGGACCTTGGGTATTTCCAAGCATGAAAATAAAATTTTAAATTATTTATTTTGTAAAAGGCCCTTACGGTGTCACTGTCACATGGCTGGAACTGGAAGGACTGCGGTTTACGAAACACAGAGTTCTCTTGTAAGAACAGCTGGAAACTGTAATCTCGCACTACCTGAAAGAGATAATAAATAAGTGTAAGGGCATTTTGTGCCGTGTTATTAAAGAAGAAGAAGAAGAAAACAAAGCAAATGTTGTGCTAATAATAACAGATTTTTTTACAAATGCAATGCGAGCAGGTTGGTAGGTAACTTGGATCGAATACTTCTTGATCTTACATAGAAATAATGCCCAGAAAACAATGCAACTCATTTGGGACCCCAGAATCCTATGCAGCAAACAGCTCAGTTATTAATAGAACATTAAGTTTCTGGTTACAGTAAAGTATGGGAAAGTAAGGGGACCTAAAATAAACTAAGAAAGTCAAATTATACCAACATGAGCATCTGGTATAATGTTTTAGTCGTAGAAAGAGAGGGTTAACCGCTATGTACCAATTCCAAACATAAACCATATCAGTACAGAGCTAGTTTACTGATTAATATTTGGGTATATGGAGTTTTGTATGGGCCAGTTTGTTTGGACTGTGTGGCTTCTATGATTACTAGAATTTGTTTGGCACATGTTAACCAAATGGCAATGCAAACTTGGTACTGAAAGCAGGAAGAAGGTGTTTTGTTTTGTTTTGTTTTAAGTATCAATGATAAGCTGACCCGGCACCTGCCCAGAGCTTGGAATGTCACTTTTAAAAAGTAATTTGTTTTCCATTACTCTTTGCTTTTTTTGGGGGGGGGGGGACCCTGATTAACACTGCTTCTCATTAAATAAGTGAGTTGCTACATTAGTACTTACTAGGATGCTACTTTTTAGGATTCGTTACAAAAAACTGATTTTTGTCCATTGTTGGACCTTTAAGGTTTTTTGAAACTTTGTGAAAAAATAAAGTTGAAAATACGACAGCTGACAAACATCTCCTTCCCCTCTTGTAACATAGAGTTGTAATGAGAATATGCTACTCACACGACTAGAGTTTTAACTAGGATATATTACCATGTTTTTGTAAAAATAATGATGTTATTTCCAAAAAAGTAACAGGCTATAGGTCAAATCGTTCCTTTATGTGTTGCACCTGACAGCCGATTTAGCATCAGGTCTGAAACAGTGAAAGCGACTGAAGTTACTTGTGAGTTATTTGCTGCAACAGATGGGTGAAAAGTGGAAAAAAACAGAGCTATTTTCTTTTTGTGGAAGCATGATTCGTTAGAACCAGCAGCTAAGAAAGGATACACAAGCATTCCCTACAAAACACAACACCGGGCACAAATGAGACACATTACAACAGGTTGCTTAAGCAAATGACAGCACAAGCCGGACTGAAGGTCTGCTAGCGCCCTCAGGCATATCCTTCCTCCGCCTTCCGGTCCGAGCTCATGCAAGCCTGTCTTGATGGAGCACCCTGCTTTTTTTTTGCTTTTTTCTTTACCCTGGTCTTCATGTTCTTCCCATTTCAGTTCTGCCCCTTCACACAGCTAGGCTGGCACAAAAAATGCTACCGAGTAACTGAAAAACTTACCCGACTGGAAGTTTCCAAAAGAAACTGGAATGTGCTTTGAACAGCTTGACACATTTCTAATTCAGTCCTGCTGAACGCCATTAAATAATCCTTAAGGTGATCATATACACTCCCATCAAGAGCCTGTGTTAAAGAAGAGAGAGAGAGAGAGAAAACCAAGGCGAGAATGAATGTTGGCCATTTTATAAGATGCATTTATTCACCTTCAAGCCCTCTGTGTGATAACAGTCAGCTTCGAGAACATGACAAGCACTCTCAACAGAACAGGGGTTAACAATCCATTCCCACTAGCTGGCAGGACAGAGCATTCTAAACAGGTAAATAAGATTTTACTCAGAAAATGAAGAGAGACTAGCCGTGCAGGGCAACCATACTTTTCTATTTGGTTAACTGTACGCTTTGATGGAACTGCTGTGTTCCAAGGAAACTTACTCTGAGAAGGCGTAATAATGACAGTTCTGGGTGCTTAATGGCACTGTAATCGTTAATTAATTGTGGCTGATTAAATGTGGCAGGTACAACTTAGGCTTTCAGCATTAGGTTGGTGTGGCTCAATATCTGGTTGTGAAGCCAAGGGTTGGGAGTTTGCCCCAATGTGACTTGCAGGAGAAGAGCCAGCCTATGTAGCTTTGGGCAAACGGCACAGTCCCAGAGCTCCCCCCAGAAGGGAACAGTAAACCACTTCTGAATATTTTGTATCTAGAAAGCCTGGGACTGGACTGCTTTATGTTGGAATTAACTTCATGGCACTTGAAAAATGAAATTCCCATAATTCTTCATCCCTTGCAGAAGAAGACTACCTGCAACCCCACCATTGATGATGACCACCATTAACAATGAAATTACATCAAGGCTAACTGGTTTTACTGTATTGGGATTTGTAGACTGCACTGCAGTTTGTGGCAATAAAACCTTTTAGTGTTTGAGGTGCCCCAAAACTCACAGCTATTCTTCTGCAGCAAACACTGCTGCCCACTTGGAAACTAGAGGCAAAGGAACACATCGTTTACCATGAGGTCAACTGGCAGATCAGATCATCTCTTATAATTTTGGTTTTAACAATTAGCAGCTTCATGCACCTAAGCAGACAATTCAGTCATGGTGCCCTGTGAGAGGACTTACTCCTTTCTTCCCAGTATAAATCCTTTCTCCCTCCGTAGGAGTAAGGCAAGGGGCACTTCTAGCATCTGTATTTGTAAAACTAACATGGCATCAAGTTTGACCTAGTGACTAGGAAAGGATTCCTAAATCATTTCGGATGTCACTTAGATCTCCTGCCAAGATCTGCATTCCTACAACTTCCACAGTTTCTACTGCTTTGCAGAAGTAAAGGGGCAATGTTCTAACCTTGTTAGAGGACAAGCGGGCAAAGGGGAGACGGATATAATTTCCACCTATGCAAAAATGTGGAGAATGGTTTAACATTTCCCCTACTGAACCTAAAAGCTGCAATGCAAGTCGAATGCAAAGTGGTGTTTCACACATTCCTAGATCAGGCAGGTAGCATAACATTCAGGCTGACTTCCAGCATCTCAACAAGACTACTCTCTTAATCACAACTGAAATACAGCAGGAACCTAGAGGATTTTTAAGGACTTGACAACCACACACCATGGGCACAGAGCAAGCACACAGTCATGACAGAGAGCTCTGTGGCAGCAAAATGTGTGTGAGGAAAGAACACTCTCAACAGCACCAAGAGCAGCCGCCTGAAGCTCAAGCCCCAGCTGACCAGGCCGTCAACGCCACTCTGTCCAGGCCTCCCTCTGATGGTCAAGAGCATCTCCTCATCCTCCACGGCTCTTCCCCGACACCACAGCAGTCTCCCCTTGCTTCTCCTCCACATCCTGCTCTGGTCCTCTTGCTCCTCACCCCTGCCAACATCCCCAGGTCCCCGAGCCTGAGAAGCAACCCCTGCCCACTCTGCCAAAGTCTGGGGGCCAGCAGCTGACTGAATCTCATTTCAGCAGAGCCCCTGATCCAAGCTCTATGAAGGAGCTGGGCAGCTCCAAAGGAGGAGAAGGTCAAGGAGCCCTTGCTGAGGATGCAAGAACCCCAGCACAGACGACGATGCAACCACCCTCCTCAAGGCAGCTACTGGGCGGCAGGGGTAGCCAAAGATGAAATGACTAGAAGTACAAAACTGAGGCTGCTGCAATTTGGACACAGCATGAGCAGACAAGACGCAGTAGAACAGATAAGAACACTACGGAAAGTGGAAAGTAGTAGGAAAAAACGGAGACGTAACATGAGGTGGATTTGTTCATAAGGCATAAAGGAGGTCACAGCCTTTAGTTCACAGTAGCTATTCAGGGCTGATAATGACGCGCCATTTTGGAGGTTTTATCATAGGGTCACGTACGTTGGAAATGACTTCACGGCACACATAACAACAACAACAACAAAACAGCTCATTTAAAATGTAAAAAAAGAAGAGTAGTTAACATCATGAAGCAGCTTTCTCTGATCGTCATTGGCAGAACTTCAGGAACATCAGGAAACAGGAGCGTAAGGGCATGGACCCTGTAGAGATTCCTGGGGACAGAGGGGAGTTCGCTTATGAATCTAGAAAAACTACAACCCTGAGTAGGATTTCTCTTAGTACAGACAGGGTATATCATGATAGGGATTTGCTTTACCATAATAGCAACCCAAAGCATGGAAGACATGACAGCCGTCTTCCAAGATCTGAAGGGTTGCCCCAGGGAAGAGGGCATCGATTTATTCTCCATGGCGCCTGAGGGCAGGACAAGAACCAACGGGTGGAAACTCGTCAGAGGGAGATCCAACCTGGAAATAAGGAGGAATTTCCTGACGGTGAGAAGAATTCAGCAGTGGAACAGCTTGCCTCCCGAGGTGGTGGGTGCCCCATTGCTGGAGGTTTTCAAGAAAAGATTGGACAGCCACCTGTCCGGGATGGTATGAGGTCTCCTGCCTTGGGCAGGGGGTTGGACTAGAGGACCTCCAAGGTCCCTTCCAACCCTACGACGATTCTATGATTCTATGATAATTCCTCTCGGGAATTAATGTTGCTGTGGATCAGTTAAAGTTTGCAAAGATAACACCGTTGCTAACCTAGATGGGCTCCTCCCCTCAGCCCAGTTTTCTTCCTGAACATCACCTGCTCTCAAATAATTTCTGCCTGGCTAGAAGACGAGAAGCCTCAACAACTATACCAAGTGCATCAACTGTGTTCTTCCTAAATCTGAAATAAATAGTCAAAGTTTCATGTTATAAACTGGGCTGCTGTGCTTTTAGGAAGTGAGATTAATGGCCTCAAGATATGTCAGCTTTAAAAACAAACAAACAAACAAAAAAACAAAAAACACCAGATAGAGCATCTGCCAGAGCTGCACTATTTATTACTATTTTAAACACCACAATGGGCTTTTCACACTTGGTAAGGACCTACTGCCTAAAATCCCCAATGCTGCTCAACGGTACATGGCAACTTCTATTATAGAGCACAAGAATGGCAGAAACAAGGTAATTACAGGAAAACATATTATGACACACCAGGAAGGCAGCTTTTAACTCTGCTTAGAATACCAGTGGCAACTCCTGTTATAGACGAAAGAGTTTTTAATTACCACATGCGCATCTGCCCTCTCTTACGCTAAACATCTACACATCCAAATACTTTCCATCCAGATCTGGAGCAAGTGTAGTGCCCGACAGTCTGGACTATGATTAAGAGATCATGGACAAGCCATATTTTCTTCTTCTTTTTTTGTCCTTTTACCATTTTTCAGTATATAAGAGCCATGTCCTGTGGAAAGTACAGAGGGAGGAAGCCTCCTTCTGGAAAAATTATTTCATCAATGAGTCTAATGATAAAGGCCAGTGAGTGACTCAATTGGCTCTGAAGAGGTCTGAGCAGAAATAGAACCCAGAATTTCTCCTGTTCTTGCTTAGCACACTTGCTACTACTTCATATGGAGGGCACATTTAAAAGGCCACAAAAAAGGCTGTGTAACATGTATTGGAAGGGAAGCATCTTGCTTGTAACCACAGACCAGTTGCTATAAAAGGCTGGTCAGGAATAGCCACCCTTGGGGTTTCCTAACTCTTCAAACATCATTGGGCATTCACTGGAACTTGTCTCTGAAATCAAAGATCAAGCACACATTAGTAAAAGTTTTCCATCACATTGCTTGTGTTACAGTGTAGGAAATGATATAGCTGGTGCAGCTGGCAAAGAATTTCCTTACACACAGAGAGGAAATCAACAAAATTAGGCTTTGCCCAACAAACCTTAATTGTTCATTTTCTGAAACCGAGTGAGTTTAGAGGAAAGAAAAGCTGGAAGTATACTAAACAAACTTCACCATTTAATGAGTGTCACATTAAAAACGTGACCCTCTTCAGTCCATGTTGACATACGATGCTGGTATAAAAACATTTCCTGTTTACCACTCCTCTACTCCCCACACCCATTTATAACCATGCCAGCTGAACTTGCTAAAATACATGGATTTCTTTCTGATTTAGCCCCTTCCTCCATTTCCCTCCTTTTTCTTTGTGGTCTCAAAAACAAAAGCATGTGAGAAACTGTGAAATTCCAGAATGGAAGCTTTCTTGGGCAGGGATGTCTCCCACTTTTTATAGCACCATGTATGTGGATGGGCCCATCACGAGAAGGCAGGATTTATCAGGAAAAGACATTAATGCTGGGAAAGGGGGAAGGCAGCAGGAGAAGAGGAAGACCAAATACGAGATGGACTGACTCCATCAAAGCTTGAGTTTGCAAGAGCTGAGCAGGGCAGTTGAGGACAGGACATTTTGGAAGCCACTCGTTCATAGGGCCGCCATATTTTGGAGGAGACTAGGAGTCAGTTCTGACTCCTGTCCTCTGAAGATGCCGGCCACAGAGACTGGCGAAACGTTAGGAAGAACAACCTTCAGAACACGGCCAAAGAGCCCGAAAAACCTACAAAAACCATCAGATCCCAGCCGTGAAAGCCTTTGAGAATAAATAAATAATATACGTAATTATAATTAGGGGGAGGATTTCTAAGACATGTCATGTTTTTTTCTACAACCGATGTTAGAGCTTATCGGTGGGTTTGAACATGCTTACGAGTGGAGATGGGGACGAATCATCATTTTGGTGATTCATCCTGCTTCGTGATCCGTCAAAGTTTTATTTGTCTACATGGGGACGAATAAAAAAACAGATCGCAATATTCGTTAAAAAATCGAAGTGGTGGAGATTCCATACCCTTCCTCCACCACCTTCCCAGTCTCGCTTGGCGAGGACACAAGAAAGAGAGGGGCCTTCTCGGTGGTGGCTCCCAGACTTTGGGATGAGCTGCCCCGAGAAGCCAAGTTGCCCCCTCCCACTTGCCTTTCCTTAACATGGCAAGGACCTTCCCCTTCAGGCGGGTCTCTGAGCAGTAAGTTATCTCAGAAATGCTGGTGTTGAACCTACAGGTTTTAAAAATGTTTTTCAATTGTTGTTATACTGGATTTTTAAAATCTTACTGTACGAGTAATTGGTTTCTCACTGTGATATTTATATAGCGTTTTTAAATTTCTTATTTTACCTGTTGTGAGTCACCTTGGGTCTCTTATGGAAAGAAAGACAGCCTATAGTAAATAATTTAAAATAAAATAAGAATCAATAAACTAGGTGTGACAGCACCAGCTCTTCTTCACCAAAGCATGGCACTATTACTCAGTTCAGTTCACAGTTTAAATCTGCTTAGGCCTTACCAGGAAGGAGTACAGCTGCAGTTACGATGTCGTTCGTTCTGACTCTGGCTATCTCTCTCTAGCTAGGGATGGGATAGCAAACCCATACTAGCAGAAATATGCCTAATAAAGGACAACCCCTTTTTGCAGCTCCTGAGTGTTGGGCCATTTGTGAATTTGGTGCAGGCTTTGCCATGGATATGTTGTTTGGGCTTCTGGACTCAACAAAGTGCAAGGCAAGCAAAGGAGGCCACCTGTTTTCACCAACGTGGAAGGAATTAAGGCTCTCTCTCCACCTCCATCCTCCTTCTGTTCAACTGCAGGATCAGAACATATCGTCGTTACAGGCACTCTGTATTGCCAAACTGGTACAACACCAAGTTGCTCCAAAGCTGACTTGTTGCATCCAACTGCCATCCCTTTTTTGCCCTACCCGAAACCGGCTTGCTAAACATACGCAGTGCGTAAAACCCTTGGGTAGCACAATAAAATGAATAAATAAAATCAAAATTAAAACTGACCTCAAAAATAATAGTCTTGATCTTATTACCATGTCAACAGGATTGTTTCTGATCTGAACAATTTCTGTATTTAATAAAATTTCCAGTTTAACAGTTTCTGGGCATTAACAATGAACTCAGTGTACCTCAACTCTGCTGAGCTCAGCAGCAGAGTTCTGACTGGAAGAAAATATGAGAGGTGGTCACCTATCTTTTAAGGAAGGAAGGACAGTCAGCTAAAGCTCACTGCGAGCAGCTGCATTCCAGAGCAATTGGTTTTCCGTCTTTAGAAAAAATGTATTTACTGATTATTTTAAGCCTCCCTGTTGCGAGGCAGAAATCGTCTGCATCAGATAGCAGCTTTCCTTCCATGAATGTGGGATCCTAGGAACGTTAGATTTTATTTTCAAAACAGAACAGGCTCTTGGCCCAATGAAATGTGAAGAAAACTTTGAGGAACAGACGAGAAGACCCTGCTGGAATTTAGGACCAAGAGGTGACGGTCTACAGGGTTTTCTCACTTTCCATAAAAGAGAGCATCGATGTGTACATATCTTCTGTCTTTGAATTTATTGGTTCAGATCTTATTCTCTGGAGCCACAGAAAACAAGCTTGCTCCATCTTCCATGTGACAGTCCTTCAGACTATCATATTATTCTCAGTCATCTTTTCTCAAGGCTAAATATACCCATGTGTCTTTCACAAGCCCTGGTACCTATATACAGTCAAATTATAAGCTAGATA
Source organism: Intellagama lesueurii (assembly GCA_037013535.1). Taxonomy (NCBI): domain Eukaryota; kingdom Metazoa; phylum Chordata; class Lepidosauria; order Squamata; family Agamidae; genus Intellagama; species Intellagama lesueurii. The sequence goes on along the minus strand of JBAJHW010000003.1, from coordinate 4,376,798 downwards.
TTCTTCCTTTTCTCTTTTTTACTGCAAAGATAGAATCTACTTTGTATGTAGAAGGTTGCTAAGTAATCTTCAAGTAAGACTATCAGTGAGGGCAATCACCAGGTAGAGTTAAGTATACTTGATAGACAGACCAGTGGCCTTCTCTCCAAAATGTCTTCTACTTAACAGCCCTTCTCTGTTCTGGCAAACCCAAGGCTGTGACTGAGCATAACCCCATATATCTGTCTTCTAAAGACAGAACATGCAAAATGAGCCTGCCCACATATTTTCACTTTCGCTGCTTATTTTAATAGGTCACTCGGATGAAGACTGTTGTGGAACTTTGGGTGGGCGGGTGAAGAGAGAATGGGGCAAGGTATACCTAAACGATCGAATGTGTGGAGCATACTGTGTATGAGGGTACCCGCCTGAACACAAGGTCTCAACAAAATATAACCCACATCTTCATTGGAGGTGACAGATGCCTCATCCAGTCTTCTTCCCATCTCCCAATGGTTCCTTTGAACAGCAAAGATGTGATTAAATTATCAGGCGGGTTCTTTCCTGTCTCTTCAAAGTCTCTGCTGAACAGTTTGACCTAATAACAAGTATACTGGGTGCACAAGAGACATTAATCTTAACACTTAATTAACAGTGAGATCCTATGGCATCCAGCAATTCACCAGCGTTTAGATAACTCTTTAACGACACAGTGGAATTCATCTCTCTTCTAGTAAACCAAAGTTGGCTCAACGTTTAGAACCAACACAGGCAGCCTACTTCAGTTTTGTGCTCTAGCGATGTCTTGGGTTGGCCTACTTACACCCAGCCAACAGACCCATTAGCCATGGTTTCTGGGGATGATAGGAGTTGTAGTCAAACACATACCCTGTTTCCCCGAAAATAAGACAGGGTCTTATATTAATTTTTGCTCCAAAAAAACGCATTAGGGCTTATTTTCAGGGGATGTTTTATTTTTGTCATGTACAACCATCTACACTTATTCAAATGCAGTCATGTCATCTTCTGGTTGCTGCACAAGGGTGGAGGGCGGGGCTTCACTTAACTAGGTCTTATTTTTGGAGTAGGACTTATATGACGAGCATCCTGAAAAATCATACTAGGGCTTATTTTCAGGTTAGGTCTTATTTTAGGGGAAACAGGGTACGTATATGGAGGGAACAAATTTGAGGGAAGACTACTCAAGTGAAAAATAATAGAAAAACTCTCTCTTAATTTTTCTTCTTCTGTGGAATAAAGTGTTACATAACATGGGCAATCCAAACTGATGGGATATTTAGGTAGTTCCCTCTACGGCTAGGTAGATATCCATCATGGAATACACCTGCCATGAGCCTTTCCCCCCGCAACTCCATTTCACTCACCCCTACTTTCTTTCATGCCATTCTTCCCACATTGAACAACTATGTTCTCTTTGTCACCAACTGCCTTCTCCTCAAAATTTAATAGGCAGATTTAGTTTCACTTAGATGTTTCTGTAGTATTCTCCACTCCGTTCAGTATTAATCAGAGGCTATGTTATTAGCCACTATCATTGGTAGACATTTTTACCCTGTTTCCCCAAAAATAAGACCTAACCTGAAAATAAGCCCTAGTGTGATTTTTCAGGATGCTTGTAATATAAGCCCTACCCCCAAAATAAGCCCCAGTGAAGTGAAACCCCGCCCTCCACCATGGTGCAGCAACCAGAAGAAGATGACATGACTGTATTTGAATAAATGTAGATTGTTGTACATGAAAAAAATAAAACATTCCCTGAAAATAAGCCCTAGTGCATTTTTTGGAGCAAAAATTAATGTAAGACCCCTGTCTTATTTTCGGGGAAACACGGTACTATGAAAAGGCACAATCCTCACCCTATTTTAATCAAGGTATTTTTAAAAGGGACTTTGCAGATTGGCAGAAAGACAAACAAGTGGGTCCTAGAGCAAATCAAGCCTGAACTACAGTATCACTGGAGGCAAAAATTTTGAAACTGAGGCTGTCGTACTTTGGGCACATCATGAGAAGGTACGATTCTCTGGAAAATACAATAAGGCTGGGAAAGGTGTATAGCAGCAGGAAAAGAAGAAGACCAAATACAAGATGGACTGATTCCCTAAAGCAGAGTCTCCAAACTATGGCCCACGGGCCACATCTGCCCTGCCTTGCCTTTTTATCTGGCCCAGCGAACATTGCAGGCTCAGGTCCATGCGTGTGTGCGTGCGGGAGTGCATGCGTACGTGCACGCGTGTGTTCCTTCGGCCCTTGAAAATGTGGAAAATATATCATGTGGCCCTCACGGTGAAAAGTTTGGAGACCCCTGCCCTAAAGGAAGCCACAGGCTTGGGTTTGCAAGAGCTGAGCAGGGCTGTTGAGGACAGGACATTTTGGAGAACGCTCATTCTTTGGGCTGGCATATGTTGGAAGCAACTTGACAGAACAGAACAACAAAAATTTACAGCCATTGGATAGATATTCCGTAACATCCATGCAAGTGCAAATTTTATAACTTACAATCCATCCATCACTACTGCCCATACAGGGCTAGGCCACTGACTGAGCAAATAGAACATATGTTCCAGATGTTACATATAATACAGCTATGGACAACAGCCTCCAGATGCCCCCTCCCACAATTCCCTTCAGCCCCTGGCAGCATAGACTTAGAAGAATGGGACAAACAGCAGAAACAAATGTGGAGGGCCACAGCTGCCCATCCTTATGGAAGGGGACCAGGCAGCCCGCCCATAGCCAGCTCCAAGGCTGTTGTTTTCTTGCCTGTATGCAGGTCCAGGAGACCAAATGGTGTAGTTTGCCTCCTCTATGAAAAAGACAGTCTACAGATGATGGGAAGGGATATGGCAGCAACTTCATTCTGAGCAACTAAAATTATATGTTGCATAAAATAAAAATAAAAATGCTAATGCTTCCAATTTTCTTTAGGTTGTCCAGTCTGAAAATGGACGTGCTCGAGGGTTCACACGGGTCTTTCTGACACAATCAGCTTGCCCATCTAGTCTGAACATACTCCAGGCAGAGTGTTTTACAAGGGCCTCCTGCAACATTCAGTTATACAAAGATCAACAACATTGCTTTAGAAAATCAATACTGAAGTTGATAGAGTACTTCAGAAGAAGTTACCATATCTAAAGTCTACAGGCCAAGAACATGCTTAGCACTGGAAGAACGAACCGTGGCTGTCAACAGCAGAGGGAATGAAAGGCACGGCTCTCTCTCCAATTCTTATGACACTGTCTATACCTGGAGATGACTCTTAAACTTCACAGCCTTACAGCTGCCATGCCATGTCATATCATGGGATGTCAAGTCAATTGTGACTTATGGCAATTCCCAGTAGGGTTTCTGAAGTGAGGTATTTACATTAAGCATTGTGACGCCTGAGTAAAATGTCATTCTGTCAGAATAAAATTATTTCTACAGCCCTTCTATGGAATGTAAAGCTCCTTTCCAAATTATACGTCATATCTCATTACAAACGAGTGCATTCTATTCAGCACAGAAACAATGATTTGCAAAAGATCACTTGAAGAGCTTCACAACTGAGCAAGTGAAGCCTAGATCAAGAGGATGATTCAAAGGATGAGGAGTCAGACCAGAAAACTAAAGAACAGACCCTCTCTGTGTTAACAGATCACTTGTTAACGCGCCGTTGTGGGCAATTAAGAAGGACCTCCCTCCCCAACTGAAAAACCTACAGAAATAGTGCCACAGCAGAACAACTGAAGGGGGCCCATGGTGCGTAACTGTGCAGATCCTCCTCGCTTCAACCCATCCTCCCTTTGAGTGCCAATCAATCTGCCAGAGGTGAATTAGCTTCCAGGCTCACGGATTCTTGAGAAAGTGCCACAGACATCATCATAACATGGCTACCAAAAGACTGTGCCCATTTGCAAAATGGCAGCCACCCCGGGAGCTGCCAGTCAAAAATCACCCAATTCACAGAAGGCAAACTGGTGAGGCCAAGAGAAGAAAATTAGGAACTGAGAAACCCGGCTGTTCCTCCACTCCCCCAGTCCCTATGTTTAACCCACTCACTGTTCTCAAGCTTTCCAAGCCAGAGGGGCTGGTCCGTAAGTGACCTTCTTTCCCCTCTCCTTTCCTGTTAGTCAGGTATGCTGTAAAGCAAAGCATGGACTTAACTAAGGTAAAGGTTCCCCTTGACATTGAGTCCAGTCGTGTGGTGCTCATCTCCGTTTCCAACCCATAGAGCTAGTGTTTGTCCGCAGACAATCCTCCGTGGTCACGTGGCCAGCGCGACTAGACACGGAACGCCGTGACCTTCCCACCGAGGTGGTACCTATTTATCTACTCGCATTTGCATGCTTTCGAACGGCTAGGTTGGCAGGAGCTGGGACGAGCGACGGGAGCTCCCTCCGTCGCGTGGATTTGATCTTACGACTGCTGGTCTTCTGACCTTGCAGCACAGAGGCTTCTGTGGTTTAACCCGCAGCGCCACCCACGTCCCACATGGTGGGACTTAACTACTTGACCCCTTTTTCTGGGCCCACACGTGGCTCCTGCAGATCCCTTCCTATGCGGCAAAGGTCAAAAGAACCAGTTCAGACTTTTCCGGTCAGATAGGATTTGCTCAGGCACCTTTCCTCTGGAAACAACTGGAGCACAACTTACGAAAGCTCAGTCCGCTTCACTGTAAGTGAACACAAGTTTGAATCTTGTTGCTATTGCTGCTGTAGTTGTGCGGCATCATGTCCTTCTGTAGGACATGTACAACAATCTACATTTATTCAAATACAGTCATGTCATCTTCTGGTTGCTGCACCATGGTGGAGGGCGGGGTTTCACTTCACTGGGGCTTATTTTTGGGGTAGGGCTTATATTATGACCATCCTGAAAAATCACACTAGGGCTTATTTTTCAGGTTAGGTCTTATTTTCGTGGAAACAGGGTATTAATAATTAAAACCCTTTGGATTTTAATTATTAATACAATATGACTATCCCAGATCAGGGAGAAAGAGAAAGAAAAAGTTTTTTTGTTTTTTTTAAATATCTAGTTAGGCTTATCTGATACATATTTCAGATATGCTCCATGTTTGTAGGCTGTTGTGTAAATGGTTGAACATTTGAATACAGGATGGGTGGAAAGGAAGGATCGAGAGCAGATGGCCTTGAACTGAAAAAGAAGCTAAGAAACTGCTGATCTAGAAAACAGAGGAAAAATCTCCTATGTTGTACAATCTGTTCACTTAGCTATCATGGATACCCCCCAGACTTAAAAGGAATTTTATTTGCCCATGAAAGTGCCAACCCAGACCAGCACAGCTCTTTTCTGTAAACTTTCTTCAACACAGGCATGTCTCAAACCATGATTTATAAAGTTAGCAGTATATTTACCAAGGACAACTGTAAATCTGGAAGTAGGTACACAGCTAACTCTAAAGACCCATCTGAAGTGCTATTTCTAGTATGCTTTAAAACTTTAAAGACAGCTCTCATTTACAGGCCTTGCTTTAATATACGCTTGAAAAAAATATATATTCTAAGCAAAGTTTTTCTCGGAAAATATAATTTATGAGCGAATTTACTTTGGACCCCTGTCAAAGGTCTTCTCTCATGCAAAACCTCTTCCATGGAATGTCACAGCTGATACACCACAGAAAAGCACACACAGAGGATCTCGTCAGTTCACTTTGCAATGCAAAAGCAGTGTGGATATTTCATGCTTTTGCTGAATAAATTTACTCCTCTGAAGAGGCCGGCCACAGAGACTGGCGAAACGTTAGGAAGAAGAAAAACCTTAAGAACACGGCCAAACAACCCAGAAAACCCACAACAACCATCGGATCCCGGCTGTGAAAGCCTTCGAGAATACATTACTCCTTTTTACTTGTAACAGATCACACTGAAGCATTTCTTCTCCCACTTCAACTCCAATCAATTTATCCAAGTAAAACAGGGCTAAAAATACCAGCTAAACCTCATTCCATAACGATTAACCCTTATTTACTGCTGGAAAATGGATAAATGTTAGGGCAATTTTTATAGCAGTGCTTGACTTATGTTTAGTTGGATCTGCTTTTCTTCCAAGGAGCCCAAGCTGATATATCCAGCTCCTTTCATGCTATTCTGCTTTCACAGCAATCCTGTGAGGTAGGTTAAGCCAAAAGATAAAGGTCCAATGTGACTGAGATTTGTACAGAAAATGGAATCTGGCTCTCCTTTAGCTGTGCCTGACACACTAGCAAAGCAAAGCAAAATGTTCTGCTTATATACCTGCTTATATACTTCCCCATAATGCTTATAGCACTCTCTGGGTAGTTGTTGTGGGTTTTTCGGGGTAGGGCTTATATTACGAGCATCCTGAAAAATCATACTAGGGCTTATTTTCAGGGTAGGTCTTATTTTCAGGGAAACAGGGTACTTTTAATACATTCTATCTATCTACAGTGGATATAAAAAGTTTACACACCCCTATTAAAATGTCAAGTGTCTTTGATGTAAAAAAATGAGACAAAGATAAATCATTTCAGAACTTTTTCCACCTTTAATGAGACCTATGAACTGTACTACTCAGTTGAACAACAAACTGAAATCTTTTAGGTGGAGGGAAGTAAAAATAAAAATCTGAAATAATATGGTTGCATCTGTGTGCAAACCCTTAAACTAATACTTTGTCGAAGCACCTTTTGATTTTATTACAGCACTCAGCCTTTTTGGGTATGAGTCTATCATTATGTCACATCTTGACTTGGCAATATTTGCCCACTCTTCTTTGCAAAAACGCTCCAAATCTGCCAGATTGCAAGGGCGTCTCCTGTGCACAGACCTCTTCAGATCACCCCACAGATATTCAATCAGATTCATGTCTGGGCTCTGGCTGGGCCATTCCGAAACATTAATCTTCTTCTGGTGAAGCCATTCCTTTGTTGATTTGGATGTATGCTTTGGATCGTTGTCATGCTGAAAGATGAAGTTCCTCCTCATGTTCAGCTTTCTAGCAGAAGCCTGAAGGTTTTGTGCCAATATTGACTGGTATTTGGAACTGTTCATAATTCCCTCTACCTTGACTAAGGTCCCTGTCCCAGCTGAAGAAAAACAGCCCCAAAGCATGATGCTGCCACCATCATGCTTCACTGTGGGTATGGTGTTCTTTTGGTGATGTGCAGTGTTGCTTTTGCGCCAAACCTATTGTGACGTTTACCCCGTGGCCCCTGCTTATTTCACCAAACCCAGAGCTCACGAAGGTATCCCAACACGCCTCTTGACACGCTACCACCAGTTGATCTCTTTATCAATTTATATTTCATATGAAAGACTGAGGTCCATCCAGTACATAACTTTTAAACAGAAAGAGGTTTATTGATTACACGTGGTTTCAGGAATAATTCTTAAGCACATTCTTAAAGTTCCACAAAGCTTCAATATTTTACTTTAATCTCTTCTATATCTTAATCAATACTGGTCACACTCTGACTAATCACTCCTTAAACACTCTCTGCCTCAAACCCCCAAACTATCCTCTTCTCTAGCTCTCTGACTCAGACTGAACTCCTCTCTCTCCCGCCAAACCTCATGTAGCTGCTGGCTCCGCCTCTCAGCACCTCTCTTGGCCCCGCCTCACAACCACATTAACATATAACTTATGAATAATGCATAACTTAGGGTGAACGCCACATCTATGTTTTGGAATTCTCTTGACTGATACCTTTTAACAATGAGATCCCTGTGATGCTTTGGAAGCTCTCTGCGGACCATGGCTTCTGCTGTAGGATGTGACTAAGAAAATGTCAGGAAAGACCTACTAGCACAGCTGATCTTTAGTTGAGATTCCTCAGAGGCACTTTAAATGATGGCAGGGGTGTACCGACTCCTACTTAACGTGAGTTTGAATGTGATTGTTTACTGCTGAACACAGCTACCTCCCCAGTTATATGATTTATCTTTGTCTCATTTTTTTACATCACAGACACTTGACATTTTAACACGGGTGTGTAAACTTTTTATATCCACTGTATTTCATTTGATTTGATTTGTATCCCATTTTTCCTTCCATATTGCCCAGGGCAGTTCAAACAGAGCTACACACTCACAAACTGTCAGGAATCAGTTTGTGCCGATGTGTTGAAAAACACTTAAAAAGCGAACTTGGGCAAAAACCGACCAGAGGTCAAGAAGAAGCTCACAACCTAAGACTGAATCCTTCGTCCCTTTGGTCACAAAAATGGCAGCATCAAAGGCTTCGAGAGAGTCACTTGAGAGTTGTAAGGTATTGGTTAGTCTCCATGTACAGAAACTATAACATTCTGATACTGTGCACTGCCCCATAGATATCTCTTTGTTAAGGTAAAGGTAAAGGTTCCCGTTGACAATTAGTCCAGTCGTGTCCGACTCTAGCTTATCCCTGTTTCCAAGCTGTAGAGCCAGCGTTTTGTCCGTAGACAATCTTCCGTGGTCACGTGGCCAGTGTGACTAGATATGGAACGCCGTGACCTTCCCACCGAGGTGGTACCTATTTATCTACTCACATTTTTACATGCTTTCGAACTGCTAGGTTGGCAGGAGCTGGGACAAGCAACGGGAGCTCACTCCGACGCGTGGATTCGAACTGCTGGTCTTTCGACCTTGCAGCCAAGAGGCTTCTGCGGTTAAACCCGCAGCGCCACCACGTCTCTCTATTACCTCATCTTCAAAAATCATTTTTGGGCAGTGAAAGCCGGATTGTAATATACAAACAAGTTGCAAGTTTTATGCATCATTTTGGAAGAAGATATTTTCAAGCAGGGAAATAAACTGGGGGAGAGGGTGGCTGTTTCTTACCCCTCTGTTTCTTCAGAGTTTCTTCCTACACATTCCCACCTCTGTTTGCAACATTTGTTGCATAATCTTTTTCAAACTGGAGATGCCAGAAAATTAAACTGAGCCTCATTTCCCAGGGCATAGGTAAGAAAAGTACCGCTTTCTTGCCTTGTAAAGAACCACACGTATGTTCTCTGCCTTTTGTCTCCTCATGCACTGGATCGGTTGACAGCCTAGAGATGGGCACGAACTGCCGCTTCGGCGGTTCGTTCAGTGGCCGAACAGGTCTTTGGTGCTTTGAAGCCCCGCCTCCTCCAGCAGGCACCCACTCGGAAGCATCGCCCACAGGGGACGGGGCAGGGAAGCTGGGGCACCACCTCTGCGTGGGTATCCGCTAGAGAAGGTGGGGCTTTGAAGTGCCAAACACCTGTTCGGCCACTAAATGAACCAGTAGGAACCAGTTTGTGCCCATCTCTAGCATCACACAAGGAGTTCCATCCCCTTCATGGATACAAAACACTCCACATGTTTGGGGTCTGGAAATTCATCTACCCTAAAACACCTATAGATGAGGCTTTACCCTGTCTTGAGTGATGCCATATTCACTTCCCCAGCTGTATGTGATATGATAACACTTTTCAAATATTTGAAAGGCTGTCATGCAGAGGAGGGGCGGGATCTGTTCTCGATCATCCTAGAGTGCAGGACACGAAACAACGGGCTCAAGTTAAAGGAACCCAGATTTTGGTTGAATATCAGGAAAAACTTCCTAACTGTTAGAGCAGTACAGCAATTGAACCAATGATCTCGAGAGGTGGTGAGTGCTCCAACACTGGAGGCATTCAAGAGAAAATTGGACAACTGCCCGGCAGATATCCCTTGATTTGTATTCCTGCATCGAGCAGGGGGCTGGACTTGATGGCCTTGATGGAACTTCCAACGTCACTATTCTACAAAACCATGTTCACCTGGAATGGATCATGGTTTCCTCCACCCACAGGCTTTTATATAAAATGTGGATAAGGTTTAGGCCTCCTAAAATTACCCAGGAGGTTGATAAAGATCTCCACAATAGTGGTGGTATGCATGGGGATGAGAATCCAGTGTCCTATCTTTGAAGAAAATGACCCACTTATGGGCCCTTTTAATCTGATCCTTAGCTTGTTCCTCTCAGTTGGCAAGCCATCGCCTAAAAGCCTCAGGACATTTCCACCAACATAAGAAAATCCCTGCTGGATGAGATTAGATCAAAGGCCTATACATTTCACCTCTTGTCACCCACAGTGGCTAATTAGAGACCTTCTGGAACTCCTAAGCAACAACCTCTGTTTCTGGCCAGGGATGAAAAGAGAAACATCAGGGAGAAAAAGAGGCTCTGTTTAAATCCTATTATGCTGAATTCTGGTTAAGGAAGCTTAAGGAGGTTTGGTATGAAATCTGAACTGATACGCCATGGCTTGCGATTAATGTACAAACCAGAATCGTAAGTAGTTTTGTTTCAAAGATTTCTCCAGTCTAGGACAATCAAGAAACTGCCATGCTACCAATCAACTGGCCTCTAGAGGCTGATCCACCATGGAGAATAGACTGGACATATGGATTTGAATGTTGACAGAATGGGCAAAAATCAAACAGACAACTTTAATCTTAGAAACTGAAATCATGTTTGGAAACTAAAATCACACTTGGGGTTCAAATCTAGGAGTACTCTTAACCATGGCTTAGTAAGGAATCTGAACTGAGCTGCTGTCAGAAAAATTCCTTTGAAAATCTTACTAAACCAGCGATGGCGTTGGATGTCAGCTCCCCAAAACCCCATCCAGCACACCCAAGGGTCAGAGTGTTTGGGAGTTGTGATCCAATAACATCTGGGGACCAAAGATTACCATGTTTCCCCGAAAATGAGACAGGGTCTTATATTAATTTTTGCTCAAAAAAAAAAAAAAAAAAAAAAAGGATTACGGCTTATTTTCAGGGGATGTTTTATTTTTTTCATGTACAACAATCGACATTTATTCAAATACAGTCATGTCATCTTCTTCTGGTTGCTGCACAAGGGTGGAGGGCGGGGTTTCACTTAACTGGGGCTTATTTTTGGGGTAGGGCTTATATTACGAGCATCCTGAAAAATCATAAGGTAAAGGTAAAGGTTCCCCTTGACATTTAGTCCAGTCGTGTCCGACTCTAGGGCACGGTGCTCATCCCCATTTCCAAGCCATACAGCCAGCGTTTTGTCCGAAGACAATCTTCCGTGGTCACGTGGCCAGCGCGACTAGACACGGAACGTCGTGACCTTCCCACCGTGGTGGTACCTATTTATCTACTCGCATTTTTACATGCTTTCGAACTGCTAGGTTGGCAGGAGCTGGGACAAGCGACGGGAGCTCACTCCGTCGCGTGGATTCGATCTTACGACGGCTGGTCTTCTGACCTTGCAGCACAGAGGCTTTTGTGGTTTAACCCACAACGCCACCACGTTTTATGAAAAATCATACTAGGGCTTATTTTCAGGTTAGGTCTTATTTTCGGGAAAACAGGGTAGCAGCTAACACTCTACATGTTGCTGCCAGAAAGGACAATTTGAAAAGACAAAAATTGTACACATAAACATATCCTTTGCTCTCTTACAATATGGAATTACAGGACTGGGGCCTTACCTTCTGCACTAAGACACACTTCAATTAAACAGCCTAACTGGCAGCTAAAGATGAACAGATTTATATAGGCAAAAAAGCAGGATTGAGCCACAGAGACAAGTAGTTGTGCCAGGATGATGACTACCAGCAAAACATCCACCAAGATTGTTTTCACTTTTAGCAGCAATTAAGAACAACGTTTCCAGCTTTTCAATGCAACCATGAGGTGAGGAGTCTTGATTCCTTAACTGAAAGCTAAGATGTTCAATCAAAGGTCCTCTGGGATGTGTCATTTTACAATAAAAAAAAAACCTGCAACTCCATCTGTCCAAAGGTAATGTTGTGGCAATGACAGACCGACCAACAGAAGTATCTCCTCAAAAAACCTGAAGTCAGCAGCAATCCACACTTATAACTGCTGGATAAGTCTCAGTAAAGCAAGCCAGGCATCAAACAAGTATACTGCTAAGGATTTCTATAGGCAGCTGCCCCTCCAATATGTAAGAACCACACAGCACACAAAATAATCTGATTGGAGACAGAATGTATAAAATCACAGAGCGATGCAAAAGAGAAACACGAATCAAATAATTGTAACTAAAAACTGTACAATGCAAAAAGAGCTTACATCCATGCTTTTGACAGTAGTTTGGGGCTAGACAACTAAAGGATGTACATAAAACATTAAACAATGTGGGTAGTTTTGCAGAATTGATTGAGCAAAGGGCATGGTTCTTCCCATAGAACTGATCTTTTGGATCAAAAGTAGCCACCTTCCCGGGAAAGCACAATGAGAAAGGCAACTATACCTTTCTGGCATGTTTTCAAAGGTAGGGACAACACAAAGCATTCTGAATTTATATTGGAAAAAAAAGCATGAATCAGAACTTGGTAACAGCAATCGTAAACGCGGACCTGCTTGGGACTGTGGTTGCATGGGGTCCTGCGAAAGAGAAAAAGAGCGCAGACTGCGCCTGTGCCCTGCCCACAGCTGATGATCAAGGACCCACCAGATTTCCCTTTTGTGAGAGGTCTCCTTCCTCCGCTCAGTCCAGCACGTTACATGGATGTCTGTACCTGACTGCTTGGAATGTATTTTGGTGCTGCTAAGGCTTCCCGCCCCCCCCATGGTTCTTGTTTGATCCTTTTGTATTTGTACACTCACCATTGTTAGCATTAAACACTGTCTTTTAATGATGTAAGCCACCTTGGGTCCTTTTTAAGGAGAAAGGCAGGGTAAAAATATCTTAAATAAAACCATTTTTAACATCTCTATGTCGGAACATCAATTTCCATAGCTGAGATTTGCCTTTAACCCACATGTCCTATATATCTGATTCTGGAGGTTGTGTATACCCAACACAACTACAGTGGTACCTCGACTTGAGAACGTCCCTACATAAGAACGATTCGAGTTAAGAACGGCTCCGTTTGCAAAAAGTTGCTTCGACTTGAGAACGGAGCCTCAACTTAAGAACCAAAAAAAAAGAAGAAAAAAACCTTTCCTGCCCTTTTTTTGACCTAAGTTCACCTTAGGTCAAAAGAAGAAAAAATAATAAAAAAATTCGCCCCCTAGTGGTAGATACGGATTAACCGGCTTTGCATTAGTTCCTATGGGAACTAATGCTTCGACTTAAGAACAGCGCCTCGACTTAAGAACGAAAAACAGCAGATACGGATTAAATGGTTTTCAATGCATTCCTATGGGAAATGGTGCTTTGACTTAAGAACGTTTCGACTTAAGAACGCAGTCCCAATACGGATTAAGTTCTTAAGTCGAGGTACCACTGTACTATAATTATGATATCCTCATTGACAACCGCTACCTTCCCTTCCCTGATACTAAGATGCTCAAGCCACAAAGGCACTGCAAAAGGACCACCCATCTTAATACAGGCTTACTTGTTCACAATCCACATGCATTTTAATGACACTTGAACAGGAGCCATGAGCATATCCCTACTTCAGCTCTAAGCACGAAACATGAGATGGGTGCTGTCTGAAATCACCAGACAGAAGGCTGTTCAGTGTACTTTTAAAAATGGTCTTTTAATTATTAATGCAATCTGGGAAGATGATCTAAAAATCAATTTAATGTCACTTTTCTGGAAAGGTGCCATGCCTCTTAAATGATTTACTACCACCCCCCGCCCCCAAAAATTACAGCGGAACTGGGACAGCCATGGACACCAGGATACCATGACATAATTTACTTTCATCATATCCATATTCAGTATATAAATGCAGTAAACAGAGAGAGAGAGAGAGAGAGAGAGAGAGAGAGAGAGAGAGAGAGAGATCTGGTAGGATTAGTAACTTGATACTCAGAATGAGCTTTCAAGAGCCCTGATTTGCAGTGTCTTCAGAATTAAGCTGACATCCCCTTTTCCATCCTGTGCTCTCAGCTTATGTTTTCTGCAGATAATTGTATAAATCCAGCAAAATGTACTAAATATACCTCTAGATGAGCAATTTGTAGAACAGTATGTAGTCAATAATAATATGTGAGTTCAAGAAAATGTGAGCCTTGATAACAAGGTTGCTGATATGCTGTGAAAAAGAATGACCCAATCCTGGTCTCAGATTACATATGGAAAAGCACAGTTTAGGTGATATGATTGCCTGGTTGAAATGGTCTCCATTATGTTACAAGAAATAGCCTCAATCTCATAACGAATGCATGGCTGGGAAGGAAAAAGGAAATCTTAGAAGACAGGAAAGCTATCTATGAAAAAGCATAATACATTCACTGAATTCCACACATGGCTGTTTCATAGATAGTTCTGGCAAAATATACTCAAATATGCATATATATATATGATTCACCAAACATAGCTTTAGTCAGCTTGATACTCTCATCTTTCTCAGTGCAGCTGGCCCTCAGATTTAAAAACAAATTTACCACTGGAAACAGCAAGCAATATAGTGGACAATTTGATAAAACACAAATGCAAAAGCCTCTTTCAGCAAATAATACCAGTTGCATGATAGTTCTTTAGATCCAGGGCACAAAACAATCTATATTCAGGAGTTCAACTTTCAGCAAATGTTTCATTTCCAAACCACATTATGTACCAAATATATGTTTTTAAAATCCAGATCAGCCTTGAATCCAAATTTGAGCTTTGAAACATAAAGTAAGGAAACTATGATTTATTAGAGTTGTTTGCCTGCTTTTGTTTTCTGTCACTTCTCTAACGTGCAGCAGCCTCTGGAGACAAAGCAGGGACTGTAACTACGGTTTATTAATTCAGTCATCATGCATACTATGGTATGCAAATCCACCTCAAGCAAAGGTTTCTAATTCTGGTTTGCTGGCTGATCACAAACTATGACTTTTCAATTCAAACACCAAGGCTTGAATAAAATTAGTTTAGTAATAAAATTACTAAATAAAATTAGCTTCTGTAAAATTAGTTTGGCACAATCCGATGTTTAAATTGACAGATTTACCAGCATGTCTCACCACGGAACAAAAGACTTCAGTAAGATCTCTTTGCACACAGAACAACTCAGGCAAATACATCACAGTGACTCAGTAACGCTTTGTGACGTTATTTAAATTATACTTTAATAAACCAGTTAACGATTGGGAAAATACAAGTTTTTCGAACAAAACTTTCTGGCATTACCTTCATAATGTTCACTAAGTCTGTCTGATAGTAGCGGTCTTGGTGTGCATTTGCAGCTGCTAAGGTAAGAAGGTAGTCATTCCGCGCATGAGTAGCTTTAGAATTACACTCTGAGCGTCGTGCTTTTAACTGTAACAACAGAAGAAAATCAGATGACAAAGAAATAATGAGCAGTAATTTAAGTCAGGAAAGCTTAACACTATGAATCAATGTTTTAATAAGGAGATGAGGTCTGACAACCTGGTACATATTTCCAAAGCCATGTACTTTCGTTTGTTTTATGGCATGAGATGGCTGCCCAGTTGGGTGGACAATCTTTTAATAAAATCCACTGCTGTTTACTACTACCACTATATAATGACAATAACCACAGAGAGAACAGCACTATAATGGGTTCAAAACACATTGAAGAAAAGGGTAGGGGGAAATTTTAATTGGGATTCTGTCGCCATATGACTGCAGTACATCACACTACCCCTGAATGGCCTAAAATATTTTATGGAAAGATGGGTAAGATCTGGATAAAGGCAACATAAACACACAGTATGAACCAACATGCACCAATAAGCTTCTCCAAGAAGTGGGTGTGGGGGTGGGTGGGGAATCTGTGGCTCTTCTGCAGCCCTCCAAATGCCCTCAACAGATGTTCTGGAGGGGCTACTGAGGACCACAAGGGAGAACGGCCAAAAGCGGAGGTGCTACCAAGAGGACGGCCCTCGATTTAGGCCTTGGGTAGGAAGCCGAGGTCAAGGAACACAACACATTTCTCTAACATGACACATTTAGCGCATGGAAGTGTGGCGCTGCAGGTTTTCTTCTGCCATGGACAAGATACTTGGCCATATATGGTAAAGAAAATTAAACAAAGAAAGGAACAGAGACAAAGACTAAAAACCGGCCAAACCCCAGTGCTATCAAATGGCTTCTCTCTGAACCCAGAAGGGCTGCTGTGTTATATGGGCACTTCTTTCTCTGGGACAAGGGCAACCATGTTGTTTCTAAACCAAGACAAAAATAATTCCCAAGTTTGTGAGGCATGCGCAGGTTTGGGTTCTGAAGTCAGAAAGGAAAATAAGCCTCTTCTAGTTCATCCTAGTTTTATGAGGCTCTACTTTCCGGACATCTGTGACTCATTTCCTAGATGTAACCTCTCCCTAAAATTATACCATGCAACCTTTAGAAAAAAATTCTCACCTTTACACTTGCTTTCTGTAAGCTTATTCTTGACTGAAAAAGACTGAGCTTAGACCTGTAATAGAAAGTTACAAAAAAGATCAGCAGATTCCTTGAGCAGGTTAATTACATTTAGAGAGTTAAAAGAGCTTAACATGAATGCTTTGGAAAATAACAATGAGGTAGCACTGGAGAAATGGAGAAAATCCCTAGCAACCTGAAGATGCTTTTGCAGATGACCAGGGCAATGCCTGTTTATGACTTTTGATTACATTACTAATGGTCAAGCGAGATGCGCTACACAAAGCTGTTTAAAGCAATTTACATGCAGAAATTGTAGACATGCTGGAACATACTTGGCCTCGATATCAGCCTTTTCACGGACAGCGTGAGCCATCTGCTCTGTTTCAAAGTATTTCTTCTTGCCCTTGGCTAAATCCTTCACAGTCTCTTGTAATTCAGCCTGGATTCTGGTCAACTGCTCCACACACTGAATTAAGGGGAGAAAAAAGAAATAGGAAAGGTAAATTAATGTTTGTTTGTTTTTCAGTGAAGCACAATTGTCATTATTACTGTATCTAATTTAAAAAATAAACATGCTGTTCTTATAAATACTAGATACTGTTATTCTGGACAAGCTAAGGTAAGTTTGTCTGTAGAGACAGGCGCGAAGTGCTGGTTTGTGCCAGTTCGTTTAATTGGCCGAACAGGTGTTTGGAGCTTCAAAGCTTCGCCTCCCCCAGCAGCCGCCCATTCAGAGGCAGTACCCAGAGGAGGTGGGACAGGGAAGCTAGGCCACTGCCTCTGAGTGGTTGCCCCCCAGAGGAGGCAGGGCTCTGAAGTGCAGAAACCTGTTCGGCCAATAAACGAACCAGCACAAACCACCAAACCGCAGTTCACGCCCATCTCTATTTGTCTGCTGTAAGGAGGTACTTTCAGTTACTGCCCTTTCTAGCCAAATGTTACACCCACAGAACAGTTATAGCTGTTGCACATGGAATCATTGTTCCATTTCAATAGTGCAAGCAAAAGGGGTTCACAGAGACAGGAACGTTTGTGGCTAACATCACAAGTTGGGGAATAAGTTTTCCTTGCCAAGCCTTGCTTGAGGTACCTAGCAGAACCGGGCAGACCACTGATCTGAACCTTGGTTCAATCACCAAGCCAAATGAAAACTGCAACCAAGAAATGAAAAGAAGACCGAGTCTCAGAAGAGCAGAAATGAAGGAATTAGAAAAGATAATCAAGTGTAAGGATATGTCACTGGAGACCAAGACCAAGATCATCTACACTCTTGTATTCCTGATTACCATGTATGAATCGGTGTGAAAGATGGACAGTAAAGAAGAAAAGAATTTATTCATTTGAAATGTGGTGCTGGAGAAGAGCTCTGCAGATACCCTGGACTGCCAAAAAGACAATCAAGTGAGTCCTAGAGCAAATGAAGCCCAAACTATATCTGGAGGCAAAAAATGTTGAAACGGGATATGTCCTACTTGGGCACATCACGATAAGGCAAAATTCTCTGAAAAGGACAATAATGCCGGAAAAGGTTGAAGGCAGCAGGAAAAGAGGAAGATCAAATACAAGATGGACTGACTCCCTAAAAGCTGCTACAGACCAGAACTGAGCAGGGGACATTTTGGAGATCACTCACAGGGTCGCCGTAAGTCAGAGGCAACTGGACAGCATGTAACTACTAGAACAAACTCATTTGGTGATGTACATCAGTGGTCATCAACCTTTTTGCCCCCACGGACCGATTTAGTGTGTGGGCGGGGGGGGGGGGTCCGTGGGAGGAGCCATGCATGCATGCGTCTGCGCGTGCAAGGGGCAGAAGATTTTTCTCCGCGGCCCAGTCCTGGCAAGGCCACAGACCGGGACCGGTCTGCAGACCGGGGGTTCTCGACCCCTGATGTACATCTTACTCCAGAATATATGTATCTAGACAGGTTCTTCAGATCCTTCACAGCATGGAGGTGCATATCTGTGGAAGTAGCTGCTGTTGTTGCCCATTTTGCTGAAGACCTCCAACCACTCATGAATCGTTTTAGCAAGGCCTGCCAAGACTTTGGATTAACAATCAGCCTGAAGAAAACACAAGTCATGGGCCAGAGCGTGGACTCATCTCCCTCTATTACTATCTCCACGCAAGAACTGGAGATTGTTCACGACTTTGTGTACCTTGGCTCAACGATCTCTGACACTCTCTCCCTAGATGTCGAGCTGGATAAACGCATTGGCAAAGCAGCTACCATGTTCTCTAGACTCACAAAGAGAGTATGGCTTAATAAGAAGCTGACGGCGTAGACCAAGATCCAGGTCTATAGAGCCTGTGTCCTGAGCACACTCCTGTACTGCAGTGAGTCCTGGACCCTTTGTGCAGGAGAGGAAGCTGAACACGTTCCATATGCGTTGTCTCAGACACATTTTTGGGATCACCTGGCAGGACAAAGTTCCAAATAGAGTAGTCCTAGAACGAGCTGGAATTTTTAGCATGTACACATTACTGAAACAGCGACGTCTACGTTGGCTCGGGCATGTCATGAGAATGGCTGACGGTCGGATCCCAAAAGATCTCCTGTATGGAGAATTAGTGCAGGGAAAGAGCCCCAGAGGGAGACCACAGCTGCGATCCAAGGAGATCTGCAAGCGGGATCTGAAGGCCTTAGGAATGGACCTCAACAGATGGGAAACCTTGACATCTGAGCGTTCAGCCTGGAGGCAGGCGTTGCATCACGGCCTCTCCCAATTTGAAGAGGCACTTGTCCAGCAGGCGGAGGCCAAGAGGCAGTCCCAAAACCAGCAAAATCAGGGAGCTGGACAGGGGACAGATTGTATTTGTCTTCAGTGTGGAAGGGATTGTCACTCTCAAATTGGCCTTCTCAGCCACACTAGACGCTGTTCCAAGTCCTCCATTCAGAGCACGTTACCATAGTCTCTCGAGACTGAAGGATGCCTAATCAGCCCTACCTATTGAAATACAAAACTTGCCACTTTTTGAGACCTGTACAGAGAGGAGCTGCTTAAAATTCCATCTACGAGAGAGCTTCCACAACAGGTAAAAGCCAAGAACCAGAGCCTACTACTGCAAGGATGAAGATTTAAATCCTTGTTGAAGTACATAAGCATAGATCTACAGCAGGTATTTTGGTGGGAGGAGCAATGTGGAATATAAACTTGTCGATTATAGGCAGATTTACAGTGTCCCGCTCTTGAATGGTTTCCTGTGACACTTATTTCAATTAATGCTGTTTGAAACCTTTTTTTAAAAGACATCTCCTACCATGTTTAACTATTTTTATCCCCGTTTCAAAAGTGTTTTATTTCTGCCCTGCAAATCCAGAACATTTTATTTCTCAATAAACTGCAAAAAGGCTTAATATCTTTACAAGTTGATAAACAAGGAGACAACCAAAATGCTGAGGACAGGATTATCTGTCTGTAATGAACTTAACCCACTTTTCTCCTTAAAAAGGACCCAAGGCAGCTTACATCATTAAAATAGAGTATTTAAAACAACAATACATATACAAATACAAAAAGGATCAAACAAATACCATACTAAAAACATAAACAACACTAAAACACAGTCAAAGCAATAAGGGACAACCATCTATTTAAAAACCCCACTCAGAGCAGCCAGTCACTCAGAGAAAGCTTGCCTGAAAAGAAAGGTCTCCACCTGCTTATGGAAGGACAGCAAAGATGGGGCCCACCTGGCCTCCAGTGGGAAGGAGTTCCACAGTCTGGGAGGAGCAACAGAGAAGGCCTTCTCCTGTATCCCCACCAAACACACCTGTAAAGGTGGCAGGGCTGAGAGAAAGGCCTCTCCTGGCTATCTTAACACTCCAGCAGGCTCATAAAGGGAGATGCAGCCCTTGAGATAGCTTGAAGACATTTAGGGCTTTACTGGTTAGAACCACTACTTTGAATTCTACCTGGAAATGGATCAGTAGCCAGTGGAGCTGCTGTAGCTGGGAGGTTATGTGATCCCTGTAACCAGCTCCAGTCACCAATCTGAGTGTCATATTCTGGACCCACTGATGTTTCTGGACATTATGCAGAGGGAACCCCATGGAGTGTGTTTTATATTAATCCAGCTGGGAAGTAACTAGGGCATGTGTCACAGTGGCCAGATAAGATCTCTCCAGAAACAGATGTAGCTGGCACACCCATTTTAACTGTGCAAATGCTCTTCTTGCTACCGCTGAAACCTGGGCATCCAGGCTCAGAGACAAATCCAGGAGCACTCCCAAGCTGCGTACCTGTGTTTTCACAGGGGGTGTAACTCCATCCAGCACAGGCTGAATCCCTGTTCCTTGATCTGCCTTTTAATTGACCATGAGAACCTCTGTCTTGTTTTGATTAAGTTTCAGTTTATTCGCCCTTATCCAGTTCATTACTGACATTAGACACTGTTCAAGAGCCAAATCAGCTTCCTCAGATGTAGATGGCAAGGAGAGGTAGAGCTGAGTGTCAACGGCATACTGGTGACATCAAAGCTCAAAACTCTGGACAACCTCTCCTGGCGGTTTCATGTAAATGTTAAATAGCATAGGGGACAAAACAGATCCCTGAGGGACACCAAAGGCCAGTGTGTCGAACAGAAGTCTCCCAGCACCAACAGCTGGGTTCTCCCCTCCAGGAAGTACCGGAGCCACAGTAAAAAAGGTGCTTCCAAGTCTCATCCCAGAGAGATGGGTCAGGAGGATACCATGGTCAATGGTATCGAAAGCCACTGAGAGGTCCAGCAAAATCAAGAGGGACACACTCCCGTTGTCCAGTTCCCAGAGTAGGTCATCCACCAAGGTGACCAGAGCAATCTCTGTGCCATAACCAGGCCTGAAGCCAGACTGAAATGGATCTAGATAATCTGTCTCATCCTGGAACACCTGGAGCTGAGAAGCCACAACCCACTTTGGTAATGATTCAGTATTGTGGGATCTAAGGAGGGCCATTTCAACAATGGTCTTACTACTGCTTCCTTTAAGCATGCTGGTATCTTACCCTGTTGCAAGGAGGCATTCACCACACCTCCTACGCACTTGATCAGTCCCTTTCTGGAATCTTTTATAAGTCAGGAAGGGCAAAGGTCCAGCAGACATGAGGTAGCCTTCACCTCTAAGGTTGTTGTCTACATCATCAGGCTGCAGAAACTGAAACTCATCCATCAACACAGGGCAAGCAGGGGCCACAGTTACATTCACAGGATTAGTGGGAAGGTGGGTAAATGCTGTTGTGTGTTTGACTTTTAAGTCTTGCCAAACATAATTTCTGCAGAACATGTTCTGCAGGAAGACGGTCATGGGTTCAGCCCCTGGCATCTCCAGTTAAAAGTATCCTAGATCTGGGAAAGATCTTTGAGGATCTGGAGAGCTAAACAGGCAATTCTGGGCAGGACGAAACCAGTGTAAGACAACTTCATATGTTTCTTCTGGGAGAAAAACTAAACTCATTTAAATTAAATTAGAAAAAAAAATCTGAAAACCCAGCTCTGTCCAATGCAGGAAATCGAAACACACTACAGTACTAACAGTGGGGAAGCATCTGAGCTGCTTTTACATCTGTGAACTGTGCTAAGCTGGCTGGCTAAGACTGTGGCAAAATACAGGCTGCCAACGTTTTAAAAAAACAATTCCAAAAGTGCCAACTTGAAACCTAAGATGACATTTCTTGTTTATGATCTCAGCTGCAAGATGCAACTCAGTCTCCTGACCTTGGGTTGAAAAGGCTGTATAGCTCAATACTTCAAGGACTTTTAGAAGTGGGAATCAGCAGTGCCCCGTGCATTGTTGCTAAATTTAGAACAGGAGGAAAATAAATAGAAACTGCATGCTTAAGTTGGGTTTGGATGTCCAAGAAGACAACAGCTGTTAAGCATCTCTTGGCTCCTCTTTTCAGAATTCAAATAACAATAATTTTCTTTAAGTCATTTATCCCTGCCCCTATACACACACAGAGAGAGATTCCTCTCTCACAGTCACACATAAACATTACATTCATCGTACATTGGAAATGAATTAGCTCTTTTGGAAAAGCAGCATATTTAATCAGAATACAAGCAAAGCAATTATGTTTCTAGTCGGTTTGTATGCTCCCACTGTTATCTAGCCAAAGAGTAAGCAAGTCCATTCGGTTTGTGTTTGGTCTTTGTATGACAATCAACTTTTCATAAATTGAAAAAACAACAACCTTTTAACAGTATCTGTTTCAATTCCATATCTGGTGCAAAAGCCTGAGACCAGGGCAATGAGTATTCTCTCATCTGTGCTATGTTAATGTGCCTGCTTGGTCAAGATGAAGATATTCACCATTTATAAATTAATGACTGCATTGTTTAAGAAGCCACTGCTTAAGTCCATGGAAAAGGCCTGCCTTGGGTCCCTTTCTGGGAGAAAGACAGGATAGAAATAGTAAAAGAAAGAAATAAGCAATAAATACATCCAGGCCAGTATCCAGTATACATCTGTGATGGAAGAAGTCTCAGCTGTAGGTTCACAGTCAATTTGAGCTTAAGTGTGGACTTTAAATTAATCAGGATTGTTTAAATTATTCTTTGGCACTCGGATTCTTTTAGTGTTCTTTTTCAGCTTTAGTCTATTGTTGGATATTAACAGTTCATAATCACCTCCTGGTCTTGTTTTTGCAGAGGGACTATAGCTTCTCCTTCTCCATTTCTGACCCCTAGACCAAATTTTCCAACATTTGGTTCTGCTTTGTTCCCTGCTTTTGCGTTCCAGTCACCTATAAGCATGTCATGTTTTGGTGTATGATCAATTTCCTCCTGGATG
Source organism: Intellagama lesueurii (assembly GCA_037013535.1). Lineage (NCBI taxonomy): Eukaryota > Metazoa > Chordata > Lepidosauria > Squamata > Agamidae > Intellagama > Intellagama lesueurii. The sequence goes on along the minus strand of JBAJHW010000003.1, from coordinate 4,353,804 downwards.
CTTACATAGAAGTTTTCACTTTCATCTTTTTCAGCATCTGCAGCTCGAGCATAGACTTGAATGATGGTTATGTTGACAGGTTTTCCACAGAGTCTGATTCATATTAATCTGTCAGACCTTACATTGTAGCCCCTAACTGCCTCTGCTACATCTTGCCCCAGTTTTAGAGCTACTCCTTTTCTTCTGGCACTACTCCACTCTTAACCGGATCTGCAAATGATTTAAGTTGCAAAGTACAGCTATCAGGAAAGTACAGCAGTTTAGGCTGGGTGTGTGTTCATCCATCCTAGAGTGCTGAATTGGTCTTTTTTACATACTAAGTATGTTTCTGGTATTTGACTGTACTATATTGCTACGGAGCTTAAAATGCAACCCCAAAGAAGACGATCTAACAAGCAGCACTTTATCCACTACACTATTTCTCTAACAAATGTAACATTTGCCTCCCTCAACCAGAATAGCCCTCTCTGTGTCTTAAAGCACAAAGTTGGCTCTGTATTGATTTTCTGGACGGCTGCCCAGGATGCCTTTGCAGGATGTGGCTGAATCATCTCGATTTCCGCTGCACCCTTAGATCCATGAATAATTCCTTAAAGGTTTAAAAAGACACCACACCTTAAACTCAAAGCCTACGCTAGTATAATTTGGAAAGCTACTTCCAAAGACGCTTATTTCATTTTCAAAAATTCCTGCACCGTCAGTTTTATTTACAAAGCAGGTTCCTCTCAGTTATTACAGGGCAAGTGCATGGCAGCATTAACAACTTTGTGGCTTCAGGAGAAAGAAAATCAACCTGATCAATGAGAAGAATAAAGCATCTCTGTCCATTATCTTAGAACAATGGCACTGGGGAACATCTCAACGTCAGCTACTTCAGTCCCCTGGAACTATAGCTTCTTAGCCTTGGCCCAAAGACTTCCACAAGGCAATCAAGTTAAAGAGGTGAGGTGTATCTTATCCTCCACTCATCTCTCTAAATTTCTGCACCACCATCAAACCCAAACATTTAATACCAACAAAGATGCAAATGGCATGACTTGAATACAGCAGGGGTGGCACTATGCAGAAGACTGCATGATCTGCCACCCCCCCCCCAGAAAAATGGGGCTTTAAAAGACCCTTCATGCCTAAAATAGATCAGAGAGAGAGAGAGTATGTGTGGTGAAATCACATGCTGTACTTCCTAGACTATAGGTAAGGTAAAGGTTCCCCTTGACATTTAGTCCAGTCGTGTCCGACTCTAGGGGGCGGTGCTCATCCCCGTCTCCAAGCCGCAGAGCCAGCGTTTGTCCGTAGACAGTTTCCGTGGTCATGTGGCCAGCGCGACTAGACACGGAATGCCGTGACCTTCCCACCGTGGTGGTCCCTATTTATCGACTCGCATTTTTACATGCTTTCGAACGGCTAGGTTGGCAGGAGCTGGGACAAGCGACAGGAGCTCACTCCGTTGTGTGGATTCGATCTTACAATCTGCTGGTCTTCTGACCTTGCAGCACAGAGGCTTCTGCGGTTTAACCCACAGCGCCACCACATCCTACACTATAGGAGGAGATTAAAGCCACAAATTTCCCTCACTGCGTCTGATATTCAGAAGTACACTTCCAAAGGGTCCATTTATTTCTCATGGCTAATAGTAATTGACTGACCTTATCTTCCGTGAATCTGTCCAATCCCCCTCTAAAGCCTTGTAAACTACAAACTATCAACATATTCTGTGTCTGAATTCTATAAACACTACTTTGTGTTGGTCTGTGAATCTACCCAGTGCCCACTTCATTAGATTATCCTGCGTTCCCCCTTTCCTCAGTACTAGAATTTAAGGTTACCCAGTGACATTGGATAGGCAAGTTCTTCATCACAGAAAACATAATTCATAGAATTCACAGACTGAGGATCAGCAGTTTTCACCAAGGTTCAAGACTGCCATGAGCCATGACTAGAGATGGGCATGAACCAGTTTGTCTCGGTTTGTAAAGGCGGCAACACAAGGCGCTGCTGCTCCCCTCCCCTGCCTCCTCAGCCAATCAGCCCCTCACCAGGCCCAGTCTGCTTGCTTTTCCCACGTCCTCGGCTAATCTCCCAGTCACGAGCAAGAGCACAGACCTCTCCGCCCCGCCCTTTCATCTGAGTGGGCGATCAACCAAGGGGGCGGGGCAGAGAAGCCTGAGCTGCTGCCAGGACTGGAAGATCCATTGAGGAGGTGCAGGAAGCTAGGATGCTGGGCCTGGTGAGGGGATGATTGAGCCAGAGGAGGCAGTGGGAGGGGAGCAGCAGCATCTGTGCTGCCACCTTTACAAACTGGGACAAACTGGTTCATGCCCATCTCTAGCCATGATTCTTTCCACACCTTCTTCCCGAATAAAAAGTCCCAGTTGGTTAAATCCTTCCTTCACGTGCTAGGTACTCCACCACAGGTCTTGGTCATTAACGTTACTCTTTTCTGTACCTTCTCCAGTTCCACCACATTCTTTTTGAAAGGAAGCAACCTCCAACATACGACTTGCCCTATTTCCTGTATTTGAATTCTCAGAACATAAAGTAGCAAGGTAGGGAGGTATATTCCATTTTCATAGAAAAGGACTGGAAGAAAAGGAGAACAATGATTCTTTAATATTGACCGCAAATAGGACCAAAAAGATGGAAGTACAAAGAGCTGGGATGCCACTATCCACATCTCCTGGAGCTCTTGTCTGATGACAAATAAAGATTAGAAGATCTGGGTACTTAGAATAGAACAATGATGTGTGCACCTCTTGCTCCTTCACAGAACATAGGATTACAAGCTATTTCATAAGCAAAGAATAGAAAGGATAGATCCGATGCTTCAAGGAAGATGGCACGTCAACAAAATAGTTATCATAACTCTGTCTGAGATGAGAGGAATGAGTTTCTTTATCACCAGCATAAAATGAAGTAAACAACATGGACAATCATTCTTCACAATAGTAGTGCCATAAAAATACAGTTTTTGTAACTGACCACTGCTTCTATAAACTTAAGATACACAAAGAGATCTCCCAAGACAATACGTACCTTTTTCAGCTGCTGTTCTTTAAAACACTTCACTGCCCTGGCAGGTTCAGAAATTAAATTCTTATAGTTTTCACAGATATTGAGTCTGGACTGTGCCACCTGCACCGTGCCTTCAAGAAATGATTTCCACACTGGATACATGCTCCTAAAATACAGGAAAAAGACCACTGAATGTGTGGGCCAGAAGTCAGCATGAATGAAATAACAATGAGTTTTACTGTTTTTAAGCATTTACACAGAATTGCCATTTTGTGCAGTCTGCAAAATGCATGGGGAAAACATGATCTTACTTTGAAGAACTTACACTTCCATTAACTGGGCACACGCTGAAGGTCTATTTAAATATCTAAGGCCTAAAACTTGATTTCTGTGACTAGAATTGGGGTTGCAGAGATAATGCAAGCAGCAGTGCCTTCTGGTCAGCCATAGCACAGCCTGATGACCACTTCTAAGTTTTATCTAAACATTTAATAGCTTCCCAAAAGGTGCACTTTAAAATTGGAAAATAAAAGCAAGACCTTTTTCATATCCAACTTCAAGTGATAGTGAGCCTATAAAACTATGTATCCTGTTCCCAATTTTAAACATAAACTTTATGAAAATGAATGGCATTTGCTTACATCTTATGAGCCAATATACACCAGTGCTGAGGTTGTAACTCTAGCAGGTCAAGTGAGTAGATCTGCCCATTTTGCTTTTCATAACATTTATCTTTATTCAAAGACAAGTTTATTGCACCCCGTTTCCAATCAGTTTGTGATTTTTTAAGAAAACCAAACAAAATGGTTTATCCATTTTCACTGAAAGAACTCATATGTTTTGTATGCACTTTTCCCTGAACACATTTTTGCAAGCATTTCCCCCAAATACATGACTTCTGTTTACATTCTCCCCAACATATACAATTTTTGAGACGAGACTTTCAAAGTTAACAAAGGTGCTAAAACCTAAGACAACAGTGTTCCAGTTTATGTATCAATGTCACACTTTCGCAAAGTACAAATCAAGGCCTCTTTTTTTTATTGGAATGGAAAGCAAACAAATTACTGTAACAGCTAATTGGTCGAGTGTGATCTACCCATATAAGAGCAGGCTGACTTCACAGCAAGCCTCACTGTGGAAATGCGAGATGGAACACTTCCACAACATATCACAGTTATTATTTGTATCAATTTGTATTATTTGTATTATTTCTCCTTATTGGGAGAAAGGCGGTCTATAAATAAAACACATAAAATAACATTAAATAATAAATATATTACGAGCAGCAGGAAGACACAGAACTCCATATATAAAGCACACATGACCTGACAACATGTAGTATGAATTATATATAACAAAGAACTTGAGCATAGCTGTATAAGAAAACAGTTAAACCAAGCAAAGTATGAAAAAGAGCACATTTGTTAAAATTACCTAAAATCATTTCGCTCGTCCACTTTTACCCCAGGCCACTCTTTCTTTAAGTACTGACTAGCCAATTTCTGAATGCCCTATTGAAAAGATAAAAAGATAAAAAGTTAGTTATACATGAATATCTACGGTTAACAGTTTCCACAAAGATTATTCCCTTCTTCCAATATCCCATCTGCCTCCATGGTTTTCCAGGAGGCACATAGCAAAGACTCCTACCTCTAGTATTACGGTAGAAGAAAATTCCAAGCATGGCCAGAAAGTCCAGAACTGCCAAGTCTCAAGTATACATCCAAACAATAGCAGTAAGTCAACGGATATAACTTCTCATCTCCAATACAAAAAATTTGACTGCTTTCCAGAAGAGTATATTGAGGCAGTTATTATAACCCTGTAGCAGAACCTAAAATTATCAGAGCTCTTGTTCTGGATTTGGTGCCTCACAGTGGTTGGTTGGCTCGTTTAACTTGTATGCTGCCCGATGAATACTAGGCACAACTCTGGATGGTTTACATCCGTCCTAGCTGGGAGAACGCTAGATGGATCTGGGGAGGTTCTTTGTCAGTACTTTCACTTGTACCTACAGCCATTAAAACTACTTAGGATGATAAGTCGCTCCTGTTTCCAGCGGTAAATATTCATCCTCTACAGCTGGTGCTGCCAGGAACATCCTACCCTTAGTGGCACGCACCTCAATCTCCCATGCGCGTCATCTGTGCAAAGTGAGCTAAACAGCAAGATCAAAAGAGAAGGTCTTGCAAGAGCCCCAGCTCCTCTTGCTTGCTTGCTAAATCTGCCATTGACTCTTACAAGTTAAAGGGCTTGGAACTTGTTCTGGGACATTTTACATCGGAAGCCATAAAGGGCAGCGAAAGCAAGTCTTTTTCAGTTAATAGGACACTGGGTTTGTATTCATAGCTGGTATAAAGTATAAGGTTCTCCTTGTTCCCTTCTCAAGGATTCTTGCTGATTCTCCTCCCAGAAGGTCCATGAGACAAAGATCATCACTGTTTCACTCCAACTGGGAAATCTACCAATAGTTTAACCTCTGACACAATTTCATGGAATATGCGGCTTAGGAGTGTGCTCAGGATTTGCTCATGGGTCACTTGGCACCCTTTTAAATCAAACAGTCGAACTGTAATATTTGAACACAGGCAAAATCCCATGACTTGATATGATTGTGTGTGTCCATTTGCATCATTTCTTTTGGATACTGAATAAAACAACCAGCAATTACAAATGTAGACAATGAAAAATACGTAGTTTTTTTCCAAAAAACACTGAAAAAAAGGTTAGAAGTGTTAGAACTACCACACAGAGCTGAAAAGAACTTGCTGGACTAAACTGAGGCTACTGCCCAGAATCTACTGACACATGCTGTTTCTCTAAGAGGAAACCTGGATGAAACAGACAAGAAAACATGGGGGGGGGGGGGGGTGTTTGCTAGTTGTGGAAGAAATGAGGCAAACTGGTTTCAAGCCAATTCAGCTGTTCTCCAAGGATCCAAGCAAAATTCAATTTTAAATAAGCTTTTCCTTTGAAAAACTCAACGATTTTTTTTTAATGGGCATACTTCCAAAAATCCTCACCTAACAATACTGTGAATCTGTCTAATTGCACATGGAGCCAAGAACAATAATCCATCCTTTCACAGGGCTTATCCTTTCACCCTCCAAATTCCACAACACATGTATTCCCCCCCCACTCCCGCTGCCGTTTGACTCAGCACATCCTTCCCAAGACCAGCCTCTCATTTTGGTGGTACCCTGAGACCACGTAGTTTGCTCAGGGCCACACCCATGACAGGTCACACAAATCCTCATTCCTGGTGATCTTGGCAGGTCTTCTCCTGGGCAGCACAGTGGGGGTCCAAATTTCCAGGGCCCAGCTCCACAGTCAGGGGCTCCAACCCACTCAGGTATACCAGCTGTATACCATACAACATTTAAAGGAAATAAATTGTAATGATAAAATTTCAGAAGCAAGATGGACTATGATTACTTTGTTGGACTGTAGATTAATGAGGCCTGGGCAATTCAAAATTTAACAAAACTATAGCAGGTTGCGTTTGTTCTGCTGTATACCATTTTATTCTTGCAAATGGTGAACACAGTTACTGCAGTGGCCCAATAAACGGTTCTGTTATAAAGGCAGACAGCATGTTGTCAGAAACTGTTTAGTTTTAACTCCTTTTTTACTTCTTATCTTGCCACACTTTCAAAAAACAGAGATATTTCTAAAATGCATACCTGAGGATAAAAATATATTTGTTACTACTGATAGTTTCCTTAAACTTATTTAAAAAACAACAACACTCAACCTACTGCCGAGGAAGAAAAAAGAGGAAACCGAAAACATAACAAAACTGTCCAGTAGAAAGAATAAGGTACAGACGGCCACCTTCACTGAATTACCTTCCCATCTATCTTTAATTAGAGTGCTTTCCTCTTGGTATCCAGGGCTGTGATGTTCTATCTTTATAACCTTATTAGGCTAATATCAGAGAAGCGAGAAGAACACAAAGAAGTGAACCATTTCTCTACACACAGGAAAAAATGATGACGTCTAAATAACGTTCAGGCTTCTAGCTTGATGACACCAACCATTCACTGGCAGGGATTTAAAAGGCAGAGGGCTCGGCCTCAGTGTAGCTGGGCCTCTTCAGTGCACTTAGAAATGTTATTGCAGATGGAAATACCAGATCCATTGATTTAATTCTCTATATCTACAATATTTAAAAGGTCATCTGAACAAGTATCCCAGAAGCAGTTAACTTCATTTTCACAACACAAAAGGGCACTGTTATATAGGACTTTAAAAAAAAAGAAGCTACTGCTGTTGACTAACAGTCCCCTAACTAAATTTGGGAGGGAGCTGTAGGTGGGAGAGAGACAGAGAGAGAGAGTATTTGAAAAAAATATTTAATGCTTCAAGCATTAAACGGAGCTTTTTTACCTCCAGAACAAAGTAATAAACTTGGTGGGAGAGGGAAATAAATACTGAAGAATCAAGAGATGCCCTTTTTTGGGACCTGCCACTACCCCAATGTCTTTAATTGCAGCCAGTCATACAGAATCATGCTTTTAAGATTTTTCCTGTTTTATCCAGATCAGGCTGCTCTTAGAAAGAACAGAATAAACACCACCTGTCCTTCTACACCCTGTTATCTGCCAAGCTCATGATAATTATATTATAATGTTATTTTAAGCAATTGGTTTGCTGTTTTTGTTTTTACTGCACACTATTACACAATTTAAAAAAACATTAAAGGGTTCAAAAATTGTCTAAAGAAAACTGATGTTGAAACTCTGGAAACAGAGGTGGAAAGTCTGCCACTGAGAGCTTATTCTCTAATCACACCAGAGATGTTTAGGCCAGGCAGTTTTAAACAATAAAAATAATTTAAGTACTGCTAGTATTCTTTCCTCTTTCGTATTATGACACAAGGCCAGATTAAATTCAGTTTCCTGGCTCTTCAGGAAACCTCAAGATGCAGGACCAAATGCACCTCTCAAAATATTTAAATATTTTATGCTAAATGTTTTAGGGGGTTTCCCCTGAAACACAGCTCATCATGAAAATAAGAAATTTTGAGTTATTAGTTGAAGCAACACGTTTTGTAAGAGGCAAATGCAGCCCATAAAGGCCAACGACTAGTTTTTGATAACATTGCGTAGATTAGTATCATTCCATAACTGGAAATTATTTTTAGGAGTGGCTTTAAAAAGTAACCATGCAATAAAAAGAAACTCAGGAAGTCCAACAAATTTCTATGTATCCACCAATACAGTAGCACCTTCTGCTATCAAATATTTATAGGTTTATTTTATTTATTTTTCTTTTTATAGGCCACCTTTCCCCTGAGATAAGGGGATTCAAGTCGGCTCACAGTATTAAAAGAATAAAGTTAAAAGCCATGAGATATAGTACATTAAAAAAATAATTAAACTACAAAACTGATTAAAATAATAGAATAATAAAAACAGGTAAAACATTAAAAACTATCTTTAAAAATAGCATTCAGGGACTCTATCACCACTGTTAAAAGCCTGCCTAAAAAGGTGGGTCTTTAGCTGTCGGAGGAAGGATAAAAGGGAGGGACCCAACTTGACCTATTATTACATTTCATCACACACGTTATGTATCTCAAATCACATCCTGTTTTGTTTATTGATGCATGTTGCTATATTCCATCATGCATGCGTATATATCAAACCACATCCTGCTTTATTTTATTTTATTCTATCTTGCTTTCCTAAAGTGATCAAAGCAATCATATTAATTGCAATAAATTTAAAAGACCCAACTGAGAAGCTGTTTCTGCACTTGTCTAAAAACAGCGGCAGTGGGAACGGATCCTAACTCTAACAGAAGTGCCTCCTTCCATCTGGGAAGAACACGGGAGAAAGCTGAATGTCTGCCAGGTGGAGGCTTTCCTTAAGGTCCTAACCACTGGACAGATACACAATGAGACAAGCGGCCCTACAGACAGAGAGGCCACGAGCTGCTTAGAGCTTTCTACCAACCATTAGCACCTGCAGACTTTCTACAGATCAGCAGCATCGGCATCTCCATTTTGACAAGTTCTGAGGTCATCTTATTCACCCTCTTCCAGCCCATTACTGAATCCAGACAATGTGCAAACAACGGATTCCTGGGTGTCAGGTGACGAAAACAAGAGACTTGAGCATCACCAGTGTATTGGTGGTGCTTCATCCCAAAGTTCGGAACAGCTTCCCCCAGTGACTTCATGTGGGAGAGAGTATTGTCAGTGACTCACAAGGGAAACAAGAGAGAACTCTATGGGACACCATATGGCAAAGGCTATGGTGTCAAGCAGCGGCTGCCCCTGGCCACCATCTGGCTATGACTCTGAAGGGAATTCTGGAAACACTAAAACACAATGCCATGAATGCCCAATCCGCTCATGTAGTCCCAGAAGGATATAGTGGCTCCTGGTATCCAAAGCTGCCGAGATGCTCCGGAGAAGGAGCCAGCGCCCAGTCTAAGCACAAAGACAAACAAAGCGGTCCAAATCCCACGTCCTGGCTGAAAGCTTTACTGAAAAGGATCCAGGTAATGGGTGTCATTCAGAAATATTTGGAGTTGCAGTGGCAACATCTTTTCAACTTTATCCCCAAAGTCTCTTTCCTGCTCACTTAGAGATATGGGGCTGGGGGCAGGTAGGGTTGATAACAAAGAGAGTCTGCAATATGATGGTGGAAAGAGATCCTCAGGTTTGTGATTGAAGAAGTCCATTACTTTGTGAGGGGCTTGACTGTACTTACATCTTCTAAAACCTTTCCACTTTCTTAGATGTCACATGGATGCTATTCATTTAAAAAAAAAATGGACAGTAACATTATTAATTAGGGAATACTACGGACAAAGTTGTTGCGGGAAGCGAGACATTGGTCTGCTCACTCCAGTTATGCACATTTTCTCAACATGTTGACTGGAAATTCTTGAAAGGAAACAATTCAAGACATGGTCAATGAAAGTACAGCAGGTGAACCATACCACAAGTAGAATTATTGAATGTGACTTGTGTAGGAGAAAGTGGGAAAAAGTTAGCTTGAGCTGTGTGTTCACTAGGATGTTCGTGTGGGGAAAAAAATCAGCTCCTCTCCAGGCAGAAAAGGGGTCACTGACCCAGACATGGGAGAAAAAATCATCTTGTCAACTACTATAAATTTGATACATTTGACCTCATGCCTCCCACAGGAAAACCTCTTTGAAGTTTATTATTAAGTACTCTAGGTCTTTCACATTTAATAGCGGTGAGGCAAAACAAAAGATTTTTAGCATCCTTCTTAACAGGATATCCTTTCCTGCAGAGTGCTACATCTGTAATCACATTAAACAAAAATTAAGTTGGTGGAAGAGTTTTTATTTGTCCTCCTCACATGCAATGTTTACGCAGTATTACATGTGGACATTGTCCCTCAAACCAATCGTAAATGCCTATTGTGAAACCTCAACTCTTGGCCCCAATTAAATGGCCAGGTGGTAGATCACAGCTAGGTAAATAAGTAGCTCGTTCCAGGTACAGCTGGCAGTGTCAGAGAGACCGAGGGTGTCCTGGCCTATCTATACTGCATCTAGAGCCATACTGTCCCGGAACATATGGAATGCAACCATTCAGATGCTGCCACAAATCAGAAAACAAATTAATCAATTTATTTAATATCCATCCGTTCTCCCAATGCCAGGATCCAAGGTGGCTCACAACATGTATGAAAATACGAAAATAGATACAACTGAAAATACAATGGCTGGTATTCTGTTGCTTAGTCGCAATTAGTGTAGGCCCATTGAATCAGTGGTGATCTGGTGAATCAATTCCTCCATATGTTCTACTGATTCAATAGACCTGCTCTTGTTATGACTTGCTACATTATTGTTGTTGTTATAGGCTAACTCGTGGCGACCCTATGAATGAGCCATCTCTGAAATGTCCTATCCTTCGTAGCCCTTCTCCGCTCTTGTAAACTCAAGCCAGTGACTTCCTTTAGGGTAGTGGTTCTTAGACTACAAGTCCCAGAAGCCTTCACCACTAGTTGTGCTGGCCACAATTTCTGGGAGTGGCAGTCCTAGGTTGTAGTTCCAACACCTAGGTTGGGAACCATTGCTTTAGGGTCAATCTCATATTGAGTCTTCCTCTCTTCAACCTTTTCTAACATTATTGTCTTTTTCAGAGAACATTTTCTCATGATGTGCCCGAAGTAGGACAGCCTCTCTTTCTCATCATTTTCACCACTTGTTCGTCTTTTTGGCAGTCCACAGTACAGTGGAACCTCTACTTAAGAACGTCCCTACTTAAGAACGATCCAACTTAAGAACAGCTCCGTTCGCTAAATTTTGCTTCTACTTGAGAACGGAGCTCCAAGATAAGAACGGAAAAAAAAAAACTTGCCTGCCCTTTTTTTTAACCTTAGGTCATCTTAGGTTAAAAAAATATATTTCTCCCCCTAGTGGTAGAGTACAGATTAACCGGCTTTGCATTAGTTCCTATGGGAACTAATGCTTCAACGTACGAACGCGCCTCTACATAAGAACAAAAAACAGCCGGAACGGATTAATCGGTTTTCAATGCATTCCTATGGGAAATTTTGCTTCAACTTAAGAACGTTTCAACTTAAGAACACAATTCCAATACGGATTAAGTTCGTAAGTAGAGGTTCCACTGTATCAGCAAAGCTCTCTTCCAATAACATACGTTGAATTAATCGATTTTCTTCCTGTCAGCTTTCTTTACTGTCCAGCTTTCACACCCATTCCAGAACACCATCCCAGAAGAGACCACAGAACTTGTGACCACAACATATTGTGATGACACATCCAATTTTGTTGGGAATCTATACCTGCAAATTTTAATTCATTATAAAGTAGTATTTTCAAAAAAGTGAGGTAGTTAAATATATGTATACACCCAGTATTACGTCACTCGTTCATTTCCTTCCTTCCTTCAACAGATCTTAATCTTACAAGGTCCTGGAGGATAGGGTAATAGCTTGAAGTGCACATTCCAATTTCCAGCCATCACAGAAGTAAGAGGTAAATTGCTAAGGTTTCTAGTTCTTTTGGGGGCCCTAGTCTGCAACCTACAGAACACTCTCCTGATTTGGACAAATCTATTACTGGGAATGCAGACATAAACTCCAAACAGTACAACATGACACCTACCATGTAAAGGAAAGCCCTTGAATGAACCATGAGAGAAAGGGCATGCCACTGATGGTGTCCATGCAGTGAGGCTAGTTATCTTTTTGATAGGATTGATTGCGGGTCAGAGAGGGCAGCTCAAAAGGTCACCCAACGCTGATTATTTAATCATCCAGTAATAGAGTATTTGGTAAAAAGATCTTTACATCCTTTGCTACTCAGGGGAAGCTCGACAGAGTCACAGAATACAATATTGGCTGCAGACTTCCACTTACAATGAAACGTTGCCTTCATTTTTCAAACAAAACTCATCCTTATGGTTGTGACAATCTTTGAAATGTGCATTGTGTGCATTGTTGGGTGAAAACTCTGATGTTAAAGGGAAACGAGGCACTGAACTTAAACAGCATGCTTCAAAACCCTTGCATAAATGCAAATTCTGCACAATGAAAATTTTAATCCTGTCACCTATAAAAATAAATTGAGAATAGCTCAAAGACTTTTCAGAGATACCTGCAGTTCTCTAGCTAACAGCTGAACTAGTTTGTTTCCTTCCTAATTGACTGACATCTTATGAATGCTATTTAAAAGGGTTGGCTTATAGAAACTGGGCACATACTGTACACTGGGTCAAATCAGACAGGGCACCCTATATACAGTATTACAAAACTAGTTGTACATGCTATCTGTACTCTACCACTTTGCCTTGGGAAAGTGGAAATGTAAGATCCCTTTGTAACGTAACTTACGGAAAACGGCTCAGGACCATGCTTGTTTTCAACCTGCACATCCCATTTTTACTCCAGGGCTCATCCTTATGAAGGAAGTTACAACAGACAGAACAGTAAAAATGTTTCCACAGGAAACCTGCTGCTTTAAAAATGTTTAGTCTGTTAACCTGGATTAAGGCAAATGAAAATGAACAACTGAATAAAAATTAAGAGAATATTTGTACTCCATAAAAGGTAATATTTGGTTGTTATATATTTGTTATAAATGTTTTTATACATCCTGTGGAGGACAAGATGTGTAAAAAAGGGCATAATCTACTTTAGGAATTAAAGAACATCATGCTGCTGAAAAGTGTACATAGAAATAACCAGATATAACAATCTGGGAAAAGGTTTTAGTTTAGGGGAAGAGTTAGCTGTGGCGGGGGGGGGGGGCGTAAACAGAAGATGCTGACAGAAATATGAAATAAGAGGCCAAACCCCTCTTGCTTATTGTGGTAACTTGCACTAGGGTAGGCTCATTTGAATCAATGGAACTTTTGGAGCAGTTGAGTCACCAAATCCCTAATGATTTAATGGATCTACTATAGTGTGATTTACCACGCTCAGCAACAGGATTTTGGCCACTGTGGAGCAAGGGGACAGAATGTTCTCCCGCAATACTGGGAATCAGAGTCCCCCAACAAACTGATTCTGGACAGAAGAGAGTACTGTATCTTCTTCACACAAATATATAACAAGAAGGGAACCTGCTGCTGTTCTAGTTGGTTTTGAAGCTTGAAGTGCTTCTACCTCCAAAGGCCAGATGCAGGGGAAGGGGAATCAGGAGACAGGTCTCTGGTTGTCTCCCAATGGCGTGTTGGGAGAGTGAGAACAGACCAAATAAAAGATTTCTTGACCTAGTGTGTGGTTAGCCTGTGGAACTCCTTGCCACAGGATGTGGGGATGGCATCTGGCCTAGATGCCTTGAAAAGGGGATTGGACAGATTCCTGGAGGAAAAGTCCATCACAGGTGACAAGCCATGATGGGGATGTATAATCTCCAGGCTTAAAAGGAAGGAACCTCCAAAAGCCAGATGCAGGGGAGGGGGATCAGGAGACAGGTCTCTGGTTGTCTCGTGGGCTCTCCGAGGCATCTGGTGGGGCCACTGGGAGATACAGGGAGCTGGACTAGAGGGGCCCTTGGCCGGATCCAGCACAGGGCTCCTCTTATCTTCTTAGGTTCTTATCTTCCACGATGGTCACTAGCTAGGGTCCCTGGAATGGAACATCCATGTTCAGGAGAAATGCACCTCTGAATAGAAGGACAGTTGTCTGGGGAGTAAAATAAGAGGACTTTGCATAAGCAGCTGGTTGGTTGCTGCTGAGAACAGGAGATATGGAACTAGTATGGGCTCCTGTCTGATTCAGAGTTAGAAAGGTAAAAGCCCAAATCTCATCAATAATGTCCAAAAACAGGAATACGTGAAGCTGCTTTATATCTAGGTCACACTAACTTGCTTATATTGGCAAATACAGGCAAATACTTTGACTGATAACAGCTCTGTGATATCTGAGACAATACTCTCTCCCATCATCTGTCACCTGATCCTTTTAAGCTAGAAATGCCTAAGGCTGAGCATGGAACCTCCTGAATATAGGTGCTCTTAAAAGGGAAAGATAGTCCCTTCTCCAGTCGATGACATGTATCTCATATGGTCTTTGCAACCAAAGATTGTTTTGTTGTGCTTAATTTTAACAGCTTGCCCGATAATGAAACAGCATTCCTGAAAGCTCACACACTTCTTTGTAACTTTTGGGTTGGCCTAATAAAGGGATCACTTCAGTATGGACAAGACAAGATGCTGGCTGTGGATGGAACCAGTGGTCCGGTGATATATGCAGGACTTTGAAGAGCTACCGGGAAGGCTGACAGTCCAGCACAATTTATAAATACTTCAGCTTTTAAAGCTGGGGTGGGGTGGGGGGACACTTAAGTCCAGCTTCCCAGAAGAATGTGTCAAGATCAGGGGATTCAGCTGTGGTGACTGAGACTTAGCTCAAGATATTGAATCATTCCTCTTTCCATCCTCCAGACAAATGATTCCACTGCCCATGCAGCAAATAAGATACACATTCCTATGAACATGACCTTTAGGTTCTAGTTGTCAATCACCTTGCCATTTTAGATTTTTTAAAATATATATTAAAAATTAAAAATTAATATATATACAAGATGGATTGCACGGAGAGCGAACATAAACCAAACAGGAGGGCAGTCAGAAGTGAACCCTGGGTGTTTTTTAAAATATATATATATTTTAAAAATATATATATATTTTAAAAAAACACCCAGGGTTCACTTCTGACTGCCCTCCTGTTTGGTTTATGTTCGCTCTCCGTGCAATCCATCTTGTAGATTCTTCTACTATGATTCTATTTTTGGTTTTCAGCCAGATATTTGTGCTTTAAGATTACCAAATTCTGACAGAATTCACATCAATTTACCTCTTATTAAAAAGACTAAAGCAAGTGGCCAAACTAAGATTCCACATCTATTACAATGGCTATGTGTTCTGCTGTTTTCCCCCTCAAAAGACCCAGGACTTCGGAATCACAGGTTATATCCTACATACTCAAAATAAAAATTAAAAATTAAAAAATCATATTTTGATTATTCAACTTTTGATACACACACACTTCCCTTTTTTGAACAGAAAGCAGACAGTAAGCCATGATATCATTACTAATATGACAGAGGAAAAGTTTCACTGGAGCTGCAATTTCCCCCCCAAAGTCCTATGTGTTCTGTGCCGTCTAAACTGACTTATAGTGACCCTAACAGGGTTTTCAAGGTAAATAAGATATTTAAGGAGCGGTTTTACCAGTTCCACTCCCCCAGTGAATTTCCATGGCTGAGCAGGGATTCGAACCATGTTCTCCAGAGTCCTAGTCTGTCATTCTGTCCACTATAGCAAACAAGGAATCCCAAAAGTCCTAGAGTTACAAAAAGAACTTTTTCTTCTTCATTTGGTACCATCAGTGTGGTAATTTGGCAGATTTCAGTATGGGAATTCAGGACATTAAGAATACATCAGAAGATGTTCTTGTTGTTGTTGTTTAGTCGTTAAGTCGTGTCCGACTCTTCGTGACCCCATGGACCAGAGCACGCCAGGCCCTCCTGTCTTCCACTGCCTGCCGGAGTTTGGTCAACTTCATGTTGGTCGCTTCGGTGACACTGTCCAACCATCTCGTCCTCTGTCGTCCCCTTCTCCTCTTGCCTTCACACTTTCCCAACATCAGGGTCTTTTATGCAGTATTTTTCTTTGCAGCATCGGACTTTCCTTTCACTTTCAGGCGCGTCCGCAGCTGAGCGTCCTTTCGGCTTTGGCCCAACCACTTCATTAGCACTGGAGCTACTTGTACATCAGAAGATACTGTACGTTTAATGTGGATCCTAAGAGACATGCCAGCAGAAAGCTCAAGGGTAGGATGGTTCCTTCTCTCGCTGAATGAGGAGACTGCTAGCCCTGGACTAAATTCAATCGCTAGTCTTGATTAGAGTAGAACCACTGACCGGATCAGCTACTGAACTGAGAGTCAGCAATTGCACCAGCCTCACTGTCTTAATGGGACTACCAACTAGACTCAAGCCTCTGATTTCCTGTCTCAAGCAGATATTTAATTCGGCCCAATTCACAGCAGTGGCAAAGAACAGGTGATATAGAAGGGCAGGCTTCCAAAAGGGTCCAAGCTATCTAAAATATATTATCTGCCTCTATGAGTCTCCCCAGGTGTCAGGATCCTCAGGGGAGGCCTTTCTCTCGGTCCCACCACCCTCACAGGTATGCTTGGTGGGGACATGGGAGAGGGCCTTCTCTGTGGCTGCTCCTTTAGACTCTGGAACTCCCTCCCACAGGTTGGACCCATCTTTGCCATCCTTTCGCAAACAGCAAAGACCTTTCTCTTCAACCAAGCTTTCCCTTAATGACTGATGGTCTGAGAGGTATTTTTTTTTAATGGATTGTTGTGCTCTGTTGCTTTTAAATGTGTGTTTAGTACTGATTTTATTTACCATATTTAATATAATACTTGTTTAATCCTTTTGAAATATTTGTATACTTACTGTTTTTAGCTTTTAAATATTGTCTTTTTAATGATATACACCACCTTCGGTCCTTTTAAGGAGAAAGGTGCGTAAAATATTTTAAATAAACAAATAAATAAGGGCAATCCCTGTACCATTCCAAAATCTGAGCACAATTAAATAGCATTTACTAGTTAAAGGAAGTGAAATCAATCCAATAAAGTTTACTTTTTGCTGACAACCTGCTACTTCTAGATTAGCCAGGGTTTTTTTTATTTTATTTTATTTTAATTTATTTATTTTTGTTTCTTAAAATCATGTTGATGCTCTCTAGACGTCAGATTTTAAGTCTTACCTGCTGATCTGGACAGCAACCTGTTGTGTCTTATTTTTTAGCACATGAATTTGGAATTTTTATATTGGAAAGTACATGCTTTTAATCATTTCGACATTTTTAAAATTTCTTCAGTTTTGCCAGTTAGCCACACTGACCCCCTTTTCTCAAACTCTGCCCACACTAAACAAAAAAACACAACTCTAGCTAGACAACTTTGTAACATTACTACACCATCCTGCCAAAAATCAAAGAAACCAAGAGTTTTTCTGTTTCTCTTCAAACAAACCAAACATATTTCAAGCGTTAAAACTCTTTCTATTTCATATACTATTAGCAGGCATGTTTAAAAACGCACAGTAAGAATAGTAAATATTTGAAGTATGTTAGTCTGAAGCTAGTGTTGAGTCATTTTTAAAAAATCCTGTCTAAAAGGGCTTCAGCCAAGCGACCAAGATATTTTCTCAAAATAGAAAAGGCCTCCTTTGTTTTTCTTATGTTACTGAATACCCTACAGACTTGTAATTACTGCAGATGTGCTTGAATTCAGATTCCAGAAGGTAACGAGCTTTAACACCACGGGTTGCAGAATTGTTAGGTGTCAAAACACTTGAAGAGGAAAAATCTGATTGAAAATATTTTTCCTCTGAAATTGCAACGTCAGCTTCACTTCTTCTCAACTGCAAAGTCAAATAAAAAGGCCTTATATTTGGTCACAAGCCAAGCTGACCATAAGATATATGAAAAAGCTGACCAAATTCACATAAAAAGCAAACCCTAAAATAACCACCCTGCTTTCTGCATGTGGTAGCTTGAAATGCTAGAACATAGTGCTCCAACTATGGATGTTCTTCTTTTATTCTTTCCCGTGAGCAGCAATCTTAATATGTCAGTACTGGCTGCATGTAACTCTTACACTGTCTGCAGAATGATTATTTTCTTTCTAATATTGTAAGATTTCTTTCAATAAAGCCAAGGAAACTTTGACGTTTTTCATTGCCTATGGAAAGTGTCAGGAAACTTTAGTGGGTCCAAAACACAGCAATCAGATTGTTAGCTGGAGCTGGACACAGGGATCTCTCTCTCTCTCTCTCTCTCACACACACACACACACACACACACACGAAATCAGCTCCACGGCTGCCAATCCACTTCTGGGCAGAATTCAAAGTGCTGGTTCTAACCTATAAAGTCCTAAACAGCTTGGCTCCAAGCTATCTCAATGACCGCGTCTCCCTTTATAAGCCTCCCCAGGTGTTAAGATCATCAGGAGAGGCCTTCCTCTTGGTCCTGCCACCTTCACAGGTACGCTTAGTGGGGACACGGGAGAGGGGCCTTCTCTGTGGCTGCTTCCAGAATTTGGAACTCCCTCCCACTAGAGGCCAGCCTGGCCCCGTCTTTGATGTCCCTCCACAAGCAGGCAAAGACCTTTCTCTTCAGGCAAGCTTTCCCTAAGTGACTGGCTGCCAAGTGGGGCTTTTAAAAGGGATTGCTGTGCCTTACTGCTTTGAATATATTTTGGTGTTCCCTATGTTTTTTGGTTTTGTATTCATTTATCCTTTTAGGACTGGATACTCATTGTTACTAACTTAAAAATACTGTTTTTAATTTGCTGTATTGTTGTAAACAAACTGGGTCCTTTTTAAGAAGAAAGGTGGGTTTAAAATATTTTAAATAAACAAATAATTATAAAACTTTGTTAGCCTGCCCTGGGATAAGTAATGTATTATGAAGAATGGTATACAAGTATCTGAAATAAATTAAATTACTCTTCTAAAAAACAATGCTTTCTACTTTTAATTTATTTTAGAAAAACATACTTTTGTACACATAAAAAGTAACTTATATTTTGAAAGCAGAAGTATGCATTTCTGGCAGCAGCAACTGCTGAAAAACCTGGCTCGCTCCATGCCGATTCTAATATCACAACCTACAAACAAAGTAGGCATGGCCAACTGCAGTCCACGGATCCCACTGTTGTCTTTGGCACAGTGGTGCATACTCTCAGCTCAGGGTCGGTGGTGGCAATAGGGTGTTCAGCTGAAACGGCTTAAATGAAAAGACATCTCTCCCATTGTGACCTGAAGCTTTCCTTTTGCAAAGAGAGAGGAGAACCTGCTGGATTAAGAGCAGCAGGAACTTCTCACACATCAATTTTAAAAAAATACTGGCTTGGACTTCAACTTGGAAGAACTTGGCTAAGTATGTGGAGAGGGGAGGGATTCTTCCTGTAAAACTGCTCTGAGAGAGAGAGAGAGAAAGAAAGGACATGTGATGGGGTGGGTGGCGAGGAGATCTAATTAATTACATAATCAGCCATCCTGAAGACAAGCTATTAAAGGGTTTCAGATATCTAGTTAATATGCAAATTCCTTTTTAAAAAATATTTTTAAAATTTTTTCATCCTCACTTTAAAATGTCTCACTTTTAGATTTTTCAAGTAAAAGAGGGGAGGCTGTACCAAGTAGTTAAGCAAATCTAAGCCAACAATCTGAACACACCCATGAGTCTGTGTGTTTTGGATGGCACGGGTTCAGCCATCTCTTTTGCAAAAAAGCGCTTCTAGCTTTAGCCAATAAAACAATGCATCTACTGACATACAACACATTTATGCTCCTTTCATTTTACTCATATTGAGCACTGAGCAGGGGGTTGGACTCGATGGCCTTATAGGCAGGACCCTTCCAACTTCATTATTCTATGATTCTATGATACACAGAGGCCAGGAAGTCTGACACCTATAAATTGTTTGTAAAGTCCCAAACCCATTTACCAATATATAATGAAGTGTATTCAAAACTGGTATTGCAAAAACATTATTCTTAAATGTTTAAAGTATAGACACATAAAGCCATGAGTTATAACTACCTCATTACAGATGTACACAAGTCTCTCTATAGTAAACACACACACACACACACATACATGTATTTATATTGTGGTACCAAGCAGGATCCACACAGGTTATTGCCTGATAATATCTCTTCCTGCCAAAAGTATGCTATCTGCAGGTCCCAGACTTGAACTACTCATGATCTCTGACTATCCAAACATGATCGTTCCATTATTGTCAGCAGAGAAAAGGACAACATTCATATGGTTCAAAAGAGATGCCAAACATTTATGAATAAATCTTATATTCCAGCACGTGCTGGAAACCTTCCACTATTCAAGCACAAGGGCAGATCGTAAGACACGGTCTTGTCAGAAGAAAAAAAATCATTAAGAAGCCAGACACATCAGCACTCTTTTTTAGTTTAAGCTCTCTGAAATATTAGTTAAAACAGGCCTCAGATTGACTCATACAAGTGTAGTCATATGACAATAACATCATCAAGTAGTGACATGTACCTTGACACACCACAAACAAATCTTTATCACCT
This sequence comes from Intellagama lesueurii, assembly GCA_037013535.1. Lineage (NCBI taxonomy): Eukaryota > Metazoa > Chordata > Lepidosauria > Squamata > Agamidae > Intellagama > Intellagama lesueurii. Next base: position 4,333,176 of record JBAJHW010000003.1, on the reverse strand, counting down.
TATGGTTTTCCAGTGAAATCAGTTCATGAAATAAGTAGACAGGTTTCAGGGGCAGAGTAATTGACGGACACATGCCTAGGCTATGCCTGTACATATTCATCACATACTTATCTCTGTATATGTACACATATGCAGGAGAGAGAGAGAGAGAGAGAACAAACAAGATTAATGCAAGAAAGAAGAAAGCCTGATTAGGAATTGTATCTGAGAAGACATATTGAAAGATAAAGCAGTTGCTACATCTGAATTTCAAGTTAATGTCTCAATACAATTTGAAGATGACTGTTATAGTTCAAAGTTTTCAGTTTTGAATACAATTTCATAAGTATTACACCATGTTTTGAAATGTGGAAAGCAGCAGAAAAAGAAGCTGTCAAAAAATGAGATGGACTTGAACACCATAAAGTCAGTTTATAAGAACAGAGCTAGGCTGGTAAGAACAGGACATTTTGGAAGTCACCAATATACCCTCTAACTTTCAGCTCCGCTGGGTAGGGCTCCGCCTGTCGTGCGACTCTGCCCTCCCCCGTGCGCAGGGTTCTGTCGTGACCGGAACCTAACACAATTGCTGCATGGAGGAGGAAGCCAGCTGCGTGGAGGGAGGTAGAGGCACACGGGCCTGCGCGCGTGTCCAGCCTAGAGCGAACCTTGTAAGTCACTCATTCAAAAGGTTACCACGAGTCACAAGTAACTTACTGGCATGTAACAACAATCACAGCAACATGTTACCCCACTCTTGGATGTGCATCTTATTGTGGTGAGGGAGTTTGAGTGTGTCAGGGAAGCTGGGAGCAATGTCATCAGCAGCCTTGACAGGAGGTCTAGACTCCTAGGAGGGTCACCCAAGGCCAAAGCACCAGCCTACAATGCATCCACCTCTTCAAGAATTACTGCATCACCAGAAGAGAACTGATAATTCCAATGGTGGTAGGGGCAGAGAAGATCCTGAAGGGCAGCCACCGGACAGCAGCAGCAATTGCAGGTGATGCTGGTGAAGAATCTGTCACAGACAACAGCAGTGGCACTCAAGCTAACTCTTGTTAGTATTACGCAGCAAGATGTATTGGGTTTCCCAATCTGTTCAAGCTGTATGCAAAACAAATCATATAGAAATCTGTATTATGAGAACGAAAAAGTGGTGGAGGTAACTTCAATAATTTAAGGTTTACAGATGACTCCATATTACTGGCAGAAAGCAGCAATGATATGAAACATCTCCTGAAAAAAGGGGGAAAAGCAGGACGATAGCCGAGCATTACAAAGACAAAAATCATGTCAACAGAAGACATTTCACACTGACAATGAAGAAACTGAAATTGTAAAAGATTTTTTATAGCTCAGTTCACTTATCAATTCAAATAGACTGCATTAAAAAAACTGAAGGAAGATTGAGACTCAGAAGCGCAACCAGGAAGAAAATAGAAAAGCTCATTAACTTTAAGGACTTGTCATTGGAGTCCAAGGCTAAGATCATCCATATGACTTTATTCTCAATTACTATAAATGAATGAGAAAGCTGGACAGTGAAGAAAATCGATATGAAAATAACCAATTTGTTTGGAATATGGTGCTGAAAAAGAATTTTGCAGATCCTCTGGAGTGCCAGAAAGACAAACAAGTGAGGCCCGAAACAAGTCAAGTCTGAACTCTCTCTAGAGGCAAAAATAACGCAATTGAGGTTGTCATACTTTGGGCTAATCATGAGAAGATAAGACCCATTGTAAAACACAATCGTGCTGGGAAAACATGATGGCAGCAGGAAAAGAGGAAAGCCAAACATGAGATAGATTGACTCTATCAAGGAAGCCATGGCCTTATTTGCAAGAACTCAAGCAAGACAGTTAATGACAGGACCGTGGAGGTCACTCATTCATGTACAGGGTTCCTTTAAGAGGGACACAACTTGATGGCACATAACATCAAGGCAACTTCTAATCCAAACAGGGGTTATAAAGAAAGTAACAAAACAACTACTGTACAACAAAGGATATGACTGCTGTAATGAACATTCCTCCATCCTTATGATACACGCCGTACCACAAAAAAGATCTGATCAACAGGCTTCTTCAGCCAATTAAGTACCTGGGAAATTATTCAGTTAAAAAAGATGAGTTTGGGAAAGCAAGATATTTCACTTACAAGAGTAAGAAGGGGCACGAAGCAAAAAGTTGACGGTTAAGAGACAGCTGAAGATGATGAGTTAATAGGCATCTACTAAGTAATCTAAATACTATGACCTGTACATAATGTCAGCAAAAAGCGAAGACAAAAACAAAAATTTGTGACAACTGAAAATAAACTTCTGGCACAGTTACTTGACCATGATCAGAACTAATTAAGACAGTCAAATAATGCAAAGAATGTATTACTTGACTACCTACTATACAATATTCGGTATGTGGTAGCTGTAACAGAATTACCTCCTGCGGTGAAGAATGAGTAACAATTACATATTTCTATCTGTATTAGTCTAGATAGAAACTAAGAGAAATTAGTTTAAAGTCCAAAGAGGTTTGAGCCCAATTCCCATACACCTAATAAATATTCATGAGCATAATTTTACAAAGGCAGTTATAAAACTATGTCAGAGGGGGGTCTTCAAAACATAATTGTGCCAGCACAGAAATACAAAATTCTTGAATTCCCTTGGAAAAGATTAGCAACCCAACACAAACGTGTGCTAAATGATGGGTTTTATAATATTTTTGTCAAGTTATTCCTTATACGGAAAGAACAGTATACAGAAACAGAGATATAAAGTTGCACAAAGGCTAAGTTCATTTGTTCTGGACAGGTGGCCAGTCTGCTACTTCGCACTGGCACCCAAAACCCGCCCATAATAGTACCAAAGACGATTATGCAAATAGCCCCTTATTGCCTGCTACTTTCCCAGAAGCAGGCCAAGGGTTGCATGTGGAAGCAGCAATTGTTCCCCAGTCATGTGGAAAAACAAACCAAGATTTTCCCCGTCTGTTTCCGAAGAGACGGAAAGGAGTCCAAGAGAAGGAGGGTGAACGCTGTAGCAGAAGATGGATGTACTTAGATCTTACTCCAATCATCTCTTCCTCTGATGTTTTGCTGAACTGCGTGAGCGCAAGCAAAGAGACACAGGGGTGGCAAATTACAGAAAATAGGCTATTTTCACACACAGCAGTCCTGTTATTAAAGGTCAACAGCACTGCTGAATACCCCAGAGACAAGTTCTTCAGACACCCTGATTCAGCATTCGATCTCTGAACTCTACTCGAATAAACCATCAGGAAATGGGAACCAACCTCGTCTGAAAAAAAGCTCAGAGCTTCATCTCAAGATTATCAAGAGTAACTCTAATGTTTTTATATAGTACGAAGGCTTCATATGAATATTAATACTGTATGTATTAACACAGTCGAAAGGCAGAGCAAGGCATGGGGGATGCAGCCTGTGCTGAATAGAGAGTTACAGTCCGTCTAAGAACACAGGTGTGCAGCTTGAGGGGTTTGTCTCCTGGATTTGTCTCCAAGCCTGGATGCTCAGGTTTTCTGGAGAGCGAAGTCAAGTGGGCCTTAGAAAGCATGGCTAACAACAAGGCCAGTGGAGGAGATGGCATTCCAGTGGAACTATTTAAAATCTTAAAAGATGATGCTGTTAAGGTGCTACACTCAATATGCCAGCAAGTTTGGAAAACTCAGCAGTGGCCAGAGGATTGGAAAAGATCAGTCTACATCCCAATCCCAAAGAAGGGCAATGCCAAAGAATGCTCCAACTACCGTACAATTGCACTCACTTCACACGCTAGCAAGGTTATGCTCAAAATCCTACAAGGTAGGCTTCAGCAGTATGTGGACCGAGAACTCCCAGAAGTACAAGCTGGATTTCGAAGGGGCAGAGGAACTAGAGACCAAATTGCTAACATGCGCTGGATTATGGAGAAAGCCAGAGAGTTCCAGAAAAACATCTACTTCTGCTTCATTGACTATGCAAAAGCCTTTGACTGTGTGGACCACAGCAAACTATGGCAAGTTCTTAAAGAAATGGGAGTGCCTGACCACCTTATCCAGCTCCTGAGAAATCTATATGTGGGACAGGAAGCAACAGTTAGAACTGGATATGGAACAACTGATTGGTTCAAAATCGGGAAAGGAGTACGACAAGGCTGTATATTGTCTCCCTGCTTATTTAACTTATATGCAGAATACATCATGCGGAAGGCTGGAATGGATGAATCCCAAGACGGAATTAAGATTGCCGGAAGAAATATCAACAACCTCAGATATGCAGATGATACCACTCTGATGGCAGAAAGTGAGGAGGAATTAAAGAACCTCTTAATGAGAGTGAAAGAGGAGAGCGCAAAAAATGGTCTGAAGCTCAACATCAAAAAAACTAAGATCATGGCCACTGGTCCCATCACCTCCTGGCAAATAGAAGGGGAAGATATGGAGGCAGTGACAGAGTTTACCTTCCTGGGCTCCACGATCACTGCAGATGGTGACAGCAGCCACGATATTAAAAGACGCCTGCTTCTTGGGAGGAAAGCGATGACAAACCTAGACAGCATCTTAAAAAGCAGAGACATCACCTTGCCGACAAAGGTCCACATAGTCAAAGCGATGGTTTTTCCAGTAGTGATGTATGGAAGTGAGAGCTGGACCATAAAGAAGGCTGACCGCCGAAGAATTGATGCTTTTGAATTGTGGTGCTGGAGGAGACTCTTGAGAGTCCCCTGGACTGCAAGGAGAACAAACCTATCCATTTTGAAGGAAATCAACCCTGAGTGTTCACTGGAAGGACAGATCCTGAAGCTGAGGCTCCAATACTTTGGCCATCTCATGAGAAGAGAAGACTCCCTGGAAAAGACCCTGATGTTGGGAAAGTGTGAAGGCAAGAGGAGAAGGGGACGACAGAGGATGAGAGGGTTGGACAGTGTCATCGAAGCGACCAACATGAATTTGACCCAACTTCGGGAGGCAGTGGAAGACAGGAGGGCCTGGCGTGCTCTGGTCCATGGGGTCACGAAGAGTCGGACACGAATAAACGACTAAACAACAAAAAAGGAGTGCATTTGCACAGTTAAACCTAGTGCACTAGGTATGCCCATTCCTGGAGAGGTCTGGCCTGGCCACAGTGACACATGCCTTAGTTACATGCTGGGTGGATTACTGTAATGTGCTCTACATCAATGGTCCCCAACCTTTCGCTCCTTCGCTCGGGCGCATGCATGAAGGGGTGGGGGAGCGCTCACGCCAGCGCTGGCACACACGCACGTGCGCAAAGCAGCTGTGGGGAGGGGAGTGCATGCGGGGGGGACGGGAGGTCTGTCTTTGCGGCCTGGTCCGGTTCAGGCCACGGACTGGCACCGGGCCGCGGACCGGGGGTTGACGACCTCTGCTCTACATGGAACTGCCTCTGGAAAGAGTCAGGACATTTCAGTGGGTCTAAAACACTGCAGCCAGAATGCCAAATGAGGCTGGTTACAGGGATCACATAATCCCTGTTACAATGGCTCCACAGGATGCCGATCCATTTCCGGGCACAATTCAAAGTGCTGGTTCTAACCTATAAAGCCCTACACGGCTTGGGTCCAAGCTGTCTCAAGGACCACGTCTCCCATTATTAACCTGCTCGAGTGTTAAGATCATCAGGAGAGGCCTTCCTCTTGGTCCCGCCACCTTCACAGGTACGCTTAGTGGGGACACGGGAGAGGGGCCTTCTCTGTGGCTGCTCCTTTAGACTGTGGAACTCCCTCCCACTGGAGGCCAGGCTGGGCCCCATCTTTGCTGTCCTTTCACAAGCAGGCAAAGACCTTTCTCTTCAGGCAAGCTTTCCCTGAGTGACTGGCTGCTCTGAGTGGGTTTTTTAAATGGACTGTTGTGCTTTGATTGTGTTTCTAGTATAGCTTTTGTTTACCATTTTTTGTGTAGTATTTGTTTTATTTTAATTTTTTAGCATTTGTATACTTAACTGTTTTTAACTTTTAAATACAGTCTTTTAATCGTGGTAGCCACTTTGGGTCCTTTTTCAGGAGAAAGGCAAGGTGAAAAAAATATTTTTTTAAATTATTTATTTATTTCAATAGTTTGTACACCACTTGATTAGTGCAAGGCACCATTCTGGACATTTTAAATTTAAAGAATGCATAGTAAAAATTATATAACAAAATGAACAAAACAAATCAGGAACATATAAACAGATAATCAAATTAAACAATAAAGAAAATCAATGAATCTAACCCTAAGGTTAAACAAACCTGGATAAATAACATAAAAATGACGAACATTAAAGGCTTAAATGCTTTTTTCAAACAACCTAGTTTTTAAGCATCCTCTTAAAGGCTGAGACAAAGGGGACGGGGCACAGCTCTACTGGGAAACCATTCCATAGGGACGGTGCCGTGAACAAGAAGGCCCTTTTTATTTTATTTTATTTTTATCCCAATTTTATCCCATTTTATCTTTTTAAAAAGAATGATAATAATGATACACCAGAGCCAGTTACAATGGAACACTGGGTCGAATGATGGTATGGGATCGAGCATCATTGTGCTACTACTCAATTTGGGTGGCCAGAACTTTCCATTATTGCCATTATTCTTGTAAGTAACTTATGCGTTGCCAGTGGGAGTGCTGGCTGGAAACGATGCGTGATTCAGTTTAAGGCTGAATTCTGCCATAAGCCTGCAAAAAGGAAGAAACCTATATAAACACTGGACACTGCAGAAATAAATATTGGTTGATGAAAATAAGGACGTTGAAAAAAATATTTCTGCTGCATGGCAGCATATTTATTTTTTATGCCGTGAAGATAAATTACCAGGTTAGCAATAATAAGTTGCAAAACACTCTTTAATGTCCAGGAATTCCAGTAAATAACAATAAAGATGCAGTTGGGATCACCAGCGACACAGAACTAATTCTGGAGAAAATAACAATCTTGCATGAAAACTAATACTGGGCTTCTGTGGGAAGGGAGCGCCACAGTCTAAAATAATTATGCCTTGCCACTGACCTATCAGAAAAGTCTTTTTTCCCCAGGCTTGAGGCAAGCCCTCATCCCTTCTTTGTTTGCTTCTGATCATTTTTCCCCTCTTTCTCTTCTTCTCTGACTTTCGACCTCAACAGACATGTAAACTTTTCTTCTGATTTCTGACCATACAGCAAGCATGGTGGATTTTAGTCTCCCAATATGGTTGAGACTGCAATTTCTTTCTTTATCCTTTTCGTTCTTCTGATTGTAACTGACGTTCCACCACTGTACCTAAAGATATTTTTCTTTTTCTACTTAAGCTACTTACAGAGTGATTTTTATATATAAAGGGCTAGTCACTGTGGGAACAAAAGGGAAGCTGAAACTTCTAACTATTCTTCACATTTCCCCAGTGCAGCAGCTGGCTTTTGTACATCATGCTCTGCTAACTAGAAGGAATTAATCCAAAATTCCTCCAACAATATCTTCATTTGATTTATACCTTTTCTTTCCAGAGCTTAAAGCATATGTGAACTTTTTTACAGGAAGTGGAGCAAGTGGGAGGAAAGACAAATGTTGTATGCAGAAATGTAAGACTTTTTGAGTCCTAAAACTACCCTGCGTTTAATACCCAATCTGCCATGAGTTTCAAATGCCAAAGCAGGAAGGGAGAGGCTATTCAAAACAAACAAGTCCGCAACCCCACTGGGCATGCAGAACGGTTGTGTAATTCTTTGGGTTCTAGCCAAACTCAATCCTACCAAAAATCTGCACGCAAGAATAACAACCGTATCTTATTAACAGATCACTGATAAATTTAGAAATTCTAAGCATTTGGAATATAAATTGATACTACTAGGATTACGTCTGGTTACTTTATACTTAAGATTAGAAAATAACCAGGCTGTTAGAACATGATTTCTGTTGTGAGGATCTGTTTCTTCTGGTTTGGTGAAAACACATTTAAGGACTTAAACCTGTCACGGAAGAAGCACCAACTGTTTCCTCAGTGGCACTTCTTTCAGGGGTTCTGTGATCACCTACTGGATGGTATCCATGATATCATCAAGCCTAGGCCGGACACAAGCCCACCATGTACAATCTTTACTAAATAATATACTATGAAAGGTTTTATGTTACTGCCCCAAACTGGACGTTGTCCAGTTTGTATTTTATATGCATTTATATACAGGCTACTGCCTAACTTTATACTGCATTCTAATAATTGTCCATCTTTCCTTTAGGAACTCAGAAAATCATACAAAGGCACTGGCTCATGAACCTGAGTCCTAGCGTTTAGCCTACAAACTGGTGGCAGAAACAAAAACTGAAGCCTAACAGTTTAAAAGCAAAGTTAAGTCCTTTGACTTCCCCAGTGAAAGAGACAATCTCCAACATCTGAGGAAAAGCCTAGAATCCTGTTGCTTTAACTTGTACCATGTAAGTGATAAAATCATGCCAGCTACAGCAACTTTCAGAAATTAGAGCCCTTCCCCAGTCTCGTGGGCCAAAATGGTTTCCCCACAACATAAGAGATCCCACGGGAGCCTCGGAACATTGGGGGGAGGGGCCATAGGAAAATTTTGTTTTACAAAAAAATTGTTCACTGATGACATCATCAGCATTATGCAATGAAAGTTAAAGCAACAGGATTACAGCCAATATGCATGCTGAGGGGAGTTACAAGAGTTTTTCTAAGCCATATCTTGACTCCAGTAATTTTATAAGTGTCTTCCTAGAAAACATCCCTTCCCTCTCATGTCCTACAGCTCAGTGATTCTCAACCAGTGGTACATATACTACTAGTGGCATCAAATAATAGTCTTGGTGGGATGCGAGGTCTTCATAGCATGAACTTACAAAATTATTCTTGTCTGCTTGCATTTTGGTTGCAGGGATGCAATTTATTACCAATAATAGTACTACTGTTTATTTATTATTTTTTATTTTACAGTTATTATAACAATAACAGTTCTACTCCACAATATGCCTATAATTTTCACTAGTTCTTGCTCCAAAATAACAAATAACAAATGAGATTTATTACTTTTGTTTACTCTGTTTGTTCCCAACCGTACTACTGCCTTTTAATACTTAACCATTAGTGATAAACAGAAGAACCTGTAAATATATGAACGTACACACACACATACAGTGGCTCCCAGCCTTTCATTTGTAACAGCCTCACAAATCACTGTGTTAAAGAACATGGGTCCCCCTCTGAGGGAAGCAAGAGGCTAATATATATATAGGGAGGAGGGAACACGATCAAGCTCATGCTTCATGTTATATTGGGACGACAATCAAGCTCTCACAATGAGCCTTACCGGACAAGCTGTAGAGCAGGCAGGGTAACACTAAGGTGTCTACTTACGCTCCGAGTATGAGCTGATGCATCTGAACGAGAGCTTTCCTCAGAAAATTCCCGTAAGAGAATTCATGAGCAAATGACACTTAACAGCTCACAACCTCATCTTAACATACAAAAATTGAAGGAAAGTTTTTGGATGGATTTTGTTTTTCTACTCTTGAGTTCCTACAGTAGTCTGCTTCTTAACAAAACAGCCAAGAGCAGTTGTAAACCAGACACTGTCTTGTCTCCTTGAAAGCTATTGCCAAGAATAGAAAGATCCTTTCTCTCCACAAAGGCTAATTCAAGAAAACTGGACCTTTCTGTGAACATTTCTAAATGTTTCATCTTCTTGTTATTCAAAGTCGAGAAACAGGAGGAAATAAACTATATCCAGGATAGCACTAAGAATACAGTTCTTAGAGCAGCTGGAAAACACAGGCCCTCCCCTGAAAGTCATGGTGGGAGCAGGGCTATTTTTTTTTTAAAGGCAAAGCTAATTTTCAGAAACCTGGTATATTATATTCCCTATAAAGCTTTCTTTAACTCCAGATTTGAAGTCCCTGCAGCATGTTTTCTATTTTAACAGACAAAATCTCAGTTTTCATACAGGATCATCCACTAGGAACGCAAATGAAGCTCACAGTACATCTATACAGACTTGCTATTCCTTGAAGTTTGTTTGGACCACACAGTGACCACTTGATCATCTGGGAGCAGTGGCAGGTCCAGCAGTGACATCATCAATGCACTTGACGCCTCAGACTCCATTTTCAGGGAGAGTGACCAGCTCAGCCTTTGGCAGCAGAACCAATAGGGAATCTTGTAGGACCTTGGAGACTAGGAAGTTTAACTGGGCACATGCATTTGTGGATGGTAGCCCACCCAGTACATGAAAAACTCCATCTCCCAGATGAGTTGGGCCTTTTATCACTAACATACCATCTTGTTTGATGGAAGCATCAATTTATTCACCCTCACTAAGTCCTGGACTAGACAAATAATCAGTTTGATCCACCATGGGTCTTTGCTTCCAGACACTTGTTCAGAGGTTCTGCTGATTTACTTAGTTCGGATGAAAAGAAGAACTGGAACCAAGTATGATCAGCTTACTGATACTTCAGTCCAAATCTCGGATTAACGTCTCCAAGCAGCTTAACATATTTAAGAAGTATTTGTCCACAGGGGCCATATGGCCTCCTGGGGCGCCCTGGCACATTTGAAGGGGGCCACAGACTGGAAACAATTATTCACACATCACCTTATGAGGTCTGTTATGCGACTTATACCATCTCGATGCAGCCTAGATTTCTTTCATATTGTGTTTATGTGGCCAAAAAAAAAGGCTGAAAAAGGTTGATACGCAACCATGCAGATACACACTTTGCTTTTACTCTCATATGATGCCTCTCCTCTTTTAGTGAAACCGTCCAAAGAAAAGAAGTCACACAACATCAGGGATAAGAAACAACTCCACAAAACAAGCCTCTTCAAATATGGGTTCAAAGCACCTGTTTATTCAAAAAAGCCGTGATGAATCACACAAAGAATTTCTTACATCCTTCTCTTCATCATAACAAAGCCCCCAGCAGTCACAATTATGCAATACATCAGTTTAAACCCCCAGTAAAAATATGCAGTGAACCATCAGTGTCAATATACATTCCCTGCACACATAAACCAGCTTTTGGCAAAAAAGAACAGTTTTCCCCTGGTGCGTAAAAATAATAAACTCCCAAGATTCTTCAACTGGGGTGCCGCCACCAAGAAGGCCCTCTTATAAAAAGATTTTGTCTTTCTCATTGTGCACCCAAGAAGGCCTCTCCAGAGGATCTCTACTCACAGGCAGGACGATATTGGGAGAGGCTCTCCTTTAGACAGCCAGGTCCTGAGTTGTTTAAGGCTTCACATCAAAAGGGGCACCTTGGATGTCTTGTCAGACAGCCGGCAATGAAACTCTTTATGGTCTTAAGAACTGCCAAAACAGTCAATATGCTCATGGCTGCATTTTGCACAAGCTGTAATCTCCAAACAATTTCCAACGGCAACCATGTTATGAGCCTAACTGGGAGGTTACCTGAGCATGGATTAATTGTCTAGGAATGGCCGTAGCTGGTGAACAATTAGGCCTGAAAATAAGCACTCTATGGCATATAAACCACTTGGGCCTCTAGTAAGAAGTAAGCAGAATACCAAAGTGTAACAGTAAATGAGGCATCTGATGTTTCACAAATAGTGCAACCCCATCTAGAACACACCTCCTAAATAGTGGATTCGTGAACCATCAATACATGGCACTTATTTATTATTTTGGATTCCCAGTGTGGTGTAGTGGAATGACAGACTAGGACTCTGGAGAAAAGAATTTGAATCCCCACTTGGACATGGAAACTCACTGGAGGAGTGGAATTGGTAAAACCACTCCTTAAATATCTCACTTACCTTGAAAGCCCTGTTAGGGTTGCTATAAGTTGGTTCCGACTTGATGGCATAGAACACACAGACACATTTATTATTTGTTTATATGGCACCTTTCTCCCAGAACTGGGACCCAAGCCAACTTACAGAACACTTTAAAAGGTCTTTGGTTGCAGCAAGAAGGACAGCAAGAAAGGGCGGGGGGGGGGGGGGGAAACCTAGCCTCTCTTGGCAAAAAGTTCCAGAGCCTGGGAATTTCTGAAAACAGACTCTGAGTAGTTGAGATCCAAGTTCATTTTACTAGCCTTCATCAAACCATTTACTGCCCCCAACAAACTAAGTCAGTTCTCCAACTGACTGCAAAGAAAAAGAGGAGAGGCCTTATAAGACAATGCAGAAGGTAGCATATAGCTAGAATTTTCCCCGTTCCTCATGATAAACCTAATGACACTGAATAGTGAGAGTTTCAGGAAAAGCCAAAGAAAGCAATTCTTCACACTTTAAAAACTGCTGTCACGTGGTGATGACTACCATCTTTGACAGTGTTAGGGGGGATTAGACAACATTCATGGGAGATAAGACTATCAATCAGAATGGCTTTGGGCTACCCCCTACTCCTAATGAGGAACACCAGTAGAAGTAAGAGAGGGCTACTGCTGTTGCTTGTGGACATCCCAGAACATCTAGCTGGCCCACTACAGAAGCAGGATGCTAGAGGAGATGACATTTTGCTCTAATCCAAGAGGGCCATGTTTAAGTTCCTGTACGGTCACAATGACAAAGAGATAATTAAAAAGTTCTGTTTCTGAAAAACATTCTGCTTTTAGTTAAAGCCCATGACCTGCTATTATATTGGCTGCTTTAGCTATACCATCTCCTGGGTTCATGCCACCTTGGCTGACATCAGCCAGGAGGCAAGTCAAGTCAAAGACTAAAGCAAGGGACAGATCCAGATGGTTGCTCAAGGAAGGGATGTCACACTGGCTGGGAATGTGGTGCAAATGCATTTGAGGCAATCCCAAAACAGATGAGAAAGAGCAGGGTAAGTGTTCAAGCCTTCATTGCTGCAGCACAAAAGCCCTCTGCCCAGTATATTATTTGAAACAATATCTTGAATCAAACTCGACTCTTCTGGACCCTTTCTTTCTCCGTGCCAGCTGAACCCCACTGACAAGTTTCCAGTTCGGTGGGGTCCTCAGGGCTGCGCTGGCAGACATTAATTTACCACCCAGCAAGTACCGGGCTCATTTAGTTCGAATTAGCGTTGTGACACTGGCAGCTCAGATCGGCATTTAAAACATACATCTGGCAGGGAGTGCCATCTCATAATTAATGTTTTTTGGTTTAGCTGCAGCGCCTGTTCAGATAAGGTGGGTATGTGGGCCCAGTATCATATACTGGGCCAAAGAGTGCATTGGGGCAACAGGACTGAGACTGCAAGAAGCTGCATGCATTACATGCCTGGGTCAGTGTGGTGGGAGTCTTTGTTGTTCACACTGTGCAAAAAGGTGGAGGACAACCTGTGATCTTGATCACCCACCTGGGCAAAAACAACTCAGCTCAGAGGAAAGGGCTGAGCATTTGTTGTGTGGCTAAGAGAGACTTGACATTTAGGGCAATGCCACCAGATTGATGCAGGTGAATAACGGAGGGGTCAATCCGGTGTGTCATCCTCCCTGGCACACTTTTAGGGGGTGGAGTGGAGAGCTCATGCACAGGCCCAGCTGGGAGGTAGCTGTCCCCTCTTCTCCTCCCAGGTGACAAACAGAGCTACATAAGGGCACATGCCTGGGTGGTTAACTCCAAATTCCCGTCTCCTTGGTTAAAATCATCTTCCACTACCTAAAGCTTGATCCTGCCACCTCCACAAAAGGATCCACAGGATCCAATCTCATACAGATCCAGCATCACACCATTATTCATAAGTCATCTGGTGATGACTGAGCACATGGTTCCTTAGAAGTGTGTTTTCTACTTTCTTTCTTTCTTTTTTTAAATTTCCAAAACAAATACAAGAATACAAAATACTTACTAATACAATCTAAAACACAGTGCACCCCCATACCCACGGGACCCTTTGGAGGAATACTTTTATTACGAACCTCCTTTCCAAAATTGTATTGATTGTTGCTTAGAGGCTTTCCCCTTTCCTTTCACTAATACGAATTCAATAAATCTACCCCAAATAGCATAAAAAATATTTAAACTTATTTCCCCTCTTTTCATCTTAAGTTCAGTAGTCAATTTATCATTTAACGCAATGTCCCATACTTCATTATACCAATCTTCTAATTTAATATAATTTTTATCTTTCCAGAATCTAGCTATTAATATTCTAGCACTTGTCATAAAATTAGAAATCAATTCCTTTGAACAATAATCAAGTTCTATCTTATCAAAAATTGACAGAAAAGCAATTTTAGAATTAAGTTCGGTATCTTTTCCAAATATATCACATATTTCCTTAAAAATCAATTTCCAAAATTTCTGAATCAATTTACACTCCCACCACATGTGATAATACGTGCCAATTTCTTCATCACATTTCCAACAGGCCTTAGAATAGTATGAATTTATTATGTTCAATTTCACCGGAGTCATGTACCACCTTAAACTAATTTTAATTTTTTTTCCTTTATTCTTACCGACATTAATCTTAAAACTCTCATCTTCCAAATTTTTGTCCAATCCTCTGTTTTAATTTCTGTCTTTAAATCATGTTCCCAAATTGGTTTCAAACCTTCTATTTCAGTCACTTTTTCCTCTTGTTCCAAAATTAGGTTATAAATTCTACTTACTACTCCCTTCCTCAAAGCATCTTTCCGCATGTCTTCATGTGATGATAGAAATTGTTCATACTTAGTACATTCTCTACATTTGCATTAGTCTTCAACCATTCATTTGTCCAACTATCTAACTGGATATAATTATACATGATAGTTTATTAGTTTGAAGTTTAACTATAATCTGATCCTTCGATCTCATTTTAATCATCCAATCCATCAATCTGACAACTTTTTTATCCTTAAGCAAATCAGCTAAACCCTTCATGTTTGCTGGGAAATTTTCTATTTCGGTCACTAATTTTAGTGGTGAAGTAAAGGGACATAACTTCTTTTTATATCTGTTCCAGACATTTAACATGTTTCTTTAAAAAGCGTTGTTCACCTGATTTATTGTATTTCTTTTTACTACATTAAACAAATATTTTTCAATATTCCCATTTATTTCTGAGGATTCCATATCCCACCAAATTAACCTTCCTTTGTTATATATAATATCTCCAATAAATCTTAGTTGATTCGCTATATAATAATTTTTTATATTAGGAATAAAGTGAAGGCAAGAGGAGAAGGGGACGACAGAGGACGAGATGGTTGGACAGGGTCATCGAAACTACCAACATGAATTTGACCCAACTCCGGGAGGCAGTGGAAGACAGGAGGCCTGGCGTGCTCTGGTCCATGGGGTCACGAAGAGTCGGAAACGACTTAATGACTAAACAACAACAAAACCTCCATTTTTTAAAGCCTTATACCAATATCTTTTATTTATTCTTGATTTTTTACCTTGATTACAAAATCCATTAATTAATCCCTGCCAATACTTAAAATCTTCTTCTTCTAATTGTATTGGGAGCATCCTGAATAACAAAGTAATTTTTGGTAATATTTTCATTTTGATCATAGCGATTCTCCCAAACCACGATAGTTTCAATTTAGACTACTCCTGCAATTTATCTTTAATATCACTTTTTAATTTGTTAAAACTTTGCTTCTTTAATTTTTGAGTCACTTAAACTATATTTATACCTAAATATTTAATATAATTATACATTTTAAAACTATATTTATTTACAAACGTTTCTTGTTCATATTTATTGTAATTAAACATCATTATTTGTGTTTTTTGCCAGTTAATAGTTAATCCTGTTATTTCCCCAAATTTTTCTAAATGATTTTTAATTTTATCCATACTTTCTAATGGGTTTTTAATAGTTAATAATGAATCATCAGCAAATAAATTAATGTATCATTTTTACCTAATCCTTTAATTAATTCAACATTTCTTATTGCATTAGCTAACAGTTCTATAATCATACAAAACAATATTGGTGAAAGTGAACAGCCTTGTCTTGTACCTCGGCCTAGAAAAATCAGCTCTGTTAAACCATCATTAACTATTACTTCTGAAGTATTATCTGAATATAATTGATCTCTAACCCCAATAAATCTTCTACCAAATCCCCAACCCTTTATAAGCAGCTTTAATGTTGGCCATTCCACACAATCAAAGGCCTTAAATATGTCTAGTGATAAAACAGTTGCCTTTGTTTTTTCCTTTTCTACCTCATATATAATGTTCAAAACTCACCTAGTTAAATTATCCATTTGCCTTCCCTTTATAAAGCCACACTGATCCTCTTTAATATAATTTGCTATAAATCTATTTAATCTATTTGCTAATATAGCAGTAAAAATCTTAGCATCTTGATTTATTAGAGATATAGGTCTATAAGATCCCAGATCTGTTAGATCCTTGTTGGGTTTTGGAATAAGAATCATTAATGAGTGTTTCCAAGAAGGTGGCATTGTCTCTCCTTCCAATATTTTATTATAAAACATTTTTAGCTTAGATATCAAAATGGAACTAAGATGTTTATAATATTCTGGACCCAATCCATCAGGGCCTGGTGTTTCTCAGTTTATTAATGAATTCAGCAATTTCTTCTTCTTTAATCTCTTCTTCTAATATTCTTTTATCACATTCCAATAATTTAGTTTTTAAATTCTCATTTATATAATTTTCTATATCCTCTTTCAGTACATTGTTTCCTTTATATAATTTCTGATAAAATTCTTGAAAAATCTTCAATTTATCTTTCATTATATTACACCTCTTGCCTGTTCTATCTTTAACTACCCCAATCATGTTTTTTAATCTTCTATTTTTGCAGAGTCTAGCTAATAATTTTGAATTTTTATTGCTAAATTCAAAAAAATTCCTTTCTATACATCAAATCCCTCTGAACTTTCTCTATCTCTAAATTTTCTAGTTCCTTTCCCTTTGCCTGAATTTCTGCCAATATCCTTCTATCTCTTTCAAAAAAAAACCTTGCTTTCCAAATTTCTCAATTCTTCTTCCAGTTTTTTCACGTTTATCTCCTTAATTTTTTTCAGTTTACAGGATTCCCTTATTGTTATTCCTCTTGAAACTGCTTTCATCGTGCCCCACAACAGGCCTAATTTCGTACCTCCTGCTTCATTTATTGTCCATAATTCTAACCATTCTTTCTTTATCTTTTCTATTACCTCTGGGTACTGGAAAATGTTAATATCCATTCTCCATTTTTTAGAGTTTTTATAATCTTTTTTAATCTCAATCTCCATTAACATCAAAGCATGATCTGTTATTTTTATAGAATTAATCTCAGTATTAACTATTTTAGGAATTAAATCTTGAGATTTGAATATGAAATCTATTCTGGAATAACTATTATATACTGCTGAAAAATAAGTATATCTTCTTTCATCACCTTTCATTACCCTCCAAATATCTTTGTTGTTGACGGAGCTTGATGGCTTGTTTAGTAAAGTTTTTACAATAGGAGCAGGAGGCTGGCTGGTGCGATTCTCCCAAACAAAAAAGACAAGAATCGTGGCCGTCAGAAACAGGCAACTTATTAGTGCACGAAGTGCACCTCTTAAACGGTCCTGTCGGGGCCATAAAAGGCGGGAAGGGAGGGTGAAGGGGGGGCGGATTACGGAAAAAAGTGGTAAAACGATCGAAAATCACAAAGGAGTAACGAAAATAGTATTAAAGAACAGTCTATTTCTAAATATGAACGACACGATGTTTTATGCCTCCCCAGGAAAAAGAACCAATCTGCGCAAACGGAGAGCTCAGAAGAAGATGAGACCTCAGCGGTGGCAAAAAGGAACTGAGGTAATCACCACGACGGGCGGACCACGTGTACTGGGGGTGGTGGTCCTAGTGAACACATGTTTGAGCTCTAGAATATTCCGGAGACCTCTGTTGAAGCGCAGATTAAACCCATGAGTGTGCATTCACAGAGACCACGAAGAAGAACTATTATATACTGCTGAAAAATAAGTATATCTTCATCACCTTTCATTACCCTCCAAATATCTTTCAATACCTTCTTGCTCAATATTGTATTTCTTTGGAGAACATCATTCCGATCATAAAAAGTTTTATCCTTTATCTTATCCATAACTGTATTGAAATCCCCTGCCATAATAACATAACCCTTCTTTACCTTCTCCGTTTCTTTAATAACCATGTCATAAAAATCTCCTTGTTTATTATTAGGTGTGTAAACATTAACCAAAGTATATTCTTCCAAACCCATTTTACCCTGTATTATTATAAATCTACCATTACAATCTTTTACTACCTGTTTCACAGTAAATTCACAATTTTTAAAAATTATGATTGCCACACCTCTAGATTTAGACGTTCCAAAGTTTTTTTCATGTCTATATTATTCATCTTAAGTGCGTTGACTCCATCTTCTGATTGATGAGTCTCTTGCAAAAAGGCAATGTCCACTTATTTTTCTTCAATAATGCTTCTATTCTTTTCACTATTGATCCCAGGCCTTTCACGTTTAAAGTGGCTAGTCTTATTCTCTTGCCCATTTCAGTTGAAAGTCTCTCCTCCTAACAGGCCCTGTGTGCAACCCATCCCCTCAACAAACAAACAAAAATACACTAAAAATTAAACTCAACATAACCGAAACATATAATGCTTTACCCCTAACAACCCACTGAACATTTATCTTTTTTCCCACCCCACCATATTCCCCCGCTATAACTACTAGCGAGGGCAAAAGGTGGGGGGGGGGACGCCACCATTCTCCGGCGGAACTGCAACCAGAACCTCGCCTCTGCTCTTTTTATCAATTTTTCGCATTTCTTCTTAATTTTTGATAACACTGAAACCCCCTTCTCCACCCCCTCTCTTCCCTGTAATTATAAGTAAATGAACAAATAAAATCCAGAATTATTAATAATTTTAGTTTTATTATTACTGTTGCTATTTATTATTAATATAATTAGTATAGTTAATACTAAAAACTAGAAAGAAAAAAAGTGAAATTTTTTTTATATAAATTAATGAAGGAAAGAGAGAAGAAAAGTAAAAGTAAAAAAAAATTAAAAGATTTAGAAGGGGGGAGACAACAAGTGGTCCGTCTTCTAACCCTTCAGGAATCTGGTCCTTTCTGCTTCAACCTTCTGTTTTTTTTGCTTGAAGTCGGAGTTAACTCCTGACCTCCATCTTCGTCCTGTCAGAGTTTCCACGCCTTCAACAGGTCTTTACCTTCTTCACATGAGTAGATTTTATACAGAACCTGATCTTTCCAAATTTTCAAAAAAACAGGATGAACCCCATTGGTATTTGAGATTATTTTTGATCAATACTGCTGTAACAGGCTTAATAGATTTTCTCCAATTTAAAGAGTCACTGCTTAAATCTTGGAAAATCTGCAGCTTAGTGCCTCTGTAGACCAGCTGGTCTTGTTTTTGTTTAATTTCTCTCATAAATTGTTCTTTCTTTATATCATTAAAAAACTTCACCACCACTGGTCTTGTCCTTGGGCTTTTGGGATTACCAACAAAATGAGCTCTTTCTATGTCCTGTTCATCCAAGTGTTGTGTGCCCATTATGGAGTTAACCCACATTATAATCTCTTTTTTGAGGTATTGTCCATGTTGCAATTGAAAATTCATTATTTTAATGTTGGACCTTCTGGAATTGTCTTCCAGATAAATCAGCTTTTTGTTCGTTTCACTGATTCTCTCATCCAACCTGCTTATCTTGGTCTCATTTGCTTCTGCCCTGTCTCCCACTTCCTTAAACTTTCTGTTTGACAATTTTCAACTCCTGTGTCATTCCTACGACTTGATCTTGAAGTTTATTAATGCTCATTTCAATAGACTTGGCTCGTCTCGCTGCTTGCTCAAACTCCTGACTCATTTTACAGGACATGTCCTTCACAACCTGTGTCAGTTCGTCCATTGCTTCTTGCTTATCTATAGCTTGGGATGGTGAAACTTTGCTCTCTGACTCTTTTTTTCTAATGCAGCCTCCACCCTCCTCAAGCGTTCCAGACTGCGATCCGATGGCTTGTCAGAATTTTTATCTAAAGCTATCTAAAGCTTTATCTTTTGTCCAAGCAGGAATTTTAACAGCCTTGTCCTACCTCTTTAGCATAGAGAAGAATAATTAGGAATGAATATTGTTGTCGGAAGCTCTCATTAGAAGCAGGGCTCTAAAAACTCTAACAGCTTATCAGACTCAAAAACGAAAGCAGTATTCCACTCTAAATCAACACAGTCTTTAAAGAGTTTAACTAGATGTACACATTCCTTATCTTTCCCTCCGAAGGTTTATGTAGAAAAAAACAGTCTTCAAAAGGAAGAAATGCATTTTAAAAGTTGTTTACCATATCGGCAATGCGGAGGTTTAGTTCTTCGCTGCCCATTCCTCCCGAGCGGAAGTGACATCCTTTTCTGTTTTCTACTTTCTTTTGCTAAGTTTTTACGGAACTTTTGTCAGATTTCAGGAATTTTCCTGCAAAATGTCCATTCAACATACACATGTATGAATACACAGCTTCCCTCTCCCCCCACCCCACAACACACAAAGGCCTGTTTGAAGATTTTATCGCCTGTGTGATTTTCTTCTTCTTTTAAATAAATTTAAACAAGAACCAATACAGATACTTGGCTGAACATCTGCATTGGAAGAGCTATTTCACAGCCAGGAGAGTAGTAAGAAATAGGTATTCACTCGGTTTGCACTGCAAGTAAACACACCTCTTTTTATTTGAGCGATGCTTCTGGGCTCATAGCCAGTTTGATATTTAATTAAAGTCTACTCACTCTTGATTCTCTCTCAGTAATGTGGTTACCATTTCTAACAGCCATTGAACAAATTTCATTAAGCACACTAAGCATCTACTGCATTTCCAGATGTTCTATGGTGTGATACTGAATGAAGCAACAGTCTGAATACTGACTTATTCAACAGAAACAAACAAAGCAACTCTTTAAACCAGTAAAATCTCAGGGCTATCTCTCTGCTGATAGATAGTCTGAAGGGGGGGGGTACCCTCCCCTGCATGGAAGCCTGACAAGTCCCTAGAAAGGCTGCATCTTCTCACCAGCTCCATCCTGCCAAAGGATGGATGCATCCTATGCAGATGCATTCCTCCACTAATTTCCTATTTGGAAGAAGGAGTGCTAGAAGAAATTAAACTAAGAATCCTTATTTTCTAGAGAGTGAAAAATACTACTTACACCGTACCTTAAAGATGGCCAAAAAAAAAAAAAAAAAAAAAAAAAAACCTTCATTTTACCTGCATAGGGTATGCCTAATGATAAATCCTAAGAGTCTCATTACTATAAATAAAAATGAGAATACGAAATGTCCCCACAACGTTTATGGGTTAAGGAAACGTAGAAAATTAAATTGACTGTTTTCTATAAGTTTAAAAAAAACATTAGAGGTGAAAACAAAATAGAAGTAAAAAAAACCCAAAAAAATGTGGTAGCACCTTAAAGACCTAATTGAAACTGATTACATTTCTAAGGCAAAACAGATTCTACTCTGCTCTTGTGGTCATCCATTGTCTGGGGTAATTCACACCCTATTGCAACTGATTATAAAGAAAAGCTTGTAGAAAAGTTCATCAATGACTGTAAATAGCCCATCTAATTAACATTCATGTTACCCTACCATTGTTATTTTATGACAGAGGTTCTCACATTCTTTACAGCGCAAAGCTTCTACCAATGACCTGCATATCAGAGACAATGCTTAACACCCACTGACATTCTTACCAACCAACCACCATTACTGTCTTTTAGTATATATACCTTGATGCTATGTATAGATATTTGCCATGTTATATCTCCTGTCTTATGTCTGATGAAGTGGACTTGTCCACGAAAGCTCACTCTAAAAAATATAAAAGTTAGTCTTTAAGGTTCCATTACGTTTTTGTCTTTTTTTACTTTCTATTTTTATTTTGTTTTCATCTACAATGCTTGCACAGACCAACATAGCTACCCCTTCTACAACTTTTAAAAAACAAACTCCTTACAACTCTGACAGATGAAGGAACTAATTTTTTTTACTGGTATTTAGACAAAAACTACTTGAAAATCCAGGTTCAGTATTAGCCCCCAATGTGTTAAAAAGGCACCTACATTTCTGCAGCTAACCTAACCTGAGTCTGGACCATTCCTACAGTGGAAAGATAAATTCATGTTTGTCACCCATATTTTCGAGAAATATGGGCATGATAAAAAATATACATCTAAACACCACTGAATACATGGCACACAGTCACATAAAACCTGAATATTTTATTCAGTCTGGCTCACGTTTTGACTGACCAAGTTTGAAGTACAGCGAATCACCTCCTGACTTTTTTTTTGTTCCTGGAGACTACTACACAGCCAGTGGCTTTCTGACTGTTCTAACATGTTCCATATTGTGTAGGCTTGCCTCAGACAAAATAACAACCTTGGTTTGCTTTAAACCAGGAGCCAAGTAAACTCATGGAGGTCAAGGACATCAACTGTTAGCAACATGCTTTCCTGTATATCAACTGACGAGAAACATGAGATGAAAGGTACTGTGTTACATTCATGCTCTGCTGGTTGGCTTCTCATGGGCAACTGACTGGCCATTGGTCTTCAAACTGATTAGTCTTTGATCTGATCAAGCATGACTTACGGTTTTAAAATAACGACTTTCTTCCAATTAGTATTACTACTGACTCCTAATCATGGGAAGGGGAGACAGATGTACCATATCATGTGAATTCAGCAGCTGCTTCTTCTTTTCAATGAACTCATGTCCGCTTTCATATTGCTTATACCTTGTATGATCTTACAAAGAAATTGCAGTAATCTGATGGCACAAGAGAATACTTCCCCATACACCCTTAGGAGACAGCCACACACCTGTGAATGTTACTGGAAACTTACAGACACAAAGACATCCTTTGAAGAGTCACGATGGAACACTGCCTACTACCACCTCTGGTATGTATCTATGAAAAGACCCAGGGGCATGGGCATTCTAGCTAATGTAGTTAACGCACACCAAGCACTGGGAAGAAGGTTTACACATTTATCGTTCAACAGAACTCTTAAGATTTCCATTCACTATGATCTGAGCCAAACGGTTTCACATGCAATTTAAGATCCTCAATACGTGTTTCCATGGGATGCAGGTTTCCAGGAAGCGAAAGGAAAAGAAAAAGATGCAGCATGTTGTCCTCTACTTCCATCCCTGCCAAAACCAAACCAAACCAAATCACCCCATTTGCTTGTTTGTTTCATTTTTATACCACCTGTCCCTTATCTGGCCACCCAATCTTTATCACCCAATAACTGTATTTTACAATCCCTCAAGAAAGTAATTGAGCACAGTCCATCATTATTTTGCAAACTGTGTATATTAGGCTCAATTCTGAAATCTTAACTTTTAGATAGATAGATAGATAGATAGATAGATAGATAGATAGATAGATAGATAGATAGATAGATAGATAGATAGATAGATAGATAGATAGATAGATAGATAGATAGATAGATAGATAGATAGATAGATAGATAGATAGACATATGTATCATACAATGGAAGACATTAGCTATTACAAATTCAGAGTTTACCAATATTAGTTGCATCTAGTGATGTTTCTGAGCACACTCGAAAGCAAAACGTGAAGTGGGTGAAATTTTAGTGCTTGGTGTAACTGTATTGTTACCTGCAGCACTACCAAAAGCAGACTTTTGTCAAAGATCTAAACTGTAATAATTAATTTAATTCACAATGCAGGATTTTACCACTTCATCTCTGGGCATAGTCAAAAATTGACTCTTGCAGATGAAAGTGGGCTTCTGTTTACAGGTCGCTTCTGACCCAGCTGATCATTTCTGTTTTTAAAAATCTGCTCTGGAAGGTAGGCAGGCTTCTGAGTCCTCAGAGGAAGTGATGTTAATGGTCACAGAAGGAGAAATAAACAACAAAAAGGTCCTGTCCCATCCTCCTCTTCACTGGGAGGAATGTTACGAGCATCAACCCACTGAGGAGGATGCTTGCATGAGCAGAATGAAACATGGGATCCAGCCTACTGTATAAAGCATTAGATAGACAGCTATGGACATAGCTAGCTGTAAATAGTATAACTATGTACCACGAAGTCAATTCTGATGTAAGGGGTTTTTTTAAGGTAGAAAGCACTCAGAAGCAGCTTACTCTTCCTATCTCCTAGGGGTGCCCTGGGACTGTGCAGCTTGCCCACGGCCGGCTACAGCTGGCTCTACTCATAGGATACACAGTGGGGAATTGAACTCCCAACCACTGGCTCGACAGCCAGACACCTAAACTATCCAGCCAGCTACAACAAGGTATTGTGTTCTCGAAGGTTTTCATGGCCAGGATCTGATGGTGGCTGTGAGTTTTTTGGGTTGTTTGGCCGTGTTCTGGAGGTATTTTGGCCTCTGGTTCTGCAGCCAGGTACCTGAGGGTATAGCTACACAAGTAGCAGGGAGTGAGCCTGTGTGGGCCCACTTGGGAACAGTTAGGCTCCTGCCAATATTGTGATGTGGCTTAATAAGTGAGTAATTAGTGACTTCCCTCGGTCAGCTGAAGGCAACGGAAGTGAAAAAAAAAATTATTTGGCTCTATGTACACTATTTCCAAAGAACTATAGAATGAAACCAGAGATATTATCAGGCAAGAAGGCAAAAAGCCAATTCCTGTAGTAAAATATATACTATAATCTGTAATTAGTTCAATGAAGCTGTCCTGAGCTATTCTAACAGAAAGTCACATAAAGTGGGATTTAACCTTGATGTGGAATATTTAGACATTTCTTACTTGGTCAGCAGCCCCGTTCTTAATTGTCAACAGTACAACCATGTGAATGCTGACTTGGAGGTAAGCCCCTGTGAGTTTAACAGGGAAGCATCCCAGCAGCCATGCTCAACAGGGGCCATATGGCCCCCCCGGGGGGGTTGGGGTTGGCATATTTGAAAGGGGCCACATACTCAAAACAATTCTTCACACATCACCTTCTAAGGTTATGTAACTTACACACTCCTGATTCAACTGATATATATTTCATATATTGTGTTTATGGTTGCAACAACAACAACAAAAAGGTTGAGAATGGATGGAGCATTGCCCCACCGGATCCGAATTATACTGTGCATACTGTACTCTGGAATTATTTGCAAACTGCTTCCAGTCCTATTAATAGAAACGAAGACAAGCAAAGACAAGCATTCACCCTGCAGGTCTGATAGGGAGATCTGATCCTAAACTGTGTAATATAAATATGACAATGATAGTCATAGCACCACAGACATCTGTATGGCTGGACCAGCCCTCTGTCACTGGTCCTATGCAAACTCTTCTTTGCTGGTAGCAAATATTCGTCAGATTAGCGGCCTGCCTTCTTACTACTTGGCAGCAGGCACGGACTACTTTCCTGAACCATCTTGGCCAATTTATATTTCCGTTCCCTCCCTAAGTAAGCCTAGAGCTGGCTGATAGAAGGTCTTTTATCTGCTTGAAACTAAACAAGTCAGCTACTGTGCACTTATATACTGAATAATCATTTACAGCAGATGTAACTTAAACATTCCTTCTGTTTTCTTTAGCTGTCAACACTTTCTGGGTTTCTGCAGGCTGAAAGCATTACTTCTAGCACTGCAATAAGGGAAGCAGATTTTGAGAAGTTTGCTCCGTCTCTCAGAGACTTCTAAGAAAAATAACGCCGTTCAGCCCTTCATGCTCAATTGCTCTCAGCTGCTCATCCACCATATCCGAGGGGCTGTTATAAACTCTTGCTCACTAAAACAAGAACTTCCTTTAAACAGTCAATGAAAAAAAGAAAAGAAAAGAAAACCTATATACACTAAGATTATATGAGGACAACCAGGATTGTCGAACAGGGTTCCAACCGCAAGAGTGCTTTCTTCTGTCTAGAGCATGGCCTTTATTTCAATTCATGTTCTAGCGTTCTAGTTTCCATCATCATCCTCTATTGTTCAAAACATGATAGCTGTTCTCTTCCTACATGATGGGGGAATGATGGGTATACTTCTATAGACATATTTGCAATGAAAAATACAGCTTTCTTTCTTTGTTTGTTTGTTTTGTTGATTGATTGACTGACTGATTGATTGATTGATTGATTGATTGAATTTGTACCCCACACCATCTGGCAACTAGGCCACTCTGGGCGGCTAACAACAGTATAAACAATATTAAAACACGATAAAAATAAATAAATTTGTTGTTGTTGTTGTTGTTTAGTCATTAAGTCGTGTCCGACTCTTCGTGACCCCATGGACCAGAGCACGCCAGGCCCTCCTGTCTTCCACTGCCTCCCGGAGTTGGGTCAAATTCATGTTGGTCGCTTCCATGACACTGTCCAACCATCTCGTCCTCTGTCGTCCCCTTCTCCTCTTGCCTTCACACTTTCCCAACATCAGGGTCTTTTCCAGGGAGTCTTCTCTTCTCATGAGATGGCCAAAGTATTGGAGCCTCGGCTTCAGGATCTGTCCTTCCAGTGAACACTCAGGGTTGATTTCCTTCAAAATGGATAGGTTTGTTCTCCTTGCAATAAATTAATACAAGCCAAATAGGGTAAATTAAAACAGAAGGCAATGAAGGTGGTAAAAAGGGTGATGGAGAGGATGAAAAAAAAAAGATGTTAAAAGGGAGGCCAAGGTCTTAATGCTCCGGGAAAGCCTGATGGAAGAGCCAAGTCTTCAATGCTCGTTTAAACCCATCCAGCGAGGGTGCCAGGCGGATCTCAATGGGCAGGTTGTTCCATAGGTGGGGGGCGACCGCCAAGAAGGCACGGTTTCTTGTTCTTTCCCTCCAGGCTTCCTTCGGGGTCAAGGTCCTCAACCGCCCTGCCTGTGAGGAACGGGTATTATGGACAGATCTGGCTGGAAGCAGGCGTTCTGATAGGTACCGAGGTCCTAAACCATTTAGGGCTTTGAATGTTATCATCATAACTTTGAAGTCGATGTGGAAACGAACCAGTAGCCAATGAAGGGCGGCCAGAGTGGGGGAGATGTGCTGGAATTTCTTCACCCTAGTTATTATTCTGGCTGCCGAATTTTAGACCAGTTGAAGTCTCCGCATCAGCCTCAAGGGTAGCCCCACATAGAGAGCACTGCAGTAGTCTATTCTTGAGATTAACAAGGGCATGAATCAGCGTCGTGAGTGCCCCCACGTCTAGACAGGGACGCAGCTGGGCAATCTTCCGAAGATGGAAATGGGCTGCTGGACCACAGATGCCACCTGGGTTTCCATGGTGAGATCTGGGTCCAGGCAGATGCCCAAGCTGCGAACCTCACTCACCTCACAGAATACATTCTTGTATTCTGTGTCTTTTATTTGTAGCATGTAGATGACAAAACACTGCCATTCCTTGTTTGTTTTGTATCAAAATATATATGGCACAGTACCGGAGAGGTTGCATACATCTATATATTTCATCTCTACCACTTGTTTTTTAGAAGAGCAGAGGAAAATTGCCTAATAAATGAGATGGTAAGAAGCTGACTTGTTCAAAGTTTGGATTTTGGCTCAAACCAAAGGAACCAATCTGGATTTTCTTTGTGAGCTACCCTTTTGCTATTAAAACTAGTACAGTAACTCTTCAACTAGCTTCACTAAAAAGAAAAAAGAAACCCGAACAACGATTATTTGATAACGGACAAACTAAGCAAAAAGGGAAAAAACAAAAAATAAAATTGCACAACCATAAGCCAGCAGACATTAGACATCTATCCCTTATCCAGACCAAAGAAATCAATTGCAGATATGTCACAGATGGACAGAAACAGAAAGTATGCAAAAAACAAAGTGTGCTGCTTATAAACTACCCCATAGTGCTTAAAGCTCTCTCTGGGCAGTTCACAATTTAATTATGCAAGCTACATATTGCCCCTCCCCCCAGCAAGATGAGTACTCAGTTTACTGACCTTGGAAGGCTGTAAGGCTGAGCCAAACTCTACTTGAGCCTGGGATTAAATTCTAATTGTGAGAAGAGTCTTCACTGCAGTACTGCAGTTTGACCACAGCACCACAAGCGTCCTTAGTGTCTGAATTCCATCCATAAAGAACTAATGATAATAAACTATGAATGCTTACTTAAATATGAATAGCTCAGTTGCAGTAAGTTAACCCAAAACACTTAACATCAGTCTACCAGTATAGGAATGCTAGAAATACTGCCAGTTTATAAGAAACTGACACATTATATTCTTAGTAATTCATAATTTGTTTTAAAGGGCAAAGTATCCTGCAATCGTCATCCAATTCCTTTATAATAAAAATCATACAGATCACATTATTATTTCTGTTTTAAAGCGAGAGACTGGATCGATGCACAGGGACAATGCATTTCTCAGGGCCATCCCATAACTTCAATATGAAAGTGAGATGCACCCTGGGGTTTCAAAAGTCCAAACCCACTTCCCTATCCACACCAACACCTCAGCTGAAGAAAAAGTGTTCTGGAATAACATAGGATGTGCAACATGCTGATAGTTAGGACTGTACAGCCCTGTCCGCGTGGGCCAAAGCATCATCTTCCCCAACTACTGTGTACAAGCGGCAGTAAGCCCCTATGTTTGTCACAAGACCAGTGCTGGGTTTACTTATCATATCTGGTAGTTCCTTTTCAAGACTGCAGTCTTCTTAAGGCAGCTTCCAACAGAAACAGTAAAAGCACTAATATCAAATAATTTTAAGTACACCATAAATGTGACCAATGTTGTTCTTAAAAGCCAGTTAAAATAAAATACAATTTCAAATATTTAGCAGCAGCAAACACCATAAAACATTTTTTTTTTCAGTTAAAAGCCAAAGAAAAAGCCTTTGCCCCAAAGACTGGTGAACTTTACTTTACTGGACCATTTTAAACAGATGTTAAAGATTCCCTTCAAACGTTCTAACACCATTGGAAAGAAAGCAACATTAGCTATAGATCTCTCCAGAGAAAATTACACAGGGCAAGGGGGCAAGTGGATGCACAGAGGACAGAGTGACAGACTAAGACTCGGGAGGCCTGAGTTCAAATCCCCACTCAGCCATGGAAGCCCTCCAGGGGGTGCGAAACTGGCAAAACCACTCCTTAAATATCTCAGTTACCTTGAAAGCCCTATTAGGGTTGTCATGCGTCAGTTCTGATTTGATGGCACATAACAACTACAAAGGCAACTACTGAGAATGCATTCTCTGGTGCCTGCAATCCTTACTGATCCTGGTGATAGGCTAATTAGTAGGGCTTCCAATAATAACTTTAAAGCACAGACAGGTTCAAACAGGTGTGCAGCTCTATCAATACGTGATGAACCTCTGTATCAGAAATTTTTCTTCACCCAAAGTACTCTTGGACTAAGCTTCAGTTTGTTTGCTCTCATCCATCTGGAAACTACCTCCAAGCATCTATGCAGTAGTTCCCTTGCCTCCCTACGATTAACAGGTTAAAAACAAACCCAGAGCTGTGTGTTAACAGCATACTGAGGCTGACACTGCAACCCAGAACTTTGGATGACTTCTCCCTGCAGTTTCACACTAAAAAAAAAAATCATGAGTGGCAAGATGGGACATGCAGTGATACTGAAGACTTTCCAAGATAGACCAACCAGGTAAGTTCACAGCCACTGTAAAAAAAAAAATGACTTTAAGCAGCCACATGATCCAGAAGTATATCGCAATCAATAGGATCAAAGGCTACAGAGAAGGGGAACACAAGGTCACATTTCTACAACCATTCCTCAGTTTAAGTCACCCCGTTTTGGTCAGAAACTAAGGGTATATCTGTGATCAAATTGGGCTTGGAGTGGCAGCTCTTCTTCTGTATTATGTGGCCCTACAGTTCAGTTGTGGAGGGAGGAAGGGGAAGATTTTACAGAAAACAATGATATGCCTGTTGCTGTTCCTTATTATTTTTCTTGGTGGCTTACCTGTGCGTATTCTCTCTCAATGGCAGCTTTCTTCTGACTGAATGTCCTACAAGAAATAGGAAGAAATTTCATTAATGCATAAATACCACAGTTCAAGTGCAAGAAATATACGTCTTCAGTAGAATCATAGAATAATTGAGTTGGAAGGGGCCTACAAGGCCATGGAGTCCAACTCCCTTCTCAGGGCAGGAATCCAAATCAGATGGTTCTCCAATTTCCCTTTGAATGCCTCCAGCGTTGAGCGCTCACCACCTCCTGAGGCCTTAGGTTCTCTTTTCATACTGCTCTAACAGTTAAGATGTTTCCCCTGATATTCAGCCTAAATCTGGCTTCCTGAAGCTGGATCCCATTATTACGTGCCCAGCACTGTGGAATAATCAAGAACAGATCCTGCCCCTCCTCTGTATGACTATCTTTCAAGAATCTGAAAAGTGCTATCACATCTCCCCTCAGGCTTCTTTTTTCAAAGCTAAACATGCCCAGTTATTTCAGTTTTTCCTCATAAGGACTGGTTTCCAATCCCCTGGTTATCCTTGTTGCCCTCCTCTGAACATTTGCCAGTTTGTTAGCATCATTCTTAAAGTACAGTGGTGCCTCGCAGACAAAAGTAATTTGTTCCGCGAGTAGCACCGTATTGCGAAATTTTCATCTTGCGAAAGCGCGGTTTCCCATAGGAATGCATTGCAATGCATTCCTATGGGAAACCTCGCAAGACGAACGAATTATTTTCGGCTTGCGAGGCATCGCTCTTGTGAAATAAACATCGTCTTGTGAAGCACGGCCATAGGAAACGTCGACTTGCGAGTCACCACAACAATCGCAAAACGCTTTCGTCTTGCGAGTTTTTCGTCGGGCGAGGCATTCGTCTTGCGAGGCACCACTGTACTATGTCTAAAACTGGACACAGTACTCAAGATGAGGCCTAACCAGTGCCAAATAGAGGAGAACTAGTACTTCATAGGATTCAGAGACTATTCTGTTAATGCAGCCTGTATTTAGCTTGTGATCTAAAACAATTCCAAGATCTTTCTTGCTCATAGTATTACTAAGCGAAGTGCCCTCCATCTTGTAATAGTGCATTCCCACGCCCCAGGTGTAGAACTTTGCATTTATCACTGTTAAATTTCATCCTATTGGTTTCAGCCCAGTATTCAAGCTTATCAAGACGGTTTTGAATTTTGTTCCTGTCTTCCAAGGCATTAGCTATTCCACCCAATTTTGTGTCATCTGTAAATTTGACATGTATTTCCTGCACTCCCTCATCCAAGTCATTACTAAATATAGCTCTAAATGTACTTATTTGAAGCACTTTGTAAGTCAATTCTGACTGATGAAAAGGAAAGCATCAAGAGCAAAACTGCCCTGTGATTAAACCATACCGCCTTAACAAACAGAACACACACAGCTTTATAGGTTTTAAAACGTTTTAGAAAAGGAGTTCTCAAAGATCCACGGTAATACCTGCTAGTTGCAACACATCTGGTTTTGTTCTGCTTACTCAGATCTAGAACTAATTTTAACCAGAAGCCATCCAAAAGACATTGCTCCGATTCCTCCTCTGTATACTTCACCACCTGTTCGCAATGCAAGACTCCAAACTTCTCCCCAGAACTACTCTAACTGAGATATAAACTTCCAAACATCATCTCAGGCTGGAGAAAGCCTTGTCAGGCACTTAGGTATCAACCGGCAGTAAAGCTAAAGATACGACACAGGGCCAGCCAGACCTTGGGGAAGACAAAACGTTTTGGATAAGAGTTCCCAATATTCTCCACTGGCTGCGCTGGCTGGGGAAGTATGAAAGTTGTAGTGCAAAACTTTTCCAAGCTCTGCAAATAGTCTTTAGTATGAAAAACATCACTTTTATTTTAGCTGTAGTGCTGATCTGTGCAAAGAAAGAAAGAAGCACTCAGATTTTAATTCAGTGTTTCAGGGATCATCGGTAAGAATTGTTATCTGACTACTGATCAAAAATGACTTCAAAGGTTAACAGCTGCAGCAGAGCCACTGATTATACAACAGGAACAGATACGTTTTACAGGTGCAGAACCTAAGTGACACTTAAAAATTCTGCAAGGAACTTAACTTCAACAGGAAAACCCTCGAGCCAACCCCTTGACCCCATGCCCTGAAAATTAGGTCTACTCTCATTCTTCCTAAGTTTTGGAAAAAGCCTAATGAGTTGCTGCTGCTGTTCTTAAGTTGTTGCATTTTATAAATGTCACAACGACTCTTGTTCTCAGCCTCTAAGGTGACAGATTGGAACATCCTTCCTTTACAAAGAACATACAGCATGATGGGCAGAAACTGGATAGAGCCCTTGTACCCACTTGGCAAGTCCTCCTCTGGCTGCTTTTAATAAGCCAGGAAGGGCAAGTATCCAACACACATGTGGTGGCTTTAATCTCTCCAAGGATCCTGTCCACACCCTCAGGCTGCACAGACTGAAAAATCTCCACTATAACAGGACAAGCAGAAGCCAAAGTTGGACTGACAAGATCTGCATACACTATAGTGTCCAAGTCAAGAGCAAATTTGAGTGACCTGGTCTTCAAAATGCCATGCAAATTCTTCACAGTGGCTACTGAGTGGTCAGCTTCTTGTTCACATGTAACAGGTCCACAACCACCCAAAACAGCTTCGCTGGCCAGTTGTGTGGAGAACTAATGGCTTTTCAGAGGAAAATCATTTTGTTGCTGCAGACTCAGCCAGAACGCAGGGCTTCAAATGTGGTCTAGGCTGTGTACAGTCAGATTTACTCAGTTTTCTGCTATCATTGCTCTAGCCTCTGTTCCATGCACGTCATCACAACTAACTCCCTAGTTCATGGGGGCATGGGCTAGTGTGGCTCCACTGCATGATGGGAACACTTAGGAGCAATCGTGTGCACAGCCCTGGCCATTTCCCTATTCCAGAGGTTAACCAGAGATTCGACAGAACTGCCTGCCAAGACAACAGAAAACTCCCCAACAGTCATCATGAAACCACTTGGATCCTTCAGTCTGTGGTGGCGGATCACCTTAATTGGTCCCTGACCCCTGCAGGGGCTTTGATAAGTCTAAACCTTGTCAGATGATATTTGTTCCTGACAATGGAATTACAGAGATCCTTCACACCCAAATTATTATCGACAGGCCCAGCACAGAAAACCAGGTCCAGAGTATGCCCTGCAAGATATCTCTTGGAACAGTCCCATCAGTGTGGAAAGGCTGGCCTTGGCACAGATGTTGAAATCCTACAGCAGAAGAAGCCAAGGAGACTCACTTCCAAGACCAACTCAGCCAGCTCAGGTTGCTGAGCAGCAGAGTGTGCAACACACCAAACAGAATCGCTGTTCTGTCCTGGACACCGTTTTCAGGTAAACAAATTCAAACCCAGAAAACTAAGGAATGGGGCACCTGGTAACCTACCTCCCCTCTCCTCATACCTAACCTGTTGCTCCAAAGAAAACCTTGGTGGACAGAACTGGGAGGAGCCAACTCCCCCAGCCTCATCCAAGCAGGTTTCCATAATGCAAGCCAGGTCAATGTGCTCATCCAGAATCAAATACAGTACTGGATAGCTGATGCTTTCCCCTTTATTGACCTGGCATTCAGCAGCAGTATTTTCAACCCATAGGGACTGTCACCAATGCTTATCCAGGCTATGTAATTTAGGAGACAATTTGGGGGTAGCAAACATCCTACTTCTTCCTCTCTCCTGATAATATGGTTCTGATGAAATATCTGAATGATGAGCCTCCATGATTCTGATGAAATACCTGAATAATGTTTCCTAGATTATTTTAAGAAAGAAACAGAGTTAATAAGTGCAAGTAGTCAGGGTTGTATGTACAGAATGTGGTGACTGAGTACCCTGGCTTTTCTCCTTTCTTCTTCATAGGGAATCCTTCAGTTTCTTTTGGCATAGAACTTTAATTTATTTAACACTTCATACACAACCATGTGCATAAGTTAACAACAGTTTGCAGATCCTCCTCTCAGGAAGCAGCCTTGAAGGATGAATTAAATTTGTGCATGCTTCCTCTCACATAAGCTTTACCTTCTATAAACCTTCCCTTCAAGATTCTTGAACCTCTTCTAAAGATTAGCAGATCGAAAATGCAAATTGTGTAGATGCTCAATGGACGTCAAGATGGAAAGCATCAATAGTAATAACTAAGAACGTCTTTGAAGTACCAAGAAAGGTAGCATTCTGACTTACTTTCCCAAATATAAACTCTAAATTCTAGAACAAAGTAAAAATAACCTTGGTCACATTGCATAAATAGGCTATAAATAGGCTGTATTTGAAATTTGGTGTTTTGAAAATTATTCATCTCTCGGTGGAGAGAAATACTGCACACTGCTTAGGCCTTTTAAGCTCAGTCATGCACAGGGATTGTCTCTCTCTCTTGTACAACCAGGATTAGCTTTGCCTCATGCCAGGAACAGCTGCTCCTTTTGCAGAAGGAGTGACATTTACCTTGCCGCACAATTCAAATAAGATACCGCCTCCCTCTGTGGCAGCAGAATATACTGAGTAGCTGCACAGAGTCCATCTGAACAATAATTGGTAACACGCTTTTCTCATCTCCTGTCATCAACTCTTGGTTTGCTCTGATGTTACTTTATTATATAAAGAAAAAGCATAAAGTCTTCAATATTTAAAGTCAACATGGATCAGCAATTACATTTTAATCTTTTTATTTGCAAAGAACTGGCTTGGGGAAGAAGCAATGCAAGAGACTGACAGCACCAGGCTTTTATCTTCTTTCAAGGTTTATGTTTTTTTTCCAGCTGTGTTACTGACGTCCCGAGAACAGACATACAAAGCTTTTTTAACCTCAGGACAGTTTATACAGGAATTCTCTTATGACATCTAGACATTTATTACAAAAACATCAAGAGAGAAGAGATTTAAAGAGGCAGAATTCCCAAGAGTAAAGAACCTGTGCTAGAAGCAAAAAAACCCAGTTGCTGATCTAAAACATTACCATCTTATCTTGAGTGATCTGACACACTGCATTTGTACAATGTCAAGAATTTCAGATTTAACGATTTAATTCGGGGGGGGGGGGGGGGCTTTTTCTTTCACCAGCATTCTACTTGAGAATGTTTGGCATTATATATTAACAAAAGCCTTCTGTAACACTCATTAAAATCCTGGAAAGGGCCTATTTGCTTGCATACAAAAAACCCCATCTGTTATGCATTACACACATGTATTCATAACTGCTGTTTTATATGCATGCCTTTGACTTTAATAATTGCTACAAAGGAAGACAGAAGATAGTAAAATGCATTTTCCCCTGACATTTTCATTTTGTTGCTTAGGCAGAAGCCAGAGTTTTCAAGCAGATTTGTGGAGAAAAGACCATTTCCTATCTGAGGTATTTCTACAGCAGGTTTCTAATGCTTAAGTTCAGTTGTTTCAATAAAAGTGCAGAGAGAAAGTAAAGTGTTTTATACAATCAAGGGCAGGATTTAATATATGTGTTTAACTTGAATCAATCATCCCTCATTTTTTTAAAAGATTGCTCATTTTGGGCTAGATGTATATAAACGTGAATCTCAATATTTTACCCTATTTTTAAAAGAGGCATTTTATCTTTAGAGAAGGAACTTTGCTGTGTGACCAGGGGGAGAAGACCCAAAAACTAAGCAGAGCTTTCAGTGGCCTGGTGGGCAACGGCGGCTTATGCACAGCTTCTTATTTTGCTCCTATAGTAATTCCATGTCCTTTTCATATTGCAGACATGCAACACCGATTTCGATGCTATTTTTCACACCACCAAACATCCTGTCAACCAAACAACTGAAGGGGGGGGGGGGGAGAAATCTGTAAAGAGAAGTTAGAAATTTAAAAGCCTCTACTTTAAAACAAATTGTGTATATAATTTAAATTATGCTGATTAGAAAAAAGAGTTTCTAGTATATTACTAGGGCCCAGGTGTAACACTCTCTGATTCTATGGAGCTAATACGTATTAAATGAGTATTGAAAGCACAAACTTTACAAAAATGTCTGTCTGTCTATTTATCTATCTACCTCAACAACAGTGATATAAACACAGCTCCAAACTGGATGTTACAATTTGTATACCCCTGATTTCTTTTCACTAGGACCAGAGCAAGAATTGCTTGAAGAAAGGAAGGATGTGAATTTCTCTTTGAAACAAAAGAAGAACAAAGCCCCAGATATATTAATCAACAGAGGTAGGAGATACATTACATTAAGGAAATAGTCCTTAAAACCCTAAAATGAAATACAAATGCCAATATGTAAGACCACTACATGTATTCACCCTTCCAGTGCCCCTCCTGGAGAAACATAACCCTACTACCAAAACCAAGATGGGACGGGCCTCCTCCTCCTCCTCCTCCAGGGGAAGAGCAGCTCCTGCCTCTCTCCAGCAATCCCCCTCTTTCTCAACTGAAATCTTGAATCACAGCCCCCTTCCTAAGATCTCCCCACCCGTTGGGCTGAACCGAATAGTCTACAGGGGATACATAAGCAAGGAAAATTCATCAGGTTAAGTAGTTTAAGTAAACCCTACCCACTAGAACTGATCTTGCACATTGGAAAAGCAGATTTGGGCTACTTTCACAGGTAGGTAATACCCATTTGCCAAAACAGCATGAGTTTCTACCCAAAAAATCTTCTTCCTTTAGGAAGCCTTGTCATTACCACCCACTGATATTTCTGATTTAAACGCAGGCCCAGGCTCCAGGCTCCCTCATTCTACTTATTGATGACTGCGGCTATCACATGCCAGAAAAGCAACCACAAGTCCGACATTTCAGTCTTGAAAGACACACTCTACCTTGCATTTTGATCAATGCTACACCAGCAGGGGAGATGTTTAAAGAAACAGCAAGCAAAGAGTGTCGCTTTTCACCCCAGCTGTAGCGGAAAGACAAGAAAGCTCCTTGAGAACAGAACTGCTGGCCAGATGAAGGGAAAAGGCACAGCAGAATCATAGAATTTAAGAATCATGAAGTTGGAAGCAGCCTCTAAGGCCATCAAGTCCAACCCACTGCTCAATGCAGGAATATAAATCAAAGGATATCTGCCAGGTGGTTGTCTAAATTTCTCTTGAATGCCTCCAGTGTTGGAGCGCTCACCACTTCTCGAGGTCATTCATTCCATTGCCATACTGCTCTAACGATTAGGATGTTTTTCCTGATATTCAGCTGAAATTTGGTTTCCTGTAACTTGAGCCCATTGTTGCATGTCCTGCACTCTGGGATCTGAGAACAGATCCTGCCCCTCCTCTGTATGACAGCTTTTCAAATATTTGAAAAGTGCTATCATATCTCCCCTCAGTCTTCTTTTTTCAAGGCTAAACATAACCATTTATTTCAGTCTTTCCTCCTAGAGCTTTGTTTCCAGCCCCCTGATCATCCTTGTTGTCCTCCTCTGAACTTGTACCAGTCTGTCAGCAGCCTTCTTAAAGCACAGTGTCCAGAAATGGACACGATACTCAAGATAAGGCCTAACCAGTGCCGAATAGAGGGGAACGAATACCTCACGGGATTTAGAGACTATACTTTGACTAATGCAGCCTAAAACAGCATTTGCTATTAGCTGTTTTTGAGAGATTATATTTTGAGAGGTGACTGGTGTAAAAACAAAGGTAACTTTATTGTGATCGTAGTTCTCTGAGTGTTCATTTGTGAACTATAGAAAAGGGTCTTGCACCTGTGCAGAGCCACATCTGGCATCCTTTAGAGCTGAGTGACTTTTACGAGGCACCTCCACCCCTTCCTCTAGCTTGCACACTTAGGCATGCCTCAGCGCCTTCCCCTCAGTTCCCAAATCCATTGCCAACAAGAACACACTCATTAATGGTCTGGTCTATTGGAAGATGCACAGGTTGTATGAATTCACAGATGACCACTTGAAGAACCACAGATATGTGTAAGCAACCTGTTCTTCTTTCCATTGTCTTTGTGAATCACACAAATGGCTGATTAGCAAGCTCCCCTACCAGAGGAATGGAATACAAAACAGCATGCCAAAAAGTGGTGTCATCTGGGGCCTACATGCCCAATCCACAATGGCTCATAAATGAAACAGACAGGATTACATTGCTGTCAACATTCTCTCTAAACTGCATGTGTGCACCCCGCCATTGATCCCACGCAGCCCAATTGACATTGCTGTCGATTTGCTTCCAGTTGCGGGCGGAAACCTGTGCATGAGGGGGAGGAGTCCCACACAGCGCTATCAGAAATTAGAGGGAGCCCACTGATTGCTGTTCAGCATACATGTAGCAGAGCAGCTCCTCAAAGAATTACAGTTATTGCTCTGGCAGAACAATGGTGAATAGTAGTCAAGCCACTTGGTAGGCTAGGCTAAAAGCATCAGGGGACTGGGTTGATACTGGGTTTCCCTTCTTACAAAAAGTCTAAGCACCAAAAAGATGAGTTCTGTCAATACAGGAGGCTAAGAATAGAGATGGCCTTCCCTGGTAAGGTTCCCTTGACATTTAGTCCAGTCGTGTCCGACTCTAGGGCACGGTGCTCATCCCCGTCTCCAAGCCATAGAGCCAGTGTTTGTCTGAAGACAGTTTCCGTGGTCACGTGGCCAGCGCGACTAGACATGGAACACCGTGACCTTCCCACCGTGGTGGTACCTATTTATCTACTCGCATTTACATGCTTTCGAACTGCTAGGTTGGCAGGAGCTGGGAAAAGCGACAGGAGCTCACTCCATCGCGTGGATTCGATCTTACGACTGCTGGTCTTCTGACCTTGCAGCACAGAGGCTTCTGCGGTTTAACCCGCAGTGCCACCACGTCCCTGGTAATGAGGTACAAACAAAGAAAGTGAAGGAATGATACCTTGATTAATACGGAAGTTGGCAATTACTTTCAGGAGGAAAGACACCATGCTGTCTTTATGAAAAAAAGGAAAAAGGGAAATCAATGATTTTTAAAATTAAAAAAAATCAATGTTTTTATTTAAATCCTCAAAAAATTCTGATTCTTTTATTTAAATCATGATTTAAATCAAATCCACCCTCAACAGCTCAACAAGGCATTGTAATAGCTACTAGAAACACTGTCCTAAAAATCAAGAGGTGAAAATTCACTGTGGCCATAGGCTCCAATGGTACAGACATGAGTTATGTGAGACAGACAGATAGTGACCGGGCAGTTACTGATAGTGGCTAGAGCACACAAACAGTTAAATCATTTGAGACACTTCTCAATGAAACAATGAGAAAAGTGTGAGGCCTAAGACTGTAGGTCGTTATTTTGCCACCACAGCGGCTCAGAGGTAAATGAAGATGAAGGTAATTACTATAACAATTAGAGTTGTTAGAAATGGTAAGTTACAAGATGTAACAAATTATTTGAAACATTCCCATTTATGGTTGTGTGAACAAATTGTAGACGGCTTACAAGATGATGCTAGCACTCAAAGAATGTCCAGAAGGAAGATCCATGAGGGCAGCTCTTCCGTGCTGTCAATCTCAGGATATTGATATCAGGTTACCATCATGTGATGAAGCCCAGTTGCGATAGGAGAACAAGGTGCTTCCCACAAGACAGTAAGAATAATACTGTGACAGTTGATGTGGCCACCAAGGGGTGATGGGAAGAGCACCTGCTACTTCATCACAACCTTTTCCAGGGCTTCCTCGGTATAGAGTACTCAGACATCATTTAGCATTCCCTTCTTCCAAGGGCATGCTGGGACATATAGCTTGCCCAAGGCCACACAGGCTGTCTTTTCTCCTACAAGGCCCAGTGGGGAATCAAACTCTCACCCTTGACTCTGCAGTCAGGTATTCCAACTCACTCAGCTATCTAGTCAGTCTTTAAGGTGCCACAAAACACTTTGCAAATTTAATGGCAACAGACCTGCAACCCTGGAAGATGCTTGAGAGACTTCACACTACAGGATATCCAGTCTCTGGAGTCAAAATTAAAAAATGACACTTGGCTCCCCATAAAAACAAGGGTGCCAATAAAGAGGAAACAAAAGTCTTTCTTTCCTATACTATTAGTATTTAGAGAATACATAAACACATTTGAAACTATGCAGAGGGAAAGTGTGGGAGAAGCCAATTTGGCCCAGGGAAACAGTGACCCACGCTTCATCCCAGGTCAAAATTCCCTCACTTGTAGGGAAGTATGACGGTCTGGCCCATTACTCTTTAGTTCTCCTGGGACTGCCCAGGCATGGCAAAAACTCTTGCTGTTTATCATGCATGGGCCATTTTATGTTACAGCTTGACCACCCATCAGCAGACTCCCCAATCATATCATATGGTATCTGAGAGTAGTATAATGCAGTTGTACTGGAAAAAAACAACAACCTCAAGGTGCAACAGAAGTTAAAATGGATTATTTTTAAACTGTTTCAAGCACAACACAAACTATCTTGGCAGCAACTACGGATTAAGACAGACAATAACATTCAATGCGAAAGCATATTATATTACATGAATTCCACCTCACTTTAAAACCAGGTTCACATGCATTTAAATGTCTAATGGTTGCATTCATTATTTCACGTATGATGATGCACGGAGTCAAGTGAGCTCTCCTTTACAATTGCATTTGAATTCACAACAGAGGAACTTTAAATTGTTCTTAGAAGCTGGTACTCAGATATGGCACACCTGCCAGCACATCCTGTTTTCATTATCCTCAGAGGTTTCAAATGCAGTAACCAGTTTGGGGTTTGTCAGGCTTTAAAACATTAGACCAAGGAGTGAGCAAAAATCAATAAAGTCTAGATGTCACAGAAACGAGTGTGTTCTCAGAAGAAAGAAATATGGAGCAAGTTTCAAAAACAGTGTTCTTTTAACCTCAATATTTGGCTTCAGTGAGCTTACTTAAGCTACAAGTAACATTTAACCACTGCAGCTCCACATTTAGCAACAAGGTTGAGAGTATGGGGTGGAGCAGACAATAAAAAATCAAATTTAATGGTTCTTAAATGGCCTATTGCCTGAGTAATGAACAAAAGAAAAATTTGACATGCTGTTAACAAAACTGAATTAGCAGCAGGCACCCCACTGAACTCTTTATTACCCTTTTCAGTTCCGGCACTACTATATCGCTCTAGCACAACAGTTCCCAATCTTGAGCAATCCAGGTATTTTCTGACTACAACCCCCAGAAGCCTTCACTACTCGTTGTGCTGGCTGGGATTTTTGGGAGTTGTAGTCCAAGAACACCTGGGTTGCACCAAGTTGAGAATCACTGCTCTAGCACAACCTCATACACAATCAGTCTAAATGGTCCAAATTACTGTTTTGCTTCTTATCTAGTGCGTAAATATGAGAGATAGAAACTATACTGCACTCATTGCCACACTGCTTATTCCTCCTTCCCTTCTAGCTTTTCTGAAGACCTTTCCCAAGGGATGGGAAGAGGGAGATTATTCCTGAACTTTCCAACACATGTCTGAGTCACAAAGTTCAAGGAGAGTGAGTAGCATAACATATTTCTGGTAGATATCAGAGGAATTTATACTTTTATGAGTTGTGGGGTTTTTTTCCACAGCTTTGCTATAACCTCAAGTGAAAGTGACTTGTGGAAAAACAGTTCTGCCTCATTTATGGTATTCAAACAGTAAGATGTCTGACAATGCATGCTTTACAATAGAAGTTAGGCTTGACTAGTCCCTTTGGTCATTTGGGCAAAAGTATCTTTATTTTCCAAGTGGTAAAGCTTTTCCACTGATAGTCTTTCAATCTAACTTTTTCCAACACATTTGTCATCCAACCCAGATAAAATGTTTCAAAAGGTACTTATCTAGCTTTTTCCATAGAAATAAAGGATACAAACTTCATAGCTACTTTTGGAGGATAAATCTGGAAATAAACGATCCAAGAGCTGACCAATACTATTTTTTTAAAGGTTCCCCTTGGCATTTAGTCCAGTCGTGTCCGTCTCTAGGGGGCGGTGCTCATCCCCGTTTCCAAGCCGCAGAGCCAGCGTTTTGTTCGTAGACAGTTTCCGTGGTCACGTGGCCAGCGCGACTAGACACAGAACGCTGTTACCTTCCCACCGAGGTGGTACCTATTTATCTACAGTACTTGCATTTGCATGCTTTCGAACGGCTAGGTTAGCAGGAGCTGGGACAAGTGATGGGAGCTCACTCCGTCGCGTGGATTCGATCTTACGACTGCTGGTCTTCTGACCTTGCAGCACAGAGGCTACTGCGGTTTAACCCACAGCGCCACCACCTCCCTACATGACCAATACTATACAGCTATATTTAACAAGAAGTACCTTGTTGTTAGAGGGACGTGGTGGCGCTGCGGGTTAAACCGCAGAAGCCTCTGTGCTGTAAGGTCTATAGATCTGCAGCTGTAAGATCGAATCCACGTGACGGAGTGAGCGCCCGTCGCTTGTCCCAGCTCCCGCCAACCTAGCGGTTCGAAAGCATGCAAATGCGAGTAGATAAATAGGGACCACCTCGGTGGGAAGGTAACAGCGTTCCGTGTCTAAGTCGCACTGGCCACGTGACCACGGAAGATTGTCTTCGGACAAACGCTGGCTCTATGGCTTAGAAACGGGGATGAGCACCGCCCCCTAGAGTCGAACACGACTGGACAAATTGTCAAGGGGAACCTTTACCTTTACCTTCTTGCTCTAGCTGGCTGGATAGCTCAGAGGTTTGGGTATTTGGCTATGGAGCCAGAGGCTGGGAGTTCGATTCCCCACGGTGCCTCCTGGGAGAAAAGCCAGCCTGTGTGGCCTTGGGCCAGCTGCACAAATCCCAATATGCCCCCTGAAGAAGCCACTTCTAAGTACTACCTGGAAAATCCTGAAAATGTCAGCATTGACTTGATGGCACATGTTTTTTATTTATTTATCCTGTTGTTATGCACCAGCAAGAATTTTCCCACCTGCAAAGATCCTAATGGGATGCTCAAAGTGTGTGAGATATTCAAAGAGTGGTCTGCTATTGTTTGGGATCTCTGTTTGGGATCTTTTTTGCTGTCATGCTGAAGCACACTTTTGGAACTGCAACAGAAGGTGTCTATCTCCGGACTAGATCAGATAGAAAGGTCTTTAATCTCTCTAGATTGAAAGCGAAGACCAAAGTCCAGCTGAAATGCATGAGGGACTTCCTCTTCACCGATGATGCAGCCGTTGTTGCCCATTCTGCTGAAGAGCTCCAACAACTCATGAATCGCTTTAGCACGGCCTGCCAAGATTTTGGACTAACAATCAGCCTGAAGAAAACACAAGTTATGGGCCAGGGCGTGGACTCACCTCCCTCTATTACCATCTCTACACAAGAATTGGAGGTTGTTCATGATTTCGTGTACCTTGGCTCAACGATCTCTGACACTCTCTCCCTAGATGTCGAGCTGGATAAACGCATTGGCAAAGCAGCTCCCATGTTCTCTAGACTCACAAAGAGAGTATGACTTAATAAGAAGCTGACAGCATATACCAAGATCCAGGTCTATAGAGCCTGTGTCCTGAGCACACTCCTGTACAGCAGTGAGTCCTGGACCCTTTGTGCACGGCAGGAGAGGAAGTTGAACACGTTCCAGATGTGTTGTCTCCGACGCATTTTTGGTATCACCTGGCAGGACAAAGTTCCAAATAGAGTAGTCTTAGAATGACCTGGAATTTTTTAGCATGTACTGTATTTTTCGCTCTATAAGACGCACTTTTTCCTCCAAAAAAAGTGGGGGGGAAAGTGTGTGCGTCTTATGGAGCGAATACTGTAAAAAAAAAAAAAAGGGTGCAATTTAAATTCTAACTGTAGGTGGTGAAAGAGGCTGCTTCTTGGTAGCTTTTTCGCCCCAACAGTTAGGAAAAAGCTGCAGAGGAAGGCCAGGTAAGCTCCCGGAGGTCTACGGGGGGGGGGGGGTGGGTGGGTGGTGGAAGACGGCTGGGAAGGGGCTGGGAAGGGAAGGTGGCGATTTCGGCCTGCTAGGCCCACGGGGAGGGGGTGGAAGACGGCTGGGAAGGGTCTGGGAAGGGAAGGGAAGGTGGTGGTTTTGACCCTTCCCAGCCGTCTTCCACCCACCCCCCGCGGGCCTAGCAGGCCGAA
Source organism: Intellagama lesueurii (assembly GCA_037013535.1). NCBI lineage: Eukaryota > Metazoa > Chordata > Lepidosauria > Squamata > Agamidae > Intellagama > Intellagama lesueurii. The sequence continues at coordinate 4,289,402 of JBAJHW010000003.1, read as the reverse complement.
ACCGCCACCTTCCCTTCCCTTCCCAGACCCTTCCCAGCCATCTTCCACCCCTCACCCCCCGCGGGCCTAGCAGGCCGAAACCGCCACCTTCCCTTCCTTTCCCAGACCCTTCCCAGCCGTCTTCCACCCCCCCCCCCCCCGCGGGCCTAGCAGGCCAAAACCTCCACCTTCCCTTCCCTTCCCAGCCGTCTTCCACCACCACCCCCCGCGGGCCCAAATCGCCAGAATATTTTTTTCCCGTTTTGCTCCCATAAAAATTAGGTGCGTCTTATGGAGAGGTGCGTCTTACGGAGCGAAAAATACGGTATACATTACTGAAACAGTGACGTCTACGTTGGCTTGGGCATGTCATGAGAATGGCTGACGGTCGGATTCCAAAAGATCTCCTGTATGGAGAATTAGGGCAGGGAAAGAGCCCCAGAGGGAGACCACAGCTGCGATACAAGGAGATCTGCAAGCGGGATCTGAAGGCCTTAGGAATGGACCTCAACAGATGGGAAACCTTGACATCTGAGCATTCAGCCTGGAGGCAGGCGGTGCATCATGGCCTCTCCCATTTTGAAGAGACACTTGTCCAGCAGGCCGAGGCAAAGAGGCAGTCCTGAAACGAGCAAAATCAGTGAGCTGGACAGGGGACAGATTGTATTTGTCTTCAGTGTGGAAGGGATTGTCACTCTCGTATTGGCCTTCTCAGCCACACTAGATGCTGTATCAGTACCGTGAGTTTGGTAGTGATTCTCTACCCGTCTTGAGATCTGTAAGGACGTTGATGGTTTGTCCCACAATTCCTTGATAAGATCCAACATAGCTGGGATGAACGCCAAGCTTAATGGCGTTATTTTTCTTGGTTAATGTCCTTGAAGACAAGATCATGCTTGGGAGGAGATGGCTGTTCAGTATCTAATTCCAACGATTTGGCCATACGGAGAATGAGCTGTGCGTAGGAAGTAAAGTCTTCAGACGGCGATGGAGGGTGCACATCTGCAACATCAGAATCTGGGGTTGGCAGATTTGATGGGGACTCTCTGGATGATTCAGAAGAAGGATCATGATCAGAAACCATCGATACCGAAGATTGCTCAGAGAAAGAAAGAGTTGGTGACGGAGAACGTTGATGATGTCGAGAAACAGAGACAGTCGGCACTGAGACCTGATGGTCGGAGCGGGATCCAAATAAGGAAACAGACTGGCGCGAGGTCGAAATTGCCGGTAGCATAGAAGAGCGCTGTTTTGATGGAACAGGCTCACGTCGAGCTGACTTGTGTCGAGCTAGAATTGGGTCGCGACGAAGTACTTCAGCAGCCGGCAAATGGTGTTTAGATTTAGATTTCTTAGACCTCGGCAACATCGAAACGGGTTCGATACTGGCTCGGTGTCGACTCCGAAAAGGAGGCAGCAACGGTGACGGCGATGATTCAGACGGGCCGTAGGCATACCGTACACGTTTGGGATATTCATAATAACCTGTAGCAAGTGCCAGGTCATACTGTTCAAATCGATATCGATGGTGATCACCATATCGATCGACGTCGTAAGGGGGTTGTCCATATTCATGAAAGGCATGACGTCGGGATGGGCGCGGGACAAAGATCACTTCTCGATATTGTGGAGATGGGGAGATGTGACGCCTCTTCGCTGTCCTCTTTCTCAGTGGGGATTGCGAGACCGATGCCTCCGAATTCGATAAGTGTATGACAGTCGCCCGCCCCGATCGAAACAGGGCTAGAATGGGCCGAGGCCGGGCTGGATAGGATATCAGCCTCTGAACGGCCATGACTTGGCGATAAGCTCAGTATAGAGACCAAAGCTTGAGCCCGAGTGGGAAGCTTCGATTCCCCTGACTCAGAGATGGAGCCTTGGTCTGGGATGTCCCTCAACGATTCCTCCAGGATGGGAGATGGGAGGGAGACCTGGACAACTGGAGGCTCATGAAGTTGATGAGGTTTAGGAGCCCGCTTTGTTTTCTTTTGTTTAACTTTGTCTTTATCCTTTTGCTTGGTACCAGATTGAGTCTTAGTTGACACGGAGGAAGACTTCGACATCGAGGTCGATGTCAACACCGAAGGTGATTTTGGCTTAGAAGTCTTGGTAGAGGACCTCAGTGATGGGGACATAAGAACCCTGGAGGATTCAGACCGAGCCTGTGGAACTGGGGTAAGTTCCATTGTAGGACTGGTGGAAGGTGCCAAAGATTTTCCCCACAAATGGGATCTCAGTCGTTGAAGTCGGAGTTTTAGGGCCGGTTTTGTTAATTTCTTGCACTCCGGACAATTCTGAGTTTGGTGACTCTCGCCCAAACAGAACAAGCAGCGATCATGGCTGTCAGAAAAGGGAATTTTACTGGCACACATCGCGCAATGCTTGAAAGGGCCTGAGGAGGCCATAAAAAAAGGGCGGGGGGGGGGAGGAAAAGGGAAAGACAAAGAAAAATAACTCACAGGGAACGTCCGTAAATGAAAAACTTGATTGAGTCCGTAATCCAGAAGGCATAATCGTAATACTCACAAAAAGAATCACAATCACAAGCTCTAAGTAACAAGAAGTCCGATTTCAGCGGCAGCTAAAAGGAACTGAGGTATTACGGGCAGGCGGAGCATGCGCGCCACGGGGCAACGTCCTACTAATCACGTCTTTTAAAGCTCTAGAATATTCCGAGGAGTCCTGCGCAGGCGCAGTAAAACCCATTTGTGTGCATTCACAGAGGCCACGAAGAAGAACAATGAGTTAGGTATCTGGCTGTGGAGTCAGAGACTTGAGAGTTCAACCACTCTCCCTACTGTACCTCCCAGAAGAAAAGCCAGCCTATGTAGCCTTGGGCAACCTGCACAGTCCCATGGTGCCCCCTGAAGACAAAAATTGTAAACTACTTCTGGGTATTCTATACCTTAGGAAAAAAAAAACCAAAAGACTGCCACACCCAAAAGCCAGAACTGACTTCACAGTACATTATTATGATGATTATTGATAATTTCAGCTTTGTTATTGAACTAGAGTGAAAACTGCACTGAAGTAATATTGGCAGACTCAGAGGAACCCTGAATTTTGCCAAAACACACAAAAAATGTTTAGGAGAAATAGAAATGAGTTCTACAATGATATACCTTCATGATAGGGAAAACTAAGCAAATAAGTAGGGCAAAAAGTGACAACATAACGGAAGCAAGAAAAAAGGATGGAATTCTAGAAAGAGAGGAAAATACACAAAGATACACAAAAAGGCCTGGACAGATGAGGTTTGGTTAACAATAAAAAGCTATGTGAAGTGTCCCTAGAGGTGGAAGAGAAATTTGCCTGTATATATATACAGTATATAAAACAGATAAACTAAAAAAAGAGAGAGAGAGAGAGAGAGAAGGAAGGAAGGAAGGAAGGGAGGGAGGGAGGGAGGGAGGGAGGGGAGGTAATAGATATGGATAGGAATGGTGGTCAGTACACTGAACTGTAAAGTATGTCTGCTTTGCAACTGCTAATGTACTGTATTTTAAAACACAAAGTTTGAAAGATTCAAAACCACTCTAGTGCCAAACTGATAAAGGGTGCCACCCAAGGGTCTCAAGTTAGCAGAGAAGATTTGCAATCCAAAACATCTTCACTCTCCATAGACTTTCCAAGCCAAATCACACTCACAACTAGCTTTGTACACATGAAATATGGTTTTAATCAGGGTGGATAAAAAAACAATTCGATTTAAATCATGATTTAAATAAAAATTGATTTTTTTTATTTGAATCGTCCAAAAATATCTGATTTTTTAAAAATTTAAATCGCGATTTAAATCAATCTAAATCAAATCCACCCTGGTTTTAACCAGTTCTCTTTATCTGAAAATTTTTTTTACAAATGGTCATACCTACTGAGGCTTCCCAGTTTTAGTATCATATAAACATTTTTGAGGCACTAACATGGCTATCGGTTTTTATCATTTTAAGAAGTTTGCAAGCCACCTTCAGCACTACCTTTTAGTGGAACAGTGGAGTACAAATGTCATAAACAAACATACAGACAAACAAATAAAAGTAGTGCAATGATTTAAAAAAACGATTTCCAAGCAAACTGTATGATATATGATACAAATCCACATTCTTCTCAGCCAGTTTAATCATTTCTTTACCCTGATGAAGTGATGGGGGCAGCCCCAGTCTTCCTCTTTACCTTGGGAGTAAGGAGATTATCTTTCTCATAGTTGTCCTGATCATCATGTCCTGGGAAATAACTAGCTCCCCTCTCTAAGGCCTAACCTCCCTATTTTGGTTACAGCTGGCAAAGGAACATCAAGTACAGTGGTACCCTCGACTTAAGAACTTAATCCGTATTGGGACTGCGTTCTTAAGTCGAAACGTTCTTAAGTCGAAGCACCATTTCCCATAGGAATGCATTGAAAACTATTTAATCCGTATCTGCTGTTTTTTGTTCTTAAGTCGAGGCGCTGTTCTTAAGTCGAAGCATTAGTTCCCATAGGAACTAATGCAAAGCCGGTTAATCAGTATCTACCACTAGGGGGTGAATTTTTATTATTTTTTCTTCTTTTGACCTAAGGTGAACTTAGGTCAAAAAAAGGGCAGGAAAGGTGTTTTTTTTCTTTTTTGGTTCTTAACTTTTTGCAAACGGAGCCGTTCTTAACTCGAATCGTTCTTATGTAGGGACGTTCTCAAGTCGAAGTACCACTGTACTTATTTATTTATTTATTTTATTAATTTAAAATATTTTTACTCCGCCTTTCTCCCTAAAAGGACCCAAGGCTTTACTTTGGGAAAGAGGGTGCTAAATCAATTATAGCTCTAAAACAGAGGTTCCCAAATCTGGGGGACCAGATGCTCTTGGTCTACAACTGCCAGAGGTCCTAGCCCAGAAAGTCAATGGATAGGGCTTCTGGGAATTATAGTCCAAGAATATCTGGGGCCCTGTGTTCAGGAAACCACCACTCTTAAAATTTTGTAGTTGGCCAGAAGAGTGCCGATTTCCCCACCTCCCCCATTATCGGCAGGCAAAACAGGGACTAAAGCTACACGTGTGACAGTAGTTAGAGTTGGCCCATTTGTGATGCACAGAACTACATTGAAGGAAGGGGCAAAGTGCTCCTGAAAACGGATTTAAGACTGCCTACCAGTATCTGTCTGAATTAGTGGACCTCTAGATGCAAGACACAAGAAGTTTAGAATGAAAAAGGTGGTCCAAATGTATGAAATGGTTTTAAATCTCAAGTGTAGTTTTACCAATACACCTTTGCTATATCCCTCAAAGAAGGTACATACAATGCACTGCACATGTCCATCTTCAAAGCCTTTGAAGTGAAACCATCTGCGAACCCTACCAAGCTTCACTAGTTATCAACTCTGAACATTTCTGTCTGAATGATGAATATGGCAGTATTTGGCAAGGATCTTCCTCCTGTACTGAATCCTCGTTTTTAAGAATGAAGATACCAAATAGGAATTTTAGCTGATGTTTATTGAAGGTTAATGTTGTAAAAAAAAAACACATAAACGTGGGGATCTGTTGTTGCTGCATAAGATTTTGGCAAGTATTTTTTTTTTCTAAATGTTTGGAACTAAAATGGGGTAGAAGCTCACCTATAGCAAGAGGTCATTCTTCTTGCCTGCTGTTTTACTGCTAAGAGCAGTTTCGTTTCTGGATTTCCGTTCTTAATCAAGTGTTTGCTCGTCAACACTGAAAGTTACCTCAAAGATTTTTGAGATATGACAGTTTCAAATTTCATACAAGGTGCACCAGACAATTGCTTTCCATTTCCTCCCTTGTTTCAAAGGTCATGTTGACTCTTCATATGCAAAGTTTTCCAAGGTGGTTTTGTGACTCTAAATGCAAACAAAACAGTCTACAGTGAGATGTCATCTATCTTTCATTTTGATTCATAATCTGTTATGCAAGGAGTATTACATAAATTAGATGGCCCCAGGCTTGAAAGCATAGCCACCACTTTAAAAGTGAAAAAGACTTCTCTTTCTGTCCTCTTTGATTACTTTCAGATTGACCTGCAAAGTCAAAATAGCAGTCCTGTGGTCAGTAGGAGAGGAACAACAGACTATAGACGGATATTGGTTACATGATCAACTAGTCTGGATTTGGTCTACTCAATCACAATCTGTACAGTGTGTCTTAACTCCACTCAACAAGACACCAGTTCTTCTTCCCGACTGTCATTTATTACTGATAATGGGTTAATAAACGACCACAAAGGAAATGTGGTACTATTATCAACACTTTGAAGTTGTAACTTATAACCTTATCAGACTGTTCCCATTCCAGTGTACAAAAATGTCCCATATAATATTTTGCAAGCAGAACATATGACTCTCTACCGCTTAGAAGGAAGGGAAATGGTGTATTCACAATGGCTAATTGTGCTAATTAAAGAGTCCTTGTTTTGGCTTCTTCATTGTGAACAATCAGTTATGGCATGCCTTTATATGGTATCCAAAAGCTAAAGAGTATAAAGTTTTCAATAACAATATGATAAGAAAATCTTTTTTATGTACTTGGAACAAGATACAAAAACAAATATATAATAAAATACCAGGCTGGGTGTCACCATTAGAAGCATTTACACAACGTATTTTAATGGACTCAATAAGACTGATAAGATATAGAGATTTGCTTAAGAAAGAAGGGACGTTAAAGATTAAAGAGGAGTTAGAGGAGCAAAAACATTTTTTAGATTGGTGGACGAGATTACAATTAGACTCCAGGTATGCAAAAGACAAAATAATGGGTTTCTATGAAAAACAAACGACATTTGATAAACTATTGTTAGAGACAAATGATAAAATAATTAAAAGAATGTACGGATATTTCTTAAATATGAAAATGGAAGATGAAGTGGTAAAAGACTGTATGGGCACAAAATATTGGTCATAGTATTGCTTTAGAACAGTGGGCACAAATTTGGAAGAATAATATTAAACTTACAAAATCAGTAAACTTTAAAGAAAATATATAGAAGATGTTTTATAGATGGCATATGACTCCAACTAAATTGTCTAAATGTATAAAAATACTCCCAAAAAATGTGGGAAATGTAAAATGCAGGAGGGTACTTTTTATCATATGTGGTGGACATGTAGGGAAGCAAAATGTTATTGGAGATCAATACATGAAAGGTTACAAAAAATTATCTTATGTGATACCATTTAAGCTGGAATTTTTTTACTGAATGTTATGACTGAAATAGCGGATGAAGAAATAATATATTTGATAATACATGTTAACATTGTTTTGACTGAATATTATGACTGAAATTGTAGATAAAGAAATGAGATATTTGATAATACATGTAATTACAGCAGCGAGGATACTATATGGAAAATATTGGAAGAAAGAAGAGGTACCATCTCTGGAGGAATTGACAGAAAAGATACTGGAAGTGGCAGAGATGGATTTTCTAACAGAAGCATTAAATGAAAGATCATCTCAAAAAGGACTAAAAAAATGGGAACGGTTTTATAATTGGATCCGAAATATGGACTGAAAAGTATAGATAAAAGAAGTATGAGAAGGTCCAAAGGAACGGAGAGAGTAGTAACGATAAATAGTCTGGAAAAATTGTTAGATTGTTTACTTATGTGATTTCCCTTTGTAACATAATTAAGTAAGCGCAAGTAGAAGTGGCAAGAAATCCACTTCCAGTTCTGTAAAACTCATTTTTGGGTGGGTGGGTGGGGTAGCAAAACAAGGACTTTCTAGCCCACGAAAGCTCCAGTGCCTCCTTTGCCCCTTATTATGCTACAGTGTGGGTATAAGTGGACTCACCCCTGGTTATTTCCAATCAGCGACTGGCAAAAACAGTGGGGATTCCCTTGAATGCCACTCTCACCTTCTGCCAAACCCATCTGTCATCTGCAGGCATCTCCATGCCATTCACCTGTGCAGGGAAGAGGCAGAGAGAGGGAAGCTGGCCAGCAATCAGCTAGGACGTGCTGGTGTTAGCTGAGAGCATGTTCCCATGTGTAGAGGGTTACATGAGAAATCAAACTCGCCATAGATGACTGGGACCTGTAAAGGGCTTTGCTGGTCCTCTGTCTCTCCTGGATGGGGAGAGTGAGTGTATGAAGCCAGGTTTTGGCCAAAGGACTTAAGAGGGTACGAAGGCCCCAGCTCCTTACTCGGGATATAAAACAGAAACCATATTCTCTGCTTTACTGTAAGGCCATTTCTACAGCTGGTTGTCAGCGTGCCAGCCCAACCTTTGAACACTGTAAGCTTTTTTTGCCTAAGCTCTCAGCGGAAGGTATAATTCTCTTACCTTACCCATCTAATTCACAAAGAAAACCTAACAGCACACTCAGTTTTTACCACACATATGCATAGTTTCTTCACAGATATGTAAACACAATGAAGAAAAGAAATACATTCTAGACTGCAGTATTCCGTCAAAGTCGGTAAGCCACATACCATATACAGGAAGGGATTAGACTGAGTTGCCATTAGCAACAGAGCTTTTTAAAAAATCAGTTTGGGGCATCTAGAATTCCCACAGCAATAGAAGTAGTAAATTCAAGGCAGCAATTCTGCTTTCATCAGAGAGGCACTGGGGTGCACCAAAAGCTTAGAAGAACGCTGCCTCCCAGACATAATAGTGCACAGAGACTGATGGCTTTTCCTGGGGCGGGGGGGGGGGGGAGGTGGCAGGGGGACACTGAACTGCTTGAAGGGAAGGGAAAGCTGTTAGCATCAGCTGCACTCCATTTTATGTACAAGGAATAATGAGTACGCTAGAAATGATCCACAAATGCATCGCCCAGCTTTAGTAATCATTTCACCCTAAACAGAATTAAGCTTCCTCTTAATTTTTTTTTTCCACTGAACCAAGCAGGAAAATAGCTGAAGCAATTTCTACCCAATTAATCCTGTTCCCTCCTATGTTCTAAGAATAAGCAGATAATAACTGCACCATTAAAGGGCTTGTTCATTCACATACCATTTGTATATTAACGTTTGGGTCTCAAAATGCGTTTCCTGCAGCTACTTTCACCTTGCAAAACCTAGGAGGTCAATGCCTCAACCACCAACATTTATAATACCACAATATGAGCAACTGTTTGGCAGCTCGCTATCCAATATAACCAACAAAGCTGTAAAAAAAAGTATTCTTCTCCTATGCACTCGCCAAAACTCTGGGGTTGCAACAGAGCTTTTCAGAATCTGCATATAAAATTTATTTGGCTACATATTCATTCATTCATTTATTTTATTTAAATTATTTTTACCCTGCCTTTCTCCTTGAAAAGGACCCAAGGCGGCTTACATAACTGAAAGACAATACTGACAGCTGAAAACAATGAGTGTACAAGGGTGGTTTACATCATTAAAAGACAATGTTTAAAGTTAAGAACAATTGAGTATAATCAGGCAGCTTACGTCATTAAAAGGCAGTATTAAAGCTAAGAACAAGAAGTATACCAATATTAAAAAGTATACCAATATTAAAAGCAGTTGAATAAAACACAGTGAAACGGCTGGAAAGAAACATGGACTCTTTAGGGAGTCCCAAACAAGGCAACAGTTGCTTTGTCATCCACAGAAGATGATCATCTGGATCATCTTTCTTCTCCCTGATGAACGTGATAGGCAAACCCAGAAAATCCATTAGAAACTCATAGGGATTGCTCACAGGATGCTTTTTTTCTTTCTCGGTCAGCTGTGAGGATGTCCCATTCTTTCTCCCAGGAGCAACTATCATAACTTGTCATGGGTTCTGGAGCCTCCAAGCAAAATGTAGCATGACAAAAAGCTGGACTGTAACTCAGTGATAGAGGATGAAGTCTTGCGTGCAAAAGATCCTAGGCTTGTTGTTGTTGTTTAGTCGTTAAGTCGTGTCCGACTCTTCGTGACCCCATGGACCAGAGCACGCCAGGCCCTCCCGTCTTCCACTGCCTCCCGGAGTTGCGTCAAATTCATGTTGGTCGCTTCGGTGACCCTGTCCAACCATCTCGTCCTCTGTCGTCCCCTTCTCCTCTTGCCTTCACGCTTTCCCAACATCAGGGTCTTTTCCAGGGAGTCTTCTCTTCTCATGAGATGGCCAAAGTATTGGAGCCTCAGCTTCAGGATCTGTCCTTCCAGTGAGCACTCAGGGTTGATTTCCTTCAGAATGGATAGGTTTGTTCTCCTTGCAGTCCAGGGGACTCTCAAGCGTCTCCTCCAGCACCACAATTCAAAAGCATCAATTCTTCGGCGGTCAGCCTTCTTTATGGTCCAGCTCTCACTTCCATACATCGCTACTGGAAAAACCATAGCTTTGACTATGCGGACCTTTGTCTCTGCTTTTTAAGATGCTGTCTAGGTTTGTCATCACTTTCCTCCCAAGAAGCAGGCGTCTTTTAATTTCGTGTCTGCTGGCACCATCATGGAGCCCAAGAAGGTAAAATCTGTCACTGCCTCTGCCTCCTAGGCTTACTCTCTAGTATCTCCAGACAGAGCCGGGAAAGTATCTGGTCTGATGACCTAGAGAGCAGCTGCCAGCCTGTGTAGACAGGATTATGCTCCAGTAACCAAATCGTCGGCTAAATATATAGCAACCTTTCATATTCCCATGCTCAGTTTGTCTCCTTCAATAGACTCAAAAGCCTCCTGGCTCCATAATAAGAAACATTATCAGAATTACAATTACCTCCAATTATAATAGTTGCCGCAAAAAATGTATTGCAGCGCTTCTAGGAAGTACTTAAGCTCTTGGCAAGTCTCCCAAGAAAAGGAGTGCCAGAAGAGTCTCATGCTGTACAAGCTTTGTGCGAAACTGGCAGTCAGGAGCAATCAAGATCACAATGAATAAATGAGAAGGTAGTCTTTAACATACACCCTGAGCTGTTGATAGCTGTGCAAATCAAAATCAACACCACTTTAGTCGTACCTGGAAAACACGGGGCCATTAAAGCGTCCTACCTGTTGTGATTTGGGACTTTTATGCATGTTGAACATACGCACCGTCACTGAGCTATCGGGAGAGTCTCTGATTTTTCCAGTTACAGGAGCCGAAGAAACACAGGTGGCATACGCCCAGGAGGGATTTGAGTTAAATCAAGTTGATTTAAATAATGATTTAAATTTTAAAATTTTATTTTTATTTAAATCAATCTGATTTTAAAACATCATTGATTTCCCCCCCCCCCCCCCCCACTAAAATTATCCATGAAATTCTAGGCAGCCACAACCATTTAAGAAAGTGAGAGTAGTCTTCCTTGGTCAAATTAAAGGCTTATCTAATCCACTCCTATTTTTCCACATCTGTCCACTACATTCTGCAGGTCACAATAGCAATGTCCTCTCACATGTGATCCCATAATCAGTGTCCCACTGGTGTTCAAATAAGATTTCCACAACCTGTAGCAGCTAATTGCAGCTAACTGATGTGGTGCTGAGGAAAGTCTCAGCAGCATGCCCGGTCATGCACCCCAACTGGACAACTGAGATGCAGCCTGACAAAACATCTATTAGCTGCAATTACCCACGGCAAGTTAGGCATAATAGTCTTTTCAAATCCTCCAAAGAAGCGTGTTCACCATAACCTGTAGTAGCAAAATCCATAGGTTAACTATGTCCAGTACAAAAAAAACACACCCAATTGTATCTGTTTAAAATGATAGAGCAGATATTCAGCTTTAGTCCCGTGAGCATCTCAAACCTCATCAAGCCTGAATTTCTTGTCCCAGTATTCATGGTTTCCCATTAAACTTCATTTACCATTCTGTTGCCCGTTCATCCTACTGGGTCTCTTTACAATCACATTTGTTAAAACATCCTGGACATGATCTGCAACTTTGGCAGCTTCAGACCTCTCCCAAACCCCAGATAAGTTCTTGAACAAGTTTTTAAAAAAAAAACCACACCGGTTTCAACCCAGATCTTTGGATGGCCCCCTCTGTTACATGTCTCTATTGTGCGAACTGGCCACTTGTCTCTAGCCTGAACTTACTATTCGTTCGTGGTTTACTGCCCCATAGAAAGACCCATTCCCTTAACCCATGTTATACTTACTGTGATGGGACACATGATTTCAGAGCCCAAATGTACCCATCAAATACCTTCCAAATACCCCTATCAACACGCTGCTGAGCATGCTCAAATACCTCCAAAGGGTTAACACAGCTGGACTTAATTTGGGTGGCCTTGGGTCTTTTTAAGGAGAAAGGTGGGATACAAATATTTTAAATAAATGAATTAAATAAAAGTTTATCCTTTTTGTAATAAGATGTGTCTTCTAAGACTGTTAATTTTACATTTAATTATCTTTCCCACAAATTTATCAAGAACAGACATTAGGCTAACTTTTTATTACCTGATCTTCACTTCCCTCAAGCCTCTGTTTTTTTCAAATGTAAAATTAGCCACTTTTGAGTCTTCTCAAAAAGAAATGTAAGGCAAGATTTACATTTCTTTTTGAAAAATCAGTGATTTTAAAACTGAATTCTTTAAGAATTCTTAGATGAATACCATTCAGAGTCAGTGATATTTAATTTATTAAAAAGGCCTTGAATGTCATCTTTTCATTGTTCTCTAGCTCAGTTACTTAAGACTCCCTGAATAAAGCAGTTTGGGCACAAGTCGAATGGATAAAGTACCTGCCTTCATCTTCCTTAGTGAGGTGAGACAGAAATAATTCATTCTACTTTTCTGCACACCTTTAGCACACCACACAGAGTACACAATACTGGGATAAATTGTTTGGATGGATGTTTTTTGGCCACTGACTTAGTCATAGCTACCTATTACATATCAGATCTACATGTGCAATGATATCATGATCAAAAAAATAGATACACTACTTCAGACTCTCAAAGAGATTTTTAAAACATACTTAGTGGATTACACTAGTAATCCAGTGTTTGCGTTACTCAACTGCAGTCCTATGATTTTCCAGAGACAACAATAGCATATAATCAAAGAACTGTTTTCTAATATTTGTAAATGGATTACAGCTCAGACACATGTCAAGGTCATGGTATTTACCAATGCCTGGATTTTCTGATGAAGGGATAGAAGGCATTGTTATATATAGTCAAAGAATTCCTGGAATAACTTCTGAACTACACCGTATTTGACAAACACATTAGAAGTATAATGCAGTTTAACTTGCCACACAATTCTGCCTCATGCAGCCACACACTTCACGAGTATCCTATTTAAAAAAAACAAAACCTAATAATCTCATGCCAACACAACCTTTGAACTTAAGACAAATGTACAGTTGTACTATTTTATGGACACGCTACTGTCAACATGGAATTCAAGCTTGCTGCTGTTTAGTGCTTTACTCTGGTAACTCCCACACTGGCTTGATAAAAAATGGCAAGTAAAATTTAGATACAAAAAGAATGAAAGAAAGATGCCCCTGTCCTCTTTTGTCACATTCCAGAGGTGGGAATTCCACTTCTGCACAACAAGCATGGGACATCTGGAATATGAAAATGTTTCTCTCTTGCCCAGTCATTAACACCAATGAAATTATTAAGGTACACTCACGATTGGCCACCAAGGACAGTTCCACATCAAAATACTACCACTAATACATTAATAGTCAACATTTATTAGGGTCAAGACCAATACCTAAACTTTTCCCACAGATCAACCCTTTGCACTCTGTACTTCTGCTGTCAATATTCATGGTGAGCCCATTACTAACCCAGTTATTACAGCATCTTAAAAGGCATAGACATCACCTTGCCAACAAAAGTACGCATAGTCAACGCTATGGTTTTTCCAGTAGTGATGTATGGAAGTGAGAGCTGGACCATAAAGAAGGCTGACCGCCGAAGAATTGATGCTTTTGAATTGTGGTGCTGGAGGAGACTCTTGAGAGTCCCCTGGACTGCAAGGAGAACAAACCTATCCGTTCTGAAGGAAATCAACCCTGAGTGCTCACTGGAAGGACAGATCCTGAAGCTGAGACTCCAATACTTTGGCCATCTCATGAGAAGAGAAGACTCCCTGGAAAAGACCCTGATGTTGGGAAAGTGTGAGGGCAAGAGGAGAAGGGGACGACAGAGGGCGAGATGGTTGGACAGGGTCATCGAAGCTACCAACATGAATTTGACGCAACTCCGGGAGGCAGTGGAAGACAGGAGGGCCTGGCGTGCTCTGGTCCATGGGGTCACGAAGAGTCAGACATGACTAAACAACAACAACATTTTGATTTAAGGGAAAACAAGGTTTTATTTTTGCTACTAACTCAAGAGAGTTCATTTGCCACACACAGCTTTCCCTCACCCTGTTCCGCAGATTTCTCCCCTAATCTCCTTCTTCTTAATTCCATTTATATTTGGCATCTGAAAAAACCAGTCTCAAAAAGGCAGCACTTCGTCTCCAGCATCACCCTTTTGTGCCTTCAACGGTAGTCTTCAAGGGCCAGGATATTTAGAAAAAGGACAGTCCCTATAACTCTGATGCTTCCCTATAATTTCCAGGTCACAAATATAGAAGGACTTCAATAAGCTATATTTGCATGCCAGTGCCTTTTCTCTTCAATACATGGCATTGCAATTCCTGCCATCACACACCATGCCTCTAGGCTGAACACCGTATCACTACATGCTTATTCTAGATACATGAATTTTACATGTATGTATAAGGACACTTGGTAACAATGTGCTATGCTGCACCAGGCTGTCCTTTTGTGTCTGTGCCCACCAGCAACGGAACACTCTTTTACTGCGTTCACTGCACTTCTTTACCTTTGTTCTTTCGCTTAGTCTTTGCTCTTCTTCAGTAGATGCTTAAGTGCCTTCTGATCTGGGAGTCTAACCTTCCAGCACTATTTCTTGTATCATTTTGGATTGCCTTATCATGGTTTTTGAGATGTAAATATTCACAAGCAGTGACCACTGTTTCTTCTGCACACTACTGACATGTTAGCTGCAGTACTGCTGGCACAGTCTGTAAAAGCTCCTCTGCCAATTTCACCTTCCATTACTACTGCTGTCCAGCAGCTGACCTCCATGAGTTCCTCAGCCTCTATCACCATCAGAACTGTCCATTATCTTCTGCTGATGTGACCATTAAGCTTGAACAGATTGGATGTATTGTAGTCTGGTGTTTCAGCTTTGACTGCTCCTCCATGGGTGACCATGTTAGGAGTCCAGACTTGTAACAGAACCTAGCCTCCTGACGGACTTGCTCTCAGCTTCCCTGAGGTTGTTGTTGTTTAGTCGTTAAGTCGTGTCCGACTCTTCGTGACCCCATGGACCAGAGCACACCAGGCCCTCCTGTCTTCCACTGCCTCCCGGAGTTGGGTCAAAGTCATCTTGGACGCTTCAATGACACTGTCCGACCATCTCGTCCTCTGTCATCCCCTTCTCCTCTTGCCTTTACACTTTCCCAACATCAGGGTCTTTTCCAGGGAGTCTTCTCTTCTCATGAGATGGCCAAAGTACTGGAGCCTCAGCTTCAGGATCTGTCCTTCCAGTGAACACTCAGGGCTGATTTCCTTCAAAATGGATAGGTTTGTTCTCTTTGCAGTCCAGGGGACTCTCAAGAGTCTCCTCCAGCACCACAATTCAAAAGCATCAATTCTTCGGCGGTCACCCTTCTTTATGGTCCAGCTCTCACTTCCATACATCACTACTGGAAAAACCATAGCTTTGACTATGCGGACCTTTGTCGGCAAGGTGAAGTCTCTGCTTTTTAAGATGCTGTCTAGGTTTCTCATCGCTTTCCTCCCAAGAAGCAGGCGTCTTTTAATTTCGTGGCTGCTGTCACCATCTGTTTGAGTACCATCCCTGAGGTACTCAAACCTATTAAGGTTTTAATCTGACAGGGGGATACAACATATTGCTTAGCTGTAATGAAGAAAGTGACTAATTACCCCTTCTTTAAAACAAACAAACAAAACAGGCTAACTGGCATGAAACCTTCTGACTTGGCCAAGACCACGCAGGGACAACACTGCTATAGGTTCATGCTCAATACATTATTCAGCGGTCAAAACTCCACACTACATACAGTAAATGGTAGTTTAAGAACACACTGAACATTGAGTGCCCATGGTTTCAAGAAAAGCAGATTTAACCATGTGAAAAAGTTGTGTCGAATCACATTCTCAAAACCAAAACAAGGAAGGCTGAGACTGCCTGTTTCTACAAGTAGAATGCCACTCTGAAGCATATAAGAAATAGCTCTGTGTATGAGCTATGTCATTTTGATTAATATTTCATAAATATCACACAATGTATGACAGAATGCAACATTTTTCCCCCAAGAAGAAACACAAATTTCTGATTTGATTACAGAAATATTCTGCTTTAGGCAGATAGGCTAATTCTATTCCACAGCTTTTAAAATCAAAAGAATAATTATTTGATTGACTGCATGGTTTACAAATACCTCTACGCACTTCTGCATGGTGCTGTTTAAAGTAAACCTTTAACCGCATTAATCAGATACTAGGTACACTAACAAAGTGGTGTAAATGGCCCGATTGTGAATCGGGCTATGGGCAAAACCATCATTTGTTGCCTCCCTTCCTATAACTGCACCACAAACTGTTTGGTGTAGCATCTTCCACGAGCACAATGATCTAGGTACATTTAAAAGGGTTGTTGAGGATTTGCCTTTTTCCATAACAGTTTCAAGACTGCTCGAGAGCTCAGTAACTTAGGTCTCTGGCTGTGGAGCCAGGGGCTGGGAGATTGATTCCCCACTGGTTGGCGCTCCTTGACAGGGGCTGGACTAGATGATCCAGAAGGTCTCTTCCAGCTCTGCAGTTCTAAGGTTAAAGGTTAAAGAAAAGCAGCCTAATTGCCAACTTTTATTTCTGAGAACTTAAGATGTTAGGGATGTTGCTTCAGCATAAATGGTTTTTCACAAGCCATGCCATCGGTACCATTTTAGCTAGAAAAGTGTTAGGAAGACGAGAAAGAAAAGAAATGTCTAACAATCCCATTCCTGAAACTACTCTTATTTAAAGTGTTGTAAGGCTGGACTTTCACACTCAGGTGCAAAGGCCACCCAACAAATCACCACAACAGCCTGACAAATGTAATAAGGAATAATTACTAAGTGCAGATGTTTCTCTTTTTTAAAAATCTTTTTTTTTTAAAGGGAGCATTACTAGAAGAGTAATTAAGATACAGAATGAAGGAGTGGCAGAAAACTAAAATATTATTCTTTATAAAGAGCCCCCCAGGGTAGAAACCTATGCGATATATCTGCTTTTTCAAAAATTACAAGTCTGTAGCAATTATCACAAGAAAAGCAGTAAAGACTTAAAGAAAACAAACTCTTTAATTTTAAATGCTTCTAGAAAATAGCAAAATCCAACAGTTGTTGTATGTTGTGCAGAAGGCCTCTTAATACAGGATTTCTCTTCTAAACTACGTTCCCTCTAATTTTCCCACCAGCACTGAGGCAGAAACCCCACACACGAACTTCCAGCCAGAACCAGAAACCAAATGAGTGGCAACACTAACTGTGGGTGCCCCGGCGCCAATACACCACTGAGCAGTTGCCACAGCTTAGAGGCAAACATTACTTCTAAATATAAAACTACGGAACACACTTAAGGTAGACAGAAGGTGGGAGTCTTAAATGGGATGGCAGTACAGTCAATCTCAAATAAATGGTAGACTAGCATATTTCTGTTTGATATTTTGAGTATGTTCTACATTGTGTGCATTAGGTCTGCGCAAGACAACTAGTGTAACTAGGTTTTAAGAGCCAACTCAAGACCTGGCTCTTTAGGCAGGCTTTCCCTCCTGTCACCACTTGATTATTTTTATTTTCCCATCTTGAATGATATCATTGTTGTTGTTTTAATGTATTATGCTATTTTTATTGTTAGCCGCCCAGAGTAGACTTGGTCTAAATGGGCGGGGTATAAATTTAATAAATAAATAAATAAATATAAATGTAATATTCCCAAACATCACCCACAAAACTGATTTATGAATTTCCCCCCCTCTTTTCCCTAATCTCTGTCAAGGTCACAATTCCCAGTTTAAAGCAAAGTGTGTTGTTTATATACTGACCCACAGTGCTTAAAACAGTCTCTGGGCAGTTTACAATTTAATTATGCAGGCTACACATTGCCCCCCCCCCTCCCGGGGAGCTGGGTACTCAATTTACCAACCTTGGAATAATGGAAGCTTGAGTCAACCACAAGCCAGCTACCTGAGTCCAGGACCTAACTGAGGTCGTGAGCAGAATCTTCAGTGCAGTTTAACCACTGCACCATGTGCCTGCCGACTTATTTATTTTTAGGTTTTCCACTAGGTGCTCAGGTGCAATATTATCCAAACACAAGACAGCCTCTTACATAGCAAACAAACAAAAATCCTCTAACAGCTGAAGGCAGACTCAGAAGCTGGTCTTGGAAGTGCAAAGTTCCACTTCTATACGACAACGTATAGAAGTCACTTCTATACGACAACGGGATACAGTAAACACCAATAATTTGTTTTTTAAAACTGCACAAACAGTAAAGAAGTCTGTAGAAGGTTTGTGCAAGTAAAGAAGTCTGATGTGTTTCAGAATTCTTGCTAGAGTCACGGTTAGATTCGTGCAAAAGGGATTTTTTGTTTGTTTAGAGGTTTGTTGTTGTTGTCAATATGAACTTAAGGACATACACTTTCAATGCTATTTACCCATGTTCCTTTCCACATGGTACACTTAGTGTAGCATGCAAGGTAAAGATGTACTATATATTTTAAAGAGGGTGTAGTTTACAGTTGTAGAACACTAATTCATTATGTCTGCTGGAATTTCCAGAGCATTCCTCTGCAGTGTTACTCTTAGATTACTATGTAAAACTGTATAAAAATAAGCACCAGTTCTATTCTGACTGAATGAAGTAACAGTCTCCTGCTGGCTGTCTACAATAAATACTACTGCTGCTGTTTTGTGCCATGAAAGCACTTCTAACTTAATATGACTCTATGAATGAGTGATCGCCAAAAAGTCCCGCTCTGCTCACAATTAATATAGCTTATGTCTAATGAACATCTTGATTTTGAAGTTCGTTTCTCTAATAAAAGTACAATAATTTAAAAAATTTACCCAATCATTGTGTGGAATTTGTGTAATTTGTTACTACCTTGTTATGCTAACATCATGGATTCATGTTTTTGCTTGAACACTTTTGTGTTCACTTTTGTATCCATTTTGGGAGGCATAAATGGTATATTGCAGTCAATAAATGGCTAGGCTTCGTATTCCACTCAAGGCATACACCCAAGTATTAAAATATTATTTGTTTTTCTTACACAACTATCCTTTGGCATCTGAGCTAGCCCTAAGTAGCAGCTCATATTTATCATCACTATAATCTTAATCTTCTGTACAGCTAGGCTCTTTAAGCTAGACCTGCAGCATTTCCATTTTCCTGCTGAAATACTCATTGCACAGAAACTGGATGAAATATATCTTGCTTTAGACTGGATATCGACACTGAGGTTAAACCAGCTTCTAAACATTTCACGGCCAAAGTCTGCTGAGTAAAGTACGCTGGCATAACAGATGACATCACCTGGCAGTAGAGTTTCTGTTAATTAATGAGGCTTGAAACAGGAACACTGGTTATCTGCAACTTGTCTCTGTTGGACAATGCCATTTCCTTTACATCAGTGCACTTTACTCTACTGGAGTTTGGCCATTGCGATTTAAAGACCCATCAGAAGTACAGTTCTCTAAATGTAAATTAAGAATCTCAAAGAATTATAAGTAACTTCACAAGACTTCCCAAAGATTTTTTTCAGGGAGCCAGTAAAACCATAACAGTCAAACTATGTTCCATGTCCTGATTTGCAAAAGCCACAGATTTTTACAACCAGGAGACTGGTGTAATATATTTATTTTACAACTGCTAATGTGTCTAAGTTTGGGGGGAATGGGATTGAAAATAATATCCCTGAAAAGTTACACGAAACTCCAGAAAATACAACATGCATCAATAGCCAATCAAAAATCATGGAGGCTACACGTTATATCCTGTTACACCATAAGCTCACACAATGTTTTGGTGTGAGCAAGTTGTATGAGAAGGTGTGGAGGGGTGAGACTTTATCAACACGTGATTTTGACAAACTCATTTTTTAAATATAAAAAAAATATGATTCATTTTTTGTGTGTCATACTGATAAGGATCTTAGAGTTTAGAACTCACAATATGCCTAAGCCATTTTTAGCAGTCACTGTGAGCTAAAAATTGTCAAAAGACACAGTAAAGATATAGGAACTATTAAGAACAATGCTCTGGGTAGTATGAATGTGAAATCAATCAATGTTTTCTCTGGGATTTGTTTTATGGCTTTATGTAAACATGCTTTGTTTTTTTCATAATAGATCTGACCTCTGTATTTTAGGTCTAGCAGAAAAATTTGGATGGGATGGGGGGGGGGAAGAAGAATAAACTTGCTGCTATCCTGCAGCTTAACTCTTAACATTATAAAATGCATAATTTACCCAACCAGCCCATAAGGACTCTTAAAGCACTTAATGTGACCACAGTGGCCAAGTTCAAATATTGCTTTGTGTCAGGAATCCTGAATAATTAAATTAAAATGTGAATAAACAGCATGCTCAGGCTCACAAATCCATACTTCTCTGCCTTCCCTCCTTAAGAGTAGCAAAATAAAGAAGCTGCCCACCGCTTATCATAATGTGCAAACCCAGGACTACTAAGTATTGTGCCCAAACAAGTCAAGGCAAGTTAAGTCAGTCCTCAACTTTTTTATTTTTTAAAAAATCCTGGCTTGTTTGAGCATAATAATCCATAACTCTAGTTCAAGTGTCACACTGTGGTAACCTACTCTATGAATTAATACACAAGGCTCCCCAGACTATATGCCTTATAAATACTCTTTCTATAGCACATCTGTGCAAAGTACACTACAGTCCAGAATATACAAGCTGTTTTGTGGGAGCTGGTGGATAGAGGGTGCTGTGTTCTGGCAAGAGATTATACACAATTTATAACCTACCAAGCCAAATGCAACCAACCAGCTATGTTCTGTGGTCTGTCAGACAGACACTTAATAACACACAAACACACCGTTTTCCAGCAAAAAGAGGAGATTTATTAAATCCTCTAGAGGACTGCAGTATAGCTATCTGTTTGACAAGTAGGAAATCTAAAACCAGGATTAGATGGCCAAATTTGGAATCCTTCAACTTCAATTATTCAATTATGGCAAGGGGAAACTATAACCAAAGCCCTAGCCCTTGGTCTACAACACCAATATATGCGCATACACAGCAAGATTAGGGTTTCCAAAAGCATTATTTGTGGCACAGCTTCAGTAAGACTAATTTCAACATGCAGAATCATTATGAAGCAGTGAGTGTATGGCCAAGTCATGTTCAAACTCCCTTCCACAGCAAAGCAATCTTCGAGAAATAGTGACTTTCATTGGCTGGCATTAAGGAATTAATTTAAAAAGCAATAGAAAAATTCATGAACATAACATACAAAACACAACATCCATGTCTAACACAGAGTACAAAGTTAGACAAAAGAGACAGCCAACAGTAAAGGCCATCAGAGTTGCGTTTTGCTGTGATCTAAAAGAAGCATCTAAGATAGTTATTGTTAGAAGAACCTTACTCCAATCCAGCAAAAACCCACTGCTGCTAACCTTTGTAAGTAGCCAAGAACTCAACAGTGAATTCCTCAGTGCTCAAGCTTTGTAAATATAGGGAATGCATGAAAATATATGCAACAACAGATCCAAGGTCTGAGTCCTCTGTACACTGAAAATACATATCCGCCAATGGGTACATTACCCCTCCCTTAGGCCGGCCTAGGGGGCCTTGCTTTGCTTCCTTTCTTCATGCAGGTGAACTACTGAGTGTACATAGACAGGCCTTGAAGAGAATAGCAACCCCTTTATGCAATGTGCTTCTGACACTTTCATGGGCAGTACTAGCTACCATGGCATCTCCTATAGCAGTGACAGTGAACCTTTTTGGGCCCGAGTGCCCAAACTGGGGGGGGGGGGGGGGGGGGGAAGCAGGCAGCAGCGGAAATGGCGGCGGAAGGGGGAATCCCGGGCACGGAGGTGCCTCAAGACCCCACTCCGGATCCGCCGCCAGCGCCAGCTGCTCCAGATCCTGGCCCGCTGCCTGTCGGGGTGCCAGCACGGCGGCTGCAGCCGCCTCCTCAGGTTTGGCTGCCGGGGGGGGGGGGGGAGTAGCGATCCGGCGACTTATGGCTCACGTGCCCACAGAGAGGGCTCTGCATGCCAGCTGTGGCACGCGTGCCATAGGTTCACTGTCCTATAGCAAACAGAAAAGGGCTACCCAGTTCTTAAATTTTAACTATTTGGAGCTAAAGTTTTGAAGTCTAAACGTCAGAGCTGTTGTGGATTTACCTTTGATGTTTGCATCTCCAGGGAGAGAATTCTGTACATTTTAAATATGTATGCTGCTTTGTGGACTATTTCAACAGAACTTCTGCTAAGAAATGCATAAGGCAAGAAATACTTTCATTTTGGACCACACGTGAATAATGAAATTTAAGCTTGTGCACGATGGGAAGTTTTAGCTTCCTGCTTAAGAAGCCATGATAAAAAATATCCCAAGACAAGGGACCTTCTGTCTCCCAGTAAAGATGAACTGTGGAGCCAAATTTACACCCTTATGGCTTGCAATTTTTCATTTATTTCAACATCAAATTAGTTCCAATACCTGAAGAAGTAAAGTGGTTCTTTACAAATTGTTTGACATGGAGAGAAATGAACATGTCAAGTCCAAATATGCAAACCATTTTGGCTGTCTATAACAACATGCCATTCAGATACTTACTAGAAATTCCTGCCAAGGACATCACAATAAATTGAGATTCAGGTTTCAAGAGACAAGCATATGCAGATTATATGAAGCAGCTTGCATGCATCTTCCTAAGTCACCAAAATAGCTAATTTGTAGACGTGTGACCTTTGGGAGTGGATTCCAGTTTCCTCTTCAAATTGTTCACAGTAAACAAAAAGTCAAGCATTTACTGAGTAGTTCTGTGCTCTTAATCTTGTTAGTCGCATTTGCCAAAACACAAATTAGTAACTTGCGCAACAGTTTCAAGAACATAAACACAGCTCATAATATCAGTTACACATACTTTTCAGGATACATAATAAGTCTCATAAATAGTTCAATATAAACTAATCTCTGGCACAGCAATTGTACAGATCTCATATATACCTGTTTTCAGCTATACACAGTCAATACCATCTGAACTGTTAATTTAGTTGCAGACGTTTTGTTGAATCTGTTCCCTGCATAAATAGATGGGTGTAGAAACTATAGCCGCAGGAATTACTTGAATTCTGCTTCTCATCTCCATAAAACACTCTCACATTTTATCTCAGTATCATCAGAGCTACAGACAAGGAGGAACATGTTCTTTCAACTCATTTTATGTTTCAAACAAAACCAATGTGTTTCATTGATGCACATGTGCAACCCCCCCACATACTATTTTAGATCATATTAGGACACAGAAATTATGAATACCCCATCAGTATTATGTTCATTTCCAAATATTCTGTACCATACATATGCAGGAAAACTGACTGTAAACCAATTCTCTTAATCCACCTAACAAAAGGCACCGGAGATTTCTTCTGTTGTATATATGAAGAAAGATTCTAAATGCATGAAAGACAGAGCAATGGATCCCCTAATTTTCCTATGCACAATATATTCCTGCAGAGCCAAAAATCTATTATGAATGGAAGATCATTGAATCAGCACCAAAAACCTTCTCAAAAGATTACAATCAACACAAAATGTGGAGAGAACGACAGGAAGAGAGGACTTCCCGCATGAGCTGGCCGTGTCTTTCTTCTGCACACAAGCGCTCTATTCATTCCTCCTTGGCCCAGGAAACTCCTGTGAAGACAACATGCACAAAGAACTAGACACAGGAGACCTACAAGTGGATGCTCCGCTGGAGTGCTTATTCGAAGCAGAGGTGCTGAGAAGGAAGGCGAGGCCCAATCTATCTCCTCTTGAGCAGCTTTCCTGGCATGGAATGCTGAAATGTCCTGGATCCACATCATACGAAAGAGTGACGAGAAAACCAGTACTGTATTGGGTCGATCTGTTCCTGGGATCTCTCCCAGGAAATACAAGTGGAACAAAATACTTTTTTTGTGCAGAACAGTTCACCATCAGGAAAGAAACTGGGGGAAAAAATGACATGCTGACAACCACCACTGACTGTAAGAATCAGGAACAGAGTATGAAGGAAGGAGAGGGCAATTATGTCAATGGAAGCCTTCCTATGCTAATCAGCAGCTGCGTAAGGCAAATTTTGTTTGGACCATAAGTGAGGAAGTATCAACTTTCTGTCCAAGTCTTGAGCAGCCCCTGACTGCAGCAGATGCTACAGAAACCTAGCGTGGACCCAGAAAACATCAACAGTTATAGGGCCACTGGCTCATAGCACCTGCCTTGATGATATGCTTAGGAACGTGGCAATTTATCAAATCAGACATTTTCAGGCAAAAACAACAACTTTATAGATCCATCCCAATTAGAGTTCTGCCTGGTTTATGCATACAAACTAACTTGGCTAACTCGTACCCTCCTATGGTATATTTAGAGAGATGATTTTTAAACAAAGAAAATGGTTATACAGAGTAGTAATCCAACATTAACATTTTATAGGGGACTTTGCATGCACAAAAGTAACCATTACAGAATCTTCTACTCAATCAATCCTACTTTTCTAAAGCTTGGGCAAGCTTTCACAGCTATTAATTGTCAGATGATGTCAACGGTCATGACGGATGACCAATACCATCCATGACTCATATGATCTAGAGTTGAAGCCTTTAAAGTTCTCTTACATAACATCTTATTTGTCCTAGGTATCCAAAACCTCAATTTAAATGTTTGGATACTATTATTTTAGAATTACATTAAAAAAATATCCTGGAGAAGATACCATACTTATTGTTAGTTGCTGGGTGGAAGAGTGTTTTTATTCTCATTTGTTTTGCACACTGATTGCTACAAGGATTTCTGCAAAAGCTCTATTAGAAATTGTTCAAAATTCTCATGGTGATATCCTGATGTTTTTATCATTTTCCTATCTTACTCACTGTACTGCTTGCTTAAGACTTTTTCTTTTTACACCTATTTAATCTATTTTTCTAGTACTTGTATCTCCAAATACAAATTTTGTATTATGTACTTTTCAGCATGTTTCAATTTTTATAAATATACTGCGGAATCAGCAATAAATGTTGGATTGTGGTGTAGTGTACTAGGAGGCCCATATTCAGTCAATGGTGAAATTCATGACAGACTTGGTATAGTCAATCTAACCTATTTCACTTGGGTTGTGTTTGTTTTTTGTTTTTTTAATAAACCAGAGCATAGGTTGGAAGTATATAAAATGATACCTTGCAAATCCTTTTCTAATAAAGATCCTCACTCTCTGTCCTTAACATTTCTGGTGCTGACTTTAAATTGCAAATACATTTAAAACCAAAAGTGCTAATTAATCCCCAACAATTAACAATGCATATTTTGCATCTACATTGCAGAGCTGCATCTAAAAACAGCTGAAATATGTTATAATCAAGAGTGGTACTTTTCACTGCTAGAATGGGAATAATCATCACCACCTAAAGGCCAACTAGAAATTCAGTTCATTTATTTTTATCATTTACAACCTTTTCACAGCTACAGAACAAACAAAAAAATAAACCTGGCTGTTGTTTTCAACTCATACTTGAGAGATCTGACAGAGGGGAAGGCAAGGGGAGAAAAAGAATGTGTTGACGCTTAATTAACAGAACATTTTAAACATTAAGTGAATCTTCACGGCACTCTGAAATTTCACCATCTAAATGACCCCAGTTCACAATTTGGAGGTGAAGTGAAGGGTGGCGAGATCCTGCCCACCAGGAAGACTGAATGAGTTACTGCTGCTCTGGATTCTGACTTTGATTTAAAGGCTGCTACTTACTACAGCAGAAGCACCATCTGGCTGCTATTCGGCAATCTTATTTTGATGAGATAATTGCATAGAGGGACTAAGGCAGGAATGTGGAAATCTGATTGACTGTGAAGATCTTGAGCATTGGTGCCAGACACATTACCAAGAGATGGGTGGAGAGACTGGCAAATTCTGAAACGATTCGCTTCAAGGTGGATATTCCAAGAGCGGTGGGCTGATGAACACCGTGAACTTCTCAGTGAGGAAAAGAACTTTAAAACGCCTGTTTAAAAAAATGTTGCAGTCTGGACTGTTTCGGCTCAGAACTCCAGCCAACCATGCTCACATCCAATAGTGCTGAAGCTTCGGTACAGGATCTTTCAGAAGCCACTAATTCACAAAGTTGCCATAAGTCAAAAAAGTGACTTGGCAGCACATTAACAGCGACAACATGCTCGCACCAAAGCTGGCTGGACAGCAATGAGATGGAGCACCTGGATCAGGAGTTCGATTCCCACCTGTGCCTTGAAGAACCAACTCGTGTGGTCTACAGTAAGTTGCACAATTCCAGGGCAACCTCGGAAGAAAGGAATGGGAAACCACTTCTGAGTACTCTCTACCTGGGAAACCCTCAAGAGGGTTGCTGTAAGTTGAAATCAACTTAAAGGCATATAATTATCCCTATGCTCACAGCCACTTTATGCCTTTTCTCTCTCTCTCTCTCTCTCTCTCTCTCTCACACACACACACACACACTCACACACACACACACACACTCTGTGTCAGTTAGCATTACTCCCACTACAACTACTGAGTCCTCACTAGAATGCATTTATTTTTAAAGCAGGGAGTTCTCCCCTGAATGTTTCTCTTGAAGTAAGTATTTGACTTCTGTAGACCTTGTGGCCCCTGTTCCCCACACACAAATTTGCTGATGCCTTTCGTGGGCACATAGCACTGTTTCAGTTACATGAAGATCCATAATCATGGAACAAGCTTTCTCTTAGTATACATATTCTTCAGCAGGCAGAAGGCAGGGAAAGACTCTCTTCAATGCTCCAAGGTTCTTTAAGACTGCAGAGAAACCGGGACATAACCTGATTCTGCTGCATTGTACATTTTCTTTAATTCTAAAGAACTCAGTCACTCCTGCAGCAACGAGTCCTGGTCCTTAAAAATGTTCCAGACTCAGCAGCAGAAGGCCAGATTCAGTTGCTTTCCATGAACTAAAACTGGTAACCCTTTTTGCACAAGCAAGAGTACAGATGTCTGCCCTAAGCATCCTCGGCTTTTTCTTCCTCTACATTTTATTTTCCTCTTTAACTAGCATTTCAAAGTTTTACAGCTGAGACAGAAATAACTATTCAGAACTGTGACGTTTGCCCCTCTCTCTCCCTCTCTCTCTCTAACTCTGACTGAACTCACCTCCCTCTTCCTCTCAGGCTCCGCCTTTTTAACCTCTCTGGTGGCCCCACCTCTCAACCACATCAGCATAGAACATGAATAATGCATAACCTATTTAGCATAATAAGAGTGAACACCACAAGAGCATATTTATTTAATTTATTTATTTATTAAATTTATACCCCACCCATTTAGACCAAGTCTACTCTGGGCGGCTAACAGTAAAAATAGCATAATAAATTAAAACAACAATAATGATATCATTCAAGATGGGAAAATAAAAATAATCATGTGGTGACAGGAGGGAAAGCCTGCCTAAAGAGCCAGGTCTTGAGTTGGCTCTTAAAACCTAGTTACACTAGTTGTCTTGCGCAGACCTAATGCACACAATGTAGAACATACTCAAAATATCAAACAGAAATATGCTAGTCTACCATTTATTTGAGAATGACTGCACTGCCATCCCATTTAAGACTCCCGGGTCTCAGCTTCAAAAGGCACCCTAAGCACTTCAGTTGTAGGGCTGGCAATAGCTACATCCCTCATGAAACTACAACACATGCTCCACGGGACACCATTAAGCCATGTATTTGATGAAGACATGAAAACTACAGCACTTAAACTTAGTTGCCAAAATCCTGTTGCCTAGTTAATGCTAGTGGATGGGGAACAGCATAACTTGAGTGGAAAGTTGCCGCTAATTCACGAGCCCCACTTAGATTGCTCATTGAGTAACAGCCCAGTAGTTGGGTGTTTGAGTCAGAATCCATTTCTGCCATCTTTCCTCCGCCAGTTTAACTACACAACAGGATTTTTTTGTTACTAATTGCTATATAGCATTTTGTTGTTGTTGTTTAGTCGTTAAGTCGTGTCCGACTCTTCGTGACCCCATGGACCAGAGCACGCCAGACCTTCCTGTCTTCCACTGCCTCCTGGAGTTTGGTCAAATTCATGTTGGTCGCTTCGATGACCCTGTCCAACCATCTCGTCCTCTGTCGTCCCCTTCTCCTCTTGCCTTCACATAGCATTTTACAATATGCTTATTCTGCACATACACAGAAACTAGAGAAAGCTGCTATTTCTAAAGTAGTTTCCTTTTTACTCTTTTTAATATTCTGTTTGATATTCTGACTGGACCAGAGTTACTATAAGGTAACCCTAAAAACAAAGTGATATGTTCTATAAATATCTTATGACCACACTCTGTACTATATTTAAACAGATATAAGAAACGATCCTGAACCGCCATCATAGCCTCTTGGAAGTCTGATTGTGAACCCTAAAAACAATATTCCTTGTGGCATATAGGTGGCTACTCTACTCTCCATGTTTACAAACTGAAGAAAACATTCAGAGAAAGAAATCAACAGATTCTGGGCTTGCAATCAAGTGCCATAATTGAAAAATATAACTCATATGTATGGGAAGAAATCCTACATATATCAACCAGTATTTATTGTGTAAATGAGACCTGGTCCCTTTTTTCACATGAAATAAGCAATAATCTTTCGCACAGAAGACTACACTGCACCAGCAGAGACAGAATGATGGTATATACGAGTTAAAATTAACTCAGCAAATTATTTTAACCACACAGAAGAACTGACAGAGACTAACATGTTATCAGGCCTGACACTTAATCTCTCATGAACTTGCATCTTTGAATTGCCATTTTTTTTGCACCAGTGCATAAGACAAAGCAATCTTGCTTGATTTGCAATCAGTACATGAAATGCATGTAGAACTTGGTGTGAGAGGCAACAGCAGGTACACGGATAACTTTTAAACATTTCACAGTATGTCCAACATAGAAATTAATGGTCTGTAAACATTGCCATTGATTATTCCTCCACCTGCTCCTCAGATATGGATTAATCCCCATGGATGCTCTGAAGAAAAATGCTTAAGTGCTAAGGAAAAAAAAAGCCCACACAATTTAAAGCCAGATAATGTTATGGTTTATAAAATCAGGAGCTCTGTATCAATGGATATTGAGGATATTTTAAAAGAAAGGTTGTATAAAAGCAAATTGACATTGCTGAATTTAAACAAGGTTATTTAAAAGCTATTTTGGACAATTACTACTGCTACTCATTTTTAAGGTGAAGCTGGCAAATGTTAGACAGCCTTCTGTGGCAAACAGGATAGTGCCAAGAAGAAGCAATAATATTCAGATTGTTCATGACACATATCTGAAACCACCCCTTTTCAAAATGGAGCAATATGCATTGTGCTAATTCCAGTTATAACTTCCAGCTGTGTCAATGCTTGAAGAATCTAAAAGCAGGAAATCCAAGAGGAAATTCCATCGTCAGTTCCCGGAGTTTTGTAACCCGAATGTTCTTCCAAAAAGGAGATCTTACAGGAATCTGAGTGTGTTTGCTACAGCCTTACCTCATGTCTTCAAGTAAGTCACATTCTGCCTGATGTTTGGCTTGAAGCTTTGTCATCTGTTCAGAGTGAATGAGTTTTAGCTCTTGAGTAATTTTCACCTGAAAAAAAACATACACCAAAAAAAGGTGTAATTTTAACATACAATATATTCTCTCAAACGCTGTCACAATGGCAATTACAAAACGTTTATAACAGAATTAGCTTTGGGAAATGTGGCTTTTTTAAAAAAAAAACTTTGCAGTTCCACTAAACTAGGCTACTTATCAAGTTCTAACACAGACTTCTACCAATCTACTTGTCACATCCCACTCTTAGACGTTAAGATGCCCTAGCAGCACATGTATTCCTTCCCTCATGTTCTCATTGAACGCCAGTGATCCCAAGGAGTGGGTTTCCTGCTATGCTGAGCTTTGCCTCAGGCAGACCAAAGGTTAGCATAGAGAGCTTCACATCCTCTCTCTCTCTCTCTCCCACATGCAAAGGAAGGACAGGGAAAAGCCCTCTCTTGCATTAAGCTTTGGAGAAAATATGGGTCCCTCACATTTCTTCTACATACTTCCAAGTCCAGTGTTAAAACAAGGTATCACTCATCTTTCTCCTGTACCATCTTTTTGGTACATTGCCAGATAAGGGGTGTGTATTGCATGATTGCACAATTTTGAAGGCAGAAGTGGTTCTACCTGCCCTTGAGCTACATAAGAGCTCTTTCCTCTCCCTCCTACAAGTCAACTGGCATACATACACCACAGAGGCAAACACATGCAATGTTTACTGGGGAGGCACACAAATAGCTATATTTAATCTAGTTATATCTAATCGCACAACTAATAAAGTTTAGTCTGTCAATTAAAGGAACTAACATCCATAACTTTCCACGTCTAAACTACTATCTACCAAAGTGCACACATTTCAGATAAGCCATCAGAACGGAAACCTATATAGTACCAAAAAAAAGTTCCTTAATTTTAAAATTGCTACCACAAGCAATGTTTCCAGCCAAATAAGTATTAAGCCTTCACCTCTGATTTACTGAAACTTCAGCTTACAGTCAGATCACAATGCATCATAGGAAGTCAGCTCAGTAAAACACAAGGTGTGGGTCCAAAAACAGAAAATCCAAACATCAAATAATTCCAAAGTTCAGAAGAGAGACTCAGTGTTATTTGAGAGACTCAAAACTATTTTTAAAATGAAGATACTATTAATTATAGCTTATTCATGTCTGTTCTACCTGAAATCTGTTCTGGCAATTAAAGCAATAGTATACTGATACTGACGTGGTGGCGCTGTGGGTTAAACCACAGAAGCCTCTGTGCTGCAAGGTCAGAAGACCAGCTGTCGTAAGATCGAATCCATGCAACGGAGTGAGCTCCCGTCGCTTTTCCCAGCTCCTGCCAACCTAGCAGTTCGAAAGCATGCAAATGCAAGTAGATAAATAGGTACCACCATGGTGGGAAGGTAACGGCGTTCCGTGTCTGAGTCGCACTGGCCATGGGACCACGGAAACTGTCTACGGACAAACGCTGGCTCTATGGCTTGGAGACGGGGATGAGCACCGGGGCCCCTAGAGTTGGACACGACTAGACTAAATGTCAAAGGGAACCTTTACCTTATACTGATACTGTGCCCATTATGTGAACTTAACCCTGTAGACCCACAGCACCATTCTATCAAGCTATATTCACTTCTTGAACACATTCAGAGTTAGGCTCTAGACATTCAGCTTTACACTACCGGAAACAAAGATGGCAAATATTGAAAGAAAGAGGTGAAGAGAGAAATGCTCCAACACTAGACATGTTTATTGGTGCCATTGATGCAAAATGGCACCAATAATCATACTACAACGCTACAAGAGATTCACCAAACAGCAATCTTTAAAATGCCATCATCTGGAGGGATAGTCCAACAGATTCAAATGGCAATTCTTAACAGTTTCACCATAAAAAAGCTGTATCTTCCGTATATAGCAGCCCAGTATGACTCTGTATCTGGACACTACAGTCTTGAGGTCAGGGTTTTCCAAGCTATGGTAAGCAATATAACATGGGCTGAAGAGAGATGGTTCAAGCCCGAACCCAAAAAATCCCCACAGGCACGAACATTCTTCCTTTTTTGTCATAACTATAGGGCGTGGGGAGGAATCTAACTGTTTCTGCTATTATAAAGGGGGAAGCATGTGGATAAAAGAGAGAGGAACAAGGCTGAGGCAGACCTCCCTCTTCCCTCCAGCAGAGCAAAAACAATCCTCTTGACTTTAACCACTTAACAACAGAACCCCTCCTACCTCTTCTCACAATTCCAAGTCTGAAAATACTCCCCCAGTAAGAAAAAATGTCCCAATCCTTGGATTGCAAGAGGAGACAGATAGTTCTGCTCAGATCCCCTGGGGGGGGGGGGAGCGCGCGCATGCGCGTGCACACACACCCACCATTTAAATCTTCCACCAAGCAAGTCTAAATTGAAAAGTCAGACATACTTGAATTTTATTTGAACTGCAGAAAACAGATTCATCAAGCCTAACCCACCCTATGGAATGGAAATAAAATCTCCACGTAAAATCAAAGCACAGTTCACCATGCATAAACATGCTTGCAATATAAAACAAGCTGTGTGCAAACTAAAAATGGCCTTTAACATAAATATAATCCCCTTGTTCTGGCTGAGCCCACCCTGAAAACAACAGACTGGCAGATAAAAGCATGCTAAGCCCCTCCCTCAAACATAACAGATCCACCAGGCAACTCAGCCTTTTGTTTACACAACCAAGCACCCCTTCTCCTTCCTCCTTCTCACCCCAGGGCTCAGCACTTTTCTGATATAACCCACCATTTATTTATTTCCTATAAATATACATATATCACAAACACACACACACAAGGATATCAATAACAGACTTGCTGTTTTACACAGTACAAGAAAATAAACCTGAGAGCCCAGTATAACATCTTCACAACCAGAGCACTACAATCCATCTTCTAACTTTAACCAAGACGAGAAAATGCAACTCTGTTCATGAAGTCACAAAGATGACCATTTATTTCCTCTTCTATACCACACACACTAATTTCTCAGACAAAACCTTCCCTGTAGTTCTAGTTCCACACACTCACACCCCAGATCCTTTCCATGGTATGATAAATGTCTCACACACCCTTGTAGGCTGCACTGCCATATTTATTTTTCATTTATTTATTTAATATATTTTTACCCCGCCTTTCTCCTAATAGGACCCAAGGTGGACCCAATGAAACACAAGAAACAAAACTTTCTATTATTGTGTTATCTCAATCTGGTGTAACACTTGAATCAATTTGCAGCATGTATGAACATGAAACTGATCGATCCATTTAGTCCACTACGATGATCAACAGGAGGAGTGGCTGTATGAGGCATTTTACTTATTCCTTTTAACACCTAAACACTATTCTTTCTCCAATTTGCTCAAAGCAAAAGAGACTGTGGTGCAAAGCCATCACCCCCATGAGTTTCATGGCAATCTGAATCCAGTGTCACACCACACACCACCCAAAGCAACCACCATCATCACCTCTGCAACTGAGCTCCTTCTGAACCTTGCCAGGGCCATCTCTTAGTCCCCTGCATGGCGTCTCCAAAATCACGACATGCAACCTTATGCCACAGATGTTCTCTCTCCCTTTTTCAGTGGCCTGAAACGGCTGCCTTGTCGGCGCTGTATCAGCGTACTGCAGCCTGCCTCTAAGCCTCGTCTCTTGGAACAGGCTACCAACACCCTGACCCCAACAATCGGCTCATGGTGCCGATGCACAGCCTCAGGCCACCTTCACTCTGCCAACACACCTGGTTGTCCTTCCTATTCATCCTCCATCCAGTCAGGTCCTCAAAACTGGAAAATCACACCCACACCCACCCATGCAGACATACCTGCACCCTCTTCTTTCTTTTTTTTTAACACCTACTGTAACCGGCTGTCAACCCCTCCCACCCAGTCTGTCTCGGATCCCCACAACTCTGTGTCGCCCCCCAAAGCACCACATCCCCTCATGTTCCTCCCAGCAAGATCCTCTCAACCCCCCTGCCGCTTATTCAGAAGCCCCCTCCCCTCCCACAACTCAATAGCCTCACAAGCCCATGTTCCTCCTCCTCCCACAGAGACTCAAGACTCACCGGTAAGGAAAGGGGGGGGGGAGGCTCCCCGTGCCGCCATATGGTTGCCCTTTCCACCTTGCTGCCCCACCATGACTCTTTCAGGAGCTGCCCCCCATCCAAGATGGTCAGGCAGAGGGAGAGACCCCACACACACACACACATATCTTGCAACTACCCTCCCTGGACCCCAGAGCCCCTTCCTCCCAAATACTCCCCCCCAATGCCTTTGCCCCATAGCCCTCTTGAGCCCCCCTCTCTGCTTTCCCCCTGTCCACCTGAGGGTCCCTGATTTCCCCCCCCTCTCCCCAGCCTCCCTGCCATCCTCCATCCCAATTCGCCCCTCCCCACCACCGTGGCTCCCCCAGGATCCCCCTTGCCCTGCCCCACCCCAACTGCCCTCCTCGACCTAGACCCACCTAACCCCCCCACCCCCACCTTCCCCATCTCCAGCACAACGTGTCCCCCCGTGACCCACTCCTGCCCCCCAGCCCCCTCCCCTCTCTTCTCCCCACACCTCCCTCCACCTCTTTTGCAACCCCCCCACCCCCACCCCCAAGACCCACCTGAGCTCTCCTCTCCAGCTGCACCCCCCCCAAGCACCGCCGTGGGGTAAAAGGAAGCCCCCTCCCCTAGAGACCCCCCCCCCCTCTCTCTTTCTTTCCTCTCCCCCAGCATCTCCCCCTTATTCCTTCGCCTCCTCACCTTCCTCGGCGGGGGCTGCATGGCGGGGGCGGCGGCGGCGCTGCCGCTCTCGGCCTCCACATCAATCCCTTCCCCGCCCCAAACGGCGGCGGCGGCGGTGTCTGGAGTAACGGGGGGGGAGGAGGAAGAGGAGCGGGCGGCGGCGGGGGCGGCAAAGGGGGGGGGCAGACTCGGACGGGAGCCCGGGAGGCGGCCCCGCTCTCTCCTCCGCCTTCGCCTTCTGCAGCAGCACCAGCGCCGGGGGAGGCGGGGAGGCGGGCGGGCAAGCGAGCGAGCGGCCTGCTCCCAGCAGAGAGGCGGGCGCGTGGGCGTGGCCTCCGGCGGCGGGTGGGCGTGGCCCCGGGACGGCCTCTCGAGGACCCCCTTCAGGACCAGCAGGGCGACGCAGGGAGGGGAGGAGCGAGCGGGGCGGGGGCGGGGTCTTGGAACCGAGCGCGCAGGCGCACCGAAGACGGCCCGAGGGGGGAGGGGGAGGGGGAGGAGGGCGCGATTTGAGCGCCAGACGGGGCGGGAGGTGGCAAAGGAGTTCGCCTCAGGGAGGAAAAAAATAAAATAAAACGGAGGCGACCAAGCGGCGCTCCTTCGACCCCCTCACGCCTCCTGCCGTGAACTGAACAGGCGGGAGGAAGAGGAGGGTTTCTTTCCCCGGCTCGCTGAGGGGAAAAAAAACAGCGCCCGAACCCGGCCAGAAGCTGGGAAATTGGGGGGGGGGGGAGGCGTGAGGGGGCGAGAGGAGGGCTTTGCTCTCTGTGTTTGTGTGTGTGTGTGTGTGAGAGAGACACGGCCTAGGGAGAAATCCTGAGGGAAAACATGCCGGAGGTGGCGGGGGGGGGGAGGTGAGCGGCCGATGAGGCACGGCGGCGCCTGAAGGACAAGGAGCCGACTCGCCTCACGGACGGGCCAGAGAGAGGAAGGGAGCCGAAGCCGTGGACTCCCCGATACAGGTTCAGTCGCGGTTCCTCTGAAGGGAACCGGGCTGCGTAACGTCTGAACCGCGATACGCGTGTCAGCGTCGTGAGGGAGGAGAAGAAAAACCCACCCACTAGCCTGTGTGTGCGCGTCGAGACGGATCACCGCACCCGCCCTTTCTTCCCGCCGCCCGCCCAGCCCGTTGTCCCTTAACCGGGGTTTTCAGACGACCCACAATAAACACGGGATAGTCTTTCACGCGCTCACGTCCACTCGGGACGGCCTGGGTGGGAGGAGGGGAAAGGGGCGGGGCTTTAAAGGGTGGGAAAAGAAGCCGGGGCCGAGTGAGCATGCGCGGTGCTCGGCCTGCCTCGACAAGGGGCGGGGTCGAGGCGGTGCCTCCGGACATGGTCCCGCCCCCTTCCTGGACCGGCGCGCGCGCGTCGGGGCGTGGGAACGCGCCGCTCAGCATGAAGCCGACTGAGAGGCGGCTGCCCCCTAACCGTGATGGGCTGCAATTGCACCAGCGCATTCCGAGGACTGACCTGGATGTCCGGGTTTCCAACAGGGATAGAGTCTCCAGACTGGGTTAAACCACTGATTTATTGGCTTTTTAATGTATCCTTACTAAACAATGCGATATTGAAAACTCAAATGTTGAATGCATTATCAGAATGCTTAAAATATAAGTGGAGGATCAACTAGCCCTCGCATTATGACCGTGGGAAGCATGTGTAAAGCCTTTATAAGAGGGAGAACAATCGCTTATATTTCCTACAGGAAGCTCTGAGTAATGAAAGAAGTAACTTTGAAAAATAAGATGAAAGATTCAGTTCAGTGTGTCATCTGACACACCCGATTTTTATCAGAACTTGAAAAACTTTAAATACAAATTGAATAATCTATTGTCAGAGAGGACGGAATATGTTTTCACATGCTTCTGTCCATCTTATTGGAAAAGTGGTGATAGCTCAGGCAAGATCCCGGCACACTGCCTTAGACAACAAAAGAGCAAAATTTATATCCCACTTGTCAACAATGAAAACAGCAACGTATATATCACTCCTGTGGAAATATATCAACAATTCTACAGTATATTCAGAGTTATATAGCAAAGGCAGAGAACCTGATGAATAAGATATATCTTGTATATATATTTCTCAGCTTCATCTTCCTGTCTAGACTCGCTACAACAATTTCTAGCTTCGCTTGTGTCTATAGATGAAATAAAGTCTGTGATCATCACTATGATTACTGGTAAATCTCCAGGACCAGATGGATTTCCTACTGAATGGTATAAAACCTTTTCAGACTTTTTCATTCCAAAATTGCACCAATTTTACAATTAGATGTATGAAAATAGGGCATCACCATCACTATTGTATGATGACTAAGTGATTCATAAGCTTGGGAATCATTCAGTGTGCAAACTTTAGACCTATTTCATTAATGAATGTTGATGCTAAAATATTAACTGCTGTACTAACCAAAAGACTTACACCCTTGATACATTCTGACCAGGTTGGCAGGGAACTGATAATTTGAGACTGGTCGTGGATCAGATTGCTTTGAATGATGAGAAATCTTAATAGGCTGCTATTATTTCACTTGATGCAGAGAAAGACTTTAACAATATATATTTGCAGTACTTACTAAGTTTGGCCTTCCTCTTGAATTTCTGAAATGGATTTGGATCCTTTATTCATTTCCAGAGTATTAACTGACAGTAGTTTCTCTGCACCATTTCCTCTGGAAAGGGGTACCAGACAAAGCTGTTCTCTTTCACCCCTTATGTTTGATTTGTGTTTAGAACTACTTACCTGTTCCATTA
This sequence comes from Intellagama lesueurii, assembly GCA_037013535.1. NCBI lineage: Eukaryota > Metazoa > Chordata > Lepidosauria > Squamata > Agamidae > Intellagama > Intellagama lesueurii. The sequence continues at coordinate 4,252,149 of JBAJHW010000003.1, read as the reverse complement.
GACAAAATTCTAATACTCATGGCATTGTTCATAATTCTCATGAATTTAAAATTGCTTTTTATGAAGATGATCTTTTACTGTTTATTTCTGAACTTAAGCCTTCCATTCCAGAATTAATGAAAGTAATATACTTGGAGAGGTATCTGGTTATTCAATTAACTGGACAAAATCTAAGTTGTTGCCAATGGGAGACAATCTATCACAATATATTTTTTCTGATTGGCAATTCTGATGGAGCCCAGATGTTATTAACTATCTTTGAATATAGATTCCCAGGGATATTTTACAGATGATTGCATTACATTTAATCAAACTGACTTTGGAGATACCCCTGGATTTTAAAAACTGGGAAGAAGCCCTTTTTATGGAGGGTGTGGACAGATGGAGGAATTCTTCCTTTAGACCAGGGGTGTCCAAACTATGGCCCGCGGACCACATCTGGCCAGCCTTGCCGTTTTATCTGGCCCGTGCATAGGAAAAGGAGGGAAGGGGGACCCAAGCAATCCCCCACCCCACTGTCTTTGCTTGGGGTCCCCCTTCCCTCCTTCGGCCCTTCGAAAATGAGTAACATATATTTGCCTTTGTAATGTTACAATTTTGTGTCTAGACCTATTACAGTGGTACCTCGACTTGAGAACGTCCCTACATAAGAACGATTCAAGTTAAGAACGGCTCCGTTTGCAAAAAGTTGCTTTGACTTGAGAACGGAGCCTCGACTTGAGAACCAAAAAGAAGAAGAAGAAAACCTTTCCTGCCCTTTTTTTGACCTAAGTTCACCTTAGGTCAAAAGAAGAAGAAAAAATTCGCCCCCTAGTGGTAGATACGGATTAACCGGCTTTGCATTAGTTCCTATGGGAACTAATGCTTCGACTTAAGAACAGCGCCTCGACTTAAGAACGAAAAACAGCAGATACGGATTAAATGGTTTTCAATGCATTCCTATGGGAAATGGTGCTTCAACTTAAGAACGTTTCGATTTAAGAACGCAGTCCCAATACGGATTAAGTTCTTAAGTCAAGGTACCACTGTAGATCGCTATTTAAGCTATTTTTTGTTTTCTTTTACTTTTAAGTAATTAATACAAATTTAGAAAAAGTGAGACATAAACCCAAAACAGTTAGAGTCTGGTGGAGCCTTGTGGCACAGTGGTTAATCTGCAGTACTGCAGTCACGACTCTGCTAACAACCAGAGTTTGATCCCGATGGGCTCAGGTACCCTGTTCAAGGTTGACTCAGATTTCCATCCTTCTAAGGTCAATAAATGGAGTACCCAGCTCTCTAGGGGGCTAATGTGTAGTCTGCATAATTAAATTGTAAACCGCCCAGAGAGTACTTTCAGCACTATTGGGTGATATATAAGCAGCATACTTTGCTTTTACTTTGGTGGCACCCTAAGCACTAACATTTTTTATTTCAGGGACTGCAGTTTATTTCTTCGGGTGATTCATTTGTAAAGAACAGGCTGCAGCCCACGCACAACTCTATCAAGCAACACTTGTTAGTCTTTAGAGTCCTACAAAGCCCTCAGTTGGAATATGGATGTGATGGTTTGCCTATTGATCTTCATCAAATGGATCTTGATTCCAGCATAATGTCAGCCTAAACCCCCCCCCCTTTTTTTTAAGGTTTTCTATTTAAGAACTAGACATCAGGAAAAAGGTAATTGGGAAGATGGAAAGAAGCTAAGACTTAAATATCCAGAACTGAAGAGCCATGAGGCATCTTGGAGCTGAAAATGAATCCAAAGGGAGACCAATGAAAATCTTTCAGTGCGAGTGTATCTTTCACTGACTAAAATTTCAGGGCAATATGAGAGTTTTTGCACCTGTTTCTACATTTGAGGACTTCTTTGTGAAAAATGTATAGAACAACATTTTGCACACATCTCAGTGGTTTAGGCATCTAGCTGTGGACCCAGAGATTGACAGTTGGATTCCTCACTAGGCCTCTTGGGAGAAGAGCCAGCCTCGGTGGCCTTGGGCAAGCTGCACAGAGTCCCATAAGTAGCACCAGAGGAAGGGAACGGGCAACCACTTCTGAGTTATTCCCTACCTAGAAAATCCTGGAAAGGATTGCCATAAGTCAGAACTGACTTTACAGCACACAATTAAATTATTAATATTTGTTGTGAAAAAAATTGTAGAAGAGCATTTTGCACACATACACACAAACAAACATTCAGAAACCAATCCTTGTGTTTCTGGGCAAAATACATATTTGCTAAATCTGATATCTTTGTTCATGCGCTGGAGTGAAAACTCACAGAAGCTGGTCTCCCCGTCCCCTAATGGTGTATCTCCATGTATTGAGACACTCTTTTTAACTGAGGATGCGGAAATTGCAAGTATTCCGTAGAACCCTACGTACATTCCGTTTGAAAACGGTTTGCTTTCTGGCTTTAACAACTTCCTCTATCCTGCACACAAATAGCAGGGCTACAGTCACTGTGCCACTCAATCAATTCAGACGCGGTGAGGGGTTGAACCAGTAGGTAGGGGGAAGGGAAGTAAAGAAAGACAAAAACATGGTGGCACCTTAAAGACTAACTTTTATATTTTTTAATGTGAGCTTTCGTGGACAAATCCACTTCATCAGACATAAGAGAAGTTCCATAAACCATTTTTGCATCAGAGATGAAAATATCTGTCCAGAGGCCACACCGTTTGTCCTGGTCCCTAGACACAGCAGAACAAGGCAGACAGTGGACTGAAAATGTAAAATAGGCTCTGTCACTGATGGTATGCATGTTAGAGAGAGCAATACTTGTACTATGTTTTGGAATCTTCTGCAAAAGTTCCCCACAATTTGTGATGGAGGTTTGCAATTATTGGGTAGAGAGTTTAATTAGATTGGCAGCTCCTTTACAGCCATACGTCGAGCCAAAACATCAGTGATAATATGTTGTTAGGATTGCTCACCGTGAATGGGCATGTAATACTTTGAGTTTTCTTCCCTTCTGTGTAGCATAGGTTGATGGAGAATACTGTCTTGCTTAGGTGTCCATAAAAAGAAAAGATTACTAAATGTCTTCTCCTGCCAGCGTAGTTTTCTGTTGTAGCAAAACAGAACTGTGAGCGTTTGCGCTAAACTTGCTCTCTACAGCAGCTTGTAGACTTCTGCTTGGCAGCCTTTTCATAGGTCTTCTATGGAGCATCAGCAAACAATAACATACAAGAGAAGACCTTGAAAAATCACTTACAACCTGGCCAAGCTGTGCAGAGCAGTTCCATGTGAGAATGGGCTCAGCAGGTCAGTAAATTGTCCGATACAAAGAGAGCCACTAGCTTGAAACAGCAAGATTTCTTTATTTAATAAAATATTTATCAGTCAGTGCTCTCCCCAAAAGAGCTCTCAAGAAGGATGCACAATATTCCAAACAAACCAGCCAGATCAAGGACAAAGCAAACTGTCTCTGAAACAGCCAGTCGACAGCTCCAAGCAAATCCGTACATCTTCCAATCCTTTGAGACCCATGAAAAGGCATCCCAAGTTAGCAAGTCTGTGTCTCCTAGTAAAAGATGGTTGTGTGGTGTTGAAATCTCATCTCCTTGAGAGGGAGATCTGAAAGCCAGTGCAAGAATCTTTTTGTGGTTGACCTTATTGGCCTTGTAGCTCACAAGCTGTAACAAGGCGCTGATGGCAGGCGAGTGAATGGACTGGCAGAGAAAGGAACAGAATATTTTGTTTTCCTTCTGTGCCTAGCATAGAAACCAAGCAGACTGTTTGTTGCTGAGTTTTGAATTTCTGGTAAAATTCTCTGTGCTTCGAGCGGTTTCCCTGTTGCTTTTGGCTCCCGCCACACGAGGGAGAGCGACTCACATGAGCCACAGCCTGTTCCTGCAATTACTGTGCGGCTGTACTATCTATTTCACGTACCACAAGTTAGTATAGGAGCAAAGGTGTGCTTATTTTTGTCCATGCTTCGGTTGGTGGTAATTCGTGACCCTCTGTGAACCTGTACAAGGTTATTTCCTTTTTGGACCCTGGATCTTGGGAAGGGCTGCTTTTCAGTACTACAGTTCCCAGAATCCACCAGCCAGCATTGTAGTTGGGTGAAGGTTCTAAGAGAGTTGTAACCCCCAAAAATTACATTTCCATACTCTAGCAAGAATTGGGTGCTTTTCACTATCTAAGATGGACCCTTGCTTTAGAAAGCCAGAGCAGGTACATCCATGGGTATTAATAATTTATGTACTTGCTTAAATAATGTCATTTCGAGAATTCAGTCTGGATTCTTAAATCAAGGCATAAAGTTAAAAGAATAGGAACAGGCGGGCAAAAGGAACTAGAAAGATCACTAGAACGCTAGTTATTTCATACATTGACCTCCCCCCAAATCTGTCTAAACAAAAACAACCTTCAATCTTCACCAAACACAAGCAAACACCTTAATTTCTTGAAGAGAAGAACATGACCAAGACGGTTCTGGGGCCACCAGTGAAAACGGGTAGTTTGATGACCAAGCGGTGTTTGGTGCCCAATGATAAAGAAGCCAGGACCAACATCTTACTGATGTTCACATAACGTTGGTGTTGAGGAGGTGCCGACGTGCATCTTGGCGGTCGTGCACAATCAGGCGCCCAACTAGGCATGTGACTGAGATCGCGTCTACACAGGCATATCGCTCGCTATTTGGATCACTTTTTGGTACTGTTTGGTTCAAATCAAATGTTGATGTCCACACGTTTTTTGACTCAGAGCGATCCACCCTGCCCCATTTTAGAGCTCTCCTGCTCCTTTTTGGCACAGTGCTAAGTCTACAGGTTTTTTGGCATGATGTGGAGCGTTCCTAATTATCCTGTTCTGTAGCCCGCGCAGATGGTTCGTTAGCACCCAACTAGGGCTGTGGGCCATATTATCTGAGGTGACAACCCTGTGACATATTTAGTGGGTTGTGGCATTGAAAGGGAAGACGGACAACCCTCCCTTCTTCTATTTTAATCTACTCTGTTGTTTTAATTTTCCTATTGATGCCCTATAAATGCTTATAAGTGCTTAGAAAGCATTTAAAAACACATATTAAAACAGCTAGAGTTCCAATAAAAATAGTACATGCATTGCAAAATATTATCAAAGAAAGGGCTCCTTCAATTATCTCAATTCTGTTAACTAAATAGAATCTAAATAAAATGACCATGTATAAAGGAACAATAATCTGAGCTAATATGTGGGAAAGTAACTTTTTAAAATGTACATCTTGCAGAACTCCTTAGCCAGTGACCACTGACCACTCTGGATGGAAGATTTGTTGCATTTCTGATGGACAGAGTGACAGACTAGGACTCAGGAGACCCGAGTTCGAATTTCAACGTGGGCATGGAAACTCATGGGAGGAACAGCACTAGTAGAGCCGCTCCATAAAATATCTCACGTGCCTTGAAATCTCTGTTAGAGTCATTAGAAGTTGGTTCTGACTTGGCAGTACATACGACACAGGACGAAAAAGAACTTTTCTGAGCTCTTCTTTGAATTTTGATTCTGTTGCCTTCCTGAGTCTCTGCACAACTCAAGCCTCCAGTTACACACAAACAGAGCTTGGACATATAGCTCTTTTGACGACAGCTTCCACAGTCCCCAGCCAGCATGGCCACGTACTTTGGCCATGCATATTAAAAACTTTTATCTGAAGCATGAACGAGGAATATAATAACCTTAGAATTGCAGAGCTGGAAGGGATCCTATGGATCATCAAGTCCAGCCCTTGTCAAGGAGGCCCAGTGGGGGATTCGAACTCCCAGCCTCTGGCTCTGCAGCCAGAAACCCAACCCACTGAGCTATTGGCCACTTCATACCCATGTTATAACACATAAAATAAAACAACACGTTCAGCCAGAAACCCAGCTGTACAAGACTGACACATTCATTTGGACAAATAGTGTTTATCACTGTATTCTCGCAGGCTTTCACGTTCGGGATCCGATGGTTATTGTAGGTTTTTCGGGCTCTTTGGCCGTGTTCTGAAACACGGCCAAACAGCCCGAAAAAACTTACAACAACCATCAGTGTTTATTACGTTTGTCATGTAATTCTAAGTCCTTGGGAAACACATTTTTCTTGGAATCCAGCGGTCTTGTTGCTCAGCTGAAATCCTCCCCCTCGCCCATGAAGGCTTGCGCTTTTCCAGCTGCAAAACATCCTACCAAGAAGAAGAAGAAGAAACAATTATATCACATTTAATCTTAATGGCCCAAACCCAACGGTGTCTTCAAACTCTACAAACATAAATCCCAACATTGATTCGGTGCATCTACTGTAGTTGAGAGGAACCCTTGGAATCTAGTCAAAGAGACCATTCGGTGGGCGAAAATTCTATCCTAGCACATTTTGTTCCATTTGCTGTTGCCTCTGGCTGTGCCTGGAAGCTCCCAAGACACAACCATCCCCAGTCTCTCTCCATACTGAATGAAGGATTATGAGACTTGTAGTCATCGGGTAGGCACCTGCCAGGGGAAGGTTGGTCTGGGGGAATCTTTATTGCAAAAAAAGAGAGAGATCTGGATAGGATGGCTCACACAGCTTTTAAATGTGTTTTTGCTTTTAAATGGGTTTTTAGTATTGGTTTTATTTAACATTTTCAGTATAATATTTGTATAAGTCTTTTAAAAATATGTGTATACTGCTGCTTTTAGCTTTTAAATATTGTCTTTTAATGATGTAAGTCCATCGCGGGTCCTTTTTAAGGAGAAAGGCAGGGTAAAAACATTTTAAGCAAATAAATAAAGGTCTGATTGAAAATGACTGTTATTACGATCCTTTCGATCTAAGATAAAGTGTCCTTGCTCAATGTCTCAGACGATGCTTTGATTTTAAAAGCCTCCAGGTCCAAACTCCAGGAAAGACCCATCTGTGAGAACGCAGGACAACTGCTGCCACGCTGAGCAAGCCAGTCACGAGGACAGGGTGGAGGACTCCAATTTCAGGGTTGGGGAAAATGCAATGAATCTGCTCCAGCTTTTATTCTGAACTTTACAGACGTCCATCCAATCTGCCGGACCCTATCTCTCTCAATAGATTTGGTGCGTTGGGTAGCACCTTCAAGTTCAGAGCAAAAGATGGAGGAGATTTACGATCCATGGAACACCAGCCGTTGCTGGTGTTTTCCAGATGTTGCTGGACTGCAGCATGCATCAGGTCTCACCATTGGCCATGGTGGGTGGGAGTTGTGGCCCACAACATCTGGGGAACAAATATTGCCACTCACGATGAGCCTATGCTCTGAGCGGGTCTAAGACCATCCCCTCTGTTTCAAACAATCAGCCTAGCAAAAGCGCAGAAGATGCTTGCTCTTTCGTCGTATTACCCCTTTGGCTTTCCCTGACTGTTATTCTTGTGTTCTCCTAACTTGGCTGGTATCTCTTTGAATCATAATATTTACGTTACTTGGGTGTTGGTAGCCGGATTAATCTCCATGGCAAACATCTGCAACACAACACACACTCCTGCCAATCATGTCTTTCTAAATGCACTGGCATCTCTCCCAGGCCTGAGAGTCCTGGGGGGCCGAGAGAGAACGGATCCTGGATCAATTTCCATCATCTTCCAGTGCGCAGTGTCTGAAACATTCAGCTTTCCTGACTTTTGCCTGGTTAATCTTTCTTTTTGAACAGAGATGGAGAACCTTTGCTTCTTCAGAAGCAAAGGTTCTGGGGTGATGGGGCCATCTACATCTTCCTGTACCCCTGATTATCTCCCATGCTGGCTAGCGCTGGTGGGAGCTGGAGGCCAAGGCACTTCAAGAGCCATTATCTCCCCGACCCCAAGATGCACAGAACATGAGAAGAACTTTGTTTGCTCAGGCTTCAGAGCCAGCACTTCTTTATGTTGCTGTCAAGTTGCCTCCAACGTATGACAACCCCATAAATGAGTAATCTCCAAGATGTCCTGTCCTCAACAGCCCTGCTCAGCTCTTGTGAACTCAAGTTTGTGGCTTCTTTTAGGGAGTCAGCCCATCTCGTATTGGGCCTTCCTCTTTTCCTGCTGCTTTCAGACTTTCCCAGCATTATTGTCTTTTCCAGAGAATTCTGTCTTTTCATGAAGTGCCCAACGTAAGACAGCCTCAGTTTCAATATATTTTTGCCTCCAGAGATACCCTGTTTCCCCTAAAATAAGACAGGGTCTTATATTAATTTTTGCTCCAAAAAAACACATTAGGGCTTATTTTCTGGGGATGTTTTTTTTTCATGTACAACAATCTACATTTATTCAAATACAGTCGTGTCATCTTCTGGTTCCTGCACAATGTGGCACAATGGTGGAGGGCGGGGTTTCACTTAACTAGGGCTTATTTTTGGGGTTGGGCTTATATTACGAGCATCCTGAAAAATCACACTAGGGCTTATTTTCAGGTTAGGTCTTATTTTCGTAGAAACAGGGTAGTTCAGGCTTGATTTGATCTAGGACCCACTTCTTCTTTCTGGCAGTCCAGGGCATCCATAAAGCACATTTCAAACAACCCTTCTGATTTCTGGGCTGTACTCTCCCTTTGGATGAATGACTGAACCGAGGTATACAAAAAATTTCAGTTTCTTCATTGTCAACACTTTTGTTGTTTAGTCGTTAAGTCGTGTCCGACTCTTCGTGACCCCGTGGACCAGAGCACGCCAGGCCCTCCTGTCTTCCACTGCCTCCCGGAGTTTGGTCAAATTCATGTTGGTCGCTTCGATGACACTGTCCATCCATCTCGTCCTCTGTTGTCCCCTTCTCCTCTTGCCTTCACACTTTCCCAACATCAGGGTCTTTTCCAGGGAGTCTTCTCTTCTCATGAGATGGCCAAAGTATTGAAGCCTCAGCTTCAGGATCTGTCCTTCCAGTGAGCACTCAGGGTTGATTTCCTTTAGAATGGATAGGTTTGTTCTCTTTGCAGTCCAGGGGACTCTCAAGAGTCTCCTCCAGCACCACAATTCAAAAGCATCAATTCTTTGGCGGTCAGCCTTCTTTATGGTCCAGCTCTCACTTCCATACATCACTACTGGAAAAACCATAGCTTTGACTATGTGGACCTTTGTCGGCAAGGTGAGGTCTCTGCTTTTTAAGATGCTGTCTAGGTTTGTCATCGCTTTCCTCCCAAGAAGCAGGCGTCTTTTAATTTCGTGGCTGATGTCACCATCTGCAGTGATCATGGAGCCCAAGAGAGTAAAATCTGTCACTGCCTCCATATCTTCCCCTTCTATTTGCCAGGAGGTGATGGGACCAGTGGCCATGATCATCGTTTTTTTGATGTTGAGCTTCAGACCATTTTTGGCGCTCTCCTCTTTCACCCTCATTAAGAGGTTCTTTAATTCCGCCTCACTTTCTGCCATCAGAGTGGTATCATCTGCATATCTGAGGTTGTTGATATTTCTTCCGGCAATCTTGATTCCGGCTTGGGATTCATCTAGTCCTGCATTTCGCATGATGTATTCTGCATATAAGTTAAATAAGCAGGGGGACAATATACAGCCTTGTCCTACTCCTTTCCCAATTTTGAACCAATCAGTTGTTCCATATCCAGTTCTAACTGTTGCTTCCTGTCCCACATATAGATTTCTCAGGAGATGGATAAGGTGGTCAGGCACTCCCATTTCTTTAAGGACTTGCCATAGTTTGTTGTGGTCCACACAGTCAAAGGCTTTTGCATAGTCAATGAAGCAGAAGTAGATGTTTTTCTGGAACTCTCTGGCTTTCTCCATAATCCAGCGCATGTTAGCAATTTGGTCTCTAGCTCCTCTGCCCCTTCGAAATCCAGCTTGTACTTCTGGGAGTTCTCGGTCCACATACTGCTGAAGCCTACCTTGTAGGATTTTGAGCATCACCTTGCTAGCGTGTGAAATGAGTGCAATTGTACGGTAGTTGGAGCGTTCTTTGGCACTGCCCTTCTTTGGGATTGGGATGTAGACTGATCTTTTCCAATCCTCTGGCCACTGCTGAGTTTAGTGTCAACACTAAAGTTGTGTAATTCTTCTTGATGGTTGTTTTCTCAATGTTCAACTGCAGTCCTGCTTTGGCACTTTCTCCTTTCACTTTCTCGTCTGATACATCTGGAGAGAGACAAGCTATGGGTGAGGTTGCGCTAGTAGGCTTTTAACCGAACAAAGGACCATACTTTTGGCTCTTAAATCGGTGGAATACGGGATATTGCATAACGAAGAGATATATGTCATGCTGCCATGGCATTGATACGGGGCAAGAGCGGAGAGCTGGTGGTTGAAGGCTCTTGGGTTGTGGTGGTCCAAACTGGGGCATCAGAGGCTTCTGCCTATTTTCAATCTATTGGAGAGGAAACATGTCCTGTGCTGTAATGGGGCACACTAGTGGGAGTCTTGTGAAAGAAAAACAACCCTTTTTTGTGTGTGTGTTCCTCAGGCCTTCGGGTTGAGTTTCGCAGTTCGCTGGATCCCAGCCAGAGTGGTCTTATTATGCAAGCAGATTTATTGCTGACGCTGCCACGGCTAAATGAACATGAGGAGCGACGGTGGTGTCATGTAGCAGCCGCCGAGAGACTTCAACACAACAGACCAAGGCGGGCCGAAGCTCCTGGTTCAAATCGGATCCCTCTGCCACGGATTTGCTCAGTGGCCTGAGGCAAGCCAGCTGTGCCCCGTCTCCTTGTCACCTCTACTAAATCGGTCCCACAGACGTACAGCGGCTTTAAGGTCTGTGAGCCACGTGGTGTGGCCCACTAGCCCGACTTTCCGGTGGCGCCAGCAGCGGTGGGCCCCCCCCCCAACAATAACTGTGTGGGCTCTCGCTCAGCTTCTTGGCTCAGAACTGCTTTCATGACCAGGTGGGGGAACCGGCCTTCTTCTACACCACCAGCAGTCTCGTAGGGTTGAGTTTTAGTCTTTAGTCCTTTGGGTGGCCACTTGCCCACTTGAGGCTCTAGCTAACTTCACTGGAGCTCCTCGGAGTTCAGTTCCTGGAAAGCAGAGGGAAGAGAGAGAACCTTTGCTCCAGGATGTGTCCCTTTCAGGGAGGGTTTGTAGAGACAGGTGAAAGGAGCCAGCCTCGGTGGCTCGTCTTCCGTTCCCTCCCTCGGCGTGTCTGCCATGATTTGCCTCTCCAAGGGCGGCTGCCTTCGTTTATTCTCGTTCCTGGGCTCCGCATCGTCTCTGACGTCTTCCCAAGCTTCTCCTTCTTCAGAAATGAAGCGTGGGAACTTTACCACTCCTGCCCTTTTCTTCTCCTTGACCCGGCCTCCTCCAACGGTTTCTTGACGCTGCATGGGTTCCCTCCTGCCACTGGTTTGATACTGAGGAATCCTGCCCTGATCCCGGCTGCCTGATGCTGTGGCTTTATGGCTCGCTAGGGACACATACCTGCAGCCCCTCGGACACATTAAATACATAGACTTTGTGTCAAACCGTGGAAAAGGGGTCAAAGCCTGTCTGAAGAGGACGTGCCTATTGAGGTGGTCCTTTCCCTGGTAAAATAGAAAAAGATGGGGGCCGTTGGCACCACAAGGAAGCATCTAACTAGGCAATAGGTTCTCCATGGTTTCCCCCCCCCCAAAGTGCTCCCCCAAGTGGCAAACAGTGTCTATTGAGCACATGATTTTTGTCATCGATGTATCTTGCATTTAGCATGCTGTGTTTTGTAATTCATTGCTGGAAGCCGACATGGGTATAAGCTAACCTACACAAGAGGTAAGCTCGGAAACAGTATCACTCCCTCTCCCCTTTCGGGCACTGTTAGAAGAGAAAGTCAGAGACCGGGAGCAGCGAGTAGCCACACTCAAGGCTATAAGGGAAGATGAAGCCAACATTGAGAGAACTCTTGAGCAGGAGCAGCAGCTGTCAGAGGGGGCACGGCTGATGGAAGAAAACCAAAACATTGTAGTGGAGGAAAATGCTGTAGAGGCTACAAACATAGTGGAGGAACCACCATGGAAAAGAATCACAGTGAGGAGCAAAAGAAGGAGAAGACACTCTTTCCCGGTGGAACTACAAAACCCCTCTCAGTTACTTGAAGAAGAGTCTGTTGGACAGGACGCAGAGGAGACCCCACCGGAGGACCTGAGTAGGGCTGAAGTGCAGCAGAATACAGTGGTGCCTCGACTTACGAACTTATTTGGTTCCGGAACTCCGGTCGTAACTCGAAATGGTCGTAAGTCGAAGCACCATTTCCCATAGGAATGCACTGAAATGCAATTAATCCGTTCCGGCCGAAGAAGAAAAAATCACCCAAAAAAACCCACACACACTGCAAGACCCATCGGAAACGCGATTAATCCGTTCCGGCCGAAGGAAGAAAAAGAAAAAGAAAAGCAAACAAACTGTGCAAGACCCTTCAGAAATGCAAAAAAAAAAAAAAAAAAAAAAGCAAAGCAGAAAGCAAACAAACCGTGCAAGACCCATCGGAAATGTGATTAATCCGTTCCGTCCGAAGGAAGAAAAAAGAAAAGAAAAGCAAACAAACAGTGCACGACCCTTCGGAAATGCAAAAAAAGCAAAGCAAAAAGCAAACAAACCCTGCAAGACCCATGAGAAATGGGGGGAAAAAACCCCAAAGAGCAAACAAACCCTGCAAGACCCATCGGAAATGGGGGGGAAAAGCAAACAAACCCTGCAAGACCCATCACAGCATAGAAACATAATCACCACCCAGCCCAAAACCACGCTACAAAACCCGCCCAGAACAGTTTTTAAAAAGCAGAAAGCAGCACCTTACCTTACCAGGCAGTCCGAAGCCTCCTCCGATCGCACTCACTCTAACTGTTGGGGCAAAAGAGCTACAAAGAAGCAGCCTCTTCGCCACCAACGGTTAGCAATTTGAATTCCCCGCCTTTTTCCCCTGCCTTTTTCTGGTTGTAACTCGAAGCTCCGGCCACAAGTCGAAGCAAAATTTTGCGGCCCGAGCTGGTCGTAATTCGAAATGGTCGTATGTCGGGACGTTCGTAAGTCGAGGCACCACTGTACGGTCGCTGAACCCACACCCTACAAAAAGAAGAAGAGGAGAGTAGTTGTACTAGGGGACTCCCTGCTATGTGGAATTGAGACCGAAATTTGCCGGGAGGATCCATGGGCTCGCCAGGTATGCTGTCTCCCTGGAGGATGGATAAGGGACGTGATGGAAGGATTGCCATCACTCATAAAACCTACAGATACATATCCCTTTCTTCTTGTCCACGTGGGAACAAACGACATAGCCAAAAGGAGCTACCGAGAAATCACGTCTGACTTTGAAGCTCTGGGAAGGAAACTCAAGGACTTTGGGGCCCAGATAGTTTTTTCTTCCATTCTACTGGTGCTCGGAAGAGGAATCGAAAGAGAAAGGAAGATCCTCTGGGTGAATGACTGACTACGAAGGTGGTGTAGACGAGAAAGATTTGGTTTCTGGGACCATGGGCTAAGCTTCCTGGAAGAAGGACTGCTAGCAAGAGACGGCTTGCATCTAACAAGGACTGGGAAGAATATGTTTGGCCACAGCATGAAGAACTTCATCAGGAGGGCTTTAAACTGAATTGGAAGGGGGAGGGAGACGCAAGCACAGAGTTAAGGGGAGATGAAGCCTTATACACAATAAGAGGAATGGACCAAACTGATCAAAAGGGCAACAATAATAACATTAACAATAATAATCACAATAATAAACATAACAACAACAACAATCATAATAATCATAATAATCATAATCATAAAAATGTACAAAGACAAACAGGCCACAAATCACACACCCTCCAGTGTCTGAATACGAATGTATGGGAAACAAACTAGAAGAACTGGAAATTTTAATTCAGGAGGGTAACTATGACTTGATAGGAATAACTGAAACTTGGTGGGATGACTCCCATGACTGGAATACAGAAATTGAGGGATATAAACTGATCAAAAAGAACAGCGAGAATAAAAAGGGAGGTGGAGTGGCAGTATATGTCAAAAATACACATTCCTGCACAGAAATACAGGAGGAGGAGAGTGGCTGTCCCATCGAGAGCATCTGGATCAATCTAGTTGGGGCAAAAAAAAAAAAAAAAAGGAACTTGGTAGTTGGAGTCTACTACCGACCGTCCAATCAAAGAGAGGAAGTGGACGAAACTTTTGAAAAACAAATTGCAGGGTTTTCAAAGAGACACGACGTAGTAGTGATGGGAGATTTGAATTATACAGATATATGTTGGGAGGCAAATTCTGCCAGGTATGGCCCTTCCAAGAAATTCCTGGCTTGTGTGGCTGATAATTTTCTCCTACAAAAAATGGAGAAAGAAACTAGAGGATTTGCTCTCCTTGACTTGATTCTGACCAACAGAGATGACTTGGTGGGTGAAGTGGCAGTAAGGGGAACTCTAGGCGAGAGTGACCATGTCCTTCTAGAATTCTTGATTTCAAAGGAAACGAAAGCAGAGTGTAGCCACACACGTCTGCTGGATTTTTAAAAAGCCAGTTTTAATAATCTCAGAACAAGGATAAGGAAGGTCCCATGGCAGGAGATCCTAACAAGAAAAGGAGACCAAGAAGGGTGGGAGCTTCTAAAAAAAAGAAATTCTAAAGGCACAACTACAAACAATTCCAACAAGAAAAAAAGATGGGAGGCGGCAAAAAAGGCCAGTGTGGCTTCACAAGAAGCTCAGGGAGGACCTAAAAACCAAAAGAAGACATGTACAGGAAGTGGAAAGAAGGCCAGGCCACCAAGGAGGAGTACGGACAAGTAGCAAGGAAATGCAGGGATAGCTTTAGGAGGGCAAAAGCTGAGAATGAGCTGAGGTTAGCTAGAGACACTAAAAGCAATAAAAAAATCATTCTTCAGGTATGTGAGTCGCAAAAGACAAACCAAAGACATGGTGGCACAGCTCCGCAATGGAGATGGAGAAATGATAACAGAGGACAAAGAAAAGGCAGAGGTGCTCCATTCCTATTTTAGTTCCGTCTTTTCCCATAAGACAGACTATGAACTTCCAAACAAATTGGAAGTGCAAGGGGGGGGGGGGGGACGGACAGGATTGCAGCTGGAGACTGATAAACAAATAGTCAAGGAATACCTTACCACCTTGAACGAGTTCAACTCTCCAGAGCCAGATGAACTGCATCCGAGAGGACTGAAGGAACCGGCTGAAGAACTCTCAGAACCGCTATCCATTCTTTTCTTGAAATCATGGGAAACGGGGTGTCAGAGGATTGGAGGAGGGCCAATGTTGTCCCGAGCTTCAAAAAGGGCAAAAAAGAGGAACCTGGGAACTACAGGCCAGTCAGCCTGACCTCAAGCCCAGGCAAAATTCTGGAACAGATCATAAAGCAGTCATTGTGCAAGCACCTAGAAAACAAGGCAGTAATAACTAGAAGCCAAGAACAAATCCTGCCAAACTAATTTGATCTCATTTTTTGATCAGGTCACCTCCCGGATAGACAGAGGGAATGCTGTAGATGTAGTATATCTCGACTTCAGCAAAGCTTTTGACGAAGTGCCCCATGATCTCCTGATTAGCAAGCTAACTAGGTGTGGGCTGGATAGATCAAGTGTCAGGTAGATACACAATTGGCTACAGAATCATACTCGGAGGGTGATGATTAACGTCTCCTTCTCCAACTGGGAGGAGGTCACAAGTGGGGTACCCCAAGGCTCAGTCCTGGGCCCGGTGCTCTTCAATATTTTTATTAATGACCTGGATGAAGGAGTGCAAGGAATGATTGTCAGATTTGCAGATGATACCAAATTGGACGGAATAGCTAACACCCTAGAAGACAGAAACAAAATTCAAAATGATCTTGATAGGATGGAACCCTGGGCCGAAAGCAACAGAATGAAATTCAACAGGGATAAGTGCAAAGTCCTGCACCTCGGAAAAAGAAACCAATTGCACAGTTACAAGATGGGGGATAACTGGCCCAGCACAACTACGAGCGAGAAGGATCTTGGAATTGTTGTAAGCTAAATATGAGCCAACAGTGTGATGTGGCTACAAAAAAGGCCAATGCTATTTTAGGCTGCATTAATAGAAGTCGAGTCTCCAAATCCCGCAAGGTGCTAGTCCCCCTCTATTCAGCACTGGTTAGGCCTCACCTTGAGTCTTGTGTCCAGTTCTGGACACCACACTTCAAGAAGGATGCTAACAAATTGGAACAAGTTCAGAGGAGGGCAACAAGGATGATCAGGGAACTGGAAACCAAGCCTTGTGAGGAAAGGCTGAAAGAACTGGGCATGTTTAGCCTTGAAAAAAGAAGACTGAGGGGAGAAAGGATAGCACTTTTCAAAGACTTGAAAGGCTGTCATTCAGAGGAGGGGCAAGATCTGTTCTCGATCCTCCCAGAGTGCAGGACACGCAACAATGGGCTGAAGTTCAAGGAAGTCAGATTTCGGTTGAATATCAGGAAAAACTTCCTAACTGTTAGAGCAGTACGACAATGGAACCAGTGACCTCGGGAGATTGTGAGTGCTCCAACCCTGGAGGCATTCAAGAAAAACTTAGATCATCACCTGGCAGATGTGCTTTGATGGTATTCCTGCGTTGAGCAGGGGGTTGGACTGGATGGCCTTGTAGGCCCCTTCCAACTTCACTTTTCTATGATTCTGTGATTCTATGATTCAATTCAACAGAAAATAAAAGCTTTCCCCACCCTAGGAATATCCATCCTGCTGCTTCTCTCTATGCCTGGGTTGCACACTGGTAGCCTGTTCCTTCATTGTCTCTCCTTCTGTCCGTATTCACAGAGAGGGTGAAGCGGTGGGATTCAGCCGGCGAGGAGCGCAGGTAAGGCCCCGATCCTCAACCTCAGGAAGGGAGGCCCTGAGAAATAGGCTGACTCGTTGACCGGCAGCTTGAGGCTGGGATGGTTCCTCTTGGCCCAAACAAACAGCTTCCAGTGAAGGAAAGCAGGGGGCAGAGAGAGGGAGGGGAGGCTTGATGGCAGGTTGTGGGGTGGAGGAGGGACATAGATCCGTGAACGTTCTCCTCCTCACCTTGTATTTCTGACAAGAAGGGCAAGTCCCCCGAGTTTGTGTTTCTGAGCCAGGAGACATGGACCGACTCAGGGTAACCTCGAGGTTTGGCGATGTGGGAGGCGGAGAAATTAAATAATTTAGTCACCTAGAACATAATGTGATTAAGACGCCAGGTGAGGTCTTTGGTAGGATGGGAGCAAGAAGAGGGGAGAGTGACTGGAAAAGGAACAAGAGACACACACATTTAAAAATAGTAATAATGGGAGGAATGCCCGTGTGATTGTTGACAGAGATCACCTCCTGGCTCACACTGTCAAGATACTAAGGCTCAGTCTTCCAGATCTGGGTGGTTTTATAATTTATGGCATCCTCACTTGTGATTTGGGCACATCACGAGGAGGCAGGGTTCTCTGCCAAAGTCAATAACGCAGTCAGCAGGAAAAGAGGAAGACCAAAGGTGAGAAGGATCAGTTTCCTAAAGGAAGCCATTGGCTTGAGTCTAGAAGACCAGAGCAGGGCTGTTGAGGACAGGACATTTTGGAGAGCGCTCCTCCATAGGGTCACCCTACGTTGGAGTTGACTTGACAGCACATCACAAGCACTCTTTTGAGTTCAATACATTTTATATTGGTTTTCGAGCTGAAATAAAGTACTTACTCATCGCTAGAACCAAGATGTGAAAGGCTGAGATCCTGTCTTCTTAAAGTATTTCCCCTCTATTATGGGGACTGGTACGAGCGCTCTGAGATTACGGTGTGGTATTCCTGGCATATGCACAAAAATACGTGTTTGTTTCCCTTTGGGTGGTGGTGAGGCCTCTTGCATTGTGTCTGGTGCTTTCTGTTCTAACAATGGAACTGCTGATCCGTATGGGATGGCAAAAGTTATTTTTCTCGAGCAGCTGTTGCCTGTAATGCAATGGAAGGAAAACCAAATATAGCGCTCAGGTCTCCTGTGGCGCTATTTTGTTCCATGATGTCATGGTTGCCATTATAATACAGTGGTGTCGGACGTAGGCCTCCGAGTGTTAAGGGAGAGGTGGTCCAAATACCCCCTGGAGCCATCTTGTCATAACTTACTGCCCCATGGACTTTCTTTTCTTTTCTTTTTAGCATTTTCCATACCAGGAAGCCTCACTGTTGGGTTTTAGGATGAAATGGGCGAGGGGTTTCCAACCCCAACAAAACCCAAACCCACAAAAATTAAATTCAGAACTTGGACTTTAAGCAAAGACCCTCACCCTCAAGGGCCCTCAACCACACAGATGCCAACACTTTTCAAATGGCCTCTAGAGAGCGGAAGAGAGCCCGTTCACTTAAAAAAGCAACTTTAAAATTTAAAAAAAAATTGGACTGGGTGAACATGCTTCAGGCCATATCTCCCCATATGCACCTTTTTGGTGTTTAAGATCATCAGTGGAGGCCCTCCTCTCGGTCCCATTGCTAGCGCAGGCACGGCTGATGGGAACACGAGACAGAGCCTTCTCGGTGGCAGCTCCCAGGTTGTGACGATGCTCTCCCTCGGGAGATCAGGCTGGTCCCCTCCCTGCTCTCCTTCTGGCGACAGCTGAAGACCCACCTTGTCAGGCAGGCTTTTAACAATCATGACGGAGTCCCTAAATGCCATTTATTTGTTAAGAGAGTTTTTAATGTTTTACCTGTTTTTAAGTATTCAATTTTTTTAAAATTAGCATACAGTTTGATTGTTTTTTAATGTTTCACTTATTATGATTTTAATTCTACTCTTTCAATATTGTGAGCCGCCTTGGGTCGCCTTCTCGGGAGAAAGGTGGCCTATAAATAAGACAAAGAAAGAAAGGAAGGAAGGAAGGAAGGAAGGAAGGAAGGAAGGAAGGAAGGAAGGAAGGAAGGAAGGAAGGAAGGAAGGAAGGAAGGAAGGAAGGAAGGCATTCACAGCTCTACGATTTCAGTGTATGCCATCAGGCATTTTGGAGGGGAGATATGATAATGTCCCGAGGTCGGGAGTTCGATTCCCCACTTGGCCTCCTGTGAGTACAGCCAGCCTGTGGGGCCTTGGGCAAGCTTCAGAGTCCCAGGGCACCCCCAGAAGAAGGGAAGGGGAAACCCCTTCTGAGTGTTCTCTATCTGGAAAACCCTGGAAAGGGTTGCCATAAGTCAGAATTGATTTGAGAGCACATGATTATTATAGAGCTGGCTGGATACCTCAGTAAGTTAGGTCTCTGGCTGCAGAGCCAGAGCTCAGGAATCTGATTCCCCACTATGCCTATTCCAAGGGGCCTTGGGAAAGCTTCAGAGTCCCAGGGCACCCCCAGAAGAAGGGAATTGTGAACCAGTTCTGAGTACCCTCTACCTAGAAAACCCTGAAAAGGGTCGCCATCAATCAGAATTGACTTAACAAGACATGCTTATTAAAGAGATGGCTGGCTGGCTCAGGGGTTTAGGTCTCTGGCTGTGGAGCCCGAGGTGGGGGGTTCGATTCCAGAAAGTGCGGTGCCTCCAGCAAGTAGAGCCAGCCTAGGTAGCCTTGAGCAAGCTGCACACCATTGTTATTCTGGAGGGCAGGGGAACTCAAGTGGCATGTCTGGCCCGTGCCACCAAATGCCAACGCTGACCTCTGATCTTGTGCCCATTCTCTGCCCGAGGTTACACTGTGGGCTCAATGCCACGGCGTCTAACTAACGGGATTTTGTCTTCCAACCCCCAGAAAAGCCTGCTGTCATGGCTGCGGGCTGGTGTCATGGTAGCGATTTTTTTTCTTAAAAAAAAAAAGAAGTAACATAAAACTTTGGAAACCACAAAGCAGTTGTTGTCCCGACCGTTTCAAGACTGCTGGGGTTCCCGTTTCTCTCTCCCTATAAGCCCTGCGCAGGCATTAAATTTGGGGATGTGGGCACCAGGACGATGGGAACCGAAGGCTGCCGCTGAACATCTTTCCTGTTTAGACAATAATTTGATCAGCCAAAGTGTGGACAAAGATGGTGGTAACGGCGGCGGGGGCGGCCAGAACAACAACCGAGTCGTGCTATAATAGCTCACCGTGTTGCTGATCTATCCGTTTCTTTTGTACAGAACGGCTTCGGTACGGTTCCTTGAAAGCCACTTGGAGACCCGGGCAGAACAGCGTGAGGAGGTCCCTAAACAGGCTTCCGAGAAATGAGCACAGACACCCGATGAAACAAGCTAGAGCCCATGAAGGCTTATTCCAAATAAAATAGGTTTGGGTTTATGGCGTCACAAGACTCTTCCTTGGTTTTCCTTAAATTCAGAGTCCTGGGCAAACTCAGTCAGGCCCATTTTACAGAGCTATGGGGTGGATACAGACCCCGAGCCACCCTTTGCCTCCAACAGAATGAAGCAGCTGGTTAAAGGGGGAAAAAATCTGTCTTTCTTCTAAGTGGCTGGATTTGTGTACCCTCTCAGAAAAGTCCTATTCTTCTTGGTGTACAAAACATCATTTGGTTTGAAGAACGGTTTTGTTAATCTAACTTCTACATATTTCAAAATTAAACAAACAAATAAACAAACAAACAGATAAACAGACATTCCAGATTCAAAAAAAAAAAAGTAAAGGGAAGGAAGGAAGGAAGGAAGGAAGGAAGGAAGGGAGGGAGGGAGGGAGGGAGGGAGGGAGGGAGGAAGGAAGGAAGGAAGGAAGAAGGAAATAATAAATAAATAAATAAATTGATTCTGCGTGCTAAGTCTCCAGACCTCTGGACATTACTCACGGCTGCTCCAGAAAAGCAGGGAAAGGGAAGTAGTTTTGTGAGATCTGAGTAAGTTGAGTAAAAGACTGAGTTTGAGGAGGCCAGACCTTTCTGCAGCTTATATATTCCTTGCACGCATTGGTAGTCCTTGGCATTCTTCCCAGGGTTCTGGCTGATGCCTGTGAATCATCTCATGTCATCGGCACAGTAACCCTGCAAGGTAGGCTTGGCTGTGAAAGAGTTTGAACCCAAACCACCCAGCCAACTTCCCTTTTGATCTGGGATCTCCATCCAGGGTTGCTCTGGTACTGCAAATCCAAACCAGTCATCACCACCTCATTAAACTGCTTTAAATCCTAAAACACCCCTTGTTCAGGCTGAGTGGTTGGATCAAGTCACCACATCTTGCAAAGAGCTAAAGCGTTTCCACCAGAGTTCGGCAGCCCGTTGATCAAAAGGGCAATTGAGAACGAAGAAAAAAGATGCCTTGACAACACACGTTATACATTTATGGTTCAACCGTAAATATGGCTGTCGAAAGCCCATTAAATATATACTAAACTCACAGGCTGAGACTTGGGGATTTTTCCCCCCACCCTGCTAGCATCCCTTTTGCCTCACGTGAACGGTTTGAGGAAGGAAAATAAAGCAGCGTTGAGGAAAATTGCCTCCTCTTGCAGAAGGATATTTCATGTCGTTAATTGTGCATGAAATGTGTGTGCAGGCGTCTGTGTGGACCTGCCCTAAATAAAACGTATTTGTCTCTGCTTGCAACCCTCTGGAATACAGCCATTGTCCTGCAATCATTCCCTTGGATTTCAGTGGAGGAAGTTTTTCATGGGATGAAAGCTCGTGGGCTGGATAGAACCCACGGCTGGTTACCTCTTCCCAGATCCAGCGTCCGGATTCCCACCCACAAACCTGGAAGTGGATGGAAGCAGCACTTCCAATTTAGAATGAATGGGGTTGTATTAGGCATCCTTCAGTCTCGAAAGACTATGGTAACGTGCTCTGTATGGAGGACTTGGAACAGCGTCTAGTGTGGCTGAGAAGGCCAATTCGAGAGTGACAATCCCTTCCACACTGAAGACAAATACAATCTGTCCCCTGTCCAGCTCCCTGATTTTGCTGCTTCCGTGACTGCCTCTTTGCCTCGGTCTGCTGGACAAGGGTCTCTTCAAAATGGGAGAGGCCGTGATGCAACGCCTGCCTACAGGCTGAACGCTCAGATGTCAGGGTTTCCCATCTGTTGAGGTCCATTCCTAAGGCCTTCAGATCCCGCTTGCAGATGTCCTTGTATCGCAGCTGTGGTCTCCCTCTGGGGCGATTTCCCTGCACTAATTCTCCATACAGGAGATCTTTTGGAATCCGACCATCAGCCATTCTCACGACATGCCCAAGCCAACGTAGACATCGCTGTTTCAGTAATGTAAACATGCTAAAGATTCCAGCTCGTTCTAGGACTACTCGATTTGGAACTTTGTCCTGCCAGGTGATACCAAAAATGCGTCGGAGGCAACGCATATGGAACGTGTTCAGCTTCCTCTCCTGCCGTGCACCAAGGGTCCAGGACTCACTGCAGTACAGGAGTGTGCTCAGGACGCAGGCTCTATAGACCTGGATCTTGGTATATGTCGTCAGCTTCTTATTGAGCCATACTCTCTTCGTGAGTCTAGAGAACATGGTAGCTGCTTTGCCAATGCGTTTATCCAGCTCAACATCTAGAGAGAGAGTGTCAGAGATCGTTGAGCCAAGGTACACAAAGTCATGAACAACCTCCAATTCTTGTGTGGAGATGGTAATAGAGGGAGGTGAGTCCACGCCCTGGCCCATGACTTGTGTTTTCTTCAGGCTGATTGTTAGTCCAAAGTCTTGGCAGGCCTTGCTAAAACGATTCATGAGTTGTTGGATCTCTTCAGCAGAGTGGGCAACAATGGCTGCATCATCGGCGAAGAGGAAATCCCGCATGCATTTCAGCTGGACTTTGGTCTTCACTCTCAATCTAGAGAGATTAAAGAGCTTTCCGTCTGATCTAGTCCGGAGATAGACACCTTCTGCTGCAGTTCCAAAGGCGTGCTTCAGCATGACAGCAAAAAAGATCCCAAAAAGGGTCGGTGCGAGGACACAGCCCTGTTTCACTCCGCTTCGGATGTCAAAGGGATCTGATGTTGAACCATCAAAAACTACAGTGCCTTTCATTCCCTCATGGAAGGATCTGATGATGTTAAGAAGTCGAGGTGGACATCCAATCTTGGGAAGTATTTTAAAAAGGCCATCCCTGCTAACCAAATCAAAGGCCTTTGTGAGATCTATGAAGGCGACAAAGAGTGGCTGTTGTTGTTCCCTGCATTTCTCCTGCAACTGTCTGAGGGAGAATACCATGTCAGTGGTGGATCTATTAGCTCGAAATCCACACTGTGATTCTGGATAGACTCTGTCTGCGAGCACCTGGAGCCTCTTCAGCACAACACGGGCAAGCAGCTTCCCTACAACGCTGAGAAGAGAGATGCCACGGTAGTTATTGCAGTCGCCCCTGTCTCCTTTGTTCTTGTACAATGTGATGATGTTTGCATCCTTCATGTCCTGTGGTACTCCACCTTCCCTCCAGCAAAGACAAAAGATTTCATACAGCTCGGTAGTGATGGTCTCTTTACAGCACTTCAGCACTTCAACAGGGATGTTATCCTTTCCAGGTGCCTTGCCGGAGGCGAGGGAATCCAAGGCCGCTTTTATTTCTGCTAAGGTTGGTTCGCTGTCCAACTCTTCCAAGACAGGCAGGCACAATGGGGTTGGAAGTCCTGAAAAAGCGGGGCGAGGGGCTGCAAATCGTTTAAAAGATGAACCACAGTTCCTGGATCTTTCTAGACAAAGGTAAAGGTTCCCCTTGACATTTAGTCCAGTCGTGTCCGACTCTAGGGCGCGGTGCTCATCCCCGTCTCCAAGCTGTAGAGCCAGCGTTTGTCCGAAGACAGTTTCCGTGGTCACATGGCCAGTGCGACTAGACACGGAACGCCGTGACCTTCCCACCGTGGTGGTACCTATTTATCTACTTGCATTTGCATGCTTTCGAACGACTAGGTTGGCAGGAGCTGGGACAAGCGACGGGAGCTCACTCCGTCTTGTGGATTCGATCTCACAACGGCTGGTCTTCTGACCTTGCAGCACAGAGGCTTCTGCAGTTTAACCCACAGCGCCACCACGTTCCCTAGACATGGCAGTTTACATTTCCAACCCCAGTTTATTCTGTGGCTTGGCCACCATGGAGTCCCGGGCTGCAGAAATCCTTTTGGGGTCCAAATTGCACCCTGCTCCTTCTGTAACTCACAGTGGGCCCCCACACACACACGGCCCCTGCAATTAGATTTACTAGGAAAGAATCATGCAGGAAAAGGTTTGTTATTTTCCCCTTAGGAAACGAAAGCGAAAGAGGAAGCCGGAGTGAGAAGGACTCCGGCTAGGCTAAGCTTTACTCGCTGTTACAGGGAAGCTAATTATTACTTAAGCCTGGCCGTCCATCAATAAGTGTAGTTCCAGATTCCACCAGTGCGGATTGGGCCGTGATATAAAAAGCCTTTTACTATCACTGTATAGGTTTCTATTCTTTTAATGCGCCAGCCTTATGCCTTCCTTCCTAGCACGCAGAGGGTTTTCACAGGCAGACAATGACAGAGGCGAGCAACGAGAGAGGCTGGAGGTGGTTCTACTCGGCTGAAAGAAGCAAATGAGGGTGACCTTAGTCTGGAGGACAGGAGGTCTGCTCCCCGCACGCCCGGGAACACCTGGCATGGCCGCTCAAAGGCATGGCACCAACCACCGCGCGTTTGCATCCCTTGGGCGCGCGCCATCAGCACATCGCTCTCGCATTTCCTTACAACATTGGCACCTGCCAAGAGAGGAGGCTGACAGCCGCTGCCCCCCCCCCCCCAAGCAATATGAAACTTGCTCATGCCCTGCATGCTGCTGGCAAACAATAGGATGGCAGCTGATAGAGAAACGAGGGTTGGGAAATGTTATAAAGCAAAATCTTCTGCTTATATACTGCTTAAAGCACTCTCTGGGTGGTTTACAAGTTAATGATGCAGGGCTACACATTGCCCCCACCTCCTGAGTGAGCTGGGTACTCATTTTACTGGCCTCAGAAGGATGGAAGGCTGAGTGAACCTTGAGTCGGCTACCGGGGACGGAACCCAGGTCATGAGCAGAGTCTTGACTGCAGGACTGCAGTTTAACCACTACACCACTAGGCTCCTAGTTATGTTCTTGACCTATAGCTCCCATTATCCACCAACTAGCATGGCCACTTGCCATGAGGGATAATGGGAGGTGTAACACCCCCCCCCTGCAAAAGTAATGTTTCCAAGCTCTGCAGAAGATGTTGTTGTTATATGCCATCAAATGACAACCGACTTATAGCAACCCTAATAGGGCTTTCAAGGAGTGGTTTTATCAGTTCCACACATCCCAGTGAGGTTCCATAGCTGAGTGGGGATTCAAACCCAGGCCTCATGAATCCTAGTCCGTCACTCTGTCCGGTACACCACACTGGATATCCAGAAGATGTGGCAATGGTTGTATAGGGGACAATGGAAGCTGCTGTGTGTGTGCACCTACCTCAGTACTGTCTTCTCTGGCTGACAGCAATAGCTTCCCAGGTTCTGAGGTCAATGTCTTTCCCTCTCAGTCACTCAGTCCTTCCCCTTGGAGGTGCCAGTTACTGAACCTGGGACCTCAAACGTGTGAAGAAATTGCTTTCACCAAGGTCCCTTGGCAGCTTTTCTAGTATTCTAGCACCGATTCCATGCCTACTGCTTTTTAGGCATAGCCCAAATGTGGTAATCATAGTTTGTTATTACCTATAAGCTGCAATCCTTTTGGCTTAACTGTGTCTACGAAAGGCTGATCATGTCAACAGTGGGGACACTTTTTCAGAAATTAAACATTTCCTCCATCTGTCTTGAGGCTCCCATGGCTCCTGTGTAATCCCTTTCACCACCTGAAATCTGTGGAAACCACGGGATGGGCAGAGGAAGTCTTTAATTACCCAAAATCACCCCTCCTGGGATGTCTTTATTGGCAATGGCTAGTTTGGTAATTAAAGACTTCCTCCTCATGTCCTTTGGTTCCCACAGCTTCCCAGTGATAAAAGAGGTAACCTGGGAGCCTTGGGACAGTAGTAGGATATATTTAATTTGGAAAAAAAAATCCTGATGTTGATGTCATCATACTTTCACAGAGCAACAGGATTTTAGCCACGGCGCAGTTCTTCTTTCTTAAGGATCACCTTCCTAGCTCTGTTTTGAAAATTAACTTTTTTAGGATTAATAATAATAATAATGTGTCATCAAGTTCATGCTGACTTATGGCAACCCTTTTCAGCGTTTTCTAGGTAGAGAATATTCAGAAGTGGTTTCCCATTCCCTTCCTCTGGGGAGTGCCCTGGGACTGTGAAGCTTGCCCAAGGTCATACAGGCTGGCTCTGCTTGTAGGAGGCATGGTGGGGAATTGAACCGATTGCAGCTCCAAAAAACAGGGAGTATCATCATTATATACTTCAAGACCTACCTGTTGGAAGGAGAGTGCAGTAACAGTCGCATTAAGGACCCTGTGCGTTCAGACAGCATCCTCTCTGACTGTCTCCTCTTTATATGGACCCGTGCTTCCCAACCTTGAGTAACTCAGGTGTCCTTGCACTGCTACTCCCGGAAATCCCAGCCAGCACAGCGGGTGGTAAAGACTTCTGGGAACTGCAGTCCAAGAACGACTGCGTTACCTAAGGTTGGGTGCCACTGATGTAGACGGATACTCTCAGGGTGACCTCCTTGTTTCCGACGAATGAGAGCTAGCCATGCCATTGCAACCTCAGGTCTCTTTCTGGGACAGATACACGATAGAATTAAAGTAAATAAATAAAATAATAAATAATCTCTTTGTCTCTAGATGGACTTCCTACAATAACTGGGTTTCCCCCCCTATTTATTCTAAATCGTTTTTGCTGCCTAGTAGAAGTGCCAGATTTCCACTGACACTCCTTTCCCCCAATCTGACAGACTGCCTTTGCAGAAAGACTAGATCACCAAGCGGGTGCTGGGGGGAAAAAACCATTATGGGATGGCATAAAATCCCAGCCTGCCCTTGGTGAACCTCAGGAGCACCACGGTCACTAGCGTACTGTTGCTTGGGTCCCATTGTCAACTGGATAAACTTTTCTACATCTGACTGCTTCAAAGGATGCTCCCCCCCCCCACTACTCATGTGAAGAGGAGGAGAATCCATGGCGTTGCCAACTCCAACAGTGATAGAGGAACCACCCCATTCCCACCCTTTCCACATGGGTGGCAATGTGGTTCTCATTCAAGCCAACAGAAGCTCCCAGAATGAGCCACAAGCAGAATTTGGAAAAGTTATTTTTTGGGAGTACAATTCCTGGTCATAAGGGTCACTGGTTGTGCTGCCTGGGGGATTCTGGGGTTCATAGCCCAATAATCATCCTAATCTCTTTCCCAAGCTTTGGCAAACCTCAGGTTTCTGGAAAACATCTACTGACTGGAACCCTTTGGATGGAGCAACAAAGCTTAGAAATGGGACTCATCGGAGAAACAAGTATTTATCTCTGTCCGCCACATCCTGAAAGGCACCACAAGACATTCTCAAAGGATGGTTCCCTGGAACAGAGAGAGAGCCAGTCCTTCGAAACTGTAAACATTCAAGCTTCCGGAGGTAACTGGAGATACTCAAGGGACAACATCTCATCCCAGGAGTTGGCCAAGCAATAGGGCGTGCTGGTAATTGTGATGACTTTCTCAGCGCGAGGTGGCAAATACTTGACCCCAGTTATGTGCTTGAGCCTCTGAGCCCAGACTTCAGAGATTTATTTTTAAATTAAAAGTAACACAATCATCCACATCCATGCAAAGGAGGAGTTGTGGCATGTGGGACCTTGGTCTCCAAGAGAACTACCTCCTTCTTCCTGGAGTGGATGTGGTTTTCTCCATCATCATCCACTGAGAGGAAGAGGTTAGCACCATTACTTTCTGGGTACATATTTCCTAGTATTCCCCCAGTCAACATGGGGTTCTAGGACCTGTAATCCAAACATTACAGTTCTGCTTTGAGGTTTTCAGGTTCAGGCTATATAGGAAGGCCAAATCACTGGGATGTCTGTCCAGTGTTTGCTCTTTGTTGTTCCTGATAAATAACTGCATTTCTCGGCTGCTTTTTTTGTGTTCAGACAAGGAAGTTGGAAGCAATTTGGGTGTAATGCTCTCTGTTTCTATGGAGCGTGCTCTCTCCCTCTCCCTCTCTCCCCTCCCCACCCCACCTCTCTCTTTGTGCTACAATTTGAACAGCCCGGATTTCTGGCAGCATCAGAACAGGAGTTGTTTGAAGAAACAGGGAAGAATGCAAATGTCTCTTTGAAGCCAAATACTATAAAAGCAAAGTCCTAGATATCTTTATCGACCAAGGTGGGAGATCCACAGAATAAGGATACAGCTCCTAGTATATAGTCTTTAAAGTCCTAAAATAAAACAAAAATTCAAATGCAAATGCAGAAGATCACTCTGTGGATTCATCCTCCCGGTGCACCTCTTGCACAAACATAATTCTGCTACCTAAACCATGTTGGGAAGGGCCTTCTCCTCCTTTGTGGGAACAGCAGCTCCTTCCTCTCCAGCAATTCCCTTCTTTCTCAACTCAAATCTTGGACCGCAGCCTCTTCCTACGATCTCCCCACCCATTGGGTTGAACTGAATAATCCACAGGGGTTACATGAGAATTAGGGAAGGCAAGTCACAAGGTCATCTCACACCATGAGAGCTCAACTCTAGAGATGGGCAGGAACCAGGAAAATGGTGGTCCATGATGGTTCGTGGTTCGTCGCTATTACAAACCACGAACTTTCCGACACTCAAACAAGTTTGTGGATCGTGCAGTTTGGGACTTCAGAGAGTGGTAGAATGCCCCCCCCCCCATAAGTTAGAGAACTCATGGCAAGTCTTCAGATCACTCTCCTTCCAACCCCCTCCAAATTTGGTGAAGATAGGATTTGGGACACCTGAGTTATAGCCCCCCCCCCCCCCCAGGCAGGTTCCCCCAGGAGAGTGGTCTTTCACAGCTGGCCTGGGGGAAATTAAATGCGTGGCTCATGCGAGGAAACCTGAGACATGGTGTTGCTCATCATGAGGTGGACTGGTGAGGGCACAGAATGTGGTCACAATGAACAAACTAGCTCGCTAAGCATCCTCTTCTCACACAGGCTCCTGCAAAAGCTAAACCACCAGCTGAGCTGTCCAAGATGTGACTCCTATAACCAGCTCTTCCCAGAGAGCGGATGGAGGCTCTGTTGATGATTGGCTGCCTGACCCGACAATCAATCCTACACCAATTTTTTTTCTAGGTCCCCCCCAGTGTTGCCTATGACTGAGGTTGACTGCCAGGCTGTCCGGCGAGGGACAACACACCCCAAAACGAAGCATTATGAATCCCCAATGCCAAATTGTTCTGAGCAGGTGTATTTCCACAAAGCATCACGAAACGAACCATGAAGCGGCCTGATTCGTGGGTTTTGTTTGCTTTGTGGTTCGTTTCGTGCCCATCTCTACTTAACACCAAGCCTACAAAAAACTAAGAAAGGCAGTGCCACACCTCCTTGGTGTCACTTCAGTTTTGCTCATCTGGGTGTCAGGAGAGGCCTCTTCTTAGACCACCATCCTGACCACGTTGTCCTCGGTCTGGTTTTCCCATCCTGCTTCACAGCAGCTCTCTGCCTTTGAAGTCTTTCACAGAGATCTCTAACTTTCTAGACGGCTTCTCCAGAAAACCACAAGGGTAGCTGGAATTAAAAAAAGCATTGACCTAGAAGTGAGTCCTTAGAAGACTTTCTGCGGTTGAGATGAGAAACCACACAGTTCTTTCCCAGCTGCTCTGTGAACTAGGTAATATCTTGATCACGTTTTAAGAAGAGGCTCTCCCTTAAATTTTGAAAGATGCTTATTTGTCTTAGCTCATGATACTCCCCGCTTATTTAATTAACTATGTGCCATCAAGTAAGTGATGACCTATGGCAACTCTTACTAGGGTTGCCTGGGAATAAAATACCCAGACACTAGCCAAGAGTCCCTTCTTTGGGTGGCACTCTAGGACTGCCGAGCTTTCCAATATTCCTCTCCTCTGTATGTTGCATTTAGCATGCTTTGTTTTCCAACTGGTCACAGGAAATACCAGCATGGGCTTGGCCTGCAGGTCTGAGGGCTGTAGCATCCAGCAATGAGGACACCCTGCGGTGTGCTGGCAAACCAGATCATCTCAGGGAATGCACGTTGCCCTTAATGTCTCGTTCGGCCAACTGTCTCTTTAAAAGAGAGGATTCTTGAGGATGAGGTCTTGCTAGGTACAGTGTGAATGCAATTCTGCAATCTGTATGGCATAGGTACACACACGTACATATGTATCTGTCAGCCAAAGTGTGGCTCACCTCTAGTCTGGCTTTTTCTATCATATATCACCCACGCTGTCTGCCTTTGATGTCTTTTTAATCTTCATTTATGCATATAAGTAAGCTTTCTCCCTTCATGCTAACAAAAGTAATATAATTTTAAAAGAAATAGTTGCACAATGGCTTCAGGGCCTTGGGTGGAGTAGGCGTGTTGAGGTTGTCACAGGCAGTAGCCAATAGGTGCCTTCTATATGGCTATGCTGAACAAGTCTGAAAACTAGCAAAGCTGGTTTAGGCAGCATTGCCCCAGGAGGGGGGAAAAAACAACCTCTGGCCTCTTTAAAATAATTATATTGGCCTCACAAAGTCTGGCCTTTGGTTTTACCCATCCATTTCTATGTTTGTACATCGTTTTTAATTGCTTGTAAACACCGTAACTTTGGAACATGGAAATATGTATGTGACATGCTATGGGCAAGTCACTTCCGAGTTATAGTGACCCAATGAATTGATGACCTCCAGAAGGCCTTGTCATGAACAGCCCTCGTCAGGTCTTTCAAATAAAAGACCATGGATTTCTCTACGGAGTCCATTTCTCTTATGTTGAGTCTTCCTGTTTTCTGCTAGCTCAGTGGTTTAGGTCTCTGGCTGCAGAGCCAGAGGTTGGGGGTTCAATTCCTCCATGGTGCCTCCTTGACAAGGGCTGGACTCCATACTCCATAGCTGGGGATGAGATAGACATCTATGGAAGGAAAAAAAAAAAAGAATGACAAAGGTCTTTATAGAGTAGTGCTTATTAATAAAAATAATCATGTTCCGTCAAGTCGGTTCTGACTTATGGCAACCCTTTTCAGGGTTTTTCAAGTATTCAGAAGTGGTTTCCCCTTCCCTTCTTCTGGGGGATGCCCTGGGACTACCGTGCAGCTTGCCCAAGGCCACCCAGGCTGGCTCTTCTCCCAGAGAGGCACCGTGGGGAATCAAACTCCCAACCTCTGGCTCTGCCGCTAAATACCTAAGCCTCTGAGCTCTCCAGCCAGCTATAATGCTTATTATGCATGTTTAAAACTTTTGTTTCCCTCATTTCGGTTTGATGTAGAATGAAAATCCAGAACTTGAGGTTTTTCCAAGCAAACGTAAGGCCGTACAGCAGGAAGGGAGGAGTGGGTGGCAGGAAGAGAATGCCAAAGGAAGGGCTCAGCTCACCAAGGGTGGGAAGCCTAAAGACTGATGTGACTTTTGCTCTACTCCTGAAGCCAGAAAGGATCACACAAACAACTGGAAAAGTTTTGGGACACATACAGAGCGTGTGTTCTT
The DNA here is from genome assembly GCA_037013535.1 of Intellagama lesueurii. Lineage (NCBI taxonomy): Eukaryota > Metazoa > Chordata > Lepidosauria > Squamata > Agamidae > Intellagama > Intellagama lesueurii. Next base: position 4,220,866 of record JBAJHW010000003.1, on the reverse strand, counting down.
CAAGTGGTGTTTTGGCGACAGTGTGAAAGGCAGTTTAGGGTGTGAAACATTTCCTTTTGTTGTATTTCCCCGATTTATTTATTTTTAAAAACTGCATTTTCTTTTTGCTTCCTTCATTTTTCACCATCAAAACTTCCCCGGTCAAAATCCTGTTGCTGGTGCAGCATAAATTTCATAACTTACGGCATTGAATTATTATTATTTAAATTATTTATAGGTTGACTTTCTCTCCCTAGGGCAACGATGGCGAACCTAGGGCGCGCGTGGCACAGCGGGCACACAGAGCCCTCTCTGTGGGCACGCGAGCCATAAGTCGCCGGATCGCTACCCCCGGTAGCCAAACCCGAGGAGGCGGCTGCAGCTGCCATGCTGGCACCCCGACAGGCGGCGGGCCAGGATCCGGAGCAGCTGGCCCTGGCAGCGGCGGGCCAGCCGAGCTATAGGTAGTGGCAGGGTTGGGCATGACTGGAGGCTTACTGTTGAATGACACTATATAAATACCATGTGTGAAAAACAATTAAACAAATATTAAGATTTTTTTAAAATCAAGTTTAAAAACAACTTTAAAACATTTTTAAAACTTGTTAAAAACGAGCATTCCTGAGATAACTGACTACTTAAAAGCCTGCCCAAAGAGGAAGGTCTTAGCCTGAGGACAGAAGGATAAGAGGGATGGGGGGGACAACCTGGCTTCTCGAGGCAGCTCATTCCAAAGCCTTGGGGCCACCACCGAGAAAGCCCTCTCTCGTGTCCTCGCCAAGCGAGCTTTGGAAGGTGCTGGAACCAAGAGAAGGACCTCCCTGGAAGATCTGAAAAGCTGAGAAGGCTCATATGAGGTGATAAGATCCTTCAAATATTAAAAGGAACAACATTAAAACAAGGGTGATTGGGACTCAGGAGGTCTGGGTTCGAATCCCTGCTCCACCATGAAAACTCACTAGGAGGCAGCACTGTTAAAAACATTCCTTAAGTATCTCACCTGCCTTGAAAATCCTATTAGGATCACCATAAGTTGATGGTGATGATGCCATACTCAAAGAGAGTATGGCTTAATAAGAAGCTGACGGCAGATATACGAAGATCCAGGTCTATAGAGCCTGTGTCCTGAGCACACTCCTGTCCTGCAGTGAGTCCTGGACCCTTTGTGCATGGCAGGAGAGGAAGCTGAACACGTTCCATATGCGTTGTCTCCGACACATTTTTGGGATCACCTGGCAGGACCAAGTTCCAAATAGAGTAGTCCTAGAACGAGCTGGAATTTTTAGCATGTATACATTACTGAAACAGCGACGTCTACGTTGGCTCGGGCATGTCGTGAGAATGGCTGACGGTCAGATTCCAAAAGATCTCCTGGATGGAAAATTAGTGCAGGGAAATCGCCCCAGAGGGAGACCACAGCTGCGATACAAGGAGATCTGCAAGCGGGATCTGAAGGCCTTAGGAATGGACCTCAACAGATGGGAAACCTTGACCTCTGAGCGTTCAGCCTGGAGGCAGGCGGTGCAGCATGGCCTCTCCCATTTTGAAGAGACCCTTGTCCAGCAGGCCGAGGCCAAGAGGCTGTCCCGAAACCAGCAAAACCAGGGAGCTGGACAGGGGACAGATGGTATTTGTCTTCAGTGTGGAAGGGATGGTCACTCTCGAATTGGCCTTCTCAGCCACACTAGACGCTGTTCCAAGTCCTCTATTCAGAGCATGTTACCATAGTCTCTCGAGACTGAAGGATACCTAATCTAAAAGTTAGATGCAACTTAGCAGCACATCACATACATGTTAAGTAATAATGCTGTTCTAATGGAGATGTCTCTTAAATGAGATGAAACCCAGTCTTGGTCTAGCTTTGGTCTTGTTTAATGGGGGGAGCCTTCACCTCATCAAAAGCTTAAACCAAACTCTTTTGCATGATTCAATAGACGCCCCGAACTGGTCCCGAAAGCAACCACCAGAATCTCCAATTAGATTTTTAAAAGACAGCTCATGACTCCAAAATCCAGGGGATTGGCCATCTCGGTTTGGAAGACCAAATACGAGATGGACTGACTCCTTAAAGGAAACCACAGGCTTGAGTCTGGAAGACCTGAGCAGGGCTGCCGAGGACAGGAGATTTCGGAGAGCGCTCATTCATAAGGCCGCCATGAGTAACTGCAACAACAACGTAGATCTTGAATAAAGCACAGCGAGTTCTGCACCTCATGTGTTGCAATCGTTTAACCAGCAGTTCCAAGCGATTTCCCCTCTGAATTTCCCCTCTGGCCACATCATGCAGCAGCTGCAAATTCTCCCTTTCCTAGCGGAGAGGTTTGCTTTCCTTTTGCTTTTTAATGAAAAGCAGCTATGGTAGGCTGCAAATCCGATCGGGAGGAACTGCAGGCTGCCAAAAGTGCTTAACCCTTTCCTCCCCACTCAACATCATCCTGTCCCTCAGGTGCTTTTCCTACATTCTGGGGGAAAGGTCTACAAGCCTACAAACAGCAGATGTCAGTAACATTATTATTTTTTCTTCTTCTTCTGGTCTGGAAAGGCTTGACTTCGAACCTTTATACTACATCTCAAGATTTCTGAAGAATTTGAATAGCTCAGAGGAGCCAGAGGTTGGGAGTTCGATTCCCCCCACGGTGCTTCTCCAGAGAGAAGAGCCAGCCTGGGTAGCCTTGGGCAAGCTGCACACAGTCCCGGGGGTACCCCCAGAAGAAGGGAAGGGAAAACCACTTCTTCATATTCTCTACCTAGAAAACCCGAAAGAAGGGTCGCCGTAAGTCAGAATTGACTTGACAGCACCTGATGATTATTTGTAAGCTCCTCCTCCTTTAAATTTTTTTCAGGGATCCAACAGAAATATTGCCCCACCAAAATTTTTAGTCATTTCATCTCCAACGCTCAGAATCCAAACCAGCCTGGATTCTGTGTCCTCCCTTTTCTCAACCATGCTCCCAGATGAGGCTTTAATGCCCTGCCCACATTCATGGGATTTTAGGAGTGGTCCAGATTGGAGGACTTTCCTAGCGCGTATTTTCCTCCTATCTTCTCCCTCCTCCACTTTCATCTTCCTCTCACCATGGAAAATTTGTGACAGAGGACAAGATGTTTCGAGCACGTCAAGTGGGGTGCTGCGGGGGCCAAATAAGCCCACCGGCACCCCTCCCAAAATGTTCCGTTATTATTATTATTATTTTTTAATCAAGACATTTTCTTTAAAGGTTCTGGGGAAAATTCAGCTGAATAAGTTCCTTTGTGCCGTTTAGAGGATGTGCTGGGAATGGGGCCATGTTCTCAGTGCTCCCCTCCCCCCCCCCCCGGGCCCAATGCACAAAGCCGCCTCGGGTCCTTTGGAGGAAAAAGAGGGGGGCTAAAAATATTTTAAATAAATGAAATAGCAAATAAAAGAAATGCTTCTTTAAAAATTGGTCACTGGAGGGAGCAAGAGAGCTTTAAACTATTTTTTTTCCTTAAAAAGTGTGTGTGTGTGCGCGTGTGTGTGCGCGCATGCGTGCGTGTGTGGGGCTCCCAGACCTCTGGACAACGGCAACTCTTCTTGAGAGTGATAGTGCTAGGAATCATCTGTCGGAAGCCAAGGGTGGAAAAATCATTGGGATGAAAACTTTTGGATGCTTGAGGATTCCGGGAACCCAAGTCCAAAAAGAAGAGTAACTTTTCCAAGCTGTGTTGAGAAGTCTCCCACATCAGGGGTCATTGCTATTTGGGAAGGAGCGGATTCCATAGTTTAACCAATAACCTTGAACTTGGACAAGCTTCATTGCTCAAAACCATAGGTCGTCACAATCTATCAAACGCAACACAAAACCTATACGGCACTGACATCATATATTTACGCAAAAATATAAGATGACATAGGTTCCCCCCGGCCTTCAGACTGTTGATGCTTGGCCCATATCTTCTTTGCTGCCAAAGCAAATGTTGCTACTTGATAGGTAGCAGTTATATCCCTCTCCACAATCAGCATATAAAGTTGAGCCAAGGAAATATCTTCGAACTCTCCTGATTCATAGAAACTTTGATGGAATGGGACATTATCATGTCTCCGCTCCAAAATGCCTGATGGCATACACTGAAATCATAGAGCTGTGAATGCTTTCCTTCCTTCCTTCCTTCCTTCCTTCCTTCCTTCCTTCCTTTACTTTACTTTACTTTACTTTACTTTACTTTACTTTACTTTAATTGACTTTATTTTTGTTGGGATCTGGAATGTCCGTTTATTTGTTTGTTTAATTTTGAAATACTGTATGTAGAAGTTAGATTAACAAAACCGTTCTTCAAACCAAATGATGTTTTGTACACCAAGAAGAATAGGACTTTTCTGAGAGGGTACACAAATCCAGCCACTTAGAAGAAAGACAGATTTTCCCCCCCTTTAACCAGCTGCTTCATTCTGTTGGAGGCAAAGGGTGGCTCGGGGTCTGTATCCACCCCATAGCTCTGTAAAGTGGGCCTGACTGAGTTTGCCCAGGACTCTGAATTTAAGCAAAACCAAGGAAGAGTCTTGTGACGCCATAAACCCAAACCTATTTTATTTGGAATAAGCCTTCATGGGCTCTAGCTTGTTTCATCGGGTGTCTGTGCTCATTTCTCGGAAGCCTGTTTAGGGACCTCCTCACGCTGTTCTGCCCGGGTCTCCAAGTGGCTTTCAAGGAACCGTACCGAAGCCATTCTGTACAAAAGAAACGGATAGATCAGCAACATGGTGAGCTATTATAGCATGACTCGGTTGTTGTTCTGGCCGCCCCCGCTGCCGTTACCACCATCTTTGTCCACACTTTGGCTGATCAAATGATTGTCTAAACAGGAAAGATGTTCAGCAGGCAACATTCGGTTCCCATCGTCCTGGTGCCCACATCCCCAAATTTAATGCCTGCGCAGGGCTTATAGGGAGAGAGAAACGGGAACCCCAGCAGTCTTGAAACGGTCGGGACAACAACTGCTTTGTGGTTTCCAAAGTTTTATGTTACTTCTTTTTTTTTTAAAAGAAAAAAAATCGCTACCATGACACCAGCCCGCAGCCATGACAGCAGGCTTTTCTGGGGGTTGGAAGACAAAATCCTGTTAGTTAGACGCCGTGGCATTGAGCCCACAGTGTAACCTCGGGCAGAGAATGGGCACAAGATCAGAGGTCAGCGTTGGCATTTGGTGGCACGGGCCAGACATGCCACTTGAGTTCCCCTGCCCTCCAGAATAACAATGGTGTGCAGCTTGCTCAAGGCTACCTAGGCTGGCTCTACTTGCTGGAGGCACAGCACTTGCTGGAATCGAACCCCCGACCTCGGGCTCCACAGCCAGAGACCTAAACCCCTGAGCCAGCCAGCCATCTCTTTAATAAGCATGTCTTGTTAAGTCAATTCTGATTGACCCTTTTCAGGGTTTTCTAGGTAGAGGGTACTCAGAACTGGTTCACAATTCCCTTCTTCTGGGGGTGCCCTGGGACTCTGAAGCTTTCCCAAGGCCCCTTGGAATAGGCATAGTGGGGAATCAGATTCCTGAGCTCTGGCTCTGCAGCCAGAGACCTAACTTACTGAGGTATCCAGCCAGCTCTATAATAATCATGTGCTCTCAAATCAATTCTGACTTATGGCAACCCTTTCCAGGGTTTTCCAGACAGAGAACACTCAGAAGGGGTTTCCCCTTCCCTTCTTCTGGGGGTGCCCTGGGACTCTGAAGCTTGCCCAAGGCCCCACAGGCTGGCTGTACTCACAGGAGGCCAAGTGGGGAATCCAACTCCCGACCTCGGGCTCCACAGCCAGAGACCTAAACCACTGAGCTATCCACCTGATGCAGTCTGAGAAATAACCTTTCCAAGCTCGGCACTTGTTTCTTTACTTGAGGTCCTATGCCATCTTTTAACCTCTCCAGCCCTAGGATTCTGTGTCAAGGGTGATCGACTACAGTCCTGCAGATTTTTAATTTTCCCCACCTATATTTTCCAGCAAACGTAGGCAGTATATCGTGAATGAGAGTTCCCGAGGAAAATGAGTTCTAGTAGGCCTACTCGAATTTCTTGAGCAGGGAACGATCACAGTAGCACCGACACCCCATTTTGCTAGCAAGTTTTTGCCTAAAGTTACAGGTGGATATTTTTGTTTCTGTTCATTTTTTTCTCTCCTCAAAAACGTCACAACATTCTTCATTTGGGGGACAGAAAGGATGAGACTCAAGAAATCCAGAAGTCTGAGAAATGACAGCTGCCTAATCTGATCATCTGAGAAGAAAACAGCTCTGTGGCAAGTGGATCCCACGCAATTCTCTTCGTGGTGGGAAAAGCTGTTATCAAAACTACGTTGCCGTTTTGTTTCACCGGTCTACCTGGTACAGAAAGAACATGAGATTTCAAAGAATAGAACAGGGCTGGAAGTGAAAGTGAGAGGTTTCTCAATTTCCAAAAAAAAGGGATGTGAGGAGGGTTGCCCCGTTGGGTAATGTCCAGTTTGTGTATAGACTCACGTTGGGAGTAAAATCAGACCTAGCCAATTAGCTGTTCATCAACCTGTTGGCAAATAAAGTGGGATAAAGAAGTTTATTCTCAAGTCAGTGTGGTGCAATGGATTGAGTGTCAGACTTAGACTCAGGGGGCCTGGGTTCAAATCCTCACTTTGCCACGGAAACTCACCTGGGGGTGGTGGCAATGGTAAGGCACAATTGAAAATCTCACATAACTAAAAAAACAAACAAACCACCAAGTAGGGTCACCATACGTTGGATGTGACTTGAGGGCACGGAACAATAACAGAAGAAGACAAACTCAAAATGGCGGCTTCTTCTCCGCCACTTTTATCCACAGAACCATCTTGTGAGGTAGTTTACTCTGAGAGGCATTGAATGCTTCTGAGTAATTCAGTTAGTTTTGTGGCTGAGCAAGCTGTAGATTTCTCCATCATCCTACTTTGGAGCATCTAAGCTGCCCTGGGAGAAAAGAACCTGAGGTTCAGGAGGGAAAAAGCAGGAAAAAGGAGAGAGAGTACAGTATTCCTCACCCACGTAAAGAGCTTGGAAGTAACAAGTTACTTGTAACTAATTCCTTTTCGGCAATGGCAGCATGAAGTTATATTTTAAAAGGAATGCAACTAATAAAAAATGTAATGTACATAATGTTTATAATTCAGTATAATTCTGTATTCAAGTGTATAACTTTGTAAGCTTAATAAGGTCGCACAGTATCATGTTTCCTTCTTTCTTTTTGAAGTCACTTTGATAAGAGTGTTTTAAGGAAGATTCTGAAAAGCCTTTTTCAGTGTTTATGCCATGATCAATTCCAAAAGAATTTTCTAAAAGTCATGAAAAAGTAGTATACGACACAGATAACACCGCCGGTTACTTTTTAAAAATTGCAGTGTATAATTACAGAGGATTTCTTTTTTTAAACACTCTGGAGTTATTAATTATTTTTTTAAAAGTAACTTCCTGAGCTCTACCCTGATGCTTCTGTTTGATGTGACGTCTGCCTCCACTCAAACCCCTTCTTCCGGTGAGACCACGACCGAGGGATGGCTCCCACATCCTGTCCAGGTTGGTCCAGAGAGTTCCAGGTGAACTCAGGACTTCCACCTTGGGCAAAACGTGCCAGGAGTCTTGAAGGAAAAGCCGAACGGGTTTTGCAGGAAAGATTAGCGAAACCCAGAACTTCTATTTCAGGGAAGACCTTCAAGGGATTTCGGAAGAAGCCAAAAGAAGTATTTTACAGCAGAGGAGCAAAATTCAGAACTTGCAGGAGATGTTGAGGGACACCAAGAAGCCCTGCAGCAAAGCCAAGAAGGATTTGCACCACGCCTGGCACCGAGTTAGAAGCTTCCCAAATAAGCCCCCCTACCCCTGTTTCTCTTCACAGGGGCCCCTCAAAGGAGAAAAGGAATCTGGCTGGTTGTCAGGGGGGGGGGGCTGTTTGCTTTGCAAAGAGTGAACTGTGCTTCAACTCAAGGGCTGCTTCCTTTGACAGCTGATGGCAACTGGGTGTCGCATTGGCCACACTGAGGAGGAGAGGCTGGCGTGGGCCGGGCTCCCTTCCTCGGCTCTGGGTGTTCTCCCTCCTCCTTCCCTCATCGTCCAGGATCAGGCCAGGGGAGGAGGGCAGGCGCTTGAGCTTTCTCTCCTGCAATCAGAGACCAGTCCAGACAAGCCGGCAGGCAGGCAGGCAGGAACTGCTGGCACTTCTCCACCTCCTCTTCCTTCCCCATTGCTGCCATTGTAGCTGCTCCAGCCCGGGAGAGGAACCCGCAGAGTTTTGGGGAGAAAGTCAAGAGACTCCCTGGGAAGGAAGCCATGCTTGGCCTGTGGGCCCCATCCTTTCCTTAAAGAACTGGAGATGGACAAGGAGAACCAAGCCACGTGAAAAGCTGGACACCGGACGCGGTAAGTTTTGTCTGTGTGTGCATGTGCCTCTTGTGTGTGTGTGTGTGTCTACGGATTGCTGAACATGCCACACAGCGTGTTTCTGAACGCCTCCGCGCATTTCTGCACACTCCAGTGTCAGGTTCCTGGAGTCAAACTCTAAAGGTCAGACAGGCTGAAAAAGTTCAGCACAAAGGTGGCAATATATACACCACACAACACACCAGCGCACACTTGCTGTAGAATTTTATTTTATTTTTTGGTTCTTTTCCAATTGCAATCTGTAACGATGAGTCTTCTGGGCTCTTGATCTTCCCCTCTTTATTCTCTCCTCCAGTGTCCAATGTTTAGAGACGGTGCCTCAAACCAGTGGTTTTAAATTGGCTGGAGTCGGTGTGTGAATAACCCCAGATTGTGTATATGTTAGCCTTCTCCACACTGCTGTACTTCATATGCCTTTACCTTCAACTCCCATCATACCCGGTCAACATGGATGCGTTGCTAGAGGATGATGGAGGTTGTAGTCCAAGGCATCAGGAAGTGCCAGGTCGAGAATGACCCACACCGCGCACACCGCGGGGATACCACCCAGTTTCATAGACTTCCCACCCCAGATCATCCGTGGACAAGATGTATGGGGAGAATTACAGCTTGCTTCTCTGCGCATGCTTACTCAGAAGTAAACCTCATAGTGTTCAAGGGGACTACTCTTCTCATCATGCATCAGACTGTGACCTTGAGAGTTCTTGAGGAAACTTTGTGTTGTTGTTTTTTAATTATTATTATTTTCATGAGAATGTTTTTAATATATATTTATTTAGTGGTACAGGCAACCATTTTACTTTCAAAATATTATAGCAAAGGCAGAAAAGGCATTCCGTTCATTGAGCAGTGTGATATACATTTTGCATTGTAAGGTTGTTTCAAGACGTTTTATGATACAGAAACAAAAATTTTTTTGGCACAATTGCTGCCTATACATTCTCAGGCAAGCGTGTAAGCTGGTTGTTAGCCCACTTGGGCACCTCACCCATTCTCCACTTGTCAGGGAATGCATGCCCCATGGCCTTCTGTGATGTAGGCTCAGCAGATTGGAGGACAGCGATTTACCCAAGGCTGTTGACTGAATTTCCTGCATGCGTTGAGATTGCAATATAGCAAAACAATGCAGTTGTGTGTGTCTGGGGGTGGGGAATAGATTAGGAAGTTTGGTGCCATGCACGCATTGTGTTTCGGGACATCAGTGGGACGACTTTCCCCACTGATTCCATCTGTATAAAAAGTTATTCAACAATTAGTTCTTTCATGAGTCAAGTTCTTTTCTTGTCTCCTTGACACTGTTGCATGAACAGAAGAAGACTTTCATGAAAGAGATACTGTGGTTTCTTTTATAATGTGTCCGTTCAGTCATGGAACAGATGCTGTCAACATTTTAAAAAATATATACAGTATAGAAGACTCGGGGGGGGGGGGGGGGAGATATGATAACACTTTTCAAATACTTGACAGGCTCCTATAGAGGAGGGACAAGATCTGTTCTCAGTCATCCCAGGTTGGAAGACAGGCAACAATAGGCTCAAATTACAGGAAACCAGATTTCGGTTGAATATCATGAGAAACGTCCTAACGGTTAGAGCAGGACGACAGTGGAACCCGTGACCTCGGGAGTTGGTGAGTGCTCCAACCCTGGAGGCAATCAAGAGAAAATTGGACAACCCTCTGGCAGATATCCTAGCAGGGGGTTGGACTTGATGGCCTCAGAGGCCCCTTCCAACTTCACTATTCTATGATTCTATATTTTTTAAGGAGATGTTGTTTGTACTTTGCTGAGATTCAATATAGGCTGAGAGGTGGGAGTATAATCGTCTCGGCCATGTCTTCACACAGAATGTTATGGCTATTTTAAATAATATGGAGACCTTGTCAGGATTCTAAGGATGGACCGAATAAATGTGAAATGCTGAAATACTTTTGCAAAGCTGTGCTGGGTGATAGAAGATGCACGAATACACGCACAACATTACAACTACTCGGATTTGGATAAGACTCCGTAAACTTGAATGTGATGGTTATGCCAAATTGTTTCTCAGCAATACAGATTGCAAAGGACATGTAGGATGACGTAGGCTGCAATCCTCAGAGAACTGTTGCACACTATGTAAATATGCTTCCTAGACACTTAAGCCTCCCTAAGTTAGCCCACCCTCTAGCATCATCCTGAAGTAATGCAAAACCAACACACTTGTTTGCTTAGTATAAGACAAGAAGTTCAAAGCCAGCAAGCCAGACTTAATTTCTCACAGCTCTCTGAAGGCATAATTTCAGCGATTCGGTTCAGAAATTCAGCCCGGAAAGCTGTAAAAAAATGCAAGCTGATTTGATAAATGGACATATTTGTAATGTGTTACAGCAGCTTGCTTCTAAGTTGAAGAAAAGCCATGCTCTTCCCCACCCCCTTCTCATTCCTTACTAGCAGAATGGTAAAAGCCACTTTCAAGCATGTGTGAGTGAGGACAAGGGGTAACCTCAACAGGCAGAAGGAACAGAAGAGGTCCAGTATTAGGAACAGATCCAACACACACTTGCAACCAGTACACATACAGAATAGTTACTGGGCCTGTTTGAGAAGGACAGGTTGGCGATTGGTAACTAGAGATCATGTGAGTTCATGATAGCACTTTTCAAACACTTGAAAGGCTGTCCTTCAGAGGAGGGGCAGGATCTGTTCTCGATCACTCCAGAGTGCAGGACACGTCATCATGGGCTCCAGCGACAGGAAGCCAGATTTCGGCTGAATATCAGGAAAAATTTCTTAACTGTTAGAGCAGTATGACAATGGAACCAAATGACCTCAGGAGGTGGTGAGTGCTCCAACGCTGGAGGCATTCAGGAGAAAATTAGACAACCAGCGGCTGGATCTGCTTGGATTTGGGATTCCTGCCTTGAGCTGGGGGTTGGACTGGATAGCCTTAGAGACCCCTTCCAACTCAGTTATTCTATGATACTATAGAAAGACAGGAAAAAGAGATAGAGGAACAGTGACAGATGGGCAATCGGATACATATGTATGTATGTATGTATGTATGTATGTATGTATGTATGTATGTATGTATCTATCTATCTATCTATCTATCTATCTATCTATCTATCTATCTATCTATCTATCTATCTATCTATCTATCTATCTATCTATCTATCTATCTATCTATCTATCTATCTATCTATCTATCTATGTAGGACCCATCTATTAGAGAACCACTACTCTGGGTGGTTCACAACCAAGTAAAAGAACTCCCCACTCTCCCAAATATACAAAACACACAAACACCAGTCCTTAATGTTAACATGCCAGCCAACCGAAGTCTGTATATTATTTGGTTTATGGTTTAAACAAAAGCAAGTTAATTTCACGAGCCGTGGCTGCCCTCTGGGAAGGTGCAGTTGGAGCAAATTCTGCCTGTCACTGTGTGAGCGCTATCGCTGGGAGTCAGAGGAGAGGAGGGGAGAGGGGTGTGTTCTTGTCCGTTCAGCTATGAGGATGGTTTACAGGAACTGAGCTCCTTTGTGGCATACCCTGAAGAGATAAGAAGGAAGTGTTGGAAGAGGAACTCAAGTTTTCGGTTGAGAAACGGGCTGGAAAACGCCCTGTCTGTTTTCCTTAAAAACCTGCGTACAGCTAGATTAGCAAGACGTAATTTCCAGATCAAGCATTTCTGAAACTATATTACCCTGTTTCCCTGAAAATAAGACCTAACCTGAAAATAAGCCCTAGTATGATTTTTACTATGGGGATGGCATGGCGCTGCGGGTTAAACCGCAGAAGCCTCTGTGCTGCAAGGTCAGAAGACCAGCCGTCGTAAGATCGAATCCCCGCGGCAGAGGGAGCTCCCGTCGCTTGTCCCAGCTCCCGCCAACCTAGCCGTTCGAAAGCATGCAAATGCGAGTCGATAAATAGGTACCACCATGGTGGGAAGGTCACGGCATTCCATGTCTAGTCGCGCTGGCCACGTGACCACGGAAACTGTCTTCGGACAAAACGCTGGCTCTACGGCTTGGAGACGGGGATGAGCACCGCACCCTAGAGTCGGACACGACTGGACTAAATGTCAAGGGGAACCTTTACCTATGATTTTTCAGGATGCTCGTAATATAAGCCCTACCCCAAAAATAAGCCCTAGTTAAGTGAAACCCCGCCCTCCACCCTTGTGCAGCAACCAGAAGAAGATGACATGACTGTAAAATAAAGCATCCCCTGAAAATAAGCCTTAATGAGTTTTTTGGAGCAAAAATTAATATAAGACCCTGTGTTATTTTCGGGGAAACACGGTAGCTCCTGATCAGATATGGCAATAACAGATGAGAAAGAAAAGGAGTTCCAGTTCCTTTGCCTAGATGGAGATGATGCCGGGTTCAGCTCAAAGCGTCTCCAGGTAAGGCCGAGCAAGAGAATCCTGCCTCAAACTCTGGAAAGCCACAGCTTCCTGTCTTTATAGATAACATTGCTATGGACACAAGGTCTCGCTCAGAACTTGGGAAGGGATTTTTAAAAGGAACTGGTTGCAATTACAATTTTAAAGTCCTCCTCCAAAGAGTAACTTACTATTATAGTTACTTTAAAAAAAAACTAGTGTTTTCTTTCTTGTGTTTCAAAACTAATAGACACTTACATCTACTTTGGGGGGAGTCAAAGGATAAGAGCTGCTGTCCTAAAATATAATAAGCAGTGAGGCCGCCCCCCCCCCTCAGAACAATGAAAGTAATTGAAACAAGTTAACAGCTGTATCACAAAAGGAGCGATTAAGTTGTGTCTTGTCACATTAGTGCAAGGAGAAATTAATGACAAGTCACTCATTATTTCTAGTTGTAGAAGGGGTAGCCGTGTTAGTCTGTGCAAGATTATAGGTAAAAGCAAAATAGATATAAAAAGTAAAAAAAAATAGACAAAAAACATCATGGCGCCTTAAGGACTAACTTTTATATTTTTTTAATGTGAGCTTTCGTGGACGAGTCCACTTCATCAGACACCAAGGTTTTGATCCCCAAATCAGGCACCTATTTTTTAACTTTTCATTTCTATTTTGCTTTTACCTATAATCATTTTTTTCTAACAGGTTATTTCCAAGCTGTGATCTGATTTGATAGAAGTCAGTTCCTCTGTCTTTGTCTGTTTCCTACACTCAGGTTCTGAATTCCATACAGGCTACTTATGGCATATATGTAGTTAAGTCATACCACCCATGTGAACAAGGAAGGTACCAGCAGGCTTGGAAAAGCCCTAAAGTTTGCAAAAGTTAAAAAATAACCACCAGAGATAATCTTAAGGCAGAAAAAAACACACACCAAGGTTTTGATCCCCCAAATAGACTGTGTGTCCTCAATTTCCACTGAATGTAGATTGACTGGGGGGGGGGAGTTGGGGGCTGGAGTGGCTACATTCCTGAACCAGTGGCCCTCGGCGCTGCAACATTTTGTTGCTGGGTTCTACTTGTTCCAAGAACCTGTTCTTAGTTCTGATGGCGATGAAGGCATAAAGCACCCGCTTAGCACGCAGGAGCCCCTGATTCGGTTATCAGTCAAACGAATCTCATTTAACAGGGTGAGAAGCAGCCTCCCTTCTGAGGACTCAGGACTCTTGAGAGGAGCGGCTGGTGGTAGGTGATAAAATGCAAAGTTTAGTGGATCAGCATTCTGTCATTTAAGGACAGAGCTTTGAAGCAGAATTATACACAGTGCTGTGAGTACAGTGCCCAGAGTTTCTCAGCCACCATGGCCAGGCTAGCTTGTCGATTCTGAATACTATGGTCTAAAAGGTGAAATTTCCTGGCTTGCATGCAAAGGTTCCCCAGATCAATTCCTGGCATCTCAGGTTTTAAAAAGGAATCAGGATAGCAGATGATGAGTGCTTGGGTGCTTTCAGGAGAAAGGTGCAGAAAGGAGCCTTGTGGTGATGTGCTTAAGCCGCAGTACTGCGGTCAAGACTCTGCTCATGACCTGAGTTCAATTCCAATGGGCTCAATCTCGAGATTGACTCAGCCTTCTATCCTTCTGAAGTTGGTAAATCGAGTTCCCAGCTTGCTGGGGTGTGTGTGTGTGTCAATGTGTAGCCTGCATAATTAAATTGTAAACCGGCCAAAGAGAGCGTATACTATGGGGCAGTCTATACAGTAAGTGGCATATTTTTATAAATAAAGAAATGACAGTGTTCTCTCTCGCACATACTTTTTCTCTCAGTCGGTCTTTGGGGATCCCAGAGAGCTGTTGCCTGCCAGAATGGGCTAAGGGTGAGCAACATGGGACCCTTCATCTTTCCTGGGGCTTTCCAGCACTATCCCACTCCCTCCCCCAAAACAGCGGATGTCATCCTTGCTTTCTCCTTATCGAAATCCAAATGTACGTGTTTGCACAGGCATTTTAAATTTGTAAGGCATTGGAAACTCGCCTGTCTGATTGAATCGTGTCTCTGTTTGCTGGCTAAACAATTGTGCCTCCTATAATTTTCTTGTAGCTCCTATAATTTTCTTGTTGCCGCTTGCATCTGTTGTTTAGTTTAGATGGATGCACATTACTCGGTGGGTGTGGGGTGGGACTCAGAAACAACTCAATGGTCTTCATGGGTCTCAGGTAGCCAGAAGGGCAACAGGAGAGAGCCAGATCAATAGCTCTGTGTTTGGGTGAGAAGCGGTGGACTGGTGGAACAAGGAGACAGGTTCTGGGATGTTCCTTTGCTCAATTTCTCTTTGTGAACGTTAGTAAGCAGAAGAGAGGGTCCCGTAGACCATCTTGACGGCTGCCATGGGTGCCGTCAACATTCAGGTTGACTTTTGCTACTTAAAGCTTGGCGTCTTTTCGCCTGCTGGCAACGCGGGCACAATATTGTGCAGTAACGTCAGGTCATTTCCTGCCCTTTTGAACCACGGATGCAGAAGCAAAATAGGACTGGAAGACTGAATTTCTGAAGGACTGAACTGTTCCCTGTTTACAATTACAGCCAAGAGCATCCACAGGAATTTTCAAGCTGGGTGCGAAGCTGCCTGATAGCGTTGTGTATACGGAAACAAACAAACCATTTAGAATGGTAGACGCCGCATGGCCAAGGGGCCCTACTCATGTGAGAAACCTTATCAATGCAGTTCACAAGTTCTGTGCACAGAGGGTACAGTAATTCTTAGCAGATATGATGAAATGCTACAAACCGGGCATGTACATGAGAATCACAGAACTTCCTCCTTTCAAAAGAAAAGAATATCCGTTTGATTTGCCTTGGTTACTTTCGTATTTGATTCTGAGATTTTTAAAAGGCCCGGCGAAAAGAAAGGAAAGCGTTCGGAGCGTCAGGGAGGAACGACATTTACAGGAACAACGTTGTCAATTAATTTCCGTCTTCCTTCCATAGCTTGGCCTCTGATGACAGAAGTAAACGCGGTCGAGGGCAAGAATAACCAGGAGAGAGAACGATGGGAAAGCTTACAATTTTGAACTAGAACTTCGAGACCCAGCCAGCCAGCATGGCTTCTGCCCATGCAAATGAGATCATTTTGGGTGTTATAATCTGAACAATACATTTTTGCAAGGTTTGGTAGGAAGGCACATCCAGGGAAGCATCACCTGGTGCACAACCGCCTATCAATTCTCCCACACCAAATGCCCCTCGGTCTCTCTCTTCAAGTTCACTTAGCAGAGATGGGTTTCAGAAGGTATGGTTTGCCCTCTGAGCATCCCCCTTCAAACATGTGGGCAAATGCAGCTGGCTTGAGCCTCTCCGAGGAGGGATATTCCAGGACATAGGGAGAGTCTTCGGCCAAAGGCCCACCTGTTTCAGGATCAGGTGCATTCCAGTTGGAGAGCTTGACCAAATTCTGTTTCTGGACTACAGAATCTCCAACCAATGTGGCTGCTGCTGCTGGTGGCCCGTGGTGGCCATGTCAAAGCAAGCTGCCTTAGAAAAGCCAGCCTTAATCCGTGTGGCCGGGCGATTCTTCAAGTATTGGACTAAAACTTATAAGATTCCGGTTCTAGTGGTGCCCACTGAGCCAGAAAACCTTTGGCCCATCACTCTCTCTCTCTGTCTCAGCCTGCCCTCCTTTACAAGGTTGTCGTGAGGATAAGATGGGAATGGAGGGAGCCACTGGAGGAAAACCGGGAAGTGTAACAAAAAGGTTCCGGCCAGTTCCAGTTTTAAAGAAAAGGAAACCACGTGTTTGGATGGTGGACACTCCATGGGCGAATCCTCACTCTGAAACCCATCTTTGTAAAGTGGATGTGAATCCAGAGACAGAGGGACCTTTGTAGGGGGAAATGGGGGATGAATGAGCATGCGGGATACCCAGTGTGGTTTAATGGGTAAAGTTACAGGCTAGGGCTCAGGAAACCTGGGTTCAAATCCCCACTGGGCCATGGTAACTCTCTCTGTGTGTATGTGTGTGTGATTGTGAAACTGGCAAAACCACTTCTTAAATATCTCACTCCCCTTGAAAGCCCTATTAGGGTCATTAAAAATCTATTGATTATTTGAGGTATGCTTCTTTTATCCATGCAAGAGTGGGTGGTTAACTTTTTATTGGGCCACTTAAAAATCAAAGAAGTTCTAGGCTTTCGTGGAGAAAATGCTACTTCTTTCAGGCTTCGCACAACCCCTTCATGGAGAGAGGAGAAAAATGGTACGCGAGAGCCCAAAACGTGGTGGTACATGCCTGTGAGAGGTGAGGTCTGTCGTCTGAAGGCTGCAGTCTCAAGTCTCTGTGCTTTCTTTATTTATTTATTTATTTATTTATTTATTTATTTATTTATTTCCTGCCCATCTAGTGCCTAAGCACTATTCTGGGTGGCTAAGAACCGTTCACACACAGCTACCCAATCCTGCCTGCCAGGACAAAAAAAATAAAGAGAACCAATCCACAGTAGAAACCCAGGAGGTCTTTAAAAAAAAAAAAGGAAGAAATTTAGCTGGCAAATAAAGATCAAAAGTCCATTCACGGGCCCATGAGGACATCAAAGGGGTAAGAGATTTCTGAAGGCCTCTTCAAACAATATGGTTTTTACTTGTTTCCTGAAGGCCGGAAGGGAAGGTGCCTGGTGTGTCTATCCACAGCATGGTGGCCACCACCGAGAAGCCCTGGTCCCTGGTGGTGGCTCTCTAGGTCCCCCTAGAGGTGGCCACCTGACAACGTGACATCTGGCTGAACCGTGAAGGGGTTGGGCTAAGCCTGAAGAAGTGGAATTTTTCTCCACGAAAGCTTGCAATGGGTCTGATTTTTTTCCCCAGTGGTCCAATAAAAGGTATCCCTTTGTGTCATCTTGGGGACCCCACAGCCTTTTCCTTGTTTGTTGCTTTTATACCTAGAGGTTCCACTAGCTGTTGCGGTTCATACTCACTGGCAGAATTTTGCAGGATGTCTTTCTTCCGCGATCAGTGCCTCTCCGTCGCCAGCCTCACCACCGGATTAGATTAGATCTGGTAATACACGAGCATTGGCT
Source organism: Intellagama lesueurii (assembly GCA_037013535.1). Classification (NCBI taxonomy): domain Eukaryota; kingdom Metazoa; phylum Chordata; class Lepidosauria; order Squamata; family Agamidae; genus Intellagama; species Intellagama lesueurii. Next base: position 4,203,061 of record JBAJHW010000003.1, on the reverse strand, counting down.
GCCCGCAGTGAGGATTGTGCAAATTAGCCTTGAGAGAGGAGCCCGGGTCTCTGCACACAAGGCGCCGGGAAGCCCTTTGGCCCCTTGGGATTCGCAGCTTGGAAAGCACTTTTTTGACCCTTGGCCCAGCTCCCAGAATCTTGCATCCCTGATGACCTTTGCTCCGTAAGTTGTTTTGCTGAAGTGCGAAAGGTGGAGGTGTGGCGGTCTGGGATAAGTCCATGGACTTGAGAGGGTGGATGGGCACAGAAATGCACGTGGGATCCTCACCCACAGCCTGGCAAAGTTCCTTTGGAGGACTACAGCTCCAGGAATCCCCCCCCCCCCCCGACAGCATCAGAATTTTGGGATCGGCAGTTGGAAAACCAATGCAACTTTTCCCGAGCTGGACTCAAACCGTATCTTGGTCGCCAGAATTCGTGTCGGTGGTACAGTTCAGGCAGGGCTCAAAGGGCAGGAAAGGCCCCAGATAATCTGCCATAAGGTTTTCTTTTTTCTTTTTAACGGTGGGTTCTCTGGAAACAATTGGGCAATCCCCCAGTTTCACAAGTTTCACTTTAATGAAAATCTTCCTTTTAAAGCAAGACGTGGAACAGTCCGTGGCCCGTCGGCTGCCCAGAGCTGGGAGGTGTCCCGCTGCTCATGACAGCGCCAGGGTTGGGGAAATCTCATGCACATGCCATGCAAGGGAAAAGCAGCCACTGGAGCTGCCCCCCCCCCCCCCCGAGCAAGGACAAGATCCATGGCACTGGCTAGGCAGCAACGCTGTTCGTGCCCAAGGGGCAGCTGCAGCCGCTCGGTTTTTGGCCACATGCTAGCCTCCGTCCCAGCGTGGTCAGTGGCTGGGAAGTCTCCCAGCCCTGACTGGCCGGGACGGAAGCCCTGGTGCCAAGTGGTGCCAAGGTACACTTTTGGAAACCGCCACGGGACTTGGATCGTGAGAAACGATCGAAGTCGCTGTGAAGCCACGTTGGTCCTTCCTGTAAGTGGAGATGCAGCTGAGGTCGAAATCCCTGGGACTTTCATAGGCTGTGACAGCATCCCCTCGTCCCCCCCCCCAGCCTTTCCTGTTCCCTCTGAGCTCAGCTGAAATTCTCACAGTCACTGGGGAGACCAGTGGATTTTCCCAGGGATATCAACACTTGCAAGCTCTCTCTGCTGTCATGAAAAGTATTTCGGAACGGTTTGGCCTTGAGTGGGAAATTAAGAGCCGTTCACTTCACAAAAGACCTGCTCTGCAATGGTTGATACGGACCAATCTCTCTGCCTGCACTTTTTGGATTCTCTTTGGAGAGATGCATGGGCTGGCTAAGGGGACTCTTGTTGGGAGCACCAGGGCTTCCAAATTTACTATTGCACCGCTGGCCAGTGTGTTTTAGAATTGGGCTTTGCCATGTTTTTCATGACAGGTGCCCGTCTGACTTAACCTCCCGGAAGAGGAAGGCTGGGAATCTAATTTGCAACAAGAGTTCTAGGCCCAGCCCTCGCTCTGTGCCTCTCCGATTTCCCCTGAAGGCCTCTGTCTCCGCATCTCAGACCGTTTTCTCTTGAGACAGCTGTGAGAAACTGAGACGAGATGCTTAGTGCCTCCACTCAAGCAGCTCCTCTTTCTGTCCGGCCAGCCTGTGGTCGGGGAGGGAAAGCCACTGCATCCACAGCATCGGCCCCCATTCTGCCACTCCTGAGGACTACTCTGAAGTTCTTTGCAGGATGGCCGTGCATCTAGTTCTAGGGAAGATCCATTTGTCGGGTTGCAAAGAACAACTCCCCCTTTGGACATTATTCTCTACCTGAAGTCCAGCTTTACAGCCAATATTTAAAGATCAAGAAACCTGAGAAAGAAAGGGATTGGTAACCTTGAAGTTGTCTATCATAGAAAAGTGAAGTTGGAAGGGACCTGTAAGGCCATCAAGTCCAACCCCCTTCTCAAGGCAGGAATATAATCCAAACAGATCTGCCAGGTGATGATCTAAGTTTTTCTTGAATGCCTCCAAGGTTGGAGCCCTCACCAACTTCCAAGTTCACAGGTTCCCTTGTCGTACTGCTCTAACAGTTAAGAAGTTTTTTCCTGATATTCAGCCTAAATCTGAATATCTGTAGCTTGAGCTCATTATTACATGTTCTGCACTTTGGGATGATCCAGAACAGATCCTGCCCCTCCTCTGTAGGACAGCCTTTCACGTATTTGAAAACTGCTATCCTGTCTCCCCTCAGTCTTCTTTTCTCAAGGCTAAACATGCCCAGTTCTCTCAGTCTTTCCTCAGAGGGTTTGGTTTCCAGTCTCCTGATCCTCCTTGTTGCCCTCCTCTGAACTGTGAACAGAATCCATCTAAAATACCGTATGAGTGCAGAAGAACGTCTTTATTATTTTCCCCCAAGATCATGTGATTAATTACTTTACAGGCCAAAATTACCTTTCTGTTCAAGCTGGAGGTAATTTGATCAGTCACACAGGTGGTGAGGACAAATCCACCCACTCATTATCTCAGCGAAAAGAAGAACCCAGGATATAGAATGTTTTGTGCTTAACAATGTGAAGGGAAATTTCACATAGAAGGGGAAAAAACGGGAAAAGCATTGAAAAGAAAGCAGGCCCTGTGGAAAATTAATCATTAAAAGGTTTGGAAAGCAAAAGAACAAAGAAACAAAATGAATGCGTCAAGAGCTTCCCACAAAGTGGAGGTAAAACAGAAGACAAATGTGATCATTCATTCATTCATTCATTCATTCATATCGCAATAAAGGGAAGGCCATTACAAAAAAAAGCAATTAAACAGATCGGATGAAATCCTCTTGCATAGCTATGCAAAAGGCGTTAACTTTTGGACGTGAATTGCATCAGGAGAAGAAGTCCCTGTAGATAATAAGCATAAGTCAGCAAGATGATTTATGCCCCTATTGTTTTAAAGTACTCGTGGAATAAATAGTCCTTTAAAACCGTCTGAAAGCGCATGAAGGAAAAATTATTAAAAACAAGCATTTTGCATTAAAAAAGGCTTCTGTTGTCAGTTAGTCAGTGGCCCAAAGTCTCACTGAGTAAATACCTCCTTTGCTGCCAGGAGAAGGATGGCCTAGCCTCCCCTGGAGAGAAATTCACACTCTGGGAGCAGCCACCAAAAAGGCCCTCTCAGCCGATGATTGTTTGTTCACCTATTTGTTGGATTTGTATCCTGCCTTTTTTTTCAGGACTCGAACTCAGGACAGCTCCCAATAAAATCCAAAGAAGGGACAGATAAAATAGAACAGACAAATAGAACAGAAAAGCAGAATGGGCTGCTTATAGACTGCCCCATAGCGCTTAAAGCACTCTCTGGGCGGTTTACAGTTTAATTATACAGGCTACATATTGCCCACCCTGGTGAGCTGGGTACTCCTTTTATTGACCTTGGAAGGATGGAAGGCTGAGTCAACTTCGAGCCAGCTACCTGAACCCACCATGATTGAATTCAGGTTATGAGCAGAGTCATGACTGCAGTACTGCAGTTTAATGACTGTGCCATGAGGCTCCACCAAACTCTATCTGTTTGGGGTTTATTTATAAGAACACAAGAACATAAGAAGAGCCCTGCTGGATCAGGCCAAGGGCCCCTCTAGTCCAGCTCCCTGTATCTCACCGTGGCCCCACCAGATGCCTCTGGGAGCCCACGAGACCACGAGAGATCTGTCTCCTGATACCCTTCCCCTGCATCTCGCATTTGGAGGGACCTTCCTTTTAAGCCTGGAGATTACACATCCCCATCATGGCTTGTCACCTGCGATGGACTTTTCATCCAGGAATCTGTCCAATTCCCTTTGAAAGGCACCTAGGCCAGATGCCATCCCCACATCCTGTGGCAAGGAGTTCTGCAGACTAACCACACGCTGGGTCAAGAAATCTTTTCTTTGGTCTGTTCTCGCTTTCCCAACGCTCCATTGGAGTGGATGTCCCCTGGTTCTAGTATTGCGTGAGAGGGAAAAGAGCTTCCCTCTCTCCACTTTATATCCATCCCCTGCAGAATTTTATCTCTTTTTCTAAATGTGTATTAAGGACTTAAAGGTAAAACAAAATAAAGAATAGCTAAAAGAGCAATCCAATAGGTCTAGACACAAAATTATAATATTGCAAAAGCAATACAAGAATTAAAGTACTGAACAATTAAAATCCCCTTTTGAAGTTAGTAAGAGCTATTAAATTTAAAAGTTTGTTACCTGCCAGCAGGAAGGCAGGAAGGAGAGTCAGAGCCCAGTTACATTACACGGCTGCTTTGTTTTGGATTCCAGCTCTGATGTATTTTGAATCAATTTCCAGTCATATGGTTTTTCGTATTGTTGTCCACGTTTGAAAAATATCACTCCGACAGGGACTTAAAACTGCTTCGGGAAACTACAAGTGAGGTTTTAAATGGTTTCATTAACTAGCAGGTTTCCAGATCATGCGATTTCCGTGGTCGCCGATCCTGGCAAATTGCCAATGGTTGCAACCTTCTCTTTCCCGTCCCCCCCCCCCCAAAAAAAATGTTGTGCAGTATTTGTTTGGTTTTCTGGCATCCTTTGGAACGCGTGCATTTCTCTCCTTTTAAAAAAATTTTGAGGGACCGAGTGGCATTACTTTGGAAACCTGCGGCTGCCCTCCAAGGCAGTTTTTAATACAAGAGGGCTGAAAATTGATTCACAAAGAATCAATTTCACGAGCATGTTAAATCAAAAAGCCCCTGCCGGCCTTTTTAAAAAACAACAACAACAACAACTAACTTTGTGGCCAAAAAAAGGAGTGGGCTTCACTGTGTGTCAATTTTTCAAACTGATTTTAATTATGCAAAACCTGATTCAAAAGCAGTTCCTATTGCCAGTATAACCATGCCCTCAGTCTATAGCTGCCGTTGGAAACCAGTTCCAGAGCCTGGGAACACCCACCATCAAGGTGGCTGTGCCCTCTTACCTGGGAAGGAGGCCCTTTGAAATCTATGGGATGTCTGAGTAGACATCCCTGCCAGGATGCTGTTAGATGAGAGGCTAAATCAGAAGAAAAGTATAAGGAACATGATCTGTTGAAATGAAAATTGGCGGTTTCCAATTTTAATTACGAAGGCTACACATTGCCTCCCCCCCACACACACACACAAGCTGGGTGCTCAATTTACAAACCTCAGGAGGATGGAAGGCTGAGTGCACCTCAAGCCGGTTACCTGGGACTGAACCCAGAGTCATGATGAGCAGAGTTTTGGCTGCAGTACTGCAGTGTAACCACTGTGCCGCTATAGTTCAGAAATGGTAACTTTTCTGAGCTCTGACCTGAAACAGTAGTGGTATAATCCCTGCCACACCTTGGGACAGAATAATATTTTATGACTTTCAGAGTTGGAAGCAAACATTTATGAAATTATATGAAAGATAATTCACAATGATAAGAAGGAAGGTGAATGCCAGTCTTCCGGGGCCTCCTTCAGCCTCTAACAGCATCATTACATTGACTCTCATCTCTCGGCTGCAAGATGCTGCAGGTTTCATGTGTCTAGCCATTGATGGAGCGAAAAGGCACGAGCTTCCCATGAAACCTTATACACAGCTAAGTGCTCCTCCTCTGCCTAACAATTAGGCTCCGATCTGCGCAGCTAAGTTGATTCTACGAGACAGTGAAATGCTTTCGGGGTCAGAACAGAAATGGGAGCCAGCAACCATCTGGGCAAACGATCCCCAGGTGGCTCTGCAGAAATATAAATGTACTTCTCACGCAACTGGAGAGACTGTGTCCACGCTGGGAGGATGTGGTATACAGGCAGAAAAGCTGCTGCCTCGCACTGGACAATTCTTTCCAGGCTAGGAGGCTGTTGTGTGGAACTGAGTGAGCTCATACGAGAACTTTTACTCAGTATTCTTATTGAAGTCATCAAAGCCACTGGATACCCAGTGTGGTGTCGTGGGTGGAGTTACGGACTAGGATTCAGGAGGCCTGGGTTCAAATCTCTCCACTCAGGCATGGAGAGATGGGGTGGAACTGATAAAACCCCTTCTTAAATATCTCGTGTAACTTGAAAGACTTATAGGATCACTATAAACGGGTTCTGACTTGACCGCACAGAAGAAACAACAATCATCAAAGCCTTGGATCTCTTTTTTATTTCACATTTATTTAATGGTACTGTTGTCGCCTGCATGCTTGGCCAAATGTTGGCTAGGGTGAGAGAGGAGAAAGCAAACATCCGTTTGTAAACAGAAGAGTACGAGCATACCTTGGGTTGGGTATGACCAAGTCAGACCTACCTTGATGTTCTGTCTCCCAAAAGTGGCAAAAATTGCCACAGTAATGCTTCAGTGTTAACAATGGGGCTATTCAAATATCCAGTCGTAGTTGCTCTGTTGTGTCTCATGTTGATGGGTACATATAGTATCATGACTGCCGTCCTCATTTATGATGTAATAAACAATAATGTGCAGAATAGGTCAAGGTTCCCCTTGACATTTAGTCCAGTCGTGTCCGACTCTAGGGCGCGGTGCTCATCCCCGTCTCCAAGCCGTAGAGCCAGCGTTTGTCCGAAGACAGTTTCCGTGGTCACGTGGCCAGCGCGACTAGACACGGAACGCCGTGACTGGTACCTATTTATCTACTCGCATTTTTACATGCTTTCGAACTGCTAGGTTGGCAGGAGCTGGGACAAGCGACGGGAGCTCACTCCATCACGTGGATTCGATCTTACGACGGCTGGTCTTCTGACCTTGCAGCACAGAGGCTTCTGCGGTTTAACCCGCAGCGCCATCACGTCCACTAATGTGCAGAAGACAGCCTGCTTTTTCTTTCCCCATGCCCTGCTTCTTGTACCAGGCAGCATGAAGAAAGGTTCTGGAGAACCTGAAAACTTTCTTTGTTATAGTATTTTCATAATCCTGAAATAGATATTACAGAATCTTGCATTGCGTTTCTATGTATACGTTTCTAATTTTTTGTTGTTTGGTTTCGTTTCATTTTGCTTTGCTTTGTTTTAGGTTTCACCAAAGCTCATGTATTTGTTTACATCTTTCCAAAAGCAACTTTTTACTGATAGCCTTAGGGTAATGAGTGCCTCCTAGAATCATGGAAGGGGCCTCTAAGGCCATCGAGTCCAACCCCCTACTCAAGGCAGGAATCCAAATCAAAGGATATCTGCCAGGTGGTTGTCCAATTTTCTCTTGAATGTCTCCAGTGTTGGAGTGCTCGCCTCCTCCCGAGGTCATGGGTTCCGTTGTCGTACTGGTCTAACTGTTAGGACGTTGAACTGCTGGATAGCTCCATGGTTTTGATATCTAGCTGTGGAGCCAGAGGTTGGGAGTTCGATTCCCCCCACTGGGCCTCCTTGACAGGGGCTGGACTGGATGATCCAGAGGGTCCCTTCCAGCTCTGCAGTTATAAGAACATAAGAGCATATGTTCCCTGAGACTGAGTGACTTTTGGAGTACTTTGATGTAGATTCTGTGCTGTTCCCATGAGGCTAGTTGGATGCCACAATGTGCCATGAGAAGGCGGATGTAGAGTGGAAGAGTCTTCTTTGCATGTGCATGAAATGACATCTTTATACATCACACAAGGCTGTAATCAAAACCACCTTCCCCATCTTGGGATCCCCCCCCCCTCCCGGTGCTGGAGGAGACTCTTGAGAGTCCCCTGGACTGCAAGGAGAACAAACCTATCCATTCTGAAGGAAATCAACCCTGAGTGCTCACTGGAAGGACAGATCCTGAAGCTGAGGCTCCAATCCTTTGGCCATCTCATGAGAAGAGAAGACTCCCTGGAAAAGACCCTGATGTTGGGAAAGTGTGAGGGCAAGAGGAGAAGGGGACGACAGAGGACGAGATGGTTGGACGGTGTCATTGAAGCGACCAACATGAATTTGACCCAACTCCAGGAGGCAGTGGAAGACAGGAGGGCCTGGCGTGCTCTGGTCCATGGGGTCAAGAAGAGGCGGACACGACTTAACAACTAAACAACAAAAAATGACTGTGTGTGTGAATAGAGGATGGGAAAAGATCACGTCTGATTCTGCTGGAAAGGATCTCTTCACTGGGATGGGAGTGATGTTCCCTAAGGTGACTGTCCCTACTGGAATCACTCCAGGGTGTGCCCTAAAAATGGGTTGCCCTGTCCCTAGATCAAAAAAGTCCAGTTGAGGCACGGAGCAGGGTCGGGCTGTATGTTGTGTGATCTCCAGAAAACAGCTTGCATCCGACTGTGTTGCAAACCATCCAAAATGTGAGCTATTTCTCCATCTGAGGGCGCCTTCTGTCCCCCTTGCAGATGTTTCTCCAGCCAGCTGTGAAGCAGTTTTGTGGAACAGGACAGGGGGGGACGCAAGGAACAGGAAAATCACAGGAAACGGTCTCAGGAAACCATGCTCAGGCTGTGCGTCGGCCTCATGGTCAGAGGTTTGCTCTGGGTCTTCCGAGACCTAGGCTCTAGCCTCGGCTGAGCCATGAAAGTCATCCACCGCTCCCTCTCCCTCTCTCTCTTTCCCCACCTATCTCCTTTTCTTTTGGCCTGATCTACCTCACAGGGTTGTTGTGCGGATAAAACAGGGAACGTGTATTGTCTTGGGCTTGAGCCGCAGGATCCATATGCAATAAATGAATAAAATACCCAAAAGGTAGGACTCTCAGCCTCTCTGGCCCCGTGTGGTGTCATCTAATTGTCAGAGGCTGTCGGGAGACCACATTCTGTTCACTCGAGGTGCGGGAAGTCAACCTCTGTGCCCAACTGGGCGCTCTGCGACTAAGCCCTGCTCATGACACCAGAGGTGATCTTTCACACTGGGGTTCAAATAGCAGGAGCCTCTCACCGGATCTTAGTTTCCAGTAGCAGCTTCACAGAACCTGTAATCTGACCCAGTTATTCCCTTACTCAGAACGTCACACATACCCTAGCCTCCCTCCAGCTGGCACCCTCTGGATGCGCTGGACTGCAGCTCCCATCATCCTCTGGTTTGGGAATGGCTGTCTTACCGGGAAGAAAAAAGTAACAATAAGGTGGCTCTCAGGAATTAAAACCATGTCGTTGCCACTGCTCCCCTGATAGCTCCGTGGTGCAAGGTACATTCACAAAGTGTGCTGTGCACATGATGTGCTTTCCTGCTGGTCTGGCACATTTTCTCCCTGCCCACACAAAAGCTTGGCAAGAAGGCCATTGTCCTTCAGAAAACGTGCTTTGGCCTTCTAGAGATGTTTAACTCCCGTTTCCAAGGAGGCAACATCGGGTGCCAATGTTTTCTCTTCCCAGGGTTGGAGACGACAGATTTAAATGCAGTCAAAATATCAGCCCAATTTGGCCATTTCTGCAGCCTTTGTGTGTGAGAGAGAAAGAGAGAGGCTGTAAATTCTTAGGACTGTGAAGTTGTTCACAGATTTTGGATATCTATGGTGTTTGTCACGAAGGCATGGTAACTGCTTTTGTTGCTACCAGGATGGTGAGATTTTCCATCCGTGACATTTAGATGGCTTCTTCAAAACCTGGCACTTCGGTCCCCAGACACCCACACCCACACTACCAAGGTGGTCTCCTCTTGTGGAAGAGTTGTTCAACCCATGTCTGCTGAAAGGAAGTCTTCTCGGACCCTCTGGAAAGAGCCAAGACCCTGTGGGACCCGATGTCTGTCGTGGTGAAAACAGAAGGCAAACAGCAGCCTCTCCCCCGGGGGGGGGGGGGGGGACATATTTGTTCTGTGTCCATAGTTTTGGAAGTTACTTTTTAAAAGTAATTACTCTCAAGGCTCTAAAATTACAATTATAACAAAGTAACTCTTTTCCTTCCTGTTTCTCAAAAGTAAAGAATACTCGCTATTCTTTTTGATTTAGGCTGTCCTAACTTGACAACAGAGACGTGGTGGCGCTGCGGGTTAAACCGCAGAAGCCTCTGGGCTGCAAGGTCGGAAGACCAGTCGTTGTAAGATCGAATCCACGCGACGGAGTGAGCGCCCGTCGCTTGTCCCAGCTCCTGCCAACCTAGCCATTCGAAAGCATGTAAAAATGCGAGTAGATAAATAGGTACCACCTCGGTGGGAAGGTCACGGCGTTCCGTGTCTAGTCGCGCTGGCCACGTGACCACGGAAACTGTCTTCGGACAAACGCTGGCTCTATGGCTTGGAGACGGGGATGAGCACCGCGCCCTAGAGTCGGACACGACTGGACTAAATGTCAAGGGGAACCTTTACCTGACTTGACAACAGCATCTTAAAAAGCATAGACATCACCATGCTGACAAAGGTCCGCATAGTCAAAGCTATAGTTTTTCCAGTAGCAATGTATGGAAGTGAGAGCTGGACCATAAAGAAGACTGACCGCCGAAGAATTGATGCTTTTGAATTATGGTGCTGGAGGAGACTCTTGAGAGTCCCCTGGACTGCAAGGAGAACAAACCTATCCGTTCTGAAGGAAATCAACCCTGATTGCTCACTGGAAGGACAGATCCTGAAGCTGAGGCTCCAATACTTTGGCCATCTCATGAGAAGGGAAGACTCCCTGGAAAAGACCCTGATGTTGGGAAAGTGTGAAGGGAAGAGGAGAAGGGGACGACAGAGGACGAGATGGTTGGACAGTGTCATCCAAGCGACCAGCATGAATTTGACCCAACTCCGGGAGGCAGTGGAAGACAGGAGGGCCTGGCGTGCTCTGGTCCATGGGGTCATGAAGAGTCGGACACGACTTAACGACTAAACAACAACAACAAAACTTGACAACACACCTTGAGGAGGAATTTTCAAGTCCTCCAAAATTCCTCATCTCCAGTATGAGACGGAGACTACGAACACTGGGGGTGTCCCCCCCCCCCCTTTGTAGATTGTCCAAATTGTCTGTCCAGGAAATAGGTGTCTTGTTTTGAGAAGTGCATTCTTTGAGGACCAAAGCCAAACGCTACACCAAGCTTGGGAAAACTTGCTGGTTGTTCAAATACAAACAAACAGACAGAACTGTGAACCCATCCAGAGCTTCTTGTACACTTTTACCCTGGTCTAAGGAGATAAACTCAGGGCAGTTGAGGACAGAGCATTTTGGAGACTGCTTACTCATAACAGCACCAACAAGAAGATAAGAAAGTTGTGTTGGATCAAGCCAAAGCCCTACCTGATACAGCGTTCTGCTCTCGCAAAGGTCAACCAGAGCTCAACGGGAAAGCCATCCTGTCTCTCCGGAAGCAGCCAGTTCATGACACTGGACAGATATTTGAACGGCCTCTTCGGCCGGCTGACGAGCTCGTTTCAATGCCTCTGGTGACCCTGAGGCGAGCAACTTTCTCCTTCCATCCTGTGGAGTTATTTATGGGAGACTGTTTGGGTTTCACAAGTCCCAGACCTAGGGATTGACAGAGGCTTAGGAAGGGAATTGGTCTCGTCTGTGGCATTTCGAGAACGGGCGAAGGAATGGGAAGGAGAAATTGTGGCCAAGCAAAGCCAGCCATCAAGAACAACGTGGCATTTGGGGTCTTTGGAGAGAACAACGGCAGCCCGATTGTGAGGTTGTGTTATGGCGAGGCCGTGTGCCTTCCACTCGGCTGCAGCAGACGGAATGTGGCCCTTTCCAAAGCGTCGTTCTGAGAGTCTCGGCCTTTGCTTCTCTTTCCAGACTCTGGTGTGCATAACAGAAAGGAAAACGACAACGTTTTGTGTCACCCGGGAGACTGACAGATAGAAGAGGACTTTGGAAAGGTGGAGGCAATGCCCAACCCACAGGCTCGGGGACTGGAGTGGGCATGAAAAGCAGGGGGTGCAAAAGCAGAAAACAGGAGGCGGACAGCACTCCATAGGGCCTTCCTTCAGTTCCCCTGGGCATGTTTAGCCTTGAGAAAAGAAGACGGAGGGGAGATAGGATAGCGCTTTTCAAATGCTTGACACGGAGTCATTCAGAGGAGGGACAGGATCTGTTCCCCATCATGCCAGAGTGCAGGACACATCATCATGGGCTCCAGCGACAGGAAGCCAGTTTTAGGCAGAATATCAGGAAAAAAACTTCTTAACTGTTAGAGCAGTACGACAGTGGAGCCAATTACCTTGGGAGGTGGTGAGCCCTCCAACGCTGGAGACATTCAAGGGAAAACTGGACCACCGTCTGTCAGATCGGCTTTGATTTGGATTCCTGCCTTGAGCAGGGGGTTGGAGTCGGTGGCCTTCGAGGCCCCTTCCCACTCCTAGGATTCTATGATTTTGTCACCAACTGCCCCTGAGGAGATGAGATGCTCCCAGCAGAGGTTCTCACTGATTTAAATTGGACCACCCGACCTATATGGCCAAGGATTCTGGGAACGATAGCTCAAAAGTTACCTAAAGGATCGCCTTCTTCCGTATGAGCCTGCCCGTCCTCTAAGATCAGGCCAGGAGGCCCTTCTGAAGGTGCCATCCCTGAAAGAGGTGAGGGGGATGGCATGCCGAAATAGGGCCTTCTCGGCTGTTGCCCCCCAACTTTGGAACGCCCTCCCTATAGAGATCCGCCCGGCTCCGACACTTTTCGGTGCCAGGCAAAGACTTTTCTGTTTAGCCAGCATTTTAATTAAATAGTATTCTTTAGCTGGCCATATGAGCAGCAGGATTTATTAATATTAATGTTTTAATGACTGTTTCTAATATAGGGTATTATTATAATACTGTATTGCCTATTTTTAATGATTTTAATGTTTTTAAAGTTTTAATATTGTTGTACAATATATTGTTGTACCAGAGACCACTGGTAATGGCGCGGCTAAAAAAAATCTTGTAAATAAATAAATAAAAATATTTAATAATATTTTAATATTTAATAATAATAATAATAATAAAATTATTTTAATATTTATTATTTTATAATATTTAATATTTATTATTTTATAATATTTAATATTTTAATATTAATAAAAATATTTTAATATTTAATAATAATAAATAAAAATAAAAATTGAACGATAGCTCAAAAGGCTTTGGACTAAAAATCTCTCATGCTTGTTTTCTGCTGTTTGCCAGGGTTACTTTGCTACTCATGCTTGAATCGGCCATGCCGGTGCTTTTTGGTTAGCTCAGACTGCATCTTCCATCATCTCAGGCTGTATGGAGGGTCAGGGATCATGGGTGTTGTAGTCCAATGCACTGCCAGATTAAGAAAAGCACAGGCTGTCCCATGCTGGGGCAGAGACATTCTTAAGGTACTTATTACTAAGAACTGTCCCTGTTTTTTTAAAAATATCTGGCAAACTATTTCTCTTTATGCCTTTTGGGCATGCAGTTATTGTTTTAACTGAGTCTTGAGTTGTCAGTATTGTTTTTCTTCTTTGGTTTTTTTTTAAGGTTTACATTCAGAAATCCCTTCCCTCCCAGGATCCTTGAGAACAGCCTTCTGTAAACTTGGCCTCTTATTCGGCTGACTTGATTTTATTTATTGATTTGATCTGGTTTAAAATATTTTTACCCCGCTTTTCAAAGGTGCTACCTCTATGGTGCCTCTTTTGCATACAAAATTGATGTCTGTGTGCAGGCACAGTTTGTTTTGTCAAGCAAAGAAGTGATGTAATAAAACCGATGCAACAGAGGGAAACAGTACACTCAAGAGGTGCATACTTATTTTACTAAAATTTGCATGCATCTGTTCTCACCTCACCTATAATTAGCCATGCTTTCTTAGGCAAATTAAGAAAGGTTGCACTATTTATCTGGCCAAGGATATCTTGAACGAAAGCTCTATTTTGCTCTTGAATAACGTGGGATCTTATACTGGGAAGAAGGTAGCGGATTCTTTGGTAAATACAGCTGGTGCTCAATCGCCTATGCCCCCCCCCCCCAGCAAAACCTCAGGCATCATAAGAACATAAGAAGAAGAGCCCGGCTGGATCAGGCCAGGGGCCCCTCTCGTCCAGCTTCCTGTCTCTCACCGTGGCCCCACCAGATGCCTCTGGGAGCCCACGAGACAACGAGAGACCTCTCTCCTGATCCCCCTCCCCTGCATCAAGCTTTCTCTACGAGCGTGTGTAGTCTTGAACGAAATACTACGAATATTTATTTCTGAAAAGTCCGGGTCCTCTGCATAAAGGAGTGGTCACAGTGGAAGTACATTTCTGTCCAAATCCTATTACTTACATCTTCTGGCATGATGACACTGGCATATTTTTCAGCAGCATGTCACCTTGAATTAAGAAGCAGGCATTTCCTGTTGCCCCTCAGTGGCATGACTTAGTGCTTGACAGGAAATGCCTACACTGACTTCTTAACTTAGAATCATAGAATCATAGAAAAGTGAAGTTGGAAGGGGCCTGTGAGGCCATCAAGTCCAACCCCCTGCTCAAGGCAGGAATACCACCAAAGCATACCTGCCAGGGGATGATCTAAGTTTTTCTTGAATGCCTCCAGGGTTGGAGCACTCACCCACTCCCCAGGTCACTGGTTCCACTTACGACGTTGTTCCTTTCACTGTCTGCAATTCTATTGAAGGATACCAGCCACTGGCTGCTTGAAGACTTGCTCAGGTTTACCGGTAGGATGTGATGCTGGAAAAAAATTCCACATGCAAATAAAGTACCAAAGCAGGAATCACCAGCAGAAAACAGGAGCCCCTTAATGTTGACTTAGATACCTAATGTGGGTGTAGTGGATAGAGTGATGGACCGCAACCCAGGAGGTGTACTTCAACCATGCAAGAGAGGAGATAAGGTAGCAACGTAGGACTGCAATCCTGTTGTACAGCTCTGTGTGCATAATGAGGGGGACATCATCAGCTCTGGCCAATTGATGAAAGGCTTCTTTTGGCAATTCTGAGGTACACGTGACTTGTACATAATGCAATGAAATTGTGTGTACCCCAGAATGGCTGAAGAGGTGGCATTGTGCTGGGCTGATGTCTTTCTCCATTACTCCTGCAGAGGTACACAACAGGATTTCAGATTATATATAGCTGTCTCCACCTTTTGTGACCCCCACCCTCAATCTCACCACCCGGCGTGGGGGCATCAGCCACCACTGACTGCCACCTGCTCAACTTTTGTAAATGGAATGGATGGGGTAAAGGTAAAGGTTCCCCTTGACATTGAGTCCAGTTGTGTCCGACTCTAGGGCGCGGTGCTCATCCCCGTCTCCAAGCCGTAGAGCCAGCGTTTGTCCGTAGACAGTTTCCGTGGTCACGTGGCCAGTGCGACTAGACACGGAACGCCGTTACCTCCCCACCGTGGTGGTACCTGTTTATCTACTCGTATTTACATGCTTTTGAACTGCTAGGTTGGCAGGAGCTGGGACAAGCGACGGGAGCTCACTCTGTCACGTGGATTCGACCTTACGACGGCTGGTCTTCTGACCTTGCAGCACAGAGGCTTCTGCGGTTTAACCTGCAGTGCCACCACGTCCCCATTCAATGGATGGGGACCCCTCCTCTTTTTTGGCTCTGGACTGCTTGCAGTCTGAGCCACCCACTGGTACTTCAAGAGCCTTGCCCTGAAAGTCTTCTTACTGGTCTAGTAGAAGCTTCTTCTCTGCTTTGGCTCCTGCCATCAGAGGTCATCGCGAGTGTAAAGCTTGCCACTTAGGTAACAAAACTCACCTGTTTGCTTTTCCTCTTGCCATCTGGCCAGTATTTCTGGGGGGTTAATAATTAAAGTGCAAATATGTCTCCTGAACCCGGAAAGAGTCATATAAAAGGTAGGATGATGAGCAACAAAAGAATGTTACTTGTGCAATTCTCGAAGAAATAGTTCAGTCGTTTTTGTTTGTATAACTTTATGCTGCGTAGGGGCAATGAACTGTCACCAGTTTATTGCTTGGGAAGTTTGCATTAAAAAAGATAAAAACCACAATAAATTTTGTATTTGTCTTGGTAACTTTGACACAGAATTTTGGATATGAAAATCTGATGAACTGAACTGACAGCTGTATACGTTTTATATCAGAGCACCCGAGGTGGGAATATCTGCAGCTGGTAAAAGGTATTCAGGTACCTATAAAGTGTCGTAGTCTAGATCACAAGCTAAATATGAGCCAACAGTGTGATGTGGCTACAAAAAAGGCTAATGCTATTTTAGGCTGCATTAATAGAAGTCGAGTCTCCAAATCCCGCAAGGTGCTAGTCCCCCTCTATTCAGCACTGGTTAGGCCTCACCTTGAGTCTTGTGTCCAGTTCTGGACACCACACTTCGAGAAGGATGCTAACAAATTGGAACGAGTTCAGAGGAGGGCGACAAGGATGATCAGGGGACTGGAAGCCAAGCCTTATGAGGAAAGGCTGAAAGAACTGGGCATGTTTAGCCTTGAGAAAAGAAGACTGAAGGGTGATAGGATAGCACTTTTCAGATATTTGAAAGGCTGTCATACAGAGGAGGGGCAAGATCTGTTCTTGATCCTCCCAGAGTGCAGGACATGCAACAATGGGTTCAAGTTAAAGGAAGCCAGATATCGGTTGAATATCAGGAAAAACTTCCTAACGGTTAGAGCAGTATGACAGTGGAACCAGTTACCTGGGG
This sequence comes from Intellagama lesueurii, assembly GCA_037013535.1. Lineage (NCBI taxonomy): Eukaryota > Metazoa > Chordata > Lepidosauria > Squamata > Agamidae > Intellagama > Intellagama lesueurii. Next base: position 4,186,662 of record JBAJHW010000003.1, on the reverse strand, counting down.
AGTTGGTGAGTGCTCCAACACTGGAGGCATTCAAGAAAAACTTGGATCATCCCCTGGCAGATCTGCTTGGATTATATTCCTGCCTTGAGCAGGGGGTTGGACTTGATGGCCTTGTAGGCCCCTTCCAACTTCACTTTTCTATGATTCTATGAAGCATAAGTACGGGGGGGGGGGGGGGAAATCAGAGCCTCGGTTGCATTCAGTGGCAATGCTTGTTATTTATGCATTGCATTACTTTCAACTGGATGCCTCTTTCAGATTCCCATCCGTGAAGGTCTCCATCCATAGCCAACTGTTGATGGAAATGCAAACCATTTGGAAAACAATGTGGCAAAGACAGACAGCTATTGCTTTCTTATCCATATCTGTGGTTATTTTAGGGGGGGAAAGCATCAAGTGGAGTGTAGAAAGTGAGGCAGCTGAAGTGGGCTACATTCATAAATTCCAGTGTGCACCTGGAAGCTTCAATACAGCCTGGGGCTCTTTAGCACATTACGTATATGAATAAGTTTGTTTTCTCTACAGTATTGTGCATAGCCAAACAGTTGTTTTCTCTGACCTCAACTCAACCAGCATTTTCCCAAGATGAGAACTCATTACTTCAGCATTTTAAAGAGTAAAATCTAACCACTGTGCCAAGAGACATTTTGCTTAGTTTATTACTTTATTTCTTGCCAGGATGTTTATGGTATCAACATTTGAAAGTCACTAAGAGAGTTAACAATGCAGATGATGTGTTCAGAAACCCATCTCACTCAGTCTCTACCCTGTATCCACATACACTGTGGATATAAATCTGTGGTCTCAATATTGTATTTGGTTAACACCATGTGTCTGGAGAAGCAGATCGGAACCCACATCACTGAAATAAATCTAAGTGTCAAAAGCTTATTTTTAAAATCTTGCTGTTGATATACATGTTTAGAGCAAGCAGTTGCTTTAAGACCAAAATCCTGCTGAGGACACACAAAGTGGAAGGGTAATTTCACGATCAGCGCAGAGTGCAGGACCTGCAATAATGGGGTCAAGCTGCAGGAAGCCAGATTTAGGGTGACTATCAGGAAAAAACGTCTTAACTGTTAGAGTAGTACGACAATGGAACCCATGACCTCTGAAGGTAGTGAGCGCTCCAGCGCTGGAGGCATTCAAGAGAAAATTGGACAACCAGTTGTCCGATCTGCTTTGATCTGGATTCCTGCCTTGAGCAGGGGGTCAGAGTCAGTTCTATGATTCTGTGATTCACAGTCCATTTGCCCTATCGAGAGAGCTGTCCTTCATGTGACCAGTTGCATACTGCTTGCAAAACTGAGCATGCAACCAAATTGTGCAACTGATCACATGTAGGGCAAACCACGGGGGTTGGGGGGGAACTGCTACATAATGGTCTTTGCCCACATGGTTTTCTCCCAATAAGATTCCAACCTACTGTGCTTCCTTGACAGGGGCTGGACTATGAATCCATAGGTTGCCTTCCAGCTCTGCAGTTCTAAGATGATGATGATTTTATGCATAGCTACTTAGAAGTTGGTCCCTATAAGATTAATCTTATAGGGACCAACTTCTATAAGATTAATAGCTTTCTCCCAGGAAAATAAATATAGAAGGCAGGGCACAACAATAATGGTGTGTTTCGTAGGAGATCCCTGGTAGATCTTTCATGTTGGTCTCACTTCCCCCTGGTCTGAAGAGGCTTGTTAGAAGGACAAAAGACTGGGGGTAAGGGATAATTCCCTGTCTGCAGTCCTTCTCCACCCATTGTCACGGGTCGTTAACAGTCGTTAACAGTGGTCTTTCTGGTGGGTGTGGTCCTGATCTTTCTGGAGATGGATGAAAGGGCAGCATGATAAACAAGAGACAGACAGTATCTAAGGCTTCCACCCCTGTTGAGTGAGGGATTTTCTATATGCCCAAGTATGGCCTCCCAGACCCCTCTCTCGAACCACCCGTATGCTTTATAATTCTGTAAACCTCAGTCATGGCTTGCCTTGTTTTTATTATTTTATGCTATGGTTGTCGTTGTGACCTTGGGCTTGAATGAATCCCACACCACGCCACTTCCTCTCTGTTTGGACCTCAACCCCTTTTAAGACTTAGCCCTCAGCCTCGCTCCCCTGGTGACTGATTTCCTCTCTGGCTTTCCTAGGGCCATGGCGAACCTCACCCTCCTGCTGCCGTTGCTGAACTCCAGCGCCAACGCCTCCGACGCCGACTGCAGCGAGGAAGACCAGCCGTACAAGTGCCAGTTTGACGAGGACTTCAAGTACATCCTCTTGCCCGTCTCCTACAGCATCGTCTTCGTGGTGGGCCTCTGCCTCAACCTCCTGGCTCTTTACATCTTCATCTTCCGGATCAAGACCTGGAATGCCTCCACCACCTACATGTTCCACCTCGCTGTGTCCGACACACTCTATGTGGTCTCGCTGCCCTTCCTGGTCTATTACTACGCCATGGAGGACAACTGGCCCTTCAGCATCGGCTTGTGCAAGATTGTCCGCTTCCTCTTTTACACCAACCTCTACTGCAGCATCCTTTTCCTCCTGTGTATCAGCGGCCACCGATTCATGGGCGTCTGCCTCCCGCTGAAGTCCTTAGAGTGGGGTCAGGTCCGCTACGCCCGTTGGGTGTCGGCCATCGTCTGGGTGGTTGTCGTCATCTGTCAGTCCCCCGTCCTCTATTTCGTCACCACCAGTCAGCGGTGCGAGAAGATCACCTGCCATGACACGTCGGCGAAAGAACTCTTCGGACAGTTCATCATCTATAGTTCCGTCATGCTGGTCCTCCTCTTCTGCATCCCTTTCTTGCTCATCATCGTGTGCTACTGCTTGATGACCCGTAAGCTGCTTCAGCCCACCCGGGGCACCACCCGCATGTCCAGCTCCAAGAAGAAGTCCATCAAGATGATCCTCATCGTCTTGGTGGTTTTCATTGTCTGCTTCCTGCCCTTCCACGTCACTCGCACCTTGTATTACTCCTTCCGCAACTGGGACTTGAGCTGCCCCATCCTCAACGCCATCAACTTGGCGTACAAAGTCACCCGGCCGTTGGCGAGCACCAACAGTTGCCTGGACCCGATCTTGTACTTTCTGGCAGGGCAAAAATTTGTGAAATTTGCCTGCCCACAAACGGCCAAAGAGGGAAACCGGTCGGCTACAGACAGCACACCCAACGGCCAGTTGCGGGCTGGGAACCATTTAGCTATGAAAGCTAAAAGCCTGGTGTCTTAGCCGGAGACATTTCTGACTTCAGCAGTCTGCAAAAGTATTACACCCCCCCATAAACGTAGGTGGGATCTCCATATCATAAGAAGGAACATCTATGTACTCGCCTTCTGAGACAGTAGACATGTGTCAGCAGGAAATGGTACAAAATGTGTGTGTGAACACATCCTTTTTCCAGTGCATTTTGGGGGGGAATCTCTTTACTATCATCTAGCATGTGGTTCAACCCAACATGCTGGAGACAGCACCATGGGGAGAAAATATTAAGATTGTCAAAGGAGCCTCTGGAGGGTAGTTCAGAAAGCATTTCGCCAGAAGCTGGGACAAACCGGTACAGTGTGAGGCAGTACGGTATAGTGGATAGAGCCCCATGCTTAGTTTACGCAAACAGTGCATTGCATGGCGAGATTTTCCTGGCACTTGTACCATTTTCGTTTGGATGCCAGGTGATGGGCGGAGTGGGTCATATCAGAGAGGGGAGACGTTTTAGGGGCAACACCTCCCAGGGGCGGACAGCGAGCCTGCACCCTCGCCATGGGATGGCTGCGTGATTCTAGGATCTGTGTTCCAAAAAGAGAAGAAACGCGGCCAATCTCTGGGCCCCACATGGTGGTGCTAAAAAAAAAGAGAGAGGTCTGCAGTTTTGTGGTTTTGGACTCCAAGAATTCTCTTCATTGTGCAACATATAGTTTTCAACAGGTTTGAATGTGGTTTTTTTATTTTATTTCGGAGGACATTCGGCTTTGCTAATCTTTGGTTTTGATTTATTTGACACTAACTTGAAGACAGGATACCTGGTGTGGTGTAGTGGATAGACGGATGGGACTAAGGAGAGCTGGGTTCTGACCATTGGGGCGGGTGGGACTGGCCAAGCCACTCTCTTATAGATCTCACTTATGTCGAAAGCCCTGTCGGGGCTCACCACCCGTCAGTTCTGACCTGATGGCATAACGCATGCACACAACCTGAATGCACAGGTTGACTGTGTTCGTCAGAAGCAATCCATGGAAGGATCAGAGTTCTGTTATTGTCATGCCCCGATGTGTTCACAGATCACAACTGTCCCAGGAAGCTCTTCCTATGCTCCTCCCCACAGAAACTCACAGCCAGACATCTAAGAGTTAAGCACTACAAACCTTATACATGGGTGGATATAAAGCAGAAAGCAAAGTGAGCTGCTTATACACCGTCCCATAGCACTTAAAGCACTCTCTGGGGTGGGGTTACAATTTAATGATGGAGGCTACACATTTGCACCTCTCCCCCCACCGGAGGTGGGGATTTAATTTACTGACCTTGGAAGGACGGAAGGCCAAGCCAACCTTGATCCCACTGGGATCGAACTCAGGTTGTGAGTAGAGTTTTCACTGCAGTACTGCAGATTAGCCACCGCACCATGATGCATATGTCAGGTTTGGCTTCTCCCAGACTCAGATCTTCACCTACCTCCTCACCTGCAGTAATAATACAGTCCAGGAACAAGATCTCCCTCTTCATTTCCTGTTGTCAGTTTTTGAATCAGCCCCTGGCACTTTCTCTTTAAGAGAAGCGCATTCTGTAGTGTGAAAGCAGGCAGTCATGTCATTACAAGTTTCACCTAGCAAATCCAACAGATCAAGCTTCTGTTCAATGCACATGAGCAATCAACAGGGTTTTTTTCTTTGTTTGTTTTTTCATTTCCTGACACGCCGGCTGCTTTCATGCAGCTCCTCGTGTGAAATCCTCACCCATCCCTATTATTTCATTAGAAGTTTTGCTGAAACTTGTTTTTCGCGTCTGCCTTTTTTTTCCTGGATGAAGGAGATATCGCTGGGCCCTGTCTCTGCTTTTGTAACCTCCAGGCTTGACTACTGTGGTGCACTTTATTTGGGCCTCCCCTTGAAGACAACTTGTCCAAGCCCTGATTTCCTACTCCCTCATTCCAAGAAGCAGTTTGGTGACAGCACAAAAGAAGGCTTACATTGCGGTGGTCTGAAGACCTTGCAATGTTTGATCTCTGGAAGATTTGGTCTTTCAGTAGCAATCTTTCCCTGACGCTCAGCCTAAAACTCTGGAAGGGCAGTAATATTTATTTCAGCCAGTATCTAACTGAATTAGTTAGTTTTGGTAGGGTAGAATTATAATTTTGTCCTCTGATTTCATTAAAATATTGTGGGTTTTTTTTTAAATACTTAATGCTGCTTTGAGAGGAATAGTAACCTCTTGTTATTTTAAATAAAATTATGATCACTAATGGAAATTTTAGTGGGGCTATAATCCCATGGTAGCTTCAGTAAGCAGAGCAGAATTTTGCAAACCAGGGATTTGGACTGGAAGGTTAGGAAACTGTTAGGGTTGCCATTTTTTTTTTAAAAAAAATGGCCCCATATTTATACCTTTTACAAGCTGAAAGTGGTAGAATTTAGCAGCTGGAGACTTTATGTCAGAATGATACGACGGGGAAATTTCCATCTGCTACGTTTTTGCAGGTTATGCAGCTACAGTAAAGATGGAGGAGGTCAGCCAAAAATAAAGTTGGCAATATTAGGCAGATGACAGGAAGGAGGGCTTTCCTCTTGGCAATCATTAATACTGGCCAGAATCTTATTGGTTATTTCTGCTAAGTACGATGGTGTGAATCACTAGAGACGGGCAAGAACTGCTGGTTAAGTGGTTCGTACTAATTCGTTCATTGTCTGAACAGGTGTTCGGTGAATTGCTGGTTCAGTGGTTCGTGCCAATTCATTTATTGTCCAAACAGGTGTTTGGTGCTCCTCCGGCAGGCACCCCCTCAGAGGCAGCACCTGGAAGAAGCCCCTGCCTCCGAGTGGGTGCCCGCTAGAGGAGGTGGGTTTTGAAGCCCCGAACACCTATTTGGCCGATAAACAAACCGGCACGAACTGCCGAACCACCACTTTGTGCCCATCTCTAATTGATACTAGCTAATGAGTCACAGCTTGTTTGCTTTGCTATCCACCAAGGAGCAAGGAATATAAGTGGTGACTCATTAATTCAGTGGTGACTCATTAATTGGTGGCAATTTCCCACTGCAATTTACACTATTGCATTTACACCAGCTTAAACAACCAATAGGATTTTGGACCTTGACTTGTTGGTTGAAAATATGACTGACTTTTTAAATCTCCAGGGTATTTGAGGGGAAATAAAATAAAGACATTGTGGTTGTACCCAAGGGAGATATCTATGAAGCACTGTCTCTATGTGGGAGACAAATCTGTTCATGACTACTCAGTAGGTAAAACTAGTCAATTCTTCTGTTTACCAGGTGCATTCCTGATCATTTTAGTGACTATAAATGTTATCAGTTACCCCTCGTTTCTAATGAAGTGTTTTTTAATGGGTTTTATTGTTTTATTGTGTTTAGCCATGAGTTTTATTGTCCTTGTTTTGATTATAAAGTATCTTGAGTCTTTTTTTTTCTGAATGAAAAATGATATAGAAATGATCTTTATGAAATAAAAATAAAAATACTACAAGTATGTAGTCAAGAAGGACTGCCACCTCCTTTATTTAACTATTTATTTATTTAAAATATTTTTACCCTGCCTTTCTCCTTAAAAGGACCCAAAGCAGCTTACAACATAGAAAGACAATATTAAAGCTAACAAATACTAAGTATATAAATACTAAAAAGGATTTATAAAATGCTATACAAAAACATAAAGGTAAAGGTAAAAGTTCCCCTTGACATTTAGTCCAGTCGTGTCCGATTCTAGGGAGAGGTGCTCATCCCCGTCTCCAAGCCGTAGAGCCAGCGTTTGTCTGTAGACAGTTTCCGTGGTCACGTGGCCAGCACGACTAGACACGGAATGCCGTGACCTTCCCACCGAGGTGGTACCTATTTATCTACTCTCATTTTTACATGCTTTTGAACTGCTAGGTTGGCAGGAGCTGGGACAAGCGACAGGAGCTCACTCCGTCACGTGGATTTGAACTGCTGATCTTTCGACCTTGCAGCCCAGAGGCTTCTGCGGTTTAACCCACAGCATCATCCACGTCCCAAAAACATAAGCAACACCAAAAACACATTTAAAGCAGTATGGCAGAATTATCCATTTAAAAACCCCACTCAGACAGCCAGTCACTGAAGGGAAGCTTGCTTGAAGAGAAAGGTCTTTGTCTGCTTGCGGAAGGACAGCAAAGATGGGGCCAACCTGGTCTCCAGTGGGAGGGAGTTCCAAAGTCTGGGAGCCATGACAAAGAAGGGCCGGCCTCCCATGTCCCCACCTGTGAGGGTAGTGGGACCAAGAGAAAGCCTTCCTCTGATGATCTTAACAGCGAAGCAGACTCATAAAGGAAGATGTGGTCATCAAGATAACTTGGAGCCGAGCCATTTAGCGCTTTATAGGTTAGAACCAACACCTTGAACTCAACCCAGAAAAGGATTGGCAGCCAGTGGAGCTGCTGTAATAGGGGGTTATGTGATCCCTATAACTAGCCTCAGTCAGCAATCTGGCTGCTGCATTTTGGACCCACTGAAGTTTTCAGACATTACTTGCAAAGTTTACTCTGCCGGGCTAAAACTGTTGCAGAGATTTGAATTTTTGGTTAAATTCCTCTGCCTACGCAGCAGAAGTGCAGGTATTTACAAAGTAGAATGGCTTCAAGTTCCCAAAGCAGACCCCCCCCTTTTTTTTTTTTTTGTCATCAGCTGGTACTTACAGCCTCAATAACTCACTCTGAGACATTAGGAGAAAGAGTAAAAACATTTCTTTATTTACGGTTGAGAGCAGATCAACAGCAAACTAACGACAGACAAACGTGACTGCTTCCAACAACAGAGTTCAACAGAGAGATAGGGCTTTCCGTTGAAATCAGAGGCAGGAGGGAACTATTGGTTCCTGCTAGATAGACTGACAGTCATCTCAGCCTAGAAAAGTCCCTCCCAGCCATGGCTTCTGCAAGCAGCAGGCGAGGTTGTAAAAACTCCAACCTAACCTCCCAGAACAGGGCCAGCAGTGGGGTAAACAGTGTCCTGGGTTAGCAGTGGTCTTCCGTGGTCCCCCCTCTGCATCAGTGTGTTAGCCCCCTCCTGACCTAAGGACAGAACCATTCATTTGACCTGTGCTATTCCAGACTGAGCACATACCAATGATTTAAACAACCGCTGACGCCTCCTATTATTGTCCCTTCTCTTCCCCACACAACTATGGGAAATATTTATTTCGCCATGGCCAAGGGAGAGGCCCCATTGTCCCTCAATGGTATGTTGAGATTCACAACGTCTTACCACCCCATGTATCATTTCCTCTTTTTGTGAAAGACGAAAAAACGTGAATTCTTCTGAGGAGTATGTCTTGGGACGGTCCCCTCCCCAGTCACAAATAGCAACTGAGTCAAAGATCCCATGCTTTGCAGAGGACGGGGGCAAAGGACCTGAGTTGTTCCCCCCCCTCAACCCCACCCCACAGCAGCCTGGCAGCTTTCCAGGGCTATCAAATTGTTTGGGTTGTACAGGATTGCAAAACATAGCAGTAGAACAAGCCACGTTACTCCTCGACGTCTTTGGAAGACTGCCTGTTCCATGTAGCGGGACCTCAAAGGGTGATTGCGCATTGAGAAAGGCGGCACTCAGAACCCTGACCACATTTGTGCCACATTTGGCCCAAGCTAAAAGTCCAACCTGCTGAGTGGGCGAGTTCATTACGGAGGACAACAGAACGATGACGATTACTTCTTCTGGGCAACCCCTCAGCTTGGCACTCCTGGTAATCACCCGGCTTGCGCACCTCTAAGGTTGGCCCAGAACCCAAAAGCCAACAAATAAAAAAGGTTCACAAGGCTTTCCTGGCCAGGGGACCCAATGGTTGTTGTGGGTTTTTTGGGCTGTTTGGCCGTGTTCCAGAACACGGCCAAACAGCCCGGAAAACCCACAACAACCGAAAAAAGGTTCACCTACATACCATAACTAGTTTAACTGTCTTGGCCCTGCAAGCGAAGACTCTTGGGCAACTACTCTGTGAACAGGCTAGGAGATTCTGATTGAAAGTTCTCCAACTCTGGGCCGGGCCAAAACATTTTGCTTCACAAAAGAACTGGTGCTGCTCCCTCCCACTCCCCGGGCAGAAGCCAAATGAACTGGTAGGAGGTCACACCTCAGAGGCGAGCAGCAGAAAATGCAAGACTCCACCTCGTGACCTAACAATGTATTGCAGAGCAGGACGTAAGAAAGCAAGGAAGACTAAATAGCAAAATAGGACAGCCATGCATACGAAGTGGCATGAACCTCCGAACCGAGGTTCGTGCCCATCTCAAGTAGGCAGTAATGTTTATTTTTTAAAAAGACAAAAATGTATTTCAGAAATGGAGAGCCAAAGGATCAGTTAGAGTTCTTCAGCAATGAAACAATGCAGCGCTATGCCACTTACCAAAAATTAATTTTTATAAACAAAGGAGAAAAGGAGAAAGAAAATCTCCACGGAAACAGGTCAAGGGTCACAAATCGGACACCAGAAACCACAATACACAGAAACCTGTCTCCAACCATTTCAGTTTACCAGGACACTCTGTAGATGATTTGAAAGTCACTATTTTAGAACAGAATCATTACAAATCAAGAATACAGAGGGAAACAGCTGAGATAAAATGTATACACGTGATGGTAAAAGGTAAAGGTAAAGGTTCCCCTTGACATTTAGTCCAGTCGTGTCCGACTCTAGGGCGCGGTGCTCATCCCCGTTTCCAAGTCGTAGAGCCAGCGTTTGTCCATAGACAGTTTCCGTGGTCACGTGGCCAGCGCGACTAGACATGGAACGCCGTTACCTTCCCACCGTGGTGGTACCTATTTATCTACTCGCATTTTTTACGTGCTTTCGAACTAGGTTGGCAGGAGCTGGGACAAGCAACGGGAGCTCACTCTGTCGTGTGGATTCGATCTTATGACTGCTGGTCTTCTGACCTTGCAGCACAGAGGCTTCTGCGGTTTAACCCGCAGCCGCACCACGTCCCCTTTTTTTACACATGATGGACGCCCATATAAATGGATTGAATATCAGCTTAGGCTTCTTAAGTCGTTACCAAATGTAAAGTAGGGATGCTTTTGCAAAAACTGAGCAAGCCAAAAATGGTAGTTCTGGGCTGGAGTGAAAGAAGGAAAGGACAGAACTGGATGGAAACTCCTAGAGAATCTTCAGAATCCAGAATGATGGCTGGTCTGAAGAATTAAATACAACTGTAATCAGTACAGATGAACTTTGGGTATTTGCAGCTACACTGAAGGGTATCATGGAGGCTGTAAGAGCAATGGTGACCAGAGATATTTTTCTGGATTATTCTGGCTTCTCCCAACCTGGTGCACGTTCACACATGCGCGCACACAAACATACACATATACCATGGTTGACAGAGCAAACTAGGTAACGTTGTTAGCACATCAATAGAAGTCATCATGGTACTATAAGGGGAAAAAGACATCTCTTTGTGCTAACATGAGCTTGCAACGTTCTGCATTTTGAAAACCAGAATGCTTTTCTTTTGCAATTGGTCTCTGGGAGGTAAATACAGGCTTCATTTGGAAGGCCGACTGCTTCGGCATGAAGCTCTGAAGGAGCTGTGTATCTAGAGGGAAAACATAATAGAAAGAAATATGCCTCTTCTCTTGACATGTGATTTGATGCAAAGAGAGCTGTAGTGTGGCTGCCGCTTCCTGCTCTAGCATTCCGAGTCCTGCTCCTTCCTCCCCCACTGCATGTCCATTTTATAGGCTGCAGCGCATAGTGAGGCTACTTCTTCCCTTTTGACCCATATCGTTGTTTGTTTTTGGAAAAAAACGTTGCCGTCGCCAGAAAGCAAAATGCAATAAACACACAGTAATGGAGGACAACTGGTGCTCCTGCTTGTTAATCCAGAGGGTTGCAAACGTACCATTCTGCCGATCAAAATATGTCACAGAAATTAAAACGTTTAAGGACCACCTGGTTCAACATAAGCCGGTGCAAGTGATCCAGATATTTGTCCATCCGTTTTTTCAGCTTTATTTCTTTAAATCACTTCCGCGTGTCTAACTGGAAGCAGGTTGCAACAAACTCAGTGAGAAGTATGTACGATCAGGAGCTGCTTGTGGGCCAGGACGAGAAGCGCCTCACCCCAAAGTTGGAGAGAGGATCATCAGCCCGCCCCTCCTCCTCCCCTCCCCCCCCCCCCCAGCTCTGGCCATAAGCTGCCTTTGCTTATAATTAGACCTGCATATTCTCTTATTCAAAGTATGCTGCTTATATACCGCCCCATGGTGCTGAAAGCACTCTCTGGGCGGTTTACAAGTTAATTATGCCGTCTACACATTGCCACCACAACCCCCCGCGAGCTGGGTACTCATTTTACCAACCTTGGAAAAGACAGAAGGCTGAGTCAACCTTGGGCCGGCTACCTGAGCCCCTTGGAATCGAACGCAGGTCATGAACAGAGTCTTCACCGCAGTACTGCAGTTCAACCACTGCACCTCAAAAAGCTTGTCCACAAGGCTTATTCCTTTTCCCTGCCCTTTTAAGTCTTTCAGCCTGCTTTCAAATAAAACCTCTTTGGGATTTCTTTTTGTGACACACTTTTCTGTTTAAAAATATTTCTTGATTTGATTTCTAGACCACCTCATTCGTGCAAGCACTGCTCTGTGGATTTCGTGATCTCACAGGAGGCTGAACTCAAACACGTTTGGGGCCCTGAGCTGCCGCTTCCAAAAAACCCTGGCCAGCATAGCGGGTGGTGAAGGCTTCTGGGAGTTGCAGTCCAAGAACACCTGGAGGTCAAAGGTTGGGAACCACTTGCCTTAGGCCATTAATGGAATGGAAAAATTCCATTAAAAAGTTGGGCGTCGCATTGAATCCAAACGTTAATTGTTTCCAATCTTTGATATATTCGTTTGTCTCCCAGCCAGCGGCCAAGCATCGTTTGCTGAGTTTTTAGTTCTGAATTCTATTTGCTATTAATGCAGTCCTGTTCTTCTGCAGTGCTAAAAATGATTCCAAGGCACATATTGGACAAGCCAATTTGGCTAACTACTCCAGAAGCAGAACGCCTTGGGAAAGCCACCCTGGGAAGCAAATTTATCCAGGATGTTAAGGGCCCAACCTTACCACCAGGGGGCAGCACTGAAATAGCTATTGTTGGGGAAAGTCATCGTAGCCCAATGGCATGCCAACGAATATCCAACAAATTATAACCAAGGGTATTTTTTTTATTTTTTTTTTGCAAAAAGGAGACACTGAAGTTATCAAATTATCCCATATATAGTTCCTCTTTGAATATCAGAAAAGAAACTGAAATGAGTAATGAAACTGCACTACTTCTGGTTATTGAGGAGGCTCAACCAAGAGATTCTTTCCCTCAACGGTGAAGAGGGTTAGGTTTTTTTTAAAATAGACAGTTGTGCTCTAAATACATTTTTACTATTGAGTTTATTGACCGTTTTAAACATGATACACGTTTAATTCTTTTAAAATATTTGTACACTCACTGTTTTCAGCTTTTAGATATGGTCTTTTAATGGTTGTAAGCCACGTGGGGTCCCTTTAAGGAGGAAGGGAGGGTTAAAAAATATTTTAAATAAATAAATAATAAATAGTAGTGCAGCCTGATCTGCAGCACTCAGCAGGGAGAGATTAATCATGGCATGGTGATCATCATTAGGATAATTGGCTCATAATGATTCTCTAGCAGGCTGCCACTGGGGGCTGGGTAAATAAATAACAAGAACTTGGCCAGGTTCTTTTTTTTGGAGATTTGGGGAGTTGTGGTCCCAGAAGTACCTTCTCCTCGGCTGTGATACATTGGCAACACTGGTTGCTGTAACCCCAGGTGATCGCTGGATGAAGGAAGCAGTGAGGTTGAAACACGAGGTTACTCGTAGCCCGAGCAGGCAGGTAAAGAGCTGTGCATGTAGGTCACCAGTCCCTGGGAAAATCATGAGCCAGAGAGAGCAAACAGAAGCAGTACACAAGGAGCTTAAAACTGAGGGTTCTTTGAAGGGGATCCCAGGATAATGGATACACTCAACAATCATAGGCATTTGGTACCACTTTAGCTATTTCTTAACTGTTAGAGCAGTATGACAATGGAACCCATGACCTTGGGAGGTGGTGAGCGCTCCAACGCTGGAGGCCTTCAAGAGCAACTTAGACAACCACTTGGCAGATCTCCTTTGGTTTGTATTCTTGCCTTGAGCAAGGGGTTGGACTGGATGGCCTTCGAGGCCCCTTCCAACTCAGTTATTCTATGATCTTGTTCTAAGAGTCTACTACGGCTCTGGCCTTTAGAATCCTAATTTTTGGAGTCTAGTCAGATTTAGTATTGATTTTACTTACTGTTTTTAGTATCATACTCATTTAATTCTTTTAAATATTTGTTTACTTACTGTTTTCCGCTTTCAAACATTATTTTTTTAAATTATGTGAACCACCTCGGGTCCTTTTAAGGAGAAAGGCGGGGGGAAAGATTTTAAATAATAAATAATAATCAATCAATAAATTTCTAACTCTGCCGTAGTTCGGGGGCAAGGCACTAGAGAGCGCTCTTGGCAAGAACACAGGCACCTTCCCCACCAGAAAGTATAAATCCCAGGATTGCCAAGGATGGGATCAAAGCACTTAGAGTGGTGTCAAAGTGAGATAACTGTACTGTGTCGATGCTCTCTGCACTGCACGCACAAGCTAGTGAGCAAAGCCAGTTTTACATACCCTGTTTCCCTGAAAATAAGCCCTAGTTAAGTGAAAGCCCGCCCTCCACCCTTGTGCAGCAACCAGAAGATGACATGACTGCATTTGAATAAACCTAGATTGTTGTACATGAAAAAAAAAAAAAAAACATCACCTGAAAATAAGCCCTAATGTGTTTTTTGGAGAAAAAATTAATATAAGACCCTGTCTTATTTCGGGGAAACACGGTACTCAGCGGAGAGTCCAGCCAATGAACCATCTCAGCCCCAGTGACTGAATAACAGGAAAGGAAATGATGTTGGAAGCAAAACACAATCAACATTCTCTGCTTCTGGCCTAATTCAGCTACCGGAGAAACAAATGCAATAAAGAAAAAGAAAAAGAATGTGATAATATGAGCCATCCCGGGTTCTAAGATCATCAGGAGAGGCCTTTCTCTGGGTCCCACCACCTTCACAAGTCCATTTGGTGAGGGCCTTCTCTGTGGCTACTCCTTTAGATTGTGGAACTCCCTCCCACTGGAGGCCAGCCTGGCCCCATCTTGGCTGTCCTTCTGCAGCAGGCAAAGACCTTTCTCTTCAGGCGAGCCTTCCCTCAGTAACTAGCTATCTCTGTGTCTCTCTGTGTGTGTTTTTTCCCCAAGGTAGATTGTTGTGCATTACTGCTTTGACTGGATTTTTAGTACTACAGTACTTGTGTTTTCCATTTTTGTATTCTTCATTTCTCAGAATGGCATTTTTTTAAAAAAAATATTTGTATACTTATTGTTCTTAGCTTTAATATTGCCTTTTAACATGTAAGATGCCTCTTTACTCATTGTTCTTAGCTTTCAGTACTGTCTTTTAATGATGTAAATAAATAAGGTAGGAAGCTAGATTGAGGCCAGCGTGTGGTAAAGATCAGAGTGGTGGGCTAGGACTCAAGAGACCAGGGTTCAAATCCCTGCTTGGTTATAAAATTCATTAAGTGACTTATACCCAGACCCAGTTTTTTGTCAGCCTCACAGGGTTATTGTGAGGTAAAAGTAGGGAGAAAGTTAGCCCTGAAAGTTAGCACCTTGAACTCACTTGGAAGAATCGGGGAGCCATCCTTGCATTCATGAACTGGCCAGTTTGTTTATATGGAACTGTACACAAGCGGTGGAGAGCTTGTCTGTTTGAACTTGTTGTTGTGGTTGTTGTTGTTTAGTCGTTCAGTCGTGTCCGACTCTTTGTGACCCCATGGACCAGAGCACGCCAGGCCCTCCTGTCTTCCACTGCCTCCCGGAGTTGGGTCAAATTCATCTTGGTCGCTTCGATGACCCTGTCCAGCCATCTCGTCCTCTGTCGTCCCCTTCTCCTCTTGCCTTCACCCTTTCCCAACATCAGGGTCTTTTCCAGGGAGTCTTCTCTTCTCATGAGATGGCCACAGTATTGGAGCCTCAGCTTCAGGATCTGTCCTTCCAGTGAGCACTCAGGGTGGATTTGAACTACAGGTCCCAAAATCCCCTGGCCAACATAGGCAGAAGGTGGCTGGGGGATTCTGGGAGTTGTGATCCAAAAGGTAGCGTTTTCATACTTTGCTCCACATGCATGTGCAAACGTTAACTGGATTAACCCAAATGGCATGTGTGTCTTTTAGAAGCAACGGAGGATTGGTTAAAGGATTTAATTGTTAAAACGTAGGCGCCTAAAAGGGTGGGTGGAAAAGAGGAACAAAATGCTTCTTTCTGTCCAGCTCTGCCGACCTTGGGCATGGGGCCAGCGGGGCACCGTGTCTTTCCCTTGGATGTTAACCGCTCAAGGCTTCTCCATCCTTATCGGCCCCCTGCAAGCGAGAGGCAGAAGACGTGCTGATGAGCAATGAGGAAGTGATGCTCCAAACAAATGTCAGGTTAACCACAGACTAAGATTTGCAGTGGTGCCCAAAACCCCAGACTTGTAAGAAGACAGAAAGGAAGTTTAGCAGGTCACACCGTGTTTTTGCTTCCATGAACGTAATCCCTTTGAATCACTTGTGGCTCTTCCTCGCTGTTGGTTTTGGACTCCGTTCTCTTGTTAGTTCATCGTGAAACAGCAATCTCTGGGACGTGAAGCCGAGATCCTGCAAGTGGTCTGAATGATGAAGGAGAGGGAAAGAAAGGCAAGGGGAGCTTGTAACTGTGAGCCGTAGCTCAGCACCGTGGAAGAATCACAACCTAGGACTTGGTTTTTTAATGGGGACCTGTTGAATTGTTACTCTGTACTTTGAAGCAATCAGGTTATAATTATTCTGGCTGATTTTTCCATACTATTGAGTTGTTCCCGGGCTGTGAGACTCACTCCTATTTTTATGATAATACCAAAAGCATAGGACAAGATCTCTGGGGTGTATGTGTCAAATGGGGACTCCTTTAGCACAGAGCTGTATGACACCACTGCAGATTAACCAGGTAAGAAACATGGATGCGAAATTTGGATTTTCCAGTGTGATGGTTACCCAGGTGCTGGGGGCCGTTCTATAACCACTCAGCCATACCACCCTGCTTGTTGCAGAGTGGGTGAACCCAGGAGAGTCCATTGTGAGTAACCAGCCTCCCAACCTGGCCTACCAACACCCTCGTCTTCCCAGGTTTGATGGTGCTTCTGGGGGTTCCAAAAATCCACCAGGCTAGGCGCTTAGGACCGATACACCCACCTTGCAAGGTAGAATGGCACCAAACCCACAAAATACCAAAAACGTACAGTAGCTGGTCAAGGCAAGATGTGGAATTAGTACCTGAAACCCTCTAAGCCAAAAGCCCAGACAATTATTTAGAGAAGTTTCTTTTTATATTTTATTACAGAGAGCAAAAAAGACAAAGAGGCGAAAAGCATTTGGCGCAAAAATTCAGTTGAGACAAAGCTAAGGCAATCAATAGAACACAAAAGCTAAACTATTCTTAGATTAGGCATCCTTCAGTCTCGAGAGACTATGGTGTCGTGCTCTGAATAGAGGGCTTGGAATAGCGTCTAGTGTGGCTGAGAAGGCCAATTCGAGAGTGACCATCCCTTCCACACTGAAGACAAACACAATCTGTCCCCTCTCCAGCTCCCTGGTTTTGCTGGTTTCGGGACTGCCTCTTGGCCTCGGCCTGCTGGACAAGGGTATCTTCAAATTGGGAGAGGCCATGATGCACCGCCTGCCTCCAGGCTGAGCGCTCAGAGGTCAAGGTTTCCCATCGGTTGAGGTCCATTCCTAAGGCCTTCAGATCCCGCTTGCAGATCTCCTTGTATCGCAGCTGTGGTCTCCCTCTGGGGCACTTTCCCTGCACTCATTCTCCATACAGGAGATCTTTTGGAATCTGACCATCAGCCATGCTCACGACTAAACTATTCTACCTAATACATATTAGTGCAGAAGTCAGCATACTTCTGAAGCATATACAGAGTGCAAAGCAGACAGCAACTGAGCACAGCATCTTCAGAGAGGTAAGCTAAGCCAACTCAAGTGCCTTCTGAACCCTTTTTAATACAGTAAACATCCCCTTCTAGACTCTTCCAGATGGTTCCCTCAATCAGGCTTTGAAGTCCTTCAAATGTTCAAGAAGACCAGATCGCTTCCTGCTCCCCTGCCTTCACAGAGCTGAAATTATCTCCCAGTTAGTGCAGGAACAGGGAATGAGCCGGCTTGGCCTTGATGGCCTTTCTCACAAGAGACAAGCTGCAGGGTCACCCCTTCATTGCTACCAGGCAGACACTGAGCACCCCAATTCTTAGCCAGCTTTTCCCAGGTACTCACAGAGATGCCTGATTTTCCAAGATGAATTCTATGTCCCATGCTCCCCAATTTCTCAGTTTCTTCACAGCAGGCTTATGAAGCATTTTTTTAAAAAAGCTGTTTCAAGCATCAGATTTTTTGCTAACCTTAAACAGAAAATGTACGCGTAAAAGGTACAGTGCCTGGGAGAGCAGTGGATCGCTGGACTGCAAGCACGTGTCTTGATAATCTACACTTCTGAGGAATTAATGCTTGGCCCTGTTGACTGTATTCTCGAAACTGATGCAGGCCTCACCGGTAAGTGCACATTTCCACAAATGAGTCTTGTCCCCGAGGGGATTTGGCACTGTTCACAAGGCGAGAGTAGCAGAACAAAGGGAAAGTTGACCCGAAGGGAAAGTTTCCCTGAAGGAAAGCAGAAGCTGATTCTTCTGGAGGAACGTGGTCAACCACATCCCATCAGATAACTGTGGCCTTGGCAAAGATGTAGGAGCGGTCGCTGTGCAGTTTTCAAAGCGCTCTGTCTCTCCACGGGGTGGTCTGAGCAGGCCAAGCAGAAGATATCCAGGAAACAAAATTAGGATGTGAGATTGTTTGTTGTTCTCTGAAGTTTTATCTCACAGAGAAGGCAGTGGTGGAGAAAGGGGACCAAATGGGGATTAGCCTAGCCACCCTGCAACGACTCATGGCTGACAGGTCTTTCGGATTCCGTCTCCTGCTTTTTGGTTGGTCGTGGTGTGGTATGAAGGGTATTTAAGAGTACAAGAACCCCACAAAAACTCATAAAACTTGAGAGGTCTGATCTGACCACAGTGACACACGCTTAATTACATCCTGGCCGGATTACTGTAATACACTCTACGTGGGGCTTCCCTTCCGAAAGTACTCGGAAAGTTCTGTGGGTCCAAAGCACGACAGCCAGATTGCTAATTGGGGCTGGTCACAGAGATCGTATAACACACACCCACACCCACACCTGTTACAGCGTCTCCAATGTCTGCCAATCTGTTTCCACAATTCAAAATGCTGGTTTTAACCTGTAAAGCCCTAAACAGCTTGGGTACAAGCTATTTCTCTTTATGAGCCAGCTTGGGCGTTAAGATCATCAGGGGAGGCCTTTCTCTCGGTCCTGCCACCTTCACAGGAGCGTCTGGTGGGGACACGGGAGAGGGCCTTCTCTGTGGCTGCTCCCAGACGGTGGAACTCCCTCCCACTGGAGGCCAGCCTGGCCCTGTCTTGGCTCTCCTTCCCCAAGCAGGCAAAGAAAACCTTTCTCATCAGGCAAGCTTTCCTTTAAATGACTGGTAGCCAAGGGGATTTTTTAAAAGGGACTATTGTATTCTGTTGTTTTACCTGTGTTTCTAATATTGCTCTTATTTATGAATTTTAATATGTCTGTTTAAGTTTTTTAATATATTGAATTAATGTATTAGTTTAACTGTTAACTTTGTTGCTTTTAATATTGTAAGCCACCTTGGATCCTTTATGAGAAAAGTGGGAAATAGATAGACAGACAGGCAGACAGACAGACAGACAGACAGACAGATTGTTGTTGTTGTTGTTTAGTCGTTTAGTCATGTCCAACTCTTCGTGACCCCATGGACCAGAGCACGCCAGGCCCTCCTGTCTTCCACTGCCTCCCGGAGTTGGGTCAAATTCATGTTGGTCGCTTCGGTGACCCTGTCCAACCATCTTGTCCTCTGTCGTCCCCTTCTCCTCTTGCCTTCACACTTTCCCAACATCAGGGTCTTTTCCAGGAAGTCTTCTCTTCTCATGAGATGGCCAAAGGATTGGAGCCTCAGCTTCAGGATCTGTCCTTCCAGTGAGCACTCTGGGTTGATTTCCTTCAGAATGGATAGGTTTGTTCTCCTTGCAGTCCAGGGGACTCTCAAGAGTCTCCTCCAGCACCACAATTCAAAAGCATCAATTCTTTGGCAGTCAGCCTTCTTTATGGTCCAGCTCTGACTTCCATACAACACTACTTAAAGAACCACAGCTTTGACTATGCGGACCTTTGTTGGCAAGGTGATGTCTCTGCTTTTTAAGATGCTGTCTAGGTTTCTCATCGCTTTCCTCCCAATAGATAGATAGATAGATAGATAGATAGATAGATAGATAGATAGATAGATAGATAGATAGATAGATAGATAGATAGATAGATAGATAGATAGATAGATAGATAGATAGATAGATAGATAGATAGATAGATAGATAGTGGCTCTCAATTCCCTATTCAAGACCAAACCATCCTCAAATACTTTGCATGACAGGAGGGGGCGTTGACAGCTGCATCCATTTCTCTCCCAGCCATTGTGAGGAGAGCAGATAAGCTCAGAGAGAACAGGGAATATCCTGTGGGAGCTGCAAGATGATGACACAAATCTCTGCTGGTCCGAAAGGCCCAGGGCTTTCGCCCTTCTAGCCCTGGCACCACTACACTACGGGCCACCTGGGGCACGCTACGTGGTGGAGAGGATGTTTCTCTGAAAAACCTGAACCTCCATTTCATTTGATCCCTACTCACACCTAGAATATGTTTTGGACGAGACAGGGGAGTACGAAAACCACAGAACGCAATGACTAAAGGCCACTGAGCATGCACAGAGTGCATATCTCTTAGCTGTGGTCCCCACTTCTCTGGAGGCCTGTCTCACAGAATCAGAAGAGCAACCACAGAAACAACCATTACGGACAAGGAACTGCTGGATAGCTCTGGGGTTTAGGCACAGAGGTTGGGAGTTCGATTCCCCACGATGCCTCCTTGACAGGGGCTGGACTCAACCATCCGCAGGGTCCCTTCTTCTACATCTGCCATTCTAAGATTATTATTATTTATATCATGAATTCAATCTCCTGCTCTGCTGACCGAAAAACACAGTCCTGTTGCTTTCATGCTCTAAGCCAGTGGTTCTCCAACCTGGGGTCCCCCCCCCGAGGTTCTTGGACTGCAATTCCCAGAAGTCTTCACCCCTCGCTGTGCTGGCCAGGATTTCTGGGAGTTGCAGTCCAAGAACACCTGGGGGACCCCAGTTGGAGAACCACGGCTCTAAGCAAATAGGAAGAGTGAGGTGGGGGTGACCCTCCCACAAAGCCGTGGACAAGCCTCCAAGAGCTGAAGCCAGACATTTATCTACAGAGAGGAGAGATGACAAACCGTCTCCTTGAAGCCTTTTCCATTCTCCCCATCTGTAGTCTCCAACTTGAAAATCTGTCTTCTTTCACGGGCCAGGGTTGCTGCCATCTGTACTTCTGTGGTGAATCCCTGAAAGCCAAGATCATCTTTTCTTTTAGTTGTGGTCTGATGGCCACCAGCTAAGAGAGGGGTCACCAAGGGCTGTTACGTGGAGTTTGGAAATGTATCGTAGGCTGGAAGCACAGGAAGCCATCATCCCCCAAAAGTTGTGCTTCTATAGTTTGCGTGTAACCTCACCCTGCTTGGTGACCGAGCAACGGCTTTTAAGGAGCATATCTCGTGCTGTGTTGGTGCAAAAGCAGGAGATGTAACTTGTAACTAAGAAGACTTCAATCCAAGAACACAAAGGTTTCAGCAAGGGAGAAAGTTTGCCATGAAGATAATCAAGGTTAAATTGGGAGGCAGGGGAAAAACCAGAGAAGTATATTTTAAGAGCATTTCCCCCCTTTTGAAAAGCCACATAATCGCTGTGTGTATCAAATGTGGCTTCGCTCCTGTAATTTCTTGAGGAAGTTCAAAGTCATAGACAAATCGCATGTTATGCAGAAAATCCGAGTTTCAAGTTCCCAACAATGTAATTTTCTTTTTGCAGAGGAAGCGACAAAGAACTCCATTTTGTAGCAGGACCAAAGCATGTAGGGAAAGTTGGTCTTTCTAATTAACTGGCAATTAAAGTCTCAATGGCATTTATAGAAGAAAGAATGAAAAAACATTACTGACAGTTGCTCAAAGTTACAGAGTTCTGCATGCAGTTTCCTTCACTGCACTCAGCAACCAATCAAACAGATCAACAGCAAACAAACAACTGCCACCAAACTAGGCCAAGTGTAGGCATGATGGCAGAGGAAGTCTGGGAATTTTCTGAGTTCTGCATGTTACACGCATCATGCAAAGAGCAGCTAATCAGGCGTGACGTCATTGGGATAAGGTCCCCCACCCCCACCCCCAATTAGAAAACGTAGCAAAACTGGAAAGTGACTACAATGGTTTGCCAGGTCAGCAGCTTCCTGTCTCTAAGATCTGGGGGTAAAATTTGAGACCGGGGCAGGGACAACAGGATATGTCATGGGGGGCACATTTGTGACATCACATTTGTGACATTTGTGGTATCAATCGTGTAACACAGAGGTCCCCAACCCCCGGTCTGCGGCCCAGTGCCAGTCCGTGGCCTGAGCCGGACCGGGCCGCGAAGACAGACCTCCCGCCCCCCCGCACACACTCACCCCCACACAGCATGCCTGTGCGAGCGCTGCGCCACCATTTGCGCATGCGTGCACGTGCATGCACAAGCGCTGCCGTTTGCGCATGCGCACGAGTGCCCCGCCTTCCCGAGCCAGTCCGCGGGGTGAAAAAGGTTGGGGACCCCTGGTGTAACACTTAAATTACCCATTTCCATAAAATTGTCTCTTGCTCTTGTGTAACAACAACAACAAAACCCATCACAAGTCACAACACTGGCACTCCAGTGCCCTTTTTGCTCCCAGTGGCACATGGGCCCAAGAACACACGCTCACTGGCTCTCTTCCCAAACCCTCTCCCTCACTCCTGGCTTGTTCATGTGTTGCCACTGTGTAAACCCAACCCACTGGTAGACAACCCCCCCCCCTTGCACTGAAGCAGGGAGTCCTTGCCCCATCACAGGCAAAAATTCTCCTCCTCCGGCACGACTCACCTGGAGACCTGCATCCAGGTGCTGCCGTCTTCGAGATAATCGAGCATCTGGCCTGCTTTCTCCACCCCTTGCGCATCTCATCTTATCTTTCCTTCAGCAGGTGATGGTTCCAGCTGCTCCCCCAGCTGCTTGGGACGGTCAGCAGACAAGGGGGTTTATCCTGAAGGACCGGATCTCCCCCTATGAACCTTCTCGGTGTTTAAGGTCTTCCGAGGAGGCCCTCCTCTCGGTCCCACGGCCAGCGCAGGCACGGCTGATGGGGGCACGAGAGAGGGCCTTCTCGGTGGCAGCTACCGGGTTGTGACGATGCTCTCCCTCGGGAGATCAGGCTGGTCCCCTCCCTTCTCTCCTTCCACCGACAGCTGAAGACCCACCTTTTCAGGCAGGCTTTTAGGATCATGATTGAATCCCCAAACACCACTTTTAAGTTAAGATGGTTTTTTAATGTTGACCTGCTTTTAATTATTCAATTGTATTTGAATTAGTGTGTAGTTTAATTGTTTCTCAATGCATATCTTATTGTGTTTTAATTCTGTTCTTTTTAATACTGTGAGCAGCCTTGAGTCCCCTTATTGAGAGAAAGATGGCTTATAAATAAGACAAATAAGGCAAATAAAATGTCACTTTCCTGCCGGAGTTTCCCTTCTGTAGTTGTTGTTGGTATAAATCCTTGTTCTTATCTGGTATAATTTAAGGTTTAATTGAAATATTCCAATATCGGCTGCAAGAATGAACTTCCACTCAGAAGGTGGTTAATTCCAAAGCAACAACAACAACCACCGCAGAACAAACCAAACCGAAAAAATTAATCATGCCTTCAGAAGGGGACAAAAAACCATGTAGTTTTTCATAAAGTTTTCACCAAAAAATCATGGAGTTTTTCACCAAAGGCACAAATGTCATCTGGATAAATGCACCTAAATTCAACACACATTCAGGTACACTCTATCTGGGGGGGAAACCATGTCTGTTACTCTAGTTTTTCTATGAATATATATATATAGTTTTATTGTAAACCTCTTTGGGATTCTTAAAAATGAATGACAAGCAATCTAAAAATATTCTTAAATGTACCCAAACGAGAAAGGAGGGTCTCAAAACTTTTCCATCTTTCTCTGTCTTCAGTATCTCTGAAATTGTTTTAAAAGTTCTGGCTTATGCCTAATTATTTAAAACACAGAAAATGTCCAATGCAGACACGACCTTCCTCTGCTTCATGCAAAGTATTTGTACTGATAATTTCCCTCTTGATTTAGTCACTAAAGACACAATGACTATCCTGTATATGTTTCAGAGTATCTTTTTCTGTACCACATTTTCCAAGGCTGACAGCAAATGTTAGCGTCCTTGACATAATCATGACTCACTTTATTTGCAACATGTAGAGCAAAGGTGAAGAATCTGTACAACTCTGGATGCTGCACACAAGCCTCGATTGACCTTTAGGTTACAGAAAATCTCTGTTGGCAGATTATATTACTGACCTGGGCACCTTTTTTAGTGATTAATGTCCTGTAGCTCAGCAGTTGCTCTCACAACCAAGATTATTTTTTTAGAGCGGAAAGACCCCCTTGCACCCTCTAGTGGCCAGAAAAGTTTTAAAACTTTTTTTAAAAAATCTGGGGAGAGGGCAGACGCTCCGTGGGCCCCTTAAAACAGGTCAGAATTGCTCTCGATGTCCTCTATAGAGTACAGAGTACTTATTTCTAAACATGCTTTAATTTGGAGGCTGTGCTGGGAACATTTGGTGGTCATATTGGGAGCTCCTGGGGACCAGTCACATCCTACAGGACATATATTACCCATCCCTCACATGGCATAATTAGCAATCTATTGAGCATGTAATCTTTTATAGGGGAAAAAATGGTGCCACCCTACCTTATGGATCTAAATGGAGTATGCATACTTCAAGACATTATGGAACAACTTTTAAGATACTTCCCAGTCTAGTTTTATGGCCCTGCCTGTTGCCAGTGTGTGTTTGTGTGCACTTTTTGAAAAATAGTTACACTCTGTTCTTAAGTCTACTTTTGGGGGCTTCCCTCTAGCCAGTCATCTGTTTCTAACCTGTGGGAAGGGATGTGACTGAGGCATGGAGTTCGTCCATGCTTTCTCTCCCACTACACAGAGGTGCTAAATGCACATGTACATCAAATAAGTATCAGTCACAGGCAGAAAAATCATAATGGATACCTGCAAATAGATTGGAAATGTAACTGTTTCAGACTACCATTCAGAATCCCACAGGTAGCATGGGGATACTGGGAGTTTTAGTCCAAAAAAGTTAAAAACAAAACAAAACCTAACACTTCACACTGCCTATATCGACCTTCCTCAATTGGTTATCTTCCAAATATGTCAGACCATAATTCCAGACTAGTCTAGGGATTATGGTCTTTGTAGTTCGAGACATCCATAGAGCAACAGATTGGGGAAGGCTGGAAGAGTATATGAACCAGCCCCAAAATGGAAAATGGAATTTGTTTGTTTTGGCTATTTGGAAGGTTGCATGCAGAACACAGTCATCTTATAGCTGACTGGAGCCAGCACTTCAGTTGAATAAGGGGAGTATTTGTCCGACCTTATAGCTCTATATGGAGTTACTCAAGGAGTGTGGTTTTGATACCAGGCAGTTGAGGCCAGAAACAGACATTAGAGACAGCTCATTATTGAAAGAAGGAAATTCTTAACAAATATAGGCCTATGAGAATCACAGCACAAATTATCATATGCAGATTAGAATGCTTTCTTTGGTGATTTAAGTATGGAATTCCTTGACATCTTGTCTCACAAATGTGGTAAGGATGCCTCAGTTACAGCTCGGCAACTTTAACAAGCTTTCAGCTCTACTTGTGGGCTCTCGGTATCATCTGTTTCTGGCCAGGGAGAGCCCTACTCCTTGCCACCATTCCTATCATCCTAAGGGCAACAGAAATCTTAGTCAAAATTTGGAGAAGTTATATATTTGGACTAAAACTCTCAGTCCCCCTGCCCAACGGACCAAAATCCCATTGCATCAGTCATGCCTGCAAAAGGGTGGCAAAATCCCTGGCAGGGGGAGATTTTCTTCCTCCTTCTCTATGTAGCTTATGCAACTAGTGAGTAATCCATTTCATCACATAGAAACCACAGGACAGCAGGAGGAAGTCTTTAATTGCCAGAAAGGTCTTCCTGCCAGTAAATTAATCGGACAGCAGAGCTTTTCAGTAATTAAAGGCCAAAATACTATTGCTTAGTCACACCCGTGTAAAGCAAGTGGAGTAACTTGCAGCACCTTCTTGCTGACATTTAGTAAGTTCTTGCTTCAATCTGACTCCAGAGGGTTGGTGTCCATCTGAAATTCCTAGCAAAGACTCATTAATTGCCAGTGAGAAGTCATTGCAAATGGCATCATTAGCCTTCTGCAGGCTTAGGTAGGCAGCAGGATTTTGGCCAAAGACTTCCTCCTACTGTCCTGTACTTCCATTTTTTCCATGCAATGAAACATATGAGTCATGAGCCCGACAAGCCACAGGACAGAGTGAGGAAGTCTTTGATTTTCCAAAATCTCCTCTTGCCAGGGACATCATCAATCTTCGACAGGCAGAACTTGCACAACAGGATTTTGGCCCTTCCCAAATAAGAGGAAAGACCATGTCGCTGTCATAAATGGGCACGATCAGTTTGTGAAACCATTCCTGCACTGCAATAAGAAGAAGGAAATGACTTTCTGCTTTTGTGCCATGCTCTTGTGCCTTTAACACCAGCTTGGTGCCCAGAAATTCAGCATGTGATCTTTGTTCTGTCTGTTTACTTTAGGGTTTCCATCTGGGTGGAAAAAACAACAGTGGTTGGAGCCCTTTCTGTGCATTCATTTGTGTTTGCTTTGGGGGGAAAAGGTAAATGAAGGTTTTTACAGCCGAGGGCTCATTCCTGGAGAGCAAAACACTGTTAAAAGCAGAGTTGCAGGAGAGCTGGTTTACGACTACAGCAGAGAATAAATTTGCATTAAGTGGTTTGAAAATGGATTTCTGTAAGGCCATTGGTGAAAATGAGTACATACCTTTTGGTTTCCCTTCATCTGGAAGAATTTTTTTCTCATCTTTTCCCCATTTTCAGAATTATGTTGTTGTTGTTTAGTCATTAAGTCGTGTACGACTCTTTGTGACCCCATGGACCAGAGCACGCCAGGCCCTCCTGTCTTCCACTGCCTCCTGGAGTTGGGTCAAATTCATGTTGCTCGCTTCGATGACACGGTCCAAACCATCTCGTCCTCTGTCGTCCCCTTCTCCTCTTGCCTTCACACTTTCCCAACATCAGGGTCTTTTCCAGGGAGTCTTCTCTTCTCATGAGATGGCCAAAGTATTGGAGCCTCAGCTTCAGGATCTGTCCTTCCAGTGAGCACTCAGGGTTGATTTCCTTCAGAATGGATAGGTTTGTTCTCCTTGCAGTCCAGGGGACTCTCAAGAGTCTCCTCCAGCACCACAATTCAAAAGCATCAATTCTTCGGCGGTCAGCCTTCTTTATGGTCCAGCTCTCACTTCCATTTCAGAATTATACACGTGCATAACTCACAAGACGGTGCTTGAAAGACAAGCATAAAGGCACTTTAGTAGATGGGAAATTTTGCACACATGTGTATATATTAAAAACAAATATATATGCGTATACTAGAAGAGACATATCAATCCATGTAAGGAATCCACACATGAAATGAAATAAGGACAGGAAGAAAATGAAGGCAGAATTCTGAGAAACCAGAACAACAAAATTAAGACTTAAAAGTCTTTGGTCTCCGATTCAAAACTTTAGTTGCTTCAGAATTTCAGAATTCTGGGGAATTTAAAGATCATGCAGCTTAACTGACAATGAAGCAGAAGAACTGTGGAATTAAACTAGAAACATTATTAGGAAAAAGAATTTGAAAGAAAGGAAAAGTCTAGATGGATGACCAGTGATTAAACTATTAATATTCTTAAGGACAGAAAAGAAGCAAAAGTAAAAAAGTGTCAGAGGATGGAATGGGATTCTAAATGCAGCTTCTCTAAAATGTGTCTGTAGGTTAAAAAGAACTATGATAAAAGTAGTTGCAAAAAATCTGAAGGCATTGATTTTAAAAAAAGGAAAAACAAGCTTGCTTTCTTTAGGTTGAAGAAATCAAAGGGAAATTTAAATCAAGAATATACTGAAAGATCATCATGGGAATACAGTATGTTGACTGAATGGGATTAAGTAAAGTGAAGATGGAAAAAATACTCTGAATAACTATATGGAAGATATGTAAGGATCGCCTTGAAGAATAATTGTGTGATGAAGAATCTGCTGTTTTAGACAGAGAAGTGAAAGCTGCACCATTAGGAGTTAAAAGGAATAAAGCACTAGGTGTATATGAGATACCGATAGAGCTGTTTCAGGCTGTAAAAACTGAATCTGTCAAAATCCAGAAAACAAAACAATGGCCCACAGACTGGCAACACTCAATATACATTCTAGTCCCTAAGAAAGGAGCCTCCAAGGAATGCAGTAACTACAGAATCATTGCTTTAATTTCTCATGCAAGCAAAGTGATGCTCAAGGTGTTGCTACAAAGGCTTTTACCTTATATGGAGTGAGAAATGTTCAAGCTGGATTCCAAAAAGAAAGAGGCACTTGAGATCATATTGCAAATATCCACTGGCTAATGGAGCACGGCAAGGATTTCTGAAGGAGATCAGTCTATACTTAATGGACTACAGCAAAGCCTTTGTGTGGCTTATGAGAAGCTACAGATTGTTTTGAAAGAAATGAGTGTGCCTCAGCATAAACTCTATTGTGGAAAAGAAGCTACTGTTAGGACGGCATATGGAAAGAGAGAATGGTTTTCTATAGGCAAAGGTGTTAGCCAAAGGTGTATTTTATCCCCTTCCCAGTTCAGTCTGTCGACAGGACATATCGTATGGAAATCCAGACTGGATTCAGATGAAGGAGGATTGAAAATTGGTGGAAGAAATATCAATAATGTAAGACATGCAGGCGACACCATCTGGCTAGCAGAAAGCAGCAATGACTTGAAACGACTGTTAGGGAAAGGAAAAAAGGGCCAAAGCAGGGCTGCAGCTGAACATTAGGAAGACAATAATCACACGACTACAGAAGAGCTACAGAACTTTAGCGTTGACAATGAAGAAATTGTAAATAGTTAGAGATTTTGCATAGCTTGGTTCAATCATCAATCCAAATGGAGACTGCAGCTAAGAAATCAGAAGGAGACTGAGAATCAGAAAAATTCTGACCCCCCCAAAAATGATTATTTTGAAATGTGGTGCCGGAGCAGAGCTTTATGGACCGCTAGAAATACGAACAAGTGGGTCCTGGATCAAATCAAGCCTGAACTCTCTCTGGAGGGGAAAATGTTGACACTGAGGCTGTTCTACTTTGGACACATCCTGGGAAGGCAGGATGCTCTGGAAAAGAGAACAATGCTGGGAAAGGTGGGAGGCCGCAGGAAAAGAGGAAGACCCAATATGAGATGGACTGACTCCCTAAAGGAAGCCACAGGCTTGAGTTTGCAAGAGCTGAGCAGGGCAGTGGAAGGCAGGACAAGTCAGAGAACGCTCATTCACCATAAGTCGGAGGTGACTTGATTGCACATAACAACAACATACCTTGGTTCAATTGTTAGTAAAAAGAAAGACTCTAGATGAAAAGGAAGCTGAGTCTTGGGAAAGGAGCCAAGAAGTCCTGGGGGGGGGGGGGGGGGAATCATAAATTGAAGTATCTGTTCCTAGAGATCAGATCATTCAGACTAAGATATTCTTCTTTGTGCAGATTTGAAAGCTGAACTCTGAAGAAAGCTGACAGGGAAAGAATGGATTGATTTAAAATCTGGTGCTAGAAGAGAGCTTTCTGGATACGGCGGACCCCCAGAAAGACAACGGAATTTGGTTCAAGATCAAATCAATCCGGAACTCTTTCTGGCAGCAAAAGTGACTTGACTGAGACGGTCGTACTTTAGGCACATCCTGAGAAGGGACGACTTGCTGGAAAAAACAAATGAAATTGGAAAAAGCAGAAGGCAGTAGGAAAAGAGGAAGACCAAATGTGAGATAGATTTAGTCTATAAAGGAAACCACTGCCCTGAGTCTGGAAGACCCAAGCAGGGCTGTTGACGACAGGGCCTTCTGGAGGTTAGTCACTCAGTCAGGTGAGAAGCTACCTAATGACATCACATAGACATTTTGTTGTTGTTTAGTCGTTAAGTCGTGTCCGACTCTTCGTGACCCCATGGACCAGAGCACGCCAGGCCCTACCGTCTTCCACTGCCTCCCGGAGTTGGGTCAAATTCATGTTGGTCGCTTCGATGACCCTGTCCAACCATCTCGTCCTCTGTCGTCCCCTTCTCCTCTTGCACTCACATTTTCCCAACATCAGGGTCTTTTCCAGGGAGTCTTCTCTTCTCATGAGAGGGCCAAAGTATTGGAGCCTCAGCTTCAGGATCTGTCCTTCCAGTGAGCACTCAGGGTTGATTGTCACATAGACATACTTACTAAGAATTCGCAGCCTTGCTTACTCCCATGCCATTTCGGACTGTTGTCAAAGGAGAAGGAGCAGAGCTCGCCATAAAGTGGCCGACCTCCTGGGATCTTTGTTTCTCTAGATCAGTGACAGCTCATTCTGTCTTCTCACCGTGATGATGTCTTCGTTTGCTTTCTCCTTCCCGTATTGGTGGCCTTCGCTGGCCTGAGCCGGCCACAAAGGCACACAGACACCATTGTTATGCCGTGCAAGCAGGGCTAAAGCCAGCCAGCCAGCCAGCGGGGCAGATGGGAAAAGACTGGAAGCTGAGATCACTCCTTAACCAGCTGAGCTAACACGACAGAAACATGTTTGGAAGACTGCTTTGTTTCTGAGGGCAGGTTCTCACTTAACAAAGGTCTTCTCCTAATTATGCTCTGATTTAGCACCACGATTGCAGGTTACAGAACAGACAGCCAAATCCGGTACCTCGTCCTATGCTTGAGTCCTTTTTTCTTTTCTTTTCTGATGACAGAAATCAAGGGCGTTTTGATCAGCAGCAAATTATTTGAACGGGCTAATGCAGAGCCCTTATCAATCCCTCCGATTTTTATAATAAAACACCGTTGCACTTCTATGTTTTAGTTGTGCTTCGTTTTGGCTTTGCCCCTTAAAATCATTATTAAAGTATGAGTCATATCTATGCTCTGTCTAGTAAAATTTTTGAAAAAAATATATTATTTATAATGTTCTGCTGATATACGCAGCAATAAAAAAAGGAAAATGAAAAGGTACAATCTCCTTAAAGACCATGGAACTGCTACAGCTCAGCTTCCCTGAATCTGTGGCAGACTACAGCCCCCATCATCCACCCTGTGGTATGCTAGAGATTATGGGAGTCGTAGGCCAACACAGCTTGAGGGTGCTGAATTAGAAACGGCTGATGTGGTATACATATGAGCCAGAGAGCATAGCTATAGGTAGAGGCAAACAGTGGGTTCCTGTACATTTTTCATTTTGGCCCTTGGGTCAACTCTCTTTCTATCAAGCTCTTGGGGCTCAAGTTACAGGAAGCCAGATTTAGGCTGAATATCAAGAAAAACATCTTAACTGTTAAAGAAGTACAACAATGGAACCCATGACCTCGAGAGGTGGTGAGCGCTCCAACGCTGGAGGCATTCAAGAGAAAATTGCACCACCAGCTATCAGACCTGCTTTGATTTTGATTCCTGCTTTGAGAAGGAGGGTTGGGCTGGATGACCTTCGGGGCCCCTTCTAACTCCATGGTTCTATGAATCCCCCGTCCTTTTGCATTTGGTGCACCTGCAGCCCAATGCTGGGTCACAAACTATGGATAACTTGCAAAACCCACCCAGTCCGACACTCCAAAATTGTGGTTTGCCGGGGGCGCTTTTCCTCCACTCAATAATGGATTGCACTCTTTACACGCCACTGTCAAGACTCTGTCATTTAGAGCAGTGGTTCCCAACCTTGGGTAATCCAGATGTTTTTGGACAACAACTCCTGCAAACCCTGGGCAGCACAGCTAGTGGCGAAGGCTTCTGGGAGTTGCAGTCCAAGAACCCCTGGGCTCCCCAAGGTTGGGAACCACTGGTGTAGAGCCTGGTGGGTTTGGGTAGCAATTTTGGCCTCACCGATCCTGCTACACCCCTTCTTCCAAAAACAAGAAGCAAGGGATCAAACCTTAGTCTGGACGACCTTCAGTGGGGGACCCTAAACAGCCCAGTGGGATTCACCAGGTAGACAGCTGCTTGTGTATAAGGAACCAGAAAACATGGTTTGCAAGTCTGGTTTGTAATACTACTAATGGCAACATTTTAATGATTAATAGAAAAAACAGCAGAGCAAAACGCACTTGGTGACACGCATTTCCTTCTTCCAAATGACTTATACATCTGAGAAGACCTCCAGCCGGGCGAATGACCGGAAGCTTCACTACACTTCACTCCCATTACAGTATTTGCAAAACCAAATTAAAGACGTCAGAATATTCAGAATTTTTTCTTCCCTCCACCTGCAGAGCTTGGTTTCAACCACTCCATGAGTGTTTGCTCAGCTCCTTGGCGGGGTGTGTGAGGGGGGTTGGCAGAAAAGCAGCTTCCTGTAATTCTGCCTCTTGAGTTTTGATCCACAGTGTCTCCTTCAGCAAACACTCCTCTCCTGAGACGGCCAGAAGTCGGCTGCTGAATGCTCACTGGGGTCACCAGCTTCTGAAGGAAACTGTCTTGATGTTTGTGCAAGGAACACGATGGGGTGGGACTGAAGCCTGTCAGGTTGCATAAACTGCAGCGATAAGGCTAATGGCAAAAAAAGAGTACTTTTTGCTTCATCAAGAGAGAGAGAGAGAGAAATATAAGATTTCACTACATACTCTTGTGTGTTAGAATGATTTGGTGTTCTAGTCTTGTAGAATTCCAGTGCTGATGTAACTATTGAAGAAGGATAATTATTCTGGAGGCAGTTGACTGACAAGAAAGGAAAACACATCTGGATTATTGCCGGGGTAATCCAATTTATGGATAGTGCAGGAGGAAGGTTTGCTAAACCTATTTAGCGAACCTCTGCCAATTGGCTTCCATAGATACAAGTTCTGCCTGCAGCCATGACGGAGTCAGTCTCTCTCGGATTAAGGGTACACAAACCAACAGAGGAAACTGCTACAAAGTGAGTCCAACCTTTAGCCTATCTAGTCCAGTGTTGTCAGCTCTGATAGGCAAAAATGGCTCTCCGGAATTGCAGACAAGATTCTTTGCTAGCCTTACCTGAAGAGCCATGATATTCTTTGGTTGTCTCCAAACCTAGTTGTTGCATTAATCAGGTAAAATAACCTTGGTTAGATTCTGAAATCATATGATATCAAGTGGGTTCAGGGTGATGTAGAAGCTTTTCTAAAACTGTAGAAGTAGGAAGGAATAGAGCCTAAACTAGAAATCTAACACATACTGTAGATCTAGAAAAGACAAGAGTGAAGAAAGGTACTAGGGCCCATCTGGTGAGCTATCAGCCTAATCCACTCCCCTGTCGGGATCACTTGCTACTTGTGATGCTCTTCTATTCCAACATCCAGCATACTCAGTGTTAAAAAATTGAATGACACCAGTTTAATTCTTGCAAATCAGGATGGGATTAGAGACCTGAAAGCATCTGGTAAACATCTAATGATCCTATGTGTACCTGCCAGAAAAGCACAAGGTGTTATGGCCACCCATTTTGCACATGGCCGCTTTGTGTCGCTCTAGGCGCACGGTGACTCCGAGGGGTCCAAATCTGGCCCCCAGAAGACCCAGCCACCAACACTCATTCGCAACTCCAAAAATATATATATATTGTGCCCTATGGAAAACATCAGAGAGACGAGTCTGCCCTGTTCTGAGAGGGTTCTAGTGTTCCTTTCCCTTCGCATTTAAAAAGTCAAAGAATTGCCAGGGGAAACCCAATTTGTATAAGAAACAAGTAGGGGTGGTGGAGCTACAGAGGTTGGTGGGGTATTTCCAACTTGTAGGGTTGGAGCATTTGCAGCCCCCAGACCTCTGGAGGTCGCCCACTCCCCATTTAATAACCTTAGAAATGCAGAGCAGGAAGGGACCCTGTGGATCATCCAGTCAAGCCCCTCTCAAAGAGACACAGTGGGGAATCGAACTCCCAACCTCTTTCCTAACCACTAAGCTATCTAATCCTGTCACCACTGACTCTAAGCTTGGGACAGTTTGTCCAATCCTTTTTGTAATAAAACAGACCTTTCTCCTGGGATATGACCAGAATAATCAGGCATCAGTGTCCCTGCTTTTAACGGCCCTTCTCTTGACCAAAGGGGAAAACCCAGTGGGGTTTGCTTCAGAATAACTTGGCCAGCTAAGAAATGTTCGGGATTCAGTCTGGGCACTGAGAAAGGATTGCTTAATCTTTCCGGAGCACGGGAACGTGTGTTGACTCTGGATGAGGGCGGATTTTCCCGTCTGTGAGTTGTCGTCAACTTACAAGAGCAGGGTGTTGGGAGCGCACAGCGGTTCGGGGGGGGGGGGGGAGTTGAGATGACTCAGTCCTGGCTAGTCTCTCTTGATGGAACATGTGGCTCTTGTCGACGTGAGGAGCTGCCGTGGGTCCTTCTTAGGAAGAAAGGTGGGGTAAACGTATTGTAAATAAATAAATAAGATCAGGAAGAAATCCTTGATCCCTGGCATGGAGTGAGGCCCCGTATTCTGTCACCAGGGTTGCTTGAAACACCTGCTTAGAATGATAGGAAACCGCCATCATCGTTCCCCTCTTGGTTGCCCCTCTGCTCAGAGAAAATCTCAGTTTCCTTTGGCAGGAAACTTTCCACACAAACGCACACACAAACGCACACACGTTTGGGTAGAAAGTTAAGTAATAATTATGTGCTGTCAAGTCAATGCTGACTTATCGCGACCCTTTTCAGGGTTTTCTAGGTAGAGAACACTCAGAAGTGGTTTCCCATTCCCTACTTCTGGGGTGCCATTTTGCAGGGTCCGGGGCCATTTTGCAGCTTGCCCAAGGCCACCCAGGTTGGCTCTTCTTCCAGGAGGCACAGTGGGGATTTGAACTCCCAACCTCTGGCTCCACAGCCAGAGACCTAAACCACTGAGTTGTCCAGCCAGCTATAGTCATATACCATCAAGTCAACTCTGATTTATGGCAACCTTTTCAGGGTTTTCCAGGTAGAGAACACTCAGAAGTAGTTTACCATTCCCTATCTTCTGGGACTGTGTGCAGATTGCCCAAGGCTACACAGGCTGGCTGTTCTCCCAGAGAGGCACAGTGGGGAAATCAATCTCACAACCTCTGGCTCCGCAGCCAGAGACCTAAACCGTTGAGCTGAGCTATCAAACACAAACAGAGCCCAGCCTGCTACGTAGGCTAAGTTTTCCCAATCCAGTGGCAGATGGAATCTTGGAATTGTTAAAAAAAAAAAAAGTTATATGCACCCCTATTGTAGAGTTTGTTTTCCACAAAAGTAATTTTTCCAAACTTCTGCTGTAGAAATTAGATCAACATTTCCTGACTGTTCCTTTTTTCCACTTGCTCTGGTGGACCCGTCCATTCCCCCACGGCTGAGAGAAGACTCGCTGAGGCCCTAAGACTTCGTACCTGATCTATATGTTGGCCAGGATCCTGTTGAAGATTTACACCAAGGTAAGTCCATTGGCATGAATTTCAGCAAAAAAATAGCTGCTACTTAAGAAGTTGGGTATTTGTTTTTGTGCACCAAGTCACGTGACTGCTCTTCAACACCAAAGGTCTATGCCAGCTTCTCAACTACTGTGCTTCCCCGAAAACAAGAGAGGGTCTTACATTATTATTATTTTTTGCTCCAAAAAATGTGTTAGGGCTTATTTTCAGGGGATGTTTTTTTTTTTTTTTCATGTACAACAACCTACATTTATTCAAATACAGTCCTGTCATCTTCTGGTTGCTACACAAGGGTGGAGGGCGGGGCTTCACTTAACTAGGTCTTATTTTTGGAGTAGGACTTATATGACGAGCATCCTGAAAAATCATACTAGGGCTCATTTTCAGGTTAGGTCTTATTTTCGGGGAAACAGGGTGGCAAGTAACCCATCACAGCGATGTACGTCGCTGGATTTACGCCAGTAAGTGTAACTGACAGGATTCAGCTTATTATGTGTTATAGGCTGCATAGTATTCTCAGAAAACAAAGCCAAATCATATCAGAATAACAGTATTTTTCTTGTTTCCTTAATTTTTAAAAACAAATTATGTTTAAGGGGGGGGGGAATCTGCAAAATGTTTCCATATCTGATGTTTGGTTGATTTATTTGTTTGTTTAATTTAGAGGTCTTCCAGGATCTGAGACCCTTTTGATGTTGCTTAGTCTCCTGTCTGCTTGGAGGATGTTCACAGATAAGGATATTCCTCTTTATCAGAAGGTCACCCTCTGTGACCTTTTCTGGTCAAGGTCTCCCTTTATAGCCGCTTCTTGTCCTGAGGTGGGTACGTTCAAGGAGAAGCTCGCTGGAGAGGAGACTATGGACGAGTCTAACTGAGTCCATATTACTCCCACACACTGCTGTCCACACAGACTTAGCAGTAAATCCAGGTAGTTCCAAAAGCCGCAAGGCTAGGCACTTAGAACCCATACCAGCCTTGCCAGGTAGAGCAGCCACCACATCCACATAAACACCAGCATCCCAGTAGCTTGATAAAGGCAAGATCTGGTTTTAGTATCACAAAATAAATCCAGACAGTTGCTGGAAAAGATCTTTGCATTTTATTGTAAGGAGGGAAATTAAAAGGACAGATGTTCCAATACATTACAAAACCATTGCCAAAGATCTGTTTATGAAAATACAGAGCTAAGCTAGACTACCTAATATTCATACCTTAGCAGAGTGGTCGTGTCATTCTTGGGCATGTATGTCAAGTGGACGGCAGGATAACAAAGCCCCTCCTTAGAAGCAAGCTAAGCTGGCTCACTAGTTTCCCGAATCACTTTTATACAATAAATGAGTTATTCCACGCTTGTCATAACCAACATCATCATCCCCTTTCAAGTTCAATTAAAACAAAAGCATCTTCCGCTCCTTCTTCCTTTCCCACAACTGTAATTTGCATGACTCCTGGGAAGGAAGTGGACTGGCTTTTGAAGTCAAGAGTCAAAGTAGAAGTGTTAGACCCCTTTTTGTTGCTGCTTGGAAGTGCCCTTTGAAGTCTTCTTTAACAGGAGGCCAATTGATGGTGTGAATTATCCTTTTGTTCATAGTTGATACTGACCTCTGCCTTCTTGGCTACCTTCCCAGGCACTCCCAAAGAAGCATCAAAACTTCCAGTAAATGAATTTTATGTTCCATGCTCCCCAGTTCCTCAGTTTCTTCACACCCTCCTTGTGCAGAAAGTAACCAGAAGATAGCAGTGATGAGGGTGGGCCTAGATGCCTCTCCTTGCTCACACAGTTTTCCAGCTGGGTTCCTAATAGTACTCTTCTTTATGTGGAAATCCAGAACTGTGTTCCACAAAGTCCCAAGCAAAGCAGAACTGAACTGGAGAACTGTGGATTAAAACCCAGATTGCATAACAAATCCACACACCAGTTTCTGGAATCATCATCATGGATGTCCTGTGCAGTGAATCCTCTTCTCCAGTTGAGGGCAGGTCACTTACACCCAAAGAGAAAGTAGAGCTTAACAAGACTGACCTTGGTTCTGTTCCTCTTCTGCTTCTGCTCAGAGTTTCAAATGATTTCCCGTAGTCACCATGTGATTTGAAGGAAAGACATATATGTTCAGTCACGCGGTCGCCTCCCAGCGTTGTATCTGCACAAGATGGTGTTTTATTCCCAGTGACCAATCGGAAGAGAAAGCAAGCCAATTTGCAAGTGATGTGAGATTTTTAAAAAGATTGTGGGATTATGATCAGGTCATCTTTTTGAAAAGCTAAAGAAACGGTGAGTTTCTATAAAGAGCTCTCTCTTGGTAAAGGTAAAGGTTCCCCTTGACATTGAGTCCAGTCGTGTCCAACTCTAGGGTGCGGTGCTCATCCCCGTTTCCAAGCCGTAGAGCCAGCGTTTGTCCGAAGACAGTTTCCGTGGTCACGTGGCCAGCGCGACTAGACATGGAACGCCGTGACCTTCCCACCGTGGTGGTACCTATTTATCTACTCGCATTTTTACATGCTTTCGAACGGCTAGGTTGGCAGGAGCTGGGACAAGCGACGGGAGCTCACTCTGTCGCGTGGATTCGATCTTACGACGGCTGGTCTTCTGACCTTGCAGCACAGAGGCTTCTGCGGTTTAACCCACAGCGCCACCACATCCCGTCTTCTCTTGGTAGTGCCCTCCAAAAGCAGCATGGTGATGCTGAAGGAGAAGCTAGACAGACAAAAATCATCTTCTTCCATGGACATTATAAATCGTGCCACTAGCCGTGATGATGGGGGAAGCAAGTTCTGCCCTGGTGACTTCAGTTATGTTCATGCTTGTTTACTTAACCTCTCAAGAAGAAAGTGGTCCATTTTAGTGGGAGGACGCACGAGTAATGGGTCTACCTCAGAACCACTAGCAGTCATAATAACGAATCATAATGTGCCGAAATTGTTCCCCTGAAGGCACGTGCAGCAGCCCTAGAACAGATGAAAGCAGAACTGGAGTCTCTGCTCACTTCAAGCTGGGAAATTTGTGGGAAATGAAAGCTCTTTAAATAGCCACCTGGGAGGAAATACGGCAAATAAAATATGTCAAGCCAGTGTCTTCCAGTTACTACACAGCTGGTACAACTCTGAGCAACCATCCTTCTGTCTGTCTAAATCGGGAAAAATATAAAAATTGCCACAGAGACGAGGGTTGAACTGGGGTCCCCTGCTCTGGTTTAGAGGCCAATTGAGAGCTTTAGAACTGATCCCAATTCAATCCAGAGTGATTTGTGCCCAACCGGTTTCATTTCTGGCTCATGTCTGCATTCATTTTTAAAACTGTAAAGTCAGTGCATTAGGAAAACTTAAACAACCATAATGTTTTCTCGAAGGCTTTCACAGCCAGGATCCGATGGTGGTTGTAGGTTTTTCGAGCTTTCCGGCCGTGTTCTGGAGGTTGTTCTTCCTAACGTTTCGCCAGTCTCTGTGGCCAGCCTCTTCAGAGGACAGGAGTCAGAACTCTGTCTGTGCTCTGGTACCACAAACCTACAACAAACAACCATAATGTTATTTTTTGTTTTTACATGGACATACTTGACAGGCAGGATAAACTCTAAAGGGGAGTTTAAACCTGTCAGATTTCAGACAGGAGGTTACATATATTAGACACTGTTTTTTTAAACACACACACACAAAAACGAGTAGGCTAAAGAGATTCGCACCCCAGATGTGAATCAATTTGAAAACTTGCTTCACTTTGTTCTGGAACTGAATCTAGCCATTCTGTTTCGATCTGGACCTTTTAACAAACCCATCTGGATCAGGCCAGTTCTCTTAGCAATTTGTTATTTGTCCACGTCTAGTGCACAGCTGCAAGAAGTCTGAAAAGCCCAGTGTTTTGCCTCAAACAGGGCCAGCCAAGATATTTTTGCTGCCTGTGGCTCCTACTCCCATTCCATATGCAGAAAAGTGACTTGAACAGTGGAGCAATCTTAATACGACACCGGCAATGGGTTCAGTAAGGTCATTCATCACACGTGGTGCCAGCAGGCAAGCTTAAGGCATGAAGAGTAGACCATATAGCTCAGTTCTCTCTTTGTCCACCTCCCTGCCTGATCCCGACCCCTTGAATCTGCCACCTAAGGAGACTTCCTCATTCTGCCTCAGACCTTGGACATCATGGCCCAAATCCCATTGCTTAGTGTGGTAAATTGCACTAGAGTAATTGTATATTGTCTCCCTGCTTATTTAACTTATATGCAGAATACATCATGCGAAAGGCTGGACTGGAGGAATCCCAAAACGGAATTAAGATTGCCGGAAGAAATATCAACAACCTCAGATATGCAGATGATCCCACTCTGATGGCAGAAAGTGAGGAGGAATTAAAGAACCTCTTAATGAGGGTGAAAGAGGAGAGCACAAAAATGGTCTGAAGCTCAACATCAAAAAAACTAAGATCATGGCCACTGGTCCCATCGCCTCCTGGCAAATAGAAGGGGAAGATATGGAGGCAGTGACAGATTTTACTTTCTTGGGCTCCATGATCATGGCAGAGGGTGACAGCAGCCCCGAAATTAAAAGACGCCTGCTTCTTGGGAGGAAAGCGATGAGAAACCTAGACAACATCTTAAAAAGCAGAGACATCACCTTGCCGACAAAGGTCCACATAGTCCAAGCTATGGTTTTTCCAGTAGCGATGTATGGAAGTGAGAGCTGGACCATAAAGAAGGCTGACCGCCGAAGAATTGATGCTTTTCAATTGTGGTGCTGGAGGAGACTCTTGAGAGTCCCCTGGACTGCAAGGAGAACAAACCTATCCATTTTGAAGGAAATCAACCCTGAGTGCTCACTGGAAGGACAGATCCTGAAGCTGAGGCTCCAATACTTTGGCCATCTCATGAGAAGAGAAGACTCCCTGGAAAAGACCCTGATGTTGGGAAAGTGTGAAGGCAAGAGGAGAAGGGGATGACAGAGGACGAGATGGCTGGACAGTGTCACCGAAGCGACCAACATGAATTTGACCCAACTCCGGGAGGCAGTGGAAGACAGGAGGGCCTGGCGTGCTCTGGTCCATGGGGTCACAAAGAGTCGGACACAACTTAACGACTAAACAACAATAAGGCCCATTGCATCAGCAGGGATTTGGCATGTCAACGCCACCATAGGTTGCATCCACAGTTCCCCAGTCTTGGCTCACTTACACTGGTTACCTGTTGCATCCTAGATCAGATTCAAGGTTTTGATGATCACCTATAAAGCCCTTCACAGTTTGGGACCACGTTACCTGTCGGAGTGCCTTTTTTCTAAGGTCATCCACCTGACCCACTAGGTCCTTCCAGGCCATGATCCTCCAGGTTGCCACACCAAGGGAGACCCAGAAACCCTCCACTAGAAGTAGGGCCTTCTTTGCTGTGGCTCCAACGCTGTGGAATCAACTGCCAGTGGACCTGCGCTCCCAATCTTTAACAGATCTTTGAAAACATGGCTTTACAGAGAGGCCTTTTCTTGGCAACCCGGCTTGATCCCTTCCACGCTGGTCTATATGTTTACACGCCCTGTGCCGCATTTTTTCCTGCTATTTCTGCCTCTTGATGTCTTGATTGTTATTTCGTGTTTCATTTTTACTTATATGTATTGTTTTAGTGGACTGTACACTGGCCAGAGTTGTGCATCTACACTAATAGGATGGTATTCAAATTAACTAACTAACTAACTCAATAACGTATAGAAATTATAGCTAAGCCAAGTTGGCAAGGGCCTTAACAGTCTGACTGGCAACAGCAGCCGGGGAAACCAACCGGCATCTTTCTTCGGGCTGAGTTTGCGGACGGCAACTTGGCAGGCAAAATCTTTGGGGCAAGAGGGACATAGACCTCTCTCTTGGCCACTGTGGTTGATATACAACCCTAATCATTCCTTCTCCTACCAGGACGGGCTGGATCGTGTTTGTGAAACACTTTGCTTTGCGAAGTCTGAATGCAGGGTTAAGGCATGGGGTGGGTGCCTGGGGTGGAATCCAAATTGCTTAATGAGGCTGCACCTAATTTGTGGTTAAAGACATAATAAAGGAAGAAAACTGAGCTGTATTTTTCTCCTCTTTCTTTGAACCAATTGCCAGCACACAGAGATTGGGTTACCGTACAGATCACAACACTGACGTACCTATACACACCTGATCAATTTGGATACTTTATCATGAGTTTTATTCCAAGTTTCCTTGGAGCCAAAAATTACTCTTTTTTCTTTTACCACAAAATCTGAGAAACCAAGATGGAGAACTACTAACAGTTTTTTTAAAAAAAAAATTGATGTAATTACAACTTGGAAAAGTTACTTTTTTTGAATCACAGCTCCCCAAATCCATCAGCCATCACAGCCATTGCCAGGATTCTGGATTTTAAAGTCAAAAAAGTAATTTTGCAAAGCTTTGAATGTCATGGAGGTGCCTTCTAGATGTATTGTATTACCATTCCCATCAACCCCGGCTTCGCTGGGTTGGGAAGTGTAGTGCAATACTTCTGCAAGTTTAGAGAAGGTGGGTACAGGATTTTCCATATAGATGTTGCAGAATAGATATGATTTTTTTAAAAAAAATGTTGACACCCTTGATATGTAACTGTCAAGCAAACCTGGACGTTTGGATGCTCTATGTTGTATGCTTGTCAGCAGTTTTTACTGGACTCGGTTACTGTGACTGTCTCTGTGCTAGAGCGGTACAGCTGGTTTGTGGTTTTGTTTATACAAATAATACCGCTGGCTGGAGAGCTCAGGGGTTTAGGGATCTGGCTGTGGAGCCAGAGGTTGGGAGTTCGATTCCCCACGGTGCATCTCCAGAGAAAAGAGCCAGCCTGTGTAGCCTTGGGCCAGCTGCACAGTCCCAGGACAACCCCGGAAGAAAGGAAGGGTAAATCACTTCTGAGTATTCTCTGAAAAACTGAAAACTCTGAAAACGGTTGCAATAAGTCAGAATTGACTTGACAGCACGTGATGATTATAGAACTGGCTGAATAGCTCAGTGGTTTAGGTAGGTGGCTGCAGAACAAGAAGCTGGGAGTTCGATTCCCCACTGTGCATCCTCTACCTGGAAACCCTGAAAAGGGTTGCCATGAGTCAGAATTGACTTGATGACACATGCTTATTAGCATTGTACAAACAACAACAACAAAGGTACTGAGTTTCATGTGTCTGGAGAAATAGATGGTAATCCACAAAAGCTCGCACTGGAATTTATTTATTTATTTAATTTATATCCCGCCCATCTAGACCAAAGTCTACTCTGTTAGCCTTAAAAGTATCAGAATATTTTTGCACTGTTTTTGTTCTTACTGAAAATGTCTAACACGGTTATATCTCTGAAAACTCGATATGGACGTACTTTGTTTCTCATCACTGGTTTCAGTGCATTCACTGGGTTTTGGGTTTTTTTTGCACATGTGTTTCAATTGTTGTTTATATTCATTATAGATTCACATGTAACTCCTCTTCTATGGAGTTCAGAACTGTTTATTCATTCAGGTTTAGCTGTGTTCCTGTTTTTGGTTAAGTTTCCAAGTTTTTCTACCCTTTTTTGCTTCCACCAGAAATCACAGATTTTCCTTTCTTTTTATAATTTCAGTTTCCAGCCTCCCACGGAATCTGGATGATCTGGGGAGCTGTAGTATATAAAAAAGTAATTTTTCCATGCTCTGATTGTAACTTCCCCCAGTAATCAACATGGGGGTGAGATACTGGGTTACCTTCTTAGCCCGTGAATTTCAGACTGCTGCCTCAATCAATTCAAGTTGCATATGCATCTGAAGCTAAGTACTCTATTGGAAAGCTTCATGTCATCCTGATTTTTTACTCCGTTAATACATTAACGACCTTTTTTGAAAGCAGTAAAGACAGTTCCCAGTTCTTTGCCTCCCACCACCAAATGGTCCTCAGAGGTATACTTCTCCTGCCCTTGGAGGCTCCAAACGGCCATTGCACCGTGCAAGAGCTGTTTTCAGTTTGCATTAGCACTGAATGGATGACTAGGGAGGATGGATGACTAGCCAGGAAGCTGCTTTTGGTTCATCTTGCCCAGTTTTATCACCTCCGACTGTTGCCAATAGCTCTCCGGGGATTCAAGCTGGATTCTTTCCTAGACTTGGAGATCCCTGGTCTGACCTAGTGGTCTCCCATCTCTGTTCTAACCAAGCCTGGGCTTTGCCAACTAAACAAGGAACCAGATGCTTCAGGTGGCGGTAAATGCCCTGCATTTCCACCGACCTAATAAGAGGACCATTTCCTTCTCAGCTGCTGCTGATCTTCAGCAGTGCAGGCTTCTGGTTTGTAGCCATCGAGACGCAGGTCTGAAACACAATGAATTTCTTTTCCATTGGCTTTCCCGTTGGCCATCGTTGTAATGCAATTTTCAGCAGGCAAACCTCCAAAGCAATGGTTCTCAACTCTGGGTCGTCAGATGTTCTTGGACTGCAACTCCCAGCCATCCTGGCCAGCACAGCGAGTGGTGAAGGCTTTTGGGAGTTGTAGTCCAAGAACATTTGGGGAAGCCCAGGTTGGGAACCATTGCTCCAGAAGACAACTTGGAACTGCAGATTTGGAAGGGGCTCTATGGATCTTCGGGTCCAGCTCCTGTCAAGGAGGCACCGTGGGAGATCGAACTCCCAACCTCTGGCTCCATAGCCAGAGACCAAAACCCCTGAGCAGTCCTGCCCTGTCCCCAATTATTGATGTATGCATGTGTGTAACTATTCAATTTTTTAAAAGCAGCCAGTGTGGTGGGCTGATTTCAGAGCACTGAACTGGGTCTTCGGATCTCCTATGTATAGTCCCTAAGAGTCCATGGGACCGGCAAGGTGAGTCTAGGCCGATCACCGTCTCTCAGCTGGTCCTCCCTCACAGGGCTGATGTGAAGGCAAAATAACAAGAAGGAAGACCGTTCTATACATAGTTTTGAGTTCATGGGAGGAAAGAAACACACCCCGTCTTCCAGTTCTGAAACACCTTGGACAGCCCTCAAATACAGCTTAGAACAACAGAGAACTCTTTGAAACGTCTAGAAGAAAAGCATGCAAGGAAGAGAGAAAAGTGTGAAATGCCGATAGAACACTAGAAATATTCTGCTGACTAAAAATATCACTTGAGTCCAGTTGCAGCTGATCAGATGTCAATAAATTTGTGTCCTATCAAAATTACATTAAGGCAGCCTGTAAAGCAGATCATTCCCCCCCCCCCCCCAAAAAAATTTGATAAATAAAACCTACCACCAACTGTTAAGAGGAAAGGCCATCTTGATATTGGAATCAACACAGCTTTAAAAATTAAACAAGCCTGCTCTTTATTGCTAGCTGCACCTCCCTCCCCAGTTAAGCTACAGAGTTTGTGGCTGGCTTTTCCCTGCATCAGGGGTACCTTCCGCTAGAGACTCCTTCTCATGGAAGCAGGAAGCCTTGCATGAGGGCTATACCAGTTGGACAACTGTCAAAGGCTTGCATTAAAAACACACACACAACTCTATCCTTCTATATATCAAATTAGCAGTCAAGGATGTGTTCTCCCTCCGAAGTCTGGTTTTCTACACACAGAGACGAGGGATCAGAAGACCATACCGTAGTGTGAC
This sequence comes from Intellagama lesueurii, assembly GCA_037013535.1. Taxonomy (NCBI): domain Eukaryota; kingdom Metazoa; phylum Chordata; class Lepidosauria; order Squamata; family Agamidae; genus Intellagama; species Intellagama lesueurii. Next base: position 4,142,009 of record JBAJHW010000003.1, on the reverse strand, counting down.
CCCCACCTACTAACTTTAAAGCAGGAGTCTCCATTTATCAGGTCACCCAGAACTTGGTTGAAACAGACCAGAACCTTTTTAGACTTCCAGAGCTCCCCAGGCACCACCACCGATGGGAGTTGTCCAAAAAAAACCCTCTAGATTTCCCAACCTTTGCCAAAGCTGTAACAAAACAAGTTGTCAATGTGTTGTTTTTTTGTTTTTTCTTTCCTTCCTTCCTTCCTTCCATATTTATTCCAAAACAAATATCCCTCTCACCTTATTAAACAGTCACACGAAATGCAACGGTCAGCAGGAAAAACCTAAGACAACATTTGAAAATACAGTCCATAAGACAAGCAAACAAAAGCTACATTAGAAAAAAGCTGTTAAAAGCACAAACAAATATAAGAACATCAGTGTATTAAAGGAGAAGAATAGTTGTGTGCCATCAGGTAAATTCTGATTTAGGGTGACCCTTTCCAGAGTTTTTCTAGGTACAGAGTAGACAAAAGTGGTGTGCCCTTCCATTCTTCTTCTGGAGGGTGTCCGGGGACTGTGCAGCTGGCCCAAGGCCACCCAGGCTGGCTCATCTTCTGGGGTGCACAGTGAGGATATGAACTCCCAACCTCTGGCTCTACAACCCAGTACCCAACTCACTGGCCTATCCAGCCAGTGCAGTGTGCTAAAACTGGTAAGTCAAGGGCTGGGCAACTGGGGCCTGAATTTCAAGAGAGTATAGTTGGATAGAAATGCAGAAAGCATCTTAGACTGACTCAAACCACTGGTCACCTTTGTCTCTACCAGATTTCTCCTAAATCCAGTTCATACCTAGCCAGCATGGCCAACTAAGACTTCCATAAGATCCAGCAATGGTAAAGGATGGTGGGAATTGTGGTCCGAATTGTGGTCCCCATCCCTTATGTTAACGGATGGGCTGGTTTTCCTTGAGAGAGGCCACCTGCAATTGAAGGCAGGGCTCTAATAGTATCGGATGACCTGGTGGAAAAGAGAAAATAATTACCGTATCTTTAATAGATGTGTGGAAGGTGGAACATTTCAGGAAGTGTAATAATAAAAAATCACACGCTGCCAAGTTGATTCCGACTTATAGCCATCCTTTCCAGGGTTTTCTTGGTATGGCATCCTCAGAAGTGACTTAACATCCCCTCCTTCTGGTTGCGCTCCGGAGCCACTGTGCCGTTTGCCCAAGGTGACACAGGCTGTCCCTGCTCCCCAGAGGCACAGTGTCAAATCAAACTCCAAGTCCATAGTGCTCCAGCAAACTGAGCTATCCAGCTAGCTTCTAGTGGGTGTTGAAATCTGCACTGGCTAAAATTCCCCCTTCTAAACAGCTGCTCCAGATGTGGGAAGCCTGTCCTCTGAGCACCCTGTAAGAGCTGTGTGGAAGAAAACTCCGCAGCAAGTGTGGCTTGCAGTGATTAGCTTCCTCTTACGTGCCCAAGGCTACATAGGGTGGCTCTACTCCCTTATCTTCCACATACATATTACAGGCACCGGAACCCTGTTGTCCATTTCAGGTGGATAATTCCTGTTTGATCATTCATCTTTAAGCCATTTTGGAGCTTTAAAGTTTGCATGTACCACGTAGAAGCATGCCTGGTGATAGAAAGAAAACCAAGGAGGCCCCCTTAACAGAACCAACATAAAGCATCGTGGGGGGTGCAAAGTAAACAGGCCCCCAGCAAAGCAGTGAGAGCAATCATCCCATGCACAGAACAGGTTCTCCCCATCCCTCATGTTGTTGCCATCTGGACTTTGTTTGGGAGACATGGAAACAACTTCCCCCACACTCACGGCCTGCCCTTTCCAACATTTTCTCTGTGCGGAGGCTTCACCTATCGGTGTCATGTCCTCTCTGAATGCCATCACAATAGCGTTGCGTGTGGGATGGTAGAAAGGATGTTTCCCAGCTGGAGGCAAAAGAGTGATGATGGGGCCATGCTCAAAGCAGTTTTTAAGACAAGAGGAACAGCCTGAAAAAGGGGGAGGGGAGAGAATCAAAACTTCAGCCAACTCTTAAGTTTCCTTTAGCTAAGAAAAATAGTAGATCTGATGGCACTCCTTGTGTGTGTTACTCCATTCTAGGAATGAAAGTCCGGCAAAATAACTTTTCCAGCTCTGGAAGACAGGGATCCCTCAGCCACCCTTCAATGCTTAGGAAAAACAGGCACACTGGCAGATACCTATGGAGAATCATAGAATAGAATCATAGAATCATGGAGTTGGAAGGGGCCTCTAAGACCATCGAGTCCAACCCCTTGCTTAAGGCAGAAATCGAAATCAAAGGAGACCTGACAGAGGGTGGTCCACTTTTCTCTTGAACGCCTCCAGTGTTGGAGTGCCCAATACTTCCCGAGATCATGGGTTCCCTTGTCGTACTGCTCTAACAGTTAGGAAGTTTTTCCTGATATTCAGCCTAAATCTGGCTTCCTGTCGCTTGAGCCCATGATGATGTGTCCTGCACTCTGGGATGATTGAGAACAGATCCTGCCCCAGGATACCTGGCTGTAGCTTCAACCAACCAATGCAGACAGTTGGGCTACCAATTTCTAAACCCAGGCTAGGCCTGCAAAAGGTGGAAACAATAAAAAGATAAAAGTCAGTTCTGCTGTGATTAATGCCGTGATTGGTAGCATGTCAATTATAATAGTCAGTAGCTTTAATTGCTAAGTCTGAAGGAACTCTTGGAAAGTTGTTTAAAAAGTTGTTATTGCACCAGTTTTATCGATGCAATTTATCTCCCTTGGCTTGCTGGATAGCTCAGAGAGTTCGGATCTGGCTGTGGAGCCAGAGGTTGAATGTCCATCCTATGTAACCCTGGGCAAGCTGCACATTCCCAGGATGCCCCCAGAAAAAAGGGAATGGGAAGCCACTTCTGAGTATTCTCTACCTAGAACACCCTCAAAAGGGTTGCCATAAGTTGGAATTCTCTTGACAGCACACATTTAATGGTACTATTGCCTTCCCAGTTTCAAAGATTGTAGAAGTCGCTTTTCCAAGCTCTGGTTTTCATGGTTTTTAAAAATATTTTACACTTGGCTTTGTAAGGCCACCTCAAAATATTTTGCCGCCACCCCCCACCGAAGGCAAAGCACATTGTACCTAAAGCCAACCACCCTATTTTGGCACATGATCCGGAGAATCCCTCCAGGACCTCAGCTCATTCCTAGAAGTAAAAAAATATAACAGTAACAAACTAAGAAACGAATGAGTTCATGACCTGCTCCCTGTAGCAGCTGCCACACTTTGCTTTAGAACTGGCACCTGGTTCTTGGCCAACACATGCTAAACCTCATGTGATTCCCTCCTATTCTTCTGTTGTCTCCCCATATATGCCAGTCTCATGTGATACAAACCTAACCAACAGGAAAGCTATTTACAGCTTTGTGTATTACCAGAGCTGGCTAGATAGCTCAGTGAGTTGGGCACTGGCTTGTGGAGCCAAAGGTTGGGAGTTCGATTTCCCCCACGGTGCCTCCTAAGGCAAGAGCCAGCCTGGGTAGCCTTGGGTGAGCTGCACACAGTCCCAGGGCACCCCAGAAGAAGGGAAGGCCACCCCACTTTTGCGTACTCTCTGTCTATGAAACCTTGGAAAGGGTTGCCGTACGTTGGAGTTGACTTGCCAGCATGTCATTATATAGTTGCTATTATTTTATGATGAGACCTCTGCACTTAGCTGGGAGTTGTAGTCACACAAGTACCCATCTCTGCCTAAGCTGCTGTAGGTGGCAGCCTTTCTCAGCAAAGTCTGAGATTCATCCTGCCTGCATTTCTTGCAGTGTTTAGGGGGGACCATGGGACACAGTGACAAACTCTTTCCATCCTTCCACGCAGAGGTCCCATCTTTTCTGGGAAGCTTCTCCCTTCATAGCAGACGTCTCTTGAGGCCTAGGGGTAACCTGAGGTCAGAGGAACACTGCCTGCCGAGCCACCTCAGAAAGAAAAGGCCGCGGGGAACCTTAGCTGGCAGGTTTATCTACTTGTTTCCCGCAATGACACCCCTGAGTATTATTGCTCGAGCAGCAGGCTTCCTTTAAACACACACAGACACATCCTGCCATGTCTTCTGGCAGCAGCCGGATGCTTCCTTAGTCATTGTTTTGGCTATTTCTAAAGCTTCCGTCCAACTAGAAATCAATTATTGGAAACCAGAAAGCATCTATCTTTAGACTTCATGAACCTTTCACCCGGCGATGTTCTGCTGGGGACATTTGCCTGCCTCAACAGAGACCCGATCGTGGCCGTGTCCAATAAAAACAGCACATGGTTCCTGTAAATACAGACGAGAAGATCGAGAATCATCAAGGCAGGGGTGGCCAGTTGTCCTCATAGAGGATGGACCCTGTCAAGGTCCAGCCTGATGTAAAGATGAAGAACCCTAAGGAGAAGAATCAAGGGCCTTGAAGTTCATAATTAATTTTTAAACCAACCAGAGAGGGCTTTAGGCGCTATGGGCAGGCACACAAGTCAAAAGAACAACAGCTGTAAATTTTGTGGAAATCATGGAGGACCTGAAAACTGAAACCAACTCAGACTTTACGTTACTGTGAGTCTTTTATACAATACGAAGTTCAGATCAGAACCTCATACAGTATTATAAAAATCGCAACTGCAAAAGCTCAAAAATTTCTCAAAACACTCCATACCAAGGTGTCCAGGACCCACAAAAGGTGAGCAAAAACAGAGATTTTGCTTTTTATTTCCACCAGGTCACTTAGGTGCTGCTGTTAGAAAGAAAGTGCCTTTTAATCAAGGCCTTTTCAGGTGACATTATTTTAATTATTATAATTATGCATTGTAAAGTTGCTTTTGAGTGATGGTGACCTTCCCAAGGTTTTCTGTGTAGGAGGTCCTCAGAAATGGTTTACCAGCCATTCTCCTTCTGATGGAAGTCTGGGGCCACCACACGGCTTTCCAAAGACCACTCAGGTGACCAGGCGAGTAACTCCACCGGCAGCATACGCTCCCTGGATTGTATCCCAGGAGGCACCATGGCAAAAATTGCTCTACTATTGTGACCCCCCAGAATCAAACTGAGAACTGGCCCTGGGATGTGAAGCCTTCGGAATGTGTAAAGGTCAAGTCCCTTAAAATTCAGGAGGGCTAATAACAAAGCCACAAAAGTATGTGAGTCACACTACATTGTGGCTAATCAAGCAGAGTTTTATTTAAACCAACAACGGGGGAAAACTGAGTTTCTTAAAATAACTAATTTTTTTTCCTTACATATATTTTTTCGTGAAGGACACTTAGGCTGCAAACCAAAGAGGAGCAGACTTCTGTATCCATTCAGCATCTCCATGTGAGTTAAAAGCAGGGGAAAAGTCAGGATTCTGGTTCACAGTGAGAACCTACACAGATACACTGTTGCTTTTGCATGTCGAAAAAGACAGCGGAGGAAATGGGGCCACCCCAACCCCAACAGGCTCAGTCTCTACACATTCTTGCTGAGTTTTGAGTTTTGGTTAAAAACCACTAGCTGTGTAGCTGAAATGCAGGGATTTGCAGAGCAGAATTGGCTTCAAGTCTCCCCAGAGTAGACCACCCCTTTTCTCTCATCAACTGGTACATACAGTCTCAATAATTCACTCTGAGACACTGGTAAGAGAAAGAATAAAAGGTTTCATTTACTCGCAGTTGAACAGATAAAAAGACAGCATACTGTACAAAATTGACTGGTTAGAGCAGTAGGCCTCAATAGACGCACTGCTGATTTCTTCCAGCAAACTCCTGCAGACTACATTCTAACAGCAGCAACTGCACAACTAACTGCCAGCTGACTGAAAAGAGAGGGGAAAAGACACTTAAGCAGAGAGGTGGGGCTCTCTTTAAAATCAGAAGCAGGGAAAGAACAATTGATTACTGCTGGATTGATTGACAGTCACCCCAGCCCAGAAAGGTCCCTCCCAGTCAAACCTACCAAAGGTAGCATGCAAGATTGAAATAACTCCAACACACCTTTACCAAACATATTGAGCAAAATCCAAAGAAACAAAGCAAAACAAGAAAAAGACAAAAACATGTGGCACCTTAAAGACTAACTATTATATTTTAATGTGAGCTTTCGTGGATCACATTTACCAAATTATTTCATAGGACTTTTTAGCCACTCATAGCAGCGCGATGCAATTGGTGTAAATTTCTGTAGCATTTTTTTTGCAGATTAAAGTATGTCATGTAGACATTCTGCTGCTACCATTAACACCACGATGGCAGCAAATACATACACTTGTAGCTCAGTTCAATCCTCAGTTCAAATGAAGAGCACAGCCAAGAAATCAGGAGTCGTCTGAGACATGAAGGAGCTAGGGAAGATCACCAAGTGCAGTCAGGAGACGAGATCTCCAGTTACTACATATCGACTGGAAAACTGGAGAGTATAGAAAGCCGACAGGAGAAAAAAAATAGATTCATTCAAACTGTGGGTTTAGAGGTGAGCTTTATGGATACCCTAGACTGCCAGAAGGACAAACAAGTGGGTCCCAGGTCAAATCAAGACTAAGTTCTCGTCAGAAGCAAAAAGGACTAAACCTCAACTATTGTACTTTGAACTCCTCATGGGAAGACAGGACTCACTGGAAAAGACAATAATGTGAGGAAGAGTTGAAGGCAGCAGGAAAAAGAGGAAGACCAAATACGAGATGGACGGACTCCCTCAAGGAAGCCACAGAGTTGAAACTGTAAGATCTCAGCAGGACTGTTAATGACAGGACCTTTAAGAGGTTTCACATTCATAGGGCCACCATACATTAAAACTCGTAGAGCCATGCAACAGTTAGAACTGGATATGGAACAACTGATTGGTTCAAAATTGGGAAAGGAGTACGACAAAGCTGTATATTATCTCCCTGCTTATTTAACTTATATGCAGAATACATCATGCAAAAGGCAGGACTGGATGAATCCCAAGCTGGAATTAAGATTGCCGGAAGAAATATCAACAACCTCAGATATACAGATGATACTACTCTGATGGCAGAAAGTGAGGAGGAATCAAAGAACCTCTTAATGAGGGTGAAAGAGGAGAGCGCCAAAAATGGTCTGAAGCTCAACATCAAAAAAACTAAGATCATGGCCACTGGTCCCATCACCTCCTGGCAAATAGAAGGGGAAGATATGGAGGCAGTGACAGATTTTACTTTCCTGGGCTCCATGATCACTGCAGATGGTGACAGCAGCCACGAAATTAAAAGACGCCTGCTTCTTGGGAGGAAAGCGATGACAAACCTAGACAGCATCTTAAAAAGCAGAGACATCACCTTGCCAACAAAAGTCCGCATAGTCCAAGCTATGGTTTTTCCAGTAGCGATGTATGGAAGTGAGAGCTGGACCATAAAGAAAGCTGACCGCCGAAGAATTGATGCTTTTCAATTGTGGTGCTGGAGGAGACTCTTGAGAGTCCCCTGGACTGCAAGGAAAACAAACCTATCCATTTTGAAGGAAATCAACCCTGAGTGCTCACTGGAAGGACAGATCCTGGAGCTGAGGCTCCAATACTTTGGCCATCTCATGAGAAGAGAAGACTCCCTGGAAAAGCCCCTGATGTTGGGAAAGAGCGAAGGCAAGAGGAGAAGGGGACGACAGAGGACGAGATGGTTGGACAGTGTCATCGAAGCGACCAACATGAATTTGACCCAACTCCGGGAGGCAGTGGAAGACAGGAGGGCCTGGCGTGCTCTGGTCCATGGGGTCACGAAGAGTCGGACACGACTTAATGACTAAACAACAACAAAGAGCCATGCAAGTGTAGCTCAACGGGTAGATTCAGTGGTCTGGATGTAGAAGATTTGGTCTCTGCCTTCTTCCCTCAGAATGATCAGGTCAAAGGAGAGAGGAAAGACCTTGTTCAGCCTGAGATGGTGGACAACCATGGCCAGTCAGAAGAAAGTAGGTGATCTTGGTCTCAGTTCCAAAGCCTGGAAATGTTAGATTTCCAAGTTCTGCAGGGGTCCCGTCACCATTATCTGCTCATTGGTCCTTTTAGCTGGTAAGAGAAAATGAGTCTGATTTGATCCGAGACCCCTGCTTGTCACCCACTAGGATTTCTCTTCAATCTTTCATCCCCGGGTCTCTTGTTTTGGCCCATTTCATGCTCTGCTTCCCGAGGGCGAGCTTCGGAGTTTTTCTTATTCTCTACCACTGAGTTGTGGCAGCTTTTCAAATATTCTCTCACAATGTTTGCATCTAGGTATTTTTTGCCATTAATCGTGCCCTTACCCCCCCCCCCCCCCCCACGAAAGAAGGATTTACTACCCTTGCAGGTTAGTCATTAATGCCAAGAGAAGCTGAACATGACTAAACTTCCTTTGGACTGAAGCCTACAAGGACTTTGTCTATAAATGTCTTATGAAAAGGCTAAACAAACACCATTGATCGGGAAGTTCTTTATAAAAATAAATGTAGGGTGGTGACGGATAAGCATGGGAGTTTTGGACTTCATGGACTACAGGACCCAGAAGTCTGCAGGAATTCCCCAGCCAGATGCCTGGGGGCTTCAGCCCCAAACAAAACAATAATAATAATTTTTTAAAAACCCAACAACCTAGCCCTTTCAGGTCTCTGTCATCATTTTCGGCTGAGAAATCATGGCTTCTCTTGGACATGATGAAAATGGAGGCAGTGGCTGGGCAAGGCTAAACTCTCTGGGAACTCTAAGGCATCATGCTGAGAGGCACTCTGTATAGGTAGGAAGACTACCAGGCCCATAGTGCCTTGCAGTTCCCATAGCTCTGGATTTTTGTTTTGCTTTGCTTTGCTGTTCTGGCTAAAGCCCCCAGAAGTCTGGCTGGGGAATTCCGGCAGACATCTGGGGGCTGCAGTCCACAAATTCTGAAAATCTCACACCTAGTGGTGCCAATTTAACTGGTGAGAATTGACTAGAGATGGGCACCAACTGGTTCATCCCAGTTTGTAAAGGTGGCAGCACAGATGCTGCTGCTCCCCTCCCCAGCTTCCTCTGGCTCAATCATCCATCCCCTCGCCAGGCCCAGCGTGCCAGCTTCCTGCACCTCCTCAACTGATCTTCCAATCCCAGCAGCAGCTCAGGCTTCTCTGCCTCGCCCCCTTGGCTGATCGCCCACTCAGACGAAAGGGCGGGGCAGAGAAGTCTGTGCTCTTGCTTGTGACTGGGAGATTAGCAGAGGAGGTGGGAAAAAGCAAGCATACTGGGCCTGATGAGGGGCTGATTGGCTGAGGAGGCAGGGGAGAGGAGCAGCAGCGCCTTGTGTTGCTGCCTTGACGAACTGGGACGAACCGATTTGTGCCCATCTCTAGAAATGACCAACATGCTCCAGGTGTCTGTAACTATGCAACAAATCTGAAGCATCAGTGGGTATCTGAACCTGGCCAGGCTAGCTGGGAAGGCTGGGAAGGTCTAAGGATTGTCGTCACCGACAAGGACCTTCCTTATGTTGAGATTTCTTGCAGGTGAGCAGCTGCCACAAGGCAGGTGGTAATCCAACAGCCTTTGAAGTCAAGGTCAGCCATTGTGGAGGATGCTTGAGAAATGCAGCCCAAGGCTGAGGGCTAGGTTTCAACAGGGTTGCCAGGTCAGGATTTCCACCTCGAGACATTGCCCATCTTTTAAGAAACTGATTGTGGGGCAACAAAGGGCTCTCTTGAAGAATGCCTTGCTTTCCAAGGCCACTTCATAGCCCTTGTGCCATTTCCCCCCAGTTTTCGGGGTGAGCTTGAATAGCAACCAAAAAGGTTCACCTCAGAAGCCCAGCATTCCTCTTGGTTCCCCTTCCTCACTCATTTAGGAGTAGGGGTGGATGAAGAATCCACTTGGTTCTTGGTTTTGTCTGCTTTGTCCCCACTGCCTCTTTCAGATCTGAACCCAGATCCCAATAGAAATTATAACCAAAACTCTGCAGGGATGGGGACCCGAGTTGTGGGACTTGCCCTCAAGTTGGACTTCAGTAACACCAGGAATTTGATTTATTTTTTCAATGCCTTGGACTCGACTTGCAACTCAGAACCCAATCCCCTGCCCCTTTTTTTCTGGGGGGAAAAGCTTGTTTTTGATAGAGACTTGAACTCGGGACTCAGGACTTGGTATCAAAGACTCAGACTTGGGTTTGGGACTTGGACCCGAAGACGTGCCGACACCCTTGGAAATCTGTGCATCATTCGGGCTTGTGATGTGATTCGTGAGCCCTCTGCTTCTCTCTGGGACCTTCAAGGAGTGCATATGTGTGAGATATGCAGACAGGAAGAATGTGCACCACCAGAAAATGCACACAAACATGCTTTAGAAAATATACTACAGACAGTGGGAAAATGTGCACATGACATACATAACAATGCAACTTTATGATAAATTTACCCTCAGAAATATGTCCAAGCTTCTACGTGAGGAAAAATCAAGCTCACTGTTCAACACAACCACTAGCAGAGCTTGTAACTAGTTTCAAGTAATATAGTTACCAGTAAGAACTTACTTTTTTGTGGTAGTGAGTTAAAAGTGGTAGTTACAAAGTTATTTTTCATATATAATGAGTAACTCCCAAGTTACTTAGGAATAATGAGTAACACTAAAAGCCAGTATGGTGTAGTGGGCAGAGTGTCTTGGCTAGGACTTCAGAGACCTGTGTTCAAATCCTAGCTGGGCCACACAAATTCACCATTTGGGGGGTGGGGCCTGGATGTCCACTGAGCTTTTTAATATCCAGGCCACCTGGCGAAAAGGAAGGCGTGGTTCACATATCTCTTTAAACCTGGTGTAAATATTAGAAGGCAACACAAGCAGAGCCAGCTAAAGAGACCTGTTAAGTCGCATGTTGTTTGTCTTGCGCAGTTGAAATCTCTTCTTCAAGGTCAAGGTTGAATTATACCCAAACTGTGTGGGAAGGAAGGAAGGAAGGAAGGAAGGAAGGAAGGAAGGAAGGAAGGAAGGAAGGAAGGAAGGAAGGAAGGAAGGAAGGAAGGAAGGAAGGAAGGAATACAGGCATATCTTTTAAGGGAGCATTTTATTCTATGGTTTACTTGTGTTTTTAATATTGTTCTTATTATGAGTTTAATATGATCATTGCTTAATGCTTTTTTAAAATATTGTGATAATTTATTATCTGACTTTTAACTTTCTTTTAAATGCTGCAACCGCCTTAGATCTTTCAGGAAAAGGACAGCAAACAAACAAACAAACATCTTTGCATAGACATGGCTTTTCCTGTTTATTGATCATACTTTATCCTATTTTATATACATTCCTTTATTTTAGTCTGTTTAATAGACAGTCCTTCCAAGGGCAGTAAAATGGAAAAAAAATGCACACATAGTTCTAAATAGCCACAAAACTGGACTAAAACCATAGCTCATGAAGCTACGGGAGAAAATGTAAACAGTCTCCAGTCTTCATAGGGCTAGTTGGAATGAGTCAGGCACCCATCGATTTCAATGGAAAAAAGGAGAGGATGTTCTTAGCTAAGCTGTTGAAATCAGTGGGACTTTACAGCGTTGTCTTGCCAGTGGACTGTGCTGAAGATATGAAGATGCATTTCATGGGGAGATGTTAACACTCCGTGGTAGAGCGCCTGCTTCTCCTATAGAAGATCTGGAGTTGAGTCTCTGATGCCTCTGGATGGAGCTAAATTCCAGCCCTCAAAACTTGGCAGGAGTGTGCATGTAGTGAAGCAAAGCCTCTAGAGATGAAGGAGCCTCTTGTTTACTAATACCCGCAAGGGCTTTGACGATTAATCGAACAAGGCTCTGCAGAGTGAGGGTGGCTTTTAGGTTGCAATGATGACCTAAGACAGCTTCAACAGTGCATGCCAGATCACACTAGAAAGGGTCGCTTTAACAAGAGGGATCTCTCTTAAAGCACCCCTTCCGTCTGCGGTGGAATGGCACCCCCTTGGCCCTGAGAAGTGGAAGCCCTACAGTTGACCAAAAGGGTCCAGGACCGGCACAGATCGAGGTCAGGCTGGAGTGCATTTCCCTGGCCATTGTGTGATCATTGGGAGACAGACTGCACCAGACTGCTCCACAAGCGGTCCAAACTGTGATCCATTTCCCAGTGTGCGCATATGCCTAGTCTCGTCATAGGTAGGAGCTCTCCGAGGTGCTGAACGTGGCCTGAGAGCTGCCCCAGGACTCCTGGAGGGTGCATGTGGCTGGCTGACCTCACAAGCCAGTTGCCCTGTCTTATAAAACCATGCCGTCTGGCCTTGTTGATTCAATCTGGTCGTCTTTCATTGCCTTTGCACCACAATTATAGCACCGAGATGCCAGAACTGCTATGGCTCCCTCTTGTCGAATCCTGGGATTTGTAGTTTTGAAGAGAGACTCAGGGTCCTTGCAACAGTTCTAAGGCATCACTTCCCAACCTGGGCTCCCCAGATGTTCTTGGACTACAACTCCCAGAAGCCTTCACCACCAGCTGTGCTGGCCAGGATTTCTGGGAGTGGTAGTCCAAAAACATCTGGGGAGCCAAGGTTGGGAACCCTTGTTCTAAGGGAACATACTAAGGCTCTCTAATAGAGAACCCCACGTTCCTCACTAGACTACAACTCCCAGAGTTCCATAGGACGGAGCCATTGAAAGCTCATGTGATAGCACTGCACCCTCGTTTCGAGTCAGGTTCGATCTGTCACACTCTCCTCTCTTAGCCAACATGCTTGGAAGCCAAAGCCCTGCCATAATGATGTACAAACAAACATTGCAACTGTTTATAGGATAAAAGCCTGCGATTTCCTGTTGGTGGGTCACATTTATGTGATCTTGGCAGCATCTAGAAGCATCAGCAAGAATGGCTTTGGATGGATTTTAAGGTTTTTGATTTGGTTTCCCCCCCCCCCCTTCCACAAATTCCAGGAAAATAAACTTTTAAGAGGCATCACGTTTGATTATCCAGAGTGCTAGCTTCCCACCAAGGCTGCAAAGCAAACTGTCTTTAAAAAGCTGAAAATGACATGGGAAATATGTGTGGGACTGTATGTTTCGGTCTAATTCAAGAATGCAGCCTGGTAGACTCAGTCAACGATCCTCCATTAATCAGTGGGGGACGCTGTCCATCCTAAAACCTTTAGAGCAGGAGTTCCAGGGACAATTCTGCATGGGATCAAGGATCTGGATGAATGCAGTCGCCCTACCTGGGCGTTCAGAAAAAGATTCGTTTGAAATCATGAGCAGGGAAGACTTTCAGCCCTGCATCCTTGCTCATGAGGAGACCGGAAGGGACGGGGGGCAGGGCTAAAACTCTCTTCCCCCTCACATGGCTGGATTAACCCTTTTCAGAAAACCCAGATCAAGCTAAGGCCAGCTTGCCAAAGGACTCTTCTGATCACCCCAAAAGCCACGAGGCACCCCGCTTTTCCACCCAAGTTTGCCCATTGTTTGCTGCACCCCATAGACAGCCACGAGGGGCCCACTTAGAGCTGGGGAAAGTGACTTGCTTGCACTACAATTCCCAGCATCCTCCAACATCCTGAGTCTCTTGGCATCCCCCACTGTTGAGGGAATCTCAGATCTGGTCCTGCACCCCCACCGTCACAACCACCCCAATTATCCTGCTTCCTCCAAGGTGTGATGGGGGACTTCTCTGTCCCGTTCCTAGAGTTGAAGGAAGGTTCATATAGGAATCTTCAGGATAGGACCTGAATCCTATTTCCCATGTACGGTTTGCTTCTGGATTGGGCATGGGTGCCCCCCCCCCCCCATGGCTTTTTGCCTCAGGCAGCCAAATGCTCTCCCTGCCTGAGGCATCCGCAGTGAAGGTTCTGTACTCAAAAATGGTGAGAGCCGGCCAGGTGAATCCTCACAGATCTTCTGGCCGGTAGCCTTCTCAGGGGTGTCTCCTCTTGGGGCAGACCCATATTGTGGTTGTTATTGTTGCTGCTGCTGCTGCTGTTGTTGTTATGTGCCGTCAAATCACTTCCAATAGGCTCACGATAATCACAGTTTACTCCAGCTTTATGTTGGATGTCACAAACACTGCACTTAAAGTCAACATAAAATGGCTTTGCCTCCTCTTCTTTGTTGAATTAAGGGATGGGCTGTGTACGGCAAGGAAACATGAAGAATGCAATTCACAATGCCTGTGGTTGCTATAAGAAAACAAGCCGTCGATCAAGAAAACAAGGTTTCTTTTGTTTAACTTCCAAGAAGGGAAATCGCCTGCCGCCCCCACTGGTGGCTGCTGTCTTCATTTTGAACCGTGTGCAGGACACAGAAAGAGATCAGTTTGGGGTCAAGCTATATTGAATGTTTAGCTTCTAAATATTTCTGGGAAGGGGAAACAGACGCTACGTTTTTGTGTGTAAATCTTCTTAAAAGTCTCGCGAACGAAGGCACCGTTTTATGTTTCCCTTTGCTAATGCCCCCCTCCTCTCTCCGGCTTGTGTGCTTTCTGCATCAGAGCGTGGGGAAAATTGGACTACAACTCCCAGAATCCCCTGGCCAGCATGTCCACTGTGTCTGAGAGCAGCAATTGAAAAAGTGACTTTTCTAAATTCTGTGTGGGTGTGTCTGTATAACCACAACTGGTGTCTTAGCTAGATTGGCTAAGACCCAGCCAATCAGGGAGCACCAAAAAGCAGAGTCACAGAAAAATGGATTTAACAACATGATGCCATTTAGATTGGTTGTGATGGCCATACAGTATTTTTCATCTCTTGCAAACTCAAGTCTGTGGCTTCCTTTAGGGAGTCAGTCCATCTTGTATTTGGTCTTCCTCTTTCCCTGCTGCCTTCAACTTTACCTACTGAATGGTTAAGTTGTTCCTCCCAAAGTTTAGCCAAAATCTGCCTTTACGAAGTTTCGGCACTTTAATTCTAATCCCGCTCAGACGCTGGAAATGTTACTTTTTAGACTATGACACCCAGAATCCCTCAGTCCTTACAGGGGATTCTGGGAACTATAGTCCAAACAGTAACTTTGACAATCTCCACTCCTGTTCTCCGTTGCAACAGAGAAATCTGTCTCACCTAATGCATTGTATTCCTTCAGAAAGTAATCACATTCCCCCAGAATTACTTCTTCTCCAGGCTAAGCCCGGCCCACTTTCATCCTTTTCTGTAGCATTTGGCTATCAGACCTCCCTGGTGTGTATGCTGGCCCACCTTCCTCTGGATATTGCCCAGTTTATTATCTTAAAATGCACGGTCCAGAATTTGGCACAGGCCCCCTGAGGAATCCTGACCAGCACTGAACAGCGCAGAATGACTGGCTTCCATTTTGAACATCTGTATTTCATGCAGTCCTTCAGAGCCCTGGTGCTTTGGCACCCGGGGGGGGGGGGGAGGAGAGGCAACCCTGAGCCAAAGCCTTTTGCCTTCTCTTTGCTTGCTGAAACGCAGGGTGGTTAGGCAAATGGCACTTTCAATGGTCCTTGTTAGCGCTAATGGTGCTGCTGTCATTTTGAACGCTCAATGCCAATGTAATGGACACCCTTCCCCCCCCCCCCCAGCTCACTGGGTCTCCAAGGCTCTTCTTTGTCCTCTGTGTACAGAAGCCGAGCTCTGTTGGCTAGCTATGACACTCCACGCGTCTGAGGAGGCAGGTTGCAATCCACGTCGACTCACACGGAGAAAAAGCCGTTTGTCTGCAATGGGCCAGAAGCCATTTCTTTTCATTTTTGCTATTCTCTTTTCTTTGAGGTGGGGGCTGCTATTCCCAGATCTTTGAAACCAGCTCACCATGCCACCAATTCTGGAGATTGTAGAACAGAGGACTAGACCGGAGATTGTAGCCCCCCCCCCAGAAAAGTAACTCTTCCTAGTTCCATTGTTCTTACATGTTGTTGAGTTACTTCCAACTTAGGGCAAACTGAACAGGATTTCTGAGGTAGGAAACGGAGTCTGGAGCGGTTGAAGGAGTAGCTTGACTAACTGCACCTCCCAGGAAGTCTCCAGGGCCAGCTGGGGATTTGAACTCTTGTCTCCTGAGACCTCGTTTTAAACTCTATCCAGTACACCACACTGCCCTGCCCCCAATAACAGGCTTTTCAAGGTATGTGAGATATGCAAGGAGTCTTTATTTTTTTTATGAGTGGTAAAACCTTCCCCTCCATGAGTTTCCATGGCTGAGCTGAGATTTGAACTCAGGTCTCCTGATTTCAATATTCTATCCACTATGCCAGTCTAGTCCTCTGTTCTGATTCCCAGCTCTGATTGTGCTGATTTTCTAATTTTTTTATACCATGTTAAAGGAGAGAGAGGGGATTCCCAGTGTGGTGTAGTGGACAGAGCGACAGACAAGGACTCAGGAGGGCTGGGTTCGAATCCCCGCTCACCTATGGAAACTCACTGGGGAAGTGGAACTGGTAAAACCGCTCCTTAAACCTCTCACTTATCTTGAAAGCCTCATTAAGGTTGTGGTAAGTTGGTTCAGGGACATGGTGGCGCTGCGGGTTAAACCGCAGAAGCCTCTGTGCTGCAAAGTCAGAAGACCAGCTGTCGTAAGATCGAATCCACGCGACGGAGGGAGCTCCCCTTGCTTGTCCCAGCTCCTGCCAACCTAGCCGTTTGAAAGCATGTAAAAATGCGAGTCGATAAATAGGTACCACCTCGGTGGGAAGGTCACGGCATTCCATGTCTAGTCGCGCTGGCCACGTGATCACGGAAACTGTCTTCGGACAAACGCTGGCTCTACGGCTTGGAGACGGGGATGAGCACCGCCTCCTAGAGTCGGACACGACTGGACTAAATGTCAAGGGGAACCTTTACCTAAATTGGTTCTAATTTGACAGCACAACACACAAAGGGGAGAGAGGGAGATGAACCACGTCCTTCACTCCACCCAGTCTCTTGGATTAAGGGACACAATGAGCATCTTAAGAAGCGGGCCATGTGGCTTGGCTCCTCAGAGGAGGGCCATTTCACAGCTTCCTGGCTATTTACATTACATAAAGCCTCTCCCTAGAAGCAGGGAGCTGTTTGCCCTTGGAGAAAGCACGCCGCCGAGATCACTTGTTCTTCCAGAGACCGTTGGTTCTCTGGCAGATGGGAAGGCGAGAAAGGTGCCGCCCAGTGCCTTTTGGCACCTGCGCAAATGTTACATTTGACGGCCTCATCCCACCCTCTTCTTAGGACTCTGAACTCTTTTCTTTGTGCATTTTTAAAATAGATTTTTACGAAGCGTCAGGGTGCTGACAGCCACTCTGAAAGCAGAGCCACAGAAAACCAAACGGGTGGGGAGGTAGGAAGGGCTGATCTGCCCTGGAGGGCCCCGGCACAGCTCAGTGGGAGAGCAGGCGCTTGGCATGCGGCCAGTTCCCGATTCAATGCAACCACCAGCAGCTCCATTCAAGAGGTTTGGCAGTAGCCCGGCTGGGAAGAACTTCAGCCTGAGATACTTGGGAATAGCTACCAGTCTGAAGGGACACTGGGGCATTCGTTAGGATGCCGGGCACTGTAACCTAAAATAATCACTTTTCCGACGTATGGGTTAGAGCACGCGTGTGCTTAACAAGCATACTCTGCCTCTGAAGAGGCCAGGCTTCAGCTAGGGCAGAATTCGACGGCCTCATTTCTATCCAAAGTTTTGTGCAAAGAACTGGTTATAGATTCCGGTAACAGCCAAACTAACAAAGGACCAGAGGTCAGTGGCAGCACAGAAAGTCCTAAATTTAATCTGTAGAGCAGAACGAGGTGAAAATGCCAGCTTCATAATTAGGAGGTGGTGAAACATTTTCCTTCCAGAGCTACATTCCTTCAAAGCTGCTGGGTCTGAGGGAACCGCATAGGCAAAGGAAGCCCACTCTTCCAAAGACCAATGGCAAACAAAAGCATGCTCATTTGCAACTGGCAGAGCTGGGGAAACCAAGTGTCTTTTACTTCTAAAAGGAGCTTCTAATGCTGTCCTAAAAATACCATCTGATTTGAAAAACATCAACCCCCCCCCCCCCAGGAGAAGATGCAAAGGAAAAATTACTCTCTGCCTCAGACCCAAAGAACTGCTTCCAAGGAAAAGATGACAGTTATGAGCTACCAGACAGACCAATGGCTTCATTTACTATAAGGGAGATTTATGTTTTCTCTGGATGGCACACTGGCTACCAGAAATAAGCCAGTTAAATGACCCGTCTCTTATAACTCATGTGCACGGGGCCACGCGACTATCTCACATGCACATGCATGCATGCAGAGACACATACGCACCTCATTGCATGGAAATGAACACCCTCTCCACACCATTCATAAATGTACCCATATACTTTGTGTTTTTGGCAAACTCTGGATCTTTTTGACTACAGATCCCATTCTTGCTGGGGATTCTGGGAACTATAGTCAAAAAACACTAATATTTCAAAGTTCTGACACCTTACTCTTCCTGGCCCCATCCCTCAGGTGATTTGTGGAAATCAGCTGAGCATGGGGACACGTTTAACCCCAATGTTGCACACACAGGAAGGAGATTTGGCCCCCTCTGTCTGGCACTGGTTCGGCCTCATTTAGAGTCCTGTGTCATGTTTTGGACACAACACTTTCAGAAGGATGCGAACAACCTGGAGCAAGTTCAGAGGAGGGCAACAAGGGCGGTCAGGGAGCTGGAAGCCAAGCCCTAGGAGGAAAGGCTAAAAGAACTGGGCATGTTTAGCCTTAAGAAAAGAAGATGGAGGAGAGATAGGATAGCGCTTTTCAAATACAGTATTTGAAAGGCAGTCACACAGAGGAGGGGCAGGATCTGTTCTCGATCATCCCAGAGTGCAGGACATGCAACAATGGGCTCAAGTTAAAGGAAGCCAGATTTCGGTTGAATATCAGGAAAAACCTCCTAACTGTTAGAGCAGTACGACAACGGAACCAGTTCCCTCGGGAGGTGGCGAGTGCTCCAACGCTGGAGGCATCCAAGAGAAAACTGGATGACCCTCTGTCAGATCTGCTTTGATCTGGATTCCTGCACTAAGCAGGAGATTTGATGGGACTGGATGACCTTAGAGCTCCCTTCCAACTCCATGATTCTATGATTCCCAGAAAAATCGTTCTGTGGAACAGTTCACATCCCCAGGAAATCTGACGTCCTTCTTCTTGCTACTCCCTGCATCTGAAAGCAAGGGGCTATGCCGAGGAATACCCGTTAGTGCTTAAGGCGTCACACCCTCTCCTCCTCCTCATTTCCCAGGCGTGACCCTTCATTTCCCAGGCCTCTGCTCCTTCTCCCCCCCTCCCCACCACCCCACAGGCTCTTGAAATCCAGCAACCTCTGTTCCCAGGACATTAACACTCTTTTCCGATAAACATTAAACCCCACGCCCCTGGTAATGGGGCAAATATAATGACAGCCTCTAGCAATCCTTATAAAGCGTTGCCTTTCCCCTTTTAAAAAAAAGAGAGAGAGAGAAAAGACACAGACGGCTCCTGGCTAAGCCTTTCCTGTCTAATGGTCTTCCCTCCCCATCCATCAAGCGTGAGCTAATGGTGTATCGGCTGCAGCGGAGAAGCGGCCGGGATCCAGCAGCACATCCATCAAACGCTCTATGTGCACTTAGGCTTCGTTGTAAATCTCGCCCTGAGCTCCTTACCGACGCACGGCTCATCCAGAATGAAACATCACGAGTTCCCAGGCCTGGAGCTCTCCAAGCGGGTGGCAGGAAGGGAAGGAGCACATGGCTGGCCTGAGGAAGCGCCATCATCATCAGCTGCGGAACAGAGAAAGTTTAATTACTTCACTCAGATGGTATTATTTTAAATTAATATAGCCATCTAGCCAAGGATGTCAAAGGGGGGGACGAGCCATGAAATGCCACTAGACGATCACAGCCGTTCAAAGCAACGTAGAACAACAAACTGGAACGGCGGAAAAAGTTTAAAAGAGCTGAAAAGAGTTTGAAATGGTCCACTTTGAACATTGTAAAACGGAGGTTTTATTCAAACAAATAGCATATTAAAAATCATAAGCGACACCCAAACATCATAAGCAACACCCAAAGGCCCTCAGCTGTGATCGCTTGATCCCACACCTTCACAGGTGTGCTTGGTGGGGCACACGGGAGAGGGGCCTCCTCCGTGGCTGCTCGCAGACGGCGGAACTCCCTCCCACTGGAGGCCAGCCTGGCCCCGTCTTGGCTGCCCTTCCGCCAGCAGGCGAAGACCTTTCGCTTCAGGCAGGCTTTCCCTGAGTGGCTGTCTGCCTGAGTGGGTTTTTTAAAAATGGATTGTTGTACCTTATTGCTTTGACTGTGTTTGAGTGTTGCTTATGATTTTTATTATGCTATTCGTTTGATTATTATTATTTTTTTAGTAATTGTATACTCACTGTTGTTCGCTTTAAAATACTGTCTTTGAATGATATAAGCTGCCTTGGGTCTTTTTTAAAGAGAAAGGCAGGGTAAAAGATATTTTAAATAAATACACATAGATATGTGCCATCTTCTGCCAGATGAAAAAATAGACAATCTGAAGAGTAGCTTGCTGTCGCTTTTTTAGACCGATCTTGGAAATATTCTTCTTTTTTACTTGCTGGAGGTTTCCGGGAGGTGTAATCCAGAAATAGAGTTTTTCCAGTTTCTTTGGAGGCATCCACAGAATGTGAGCAGCCAATGCAGCTATACTCAGGCCAACCAGTCAGGAAACACCTGTAGGCCCGCCACTAACTACAACTTTCCAGTTCCGGGGGGGGGGGGGGGGGGGTTGGCTGGGTAATCAGGTATCCTAACTTTAGTAAGTAAGGCCACGTGACCAAAAGCAGTGAATATGTAGCAGGCCAAGCTTTGCATCTTGAGCCCGTGGTCACTCTGTCTCCTTCCCAGTCCTTTTGAGTTTATTGCCCAGTTTGATCCCATGGGAAGAATGTCACCGAATCTCGGCATCTGGCCAGTTATGACCTATGCAATCACACTTGCTAAAAATGTGGATGTTTGCATTTTCATGCTGGAAATGTAAACAGCGAGTCTGAAGCAGAACTTCGCCTTCACGTCTAAAAGGGATAAGAGAAGGCACCACAGGCCTCTGGGGAGAAATGAGGGTATGGATTATTATCAGTCGGCGCTTCCTGGTTTAAATGTATGGAATAGTTTCCCAAGAAGCATGCTGAGAAACCTGTCTCGGAGACAGTATTAAAACAAGCTGGGGCTAAACCCAAAACGATAAGGTGCAGGGCTTGGCTCGCATCACAAGAGATGGATCTCACCGCTTTTCTGCGTCATCACTGATGTCTACTGTCAGCCGTGCTGCACATTGTACCAGACTTTGAGTGATGGGAAAATGTCAGATTTAATTACACGCGGAAGGCGGGGCACTCCCTTGAAAAGTCTGCAATGTGGGGTTTTCCTAAATGAATTTCATTTTGCATCTCTGTGTTGCCGTCTTATCAGGAGCATCACGATGCAAACATGACAACCTCAAACCGTATTTGCAAAAATGTAGCTCCTCTTGCTGTACTTAACAGAACTGCTGGACGGCTGTGGAACCAGAGATTGGGGGTTCGATTCCCCCCACTGGGCCTCCTTTGACAAGGGCTGATCATAGAATCCTGGAGTTGGAAGGGGCCTCGAAGGCCATCAGGTCCAACCCCCTGCTCGATGCAGGAATACAAATCAAAGGATATTTATTTATATTTATTTATTTATTAGATTTATATACCGCCCATCTAGAACGGGTCTACTCTGGGCGGTTTACATACAATATAAAAATAAACTAAGATAAAATTCAGATTAATCCAAGATGGGAAAGGAAAAAAGAAAGAGGGGGAAAAGAAGAAGAAGGAGAAGAAGGAGAAGAAAGAGAAGAAGAAGGAGAGAAAAGAAAAAGAAGAAAAGGGGAGATAGGTTAGGTAATGGCTGTAGGGAAGGCCTGTAGATATCTGCCAGGTGGTTGTCTACGTTTCTCTTGAAGGCCTCCAGCATTGGAGCGCTCACCGCCTCCCGAGGTCATGGTTTCCATTGTCGTACTGCTCTAACAGTTAGGAAGTTTTTCTTGATATTCAGTCGAAATCTGGCTTCCTATAACTTGAGCCTATTGTTCCGTGTCCTGCACTCTGGGATGATCGAAAACAGATCCTGCTCTTCCTCTGTATGACAGCCTTCCAAGTATTTGAAAAGTGTCCATGGGGTCCCTTCCAGCTTTGCAGTTGTAGGAGGAGGAGGATTATATTTGCGCACCTCTCTCATTCCCAGTAAATCCACCAATTTTTCAGGCAATGCCTCGCTCTTTGGCTGTTTCATTTGATCCCTACTCACACCTAGAATATGTTTTGGATGAGACAGGGGTGTGCGAAAACCACAGAAAGGAATGACTAAAGACCACTGAGCATGTACAAAGTGCATGTCTCTTAGCTGTGATCCCCATTTCTCTGGAGGCATGTCTCACAGAATCAGAAGAACAACCACAGAAACAAGCATTATGGACAAGAAATGGCTGGATAAATCGTTCAGTGATTTAAGCCTCTGGCTGCAGAGCCAGAGGCTGGGAGTTCGAATCCCCACCGTGCCTCTTTGATAGGGGCTCGACTCAAGGTTCCCTGTGGTCTCTTCCAGCTCAGCAATTCTAAGATTTAGATTGAGCCGATCTGTTTATTTATTCAATTCAGATTTCTTCAGAACTGCGATTCAAGTTGGCTAGCAAGGTTAAACAGAATACTGATTTTAAAAAAAATCCTAGTGCAAACAAAAAACATTCAGAAAGTTATGATTGTTAAAATGCAATTAAATTATAATATCAAATTGTTATAGCTGGGATCCTGATAGAGGCAACAAGCTTGCAAAATTGGATGTCATGTGTAGGGTTGGAATTTTCTGCATCTCTTGCAAACCGCTATCAAGGCCCTCCTTGCACAACGGTAAGCTCAATAGTTTGAATGGGAACCTCTGCTTCAATGGGAGATCTCCCTAAACATCCCAACAGGAGACCAGCCTAATGAATTAAAAGCGGCTTAAAACAGATCCATTTAAAAATAAAAGGGTACAGCACTGCACAAGTCTACTAAGAGTCCTTTCACTAAAATACACAGTGAATTATCAAAACCTCTGCCTGTCATGGGAAGGATGACCAGCAGGGGGCCGGTCCAGCCACTCCCAGAAGAGACTTCCAGAGCTATGGAGCAGCCACCGAGAAGGCCCCGTCTCTGGAGAAGCCACCGAGAAGGCCCCGTCTCTGGAGACGCCACCGAGAAGACCCCGTCTCTGGAGAAGCCACCGAGAAGGCCCCGTCTCTGGAGAAGCCACCGAGAAGGCCCCGTCTTTGGAGAAGCCACCGAGAAGACCCCGTCTTTGGAGAAGCCACCGAGAAGGCCCCGTCTTTGGAGAAGCCACCGAGAAGGCCCCGTCTCTGGAGAAGCCACCGAGAAGGCCCCGTCTCTGGAGAAGCCACCGAGAAGGCCCCGTCTCTGGAGACGGCACCGAGAAGACCCCGTCTCTGGAGAAGCCACCGAGAAGGCCCCGTCTTTGGAGAAGCCACCGAGAAGGCCCCGTCTCTGGAGAAGCCACCGAGAAGGCCCCGTCTTTGGAGAAGCCAGCAGGAAGGCCCCGTCTCTGGAGACGCCACCGAGAAGGCCCCGTCTCTGGAGAAGCCACCAAGAAGGCCCCGTCTCTGGAGAAGCCACCAAGAAGGCCCCGTCTCTGGAGAAGCACCAAGAAGGCCCCATCTTTGGAGAAGCCACCAAGAAGGCCCCATCTCTGGAGAAGCCAGCAAGAAGGCCCCGTCTCTGGAGAAGCCACCAAGAAGGCCCCATCTCTGGAGAAGCCACCAAGAAGGCCCCGTCTCTGGAGAAGCACCAAGAAGGCCCCGTCTTTGGAGAAGCCACCAAGAAGGCCCCGTCTCTGGAGAAGCCACCGAGAAGGCCCCGTCTCTGGAGAAGCCACCGAGAAGGCCCCGTCTCTGGAGAAGCCACCGAGAAGGCCCCATCTTGCACCTTCACTAAATGTGCCTGTGAAGTTGGCAGGATTAGCCATCAGTCTCTTCCAAACACCTCCGAGCCTGGGCAGGCTTGCTTGGGAGAATCCACTGTTTCAGATAGCCCGGACCTTTATGCTCTGTAGACCACAGCCAACCCTCTGAACTCGGCCAAGAAACAGAATGGTAGCCGGTGGAGCTGTTGTAATTCTCCATGCAACTAACTGGTCCAAACTAGCAGTCTAGCATTAACTTTTAAAGCCATAAGCAATTCGGAATCAAGTTATTTGAAGGCTGCCCCACCTTTGCAGCTCCCTGGGCCTTGAATACAATAGGAAAAGCATCTTATTAAGCAGTGGCCTCATATTTTTAGCACCTCTTTTCAAAAGATATATACAGGACCAGTGATTTAAAACTCTCCCATGCTGCTTTTAATCAATGCTGTGTTTTGAAAACTTTCCTATTCACTATTAATTAATATCTTGTGTTATCTTTTTATAATTACTGTTAGTATCATTATGCAATGCTGGATATTAATAGCTGATGCTTAAAATTAGACTGACATTTAAGTTAGACAGCTTTTATGAACTGATTGTTGAATTATTATGATTGCTTTAAATGGTATTTGTAATACTGATCATCTTTTTCGGGAGGTCTGATTTAGAAGCCAGGAAACAAATATTTAAAAATCAATCAAATATAAAAAAAATAGGATTATATTGTCATTAGGTATTAATGAATATGGCATCATCAAGGTACATGGCATTTTACAGGATGCCATTAACATCCTTTCAGCAGAGAACTTATACAATTCCCATATTATAATAGTCTCCTACATTTCCCTCTTTTTTTGGTGTGTTGACTTTTATTTTCTGGCTTTCCTCCTCATTCTGACTGATTTATGGCAATCCTTTGCAGGATTTTCCGGGTAGAGAGTACTCAGAAGTGGTTTCCCATTCCCTCCTTCCTCTGGGGTGGCCCTGGGACTACGGTGCAGCTGGCCCAAGGTCACCCAGGCTGCCTCTTCTCACAGGAGTCACAGTGAGGGAATCGAACTCCCAACCTCTGGCTCCGCAGCCAGAGACCTCAACCGCTGAACTATCCACAGACAATGGTGGTTGTAGGTTTTTCGGGCTGTTTGGCTGTGTTCTGGAGGTTTTTCTTCCTGATGTTTCGCCAGTCTCTGTGGCCGGCATCTTCAGAGGACAGGAGTCAGAACGCTGTCTGTGCTCTGGTGCAGTTTGTGGGATAGTTGAGTACAGTATTTATAGCTGTGGGATCAGCTTTTTGTCCTTTTCAGGAGATTGGGTGATTATGGTGATCAGCGTGTTTTTGGTTTTTTTGGTTTTTTGTGGGTGTATTATTGTGATCAGGTGGAGAGATGATCTGTCCCTGTAATTGATGGGTGTCGTTAGCTGGTCTTTTGTGTGCAGTGATCACCGGTCCTTGTGGCTGGGTAGAGTTTGTTAACCTTTTGCAGGCGGTGAAAGCCTTCAAGAATATCCGTGGGGGATCAGTTCCAAAAACACTCCTACAGATGGTTGTTGTAGGTTTACCGGGCTGTTGGGCCGTGTTCTGGAGGTTTTTCTTCCTAACGTTTCGCCAGTCTCTGTGGCCGGCATCTTCAGAGGACAGGAGTCAGAACGCTGTGTGTGCTCTGGTGCAGTTTGTGGGAACACAGACAGAGTTCTAGCTCCTGTCCTCTGAAGATGCCGGCCACAGAGACTGGCGAAACGTTAGGAAGAACAACCTTCAGAACACGGCCCAACAGCCCGAAAAAACCTACAACCACCATCAGATCCTGGCCGTGAAAGCCTTCGAGAATATATCCAGAGACAACTATCGTAGTCTCTTTAACCGGTAAAACGTTAGACAGTATGGAATTGTTTTTGTGTATGTTATTCCTGAAAGAATTATGTGTGT
Source organism: Intellagama lesueurii (assembly GCA_037013535.1). NCBI lineage: Eukaryota > Metazoa > Chordata > Lepidosauria > Squamata > Agamidae > Intellagama > Intellagama lesueurii. The sequence goes on along the minus strand of JBAJHW010000003.1, from coordinate 4,116,315 downwards.
AAAAAATAAAACACTGTTTACCATTCTTATCTTCCTAACCCTTTTAGGCCATAGTTATCATCAACTTCAGCCAGGCTCACTCGGACTTGTATGGTGATGATGATGATGACAACTTAAACCTTGCCTCTCTCTTCAAAAGTCTGGGAGCATCCTGCGGGGATCTGGCTGACCTCACCTGAAAAGGGAATGGTCGATCCCAAGGCCATTTGGTGCTGACCCACATCTTGCTGTTTTTAAACCAGTGTAACCGCAGAAGGACCGGCAGAGACGTGAGGTGACCGTCTGTATAGGGGGCAGGAGAAGACTCCCATAGGGGAGGCTTGTGCATGTGCGCATGAATAGCCCTGATCGCAGAAGTGCACAAGCCGGGAAACTCAGGCATCTGTGCACCAGTGGAGTGAAATACATATCCCTTTAGTAGCAAAGAGAGACTCCCTGCTTACGCTCGGTAGCAAATCCGGAAATGTAGTGACCGGTGCTTTATCATGGCTATTCCGCTAGCCAGGCCATCCCACCCTGAAGTCCAAAAATGCAAGCAGCTGGATTAGACCGGATTAATAGATGAGGAGCAGGCCTTTGGTAAAGTTAATGGCACTTAATGGCCCATTCAGGAGTAGAGCAGCTTCCAATCTTTTGCACCGTGAGCAATAATATATCAAGGTTAGAGCAGTGGCCAACAGTAGACAAGGGAGATAAGGGAGGGGGGTGTCTCTGTGTTTTTTGGGGGGGCAGGGCAAACTGCCCATCTCTGGGGAGATCGGGGTGATGGATTCTCCAAGCAACAGAGGGAGGCAGAGGGCGGAGACTAGGGGAAAAAGGGGTGGTCGGTGTTAAGCCATAAATGCGCCCCCGCGGACAGACTATGGCCGGAGGCAGGTGGAGGCAGAATCCACGCTGTCGGGTGTCCGTCTCTTTCTCCTGAGGAGTCTGACGAGGCCACCGCACCCCCCCCCCCGCCGCCGGGTTCCCCGCAAACTGGGGATCCCCTCCTGAGCTTGGACCTCGCAGCTCGGCGGACTCCCCAGGTCATCCGCCCGGGAGAACCCGTTTGGGCAGCCCAGCGGCTGCCATCCTCCTCCTCCCCTGGGGCTTGGCTCCCGGGAGACCGACCGGACAAGAGGGCAGCGGGTCCGGGTGTGTGTGTGTGTGTGTGTGTGTGTGTGTGTGTGTGTGTCCGTCCTCCGACGGCTTCCTCCGAGGGCCCTCTTCTCGCGCGCGCCCGGGGAGACGGAGAGCCCGCCAGGGGCGCGCTGGGCGACGGCGGCCCCCATCCCGCCCGGGTGAGTCGCGCGATCGGCTTCGGGCGGGCGCGCCGCACGGGCGGCCTCGGCGGCACCTGTCGCCTGCGCGGCCCCGCACCAGCCCACCCAGGAGGGCGCCCCGGGGAGCGCGCCGAGGTCTCCTCGCGAGTCAGCCGGCGATCTCGGCGGGGACACACACACACACACACACACACACACACCCCGGCGGGGGATCGGAGGAGAGGGAGGCGCCGCCGCTCGGGGCCGGGCTCGGCGCGGCTCGGCCGGGGGCGCCCGGAGGCGTGTCTGCCCGCCCGGCCGAGGCTTCCCCCGCGGGGCGGCGCGGGCCAGAGCGCGCCGCGGAGTCCGACGGGCCGGAGCGGGTCGCGCCCTGGGCAGGTAAGCGGGGGCCGGCTGGGCGAGCGACCGCGCCGCCTTCCGGGGCTTGGGCGGGCCGGGCCGGGAATCCAGCCAACCCCCCCCACCCCCACCCCCCAAAAAAAGCCGGCCGGCTGGGGGATTCTGGGCTTGGTAGTCGGGGGATTAAAAAAAAAAAAAGGGCACTTGTGAAATTGTATCTTACTGTTTTTTTTAATGTTTTTTATAGTTCTTTGTGTGGTAGTAGGTTTATGTTGTATTAATAAAAAAAATTCCAAAAAAAAAAAGGGAGCGTTTCCGAGCCCTGCCAGAGGGGGGATTCTGGGCGTTGTAGTCCAAAAAAAAAAAAAAGCGGCCCCGGGGTGGGGTGGGGAGAGCCTTCCCGAGCCCCGCGAGAGGCAGGAGGACCGTCGGTGCCAAAGCCGGGCGAGCCTTCCCCTCGGCAGGGCAAGTTCCGTGCGCTTCAGGGTAGGGGGGGATTCTGGGCTTGGTAGTCCACCCCACCGCGCTGGTGGTGGCGAGTGCTGAACTCGAAGCGACCTGGATGGGGGGGGGGGCGACGCTTGGGGGTGTCTTTGGGGGAGGACGGGGCGAAGAAGAAAGATTTGGGGGGGGGTGTTTGGCTGCTGGTTGTTCTCCTCACCATCACCGGCGGATTCACTTCCAAGAAACGTTGCCCCCCCCCCCTCTGCATTTTGGTGCCTGGGTGAAGCCCCCATTGCGCCATCCCCCCCCCCCCCCAGGTACAGCCCAGACTCTCCTGGAGCCCATTTGGCATCTGCTTTGACTCCCCCCCCTCCGCAAAAAAAAAAAAAAAAAAAAAAAAAGCGATTTAGACTCTCTTGCCAGGTATCTCCCATTTTGAAAAAGAAAAAGAGCCCCAAAAGGGGGGGGGGGGAACCGGTGTGCCAGCTGCTCTCCTGGCCCTGGAAGGGGGGGGGGGTCTGCCCTGGCCACAGTGACACAGGCTTTAGTTATAGGGCAGCTGGACTACTGTAATGCGCTCTACCTGGGGCTGCCTTTGGAAAGTGTCCAGAAGCATCAGGGGGTCCAAAACGCAGCAGCCGGACTGATGACTGGGACTAGACACGGGGACCACCTCATTCCTTCCCCCCCCCCCCCATCTGCAGCAGCTCCACGGGCTGCGGATCCGTTTCTGAGCACAATTCAAATTCTGTCCTAGAAAGCTCTAAAGTTCGGCTTCGCCCCAAATTCTCTCCTCCAGAACCGCATCTTCCTTTAGGAGCCCTGCTCAAATGCTAAGATCCTCAGGGGGGGCCTTTCTCTCAGTCTCCCCACCTTCACAGGCACCTCTAATGGGGACACAAGAAAGGGGCCTTTCTCTGTGGCTGCTCCCAGAGACGGTGGAACTCCCTCCCACTGGAGGCCAGGCTGGCCCCATCTTGGCCGTCCTTCCCCAAGCAGGCCAAGACCGTTCTCTTCGGGGCAAGCTTTTCCTGAGTGACCAGCTTTCTGAGTGACACTTTTAAATGGATTGTTGTGCCTGACTGCTTTGAATGTGCTTTTGTTTACCATTTCTTACAGTGGCATTTGTTTGATCCTTTTTTTAGTATTTGTATACTCACCATTGTTAGTTTTAAATATTGTCTTTTAATGATGTAAGCCACCTTAGGTCCTTTTAAAGGAGAAAGGCAGAGTCGAAATATTTTAAATAAATTCTGTGGTTGGGAATCTCTGAGCGTTGCTTCCTCCCAGAGCGGACCGGAAGGCGCTAAACAGACAGGCGGTTGGATCTGTGCGTGGCAGGTTGGGTGACCCTTTTTCACTTCATTTGAGGACCTTCTGCGTTGGAAAGGGGTTGGACTAAATGAACTTTAGGCTCCTCTCCAGCGGTGGTTCTGTGATCCGACACAAGGCAGCATTGTGTGGTCTACTTCTGCTCTGTGGAAAAAATAATAAAAGGTGCACTCCATCACCAAACTAATTTCTGCACCTCCGGGGGGTGTTTAGAAGCCAAGTTACACAATCTCAGGAAATCTGATCCTAAACAGCTTTACTTAAAAGCTCTTGGCCTCTGATGGATCAGGATTATGGTGACGGAAGTGAAATTCATTTCCAGGGGCTATTTTCCCAAACTCATCCAACAAAATTTCTCTGACCCACAACTGAGAAGAAAGGCAGCCCACCTGTACTGTCCATGCACCTGCGCGCGCACCCACCAACCCACCATTGCATTTATATTAAAAATAAATTCAGGTTCTGGCCTGGATTTCTCAGGTTGGCCATAATTTGTCTGCGAGCCATTCTGCAGATCTCTGTGTTAGACTGCAGTGCCCATCATCCCCAGTGGTGTTATTTGTAGTCCGGAACGTCTGGACGGTGTGGGGTCAAGTAAGGCAGTGACCGTCTTTCAAACCAAATGAAAATCAAAAGGAAGTGGACTTGTCCACGAAAGGTCACATTAAAATATAGCAGGTAGTCTTTAAAGGGCCACAAAGATTTTGCCTTCTTTCTTTTTTCTTTTTTTCTGCCTTGATGTAAAATCAAAAGGGTGTCTTTATCTCAGAATGACCATATATGTCTCGGTGTCTGGGTAGGAGGGGATATTATTTATAACATCAGTTTAAGCAGGAATAGAAGTATCAACATGGATTTTGGGGCAGGCGAAAATGGCTTTGGTTGGATGACATCAAATTAAAGAAAACAGTTACCAACAAATTGTTTGCCACTATTTTGTTCCCATAGCTAGAGACTTAAATGCCTGTTTTATTTGGAGATGCAGGGGCTTAGCCCAAGGCGAGAGTCTGTCTCGTGGCAACCCTGCATCTTAACAAACTAGAATTTTTAGTACATTAACATGATCGTTGTAGATGCCTTTTCTTTCGGACGGGCTGCCTGTTTTGTTTCCAGGAAAAAGAGAGAGAGAAAGTAGGAATGTGGTTGTGATGCGCTGTCAAGGCGTTTCTGACTTACGGCGATCCCGTAAATTAGTGACCTCCAAAAGGTTGTATCCTGGACAGCTCTGTTCAGGTCTTGCAAAGCAGATGCCATGGTTTAGTCCACGTGCCTTATCCTCTAAAAGCAAGTTTTGACCAAAACTTATTTTCACCTTGAACAGCAGTGTGTGTGTGTGTGTGTGAATGTGGGGTGGATTTTGCAAATGGACTAAAGTTCGATGATAAATTATGCAGACATAAATCTCCAACAGGATTCTGTCTGATAGGGAGTCAGTCATCCAGCATCCCTGATAGCTTGCCATCCAGCCTCTGTTTATAAACCTGTCATGAAGGAGAGCCCGCCCCAGTCTGAGGCAAGAGATGACACAGTTGAACAGCTTTCGTCTGAACTTGACAGGTCCTAGACGAGTTTACGGAGATTGTTTTTACAGTGCCACTTTCGTTATAATGTGTGTCACTATGTTGATGCTTCCCCTCACACACACCCTTTCCTCATTCTCTGAGTAAGTTTTTTGGCTGTTTCTTGTTGCTGGTATTATTAAATGTTGCTTTCCTGCTCTATGATCTTTGAAGTAGGTTCGAAACAAGGCTGAAGGCATCTGAGAGGAAATTGGACCGCCATCTGTCAGATCTGCTTTGATATGGATTCCTGCCTTGAGCAGGGGGGGGGGGGGGGTTGGACTCGATGGCATTAAAGGCCCCTTCCAACTTCATGATTTTATATAAACCCAAATTGATAAGCTACATACAGGAACGTCTGCAAATCAATTTATGTATGTATTGTGTGCCATCAAGTTGATTCCAACTTAATGGATACCCTTTCCAAGATTTTCCAGGTAGAGAAGACTTAGAAGTAGTTTAGCATTCCCTTCTTCTGGAGCTGCCCTGGGACTGTGCCGCTGGCCCAAGGCCACCCAGGCTGGCTCTTCTCCTGGGAGGCCCAGTGGGGGATTTGAACTCCCAACCTCTGGCTTTGCACCAAATACCTAAATCACTGAGTTATTCAGCCAGCTATCTACAAATAAATAAGTTGCAATAATTCAGTTAACAAACACAGCAGATAAACAATTCATCAGCATTTCACTGAATGGCAGATTTATCACCAAGATCGACATATAGTGAATTATAAACTAGCCAAGCTATAAATTACAGTAAAGTTCAGCTCAGGCCATGTTGGCCAGGGTATTCTAGTCAAAAAAGTAACTTTTCGAAGCCCTGATTGTTCCATTCCTCTCGGCCTCATTTACCGTAAGACCAGCATCCAGCCACTTTATGCCCTGCACTGATCTTTTATTTGAAAGTCGGGAAAATGGTTGATTAGGATCATTCAATAGAAAATGTGTAAATATCAAAAAAAAAACCACCTCTTGCGGGTCTGGATTCCGGAGCTGTGTTGAATAATGAGCAGGTTTTATGTACTGAAGGACATGTGTATGTTAATCCCAATTGGCAAGCAAGAAACGCACCACATTTTCCCTTTCCAACATCATTTAGAAAACCATCATTGCCGCTTTGCTATTTGCGCTTCGGATGCAGGTCAACGCCAAGAACAACATGAATGGTTTAGAACCCTATTACTTTTCGGAGAATCGTTCTGAAAGCACTAATTGGTAGATGTTTTCAATTAAATCTATTCATCATAAATAGCATGCACTCTGGGGCAAATAAAAGGTGTTTTTTTTTCTGTGTTCTGTTTGCGGCTTCCCTAAAGCAGCGGTCCCCAACTTTTTTGGGGCCGTGGACCGGCTGGGGGGAGCAAGCTCCATGCGCGGGGGGGCTGGGGGCACCCCTGCACTCGTGCGGTGACACACCCACCACACGAGCGCGACACGCCCACCGCAAGCATGACACGCCCCCCGTGAGCGTGACACGCCCAACGCGGGCACGACACGCCCCCCCCACGTGCGTGCGGGTGGGTGGAGATCCGTATCCGCGGCCCAGTTCCAGCAAGCCCACGGACCGGCACCAGGCCCTGGACCAGGGGTTGATGACCCCTGCCCTAAAGCATCATTCTGTCTAAGATGTAGCACTGCAAATCACGCTGTCTCCCTCCTCATGCTTCAGGTGACAAGTCCCGTCATTCCCAGTCTGGAAATGGGGGCGGGGGGGGGGGGGAAACACTTTTCCGAGCTTGGATGTAGAAAAACAAGTACAAATAGAAATTGACAAAGTAGCAATTTTTGAACAAATTTGGAGTTCACTTTTTAATTCGTGCCCATCTCTAATGTTAATAACAACCTGGCTCCCAGGAAGTAATTTGTTGTGCGCATAATTCATTATGAAAAGTAACGCCTTGAGGTGTGCTTAGCTGTTTTGTATTCAGTCCAGAAATTCACGGGGCAGCATTCCACCATTCCCAATTTAAAAGTAGACCCATTGAATCAGCAACCCAATGGTAAGCCAACACTTACATAAATCCCACTGAATCTGTGGGTCTGTTCTAGTTGAGACTAGTGATAAGATACTGGCCGTGATCTCTCAGCCTTAACCTTCCTCACAGGATTTGTGGTGAAACTGATGGGCAGCCAAGATATTTTTGCTGCCTGAGGCAAAGCAGGAAACTGGGGTCTCAGTGGTCCAGGTACAGCCAACCAGTCAAATAATTAGGGTAGTTTAAGTGGAAAGACCCCTGATCTGGCAGGGAAAATATAAGAAGTAACTCAATAGTTAACCAATTGCTGCCCCATCGTGACATCACAAATCTGCTGCCTGAGGCAGCCGACTGGCTCTGTCAGTGATAGGGCTGACCCTGGTGTATCCCATATATAACCTTGGGCCTCCGAAGTGGAAGGACAGAATGTAGACATAATTCGTAAAAAAGAATAATCTTTTGGCGCATCCTGAGCAGTCAAGGTCTTCCTTTGGAAAAAAACCAAACCCAAGTTACAACACCAGTTTTCCTATCCGGTATTTCCTTTTCCAACGTAGACCAGACTTGAGGAATACAGATGCTGTTTTTCGTGGGGCACCACAGACAGTCTATCCGAGCCAGGGAAAGTTACTTTTTTTTGGATGACTGCTTTCAGAGTTGCCCAGTCAACATGGCCGCAAGTCGTCCCCTCTCAAACGAGGACAAAAGAGAATTGTGATACCTTGAAGCCTAAGGACGAAATCCTGCTGACAGTCCCAGCTGGAGGAGACCTGTTGAGTCCGCTGTTGAATTCTAAGTCAACACTTCTGTAAATCTGTGGGTTTAATGGGTCTACTTCAATTAGGATTACCCAAAGGATTCTGGCCTGCAAAGCTTTATCCAGCAAAAGCTTTTGGCAGCTGTAACTCGCTTCTCTGGGTGCATCTAAAGAAGTGGACTACAGTTCATCAAAGTAACTTTTCCAAGTAACCTTTGGCAAGATCTGACTTTAGCATAGTTTGGGAGATGGCTCTCTTAATTCTCCATCACTGCAAGGCCAAAAATTAAGACAAGGCAGGACATGGTGTGTCCAAAACCTAAATATGGCACATCAGCATGACCATTGATCAAGCATTTACTACATCTCAAAACTCCTCAAATCTCACTCGTTAATGTTTTTTACATCTTTCTGTTGCCTTAGCTCTCATTTCATATTTTGTGGCCCTGAAACAGAGTTCTACCCCAGGAAACATTTCTCAAGTACTGGCTTATTGAATCCCATGCTTCTCTTAGCTCAAAGTATCTTAATTAACTTAAATTAAAACTTCCTCTGTCTCGTATCTGCTTATCGTAGAGACATGTGGTTGGGTGGGTGTTTATGTTGGAGTTTTTACAATCTTGCATTCTACCTCTAGTAGGTGTGGCTGGGAGGGACTGTCAGTCTATCCAGCACTAACCAATCATCCCTTCCTGTCTCTGAATTTAAAGAGAAACCCATCCCTCTGCTGAGTGCTGCTCTTTTCCCTCTCTTTAGTCTTCTGGAAGCAGTCAGTCAGTTTGTTTTGTTAGTTAGCTGTTGATCTATTCACAGCCGTAAGTAATGAAACATTTTTTTCACCTGCAAATGTCTCAGAGTCAGTTACTGAGATTGTAAGTGTCAGTTAATGAGAAAGGGGTGGATTACCTGTGGAACTTGAAGCTATTCTCCTCTGTGAGTTTTTCTACACCTACAAAAGGAAGTTTAACTAGAAATTCAAAACTCTGCAACAGTTTATACACTTATAAGAGTGACTGACAATCTTAGTTACTCTTAGAAGTGGATATGTATTTTAGTGATGAACTACATCACTCAAACAGATCCAGAGAAACCTTGATTGAAGTGCTGTTTAGTTCTTTTTATTTGTGTATACAGTATATATTCTGGTTGTTGTCCAAAAACACAAATCTGCACCCCTCTAATACACCCAGGCCCACAAAAATACAAATGCCTCACATCTGTTTGCCTTCTTACAATTTAAAACTTCATTAAATTTTCAAATCTTTGTCATGCTGAGCCGCCTGCACTGTGGTTTTTGCCTGTTGTTCTCCATAATTTTTGCCTTTCCACAACATTTTGTCAAAAGAATACGGGGAGGCAAAACTATATACTGTGTCTTCTTTTTAAAGTCTTTCTCCTTCTGTGTCAGAGCTGCAAAACCAAAGACCTGTATTGTTAGTTTGGTTTTAAAAATATATAAAATGTAACTGACAGGGTTTGCACACAGTGGTTTGAAGCATTATGATAAACAAAAACCACGCACAGAGTTTAAAAAAAGTTGTATTCTCCCGTGTGTGTGTGTATGTGTGTGCCAGCAGCTGATAGTAAATGAAACCATCGTTTGGTCTTTGTTAAAAACATTAAAGAACTTTTATTGTTTAAAACACATGCAGAACAGAATAGTGTTTTGACATTTGGCACTTTATACATAAATTTGCAGTTGACTTAAATAGGACAGGCATGGTTACTTTAACAGACAGCTAGCTCCTGTAACAGCTCAAGCTATGAGCCCCTGATTGATAGCATATCCTGACACTATCGCATATTTGACCCTCTCTGATAAAACTATATCCTATCACATATTTGACCCTATCAACTATTTTCCATCACATATTTGGCCCTATCTGACAAACGGCCTACTGCTACTTCCTTTATATAGGCAAACTCCAGGCAAAACACACACATACATAAAGATTTTGCCTATCTTGGAAAATGTAATTGTACAACACTCTCCCCCCCCCCGTGTGTGTGTGTGTGTGTGTGTGTATACGTACACACACATTGCGTTGTACAATTATATTTTCCAAGATGTATTAGGTGGAAGCCTTTTTTTAAATGACTCAGGGCAGCCTCCCCATCAATCATCTTGGTTATGGACATTTTTGAGTCATGAATTTAGTGTACAGTATATGGTTAAATGGCAGCTTTTTATGATGCAGAAATCGCAACACAGCCTCACTCGTTTCTGCTTCCCGGAAAGATTGCAGGCCTTAAACTGCGGCTGGAAGTCAGTAAGTAATTAACATTCTTTAGGATGTGAAAGTAATGAAGCACTTTAAATCTAGCAGAGAAGGGGGAACGTGTGAAAGTTGAACTCGGGCAGATTTTTAAATTGGCACGAAGGCAAAAAGAAAAGGCCAGAGGCGTTGATTAACCACTACGGTCCACTGCCTCCATGTGTGATTCTCTCATTCACAAAGGATCTTAGAAAGCTACAAAATCAGCCAAGCAGAAAGTAATGAGTTGCTGATATACGTACCGACTTCAAGGTTGAACCGATTTAAATCAGGGGCAATGAATCAGCTGGGATTTTAATTCGGCCTCCTGGTTAATTATGAGGGATGATGATTCTGCGTGGAGGAACTTCCTAGCTTATTCTGTCTATCCTCTCTGAATTCAACAGGAGGTGCGGTTGTGGTGGTTTATTTTGTAAGAATTAATATCCTGTCAATCCTTGTTTTTTGGGACGAGAGAGCAGAGCTTTGAAATATTCTTTGCGCTACCGTGGTGAAAGACAGACAGACAGACTGACATACTATAATTCCCAGAATTCTCCAGCATGTAGCCACAAGAATGATAGACCAAAAAAATAACTTTTTGGGGTGATGGAAAAATGAAGCAGGATTTCTTTCCTGGTCCAACGGAAAAGTGGTTGGAAAGACGCAAGTTTAGAAGAGTACAGTAAATCATGCAGAGGTGCAACCAGGCACCTTGAATTAAATAATTTCTTATGGCGCCTTGCTTGAGAATTGCTTTTCTTTGCCTTGGAAGGCAGGACCAGCTGGGTCATGTAGCCAGAGTTCATGGGGCTTCCTGAGCAGCCTCATCAGCCTTCCTCGTTCCTCTGAGCTGGACTGAAATCCTTAGAGAAGCTGAGAGAGAAATGGATTTTTACTGGAAAGCTGAAATTTGTTGAAAGCTGCCCCTGCCGTCATGCAACATTTGAGAGGGTAGTTTTGAATGGGCAATCAAGAGCCATGAGGTTTGCAAAAACCCTGCTCCTCGTTGGTTGATATGTTTTAATCCAGCTGCTTGCTTTTTTGTACTCTCCCTGGGAGCGGTAGGATACAGGGACTCTTGTGACTTACGCCTACCAATAGATCATTGCTGAGAATTAACAGAGGACCTGCTGCTTTCCATTCCAATGGGATGCACCACCGACCTCTTTCCTCTGCCCGATTGGAAGGAGAAACATTGAATTCTAGAGCTATAGAGAAATTATAGATATATACTGAGCCCACCTATCTCACCTTTGGAACAAGTAGTGGAGGTTCAGTTTCCCCAAAAGTCTTAAAATTAAACTTAAAGAAGTATTAATAGAGAAAGGGATAAATACAATAAGGAGTTGGATGAAAAAGACTAAAGATAAAAATACTATAAAGGAAATTTTGGGGGGAGGAAGAGGGAATATCTTGGTTGAATATACTCCAAATGGAAAGTTGGGCAAGAGAGTGGACTAGAAAAGTAGATGAGATAAGAAAACTGACAAAATTTGAGGAGATTATTGAACAAAGACAAGATCAAGAAGAAGGAAACAAAAGAAAAGGAACAGTTAGTGTAATTTATAAGATTTTAGTACATTCTGGATTCGAACAAGCAATGATGAAAAACCAGTGGCAGGAGGCTCTCGAGGAAGAGATTAAAGGAGAGGATTGGAATAAGATAAGATAATAATGAAGAATATGTCTATAAGGGTAAAAGAAAATTGTTATAAGGTAGCATGGAGATGGTATTTAGCTCCAGCAAGATTGAATATAATAAATAAAAATATACCATCTCAATGTTGGAGATGCCAAAAGGAAAAAGGAACTTTTATGCACATGTGGTGGACATGCGAAATAAGAAAGGAAGAAATGGAACTGGTTTTTAAAGAAATTAGAGAAATTATTGGATATGATATTCAGATATCACTGGTTATTGCCCTTCTAAATATAATTAAGAATTATCATTTTAAAAAAGAAGAGAAAGAGTTCATTGTTATAATGGTTACCGTAGCAAGATTAATATTTGCAAATTATTGGAAAAGCGACAAACAAATTAATCTGGAAGACTGGTATAAAGAAATGTGGAGCTTAGCAATAATTATAAGTTAACATGTGAAATGAAAATAAGAAGTCTAATGATTTCAAAGAGGTATGGAATTTATATTTGGAGCATGTTTTTTGAAGGGGAAAGGCTATATGCCCGCAAAAGGATCAATGTATTTTTTTGAGAGGTATGTGGTGAAAAGGGTTATAAATGGATACTTTTGGTCACCTCGTCCCAAAGGTGAAGGTGGCACAGGTGGGGAATATTCTAATGTGTAATTGTATGTAGTTATTATTGTATTTGTATTTTAGTTTTAATATCAAATAATTTAAAAAAAAAAATTCTAGAGCTCTAGAGCTAAAAATGACCGCAAGGGTCATCTCGTCAGCCCTCTGCTAATGCAGAGAAACCCGCCACTAAAGCATCACTGACAGATGGGCATCCCCTCCAATGTTGTGAGATAGTCCATTGCATTGTTGAGTCCATTCCACTGTTGAGCCCTTCCTGCCAGGAACAAATTCTTGATGTTTGTTCAAAATCTCCTTTCTTGTGATTTGAATCCATTCCGCTTTCTCGTGGTTTGAAAGCCAGTTCGTTTACTTTAATGTGTAATATTAGGCCGTGCTGCCTGTCCCTGGCCTCCCACAACTTTGGCCATGTTGACCCTTCATCATTAAGCCAAGTCCCAGGACAGTTGGCCAAACCCTACTGTCCTGGTCTAAATCAGTGGTTCCCAACCTTGGGTCACCCAGGCATTCTTGGACTACAGCTTCCAGAAATCCTGCCCAGCACAGCTAGTGGTGAAGGCTTCTGGGATTTTTAGTCACGAATGTCTGGGGACCCAAGGTTGGGAATCACTGGTCTAGAGTCTAACAGCATGACAGTAGACATAACAGTGCTTCCTTTGACCATCCTGTCAACTGGCCAACCTTCCAAAAAAAACCACAAACACCCAACCACACCCCCTCTGACCTTAAGCACAATGATCGTTCTCCAAAAAACCTGTAGTCATGTCTGCACCTCTGACCCGTTCTCCTCTTCTCCTCCCTTCCAAGTTCCTCTTTCTTTCTTCTGTCAACTGCTTTTTCATTTTAGCCTCTCTGCATCAAGCAAAATCTATTCTTGTCGCCAGCAGCTCTTGCAGAGTTGTGAAAGATGTGAAATGCTTGAAAATTCAGGGAGAAACGCTCTTCTCTTTCCCGGAAGCATAAATGTTCCATTTATCCAATGGGGGAAAAAATCCATTAGCAAAATTGAAAACTTTGCAGAATCTAAAATAAACCAGTCTGACGAAATATGTTTCTCTTTCAAACTGAATGGCAGGCTTTGGAAGAGAGGTTGAAAGGCTGTTTTATGTGGAGATTTGTATGAAATGTGAGCTACAGAATTCCTGCACACATACTAGGGACATACACAATATTCAAATCCAAGATACATTTCTGTGGGTGCTGCCATCTTCACAAGAGGAAAAAAAAATTTTGGGGGGTGGGTGGCTCTGTGGCTTCTGGATTTTTATATACGGGTTGCAGCAGTTTGCCGTTTTCTCTTTAAGATGGGGTGATATTCACAACTTTGCTGGTACAAAATTAAGGCTTTTTATTTTCAAATTTCTTAATACCTGAAATAGCACCATTTCACATATTGACTCGATAATAAATGAAACATTTAATGCTGCTAAAGCAGCAGAACAAGGGTAGGTTTCATGTGAAAATAAATATTGCATGTACAGGATTTCAGCTTTCATCCTAAATGTCCATTTCCCACTGACTCTAACCTCCCCCCCCCCAAAAAAAAACCTGGGAGGGAAATACTCTTTATGAAGTTTCAACTTTTTCAGAAGGACTGCCTCTCTTTAAAATTAGATGGATAGCTCAGTGATTTAGGTATCGATTCCCCACTGGGCCTGTCTGGGAGAAGAGCCAGCCTGGGTGGCCTTGGGCCAGCTGCACATTGATCCCAGGGATGCCCCCAGAAGAAGGGGATGGGAAACCAATTCTGAGCCTACTGTACCTGGAAAACCCTGAAAAGGTGTGCCATAAGTCAGAATTAACTTTACAACACATTATGATGATGATGATGATGATACTGAAAAATTCAGCTGACAACTTTTCCTCTCCTTATAGGATCTAGACTGGCAATTGGTTAGGTACTTGATTGGCTGAACATTCTGTGCCATCACATCAGTTCACCCAGTCAAAATCACGAAGGGCAAGACCAATCCTCAGGCTGAATCCATGCCACGGATTTATGGTCACCCGTTGTCTCTACTAGAGCACGTGATACCAAACAGAGTATTCTGAGAAACCTCTTGTTTTTCAAAAAGCAAGGTTCTGCTCCTTTTTTATTTGAAAAAATATCTATAGTGCCTACCATTCAGGTTGTGTAATTACATTGTTATATGCACATACAACTCTGCAATAGAAATATACAAGCTATCAAAAACAGAACACAGAGACCATAAGGTAAACATTAGAATGACAGCCATCAAAAGCCATGAAATGCCAAGGACATTTTCTGGAAACGAGTCTAGGAAACCACCTTAAGGTTGCAGATAGGTCACCCTTTATAATATTTTAGTCCGCCCGTTGTAAATCTTGTAAAAATTTGTGAAAGAACTTGGAACTTACAGAAATCTTTCTTTCTTTCTTTCTTTCTTTCTTTCTTTCTTTCTTTCTTTCTTTCTTTCTTTCTTTCTTTCTTTCTTTCTTTTCTTTCTTTCTTTCTTTCTTTCTCTCCCTACCTCTCTCTTTCTTTCTCTCTCTCCCTCCCTTTCTTTCTTTCTTTCTTTCTTTCTTTCTTTCTTTCTCTCTCTCTCTCTCTCCCCCTCCCTCCCTCCCCTCCCTTTCTTTCTTTCTTTCTTTCTTTCTTTCTTTCTTTCTTTCTTTCTTTCTTTCTTTCTTTCTCTCTCCCTCCCCTCCCCTCTTTCTCTCTCTCCCTTTCTTCTTTCTTTCTTTCTCTCTCCCTCCCTCCTTCTTTCTTTCTTTCTCTCTCTCTCTCCCTCCTCCCTCTTTCTCTCTCTCCCTTTCTTTCTTTCTCCCTCCCTCCCTTTCTTTCTTTCTTTCTTTCTTTCTCTCTCTCCCCCTTTCTTTCTTTCTTTCTCTCCCTACCTCCCTCTTTCTTTCTTTCTTTCTTTCTCTCCCTCCCTTTCTTTCTTTCTTTCTTTCTTTCTCCTCTCTCTCTCCCCCTCCCTCCCTCCCTCCCTCCCTCCCTTTCTTTCTTTCTTTCTTTCTTTCTTTCTTTCTTTCTTTCTTTCTTTCTTTCTTTCTCTCTCTCTCTCTCTCTCCCTCCCTCCCTCCCTCCCTTTCTTTCTTTCTTTCTTTCTTTCTTTCTTTCTTTCTTCCTCCCTCCCTCCCTCCCTCTCTCTCTTTCTTTTTCTTTCTTTTCCTTTCTTCCTTCTTCCTTCCTTCCTTCCTTCCTTCCTTCCTTCCTTCCTTCCTTCCTTCCTTCCTTCCTTCCTTCCTTCCTTCCTTCTTCCTTGTTGCACCTAACCTGTTTCTCACATCAGGCCATCAACCAGTTGGACTGGTTCTCATTGCTCTGCAACCTCACAAGAGCACAGCCCAAGGGTTTGGACCTGCACCGGGCGAAGCTGACAGCGTTCCCTTCTTACTGTAGCCGCCACCCTTCTCCACCAGGGCTTCCGGAGAAAGAGAACATGTCCGAAGGTGCAGTTATGTGGAAGACAACGCAGGTGCGCTGTCAGATTTTGACCGTGGAATTCAGGTTTTACCTGGTGTTAGTAACTGAATGCAGATGCCTGGTGGGGCTTTAAACACAGTGCATGCGGCAGGAAGATGGGGAGGAGAGCTGAAGTCCTCTTATTTATTGATTTAAATATTTTTAACCTGCCTTCCTCCTTAAAAAGGACGCAAGGAGGTTTACATAACTAAAAAACAGTATTTAAAGCTAACAAGAGTGAGTATACAAATACTGTACTAAAAAGGATCAAATACCGTGCTAAAAACATAAGCCACCCCAAAAACGCAATCAAAGCAGTCAGGGGCTGAACAATCCCAGTCACCCTCCCGCTCAGATAGAGAGTCGCCGAAGGAAAGCTGGCCTGAAGAGGAAGCCGGACACACGGCCTGAACGAGTTAGCATCGCTGATCTGTGAACTCAGGTCTTGTACCTCAGACTCTGTTGGTGTGGGAAATTTTACTACAATTACAGTCCCGTCAAAATTTCTGGCAGGGCACCTGTGTTGTAAGCTAAGAGACCTGTGTTTCCACAAAGATTACCTTTTTTTATTTCCTGCCAGATCATTTCTGGGCTGGATCTAAACGGGATCATTATGCTTTTAAAACAGACATCTTGTCTCCATTGGCGTACAGACAGATCCAGGGAAGGGAGGCTCGTGAAACGTGCCGAGTAGATTCGGAGCTACCACAACCAGGGGACTCCATGCCTCGGAGGAACTGCAACCCACGGACAGTGTGTGAGAAACCAGGGCATCCTTAGGATGCCACAAGTCTCTTGTATATTCTTGTTGCTCCAAGCAAACAGGACTGTCTTCCTGGAAATGGCAGCAAAGGGTTCGATGTCAGCGGAAATTCGAAATTCACAGGTTCTGTGCTCTGGGGCAAATAGCTTTAGAAGCAGAACTTACCAAGCGAACTTCCTCCTCCAGGCCCACCATTTCTGGCATTTATTTATTTATTTATTTGACTTCTAGACCGCCCCTTTGACTAAACGGTCACTCTGGGCAGTGGACAGCAATACAAACAAGATCCCAAAACGTACAGAAATTTAAAAAAAACACATACAGGACACAGTAAAGAGAATCACCGATATACCGTTAAATCAAAAATCAATCTGTAGATGTTAAACTGAGCTGAAAGCAGAGTGTTTAAACGATGGAATAATGTTAAAAGCCTGCTGAACTCAATACCTGCCACCAGCCAGCCCACGGTCTGCTCTGGCATGCCTTCGTACGAAGGAGAGGTTACTGAGTCAAAACAGGCAGAGAGAAAGTTTTGGGGGGGGGGGAGGAAAACATTGCAGCTGATTCAAATTCCTGCCTTCTCCCACCATTGGCAGCCTGCTGTCTGCCCCACTAAAGACAGTGGTTACCAGCCTTGCACTGGCCGTGGTGAATAGGGCAGCCATTGGTTGATTGATTTAAATTATTTTTTTGCCACCTTTCTCTCCATAGGGGACCCAAGGCCTTTACACCACAGGTAAAATAAAAAAAAATTACAATAAATATCATATTTTAAAACAATTAAACAAATATTAAGATTTTTTAAAAATCAAGTTTAAAAACAACTTAAAAACATTTTTAAAACTTGTAAGTTAAAAACCAGCATTCCTGAGATAACTGACTGCTTAAAAGCCTGCCCGAAGAGGAAGGTCTTAGCCTGAGGACAGAAGGATAAGAGGGATGGGGGGGCCAACCTGGCTTCTCGGGGCAGCTCATTCCAAAGCCTTGGGGGCCACCACTGAGAAGGCCCTCTCTCGTGTCCTCGCCAAGCGAGCTTGGGAAGGTGGTGGAACCGAGAGAAGGGCCTCCCCGGAAGATCTTATTTATTTATTTTAAATATTTATCTCCCGCCTTTCTCCTTAAAAGCCAAGAAAGCTCATACGGGGTAATATGATCCTTCACAGAGCCTGGACCCAAGCTGTATTGCATTGATAACATTCTGTTGTACAGAATCATTGGTATTTCCCCTCTAAGCTAAAAAGACTCAAATATTGTAAAAGCTGTTTTCTTCACAAAGCAGTTATCCCCCTACCCTGGGTGGTTTCGCTTCCCAATTAGGGTTTTCAGACAGACAGGTAAAATTGTCCCGTCCCCCCCCGTCCCCCCCCCCCCCCGGTGAGCCCCGGAGGAAAAATAGCTGCTGATGTTCTTCTTGGCTGAAATCCTGGAGTAGCTGCAGAAAAATCAAGGGCTAATGCATCGCTCCAGCGAAAGTCTCTTGCGGTCTGATCGCTGCATCAGGGAATCCAGGAATTTCTACCCCAAAAACCATGTCTTTGGTCAATGCTGGAACAAGTCGGTCGTTGTGGTTTATTTTGCATCGGGAGCCTGCCTACGCGGTTGAGTGTTGCCATTGCCTGCCCGGCACGTAATGGATTCTCCCCTGCTTGGAGAATCAATAAATCAATAATCAGCTGAGGTTTGCAGAGAGCCTTGGCGATTCCCTCTCCCCATCCCCAAGGGGGTCATGCCAGTTTTTAATAGCAGTAAAGCCATTAAGGGAAGAGTCGTTCCCTGTACAGAAGATGAGAAATCCAACTTGAGAGAGATGCAGATTTTGGCAGGGTGTGATGCTTGCCTGCCTGCCAGACCATCAGCTGCCGGATGTGTGTGTTCTGTTAATCACAGAAGGAAGAAAGCAGAAGGAATGCTCTGTCCCAACAGTGAAGAGGATGGAGCGTGTATTTTGCACATGCCTGGATGTGGGACACTGCGGCTTAGTCATGGCAAATTGAGTCAAAAGGAGAGACAAGCCGTATTTTATAGGACCTGGCACCTCACTGCAGGCCCCATTTCAGTTTGGAGGCCCCACTGGTTGCACAAAAAAGGCCAATGATGTTTTAGGATGCATTAACAAAAGTCAAGTCTCCAAATCCCGCAAGGTGCTAGTCCCCCTCTATTCAGCCCTGGTTAGGCCTTACCTTGAGTCTTGTGTCCAGGTCTGGACACCACAGTTCAAGAAGGATGCTGACAAATTGGAACAAGTTCAGAAGAGGGCGACAAGGATGATCAGGGGGCTGGAAACCAAGCTCTGTGAGGAAAGGCTGAAAGAACTGGACATGTTTAACCTTGAGAAAAGAAGACGGAGGGGTGATAGGATAGCACTTTTCAAATGCTTGAAAGGGAGGGGCAGGATCTGTTCTCCATCATCCCAGAGTACAGGGCATGTCATAATGGGCTCCAGTGACAGGAAGCCAGATTTAGGCTGAACATCAGGAAAAACTTCTTAGCTGTTAGAGCAGTACGACAATGGAAACAATGACCTCAGGAGGTGGCGACCGCTCCAACCATGGAGGCATTCAAGAGAAAACTGGGCCACCATCTGTCAGAACTGCTTTGATTTGGATTCCTGCATTGAGCAGGGGGTTGGACAGGATGGCCTTAAGAGGCCCCTTTCCACTCAATTAATCTATGATTCTAGAACTTTTGTGAGTTACTACGATACATGGATTCTGAAGATGTAGTAGACTCAAAAGAAGAGATTAAGCCTACTGAATTTCAGGCAGCTGGCTTCAGGGGTTTGGGTACTAGGCAACTTTAAGTTTCCCTAAGGACAAACAATCTAGACAGAAGCAGTTTGTGCTCCTGATCTGAATTGATGTGTAAATTTGCTTTGTTTGAGAACTAACACATGCTGTCGGCATGCACAGGCAGAGAGAGGCTTCGGCGCTGGTGACCAGAGCAGGCGATGAGAGCCAGGAGACCCAAGGCAAAAGAAGAAGACAAGGTGCCTCCTTGCTCTTAATATTAGAAGGGGGCATTTGGGCCATGACAGCTTCTCTGATCCCTGATTGGCAAGCTCTACTGATGAGAAATTACTCTTCCGCATGAGTGCAAAGGGTTTAGTACCCCTGTGTTCCTTGCATTTAGTTGCCTGAGTTGAGCAGTCAGGTGAGATGCAATTAATTGCAAGGTTGCATAAATTCAGAGCTTTGCTTTTAAACCCATAAAAGTCTTGCATCTCTGTTCTGCGTGGAATCCTTTGTATTGTTAGGTGCTGTCAATTTGGAACTGACTTATAGCAACCCTAATAGGGCTTTCAAGGTGAGTGAGGTATTTAAGGAGTGACTTTACCAGTCACACACACACATACACCAGTGAGATTCCATGGCAAGTGGGGACTTGAACTCAGATCTCCTGAGTGCTGGTCTTTCATTATATCTACTATACCACACTGGGGACCTCCTGATCTCCTTATCGGCTGTATTATAGCTGCATGTCATGCAGTTTGGTTATTGTAAACCAGAGCAAATCAACATTCTATAAGGCAATTCTAAAAATGGGGGCAGCCCAAACAAAAAAGTTACACCTTTGAAACTGGATTTTGGATCCGTGCAAAATTTTACACAGAGATGTAGCAGACAGTCTGCTTTTGCTCTGGCCTAATTTGGGAAGGTGTTGGGCAAAGGGTTTTTGGGTGGTGTTTTTTTTTTTAGAGATTAGGCATCCTTCAGTCCTCGAGAGACTATGGTAACGTGCCTCTGAATAGAGGGCTTGGAACAGCGTCTCGTGTGGCTGAGAAGGCCAATTCGAGAGTGACCATCCCTTCCACACTGAAGACAAATACTATCTGTCCCCTGTCCAGTTCCCTGATTTGGCTGGTTTCGGGACTGCCTCTTTGCCTCGGCCTGCTGGACAAGGGTCTCTTCAAATTGGAGAGGCCGTGATGCAACGCCTGCCTCCAGGCTGAGCGCTCAGAGGTCAAGGTTTCCCATCTGTTGAGGTCCATTCCTAAGGCCTTCAGATCCCGCTTGCAGATCTCCTTGTATCGCAGCTGTGGTCTCCCTCTGGGGTGCTTTCCCTGCACTCATTCTCCATACAGGAGATCTTTTGGAATCCGGCCATCAGCCATGCTCATGACAATGATTCTTTAAAAGTGAAACTGTGTTCCCCCTCCCCTCCATGCAGAAACAAGTGACCCTAAACACCCCCAGATTTAAAATAGCTCATAAAAATTGAAAAGACCAATCTTGCTTGTTTTGAAAGCGAATGGTTAGAGAAAAATGCTTGTTGTCTTGTTTTCCCACTGAAGTAAAAAAAGCCTCATTAAGACTGATGTGTCTGTAGGTCTCCTCAAGAATATTCACTCTGCAGAAATTGATCACATCCCATTTTGTTATTAGGACTCTTTGCACCCAGCAAGTCATAAAATTTCAGTATTTTCTTCTAGCCCTAATTTTGGTACCATTTTCCCTGTCAGAGAGTTTTGGACAGCTTGAAAACTGATGCCTGCATCTTTAAAGAGCCTCACAGGGCAGTGATTAAACTGCAGTACTGCAGTGAAGACTCTGCTCAAGACCTGATTTTGATCCTGGGCTCAGGTGGCTGACCTGATGTTCACTCAACCATCCATCCTTCCGAGGTTGGTAAATAGAGTACCTGGCTTGGAGGGTGGGCCAATGTGTACCCTGGATAATTAAATTGTAAACTGCTCAGAAAGTGCTTTAAGGTGGTACAAAAGCAGCACACTTTTATACCACTGTGCGAATTACTTTTGGAGTCCTGGGCTCATGACCTTTAAAAAGCAACTTCCCACACTGTAGCTAAGAGACTGCATGTTTGAATTGATCTCTGTGACCCTTTAAACACTAACATGTTTATTAAGATGGCAGCTTTTGCAGGAAAGCCTGAACTTCAGTGTTGATAAGGAGGCTGTTGCAGATCAAATTAGCTGCTCATCTATAATTTGCTTTATTTGCTGAGCTGAGTTATAATCCCCTTATTTGTCTGTGAGTGGCGTAAGGAGGAAGACTTGCACTTTCTGCCTGTTTTTTTGTTTTGTTTGTTTTTTATTTTATTTGTGGTGTGTGTTTTTTTGCTATGCCCGAGGACTTGAACCTTTGAGGAAGTTTTGCAGTATCACTCTCTACTTCTTAGAAACATGAACAGTGCTTGTTTCGTTGATCACTGAACAACCCGCGAGGTCAAGTTTCTTGCTGGTTCTCCCAAGGAACCAACAGGATTGCTTGCGGTCTCCCTTTACCCAAATTGTAGCTGATTGAGATCAGGAGCGGCCAAGCCATCAACCGAACGATGCATTTTTGCCGTGCCTGTCCAGCCTCTTTTTACAAGTAGGTACCTGCATGGGGAAATCCCGGATCTCTCTGCCCAGCATACAAGTCATATGGACAGGGAGGCGTCTGCTTAGAAAAACCTGCAAGGAGAACAAAGCCGTGGGGGAAAATCGGTGGAGAAATGCGGGAAGTCTTCACCTGGTATGTCAGTAACCTCTGTGCTTTGCTGACCTCAAAGGAAGGTTAAAGAGCCATGCCATGCGTACCTTGGGCTCTGCTCACATTTGATGGTGGCCTACGATTTGCGGTGGAAGGGACGTGGTGGCGCTGCGGGTTAAACCGCTGAAGCCTCTGTGCTGCAAGGTCAGAAGACCTGCAGTCGTAAGATCGAATCCACGCGACGGAGTGAGCCCCCGTCGCTTGTCCCAGCTCCCGCCAACCTAGCGGTTCGAAAGCATGCAAAATGCAAAAAATGCGAGTAGATAAATAGGTACCACCTCGGTGGGAAGGTAAACGGCGTTCCGTGTCTAGTCACGCTGGCCACGTGACCACGGAGGATTGTCTGCGGACAAACGCTAGCTCTATGGGTTGGAAACGGAGATGAGCACCGCCGCCTAGAGTCGGACACGACTGGACAAATTGTCAAGGGGAACCTTTACCTTTTACCTTTACCTACGATTTGCGGTAGACACAATGGGTTGGATTTGCTGGGTGGCAAAGAAGCCGGGAAATCGTTGGTCAGTTCCTATGAGGAAGTGAAAAACTAGCTGTGTCAGTTGAGGGAAGAGGAGAGCTGCACTTTTGACAAAGTGAGAGTGTGATCACGTGGGGAAATGGATCACAGTTTGGACCATTTATGGAGCAGTTTGGTGAGAGTGGTTTCCTGGCAATCACGTGATGTACAGGGAAAGGTTTTCCAGCCTGACCCCCATCTGTGCCCAAGCAAACAGCAGTGTGAATGTTGACAACACTAACAACATCAGTCAAGATGGTGTACAATGGTCTCTTGTGCTTTTTGGTCCAGCTGGAGGGCTTCTGGTTTTGGGGGGGCGGGCGGCGGCTGGAGCAATTCCTTGGCCATCTGGTCACATAACCTTCTCAAGCTTTGGATCTGGATTGGAAAAAAACTGGTGGATGAAACATCCCCCCCCCCCCCCCCCCGCTGTTGTTCCAAACCCATTTATGCATTTTTCCAACAGGGAAGGAAAGAGGTCAAATTTCACAGTCAATACTTTGTGCTGTTACGTGCTGTCAAGTCGCTTCTGACTTAGGGTGCAACTACACAGACAGGGAGATGTGAATTCCCTTCCATGCACTCGCTGTGAAATCGCATTAGTGGATTCAGGTCTGATCAGTTAACAGAAAGACGGAAAAACCTTGTTATTACAGCTCTGTTGAAGTGCCTGTAGGTGGCGTGGTTCAAAGGAAGTGCTTTTCCTTCCTCAGTTACTCATTTCCTCATCTTATCTTTTTTTTAAAAATTATTGGTGACAGGGAGAGCTTCGTTAACCTATAAAAAGAGCTCTACAAAAATTAAATAAATAAACAAGAGCTCTGCCCGCTGCAGAGAAGCTAGAAAGAGAGAAAGAAAGAAAGAAAGAAAGAAAATGTCACAGAGAGAGAGAGAGAGCAATCCTTTCCATATAGTACTGTGTGTAATGAGCCTTAAAGGTGGCCAGGGGCACTTTTAAAATTGTTTGTTTGTTTGTTTAAAAAATCCCTGTATAACCAAAACCACATTGCTTGAACCCATGCAGTTCAAGGGAAAAGTGTACGTTGTTTTTGATTCCTTATACAGTACACATGTTCCCGAAATAAGCAACTCGTTGGAGATGCGATGCTTCCTTGTTGCTCGTTTCTGCCTCTCAGAATGACTGGGATGGTGAATACCCACCTTTCCTTGGAGGTGGACGGAAGCGCAGCTCAGTCGTTTTTGCTTCGGCCTTCTTCTCCCACCCCACCCTGTGCTCTCTTCTTTGGAGAGTTATGTGTGCTGTTGCGCTGAATTCAACATATAGGAAACCAGCCTTAGGAACCTAGGAAGCTAATCCATATTGAGTCAGGACCTCAGTCGATCTAGCCCAGGATGGCCAGGTCTGACCACCACCAGCCTCCCAGCGTTTCAGCCAGGATTCTTCCAGCTTAGCTTAGCTGAAGATCCTTAATGTCTTCTGGTGGTCTCTCATCCGCCCACTACACACTCCAACCCTGGTTTGCTTTTGAAAGAGGTCAGAGAAGAGTTGAGTCATCCAAGGTTCCCCAAAGTAGTTTTCTAGTCTCTTCTGCCTGTTCATTTTCAGTGGGACCTGGATGTCTGTCCCAAAACCATGCCCTGTCAGCACCGCTAAAAAACAGGATGTGTTCCAGACCCCCTTTGAAACTTCTGGAAAGCGAACAACCACTTTCTCCATGTTTAATCCTTTTGTCCGAACTTGTGGCTCATTCGGACTTGCAAGAGCCATTTCACACTGCTTTAGGGGCCCCCTTGAGCGCAGTTGTTGTTGTTGTTTAGTCGTTAAGTCGTGTCCGACTCTTCGTGACCCCATGGACCAGAGCACGCCAGGCCCTCCTGTCTTCCACTGCCTCCCGGAGTTGGGTCAAATTCATGTTGGTCGCTTCGATGACACTGTCCAACCATCTCGTCCTCTGTCGTCCCCTTCTCCTCTTGCCTTCACACTTTCCCAACATCAGGGCCTTTTCCAGGGAGTCTTCTCTTGAGCACAGTGAACATGCCTTATTCAGTTGTTATGGCCAAACACTGCAAGATGTGACAGCGTGGGATTTGGGCTTCCAGAGACCTGAATAATGGTAAACTGTGTTAGCCTACCTTACATGGGGGTAATCCAGGTGCATGAGTGTTGCCTCCTTGCCTTCTGGATGTGTTTCACATGACTGGAGGGCACTTAAAATAACAGGGGCTTGGTTTCCTCGTTCATGACTAACAGCAGGCGACCATGGGACTTCTCTGGAAGGGAACTGTGGTTCAGCAAAATAAAATTTTTTTTAAAAAATGAGGAAGTGCCATTTTGGTGCTGGTCTCCAGTAAGAACAAAACAGGGTCACATCCGCTCCGGGGTCCAGAAAAGGAACAGCCGCTGTATTGAATAATGTACACATCTGTCGACATGTATTTCTTTGGTATATTCACATTTCCGCCCATGAGTCCAAGAGGGTTTCAGCGTGAAAGTGCTGGAAAACATCAGCCATTTCATATAATTTTTTTAACTAGCAGCGTCTCCATGGGGGGCGGGGGATGCCAGTTGGGACAGTATCAGATTCTGTAGAGACAGGACCTCATTCTGCCGTTTAGGTATTGGCCACAGCCTCGTCTAAACAAGGGGGACAGCAGGAAATATAACATTCTTTGATCAAAAGATATGAACAGGTTTTAATGTTCTCAGAAATGTACCATAAAATGGGGACCATTTTTCTGCGCTATCCATGACGGAGTTGTGCTAAGCCTGAAGAAGTGGGGTTTTCTCCACGAAAGCTTGCAATTTGTTTAATTTTTTTTAATTGTCCAATAAAAGGTATCATCATCATCATCATCATCATCATGTGCTGTTAGTTCTTTCTTATGGAGACCCTTTTCAAGGTTTTCCAGGTAGAGAAGACTCAGAAGTACTTTACCCTTCTCTTCCACTGGGGGCGCCCTGGGACGGTATGCAGCCGGTCCAAGGCCACACAGGCTGGCTCTTTTCTCAAGAGGCTCAGCAGGGAATCGAACTCCCAACCTCTGCCTCCACAGCCAGATACATAAACCACTGAACGACACAGTCACCTTCACCCACTCTTGGGTGGGTTGGACTTGATGGCCTTGTAGGCCCCTTCCAACTTCACTTTTCTATGATTTTATGATTTGTATTATCTTAAAATGTAGTTAGTTAATTAATTCATTTAAAGTGGGAAGGAAATTGTGAAACCTGCCCAATTGCTACAATTCTCTGTAGATACAATCCAAAAACAGAATTCAGATTCCCAAAATGTTGGCTTTCTTTTTATTTCCTTTAAAGAGTGTGTAGGGCGGTTAGACCTCCTGGGTGTAAAGAGTTATTTGAATATTTGCAAGCCAGACCATTTCGAAGAAAAGGTAAATTTCAAAAGCCATTTTGAACACTGTTTTACTTTGTTAAGTAGGAATAACTTTCCCCATGCTTATCTTCATAAGCTTTATGTGTAGAAGCTTGCATCTTAAAAAAAAAAGACCACACACATAAAAGTGGAGACTCTTTAAGCTGCTGAATTCGGTGCTCCTGGAATATGTAGCATAACTGCCCATTTAAAAGAGCAGCTGAAATCCTGCCTTGTGGTTTCGGTAAAATCAATGACATTTTCAGTGGCAGATGGTCACTTTTTCAATTTTGGGATGCATGGGAGCTGTGCATGTCCCAAAATTGTAGGAAATACAACCACATCATTCCCATCGCACAGGGAGAGTGGCAGAACAGGATTCTGACCTTGCCGGACAGCTCAGGGGTTGAGGCCTCTGGCTGCGGAGCCAGAGGTTGGGAGTTCGAATCCCTCTCCGTGCCTCCTTGACAGAGGCTGGACTGGATGATCCAGAGGGTCCTTTCCAGCTCTGCAGTTCTAAGATGATGATGATGATGAAGAAGAAGAAAGGGACAGCTTAACCTCTGCCCTCCAGTCACTATTTGAAAAAGTTGGTGGTCAAGGTTTAGACCAAGACTCCCACTGACTGGGAACTGTGGGAGTGGTAGTCCACAAAAGTAACTTTTCTAAGCTTTGCATGAAACATGGCAGCAACCAGTTTAGGCCAAACGCACCAGGATCGCTAGGAAGGGACCAACACTCGAATCATTCTCTGTACAGACAGACCTTGTTGCTTAATCCTGAGTCTTCCGATCAAAGTTCTGGGAAGTTTTGCCAGGGACAAAGAAAAGTGCTATTCTCTGTTAACAAAGCCTCTTAGCTCATCCTTGATGGAAATTTGTATTGTTTGGGCAGTGCATTTCCGAAACAACAGAAATCTGGAGCCCAAAGGAAACTTAGGGTGTGATCAGATGGGGAAATTCCTCCCATTTTGGACTGCTTGTGGCACATTCCAGTGCCAGCTGTTTCCCAGTGATCACACAATGTACAACTGCACTCCGGCCCCAATCCAATCTGTGCCCCACTTGGACCTTTTTGATCCAGCCGTAGGGCTACTCTTTGGGGTCAGGCTGGAGCCATTCCTACATGGATGGCAGGGTCCCTTTAAGGGAACTGGCTCGCCATGTGATCAGACTCGCCCCTTTCTTGCCAGCCAATCACTGTGCCCCCAAATCGCAAAGGAAAGGAAACATTTGGAAGTTGCTTTTCAACTCCACCCATCCACCAGCAATATAAAAATAACAGGGAGAGATGAGAAAGAGATGCAATAGGACTTCCATATCCGCAGGATCAGTATCGACAGATTGACTTATCTGTGGTCTAAAAATATTAAAAGAAAAATCCTAGAAATACTGTATATATTTCCAAAGGTGAAGTTGCCACAGCTGGCCACTAGAGAGAGCCAAAGACCATGCTATGTTTCGCATTGACTCTTAAAATAGTGTTTGCTATAATCCAAATTTTTCAGCATCGGCAACCAGGAGGCTTGGAACCGATCATCTGGTTACAGGAGTCCTACTGTACAGTTGTCACATTAAGGGGTATGTGTGGCTTGCCTCATTAAAGTGTAAACTGCCCAGAGCGTACTTGAAGTGCTATGGGGTGGTATATTTATTTTGCTTTCTTTGCTCTTGCGTGTGGTCCCCAGTGGCCAACCGCTTGCTTCGGTGCAGAATTCACATGCAGAATATCCGTGCAGTAGCCCCTTCCTCCTGGTGTCCTTCAGAGGTAGACTGCCTCTCAACCTGGGGGTTCTATATACCTATTCTAACCAATCCCCGTTGGCTGATCGCTCTTCCACATATTTGCCAAACGGCCTGTTAAATCGCTCCTTGAGTTCTATGTTCTGTTAAAGTTGAACCCTTTCTTTCCCCCCCCCCACCTTTAAGCCTCTTAAGATTTTTTTTAAAAACGTATGTGTTGAATGACTTCTGGAATATTTACTGACCCCACGGA
Source organism: Intellagama lesueurii (assembly GCA_037013535.1). Lineage (NCBI taxonomy): Eukaryota > Metazoa > Chordata > Lepidosauria > Squamata > Agamidae > Intellagama > Intellagama lesueurii. Next base: position 4,088,583 of record JBAJHW010000003.1, on the reverse strand, counting down.
AATTCCTGTGTACGGTGGGTTACCATAAGAGTGGCGTTAGGGATGGGGGTTAAGCTTAGAAGGCCTTGTATTCCCTGAGCCCACAAAAAATTCCAGTATTCCCTGGCCCGGTGGGGCCAATTTATTGCCAGTCAGAATACGGCAGTTCTGCTTCTCGGCATCACAGCTTCTCAGCAAAGGGCAGGCAGCATTTTTAACCTGAGTGCCTTAGGTTGTTGGGGACCAAAAAATACCTGCAGTGGCAAAACAGTTTTGTTGGAACAAATTGCATCGCATCAGCCCCTCACCTGTAAAGTAACAACGTTGTATGGCAAGTGACTGAAACTTGGGGACACGGTCCAGAACCGTTCAAACGACAGTGTCACAACGTGCCTGCCTTATACGTCTTGCTTTGTATGAATGCTGAAACAAAATTGGGGTGGAATACTGTCTCTGTGAGAGCAGAAGAAGGATGTTAAAAAAAAAAGCAGGTCCATGTTGTTTTAAGGTTTGTAGGTTTCGCCCCTTCAAATCCCTCTCTTTCTCCTTGAAAGAGAGAGAGGGAAAAAGAGATAAAAATCTATAGATCTATAAGATTTGGAGCACATTTTAAACACCTTTCTTTGACTTCATATATATTCTGAGTCTTTGCCACTTCTGCCACAGCGGCACCTTGCCCAAAATTTTTATACAGCCCCGTAATCCAGTCTTATATCTTTAAATCTCTGGTGCAAATAGAGCTTCAAAGAATCCCATGTGGAGAGGAGGAACCGGTTCACACTGTTGTTCAGAAGGACCGTTGCGAAGAGAAGCCATGTCCCCAAATAAAGAAAAATCACACCAAAACTGATGTCCATGAGCATATTCTGTATTATAGTCTACTGCAGCTGCACAAAATGTTATCTAGCGTGTTATGTACATGTGTCTGTGTACATAAATGTACACGCACACACACAGAGAGAGAAAGAGACCAAGATATATATTTGCTTTGAGTGAGGTGAGAGAAAATTGTTCACAAAACAGATGATATCTTCCACTGGAAGCCAACTAACCTATAGAGCAGGGGTCTCAAACATGCGGCCCGCGGGCCATTTGCGGCCCACCGGACGATAGTTTGTGGCCCCCGCCTTGCCTGCCCCCCCTGAAGCGCCCACGCGTCCTCTGCTGTCAAGAGTCAAAAAAAGCCTCGCCTCGCTCACCGGCTCTCTCCCAAGACAGTGCCTCTTGCACCCTCCATCCGGAACTGCAGCCTGCCAGCGAGCCCACCTGTCTGCCGGCTGGCAGGCTGCAGTTCCGGATGGAGGGTGCAAGAGGCGCTGTCTTGGGGGAGAGCCGGCGAGTGAGGCGCGCTGCCGGCCCTTTTCCCCGAGCGCCCGAGCCGCCGCCGAGCGATGCCTGAGAGTGGAGCTCGCTCCCGGCCCGTCCTCGAAGAAGAGCGCCTCCAAGCCGCCAACAGCAGCTGCCGCTACCGCCGCCTCTTCCAGGGAAGCGGCTCTCTGGCTCTCTTTCTCTCTCGGCACCCCCAGCACCAGCCCGGCCAGCGGCTGTCTCAGCGCCCAGCAGTGCTTCCTCCTCCTCCTCCTCTTCATCCTGCTTCAGCCGCCTCGGCTCTGGAGGCTGCCTGGGCTCGCCTCGCAAAGTTTGCTCCTCTGTCGTGGTGGAGGTAGCTGCTGCTGCTGAGTGCGCCTTTTTTTGATGGGGGGCCCTCAGAGGAAGGTTGCCGGACCTCCATGTGTGTGTGTGTGTGTTTGTGTGCATGCGCACGCACCTGTGGGGGCCCCCGCCCCGTTCTGTTTAATTTCGCGGGTACTGGTGGGGGCTTTTCTCCTTTGGCAAGGCGAATTCTGTGAGGTTTTTTTTTAAATTTTATGTCGTGCCCTCCTCCCTCCCCGGCTAGGCGGTCGCCGACGCTCCCTCCCTTCTCCGCTTCTTCGTCCTGCTGCTGCTGCTGGTGGTGGTAGTGAAGAAGGAGCCGGAGGGGGTCGTGGCCGGCAACGAGGGCTCGCGCGCCCCTCCTCCTCCTCGGAGCCCCAGCCAGGCTAAGGAAACTCCTGGGCGGCTTCCTCGGGCTCTTGCTCCGCTTGGCGGAAAATCTGATGCGGCCCAGCCTCACCCAGACTCTGCCTCCAGCGGCCCCCAGGTAAATTGAGTTTGAGACCCCTGCTATAGAGTGTGATAGAAGCCTTTATCCCTGTCCAAGCTAAAGGAAGTGTTGAATCCTTTAGAAGTTTGCAGTTCAGCAACTGTACCTGGATCTCTGCCTTTGAAATTCCTTTGTTCAAGAATCAGTGCCTTCAGAGCATTGACGGAGTACCCTGGGAAAATGGAGCATTTTCCCCTCATCTTTGAACGTTCGCACGTCCGATGTTGGATTTACACATCCCTTTTGTCCCTTGGATGGAAGTCTCTCCTGTTTGCTGAATGCATGCTGTGGTTCCCAACCTTGGGTCATTCCGGTGTTCTTAAGACTGTCACTCCCAGAAATGGTGGCCATCACATCTGGGGGTGAAGGCTTCTGGGAGTTGCAGTTCAAAGACACTGGGGTTACTCAAGGTTGGGAACCACTGCATTAAGGCATCACTGATATAGGATGAGAAGATTAGAAGGTGTATGAGCCTCGCGGCGCAGTGGTTAAACTGTGGCCAAAAGTCTGCTCACAAGCTGGGTTCGATCCCAGGTAGCAGGCTCAAGGTTCACTCAGCCTTCCTTCCTTTCAAGGCTGGTAAATTGAGTACCCAGTTCACTGTGGGGAGGGGACAATGTGCAGCCTCCATAATTAAATTGTAAACCGCACAAAGACTGTTTTAAGCACTAGGGTTCAGCATGCTTTGCTTTTTTTTTTTTTTTAATGAACCCCTGATGTTTGTAGGTTGCCGTATTGGCTCCTGTAATAATGCCGACCGAGTAGATATGGGGGCAGAGTTGGCATCTGGGTGGGCTATAGGGCCTGGTTTGTTGGTTTGAACCTTCTTCCTGATCCTGAGGCTGGAGGATCCTCTCGCTTCTCCTATCTAAGAGGGGTCCTACAGAGGGTTGCGTCAGCTCATCCTAAGAGGAAATCGTGGTGTTTGGTTCCTGGGAGACGTGAAGCGCGAAGAGCAAATATTTGCCCTTGTGTGTTTGTGCAATTCATAGCATATCAAATATTGAAAGATCTCGGGCGATCCGTAAACGGCCGCCTGTAAAAGGAAGTTAATGTCAGATGCAGAATTAAAACAGGCAGAGGCAGAAACTTAAATCTGATCCCGATGATGAGGTTAGCCGTTGGGCAGTGGGTTTAAATAAACATTTTGCCTATTTCTTTTTCAAGGATGAGAATTTTATCTATTTATTTTTATTTATTTAAAAATATTTTTACCCCGCCTTTCTCCTTAAAAAGGACCCAAGGCGCCTTCCGTCATTAAAAGACAAAATTTAAAGCTAGAAACAAGAAGCATACAATTACTTTAAAAGGATCAAACAAATACCACACTTAAAAAACAGTAAACAAAAGCCATACCAAAAACACATTCAAAGCAGTAAGGCACAATCCATTAAAAAAGAAAACCCACTCAGGCAGGCAGTCACTGAGGGAAAGCTTGCCTGAAGAGAAAGTTCTTCTTTGCCTGCTTAGGGAAGGACAGAAAAGATGGGGCCAGGCTGGCCTCCAGTGGCAGGGAGTTCCACCGTCTGGGAGCAGTAACAGAGAATGCAGAATTTCAACAGCCGTGTCTTCTCTAAATTACAAATGTTCTGTGTATTCTCTGCCTGTCCAGACTTTTTGTTAGAGAGATTTTTTTGGGGAGGGGAAGCTGTATTTCCCACTAAATGCACATAATTTGGTCAAAAACTGGTCATTTATTTGCATTATTTGCACGATTTTGCACAATGTGAATAAAAAGCCATTCTTGTTATCTCCTCTTGTTGAGAGTGTCACCAAATGCCTTTCCTTCTCTTGCGAGGAGAAGTAAAATAATGTTGTGGTTCCGGGTTCTTGGCTGTGAGGTCAAGAGAACCAAGGGTTTAAGGAAGGTCTCCTACCGAACCAGGAGATGCACAAATGTATCCCCTTTTCGGACTGGATGATCCTTTGGGGTAAAATACTCCAGCCAGACTGCTGACCGGTGCCAGAACATGTAACTTCCCTTTTCCGACCGTCTGACCAGCTACTGGACTGTGGAATTACTTGTCTGTCTCCCACTAAGGCAAAGATTTTTTTTCTTTTAAAAAAAATCATTTTTCTCATTCAGATACAGTATAAGTTACAAGTATGCAGTTACTTGAAAGGTACATTCTCTGTCTTTTTTAAAAAAATGTATTTTAAAACATTTTAAATAATTTTAAGCTAGTGCTTTTTTAACGGTACGTATTGCATGTTTAATTGCATGTTCATGCTTTAACTTACCAAGTTTTTCGTTGTGCTGGTTTTGAAACTCATTTTGTAAATCGCTTTGAGTTGCCGCATTGGAAGGCAATCAAAATATAAAGCAAATGTGTCGCTCCAGAGTGAGTCATCCCTAGAATAGATCCAGATGATTAGGGATAGAGGAGAATTTTAACTATCTCCTTGAAAGCCACCTTGTGGCATCTCCTGAGACTCATTGTGAATAAAAAATACAACTTACACAGAGGATTCACACATTTGTCACACTTGACAGGGCATCTCAGAAAGACAAGCTGCACACAATTGGCGTCCCCATGTGGAAATCTGAATATCCAAAATAGGTACTGTTGGGGGGGAAATGTACGCAAACATGCTTGGAAAAAATGTGCATTACAGAAATGTGTAAATAAATGCACATAGTAGAATTTATTAAAAGCCTAGACAATTTTTTTTTTTTTTGCAGAAATGAAAAACAGGTTACTGTTAGCTGGTAGAAAATAACAGCAGGAAGAAAGTGAAGCTAGGATTCAGAAAAACACAATAAAATTGAGTCAGAGAGCTTTTTGCATTCCTAGTTGTGACTAAAAGCTGCCTTGGTTTCTTTTTAGGAGAAAAATAGGATTACATTACATTATATTACATTACATTAAAAATGTCATTCCTGTGGGTGGATCCACTCTTGGTAGAACAAACAGTCCAAAATCCTGTTGTGTAAATGACATCTCCATAAAAGTGATGATGTCAGCAGCAAGGAGATATTTTTGGTGATGAAAGAGTTCCTTCTTCCGTCCCAGAGCTCCCACAGCTTGTGCCCAATGAAACTGATTGCATGTGAGTCTGATGAGCCACTGGCGCGAAGTAGGAACTCTTTCGTTGGTGAAGATTGGCCCACGAAAGCCATCCTTACGCAGGCGTAATTTACGCAACAGGATTTTGGCCATCAGATGTAGGCCTTTATGTTTTGCAGGGTAAACTGCTTCCTAAAGTCTTGCACGGAGTAGCAATACCCTGATTCCCTTGTGCTGGAGACTGGCCTCATGTTCCTCCCACCCACCCAGCCAGCTCTCCCTTCTTTTGGGGAAATTTAAATCCGACACTCCCTTGCATGGCATGAAGAAGTCACACCTGAGGCTACATCTCCAGAATCTCCCCTTCTGGACTACATTTCCCAGAATCCCCCAGCCAACATGCCCCCCAAAAAGGTAGCTTTTCCAACTCTGAACTTGGCAGGCATCGACTGGTGGATTTTCCCACATTATATCCTGTGTCTGATTTAACCTGTTTTCTCCCTGCCGTGGACAAAACTCTGCACCCACGCCAGCCGGTTGTTTATGCTGGCGGAAAAGACTCTTGTCGTCCCAAAAGATAGCTTTTCCAAGCCCAGCTGAAATGCTTTGTGTGTGTCCTACACTCTGTCAAGCGTGGTGTAAACCTTTTCTCTGCCGGAAGGAAAAGTTTCTTTGTGATTTGTTTTTTAATCAAAGCCGCACGTTGTTCTCGATCGGCCTAACCCAGCCGTCACCTCTCGCTCACCTCCCATGTGATACAGTTAACACACCGGGATGTCTCCATGATGATGAACATTGTAGGAAGCAGGGGCCAAAAGGAGACGCACACACGCATACGCACACAGTGCTCATTCTGCTTCAGAAAGTCCTGAGCACCCTGCGAGAAGGGGTTCAAGGTTCCCAGGCACCTTCTGGAGCTCTCTAAAAACCCATCACAGTTTTCCTGACTCCAGACTCTCTGTTTAATTGACGTCCACCGACTATCAGCTTGAACGACCTTGCAAGGTTGCCGTGAGGATTCAATTAGATGTTGGAGTTTTGTTTGCAATCTCACAGGCTGCCTCTGGTTTGAATGACTGAGACGGACTTTTCTGGACTGGGCAACTGTCAATCGATCGGGCACCCTCCTGTCTCTGAATTCAAAGAGAGCCCAGCCTCTCTGCTGACTGCTCCTTTCTTTCTCTTTAATTGGTTGTAATTCGGTTTGTTGTTTGCTGTTGATCTGTTCACAACCGTAAGTAATTGAACTTTTTTCTTTCTCCTACACATGTCTCAGAGTGAATGATTGAGACTTTAAGTGCCGGTGAATGAGAAAGGGGTGGACTCTCTGGGGAATTTGAAGCTATTCTCCTCTGTGAATCTCTGTACTTCTGCTATGTAGCAAAAGGAGTTTTGCCAGTTTTAAAACGCTGCAACATTACATGTGCTTATGTATACTGGGACTCTTTGGAGGAATGGTGAGGTAAAATATATGGTAGATAAACAGAGGCATGTGATAGTTGTGGTAGCTCCATTTTGGCTGGATGTGTAACAGTATGAATCAGAAAAAAATATTTGGAGGGGGTTGGACTTGATGTCCTTAGAGGTCCCTTCCAACTCATGATTCTATGATTCTACGATTTCTAGTTTTACATCCGGCGTTTTTCTGTGAAAGCATTTTTTCTACACACACACACACACACAAACTGGACTTTGTGCAGCAAACTTTGTATTTTTCCCAGAAAACTTTGCATTTTGTATAGAAAACCTTGTGTTTTGTGCGAAGTGCAAGGTTTGTGTGTGTGTGTGTGTATGCGTGTGCTGGTGTTTGTGGAAAACTTGCTTCTTAAAAAAAGGGTTGTTGCCACTGAAAAAAAGGGCTAATCCACTCTCATACAGGAGTATGAGATGCAATCGTTCTCCTTTATTTTTTCAACAGGGTGCCTTGATGTGTTGAGACGTCCGTTTCCCGTTAGAAAGAGAGGGTTTGCATGTATTCACTGCATCCTTAACCGTCAGCCGGAGTGGGTGTGCGCTGCAGGTCCACAAGACCAAAACGACCCTGTTTCCCCGAAAATAAGACCTAACCTGAGAATAAGCCCTAGTATGATTTTTCAGGATGCTCGTAGTATAAGCCCTACCCCCAAAATAAGCCCCAGTGAAGTGAAACCCCGCCCTCCACCATTGTGCAGCAACCAGAAGATGATGACATGACTGTGTTTGAATCAATGTAGATGGTTGTACATGAAAAAAAATAAAACATCCCCTGAAAATAAGCCCTAATGTTTTTTGGAGCAAAAATTAATATAAGACCGTCTTATTTTCAGGGAAACACGGTAGTTAAGGCATTAGGTAAAAGGTAAAGGTTCCCCTTGACATTTAGTCCAGTCGTGTCCGACTCTAGGGCGCGGTGCTCATCCCCGTCTCCAAGCCGTAGAGCCAGCGTTTGTCCGAAGACAGTTTCCGTGGTCAGCCAGCGCGACTAGACACGGAACGCCGTGACCTTCCCACCGAGGTGGTCCCTATTTATCTACTCGAATTTGCATGCTTTCGAACTGCTAGGTTGGCAGGAGCTGGGACAAGCGACGGGAGCTCCCTCCGTCGTGTGGATTCGATCTTACGACGGCTGGTCTTCTGACCTTGCAGCACAGAGGCTTCTGCGGTTTAACCCGCTGCACCACCACGTCCCATTAATTAAGATGTTACGGAACATTAAATTGGCCCACTTTAAGCCATCTCCTCCCACAGGGGTTCAGGGGAATAATGGCCAGATTTAAATAATGAAGCAATTACATAATCGTTAGCCCTTGGCTGCAAAACAAAGGTAGCCCCAAGTGGCCTTGTGGGCCCCTGTGGATTTCACTTTACCACAGTGATGCCTTGTTAACTTGCTTGTTTTAAGTATTTGATTTTTAAAGCAAGTAGGAGAGAAAGAAAGAGATAATAATGAGTGCGGTGAGCGAGGGATCGTGTTTGATTGAACTGGGAAGGGTCACTTTGCTGGGAGCGGTCTTGCTTAAAGTGACCGTTCTGATTACTCCAGCCCAAAAAGGTCTGGGTTAAGAATTGGTTCACAGTTTCTTGTACATTGTCTGGTTGCTGGAAAACATCTGGAACTGGATTGTGCTGCAAGCGATCCAAAATGCAAGCTATATCATCATCTGATTGCACTATCATAGAATCACTGAGTTGGAAGGGGCCTCTTAAGGCCATCCAGTCCAACCTCTTGCTCAAGGCAGGAATCCAAATCCAAGCAGATCTGACACAGGGTGGTCCTGCTTTCTCTTGAAGGCCTCTGGCATTGGAGCACTCAACACCTCCTGGGGTCATGGGTTCCATTGTCGTACTGTTCTAACAGTTAAGAAATTTATCCTGATACTCAACCGAAATGTGGCTTCCTGTAACTTGAGCCCATTGTTGCGTGTCCTGCACCCTGGGATGATGGAGAACAGATCCTGCCTCTCCTCTGTAGGGCTGTCTTTCAAGTATTTGAAAAGTGCTATCCTATCTCTCCTCTGTCTTCTTTTCTCAAGGCTAAACAGGCCCAATTCTTTCAGTCTTTCCTCCTAGGGCTTGTTTCCATTATGTTTAAAGCTGTTTACTCGGGTCTCCTCGCCATGAGAAAGGCAGCCTAGAAATGATACAAAACAAATAAAATAATAACTAAATATGAAGTAGGTATCTCCTCTTCCTTTCCTGCCTTTGGAAAGCTAGCAGGTCAGCATGACAGCTGGACTTGAAACCTAGTTCCTACAGAGCTGTCCGGCAACTTTTATGGTGACCTAGAGCTGGCTGGATAGCTCACTGGATAAGGTATGGCCAGTTATTGGGAGTTCAATTCCCCACTGGGCCTGTCTGGGAGAAGAGCCAGCCTGGGTGGCCTTGGGCCAGCTGCACACAGTCCTAGAACTGCCCCCAGAAGAAGGGAAGGAGGAAACCACTTCTGAGTTTTCTCTACCTGGAAAACCCTGAAAAGGGCCACTATAGGTCAGAATGGACTTGATAGCCCATGATTATTATTGAAAATTTTGAAAATAAATAGATGGTTTCCCTTTGATCTTTAGAAAGTGTGTGTGTGTGTGTGTGTGTGTGTGTGTGTGTGTGTATTGAGGAAACTGTTCCTCTCTAAAGCATCTGTTTGCATTGGGGAGAAATGTACTATTAACCCCAAGAGGGGCCATTCATTCCGAATGGAAACAGCAGCTTCATCATCATCATCATCATCATCATCTGGGACTCTGTTCAGGAGCACTGCAGAAGAGGAAGGGGTTAAACCTCCTCTGCCTGCTTGTTTTAACCTGTAGTCATGATCAGCTCTTACTCACAGCACCTTCACGGGTGTTTTTAAATCACACACATTGAATGGGACGACACAAGTCGGGATTCTGTTCTCCTTTGGCTCCTGTTTTCTGCTGACTCGTAGGTTTTTAATCTTCCTTCTCTCTTTTAAAATGAAAATGGGTCAAGAAAGCTTTTTGTGGTTTCCTGGCAAAAACTGGGTGCCCTTTCCTAAGACGTCTTTATTTAGCTAACTGGTGGCTTCCTTTTATTCTCCTCCCAGCTGTGTTCTGTTGACAACCCTGCAAAGTAGGTCCGGCTTAGAGGGAAAAAGCGAGAGTCTGGCTCAGGGTCACCCAGCGATGTCTGTGGCTCAGTGGCATGGCCCTTTCCAACCACTCTGGCTCTCCTGCTTACGCGGCGAGCTCAGAGGATGGTACAGTGCTCCTGAGAATGGAAGCTCCATGCAGACAGAGATGTTCTTTATTCAGCTCCCTCGTTGCTAAAGCCCTCTGTTAGATTCTTCTCTCGCTCTCTTTTTCTTGTATAATAATACAATAACCACGTGTAGGTAAAGGTAAAGGTTCCCCTTGACATTTAGTCCAGTCGTGTCCGACTCTAGGGCGCGGTGCTCATCCCCGTTTCCAAGCCGTAGAGCCAGCGTTTGTCCGAAGACAGTTTCCGTGGTCATGTGGCCAGCGCGACTAGACATGGAACGCCGTTTCCTTCCCACCGAGGTGGTACCTATTTATCGACTCGCATTTGCATGCTTTCGAACGGCTAGGTTGGCAGGAGCTGGGACAAGCGACGGGAGCTCACTCCGTTGCGTGGATTCGATCTTACGACTGCTGGTCTTCTGACCCTGCAGCACAGAGGCTTCTGCGGTTTAACCCGCAGCGCCACCACATCAAGTCAAGTCCATTCTGACTTATGGCGACCCTTTTCAGGGTTTTCCAGGTAGAGAGGACTCAAAAGGTGGTTTCCCATTCCCTTCTCCTGGGAGCATCCGTGGACTATACAGCTTGCCCAAGGCTACCCAGGCTGGCTCTTCTCCCAGGAGGCACAGTGGGGAATTGAACTCCCAACCTCTGGCTTCGCAGCCACAGACCTAAACCACCGAGCCAGCATTTAGCTTGTATACTGCCCCATAATGCATGGCAGTTTACAAACGAGAATTCGATCAAATAAAGCACAATATATTGGATTTCCTCTTCTTGCATCCTGGAGAGACGTCCCATTTTTCCCCCCTTAGCTCCTGCTTCTCGTGGCTGCTGTTGGGTTTTGTGCCAGCAGGATGTGGTTATCTGGACAGGCCAGATTTACTGATCCTATCACTCTCGCATTGGGTTTCATGCTTGGCACCCAAGTGGCTGGCATCCTTCCTTCCGTAGCTTCTTTGTCTCACCTCCGTAGTGGGTCTTGCTACCTTTTGTCTCTCGAGGCAGGCGGATGAGGGTCCTGGGGTGCAGGGAGTGGACGAGAGAAGCCGTTTTCTGCTTCAGAGTCATGAGATGCCTTGGCGTGTGAAGGTGGTCTGTCTGTCCGTTGCCTTGACACGCGTCTTGATCTCAGCAGGCTGCTGGACCTCTTGAAAGAGAACTGTGGTGAGTAGCTCGTAGGCGTGGTTAAGCTGGATTGGGATCAAGGAGCCTGATCTTTGTCTTTGCGATATATTCTCTCTCTTTGCTTTTTAAAATCGGTTTGGTGCTAGTTCGAATCTGAACTCTTTTTTTTAACCTTGGATGTAGGTAGAGAGGCAAGGCCTCGCTCGTTTCATGGCCAGATTCCTTGTGAGGGTGGCCAGGAATTTCCTGGGACATTCAACAGACATTTTATGCAAAAGAAAACCCCCAAAAACCAAAAACCCAGCTTCTGCACAAAATTGCCTGAGATTTGTGCAAAACGATGTAGTTCGCAAATTGTGCGAATTTGTCCCAGGTTCGGATGTCGTCTTCCTTATTTTATCATTTGAAGCTCCTGAATGGGTTGTCGGCATTTCCTTAGCCGTCAGCCAGCCCTCCTCTAGTTGCTTTGTTCCTGTTTTTCTTTTCAACGATTGAGAGAATGTTATTTAATGCAACTTATAACTCCCTCCTGCTGGGGCGGAGAGCTCTTTGCTCACTTGCAGCTGGAGACAAGGAATCTTGTAGGGCTTCAGTGATCTTCTTTGAGGTCTTATGGGGTGCCCTGGGACTGTGTGCCACTTGCCCAAGGCCACCCAGGCTGGCTCTTCTCTCAGGAGGCCCAGTGGGGGATTCGAACTCCGACCTCTGGCTCCACAGCCAGATACATAAATCACCAAGCTATCTAGCCAGCTTAAACAGACTCTGTCAAGTCAATTCTGACTTATGGTGACCCTTTTCAGGGTTTTCCGGGTAGAGAGTACTCAGAAGTGGATCACCGTCTCCCTTCTTCTGGGACTACTGTGCAGCTTGCCCAAGGCGACACAGGCTGGCTCTACTCCCAGGAGATGCGCCGTGGGGGGAATTGAACTCCCAACCCAATAACTAACCCTCTGAGCTATCCAGCCAGAGCAGAATGTTTAAGGGGAACAGCAAATTCAGTTCCTGCCCTCTTGCCAGCTCGCCAGCTCAAGCTGAGGGGCAGGCGTACGGCCGGCTGCCTTTTCTTTCCAAAAGTGTCAATGAACCAGTGCTTCAGGCGATGAATTACCACAGAGAGGATGGTGTAATTTTTGCGGCCGCGGCAGGAGGTAGCAGTCGGGCACTGAAGAAGAAGCCCGGTCATGTCCTCCCTCTCCCTCCCACCTCTTCCGAGACACTTGATAATGCGACTTCCACACAAGGAGGAAGCCATGGATGTATCAAAAGCACAATGCTGTCATTGGCAGGAAGGGGTGTGCGCGTGCGCGCACACGCCTCTGCTGGTGTTAAAAATGCTTGAAGAGCAGCAGCAGGAGCTAAACTAGATCCGCAGATTGAGGAAACTTGCATTTCATGAGAACGTGGCTGTGTTCCGGGCAACTCATTCTCCAAGCTAAGTCCCGTTAAGGGTGAGTATTCTGAGGGGCTGCAGCTCAGAGGGGGGTCCACCTGCTTTGCACCCAGAAGGTTCCAGGTTCAAACCTGGCCCTCTCCAGGTGGAGGTGAGTTCTGATGTGAAGACCCAGAGACTCAGTCCCGGGAACCGATGGGGAAGCTCTCAGCCTTCCATTGCGCTGGCCGACAATTCCCATCTTCCCTCATCAGTACATTAAATGTTTCACCAGCAAGAATTTGGGAGACCCAGCGTGGTGTAGTGGATAGGGCAATGGGCTAGGACTCGGTAGACCTGGGTTCGAATCCTTGCTCAGCCAAGGAAACTCACTGGGGGAATGGAAGTGGTAAATAATAATGTAATAGGCATGTGCTGTCAAGTCACTTCTGATCCTTTTCAGAGTTTTCCAGGACTCAGAAGTGGTTTCCCATTCCCTACTTCTTCTGGGGTGGCCCTGGGACTACCGTGCAGCTGGCCCAAGGCCACCCAGGCTGGCTCTTCTCTCTAGAGAGGCACAAATGGGGCATCAAACTCCCAATCTCTGGATCAGCAGCCAGAAATCTAACCACTGAGCTATCCACCCAGAAGTGGTAAAACGACTCCTTAAATATCTCACTTACCTTAAGAGCCCTGTTAGAGTTTCTACAATTGAGTTCCGACTTGATGGTACATAACAATCAAGAATTTAGTTGAAAAGAGAGAGGAAAGATCCAGGAATAATTCAGATTTTTAGGGAAATTTACTTTGCTGGACTAAAACTCCCAGAAGCCACTAGCTGGCCAACCTTATTGGCTGGTGTTTTCTTGGAGCCGTAGGACAAGAAGTAGCTTTGCGGCCCCCCATCTCCTCTCCCCCCTGTCCCCTTTACACACACTCACAAACCCTTTGCTGTTGTCAGGCCAGATAAATGGATGCCTGAAACTCCCTAAGAGCCCAGCAGAACTTGGTGGACCTTCAAGAAGAACATCTGGAACCTGTGTTTGCCACAGCTGGCATGCACGCCAAAAGGGTTAATTCCAGTGTGAAGTGTTACACCCTGTAGAACTTTTTTCTGTCTTCTCTGGGGTATATTTCATTTTCCTTTCCCAACGCAAGACTGACAAACTGAGTATCCCCAAAGGTCTGGTTTTCCTTCTTTTATTTTCCAAACACACACAAGAAAATGTGTGCGTTCTTACTTACAAAACTTATATTTACAAGATCGAGCACCATATATCAGAAATAGACAGATAGACACTTAATTAAGGTGAGATGCTGTAAATGTATGAAGATAAGAACTCTCTCTTGGATTAGTCAATAAATCTGATAAATCAAACCATAAGCAAAATACAATCACGTCAGCATAGGTTTACAAAATAAATTCTTAAACCTGCCCTCCACCAGAGTCTCTCCCTTGTCTATGTACACCCTCGCCTTTTGCTAACACTCCCAGACTGTTATTTATTTTCCTTTTTATTCGTTCTTATCAACTCGTCAACTGTCAACCAATTTTACTGTTTTACTCAATTACTTAAGCTTCGTGCCTGCTTCCAGCATCTTGCTATAGAAATTTTCTATTCATTTTGCTAGGCTAGCAAGTCACAATTTTTGTTAAGTGTAAGGCTGGCAAATTGCCACTTAAGCGGATAAATTTAAGCGTTGTTTTGATTAATCCAAACTTGTCTTTGGAAAACGTATGCAGTATAGCCTCTGCAACTTAATAAAGGAATATATTACTCATGTGCCAATTTCCCACATCAGTAAATATCATCTGCTGGTTTTACAGATATGTTTTAGCATTTTAAACAATATGAGCTACGTTTTAGTTTACAAATACCGTCATGTATCCTATGCATAGTTTTACAAGGCATCATTTACAATCTTGACATTCTGACACACCTGTTCTTTCTCTTTCTCCGTTGATCTCTAAGAGAAAAATACTGTTTTTTTAAGAAGCTGCCTTATTTATAAATGAAGCCAAAGGCTTCTGTTCAGTATCTCATGCTGTAGACACAACCAGGTGCCGAGGAAATCCAAAAAGTGTGAGCACGAGCTGTGTCTCATTTAAAAAGTAAGTTTGTGACATAACCTCATGAGCTCCCAGTTTTGGCCCTAAGCCCAGAGCTCTGCATTTGAGGAAGTTTATTTGTGTTGTATCCATTTATTAAAGCAAGATTCTAGCCCTCAAGGATAAGCCATGATGGAAAAAATTTGTATGCAAAGCACCAGTGAAGATTGAGGCCGAAATCTTGCTGCTTCGCCTAGTAAGTCACAACTAAAGTAGGTCCATTGAATCAGTAGGGATTTGAGGACTAAAGTAAGTACTGCTGATTCCATGGGCAAACTCTACTTGCAACTTACTACACTAAGGAACAGGATTCCAGCCTGTGCGTGTGTGTTTGAGTGTCTTAAGTAACTAGATGCCTGATTCTCCGAGGTAAAGTCAGTAACCTGCACAGAGCTTTCTTATAGCTCATCTCTATACTTGGCAGAAGCAGAATTAATTATGCAGATATGGTAATGGACAGAAGCCTGTTAGAGACATCTGACAGTATACGTTTAATTGTGCTGTTCAGGCTTGAAATTTTGTGTGTAAAGAGTGTTAAAATAATTAAGGGAGGTATGGAAGACATAGGCTTCAAAATGAGGAATGGCTGGGATGAAAGTTATACAAGGGGTGAGTTAATCCATGAAAGCTCACATCGAAATATAACAGTTAGCCTTTAAGGTGCCACAGACCTTTTGTCTTTTTACTTTTTACTTTTTGTTCTTTTCTTCTTTGGATTTTGCCTGATAAATGGTGACTCGTTAACCAGCAGTGGTTTGCTGCTGCAGTTTGTTGTTGTTGTTGTTTAGTCGTTAAGTCGTGTCCGACTCTTCGTGACCCCATGGACCAGAGCAAACCAGGCCCTCCTGTCTTCCACCGGCTCCCGGAGTTTGGTCAAATTCATGTTGGTCGCTTCGATAACACTGTCCATCCATCTCTGTCGTCCCCTTCTCCTCTTGCCTTCACACTTTCCCAACATCAGGGTCTTTTCCAAGGAGTCTTCTCTTCTCATGAGATGGCCAAAGGATTGGAGCCTCAGCTTCAGGATCTGTCCTTCCAGTGAGCACTCAGGGTTGATTTCCTTCAGAATGGATAGGTTTGATCTCCTTGCAGTCCAGGGGACTCTCAAGAGTCTCCTCCAGCACCACAATTCAAAAGCATCCATTCTTCGGCGGTCAGCCTTCTTTATGGTCCAGCTCTCACTTCCATACATCGCTACTGGAAAAACTATAGCTTTGACTATGCGGACCTTTGTTGGCAAGGTGATGTCTCTGCTTTATAAGATGCTGTCTAGGTTTAAGATGCTGCAGTTTACACCATTGCATTTATGCTAGCATAACTAATTTACAGGGTTATGAGAATGGGCATGCTTTTGAGCGACACCACACTCTGCTTCCCCTTCGGCCTCTGGGCCTCTCCCCTGAGTCTCCCTGCATCTTCCGTGACTGAACATCGATGTCACAAGGCTGCCCTCTACTGGTGCGGAAAAACGATAACAGGAGGCGTGTTTCCAAATGGAAGCACATTTAATTAGTAAAAAGCCATGTGGTCCCTCCAAAGAAACACAGTCTAAATGCAGAAAGAGGTGATGCCTTTATTGGGCCACTGCAAAAATTAAGCAGACAGCAAGCTTTGCCTGGGATTAATAACTATGAAACTTTGGAACAAAGCCTGAGGAAGATGGATTACCATCAAAAGCTCGCTATCTACTTATTTTTTTTCAGTAATCCAATATAGACATTGCCAGGTTCAACATTTGCGTTACATTTAATTAGGTTTCTTCCAAATTCCCAATTTGTGGCCAACAACCTGCGTTCCACCTGAATCAAGCTACCCCATTTCAATGTTTGTTCAAGAGCAAGGATCTTAGTTCAGCTGTTTAAAAGAAGTAGAAAAATAAGGCAGTGGATTGTAATCCATAAACATAAATGCTAAATAAATCTGGCAGTCTTACATCTTAAGTCGTATAAAACTTCCTTCTTCCTTTTGGTTACACCAGAGCAGCTTAACATGACTTTTCTCTTTGAAATTATGTCCGCAGTCATTTTGACCAGACCTTGCAAAAGTTAGTTTTTCAGGGTAACAACGCCCAAACTAGAAAAGTTACTCTCTTTTTTTGCACAAGTACCAGTTATTATTTTGAGGGAGTGGGAGGAGAGCTCCCCCATAGGCCACACTGCCTGAGGGGGATGCTAGGTGTCCAGAAATGTAACTTTGGGGGTCTTTGGTCGACGCAGGATTTCTGTGTCCATCTAGTGAACTGGAATGCTAAGTCACATGACGATGATCCTGTCCCGCTATCTGGAAATTCTGGGATGTGGTTATTCTCTGAAGTTGTTACAATGATCAAATAAGGTGTGTCACCGATACTGATGCACAAGAACCAGAGAACTGTCTTTTCATTCTAGGAGCAGAATTTCTGGCATAGAGACTTCCTTCTTTATTTCTTTGTTGAAGCATTGGAAGTGGCTGAAAATAGCCATATGTTGAGGGGGGGCAGGTGTGGCCATCATCCCACAGTTGGCCCACACCTGGGAGAAGCGAAGGCATGATGCTGTGAATTCCTTGCTATTCTGTTCAGGATGACTTTGATCCCAGCTCCGGCTCCCCCAGAAATCAATCTAAAAAGAGTAACAGAACTGCTTTACTGAAATGCTTTAAAATAGTTCTTGATGTTAGTTTTACATTTACAGCTATTCATTTTATTTGGGGGTAATTTTTTTATTTTTATTTTTTGGTCCTTAGATAGTGGCTTTCTCCACCTCAGGTACTGTAAATCACTATTGCCTTTTAAAAGTGGAATTTTTTTAAAAAATGCAACAAAATATACGTAAAAACAGGTCCCCTGGTCTTGAGGCAGTGAGTCCCAATTCACTGTGGCTCACTGAAGGCGCTCCTCTTATTCCCAGGGCGACGGACCCTAAATATGTTTCCGAATCCAGATCTCAGAGGATGGATGGGCTGCTTTGAGAGAAGTATATGGTGCATCTTCAGCTGTTTGGGATAGGACTACTTTCATTTCACATGCCATTTTTGTAATACAGTGGTGCCTCGCTAGACGATTGCCTCGCAGGACGAGGAAATCGCTAGACGATGCCTTTTTGCGAGCGCTACTGCGCTTCGCAAAACGATGTTTCCCTATGGGGAATTTCGCTAGACGATGAGGTTTCCCCATAGGAGTGCGCCGACTAGTGGTCAAAAGCTGTCAGTGCAGCTGTCAGTGCATTCCTATGGGGACTCTCACTCGCTAGACGAGGTTTCCCTATGGGAAATTTCGCAAGACGACTGCATTTTCCCTTGGAACGCATTGAAGCGATTTCAATGCATTCCAATGGGAAAACGTGCTTCGCTAGACGATGTTTTCGCTAGACAGCGATCCTCGTGGAACGGATTAACATCGTCTAGCGAGGCACCACTGTACTTTCAATCCTCAATATTAGGTCTGCATCTGTTCTCGGTCATCCCAGAGTGCAAGACATGTAATAATGGGCTCAAGCTACAGAAAGCCAGATTTCAGCTGAATATCAGGAAAAACTTTGTACAGTCAACCCTCGACTTACGAACGTAATCCGTTCCGGAAGGACGTTCGTACATCGAAAAGTTCGTAAGTCGAAATACCATTTCCCATTGAAATGCATGGGAACGGAATTAATCCGTTCCAGCATTTCAAAAAAATACCAAAATAAAAATAGCAAGTCCCACGCTGGGACTGCAAAAAAAACCACACACACACACAAAAACCACAGAAACATATCCCCCCAGTCCAAATCCACCCTCCAAAACCCACACAGAAAAGTTTTTTAAAAAGGACTTACCAGTCCGAAGCCTGCCGGGGCTCCGCTGCCTCCTCCGCGGCCGGGGCGAGCGGCCAAGCGCCCGGCCAGCTCTAGCCTCCCGGCGCTGGGTGAGCGCTGCCTCCAATCGCGGCGGCGGGCGACCCCAGGGAGGTCGAATTTCCCGCCCTTTCTCCCTGCCTTTTTGGCTTTGGAGGTCTCAAACGGCTTCCTCCGATGTCGGGGGGAAAGCTCTTTGAGACCTCCGAAGGCGCCGATCGCTCCGTTGGCATTGACTTGCGAACGGAGCCTCGTTCGTAGGTCGAGGCTCAGTTCGCAAGTCGATGTCAATTTTTTCCAACGGAGCCGTTCGTAAGTCGAAATGTTCATAACTAGGGCCGTTCGTAAGTCGAGGGTTGACTGTAACTGTTAGAGCAGTACGATAAGGGAACCCATGACCTCGGGAGTTGGTGGCCACTCCAATGCTGGATACCTTCAAGAGAAAAGTGGACTTGACAGCCTTAGAGGCCCTTTCCAACTCCATTATACTAAGATTCGATTATTCTTTTTTATCTCCCGCCTTTCTCCCAGAACTAGGAGCCAATATGGATCACAACATAATTCAAAATAAATAAAAAAGGAACTTACAAGAACTTTAACAAGTTCTGATATTAAAGCATAAGTATTTATAACTTTTAAAAAATGTCACTTAGAATAATCATAAATTAGGGCTGTACACGGATTCTCTTATGTGATCTAAAGGCCAGTCTGAAGCTTTGGAATGTATCCCAGTTTTATCTGGAATGATTTGGTTTGAGTCTTAGATCTGAATTGATTGGTAAGCCTCCTGTTGTCCACTGGAAGACCAAAATGGCTGTAACTTTTCTTTTTGGCTTTTAGACTGATGCAAATGAAATCTGAACATGAAATAGACCCCAAAGAAGGGGGTAAACCTGCAAAATTTCAGACAAGACAGCTTCAGGGCATGGCTTTCTAGATACCCTTAAATTTTGCATTTTTAGAAAAAAGGAACGAGAGGCATTGAAGTCAATTGGGCTCCACCAGATTCAGATTGTGCTCTAGACACACTTTGATTTGTAAATTTGCTTCACTCCACCCTGGATCCAAATCTGGCCCTTCCTCTTCGATCTGGACTTCGTACGAATCAGCCCAAATCAGGCTGGCTGATCTGGGTCCAAATTCAGGATTTCTCCAAAGTCAACGCAACGCCCGGATTAGAATTTTAAAAATTAAGGCGTCTAGGACATGACTGAAACCTCACTGTCTTTAAAAAAGTCTTTGCCAGGTATGGGGTTAGAGAAGAACAGAAAGGGTGGAACGGAGAGCTAAGTACAAAATGCTAATGGTTGACCCTCTTATCCACAGGTTTTGGAGGACGCCGCCGGGTTTGAGACTGAGCACAGCCGGTCGTTTGGGATATGGATAACTTGACTGTGGCCGCTGGTGAAAAGGTCTCGTGCACCTACCATGAAGAGTTTAAGCAGATCCTGCTCCCTGTGGTCTACTCCCTGGTCTTAGTGGTGGGGCTGCCCTTGAACTTCATTGTCATCGTCCAGATCTGGTTCTCCAGGAAAGCCCTCACCCGCACCACCATCTACATGCTGAACCTGGCTGCGGCCGACTTACTGTACGTCTGCTCTTTGCCCCTCCTCATCTACAATTATTCCCAGAAGGACTTCTGGCCCTTCGGCGATTTCACTTGCCGCTTGGTGCGCTTCCAGTTCTACACCAACCTGCACGGCAGTATCCTGTTCCTTACCTGCATCAGCATCCAGCGCTACCTGGGGATCTGCCACCCTCTGTCTACCTGGCACAAAAGGAGGGGTAAAGGGTTCACCTGGGGAGTGTGTGGGGTGGTGTGGTTCGTGGTCACCGCCCAGTGTCTGCCCACGTTCATCTTCGCCTCTACGGGCATCCAGAGGAACAGGACGGTCTGCTACGACCTTAGCACGCCGGAACGCTCTGCCGACTACTTCCCGTACGGCATCACCTTGACCGTCACAGGCTTCCTGATCCCCTTTATCTCTATCCTGGGCTGCTACTGTTGCATGACCAAGATCCTCTGCCAGAAGGATGAGATGATCGGCTTGGCGGTCCGCAAGAAGAAAGACAAGGCCGTCCGGATGATCATCATCGTCGTCCTGGTTTTCGCCATCAGCTTCTTCCCTTTCCACCTGACCAAGACCATGTACCTGATCATCCGCTCCGTACCGGGAACGTCTTGCTTCACCAAGCAGGCCTTTGCCATCACTTACAAATGTACCCGGCCTTTCGCTAGCATGAACAGCGTCCTGGATCCCATCCTCTTCTATTTCACCCAGCGCAAGTTTCGGGAAAGCACCAGGCACCTCTTGGATAAAGTCAGTACCAAATGGAAGCACAATTCATGAAAGGTGGACAGTGATAGAGCGCAGAACCTGTTCTTCTGCCCTTGAGCGAAGGAAGGGTGAGTGATGCTCCAGCTTCGTGCCAACTCTCAGGCAACCTCTCTTGCTGTTGAGACCCTCGTTGCTCAGAGATCAGTCTGGCATGCCTAAGAGACTAACGAGCTCACTCCGGTTGCCACCCCAACCCCTTGAGAAGACCTCGGCTTCTTCAGGGAAGAAGGAGAATATAAATAATAGATCTCTGGTATGTTCCTCTCTCTGTCTCTCTTGGCGTTATGGTTGGTAGAACCCTCCGTCTTGGTTTTGGAGATTCCAGCTCACCCAACAACCCTCCGCATCTTATGGGTTGCCCAAGGGACCAAGAAGAGCAGAAGAAGAAGATGCATAGTTGCATCAACAGAGAGAAGGTGTCAAGCAGACGTGTTCACCAAGAACATCGAGATGGGACGATTAAGTCTGACTGGCCAGTGAGAAAACTCCCTTAAGTAAACCCCGTGGGGGTTCCGGATGGGGCTTTTTCATGACATAGTAGTATAGCTATTCCACTGAGTGGCCTTGAGCCTTCAAGTCTATCATTAAATGTGTGGTTTCAGAACTTTACACTGAGTTGATCTTTTGAGTAAAGGTCTTCAACGTACTCGCAAACTAACGATGAAAACTGGAGAACGAATGACAGCCCTTCAGTGTGTCAGGCCCTAGAGACCTGGGGCAGAGTTTGGTCCCCCAATGCATTCCAATTGGGTGAGGTGCTGCTGAGGAAACAAGGCGTTCTGGAGTCCACGCACACACCTTGTTTCTTAGACCAATCAGTATTTATTGGCTTAATGCTGTTTCTGTGGTCCTTTGACTCCTCACCCCTGACTACCGCCATCTGATCCCATCATTGGTTGCGATGCAGTCAAGCTGGAAGGTTTAGTAAACATCCTTCCTGGTAAACAGGGAAGGTCCTAAATCTTGTGAGGTTTGTGTACTCACCATCACGGCCACCATAGAGCCCGGGAAATAAACTGTGGTGTGGAATTTCCACTTGCTTCCTGGGAAGAAATTAAAAGACTTTCACCCTTGTAGTACCGGAGGGGGGAAAAAAAATCTAATATTGCTGCTCTACTCTTGTACTCATGGACTGTTACATTCATATGTTGTTGTTATTGTTGTCGTCGTTGTTTTGACTTATATACTACCCCATAGCACTTAAAACACTGTCTGGACGGTTTACAATTTAATTAAGCAGATTACACATTGCTGCCCGCCCCCCCCCCAGCAAGCTGGGTACTCACTTTTCTGACCTTGGAAGGCTGATACAACCTTGAGCCAGCTACCTGAGCCCACTGGGATCGAACCCAGGTCATGAGCGGAGTCTTCACTCCAGTACTGCAGTTTAACCACTTTTATCAGTGTCTTTCAGCTGTATATTTGGGAGGTGGAATTCCCAAAAGATGAACTGCTGAAGAATGGATTTTGTAAATGAAACTGTAAAAAAAAATAATCATGTAAATGCATGTTCTCCTAATACATTGGTTTCCAGTCCTTGGGTCAAGATGTAATACCAAGGTGTAGACTGACCAAGGGTGGGTAGAAATGAGAGCATAAAATATATGGCAAAATATTAAGATGTGTGCCCCAAAATCAGGGTTGTGGGGGAGGGGGGAATCATTGGTGGACTAAAATTCTTGGCATTCTCGGTCAGTTCTAGACTAAAAAGTAACTTTGTCCATTTCTGCCCCAAATGCAAAATGGGTCTTTGTTCTAAAAAAGATTTAACATGTACTGAGTCGGAATCATTGAAATAGATTTAACTGACTGAACCCCTTTAAGAAAATAAAGATTAAAACTGCCTGGTTGGGACATCACTTCATGCTTGCATGGGCCATTTTTTTTCCTTACAAAAATGGTTTTTAATTTGAAAAGGCCCTCTTGTGCCCCCAGTGGCCAAATATATGTTACAGTTTTAAAAAACGGAAGCGTGTGAAGCACCAAGGAGATGTTTTGAACAACAAAAACCCTTTAATTTTTTTTAATGTATATATTTTTAAGGTCTGGGGTTACTAGGGGGTTGCTGGGAGAACCCCTTTGAGCGTTGTGGGGGGGGATGTAGCTAGTGGGCTATGTCCAAGACTATAATAATTATGGGTCACCTTTTTTTTTCTGACTTTTGATGGCAGGATCCCAAGATTTTCTAAAGAAGTGGGTTCCCATTCCCTCTTTCTGATGGTGCTCTGGCACCCATTTGAACTTTGCCGAGGGATGCCCAAATGGCAGGGCGCATAGCCCGATCAGCCATGCATGCTCTGGGTGACCTCAGCAAGCTTTTCTGCTGGGGGGCATGGTGGGGCTAAAGCCATCTCACTCCTGGCTCTGCGACAGGGTGCTAACACTAAGTGCAAATGAGCTATCATTGATAAGAATGGGGAAGAGTAGAAATTCATTAATCTTCTTTTCACTTGGTGGAAAGAAACATGCAGTGGGAGGAAATAACTAAAGATTTTTCTGCTTCTATTTATTTCTCCGTCATTCCAATCACTTTTCACTCAGTGGGTGGAACAGTCAGAGGCGAGTTTGATCCGCTGAACAGACGATGGCCTCTCTGTCGCATCAAGGCCCACGTATACGGACATACATATACAATCACCCTGCAGAAAGATACACATAGATATGGACCTTGGACTGCTAGTAGTGATACCAGCATGGCTGCGTGCAGCTTGCACATCCGTGCCTCCTCTCCAGAACCAATTTTTTTTTTCTCAGCCAGTTTCAGCAAACACCTAATGGTACCCGAGACTCTGAGCCATCAACAGTTTAGACCATTATCCTGTGATACACCGTGCGATTGAGGAAGGGTGACCCCCATAAGCATTCCCTTGGTTTGTCAGCCTCCCCTGTCCATGCCCGGTCTCACACCGCTTGCAAGTTGGGTTGGACCACCGGTTCCATGATCAAAGGGAGTTTGCCAGAGTGGGCATATGCTGCAGATAAGTTACTGGCCTCGAGGATTAGAAAAGTCTAGCTAAGAATAATCATAATGTGCTCTCAAGTCAATTGACTTATGGCAACCCTTTTCAGGGTTTTCCAGGTAGAGAATTACTCAGAAGTGGTTTACCATTCCCTTCTCCTGGGGCCACCCTGGGACTGTGCAGCTTGCCCAAGGCCACACAGGCTGGCTCTACTTGCAGAAGACATAGAAGGGAATCGAACTCCCAACCTCTCACCGCAGCCAGATACCTAAACCATGGAGCCAGATAAAAGTCTAGTTAGTGTCCTGGGAGGGGGGAAAACTCCTTTATTTCAGGTGGCAAAACATTTATCTGGTGAAATAACACCACGTCTGTAATGGTCCTGCATGGGTCAGTTACTGATGTGCCAACACAGTGAGAAGACAGTACAGCAGTTACAACGTTGAGCTAGAACTGGGTTGACCCAGGTTCAGACCTCCCACTGTGTACTGAAGTTTGCCCAGTGGCTTTGGACCAGTCTACCTAACCTATCTCCCAGCCTTGTCACAAGGATTAGGTTAGGGGAAAACTCTGTACACTACGGCAAACACTTGGGAAGGAGCAAAGAAGAAATCATTGTTGCCGAGTTTTGAATTTTGGGTTAAATTCCTCTAGCTCTGCAGCAGATGTGCAGGGATTCATGGAACAGAACAGCTTCAAGCTCCCTGGATTAGTCCACCAATTTTTCTCATTAACTGACAGTTACAGCCTCAATAGGTCATTCTGAGACATTTGTAAGAGAAAGAATAAAAAACATTTTCTTTACTTACAGTTATGAAGAGATCAAACAGCAAACTGATAAACATGACTGCTTTCAACAACAGACCTCAACAGAGTAAAGACACAGAAAGAGGCACACAGAGCTCTCTTTGAATTCAGGGGCAGGGAAAGTGCCGTTGACAGTCCCTCCCAGGCAAACCTACTTAAAGGCAGCCTGCAAGGTTGTAAACATTCCAACAACTAGAGCCCAAATGAAAGAGATTTGGGAAAGGTTTTTAAAGTTTGTATAATTAAATTCTGTTCAAGAATAACTTATCTTTTTGCTGGTTTGGGTTGCTAATGTAGCAGTCAATGGAACCCTATTTTTAACAACACCATGGAAAAGAGAGCGTCAAAAGATGAGGTTGTCGAACTTGAAAATTGTCCTCACAGAAACAACTGCTGGTTTTCGGGGTTCCCAGAAGGTGTGGAAGGAGGATAAATCAGCCAGGATGTTTGGCTTTGTGTTCCTTGAAGCAGCCACAAGGGTATTCCCTGGCTTGTTAAATTAAGAAGAGTAAAGCTCTTGATATAATTGCCGGACCAATCTTTTCAAGGTTTGTGTTTCCAATTCGGAATGTTGCTGGAGGGCCACTTAGAGACTTCACAGAACCACGCTGAGGAGCATCTATGAGATGCAGAACTTAAGTTCCCGTCAGGGTGTGGAAGATAATAATCTGTCTTGGTGGAAGGGAAAAAGAGGATTCCCAAGGATGAGGCTCCTTGAACCACCGGCACTGGAATCCGGTAAAGGGCATTTAATGAAAAGCAGCAAGGAGATTCACCATGAGTGGGTCTGAGACCCCCAAGAAAGGATGGAGTGGGGGAAAGATTCTGCAAGAGAAAGGGTCCTTAACACCCACCCCCACCCCACAGGGCATCTCCTGACCTGTCCCAAAAGGTTTTAATAGAATCACAGAATCATAGAAAAGTGAAGTTGGAAGGGGCCTACAAGGCCATCCAGTCCAACCCCCTGCTCAACGCAGGAACACCACCAAAGCATATCTGCCAGGTGATTATCTAAGTTTTTCTTGAATGCCTCCAGGGTTGGAGCACTCACCAACTCCCGAGGTCACGGGTTCCACTGTCGTACTGCTCTAACAGTGAGGGAGTTTTTCCTGATATTCATCTGAAATCTGGCTTCCTTTAACTTGAGCCCATTGTTGCGTTTCCTGCACTCTGGGATGATCGAGAACAGATCCTTCCCTTCAAATATTTGAAAAGTGCTATCGTATCACCCCTCAGTCTTCTTTTCTCAAGGCTAAACATGCCAAATTCTTTCAGCCTTTCCTCATAAGGCTTGGTTTCCAGCCCCCTGATCATCCTTGTCGCCCTCCTCTGAACTTGTTTTCTCCTTTGCTTACCTGGTAGGGGCCAGAAGCTGGAAAAATGAGTTGTATTGGGACATAATGCTGCTCCAGTCATTTCATAACCTTTTCTTAGCTGCTTATAGGTCCTCTGCAAATGTAGGCACTTCTGGATTTTTTAATCCCTCTATGCTGCTATTTTATTCAGCTTCCATTTTATTAACTTTAGCAGCTGTACTATTTTTATTTATTTATTTATTTATTTATTTATTTATTTATTTATTTATTTAATTCTTTTTACTCCACCTTTCTCTTTAAAAAGGACCCCAGGCCGCTTACATCATGAAGAGACAATATTTAAAAGCTAAAAACGGTGAGTACAGTATACAAATATAAGAAAAGGATCAAACGAGGACCGCACTAAAAGTTGGCAAACCAAAGCAACACCAAAAACAGATTCAAAGCAAGGAGGCATAACACTCAAATTTTAAAAAAAAGTTTGTGTGTGTGTGTGTGCGTGTTGAGACCAGAGACTTTGGATCACTCCCTCCTTGGTTTCCAGTTGTTTACACTTGATTCATCAGGGCATTTCCTTCCTCTAGCTTGTGTTATGAGAAGCATCTGCTGATAAACTAAATCTGTGCGTCCCACAAACTTTGGAAACTGAACTTTGCATGTAGGAGTTTGGAAAAGTTACTTTAAAGACTACCGCGTCTGGAATCCCCAGCTGGCATCCTGGCTAGGAATTCTGGGAGTTGTGGCCAAAAGTAACTTTTCTATGTTCTGCCCCCTCCAATTCTGATCTAAGAAAGGAGGATGGGTGCTCCTGTCATACCCACGATTCTGTTTTCCAGAGACAAGAAATGATGAACCATTAATCAAAATTAATGCTGAACCATTAATCAAGATCAAACGTTTCACCTTCTCAGTTGAATCTAGAGTTGTAAAATCTCTGGAAATTTTGAACCTGTTTTTTTCCCAATTTTTCCAGCTTTTTTCCCAGGTCTTCCCATCTCTAGTTGAATCTTATGTGTTTCAGTTGATGCCAGTCTTAAACCGGTTCCCCAAAATCTCTTTCTTCCTGAATGTGGCATGTTGCTTTGGTTTGCTTTTAGCTGCTAATAGGAGTCGTATAGATTTGTGTTTTCCGGACTACAGAATTGCTGTGATCCAAAAATATAAACCTGTACATCCCCTAGCGCTGGTTGTCCTTGCCAGTAAGATGGCTTAATTATCCGTCCTGGGTGCTATAAACAGGGTAACTCTGGTCCTGCAGCTATGAACATCCCAACCCCGAGCCATCTGAAGTCAGTTATAATTCATCCATTTTCCCATTTTTTATCTGGCAGAATGAGAAAGAGTTTTGCACATACCATCCTTATTTAAATGTTTGACCTCATATTTCTCCTTATTTTTTCCTCATTGTTTACAATACTCTAGAGCTATTTGCATTGAGCCGTTGATTATGCCTTGTTTAACTTTATGCTTTTTTGCGCTTTGCTTTCATCTGAGCCAGGAGAAATTTTGCACTTGGGTTCATGGGGTCTTTTCTGCCTTGAAAATCTAAACCCAGTTTGTACATTGAGTGGCATCAGGCAAACCCAACGTGTGGCCCCCTCCCGTCCTAACTTAAACCAATCTATATTTGTGGCGCCTAACCTGTCTCTTTACCTTAGAATCCTATAATCATGGAGTCGGAAGGGGCCTCTAAGGCCATCAAGTCCAACCCCCTGCTCAAGGCAGGAATCCCAAGTCAAAGCAGATCTGACCTTCAACCGCTGCTTCTTTTGTTCACCAAAATACATCAATACATGTGACACAAACCCATCTGCAATAATGCTGTCCTTGCCTCCAAACCCCATGCTTCTGTTCGGCATTCCAGTTACATTGTGTTGCTACTATATCTCCCGTCATCCCCCTCAGATTGGTGAAGGCCACTCCAAGCTGACAGAAATTCAAAACAGACTTTCCACTTCATGCAGTTCTAAGGTGATGGTGATGATAATGTCCAGATCTTTTTTTTTTCAACTGACCCATAATATTCTGTACCTTCTTCGTGAACTCAGTTTTGTGGAAGTGAGATGCTCTCCCTTTAAATTCATTTTTGAGCCTTCAGCTAAACCTTGTTGAGAATGCAAATACCGCTATCTTGCTTCTGATCAACCTGACTTAGAAGAGGTAGTACCATATTATGTGATATATGTAGGCAATGAATGAGTATTTCAGCATATGCATATATGTAGGCATGGAGTAAATCTTCCAGTTCCGAAAACTTGGAAGGATGTTACACTTTGCTTGGAGCTTCACCTATAGAAATAACTGGCTCCCTTGGTCAACCTTTTTCTCTGTCTTGCCCTTTCTGTGTATTATAGTTAAGCACTTATTGAACGGCTTTGCTATATTGTATGCTTGTTGGGGCAGGGAACAGTATTGTTGTAACTTATCCTTAGTCCTTCCTAAATAAAAAAATTCTGTTTGCCTGTCTATGTCTTCACCCTGTTTTGTTGTCTAGCCCTGTTATGTACAACTGCAGTTAAATAGATGACCAATAATCTGGTTTAGAATCCATCAACATAAACGGGAAATTGCTCTGGTGCTTCCCATGGCTTTTTCGGTAAATCAGTTT
This sequence comes from Intellagama lesueurii, assembly GCA_037013535.1. Taxonomy (NCBI): domain Eukaryota; kingdom Metazoa; phylum Chordata; class Lepidosauria; order Squamata; family Agamidae; genus Intellagama; species Intellagama lesueurii. The sequence continues at coordinate 4,060,310 of JBAJHW010000003.1, read as the reverse complement.
GATTCTCAGGGTTGACTCCAGTAGATCACTCTCATGACAAGACTTCTGGAGCAAAAGACCCGTGCATTAGAGGAGAAAGATCTGGGATTGGATGGGGAACCAGAGGTACAAATTACTCAGTTCTTTGGTGGGGGGGGGGGGCGCACCATCTCCAGTTTAAGTCCAATGTCCTGGCCGTCATGCCAGCCTGAGCATGCACCTTCTTGTCTGATTTCCGAAGCTGAGCAGATCTGGGCCTGGTCAGTGCTTGGGATGGGAGGTCAGGCGGGAATTCACCGGGAATCTCCAACAAGGCTAGAACAGGATCCTACCTAAAACCTGTTGTGCATCGCCAGTGGCAATACAGGGATCGACGGACCAATCATCTTACTTGGCCTAAGGCAGTTTTCCTCTGTTCCTACCTCAAAGGGAAGTTTTGAGGAGTGTCCACTTTGAGGATAAAATGTTCCACTAGCAAGACCCACTGCCATTTACTCCTGAAATGACAGTCACTTTTCTCTTTCTCAGGCTCCATGTGCCCGACTTGAACCACCACAATCACACTGCATGGAAATGTGGAACAGCATCACTCCTGCTGCTAAATGTGGCAGCAGGGGGTGCTGTCTCCTTACTCCCCGGGTGGCCAGTTCTGCTGTGCCAGTCCGACGATGGCCACAGGGAGGTGCTGTGGCTCATCAGGCCAGTTAGACCAAGCAATTTTGGTAGGCCACCCCCCCCCCCCCCGAGCCCATGGCTCCTACCAGAGGTGTAGCTTCTCTGTGTGCACAGGTTAAGGAGAAAGGCGGGGTAAAACTATTTTAACGAAATAAGTAAAATAGAGTAGTCCTGCCAGGTGCCTTTGCTTCAATTCCCTTGGTAACCATTACCATTGGCAATGTGAAAAATCCCCTTTTATCTGCCTGTCCTTGATCAGAACCTGGACCTTCTGCCTGACCTAGGCTACATATTTATTCCAGCCCCTACAAAGCATGACCCAGCTCACTAGCATATCAAGAAAGAGTATTAACTCATTCTTCTATTGTAGTTATTGTTAAGTGCTACATTGGTGCCTCCCACGTACGGTGATCCTATGAATGAGTGATCTCCGCAACGTCCCTTCCTCAACAGCCCTGCTCATCCCCTGCAAACCCAAGCCTGTGGCTTCCTTTAGGGAGTCAGTCCATCTCATCTTTGGTCTTCCTCTTCTCCTGCTGCCTCCCACCTTTCCCAGCTTTATTGTCTTTCCCAGAGAATTCTGCCTTCTCAATATGTGCCCAAAGTAGGACAGCCTCAGTTTCAACATTTTTACCTCTAGAAATAGTTCAGGCTTGGTTTGCTTTAGGACCCACTTGTTTGTCTTTCTGGCAGTGCAGGGTTTCCGCAAACTCAAGAAAAATCTCAAGAACACGGCTAGACAGCCCGAAAAACCTACAACAACCATCGGAACCCTGCCGTGAAAGACTTTGAGAATACATTTTCCGCTAACTCTCCTCCAGCACCATATTTCGTATTTGTATAGGAGTTTACATTTACCTAGATGTAAACTGGATGTGTTATGTGGTGCTCCAGGTATATGAGAAGTTCTAGGAGTGGCTTACCATGTCAATACCCTTACTCTCACTGAGTTTCCACATTAAGCTTGAGCTCACCTGAGTCCCAGTCTGACATGCAAAGTAGCACATCACACCAGTTCTTTTGTTGTTGTTTAGTCGTTAAGTCGTGTCTGACTCTTCGTGACCCCATGGACCAGAGCACGCCAGGCCCTCCTGTCTTCCACTGCCTCCCGGAGTTGGGTCAAATTCATCTTGGTCGCTTCGATGACCCTGTCCAACCATCTCGTCCTCTGTCGTCCCCTTCTCCTCTTGCCTTCGCTCTTTCCCAACATCAGGGGCTTTTCCAGGGAGTCTTCTCTTCTCATGAGACGGCCAAAGTATTGGAGCCTCAGCTTCAGGATCTGTCCTTCCAGTGAGCACTCAGGGTTGATTTCCTTCAGAACAGATAGGTTTGATCTCCTTGCAGTCCAGGGGACTCTCAAGAGTCTCCTCCAACACCACAGTTCAAAAGCATCAATTCTTCGGCGGTCAGCCTTCTTTATGGTCCAGCTCTCACTTCCATAGATCGCTACTGGAAAAACCATAGCTTTGACTAGGCGTACCTTTGTCGGCAAGGTGATGTCTCTGCTCTTTAAGATGCTGTCTAGGTTTGTCATCGCTTTCCTCCCAAGAAGCAGGCGTCTTTTAATTTCGTGGCTGCTGTCACCATCTGCAGTGATCATGGAGCCCAAGAAAGTAAAATCTGTCACTGCCTCCATATCTTCCCCTTCTATTTGCCAGGAGGTGATGGGACCAGTGGCCATGATCTTCGTTTTTGGTAACTTAGCTCTTTGTATTTTTTTTAATGGAGGCAATAACTACTAGGAGAGAAAGGAGGCCTGAATTACTTTTGTATGGCTCATGAAACTTTTAAACATCAAATATGTAGGCCAGTCCCTATTAGGAAGCAATTGCCCAAATGTTTCCCTGCTGTGGGACACCCTTCTGTTGTGGCAAATATTGCAACTCATTGCACAACCAGTCTCACAAAGAGTGTGAGACCAGGCATGTTATGGAGGGCATCCCAGAAAGAGGAAACATTTATATGTGGCTGCCGTTCCACAATCACATAATGCAACAGGATCCTGGTCATAATATTGCTCACTTACTAAGAAAATCACACACTCCACAGTACACATGGGCACGAACTGTTGATTCGGTGATTCGTGCCAATTCGGTTATTAGCCAAACAGGCGTTTGGTGCTTCCCATCCCTGTCTCCTCCAGCAGGTGCCGACTCGGAGGCAGGGCCCACCGGGGCCCTGCCTCTGAGTGGGTGCCTGCCGGAGGAGGCGAGGCTGGGAAGCACCAAACACCTGTTCGGCCGCTAAACAAACCGGCACGAATCACAGTTCGTGCCGATCATGGTTTTTGTTTTGCTTCCTACACTGGAGGGAGACAGGAAAACCTCTGGTGGACAGAGCAGAGACACAGCTCCTGGACCATTCACACAAACAGTGCTCTGAGGGCCTGACTCTCTTGTAAAGATGAGGGCCCTCCATAGCAGGGTCAGCTCAGGCCCTAGGGGAAACCAGACGATGCCCCACCTCTGGGTCAGGTTAACCCCAGCCATCCAGCTCCCACCTGCCTCCTTAGTCGAGGCAGGATGCCGGCTGCTGTAGGTGTGAATTGCCCACACTGATGGCAATGCCTACCAACCACCGTGGGCATCAGCGCGCCTGTCCCTGCGCATCTTCTTTCTTCCCCAACGCCTTCTTAAACCTGTTTTTCGTTGTTTTCGCTACGCCTACATCCCTATGGTTTGCTGTGACAGAGCTTTACCCAGAAGCAGTCGTGTTTAAAAATAAACGCTCTTTAGCCTGGGCATTGTTCTCCTCCATGTGCGCTCAAATCTCTACTTCGCCACAAAGAGCATGGAATTTATCGTGGGACTGTGGTGGAAGAAGAGCGGCGAGGACTCGTAAAAACCACCTGTGTGACAGTTCCTAGCCATCACTCAACCAGGGTGAATACAGAAACAGACAAGTTGCACAAGAAGCCAAATGTTTTCTTTTACCATCGTCTCCAATAGCATGATTTCTGTAGTGCCTGCAGCATGAATGGTGCTTTATAAAGAAGCCGGCCCTTCTGGCAGCTGACACGGCTTGGGAATATCACACCGCTTCAGGGGGAATGATCTGCATCGTTGATAAAGGAGCTGTGATTTGAAAGGGAGTTTACGTTTTTGTTGTTAGTTATTTTTCCTTTCCGTTCTGTCTTTTATTTGTCATATTATTGTTTATTATTAACATTAATAAAATAAAATAAATATATATTTTTTTTTTTTGGTAAAAAAAGATAAAGGAGTTGTAACTCTCTGGGCTTGCGTAAGCCTGGAGCAAAGAAATGTTTCATATGGCAATAATTCTGAGATGACCAGAAAGACGAACAAGGGGGTCCTAGATCAAATCACGGCGTTCCGTGTCTGGTCGCGCTGGCCACGTGACCACAGAAACTGTCTTCGGACAGACGCTGGCTCTACGGCTTGGAAACGGGGATGAGCACCGCACCCTCGAGTCGGACACAACTGGACTAAATGTCAAGGGGAACCTTTACCTTTACCTGAGATCAAATCAAGCCTGAAATCTCTCTGGAGGCAAAAAGGTTGAAACTGAGGTTCTCCTAGTTTGGGCACATCCTGAGAAGGCAGGATTCTCTGGAAAAGACAATTATGCTGGGAAAGGTGGGAGGCAGCAGGAGAAGAGGAAAACCAACTACGAGATGGACTGACTCCCTAATGGAAGCCACGGGCTTCAGTCTGCAAGAGCTGAGCAGGGCCGCTGAGGACAGGATATTTTGGAGAACGCTCATTCATAGGGTCGCCGTAAGTTGGAGGTGACCTGGCGGCACATCACAATAACAACAAACTGAGAAAGCAAGGGCCCCATAACCTGTAAACGTCCATCTTTGTGGTCTAAGGTCTTATTGCCACTTGATCTAGTCCACAAAAGCTGATGCCAAATCAGCGGTTCTAGAAGGTCGCTGGGTCCTTTCTGCTGAACGTGGCTTAAGAGGGCTTCTTGTTTCTCTCACCACGATGACTAGAAAGTTGCTTAGCATTTGACCTTGCCCGTTGGCCAAAGTCAAGGAAGCCCACAACTCTGGACCGCCGGAGGTCCCATCACTTTGTGACCCTGCAGGATACAGAAAGGGTGCTCAGATGGCCCCATTCTGGGGTCACTCGTGCTAGCATTGCAGTAGAGTCGCTAAAGGAGGGAAGGCGTGCACGCTTGCAGGAGCTCTGAGAGAGAAGCTGGGTAACAGGAAGGGAATGAAAGTGAATATGGTAAAAGCAGCTTGTTGTGCTCTTAGCAACATTATTTTCTGCAATATAACCTCCCAGATCCCCCCCCCCCCCAACAGCTTGGACTCCTGGTGGGCCAGGCTTCAGGCTGGGGTGGTGTCTCTCCCTTTTATGGCTGGGTTGGGCAAGGTCTCAACGGCTCAAGGGTTTAGATCTCTGGCTGTGGAGCCAGAGGTTGGGAGTTCGATTCCCCCACTGGGCCTCCCAGGAGAAGAGCCAGCCTGGGTGGCCTAGGGCCAGCGGCACAACAGTCCCAGGGCAATCTCAGAAGAAGGGAATGGGAAACCCCTTCTGAGTGTTCTCTATTTGGAAAACCCTAGAAAGGGTCGCCCTAAGTTAGAATGGACGTGATGGGACACAGTTATTAGCTGGCTGGCCAGCTCAGTTATTTAGCTATTTGGCTGCAGAACCAGAGGTTGGGAGTTCAATTCCCCATTGGGCCTCCTGGGCGAAGAGCCAGCCTGGGTGGCCTTGGGCCGGCTGCACAACAGTCCCAGGGCTCCCCCTAGAGGAAGGGAAGGGTAAAGCACTTCTGAGTGAGCATAATCTACCAGAAAAACCATGAAAAGGTCACCATAAGTCAGAATTTACTTAACAGCACATGAGTATTATTGGAGAAGGTCGGAGGGCTGGGTGCCAAATTTAGCCTCCAGCCTCTGCCCCAGGACATTCCAGGTCTGGAAATGGCCAGAAAATGCTCTTTTTTAACAACAACAACAACAACAACTCAAATGGGTTGTAACTGGAAGGGCACTTCTGGGTTGTTCTGGGAGTTTGGGAGTCTTTGAGAAAACCGTTCCCACCACTGCAGCCTTGGTTGCCTGCCCCATGCTGTCCCTAAACATCATGTCACCTTAACAACTCCCATTCACACCCATACCCACCTTCCCTTTGTAGAAGGAAACAACTTGATCACACAAGGGAAGATCCTGTTTGAGTCGTTCTAGCTAGTGAAAACGTAGAAACCCCCGTGGCACGGGGGAAACTCCCAAATCAGAAGGCAAAAGGGTCGGGCTGATTTACATGGGCTTTTGCATTGTACAGTCAGTAAAAAAAGTAAATAACATAAAATGAATCGAGCCCTTGTATCTTGACATATTTGTCTGTGTAGCCGCACCCTCAGCCACTGCAGCTGCCTCGGTTGCCCCCTCTGCCTCTGCCGGGCTGGGTATCCGCATCCTTTGGACGTGGTTGCAGCAGATCCCCTGCGAAGTATTTTCAAGGTAGGCGGCATATGAAAGGGTAGTTGTTTGCCAGGAAAGGCAACAGTTCCTTAAAAACCTCCCCAGCAGAGCTCAGGTGGTCAATGAGTTACAGAGGGAAGGCGGAGTGAGGCTCTGCTTCCCAACCCAGCTCTTGCATTTTAATGCATTTTCTCGGCTGGGGGTATTTGCTGGTTATATTGTAACTCAATCCCAGCTCCCATAAAGGCTCCTCCTGGGTCTTTTACCTGGGAGGGGAGGGGAGCAAGGGGGCCGTGCAGTGATCAAATCGGGGCATGTGCAGAGGGGGGAAGGCAGGTTAAGAGATTACCTCTGGCTGTAAAACGAACTGGTTATAAATTCGCAGCCACTCTGGTAAGCCCTCACCAGCACCCTTGAGCTGACATCTTCCGGGCTTGTTGGATTACATTCTCCATCATCCCCCAAAAAACCCTTGATGCAGGTGATGGGAGTTGCAGTCGTAAGCTGTAAGCATGCACAACTTTTGACACTGCACAATATGTTTGCAGAACATTGGGCATGCCTGTTGAGGTATCAGCCAATTTCTTCACTTGGTGGAGTTCGTGGTGACCCATGAAGAATGAGTTGGAACACCCGGCTGCAGAGCCAGAGGTTGGGAGTTCGATTCCCCCTCTGTGCCTCCTGGGGGGAAAAAAGCCAGCCTGTGTGGCTTTGGCAAAGCTACTCAGTACCAGTACTCAGTGCCAACCTAGCCGTTCGAAAGCATGTAAAAATGCGAGTAGATAAATAGGTACCACCTCGGTGGGAAGGTAACGGCGTTCCGTGTCTAAGTCGCGCTGGCCACGTGACCACGGAAACTATCTTCGGACAAACGCTGGCTCTACGGCTTGGAGACGGGGATGAGCACCGCGCCCTAGAGTCGGACACGACTGGACTAAATGTCAAGGGGAACCTTTACCTTTACCTTCCTCAGTACCAGAGCACCCCCAGAAGGATGGAAGCGGGAACTACGTCTGAGTTCTCTACAACTACGGTAGAACACCCTGCAAAGGATCACCTTAAGACAGAACCAACTTGATAGCATGCCATTATATTATTAAGGTAGTCTTAACTTTGGAAACCAGCAGCCTTTTAAAAAAGATGAGAATTTTTGCCTTCATTCAATGGGGGATGAAAATGAAAAGGTCATAAAATAATAATAATAATGTGCCATCATGTCAATTTTGATGTATCACAACCCTTTTCAGGATTCCTATGTAGTGAATACACAGGAGTGGTTTACCATTCCCTATCTTCTGGGACTACTGTGCAGCTTGCCCAAGGCCACCCAGGCTGGCTCTTCTCCCAGGAGGCCCAGTGGGTGGAATCGAACTCCTAACCTCTAACCACTGTGATACCTAGCCAATTTAAGGGATCATACTAAATACCCAAAGCAAAAAAGTGGCAAACCCTTGCAAGTTCTCTGGATGGCTCAGGGTGGCAAAAATCAGGAGCAGATATACCGTCTTCAATTCGGCAAAGATCTCAGCTTTCCTCAAGCCAGTGCCTCCCAGAATGTTTGGACTGCCACTCCCCTAATCCCACAGCCAGATTATGGGATTTGGAACCCAGCTCATCTGGAAAAGACCAGCTTGAGAAAGACAGATACAGCTGTTTGCCCGTCTGCAAACTCTTTCTCCCCGACCAGGGCCAGCCGTGGAAGGTGCCACGTTTTAAATGAACAAGGGTGCAGCAGAAATCTACAGATGAAGCTTTTTCCGTGAAGGAGAACGACCACACATGGGTCTAGGCATTCTGTTTCATGTCTCATGAAAGCTCAACTTTTATGCATTTAGTAATATTAGAACTGCAGAACTGGAAAGGGACCCCTTGGGATCATCCAGTCCAGCCCCTGTCAAAGAGGCACAAATGGGGAATCGAACTCCCAGCTTCTGGCTCCACAGCCAGAGACGTGAACCACTGAGCCGTTCGCAGGCCCTCTGAAAATGATCTTAAATTGCTCTACCAGGTGGGGGTGGGGAAGATGCCTTTTTAAGGCTTGGCCATTTCAATGCACGCCTCCATCAGAAGCACACTAGTTTTCTAAAACAAGTAAAGCAGAGTATTTCTTAAAGAACACCTGGCAGTTTTGTGGAGTCTTTCAATAATTTGACAGAGTGAGTGACTCTTCGCCTTTAGACCTCAATACAAGGACACTGAAGTTTCGCTAAACGCTTTGGTAGGAAAAAAAAAAAGCCTTTCATCTCAGTTGTCGTCTGTAAAATGGACTTATTCTTGCTATGAGCTCGATCGATTCAACCTGGTTCCAAAATTCAAAGTGGGGCAACAAGGCCATAATCATTTTGGTTTTAAAGACAGCCCCCAAAACTCTTGAACGGAATGGGTGAGTTCCCGACCACTGTTTACAGCTGCCCTTTTAAAAGGTTTAATGGGCAGAAGGTGTCCGGATCCCTTCTGGATGAGATGCTTTTTAACCAGGCCCCCGTTAAAAACAACACACAGCCTTAAAACATTCGGTTGTCGTTTCGCTCCGTTCGGAGGACTCTGAATTTTGCTCTGGACTTCCACAGGAGCAAAGGTCACCCCCTTTTAACTCCTCCTCTGCTACCTCAAAAATTCTTGAGAATGCAGAAGGGGAGGGAGAGGGAAGAGGGCTTAGATTTGGCTCGGAGTCAAAAGATCCGTAAGCAAACAGCCAGAGCAAGCCGAAGGAGATGGGGCGGTCTCAAAGGACCATTGAACAGGAATTTCCCCTCCACACACACGTCCCATCAAAACCGATTCATTTTTAAAATAAAAGTGGAGGCCGACACTTTCCCACTGGCTGGCCGTCCCTCAGAGGGGTCCAAACGGACAGAGCCGAAGGCCCGCGAGCTTGGAGCTTCCTGGGGAAAACAAGCCATTTCCCATGAGAATGGCACGGGAGCTGTGCGTTGAGGCTGGTCATGGGACTGTACATGAATCACAGAACGGTACAGTTCGAAAGAGACTCCAAGGGTCATCTAGTCTAACCCCATTCATGCACGAACAGGGGGTTCCACCGCTGGATCATTCTTGACCAGGCTTTCCAACCTCTGTTGAAAATCCTCTAATGAAAGAGAGTGGTCCACCACCTTCTGAGGGGGTCGCCTGCTCCACGACTCAATAGCTCTTCCCATCAGTAAGTTCTTTCCACTGTTTGGTCAGAATGTCTTGTGGTTTGGGTCCCGCGTTCGAATCTAAAGCATTAGAAGAGACCGTCCTTCCAGACAGACTCTCCTATCACCTCTTAGTCTTCTGTTTTCCAGGCTAAACACACACACCCCTCCCTCAACGGTTCCCTTGGGAGGTGTTGAGCGCTCCAGCGTTGGAGGCCTTCAAGAGAAAACTGGACCACCCTCTGTCGGATCTGCTTGGATTTGGGATTCCTGCCTTGAGCAGGGGGTTGGGATGGATGGCCTTGTAGGCCCCTTCCAACGCCATGATTCTAGGGTTCCTCATAGAGCTTGGGTTCCAGAAATTCTGGTTGCTCCCCTCTGGACTCATTCCAGCTTTTCCATATCCTTTTGAAACGGTGGTACTCAGAACCGGCCACTGCGTTCCAGAGACGGTCCAGCCAAAGCAGGCTGCAGGCCAGGCGGCATAACATGCGCACGCACATTTCTCTCTCAGGGCCCCTCTACACCACCTGGGATCTCCTGCCTGAGACAGTTGCCGTTTGGCTCTACCTAATGGTAGGGCTGGCCCTCCATGGCTATTGGTCACAAGAACGGACAAGAACCTCTGTGTCCAATGGCAGTGTACCTAGATCTGAGCTGCAAAGAACCTCCATGTCCAAGAGTAGCATACCTTGAGCTTGGAACATTTACTTTTTTAAAGAGTCGAACTCGCAGGATCTCTTAGCCCGGGTGCGCACTGGCTAAGCTGACTGAAGAACTGAAACAACTAAGTTTTAAAAGTACATCTCAATACCGATTTATAGGGAGTGGATCCCGGCCATGCAATCCTGCAATAGTTGCACCACCGTTGTTGCTGTGTTCAGTGCCGTCGAGTTGCCTCCACTAATGCTGACCCTAGGAATGACCAGGCCATGGCTTCTTTGATTGAGTCGATCCATCTCACGTTTGACCTTCCTCTTTCCCTTCTATCTACCGTCTTTTGGCGTTGGAGTCTTGGTCTTCTCCCAATGCTCTCCAAAAATACCCCAAGCCTCCGTTCCATCATTTCTCCACCCAGTGAGAGTTCAACCTCGGTTTGATCTAGAACCCCCATTGGGATGGTCCCCCGGGGGCGGTATCCTAAACCCCCTGAAACGAAATTTTCTAGGGAGGATCGGGCTCTTTCCCGCTGGCTCCCTGGGGGTCTTAGGCTGCAGGAGCTGCAATGAGAAATGACATTTCTTCCTAGCAGACAACCCGTGGGAGAAAAAGGGGGAGGCCAGGACGCCTGTGTACTCCTTATTTCCTCCTCCCCCTCCTCTCTCGCCTTTTTTTAAATTTTTTTTTTTAGTTGCACAAGAAACGTTCCCAGAGACTTTTCCCTTGCAAGAGACCATCCCCCCCTCTTCTTCTTCTTTTTTTCTTTTTTTAAAAAAAGAAACCACGCCTCTTCAGGGGGAAAGTTTATGTGAAACGTTCAAAAAAAAAAAAAAAACGAGGAAAAAAAGAAAAAAAAGAGAGAGAGAAAGCAAGCCGAGGGGGGGAAAAAGCAGCCCGCAAAAAATAAACACAACAAACAAACGCGAGCCGAAGCAGGATGCCGTTGGCTATACCCGAGCGGGGATTTCCGGAAGCTTTTTGATAAACTGAATTTTGGGATTTGGATTTGAAATTTTTTTTTGGACGGGGGGGTGCCCGGAACGGGGGTGCCCGATGGCGCCCCGAAGACCCCCCCCCAAATTGGCAAACGGAGGGGTGTGTGTCTTTCCTCCCACCCACCGCCTGCGTAGTGAGATGTAGGGGCCGCTTCCTCTGAATCGGCGAGGGATTTTTGGGGGGGGGGGCGCTCCTGCTCCGGCTTCGGCGGCTGCCCCTTCTTCCGCGGGCCTCCCAAGTTGGCCAGCTTTTGTCTGCTGCGGAGAGTTCCAGTTTTCTCCTTCGCCCGGACGAGGCAGGATCGGAAGCCGGATCGGGACCGAAAGCAAGCTTAAGGGGGGGGGGGGGGAAGAGGCGGGGGGGGGCGCCGACGGGGCTGCGCGGTGGGGAGGGGGGGCGAAGCAGAGGCGGCTCCCCCCCCCGGCCCGACCCTAACCCCCTTCCTTCCTTCCTTCCTCCTCCTCTTCCTCCTCTTCTGCCCGGAGGGAGGGGGGGGGTCCCCGGCTGCCCGATCGCCCCCTTCTCCGGCCCGGCTGCAACCGATGGCGTCCGGCGTCGGGCCCCGGCCGGCGGCGTAGGGCAGCCCAGGCGGGGGCGGGGGCGGCGGGGCCGGCCATGGCGGAGGGCGAGGCCGGGGCGAGCCGGGGCCGGAGCGCCCCGGCCAGGAGGAGCCTCTCCTTCCAGCGCCTGGAGAGGTGGATCGCGGCGGAGGGGGGCGGGCACGACGGCGGCCCGGGCCAGGCTCAGCCTCTCGGCGCCGGGGGGACGCCCCACGCCCCGTCCCGGTCCCCGGAGGAGCCCGTCGGGCGGCAGCGGCGCTCCCCCGGCCGCGCGGCTTCCTTCGGCGCCGCCTCCGCCCCGGCCGGCCGGGCCTGGCGGAGCCTCTCGCCCTCCGTGCGGCAGCTGTCGCGGCGCTTCGACGGCGAGGCCCGAGGCGGCCGCCCCGGCGAGCCGGAGCCGGTGCCGGAGCGGGAGGCGGCGTCGGGCGCCCCCGGCGGGCGGGCCACCTGCTGCTCCCCGACGGCCGCCCAGGAGCCGCCCGCCGGCGGAGAAGGGGAGCCGCCCCCGCGGGGCCGAGGACGGAGCGCGGCCCCGCCAGGAGGGGGAGGCGGCGGCGAGGCTTCGGCGGCGGCGGCGGCGCTCGACTGGCCGCGCGTGACCGAGATGCGGAAACTTTTCGGCGAGAGTTTTCGACGGGCGCCGCCGGGCGACCCCCGCCAGGAAGGAGGAGGAGGAGCAGGAGGCGCGGGAGGACCCTTCCTCCGGGAGCCGGGGTCGGGGCCCCCTCCGCCCCCGCGCCGAGGACGGGGACCGGGACCCGGCGGCGGCGGCGGCGGCGGCATCGGCCCCGCGGAGGGCGTCGAGGAGAGCCGAGGGGCGCCCCCGCCGCCGCCGCCTCCCCCCCGCCGCTGCATCCCTTTCCCGGGGCTGCGGCGCGAAGGCTGGCCGTCGGGGCCTCGCTCGGCGCCCCGCGGCCCTCCAGCGCCGGGCCGCCTCGCCGTCGTCCCGGGGCAGCCCCGGGGGATGGCCGGCGGCCCCGAGGAGCTGCTGCTTCGGCCCCGGCCGGAGGGGGCCCGGCCGGCCTTCCCCTCGCCCTCCTCCTCCTCCTCCTCCGGCACCCCGGAGCGATCTTGGGAGAGCGGCGGGGAAGAAGAGGAGGTGGAGGAGGAGGAGGAGGAGGAGAGCCCCCCGGGGGTCGTGGCCAGGAGAAGCGCCTCGAGGAGGGAGCAGAAAGACCCGGGCCTCCCAGACCTCCCTGCCTGGCAGGGAGACGGCCTGGCTGGCATGGAGTGGCATCTGAAGGCCCAGGAGGATCTGGGCCGCTATCTCTCCTCCCCGGCTGAGGAAAGGACTACCCTGGCTCCAGCTCCCGGCGTGCCGGACGGCGTGGAGGGGCCCAAACCCCTGGCCAGGGGCTGGTCCGAAGGCAGCGGTTCGCCCCAGACGAGCGGCTCCAGGCCCCTTTCGTCCGCCTCCCCGCTCCCCCTGGTCTCCCGGGTCTCGAAAGTGACCATCCCCCCCTTTGGGCCCAGCCCTTGCGGGTCCCGAAGCAGCAGCCGGTACTCCAGCACCGAGACGCTGAAAGAGGAAGACCATTTCGGGGCTGCCTGGGCCAGCCCAGGCAAGAGCCCCCTGGGGGGGCTTGGCGTGTTTCGGTCCCCGAGCTTCAACCAAAGCGACAGCCTCGCCAGGCTCCAGGCCCAGGTCCGTGCCCGTCCGAAGCTGCCGCCGGGCATCGCCAGGACGAAAGGGGAGCGGCCTTCCCTCGAGAACCTGCAGTGCTGTGGCCTGGAAGCGGGTGGGAAGGCCAAACACCGGAAGTCCATGTCCAATCCGGACATTGCGTCGGAAACCCTGGCCCTCCTTGGCTTCCTGAAATCAGACCTCTCAGAGCTGAAGGCCAGGAAGAAAAGCATCCCGTCCAGTGAACAAGAAGAGGTGGGCGTTGGTGGTGGCACCAGCAGGTACGAGAGGTACCACCAGACTTTCGCAGGGCATCCGCCAGGGGGTAGAGCGGAGAGTGAGGTTCAGCCACCGAACCGCCGGACTCTGGGCAGCCGTCCCACCCTGAAAGATCTGACGGCCACGCTGAGAAGGGCCAAATCTTTTACCTACTCAGACAAACCTGCACCCCGCAGACTTTTCCACCAAAATACCATGAAACAGAGCTCTTCAGAACTTCTTCTTAGTACGATGGCCGTGGACCACGAGGGTGCAGATTCCAGCCTAGAAACTGGCCCGGGCAAGTTGGATGCCGGGATACCGGTTGTCATCCAAGACCAGTACATTCAAGAAGCCCGGCAAGTCTTCGAAAAGATCAGCAAGATTGGCTCTCAACATGATTATAGTTTTGCTTTAGAGCAGAAGGACGGTGATGTGAGAAGTGGAGGAGACGGTGCAGAAAAACATAAGGAGGAAGTTCTGGAAAGTCGCTGCGGTCGATGTTTGGGCCAAGCTGCCTCCGAAGGAAACGTCTCCCACAGGAAATCCTTGGAAGAGCTTTCAGGTCCGGAATCTAGTATGACCGACGAAGGCATTGTAACCGAGCCGGAGACCGGCCCTGCGTACGGCTACCTCGGCTCCTCTGTGGCAGCGTGGAAGTCATCCAACCAAAGGGGAGGCCAAGCCGGCTATCCGGAGCTCAGCGAGAGGCTTCTTTCAAACCACACAACGGGAGCAAATAGCGAGAAGCCGGCTGCTGCCGAGGAGCCCCTTCCCAACAACAAGATGGCATCCCAAGTGTTGCTAGAGGCACCTTTGACCCCCAGTGCCCTGCGGCGGCGGCGGACGTTTCCATCGGTGGGCAACAACGGCTCCGAGTCCAGTAGCGGAAGCGGTGGGGAAGCCAACGGCGAAACCTACCGGTCCTTGAGCGACCCCATGCCCCACAGAAGGTGCTCCATCGCCGAGGACGGAAAGAACTTCTCTGTCGATAGCAATCTCCTGGGGTCACTGAATTCAAAGGCGGGCCTCCCAGAGTGCTCGGCGGTCGCCCTCTCCGAATGTACGGGCAGCGCGGCGAGCGACTTGTCCGTCTGCAGCGATGGGGTCAGGGACTACAGCACCATGATCCAGAACATTGTCAGCCTGCCTGGGGCCATGGACAGAGTGATGGACGAGAAGGGCAACGGCAAGACCATCAAGAAGAAGTCCTTCAGCGACCCCAGCCGCCGCGGCGAGCTAGCCAGCACGGGCTTCGATGGCCCGGGAGAACCCATCAGCGAGATGGACCAGAGCATCCCTCCATCCAGCAGCGAGCCCATCCTCTCCGAGCAGAGAGATCAGGTGATGGGAGAAGAAGCTCCGTCCGAGCGTGGCCTGCCCCTGCCGCCGGAGGAAGATGGGGCGGATGGGGCCACAAACTACAGTTTTGACCCCAAACTGGCCGAAGTCCTTTCTCCTCGGATGGTCCGCCAAAGCTCCCGAAGCAACAAGAAGCGGACCAACAGGGCGAACTGTCAGGAGAGTAGACGAGAAGAGACCACGCCATCCCCCATCACCATTGCCCCTCTCGGTAGAGCACGGCCAGCCTCCAAACACATCCGCCACACCAGTGAGCCGGCCACCTTTATCCCCATCTCAGACCCCAACCTGCCTCCTTCCATGAATCAGAGCAGCCACACGGCCCCCCAGGAGCATCCTTGTCTCTCCCTGAAGCCCTACCCAGTTCTCCAAGCTCCTTCCTTGGAGGACGTGACCAAGCACTACATGCTTTCCCTCCGTTCGGGGGAACCGTCCTCCACCGGCACCGCGGATATGCCCAGGTCGTCGCCCGCCACACCGACGACATCAGAACCTAAGCTGCCGAGATGCCCTAAGCATCACGAAGAACCAAGCACCGGTGTTGCCAGGAGCAAACCACAGGTGGTGAGTCCTTCACGTTTATATTGCCCTAAAGTACTTTGAAAGAGTTAAGAATCTTGTTTTTTGGTGCTGTGTGCTGACATTTGGAGGCAGGGTTTTGTTCTTGCAATCTGCATAGGAAAAGTTGAGCGTGCTCCGCCGGCTTAAATGACCTTGGTTTCCAGTGTGGTATAACTCTTGTCCATCTCGCTAGAGTCCAGTCTGCGTTTGAAAGGGGCGGTGTTGGGTGGGTGGAATAAGCAGAGGTGCTTTGCCACTGGTTGTCTGCATGATGTTCCAGGGATGACCCAGAACTTAAGAAAACGGTCTCTTTAGGTATTTTTTCTTTTTAAATTTTGGGGAGATTGCATCTCCCCGAAACCCCCCAAAACAGATTTTGGGAATGGTAGGCCAAATAACCCCCAAACAAAACTTCCCAGTTCTGGGATCAACCTGTTTCTCCTTGCAAATATCTAGGGAAGGAGTGTCCCTCCATTTATTAATATGTAGAGTGGACACCCACTGCATGATTGAGATGCGTTAAATCACCACCTGCGTAAATCACATGGATTCAAAAGTTGGTACCAACATTAGGATATTTTCCCCTAGGCCTCAGGTGCAGGTAATCTTTGAAAGCGATGATGGTTGTGCCCCGGTGATTTTGCTGATGTGAGTGGGGCTTGCCGTGGTGAACATCTTCCCAATCTGAAAAGGGATAAGACATAAGACGGAAGGATTGTGTGAAGGGGTTCCGTGGGGTTGGCTCAATACGAAGTGAGATCTTTCTGCAGAAGTAGCCCCGCTTCCTGGTTCGGGAGACACCATTTGCACTCTGGCCTTAAAACAGGGTCTAGGCTGTAAACCGTGGTGCCGGTGGTGGTGGTGGAGGATTTGCATGAAATGGGATGTTTTTTCCATCTGAAGAGCCTTTCCCTCCACACATCAGCCTTCATCAGCTGAAACAGGTACAACCCAGAGAGAAGTTTGAAATGCTGTCATTGGTCATGTCAGCATCTTTATTAACCTGTTGTTTCGCTGGCTGGCTAGCTCAGTGGATTAGAACCCCTGCTTGGGAAGGCGTTCAATTCCCCAGCGTGCCTCCCAGGGAGAAGAGCCAGCTTGCACCCCCTTGGGCAAACTGGCCATAGAGCGCCCCCACAAGGAGGAGCTGAGAAACTTACTTCTCTGGGTTCTTTGTATCTGGAGAACCCTGGAAAAGTTGGCAGAAGTTGGAATCAACTTGGAGATACCTAATTCTTTGAAAATAGTGTTCTGTATGTAACCATATAGTAGTGACCACTAAAGTTTTAGGGAGAGACTTCAAAATCGACAGGAAGAGCATTGGCTGTCTGTCTCCTTTTATCGATTAGGAACAGTTCTATCTTGCTGTTATTGCTCTCTAGTAAACCATAATCCTCCTTTTGTGCTCCAGGGAAGTAAGTTTCAAAATGAGTGTTGGCCTGAGCTAGGAAGTTGCGATTTACAACTGCTGCCATCTTTCTCTTGATCTCAGCCTCCTGAGTGGTGGGCCAGACCACGTGGTGTGTCTTGTGAACGTGTGTGCAGCTAAAGAACCATTAAATGCTTCAAGCAGGTGTTCAGATTTTCAGTGTAATAAAATGCTGAAAGGCGGCTTTCGCTAATTAGCATCTTACCGATACAACAACAGGCCCTGTTCCACATAGTCATGCTAGCTGGGTTGGTGGGAGTTGTATTTTAATATAAGCAAGGGGTGGCCCAGCTGGGGAATTCTATTGGGTGATGATCATAGTATCACAGAATCATTGAGTTGGAAGGGGCCTCGTGAGGCCATCAAGCCCATCCTCCTGCTCAATGCAGGAATACAAATCAAAGGATATCTGCCAAATGGTTGTCTAATTTTCCTTTGAATGCCTCAAGTGCTGGAGCGCTCACCACCTCTGGAGGTCATGGGTTCCATTGTCGTACTGCTCTAATGGTTAGGAAGCTTTTGCTGATATTCAACCGAAATCTGGCTTCTTGTGGCTTGAGCCCATTATGACCTGTCCTGCACTCTGGGAGGATCGAGAACAGATCCTGCCTCTTTTCTGTATGGCTACCTTTCAAGTTTTCATGATGTTTTCTGGGCATACCTGAGAAAAAGTAAGATGTACGGGGCTTTTTCATCAGTTGTGCCATGATTTGGGATGGGGTGGCGACAGAGATGACGATGGGAGGCTTCACGTAGAATCCTTGGCTGATTTTCCTGCAAAAAGTTGGTTTAAAAAAAAAATTAGATGAAATCGTGTCCCCTTCTCCCTGCTCAGAATCATCATCCTCTGAAAGTTGAGAGGTTTCCAGGCATCGCTTCCCCCCACTCCTCTTCTAGTGTTCTTTTAACTAGCTCTGCTTCCCACAACTGGAAGTGGCACCTTAAAAATGACACATGCAACATTGGGAAGAAGAGGCGATGCTCCTAAGGCATAGTTGACACCAGAGTTGGCAGGTGAAATACTTTTTTTTCCTTCAAAAAAATGGGCCAGGAACCTAGCTACGTTGATTTCCAAAGGAAGGAACAGGGTGGTTCTTAGGTTCCGTTTTATTCCTTTTAAAGCCCAGGGAAGAGGCCAGAAGAAGAAGAATTATAACTCAGACTTTATTACTTTCCTCCTCCCTCCACATCCCTTATTCCTTGTGTGCTTTATCTTGGGTTTACAGGATGAAACCCTCAGTCGTGGTGACTTGGCTTTGTAACTCACTCCAGGAACCTTTTCGATAAAAGCCGTGGGGTGGGTTGATCAGTGTCATAACGCCGTACATAGACAGGATGCTGTCGTATGCTCATCCCTACACAGGCAGAGGGACGGTGAGCTCGGGCCTGCTTGGTGGTGGGCTGACGGATGGACCAGACGGGTGGGCCTCCATTCCCTGCAGCATCAGGGAGTTGCACCGTGCCCACCCAGAAAACAGTGGCTGCAGCTGTTGTAGGGGTTTGGCCTCTTATGGCCTTGCGTGCATGGGAGGGAAGGGCAGTTTGACCATGCCTGCCCAGAGGAACATTGATAAGGAGTTGGAATAGTGACTTTTTCCAAATCTAACTCCCAGGACAGCTGTGCCAACAGGGGGGCTTCTGAGTCTCCAAAATCAGTTTTTCGAGTTGTGACTAGGGTGTGACGTTTCAAAGATCCCAGTGAATGGTGCGCCTAAGAAAGCACGGTGTGGCTGCTGAAGGTGAGCTTCTGGTTTGGGAATTGCAGGATGGGATGCTCCTGGGCCGAGCCGGCCCTGCCGTTAGTCATAGTGAGGAAGCTGCCTCGGGCAGCCTGATTCTGGGATGCGGTAGCCGTAAAAGGTTCCAAAGAGCTGCACACGCCAGGAAGCAATGGCCGGCAGCCCATAAGCTGACGTGCCAGCCTCCATCACTCCCTAGACTGCATCGTAAAGGCTCCATAAAGTGTTAAACTTTTGGCCGACTGGAGTCAATTTTGTGCCTAGAACATCGGATGAAAAAGTTTTCGATTCCTCTGTAGGGGGTTTAGATTGCTTTTGTTCTGTTTCTTTTTTTAAAAAATTATTATTATTTATTTTTCATAGGCTGTTACTTCTGATGTTCTGCCCATTCTCTCTGTAATGCAAAAGCATCCACGAGTCGTTTAATTCTTTGAAAAAACTGTAATATCTCGACATTCCTACGTATGGGTGTCCTTTTGTGCAAAAAAAAAAAGTTGGTTTTTTTTGGACCCCTGCTCTTTGTTTTGTGCCATGGTGGAGGGTTGTTTTCTTTTGAAATCTCTGGATATTTTAATTTTAGCCAGCCCTGTGATCGTGCAAAAGAATTTGAAAATAAACTGGAGTTTAAAGTAATTTCACACGTACCAAACATTGGGCTCGTAGACGTACATATCAGGCATAGATGGGTAATGGAAGGAGGGCCGTACTGAAGAATGGGTTGCGTGCTTTGTACTGTGTGTCAGGAATGTGGGTCTCCTACCCATGTTTCCTTCCAACATCAGCCTTCCGAAATGGAGCCCCCCACCCTCAAGGAAGACCCAAGTGCCCAATCAGCAGAGACCTTTCTCATTCTTCTTGTCATTCCTTCTGCGTCTTGGGTCTCCAGAGAGCCAGGGGTAGTCAGATTTTCCACTTCTTGTTGTCGTTTGCTAGCAAAAGCATAAATTGGACAGTAAGAACGGCCATGTCCATAAAAGAGGGCTCGCCTCAGCCGAAAAAGGGTATTCAAGAGGACACAGATTCAGGGTGGGTTTGATTTAAATCAAATCACTATTCAGAAAGATTTCATTTAATCTTCCCCCCTCCCCAGGATAAAAGGTGCTCTTGCTTTGTTGTTGTTTAGTCGTTAAGTCATGTCCGACTCTTTGTGACCCCATGGACCAGAGCACGCCAGGCCCTCCTGTCTTCCACTGCCTCCCGGAGTTGGGTCAAAGTCATGTTGGTCGCTTGGATGACACTGTCCAACCATCTCGTCCTCTGTCGTCCCCTTCTCCTCTTGCCTTTACACTTTCCCAACATCAGGGTCTTTTCCAGGGAGTCTTCTCTTCTCATGAGATGGCCAAAGTATTGGAGCCTCAGCTTCAGGATCTGTCCTTCCAGTGAGCACTCAGGGTTGATTTCCTTCAGGATGGATAGGTTTGTTCTCCTTGCAGCTCTTGCTTGCTATAGTCTTAATACATGTTTTGCAGAATCCATATATATTTCACTGTCTTCCTGTACAGAGTGAGTCCACCTCTAGTAATCCTCTGCTCATTGACTCTTCCAGTGTCTAAAAGCGTGTTCTTCCAGAGAGAAAGAGAGAGGTAAGGGGTCACCCTTATCTATGGAAAGTTCCCGATGGAGAAGCAGTTGGGTAGCTACTCGAAAGGAATAAACATGATTCAAGAAAGCCATCCTGGGGCTTCTGATAGGGCTTCCGAGACGTCCCAAGAGGTTGTCTTGTTGAGAGAGTGAACCAAAATTCCTAGGCTGAGTATTTGGGAGACAGAAAGATTACCCCAAATAATCTATGCAGAAGACCTTGGAACCCCATAAAATCGAGGCCCCAGTCCAAGAATCGGTGAGTCCTATTTTCAGCTAGTAACAAAAAGAAAAAGAAAAGAAAAAAGGAATGTCTTGTCTCCTAATATAGAATAATGAATTTGCAACTTCTTTTCTTGAACAAGAACTTTAAACCAGAAGACATTTTAAATTAAAGCTATCACCGCCTAAGACTTTACTTTTAGACATAAAGCATTTTAACAGTAAAAAAACCCCCACACATTTCAATAAAAAGATTAAATTATGTAAAAAAAACCACTTTATAAAATAAAATCAAGTTGTAATTATCCACAGTGCACTGATTTGCACAGAATTTCATACCGTGATCAATGTGAAAGACATTTAATAATTTAAATGGAATTCTGATGGCCAGATTCTTATTGCACTTTGTCGCTGGGTTAAGCGTAATACTTAAATATCAGGAAAAACTTCTTAACTGTTAGAGCAGTATGACCATGGAACCCATGACCTCAGGAGGTGGTGAGCGCTCCAACGCTGGAGGCATTCAAGAGAAAACAGGGCAACCCTCTGTCGGATCTGCTTTGATTCCTGAGCAGGGGGTTGGACTCCATGGCCTCACGGACCCCTTCCAACTCCATGATTCTGTGATAGGATGGAACCTCGGCACTTGGAAGGGGCATCAAACAGCAATCATTCTGTAGCAGAGATGCATTCCACTGTGTGCCTGCTGACTTTGCTGTCTGGGTGCCGCTCACTGCAGCCAGGCGCCCTGATCTCTTTCTTTCATCCGTAAACCAGGCTTGGCCTTGGTCAGCTCTTCCAATGGGGGACTGGCCCTCCCAAAAGAGGCCGTGTGGCCATCCTGCTGGTTCAGCAACCTTGCCTGATAACACACGAACATTCACAACAGAGACATCTAGCCGAATTCGGAGTTCGCTCACTTGGACTTGCGTTTTCAAGTCATGCCCAGGATGCGTGTGGGTAGAGGTCGTGGGAGAAGTGAGCTGCTCACTACTGCAGCGAGTTTGGAAAAGTTACTTTTTTGGATGGACTTCCCTATCCAGCACGACCACTCGGGAAGCTGGGCATCTGGTTGGTTGGTTTGCTTGTTTGAGCTCAAGGTGGCTTCCATGATTCTTGTCTCCACTTCGTTGTCACAACACCCGTGAACGATGTGCAAGGCAGTGTGAAGGTGACCAGCCCATAGGAAACCAGTGAGCTTCATGGGTGGTGAGGATATGAATTCAGACCTTTCATGAGGTTCTGAGAGCGTGGTATATTTATTTATTTGTTGCTTAGACTTTTATACTGCCCAATTAGTGCCAAAGCGCTGTTCTGGGTGTTAACAGTCAATAAGGTCAGACAAAATATAACAGTAAATCAAACGAAGAGTATGATACAAATACAGGAATAAAACGAATTAACTCAACAAATGTGAGTTTGAGAACATCAACCCATAATTGGACAGCATGGCCAAGTGGCAGGTTCGTGTGAGGTTGCCCTCAAAGGCCTTGGGAAGAGTATTGTCTTGAGCAACTTCCTAAAGATTGGGAGGGAGGGGGCCAGGCTCAGTTTTAAAAGGAGCGGGTTCCAGAAGGCTGGGGCCACAACCCAGAAGGCCTGCCTTCTAGTAGATGTTTTTCTAACCTCCCTCGGAGTAGCAACCCAGACGTGCGTGGCCTACGAGGATCTGGTGGTGCAGGCCAATTTTCTTGGGGAGAGGCACTCCAACAAGTAACAGAAATATAGTGGATAAAGCATTGGATAAGGGTTCGGGAGACCTGGGTTCGAATCCCCATGTAACCATGAAAGCTCACTGGAGAGTGGCGAAGGATAGCCACTCCTTCAACGTCTTGTACGCACTGAAAACTCTGCGAGGCTTACCGTAATATGCAACCGCTTTATGGCACATAACAACAACTTGGAAGTCCAGCAGTTTTCCTGTGCTGCAGAGTTACTTTCTTGGATTCCAGCTCCCATAATCCCCAGTAGCCATGCTGATTGAGGGGTTCACACCAGTAGTAATGCAAAGAAGTGACTTGTTCATGTGCTGGATTGTTGAGACTTTTCCAGGGGACTTCTTCATTGTGTTTGGGGAAGTCCAGCTTTTTGTGAAATAAAAAGAACTTAAAGGAGGTGGTCAGAATCCTGTTGTGTAGTTATGCATTTGGAAAACAGATGGCATAATATATGTTAGCTTTTTAGTGGTACTTAATGAGTCTCTGCTTGGAATTTCAGATGTAGGCCAAATGGGCATTTGTTAATTAGAAATGGGAAAACATTGCAAGTTATGCTGTTTGCTTTCCATGGGCATAATTATGCAGTAGGGCTATATATATATATATATATAGAACTTTGCAAAATATACAGGGTTCTCATGCTGGCTCCTTTTCCGGCATGGCACACTGGAGTGGAGGAGAGTTTTAATGCAGAGGAAGGAACCTGTGAAGCTTCTATCTTTCTGCAGCTCCCTCTCTTCTTGATTTGCATTGCAGCCCTTTTTCCACTCCAATGGGAAGAGTCTGAGATCTTTTGCTTTGCTCTGGGGGCCAATGGTCCACGAAGATGGGGGAAGGTTTCTCCAGTTGGCACAGAAAACGAAGTCAGAGAAGCATTTGATCTTCGCAGGGGGCCTTTTGCCGAAAAGGATTCCTCCGTGACCCTCAAGAACGGATGGCCCGTTAAAATATATAGGCACTTAATTCAGCACAGCTTGACTGCCCATTGGGACACAACGTTCTGAGCACTAGGCCGTGTTTTCGTTATTTTTCAGTGTTGCTGGTGATTTGGAGTCTGTGTTTTAAGATGACTTGGCTTGCAACGGATGGATTTGTTCTCGCCTGACAAGGGTGATCAGAACCGTGGTACCCCCCCTGAATGCACCCTTGGTTAAGGCTTGGATGGCGGCTGCCGGGGGTCTCCAGAGTCTCTAGGGCAGCGTCCCCCAACCTTTTCTGGTCCGCAGACCGGCTGGGGAAGGCGGGGCACCCCTGCGCTCGTGCGCATGTGCGAACAAGCACGTGCACGCTCTTGCACGGGCGGGCGGGCGCCCGCACGAGCACCACGCTGCCATTTGCGCATGCGCACAGGCGCGTGCAGGCCCGCATGGGCATGTGCCGCCATTTGCGCATGCGCTCGAGCGCTCGTGTGCATGCGCAAATGGCGGCGCGGCACTCGCGCGGGCATGCTGGAGCGCGCGCGCAGGCGCAAACGGGCAGCACGGGGGTGAGTGCGCGTGGGGGCGGCGGCAGGAGGTCTCTCTTGGCGGCCCGGTCTGGCCCAGGCCACAGACCGGGGGTTGGGGACCACTGCTCTAGGGGATATCTAGGTAGCATAAGGAGAGCCATCGCTACCAGTTTGGAGTTGACCATGCTGGTTTAGGTGGAATAAAAGCTCTGTCCTCGGACTCAGCAGAAGACACCTTTGGACCCCCTTCGAATAATCAGGGTTGGCATCGGTGAATTTGAATGATTCATACCTGACTCAAAGGAGAGGCCGTGAGGGTTTTGCCTACCAAAGCTTAGGGGTTTCCCCCCTGCCGTTCTCCAGTTAAAAGAGTGCCATAGCATGTGGAAGTCTCAATAGGGTGAGGAAAAGTTTGGGAAAATCATTTTGTTTCTTTATTTAAAATATTTTTACCCTGCCTTTCTCCTTTAAAAAGGACCCAAGGCGGCTTACATCATTAAAAGACAATATTTAAAAGCCAGGCTATCCAGATTTCCTTAAGGCCAACTGTAGTCCAGAGGGTTCTTTATATTAAACTACAACCCCCAGCTAGCCTGGCCCGGCTATATTAGGGGGAAAAATAAGAGTTTGGAAAACTTGGTTTTTGCATGACCATTTCCTAAATGCCCCATCTGTACTGGCTGAGGGATTCTGGGAGTCACTGCCCTCAAGTATAATTTTCTCAAGTTTTGAATGTATTTAAACCATACATTGAGAAGGGAGGAGTGAGTTTTAAAAATGCCACTTTTGTTGTCCTTTGTCAGGAAGATTTTATGTTTTAGATCTCATGAGAACAGGAGGAATTCTCACCAGAGATCAAAGTCTCCCCTCCTCCCTTGCTAAAGCAAATCAGTTTATGCTTTTCTTGATATACAGTAGTACCTCGATTGACGAACACCTCGGTTAACATAATTTTCGGTTTACGAATGGAAATCCATTGAAAAGAATGCCTTGGTTTACGTGGTTTTTTTCGGGGGGTTTCGGTTTACGAAGAAAGTTTCCCCAGGATGCATTGTGCCTGGGGGTTTATAGTGCTGCCCCTGTTCCTAGGGCAATCCGCGTTCCAGTTTACGAATTTTTCGCATTACGTGACGTCCCGTAGAACGCATTAAATTCGTAAACCGAGGTACTACTGTACTCCTCTCGGTCCCATTGCCAGCGCAGGCACGGCTGATGGGAACACGAGACAGGGCCTTCTCGGTGGCAGCTCCCGGGTTGTGACGATGCTCTCCCTCGGGAGATCAAGCTGGTCCCCTCCCTTTTCTCCTTCCCCCGACAGCTAAAGACCCACCTTGTCAGGCAGGCTTTTGACAATCATGACTGAGTCCCTGAATGCCTTTTTAAAAGTTAAGATAGTTCTTAAAGTTTACCTGCTTTTAATTATTCAATTGTTTTTTAATTCACATAATAGTTTAATTGTTTTTTTTAATCTTTAACTTACATTTTTAATTCTGTTCTTTTCAATATTGTGAGCCGCCTTGAGTCTCCTTAAGGCGGGCTATAAAACAAACAAACAAACAAACAAGTAAAAATACTGCATTTCCTCTACAGAGCACCCCTTTTATTCCTCTTCTCCTGCTATCTTCACAGCAGCCCTGTGAGGTAGACTGTGGTACAGAATGATTGACCCAAGACCACCCAGTGAGTTTTGATGATCTAGTGAGAATGATGGAGAGTATGGTTTGACATGTCGTGAGGATGATCGGTTGGGAAGACGGGCTGCCGTAGAGCCTAGAGGTGTGAGATCATTCCAGTGCCCCTGAGGAAGAGCCGCTGGCGATTTGCAAGGAGGAGTGGGGCCGGGGAGAGGCTGGCAAAACGTGGGGTGGTGGGTGGCAGGAAGCCAAGAGTGAAACCACACAAAAGCAGCTGGGGAGGGAACGGCAGAGTCTCAGTTTTGAGCACAACCCAGACTCTTGAAGGCTCACAATGGAACTCACTGTCCTGCCTGGCTTGGGCAGCCGGCAAATTCTGAGCAGCTGGTGGGCGTTGCTGGTGTCCAGGGTGCAAAGGTCAAGAAGAAGAAAAAAATGAAACCAAGCTTTTTCTGTGATTAGAGAAACAAACTCTTTTTTAAAAAAAAAATCTGTCTGGCTAAGCCTAAAGAGATTCGTAAACCTTGATTCGCAAATGCAGGTAGACTGGGAGTAGATGAGATGAGTTGAACCAGCATTCCTCTTTGGAAAAACCCAATCGAGGTTTGGTTTTGTGTGCTAGAAATCATACAGGAAAACACTGCCTGTGTCTCTTGAACTCACAAGCACTAGGATTTTTATTTTATTTAAAAAAAACAACGGGCATTATAGCCTTTTGGGGATATTTTTGGAACTCCCCGGGAACGGCCATAGATCTCAGGGTTTGCAAACACTTCATGCCCAAGGAGTGTTTGCCTGTCTGCGGAAATCAGTGTGTTCCACCCAAGTGCTCAGAGCCTTTAAAGTAGAACAGAGGTAAAATGAAATCAGATAAAACAAAACATAACTGGCTGGATAGCTGAGAGAGTTAGGTATCTGGCTGCTGAGACAGAAGTTCGATTCCCCACTGGGCCATTGGCCTTGGGCAAACCGCACACTGTCCCAAGGCACCCCAGAAAAAGGGACTGAGAAACCACTTCTGAGTATTTTGTGCAACTATCATTGTTAAAACACTTCTTATATTGCACATCTCTTGGTTCTAATCCCAGTGAATTGCAGGGTCTTCCTGTGGAAGACATTTCAGTTTTCCCCAAATGAGACAAACATCCAGATAGCCAGAATTTCGGCTTCTCAGCCAGCTTCGGTTTACCATAAAACAGCACGGGACCTCCCCCACAACACCCCTCCCATTGGCTGGGATGAAAAAGAATCCAAACCAAGGGATCTGTTGAGATGTTAAATTCCCCCCCCCCCCCCCCCGTGTTCATTTGTTTGGTTTCTTCTTCGCAGCAGGAGGAAAAACCAAGTATGTGATGAATGGCTGAATTTTGGAGACGTCAATGATCAAAGAGCAGGCGACAGTGTTGCAGCGTGCTGACTTTGTAGCGCTCCTTCTGGTTGGGAATTTTGGGAGATATAGTTGAAAATAGGAACATTTCCTAGCTCTGGTTCCTTCCCAGGGCAGGAGAATGCAAAAGATCTGTCATGTCATTGGGTGCCCTCAATCTATGTGGCATTTTACAGTGCAATGCTATGGAGGCAAAAACCAGCTCATAATTCACAATCATAGAATTGAAGCCATGGTGGAAACTTGGAGCCGTCTCAACTTTTCCTGATAATGCAGACCACATCAAGGGAGATCTCTTGTTTCTCTTCCTTTTGGCGATCTGACTGCTGTGTTGTAATTCTGCCAGGCCTCTCGGGTGAGCGTGTGGGGCAGGCTTAGCCTCCCAACCCCCTCCTCAGCCTTTTTGCTGTGAAATATTTCCTGTGGTTCTTCACTGGATGTCAATTGTCGGATTTCCTGAATTGCTTTCTGGGTTGTTTCGAGGCATGACTCCATAGCTGGTCTCTCAGGCAATTGTGTTTTGCAGTCTGAGTTGGCCTCAGCAGCTAGGACAAATTTCTAGATAGGAAGAAGCAAGGTGAATCAGGTCACCCAGACTGACCACAGACCCTTTGCGTTGATTCAAAGCAAAAAGCAACGTGTGCTGCTTATATACTGCCCCCATAGTGCTTAAAACACTCTCTGGGGAGCTTACAATGTAATTATGCAGGCTGCACGTTGCCCTCACCTCCAGTGAGGTGGGTACTCAGTGTACTGACCTTGGAAGGAAGGCGGAGTGAACCTAGAGTCAGCTACTTGGGATTGAACCTGGGTCGTGAGCAGAGTTTGGGCTGCGTTACTGCAGTTTAACCACTGTGCCTTGAGGCTCAGCAGGTGATGTACATATGGAGCAAAACTGAACACAGTGCTACTGGGTTGCTCTTGGCTCCAGACAGTTTTAGCAAATGGACTATAAATAGGCATCTTTTGACAGGACAGGAAACAGATTGTTTTAAAAAGTATGTTTTAACTTGGCGCCCACTATGGCATTGTATTTGTGTGTGTGTGTGAACTTAATGGTGGAAGTACACCTTTTTCTCCTCTGCATTTACAGCGAAGCAGAAGGCTTCCCCTTTTTACATTTCTGTCTGTTGGGAGAAATGGGCAGGAGCTGAAGAAAAAAAAGATAGTATCCTGTATTTGCAGGATTTGTGCTGTAATCGCCTTATTATCAGTTGGAGAGGTAATTTGGTCCCTTTCCCTTACCTGCAGCCTAGGCACAGGTTCCAGCCTCAGTGAGAACTAGAGCCTTGAAAAATCCTGCATTGGCATGGTGGCAGTAAGGTTCTCAAAGCAGCCAAATCTCTCTCCTCTTTCCCTCTGCCTCATAAGCCCAGCAGGCACCATGGCACAGCCTCTGCCAGAAAGCTTTTTGGAAGGGAATACCGAGGCTTGGATTCCAGAGGCTGAGCTGGAGGTATTTTTCAGAAGAAACCCAAGCTCTCTGATAGATCTCATGCTTTGTATGCCAATGTTCCCGAGCCGAAGCCTAGACCATCTGGGCTCAGGGATGAATCCAGAAGTACACCCAAGTTGTGAGTCTAGGTTTTCAGGGGGGAGTGCAACCCCATCCAGCACCAGTTGTATCCCTCTTCCCTCCTCCGCCTTCTGGTTGACCAGGAGCACCTCTGTCTTGTCTGGATTAAGTTTCAGGTTTTTGTTCTCATCCGCTCCATTACTGATACCAAGGGTTGGTTTAGAACCAAGACAGCTTCCTTGAGGTTGGATGGAAAGGAGAGATCGGGTTGGGTGTCATCCGCATCCTGGTGACTCCAGACAGCTTCTCTCAGCAGGTTCATGTCGATGTTAAAAAGCATGGAGGACAAAAACAGAAGCCTGAGGGGATACCACAAGCCAATAACCAGGGTGTTGAGCAGGAGTCCCCCAGAAAATGAGTGGTAAACCTATTCTGAGTGTACTCCATATCTGGAAAACCCTGGAACATGTCACCCCATATTGACATAATGATTATTAAGGACATGTCCCCATGGGCAGTCTGTCAATTGGGGACGTGCCCCATGGCAAGCAAGTCTGTCTCAGCTACCAACAGAAGGAGTCGTAGAAATCGTAGTTTTATCTGTGGAAATCTAGGGTAAAAGCAGTAGGCACATTTACTGTCTGTTGGAATCCTCACCACCCTAATGGAATGGAGTCAAAGCTAAGTTGGTGATGTCCTTTCACCACCCTGTAATTAAACTGGGTGAAATAAGCTCACGTTATCAAATCATCTTTGAGAGGTGACGTTGCCCAGAAGAGGTTTTCCACCTTCCTCCCCGGGATCGCTTAGGGGCAGCTGGTTTACTTTTTAAACCAGTTCAGATTTATTCCCTGGTTTGACCATTCGGCGCCTTGGTCCATTTTATTCACGTGGCTTTGAAAGCTTTATGGGAGATCATGGGCTGCCAGAAAGACAAATAAATGCGTCCTAGATCAAATCAAGCACGGGCTGTCTCTATAAGCAAAACGTGATGAAACAGAGGCTGTTGTACTTTGGGGGGAAAGACTCGCAGGAGAAAGGCCCTAATACGAAGAAAAGGGGAAGACCAGGAACGAGATGGATCCGACTCCCTAAGGGTTTACTGAGCTTTAATGACAGGACCTGGGGAGTCAGCAGTTTCCCAGTTCTTCATAGTCCAGATGGAAGATGGGTTCTTCTCTGCTGGCTTACTCGGTCCATAGCCTGAACATGAACCCGGAAGTGGATTTCTGTAGAAAAAGCAGCCATGTTAATATATTAATGACGTCAAGTCGTATTTCCTGTAGCGTCTACAGTTGTTCAGTAGACAGCATCCTCACTGCTTGCAGTTTGAAGCGCACAAGACTAGATATGCGTGCTAATATGTTTCTACATATTTTTGTCTGCATTTTTTTGTATTTCATGTCCTGTTACTCTCATTGTAGGTCAACAGCTGTAGTGAAAGAAATAATGACAGAAGTAGTAAAAATAGCAATGAAAGTGCTGAAGAGGGTAAGAATGATGACGTGGAGAAGAAGAGTATTTCAGAGACTGAAAACGTAATAATAATTAGTGGTAGTACCAGGTTAGGGTGTGCCTGTTTGACTTTTGCTTTGCTTTTACACCTATATTCTGCCCTGTCCAAGATTCAGGACAAGTAACAGCAGGTAAAGTGCATCGTTTCCTGTGAAATGTTATAAAGCAGAGCAAAAAAGCTAAGCGTGCTGCATATATACTGCCCCATAATGCTTAAAGCGCTCTCTGGGCGGTTTGCAATTTAATTATGCTGGCTATACATTGCCTACCCCCAAAGCTGGGTACTCAGTTGATCGACCTCGGAAGGATGGAAGGCTGAGTGAACCTTGAGCCGGCTACCTGAGCCTGTGGGGATCAAACTCAGGTCCTGAGCAGAGTCTTCACTACGGTACTTGCAGTTTAACCACTGTGACACGAGGCGCCTTTATTTTTTAAAAATATTTATAATATTTCTATCCTGCCCTTCTCCTTAAAAAGAACCCGAGGCGCTCTCATGTTATGCTTTCACGACACAGGCATGGCCGAGAGAATTGAAAGCACCCTTTGGTGGATCAAACAAGAAGGGCACCCTTCCCTCCAGCCCCAGGTAACAGGCACGGATGGAAACCTCCTGGGCCATCGTATGGTGGTTGCACAGACACTTTGCAGGAGCTGTGGATGTCCTCAGCTTGCAGGTGTATTTGGTGGCATCTCCAGCTAAATCCAAGAACTGGGTAATGGAGGAAGGAGAGGATCCTTCTCTGCTTAAGATCCTGGGAAGCTTTTGCCAGTCAGAGGACACAGAATTGGACAGAGTTGGGAAAAGTGACCTTTTCAAAGACAACACTCACTGGGGAATGCTGAGGGTGGTCACTCCCACCACCATCACCCGGCCCCCTTTCCAGGCTTCAGTGTTGGACAGAATGGAAGAAGTAATATTAAGCAGCGTTTTGTGTGGACGAACCAATAACTTTGGAGAATTTACAGCTGGACCGAAAAGCCAGATAACTCCTAGTTATCTTATATGGCTCCAGCTTGCCGTGGTTCCTCTTCCTTATTTCTGCAAAAGCTGTTGGCCCAGCTTGGCCTTGGCATTGCTTTTCTGTTCTCTTTCCTGGCAGGGAGTAGACGCTTAGTCTCGCTGCCACTTGACCAGAGTGAGCCGGGCAGTGGATCTGAGAAGTAGGCCTTATTTGAACTCACGGGCTGCCCCCCCAGTGGGAGTGGGGGCTGCAGAAAATTAATCGGGTACAAAGCTTTCCTTTTAAGGGCAAAGTCTTTGAAACTCTTTGCTTGAATATCTCTCCTGCCTTTCGGCCCGGTGGTGCCACAGCCGTAACATAAAACAATATTTTATTTTCCTTTTGATTTATTATGTATCAAGGCAGGGCACTGTGGGATGCAGGATTTCAGGGCTGTGCATGGAGGACAGGGGACGGGAACAGTGGCTTGAAGTGCCTGGATTATTACGGAACCGAGGGGTTACCTAGAACCAGATGTCACTTGGCAGGCCTGACGTCCGGTGAAACGGCATGTCGGGTGCGTCCTGGATCAGAAAGGGCTCGCTCTACTAAAGTGGAGAAAGGGGCGGGAGTGCAAAAAAGCATTATCTGTAAATGATTGTAGGGCATGTTCTCGAATTATGTTCCTGCCATGGGCTGCGGCAGATGCAGGGATGGTGTTGGGAAGGCTAAAGCTGAGAACGAGCTGAGTTTAGCAAGAGACGCTGAGTCTGCAACTACACTGTCAAATACGGCAGGATTTAATCTGCTAATAAAACGGGTGAATTTGGAGTATTTTTTTTTACTGACCCCATGATGCAAAGGCTGATTTGAATTGGTCCAGCCCTCTTTGCTCCCAAACAGTGTTTTTTTCTCTCTCTGCTGTTGGAGGGCTTCTGCTTTTTCAAGCCAGAATGATTTGAATGGGCTTTTCCTGTTACGGTTCGTTGTGATACATTTTTGTAAAGGTAGGGGCATGCCTGGAGGTAGTTTTTCAGTGACATAGGAAGTTGGGTTGTGATGTTCAGGAGCGGGGGAACACACACACATTTTTTTCCTCTCCCCTAATCATCCTTAGATTTATTTATTTTTTTAAATTTTTTTACATCTATGACGGGTTCTCAACCTTTTTCACCCCGCGGACCGGCTGGGGAAAGCGGGGCACCCCCCACGCTCGTGGACATGCGCGAATGAGCGCTCTTGTGTGAACGAGCGCGTGCACACATGTGCAAACAGCTGCGCTTGTGCGGGTGCGCGCTCGTGCACATGCGCAAATGGCAGTGTGGCGCTCGCACGGGCACGCTGGAGCACGCACGCATGTGCAAATCAGCTGTGCGGGGGTGAGTGCATGCGGGGGGTGGGGCGGGAGGTCTATCTCCACAGCCCGGTCCGGCTCAGGCCACGGACCAGCACCGGGCCACGGACCAGCACCGGGCCGCGGATCAGGGGTTGGAGACCTCTGATCTATGAGATTAGTGCTAGATCACTCTGTCGCCTTATGGCTGGGTCATCTCATCAGTATTATTCTTTCCACTTTTTACACCCCGTAAATGGATTGGCAGAGGCAGGTCCAGAGGAAGGAAAGAAAGCAGGAGAGCTGCGGGATAGAATGTGAATCCCGTCACATCCAGTATAAACAGTGAACCCCTGAATCCATCTGCAGCCCTGTGTGAGCCTTGGCTGCGGGTTCAGACGTAATCCAGGCTGCGAATCAATCTCAGTAAAGCCAGATCTTTCCGATTCGACTTTCCGGTGCAGGTGTCACCCTAAAAGCAGCAGCAACAAAAAAAAAAAGCATTCTTCAGGTACGTGCATAGTAGCAAAAGACAGAGAAAAGAAATCGTGCCTCAGCTACTCAGTGGGGATGGACAACTGGTAACGGATGACAAAGAAAAGGCAGAAGTGCTCAATTCCGCACCGTCTTTTCCACCTATTCTTTCCATCAGATGTTTGCTTCTCAGTCCACTGCTTATTCTGTCCCAACACCATTCTGATACCCTCCCTTTCCACTCTCTACCTTTTCCCTTCCTAGCCTTTCTTCTGCCTTTGGGCCTGGTATGAGGTTCTTCAGAGCTAATCTGGTTTCTGACCAATCACATCCCCTCTTGGTCAGCATTCTTGCGAAGACCTTATCTCTCCAAGAAATTGTACTGGTTGTGAGCATTCCGTAGCTTTGCAGTCCAGCACAAGCTACTTGGCTCTTGACAGCCGAAACTTTCAAAACTCTGTATTAACTCGTTCCATGTCTAGGTTGGCTTTGCTTTGTGTTCTGTTGCAGGGCAGCTGGTTCTTTTGAAGTCTCTGTGTGCATGGGCTGTAGGTCCTGGTTGATACATGGATGCCTGTCTGAGGACATGAAAGCTGCTGTCCGAAGCCTTCTCTGTGTTCCACCAGTGGGAGCATTCTGCTACATGGAGACACGAAAAAGGACCTTCTCTGCAGTGGCACCCTGACTGTAGAATGCACTCCCCATGGAGGCCAAAATGATGTTGACTCTGGCCTCATTGTGGTGCCAAACTAACCCATGACTCTACATCAGAGCAAAGTGTGCTGCTTATATACTGCCCCATTGCACTTAAAGCACTCTCTGGATGGTTTGCAATTTAATTATGCGGGCTACACATCCTCCACCACCCCTCCTCAGCGAGCTCGGTACTTAATTTACTAACCTCTGAAGGATGGAAGGCTGAGTCAACCTCAAGCGGGCTACCTGAGCCCGTTGGATCATGAACAGAGTCTTGACTGCAGTACTGCAGTTTAACCGCTGTGCCACGAGGCTCCTGAGGTTTAAAGATCTTGCTTGAACATATTGTAGAATTCAGTGACATGGTTTCCAATGGGTTTTAGCTTTTAAATGGTTTTTTTTAATGTTTCAGACTGTTCTGAACAGTTGGAAATGCTTACATTGAAGTGTTTATTTTTTTTTATTTTAAACTGCTTTTGTCTGTAATTTGTCCATCTCTTTTGATGACATGGTTGTTTTCTGCCATCAAGTCACTTCTGACTTATGGCAAGCCTAGTAGAGTTTGGGGGCATGTGAGACATTTAAGGAACAGTGAACCATTTCCATCCCAGGGTGTATTCACGGCTGAACAGGGATTTGAATCCAGGACCTCGACATCCTAGTCTGGCTCTCCATCCACTACACCAAATTGGCTCTCATGAAATCTCTTGAGACAGGGCTGGGTATAAATATTAAACAAACAAACAAACAAACGGCTGGATAGCTCAGTGGTTTAGGCACCTGGCTGGGGAGTCAGAGGTTGGGAGTTCAATTCCCCGTTTGGGCCTCCTTGACAGGGGGCTGGACTTGATGATCCATAGGGTCCCTTCCAGCTCTGTAGTATCGAAGATGAGAGTAAGAGGTAGGAGTAGTAACCGCAATAATAAACAAACAGGATTTGTTGTCCAAAAAGAGGAATTGGGGGCCCTCTCCTTTGAGCCGCTCACTGTCTTTAGCAGAAGTGTTCAATTTATGTTTGCATGGAGTGACAGCAGGGAAGGGTAGGAGGCATGTGGGCTGCAAGCCTAAATATATCCTTGCCCGCCTTCTCCTAGCAGTTGCAAGGGCCCTCCGAATGACACCCCCCCTCTCTCATCCTTTGACCCTCTGTGCCTTTTTATTTAAGTCCAGGTCTGGCCCAGCCGTGTCAGCTTCTGCTCTCCACTGCATCATCCCTCTGGCCCTTGAATTCGCACACACTCCCCATAGGACTTGGGCAGACTTAAATTCAAAGGAAGGTTTTCGTTGCTATCCGTTATCCTCTGAAACGGAGGCCTAGCATTGATCTCGGCGCACAAAGAAATTTGTAGGCTGCAATGCACAAAACTCACAGTTGCGTAACTTGTTTTAGGTATGCGACAATACTTTGTTGTTGTTGTTTTGCTGGAACAAATGAACACAGAGTGGGAGAACTGTAGAGGTGGAAAGGTCGCCTTGTCCAGCCCTCGGCTAGGGCACGAACTACTCCACGGCCAATGGGTCCTTGACCCCTGTGGAAAACCTCCCGTGGAAGAGAACCCATTGCCTTCAAACAGACTTTACCTCCAGGAAGTTCTTCTTAAAGGCTTATTGAAGTCTGCTTTTTTTGTAATTTGAATCCATTGGTTTAGTTTCCAAGTAGCAGAAAACATGCTTGCTCCATCTTCCACATGGCAGTTCTTCAAATTCTTGAAGATGGCTATCAGGTCACTTCTCTTCTCCAGGCTAAACATACCCTTCTCCCTCAGTCCTTCCTCATCAGGCTTGTTTTCCAGACTCATTTCTCATCTTGGTTGCTGTGGACGCACGTTCCATCTTGTCAATATCTTTCTTAAACTGATCTCTTACAGAAATGGCCACAGGAGATGGCTACCGGTGTCGTCAGCTGATCCATAGGGTTTCTCTTTCTTGGTCCAGAGTGGGTTTGATTGAAATCAAATCGATTTAAATTTTAAAAAATCAGAATTTTTGGATGATTTAAATTAAAAAAATTTTTTTTTAAAATTTAAATCGTGATTTAAATCAGTGGTACCCAACCTTTTCCCAACCGCAGGCCGTTTGGGGTGTGTGTGGTGCGCCCGCAGGGGGGCGGAGCTCACGCGCATGCTCACGTGGCGCTTGCAGGGGGCGGAACGTGCTCGTGCGCATGTGCGCGATGGCGCTCGCGGGGGGAGGTAGGAGATCTGTGTCCGCAGCCCGGTCCTGGATAGGCCACGGACCAGGGGTTGGGGACCTCTGATTTATATCATTTTGATTTTTTAAAAAAATTTATCCACTCTGTCTGCGACAAATGATTCAATCTCTTTCCTTGTCTCTTCTGCATACGTTCATTCCTAAATCCCCCCCCCCATCTAGTTTATACATGAACCTGGCATTTTTTTTTTAAAGGAATTTCACAAATGCATACTTTAGAACATTTTCTCTCATACAAATGCACTTCTGAATTTATTTATTTATTTATTTATTTATTTATTTATTTATTTATTTATTTGAGTTTTGCCGTGGATTTTACAGATTCTCTGTGCTGGGCATGTGAGCAGGGAGGCTTCTGTATTTCCAGATGATGATGGGTTAAATCAGAGGTGGGCACACTGTGGCCGGCCTAGATTATCCTGCCCCTCTGCAGTTCTGCCCCTCTATATAAATCCTTTGTTACTGGGTGCAATAGAAATACTCCATAAAATAAATAAACACCAAAGCATTCTACTTAGTTTGGAAAAAAAACACTATTTTGGACAATATGTCCCAGAATCCTCTAGCCACCGTGGCTAGCGGCTGCTCTAGGTAGGAAATTTTGAGAGGTGTAGGTGTTTTCAAAGTTGTATTAATTTTAATGCAAGTATGTAGTCTACGTCTCCATAGATTATGGCTTTTGCCCTCTTAGAAAAGGTGTTTGTCCTCCATAAGAGGAGACGCTTCTTTTAGGATGCCATGTGATAAGGAGATATCTATACAAGGGTCAGCTAAAAACCCAAGGAAGGAAAGTGGCCCAGGTTTGAATGAAGAGGGATGCAGATCCTAAATGAGGTTCGGACATCCAGTTATATCTGTCAGTGGTCTTGCAGAGAAAAAAGTTGGCAACCTTCTCTGGTGTATTGAAGAGCATAAGAGTTGATTTGTGGTTGTCTAGAATGAACGAACATGACTTCAGAAGCTGTTTTCTCCATGAGGAGGAAGCCCTTGAAAGGGTAGAAACTCTGCTTTTTCTTCCGAGCCAGGAAAAGAACAAGAAAGAGAAGATACTGAATATGCTTGAGTCACTCTTTCTATGATAAGATTAAAGAGAAGGAGGGGTGGGGGGGGGTTGAGTAATTTATTCCAAGGTGTTGCATCTGCTTTGCTGGCTGTTGACTATGTGGGTCACAGTTTAAAATCAACCAAAATGAGAGAAAACAAATTAATTTGTCTTTAAATATGCAACAGATGGGCTGTTTCCTAACATTCATGTTTGTTTGTTTGTAATTGCCGTTGCTAACTTTGCCTGGAGACCACTGAGCTGCGAATCCTTCAAAATCTGGCCTCTTCATCTGGCCTATTAGACAGAAATGATATGTGGCTTGTTTGATCTCATAGGACGTCTAATACTGTCGGGCATTTAGTCTATTTTTATAACTTTAAATCATAACTTTGGAAGTGGTGTTTTTGATTATGCAGCTTTTCTGTACGGCCACGTTGAATCCAGTGTTCACTGGGCACTGGGGGCGAGCTTCCTTCTCCATTGGAGCTTAATCCAAGCCTGGGAATAATTTGGGATCCCTAAGAATTTGCTTAAGAATTATTCAAGAACCCTGGAAATAATATCCCAAGTCTCAGTAGTCTGGTTCCTCGGCAGCTTTGCTCTACAATGGTAGCTTCAGTTCACAGGGAGCTGCCTTACCTGGCTCAGAGCTTGGAAAAGTGTCTTTTTGGACTGCAGTTCCTGGAATGCCCAAGCCAAAAGGATAGTCCCTTTTCTAAGAAATCTATTTGTTTCTCCGGCCTAGTATTTTCTGCAATGACTGCCCTGCTTTTCCGTAGGCAGGGAAGGATCTTTCCCATCAACCTGCTACACAATCCTTTTGGAACAGAGATGCTTGGACTTGTAGTGCAAAGCTTACACCTCCCTAACTCTGCCTTGTGACCCTGGTAAATCAGGAGTGGGCAAAGGCTATAGACTGCATGTGGTCCTCACAGGCCGAAATGTGACCCACAGCATCCCTGGGCTCTCCCCCCTTCTACACTCCCCCGCTTTTTTTTTTTAATTAAAAAAATCCACAAAGTCCTGTAGTTATCTGTGGGAGCCATGGAGAGCAATTTTGCTGTGCTGTGGCCCTCTCACCCACTATTTTTTTAATTTTTAAAAAAGGGCCACTAGAGGGCGGGAGGGAGCCTCTCTATTTTGGAAAAAGCCTTTTTAAAAGAAAAATATTTTTGAGGAAGATTCCTTCT
Organism: Intellagama lesueurii; assembly: GCA_037013535.1. Classification (NCBI taxonomy): domain Eukaryota; kingdom Metazoa; phylum Chordata; class Lepidosauria; order Squamata; family Agamidae; genus Intellagama; species Intellagama lesueurii. Next base: position 4,023,016 of record JBAJHW010000003.1, on the reverse strand, counting down.
GTTGTTCAAGCAGGAAGCCGTTTTCATCATCTTCGAACTTCGAGTTGGAAGGGACTCTATGGATCATCAAGTCCAACCTCTGTCAAGGAGGCACCAGTGGGGAATCGAACTCCCAGCCAGAGACGTAAACCACTGAACCATCCAGCAGCCCTCACAGTAGTTCAGTCTGTAATAACCATAACATCTGGGTAACCATGATGAGTTCCTAATTTGTGTCTGCCGTTTAGGGGGGTCTGCTTACCAATCGCCAACAAGAAAAGATACAACCGAAAAGAGAGACAACCACAACCTGGTTTGCTCAAGAGTTTGCTAATTGATATGCTTAAGTGCAGAATTAGAAATGATTTTTTTTTAATGTTTTAAAGAGTACTTTGATCCTTTTGTCTTGAATAGGGAGTGACCCGGGGGCATATCCACCCCCCTAAGGTACTGAATCTGCAGTCCAGGAACTGCAAATGGAGGACGGCCCTCCTTAAAACGGAAGTTGTGGCTGTTTTTGCACCAGTGTGCCGAGAAACCCAGGTCATGTAACTCACGCTGACCCTTGAGTTTATAAGAGGGCTGTAAAATATTCCTCAACATCAAGTCCTCCCAAGAAGCACGTTCTGTCTAAACAGAGGTGCCTTTTTCTCTACTCTTCCAACAAACGTTGGAGGTTTGCGTGTTTGCGAATTTCGAAAGTTTCCGAATCACTTTGTGTCTGGGATCGGTGCCTCCCTGGCGTCCCTCAAGCCCAAGCGTCTCTTTCAGTCTCTTTCGAAGACATGAAAAATAAAATCTCGGCAGGTTTTGGGATCCCAGACCAGAGTCGAAATGCCAGTCGGCGATTATGAGAGGAGGCCAGATGGACCTAAGAAAAATAAATAAGCCAGGCCAAGTCGCGGGTTGCTATGGCAACCCGGCTCCCAGGTATGCGGTCACGAGAAGGCTCATGGAAGGAGTTGTGTTACTCAACTGAAAATAAAATTCTCCTGGTTTCTACTGTGGCCAACGAACCGTTGTGGGTAGAGGCGTGCAGTTCTGTGCTTTGGGACTACACCTCCCAGAATTCCTGCCTGGGGAATTGTAGTCCAAACACAAATCTGGATACCTGTAATTTTGAGAATGAGGGTTAGAGAACTTTTTTGTGTGTTATCCTATGAGAAAGTTGTCACACAACTATGGGGAGATCTAGGTTGTGTTTGTGGCATTAATTTGATTAAGCATCCTTCAGTCTCGAGAGACTATGGTAACGTGCTCTGTATGGAGGTCTTGGAACAGCATCTCGTGGGGCTGAGAAGGCCAATTCGAGAGTGACCATCCCTTCCGCGCTGAAGACAAACACAATCTGTCCCCTGTCCAGCTCCCTGGTTTTGCTGGTTTCGGGACTGCCACTTGGCCTCGGCCTGCTGGACAAGGGTCTCTTCAAAATGGGAGAGGCCATGCTGCACCGCCTGCCTCCAGGCTGAGCACTCAGAGGTCAAGGTTTCCCATCAGTTGAGGTCCATTCCTAAGGCCTTCAGATCCCTCTTGCAGATATCCTTGTATGGCAGCTGTGGTCTCCCTCTGGGGCGCTTTCCCTGCACTAATTCTCCAGACAGGAGATCTTTTGGAATCCAACCATCAGCCATTCTCACGACATGCCCGAGCCAACGTAGACGTCGCTGTTTCAGTAATAATGTATACATGCTAAAAAATTCCAGCTCGTTCTAGGACTACTCTATTTGGAACTTTGTCCTGCCTTTGTGGCATTGGACATAATATAAATATCAGTGCATTGGTATCATCATTGAGATGAAGAGACCGAGGTGTGAGAAGTTGTACTCACTTAAAGTGGAATATAGGGTGGCTGCTGATGCATTACCCAAAAGGAGAAGGCTGATCTGCCTAGGATTGCACCCACCAGTTTGCATGTGAAATTAGAAAGCATTTTCCTAATTTGAACAAAATTTCAATCCACTGTGACCTGCAGTGCCTCCTCCAACTGCTGCCCTGCTTAGGGCATCTCGTGAACCCTCTAATTCTTGGTCTTTAATCAGATTTGAACCAGACAGCCCTTCAAATGGAGAACTGTCTTTCCTGTAAGAAAACGGGCACAATAGCCACTTGGGTGGGATGGGATGTGGCCATTTTGTGAATGAAGGTGACGTATTTTCAAGGTGGTCTCTAAGCCCAAATGCCATGGGGGCGTTGAGGAGAGCCCTCTGTGTCCCACCACGTTGTGTGTGGTCTCTTCCGTACATATGAGGTGGAAAAAATTAGGCCCTTCCCGAAATCACGGGAGCCTTGAAACATCCACACACCATTGTGTGAGAACTGAACGGCGTTTGGCTGTCAAGCGCCTCCTTCAATCTCTGGAAGTTTGAATCATCATGGCCCTTCAAGGCTAACAACTTTGCCTGTCGCTTGTCTTGATGATGGAAGAGACCGTGGGCCAATTCGTGAACAACGTCCTTAACAGATTTTATTGGATGGGTTGGTTGCAAAATTTCAGCCATTCAAATCTATATTTGAGGGTTTTGTTCCTTCCTGGATGGGGCTGAAGGTCATTTCTGTGGCTGATTGATTCCTGGGATGGCTGTTTTCATTTTGTGTGAAAAACCCAAAGCAACCTGTAGAACACTGAGGGGTTTTCTTGAATGCCACCCCATCTTGGAAATTAAGTGATGTACCAGAGTATTTAGTTCTAATACTATCCATCATTAGGAAATTTTACCCCAGTGCCTTAAACTGGGGTATCTTGAGTTTTCTCCACCATGACTCTCTCCACAGATTTTGGTTTTTGGACAATCCTTACTGTGAGACCTCTCGACTTTCCCCTTTGAGTTGGGCCCACCTCATTTTAAGACAAATGGAAGCCCACCATCCTCCAAATCCAGATTCACCGTTCTGCTTTCTTCCAACCTTTTGACATGTTCATTAAGATTTTCCCAACAGTGCAGCATCTTGAACGCAGCATCTGAGTGACAATTTCATTTTCTTTTTAGAAAGGCAGGTTCCCAGTCCTCATTGTTACCGAGAAAAGAAGTTGAAAAAAGCGTTGATGGTAGAAGTTCCAAATCCAGATTAAAGAAAACATTTCCTAAAGGCAGAGGGAGAAAAAAGCTGGGGACAATATATGGTGTTGCTGTTTTGTCCTGTCCAACTTCTGGTTTTAATCCACTAGAAACCACTCATGGTTAGAGATGGGCACGAACCGGTTTGTCCCAGTTTGTAAAGGTGGTAGCACATGTGCTGCTGCTCCCCTCCCCTGCCTCCTATGGTTCAATCATCCCTTCACCATGCCCAGCATCCTAACTTCCTGCACCTCCTCAACTGATCTTCCAATCCCGGCAGCAGCTCAAGCTTCTTTGCCCCGCCCCCTTGGCTGATTGGCCGCTCAGACGAAAGGGTGGGGCAGAGAAGTCTGTGCTCTTGCTCGTGACTGGGAGATTAGCCAAAGAGGCGGGGAAAACAAGCAAGCTGGGCCTGGTGAGGGGCTGATTGGCTGAGGAGGCAGGGGAGGAGAGCAGCAACACCTGTGCTGCTGCCTTGATGAACTGGGACGAACCGATTCGTGCCCATCTCTACTCATGGTCTATACCTCCATCAGATTCTCTGCATTCTGTCCCCACAGTGTATGGAAAAATGTTCCAAACAGTGAAAACTGAAGGAAAAAAAGAAAAAAAAAGGAAAGCAAGCAAGTAAGTAGTGAAATAAATAATCTTGTACTTTTTTGCTGATTTCACTGGGCAGTTGCAAATCTGCACGACTAGGTAATTCGTTTTAGTTCCATCAGTGAAGAATTTCTACTTCATGGAATAAATATTTGAATCTAACTTATATTTAATAAGATCCAGTGATGAACTGCTGGATAGTGCCATGGTTTAGGTCTCTGGCTGTGGAACCAGAGGTTGGGAGTTCAATTCCCCGCAGTGCCTCCTTGACAGGGGCTGGATTCCGTGATCCAGAGGGTCCCTTCCAGCTCTGAAGTTATAAGATTATAATCCTGCATCAAGCGAGAGAACGCCTGCCTTAACCTCAGCAATGTGTTTTTGCTTTTGCTCCCCTTGTGCCATCTCTTAATTGGAAACATTCACGTCTCTCGTACTGCCTTTGAAAAGCTTTTATCTTGCTAGGAATTGTCGTTTGTTCAACCATTAAATGCACAGCTAGCTCCCCTGTCTTTCCGTTTCGTGGTTCTAGGACAGATTGCCACCTGTAAGGCTGCTCAGACAGACAGCAGGGGTCTTACATCACTGCTTGTAAGTGGGAAGAATATCCACAGCTCCATGATTCGTAAACTTCACTTCAATCTAATCTTCGTTCATCATGAAGCTGCGAGCCAGTTTCTATCCCCTTGTTCTTTGAAGGGCATTTCCACCTCTCTTTTCTCCCAGGTTAAATCCGTAATTTAAAATCAGAGCAGAACCAGAGAGGAAGTTATGCCAACGGTGTGTGTGCATATTGTAAAGGAACTGCAGAGGGATCCATCTGCAGTGTTTTTAGATGGCTGCATCAAGGAAAACAAGGACTGTAGGCAGATGTGTGGTTTCTGCGCAGATCTAAAATACAGACCTCTTAAGAGATATGTGTCTTTTGGCAGAGGGGGAGGAGACAGCATGTGTTTCAAATAAAGTTTTCATCCTGAAAAATACTCCAAATCTATGTCACATTGGAACGATGGGCTAAACAAAGCGGGCTGAAGCCAGCCGTCACAGTTTTCTGTCGACGGTGGTGTATGCGGTAGGTGCCATTTTAGGTAGCACAAAAATGGCACCCCAGGAAGGTGAATTTGGTAATATGTATGATTTGTACTGGTTTAATGAAATACATTTCTTAGTGTATCTTCACAGTGTATGAAATGTTCACAGAGTGCTTTACCATTGCCACCACCGCCCCAAGTTTCCATGGCCGAGCTGGGATTTGAACTCACATCTCGGGAGTCCTAGTCTGACATTCAGTCCACTATTGCAGCGGTCCCCAACCTTTTTCGGACCGCGGACCGGTTGGGGGGTGCGGGCTCCGTGTGCGGGGGGCGGGGGCACCCCCGTGCTCGTGGGTGGGCGTGTTGTGCTTGCAGAGGGGCGTGTCGCGCTTGCAAGGTGGGCGTGTCACGCTTGCGGAGGGGCGTGTCATGCTCGTGCGCATACCTGCAAGCGTGACACGCCCACCCGCGAGCGCGACACGCCCATGGTGCATGCGTGCGGGGGGGCGGAGATCCATGTCCGCGGCCCAGTTCAAGGAAGCCCACGGACCGGCACCGGGCCGCGGACCGGGGGTTGGGGACCCCTGCACTACAGCATGGTGGTTCTCAATTTATTCTGTGATAATGACTATTTTGAATAGTTTATCCTGCTTCTACAGGTATTGTATTTCCCCAGTCACAAGATTCAGAAAGTTGCTTTTTAAAAGAGAAGGAAGGAAAAAGCAGAAAGCTTTCTGAGCTTCATGCCGTTATTTTGCTGTTTCTCTCAGAGTTTGAGAAAGTTACTTCTGAGGGCTATGGCTTCCAGAATTCTCCAGTAGAGGCATGATGCCATTACTTGCTTGCTTGTTTGCTTTATTTATTTATTGGACTTCCAGAATTCTCTCAGAATTCCCGAGCTAGAATTCTGTGAGTTCTCATCCAGACATCATTTCGCTCACCTGGAAAAAGGCCTTCAAAGTCTTTTAGGCCTTTTGTCGGAAGGAAATGTCCATCATGCTTCCTGGGACTGGTGGTTCTTAAGGAAGCATCCTTACATAGCATACAGAGCAATGAGTGCCAACTGTTAGGTGGGATTCACAGAATAGATAATGATGGGATTTGTAGTTTTTTTAAAAAGCCTCCCCAGAAGTTTTGCTGACTGGCCTTGGCGCTCACGACGACATGGCAGGGGCACCCCTATCCCCCAAATATTTTCTGGGTTTTTGCAAGTGTGCCCTTTCAAAAAAAACGCTTTTTGCCAGGAGCTTTGAAGCAGAGAAATGGGGAAAGGGCAAAGCATTCCCTCTTGTGAATTGCCCAAAACTGACTTGAAAAGGAAAATGTGAAGATGCAGTTGCATGCGTTTGCAAGTACCTGTAACAGTAAGTTAGATAGACCCTGAATCTTCCTGCAGTAGAGCTGCCACGGCTCGGTAGCCCTCCGGCTGATACTTCCCCCTGTGTGGTCTCAGATTTGTAAACCAGTCTGGAACGGAGTGTGTTTAATAATAATAATAATAATAACACCGGCAGGCCTGCAGGGATGTTCCCCTCCCTGATCCTCTTAACGTCTTCAGCTCTGCTGCTTTGTTTGGCAGGCTGGATTACTTTTGCGGCTGCTAGTCTGTGCAGATATAAACAGGGATATTAAAAAAGGGAGGAGAGGCTTGCCTGCGTGCAGGGAAGCAGAGGGCTGGCGCATCCAGCTGCTCGTCAGATGCAGGGTGGAGTGAAGCCGGAAAGGGAGGATTCAGGAAGCAAAGGGAGCTCCTCGTGCTCATGGGTATGAGTGTGATTTCTCATGTTGGCAGCCTGTTCAGAGGAGCAGGCCACCCGCCACCAATTTTGGGGTGCAAGAAGAATGTTGTTGTTTAGTCATTAAGTCGTGTCCGACTCTTCATGACCCCATGGACCAGAGCATGCCTGGCTCTCCTGTCTTCCACTGCCTCCCGGAGTTGGGTCAAATTCATGTTGGTAGCTTCAGTGACACCATCCAGCCATCTCGTCCTCCGTCGTCCCCTTCTCCTCTTGCCTTCACACTTTCCCAACATCAGGGTCTTTTCCAGGGAGTCTTCTCTTCTCATGAGATGGCCAAAGTATTGGAGCCTCAGCTTCAGGATCTGTCCTTCCAGTGAACACTCAGGGTTGATTTCCTTCAGAACAGATAGGTTTGTTCTCCTTGCAGTCCAGGGGACTCTCAAGAGTCTCCTCCAACACCACAATTCAAAAGCATCAATTCTTCGGCAGTCGGCCTTCTTTATGGTCCAGCTCTCACTTCCATACATCGCTACTGGAAAAACCATAGCAAGAAGAATAAAGAAGACCAAAATGTTGTGGCACTTAAAGACTAACTGTGATATTTTAAGGTGAGCTTTCATGGACAAGTCCACTTGTTCAGACAAGTACAAGCACATACATACACCCATATATGTATATACATACGTATACATGATCATTTAAGGAAAAAAAAAGAAGTGAGTCTTTAACGTTGAACGATAGTGCCCTGCCGCTGATGGACACACAGGTAACTAACGAGCCCAATACGAGCCTGGAAGATGCAGAACCCACAGGAGCAGGTGAGCTGGTCATGGACATGTTGGCATCTTGAGGTCTTCTCTCCTTGCTTTCTCTTTTCTCTCTTCCTGTGTGCATCGTTGGTTCTTTTTATCTCAGACTTTTCAGCCGCTTGTTTGATGGCCTTCTGCTCAACCTCTTGGTCTTGAGTGAGAGCTTCCCAGTTGACTTGGTCAACGTTGCATGCCTTCAAAGCTGTCTTCGGTGTGTCCTTGAATGGTTGGTTTCCTTTTGTCCACCACACAACTGAGAGTCTGCAGCCCGCTCTCCAGAGAGTAGCAGGGACACTTTGGGAGCTGATTATCTGACATTCTGATGACACAGGCCACCCACGGAAGGTGTTGTGGTTTCAGAATTGTTAAAAATCCAGGCCCTGTTTTACAGCACCAAACAAAGGCAAAATTTTGCTCCTACGAATTTGAGGCCAAAGATTAGATATTGCCGGGTTGGAGTGAGGGCAATCACAAAAGATGCTGGGGACTGCCTGCAACCTTAAGCTGCTTTGCCACTTCTTGTCGCTCTCCCTGAGGACTAGTACGTTTATATATTTTTTAAAATGTGGATCTTTTAAATTGTTGTCATTAAATCTGATGGTAGATTCTCTCTCTTAAATAATAGTTATGACCCACTTCAGGCTGCATAGGGTTAGTGAAAAACAGGAGTCGTTGCCCCATTAAGCTTACATTCTCAGGTTGACCATGGGGGAAGGGCAAATTATTTATTTAACTCTGGTGGCAGAACGATGGGGTTTTACACCCTTTATCCGGTCAGAATGTTCAGTTCTCTCTCAAAATGGTTAATGCTATTGACAATTGGGGGGCGGATTTACTATGAAACTAATGAAACTTAAGCTTCAGGGTCCCTAATTTCAAAGGGGCCTTGGACACAACTTCGAGCCACATTATTTTAAAAATATTGTGGCGATTGGTTGTGGAACAACCACATTAAAAAAGAGAACAGTGGTTACCCAGACGTTGCTGGTTGCAAAGGGGCCCCCCCTAAGAGTTCACGCTTCAAGACCCCAAAAATGTAGGTTTACCTCTGCTTACAAGGCAGTATAGAACAGGCAGCAAAACATTCCCACCCTTTCCGCATTCAGGATGTTTGACATTGCTTTCTCATGCAAGAGAGATGGGGACGGCCTTTTTTTTTCTTCCTTGGCTTTCTACCAGAAAGCAGCGGGAGGAGGACCAGAGAGAAAGATGGAGAGAGGCTGGAGATGAAGCCGCTGAAGTTCAGCCTGTTCTGGCAGGGTTCTCAGATGCTTTTGTTTTATTGGGCCAGTGGGATCCCAGGCAAAGTTCGCTTTCCCACTGTGTTTCTTCGCTGATTTTTGTGGCGTCGGAAAGCAGTTGACAAAAGGAAGCGATAGTGCAATCCCGTCTCCCTCACTGGTCTGGTGCAAATGGTTTTTATGGGGATACAGTACATTCCCCCCTCCCCCTGCTGCTCCATGTTGTTGTTGTTTAGTCGTTAAGTCGTGTCCGACTCTTCGTGACCCCATGGACCAGAGCACGCCAGGCCCTCCTGTCTTCCACTGCCTCCCGGAGTTGGGTCAGATTCATGTTGGTCGCTTCGATGACCCTGTCCAACCATCTTGTCCTCTGTTGTCCCCTTCTCCTCCTGTCTTCACACTTTCCCAACATCAGGGTCTTTTCCAAGGAGTCTTCTCTTCTCATGAGATGGCCAAAGTATTGGAGCCTCAGCTTCAGGATCTGTCCTTCCAGTGAACACTCAGGGTTGATTTCCTTCAGAATGGACAGGTTTGTTCTTCTTGCAGTCCAGGGGACTCTCAAGAGTCTCCTCCAGCACCACAATTCAAAAGAATCAATTCTTCGGCGGTCAGCCTTCTTTATGGTCCAGCTCTCACTTCCATACATGGCTACTGGAAAAACCATAGCTTTGATTATGCGGAAAGGACTATGCTGCGTCATACACTGGTACAAATTTACCTTTCCGTCTTCTGTGGGGCTTAGCCATGGTTTATCGTTACATCTCCACCAGTCTTAACTTGCTTGAAGCAGACAAGGTTTCCAGTGGATCTGCAAAGCCTGATTAAAATTGGCTGTGGTGAACATTAACCTTGTTTAAGGCTCTCAGTGCCTGTATAACAAAGCAAAGCAAAACAAAACAAAAATACCCCAAAACAAAAGCATGAGTAAGACTAAAAAGCAGAGAGGAGGGGGTATATACCCTGAATCATGTGTGTGGGAGTGAGTTTTGTTTCTGCGTGGTACCATAGTAGGCATGTGTCGTGTGTTTACTTTTATACATGTAATATGTAAAAGAAATGTTCAAAGAGCAGATCTAGGATGGAGACCAATAGAACGTTCATACCTGTTGTAAGCATGAAAACTTGAAACTTCCTCTCTCGAACGTTTATGAAGTGTGACACTTAGCTCTCCTGCCCCATGAATTGTCAATGCTTTTAGGTCAAGAAGATTCATCTCCTCAAGATCAACTCAGTGGTTCTCCACTTTTAATGGTCTAGATGTTTTTGACTTCCGATCCCAGCATCCCTGACAATTGGTCAGATTGGTGGGACGTCTGGGAGTTGAAGTCCAAAACCACTGGAAGGCCAAAGGTTAAGAACTAACCAGAGGAACCAGCCGAACCTTGAGTGGATTATGAATGTATTAAACTACTTTTTTTCAAGCCTACAACCCAGGAGAAAAGTAACTTAGAAAAGTTCCTTTTTTCATTGACAGCACTTAGAATCCCAACCTGTCTGGTGGATTTTGGGTGTTGTTATCCAAAAAAGTATTTTTTTCTGAGCTCTGGCAAAGAAGATCTTGTTCTGGGACCTGGTTCTGTGTGGACTTAGGGAGAGAGGTGGCTCTCCCCAGAACTGCTTGTTGAAATTCTTGTCCCTAGAGATGTGGGGAGGTGTCGTCTAGGCTCTGGACCCTGAGTTCTTGTTATGGACCATCAGTAAGTGGCTTCCCCTTTGATCAGAGAGTAATAGGGACCCCTTCTTTGCCTATTGAAGGGTGTTGTACTACAGGAATTTTTTCAAAAGCCCAAAATATTTAAAGATGGCCTCTTGCCAAAGTTGAAAGAATAGTGAAAGCAGTTTTGTAAATGTGATGGGTCTTTCAGTATGTTGTTTTCAAAACATTTTTGTCCTCATTTTTCAACCCCGAATGATCGATGGCATTGTGGGCAAAGAGGGAAGTTAGCTGATCGCAGAAACAAATTTTTTGAAAATTCCAGCAGGTTACCCCTAAGTTCGTTAGCGTGCTCCCAGGCAGGTTTCTGGATCCCAGCCATTATTTTATTAAATTCTACATTATCTCATCGTTCCTGTAGCATATAAAAAAAAACAGCATCTGTGCTGAGCTTTCTGGAGGAGTTGATTTAAATTTAACCAATCAAAAGGCAGATCGTTTGTCAGCAAAAAAAGAAAATAATAATCTTTGCTCCGTTGACAGCATGCATTTTGTTTGGCTTCAGTTTTGGTTCGGTTGTAGCCCAGAGGGGTGGAAGGATGGGGAGCCTTCCCCCTTTTAACTGTTGACCTGAGGCTTTTACCTTCTTCAACAGCATTAGATGTGCACATAGTTTTAGCTGACGTAGATTTAGTATAGAGGTTCATTTGCTAGAACTCTGTACATGTGCTGGATGAACAAGTTGAGTTGGATTTTATTGATCAAATTCTCAGAGTTTTAGTCCAAGAAAGCAACTTAGCAAAGATCAGCTAATACATAGTGGTTGATGTGACCAATCAGTTCCACACAGTACCATGAGACTTGGTGGCTTTAAAAAAAAAAAATCCTTATTAACTGGTTGTTTGCTTAGTAGATCTGTATCTTGTTTTTCAAAGGCAGTTAATAATATGCAGAAACGTAGCTGACTTATACCTTGTTATTTCTGAAGTGTAGACCCGCCGTAGTTAGTGTTCATGATGCAGCTTACAAGAAATAAAAATTCAAAATTGCAAGCAGCCCCATATCTAGCAGAACCACAGCCCAGGAGATAAAACGTAAAATCAGAATAGAGTTTCATATCTGCTTACCAGAGTCCAAATGCGCAAGACAAGGTAGAACTAAAAAGATTTGCTAAAGATCACTCTTTGTGGATGGATTCAACCGCTGCCCCCCTGTATCTCAAAAGCTGGTTGCTCCTAGGGAAGAAGGGACCAGTCAGCATAGCAGATAATGATCTGGTAAATGTCTGGTTAGGGGGGTTTAGGGCAAGACCATGAGCAAAATCCAGCCCTCTAGATGTGAACCCTTGTCAGAATTGCTAGTACAGAGGAACATTGGGACTAGTAGTCTAGTGAAGTCTGGAGGATGGCACATTTTGCTGATTAGTTATGCACTGTCAACTTATAGCAACTCTAGTAGGGCTTTCAAGATAAGTGAGATATTTAAGAAGTGGTTTTAACAGTTCTACTTCCCCCGTGTGTTTCCATGGCTGAGTAGGGATTCGAACCCAGGTCTCCTGAGTCCTAGTCTACCACTCTATCCACTACATCGCACTGGGTTCCCATTTTGCTAGAGGGCTGGAATTGTCCCCAAAGCCTAGCTATGGGGCTTTTGCTTGACATCCATTTGTTTATTCGTACATCTTGCCTTTTCGCCAGACCTGGGATTGAAGGCAAGTGACAAGAAGCCGAAAAAAATCCAGATACCAATAAAAAGACAATTAAGTTATAACATTAAGACACACTAGCCAAAATCCTGCAGTGATTCTATACCAGCATAGCTCAGATGGAGTCGTTTTTGGTTTCCACCTGCCCATGTAGACATTATTCTCGTTTATATGCCGAGTGACCGTTCACCTGGATTTCTCGATGATGGCAAAAGGTTGTGGGTACCGTGTTTCCCCGAAAATAAGACAGGGTCTTAGATTAATTTTTTGCTCCAAAAAACACACATTAGGGCTTATTTTCAGGGGATGTTTTATTTTTGTCATGTACAACCATCAACATTGATTCAAATACAGTCAATGTCATCTTCTTCTGGTTGCTGCACAAGGGTGGAGGGCAGGGTGTCACTTAACTGGGGCTTATTTTTGGGGTAGGGCTTATATGACGAGCATCCTGAAAAATCCTACTAGGGCTTATTTTCAGGTTAGGTCTTATTTTCGGGGAAACAGGGTATATGGATCAGCAAGTTTCTTTAGGACCCCGAGGAGCCCGATCATGCAACCCTGCTGCCGTGGTTGTAACTCAGATACTTTTTTCCAGAGATACAATGGGAATTACGGGGGTTCTTCTTTTCTCCTTCTTGCCCATTGCCATTTCATCGTTCTTATTTTGTACCAGTCATGGGATTCCCTTGCTCTTCCTCCTGTTTTAAACATACTCGCAAAAGACTGACCTTCTGATTTTAGGATCTCTCAATTCAACCCCGCTCAATCAGCTTCGGCCTTCCTGATGACACTCATTCTGTAAAACTGGACTCTTCTTGTCTATTTGTATTAGTTTTTGGTGATTTGTCTTGGTTTGTGTATGTTTTTTCCCCCCAATGTGTCTACCATTTTCTTCCTCATGGCAGTTGTCTGTGATTGCACCTTAATAGCTGTTTTGGGGAATTCATGGCTGCGTTGGGTTCCTAGGGCATCAAGCGATGATATTCTACCTAGAGTTTCTGTGCACTTGTGAAAAATCCTGAATTCAACAGTACGTCCCTGGCTGGCCGTTAGCTTTCCATAGGACCAAGAATTACAGCACTGCAGGCCAGAATCCTATTACTAGTGTTAGTCCATTGGCATAAATCTTAGCAGCACATAGCTAAAGGCTAAGATGTCAATGTTGGCATTTGCCGTTGCACACCAGGCCAGGCAACAGCACATGCTTACGCTGACTTCTTAGCTGGTATTGTAGGTGAGAACAAAATAAAAATAAAAAGTAAAAAAAAGACAAAAACGTGGTGGCACTTTAAAGACTAACTTTTATAATGTGAGCTTTCTTGGACAAGTCCACTTCATCAGACATAAGAGAAGGAGATGTTGTTGTTGTTTAGTCATTAAGTCGTGTCCGACTCTTCGTGACCCCATGGACCAGAGCACGCCAGGCCCTCCTGTCTTCCACTGCCTCCCGGAGTTTGGTCAAATTCATGTTGGTCGCTTCGATGACACTGTCCAACCATCTCGTCCTCTGTCGTCCCCTTCTCCTCTTGCCCTCACACTTTCCCAACATCAGGGTCTTTTCCAGGGAGTCTTCTCTTCTCATGAGATGGCCAAAGGATTGGAGCCTCAGCTTCAGGATCTGTCCTTCCAGTGAGCACTCAGGGTTGATTTCCTTCAGAATGGATAGGTTTGTTCTCCTTGCAGTCCAGGGGACTCTCAAGAGTCTCCTCCAGCACCACAATTCAAAAGCATCAATTCTTCAGCAGTCGGCCTTCTTTATGGTCCAGCTCTCACTTCCATACATGGCTACTGGAAAAACCATAGCTTTGACTATGCGGACCTTTGTCGGCAAGGTGATGTCTCTGCTTTTTAAGATGCTGTCGAGGTTTGTCATCGCTTTCCTCCCAAGAAGCAGGGGTCTTTTAATTTCGTGGCTGCTGTCAGCATCTGCAGTGATCATGGAGCCCAAGAAAGTAAAATCTGTCACTGCCTCCATATCTTCCCCTTCGATTTGCCAGGAGGTGATGGGACCAGTGGCCATGATCTTAGTTTTTTGGATGTTGAGCTTCAGACCATTTTTGGCGCTCTCCTCTTTCACCCTCATTACGAGGTTCTTTAATTCCTCCTCACTTTCTGCCATCAGAGTGGTATCATCTGCATATTTGAGGTTGTTGATATTTCTTCTGGCAATCTTAATTCCGGCTTGGGATTCATCCAGTCCAGCCTTTCGCATGATGTATTCTGCATATAAGTTAAATAAGCAGGGGGACAATATACAGCCTTGTCGTACTCCTTTCCCAATTTTGAACCAATCAGTATCCAGTTCTAACTGTTGCTTCCTGCCCCACATATAGATTTCTCAGGAGATAGATAAGGTGGTCAGGCACTCCCAATTCTTTAAGAACTTGCCATAGTTTGTTGTGGTCCACACAGTCAAAGGAGATATAACATGGCAAATATTTATCCATGGCATCAAGGTTGGGACTGGTTGGTAAGAAAGTCAGTGGGTGTTAAACATTGTTGTGATAGTATCTTTGATATGCAGGTCTTAGTAGAAGCTAGTGGTGTAAAGAATGTGAGAACCTCTCTCATAGATTAATAAGGGTAAAATAATGGTAAGATAACAATGGTAGGGTAACAATGATGTTTTACCATTATTAATCTATGACAGAGACACCACTAGCTTCTACTAAGAGCTGCATATCAAAGACAGTATCATCACAGTGTTTAACACCTACTAACTTTCTTACCAACCAGCCACAACCTTGATGCCACGGATAAATATTTGCCATGTTATATCTCCTTCTCTTATGTCTGATGAAGTGGACTTGTCCATGAAAGCTCACATTAAAACAATATACAAGTTAATCTTTAAGGTGCCACAACATTTTTTGCCTTTTTTTTAAACTTTTAACTTTTATTTTGTTTCTCACCCATAATGCTTGCCCAGACTAACACGGCTACCCCTTCTCCAGATACTTCTTAACTGCTGGCAATTCACTGCTGAAATTTATGTCAGTAGACTGGCAGCTGTGTTGTAACAGGATTTGGGCAAATGCTCGTCAGTTTTTCAGTATTTCTGCTGAATTGAGAAGTCGAGATAGCCAGTAAGCGATCTCCGCGTCCTTCCTTCTTTCCCTGTTTCCTTCACCCTCTGGAAGAGAAAGAGAAAGGTCAGCAGGGTATGCCAGATGTTTGTTTGTTTATTGAAAATATTTTTAACCTGCTGTTCTCCTTCAAAAGGACCCAAAGCAGCTTACAACAATTAGAAGACAAGGAATATACAATACTAAAAGGATCAATGAATACAAAACCAAAACAACCCTAAGCGACACCAAAACACATTCAATGCAGTAGGGTACCACCATCCATTTGAAAACTCAACTCAGGTAGCCAGTCATGAAGGGAAAGCTTGCCTGAAGAGAAAGGTCTTGGTCTGCTTACAGAAGGGCAGCCAAGATGGGGCCAGCCTGGCCTCCAGTGGGAGGGAGTTCCACAGTCTCTGGGAGCAGCGACAGAGAAGGCTATGGATACGGATATTCCATATTTAGAAGAGCTTCTCTTCCAGCTGATGTCTGAATGTTGGTGTCTGCTATAACCACTAATTCTGGCTTTCTTGAAACATGTAATTTATTTGTGGGAAGCATCATCCACGTCCTCTCTTTGGGATGATGTTCTACAGGGATGACCGCACGGATGTTTTTCTGCCCAGAGGCTCTTCGTAAGATCTTTGGCTTTCTCTGCAGGTGTGCAGAATTCTCGATACCTAATGCTCTCTTCCTTCCTTTTTCTGCTGGATCTGTTCTTTTCCTACAAGTCCCATTATCCTTCGGTTGCTGCATTCCATCCGTGGGAGGTGCCCCCCCATACTCTCAGGTACCCCTGATCCAGTTGTACCAGGAGTTTAAGCTCAATTGGTTTTTCTCCCGTCTTCTGTATGTTTGCCTGGAGGTGTCAGAAGTCTTGAATCATCTACTTCAGTGTTTGTCCTGGGATTTGACTGTCAGATTTTCTAGGTAGCGCCCCCCCTTGCACCCATGTATCACTTGTCACCTTTGGGCTCCCCCCCCCCCCCAGCCATTGTCTCCAGTCAAAGCTAAGTAAATAAATAAAACCAGAGGGAGGCAGAGTAGAAGGACCCGAAACCGGAACTTGGAAGAGTTGCTTTCTTGGACTGTCAGATATGCTGGGTGGGTGGGGGCTTCTGGGAGCTGTAGTTTATTTTTTATTATTTTTTAAAAGAAATATTTCCCAGCTCCATTGTGGTGAGGTGTAATATGATCCTAAATGGGCCAGACTGGGTCATTCATTCCACTTTGAATTTGCTGGTTACTGGACAAGGAGGGGGTGGAGTTGTTGTAAATATTGCAGTCTACATATGATAAGAGGTTTTGGCTGGGAGGGACCGTTTTTTGGACTGGGGTGAATGTCAGTCAATCGATGGCAGCCCCTCGTTCCCTGTCTGCCTCAGACGTTTGAAGAGAGCCACGTCTTCCAGCTCAAAAGTTATTTTTCGGCCTTTTTCCAGTCAGGAGTCACAGGTCAATCAGTTAGTAAATGTTTTCAGAAAGTCTAAAGACAGTTTAGAGGGTGTGTCCTGGCAGTCATGAATAATACGGCCATCAACCAGTTAATAGTGCCTACATAATATGATGTTTGTTTTGATCCATGAAGAACCGTGAGTAAAACGGAACCCTTTTATTATTTTCTCTTATCAGTGTCTCTGAGTGAGTTATTGAGACAGTAAGTGCCAGATGAGGTAAACGAAGCAACCAAGGGGTGATCTACTGAGGGAGACTTGAAGCTAATTCTGCTTCGTAGGTCCCGGAACATTTAGCCCGCTGTGTAGATAGAGGTTTTTAAGCCACTCAATTTCAACACTCTGCCCAAGAGACGTTATGTGGAAAAGCCTTATAAGGCTCACGATAAGTTGGTCCTGACTTGATGGCATGTAACATAACAAGAAAGATGAGGTGAAAAGAAAAGTTCTGAGTTCAAATCAAGTAAATGATATGAAAACTATTTTCAGTATTATTTTCTATCACCACTATAGCAAAGTTGAATTAAAGGAAAGTGGTGGGGGAGAAAAAGGCCCACTGAGAAACAGGGGTTGTAAAAGCTATGATGATGAAACTTGAAATGTTTGTCAACAGAGAGACGGGTGGGTCCACGTGTCCGTTGGTGCTGATTTTATATTTGCATTTTATTCATTATTTTGTGGTGTTTCCGATCGGAATAAAGAAAATAAGGTGTCTTTTCAGCATGGTTGCTGATGGCTAAGATGCGTCAGGTATGAACCGAGACTTGAACTCCTTAGTAAAATATACAGGAGCTGTTGGTTTGGCAAATTTCTCCTATCGGGTGTGTTTGTGTGTGTGTGTCGGTGTTTTGGGGAAGGGCAGAACTTGGAAACTTGATTGGTTTTGGACTACGAATCCCAGAATCCCCCAGCCGGAAAGCGTCATCATCTCAAAAAGTAACATAACCAAACGATGTCCTTGTATTGGTCAGGACCTCTGGTCAGTTTTTAAAATGGGGTGTGTGGGGGGGAGAGGCCTCTTTCTTCCTTATAAAGCCCTGGTGCTTGCTCGGGGGGGGGGGCAGTTTCCCCGGGCGAGCGTTCCTTCGGTTGCCATGGTGACGAAGGAGCCAGGCCTTTTCGGCGACAGGAGATGAAGGCTCCAAGACCGAAGCGTCCTCTATAAATAGAGCCGGCTTGCTTTTTTATCTTTGGGAATTGCAAACGATCCAAGAAGAAAGAGAAAGGGGTGGGCGGGGGGGGGGGGGAGAGAGATGGAAGAAGGAGAAATTGCAGTTGGTGTGCACACACACAAAAATAAAAAATAGAAACCTTGAAAGTCTTGTATGTTTCTGTAACTTCTCCTATCTCACCCCGAGACGCACCCCCATTCTGCTAAAAGATGGTGTTGTGGATAGAGGGATGGACTAGTAGGACCAAAGCGTCGTGGGTTCGAATCCCCACTTGGCTGGACCTTGAAAACCCTATTAAGGTCAATATAAGTTGGATGTGATTTGACAACACATCGCGCACACGCACACACACACACGGAGAGAGAACCTGGAAGAACTTTCTTGTATGCTTTGTGTCAATGCTCAGATGCTGGCATCTCCTATGACTCGATTGTCTGGTAGACACCCACTTTCCTCACGTTTCTGCCCCTGTGCATTGTTGCAGCAAGTGGACCTGCCAAGGGTAGAGGAAGGGAATCATCCTGTATCTAATAATAATAATAACCTTTGAACGGCAGAGCTGGAAGGGACCCTGTGGTCATGGAGTCCAGCCCCCTCTCAAGGAGGCCTGGGGGGGAATTGAACTCCCAACCAGACCTAAGCCTTTTCTGCTGATCTGGTTGCTAATTCTTGGACGTAAACTGGCTGGATAGCTCAGGGGTTTAGGTCTCTAGCTGTGGAGCCGGACGTTGGGTGTTCAATTCCCCACTGGGCCTTCCTAGGGGGGGAAAAACACACAGTATGGGTAGCCTTGGGCCAGCTGCACACAGTCCAAAAGAAGGGAAGGGAAAACCACTCCTGACTCTTCTCTACCTGGAAAACCCTGAAAAAGGGTTGCTCTGATTCGGAAGGGACTTGACAGCAGATGATGATGATTTATTATTAAGGGAAAATGAGAACATTTCAGAGGGAGAGGACTAGCAACCGCTATTAGCCCTATTCATTTTATTTTATTTTTATTTTTACCTAGCCTTACTTCTAAAAAGGACCCAGTACCAGTGCAAGAAAGGGCAACAGAACTGTTGCTTTCATGTCCCACTTATAGACTTTATGCAGGCTTCTTCTTGGAAATGAAATGGAGGTTCTTGTGCCCTTGTGGTTCGTGTGTCTCTGGTACACAGCTTGGAAAAGCTACTTTGGGAGGCAATAACCCCCAGAATTCACCAAGCAGGATGTGAGGGCAGGTGCCCATTGGGCATGGACTGGTTTGGGGGTAGAAGGTAGGGGTTCTGCCCTGCAAATCACAGAAGCAGACTTCTGAACCCACAATAGCAACCCATTGCACAGAACAGTAAAACTGAGGCCAGGAAATCAAATAAGGTTCTGGGTGTTAAACCAGAAGAGCAATGAGGGGGAAATTTAAAAAAATACATTTAAATACATCTGACTTAACACACCGAGTTCTGTCACGTGTTAAGTCAGATGTAGACATGGGCTATTCATATTCGTATCCCTGGGGATACGGATTCGAATATTACATGTCTAGCTGGATGCTCCCATGGGATTTGAGGCTTGCGTGGGAGAATTTCTGAGGTATTATTATTATAATATTTTATTTATTTAAAAGAATTTAACCCCACCTTTCTCCTTAAAAGGACCCAAGGTGGCTTGCAACAATTAAAAGACAATGTTTAAAAGCTAAAACCAGTAAGTACACAAATGTTTCAAAAGAATTAAACAAGTATTGTATTTAAAAAGGTCAATAAAATCAATACTAAAAACACATTTGAAAGCAACAGAGCACAACAATCCATTAAAAAATAAAACCCATTCAGGCAGACAGTCACTGAGGGAAGGCTTGCCTGAAGAGAAAGGACTTATTTGCCTGCTTGGGGGAAGGAGAGCAAAGATGGGGCCAGGCTGGCCTCCAGTGGGAGGGAGTTCCACCGTCTCTGGGAGCAGCTACCAGAATATCTGCGAAGCTCTCCTTCAGCACGACATTTCAAACAAACCCATTTTCCCCCTCTCAGCTTTCTTTACCGTCTACGGTTCACAGCCATAAATTTTAAATAAATAAATAATGTTAAACAACGGTGGCCAAAATCGTTTTGTGCATCAGGAGCCAGTGCGTCGGTTTGCTTCCTTCTGCTGGCTTCTCTTTGCCTGAGCAGTCATGCGACCGTCCGTACGCCCAGATGTTGCAGGCAGCATGAGATCAAATGCAATTCTACAGAAGGGGATTGTTTGTGTGTTTACCCTTAACACAGTCGCCTAAACCAACGGGATTCTGGCTGTCATTGTGCAGATTATTCATTTTGACCAGAAAAGGTGGCAGACCTCCCAGAAGGGCAAGGGTCATTTTAGTGGCAGCAAAAATAATAAAGAGTAGAATTTAGCCCATGAAAGTGACACAGATCTAAGACTTGTTCAGCTTAAAGGTGCCATAAGGTGTTTTGTTCATTTTGTAGCAGCCGACTGCAGACGGGCATGCTGTCCAAAGAGCCTTGTGACGCCTTGAAGGCTTGCAATTTTTTTTAAAAATGTAAATCTTTGTGGTTGCAAGGCTGCTTCTTCCCATGTGCAAAGTCTTATCCCCCGTGGGCAGGTATGTTTCCGGGGAAAGGCGCTGACCCCGGTGTTGCGTTGGAGAAGGAGAGAGTGCGTCTCCTGGAGGGAATAGAGGAACCCCTTTAAAGCTGCAACCCCTGGCAGGGTGTAGGCACCCGTCAGCGCTGGAGGTTTGTCCAGGGAATGGCTTTTGCCAAATATGGACGGGTTTTGCCTTGCCGGTTAGTTACAGAGGCTGCTACTTTCCAAGTGTTGAGGTCACAGAGAAGCAAAGCCGTCCACCCTCACTTCCAGCCCGTCGTCCCTCCCCAGCCGATGAATGCTCGCCAGTGAGTCTCCGTGCGCTCCCTTCCTCTGCGTGTCCTGTGCGTGTGTGTGAGAGAGAGTCAGTCAGAGAGGAACGGCATTGCTTTTTCACACCGTAAGTGGGTGCCAGCGAGCGGTCCCTGGCTCAAGGGGCATCTTTCCGCAGGCCCCCCATTGCTTTCCAGGACTTTGTGTAAAAGTGATGGTGTTTCTAGTCCTGGGGTCCTTCACACACGATTGCACCTGGATTACAAAGGGAAGCTTGTAGGAGATGATGACTGTAAATAGCCCATCTAATTAACGTTGCTCTACCCTTATTATTTTATGACAGAGGTTCTCACATTCTTTACAGCACAAGTTTCAATGAAAGACCTGCATATCAAAGACGCTCTCACCACAATGTCAAACATCCACTGGCTTTCTTACCAACCCACCACAATCGCTGTATTTTGATATCTATATTCTGATGTCATGTATAAGTATTTGCCATGTTAAATCCCTTTCTCTTATATCTGATGAAGTGGACTTGTCCACGAAAGCACATTAAAAAATATATATATAAAAGTTAGTCTGTAAGGTACCACCACTTTTTTTTGGTCTTTTTTTTACTTTTTATTTCTATTTTGCTTTTACCTGAATCACTTGTGAAGAATCTCAATTGTTTCAGTGGGAAATTCCAAGGACCTTGAAATATTTGATGCTATTTGCCCCAAATGCTTTTGAGGTTGCTCGTTATTGGGTGAAAATTTTCCAATATATTTATTAATTTTTTTAAAAAAAGCAAAGTGTGCTGCTTATAGCACCATAGCATTTAAAGCACTCTCTGGGTGGTTTACCAGTTAATGATGCAAGCTACACATTGCCCCTCCAGCGAGCTGGGTGCTCAGTTTACTGACCTTGGAAGGATGGTAGGCTGAGTCAACCTCCAGCCAGCTACCTGAACCTGTCGGGATCAAATTCAGGTTGTGAGCAGAGGCTTGACTGCAGTACTGCAGTTTAACCACTGTGGCACAAGCGCTCATCATTGTTTATTGTACTGAGGTGCTCCTGACACAAACACAGACATATTTATTTATATAAGATTTTTTACCCTACCTTTCTCCTAAAAAAGGACCCATGAAAAACACAACATAAAAAACAGAAATGTATTCAAATATTTCCATGGGACATGAACAGAACATGTTCTTATGAGGGTACCTACCGTGTTTCCCCAAAAATAAGACAGGGTCTTATATTAATTTTTGCTCCAAAAAACGCATTAGGGCTTATTTTCAGGGGATGTTTTATTTTACAGTCACGTCATATTCTGCATAGAATGCATAGAGTCTGAAAAAGTTACTTTTTGGACCGGAACCCTCACAAATGCCCCAGCCTATATGGCCAATTGACATGCTGGCCGGAGGTTCTGGGGGTTGTAGTCCAAACGAGTAACATTTCCAGTAAGGTTGCATCTGTAGAATGGAATGGGAAGTTCCCAGGATGAGCTAATCGCTTTCCCCCTAAACTGCCATTTCTTGTTATTGCTATAGTTGTAGAGAGAACATTTTAATTTTGTCCGGGCGGGAGGGAAAGCTTTCCAGTATATGTTCCCGCGACTTACAGGCTGAAGTCAGGCAGCCCGTCATTCCTCCTCCAAACTTTGCTATTTGGCTCCATATGAATCGATCAAAGAGGAGTGGGCTGGTGTTGACAGTGACTCATGCAATCTGTGAGTCTTTTTAAGATGTCACAGGACTCTGTTGCTTGCAGAAAGAAATGCATAGGCCAGCCTTGAATCACAGTTCCGTTGTGTGTATTCTGGGCACGGGCCTGAGCACCAGGGACCGTGGGTCTGACCTCATGCAGGAGAAAGCCATTTCTTGCTTTACTGTGTAAATAAGCTCTTTAGTTAGGACCCTGAGGACTAGTGGCTTATTTTAACATTAGAAGAAGGGTCATAACTGAGTGGCTGCCGGGCACCTGCTCTGTAGGGGGAAAAAAACCTCCAGATTCAGCCTCTGGCATTTCTTCCTAAGGGAAACTTAGGTCACAAGACCGATGGACCAAGGATGTGGCTTGATAGGAGTCAGCTTCCTCTATCAATCTGTGTGGAACTGTTCTGACTTTCTTGGCAGAGCCTATAAGGGAGGGAAACATCCTTCCTTCTCTTTAATTCCCTCTCCCACCACCTGAGAATGAAAATTATGTGAGAATCACACCCACCCATGTGTACACTTGAACGTTGATGCTCAGTGGTTTGCATTTCTTAGGGGGACCACAGACAGAGGGTAGGAAAAAACTATTTTCAAAAGCAGGTCTGTTTGACTTACAGCACAACAATACTGCATAGGATTAAGGGAGGTCCAAGCCCATCTCTCTGTCCTGCTTCCTGCCCTATTATGACACACAGATGATTGCCTGTACCCGGTTGTCGCTCCTCCCGTTCTTTGGAGAGTAATAGAAGCAAGCCCAGAAGGCCTGCAGTCTGAATTTCTGCAGTGGGAGCAACGATGCAACAGATAATGAAGAAACGGGAGAAAGCCAGATAAGGAGGCTGAACCTGAGCTAATATCATTCGATTTCATTTTAGCAGACGAGGAAGGAAGGCCAGCCTAAACGAATAAGAAAGAGTTGTTTTTCCGAACTGTTGACGGCCACCAAATCCAACTTCAAGTGGGGAAGGAGACACCGGGGAGAGTTTTCAAAAGACATGTGTGTCTGTTCCAGCTTGTGCAGGAGAGATGAAAAAGGAAAGACTAGCCAATTCGTTTCAGTGTGAAGTTTTGTGGATTATAACCCACCTCGGCAGATGCATGGGGTAAGAACAATTCGGCCACAGTTAACTTTAAAGGAAAAAAAGCCGAGCATTGCCCCCCCCCCCCAATCTGTCCCAGACTCCCAGTAAGGAAAAGAGTCGTTGCTGAGTGGTAGAACCGCAGCTTTCTAGCCTGAAGACTCCAGGTCCCCTCTTTGTGACCCCCAGTTTAAAAAAAGGATCGAGGATAACTCAGGTGGGGAAAGCACCTTGTAAGAAGGTAAAGGTAAAGGTTCCCCTTGACATTTAGTCCAGTCGTGTCCGACTCTAGGGCGCGGTGCTCATCCCCGTTTCCAAGCCGTAGAGCCAGCGTTTGTCCGAAGACAGTTTCCGTGGTCACGTGGCCAGCGCAACTAGACACGGAACGCCGTTACCTTCCCACCGTGGTGGTACCTATTTATCTAGTCGCATTTGCATGCTTTTGAACTGCTAGGTTGGCAGGAGCTGGGACAAGCGACGGTCGGGTGGATTCGATCTTACGACTGCTGGTCTTCTGACCTTGCAGCACAGAGGCTTCTGTGGTTTAACCCGCAGCGCCACCACGTCCCACCTTGTAAGAAGCTGAGTTAAAAGCAGATCTAGTCTCTCCTCACTGGCATCCTTTCAGTATTTTGGATAACAGCTCCCATCATTCCTGTGTTGGCTGGGTGGGGATGCAGGGAGTTGGCGTCTGACACACGGAGAGACTGCCGTGTTGCAAGAGGCAAGGCTGGGCTGGATTGACTGGTGGTAGGCATATTGTCTCGGTCGTGGGAGAGGAGATGCGTTTGCTTTGAAAAGAAGCAAAGACATCTCGGTCGGACAACCAGCCCGAGAAGCAGAGCCGCCTCCATCGTAGGCTCTCGTGACGCATGTCTTGCCACAGAACAGACTGTAAGCAGGGAAGAGATTGTTTATTCATTTGTCCGTTTCTTGAAATATTTTTAAACAACCCATCACCCTTACGGATGCCAGGGTGATGTGAAAAAGTGCAGTTAAAAAATCACGAAAACCTAACAATAAAACTGCTAAGACAAGGCAACCCTGATCAAGCCGAGAAGGCTGTAAGTACAGCAGGACGGATTAACAGGTTAGGAAAGCTCACCAGCCAGTTAAAAGTACAAAATATATTTGTGTACGCTGTGCTGATGGTGGACTTTGGTAGGGAAGTGGTTGGCCGCGGTGGGAACACAACGAGATTGACTTTTGTTACGGTCCAGTGTGACACTTCTTACTTTCTCAGGTTCATAAGATGCCTAAAGCAACCTTATGAGCTTGGGCTAAAATGATTGCAGAGTTGGTGCTGTCAAACTTTCATAGAACGAGGTGCCGCGACAGAGAAGGCCTCGCTTTTGTGGTCATAGGAGTGCATCTACACTGCACAGTTAGAGCAGTTTGATTCCAGTTCAATGCTTGTATTTCCATCCTGTGCAATCCTGGGATTTGTAGACTGGAAAGGTAATCAAAATTCTCTGCTAAGGCGTGCTGATGGACTCCCCTGTCTACCACACTTTAGTCTGAACACCTCACCAGACTACAAATCCCAGATGGATGGAGCCATCGTGGTTAAAGCGGTATCAAACTGCTGGAACTGGGGCAGCATAAATACACTTAGAGGACTTGCAGATAAGTATTTGTTTTGCTTTAAGGATTGTTCTGTGCACAGATTTTATTTTATTTTATTTTATTTTATTTTTTTGGAAGCAGCTCTGACATCCAGGCAATATTCATCTTGCTTTGTTCCATTTTTAAAATGAGTTCCTGCACCTTTCTGTTTCTCCGCAAACCAAGGTTTATTCTTCGTCCTGCTTTGTCGTAGTAGGCATCCTTCCGTCTTGAGAGACTATGGTCACGTGCTCTGAATAGAGGTCTTGGAACAGCGTCTCGTGTGGCTGAGGAGGCCAATTCGAGAGTGACCATCCCTTCCACACTGAAGACAAGTACAGTCTGTCCCCTGTCCAGCTCCCTGATTTTGCTGGTTTTGGGACTGCCTCTTGGCCTCGGCCTGCTGGACAAGTGCCTCTTCAAATTGGGAGAGGCCAATTTTGTCCTGCTTTGTCGTAGAGAGCAGAGTTTCTCATGATGACACTTGCCATATGTGGTGATGCTCATGGTGAGACGCCCAAACAAGGCTCCGGCACAGGCAGGGGGAAAGCGGCACCGGGCAAAGCCGAACGAAGCAGCCTCCCCTCCCCCGAGGGTCATAAGTTCAAGGCTGGGGAGTGTGGGAGTTGGAGTCCCCGAAAGGGACTTTGAACAGACACAGTCCGGGTGCTCGCCTTCCCAGCAATGCGCTCGGGCGCTGCTTGCTCCTGCCTGGCTCGGCAGGCGGTGCTCCGCTCCTGCTGCCGTTCTGGGCTCCACGTGGGCTGGGCGGGCATGGCGGATCGCTGAGCAGCCGCGGCGGGAGAGGGCGAGGGCTGCGTTCCAGCGCCGGCGGCAGGTAATGGGGAGTGGGCGGGTGGGGAAAGACAGGGGGGGTGTCCTTCCACCTTTACCCCTCCCATCCAAAATTATAACATAAAATATACAAAAGCCTGACATTTTAAAGGTTTTTATCTTTGCCTGCCAGACGGAGGACATTAGGCTAAAAAGGAGGACCTGTCCTCCTTTTGCCAGATGTCTGGCAACCCTACCCAGGAGTGAGTGGTCTCCCTGAGCGCCCCTTCTCCTAGGGTTAAATGGAGCTAGATAACTCCCACCTGAGCCCTGGGTGTCACTCCCAGTAAGAGCAACCTCAGAAGCTGGCTTCCAGAGACTCAGGGTTGGGAGCAAACGGTCAACAGAGTTTGAACTTGTACGTGCCAAACCTTGCTGCTGGTTGTGCTGTGCATGACCTAAACTATTTCTCATTGTGCCCTGTGTTTCTCCCTGGTCAGCGTCTTCTTATCCCTGCTGGTTGATGACTTTGGGCTGTTCACATCAGCTGTGATGCTCCTTGTTTTCCCTTGCTTTGAGAATTTTTTAAGCCATCATTGTTTTCACTGCTGTCCCACTCATTCCATCCCCTTGAAGCTTGGTGGACTATATGCAGCAGGAGAAGATGACTATGTGAACCACTGGGCTATTTCTCTCTTCCAGAAGTTGATTAACCCTGCTAAGGTGGCAGGAAGATCTGTAAAGAATTGGGAGAGAGAAGTTACTGATCGTTTTATGTGATTTGTGTAAAATGGCTTTAATGTTCTTTCTCTTTGAGAAATGTGTGTGTATGAGAGAGAGAGAGAGAAGGTGTGGGGTATGCAGTCACACATAGAAGAAGCACAGAAGGTGGCTGATGTAAGCATCTATCTTGTGCTTCAGATTGTTAAATAAAGCAACAGCCATCCTAATTTTGAACTATTTGCACAGCGAACATAGGACACTTTTTGCAAAAAAAAAAAAAAAATGGCCAGTTTTCCACATAAATGATTTTTAAAATATATATATATATATATAACATTCTCATCAGCATGCAAAGTTTATCAAAAGCACAGGGAAATTCTCCCCATCCTTTCTGGTGTAGAGAAGATATCACATTTCCCCATCCTTTACATGCATGGAAAGTATGTCCCATCAAATGATACTTTTTTGGTGTTCGACTCAAAAGAATTCCCAGTAGAATTCTGGGAGTTGTAGTCCCCAAAACTAACATTTGCAAAAGCTCTCCCATGGCTTCCTTTCCTTCTTCCTTAATGGAAGGAAGCTTTCCTGGTTAGAAGGAGATTATAATATTTTAAGGCGTTTTGAATTTGAAATTTCAGAACGAATGGTTCAACTGATGGCTGAAATCCATCGCAATACAGTCTCTTAACTATCTGAGGCTCCTTCTTTGATTCTCTTCTCACCCTTTTCTCTGACTTTGGTGGTCAGCAAGTCTTCATCATTCTCCCCCATCCCAAATGAAGAGTTCCTGTATGCCTCGGATCTACTCGGGAGCCTGGGAAGAAGTAGGAGGGGGAAAAAAAACCCTGGACAAGTTGAAAGCAAACATTTACTGCCCGAGGGCTAGGGATAAACACACTGGAGTATTCTTAGTAACCCAAGTGGAGCTGAATCAGAGAGCTTCTGATTTATGCTCGGGCTCCCTTTCAAGAGAGGTTACGCCTTACAGAGCGTCTTGGACTTCTTTTACCCGTGGGAGAACGACAAGCTAAACATGCAAACCAGAGTGCAGGCAGGGTTCTGAGACCAGGAAATGAGTTTCCGGGGGCAGAATTCCATGATCGATGGCCGACGGGAGGTACCCAGCTAGCTAGCCATGGTGATGATGAGGTTTTCTCAGTAGAAAAATAATAGTATTTGTAATTTATTTATTATTAAATAAATACACAAATAATACAAATAAAATATATTATTATTATTATTATTATTATTATTATTATTATTATTATTATTATTATTATTATTATTATTATTATTATTATTATTATTATTATTATAAAAAGACCAGGCACAGTCAATCCAAATTATAAAACCACTGATTGGTATTATATAACAGATACAAGTTTGAACCAAAAACCTAAGTATCTATATTGGCACAGTATGTATGCTGTTTCTAATACTGCCATTCTTTGGAGCTCTGACAATGTGATTTCTGAGATCTGCAACGGCTTATAGTACTGTGTGAAATTTCTTGATGTTGTTCCCAAAGCAAAGGGGACCACGTTGTTCAGTTATGTCACTCCTTGGGTGTTTCCTTTTCCAAATTTCCATCATTCTTTTTTGAAAACCACGGGCTGTTGGGTTTGCCTCGTAATAACATTTCATAATTTCTCGATTTTCGGCAAGAGTCCAAGTTTGGCACTTACGTTGTTCCAGTCGCTTTGCAGCAGCTTGTCTGGGTCCCTCAACAGGGTCTGCTGAGCCGTGTAGCCCATTTTGTCACCAGATGCCCAAGGGCTCTAGCATCTGACGCAGTCCTTGTTGACCCGGGCGATGGCGGATCCGGTATGTATTCCCTCTCATCATAATTGAGGGTTGGTGGACACCGTGGGTCTGGCTTCTCCACGGAGACCTCTCTGGCTGGGGAGACCCTTCAGCATAGCTCTCAACCGCACTGAAGCGCACAAGCCCCTCCGCCTCAACAAGGCCTGTGTTCATGGAGGGGATTGGATGATGATGATGATGATTCGGGGGAGGATTTCTATGACATTTCACATTTTCTCTGCAGCCTACAATTGAACCCCTAAGCAAATTTAAACATGTTTAGGAGTAATCCGGCCTTTCTCACCAGATCACTCATGAACATGTCCAGACCCACTTATAAGTTCAAACATAGGCTGCAAATATATATATATATATATATGACATGTCATAGAAATCGTCCTCCTAATTATGATTAGCATTTACATTTTGCCTTTTCTGCAGTGACACTAGAACCCTAGCCATTGCACCACACTGTCTCTTTCCCTGGAAAAGTGGCAGGAAGAAGGGTGTGTTTACATACGTAATCCCTTTCCCTTCCAGCGCTTTTTCTCTGCGCTCTCCTTCCTTCTTCATCCTTGACTGGCAGGTTTTGCTGGATCTGGAAGACCAGGAAGGGGAGGAAAAAAAATGCAACAGAAAGGCGGTGTAGCTACTGTATTTTCCTTACCTGTTTTGCCTGTTGGCAGCAAAGGTAGCCCCCCAGGCTTCTGGTTTTGCTGCCGAATGTATAGCTCCATTCCATCCCATTCCTTCGATTTAATGGCTGGCCAGTGTTCAGGATTCTCCCGAGGAGTTTCTGTACATCTGCAGAGTGCCTTTTCCTAGGCCTGAAAACAAGCAGTGGGACTTTGTGGTCCAAGAGTGTCCGAGGGAAAGATTCTTTAAAGAGGAGGCTAATATTTAGAAGAAAACGGAAATGGTGCCTAAATTCCCTTCCCGCCTCCCCCTGCTTATATACAAGCCATTGGGAAGGTCAGCACCTAGATTAAAAAGTAAAACGAGGGATGACAAACAGTGTCTGGCTGCAGGGAGATGGCAAGATGACATGGTTGGATGAAAAAATGAGCAGTTGGAGATGCCGAGGAAGTCCTTCTGTAATCTGATTCCAGAGGTCGTGGGGGATGGAAGAGGGGAGCTTCGGGAGGTGGCCAGAAAATGGCATGAGGCCACTGGGGCACAGCTGGGGCATTCTTAGCAGCACTAAAGCCAGGTGAGTGCTTTGTTGCTCTTAACTGTTTATAGCAAACAATCTCTCTAGAAAAGCTACGTACATTGAGCACGCTAAATACATTTTGGAGAAGCAAAAGCTGTGCACGCCAAGGGGGAAAAATGCACAGCTCTTGTTTCGGTTGTAAGTCAGCATTCTAGAGGAGACACAGAACTTTTTACTGCACCGGTGTTGTGTTCTGTATCTGTCCTCTGCCCTCTGACCATGTGGCCCTTTATGAAGTGTTAGGAGGACCGGGCAGTAGATCCAAAGGGCCTTCTGAATGTCAACACAGAGCAGTAGGCAAACGT
The DNA here is from genome assembly GCA_037013535.1 of Intellagama lesueurii. Lineage (NCBI taxonomy): Eukaryota > Metazoa > Chordata > Lepidosauria > Squamata > Agamidae > Intellagama > Intellagama lesueurii. The sequence goes on along the minus strand of JBAJHW010000003.1, from coordinate 3,993,459 downwards.
GAAGACGGTTGCCATCAGTGTGAAAGATCATAGCGTTCTTCCTCAGTCTGGGCCCCTCTTGATGCGTTGGATTACACTCCCATCATCCCCGTGCTGTTTGGGCCAGTGAGAGTTCTAGTGACCTGCAGGTAGTGGGGAAGCTGTCATAGATACAAAGGGGGAAGAAATCTTGAGAAAGGCTGTTAGTCTTTCTCCAAGTATCCCAAGAATCCTGACCTCAACTGTGAATCAGAGAGGAGGTTTCTTTCCATGATGTGGTTTACAGTTTACACTACATTTGCACACAGTATCTGTAGCATTCCCCCCCCCCTTGTGAGGGTAAGCATACAGAAAAAGAGAAAGCACAAAAAGGCAGGCTGAGAACCTTGCATAGAGGAAGATGACACACTCAGTCTTTCTAGTTTTTTAAAAGTCCATGCAACAAGGAAGAAACTCTTATTGTTGTTTGAGGCCTTGTGCAATTATGGGGAAAAATTGATCTAATTAATATGTCGATTGGCTGCGAAGCCGATTTAGCTTGCCCTCTTGCTGCCAGCAAACATTTTGCACCCTGTCTCTGTTCAGCAGTACGGCTTGTGTTCGATCCCTAGCCCTGCCGATCTCAGGGACAGAACGACACATCTGGATGGCCAAAGTGAAGCGTGGCCACTGGTTGCTATCAATTCAGTTCTGGAAGTCCAGTCTGTTTGTGATCCGATATACTTTCTCCGCCTCTGTGATCGTTGCAGATGGCATCAGAAACACCATCTTGCAGAGCTCAAGAGAACTAGATCAGTGGCTCCCAACCTTGGGTCACCCCGGTGTTCTTGGACTGCAACTCCCAGAAACCCTGGCTAGCACAGCTGGTGGGTGAAGGCTTCTGGGAATTGCAGTCCAAGAACACCTGGGTGACACAAGGTTGGGAACCACCGGGCTAGAGGCCTGCTTTAAAAAAGAAAAAAATGAATGAATGCTGAGATTGTTCCTTTTTTCCTTTGAAAATGGCTTTTCCCCTGTGGAATGGCTTTTCCCCCGTGGATCATTTCATGCACATTGAGTGGCACCTCTCTTTGTGGCGGCCTCCAGGCTGTGGATCTTCCTTCTAAGGGAGACGACAGTGGCAACCCCCCTGCTGTCCTTAGTCTGGTCCTTTTATTTAATCAGGCTGTTGGAATCGACGGGTGGATGGCAAACTGCTGCTTATGGGCGAGGTCCTGGTTGCATCCCCTGGGCGTGTGCAAACCGATCCAGTCGCTCATTCATTGGAAGTAACTTGCCACCAAGACTCACATGATTTCCTTTATGCAAGAGTAAATCAGCACTAGGATTGTGGCTTACTGGTCTGAACCATGCTGTGATCTGCGTTGGGTCTTGCATGGGGAGAAAAAGAGGATATAAATAAAATAAATTACAACGTCAAAATAAACACATTGGTGGGCTGTGCAAACTTCTTATACGGGTTCCGCTTTGCACTTCAGTTTTCTCCCTAATGTCTAGCTTTTCTCCTCTGTGGTTTAGTAAGGCGTTCCCACCTTGAATCCTTTCTGTCTGTATCTGGGTGTTTCTCCCAGAGAGACGCAGAAGAGCTACAGCCAGCCGGTCAGCCTGTAGACAGAACTACTCTGGGTGTGCCGTCGGTCTAGATCCCTTTGGCTGTCATCCTTCCGATTTGCGGTGGCCATTCTGCAGAGTTTTATTACCAGCAGAGAAGAGTTGACTGGCCACAAAAGAGATTAATTGCTCTTAGGGTTTCTTTCTCTTCCTGCTAGTTCTCTGTTTATTGTCTGTTTTGTCTCCTTTTCGCCTGTGCTCTGACTTACTTAAACTCTGCTTTGAATTAATGTGTCCCCCCCCCCCCCCCATATTCCCTATTTTCTAACTGAATGTGAAACCCGTTGTTGACCCAGACGGGATGTGTACTGGTCAGCATGACAGTGAAAGCCTCCCCACCCCCATATACCCCAAAGAAGTAATTAGAGTTTGGCAGGAGCTCTCAGGCACACCTTCAAAAGCTGGTATGAATCAGGCAGATGTGAAAAGCAAGGAAGTATTCATGGACTCTTGGCTTTTCCCAGAAAAGCTTCAAGGTCACGTCGCTCGGCTGCTGATGTCTGTGGGTAAAAAGATAGCCTTGCATTTACGTCAGACAGTGGCTGCGTTGGTAAACCCTACTGGTGTAATCCCTGAAACCCCACCGTTGAACAAAGGTTTCTGAAAGAAGTGTGTGGCTGAAACAGGATATCTAGCGGCCAGCAGTGTGTGAAATTTTGTGACACTTTAATAAGCACTGATTTAATTTACGTGCGCCTTCCCCGTTCCCTTGAGTTGAGAAATTTGTTATTCCATACTAATAAAATAAAATATCCTTGCCTTTATTTATGGTAAGGCTATGAAAGGGGTGTGTTTTTAAAATTGAATTAATAAATTGTGACAAGTTGAAATCTCTAGGTAGCACTACCATCTTCAGTCACTAGGTGGTAGACTAATGGATTTCCGTGAGTCGATAGCCTGCTCTGTCCTTTTCAGTTATTTGGTGGATGACTTCCTTAACCCCACAGTGCACTTAGGACAACAGCCCTGCTCAGGTATTCAGAAAATAATTCGCTTGAAAGTGGAGTTGGGGATATTTGTATTCGTAAGCGAATACAAGTATCCCCGTTCCAGCTGCAATCAGTGCGGGTCTGGTCCCCTGAACTGGCCCATCCACTCATGTGTCCTGGTGCCACCAGCATCCCACTCTTCCCACCAATCGCAGAAGTAGCTCCTCCCTCTTCCTACCTGGCTGGCCACTCAGCAGCTGTGTGGGGAGACTCATCTTCCCTCCCCCTGCCTGGAGTGGCCAGCCAAGCAGGGAGAGGGCAGATCTACTTCCATGATTGGTGGGAAGAGTGTGATGCTGGTGGTGCGGCAACGTGTGAGTAGATGGGCTGGACCCACATTAGGTGCAGCTGGAATGGGGATACTCGTATTTGTTTACAAATACGAATATCCCCATCTCTACTTGAAAGTGTAAGCAATCAGAGAGTTCTAGCCCCACCCCTTCCTCTTGGTGCCTCCATGGGAAGAAGTAGTATCTAAAGAGGAAAACTCGTTTCCCCGATTCAATTGAGATGAAAAAGCAAAAAAGCAAAGTGTTCTGCTTATGTACTGCCCCATAGTGCTTAAAGCATCTTCTGGGTGGTTTACAGTTTAATTATGCCAGCTACACATTGCCCTTACGAGAGCTGGGTACTCAATTTACCGACCTCGGAAGGACGGTAGGCTGAGTCAATCTGGAGCTGGCTGCCGGAGCCCAGAATTGAACTCAGATCATGAGCAGAGTCTTCATCCTAGTGCAGCAGTTTAACCACTGAGCCACGAAGCTGGACTGTAGTGGAATGTCTTCTCTTGGGATTGTTATTTCCATGGAGACAGTAGGTGGTGGAGCTAGAACGCTCCCCTGCTCACACTTTCAAATTAATCCTTTTTTGAATGGTCTCATTAAAATCCTGTACGAGGGCAGCTCGCCCAAAAAGCAACCAGCAAAAGCAGCCATGAGAGCGCGGAGGCCTCTGGCAGCCACTGGCAAGCCACAAAAACAAATGTTGCAAAAACTGGAAGCCGGGAAGCTGCTGCGGTGAGAAAATAAAACAGAAAAGAACCTTGTTTTGAGATGGTGATTGAGGTCTATTGATTACAATTAGAAATGGGCACAAAGTGATTCATCCCACTTTGTCAAAATTCCACCCACCCGCACCCTGGCGAGCTGCCCCACTCACTAGTGGGCACACGCTGCCAGGGTCCTCCTCCGGCAACTGACCAGTCCGGTCAGGAGCACAAATTTCCCTTCCCTGCCTCCTCTGGCAACTGCCCACTCAGACGAATTTTGATGAAGTGGGACAAATTGCTTTGTGCCCATCTCTAATTACAACCAGTGTAGAGCCGTGCAGCCAGATAAAGATAAATTGCAGTGCTGGCCAAGTTCAGCTGTTCCATTTTGTTTACATAGCATCATTGAGGCACATCCTCTTTTCAGAGTGGAAGAGAATAGAACTCTGCCCCAAGGAGCTTCCATGAGGAGAAAACAGAGGAAGGGGAGGCAGGCATTAACGTGGGAGCCAAAGCATTTTAGCATGGAAATAATTAGTGGAAATGATTCTCTTGCTTAATATGGAACTGTCAGGCTGCTGGTTTTTGCTTGGAAGACTAAAGAATGGTTATCACGCTCTTGATAAAAAAAAAGGTTTAGACTTTACTGTTTTGCCACAGAAGATATGACTTTTATGTGAAGCAGTTCTTGTAACTATCAGGGGACTGGATTTATCCTACTGCTCTGTGAAGAAAAGTGTTTACTCACCCAATCAGAACAGCTTGCAGTAAGTGCCACCATTTTTATGGCATTTTCAGGAAATTTGTCTGTGTTTTTAAATAACTCTGGAAGTTTGAAAAAGTTTGTATACACTGGTACGTGATGTTTTCAGTAATAACATCTTCTCACAGTAGTCCTAAAAATGAAGGATAAAAAGCATGTTTCTGGATGGGAGGCAGGCATCTGGCTGCCAGCTTCCCTTTAATGGCCACAGGATCTCCAACAGGCAGAAATTCAACCAGTAGAGTTTTTCGTTTTGGTTTGATCGGCCGCTGTTCTGATTTCATTTAGAAGCAGCTGTTCCCCAACTGCTGGCTTTTCAGATGTGTTGGGAGTACAGCACCCCATAATCCCGTAGCCCTGCTGGCTGGGGGATGATGGGAGTTGTAGTTCAGCACCTCCCAGAGATACCGATGCTTGCGAAGGGCTCCGATCTGGCCCACGTTCCTCTGGGAGCTGCCTTAAAGGCTGGAGACAGAGAGGCACAGCCTGGAGGAGAAGGGAAAGCCAGTCTTAATCCCGCTTTGGAGTCTGTCCTTTTGCTTTCTGACAAGCGGAGCTTGTAAACGAGTTAATTAAAAATGCCTCTCCCTTCCTTATGAGGAAGTGGAGGTTAAGCTTGGCGGCAGTTGTAGGATAATCTGTACTCGTTAGGGTTTCCTGGGCTAATTAGCTGAAGGCGAGGCAGCTCTCACAGAACGGGGCCGCTGAAGTCAGAGGTGAGGGATGCACAGAAAAGCCAGGCTTTGGCTCGGCCATCCGGCCAGAAGCAGCTGCCGTACCGCCATCTGGAGAGGATGCCGACTTTTCCCGGCCGCTCGCTTTGCTGCAGCTTGGAACAGCCGTTCCCAGGAGGAGCCAAGGGCTGGGGAAGTGGTTTGGAAAAGTTACTTTTGCTACTCAAGTCGCTAGACTTGCCCCACTCTGCATGGTTGGAGGATTCTGGCCGCTGTAGTCCCGCAAAAGTAACTTTTCCAACTCCACGGGTCCCATTTCTTGCTGCCGACTGGGCCCGGTGGTTGCTAGGCGACCTCACTTGAGCCTAGCAAAACAGTCACCACCTTATGCCCTTTTCAGGAAAAGCATGTATAAATCTAACTGGTAAATAAATGAAATAATCAACAGATGCATGGTAGGCAAGGGATGAAAACCACTGGAAGGCTTTGGGTTCCCGGAGTGTTTAAAAACAGCCCCCGGCCTTCCCTGTTTCAGGGTCTCCTCCTCTCTTTTGCCAGAATTATTTGGTTTAGACCATAAGGCCCAGAATCCCAACCCTCGTGGCCCCGTCACTGGAGGATGCTGGGAAATGTAGTCAAGGAAAAGTAACTTTTCCACACTTTTCTCAGAAACACGCTGGACGAACTTCCATCTGGTTCGGGGTTAAATTCTTTCCTGCTAGTTCATCAGGATTGTCTTACTTTTCAGCTGTGGATGTAAACTGAAATTTGGCCGCCGTTTTCCAAAGTGAAAAAAAATCATAACAAGGAAACAGCGGAAGCTGCCCCTGTGCTGAGTCAAAACCAGAGGTCCAGCTGGCGGCAGCGGCTCATGCTCTCCTCGCCTCACCTGGAGATCTCTGGTCTTTCCTTGACCATCTCCCATCGAGATGCTAACCAGGGCTAGCTTTGCAGAGCTTCTGAAATCAGATGAAACTGGCAATCTTCAGAGCAGCACAGGTGCATTGTGTGTGCATATTGTAACTCCTTGCCACTGGAACAGGAAGGCCAGTGAGAGCAAAGGGAGCAAGAATGACAGATATGGGAGACGGTTGAGCCCTGTTCAGGTGTGAACAGGTGTTTTATACCTGAAACGGCGGAGAAGGAGACATCTGTGGTGGGATCAAAGATGTGGGTGAATGCAGGACTCCCAGTCCCATTGCTCTGTGAGTGAATTCAGTTTTGCAGATTTAAAAGGCTGCCTTTCAAACTCTTGTGTTCCTCAAGCAAAGATCTGGGTGATTCCTGGGTACATACATCCCCACAACCTGTTTTGCCTTCTCCGTGGTTTCAGGTGTAACAGCGCCCGAATCGTGCAAGGTCTCTTCCAAATCTCTCTGCATGGATCAGACAGAGGAATTGGTTGGTGCAAGTTTGAAAGAGATGATTCTCAAGCAAATAATGGCGTACTGGCTGGTATTTGAGGAGACAGGAATCCTGGATTCAGCTCCCTGTTTACACCTGTAGCCCACTGCTTACCTGCTAACCGGGAATGTTGTTCCTGCTGAAATGAATATAAATAGCATTATCTAGTATTCCTTGGAGTAAGGCAGAGTAATTCTTTGCAAGACTACTGTAAAGTGGAAGGACAACAGTGACCTTAACTGGCATGACCAATAGATTGGATTCACACTTAATTGTGTTTACAGTAAGCCCACTGAAATCAAAGGGGCTTAAATTGGTCATGATTAATTGACGTCACATTGATTTTACTGGGTCTAGAATACTCAAGATGTGACCGAATCTGGATCCAGCACAGTATGTACAGATAAGGGTTTTTTAAAAATATTTTATTTTATTTTATTTATAGCCTACATTTCTCTAAAGGGAGAGATGCAAGGCAGCCCACGACCAATTAAGACAACATAATAAATTCAGTTAAAAATAGAGTGAAATATAATATTAGGAAAACAATCGAACAGATCACAACATTAAAAATTGCCACTTAAAAAACAGGCATGCCTCTGATCAGTAAGGAAAAAGTTTTCCTTTGATTTGCTTTGAAACGGACAACTGAAGTGACCTGCTGTGTTACTGATCTGTCTCCCATCCACCAAGCTTTGTCCCTGTTTGTATTAGACAGGCACGGATGGTCCCCAAAGGTCCATGTCAGCGTTTTCTTCTGCAGCATTTCAATAAGCAACAGGCCTATGCAGAGAGGGGGGGGTGGTTGTTGCTTTTGAGTGGCGTTGCATTGCATCCTGACTCTGCCAAAGCCTAGGAGAGGCGCCAAACTCCTTGGCTGTATTCAGGGACATTGCTTTCCCATGCAAAAAGATTCCAAAAGTTGCATCCTTTCCAGACTGGGGGTATGATTCAGTAGCAGGGTCTGTCGTTTCCCTGCAGAAGGTCCAAGTGGCAACAGAAATTAGAAAAATTAGTTTTTGGGGATTACCGCTTCAAGAAAACGCAAGCCAACAATACCCTGTTGCCCTCTTGTCCTGGGGATTCTAAAAGTTTCAGACCCCCCCAAAGTTACGTACAGATTCTGAGAGTTGTACTCATCCTCACCGTGTTAGAACTGCAGAGCTGGAAGGGGGACCCTGTGGGTCATCCAGTCCAGCCCTTGTTAAGGAGGCCCACCCGTGAGGAATCGAACTCCCAATCTCTGGCTCCACAGCTTAGATACCTAAACTACTGAGCTCCTTTAAAAAGTAACTTTTCCAAACTGGGAAAAAGGGTGATGAATCATGGCTTCTCATAACAGCATACAGAAGTAGGCCAGGTAAGCTAACACGAAGACTGTAAAGAACAGGGCCCCTGCATCCTGCAGATTGAACTACGACTCCCATCACTGCCAAGCTGACCGGGGCTGTTGGGAGTTGTAGTTCAGCTCCTCTTAGAGAGTGCCAGGCTGAAGGAGTCTAGTGTAGATGGTGACCTTCTTGTACTCATGGCTTTGAAAAGATAAGAATTTCGGGGCCATCCGGCCGGCCGGCTCAGGGCGGGGAATAGAGCCACCCCTTTGAAATCGTAGAAGGAAAAGAAATCAATGTTAACAGAGAGAAAGAGGGGAAAGTGATGACTCCGGAGCTGGCCAGATCTGATCTGACCAGAGAGGCCATGTCGAAACAGCCTGGCGGTCGGCCATGCCAGGAGGGTGGCACGGCTAAACAGCACAGACTTCCACACTTCCAGCTGTCAGCAAACATGCCCAGGAACCCAAGCAAAAGCGTGATAAACGGGCGCATTGAGTCTAGCCGCTGGGAGAGCCAACGCCCTTCTCGAGGGGTGTCAATGTGTTGGCACCTGTCTGCTCTTCAGCAGCCATTCATGCTGCTCCTTCCAGGGAGGGGAAACCTCGTAGAGCTGGAGATGATTGTGCTGGAGAGAGGCTACCCCTCAGGTCGACTGGGGACTGATAAAGGTTGGAAGTTACTCTTTTTTTTTTAACACCAGAGATCCTTCCTGCTCACCGAGGGAGTCTGGGAACGTTAGTAACTGTTCCCCAGCTCCGGGCAGCTGTCAGCATCCCTACAATGGTTTCCGATGCTGGAGCAGGTCCCTGTTGTATTGCCACTTTTTCTCCTGGACAGAAGCCAAGCCTCGGGTTCGGATGCCAGGCAGTGGGACTATCCCTTATTCCAGGGTTCTTGCGTCAGCAGCAGCCTCTTCTTGTTCATTTTGAACCAGATTACGTTTGGAGAGCCAGTGTAATGGAGTGGATAGGGTAAGGTAAAAGGTTCCCCTTGACACTTAGTCCAGTCGTGTCCGACTCTAGGGGGTGGTGCTCATCCCCGTCTCCAAGCCGTAGAGCCAGCGTTTGTCCGAAGACCGTTTCCGTGGTCACGTGGCCAGCACGACTAGACACGGACCGCCGTGACCTTCCCACCGTGGTGGTACCTATTTATCTACTCGCATTTTTACATGCTTTCGAACGGCTAGGTTGGCAGGAGCTGGGACAAGCGACGGGAGCTCACTCCGTCACGTGGATTTGATCTTACGACGGCTGGTCTTCTGACCTTGCAGCACAGAGGTTTCTGTGGTTTAACCCGCAGCACCACCATGTCCCTTTTAATGGAGTGGATAGGGTATCAGAATAGGACAGCAGAGAAATACGACGGCAGATTCTTGCTCAGCCATGAAATCTCACTTAGGAGTGGCAATGGTGAGCCACTCTGTGAACATTTCACATATCTCGAAAAGTCTCGGAGGGTTGCCATAGGTTGGAAATGAGTTGGTGTCACATAGAATTGCAAAATTATAGAATAACACAACTAACTAGCATTGGTTTACCCTTTGCCTTGCTATCCGTGCTCCACTAAACAGCTTCTTTTTTTTATTGTTTGTATTGTTCATTTCCATTCAGAATCAGATTAGCTGATTCTTAGAACTGCAGAGCTGGAAGAGGAAACCTATGCATCATGGAGGTCAGTCCTTGTGAAGGGCTTCCTCCGTGGTGGGGAACTGAACTCCCAGCCTCTGGCTCTGCAGCCAGAGACCTGAGCTATTCAGTATGGCTTTGTCCTTTTTAAAATATATTTGGAGATACATCTGCATAGGTCTGCCTTCTTTGGAAGGCGAGAAATGAGGAGACAGGAAAGACAGCTAGTCAAGAAAGCAAGAGGCAGGAAGGGGAGGTGGTCTCGAGGACTCTGAAGTGGTGGGGGGAGAACCCTCTAAGTTAGTAGCAGGTTCAGAGGCGACTCACACCAGGTTGTACTTTTTCAGTGCAGGTTGCCTTAGAGTGAGATTTCCTAGAATAATATGATTGAATAGGACCATGATTCTGCCATATATGGCAGTATTGTGGAAGACCACGCCAAAAGGCAGACCGGGGAGGGGAAAAAAGTGTGGGTAGATGTTTTATGTGCTGTCAAATCACAACCAACAAGAGTGGCCCTCTGTAGACATGACCTCTGCTTGGGTCTTGCAGAGGTCATGGCTTCCTTTATTGGGTTTGTCCATCTCATGGTGAGGTCCTCTTCTTATTCATGGCTACTAACTGGCCACCTAGTCCCGGGAGTTGTAGTCCAGCCCCTCTGCAGAGCACAAGATTAGGGGTGCCTGTTCTGTACCAATCTGATTGAGCACCCTCCTTTCCTTGAGTGTCAGCTCATTCTGCCCATGCTACACCGCCTATCCTTGCCTTCAGATTAATGTGCAGAAATAGCCACTCGGTCACTCAGCAAAAACACACTTGCTTCCCTTTCAAAAGGCAGCATCTGGCAACATCTGTGAACCACGAGCTCAATTCAGCATTCCCCAAAGAGGCGAATTTCAAAGCCCAAACCCACAACTGGGGCCCCGAGTGCCAAAACCTCCATGCCCATATGCTGTGTTCAGATTCAACGCTTGTTGTGGGCTAGCTTGGCCTCCAAACTGCTATATGTGGGTAATGCCCAAAATATGCTTTTGTGTGTGTGCAAAGCTTGGAAGCATTATATTTCGGACCCAAAATTCCCTAATCAGCATGATCTCTTTTGCCCCCCCCCCCCCAAAATAAAACTTTTCCAAGATCTGTGTATGTTAACTTCTTCGGTCTGTGCATGTCGGGGGGGCGGGAGGCTTGAAAGCTAAAGCAAACCCACACATGTTGATGCATGCAATTAGCATATAATTTGCATAGAGAAGGCCATGCCAAACCACACGCTGCTGGCCTTCTTGTTTCCTATTGTTCCTATAATTACATAAAAAATAGACATTTCTGAAAAAAAAATGTTATAATGGTCCAACCTCCAGGCCCCTCAAAATATGGAATCTTTATTTAGCTGGTGCTTGAAAATCTGATGCTGGCTCCGGAGTGAGGTGGAGGGCGCATCTTTGAACACTTCAACCTGTAAAAATCTGGCACGTGAATCCCCCCAAGTAGAAGGGAATGGGGAACCACTTCTGAGTACTCTCTACCTGGAAAATCCTGAATTGAATTGACAGCACACAATTATTATTAATACTTGAAGCATTCATTCACCAAGATTCGCTTCTCTTATGTTGCTGCTTTAAGTTTGGGGACTTAAGTCAACATTCTAAATAGTACAGCATCACACCTTCTGCAGTGTAACCGTGATCTTTCTAGTTTGTTGTTGTTGTTTAGTCGTTAAGTCGTGTCTGACTCTTCGTGCCCCATGGACCAGAGCACGCCAGGCCCTCCTGTCTTCCACTGCCTCCCAGAGTTGGGTCAGATTCATGTTGGTCGCTTCGATGACACTGTCCAGCCATCTCGTCCTCTGTCGTCCCCTTCTCCTCTTGCCTTCACCCTTTCCCAGCATCAGGGTCTTTTCCAGGGAGTCTTCTCTTCTCATGAGATGGCAAAAGTATTGGAGCCTCAGCTTCAGGATCTGTCCTTCCAGGGAGCACTCAGGGTTGATTTCTTTCAAAATGGATAGGTTTGTTCTCCTTGCAGTCCAGGGGACTCTCAAGAGTCTCCTCCAGCACCACAATTCAAAAGCATCAATTCTCCGGCGGTCAGCCTTCTTTATGGTCCAGCTCTCACTTCCATACATTGCTACTGGAAAAACCATAGCTTTGACTATGCGGACCTTTGTCGGCAAGGTGATGTCTCTGCTTTTTAAGATGCTGGATCTTTCTAGTGATGAGCTGCAAAAAAAAGTATCCAGACACCCCCTCCTAAAACACAGGTGGCACCTCTCCCCATGTCCTAGAGAGTGATGCAAATGTTAGAGGTCTGCCAATTTGTCTTGTTGGACTACAGTTCCCATAATGGTTTGGGGGATTCTGGGAATTATAGTCCAGAAACAGAAATCTGCATATATGTCTAATCAGAAGCATAAAAATGCAGTCCTTTCCCTCATGATTCCTCCCCTTCTCTGCTGTTCAAAGTCTGGTATTGTTCCCGCTAGTCCTTGGTGGACTAATCGGTTTCCCATGGATTTGTTCTATCTTTTGTTTAAGCAGGGGGGAAATAATGAAGCCTCTGGCTGCAAGGGTACCCCTGAGGGTGTTTTTCCGACCTTGTTTTTCAGAATGTCTCCATTCCTGCCCCAGTTGAAAAATGCACTTCTAGAGAGCACAGTTTCCTTCTAGCCGTGGTTCCCGACCTTGAGTCCCCAGATGTTCTTGGACAAAAACTCCCAGAAGCCTTCGCCACCAGCTGTGCCGGCCAGGATTTCTGGGAGTTGCAGTCCAAGAACATCTGGAGATCCAAGATTGGGAAGGTTGGTTGCTGAAGTCTGTGCTCTAGAGCTCAAGGCACCCTCGAGCCCATTGTGTCTGTTCTTGGTCTCTCCAAGTTCCTTCTGGCTTCTTAAAATAACGTGCCTCATACGTCAAGAAACAATTTTCCGGCAGATCTTAAAGTCCCTCATGGCTCCAGACTTTGCCATTCCTTGTTATTAGTGCTATTTTATCCCACAGCTGGTTTTATTTTGTTGTGTATCCTCTTTTGGGCTTAAGGACTCACGACCACCAGTCTGCAGCTCAATGGGGGATTTTTAAAAAACGGCTTTATATTTACAGAGACAAATAATTGTGGTGAGGAGAAAGATGCTCGGTTGATGGGAGCTTGTTATGAAACCACCCAGTGCTGGGGCCTGTTGTTCCTCTGTGCTGCTGTTTCACGGCTGGAATATCTAAACGGCCATTTGTGTAAACATAGCCCACTTTGATTTAAAATGCAATAAAATACAAATTATATATAAAAAAGAGGGGAAACGCCAAATCAAGTGTTTTGCTGCCGGGCTGGTGCCTTTGGTCACTTCAAAGGTATGGTGTGGTTTGCAGAGGACATTTTTCCTCTTTCCACTTGGGGAATTAAAAAAAAAACTTCTTGGAACACAAACTATATTAGCTTGAGTTCCCGTTTCTGCCCAAGACCTCAGAGCCCACGATCTGGCCGGTCACTCTTAAGCAAAAGCTGATACTTGATCCTACCAACTAATTGTGTTTTGGGGTCAAGCTAGAAATATTAAGGGGGATGTATATTTCCTCTGATCAGAGATGCATGCCTTCGCCATCCGCCTAGCAAGTTAAGATCATATTTAACATCTGATGCTGCCCAGTCATAAAACACAGCACACTAAATGCAAGATTCGCAGTCAAGGAAAACCAAGTTCTGTGAAAAGAGGGAGTGTCTCTTTTAAACATGGGCTGAGCATCCCTTCTGCATTGACCTTTTGACTTCATCATCTTGATCTTAGGTTTGCTTGCTTCCCAATGATCAGCATAAGACCTCTTTTAGTCTTCCCAGACCACAGGGGCACGATCCTTATCAGATCATGCAACCAGAGCTTTGCAAAGTTAGTTTTTTTTTTTTTAAAGGTAACTTCTGGGACCTTTAGCCAGCAGGGCCAGTGGCACCAATGTAACTCTGATCCATGCACAGGTTCTCTCCCCTGAAGCTTGTACGTACTCTGCTCTTGTTAGTCTTCCAGGACTCGATCCATCTGCCTCGTTTTAATCCCATTTCTTCTTCTGTTGCCGCCATCACTCCTGGTCAGCATGGCTCTGGAGGAGCATGGAATTGTAGTCCAGTGCATCAGGAGTGCACTGCTGGAGGTGACTTAGACCCAGAGCCGTCTTTATTATAAAGGACATAGACCGGTTGTCCATTCAAAGATGTTGGGTTGACCCGGATGTCCTCGGAATCCATGGTTTCTTCAGTTCCAACCAGAACTCGGAACACGACTTTTCAAGAATAATTCATTACTCATTACTTTGAAGGTATTAACGAGCTACCTCTGTTCACAATGTGATACATAGAATGTTATTTCTAATAGAGGTGTGCAGACTTGTGTTTTCAGTCTACAACACTTACAACTTCTGATACCAGGGGAATTCTGGGAGTTGTAGTTCCAGAACACAAATCAGCACCCTTCTACTTTGTAGCTGCTTTTTAAACCCATATATTTCCCCTAAGTTGATAAAATGGCCCCAGTCCTTGCGAATCATCTGAAAACACCTTCACTAAAATTTTAATTTAACAAAACATTACTAGAGACAGCAAACGTACTGTTAAAAATGTTCCAGATAAAGGTATTTCTCTCTTAAAAGTTACATGACTGGTCCTTCCTTACAGGGCTGGTGCTTTGGTTAGAAGAGGCATTAAACAGATACCTCCGATGACAATAGAGTCTTCTTTTAAAATAAAAGTTTTGTACTACAGATGCTTACAAAAACTAAAATGCAGTAGCTTTCTCTTGCACAGAACAGGACACCTATTCTAAAACAGGTACCTGTTGCAACAGGTGTATATGTGTGCATTGTCTTACAAAGTAGACGTTCTCCTTCAGAGCTATATAGAATGTATGCAGATATAAGGAATTAAAGCACACAGTGTATTGGCGAAAATGCCTTTACTCACCTCTATTTTACCTGTAACTGTTCAGCTTTGGAATAGGTGACAGACCTCTTCTGAAGTGTTTAACACCCCAAAATTTCAGTTTTTTTCCAAACCTGGAAGTGGCTAGAAATCCAGAAGTACAGAACTTGGGAATTGTACATCTTTGGACAAGTGACCCTTGATGGCAGGGGGGATTTGGGGAGCAGACAGTAGTTTCCCCACCAAAAGTACTGATCACGCTAGTGGGGAATTCTGGGAGTTGTAGTCTGAAAAAAGCAAACCACCCCTTTTTCCAAGCTTCGCTCTGATATAAAACTTTTCCGGTTCTCCCTGGGCCCAACCTTTTATATTCCCAGCCTTTCTCCATGCTTCTTCAAATTCTTCATGATAGTTTTGTAGTCATTATTGTCTCCACCACCACCACTTACTTACCTTGTGCTCCTTCTCTGAATTTAGTTATTTAAAATATTTTTATCCTGCCTTTCTCCTTAAAAGGACCCAAAGTCAGCAACACCCTCAATACCAGGGAGAAAGGCCGGGCTGAGGCCAACGTGAGTTCTTCTTGAGTCTTTTTCTTGTCCAAAAGCCTCCAAGGATGACAAACCCTGTATGGATGTTGCCCCTTTAGAGGAGGGCAGTAGGGGGGGGGGACACACGGATCGGGGAGCCCTTGCTTTCTGCTGGAACACGTGGCCGGGTGATGGGTGAAAGACACTCGCAAATCTGAGGCTCACAACTGCAGTGAAATGCCCGCAGAACCGTCTAATAATAACCTGCTTCTCAGATGGCTCCTGCAGCCCGTGGAGCTGTAAATGTGAACGTTGTAGGTTCCTGAAGAATTGGAAATGTTTCATGAACCTGTTCCTTTTTTTTTCCTTTTAATGTTATATTTAGGGTTTATAAAGCCAGGCTTGCTTTTTTGTTATCATTGTTAAAATAAATTTTAAAAAGTAGGATGTAAACGAACATGCGGCTCTCTTTGCTTCCTGGGGTTTCTGGGATGTGTTAGACTGCAACGCCCACCAGAGTTATCCAGCTGGACTTATGGGAGTGGTAGCTGAACACATCTGGCGGCGCCTGGTTGTGACGATGCTGTTCTACATAGTCTGCCCATTAACCCACCTTTGTCTGTTACGACAGGATGTTATTCTCCAAGGTTTCCCCCCGTTTCCTTTTTTTAATTTTTTTTTATTTTTAAATTATAATTCCCAGAATCTCACAGCCAACATGGCCAGCTGTGAGATTCTGGGAATTATAGTTAAAGAGAGAGAGAGAGAGAGAAAGGAAAAACATTCAAAACGTCTACAGATGTGACTCTTTGGGACTATAACTCATGGCTGTCTGTGAGCATTATTTTTATAGTTAAAAAAAAAAGAGAGAGAATGTTCCAGCTTTACAAATGTAAGTTAAGCAAAGAAAGTTCCTCCCAAAGAGTCTGCAGTCTATATTTGGACAATGAGGAAAAGGCAGACAAAAAAAAAAAAAAGAAGTGAGGGAATAAGCTCATTTCATTGTGATTGCATTTTGAAGTTTTGAGAGCCAGTGTAGCTTTAGCGGAGTTGCATGTCAGACTGGGGACTCCAGAGACCTGGGTTCGAATCCCTGCTCGGCAGGGAAATTCACCAGGGAGAGCGTTGTGATGGTAAAACTATTCACTGAATGTGTTCTGTATTTGGGTCTCTGTAACCCTAAAGCGACTGGATGGCACATAAAAAAAACCAACAACCCAGCAGTGGATTGTTTATAATTTCACATAGAGGCTTAGAAGGCTCTGCACTGTTGTGAGTGGTTTGTGCCAGATTCTCACTAGGAGCGACTCTACCTCCGCTTATCCTGCCTGTAATATGGGGACAATAAGGGTCTCTTAAAAGGTTGTGCGGCAGGCAGCTGTCCTTAGTGAGCTGAAAACCTGGGTTGTGGCGTTGTGCCAACAGAAGTGTTTTGCTGTGGAAATAGTAGATAAGAAGTTGTTGATCTTTTTACAATCCGTCGCAAAAGCTAGGAAGTCACTATTTTGGACCACAACTCCGAGGATCCTGTTTTTGCTATACTTGGTGTACCTCACAGGGTTGTTGTGAGAGAGAAGAGCCATGGCCATGGACCAGCTGCCTTGAGCTCACTTCTGGAAACGCGAGGTGGTAAAAGTCACCGAAAAATAAATGAATCAATAAAAGATACAGTGAGAAATGGAAGCTAAAGAGGTGACCATAAAGGAACCTCTTAGGCCTGGCCTGGATGTCTTTGGGGGATATTTCAGGCCCAATGAAAACTTGGAAACAGGTGGCTGGATAGTTCATTGGTTAAGGTATCCGTCTGTGGAGCCAGAGGTTGGGAGTTCGATTCCCCATGTGTGCCTCTCTAGAGAGAAGAGCCAGCCTGGGTGGCCTTGGGCCAGCTGCACGGTAGTCCCAGGGCTCCCCCAGAAGAAGGGAACGGGAAAACCACCTCTGAGTCTTCTCTACCTGGAAAACTCTGAAAAGGATTGCCATAAGTCAGAACTGACTTGACCGCACCTGATTATTGTTGTGGTTGTTGTTAAAACTTGGAAATCTGAATGCATAAGTTAGCAAAGGATTGTGGAGCTTCTTTGGTTTGTTGTCATCTGAAGAAAGAGGCAAGCAGGTAGATGTTCCAAGACCTGCACTCCATTCCTGGAGGGTCATCGGGGTGTGTTTGTGATTTTTCCCCAACCCCACCCATTTGGAAAATGTGTATTTAGATTTAAATGCTACAGGCGGAAGGGGTGGTGGGCTCCCACCTGTTAACATACTGAATGTTAACTACTGCAGACAGTGCCTTGCTATTATTTTTATTGCTTTTTTTATTTTTATTTTTTTTTTGCATGGGGAAGGAGACAATCCGAGGGAGAGGCAAAGTCCACGAAAACAGCCCTGGGGGAGAGTCCCTATGTGGTCTCATGAGGGTCCTTTTGCCCACCCCAGCTATATAAATATCTCTGCCACTAGACTCTCGGAAGGTAGGAAAAAACAACCCGGAGAAATTCAGCTTCTGAAGTTGTGATCATCCTTTGCAATTTGATTTTGTAACCATCTGGCAGATTCCTGAGAGCCACATTAAATTCTTGACCCGCACTCCTCCTCCAGCTGTTTCCCAACTCGCGCCCCCCCCTTCCACCTCCACAGATCCTTCTCCCTGCAAGCATTCGTTCCACCTTCTTTCGGGATTATTTTGACCTTTCTTGGGAGGTGGGCAGCTGCAAAGTCATGCATTCCAAGGCTGGGGGCGGCGGCGAGGGGGGGGGAAACATGTTTCAAAAATCCAAGGGATAGACAGACGTAGGACCAGCCAAGAATGCCAGGTTCTGTTCATCCGTCCGGGGGTCCAAAAGCAGATTATTATTTTTTTCAAACAGGGTACATTTTGACGGATATGAAATGCAGGCACAGATGTGCGTTTTAAAAGGTGTTTGCGAAAGAATCTTTCTATAAATAACCCGGCTGTATTTTAGGCTTGGCTAAAAATAGGTCAGGATGATTATAATGGTCAAGCACTCGAAGAATTTCCTTTTGAATGATGCTTAGTGGGGGAAGGAGGAGAGATGGAGAAAATGCTGTTTTTTCTGCTGTTCACATTGATTTTACTGGCTGGGATCAGGAAGAGGCCAAGGCTGGCTTGTGCCTGTTTGCTTAAATGGCTCTCCCACCCGACCACCAGGGCTTGAAATGTGCTACTGATGTGCCTTCATGCTTCTGTGCTCACTTTGTGGCTCGTAGGGGAAGCCGCCTCATTTTAAATGCCCATTCAAAGTGCCGTTTTTTAAACTATAAAGCCCTAATCGGCTTGGGCCCAAGCTCTCTCAAAGGCTGCATCTCCTTTTATGAGCCTACTCGAGTGTTAAGATCCTCAGGGGAGGCCTTTCTCTCAGTTCCACCACCTTTCCAGGTGTAAAAGTGGGCACATGGGAGAGGGCCCTTCTCTGTGGCTGCTCCCAGAGACTGTGGAACTCCCTCCCACTGGAGGCCAGCCTGGCCCCGTCTTTGCTGCCCTTCCCCAAGCAGGCAAAGACCTTTCTCTTCAGGGAGGGTTTCCCTCAGTGACTGACTGGCTAGGAGACAATAAACGGGATGGATTATATTCTGTTGCTTCTGAATCTGTTGTTTGTAATGCTTTTACCTAACATTTTTAATATAATGTTATTAATTCTTCTTTAATATTTGAGTAATTTACTATTTTTAGCTCTTAATATTGTGGCTATGTAAGCCGCCTTAGGTCCTTTTTTAGGAGAAAGGCAAGGTAAAAATATTTTAAATAAATTTGATGTATTTGTTCATTTACAACATTTATATCTCACCGTTCTTCCAGTGAGCAGAAGACAGCGTGCATGGCTTTTTTTACTCAGCTCTGGCTCTTTGCCTCTGGATAAGTCTCCTTCTCATGCTGAGCACAGATCTTTTTTTCCCGAAGGAAGTGAACTTAGATTGGATGAGCCTCCCAGTGACGAGACCTGTTGCTTTGTTTTAAGTAAAGTATAACAGTATTTAATCCTACAGTCTGTCAACTGCCTGCCTTAAACCGAAACGCAAAGTCAGCCCCAACTTAATGGCACAGAAAGGGTGATTTATTTTAAATATTTTGGTCAACATATAGGAAAGCCCAGCCCCTGGACACATATTAAAATATTTGCAACAAGAACCCCCCAAATGGCACCATTCGAACTCTAAGCCTGCTCCTCTTTGTTCTGTGTTGTCGCGTAGTGGAGTGATCTGAAGCGGCCCGTTCAGTTCCACCATTGCATTCCCAGATCGAGGAAAAGTTTCTTAGACGGAGAGCCATAGCTGAAGTGGAATGTTCTTTAACATTCAAGCCCCAGTGTTCTTTGGCTTCTCAAGGGTAAGATCTGATCCACCTGGCATTAAAGGAAAGCAAAACGCAGTGTACTGCTTATATACCATCCCATAGTGCTTAAAGCATTCACTGGGCGGTTTGCAACATTATTTATGCAGGCTACACATCGCCCCTCCAGCAAGCTGGGTACTCCGTTTACCGACCTCGGAAGGCTAGAAGGTTGAGTCTACCTCGAGCTGGCTACCTCAGCCCGTCACGATCGAACTCAGGTCCTGAGCAGAGTCTTGACTGCAGCACTGCAGTTTAACCACTGTGCCCATGAGATTCCTTATTAGTCATTAGCAGCAAATGGCTTTGCATTTCACAGCTAGGATGTAATAAATAAAAACTGGGGTCTACCGTTTTGTGGTAAATTCCGGACATTGGAAGTGTAGCTTACAACTCAGTGTACACAGCTGTCCTGTTTCTGCAGTGCTGTCCAGATGTTGAAATGTGGAATTCAGCGTCACAAGATGTAGTGACAAATGGCCAACTTGGGCGGCTTTAACAGGAGTCCAGATAAATTAGTGGAGGCTAAGGCTAGCGTTTTGCAGTGGATAGGGTGACAGGCTGGGGCTCAGGAGACCTGGGTTCAAATCTCTACTTTACCATTGAAACTTACTCCTGTCCTGAAGCGTCTCATTCACATGCCATAGAGACCCTGCTTAGGCTCACTGTAAGTTGGAGGTGACTTGACGGCACATCGCAAGCGACAATGAAAGGCTGGGCGTGCATCACCTCCATATGGAAGGCCACCTGCCTCACCGTGTATCCGTGGCTGGATAGGACAAGGGGGATGGTCAAGGTGCCCTCCCGCCCCTCTGCGTTGCGCTTCCTAGAGGCAGCGCCTTGGCTGCCGCGTCGACAGAACATGGCAGACTCGAGAGCTGATCCAGGAGGACCCTTCCCGTGTTCCTTCTGTAATCCCCATGGAACCTCCCATCCTTCGGATCCATTCTCAGCCTGAGCAGATGGCGGGACAGAAAGGGACGTCGGACCACTGTCTTTGCGCATGTGCCAACCTATCCGCTGGGTGGCGCATGCACCGTCCGAATCTTTGAGTCTGGGTACCAAGCCTGGGGGGGAAAGGGCAAATGATTCAAGACTCAGACTCAAGGCTTGGAACCCGGGTCTTGGACTTGAAAGACTTGCAGACATCCATGGCCGATAGTGCCTGTGAGCCTGCATTTGCTACAGACCTCATCAGGGGCGGTAGAGAAGTGGCACACCTCCAAGCAGAAGCTCCTCGCTGAGGCTGGCATCTGGCCTGTGCCACTCCAGGTACGGGCTGTTCCCATGGCCGAATGTGGTCTCCTACTTAAATGCCTAGAAAATCTGTAGGAACCTGGTGTGTCAGGGAGACGGCCAGTCCCTAAATGAGACATTTTCTCTACTAAGCAGATTTTCGGCGGCACAAACCAAGATCGGGTGGAATTTATGTCCAAAACGTCGTGCCAGTCCAAAAAGTAATTCTTGGCATAGTATTGAATTCTGGATCCAGGAGAGCTGTTTTGTAGGGAAACCCTAAGGACGTTCTGTTCTTTTTTACTGGTGCGCTGAAGAGGAAATTTCAGAAAATACCGCTTGCACGAGACGGAAGACCCTGGAATTTCCTCTTCCAAGCAATGGAATAGAGAACCTTCTCTTCTGTTTTGCTGGCCTGCGGTTTGTCTATCAGGGCTGCTTCTTGGTCATCCTTTAAAAATGGAACATGCCTCTTTTTAGTTTTTTCTCTGGACTGCTCAACACCTCTCTCTCTTTTTCTCTTTCCTAATTGGTCTCTCCTCGTTTCACTTATTTGTTTCCATTTTTCTTCAGCTTGCAGGCAGGGACCTGGGGCCTTTTAATTGACCCATGTAACACATGCATGTGATACCCAGTGTAGTAGATAGAGTGATCTGTGTTCGAATCTCTGCTCAGCCATGGAAACTCACAGCTGTGCGTGAAACCCAATAAAATCATTCCTTAAATATAATATATCCTTAAATATCTCACTTAGGTTGAAAGTCCTATTAATTGGTTCCAACTTGCCGACACATAACTGCAATAACACCTACATGCTGTAGGTACCTTCTGTGATGATCGTGATGAGGATGATTGAATTATCTTGACAAAACACTTTTTGTAGTTTGCAGAAGCAGAACTAATAGGCGCCTCCTGGTTCCTTTTTTTTTTTTTTTTTTTTAATGGCATGGAGCTTAAAAGTTGGGTTCTTTTTAAGGAGAAAGGCAGGGTAAAAATATTTTAAATAAATAAACTAAATCAATAAAACCTGGCCAAAAGTCTCTGGATGGAAAGACAGAACGTTGCCTTTGAATAAGCTCTGCGGGGAGCTTCTCTGGCCACGCAATCTGTACCAGGTTTCTGTGCCGTGTGCCAAGCAGGGGCCTTAACCGTGAATCTTGTTCAGTGACGCAAGGGACCGGTCTTCCCGGATGCCTGAAGGGCAACACCGGCATCATGGCTGCAGATCCGTTTTGGCCACTCTGACCGCAAAGCAGAACGGGAGGAAAAACGGGCTCTCCGAACTTAGTGGCACTGCTTGGAAGGTTGAGCTGAGGCCGTTAAACCGTCAGGAGGTTAAAAGCCAGGAGAAGGGAACTTTCGGCTTGCCAAACACGTTGAGCTCTAACTCCCATTTTCCCCACCCAACAAGGTAAAGGATGATGGGCATTGTAATCCAGCACATCTGGAAAGCCAGAGGTCCCAGACTCCTGGCACCAACTCTGTCTCACAGACCCACCCATTACTGGACCGACGATGCACCATAGGGTGGCTTGTCGTTTCTTTCAAACATTTCCCGAGACGAAGTGTTAGCCCTGTTGCATCAAGAACTGCCAAGGGACGTGTGGCCCCTTCAAGACTTGACACGCTTACTGAGCATGAACCTTTGTGAACTCCATCACATGGCATGTGAAGGAGTCAGCTGGAGACCCTGAACCGTCCTCCCCATCATCATCACCATCATGTGCCATCCAGTGCATTCTGACTTGTGGCAACCCTTTTCAGAGTTTTCCAGGTAGAGAGGACTCAGAAGTTTCCCATCCCCTTCTTCGGGGGGGGGGGGTTGCCCTGGGACTACTGTGCAGCTTGCCCAAGGCCACCCAGGCTGGCTCTTCTCCCAGGAGGCCCAGTGGGGGAATCGAACTCCCAACCTCTGGCTCCACAGCCAAAGACTTAACCCACTGAGCTCTCCGCAGCCAGCTTGGAGTCCTCAAAAACGTACGCTGAATAAAACTCCTTAGTCCTCCTAAGGGGCCATGGGAATCTTTGTCATATTTGGTTGGATGGAAGAGAGGTTGAGTTTACCCCTCAAAACATGGAAGTTCTAGGGTGGGCGTCATCGAGTGACGTACTAGTCCTGTAGCCAGCACTGACTTTGTCACGAGTAAGTCGTTCGGAGGATGGCATGAGAGAAGCCATTATCTTGACGGCCATGATCTGTACTGATTTCGTCTGATTGTATGCATACAACAAAATGGTCACGTCCTCTGTCCTGCTGATTGTGTTGCCTTCGGCTTCTCCTGCTTGTAGAAGAGAGATGAGAACGGCTGTGTTTTGCTTTGAGGGCTACCTGAATCCTGAGTCTGGGATTCAGCCAGTCCCTGCAAGGGAGTGTCCATTATCTCTACAATTCCACTAAAATCTCACAACTATGCAAGCTTTTGAGCCCTGCAGGAACCTTCATCAGGCTGGGCATTACACCAGTGCCAGGGATGTGCGGGGTGTTGCCAAAGAAACCGAAGAGTCCCTTCCAATCATCATGGCACACCCTTTTCAGATTATGTACAAGAATCACATGGGATTTCCCCTTTTTTGTGTGTGTGCCATTATCTCTCGTCAGTAACTGGAGATGGTGAGAATTTCTTTTCTCTCTAGGTCGCTGGGAGGGGTGGGGCCGGAAAGGGCTTTGGTAGCAAGCATCTGCAGGAAAAGTGGGGCGTCAACCTCGGGACTGGGGTTTTCCCACCCCTGCCTTTCTTGCTTCTCCTGTGTCTGACTTGGTTTGTAAACTCCTCAGGGCAGGGGCTTGTCCCTTTTTTCTTTAAAGGGCCAGGCACTGTACTTATGGCCCGGGAATATAGAGCGCTGGACTTAAATGGATAAGATCTGGGTTCAAATGTGTGCTCAGGTTGGAAGCGCGTTGGCAGGAAACTGTGTCCTGACCTGCTTCATCAGGTTGCCATGAAGATAAAGATATTTCTTCGGGCTTGCTGGAGGAGAAGCAGGGTACAGGTGAAATAAGTAATCTAGCAACAAAACTAGCAATGATGTCTGAGATGGTTACCTGCTCCCACCTGAAGCTGCCCAGATGTTTTGCAGTGGTTTTCAGAAGCCCCTCTTTTGTCTCTCCACTTTCCAGAGCCAGGTGGCCTTGTGCCGTGCTTTACTGAGACAGTCCTCTGTTTGAGTAGCTGTAGGATAATTCTTTATTGTCTGGCCCAAGTTGGGTTTAAGGATCAGAAACAACAAGAAGGTGCATCAGCCAGAGAAGGATACTCTGGTCTGATTCCTGCCTTCTCTCCCAGGCTGAAGTGTGTTGTATTTCTATTTCAATTATTGTAACGAATTCTGGATTTGCATTCATGCATATAAATCAGCCCCTGGTGGTTGCAAACCAGTGTATTGTTTTTGATGATGGTTTGTTACCTTTTTATCACTTTCTGGCTATTCTAGAGCAAAAGCTTTTTCTGTTGTGATGGCCTATATGCACAGTTTGGAAAAGTTACTTTTTTTGGACGATACCATGCAGAAGCCCCCAGCCAGGACCTCCTAAGCATTTCAGCAACACTGTCTGTAATGCTCCCGAGTGTAGCCACACATTCATGGTTTCCCCCCAGTTCTGCCTCTGGGATCTGTTTTATTATATTGCCACGTTCTGGGGAAAGTTTTTTTATTCTTTCATTCAACTGCTTGCCACTGTTATGGGTCACCGTTAGCCGCACTGGGACTTTTGTGACTGAAGGGTGGCTTACAAATGTCTTCCGTAAATAAATCCTGCCAGTTCTCATGCCCTGTTCAAGACAGAGTAGGTGACCCCGTGGTCTTTATGAGTGATTTTGCTTTCTTCCTGTTGTGGTCAGTGTGACTCAGTTCCATTATTTATACTGTTACCGCACCTCAACATGATTTCCTACTTCTGGTTTGCACAGGTTACAGAAAGTGAGGGAAACTGACTTTTTTTTCCCACTACAAGTCCCAGAATCCCCCAGCCCACCTGACCTCCAGGACAAAAGAGTAATTTTTCCACATTCCGGCAGATTCACGGAGATCCCGAAGGCTTTTTCTGGGGGAGAAGGATTTTTTTAATTTAGTCAGAAACACCAGTGATTCCAGAAGAGAAAGGCTGGATGCTTTGTAAAATGAAGAAACTGAATTTTCTGTTGAAGACAGTGAGTGATCAGTTCCTTTTTTTCAGTCCAGAAAAATATCATTAGCAAGCTCTGGAATTATCTGTTTTCTACTGGGTCTTGTTATAAAAGTTATACAAGAATAGGCCTGAGGAGTAAAAACTGTGAATATTGCCATCTTCTGGAGTGTAGGAAAGTTGCAAACATTTGTCTATTGTTTTAGATAACAGTTCAGTGTTAGTTTGCTTCTTTTTTTTAATGATAAAGTTAGCAAACAGAATAATTAGTTTCAGATGACTCTGCCGGGTTCTTTGGTATATCTGCTCCAGTCCGACTGTTTTCAGATTTTTTTATATCTTACAGCTACTCTGTCAAAGACTTTGAGTTCCCACCATTTATTGCGAAATAAATACCGAAGAAGGATATTTACAAATGTAGACCTATTAATAGATTCATCCTTTACAGTGGGTTCTGAGACAGGGAGACTCTTGGAGTGTCAAACGGCTATAGGTGGGTAACCCATGGCAGGAGATTTGTGGGACCTGGAACATATCCTTAAAGGAGGATGTTTTTTGGCAGAGAGGGAGTGTTGAATATTGAGTTCTTAGTAATTTTAATGAAAATGTTCCATCTCATCGAGACTATTTCTGTGCCCCCACATAGAATACTGGTTGAGAACGCTGCCTATTTGGGCTGCTGATATTGTGCTTACATTGGAAAGAAAGAGTAGGTTGCTTTTTTTTTTAATATGCTCAGGCTCTGACTTGACCAGGCCTCCAAAATGAAATAGTTCAGGAGCAGACACTGAGAACACCATGCTTTTGAGTAAGAACAGAACTGTCTCCTCTTATATTTATTATAAAGGTAAAGATAAAGGTTCCCCTTGACAATTTGTCCAGTCGTGTCCGACTTTAGGCGGCTGTGCTCATCTCCGTTTCCAACCCATAGAGCTAGTGTTTGTCCGCAGACAATCCTCTGTGGTCACGTGGCCAGCATGACTAGACACGGAACGCCGTTTACCTTCCCACCGAGGTGGTACCTATTTATCTACTCGCATTTTTACATGCTTTCGAACCGCTAGGTTGGCGGGAGCTGGGACAAGCGACGGGAGCTCACTCCGTTGCGTGGATTCGATCTTACGACTGCTGGTCTTCTGACCTTGCAGCCCAGAGGCTTCAGCGGTTTAACCCGCAGCGCCACCACGTCCCCGCAGCGCCATAATTGCAATAATTGGTTGCAAAAAACGAGAACATGGACAGTTTAGTTCCAGTTTAATGAGAGTTTCAAAACAGACAAAGAAGACATTATCCAGAATCATAGAGTTGGACCTCTGAGACCATCAAATCCAACCCGCTGCTCAATGCAGGAATACAGATCAAAGGATATCTGCCACGTGGTCATCTGAATTTCTCTTGAATGCCTCCAGTGTTGGAGCACTCACCTCCTCTCGAAGTCATTGGTTCCATTACCGTACTACTCTAACAGTTAAGAAGTTTTTCCTGATATTCCACCAAAATCTGGCTTCCTTTAACTTGAGCCCATTATTATGTGTCCTGCGCTCTGGGATGATCAAGAACAGATCCTGCCCCTCTTCTGTACGACAACCGTTCAAGGAGTTGAAAAGTGCTATTGTATCTTCCCTCAGCCTTCTTTTCTCAAGAAAACATGTGCATGTTTTGTTCAGTTTTGCTTATATTTGGAAAGTGTCTATACTCCATTCAGTATGGTTTACAAATAAACCAATAGTAGGTGTGTGGACACCCAAACAATTGAAAGTCAGAGTGATTAAAATCAGTAAAAGCAAAATAGAAATAAAAAGTTTAAAAAGACGAAAACATGGAACTTCTCTTATGTCTGATGAAGTGGACTTGTCCACGAAAGCTCACATTAAAAAAAATATAAAAGTGAGTCTTCAAGATGCCACTCCATTTTTGCCTTTTTCAACTTTTTATTTCTACTTTGCTTTTACCTATAATGCTTTCACAGACTAACACGTCTATCTCTTCCACAACTAAAATTTGTAAGTTAGTAAAGGATGTTTTAAAATGCCTGGTGAATTTTTTAAAAAGGAGAGTTACCTAATACGTTACCCTAAAAGACTGAAAAAGTGCTGGTGGGCATAACTCCCAGGGGAGAGCATTTGTGAAGAGGAATGGAATTAGTGTAATTTTAAGAATGAGCGCTTGCCTTTTCCCTCCTCCCTCCCCATTCCTTTTTCCTTGTGTGCTGTGTCTTTGAGAATGTCTTACTGCTTCCAGATTCTCTTTGGCTACCAAATAGAGTAAAAATGCATTCATTCATTCATTCATTCATTCATTCATTCATTCATTCATTCATTCATTCATACATACATACATAAATACATAAATACATAAATACATAAATAAATACATAAATAAATTTACAGAATAATAAATGTTACAGAGATGCCGTGTCAGGTACCTAGTGGGTTATGCTCATTCCACAAGGCCAGCGCCCCCCATAAGTCCCACCCTATTAGCATCCATCAAGCCAGCGCTCGATCTCATTTGCCTGCCTGTTCTGTTGGTGTGAAGAAATCGTCTCGTTTATATTCATAAGAAACCGACAATGGTCTCCAGCAGATGGAACCCTCTGCTTCCATCTTCTGGAGCAAACAGGACTTTATGTGTTGCCTAACAGTGAGGTGTGTGGTTAGGAACATTACTCTTTTCTTGAACTACCTTTCCCAAAATCCCTCAGTCGACATGTCTACTTACTTCTTGCAACTGTGGTCCAAAAAAAAAACTTTTCTGAGCTCTGTTTGTCATCGGATGGGTTCAAGGAAAGGCAAATCGGAGAATTAGGATCTGCATACTTTTTCTTTCTATTTCACCTTAATGTCAGTTAGACTGATGTTAACCTTTGCATCCTGTCAACCCAGCATCAGCGAGTGGCTTTTTTTGTAATTTTGTGTGTCCTGCTCTTGAGCTATTCTATAGACTCATTTTATATTTATTGTCTCCGGTTGCTTGTTCGGTCCTTCCACCCACCCACTTCCTTGCCCACTTCAATGTTATGGAGTGAGTTTCTGCAGGCGTCCCATTGCTGAGGGCCAGTGCCCTGGCAATAGAATGTTGGCAAACATTTCACCTTCTGTGAGGGAACTGAAAGGTCTGTTTGTGTGGAAGAAAAGTCTCCCATACGTTCTAAAGAGGGGTAAAACTTTGTGTTGTTAGAACTTGTAATGTGTGTGTGTGTGTGTGTGTGTGTGTGTGTTCTGTGCCGTCAAGTTGGAGCCGATTTATAGTGACCTTAATAGGGTAAGTGAGATATTTAAGGAACGGTTTGACCAGTTCCACTCCCCCAGTCAGTTTCCATGGCTGAGCGGAGATTCGAACCTTGTTCTCCAGGGTCCTCATCCTTCACTCTATCCACTACACCACATTGGGAGTCAGAACTTGTGGTCGTTGTATGCAATTGACAAGCAGGGAGTAGATCAGTTGTGGCAGTTTGAGACTTAAAGGTAAGGAAGCTGAGGTTTTGTATATGGAGGTTCCACCATGGACTTGAATGAGATGACAGATACATTTTGCCTCCATGAAAAAAACAAAACAAAAAGTCTTACGTTTGCAGGTGTCATTCAGGGTGCTGGTTTTGTCCTACAGAGCCCTGTGTCGATCGAGACAAAGTGCCCGTAAGAGATTCTTGCTCCCGTACAAAACAGTTCGTTTTGAAAGCCGTGGAGTTTGCAGGAGGGGGAGGCCTTTTCTGCTGTGGCACCCTGGCTCTGGAAATGTTCACGGCACGGGCAAAAATGCGGAAACTGAGGGCTGCTCTACTTTAAGCACAGCATGAGAAGACAGGATTCTTCGGAAAAGACAAGGATGCTGGTTTGAACCCCTGAAACGGCCTGGCTGGGAACAGAAGCCAGAACGGGGCTCCCGTCTCTTCCTTCATCTCACCAGCGTAGAAGATGATGCAGAACCAGCATTGAGCCGCGTGCGATACTCTGGTCATCATGAGTGAAAGAAGAGAAAAATAAAAAAGAAAACCAATCACACAATATTTACCCACCTGCCAAAAGCTATGTTTTTAATTGTGCTATCAAACAAATTTCAGCCATCTTTTGGGGGCTAGAGGATAGGTTATAAAATACACCCAGAAAACGGACAGAAACCCATTGGGTATTTACACTGGCAGAAGTGCAGTGATGTAAACCCCAGCAGCAAAAACTGCTGATAGATAATGTGACTACCTGTATTCCCCACCTCTTGCTAGTCTCATGGCTTTGCACATTACAAGGAATCATAGCGTTGGAAGGGGCCTGTAAGGCCATCAAGTCCAACCCCCTGCTCAGTGCAGGAATCCAAATCAAAGCAGATCTGACGGATGGTTCTCCAACTTTCTCTTGAATGCCTCCAGCATTGGAGCGCTCACCACCTCCCCGAGGCCATTAATTCTGTTATCACACTGCTCTAACAGTTAGGGAGTTTTTCCTGATACTCGGACTAAATCTGGCTTCCTGTAACTTGAACCCATTATGGTGTTTCCTGCACTCTGGAAATGGAAGGGGTGACTCATTTACTGGTGGAAATTTGCCACCATAAATTATACTGTTGCACTTATAGTGTAAACAGGATTCTGGCCAATATATTTTTAAACTTCCCTGCTGAGTAAGTATTAAAAAAGAAGACACATTCAATGTGTATAACCCTAGGATGGGATGGGTAACCTCCTCCTACCTGATCGATTAATCAATCAATCAATCTATCTATCTATCTATCTATCTATCTATCTATCTATCTATCTATCTATCTATCTATCTATCTATCTATCTATCTATCTATCTATCTATCTATCTATCTATCTATCTATCTATCTATCTATCTATCTATCTATCTATCTATCTGCCCCCTTTCTCCCCATAGCGAGCTTACAACAGATAAAACATCTGATTTTAAAACACTATATAAATATCATTAATCATATTAAGATTAAAAATCAAGTTTAAAAGCAATTCAAAAACATTTACAAACCTGTAAGTTTAAAAAAACCAGTATTAAGTGGTTCTCAAACCTGAGTCACCCAGATGTTCTTGGACTGCAATTCCCAGAAGCCTTCACCGCTCGCTGTGCTGGCCAGGATTTCTGGGAGTTGCAGTCCAAGAACCTCTGGGTGACCCAGGTTTGAGAACCACTGGGCTAGAGGCCACAAAGAGACTTTGTGAGCACATTTAAAAGAATAAAGGGGCTTGATTGGGGTTGTATTTGGGGCCCTGGGAAGCTGCATGGGTCCCGCTGGGTACTCTTTGCCTGCCCTGCCCTACGGCTTGTGAATAGTTAGTTATCCATAATTAAATGGTCTGCTGAGGTCTCTAAACAAATTTCACTGAGGACTGAAAAATAGCTGAAGGCATTTTCTTGTGTTACTTACTACGTAATGTTGTTCTGAGTCATTAAGTCACTTCTAAATTACAGGGACTCTATGAATTAACCTCTATGAAGGTCCCGTCACTAACCACTCTGCTTAGGTCTTGCAAACTAAAGACTGTGACTGCTTTTATTTAGTCCATCCATCACACATTAGGCCTTCCTCTTTTCCTACGGCCTTCCACTTTGCACATTTGTCCTCTCATGGTGTGCCCAAACTATAATCGATAAGTAATACATTTTTCCAGTTTACTTTGTTTTTTGGGGCGACAACACATAGCCTTCCACATGCTGTTGGACTACAGCTTCCATGATCCACTGGAATTGGCTGTGCAGGCTAGGAACGATGGGACTTCTGGTCCATCAGTATCCAAGATTCCTTACGCCTGTTCCAGTCCCTCAGGAAGGCCACAGGACATATGGTGGAGAAAAATCCGGTGGATAATACAATTAAGAATACACATTTTTCGCATTCTGCGCCTCGTTCCCTTTTTCATTTTCTTTCTATTTTTGCTGCTGAATGCCTGCCAGCCGGAGGGAGGCCTCACCGTGGCTTCCTCCGCTATGTTCCCCTGCTCTCCAAGAGGAAATTTACTGGCTCCGAAAACAGCCTGGCATAAGAGCGGTTGCCACACGGAGTTGTCATAGAAACCTGCGAGCATCTAATAAGAGTTAATTAATGAAGCAGGAGGCAGGCTGGCAATGAACCAGGAGAGGTAGCACTCTGCCCCCACAAAGTATAAGGTAATCGGTCTCCTTTCTTGTATCTTGCAACAACCTGGAAATCTGTGATTCCTTTCCGGCACAAGGGTTTTGCACCAGGCATTCCTGATTTGCACTGCTGATCTCACTCATGTGGAAAACCTGGTTTTATAGGGAAGACGGATTACGAGGAACTTGGGGGGGGGGGGCAAATTGCTTTATGGAGCTACAGCTCTCAGAATCCTCCAGCCAGCATAAGAAGGGGGGGGGGGAAGTAACTTCCTGGCAAGAGCGCCTTCCACCCGGGGCCTGTTAGCAGAAATGCCGGCTCTTTTTTTCCAGGCCTCCAGGACCTTTTATAATATTGGACAGAGCACAGCACACTGCATTAATATTTACCTACATGTCTCTTCCGGCTTTGATTCCAAATCCCTTTGGAGGCAATTAGAGACTGTGGTTCAACGGCATCTGCCTTCCTTGAAATTAAAGATCCACAGTGAAGGCGTTTCTTCCTTCTCCGAAAGGTTTCATCCTTCCCCACTAAAGCGAAATTTAGTGTCCGCCCAGCCTCATTACCAGAAGAAAAGAATTCTCTTTTTCTTGACGGCTGGAATTGGCATGGAACATCAGTACCAGTACTGGCAGGTTGTGAGGCGTGGGTGGGTGGAATCCAAGTCTTATGTTTAAAAAAAAAATAAAAATCAATGTGCAAAATCAATGTTCTGCCTTTTAACTCCCTGACCTGTTAGCCCCGAAAGGCACTTTGCAGTACAAACCCAGATGTTTACCTTCTATGCAAATACAACTTGTTCACATAGTGTGCCACTACAGTGCCCAGTGGTGGTTGCTATTAAGAAGGTTTTTTAAAAGCCCCAGGCAGACTGCAGAGAAGCTTCCATAGTGTTTGTGGCTGTGAACCCCGGGGGGGGGGGGAATACTCTTTTGTCTGATAGATGCTAGAATCCTTCAGCTGCTAGCACCAAGCATTGTGATATATCAGTGAAACCTCCATGTGCAGAAGCAGTGTACCGGTTCTCGCTACAGGATTAGGCATCCTTCAGTCTCGAGAGACTATGGTGTTGTGCTCTGAATAGAGGTCTTGGAACAGCGTCTCGTGGGGCTGAGAAGGCCAATTCGAGAGTGACCATCCCTTCCACACTGAAGACAAATACAATACTGTCCCCTGTCCAGCTCCCTGGTTTGGCTGGTTTCGGGACTGTCTCTTGGCCTCGGCCTGCTGGACAAGGGTCTCTTCAAAATGGGAGAGGCCATGCTGCACCGCCTGCCTCCAGGCTGAGCGCTCAGAGGTCAAGGTTTCCCATCAGTTGAGGTCCATTTCTAAGGCCTTCAGATCCTGCTTGCAGATCTCCTTGTATCGCAGCTGCGGTCTCCCTCTGGGGCGATTTCCCTGCACTAATTCTCCATACAGGAGATCTTTTGGAATCCGACCATCAGCCATTCTCACGACATGCCCGAGCCTACGTAGACGTCGCTGTTTCAGTTCTTGCTACATGCTAGGGATAAACCAGAGGATGCTATTCTGCTTGTGCATTTCCCAGAGGTATGTCTCCATGGCTGCTTTGGAAACTGAAGCGAGGGAAAGGTGGAGTTTTGTTCCGATTGAGCAAAGACCAGGTCTTAAATATGTGGGGTCATGTTGTCGCACTGCACCTGCTTGGTGTGCATCAGTGCCATGGGTCTCTGGGGGGGGGGGAGTTAGGGACCTCTCCCTGAAATCCACAAGAGCGCTTTGCTACCCCTCAGTAGCAAACAATACAGGGCTCGGTGGACCAGTAGTTTTATCCAAAGCTTCTTCCTATATTCCTGGATGTTTATTGAGAAGTAAATCATACTGAGTTCAAATCCGACCAAGTTATTTATAAAAACTCCTGGCACTTATGCAGTACTTTTAAAAGGTTCAGCACACTTCCTGTGCAGCATCTTTACAGGCATGATTTGCTATCTTTGTAATAGTCCTGTTAGGTAGGCCAGCGATCCTCCCATCGTGTCAGGGGCAAGAGAGCAGAGCTTGGAGAAACAATGGCTTGCGTAAGGACACCAAGGATGTCCGTGGCAGAGACGGCAAATGACTTCAGGATCCATAGGTTAAGCTCATTCGTGTTTCCTCATTACCATGGAGATTCTAGTACTGTGGCCCTTCAGAAAAGTAAGGTCCTGCACTTAGGCAGGAGGAACCAGATGCGCAGGTACAGGACAGGTGGTACCTGGCTCGACAGGAGTACCTGTGAGAGGGATTTAGGTGTCCTGGTGGACCTCTGCCTAAAGATGAGTCAGCAGTGTGTTGCAGCTGCCAAGAAGGTCCACACCGTCCTAGGCTGCATCAACAGGGGGACAGTGTCAAGATCATGGGAAGTGAGAGGACCCCTCGATACCATACTGGTGAGGCCGCACTTAGAGTACTGTGTTCAGTTCTGGTCACTACAATACAAAAAAAGACCCTGAGACCCTGGAAGGGGTGCAGAGAAGAGCAACCAAGATGATAAGGGGACTGGAGGCTAAATCCTATGAAGAACTAGGTATGTTTAGCTTAACGAAGAGAAGACGGAGGGGAGAGATGATAGCCGTCTTCCAAGATCTGAAGGGTTGCCCCAGGGAAGAGGGCATCGATTTCTTCTCCATGGCGCCTGAGGGCAGGACAAGAACCAATGAATGGAAACTTGTCAGAGGGAGATCCAACCTGGAAGTAAGGAGGAATTTCCTGATGGTGAGAAGCATTCAACCGTGGAACAGCTTGCCTCCCGAGGGGGTGGGTGCCCCATGGCTGGAGGTTTTCAAGAAAAGATGGGACAGCCACCTGTCCGAGATGGGATGAGGTCTCCTGCCTTGGGCAAGGTGGTTGGACTAGATGACCTCCAAGGTCCCTTCCAACCCTACGACGGATTCTATGACGATTCTATGTTGCTGGACTACAACTCCCATTATACATCATCATTCACTATGCTAGCTAAGGCTGATGGGAATTGCTGTCCAACATCATCCAGAAGGCAAGAGCAGTTCTTCCCTGCAATACTGTGTTTAGGACTGCACATTTATACGGCGATAAATCTAATGGGGAAAAAAATGCTATGGGTTTCCCTGTAGTGCACGGGTTACTTGTGTGGAGGACCATTGAGAACCACAGCTAATTTACTCTCTTGGTGTGTGTCATGTTTTAAATAAGGAGTCCACATTGTGTGGTGGCTTGATCCGTGTGATTCATTGACTAAACAGCTTTTTTGTGGAGGAAAAGAACACCTCTTAATTAGGAGCACTCATTAATTAGTCAGAAAGGAAGACCGGAACTCTGGAAGATCAGGCAATGTTGGGTAGACTATGAAAAAGTGCAGGTCTTGATGTAGGGAGGAAGGCTGGGTGAAAAATGTGCAATATACATGAATGTATTTTTGTAATATATAACAAATTTTGGCAGTGATCTGCTGCAAGTTTAGAAGTTGGCATCGGAATTTGCTACTTCGTGGAGCACGAGAGCAAGTTCCTTCACCGACTTCTTAATTTGTGGCCGTTTGCTGTCGCATCACGCAGAGTAACTCTGCTGAGAAGCTTTTTTTCTCACAACAACCCTGTGATGGAGGTCTGCTAGCAAAAGTAGGCACTCTCAGTAAGTTATAAGAGGACACGAACCCCAATCGCCAAAAATTCCAGTCCAACACAGAAACCCTGTACCCTCTTCTTAACCTGCATCCTCCATCATCACTCAGAGGACGCAGTTACCTGCAAGTCTGACGGAGTGTGTCTTTGCGTTTAGGGTCTCAGCATGAGCAAGAACCCAGATTTTTTCAGTCTTCATGCCTCTATGGAGGCACTCCAGATAAATGCCCCCGCTTCGACTCATGGGGAGTTGTGTCATCTAAAAGTGACAACGTGAGAGGATGCTGCAAGAGTGCCTCATCCTTGCACCTTCAGTTTTCCTGCATTGGGAACACCTGACTAGGGTTGCAGCTCCCAGAATCCTTCAGCCCTGGCCGTGCGGGGTGAAGATTGCAGGAGTTGTAATCCAGCACAATCTGTGAACCCACAATTTTGGAGCTACTGTTCTAAGACAGAGAAGATAAGGACTTAAGAAAAGCCCTGCTGGATCAGGCCAAGGGCCCATCTAGTCCAGCTTCCTATATCTCACCTCGGCCTGCTGGACAAGGGTCTCTTCAAATCGGGAGAGGCCATGATGCACCGCCTGCCTCTAGGCTGAGTGCTCAGAGGTCAAGGTTTCCCATCGGTTGAGGTCCATTCCTAAGGCCTTCTGGGAGCACACCAGACAATAAGAGACCTGTCTCCTAATACCCCTTCCCCTGCATCTGGCATTTGGAGGTCCCTTCCTTCTAAGCCTGGAGATTATATACATCCCCATCATGGCTTGTCACCTGTGATGGACTTTTCCTCCCGAAATCTGTCCAATCCCCTTTTCAAGGCATCTAGGCCAGTTGCCATCACCACATCCTGGGGCAAGGAGTTCTACAGACTAACAACAATGTGACAGACGGGCCTACTATATTTATACTAGGAACAACCAATCGTAGCTCAAGATACTACAAGCAAATCTGGTTGGAAGGGACATGTCTTCTGCTTTTCCCTATGGCCTATCACTCACAGCCTTGCAGGTGCTGAAGGCCTAGCGGGGCCGCACTTTAAGCCGTGTGTCTCCCCGTAGATTTCTGCCACATTGCATTTGGTGCTTTCCCCGAAAGCCAGACGATGTCTGTTTCCCGGGCCCATCCTGCGTGGCATGGAAGCATTCCCGTGTCATAGCACCACGGCTAATCTGTTGAGAATTTCAGATGCCGGAAGCAATAGGAAGGGGGGTGGAATCAGTAAACCAAGGACACACCCGTCGGTTGAGACCCCTTTTCTGCACCGAGTGGAATGTTAAAGAGTCTTTCCTTTTAAAGGGCAAGAAGATCTTGACTGTGCTCAACAGGGTTGCATGGTTCCCCGGCCCAAAACTACTCAATCCGTGCATGTGGATGCAAGAATCGCGCCACGGGTCTCTGCCACATCTCTCATCCGACGTTAAGCCACAGTTCTGTTTAGCCTGATCCAGCTGGCTCCAGTGTGGCCGTCTAGCCAAGCTCCAAGTCTCTATCCCTCGCTGACCAGGGGATATAAGGAGTCACTGCTCTTTCCAATTGTATTACGAGAAATGAGATTAGCCAATGTGGCCAGCCATTCACAGTTTGACCGGTTCTTACAGATTTATGAACCGGAGACTCATTTTATAAAGGATTTTCCCTAGACCCACTCTGAGAGCAGACTTGATAGGAAAATTCCTGCCATCAGCTCTTCTTTCTTTACAACAAGCACGAGGGGCATGCTTGTTATTAGAATAACTTTTCCTCCCTGTGGCTGGGAGACTCGGTCAACAAAACCCCACGCCCCAAGGTTGGCATTTCCCTTCCTTGACTAGAGAACCCTCCTTTGGTAGATGTGCAGAGCAAGTAAGACACTTGGGTTTTATCTCGGATGAAATTAAGCTTTATGGAACATTAAGAAGAAAAATTACAGCAGATTGTTAAAAAGGATACGTTTAAGAGCAAAAATACTTAATAAAGTTTCTCCTAGTTTAGGCGTTAATGTTGCAGTTATGGGAAAACTGATTCTGACCGTTTTGCAGATCACTTGACATCTGTGGTCTAAAAAAAGTAACTTTCTAAGCCCTGATTTTATGGATCTCATTTATCTTCCTGAAAAAATCAAGTCCCATTTTTATCTTCCACAGGTTTCTGGAAGCTTAGCTAAGTGGGAAAAACAAAAGAAGACTCACTGGAAAAGACAGATAGGAAACTGGCAGTTCATTTCAATTAATTGTTTCAGGTGCCCAGATTCAGTTTATGCCAGTGTAACTAGGCTTACAGGATTTTGTCCTATATATATTTGCCTGGGGAATATGGTGTCACTTTTTGAACGGCTTGCCCAGATATATTACGTTTAATGGGTTTTAAACTTTAGTAAACATGTGTAGGAAATGGATGCGTTTGTATTTGTTAGGAAACAGAAGAGATCAGCAAAATCAATATTTTGGACTAAAACACTCAGAATCCTCCAGCGGACGTGAGCAGGGAGCCCTTGGGCTGAAGGTTTCTGGATGAGGTAGTAGAAGAAGTCAGTTTCTCCAGCCGTGCGATGAATCAACAGCAGGTACAGGAGTGAGTGGGTGGTCAGTTTAAGAAGACTTTGTTTTGAGGAAGAATAGAAGCAAAACGTAAGAGGTGCCATATTCCGTTGGCATTTGCTTCTGTATATATAGGATGGAGACACACGCACACGATGGAAAGTCAAGTATAGTTATATTATTCAGTCTGAATCTCAGAAGGAGCTGGCTGGATAGTTTAGTGAGTTTGATACCAAGGGTGTAGAGTTCGATTCCCCCACTGGGCGTCCCGGGAGAAGAGCCAGCCTGGGTGGCCTTGGGCCAGCGGCTCAGTTCCTGGACACCCTCCAGGAGAAAGGAATAGGAAACCACATATGAGCATTTTCTATTTGGAAAACCCTGGAAAGGGACACCCTAAGTCAGAATCAACTTGAATCGGAAGGAAATCAAACTTTATCACCTCTCCCCTGTGTTATTCTTGATCTGTAGAGGGCTTTTATTTTTTTTTCATCAGTAACCACTGGGGGCAAAAAGCAACATCCGTCTTGTGTGAAGTCCCTATGCATAGCAAAATACTATTATTGCTTTATTTATTTGCACCAACAATGCACATTGATGCTTTATATGGTTCCCCTGTACCTGTTTTAGCTGGGGGGGCGGGGAACCAGCTTTGGGCCAAGGACCCTAAGTAAAGTTTATGGCTGAGCCGGGATTTTCTTTTTCCCAGCCCTGGACTCTAATTATTATAATACACTCTCAGATCAATGATTTGTATATCAAAGATGCCAAACGTGAAACATGTTAGTGGAAAAAACACTGTAACAATCACTGATCTGCATCTAAAGGAAATAAAGGGGCCGAGCTGGCATGGGGTGGAGTGTCATTTCCCTGTGATCCTTTTGGTGGCCATCCGAAAAGGCTCAGGAACATCTCTCATCCTCCCCAGTCAGTGTGTGTGTGGTTGGGGCGAACGTGGGCGTGTGCCGTTTGGCGCATCTGGTCAACACAGAGATGAAGCCCAGGTGCGTCACACCATCCACTTTGGATCCCAGTCTGAAAGAACTTGAGGAACCTGCTGGTTTCCTCTTTCCGTTGTGAACCTTTTGGAAGGGTGACAGATGCCAGCAGCTGCTTTAAATCCAGAACCGTTCTCTGCAAGCCGATGTGAAGGTGGGCATCTGTGCCGGGGTGACTGTGCATGCGCCTGGAGCAGTTCCCAGGGTGATGATGCACAGCCTCCATCGCCTCCTCTTTCCCTCTTTTGTGCCGATCCGTTCCTTGTGCTCCGACAGCGATTGCTCCTGCCTGCTGTATGCTTCATCATCCCAGCAAGAGCAAAGAGGCAGTTACACCTGCTAAGAGAATAAGAGGCAGCAATTATATATGTGGAAAGGAGAGGAGAAGAGACTGGGAGAGGCGCTGAAGGACAATAGCACGGAGAGAAAACAGGCGACGGAGGGGGTGATCCCTTCACACCCCTTTTGCAATTGATTTCTTTTTTGATTTTCAGCGCACAGAGAGAGAGAGAGATACCTTCTATTTGAATTTTCTTTTGGGGTTTGCTGGTGCCGTTGCTGGACGGACAGACCCTCCCCCCCGGGAACCGCATGCTGCAAATGGTCAGGACCCTTGCCCAGTTCACCATCGCATTGGAAGACATGCGAGAACTCGGGGATGCGTCTGGCTCGGGCTTGCACATGTCTTCCTCCGTGGCAGGGGCCACGGAGGACACCCCGGAGAAACACGGCAGTGGCAAAAGCAGCCCCACCCGGAATGGCACCACTGAGGTGATGAGGAAAGGGGGTGGGGGTAGGGGAAGGGATTTCGGGGGGGGGGGCTTTTATGGCTTGGGTCGCAAGGCAGCTTCCCTCCCGTGAAGGAATGGTGGGTTGTGTTCTTGCGGGGGCGGGGGGGGGGGAAGTCCTGCATCATGGCATGGCTCGACTCAGAGAAATCCCCAGCCCAAGGTGGCCATCTCTGCGTGCCCCCCTGGCATAGGGCCACCTCACATGCATGGCCATGTGTCAGAGGCGGCTCGCCTATTTGGGAGGGAGAAGACGGTCATCTGGCTGGATTCGCAAGGTGGCATCTTGTGCTTCTTTCACGAGCGGTGGTGCCATTGTCCTGCTCAGGAAGGGGTTGGGTTTTCAGGGCTGCCCCCCACCCCTCTCGCCCAGCCTCAAAATAACAACAGAATTGTTGGGGGCGGGGGGCAAGTCCAGCTATGGTGGAACCGGGGAACTGGTGGGTCAGGTCTTGTTAGGGACTCACTGGCGGGAGGGGGGCTGTGGGCAAACACAGTGCTGTTTTTTACCCCCTGCCTGTGACGTAGCTCACAGCCGGTCCAGGGGAGTTGTTACCTGAGGCCGCTAGCGACAGGTTGCCCACCTGTCGGGCTCCTGGCAGATTTAGCATGCGGTTCCTTGGAGCACAGAAGCATCTCGTTTTGAGACAGGCAAATGCTCTTTTCTGAATTTTCATGGAGATTCTGCTTTGAATTGTTCCAGAGGTAAATGGGCCTCTGGGCTTGCCTGCAGGGTTGGCTTTAAGGACCTAGTATATGGGAAATCCCTCTTTTTAATCTAGCCTCTTCCATAACCTCCCTTGGTGTTACCAACAGCCCAGATGAAAGCCATGGTTACTCCTCTTGCACATCTGTGCTGCTTCCTGTTCCCCCATTCTTTCCCTACCAGTCCTGTTTTGGAGTTACACTGTAGTAAGGTGGAATAACATCGCATTGTGTTCTTTCGCTGTTTTCTTGACGACAGCTTTGGCCAAGACTGTTGCAACGTTCTGTTTGGTTCAAGGCTGAAACAGGGGTATTGGGATTGAGGAATGCTTGACAGAATACTCGTGTGGTTTTCAACTATACGGGAAACCCATCTAAAATGACTACAACCAAAGCAAGGTTCCAAGGGGTAAACAACCCGGGAAATTCCAGCTGATGGGCTCCCAAAACATTCTATTTTGGCTGCTCGGAATTTGAAATTCCTGACAGATCTTGAATTACACAGCTAAAGCTATTTCTTTAAATGGCTCCGTCTCCCTACGCTGGCTCTGTCAGCCCTTGGTCTTTTGCCTGGGATTCCAGAAAGGGCGGGGGATGGCATGGATCAATTTTAGCTTGCTGGTCGAAGGCATGGCCATGTTGCTAAGGCTTGTTGACTATTCACCCTGAGCACGGTGGAGTCCATTCAGAAAGTGACATCCGTTTTGCCCTCTCAGAAATCCATCTTCAGGGTGTTGGATGGACTAAGGACTTCCTTAATTCTTCTGATTAATGGCTGTTGTGGGGCAGAGAGCTTACATGTGTAGGTTGGAAGTGGACACTCCTTGTAGTCTCCTATAAGCATCCAAGTGGCTTCTGTAGGAAGAGAGATGCATCAATCCATGGCCTTGTTGGTTTTCTCCAAGAGGGCTTTTCTTATGTCACTTGTGGCTTTTGCCAGGTGGATTTTGTCCAAACCTCAAGGAAATGTTTCTAAGCCCTTTTGCCCCAATGCTGGCACAGTTGTGACCCACCTTCACCTCCCGTCATTCCCTGTTGCCATGGCTGTGCTCTAAGGGAAGCGAGGAAGCTCTGTTCCTCTGTGTTCAACCACTAATCCATCTAGGCCAGTGTTGGCAGCTCTGGCTTAAGATAGTTGCACCTTGCTTAGCTCTGGAAATGAGATGGGAATAGAAATGAGCACAAAACTGCCAGTTTGGCGATTCGTGCCAGTTCGTTTATCAGCCAAACAGGTGTTGGGCGCTTCCCAGCCTTACCTCCTCGAGTGGGTGCCCTTTTCTGTTGCTGAACATAGAAGAGGAGGCACCCACCAGAGGAGGTGTGGCTGGGAAGCACCTAACACCTGTCCAGCCACTAAACGAACTGGCACGAACTGCTGAACAAGTGGTTCGTGCCCATCTCTGGATGGGAATCAGATGTTTTCTCTAAATGGCCTGCAGTACATCTTGAGAGACTGCCTGTCTGGCCATTTTTGTATTACCTGAAACCTTTTTCTGTTGCTGAACGTAAACGTGTTGGGCTGCAGTAAAATTTCTATAGAATTCATACATTGCCCAGATAGTGTGGTTTCTTCTGCATGGATCTCATACTGAATTGGTCAGTCTTCATAGACTGGTCTACCTATAGAAGTAGTATCCACATATCTACCTGTCTATTGATCAATAGATAGACAGATCGATCAATAGATAGACAGATCGATCGATCGATAGATCCTATGTAGGATGATATTTGGGGTTCCTTTCTAAGAACTCTTCATTCGTGGTTCTCTGAAAATGTTCCCACGGTGGTTCTTTTCATGGTCATGGCGGGAGATTCCCTCCAACTCCTTTGGCTTGCTACGAGATCCCCCGCCCCCACCATTCGTTGCCATCTGCCCACAAGAAAAAACGTTGTTGTTTTTCCCCTTTGGAATCTTAGATTTCTAAAAACATTTCTTGTGAGATCTAGAGGCATCACTGTATAATCCTTTGTTTTGCCAAACTGTGGTTTATTCACGGCTTAAGAGTTCAGTCCCAAGCCTGTGTGTTATCTGGGACGCAAACTCAACCATCCAAGTGATTGAAACGAGTTGGGCTTCCTTGTGAGTAAATATGGTTAAGACTTGGACTGGGGGAGAAATGTGCTGGTGAGCTTATTTTTGGATTGCATTACGGATGACCTGAGATGGGCCTCAGAGGTGGTAGGTACACCTGTATTTAAGCATAGCATGGCTTTGCAGTTATCTGAAGCAGTTCTTAACAGCTTAAAAATATCAGAATAAGCACCTAATTCACATATTCCTAGTAGCACTTCTAAAAACTCAAATTCTCAGGTCAATGCAGAAATCAAAGAGAAGAGAACTGTGATCTTATGGTTTGGAATCAGATTTATCTGCTCCTACTCGAGAGTTTTCAGGGTCAGTAATACTGAAGTAGCCGCTCTGAATTTTGGCAGGGCTGAAGAGAAGCATGTCGTTCTCCTATATGGTTGCTCCATGTTTTGTTTTGTTTTTTACTGCAACTCACAGAATTCTGCAAAAATTCCCACAGCAGAATTCTGGGACTTGAAACCCATAAACTCAACTCTGGAGACCTCAAGATTTCAGCCCTCTAAAGAAGAGATTTCAGGTTATTTACCCCCGACACTGCTGCCCTCAAACCCTCTCTGTTTCTGTAGTGTTTCTGTTGACCCATGGGTCTTCAGGAAGTGCCCTATATATAGCCTAATATTTATTCATTTAAAACATTTATAGTCCACCCTATATCACAAGATCCCAGGGCGGGTTACAAAGCTGTTTAAAACCATTTAGAAAGATAAGATATTTAAAATAATTCAAACTGTCTAAAAACACAAAATTAGAACCTTCAAACATTGAAACCATTAAAAGCATTACGTTGATATTCATTTAGAATATTTTCCTCCACTCTTTCTCCTTAAAAAGGACCGAAGGCGGCTAACATCATCTAAAAGTCAATATTTAAAAGCTAAAAACAGTACATATACAAATATGTTAAAAGAATTAAACAAATATATTAAAAATGGTAAACAAAGTCAATACTGGAAACAAATTTAGAAGCAACAAGGCATAACAATCCATTTAAAAATCCCACTCGGGCAGCCCGTCACTCAAGGAAAGCTTGCCAGAAGAGGAAGGTCTTCTTTGCCTGCTTGGGGAAGGAGAGCAAAGACGGGGCCAGGCTGGCCTCCAGTGGGAGGGAGTTCCACCGTCTGGGAGCAGCCACTGAGAAGGTCCTCTCCATGTGTCCACCAAATGCACCTTAAAATAGGCAGCGAGACTACGACTCCCAGTATCCTCCATGCCTTGGCAGGGTCTGAATCCTTCTCTTGAAGTATTCAGGGGATTGCGATCCAGAAACAGGAAAAAACAGGCCCCTAGTTCCTGCATCGGCTCACCTGTCGAGGGAACCGTTCGTACCTGCATGTTTGGAAAAAAAAGACCCCAATTCCGTTTCCCCCTAACGGGATGGGGTAGCTGGAATACAGTTCCCATTCTGATGGATGATGGGAGTCGTGGCATCTGTCGGCTGCCATCATGAAACCAGGCTTCTTTTGGCTCAGACTATAAACTCTAAAATCCAGATTTTGTTTCCTCTAAAAATTCACCTGCCCCTTTCTTGCAAGCCCTCCTGGGCCCCAGCAATCTTATTTATTTATTTATTTAGTGGGGATGACCCAGATGGGGAAGGGACTCAGGTGCCACGGTGCTTTCTGCAAAAATCCCTCTTACAGAAAGCAAGCTGCGCTCGGTTTCGTCAATTCGTTTCTGGCTTGTAGAATTAATAATCTTGACCAGGGTCCTATTATTAACACAAGGGAGGTGGGATCGGGGTTTCTTTCCTGCAGGGTTCAGGTGGGGAACCTCTTATCGTCCCTCTGGCCGTACATGGGCAGTAAACTGAACGTAGGTTTGATAGCACCGGCTGTTTTAGGGAACTCAAGAGTCTTGCCTCGCCACGAAACGGTTTCTGTTTGATAAATCGGTGAGGTGCCATCACCCGTGATGCGCAGCCTCGGTTTCAGAACCTTTCAAAACTGCACCCACTTCTTCTCTGGCAAGCGAGGGTAGGATTGCCAGATGTCCTTTTAAAGTCTAATTTTGCATCTAAGTCCGTGCTGTGTATATCAGCGCCCATCACACTGCACCAGCGCATGCTTCGGCCACCCTCCTGTTTCAAAGGGCCCTCTTTCTGCTGCCATTTGGGTGTGTTTCCCACTTGGGTTTGCGGCTCAGCTGCCTTCTCAGACCACCTCGCCTGAACAAGGCATCTCTGCTCTGCCAGATGTAAATCATACTTCTCTGCTCTTTTCTTCGCATAAAGTAGTCGTCAGTGGTTTTCCCAATTCCCTCCTCCTGGTGGCGCTCTCGAATCGCCATGCAACTTACCTCTGGCAGCACAGGTGGCAGGTCACATCAACCCACGGCTGGCCCCTCTCACGCAAGGCCCCTGCCTCTCCAAACCACGAGTACTTCCATAATAATAATAATAATAATTGTGGGTCAATAAGTCAATTCTGACTGACGGCAACCCTTTTCAGGTTGGCCATTCCCTTCTTCTGGGGGGTGCCCTGGGACTGTGCAGCTGGCCCAAGGCTACACAGGCTGACTCTTCCCTTAGGAGGCCCAGTGGGGGGAATCGAACTCCCAACCAGATGTCTAACCATTGAGCTATCCAACCACTTCCATAGCATAGATCAAATCTTGGTTCCCGTTAAAGAGTTGCCCCTTCCCTTTGTTCAGTTTTCCAATCTAGCCTTCCTGAG
Organism: Intellagama lesueurii; assembly: GCA_037013535.1. Lineage (NCBI taxonomy): Eukaryota > Metazoa > Chordata > Lepidosauria > Squamata > Agamidae > Intellagama > Intellagama lesueurii. The sequence goes on along the minus strand of JBAJHW010000003.1, from coordinate 3,949,517 downwards.
ATCTTTCTGTGTCTTGAGTTTGTGTGTGTTTGTGTGTGTGTGGTGTGTGGTGTGCGCGCACATGTGAAGGGAGGCCAGGATCCGAGGGAGGGCAGTTTATCAAATCAGGACACTGCAGGAAAGGGATCTGGTCTTTCTCACAATGTATAATTAACTGATGGTATTTTTATAGCAAAGTAGCACGGCTTTTGACTAAGAAAGGATTAATAAACATTTCTTGGAATACAGAACCACATCTCTCCAACCTCAGCAGAGAGAGGAAATGGGCATTTGACCCCAGCAGGCAGGGAAGCGGGAGAAAACAGGGGAAGGAAATCCTCTGGGGGCTTCTTTCTAGCATCAAGATTTATTTGTTTATAGCTTGCTTTATGGTTTTAAAAATTAAGCGCTCCAGGCAGGCGAACAGTAACCGAGCACTCCATTTAGAAGAAAAGAGAGACAGCGTGGCGCAAGGGTTACAGCCCTAGGCAGGAGATTTGTCCCCACTGATTCTGAGCACTGTCCTGTGTGAGTTTGGGCCCATCATCTTCTCTCTGCCTGACCTCACAGGGTCATGGTTACGTGAGGCCAAAATGGGGAGAAAAAAATAGGCTTGCTTATTTATTTATTTATTTATTTATGCATGCATGCATGCATGCATGCATGCATGCATGCATGCATGCCTTCATCTGGAGGGGGAAAAGCATAGAAACTCACAACTTATAAAGAATAATAAAGAAAGCATTTGAAAAAAAGCAAAACCGTAAAAGCAGCAGATTTAGAACGGCTGTAGAGAAATAAGAACAAGAATACCGTGTTTCCCCCAAAATAAGACAGGGTCTTATATTAATTTTTGCTCCACAAAAACGCATTAGGGCTTATTTTCAGGGGATGTTTTATTTTACAGTCATATCTTCTGGTTGCTGCACAATGGTGGAGGGCAGGGTTTCACTTAACTAGGGCTTATTTGTGGGGTAGGGCTTATATGACTATAAATGTAATAAATAAATAAATATGACGAGCATCCTGAAAAATCATACTAGGGCTTATTTTCAGGTTAGGTCTTATTTTCGGGGAAACGGTACTAGAACGGGAGAGAATGAATTTGAGGAAATAGCCAAATACCAAGACTTGCACACCGAGATTGAGCAATTGCAGAAAAAGAAAAAACTGAAATTGTTCTGGGTGTAACTAGTTCTTTAGTTGCGGAACAAAAAGGCCTTGAAAACCATCTGTTTTATCCTGGGTGTTTGTGAGGTACACCAACTGCAGAGCGCTGCCTTACTTGCAACAGCACATCGGTTAAGGAAATATTTGCAAATTATCCTAGAAGATTCTTGGGAGTGGCCTGATGTTCAAGGTACTGTACTAAATCCAGCCATTCTGGACTGTACATAATAGAAATCACAACAATACAGGGGCCAATGTGTCATATTTTAAATAATGATTGAGCGGAACAGTTTACACCGAAACATGCACGCACAGTTTCCTTGCACAAGTATAAATTAACCATTGGATTTTGATGATTGCATGCTAAATCCAGTTGTCAGGACAAGAGTAGACGCCTTAAATCAGTGATACTTTAGTAAATCAACAATTATGTGAGTCCCATTGATTCAGTGCTTCTATTCTAGTTGCAACTAACAATAGGATTTGCCTGTTTATTTGCTTTTTAGCCAAGACTGGGTCCCAAAATTGTTTAGAAATAATAATGAGCCCCGTGGACAGTAATAACAGATTTTCTAGCACAGGAAGTTAAATTAAAACGAAACTAGGAATCACAAAGAAATATTTACAGAGATTTCAGCCACACATGGGGGCCAAAGGAAGAAACCTCCCTGAAGCTTCCAGGAACACCTACTTCTGTGGTTATTGTTGTTGAGCTGTAACTCCCAGAATTCTGGCCATGCTGATTGGGGAATTATGGAACATGTAGTCCAAAATAATAATAATACAGTAATAATGTTCTCAAGCTCTAGTAGAATTTCATCCCAAACATAGATATGGATGGCAGGAGTCATGTGGTGTTGTCTCATGGTTGTGGCATAACTGAGGCACATAACTGCATTGACATTTATATACATAATGTTCTCATGAAAAATAAAGGTAGCTATGCTGGCTGATAATAATTAATAATTATAATAATAATGTGCCATCACATCAATTCTGAATTATGGCAACCCGTTTCAGAGTTTTCTAGGTGGAGAAGACTCATAAGTGGTTTCCTGTTCCCTTCTTCTGGGGTTGTTCTGGGACTCTGTGCAGCTGGCCCAAGGCCACCCAGGCTGGCTCTTCTCTCTGGAGAGGCCCAGTGGGGAATCGAACTTCCAACCTCCGGCTCCATAGCCAGATACCTAAACCACTGAGCTATCCAGCCAGCCCTATAAGAAAAGCAAAACTTGTGGTTCAGTGGGAGATACAGATCTGAGATTTATTTGGGGTTTTTTTTAGACTGTAACTCTCAGAATTCCCCAAGCAGCACCTCCCAGAATCGGACTGCAACTCCCAGAATTGAATTCTGAGAGTTGAAGAATTCCCCAGGTAGAATTCTGGGAGTGGCTGTCCGAAACTATGAATCTGCCCACCTGTAGGGTGGGCTTTCTTAGAGCCAAGCAAAGTGCTGTTAAAATGTGCAAGCTTCTAAGTTCTCCAGAACGCTTTGTTAGGTTAGGCAGTACAAAAAATCAGGGCTAAGGAGAGGGAAAGTCCCCCAGTCAAGCCAGATAAAACCCAGTAAACCCAGAGGCCATGAGGTTTGTGGTGAAACATAATCCCCAGAGAGAGGTTGCAGGTGAAATGAACCACTTAGTCAGTGTGCAGGTGATGCAGGCAGCTTTTTCAGGAGTACTATCCCCACGGCTTCTTTTTCCCAGAATGCACTGTGGTGTCTTATGCTTTATTTTTAGGACTGCTTGTTGTCAAACCTCTTGGCCCTCAAAGGCAGGATGTGAATATTTGAATAAATAAACATGCGCTAGAGTTCCAGTGCATTTAGATCACCCTGGCTGGGTTGAGGGAAGGCAGTAAGTTACAACATCCGTTGAACAACGGATGCCAGTCATTCACTCACTCATGTGCTTAAGCTTGCTTTGCCAGTGTGAGAAATAAAGAAGGGTGCCAGCTATTTCAAAGAAGCAGGAGGTTTGGGGCGGGGGCGGCTTGAAGGAAACAGAGTGGTAGCTGACCTGGTTAAATAAAGCGAGCCCCATGGTGCAGTAGTTAAACTGCAGTACTGCGGTTAAGCCTCTACTCACGACCTAAGTTCAATCCTGATGGGCTGCTGTAGCCAGCTTGAATTAGACTCAACCTTCTGAGGTCTGTAAAATGAGTACCAAGCCTGCAAAGGGGGGGGGGGCACAATGTGTAGCCTTCATGATTAAGTTGTAAACCTGCCCAGAGAGCGCTTTAAATGCTGTGGGGCAGTATATGTCAAATTTTGTTTGTTTGTTTATGGAACCAATGATCTTGATAGGTGATGAGTGCCCCAACACTAGAGGCATTCCAGAAAAATTTAGACAACCACCTGGCAGATCTCCTGTGATTTGGGATTCCTGCCCTGAGCAGGGGGTTGGACTTGATGGCCTTAGAGGCCCCCTTCTGACTCCATGATTCTATGATTTTTAGCCCACCGTTCTCCTTACAAGAACCCAAGGCAGCTCACCCCATTAAAAAGTCAGTTTTAAAACTTAAAAACAGTAAGTCTATAAACATTTAAAAAGAGCTGAACAAGTATTATGTTAAAGCCGGTAAATAAAATCAAAAGTAAAAACACATTTAAAAACAACAGAGCACAAGCCGTTTAGGGCTTTCTAGATTAAAGCATGCACTTTCAATGGTTAAATTTCGCAGGGGAAACGGAAAATTTCGCAGGGGAAACGGGACAGTGTCTCCCACGGATTGGTGGAGGTTGGGAAATGTGTCTCACCTGCATGCTCTTGCTGCTTGGCTCGGGGTTTCTGGGAACTGGTGTAGCTGCAAATGGGAACTTATTCCACCCCTTCCCACAATGCAGGAATGGCATGCTCACTTTTAAGAGAAGATTGCAATCATATTCTATCAAAGCGACACACTGTTAAGTCTGAAACCGAGCGTTTAAATATTCCTCCTCAGAGCCAAAAGAAGGATAGCTAATTGAGCATCCTATTTACTTTGGGAATAATTGAGTTCCAGGAAAAAACATGTATTCATAGGCATTCAAGCCAGGCCCCCTGTAATGGCCACAACTCCCTTCCGCCTAGCTGATTACTCTTGGAATGCACCGCCTTGAGATCAAGCCACCTTTCTAGTACAGTAACTCTTTGTGGGGTCTGTCAGTATGATCGGTCCTGATAGACCTCACTGCCTTTCGGCAGCCATCGGCAAGGTTTTCTCATGGATCGTTCGGACTGAGAGGCAAAGTGAAACGTCTCCACCATAGCGTCTTTTAAAAAGCGGGAGCTAAATTAAGGTAGATGTGGCTTGAGCATCATCTCCCCGGTGTTCTTAACAGAGGTGGGGAATTAAAAAAAAATAAGATGCATCAGTAGAAGAGGAGAGGGGGAAGAAAGCAGCAGTTCAAAGCTCCTTCGGCAGCAGTTTGAGGTTACTTCTTATCAGCCTGGCTGTCAAAGAGAACCATTAGCAACCCAGTTAACGGTCTTTTTGGCAGTTGGGAGACCTTTAATTCTGCATTCGTAGATCCGTGGGCGTGTGCAAACACACACACACAATTGAACTATCAGTGTCACTGCAGTGACGGCAAGAGCTTTCGTCACGATGCAAGAAAACATGGGTCAGACCAAGGCCAGTCTAGTCCAGCGTTGGCCAAAATCACATTAGTGTAGGCCCATTGGATCCAGTGGGCCTACTCGCATGTGTGATTGACTGCGCTAGGCCACAGGATTTGGACTGGTGGGTTCACACAGTAGTCAGCTAGAGGGGTTCAGGGAGTCTTAAAGTCAGACATAGTTTGCACGCTCCGACTTGCATTCCCCAGGAAGCGATGTGCAGAGGTGTGCTGCTTGTGTCACTGGGGATGATACATCTCGCCATCAGGGCTAGAAGCCATTGATGCCCCTGCCCCCATAAGCCCATCCTCTGTGCAGTTTAAAGCCACCCAAGTGGGCAGTCATCATCACTGCCTCTGGTGTGTCCTGGCATGGCTTGACTCATCTTCCAGTGAGGATGAGCCAGAGTTCCTTGAAACAGGCAAGGGGAGAAATGGCTGTCGATAGCCTGATATCCCCTCCGAGGCTCTTCTGAGTCCTGCTCACTACCTGACTCAGAGGTGGAGGCTGGAGCGTGGCCGACTGAAGGCAGGTGTCCATCTAGGAGCCCCCACGCAGAGGGTTTGGTTGCCGAGAAAGACTTCTCGGGCGAAGAGGCTTCCTCAAGGGTAGAGGTCCCCGGGGCGGAAAATTCTTCTCCATCGGAGAGAACAGGGGGCTGAGTTTCAGCCTGGTTTGAGTTTCAGACTGTCCATGGACCTTGGCGTCAGCTCTCCCCGTGGCTTGGCTTCCCTGGCTCTCTGGTAGGACTCTGTTCGTTGACGCTCTGCCTGTGGCTACAGATGTCTTAACCTGCAAAGATGTTTGTCCCTGGGGCCCACCAACTTGGGCACAGGACGTTGTGGCAGTGAGTCCCACAGCTCAGCTGTGGGCTGTGTGAAGAAGGCCCTCATGGATTCTGTCCTGAATTTCTCACCATCCACTTCAATGGATGACCCCACTGGGTTCTTATAGGATGAGAGAAACAGTAGCGTACCTGGAGGTTCTTCCGTATAAAGTACATCTCCGACCTGATAATTTTACCTGGCAGTGCCAGGGGCCGAATGTGCATGCTGAGTGCCCCTTCTACCCCTGAACTGTAGGTCTTCCCAAAATGGGCCTTTTTTTCGTCCCCTTCCCCTCCCTCGAGATCAACTTTTCAGGAAGAGCAAGTGGGCCTGTGTGCATTCTGGCACCCCGACATCCCGAGCTGCTCCACTCTTTGTTACAGATCGCCAGGAGCGAGTGCGAAAGAGGTGGAAGGATGCCTCTCACAGCACATCCTTCTTTGTGCAGCTGAAAATGAACATACTTGTTTCTTGGAATGAGGTTTTAACTCCAACGCTCATGCCTGTTGTCTCTTAGAAGCCTTCCTCAAGAATAAATTAAAGGCTTCCAAGGCACGTTTACCACAGGGCTAATTGGGCATAATTATCAGATTAAGTGTATTAAGAAGCACAAATCTTATTTGGAGCAAGTGCTGCTGCTGCTGCTTTAAGACATTTTAAATCAGCAGAACAGTGGTGAGCAAAGTCCTTTCTGTTTTATTCTACCAGCTACCTCCACTTTTAAAAAATAATCCTTGCTGGCCGGTGGCTATGACTCAGGTTCTTGTTGTTATGTGCCATCAAGTCACCTCCTATTCATGGTGACCCTGTGAATGAGTGATCTCCAAAATGTCCTCAACAGCCCTGTTTAGCTCTTGTAAATGCAAGCCTGTGGCTTCCGTGAGGGAGTCAGTCCATCTCGTATTTGATGTTCCTCTTTTCCTGCTGCCTTCCACCTTTCCCAGCCTTATTGTCTTTTCCAGAGAATCCTGCCTTCTCAGGATGTGCCCGAAGCAGGACAGCCTCGGTTTCATCATTTTGTGTCTTCAGAGAGAGTTCAGGCTCGATTTGATCGAGGACACACTTGTTTGTCTTTCTGGCAGTCCGGATATCCGTAAAACTCTCCTCCAGCACCACATTTCAAACAAATCAATTTTTCTTCATCGTGGCCTCTGTGAATGCACACAATAGGGTTCTGACAGCGCCTGCGCTGGTCTTCTCGGAATCTTCTAGAGCTTTTTGTAGAAAAGTAACAAAGTTTAGAGTTACCCCTATCGCGCATGCTCCACCCGCCTCAGCCTCAGTTCCATTTTACCGCCTTGGTGACTGGATCTTCTCGCTAGCTAGAGCATTCTGTAATTACTTCTATATCCTTTTCGGCTTGACACGGACTGTTTTTGGATATTGCGTCTTTCGGTTGCCCCTGATCACGGACTGTTCGACTATTCTCTTCTTATCGTTTGAATTTGGCGCTTTTGGATTGTATCGTCTTCCCGCCTTTTTTCTGTCGCGCCGGGACAGACATCGCTTCTGTCGTCCCGCTCAAATTTCGAGGAGTGAATTGGACTATTTCTTACTTGTGAGTGGCTTTTTCCCCTATTTACCACCTTATGTCCCACTCCGGACCCTTTAGTAGGTGCCTCTCGTGCTCCCGTAAGCTCCCTTTCTCAGACGGACACGATCGCTGCTTGTTCTGCCTGGGGGATTCTCATCAACCTCAGTCCTGCAGACATTGTAAGAAATTTACAAAGGCAGCGTTGAAAGCTCGTCAGCAACGGTTGAAGCTGTACTTGTGGGACAAGACCCTCTCGGCGTCTAAACCATCTGAGATGGAAACTCCCCCTCCTTCAACGACTCCACGTTCCGAAGTCCGAATCGCCTCCCCGCCACCTTCTTCGGCGTCCAAATCGGCCGACAAGTCGTCAAAAAAGTCATCCACGTCGACCGCCACCAAACCTCCCCCCTCGACGTCGAGACCGGCACCAGACTTGTCAAAAAAGGACCATCTGAAAGGGAAGAAATCGACGTCTAAGGAGAAGAGGGACAAGTCCAAAGGCCACAGGAAACAGATTCCTCCAGTTTCGGCATCGTTGCCTTCTCCTATTCTAGAGGACTCTTCCCGGGATCGGGAATCCCTTTCGGAGGCCGCAGTCTCCCTACCGCCACGGCAGCTTGAAGCGTCGCCGGTCGGTACTATTCGCTCTCCGAGCCCTAGCCAGCTAGCGCGTACTGTCTCTAGCTCGGCTTCTGCCCATCATAGCCCTGCTTCGGCCGGGTGGGCATCACCGGCACCTTCGTCCCCATCGATGCCGTCGGGGTCACCGTCTCCACCTCGAAAGCGAGCAGCAAAGACGAAGCACCTCTCCCCGGATCGGCACCGGACTTCTCGACGCCAAGTGGTAGTTTTACCTCGATCCTACCGGCGTCGACATAAGTCTCGGTACGACGACCCCGTCTACATCGAGGTCGATCGGAGGTCCCGTCGTCGACGTCGACAGGACGACTCCGATTCCGAATTCTCATCGAGCGACGAGATCTATCCTGAGAAGAGGAGAGTTAAGTACATTTATGCCTCCACTTCCTCCTCTTCATCTTCGCCGCCGCCCCGGCGTCGACGTCGACATCACCTCGAGGTCGAGGTCGATACTCGTCGACCCTCCAAGGGTCATGTTACGACTCAAGAAATACCCACTCAGGTCAAGACTACTTCGACATCGAGGACTGCAAAGACGGCGTCGACACGCATTCGCTCATCTGAACTTAGCAAAAAGAAAAGGAAAGCACAGAAACCTCCACCTCCAGTCTCCATGTCTGAACAAGAAGACCTATCTTCACATGGCTCAGGCCAGGAGGAGGACTTTCTGTCAGAGTCTTCTGAGGATTCACCTGTTGGAGGCGATCCAGTGGATTCAGATGCTGGTGACCCGCACCCGTCTTCGCCTTCGGAGGATTTTTCCTCGTATGTGCAGATGATATCCAGGATGGCCAAAACACTTAAGATGCAGACTGAGCAGCCGCCTGCTCCGGCTGAGGATCTCATTTTTGGGGACATCAATCAGGAACGGACTCCCCCTCTTAGTCTGGCGGTCATCCCAGCATTAATGGATCTCATCAAGGAGTCATGGAACCAGCCATCTACCTCGACTCAGGTGTCACGTAGGACGGAAAACTTATACCGCGTCCACGGTGATGACTCTAATTTTTTGACTAAACATCCGGTTCCTAACTCCATTATTGTCCAGTCGAGTTCATCAAAATCCTCGGGGAAGTCCCACGTCACTCCCACTAACAAAGAGGGCCGGAAGTTGGATGTCCTTGGGAGAAAGATATATTCTTTCACCACTTTCCTTCTTCGGGTGACTACCTATCAAGCAGCCATGGGGGCATACCAGCGACAACTCTGGTCCAGGATCCTCCCAGCTCTTCAACAAGCCCCGGATGACACTAGACAGGACTATCTGAATACATATGCAGAAGCCCTCACTGTATCAAAACATCAAAGATTGGCGTCCCGCCATACAGCTGATGTGGCCTCAAAGACTCTTACATCAGCCATCACCCTTAGGCGACATGCATGGCTTAGGTCATCAGGTTTTATGGATGACGTCAAATCACGCATTGAAGACCTGCCCTTTGACGCAAAGGGACTATTCAATGAGAAGACTGATGACAATCTTGAAAACTTGCATAAAATTAAAAAGACGGCTAAGTCCTACACTTTCCAACAACAACCCAGATACAACAAGTTTCAATGGCGTAAACAGTACTCACAGCAACAATCACAACAACCAGCTTCTCAGTCCTTCCGCCCCTACAGGAATCAGCCAGCACGATCCTCTCAAACTTCTTCTTCCTTCTCCACCTTTCGGCCACAAGCCTCCACACAACGCCGGCAACCTTATAGGCCTCCTGCTAAAAAATCTAAGCAGTTCCTTTGACTCCAGTATACAACTACCAGACTCCGACCAATCAACTCGTCTCGCACCATTTTTTCACAATTGGACACTCATTACAAAAGACTCTTGGGTCTTAAGTATTATTCAATTCGGTTACCGTCTAGAATTTACAGAATTTCCTCCTCTAGGACAAATCAAGCACACATCCTTCGATCCTGTTCTAGAAGAAGAGATTCTCACTCTCCTAAGCAAACAAGCCATTCAGAAAGTCCCCATAAGGGACATAGCAAACGGTTTCTATTCCCGTTACTTTGCCGTGCCAAAAAAGGACGGCGGAGTCAGACCCATTATGGACTTACGAATCCTAAACACTTACCTTCACCCTCGCCGTTTCCGAATGGTGACGCTGGAATCCATCCTTCACCTGTTGAGACAAGAGGACTGGTTTGTTGTAGTGGATCTCAAGGATGCTTATTTCCATGTAACAATTCACCCACGTCACATGCATTACCTTCGGTTCATATTCCAAAACAAAATTTATCAATTCCGTGCTCTTCCGTTCGGACTGTCCACAGCACCTCGAACGTTCACGAAGTGCATGGCTCCTGTCGCGGCCTACCTTCGAGTACACAACATTCAAGTCTACCCTTATATAGACGACTGGCTGGTCGTATCCCCGTCCAGGCGAAGGTCACTCCAGGACACCGAGTTTGTTCTCCAAACCCTCAGAGACCTCGGCCTCACCGTCAACCTCGAGAAATCTCACCTCGTTCCATCCCAAGTGGTCGATTATATAGGAGCCAGACTGGACTCTGTCAAAGCTCGAATTTTCCTCCCACCAGACCGCATAAGAAAGATCAACAGGGCTGTGCACAAGTTTCGACCACATTCTACAGTCTCAGCGAGGCATGCACAACATCTACTAGGCCTCATTGCTTCCACAACATCTGCAGTGACTCACGCTCGCCTCAAGATGCGCTCCCTTCAGGCATGGTTCCTGGCTCTCTTCGATCCCCTTCAGGACAGTCCAAGGAAGCGGTTACGTGTCACACCAGAACTGGCCAAGCAGTTGCGGTGGTGGACATTTCTACCACATCTCCTAATCGGCCGGCCGTTCCGCCCATTGCAACTTACAGTTCAGATAACAACGGATGCGAGCCCTACAGGGTGGGGAGCACACTGTGGACCTCACCGGATACATGCCCTCTGGTCACGTCACGACAAGAGCTTACACATCAACCATTTGGAGATGCTGGCGGTCATAAAAGCTTTCCGAGCGTTTCTCCCCCTGCTACAAGGTCGTGGTGTACAGGTGATCACAGACAACACCACGACCATGTACTATATCAACAAGCAAGGAGGGACACGTTCAATGTCCCTTCTTTTCCTTTCGGTGCATCTTTGGGAGTGGTGCTACCTCCACCAGATCTTCCCAGTGGCCCTACACATCTCGACAACGGACAATCAACTAGCGGACAAGTTGAGCCGTCTTACGGGGCAAACCCACGAGTGGGAACTAGACGAAGGGATCTTTCTCCTGCTCTGCAACCGATGGGGATCCCCTGTCACGGACATGTTTGCGACCCAAACCAACAGAAAGTGTACCAGATATGCCTCTCGTGCAGGAAGGGGAGAGGACTCACTAGGGGATGCCTTCATGATCCCTTGGGGACTCGGCCTTCTCTACCTTTTTCCGCCGATCCCTCTCATTCAAAAAACCCTAGTCAGGACTCGTCAGTTGAAGTCAGATGCCATCTTCATTGCACCGTGGTGGCCCCGCCAGCCCTGGTTCTCCACCCTCAAAATGATGGCAGTGGACATGCTCAAGTTACCACGGATTCCTCACCTGCTCACGCAGGACTCCGGCAACATCCTTCACCCAGACCTAGACTCGTTGAGTCTGACGGCTTGGAGGATCTCCCATTGATCAAGGAGGTTCTTGATAGAGCTAGGAAGCCATCTACTAACCTTCTATACAAATACAAATGGAGAAATTTCCTCAGGTTTGCTCAGTCTAAGCATTTACAAACTTCCCCAGTTTCACTGTCTACTCTGCTTCAATATTTGCGGTTTCTATTTGACTCCGGATTGGCATTATCCACACTTAAAGTCTACATCTCGGCTATTGTCTCTTTCCAACCTCGTGATTCGGATTCCGCACGTTTTTTCTCACACCCTACCCTCAAATCCTTCTTGAAAGGGCTTTCGAATCTTCGACCACCCGTTAAACCTCCTATACCACAATGGTCCCTTCAAGTTGTTTTGCGCGCACTTACGCGCCACCCGTTTGAGCCTATGGCTTCTTGTGACATCCGTTTATTGTCTTTTAAGACTTTGTTCTTAGTTGCAATTACATCTGCAAGAAGAGCAAGCGAATTGGCAGCTCTCAGATCTGATGCCCCCTATCTCCAATTCTTCAAGGACAAGGTTACGTTGTATCCTGACATCTCCTTCCTGCCTAAAGTTGTCTCGGCCTTTCACCTTAATCAACCCCTTATATTGCCTACTTTATTTCCTGAACCTATGTCGGACATTGAGCGCATGCTTCACTCACTGGACGTTAGGAGAGCCTTGGCGTATTATGTTTCCCGTACTAAGGACTTTCGTGCTGCGCCAAGGTTGTTCCTGTGTTTCCACGGTCAACATAGAGGTTCCCCTGCTACCTCTTCCACTGTTTCCAGATGGCTTGTCTCCACTATTTCTCTGGCCTACGAGCTGCAAGGAAAAACTCCTCCCGAAGGTCTTAAGGCTCATTCCACTAGAGCCGTTGCGACCTCTACGGCCTTGCTACGTGGTGTCGACGTTCCAGACATCTGTAGAGCAGCTACTTGGTCTAACGCCTCAACCTTTGTGACACACTACAGGCTAGACCTTCGGGCCAAAAAGGAGACAAGTTTTGGAAGAGCAGTGTTGACCTCTGTCCTGCAGTGACGGCCCTCCTTCCGGTAAGTGAGCTTGCTAGTCACCCTATTGTGTGCATTCACAGAGGCCACGATGAAGAAAGATGGGTTACTTACCTGTAACCATGGTTCTTCAAGTGGACCTCTGTGAATTCACACATCCCGCCCGGCCTCCCCACTGTCCGTCACTAACTAGGTCTAGACTAGCTCAGGCTACTGTGGCGGATAAATGGAACTGAGGCTGAGGCGGGTGGAGCATGCGCGATAGGGGTAACTCTAAACTTTGTTACTTTTCTACAAAAAGCTCTAGAAGATTCCGAGAAGACCAGCGCAGGCGCTGTCAGAACCCTATTGTGTGAATTCACAGAGGTCCACTTGAAGAACCATGGTTACAGGTAAGTAACCCATCTATTTCCTGTCAACTCTCTTAACAGTCCAGCTTTCACACACATACCTGATGCCCATCAATACAAGAATGTGGACGATTTTGGTCTTGGTCTCCAGCGACACATCCTTACACTTGACAATCTTTTCTAGTTCCTTCATTGCTGCCCTTCCGAGTCTTCTTCTGATTTCTTGGCTGCCGTCTCCATTTGGACTGATGATCGAACCAAAGTAGACAAAATCTCAACTATTTGAACTGTGTCGTTCTTCTGTGGTCATTATTTTTCATAACTGGGTAGCTCAGTGGTTTAGGTCTCTGGCTGCGGAGCCATCGGTTGGGAATCTGATTCCCCGTTGTGCAGCTCCAGAACAGCCAGCCTGTGTGGCCTTGGGCAAACTGCACAGTCCCGGGACACCCACCAGAAGAAGGGAATTTTTTAAAACCACGTCTTTGTGTTATCTTCTTAGAAAACCCTGGAAAGGGTCACTGAAGATGTGGTGGCGCTGCAGGTTAAACCGCAGAAGCCTCTGTGCTGCAAGGTCAGAAGACCAGCCGTCGTAAGATCGAATCCAGGCGACGGAGTGAGCTCCCGTCGCTTGTCCCAGCTCCTGCCAACCTAGCCGTTCGAAAGCATGTAAAAATGCGAGTAGATAAATAGGTACCACATCGGTGGGAAGGAAACGGCGTTCCGTGTCTAGTCGCGCTGGCCACGTGACCACGGAAGATTGTCTACGGACAAAACGCCGGCTCTGTGGCTTAGAAACGGGGATGAGCACTGTGCCCTAGAGTCAGACACAACTGGACTAAATGTCAAGGGGAACCTTTTACCTTTACCTTATGCTATTATTATATCTAATGTTCAGCTGCAAGTCCTGTTTTCCGCATTTTGTTCACTTTCACTGAAAATCATTTCAAGTCGTTGTTGCTTTCTACTTGTAGGATGATGTCATCTGCATCTCTTAAATGATTGATGTTCTACCAATTTTTACTCCTCCTTTCTCTGATTCTAGTCTGGCTTTGTAGATGATGTGTTCTGGGTACAGATTGAACAGATAAAACGTGCTTTTCTCTGGCACCTTTAGGAAACCATTCTGTCTCCCCGTATTCTGTCCTAACGTAGCTTCTTGTCCACAATTCAAGTTGTGCATCAGGACAATAAGTGCCGTAGGAAACCTCAAAAAGGTCCCAGCCCACTCCCTGACTCACGTTTTACTTGATCTTGGTAACTTGTTGTTGTTTTCTACTCATCGAATTTGGGATTCTCCCTGACATACAGAACTTGAAACCCAGGCCAATCAAAGAAACTAGTTGACAGTTAAGTTACAATTTCACAGGTTTTATCATTTATTTTATTTGTTCTTGTTCTTTCAACTCGGGCAGTTTAAAACATAATTATGCAAGCCACACTCCCCCCCCCCCCCCCGGTCAGCTGGGTACTCATTTTACTGATCTCACAAGGATGGAAAGCTGAGTCAACCTCATGCTGGCTACCTAAGCCTGTTGGGATCAAACTCAGGCCTTGAGCAGAAGCTGGACTGCAGTATTTACTGCAGTTAGTCAATAAATTGGTTAGATGGCAACTTTTTAAATCTGCTGCCATGAAGGCCAGGCATGTTTGAGCAACACATTGAGCAGCTATTCTATCATCTCGGCTAAAAAGTCTAGCTGCGAAACCCGGCAGAACAAGTGTCAGTAAATGACAAGATGCTCGGGAAGCTTTAATTTGTAAATCTCGGGGCAAATTATTCAGAGGAAGAGGACGTAAGATCAAAGCTGCTTGAAGCGAGTGATCAAACTAGACTTTGTTCCGTTTTTTGCAGAGGTGCTCCTCCAAGTGATGAAAAGATATCTGTTTGCCCTGGCGCGTCATTTTCTTCATCTACTCAGCTTTCATTTAGCGTGCACTCTGTTACGATTGGCCGTTGAAAAGTAAACACAGGCTTCATTTGCACTTATCACTGAGATTCAGATCTCTGGTGAAAACCCATTCTGGGTAGCAAAACATGGTAAATCAGAAGAACTGCACAGGCCCGGTTTGATTCTGTGAAAACATTGCCTCAAACTAAGACTTAAGAGCAAGAGCTGCTACATGTGGCCTTTGGACAAGCTGTGGAAGTGTTTTTCCACTCCTGTCTGAACCTTGAGATGCTCTGAATACAAAACCAGGCCTTGGTGAGAACAGAATTCCAGATTAAAATCATGGAGTTGGAAGGAGTCTTTCAGGCCATCAAGACTGCTCAGTGCAGGAATCCCAATCCAACCAGACCTGACAGATAGCTGTCCAATTTTCTCTTGAGTGCCTCAGCAGTACATGAGATCATCGGTTCCATTGTCGTACTGCTCTAACAGTTAAGAAGTTTTTTTCCTGATAGGTAGGCTAAATCTGGCTTCCTGCAGCTTGAGCCCCTTATTACGTGTCCTGTACTCTGGGATGATCGAGACCAGATCCTTCCCCTCCTCTGAATGACTACAAGTATTTGAAGAGTGCTATCTTTCCTCCCCTCAGTCTTCTCTTCCCAGGGCTAAACATGCCCAATTCTTTCAGCCGTTCCTCCTAAGGCTTGGTTTCCAGCCCCCTGATCATCCTTGTCGCCCTCCTCTGAACTTGTTCCAATTTGTTAGCATCCTTCTTGAAGTGTGGTGTCCAGAACTGGACACAAGACTCAAGGTGAGGCCTAACCAGGGCTGAATAGAGGGGGACTAGCACTTCGCGGGATTTGGAAACTATACTTCTGTTAATGCAGCCTAAAATAGCATTGGCCTTTTTTGTAGCCACATCACACTGTTGGCTCATATTTAGCTCGTGATCTACGACAATTCCAAGGTTCTTCTTCGTGGCCTCTGTGAATGCACACAATTGGGTTTAGACAGCGCCTGCGCTGGTCTTCTCGGAATCTTCTAGAGCTTTTGTAAAAAGTAACAAGTTTAGAGTTGCCCCTATCGCGCATGCTCCACCCCCTCAGCCTTCAGTTCCATTTTACCGCCTTGGCGATTGGAACTTCTCGGTTAGAGCTACTATTAATAATCAGTTGGTTTGATATTTGGCTTCTGAACACGGACTCTGAAATCTCTCTGTTGCCCTCGACTTCGGACTGTTTGACTCTTCTTGGATTACGGACTGTTTTGTTGTTATCGGATTGCCGGTTTGATTTCCCGCGCTTTTCAAACCGCTTCGCTTGCCTACCGCTGCGGCAAGGCCATTCCGGATCGTTCTCCGTTCTGCTTATCTGAGACTGATCTTCATCGTGAGTTTTTCTTCCCCCTCTTCTTCCTACTTTATGTCCCCCTCAGGACCATTTAGTAGGTGCGCGTCGTGTTCCCGTAAATTGCCCTTTTCAGATGGTCACGACCGCTGCCTTTTTTGTTTAGGGGATAGTCACCAGCCTCAATCTTGCAGGCATTGCAAAAAGTTTACGAAGGCAGCCCTTAAGGCTCGTCAG
Organism: Intellagama lesueurii; assembly: GCA_037013535.1. Classification (NCBI taxonomy): domain Eukaryota; kingdom Metazoa; phylum Chordata; class Lepidosauria; order Squamata; family Agamidae; genus Intellagama; species Intellagama lesueurii. Next base: position 3,933,345 of record JBAJHW010000003.1, on the reverse strand, counting down.
CAACGTTTAAAAATTTATCTTTGGGACAAGACTCTGTCGGCATCAAAACCTTCAGAAATGGAGACGGCGTCTAACCCCTCCGCTACGCCTCGTTCTGAGACGAATGTCACTTCCCCGTCTTTGTCGACCTCAAGAACGGTCGAAAAATCGTCAAAAAAGTCGTCTACATCGACCACCAAGAAGACGCTTCCCTCGGCGTCAAAGACTTCATCGACTGGTCCGTCGAAAGAGAAGAAAAAGACGGCGCCGACAGACAAAAAGAAAAAGACTAAGGAACATCGCATTCCTCATGTCTCGGCGTCGTTACCGTCTCCGATCTTCGAGGACTCTTCTCGGGATCGTGAGTCCCTTTCGGAAGCTGCGACTTCCCTGCCTCCACGTCGCATAGAGGCTTCACCTGGGGGACTCGACCGCTCGCCGAGTCCTGGTCGGCTAGAAGGCGCCACCCTATCTAGCCAGACATCTGCCCATTATAGCCCTGTTTCCACCGGGCGGGCATCGATTGTACCTCTCTCGCCGTCGAATTCCTCGAGGCAAAATTCTCCACCTCGGAAAAGGACGGACAAGAGAAAGCATATCTCACCGGATCGACGCCGATCCCCACGGAGAGAGGTGGTAGTCATACCCAGGTCGTCTCGACGCCATAAGAAGGGCAAACGCGACGACCCGATCTATGTCCAGCTCGATCGTAAGAGAGCTTCCCGTCGACGTCGACACGACGACTCCGATACTGACTCGTCGTCGACGTCGGAGGAATACCATAGACGTAAGAGAATTCGTTACGTCTACGCTTCAACATCATCGTCGTCGTCACTATCCCCTCCTCGACGTCGACATCGACACGACGTCGAGGTACATGTTCGACCAAAAGAGGGCACTAAGATTACCTCCAAGCGAATCAATCCCTTGAAGTCTGGACATAAGCAAGTTAAACCATCTGGACACGTTAAGCCTAAGAAGTCCTACTTACCATCACCTTCCGAACAGGAGGAAATCCTCTCTTCTGTTTCGTCTTGCCAGGAGGACGAAGCTTTCTCTCCTGCTCCTGGAGAAACACCTGTGGAAGGAGAGTCATTTGATTCGGATGCAGGAGACCCTCACCCGTCTTCGCCTTCGGAAGACTTTTCGTCATACGTTCAAATGATTTCTAGGATGGCTAAGACTCTCAAACTGCAAACAGAGCAACCTTCTCCGCCCACAGATGATCTAATTTTCGGTGACATTGATCAGGAAAGGACACCGCCCTTGAGCCTAGCCTTCATCCCAGCCCTTTTGTCTCTTATCAAGGAGTCGTGGAACCAGCCCTCTACTTCTCAACCGGTTGCACGCAGAACAGAAAATCTATATCGCACACATGGCGATGATACCAGCTTCCTTCTCAAACATCCAGTCCCTAATTCCATCATTGTGCAATCTAATTCATCTAGATCTTCCGGGAAGGCACATGTCACACCTACAAACAGAGAAGGGAGAAAACTAGATGTCCTAGGGAGAAAAATTTACTCCTTCACCACATTTTTGCTCCGAGTGGCTAACTACCAAACCGCCATGGGGGCCTACCAGAGACAACTGTGGTCCAGAGTCCTTCCAGCATTGGAAGCAGCCCCGGATGATACCCGTCAAGGCCTCCTGAACACCTACGCGGAGGCCCTCACAGTGGCTAAACACCAACGACTAGCCTCACGACATTCAGCAGACGTCGCCTCCAAAACTTTAACATCGGCCATTGCCTTAAGGCGTCATGCTTGGCTCCGATCCTCAGGCATCATAGAGGATGTCAAAACACGAATCGAGGACTTACCCTTTGATGCCAAGGGTCTTTTCAATGAAAAAACTGATGACTCTCTAGAAAACCTGCATAAAATAAAAAAGACGGCTAAATCTTACACTATTCACCAGCAACCTACCTTCCAAAGAAATCAATGGCGTAAGCGATATCCACAACAGCAATACCAGCAACAATCTTCACAGTCTTATCGACCCTTCAAACAGACCCAGGGTAGATATTCTCAAACTTCCTCTTCTGCGCCATCCTATAGGCCTCAAGCATCTTTCCAAAAACGACAGCCTTATCGTCCACCTGCCAAGAAAACAAAGCAGTACCTTTGACTTTCACGTCCCATCTTCCATGCCTACACAAGAAATTCGTCTGGCCCCATTCTATCAAAATTGGTCCCTTATAACAAAAGATTCTTGGGTTCTAAGTATTATCCAATTCGGTTACCGTTTAGAATTCTTAGAACCTCCTCCTCTAGGACAAGTTCACTTCACTTCCTTCGATGCTGCCCTAGAAGAAGAGATTCTCACTCTTCTCCAAAAACAAGCTATTCAACGTGTACCACATCGGGACGTGGCCAACGGTTTTTATTCACGTTATTTCGCCGTACCAAAAAAGGACGGCGGAATCAGGCCCATTCTGGACTTAAGAAACTTGAATACTTACCTGCATCCACGAAGATTTCGGATGGTCACTCTGGAGGCCATTGTCCACCTGCTGAAACACAACGACTGGTTTATAGTTATAGACCTAAAGGACGCATACTTTCACATATCAATCCATCAAAATCACAAAAAATATCTCAGGTTCATTTTTCAGAACATGATCTACCAATTCTGCGCCCTTCCCTTCGGGCTATCCACAGCTCCACGCACGTTCACGAAATGCATGGCCCCAGTAGCAGCTTTTCTCCGTCTCCACGGGGTACAAGTCTTTCCCTACATAGACGACTGGCTGGTTGTTTCTCCATCCAGACAGAAGGCTGTGCGAGACACAAAATTTGTTCTAGACACTCTACAAAACCTAGGCTTGATGGTGAATATCAAAAAGTCAACCCTGGTGCCATCTCGAGTCATCGACTATATAGGAGCTCGGTTAGACTCGGTCAAAGCTCGCATATTTCTCCCACCAGACCGGATCCTGAAGCTGCTGAAGGCTGTCCGGAAATTTCATCCCCATTCAGATGTCTCAGCTCATCATGCGCAGCATCTACTCGGCCTCATGGCCTCCACAACATCAGCGCTGCCACATGCACGCCTGAAGATGAGATCACTTCAGTCATGGTTTCTGGCTCTCTTCGACCCCCTTCAGGACAGTCCACAAAAACGTCTGCGGGTCACCCCGGAACTGGCGAAACAATTACGATGGTGGACTTTCATTCCACATCTGTTGATCGGCCGTCCCTTTCGACCACTGCAACTGTCTGTTCAAGTGACAACAGATGCCAGCACCACGGGATGGGGGGCACACTGTGGACCGCACAAAATCCATGCCCTATGGTCTCATCAAGACAGGTGCCTTCATATCAATCATCTGGAAATGCTTGCTGTCATAAAAGCCTTCAGAGCATTCCTCCCGTTGATACAGGGTCGGGGTGTTCAAGTAATCACCGACAACACCACGACCATGTTCTACATCAACAAGCAGGGAGGAACGAGATCAATGTCTCTCCTGTATCTTTCCATACATCTATGGGAATGGTGCTACCTCCACCATGTGTTCCCGGTTGCTCTTCATATATCGACGAGCGACAACCAACTTGCGGACAACCTGAGCCGGCTGACGAGTCAGTCCCACGAATGGGAACTGGACGAGAACACCTTCCTAATGCTCTGCTATCGGTGGGGTCACCCGTCAATAGACATGTTTGCATCAAGCATCAACAAGAAATGCGCGAAATATGCATCTCGTGCAGGCAGAGGTGTGAATTCGCTAGGCGACGCATTCATGATCCCTTGGGAGACGCATCTCCTATATCTCTTCCCACCAATCCCACTCATACAAAGGACCTTGGTCAGAGCCCGACAGCTAATGGTGGACGCCATCCTCATTGCACCATGGTGGCCTCGACAACCTTGGTTTTCCGCCCTCAAGGAGATGGCTGTGGACGTGTTCCGACTGCCGCAGATTCCACACCTTCTTACCCAGGACTCGGGCAAGATCCTTCATCCGGACCTGCAGTCACTGAGTTTGACGGCGTGGAGGATATGCCATCAATCCTAGAGGTTCTAGACAAGGCTAGAAAACCGTCTACGACCCTTCTTTATAAATACAAATGGAATAATTTTGTTAAGTTTACTCAATCAAAGCAGTTACAATCCTCCCCCGTCTCCCTCCAAACTCTGCTCACCTACTTACGTCACTTGTTTGATTTAGGTTTGACTTTGTCCACTCTTAAAGTTTACATCTCAGCTATAGTTTCCTTCCAACCTCGAAACTCTGAATCAGCACGCCTTTTTTCTCATCCAACGCTTAAATCATTTTTAAAAGGACTGTCCAACATTCGACCTCCTGTTAAACCTCCAGTACCCCAGTGGTCTCTCACACTTGTTTTACGTGCGCTCATGCGCCACCCCTTTGAGCCACTGGCTACTTGTGATATACGTTTACTATCGTTCAAAACTCTGTTTCTAGTTGCTGTTACGTCTGCTAGAAGAGCTAGTGAGTTGGCAGCTCTCAGGTCTGATGATCCTTATTTGCAATTCTTTAAGGACAAAGTTATGTTATATCCAGATGTGTCTTTTCTGCCGAAGGTTGTTTCGGATTTTCACCTTAACCAGCCGTTATCGTTACCAACTTTGTTTCCTCAACCTGCTTCGGATATCGAGCGCATGCTCCATTCTCTGGACGTTAAGAGAGCCTTGGTTTATTACACCTCAAGGACTAAAGACTTCCGTGCTGCACCAAGGCTTTTTCTCTGCTTCCAGGGATCACACAAGGGCTTACCTGCCTCATCTTCCACTCTATCTAGATGGCTTGTCTCCACAATTGCTCTGTCTTACGAACTTCTAGGCAAAACTGCCCCAGAAGGTTTGAAAGGACATTCCACCCGAGCGGTTGCGACGTCTACAGCGTTGCTGCGTGGTGTTGATGTCCCAGAAATATGCAGAGCTGCCACCTGGTCTACTGCGTCCACCTTTGTGACACACTACAGGTTGGACCTTCGAGCCAGAAAGGAGACAAGTTTTGGCAGGGCAGTTTTGACGTCTGTTCTGCAGTGACGGCCCTCCTTCCGGTAAGTGAGCTTGCTAGTCACCCAATTGTGTGCATTCACAGAGGCCACGAAGAAGAAAGAAAGGTTACTTACCTGTAACCATGGTTCTTCAAGTGGACCTCTGTGAATTCACACATCCCACCCAGCCTCCCCACTATCCGTCACTATGATGTCTCCGATAAGTTCGGGCTTTGTGGCGGATAAATGGAACTGAAGGCTGAGGGGGTGGAGCATGCGCGATAGGGGCAACTCTAAACTTGTTACTTTTTACAAAAGCTCTAGAAGATTCCGAGAAGACCAGCGCAGGCGCTGTCTAAACCCAATTGTGTGAATTCACAGAGGTCCACTTGAAGAACCATGGTTACAGGTAAGTAACCTTTCTTTCTTTTCACTTGTCGTATTAGTGAGCCAAGCATCCCTCATCTTGTAACTAAATAAATAACCATCGTAACAAATAACACATTTATAAAAAAAATTAATAAACAACTTATTGCTGGTTGTATTTTTCTATTGGTTTTAGCTGTTTGTAAACCTCCCAGAATAGTGTGTCTGCACTAATGGGGCAGTATATAAATCAAAGTGGTAGGCAGGTAGGTGGATATTCTAACTGTGCATTTGTTTTTCCTTGTATAGATGTATAACTTTGCATTTATCCCTCTAAAATTTAATTCTGTTGTTTTCAGCCCGGTGGCTGTCCAGATCTTTTTGAATGTTGTTCCTGTCCTCCGACGTATTAGCCATTTCACCCAGTTTTGTGTCATCTGCCATGTGATTTAGGGCTCTTCTCATGTTCTTAATGCTTCTGAGCCAAGAGGGATCCCAAGGCACAAGATGCCAACCCTTCTGAACCCCAGGTGCCGAGATGCCAGCCCTTTTGAACCGGAAGAGGCAGATTGGATTGCTCATGTTTCCACTGACAGGGTTCAGGATGACAAACGGATGCGCCACGTTTGCCCAAAACGGTGCCTATTGTCTGTTTGATGGCACATCAGAGCCTCTTTGGGAGCCCACTGATCCATAATAAACAGCTAGCTATTCGTGGAAGATGCAGTTCATCATAATAACTAAAAAAGAGGATTTGTAGCTCAGAGGAAGCCTGTTTCCTCCCTTGTCATCATCCTCTTCTAGCGTTTAATGGCAGAGCAGCGTCAAAGGCCCTATTATCATCGCTTACAAATGACTGGTAATTAAACAAATGACTCTGGAGAGAAGGAAGGAAGGAAACCCTCCATCATTTTTGCAAGCTGAAGCTTCTGGTTGTCAGAGGTTTTTGGCCTACAATTCCCAGAATCCTCCAGCTGCTGTGGCCTCCATGGCCAGGAGGATTGTGGGAGTTGTAGGCAACAAAAGGGAGTTTCCAAAGCTCTACGATGGTCTTTACTGATAATACTCAGGGATAGTCTTTCTGTGTTCCTAAGAAACCGTTGGCCCTGAAGGGTGTCCCCATGTCTTGGAGGGCTTTTATAGCTTTAATTGTGGAGAGGGAGTTTTTTAAGTGGTCTGCTACACCTGCGGACACTTCCTCCGGCTGGTGGGATACAGCAGGGAGGATGTTGGGCTGGAACACGTGGGGAGAGTTAGGTTCAAATCCCCGCTTAGCTGAGCCTTCCTTCCTCGCAGGACTGTGGTGAAGGTAAAGGGTGGGGAAGGAGGTGAGCCAAGGTCGCCCCCTGGGGTACGTTGTAGGAAATGACACAAATGAATACCCTGTTTCCCTGAAAATAAGACCTAACCTGAAAATAAGCCCTAGTAGGATTTTTCAGGATGCTCGTAATATAAGCCCTACTCCAAAAATAAGCCCTAGTTAAGTGAAACCCCGCCCTCCACCCTTGTGCAGCAACCAGAAGATGACATGACTGCATCTGAATAAATGTAGATGGTTGTACATGGAAAAAAAAAAAAAACATCCCCTGAAAATAAGCCCTAATGCATTTTTGGAGCAAAAATTGACCCTGTCTTATTTTCGGGGAAACACTGCAATACCATCGCAAGGATATAAGTGGCACAAATAAATAAAACAAATAACACTCTGTTCCCTGTGAATGCTGTTCTTTAAACCCCAAACCCCCCCCCCCCATTTATTGTGTCCAGAGGTCTCTGGCATCTTTCTAATCCATAGGTGCTGCTGAGTCACTTTGCTAAAGAAGGTCTTCTGAGGTTTCTAACCACAGGCTCTAAAGTGGACGGGTCATGTTGGTGTAGGGATTGCCAGATGTCCGGCAAAAGGAGGACATGTCCTCCTTTTTAGCCTAATGCCCTCTTTCGGAGACTCCAACTCCCACACTCCCCAGCCTTGAACTTATGACCCTCGGGGGAGGGGAGGCTGCCTCGTTGGGCTTTGCCTGGCGCCGCTTTCCCCCTGCCTGCGCCAGAGCTTTGTTTGGGCGTCCAGATTAGCAAGGTTGCCTCTGAGCCTGTGCAGAGTGCGAGCGGCCGGGGGATCCCGCAGCCGGGCCGGGGTGGGTTCAGGTACAATTGACTGTTTAAATAATGTTTTTTGGTATTTTGAAAAAAAGCCTCCATTGAATTTATTTTTATTTTTTAACATGACTGTTTCTTGGTCGGTTCACTAAGAGACATTTGTTGGCAGCTATTGTAATAAAATTGTATTGATCGCGGGTTTAATCCGGAAAGATTCAAATGAAACATTTAATACGTCCTCCTCTGTCCTCTTTTTTGTCTTTCTATGTCCTCCTTTTGGAACCCATGTATCTGGCAACCCTATGTTGGTGCAGCCCAGAGCATGAACCTCTTCTGAAACTGTCTGTCTCTTCCTTCCTTCCTTCCTTCCTTCCTTCCTTCCTTCCTTCCTTCCTTCCTTCCTTCCTTCCTTCCTTCCTTCCTTCCTTCCTTCCTTCCTTCCTTCCTTCCTTCCTTCCTTCCTTCCCTCCCTCCCTCCTCCACCCCTTCTTTAAGGCATCTGGTCTCTGCCAGGGCTGCCCACTTAGCGACTGGAGGGTGGTGGGAAGCGAGGGCGTTTGCCAGGTGTTCCAGTCCCCCTCTGTGCGTACGTCTGGGATTTGCACTCCGGCTGATGAGACACCGTGTTCTCTGGTCTGAGCCAACGCTGTCACTGTGGCTGGGACGCCCAGCCCCGGATCAGCTTTTGCTTCTAGGTGACAGACAGGGACAGTCGCTGATGTGAACCGCTTGATGTACCAGAGACCGAAAGCCTGAAGCCCTCTGAGACTTGTAAACTGGAAAGACGGCTTCCAGACTCTGGAGGTCAGCTTGCAAGCTGAAGGTCAAACGTTTGACCATACTGTGTGTTTAACAAAATAGGTTTATAGTCCTCATGGTTTGGAATATTACTTCATTGGTGTATCTGATGCCAGAAATGGACCGTGTCGTCCTTTGTGATGCTGGACAGGTTCCTGCATCTCAAGACCACGACCACCCTTGGCCGCGAGAGGTCACAGCATAAGCAGTTGTCGGCTCGGGCCCATTTTGTGGGCAGCATGAAGATGATGGAGGGGCTGCTGGGTCCAGCCACAGAGGGCCCTTTGCAAAACTTTCTCCCCTGCCAGCGCCAACATGCTAAGGTGTATGACGGCCAGCCTTAGCATTTGGCATCTTGGGTGGTGGGTGGGGATTCCGAACCCCGGCAGTCCATTTTCAGGTGCCCCAGCGCAGTTGTAGCTGAAATTGATGGGCGGTGTAGTCAAACACAGCGGGAAGGCATCAGGTTGGGAAAGGGGGCAGGAATCAGTGGTGTGTGATTAATATCTCAAGACTGGAACTTGGGAATATTAGCTTCTCAAGTCCCCACTGAGTCATAAAACTTACTGTGTGACCTTGGGCAGGTCAAGCTGTTTCTCAGCTTGGTCTACCTCACAGGCTTGTTGTGAAGTAGAGGGGAGCTAGGTATGGCATCGCCTGGCCCTTACTGGAGGAAAGGTGTGACATCCCGGTTGTTTGCCTAATATCGGTGGTGCTGTTTCTTTCCATCGGTCAGCTCAGAATTTCCCGGATTGTCTGGGGTTTGGACCGGATCCCCCTTGATGCCTTCTCCCAACTCTGCATTTCTACAGTTCTTGGTTCATAGGAACACCACAAGCTGTGTCTGAACCAACTCAGACCGTCGATCGATATTACTCAACTGGGACTTTCTGTGTGCCAAGCAACGGGCTGTGTAAAGTGAACTCCAGCCCCTGCCCCACAGAGAGAGGGGACACCCCCCCTCTTTCCTCTGGTGGAAGGCCTTGTCTGGGCAATGAACCCAGAAACTCTGGCTCCCAAATTAAAGAGGATTGCCCCTAGTGTCTAATCTTCCACCTTTATTTTTTTTGCGGTTCTGTGCCATCAACGTGCTTCGGCTGAATGGCAACTCCAGTAAAGTTTTCAAGGCATCTAAGATGTTCGAAGAGTGGTTTTGCCAGCTCCACCTGTCCCCGGCGAGTTTCCGTGAGGATTTGAGCTGGGATTTGAACCCAGGTCTCTGGAGTCCTGGTCCAGCACTCTTTCCACTATACCGGACTTGCTCTCCTCAGTCCTTAGAACCCCACCACGAAACTGGACTAGAGTGGAGAAGGTGTGACCCTCCTGATGTTTTGGGGGCGTAATTCCCATGGCCCCTAGGCAGCAGAGCCAACAAAGAGAGATGATGGGATTTGTAATCCAGCACCATCTGGTGGGCCAGGCAGGCTGAATCCCAGACCGAGGGAAACCAAACCTACTGAATGGTAGGCATTATTTTGGCCTGCTTGTTCTGTGTTTCATGCCTGGAGACTCGGCGCTCTCAAGATTCATTGGACTATACTCCCCATAATCCCCAGTAGCAATGGGAGTTGTCGTCTGTAGATCGGGAGGACACCCAGTTAGGGAAGGCTGTTTTATTTTATGTCATCTCCTTCTCCTTTTGGAGAGGGCGAGCTTTCCTCTTTCTGTGCATCTCTAAACAGCTTGAGCTTCGGGGAACTGACCACTCCTGTCTGCCGGTCAAGCTGTTTTGAAAGAGAGAAAGAGGGGCTGGTTGGAAAGCTGATGATCTTTGACCCCCAGTGAGGCAGGCAGGGGACCTTGTTCTTACAATGTGGAGAGACAGCTTAGTGGTTGATATATCTTCCATCTGGAGAGGCACCGAACCAGGACACGATGTACCGACCTAGGTTCTCCTTCTGCCGGCCCCCAATGTCATCTGAGATGGAGGGCATTTCCAGTCAGAGAGCATCCCTGATCCCCCCCCCCCCAGATTAACATGGATTTGCAGAGTTCCAAACAGGAAAGGAATTGGGCCCCTTATCCCTCTGCTCTTGTCCCTCTATTCAATGCTGCGGGGAATTGATTCTGTATTACTCACTAACGCAATTAAGAGTGAGCCCTGTCTGAATTAATTCCCAAAGTAAACAGCTGTGACATTAATTCCTGAACTAGAGAGCTGGTAAAGGTAGGCATGGAGGAAAAGCACGAGAGATCTATTTCAGCATTTGGATATATTAGCACACACAGAAAACTGCATGGCAGTGACTCACGTTGTCAATCCCCTCGTGTCAAATGTTGTATATTTTTGAGTTTGCAAAGTTACTCTTTGGACTACGAGATTCCCCCAGCCAGTCTAGCCATGGTGGCTTGGACATCCTGAGAGTTCTCATCTACTAAAAGTTACATTTGCAACGTTATTGTTATTTATTGAATTTATACCCTGCACCGTCTGGCAGCCAGGCCACTCTGGGCAGCTAACCACAAGATGAGCAACAATATTAAAACACGATAAAAAAATAAATTAATATATAGCCAAATAGAGTAAATTAAAACAGAAGGCAATGAAGGTGGTAAAAAGGTTGATGGAGAGGAGGACAAAAAGGATGGTAAAAGGGAGGCCGAGATCTTAATGCTCCGGGAAAGCCTGGCGGAAGAGCCAAGTCTTCAATGCTCGTTTGAACGCATCCAGCGAGGGTGCCAGGCAGATCTCCATGGGCAGGTTGTTCCATAGGTGGGGGGCAACCACCGAGAAGACCCGGTTTCTTGTTCTTTCCCTCCGGGCCTCCTTCGGGGTGCCCAGCCTGTGAAGAATGGGTATTACGGACAGATCCAGCTGCAGGCATTCTGATAGGTACCGAGGTCCTAAACCGTTTAGGGCTTTAAATGTTATCATCATAACCTTGAAGTCGATGCGGAAACGAACCGGTAGCCAATGAAGGGCAGCCAGAGTGGGGGAGATGTGCTGGAATGTCTTCACCCCAGTTATTATTCTGGCCGCCGAATTTTGGACCAGTTGGAGTTTCCGCATTAACCTCAAGGGTAGTCCCACGTAGAGAGCACTGCAGTAGTCTATTCTTGAGATTAACGAGGGCATGAATCAGCGTCGTGAGTGCCCCCACGTCTAGATAGGGACGCAGCTGGGCAATCTTCTGAAGATGGAAATGGGCTGCCCGGACCACAGATGCCACCTGGGTTTCCATGGTGAGATCCGGGTCCAGGCAGATGCCCAAGCTGCGAACCTCACTCTTCGTGGGAAGAGTTACTCCCCCAAAGGAGAGGGAGTTTCCCAACCCACTGACACCGGCCGCCCACGCGCAAAATTTCCGTCTTGTCCGGATTCAACCTCAGTCCATTTGCCCTCATCCACTCCTCATCCAACATTTGGATGAGGAGTTGTCCAACATTTATTCCCAACCTTGAGTTCCCAGATGTTCTTGGACTAAAACTCCCAGAAGCCTTCGCCACCAGCTGTGCTGGCTAGGACTGCCGGGAGTTGTAGGCCACGAACATCTGGGAACCACTGGACTAGAGGTACCAGAGCTTTTATTGCTGAGCAGAGGCCCTTCCTAATTTGCCAAACCTCCTTCCCTGAGAACAAGCTCGGGGTGCAACGTGCTAACAGGGCTGAAGCCAAAATGGAGCCACCAAGAAACAAGAGGAAGATTTTGATGCTCTTTGGGAATCTTGAGGTCTGCAGAAGTAAAGTGATGCTAAAAGAAATAATACCAAACATGGGTTTCAAAACTCCTAAAAGGAAGGGAGAATCCAGAAACAACCAAGCATCAGCTGAGTTATCCTGTTTGGCCACCCTGAAATGCTGAGTGGCAATTGAGAACTTAAAATGGAAACCTTAAAAGGCAACACAGGATGTTGCCTGGGGGGATTCTGGGAGTTGTAGTCCCTAAAATTAGCTTTTCAAGTTCTGGCCATTGTTTGATAGAGGAGGATTCAGGATGACCGTGAGCAAAAAATGAGATGGTTCCTGTACCATCTGTTTTGTAATGCAGAATTTTCAGGAGCTGTAGCATGCTTAAGAAGCTGCATCTCTGAAGGTCAAAGGTACAGTGGACCCTCGACTTACAGACGGCTCGACCTGCAGACTTTTCGAGTTACAGACTTCTCTGGCCGCAGAATTTAGGTTCGACTTGCGGCCGGAGAATCGACCTACAGACCGGAAAATCAAACAAAATGGACCAAAAACGGCCGGTTACGGATTAATCGGTTTTCAATGCATTGTAGGTCAATGGAGCCTCGACCTACAGACTTTTCGACCTGCAGCCACCGTTCCAATATGGATTAATTCCGTAAGTCGAGGGTCCACTGTATGACACTCAAACAATGACCTCAAAATGCTATAAAACATTATAATACTCCTTGGTAGTTTGTGTCTGTGGTGGTCCATCACAGCCAACATGTATCCCTGAAAGGGTTGATTCCAGTGTGAAATCAGATAACCCTTTCCAATCATACCTGGTTATCAAGGTAAAAGTTGCTTTATCATTGGAATGATCCCATGCGACGTCAGCTTGTCTATTTCTACAAGCTTTATTCCTATACATTGCTTCTGTGCACAAAAGTCCAAGAGTTATGGGAAACGTAACTTTTTTGAAAAGTCACAGGCATGTTATTTCATCTTACAAAAAAAATCATGCTCATGGCTATGAGAAAAAGCTGTAGGTGCAAGTACTTAAATTGTGTCAGAGTCATCTACCGCTATTAAATAGAGGAACCGCATACATTCATATGCCCACTGAAATTTGTGACAGGTGTAGCTGTCCTGTTCTGCGGCTGGCCATCCTCAGAAGGCATGGCTCGCTGGATGGAAACCTAAGCAGGAGCATCCTTATTAATTTATCACACCTAGCAGTTCGAAAGCATGTAAAAATGCGAGTAGATAAATAGGTACCACCTCGGTGGGAAGGTCACGGCGTTCCGTGTCTAGTCGCGCTGGCCACGTGACTATGGAAACTGTCTTCGGACAAACGCTGGCTCTATGGCTTGGAAACGGGGATGAGCACCGCGCCCTAGAGTCGGACACAACTGGACTAAATGTCAAGGGGAACCTTTACCTTTACTAATAAGGACGATACGTAGGGTTGTGCTCTGATTTTCTTAGTTTCAAACAGGGTGTATAACCCTTTCCAGTGGGTCTTGGTCCCCTGGCTGGTGGCAATGGCCAGAGTATATCTCAGTAAAGGTTAGTAAAATTCAGTGTTTGGATGGCAAATCCCAGAAGATCTCTCAGCCCTCGTAGCCGATGGGGTGGGGTAACCCTGTGACCATTGAGGAGGCGCCTTGAATACTGCCATAGATCATGCTAGCTGGGGAGTTGTACGACATACCGTCCCAACTGTTCTTACCTTTAAATAGCCCTCACCTATTAATCCATTCTAGGGCAGTCCTAGAGTTCAAAGATGAGAAGTGGTTACTGCACACAACACACACACACACACAATGCAAGTCCTTAATGGCTTCATATTGCTCCATCTCTGTCTTCTGCTGTGGTAGGAGGTGTTCATATGCTGAATGGCTCCTGTCTCAGCCCGATCTGCCGGCCTGGTTCAGTTGTCTTCTTCAGTGTGGCAACTGGGTAGGCGTGGAGTGTCATTGGTGCTGATTCTGCAGGTAGATGATGGTGTCTCCTTAACGTGATGGTATCTCTTGGCCAGCTGAAGCTTAATATCTGCAGCATTTCCTTGTGTGGCTCCACTTGAGGCCACTCTGGGGTGTCTACCAGATCTCTCCAGTTTCCTCTCTTGATCCTCCTGGTTTCTTCTTCCTCAACCTGCAGCTACCATTTATTCTCCTTGTAACCTTCTCCCTCCCTTTTAGGCCTTCTGAATCATTTTTCTTCCAGATAATCCTGTTCCTGATCCTTCTCCCTAGACCAGGCTCTTTTTGAAGGTTCCACACCCTCTAGACCAGTGGTTCCCAACCTTGGTTCCGCAGATGTTTTTGGGCTAAAACTCCCAGAAGCCTTCACCACTAGGATTTCTGGTTGGAAATCAGGAGTGCTACAGTCCAAGAACATTTGGGGGCCCAAGGTTGGGAACCACTGGACTATTTATTTATTTATTTATTGGATTACTATCAGGCCCATCTAGACCAAAGGTCTACTCTAGACCGTTTGGGCCACCTCCTAGTGTTGTCTTCTTCACCATTGGAGATTCTGGAGGAGCTGGCACCTTTGAACACCTTCCATGGATAAGATAGTCCAGGTAATGTCACCCGTGGGATAAAGAGGGTGGAATGTAGCTCAACACGAGACCCTTCAAGGACACCCCCCTCCATCTTTGAAAAAAGAACTTTTCCAAAGAAAAGGAGCTTTTCCAGGCCTTCCTTTTAAATTCCTCAACCTTCCATGATTTCTTGAAGTTCAGGAAATTTGATGAGAGCAATATGAATGACTGTTTTTTTCAAGTGGGCGCAAGGTTTTTGTTGTTGTTGTTGTAACAAGCCACCAAAAAGACAGCAACCCCTTATGGAGGTTGTGATCCAAACCCGAAACATTTTACAGCTCTTAGCTTGCCCTGCCTTCCGGTTCTCCCTCTACCATGTTCAGCAGCAGAAGATTCTTGAGTGTGTATCACAGTGGACTCCATGGCAAGGAGAGAAAACCCACACCGAATGCTCTTGGCTGCTGATCTGCAACAACTACAGGTGAGGGCTGACAGGTATCCTGATATACTTTGTCACGTGTTGCAAACCAATGCGCCTAGGATTGACTGCTTGACCACTGGGAGTTTTACATCCACCAGAAATGACGATTCACTGGAATTCTTCTGCTTTTATTATTCTGTATCTACAGTAGCATGAAGAGCATGCAGCTTTGAGCGTCTTCAGGAGTGGTTTTACAGCCTGCAGTGGAAGTTTTAAAAGCTTGCCTTTTGTTGTCCAAGAAAAGGGAAACCTCTTTACTCACATCGCCGGAGAGAACCGCTCAGGAAAGTTAACTTGCTTTGAACTACCATTCCTAGACGTTGTGGCCGTCCTGGCCAAGGGGCTTCTGAGAAATGTAGCCTGCAAAAAATTAATTTCTTTCATGATCTAATCAAGGCATCACCTGCTCCTGCATTTGCAAAAATTAACTTGCTCAAGTTCCGATGTCAGTGGCTGGTGTCTGATTCAGTGGCACTTTACGTGGTAGATGTTCATGCCTCCGTATCTTTGAGCTGCGTAGGGTGGTTAGAGTACGCATGCTGGAAACAGATATACCAACAATGATATCACATAGATTCTACACAAAGCAAAAACTGAACTATTTGCCTTGAATCACTCTTTGAAATAACGTTGCACATAATTTATTTTCTTTGATGAGCGGAATAAACAACCAAAGAATAGAAGGCTGTTAAGAAAGGGGGTAGGCGGGCTTGGTTGGTTCATTTGAGCAAATTGATCATTGATGAATCATAGTAATTGCATACCTTTCCCTACACGCAAGTAGGATTGACTGAGAAGAGCAAACTTTGATTGACGGCTCATCATAGGGCATGGTACGCCACCTCAGAGCCACCGGACTCCATATGAAATTGAAATGGGGTTGAACGAGGCATGTGTCTTCTAACTTTTGCTCCGCCCCAAGAGATGATCCTTCACAGGGTTGGGACTGATGATGATGAGATGGGATGGCTTTCTAATGGCACGGCACCCCCTTATTGGTGTCAGAGAGGAGAGCACACTGCACGGTCATAATCTAGTGCCAGATCTGTTCATTTCAGAAAAACTACCCAGAGGAACCTCTCGGGCTATTGCACACCCTGTTAATTAGTGAGAAAACAACTTCCTCTTGAGAATACTGCTCATAGAATACCGTCATGTTCACCTACGCATTTCACTGAACAAATAAAAGAATCCTAGGATGTGTACAGTTTAAGATTATTGGCACAGGAATTTATATTTCTAATGCTTCCTCCGTTTTTAAAAATAGTATTCATAAAGTGTGAAAGCTCATCAGGAAGGAAAGTTGGTGTCACCTTCTGCCTGACATGCTAGTTTGCTGTTGGGAGATAATTTTGCTTGGTTTGGTTAATGTTGGGGAACAATGAAAAGTATTAACCCTTCCTTCCTCACCAGTTGTCCAGATTCCTATTTCCATGCAGTTCAGCCTTACCTGACATGGTGTCCTTCCTCTTTACTGTAGTTTCCATCACCCTGATAGCTATGCTATGGAATTATGGGGGTTGTAGTTGAGCACATTGGGATGATGTAGAAAAACTGATCTAGCCCCCACACATCCATTTTGTGTATTGTGTGGAAAGTAGCAGCATTACTCCACTGGCAAGGCCACTCGAAAACTGCAGTCATGTGGCCAACGTGATGTACAAAATCCCCCAAGCCTGGCCCATTTGGGGTTTCCGTGGGGTGAGAGGGAGCGGACTTTGGGAGCTTAGGAACTGTTCTTTTGAACTCAGCCCTAGATCTGATCTGGTTTCTCGAAGATTTATCCTCAGAGCCTGTCTGGCAGCGTCTTAATTTCACGGTTTTAATTCGTTCCGTAACGGATGGCAGTATATGTTTGCAATTTTGCTGTTATATTTGGTTCCCACATATTGTGTTTTGGAAAAGAAAGAAAATACAAGGGGGGGGGGGGAAACGCCCGTAGCTGAACGAGAAGGTTTAGAAAGGGACTCCTTGTGCGAATTGTACAGACGGCTCCACAGGGCAAAATAATTCGCCCACATGTCTGTCACCAAAGTTACACTGATACTGCTTCCAATTTCTTGGATGGTCATGGCCCAACTCAACCACCACAGGGCTTTTGACTTGTTCCTTCCTAGCACACACACTGCTTTGCGGTCTTTGTCTCATTCATCTTCTCAGAAACTTTGGGTGCAACTCAGTGGGATCCTTCGGAGCGATCCAGTTCCTGTTTAAAAGGCCCTTATCTTCAGAGTGATCTATTTTATCTCTCCCTTGAGTTATATTTCCATTCACATGGGAGACATTTCTTCTCCAATGAGAAGGATCCAGACAGCACTTCAGATTACGCCAATTCCTTCCCTTTTCGATGATTGACACTCCTACCCCTTTCCCCCACCTTTTGGAGTAGCTGTCATTTCATGGGCTGCAGTGGCTTCCCTTTGTTTGTTCGTTTTAGCAAGTGGCATAGCGCTGTAGCAGCATATCAACCTAGAATGGATATTCCTTTATATCCGAAATAGAACCCAGAACTCAGGGACACAATTTTTAATGGGCTTCCCTCCAGAATAATGCAAAATGAGAAAAGGATTGTGCCTTGTTATATAAAATTGTGGGTGCACACTCCCAGCAACTTGGAAGTATATTCTGCTATCAGATTAAACCGTCTTAATTGTTTGCTGACATTTCCATAGTTTTGCTCTGACAGACTTCCAAGGCATTACTTTTTCTCCTGTTGTTCCTCAAATACAGATCATCAGCCTGTGTCAGAAGAAAACTATCAGAAAGTTTACTTACTTTTTTAGTTATTTGGATTACAATTCTCCCAAACTGAAGGAAGGAATGGTGAGATCTTCTGCCTGCAATCTCAAGTGGTATAGCCTAGGCCAGGACTAGGCTGGGCTGTGCCATGCCACTTTAGACTACAGAGGAAACTTGGTTTAGAGTAGTCCCTGCATTATACACAGTGTCAGCCATAGGATTTTAAACGAGAATTAGGGGTGTGAGTCAGCCAAAGGAAACCGTGGCCTCGTGGGTTTTTTTTTTTTTTTTCAGTGTGAGAAATAAAAGTCTTGAGTTGTGTAATTCCTTGTTTGGGTCACTAAAGCGAGCAAGATTTAACAAGCAAAGTGGGATTTCATGGCCTCCAGAACTTACTGTTGAGCATCAGTCTTATAAAATTTGAGGCACTGGAGGAGCACCACAAGGACCCAAAATTTGGCTCGACACAGTAGCTGTTGATTCTGAAAGCAGACTGCAAGATTTACAGGTTGCAAGATCCCGTGTGAAACAGAGTTAACAGAGTCTGGTCAGACAGATCTCGGCTCTGTTTGGCTTAGAGCAAGTGATGAAGGGACCCCTTGTGCAGCAAAATCAAGAAAGCTTCAGAGAGATTCTCTGGAATTTCATCTCAGCTCCCATGTTTAGGGTGGAGAAGAGCTGCCTGGGGAATTCAAGCCAGAGTCCGAGTTTGGTGGGGGGCGCTTTGTGCTTATTTTTCTTTTTGTTAACTTGAGGTTAAAGTCATGGTGTTTCTCTCATACCTTGTTCAATGCTGCTGCTGCTGCAGCTGCTCCTACAAATAATAATAATAGTTTATATTATTCCAAAAACAAATCAGACCCTTACTTGAGAAGGAGCAGGCATCCTGATGGAATCATATTCTGGTCTGTCTAAAAAAACAGCTTTGACCGAATAAACCTGTCTCCTTATGGGGCTGACTGGTTCTCCGGATGTTGCTTGGACCTCAACTGCAGCTCCATGCCAGAAGCCCGAGCCATCATAGTGAGTGGTAAGAGATCATGGGAGTTGTAGTCCACCAAGATTTAAAGGATTTAAACTGGCTAATTGGCTGGTGGTCGTTTTTGGTGCTGCCCGAAGCATAGTTCACGTTTTGGTTTGCAGCTCACAAGACAGATCTGCCAAGCAGATGGCTGTGTGTATGAAACCCTCCAAACGCATTGTTCAGCTAAATAGATAGCAGAGCGGTTTATGGTTGGAAAAAACAACATCCTTCACCACAGCCAGTTCAAGTCTGTGCAAAGCTAATTCTAGCCTGGTTTGTTTCTGGTACTAACCGCTTGCGGCGATTTACCCTCAGGATGTTTGCTTCCATAATTTTTTTTTAATGCAGTGTTTGTTTCTCTGTCTCTTTTCTTGTAGGATATGCGAAAACATGTTATCATGACCCTCTTGGACACCGAGCAGTCGTACGTCGAGTCTCTCCGGACCCTGATGCAGGTAAACAATCGCTGTGGAAACAAAGATGAGCAGGGAGAAAAATCTACTGCTTTGGTTGAGTTTTCTGCTCAGCTCTAATGCATGGCACAAATCTCTCACAGAGTTGATGTCCCAGGTGGGCCGGCACTATTTATTTTTTAACAGGAAAATCTGTGCACAACACAAGCTTCTTTGCTAAATCTATGTGCATCCAGATGCCCTTAAAAATGCATTTGGCCATGGGCAGATAGCAGTGAGCTGCTTCTTAATCGTTATCATCATGTGCCATCAAGTCAATTCGGATTTACAGTAAACCTTTTCAGGGTTTTCCAGGTACTCAGAAGTGGTTGACCCTTCCCTTTCTTCTAGGACTGTGTGCAGCTGGCCCAAGGTCACCCAGGCTGGCTCTTCTCCCAGACAGGCACAGTGGGGGAATCGAACTCCCAACCTCTGGCTCCACAGCCAGATACTTAAACCACTGAGCTATCCAGACTGCTGGGCTTCTTCTTGTGGTGTCTTAAAACTGCCATTATATATTCACCCAAGGTTTAAAAAACTTAGTCATGATCTTTCTATTCAAGCAGACAAAGATGTTGGTTGGCCAGTGAATGTGGTCTGGTTGATCAGTATTTGTGTATTCCAGATAAGTTCTGAGTGTTATTCTACTTTCTGATCTCTTGGGATGCGGCTTTCCTGTCATCCCACCCTTATTTTTATGTATTCAACATTTTCCAAGACATGCATGCCGTTTCTTCATGCATGCCTGCGTTAACACCATCAAATTGCAGAATACAACTCACAAAATACATCGGCACACCTACAGAAACATTTTGTCCAGTTCTCACATTTCAAAAGATGAACTTAAGCCCATATTTCTTTAATAAAGCTACAGTATCGTACCCATTTTAAATGAAACTAGGTGCGCCTATCTAACAATAAAAATGTATTCCATGCTCTTTTAAGCCAATTTTCTGTAGACATTGGGTCAATTTTCTGTTCTGAAGCTACCTTCAGTCTTGTAATAATTATGAGATTAAGTACTAATTCCCTGTTTTCATTTCGTACTTAGCTTTTAATATGCCCCAGGACAATAATTACTGGAGTCAGATGAATCCCCCAGGCATTAGTATATTTAATTAATGCAATTATGTCTTCCCGTAGAAGGCAGATTGGCTTAAATTGTGTATTCACTAATCTGAGAGGAAGTCTGGTTGAGCTTCCTAGGCCTTACTTCTGAGGAGACATACACAAGGTTTGTGTTGTTGGGAACTTCCACCAGATACAGAAATTGCCTACATCGGCATCAGGTATAAGACTTTGAAGATTTCAGGGGAAGAGGTAGAAGCGATAGAGATCGCCGGACCCTCACAGGGAGATGAGATGAGATCCTGCTGAACGGCCAATGGCACCCTCCCCATCTTGTGCAGTGTTCCAGATTTTGCTTGAACTCTCTGAATGGTTCTGTATCTAAATCAGTAGTGCTTGGTTTAATTTAATTTAATTTTATGTAAATACAACTGACATTGATTAAAAAAAATACCCCTGAAGAGCAGCCATGCGGGCCAAAATTTGTGGGGTTTGGCCTTGGATTTATACATTGCCTATGCAATGGGCTTTGTTGTTGTTGTGTTGTTGGTGTCCCTAGTAGGATTTCCAAGGTAGGTGAGATGTTTGAGGAGTGATTTACCATTTATAGGTAAAGGTAAAGGTTCCCCTTGACATTTAGTCCGGTCGTGTCCGACTCTAGGGCGCGGTGCTCATCCCGTTTCCAAGCCGTAGAGCCAGTGTTTTGTCCGTAGACACTTTCCGTGGTCACGTGGCCAGTGCGACTAGACACGGAACGTCGTTACCTTCCCACCGTGGTGGTACCTATTTATCTACTCGCGTTTTTACATGCTTTCGAACTGCTAAGTTGGC
Organism: Intellagama lesueurii; assembly: GCA_037013535.1. Taxonomy (NCBI): domain Eukaryota; kingdom Metazoa; phylum Chordata; class Lepidosauria; order Squamata; family Agamidae; genus Intellagama; species Intellagama lesueurii. The sequence continues at coordinate 3,912,379 of JBAJHW010000003.1, read as the reverse complement.
AGGAGCTGGGACAAGCGACGGGAGCTCATTCTGTCGCGTGGATTCGATCTTACGACGGCTGGTCTTCTGACCTTGCAGCACAGAGGCTTCTGCGGTTTAACCCGCAGCGCCACCCACGTCCCTTTACCATTTATATCTGCCAGTGATTTCCATGGCTGAGTGGGGATTTGAACCCAGATCGACTGAGTCTTAACCCACCGCTCTGTCTACTACACCACGCTGGCTCTCGAGTGAGAGGTTTTTGTGGCATCTTCTTCTCTTGAAGCTGCATCGAATATTTTGATGCCCAGCTTTTCAGCATAAAAGCTGGACCGGGAGTGACACTTATGATGCCGCTCTGGACGGTTGCTGGACTGTCGTTCCCATCGATGCCATAAAAAAAAATGTAGAAGCCCCAGGGACAGAGGACAAAAACTACGGATTTGCAGGGAGAACACCATGCTGATTCACACTGACTTTTACATCATGTAGTGGTCAACAGAAAACGATGTGAATTAGACCATCCTGGTCTTGAACATTTCCGGTATTATTTGTTAATGTAGTGGCACCCTCTTTCTGTCATGCACACATGTGGATTCATTTGTGTTTGTTTACACAAGAGCCCGCTTCTTGTGACGATATAGAGGCTTGGCCTTAGCTCTCAGGTTCTCTGAATTCTCAAGGAACAGAAAGCTGCCAAGGGCCAGCTCAACATTTGTCCCAAATACGAATTCTGCACCCCGGTTCCCCACCTGAACACATATAAGATGTTGTATATTTTCAAAATCAAAGCCGAGGATAATCAAGTGAGATACGTTGTGGGGAAACAGCATTTGATTTGGGACTTGGTTTGAATCTGTAGCTTCTGAAAACCAATTTTCATGGAGCAAATAGCTCGGGGAGTGAGTCCTTTAAGAATTCGGACTTGCCAGTGCAGTGATGTCAGCCCTTGGCTTCAAACTCCCTTGAGCATGCCCAGAAGCAGCGCAGTTGCCATGGATACCAGAGAACACTCATATATTTGGAATTAAAATTACCAGGGACCTGATGGAATAGGAGGGAAGAGAATTCATGTTGTCTTCTAAGACAACAGCCTTTCAGCAATAGGTCATAAGATACTATTTATGTATTTAGTTCACCCTCCCTGCCTTTTCATTTACACAGCACCAATCACAACACAACAAAATAGCACAACCTAAATAAGAGCTGGTTACATGAAATATGTAGGCTTATTTGTTTGTTTGTTTGTTTGTTTTATTTAAAGGCTGCCTTTCTCCCAATAAGGGGACCCAAGGCAGCTCACAATATTAAAAAGAATAGAATTAAAAACGTAATAGGTTAAACATTAAAAAGCAATTAAACTATATGCTAATTAAAATACAGTTGAATAATTAAAAGCAAGTAAACATTAAAAAGTATCTTTAAAAAAGGCATTCAGGGGCTCACAGAAAGAGGAGAGGAGAGCAGGGTTCACCAAGAAATAATATGGGGTTGCCTTTCGGCTTATTATCATAAGACAAAGCTAGGAAATGTGGGGTGCCCCAGATTAGACCCCATAGAAATATTCCTGTAGGATCAGACCAAAGACCTTTCTTCTGCTCACACATGGCTGGCTTCTTCGCAAATCCTTGGAATATTAGTTTTTGGACCAAACTCCCAGAATCCCCTGCTGGCTGGGAGTCGTAGTCCAGAAAGTTAATATTCCTAACAAGCTCTGCCTTTGGACGCTTGTGGGACAAAATTTTAATTGATAGAGTCATGGATCTAGATTGTTTTTGTAGATTGTTTCTGTTTTTATTTTTGCTTTTATAGAGTATAGATGTAACCGTATTGGTTTTTAGTGTGTCTGTTTTTAACTGAACTGTTTTAATGGATGTTGGAAGCCACCCGGAGACTCTTGCAGAGGGTGGTCGGCATACAAGTCAAATGAATGAATAAATAAATAAATGCCTCCCATCTTGCATTCCCCAGTGACAGGTTTATGGAATCCTACCACTTCCCATACTGGAGGTGATAAGCAGGCTAACTTGCATCCATTGCTAAGTTTCATCCTCCATGACTTTAAGCAGTGCCTTTCAGAACAGTTCAAAATTGGCATCCAGGTGCTACATCTAGTGGCAGTGAATTCCACCGTTTCGCTAGGCTCTGGGTGAAGAAGTCCGACATGTCATCACTCCTGAATCTCCCGCCTTTCAAGGTCACGGTCTGGATTTTTGTATCGGGAGACAGAGAGTCAATAAGCTTCTTCTTATTGACTTTCTCTGTGTTATTGGACTCCTCTTCCCCTCAGGCCTAGCAAAGCTAGCTGGGGGTTAGAGATGATGCGATTTGTAGTTCAACAAACTCTGGAGGGCCCCAGGATCCCCACCCCTGCATTAGGACATGGGAATCGAGAGGGTTGTGTTATCATGGAGAGGGAGAGCTGGGAAGGAGATAATAGTGGGATGTCCCTCTTGCGACCAAGCTGGTTAAATGTGGACTGGAAGATGGTACTGTTAAGCAGGGTGGCGGCTGAGAGAACGGGCCAGTATAGGAGGCAGGGGTGGACAAAGGACAAGGTCTTCCCGGGGAGTAAGAGACGTGCAGACTGGGATGGGTGGCAAAGCACAGAGGGTAAAAGCAATTGGCAGGGCTGTGTTGGGCTCATGGCATCTGGCCATGGAGCCAGGGGCTGGGAGTTCGAATCCCTCACTGGGCCTCCTTGACAGGGGCTGGACTCCATGATCCACAGGATCCCTTCCACCTCTGCAGTTCTCTCTCAGATCAAAGGAGGAAAAGAGAAAGACTAAATGTGAAATGGATCGACTCAATAAAGGAAGCCACAGTCTTGAGTTTGCAAAGGACCTTTGAGGGATCAGTCACTCATGGATCCACAACGCATAGCAAAAAGTTAGTATGCTAGGTGTTGTTCATATGCTGTTAATTAGTGATATCTATCAAGAGGTTTTACCTTCTTGGGCTCCATGATCACTGCAGATGGTGACAGCAGCCACGAAATTAAAAGACGCATGCTTCTTGGGAGGAAAGCGATGACAATCCTAGACAGCATCTTAAAAAGCAGAGACATCACCTTGCCGACAAAGGTCCGCATAGTCAAAGCTATGGTTTTTCCAGTAGCGATGTATGGAAGTGAGAGCTGGACCATAAAGAAGGCTGACTGCCGAAGAATTGATGCTTTTGAATTGTGGTGCTGGAGGAGACTCTTGAGAGTCCCCTGGACTGCAAGGAGAACAAACCTATCCATTCTGAAGGAAATCAACCCTGAGTGCTCACTGGAAGGACAGATCCTGAAGCTGAGGCTCCAATACTTTGGCCATCTCATGAGAAGAGAAGACTCCCTGGAAAAGCCCCTGATGTTGGGAAAGAGTGAAGGCAAGAGGAGAAGGGGACGACAGAGGACGAGATGGTTGGACAGGGTAACCGAAGCGACCAACATGAATTTGACCCAACTCCGGGAGGCAGTGGAAGACAGGAGGGCCTGGTGTGCTCTGGTCCATGGGGTCACAAAGAGTCGGACACGACTTAACGACTAAACAACAACAACAAATCAAGAAGTCCTTGGAGGTCTTTGAAGGCGAGGAAAGGGAGCTGGTGCTGAATCCAGGAGGAGACAAGAAGTCATTGTAAGGTTTCAGAAAGGGTTATGATGATCCAGTTGGTAAGAGAGGGGGGAATAGCTGGTCAGGAAGGATGCTGGATAAATGTGATGGGCCAAGAGGAGGAGATATGAGAGCAGAAGGGGAAAAGATTTCACAAGTCAAGGGAGAGACGGCTAGCGCATGGATCAGATTTTGTTTTGCAATGTCAAGAATTTTGCACTGGGGAGCCATGATTCCATTTCTTAAAATCTGAATGGCTCATACGTGCCTAAGATCAGGTTTACACAGAATTTCATTATCACTGGAGAGAGAACCACAGCACAAGGCAGTGAAGAAGAAAAAAACACACCTGTTGATGCTTCCAGAAGCTGCACATTTGAGGTGGATTCCTTTTTGGCTTTTTAACTGAACAATGAAACATTAATTGGAAGGAACAAATGCAGCTTATCAGCCCTCCTCGGAGCCAAAATTGCTGCTCTTTCTTCACTTGAACGAGAGGACGTTAATTAGAATGTTAAATCTTTAATTGGGTACAGTGACGTTTCCGGATGGGCTCCTGATTAATTCACATGTACTGTCCTTGAAGGAAAAAAGACTGGAGGGGGGGGGAACCCACACATACTCTAGATTGATTAGGATGGCAGGGGGATGGGAACCAAGTGTGGCTTTTAAAAACATATTTTGAGCTCTTGAACGGTTGTGAAATTGAAGCCAGAACTTAGAAAATTTACTTTTGAGGACTCCCAGAATCCATCAGCAAGCTTAGCCACAGGAGCCTAGATGAGTGGCCATCACTGCATCTTGCGGTAGGCAGTTCTCTAGCTAAACTAGGCACCAGTTAAGTTACAGAACTAGTGTGACCAAATGCCAACTTTTATCCATTCCGAATCTTTCACCATTCAACTTCATGCCCACCACCAACAGTTAGATTAGGCATCCTTCAGTCTCGAGAGACTAGGGTCACATGCTCTGAATGGAGGACTTGGAACAGCGTCTAGTGTGGCTGAGAAGGCCAATTCGAGAGTGACCATCCCTTCCACAGGGAAGACCAATACAGTCTGTCCCCCTTCCAGCTCCCTGGTTTTGCTGGTTTCGGGACTGCTTCTTGGCCTCGGCCTGCTGGACAAGGGTCTCTTCAAAATGGGAGAGGCCATGATGCACCGCCTGCCTCCAGGCTGAACGCTCAGATGTCGAGGTTTCCCATCTGTTGAGGTCCATTCCTAAGGCCTTCAGATCCCGCTGGCAGATCTCCTTGGATCGCAGCTGTGGTCTCCCTCTGGGGCGATTTCCCTGCACTCATTCTCCATCCAGGAGATCTTTTGGAATCCGACCGTCAGCCATTCTCACGATGTGCCCATGCCAACATAGACGTCGCTGTTTCAGTAATGTATACATGCTAAAAATTCCAGCTCGTTCTAGGACTACTCTGTTTGGAACTTTGTCCTGCCAGGTGATACCAAAAATGCATCAGAGACAACGCATATGGAACGTGTTCAGCTTCCTCTCCTGCCGTGCACAAAGGGTCCAGGACTCACTGCAGGACAGGAGTGTGCTCAGGACACAGGCTCTATAAACCTGGATCTTGGTATATCTGCTGTCAGCTTCTTATTAAGCCATACTCTCTTTGTGAGTCTAGAGAACATGGTAGCTGCTTTGCCAATATGTTTATGTACCACCAACAGTACAACACCTCTAAAAAAGAGTAGATGGAAGCAGCCATATATCACCTTGGGAGGGAAATCTGTAGAGATGGGACTACCACTTAGAACGCCCTGCTTTTCATTTCAAACAGTCAGGTCCTGTTATGAGATCCCTTCCTCTATTATAAAAGAGACCTCTCTTAATTTTTTATTCCTCCCCTTCCAGGGTTACATGAAGCCCCTGAAGCAGCCAGAAAACTCCATCCTCTGTGATCCTTCCTTGGTGGATGAAATCTTTGACCAGATCCCAGAGCTGCTGGAGCATCACGAGGAGTTCCTGGAGCAGATCTCCGACTGCATGCAGAACTGGCATGAGAAGCAGAAAGTGGGAGACATCCTGGTACAGTCTGTAAGTACTACCACCCACCCGCAGGATGACGGATCCTGTGTTTTCAAGCCCTCTTTGACTCACTTCTGCAGACGGCAGAGAAGAGAGGAGTGGCATGGAGAAAGACTGGTTCTAGACCGTAGGAAGGTAGAAAAGGCTGACCACAGAGTTTGAATTTCCCAGGCCTCCATAATGGAGGCATAGCAGGGGTTGGCAACTAGCAGTCTGGAGGTGAAGTCTGGCCTGATAGAGCCACGATTGTCATTTGCCTGTTTCCCTGTACGTTTGAACCTTTTCACAATCTTAAATCGTACTCCCATCAGCTCATCTTCTTCTAGTATAGGGGAGAGTCATGATCAGAGCAGAACGTGGTGGAGTCTGCCTAGCTTAGAAATCACAAGCAGACTTCTTTAAAATTAAATTTATTTGCAGGACAAAGAAAGCACACTGTAGCAGGGGCATGCTTCCTAAGGGGGCAGTCAGATGAGCCTATAGCTTGCTATTTGGTTCGCTATTTTCTGGAACCTATATATATGTTTTAAGTAAGAGTGATCCCTCCCTCCCCTTTCGGTACAGTGCTAGGGTTGCAATTTGTTGGGTGTGATGGAGAGTGCTTCCGATTATCCCATTTTGCAGTCTGTGTAGCTGCTTAATTCACTCCCAAAGAAAGCTGTGGGTGGCGTTCTCTTCAGTGACAACCCTCTGCCCTATGCAGTGGGTTGTGACTTTAGGAAGGATGATGGAGAAACCCTCTTCTCTATTTTTATCTTCTCACAACTTTTTGAAAATATTATCCTAAGTAGTGCCGCACTATTTCAGATTCAAGGGAGTCTCCGTGCTAGGTTGCTATATTGCTGTAGCGCTATGCCACTTCTTAAATTGAACCTAAAAAAAAAAAGGAAGTCGCTGGGGCCTGTGGAATGACAGCCACACACACATACACACAAAAAGGCAGGGGCAAGGGGATCAGTAATCAAAAGGGAGAGAAATTGGAGCCATCTGAAGTGCTGTCTGGATCCTTCTCATGGGAGAACAAGCATCTCCAGTGTGAATTGCAAGATCTCTGAAGTGCAAGATAAAATAAATTGCATGGAAGATAAGAGTCAATGTGAACTGGATCGCTCCAGATTCCTCTGTCTAGTCATGACACCCTAGGTCATCTCTTCACCTGCTCAGAATTTTTGGGTGGAGGCTTCAGTCCAGCTGGGTGTGCGTGCATGTTGGGTTTCTTCTTATGGCTACAGGATGGCTGTGGGTTCTGCCAGAGTGAACACCTGCAGTTGCAAATTGACACCTCCGCTCTCCTGTCTGTAGACAAAAGCCTAGCTGTAACCTCAAGAGATTGGCTTGTTGTTTCGGTTGAAGCCCCCGGGCTCCTGAATTAGCTTAGAGCACAAGCATAAGGCCAAACAGCTTTACATCAGTCAAGCTGGAGGTTAAGTTTATATGCTCCACTAAGTGAAGAAGAAAAAAAACAACTCAGTTGAGGCCAAATTGCTAGTTGGCCAAATTGTTAGTTGGACCCATTCTGTAGGTCCCCCTTTGAAAAACACTTCTACAAACACAGAGGACTAGAAACTTCCAAATGAAATTTGAGGCTCTCGAGATGCAGAATTCTGCGGCTCATGCAGCAATCCTGAAGATACACAGGAGACACGCAGGCCCTGTTTGTAAAGTCTCTGAGGGTGCAGTGCATCCTCGAGAACGAAGACGCCAAGGAGATCTGGGTCTCGTTTCTCCAGCTGAGAAAACACAGGTTTGGTTGAAATCCGAGAACCTGGAGCCTGGAGCGAGATGCCTGCCTTCCTGAACTCAGCCCCTGACCATCTGCCACCCGCCTCTTTCACACTCTCTCGAATCATTTTCCCTGGAAAGTTATTTTCTCGGAAAGAGCAAGGAACAGATGCTGCTGCTTGAAAGCAGAGGCCCAGGAGGGAAAAAAAACACAGCATCCCCCAAGAGGGAGCCTTCTGCAGGAGACGCTCAGCAGGCAAGCCACGTCCGCCTGGTAGGTGTGACGTTGGGGCGGACGGAGGGCTCCTGATGTGGCACAGTGAAGCTGTTCCTTCCACAGCCATCATGCAGCCAGCATCTCCTGGTGCCCTTCTCTGAAAGGAGGGTCCTGTCAGCTGCAGTGGCAGGGGTGCAAACTTCGCAACGGTGCAAGAAGCATGGTGCAAAGGTGTCCGGGGAAAGGGATTGGGTACTGCAAGAGCAACGATGCGCTCCACCTTGTAGGGCAGTCACAAGAAATGGTAGGCAGGGCTCCTGTGCCTTCAACAGCGACCTGGAAGAAGACGTTTCTGTAGATGTAGCTTGTGTAAGGGAAAGACTGACCGTTTCTCCGGGGGGGGGGGGGGGAGACATTTTTTTCCGTGATATTGCTGAACATAAGAACCTAAGAAGATCCCTGCTGGATCAGGCCAGGAGCCCATCTCATCCAGCTCCCTGTATCTTGCAGTGGCCCCACCAGATGCCTCTGGGAGCACACGGGACAACTAGATAGCTGTCTCCTGATCCCCCTTCCCCTGCATCTGGCCTTTGGAGGTCCCTTCCTTTGAAGCCTGGAGATGATACATCCCCATCATGGCTTGTCACTTGCGATGGACTTTTCCTCCAGGAATCTGTCCAATCCCGTTTTAAAGGCACCTAGGCCAGATGCCATCAACATCTGGCGGTCAGGCTTTGTGATCTGCATGGTGTGGGTAGAGGCCAGTTAAAACACCAGTAGGTGGACAGATGATGCAACAGTGAATGAAAATTGCTAGCTTGCCATCTCATCATCGTCATCATCTTAGAACTGCCCAGATTTGCTTCTATGTGCAACCCTTGGTCATCCTCCCATTATTTGCAGCCAGGCCTAGAGGGATATTCCACTTATGGGTCCAGGCTGTTTTCACAGATGGGGCCGAGATTTCTGTTTTCTGGTCCGAACATGTTTACTCCAAAGTCAACTCCACTGATTTAAGTACAGCTTTACCTCCAAGCCTATTGGGTTGAAATTTGCATCCCAACCATCCTGTGTTTTCCTTTTTCAATCCTATTGCAATTGCCAACTAGAGCAGGATCCACTGAATCAGATACTCCGTAGTAAGTCACTATTTATGTAAATCCCACTGAGTAACACCAAGAAGCCCCCTTCGACACACTCTTTAGGGACTGAACTTGTAAATAGGGTTTAAAGTAGCCTATAATCAGACTTAAACATGACTTAGAAGCTCTAGTTGGATCAGCTGGAAATTCTGTCCCCTAATCCCACATGTTTAAACAGGATGAGTTTGTCATGAGTACTCAGTGATTTGGGAAATGCAATTGTAGAGAAGTATCCTGCACTCTGAGGCTAAATCTTTGTCTCGGAAGCCAGTCATGGTGCTCAGATACAGCTCGGGTTTGGTCCTGTGAGGATGCGCAGCCCAAGAGACCAACAATTTGAAATCAAAACAAGGATTCCCTCAGACATTGTACTATTCAATTCAAAAGACTGGGAATGTGGGATCTACTTTGTAGATTTTTAATGTGACTAAATATGTGTAAACTTGGAGGTAAAGAAGAAGAAGGAGAATCACAGAATCATAGAAAAGTGAAGTTGGAAGGGGCCTACAAGGCCATCAAGTCCAACCCCCTGCTCAACGCAGGAATACCATCAAAGCATATCTGTCAGGTGATTATTCAAGTTTTTCTTGAATGCAGGATGGAATGATTAATTGATTTGTTAAAGGAATCCTTGTGAGCTTTTAATTTAAAAAGGCTCCCCAGAGTGTGGCTGTCCTACTTTGGGCACATCATGAGAAGACGGGATTCTTTGGAAGAGACAGTACTGCTGGGAAAGGTAGAAGGCAGAAAGAAAAAAGGAAGACCAAATACGAGATGGACTGACTCCCTAAAGGAACTCCCACAGGCTTCAGTTTACAAAATCTGAGCAGGGCTGTTGAGGACAGGACATTTGGAGATTGACCATTCATGGGCCGTCATAAGTTGTGAATGACTTGACGACACACAGCAACGACAGGAACAACAATAAATAATTGTGCAACTCGCTGTTTATTGTAATTGTTTTAATACAAGGATATGTCAGAACATTCTGCACCTGGAAACCATCTTAAAAGTTGGTGGCCAAGTGAACCTGGTTAGTCTTTAAGATGCAATTAAGACTGGTTAAGTCTTTAAGATGCCATAAGACTGTTTTTCTGCAACATGTTGCGGGCTCACACCACTGGCCTGCTGTGCCAGACAAGTTGTCTGTATTGATGACTTGCTAATGTCCATACTCCCTTTATTTAGAAAACAACAGCTTTGTTGCTTCCACACCATTGTTCCTCTTCGTGCTCAGATATAGGTGGTAGCTTAATTCGTTAAATAGGGAATTAATTGAGTCCGATTTCTTTAACTGAGTGTCTGAACAGCAACACTCAATATTTTTATACTGTGCTCCTGCTGAGCCCTGCATGGGTTTCTGTACATGCTATCTTGGTAATCTTTGTAACGCCTGTGTAAAGTAGGCCAGCTGGATTAAGGGAGATGATGTTAATACGCGGAAACTGATACAGATAAATGATGACCCGAACCAGCCAAGACATTGGCTCCCCAGATGGCTGCAGGGATCGTTTGACGTGTGATAAGCCGTACATGCCCATTTTAAGCAAATAAAATGGAACAAGTGGAGGCTGGTCCGTTAAAGCAAAGAGGATCTTGATCCACCAATCCTGGCCACCTACCTGGTAGAATCAGAAAATAAGAGCCTTACCTGTGTTCTCCTCTTGCCTGCATACACATGTGCATGTATGTGTGAATGCTCACTCTTCCCTCGGGCTCTTTGGTTCCATCTGTCTGTGCGGTGCACTCTGTGCCACCAGCAGTGGGCATCAGGTGCCACTGAATGAAACTGTAGCATGAGTTGATAGGTAAGGCGTCATCTGAACCAGAGGTTTCTCATTCCTAGATCACTCATTTCAGCAATACACTAGTCCTCAATAGAGATGAGCACGAACTGCCGGCTTGGCGGTTCGTGCTGGTTCGTCTTTTGGACGAACAGGTGTTCAGTGTTTCTCAGCCTTGCCACCTTTGGCGGGCGCCCACTCAGTGGCAGCAGCACCCTGGCTTCCCTGCCCTGCCTCCTCCAGGTGCTGCCTCTGAGTGGGCGCCTGCCAGAGGAGGCAGGACTGGGAAGCGCCGAACACCTGTTCGTCTGTAGGACGAACTGGCATGAATCACTGAACCAGCAGTTCGTGCCCATCTCTAGTCCTCAGGTGACTTGCTGACGATGGGCATTTTTGCCACAAAGGATCCTGGCATTTCAATATTGTTTTTCGAGGCATAATGCCCCCTTAACCCAATGGTCACTGGTATACACCAAAAGTAGGACCTGATTAATGGATGTGTTATTTCTGAAAATGCCAAAGTATTAAAATCAGACGCATTCTTTACAGCTGCTGTGTTTGCACGGTCAAGATGCAAGCTGAGTCTGTTGTTCTTTTCTGGATGACCAGTCTCCAAACAAAAGCAAGCTTATTTGCAACTTTCCAAGCTGTAAAGCAACTTTGGAGGATGATCACATCTCCTCTACTTTTTAAGTTAGCTTTGCTTCTAAATGTGAAGCTGTCCACCTCACCTGATACTTTGTGGGGGGAGGGGGGGAACCATTTTGTAGTCACATGATCCTCAGTTAATTATTCAGATTGTTGTGCTCACAGTGTGTTCAAAGCAGGGAGGTGCTTGTTTGCATCCTGGTCTGCAAACCAGATATGCTTAGAAAACATGTTTGGCAATTTAGCTCTTTGTCTAAATAAGCTTTAAAAAAAAGGTTTGCTATAATAATTACTGGCTTTATTAATCTAAATTGTTTTTAATTTACAGGAACAGAGGTGATAAAATTTGAATAATTCCTAATTAATTAACTATCTGTTTTGTTTAATTGGCATTGTAAATGAGGATTCGTAGCTGCCTAAAATGAAAGTGACATCATTGCTGAGGGTGATGTAACGGCCTGGTTTTTTTTCTGTATGACATCACTTCGAATGGACTGTCTCAGTGTTTCATTAATGCTTTTGCTCTTCCCACCAGTTTTCCAAGGACATCCTGGTGCACATTTACTCTGCCTATATTGACAATTTTCTCAATGCCAAAGATGCCGTGAGGATTGCTAAGGAAGCCAGACCAGCATTTATGAAGTTTCTGGAGGTATGGTACAATTTCATTTCCCTCTTGTGGTTTTATAAAACAAAAGGCAGCTGTGAACCACGATCTCTCCAGCTTCGTTGCTAAGAATCCATCAGATCTGAGGTCTCATCAGATGGCCCAGGAGTTTTGCAGATCTAAAAGCAAATGAGCAAATGCACATTTTATGCACTCCCTCTGTTCTCTCATGCGCTAATAAAATAGTGGATCAGATCATAACGTTCCTCAGATCACAGTTTTCATGTTCAGCCTCTCGGAAGCAGCTTTCGTGCCTCAGACTCCTTTTATTTCAGTTTATCCGTCAGTGTAGGTTTCTTTTGTCTGAATGTGTGCTCCTACTTCTTCCCACGAGAAGAATTCTGCTTCTTGGAAGGAGTCTTTGTGACTTTTAGGACCTTCCTGACTCGGTTCGTGAACCAAATTGATCCCCACTCAGAGTTACTGGCTTTTCCCCCTAACCCTGTCCAACCGGGTTCCCTCCTGGTGTTTGACTCTCCCTCTTAACCTCCCTGATGGCATGGAGATTAGGGAAGTTGCTGCTGCTGCTGCTGCTGCAGACATCTGCAAGGTGCCACTTTGAGGAAGCTTGGCCTCGCTAGAGTTTGATCCCACGGAGAAATAGAAGGCAGTTTGGGCTGCTTGTAAAGCAGTTCAGCGCAATCTCTTTCCTGGTGATCAGACGACGCACGTTGGGCCTCCAGATGTTCTTGGACTACAACTCCCAGAAGCCTTCACCACCACCTCTGCTGGCCAGGATTTCTGGGTGTTGAAGTCCAAGAACATCTGGAGGCCCAAGGTTGGGGACCACTAAGCTAGAGGACTCCTATTTGGGGGTGGGGTTGGGCTGGAGCCATTCCCCAGCAGACGGATGGGTCACTTTAAGATCGCTCCCATTAAAGCAACCCTTTCCAGTGTGATCTGGCGTGCGCCTTTGCTCCTTCGCACCCATAAACTCTTAAGGTAAAGGTAAAGGTTCCCCTTGACAATTTGTCTAGTCGTGTTCGACTCTAGGGGGCGGTGCTCATCCCCGTTTCCAAGCCATAGAGCCAGCGTTTTGTCCGAAGACAATCTTCCGTGGTCACATGGCCAGTGCGACTTGGACACGGAACGCTGTTTACCTTCCCACCGAGGTGGTCCCTGTTTATCTACTTGCATTTGCATGCTTTCGAACCACTAGGTTGGCGGGAGCTGGGACAAGCGACGGGCGCTCACTCCGTCGCGTGGATTCGATCTTACAGCTGCAGATCTATAGACCTTACAGCACAGAGGCTTCTGCGGTTTAACCCGCAGCGCCACCACGTCCCTAAAACTCTTACTTAGCATCTATTTAAATAACCTCCCACTGGCCGTTGATCAGGGGTCTTCAAGCCCTCGGTTGCCTCTGCCAGCAGTACTTTCTTCAGGATACTTTCCTAGCTAGAACCGGTGCCCCGGAAAGGTTGGCACCCTAGGTGTTGGTTTCCGATGCCCTGGCGATGAAAAGTCCATGGTGTTGGGCAAAGCCATAATGTTTGCTTGTCTTTTCTCCCACACTCTTGCCATGTGTACATATTGAACTGTTTGTCTCCAGCAAATCATATGCGATGGTGGCATGGATTTTAATCTACAGATGCTTGCACTGGAACAGATCTGTTAGTCTTGAAGTACCACAATATATTCCTTGTTTCCCTCAACCTCCTACTTTCCCCTTTTTTCCCTTTAGTTCCCCCCCCCAAAAAAAATCTAGTGTTCCTAAAGCCATTTTAATGCTCCAGATTCCCTTTTCACTGAGTTTATCCATCAGCTTGTATTTCTTTCATGTAAATTTCTGTTCCTCTTTCATCTTCTCATGTGGGCAAGGCTTCCAGTTCTGGAAAGCACCCAGAAATGTTGGCTGATTTCTGAGATCTTGGAGAGAAACAGCCCATGGGGTCGAAGAACCCAACGGATGTGGGGATCTTACAAAACAAGCATGTTGCCAACACACTCGGGTGCAGATGCAGAATTTTCACCCAGCACATCTGCAGGTTTGATTTGACCTTTCGGCCTTTCCCCCCCCCCCCCCCTTTCTTCTAGCAAAGCATGAGGGAAAACAAAGAAAAACAGGCCCTCTCAGACCTCATGATCAAGCCGGTGCAACGGATTCCACGTTATGAACTCCTGGTCAAGGTGAGCCAAACAGAGATTGACTGCTCTCGGTGGTTCCCTGCAGGGTGTGATCTTGTGCGAATGCACTGACGGGAAGCAAAGAGTTGCAAGAGCAGCCGTGTTTCACTTGGTATGGCCACATAACTTCATCAGAGGAAAGTTACTTTTTTTTTTTTTATTAAACCATAATCTTCAGAGTCCCATATCCAGTGGCTTTTCTGGCCTCTGAACCTTATACCTCTGGCTCTCACCATTTTAATGCAACCACTCGGAATAGGGTTTTCTGAATTTTTGGGGTGGGGGGACTACAAATCCCACAATTCTCCATTCTGGGAGTTCTACCTGGTAGACAGATGCCTTCCAGACACTTAAGTGTGGCTCACCCTGGCAGAAAGGCCTAAACTGAAAGGCCTAGCTTGACCAATGTCTGCCTAGCATCCAGTTCAGAAAGACCCCTCCGAGCTAGCAGTGGGGCAGGAACATGAGGCTGGGGGGGAGCTGAGCTAGGCCTGGCTAGGGCTCAAAGCCTTCCGGTTCAGGCCTTTCTGCCAGGTGAGCCACACTTAAGTCTCTGTACAGTGTCTGTCTTATCAGGTAACTCCCAAAATGGAGTTCCTTCCCTTCCTTCCAGTCAATCCCACTGTTTAAACTAAGCAGAAATGCCCATAGTTATTCCAGATCCAAATCTAGGAATGGTTCCTTTTTTGAAAAATAAATCCCCAGTCCGTTTGACAGTTGCAAATCTAAACAAACAAACAACGTTCCCAAATGCTGATGTTTACAGCTGTGACATATTACCATTTTTATTGTTTTATTACCACTTTCTTTTTTTATTAGCGTTCAATGCTTTAAGAAAGAAAAGCAAGCTGTAAATTGCATGGATGTACAGACTAGAGGTTTTTTATTGGACAAGATGCTTGGTTTATACTATTGAGTTTCACATTTACACCACCCTCTAACTCCCTGGATGAGTTTGTTTGAGACTCTTACCGGTCTGTTCTGCCTCACATGAATATTATAAAGATAAAACAAGATAACCCTTTATTCCATTTTGAGTGCCTTAGAGCAGCGTTCCCCAACCCCCGGTCCGCGGCCCGGTGCCGGTCCACGGCGTGGGCCAGACCGGGCCACCGAGAGAGACCTGCCGCCGCCGCCGCGCGCACTCACCCCCGTGCCGCCCGTTTGCGCCTGCGCGCGCACTCCGGCATGCCCGCACAAGCACCACCATTTGCGCATGCGCACAGGCGCATGTGAGCCCGCATGAGCGCGCACTGCCATTTGCGCATGTACATGGGCCATCGCGCACATGCGCAAATGGCACCGCACGCTCGTACGGGCCCGCGCCCGCCCGCGCGCATGCGCAAATGACGACACACCGCCCGTGTGGGTGCGTGCGCCCGTGCAAGAGCACGCTTGCGCTTGTTCACACATGCGCGTGAGCGCGGGGGGTGCCCCGCCTTCCCCAGCCGGTCCGCGGACCGGAAAAGGTTGGGGAACGCTGCCTTAGAGGGAGAAACGTCCCTACATTTAATGCATATTGGTAGCCTTGGAAACTAGAACGTTGTTCCGAAGGAAGGAAGGAAGGAAGGCTGATGATGGATAGAAGGAAGGAACTGATGATGGGTAGAAGGAAGGAAGGAACGGATGATGGATAAAAGGAAGGAAGGAAGGCTGATGATGGATAGAAGGAAGGAAGGAAGGAAGGAAAGAAGGTTGATGAAGGAAGGAAGGAAGGAAAGAAGGAAGGAAGGAAACTGATTCTTGAGATGATAAATTTCATGCCTCATCTGAGAATTGTGGGATACACCTCCTCTGGCTCTTACGCTGAGCCACTTTCCTAATTATTTTGGATCTTCGTTTCTCTGCCTCAGTAAACTGAGCCACTACAGTAAATTCTCAGAACGTATTTGCTGCAGAAAGAAGGTGGTGGTTTTTCTGTTCCTTAAAAAACAAAGGAATATTCCTGGAGGAAAGTTCTTGCGGGCAGAATGAAAGGAAGGTGAGGTGCCCCCAAGCCATGCCCAGCGCCAGCCCCCCGCCCCTCAACATTTCAGTGGGACTTGGCAGCCTGGACCCTTTTCCTGAGGGGCTGGGGGGGGTTCCCACTCATTTCGCCCGACGGTTGTGCTGCCAGCCCCCGGGAGGGTGGGCTGCAGCAGTGACAGCTTGATCTCGGCGCATGCCACATTCCTCAGATGCTTCACACGCCTGAGTCAGAGCGATGGGTCTGGCTTGGATTCCAGGAAAGAAAGATTACTCATTCTGGAGCGCTGAGTCTCATCCGGTAGCCCAGGGGGAAACGAGACTTTTTTTGGTTGCGTGGGACGGCGTTGAACTGCGCAAGCCAAAGGCCAGCGTGACAGCCTCGTTTTCAGAAGTCAAGTGAGATCAGGAAAGGAAAGAAGAGGCTCCCTATACTGGGATTGGACAGCTGACATCACTGGTTTGTTAGTTTGTCTATTTTTTTTGTTGGGTTTTTTTTGCCAGGGAAGCCTCACAAAACCCTGGGCGGATCCTTCACTCTTGCCTGGGAACTCGCTGATCCTGAATGGCCTTCTTGTGTTTACTCAGATGTAAAAGCCCTTGCGAATTCTGATCTAGAATTCAGAGGAACTTAAAACTCCTAGTGAGACACACTTGGAGCAGTAGCCTTGAGGGCTAGAAACTTGGTGGAGGCAGTGTGATGTTGTTGTTCTTTCGACTTATAGGCCACCCCATAGTGCTACAGCATTCTCTGGGTGGTTTACAACATAATTATGCAAACAACACGTTTCTTTTCTTTCCCCCCCCCAAAAAAAACACACACACTGAGCTTGGTACTCATTTTACCAACCGCAGAAGGATGGAAGCCTGAGTCAACCTTGATCTGGCTATCTGAGCCTGTTGGGATCAAACTCAAGCCATGAGCAGAGGCTTGACTGCAGTACTGCAGTTCTGCCACTGCGCCAGAGGGCTCCATATTTTTCTTTTCTCTTCTTTTAATTTTTCCTTTTCTTTTAATAAAGTGGGTTTTGCAGGGGTTTTGTGTGCGCTAGCCATAAAAAAACATGCTCATCTGCAGCAAACGCTGTAAATCCTCCTCCTACATAAATCCAGGCATACAGTCTGAACAGGGTTGCTATTCAGCCAGTGAGTCAGCCCTTAGGCCTGTGATGGTTGCTGGTTTCTTCACTTTCACACTCATGTGTGCCCACAGCTGCCTTGTGCCCATGCCAGCAATGTTGGGATCGCCCTCCCCTCCTGACCGTGTGTGTCCCCTTGCCCGTTGGCATGAAGAACTCTACCGAGCCACTGTTTCAATCTGCTGTTCCTGTTTACTGCTCCCTCACCGAGTTTCCTGTTTTTTTCCTCCGTAGTTTTGCCTTTGGTGAATATTAGATTGTAAGGTTTTTGGGGCAGAGACCTGGAAGTCTTATATTCTGTAAAGCCTGGGTCCATGTTCTCCGTGGGGGCCAAGGGCTATTTTGACTGGCCACTCATGGGGTACACTCCCAGGCAAGTGGGATTAAGGTAGAAGGGGTGTAGCCATAACAGTCAATTCAGTGGGGTTTTGTTAAGTGAGAAAATAAATTTGAAAATGGGGGTTAAATGGGAAAAGCCACTTCTGTGCTTTAGTGCAGCGGTCCCCAACCTTTTTGGGACCGCGGACTGGCTGAGCCTCTAAGGAAGGCGGGGGGGCCCTTTCGCACAGGCGCTCGGGCACTCGGGCGCATGCGCGAAGTAGTGGGGGAGCACCCGCCCACCAGCGCCGGCGTGAGTGCTCCCCCACCCCTTCGCGCATGCGCAGGGGTGCCTGCCCGTGCGCCCACCCACCCTGCTCGGGCACATTGAGCATGCAAAAGGATCTTTTGAACACTGTTTTGGTTTTTTTGAAATGTGGTTTTAGCGCCAGCAAAAATTATTCCTCGGGGTGCATTCGAACTGTGGATTGCCTGTTGGCCCCCCCTTCTGTAACTGGGCTTGCCTAGGGATGGATCTGTCTGAACAGTAACTCGGCAAATATTTACGGGTGGTTGTTAAGATTTTAGGAGCCAGATCAGAGGGGGAACATCACAAATGCTCAGTTGGATGAGACTTGTTTTGACATGGACTGCCAGTCGCTGGGAATGGAACCGGTGTGTAAGCCTGGTAGAAACGGTTCTAATAATTAACTTATAATTAGCTTGTGAACTCATAACATGTTGCGAGAGGCATCAGTAGCCCCTGGCAAACTGACTTTTTAAGGTTGAAAATGTGAAGAATTCCCTAATCTACATGGCCACTCTCTGTGCTGGCTCAATTATTATTATTTATTTGAACCTATAGTTCCATACTGTGGTTTAAACAGCTTTAAAAGTGGGTCCAAAGAGTATTTATGGCAGATCCACCTATCTGTAACTAGTACACGTGATCGTTGGTAGAACCTCCATGTTAAGAGGCAGTCTATCCGGTTGCCATTTTCTAGGCACAACTAAGAAGGGAAACTTGTGGCTTTCATGCCCTGCTTTCTGGCTATCCAAGAAGACCATCTGTTCTCCTGCTGTTCTGAACAATGTATTTATTTATATTTGTTTCTTTTGTTTAGATTTACACCCTGCCCATCTAGTGGGCAAGCCAAACTACTCCCAAAAAGTAACAAGAATATACCAACAGAATTTTAAAAATGAACATATAAAAGAAAAAAAAATAGCATAAAACCTCCAGATACGGTTTCTTCCCTTTGTTTTTTACCAGACCGAGCAGAGCTTTTGTGCTACGTTCCTCTTATTTACTGGAAAACATTTATCGGTAAATGTCAGAATGTTCAGATGTTTCCCTTCTGAGCCTCTTTAAATGTTAAGAATGGCTGGAAAAAGTCATCGTTCACCAAATTTTTGACATTTGAGGCAACACATGGGGGCATCCCCTCAGTCGGTGGCTCTCAGCACACATTTTGTGTACGTGGTGGTGGCGATCGGCTTGCAAAGCGAAGGAGGATGCGGCTTCGAGCCAGAAATACACAAATTCCAGAATCTCAAAGCTGAAGCAGAAGGAGCGTGCTAGAAAACTCAGATGGCTGGGAGATGGAGCCGCTTCTGGTTTCGGTGGCAGGACATTAAAGGATTTCCTAAGAGGCTGGCCATGGTGGTGGTGGTGGACGAGAAACAGACCCCAGAAAGCATGCCCGTGAAGCACCCCACGGGTCCCTCTTTTTGGCTGTGCCGGTCCAGTTGCAAATAAAATTGACAGAACAGACCAGCCACCCACCCAGATCCCTGCTTCCCTGATGGATGGTCTTTGGTGCCACTGAGTTGGCACCAAATGACCAGCAATTATCCAGGACCTATGCCAGGCTGCACTTACCAGTGGCCAATTAACCACCCAGTTGTACAGTATTTGTTTTTTTCCGTGATGAATAGCCCGAGAGGCAGTCATAGGGGGAGAACGCCAGTGGCTCCCTTGCCCGGCCTTACATTTTGTTTTTTCCTCCAGAGAGAGCCCGGTGTTCCTTCAAAGCCATTTTCCCTTGGCACTGCTGAACCAGAGGAACTGCGTGTGGGCTTTCCTGATGGCAGGCAGGCTGCGGATGGCAGCCGGAGCTACAGAAATCCTTAGCATCGCAGCTGTAGCTCTGTTAAAGAAAATAGCCCTCCATCTGTAAGCTGCTAGAGGGTGAACCTGCTTATGGCAACCCCTGGTTTCAAAGGCTGTCTAGTCCAACTGAGGGTGTGACTGCATGGCAATACACTCCACCAGTTACTCTGGGATGAGCACAATGCAAATTGGTTCAATATTTCCTGACTACTTGACATTATTGTAAGCATGGGGGAAACTTGCACTTTTCTTTGAGCGATTGTTTTCCATTGGGTGGTTGTTTATTTTAAATCAGAGGTCCCCAACCCCCGGTCCGCGGCCCGGTGCCAGTCCGCGGCCTGGGCTGGACCGGGCCGCCGAGACAGACCTCCCGCCGCTGCCCCCGCACGTACTCACCCCGCACCGCCCATTTGCGCCTGCACGCGCGCTCCAGCACGCCCGTGCGAGCGCCGCACCACCGTTTGCGCATGCGCATGAGCGCGTGCGCACCCGTGCAAGAGAGAGAGAGTGCTTGTTCGCACATGCGCACGAGTGCAGGGGGTGCCCCGCCTTCCCCAGCCGGTCCACGGACCGAAAAAGGTTGGGGAACGCTGTTTTAAATCACTCTACATCACTCGGTTTTTTTCACCCATTTTTAGCTGTGTGAATGGACCGTGTTATTGTATTCTGGGTGTGGGGCCGTGCGGACGTCTTGTTGCTGTGTTGTGTTTCCCATCAGCAAATCATGCCTCCCGTCTGAACTGTTTCTGTTAAAACAACTTTTTAAAAAAATTATTCAACTTTAGCGCTGCATCATATAGGCAACTGGGGTCTTTCTGTCTGCAACATTGATGAAGCGCTATGCCACTTAGAATAAAAAAAGGAAAAAAATAACTTGGGCAAGACGGTTATGGACAAGGATAAAATACAGGCAGAGCCAGGCCAGGTGGGCTGATCAAAGTGCCAACCTCAGGTCTATCTAAGGCCATTTAAAGAACAGTGTAGTCCCCTATAATGAATTAACCTGGTTCATTTGAGGCTGTCCCATGACGATGGGGACAGCGACACAAAGAACACATGACAAGAATCGACTCAATCATACCCCGACGCAACTCTTGAGTTATTTGGGCAATGTAGGTCCACCCTCAGATTTAAAAATAAACACACAGAAGGCAAAGAGGGACCTTGATGTTATCCCTCCACAGTGGGAACTCCACAAACGCACAAGTCACCTGGTTAGAGTCTTCCACACTCGAATGATGGGCATTGGTTTAAACCATCAGATGTATTCCTAGTTTTGCATCTGTGCTTCTCAGTCAGCGCCTGCCATCCTGGGCAAACCAGCTTTCCTCCTGGTCTTCCTCCTTGGTGGTGCCCACCCTAAAGGAACCCATGCTGAAGCTCACAGGAGTTCTTAGTCTGGCTCTCGACCCTTTTAGGGAGCAGGGCTGGGAAGGAATCTAGCCAGAGAACGACGCTGGTTTTGCTACAGCTCTCTAATGCCAATAGCCAGGATGCCGGTGGTCCTTCTTCCAAAGAACATGTGGCTGATCCGTTGTCCATTCAGAAGGGATCCTGAGCATGGCATGGCATTGCTGGTCTAGATCCGAGAACAGCCCACTCCCACTTTAGAAATCCCGCTGCAGGCTTGGTGCGGTGTTGTGTTGCAGGTTCCTCTTGAAATGTCAGGAACTGCATCACCATGAACAGGCCCAGTGTTTTCTGAGTTGGGATGGCAAACACAGTCAGATCCAGTTAGAGCTTAGATGGGAGACTTTCCAGGGATCTCCAAGCCAGGCTAGGAAAAGGATCCTGCACCAGTATGTCATTGGTCTGATCTCTCTCTATAATGGTGTAGAGTGGCATGGACTGTGGATGATGGAGGGGGAAGATTGTGTGTGTGTGTGTGTGTGTGTGTGTGTCTGTACAAAGAGAAGGACTTTGGAACCATCTTGAGTTTCAAAAGCAATTTAGCATGTACGCCTTTTAGAAAATCCTGATATATCAGTGCACTCATGCCTTCTAAATTAAAAGGCAGGGGAAAAAAACAAGGAAAAGAAAGAAAAACACGGCCGTGAAAAAGCAGAATAATTAAAAGTCCCAGTTTAAAAGCAACAGACAGCGTGATGAGGCAGTTTCTACAGTCAGAAGAATCAAGCTTTTTTCAGACTGGTGGGCGACATATGTTATCCATTTAAAGAAAAATCCTGGTCCCTACATGAAGAAAAATAAGGACAGGCTGAATCATGATTCATAGCACTCCAGGTTTTCAGTGTGGAGAGAATGATTGTTATGCGGGAGGTAGGGTGGCAGGATGATGAACATTCAAATACATACTTGCCTGCTTGCAGGCTGTTTGGACTAAACGGTGTCTCACCCTTTCTAAGTATGCCTGAGAAATTTGTTGGTTTCACAGCTTTGTAGACGTTTACAGTTTGAGATCCCAGTAACCAAATGAGGACTTGAACACAGTTTGCAACCTGTGCCTTTATAAGATGGCAGAGTAGGGTTGGTGGGGTGTGTTTCCATTTCAAAAAATAGATTTGAAAAATGCATGCAAACATGGTTTAGTTGATTGTTTAGAAGCTGTACTTCAGAAGTGCGCAGATGGTGGGGAAAAGTGCATTAATGTATTAATATACCAATTAGCTTAAGGCAAATAACTACCCCACTCAGTCTTATCAGGGATCAAGTTGGAATGAGCTTCAGAGTGAACACTGGAGAATCTCTGTGAGCTCAAGCTTTCTTGCTCAAGGGGTGTACCCAGTTGCAGCGTTCTAGCCTCCTTTGTGCTTGATTGGGGCTGCAACTCAGCAGTATACAGTAGGACCCCCGTATTTGCAAGGCATAGATTCCAAGTTCCCCTGTGGATGCCGAAAAATGTGGATTATAGCAAATGCTATTATAATAGCAAACGCTATACATAGCATGATCTCTGGCTCTGTCCAGTGGCCAGTTCTGGTAACTTCATCCTTATAAATATATATTTCGGGGATTTTTCTTTTAATATTTTGAATAGTTTCAGACCATGGATAAGTGAATCAGCGGATAGTGATCCCGTGGATAAGGGGGTCCTCCTGTATAAATTATTCTCCCCAACATTATCTCTCGGTCCTGACACAATCTACGATGTTCTAATGAGCACTGTTTTTTTCCCCCCGACATCAGGATCTTCTGAAACATACGCCAGAGGAGCATCCTGACCACCCGTTCTTGATGGAAGCCCAGAGGAACATCAAGCAAGTGGCAGAGAGAATCAACAAAGGAATGAAAAGTGCTGAGGAAGTGGAGAGGAACGCCCGGATTGTGCAGGAGATTGAGTCCCACATTGAGGGGATGGAGGATGTAGGTTCTCCCAAACGCTTCTGAGGGTGCATGCTGACGTTTGTGTGCACGTAGGCATGTGTGTTCGGGACTTGTGGGGGCGGAGGTAGAATCCTGCTAAACCACAGTCTTGTTGAGATAAGTGCATCAAGACCACCGGCCAAGAGTTTGTGGCCTTCTGCAAGAATTCTCATTTTCAGTATGAAAACAAGACAGGGGCTGAAAACCTGTTGCTTTTTTATATAGACTGTAGGGAAAGAGATCCCCTTCACGGATTGCTGCCTTGTTGTGGCAAAGGGGCTTGAGTAATTCAGAGAAGCTATGAGCTATGCCCCTCAGGTCGGAAGGCGTCCAACATGCTACTGAGGAAGAGCAGAGGACAAGTACAAGTAGCTCCAGAGCTAATGAAGTGGTTGGGCAAAAGCCGAAAGGATGCTCAGCTGCAGACGTGCGTGGAAGTGAAAGGAAAGTCCGATGCTGCAAAGAAAAATACTGCATAGGAATTTGACCCAACTCCGGGAGGCAGTAGAAGACAGGAGGGCCTGGCGTGCTCTGGTCCCTGGGGTCACGAAGAGTCGGACACGACTTAACGACTAAACAACAAACAAGGGAAAGAGAACAATTTTGGGCATGGCAGCGTGGCTAGAGGGCTTTAGGGGTGCTGGGGGGGATTGCCCCTCAGAGGGTGCATGTTATGTACCCCTCGGATAGAAATATCTTCACAGTCCACTTTTGCTGCTAGAAAGCTCAGGATGGAGACATCGAGGAGGCCATACGGTTCAGCTACACTGCAAGTGGTTTTGGAATGAGCGTTACAATCACCACTGAGCATTTGAAGACATAAAGTAGGACCCCTGTATCCACGGGGGAAATCCGTTTCCAGGCCCCCTACCGATGCTGGAAAATGCGGATTATAGCAAACACTATTTTAATAGCAAATGCATGGTCTCTGGATCCCTCTAGTCTAGTGGCCAGTTCTGGTAACTTCATCTTTGGAAATGTATATTTCTCGCATTTTTGTTTTAATATTTTAAAATTTTTCAAATTGTGGATAAGTGAATCAGCAGATACTGATAAGGGAGTCCTACTGTACCTCTAATGTCTCCAATTTTTTTAATACCTCCAGCTCCAGGCCCCGCTGCGCAAGTTCTTACGCCAGGAGATGGTAGTGGAAGTGGTAAGAGCTATTTTGTGCTATTTGAACTGACAGAGAGCTGGCATCTCTAGGCACAGATTAATCACAACTAATTAATAGGACTGATTCATTGGCAAGTCTAAAATTAAAGGACACAAAAGTGCCCAATCCATACTGAGTGCCCGTTAAGTCTTCCTTTCACAGATACAATGAGAATAGGTTTCCCTTTCTGCTTGCCTTTCGTGAAGAAAACACCACTGTAGAGGTAACATTTCCAGTCCTTTAACAATGGAAACGAGATTGCGAGCGAAATGTGTAATTACACATTTCCTTTCTGAGTCCTGTTAGCTCCCAGCTTAATTTTGCTACCCTCTGCGTCTAGGTACAAATTAGGTTTGTCTTAATTCTTTCATCCCTAATTTCCAAGCCAGACGTTGGGTTGACGATCCAACGACTCTATTATAACTCGGTAGTGACTTTAGCTTTAACCATGGTTAAGGCCAGTACAGATCTAAGATTTAATCATGGTTAAAGCTATTGAGGGGATGGGTTGTGACCAGATATGGGGAACCGTAGTTTGGGGAAACTAGAATTCATTCACAAAGCAATATATATATTGCTTTGTGAATGAATATATATATATATTCATTCACAAAGCAATATATATATAGCTTTGTGAATGAATTCACAATATATATATATATATATATTCATTCACAAAGCAATATATATATAGCTTTGTGAATGAATTCTAGTTTCCCCAAACTACGGTTTCCCCAAACTACGGAGATGCCGTGCCGTGTTGACCGTTACTCTGTGCCAAATAAAACAAAGTCTGCAATCTTTGTCCGTCATGAAGTTTGGACTAAGCTGCACAGTTTCTCCTATCTTGCATGATATATTCTGCTGCTTTTAAAAATTATATAATTTTCATTTTTCCTCTGAAATTTTAGTTATCAATGTATAATTAAAGTTTTCATTGAATGGTAAATGTATAATTAAAGTTTTCATTGAATTGTAAATTTATAATTACAGTTTTAATTCAATTGTAAATGTAATGCAATTGTAAATAGGTAAACCGCCCAGAGTAGACACGTTCTAGATGGGCGGTATATAAATCTAATAAATAAATAAATGTATAATTAAAGTTATTTAATTATGAATTTATAATTAAAGTTTTAATTCAACTGTAAATTTATAATTAAAATGTTTATTTGATTGTAAATTTATAATGAAAGCTTAAATTCAACTGCAAATTTATAATTCAAATTTTAATTTAATTATAAATTTTAATTATTTAAACAAGAAAGTGATTTCTTTTAATATTAAAATTTGTATTTTTTTAATTCCAATTCTTTTTTTTTTCCCCCTCCCTGGGGCACTGAAATCCTGTATCTGAGTGGCTGGAAGTTTTTTTCAGCCCACGGGAGATTCTGCCGTTTGTCTGCGGCCAGGAGCCCTCTTTCTGTCCTCAGACAAAGCCGAGAGCTGCAACTTCCAGGAAGCCGGATCCTGCGTGCAATGCCACGTTCTGTGCTTCTTGAACGCTCTTGCACCGGGAAGGCATTCACATGGCGTTGCGCCTTGCCTTTGCGCACGGGGGGGGGGGGGCGGGGAACCAGGCATCCCTCCCACCCACCCCCGTGTGGTCCTGGATGCTTTCAGACAAGCCACGTGCCCCCAGAACGTTCCAGCCACATCCCGGTCCTTGGAAAGAGGGAAAGGGATAAGAAATGAAAGGGCTGTTCGCCCGGCGCACGCGCGCGCATGTATGTCAACATATTTCCATGGTAACGAAGGAGCAGGCGATGCAAAGTAATAGCCCTGTTTCACACAAAAAAGCCTTCCATCTCCTCTTTTGGCTCACCCTGCCTTGTCGTCTGGCCTCAAACAGCCACGGTGATTTGCCTTCTTTTTCCATATTTGCAGCCTTATAGTCAAAACAACAGGAAATTCATTTGGCCAAACGGCCAGCGAGGGCCGAGTGAAGGCACGGTGTATTCAGCCGTCCCAGTCAAACAAGGCGAAACGGAGGATCGCCCGCCTTCTATAGCTCACAAAAGTAGCCTTTATTTGTACATGGCTTTCCACGATAGGGCTGCTAATTACAGCCCTTGCTAATTGGAGGCTACGGTTGGCCACTAATTAACAGAATCCCAGTTTTTAAGTCTCCCGTACTGTAGCGATTCCTCTCCCACTCAATTACATGGATTTTCGTGGAATTAAGCGAGAATTAATTTGTTGTGTGTGTGTTGTTGTTTTTTTCTGTATGCCCTCTGGTTGTTAGAAAGGTTTATTAGCTGAATCAGACCACTGAGTAAAGAGCCTGCCATGTCTGTTCAAACATGGATGCGCACAGACACACATCTGTCCTCAGTGGCTCAGAATAAAAATGATATGTAATGGAAGAAATCTGTGATTTAAGCCTCTCTCCTTGGGGGGGGGGGAGCCCAGGAATCGAACCAGAAGAGGGGAGGGGAGGGTGGATGGTGGTTTGTCTCTGGAAGAGACAAAATGTGCCAGGCGTGGACCAGGCGTCACTAAAAACAAAAGGGAAAGCAAAATGAAATCAAGTGGGAGACCAAGTGAAAAGGGGTAGAATAAAGCTGGCCACCATCCGGCTGCATTTTTATGCCCACGTAACGCAATTAGGGTGGATCTTGGAGGTGAATTCCCCTATGTTAAGAAATTGGCATGGGCAAATTCATTTTAACCCTTGCCAACACAACACCAGCTGACAAAACATGTGGCCTGCTCTGATGCCTGCTTTTCTTTCTCAGCCTTTCTCCGTTGGCTCTGAAAGGCAGCTTTTCTTTATTAAATTGCCATGCTGTTTTATTTGGTGGGCTTTAGTTCGCTTGCAGCCCCTAATACCTGCCTCAAGGATTCTTCTCCAGACTCCCCTAGCCAAACGGTACCATTTGGGTTCTGCTAAGCGGTTCTGACGTTCTTTTTCTCTGTTCGGAGTTTAGATCCCCCCCCCCCCCCCCCCCCGTCTGTGAATTTACTGGTTGGCAGCAGAAGTCCGAGCTTCTAGGGGAAATTTCACCTTGTGAAATTGCATGCTTTAAAAAAAAAAAAAACCTGCCACATTCCTCCCCCCCCCCCAAATAAGGAATCCTGTTGTTTCTGTCGGATGAAAAAGACCTGTCTGGGCCTAAAGATGGCACACACTTTTTCCAGTAAGAATGGGTACCCTGTCTCTTTGGGTTTTGTGCCATCAGTTATTTTACTGTTTATTATTTGCTTAATATCTGTTTTAGCCTGCTGTTAGCCACCCAGAACAGTGTTTCTGCACGAACGGGGCGGTATATAAATTAAATAAATAATTGATAGATAAATACCCAAATGGACAAAAAATAAGTCACCTGACCTTTTCTGTCTCTCCCTTTGCAGAAGGCTGTGGGTGGGAAGAAGGACCGTTCGCTTTTCCTCTTCTCCGACCTGCTGGTTTGCACCACTCTGAAACGCAAGTCCGGCTCCCTGCGCAGAAGTTCCATGAGTCTGTAAGTAAGGGGGCCAAACTTGGGGGGAGAGGGCTTGACGCTTCCCCCCCCCCCCCAGCCGTCCTGCCCTGCCCTTGCTGGATTGATTAGCTACAAACAGCATGCGCCATCCAGACGTCCAACTGGTTTGGACAATTGCCGTTATTTGGGTTAACATTACAAGCCTAACTATATGAACACACGGCATTACCTTAAGACTGTTCTTCCAGCAGTCTCTGTTCCACAACGGGGGCCCGGAAGGCTCGCGATATGGGCCAGGTCTGTTCTGTGCATCTTATTTCTAAAAGGAAAAAATGGGGGGAGGCGGCAAAAAAGGCCAGTGTGGCTTCACAAAAAGCTCAGGGAGGACCTAAAAACCAAAAAAGACACATACAGGAAATGGAAAGAAGGCCAGGCCACCAAGGAGGAGTACGGACAAGTAGCAAGGAAATGCGGGGATGGCCTGAGGAGGGCAAAAGCTGAGAATGAGCTGAGGTTAGCTAGAGACACTAAAAGCAATAAAAAAGCCTTCTTCAGGTATGTGAGTCGCAAAAGACAAACCAAAGACATGGTGGCACAGCTCCGCAATGGAGATGGAAAAATGATAACAGAGGACAAAGAAAAGGCAGAGGGGCTCCATTCCTATTTTAGTTCCGTCTTTTTCCATAAGACAGATTATGAACTTCCAAACAAATCAGAAGTGCTAGTGAGGGGGACAGGATTGCAGCTGGAGATTGATAAACAAATCATCAAGGAATACCTTACCACCTTGAACGAGTTCAACTCTCCAGGGCCGGATGAACTGCATCCGAGAGGACTGAAGGAACCGGCTGAAGAACTCTCAGATCCGCTGCCCATTATTTTCTTGAAATCATGGGATACAGGGGAGGTGCCAGAGGATTGGAGGAGGGCCAATGTTGTCCCTATCTTCAAAAAGGGCAAAAAAGAGGAACCTGGGAACTACAGGCCAGTCAGCCTGACCTCAAGCCCAGGTAAAATTCTGGAACAGATTGTAAAGCGGTCATTGTGCAAGCACCTAGAAAACAAGGCAGTAATAACTAGAAGCCAACACGGAGTTGTCAAGAACAAATCCTGCCAAACTTTGATCTCGTTTTTTGATCAGGTCACCTCCCTGGTAGACAGAGGGAATGCTGTAGATGTAGTATATCTTGACTTCAGCAAAGCTTTTGACCAAGTGCCCCATGAGATCCTGATGAGCAAGCTAACTAGGTGTGGGCTGGATAGATCAAGGGTCAGGTGGATACACAATTGGCTGCAGAATCGTCCTCAGAGGGTGATGATTAATGGGTCCTTCTCTAACTGGGAGGAGGTAACCAGTGGGGTACCCCAAGGCTCAGTCCTGGGCCCGGTGCTCTTCAATATTTTTATTAATGACTTGGATGAGGGAGTGCAGGGAATGCTTATCAGATTTTCAGACGATACCAAATTGGGCGGAATAGCTCACACCCTAGAAGACAGAAACAAAATTCAAAATGACCTTGATAGGATGGAGCACTGGGCCGAAAGGAATGAAATTCCACAGGGATAAGTGCAGAGTCCTGCACCTCGGAAAAAGAAACCAATGGCACAGTTACAAGATGGGGGAGACCTGGCCCAGCAAAACTACGAGCGAGAAGGATCTTGGAATTGTTGTAGATCACAAGCTAAATATGAGCCAACAGTGTGATGTGGCTACAAAAAAGGCAAATGCTATTTTAGGCTGCATTAATAGAAGTATAGTTTCCAAATCCCGCGAGGTGCTAGTCCCCCTCTATTCAGCACTGGTTAGGCCTCACCTTGAGTCTTGTGTCCAGTTTCGGACACCACACTTCAAGAAGGATGATAACAAATTGGAACAAGTTCAGAGGAGGGCGACATTAATTTTTAATGTTTATTAATTTTGAATTTTATTCATTGATCAATTTAATTGGCTGTGGTTGACTTTTGATCTTTTGTTCTGTTGTTTATTTTACCTTATGTCATCTCAATTTGTTGTGTTTGGTGTTTTATGATTATTAGCTATGTTTCGTTCTCTGTTGTACACCACCCAGTGTGGCCACAGGCCAGGTGGCATGGTATAAAAGTGTAAAAAAAATACATGAAATAAATAAGTCTACCCCTGACATGACCAACACGACGTAGAATGATAGTGAGTCTCAGAGGTGAAAGCTCAAACCACAATCCGCATGCCAGTGGAAATGTCTGCTTTACATGTATGTGAGAGGAACTCACAGCTTTTGAAAAAGTTACTTCTTTGGACTATAACTCTCATAATGCCTTATTCCTACATGGCCTTCTCCACCCCCCACCCCCCAAAAAAACCCATTTTCCTAACTAGCTAATTCTACCAAGAAATCAGAATTAAAAACAAAACATTGCCACCCACTGGTCACTTTCAGTAGCGCAACGTAGTAGGGTTTCCTTCTTATTTTACATCATCCTCTCTCTCCAGGTACACAGCCGCCAGCGTCATAGACACGGCCAGCAAGTACAAACTGCTTTGGAAGATGCCCCTGGAAGACGCTGATGTTGTGAAAGGTGTGTTCCTTCCTCCGTTGCTGTTGTTTGCCCTGTTGCTCACAATCACTGATTTGGAATGGAGCCGTCGTAGGCTTTATATGCCGACGGAAAGCTACTTTATATTGAGATTTGTCTAAATTAGAATGAGGTAACTTGCTGTCCAAGAACCAAAGTAGGGCCCTTGAAAAGGTGTCATCTGTATAATAGTGGAGATGGGAAGTGTTGCTTTTTTTGGGAGGGGGGACCTTAACGTCTGATAGCCATACTGGCTGTACCGCTGTGGAAGTTGTAAGTCTAGAAAGCAAGTTTTCCCCTCCCTGTGTTGCTGGTAAGTCTAGAAAAGCATCTTTGTTGACCATTTGGGTTGATCTGTTCTCATCTTAGGTGTTGTACCGTGTTTCCCCAAAAATAAGACAGGGTCTTATATTAATTTTTGCTCCAAAAAACATTAGGGCTTATTTTCAGGGGATGTCATATTTTTTTCATCTACAACCATCTACATTGATTCAAATGCAGTCATGTCATCTTTTGGTTGCCGCACAAAGGTGGAGGGCGGGGTTTCACTTAACTGGGGCTTATTTTTGGGGTAGGGCTTATATGACGAGCATCCTGGAAAATCCTACTAGGGCTTATTTTCAGGTTAGGTCTTATTTTCAGGGAAACAGGGTATTTTTAGGCCTCCCTAAATGCAAACTTTTACAAGTCAGGTAGTTCAGAAGGAGGTGAATATTTGTAAAATGTTGCCAGCCACCACTGTGTGGCGGGTGGACAGCCGTCCTCTCATCATTCCCCCATGTGATATTTTGTGCAATTTCTGCCTGGCTTCAGGGGCCTCTCAGTCCACCAACCGTGAGAGCATCCAGAAAGCCATCTCCCGGCTGGACGAGG
Source organism: Intellagama lesueurii (assembly GCA_037013535.1). Classification (NCBI taxonomy): domain Eukaryota; kingdom Metazoa; phylum Chordata; class Lepidosauria; order Squamata; family Agamidae; genus Intellagama; species Intellagama lesueurii. The sequence continues at coordinate 3,881,588 of JBAJHW010000003.1, read as the reverse complement.
ACCTCAGCACTCTCGGCCAAGTCAGCAAGGTTTCTGAGACCCTCAGCTTCCCCCACCAGGTGAGAAAGATCTCCGTAAGGGATCAGGGAAGTACAGGTATTTAAAAAAATAGAAAGGAAGACAGTGGCCAGAATCAATGGCTTATGCCTAGCACCAGAAGTCTCATGAGAAGAGAAGTCTCATGAGAAGAGGAGACTCCCTGGAATAGACCCTGATGTTGGGAAAGGGTGAAGGCAAGAGGAGAAGGGGACGACAGAGGACGAGATGGTTGGACAATGTCATCGAAGCGACCAAGATGAATTTGACCCAACTCCGGGAGGCAGTGGAAGACAGGAGGGCCTGGCGTGCTCTTGTCCATGTGGTCACGAAGAGTCGGACACAGCTTAACAACTAAACAACAAAGCACCAGAAGGCCAGTGATATAAATCTCAGCAGCAAATTGCTGCTGGTTAAGACGTTGGTGCCCCTTTCTCTTGTTGCACACAAGTCACACCACTTCGAATACGACCAGAAATAGAAGCCTGGTCCTTTTCATTCCACAGCAATTTAGCACTGAAATTTACACCATTGGATTTAATGCTGGCATAAGTGAGAGGATTCTAGCCACTCACATTCAGACAAATAGAAAACACATGATGCAGCCACAAATCAGTCATAAAATGTATTTTGGAATTAAAAACAGAAGGAGGAGCCCATCTGAAAGGTGTATGGGAGGTTGGCGTCCCTGCTGGAAAGAATCCCACCGCTGACGTCCTGCTTGGCCCCCTCCAGTTAAATACTGGTGTTTGTAGAAATTGCTCTTTCAGATATTGTAACCAGTTTGCTGACTTACAGATCGAATATTACATTTTTAAAAAAATAAATAACATTCTTCAAAATATGGATTAACTTAAGCTTTACTCCAAATTATTTTTAAAAAAATAGCCAATGGGTTGGAGTGAAATGGGGCTGCTTTACCCGTTTCCAAATTGCACACCTGGTAGATTTCAATCTGCCTATCACTTACATTGTGCATTTCTAGACAAGATGGGACCAAGAGCAGGGCCTCGGTGTCATGCTTAAGATGCAGACAGGCTCAGAGGTGGTCTGGGACCGCTGCATAAAATAAGTTTTAAGTCTTGCATCACCCAAATTGATTGGTCAGTTCAACTTGGTGTGCAAAAACCCAGCCTTTCCGATTCCATTCCTTTTTGATGCTCGCTGTTTCTTTACGGTTTCCAAATCACAGCATAGTTTTTCTCCCGCCCAAACTTGGGCATGTCGTGAGAATGGTTGACGGTCGGATTCCAAAAGATCTCCTGTCTGGAGAATTAGTGGAGGGAAATCGCCCCAGAGGGAGACCACAGCTGCAATACAAGGAGATCTGCAAGCGGGATCTGAAGGCCTTAGGAATGGACCTCAACAGATGGGAAACCTTGACCTCTGAGCGCTCAGCCTGGAGGCAGGCGGTGTATCATGGCCTCTCCTATTTTGAAGAGACCCTTGTCCAGCAGGCCAAGGCCAAGAGGCAGTCCCGAAACCAGCCAAACCAGGGAGCTGGACAGGGGACAGATTGTATTTGTCTTCAGCGTGGAAGGGATGGTCACTCTCGAATTGGCCTTCTCAGCCACACGAGACGCTGTTCCAAGTCCTCCATTCAGAGCAAGTGACCATCGTCTCTTGAGATTGAAGGATGCCTACAGGATTTTCTCCTGCATGGCTTAGACCAGAACCATACCTGATGTGGTAGACCTGTGAGAGAAGGGAGGCTGTGCATGGAACTAGTGTCTCCTGTAACCTCATCTTTACCTTAGTTCCTCCACTCTCAGAAAGCTAGGGGTTTCAGCTCTGCCTGTTCTCTTAAGCAAACCACCCGCTACGCCTCAAGTTGAGGATCTTGTCCCTACTAATGCTAGTCTCTCTGTCCGTGCATTTCTCCAGAGCCTGGACGACGTCATCAAGGACCTGATGGCTGCCATCCACCGGGAGCTGGCCGAGAAGCAGTCCCTCTCCTTCACCATGTCTTTCCCCCCAAACAAGATGGAGCTGACTGTCACCAAAGCCGACAGCACAGAGTCCTACATCTTTGAGTTTCCCAATCCGGACGCACGCCACAGCTTTGAGCAAGCCTTTGAGGACACTAAGAAGAAACTAGGTAGCTCATTTTGAGAATTGAGTTGTCGGACAGGGTCGCAAGAGAGCCGTCCAGGCAACAAAGTGGCTCACTCTATCTATCTGTCTGTCTATTCACTCATTCTTTCATCCATCTGTTCATCCTCTCATTCTTCAATTCATTCACTCACTCACTCATTTTTATCTATCTATCTATCTATCTATCTATCTATCTATCTATCTATCTATCTATCTATCTATCTATCTATCTATCTATCTATTCACTCATTCTTTCATCCATCTGTTCATCCTCTCATTCTTCAATCCATTCACTCACTCATTTTTTATCTATCTATCTATCTATCTATCTATCTATCTATCTATTCACTCATTCTTTCATCCATCTGTTCATCCTCTCATTCTTCAATCCATTCACTCACTCATTTTTTATCTATCTATCTATCTATCTATCTATCTATCTATCTATCTATCTATCTATCTGTTCACTCATTCTTTCATCCATCTGTTCATCCTCTCATTCTTCAATCCATTCACTCACTCATTTTTTATCTATCTATCTATCTATTCACTCATTCTTTCATCCATCTGTTCATCCTCTCATTCTTCAATTCATTCACTCACTCACTCATTTTTTATCTATCTATCTATCTAATTTTTTTTGGCCCGCCTTTCTCCTTAGAAGGACCCAAGGTTGCTATGACAATTAAAAGGCAATATTTAAAAGCTAAAAACAGTGGGTGTGCAAATATGTTAAAAATAATTAAACAAGTAGGAACATGGTCAATAAAATCACAACTAAAAGCACCATTTAAAAACAACAGAGCATGACCATCCATTCAAAAAGAAAACGCTCTCAGGCTGCCAGTCACTAAGGAAAAGCCTGCCTGAAGAGAAAGAGAAATCCCCACGTGTAGAAAGCTAGCACATTGCAATGAAGACTCAGCTGCAGTGCTTGTTCCTGACATGATAGCTTTCTATATGCATGGATCGGGCCTTCGATTATAGATCCGTTCTCCACCTGTAGCCTCAGGTCGTATAGTCTAGGTCCAGGGCTGTACTGGCGTATTTTTGCATCTGATTTATTTGAGAAGTTCTCAAATAAATAAGAGACATAGCTAGCCGTCCTCCCAGGCTCTGTTCGGCTTCTCCCCACCCAGCTAAGAGTGAAGGTGAATCATTCTCTGTTTTGATTCTGCTTTTTTCCGGAGGGACCCGTCATTTGTGGTTTGTTTTGCTGGAGGTTCCTTCCCCGACGAGTGCCAGCTCAACACTGATGAACAAGGCGCAAGGTTTTACTCCCTGCCAAATTGGCCTTCTGGGTCTACCTTTTGCAGAAAGTGTTGTTTGTGAATGTCCCGTCGCTCAAAATAGCAAAGACAATTAAAATGTTTGTGAGCGTTGTATGACGTTACAGCAGCTGAACTGGTAGACGGGCCACAGACAGGCGAACACAACATTTGAGCCTGTTTTCCTGCCGATCCTAAAGGCGTGTTTCTCTTTTGCTTTGTTCCTGCAAGCAGCTTCCAGCAAAAACTCCCTGGATCCTGAGTTCCTGAAGGCAATTCCCATCATGAAAACAAGGAGCGGGATGCAAGTAGGTACCAAGCCTTGTCCCCTTGAGTCCCCAGAGTCAGCTTTTGTTCTCGGTCCCTCTTCCCGTATGACAGTATTAAACAGAACCTTTTCTCTCTGTTGGCCAACCGCGTAGGGGATGCGCCTACGGTGCACTTTGCTGCTGTCGGTCTGCCTGATCTTGAAATGAAAACAGTTCCCAGTGGGTTAATAGTGCCTCTGTCCAAAATCTCAGAGATGACCCCTGAACATTGCCCCAATCTCAAGCAGACAATTTTCGTGAAATTTTCATAAACTAGACCGTTCATTTATCCTAGGCAGGATAAGAATAATCATGTACCACATTTCAAGAACTGCTCAGGTTTTCCTCTCCCCTTTGAACAAACAGCACCGTGTCTGAAAAGCACACATTTCATTTGGTTACTGCTTTAACGATCCGCAGCACACCTCGCTGCAGTTCATTTAAATCTACTGCACTTTGAATGAAGACTGTAGCAACACATGGTTTCTTATTTCTGGAAGACCCCTTTTAGTTGTCTTAAAAGATCTGCCAAGTCAGCTGCAGCTGCTTAACTCATAGAGCCCAGAAGGGAACTGGGAGAGGCCCTGAAAAGTAGATTTGAAATTCCACCAGTAGGGATGCAGACACATAGAATCTGCACAAGAGAAGTACCATAAGAGATGTTCAAAAAGCGTGACAGCTGCCTGCAGCCTCTATAGCAGCGTTCCCCAACCTTTTCCGGTCCGCGGACCGGCTGGGGAAGGCGGGGGCACCCGCACGCGCGCATGCGCAAACAAGCACGCGCATGCCCGCACTGGCGGCATGCCGCCATTTGCGCATGCGGGCGGGCGCAGGCCCATACAAGCACATGCCGCCATTTGCGTATGTGTGCGAGCGCCCGTGCGCATGCGCAAATGGCAGCGCGTGCCCGTGCGCATGCGCAAATGGCAGCGCGGCGCTCGTGCGGGCATGATGGAGCATGCGCGCAGGCGCAAACGGGCGGCACGGGGGTGAGTGTGCGCGGGGGGGCCGGCGGGAGGTCTCTCTCAGCGGCCCGGTCTGGCCCACGCCATGGACTGGCACGGGCCGCGGACCGGGGGTTGGGGAACACTGCTCTATAGGATGTTTTTGCTCCAGCACGTGGGTGCGGGAGGAGCGAAGAGGGCGTACGGGGAAGTGGGACAGAAGACATCGCTGCTTCCTTTTGAATGGCTGCAGAGAGATGTAACGATCTCTGGGTTAGGATCTTAGCTGTCTTTGGGCACAGGTGGCAGATCTTTGGCACTCCAGATGTTTTGGATCCCGGCTCCCAGAATCCTCACCTGAATTGCCAACGATAAAGGACCAGGGGAATTGTAGTCCAAAGCATTTGGAGTGTCAAAGGTTCACCACTCCTGTCCAAAGGGGACAGTTTCTGATGCTTAAGGGGAAGGGAAAGTCTGGAGGCTAATTCTTGCTGCTGATGTACTGCCATGGAGTTAACCATGATGGTGAACCAGAGCGTAGACATCTTCCGTCTTGGAACTATAACTCCCAGTCAGCAAGGTTCCTGGCTACGCCGGCTGGGGGATTCGTAAAATAAGTGAGTTTGAAGGGACCCATAAGACCATCTAGCCCAACCCGCTGCTCAAGGCGGGAATCCAAATCAAAACAGACCTGGCAAATGGTTGTTCAGTTTTGTCTTGAAGGCCTCCAGTGTTGGAGCACTCACCGCCTCCTGAGGCCATTAATTCCGTTATCGTACTGCTCTAACAGTTAAGAGGTTTTTCCTGATTTTTCCTGAAAACTGGCTTCCTGTAGCTTGAACCCATTGTTACATTTCCTGCACTCTGGGATGATTGGGAACGTCAGCGATTGAGAGTTCGATTCCCCACTGGGCTTCCTGGGAGTAGAGCCAGCCTGGATGGCCTTGGGCCAGCTGCACCGTCCCGGGATACCCCCAGAAGAAGAGAAGGGGAAACACTTCTGAGTACGCTTTAGCTAGTAATTACCTGGAAAGAGTTGCCATATTTATTTGCAAATGTATTTGCCTGCCGAGGGCAAAGCCCTTCCGGTGGCGATGGTGCATCCAAGAGCTTTGTGTTCCGGCCGCCCCACAGTTCTCCTGCGCCTCCCCGAGCCACAGCAACCCCGAGAACGCCTACGAGGTCTGGGTGTGCAACAGCGACGGCTACGTCGGCCAGGTCTGCCTGCTCAGCATCAAGAAGGAGCCCATCGTGGAGGCGTGCATTGCCGTTTGCTCCGCCCGGATCCTGTGCCTCTCCTCCGTGCCCGGCCTCAAGAGGACGTACAGGTACCAGAGCAGGAACGTGAAGGAAATGGCTTTCTCCTCCGAGAAAGGGGGGGGGGGAGAGAGAAATGCCCTATTGGGCTGCAGTTCCCAGAATGTCCCAGGCACCCTGGCCGGGAGCGGTGGTGCGGACTGAGGGATTCTGGGAGCTGAAGTCTGGAAAAGTTACATTTGCAAGCTGTGCCTCTTACTCCAGCCAGGGGTCCACCTGCAGCCCTGGAAGGCTGTTTCTGAAGATTCCCCCAAAAGTCCCTTGCAAAACCCCCCAAGAGGAAAAGAAAATCAAAATATTTTGTGGGTTGCGGGGGGAAGAATTTGCTTTTCTGCTCTTGGACAGATCCAGGAACAGTGGGAGATTGGGGGGAAAAATAAGAAGCAGATATCCACTCATGTCCTGTTTTTGGCGTAATTGAATTTAATTAATCAAATGAATGAATTAATTAATTTAAAATACTTATACCCCACCGTTTTCCTTTAAAAAAAAAAAAGACCCAGGTGGCTTACAGTAGTTAAAAGCTGGCTAGATCAGACCTCGTTAGGTTTTATGAGTTTTTGTGGGGTGCTTGTTTTTGAAGCTCTTGCCTTTGCTGTGGTGCCTGCCGTTGGCTGGCATTTCTTCCTGCCCTAAGCCGAGCGCTGAGCCACATAATGCGCTGATTCATGTGCGGCGGCTCTAGCCTGTCACAAAGCAGGGAGAGCCATGCCTTCCTCAGCCTGAGTCACTCCAGGTGATTCCGCTGCTGGTGGTCCTTGTGTCCTGAGTTCTAATCGTCCCGGGTCCTGAAAATCCTGGATTCCGCTCTTCCCCCAATCCCGGCCTTCTCGTCATCTTTGGATTCTGGTTTCCCTGTTTTGTGGTTAGATTCAGCCCCTTGTTCCCCCCCCCCCATCTCCCTTTCTCTTCCTGCTTCGCTTGGCACCCAGGGAGCGCCCCACTTCTCTGGCCAGCCCGTCTTCTGAACCAGTTCACGCCGCGATGGATGAGGCCGTACCACAGCAGTGCTTGCACATTTCCATATCCGGGTCTTCTCTGGAGCTCTCAGAGCATGTGGACAGCGCCAGCCGGGAACTGGTCCCCTTCGACAGCGATGACACGGATGACGAGTCCTCCCCGAGTCCGTCCGGCACCCTCCAGAGCCAAGCCAGCCACTCCACCATCTCCTCCAGCTTTGGAAGTACGTGGGGTTGGCAAACCCTCCCACTTCTTTTCTCCTTTTTATAATTGTTCCCTTTTTCATCCTCATGGACTCTAACCCACACCCCACTACCTGGAAAAGGTATAAAGTATCTGCAGGAGATCCGTTTCAGGCCCTTAAATGGATGCTGAAAAGCAGAGACGTAGCGCACGCTATGCATTGGTTGGTCTCTGGTTCCCTCTAGTGGCCAGCTGTGGCAAATACACACCATGGGAATACATACAAATTGGCGTTGCTGGGGGTTTTTTATTTAGAATTTTCAGCCAGCGGATAAGTGAATCAGCGGATACTGATCCCACAGATAGGGGGTGGTCCTACTGTATGACCACTTCTGGGTGCATCAGGCAGGGTGAATTTGCATCAAAGCAAAGTGCAGAATGGGCCCCTGAACCCTCCAAAGGTATCCGCCCCGGAGCTGAAAAGTCATGTTTGGAAGGCCCCTTTTACGAACGCCTCTGTTCCCGTCCCTTCTCCTTTGCCAGACGAGGAGGTCCCAAGCTCCAAAGACGTAATGGCTGAGACGACCAGTTCTGAAGAAGAGCAAGACCCTTCTGGTTTCCTTCCCGTTGCCCCAACCTTCGTCCAGAACCGGAACAGCGAGAGCCCCATGGACGGCCGGGCAATGAGGCGATCGAGTCGAGGGTCCTTCACCAGGGGCAGCCTGGAAGAACTGCTGAGCCTTGACCCGGAGGCCTATCAGAGTTCCGTGTGGCTGGGGACCGAGGACGGCTGGTAGGTTGACGGTGCCTTAGAATCCTTCGGGCCTGGGTGCGAAGGATCCCGTGTAACAAGTCCGGGCAGCCTGTGGTCCAAGCGGGGGCTCCTCGCGCCATGCCTACGAGGGGCCTTCCTCTTCCGAACATGGGCCGCCATTGGTTGCAAGCAACCATCTCTCTCTCTCTCTCTCTGTAAGATCCATTGGCCATTGATGGGGCTCCTGGGAGGTTGTGGAATGTTCAGCAGCATTCCAACACAGAGAGGGAATGATTAACCGCAAAGTATGGAAGATCGGAGTGCTGGCTTTAGATGAAGTGGGCGATGACCGTGGTTGACTCCAGAGCCGCAGTTCAGGGAGGCATAGAATCATAGAAATGTAGAGCTGGGAGGGACCCTGGAGGTCATCCAGCCCAACGCTAAGCCAAAGCAAGAAACCCATAGCTAAAGCATCACTGACTAGTGGCCCCCTCACCTCCGATTAGAAACCAGCCACAAAGGAAAGGAGGAGCCCACCACCCACGGAGGCTGGAGGGGTGATAGCAGACTCTGCTAAGGCAGCACAGCAACCCTTAGCCTTGCTTACGGTTTGAGACCCATCCGCCGTCTCCTGACTTCTTCCCTTCTCTTTGGCTTCCAGCATCCATGTCTACCAGTCTTCTGACAACATCCGCAACAGGAAGAACAGCCTAAAGATGCAACATTCGGCCTCTGTGACCTGCATTTTGTAAGTCTCCAGCTACGGCCCCAGGTTACACTGATGTACCCAGGATGTGTCCGTGAGCATCCCGAATCTAGCTTTGTGAGAGCCTCTGCAGGTCCCTTGTTCTTTTTTGTTTGATCAAAGCAAGTTTCTAGTCCACATGATTAAAAATGTATACATTGTGGGGATAAGAGAAATGATGCACGCTCCCTTTTTTTAGTATGAAGGACCATTCAGGTATTGTGATCGCCTCTCTTAATTTGAAGCTATATCACCCATGTTAGGGCTTTCCACCTTCCTGAGGACTAGACACTTATTCATTCATTCATTCAGTTTGTATCCCGTTCCCATTAGTGTCACAGCACTACTCTGGGCGGGTTACAATTCGTAAAATAGAAAATAAAAATATTAAAACCAATAGCAATAACCCTAAAAAGAAAAACAGATGGTACCAACTAATCCCAGAGCAGATGGAGGAAAAGAGGGGAGGGAAGAAGAGGAGGGGAAAGAAAAAAAGGGGGAAAGATGGTCAGCGAGGGTCGGTGGGAAAGCCTCCCTGAAAAGCATCCTCTTTAATTGCTTCCTAAAAGTCCACAGGCGGAGCTCCTCCGAAAGCTGGTTCCATAAAGTTGGAGCCACCACGAAGAAGGCCCTGCCTCTTGTAGAGGATTTATGGGCCTCCCTTGGGGTGGCCACTCGGAGGAGCCTCGACTGGGATCATCGTGTGGGTTGGGCAGATGACGTTAAGGAGAGACACTCCAACCAGTAACATGGGCCCAAACCGTGGAGGACTTTGAGTGTCAAAACCTTGAACCTGATCTGGGATGCCACAGGCAACCAGTGGAGGCGAGCCAGAACTGGAGCAACGTGATCAAATTTACTTGCACCAACCACCCGTCTGGCTGCCGCATTCTGGAGCCGCTGAAGTCTCTGGATCAGGTCAAGGGGAGCCCCATGCAGAGGGCATTGGAGTAGTCAATCCAGGAGATGGCCAGGGCCTTCACCCAACGTCCAGAAGGAGCCCTCATCTAGGTCGGGGGGGAATTTGGGCAATTAGCCTAAGTGGGTTAAAGGCTGATCTGGACAAGGCTGCAGTCTGGGACTCCCAAGAAAGAGCCGGGTCCAGAAGAACGTCCACATTACGCACTCGGTCCCTAAACTGGAGGGGAGTACTCTCCAGCCGAGGGACCATCCCCCCATGCCTATTCGAGGTCTCCCCCCCCCCCAGGAGCAAAATCTCTGTTTTGTCTGGGTTCAATTTGAGCCCGTTAGCCCTGGTCCATTCCAGTCCTGCCACCAGACCACGCTCCAGCGTCTGGACGGCCTCCACTGCAGAGGTGGCAATGGAGAGATAGTTGCGTGTCATCAGCCTACTGACGACACCTTACTCCAAAACTCCCGATGACCTCCCCCAATGGCTTGACGTAGATATTGAACAGCATCAGGGAGCGTGTCGATCCTTGAGGAACCCCACACCGGAGGGTCCCAGGGGCCGACACCTCCTCCGCGAGCTGAACTCTCCAGACACGGCTCTCGAGGAAGGATGGGAGCCAGCTCAACGCTAAGCCCCCAATCCCAACCTCCAAGAGCCTGTCCCGGAGGATGCCGTGGTCGGCGGTCTCAAAAGCCACCGAGAGATCTAGGAGTACCGGCGGGGTGCGTCTGCGCCCGGTCAGCCTCCCTTCAAAGGTCATCCTGCAGCGCGACCCGGGTCGTCTCAGGACCCCGTCGTGGCCTGAATCCAGACTGGAAGGGGTCAAGGCCATCCTGCTCCTCCAGGTATGACTGCAGACCCTTGAGTTCATCTTTCATGCACCAAGAGGTACATGATGCATTTACTTCTGAGCCGCTGCAATCCTATCTCTAAGCAGTGGAGGCAGGTAAACCAGTGGAGAGTGTGATCACGTGGGTCCTTTCAAGGAGAAAGGCAGGGTAAAAAATATTTTAAATAAATAAATATAGCTTACATTTTGGACCATTTCTGGCGTAGTCCAAGGCAGGCTATTTCCCGGTGATCGTAGGACAATACCATCAATAGTGCTTCAGCCCAACGCTTATCCATGCCCAAGCTGGACTTTTTTGCTCCAGCAGAAAGGGTACTTGGGACGGGGGGGCGGGGGACTGGGCTGGAGTGGTTCCCACACAGACAGAAGGATCGCTTTAAGGGGGATTGCTCCCAGCAAAGCGACCCTTCCTGGTGATCCATCTCACCATCTGATCGCACCCGGAGACAAGCGGGAATGTGACTCAGGGTGACCCGGCCTGCCTCTAGTCTTCAAAGAAGAGCAGTGGTCCACGTTTCCCCTGGGCATAATATATGCCACCATCTCATCATGCTTCAGCTTTGCATGTGTTCGTTTTCAGGAGAACCGGAACTTCCTTGATTTTACTGAGCTCAGGTCAACTCAATCTTTTTTTTAAAAAAATCAAGCATTTAAAGTGTGAGCAGGAGGGACCTGTTTTTTTTGACGTGGGTCTCTGGCAGCTCCCTGCCTCGCTGCTCATTTTAGCTGATGTCGTAAAACCATTGCTTTTCCCACAGATACCTCGAGAACCAGGTGTTCGTGTCACTGGCCAACGGAGAGCTCGTGGTTTACCAAAGAGAAGCAGGTAACGTGTTCAGATGGGAAGCTACTTGGAGGCATCGACATAAAGGGCAGCCATGGGGTCCAAACCCAATAAAAATACAAATGCAAAAACAGGCAAGACCTTTACAGACTACTAAAATAAATCATCACACAGTAAAACTGAAACATCTCAAAGATCCCATATAGCCATACATATGAATCATAAAAAAGGGAAAGAGAAGACAAGAAAAATGAAATATTAATAGTAACAGCATTTGGAAGACTCAGTTATCAAAGCCAGGTTTGAATAGTTCTGTTTTCAACATTTTCCTGAACACCCTGCTGGCAACTTGTTGCAGAGAATACAAGGGGCCAAAGACCCCTTAGGGTCGCATAGACCCACACTGCACCTTTAATTGTGTCCCGTAAACAACAGGGAACCAAGACAGACAGGCAGATAGTGTGTGATGCACAGCCACTAAAAAAGCAAAGCGTGCTGCTTATATACCTCCCCATAGCCCTTAAAGCACTCTCTGGGTGGTTTACTATTTAATTGTACAGGCTATACATTGCCACCCCACCCCACCCCCAGCAACCTGGGTGCTTATTTTTCCAACCTCGGAAGGATGGAAGGCTGAGTCAGTCCTGAGCTGGCTACCTGGAATTGAACCCCGGGTGGTGAGCAGAGTTTTGGCTGGAGTACTGCAGTTTAGTGGGACGTGGTGGCGCTGCGGGTTAAACCGTAGAAGCCTCTGTGCTGCAGGGTCAGAAGACCAGCTGTCGTAAGATCGAATCCACACGACGGAGTGAACTCCCGTCGCTTTTCCCAGCTCCTGCCAACCTAGCCGTTCTAAAACACGTAAAAATGCAAGTAGATAAACAGGTACCACCTCGGTGGGAAGGTAACGGCGTTCCGTGTCTAGTCGCGCTGGCCACGTGACCACGGAAACTGTCTACGGACAAACGCTGGCTCTACGGCTTGGAGATGGGGATGAGCACTGCGCCCTAGAGTCGGACACGACTGGACTAAATGTCAAGGGGAACCTTTACCTTTACCTTACCTTACTGCAGTTTAACCACTGCACCACGATGTACCAAGTGTGATGGGGCCGCTGCTTTCAGCATCCACTGAAGCTTCCACATTGTAACTGAGAGCAGCCTTACAAAAATGCTGGACCAGGCTGAAGTGTGAGAAGGGTTTTTCTCCCCACCACCACCTTATGGAAGCAGGGGCCTGATCCAGACTGCAGCTACAGCCGAGGGCCCCGAGTTAGAAGCCTCCCTACCTCCACATCCACCACCCTTATATTGCACTCAAGAGCAAATCGCGTGGTTCAGGCCACGTGCTGTCGGGCGCCGTGTCCGGTTTCCTGTTCCCTTTGCTTCTCTTGACCTCTTTCTCCCTCTCCGAATCCGGCAGGGCGTTTCTGGGACTCTCAAAACACCAAGTCCCTCTCGCTGGGCTCTCCGGGCAGCCCAGTGACCAAGATGGTGGCTGTGGGCGGGAAGCTTTGGTGTGGATGCCAGAACAGAGTGATCATCCTCAATCCATCCACGCTGCAGCAGGAGGTAAGGAGGCAGGGGGGGAAAAGGAGGACCATCGCTGCCCCCCAGATTTCCTTGACCGCTCAGAGCTCGGAAGAGTTACTTTGAGGGGTAAGGGCTGTGATCCAGAACAGTGGCTTTTCTCCAAGCTCCCGGCAAAGCCGTGCTGTTCTTTTCCATCTCTCGTTTGCTGGGGGATTCTGGGGGCCGTAGTCAGAGGCCCCTGCTCAGTCAGAAAGCATTTTAGGATTGAATCCAGAAATGTTTCTTTTGATCCTGGTGGATAATCAGATTGAAAAGAAGAATGGAGGAATGATCAGATTCGTGACAACAGCTGCAAGACTTTCTTATGTGCCATGTTGGAAATAGAACAAAGCACTTACAGGGGAAGAATGGGCATTTAAGGTGCTGGAAATAGCTGGATTGGTGAACTTGTCGGCCTTAATTAAGGACAAATCATTAACGTACTTCTGAACAACCTGGAAGCCCTTATTGGATGGCCTGTTACATAAGGGGAAGAAAAATGAACTGGGGATCTATGGCTTTGAACTTTAGAGATATGGATAAGATATATTACTGAGGTGTCTTCTGAAATCCCAAATATGTACTAACTTTCATGTAGTGAATATTGACTCTGGGGTACCCACTTTAGAGGAGTAACTGTTAGACTGAGTAACAAATGATGGGAAGTTCCAAAACATCGATACAATACGACCCCCGTATCCGCTGGGGATTGGTTCCAAGCCCCCCCGCATGGATACTGAAAACCATGGATAATAGCAAATTAGGTAGGTAGGTAGGTAGGTAGATAGATAGATAGATAGATAGATAGATAGATAGATAGATAGATAGATAGATAGATAGATAGATAGATAGATAGATAGATAGATAGATAGATAGATAGATAGATAGATAGCATGGTAAAAGGAAAAAGCCGGGGGAAAAAAATATTTTCATATGCATTACCAGAACTGGCCACTAGAGGCCATGCTATGTATTCTTCACTAAAAAGTCTTCATAGCACGGTCTCTGGCTCCCTCTAGTAGCCAGTTCTGGTAATACATGTGAAAGTTTTTCTGGATTTTTTTCTTTTAATATTTTCAGACTGTGGATGAGTGAATTAGTGGATACAGATCCCATGGATAAGAGGGTCCTCCTATAGTTTGAAAAAATTATAAAACTGATTTGCTCCTGCCCCCTTTCCCATTTCTGTATCTCTTGTAGTAGAAACTTAATAAAATGCTTAAAAGAGAACGAAAGCATCTCAAGGGACAAGGGATGAGGCTGAAGACGTCCAAGGCCCCACTGCATATCTTTGGGCTGCTCAAATAGGGCCACGTAGGCTGGTGCTCGTTTTCATCCCTGATTAGCCATCTGGGTGCCATGTCTTGGGCCAGCCAGGTGCACTGGGATTCTTAGGCTGCCTTCCCAGGCATGAAACCCTTTGAGAACAAGCAGACCCTGAGAAAGTTACGTTTTTGGGGGGGCCTGTTAAGCAGACAAAGAACAGCACATGACGATGTCCCTGGGAACACGGGATGTTAATGATTCATGTTGCCACAGGTATGCGAAGAAGCGGTGGGTTAAACTGCTTTGAGAAAGGCTCAGAGCAGCCTTCCTCAACCTGGGGCTGACTACAACTCCCATAATGGCCCAGGTAGCACCGGAGTTGTAGTCCAGCATGTGTGGAGCATAGCAACTAGGGGAAGACTGGATAAGAGAATGACTTAGAGAAGGATAAGACGGTCTGTGGCTATTAGCCACAATAACTAACCATGCCAGGGGGCCACAGCATGGTTGAGAGGCAGCCAAGACAGCAAGGGGCCCCAGCTGTGTGCCTGCTTTTCTCTGCTGTGGGGCTTCCCTTTGTGCTGTTGTCAGTCAGCTTGAAGCTGTTGTGTTTAGTTTCCCACAATGCCTTATAAGGAAAGACTGAAAGAACTGGACATGTTTAGCCTTCTTGAGAAAAGAAGACAGAGGGGCGATAGGATAGCATTTTTCAAATATTTGAAAGGCTGTCCTGCAGAGGAGGGGCAGGATCTGTTCTCAATCCTCCCAGAGTGCAGGACACGTCATCATGAGCTCAAGCGACAGGAAGCCAGATTTTGGCTGAAGATCAGGAAAAACTTCCTAACTGTTAGAGCAGTACGACAAGGGAACCTTGGGAGGTCGTGAGGGCTCCGACACTGGAGGCCTTCAAGAGAAAACTGGACCACCTTCTGTCAGATCTGCTTTGATTTGGATTCCCGCCATGAGCAGGGGGTTGGACTCAGTGGCCTTGTGGGCCCCTTCCAACTCCATGATTTTGTGATTTTTGTGCTGTCCAAGAGCATCATGGGAGATTTCAGTGGCGGTACCCTCCTTGGAATGCTATTTCTGGTGGCGGCTGCCGTTCTGAGGCAGCCTGCAGGGGACATTGAAATAGGAGGGCCTTCTTCAGTCAATAGATTAACAACCACAGAGCCGCTTACCTCTGATCACCAGAAAGTGGGGGCATCTCCCCCTTCCACCAGCGCCCATTTGGAAGATTGACAATGGCTGCTAAGCCCTCTCCTTTACACCATGCCAGTGCCAGAAACCACCCTTGAAAGTTGGGGGCCCACATTGGTAAACGGTGGACCAGCTGGCCTCTGAGCTACAAGCCCTCCTTCATGGACCAGCTGACCTCTGAGCTACAAGCCCTCCTTCTCAAGACCTCTTTCCTTCCCTTCGTTGGCTTTCTATAGGGAGCACTCAAGCCATTCTCCGTCAACAGACACCTCGGTCCCTTCAGGAAACGAGCTGGCGGACCAGCTGAGTCTTGGCTTGGTTGTCTCACTCCGGTTCCCATCTCCTGTCAAAGGAAAGTGTTCAGAGATGGGCTTGCCAGTTCCCCGAGGAAAACTCAGAATAAGGAAGAATGGACAGGGGATGAATCCCAAACCGTTCTCTCTCTCTCTTTCTCTCTCTCGTTGCGTTCGTCGTTGGCTCCCCAGGGTTTTAAACTGAAGTCTTTCCATTCTCCTCTGCAGCACACATTCCAGGTGGGGCAGGACAGTGGCCGCTGCGTCACCTGCATGGTCAGCTCCAGCGTCGGGGTGTGGGTCACCCTGCAAGGGAGCGCCCAGGCGAGACTGTACCATCCTGCCAGCTATGATCAGTTGGCTGAAGTGGACGTCACCCCTCCAGTCCACAAGATGTTGGCAGGTGAGAACCTTGGCTTTGTCAAGCACTCCTAGGTGCCAAGACGCAGCTTGAAATAACTCTGTTTAGCTCAGGGGTTGAGGTCTCTGGTGGCAGAGCCAAAGGCTGAGAGTTCAATTCCCCATTTGGGCCTCCTTGACAGGGGACTTGATGTCCCATAGGGTCCCTTCCAGCTTAGCAATTCTAAAGCGGTGGTGGTGGTTGCTCTCACTCAGTGGGTTTAGCTTCAAAGCAGAGATTGGCTAACCAAAACATTGTAAGGTGGAGTGAAAGAACATAGGCAGGCACTGCAGTGTTACCTGTGAAGATTCTCAGTCCTCCAGGTGAGGTTATCTGGACGTTGAGTCACGGCAACTGGACTTCTCTCTTACTAGGTTGAAAGGTTTCTCTACTCATCCAAGGAGCTTCTTCAGTCTCAGGAGAGCTGGTAGGAGATCCCTGATAGATCCTCCCCATTGGTCTCACTTCCCCCTGGTCTGAAGAGGCTCGTTAGAAGGACAAAGGATTTGGGGGTGAGGGATAATTCCCCTTCTGCAGTCCTTCTCCACCCATTGTCATGGGTTGTTAACAGTCGTTAACAGTGGTCTTTCTGGTGGGTGTGGTCCTGATCTTTCTGGGGACGGATGAAAGAGCAGCATGATAAATACAGTCAACCCTCGACTTACGAACGGCCCTAGTTGCGAACTTTTCGACTTACGAACCGCTCTGATAGAAAAATATAGCCTCGACTTACGAACTTTACTTCGAGTTACGAACCGGAAAAAAAAACCTAAGTCATCTTAGGTTAAAAGGAAAAAAAAGAAAAAAAATCTGCCCCTAGTGGTAGGAACGGATTAACCGGCTTTGCATTAGTTCCTATGGGAACTAATGCTTCGACTTACAAACCGCCCCTCGACCTAAGAACCAAAAACAGCCGGAACGGATTAATTGGTTTTCAATGCATTCCTATGGGAAATGCTGATTTGACTTACGAACTTTTCGACTTAAGAACGTCCTTCCGGAACGGATTAAGTTCGTAAGTCGAGGGTTGGCTGTAGGAGACAGATTGTATCATTCGATGACCAAGACGTACTCAGTTTGGACCAGGAAGAGAGGTGGTTTGAGAGAGGGGTCAGGGAGGCCGTACATGTGCATATACCATGTTTCCCTGAAAATGGGACAGGGTCTTATATTAATTTTTGCTCCAAAAAACACATTAGGGCTTATTTTCAGGGGATGTTTTATTTTATTTTTTCATGTACAACAATCTACATTTATTCAAACACAGTCATGTCATCTTCTTCTGGTTGCTGCACAAGGGTGGAGGGCGGGGTTTCACTTCACTGGGGCTTATTTTGTGGGTTGGTCTTATATTACAAGCATCCTGAAAAATCCTACTAGGGCTTATTTTCAGGTTAGGTCTTATTTTTGGGGAAACAGGGTAGAAAATCCTTCACTCAACGGGGGTGGAGGCCTTAGACGCAATCTGTCTCCTGTTTATCATGCTGCCGACTACTAACAACCCATGACAATGGGTGGAGAAGGACTGCAGAAGGGGGATTATCCCTCACCCCCAGTCCTTTGTCCTTCTTACAAGCCTATTCAGACCAGGGGGTGGGGGAGAGAAACCAACGGGGAAGATCTAATCGGGTCTCCTACCAACTCTCCTCAGACTGAAGAAGCTGCTTGGATGAGGAGCGAAACGTTTCAATGTAATAAGAACGAGGTCCATTTGCTATGACTCAGCTTCCAGACGGCAGTGTTATGTTTTCCCTTCACTTTTTAACTAGAGATGGGCACGAACCTTGGTTCGTAGGTTTGTGCCAGTTCGTACGCACGGCACCACAGGTGCTGTGTGTTCCCTTCTCCCGCCTCCCCGGCTGGATCTCCCACTCACCAGCTGGCGTGCACTCCTCTCCTCCTCCTCTTCAGCGGTTCAACCAGTCTCCGGCAGGAGCACGGGCTTCCCTGCCCCGCCTCCTGGGCTGACCGCCCAATCAGACCAGGAGGCGGGACAGGCAACCCCATGTGCTCCTGCCGGGGACTGGTTGAACAGCCGAAGAGGAGGAGGAGAGGAGCACGCTCCGACGGGTGAGTGGGTCCCTTGACGGGGAGGCATGGGAAGGGAACACATACGAACCAGCGTGAACTTCCGAACAGAGGTTTGTTCCCATCTCGACTTTTAACATCAAGCTTAAGAGCACTGCCTGTATTCTTAAGGATGGGTAGTGTGCAAAATCAATCATTAAAACCACCTTCAAGTGCCATTTTTCGGGGAGGGGGAAAATGAGAGAGGGAAAGTGGGCTGGCTAGAAGTAAAAAAAGAAAAAAATATATATTTTACAGCCTGGTCTGGCTGACACCTTAGAGCACATCATCCATCTCATCTATGAAGAAGAGGTGCGGGTGTGTACTAGATTAAGGGCACTAAATGGGAAAGCTTATGTAAAGTTATTTAGTCTTTGATATACTTAAGAGAGGTTTGTCATCTTGGCTGACAAAGATGACTCACCAAAAAGGCGTAGGCATGCTTCATGATACAGCAGAAATGCTTCTCTCTTTAGCATCATTTTGAGGTGTTGTTTCCTCCTAGGCCACCTTCTTTTTGGGGGGGGGGGTGAGATTTAAGCCATGAGTTGCCTAGGCTAAATTCTCAGCCTACCCACGTGGAAATGCTTTAAACGCATGAATTATATTACATCAGCCTTCCCCAAACTGGTAAAGCAAAGCAAAGTTTGCTGCTTATGCACTGCCCCATAGCACTTAAAACCCTCTCTGGGCGGTGTACAATTTAGTGACGCAAGCTACGCATTGCTTATCCACCCACCCACGCCCAGCAAGCTGGGCACTTAATTTACTGACTTCAGAAGGACAGAAGGCTGAGTGAACCTTGGGCCAGCTACCGGGGATTGAACCTGGGTTGTGAGCAGAGTTTGGGTTGCAGTGCTGCAGTTTAACCACCGCTCTGAGGCTGCACCAGGAGCTCTGGTGCACTTCAGCTGTGTTGGACTGCAACCTCCAGAATCCTCCAGCCAGATGTGCCGCTGGGCCTTGTAGTCCAAGAGAGCAATGGTAGCTCAGTTTCATCCAAACATTTGTTAGATCTCTCTGTTGAACTTTTTTTTTTCTTGCTTGAGATCCCTGTCAGTTGGTCTCAGAAATAGTTTTCGCCTTGGGGACTCTTCTGGATCCTGTTTTAACCAGCTGGGTGCCAGCTCCAGAGCACTGGTGCTCTAGCAGAAGATGAGTCCTATCTTGAACCAAGGGGTTGGACTTTGGAAGAGTGATGTGGGCGAAACCACCCTAGTTTGAGAAACCAAGGATCGGTTCCCTCCAACCTTGTGTTTAGATCTCCCGGTCAAACATTCTGGACCCATAAGGAGTGACGTCTCCTAAATCCGTGTCAAGCCTGAGTGTTCTTTGTTTGTTTCCCTGCGTCTCACAGGGTCGGACGCTATCATCCGTCAGCACAAGGCCGCTTGCTTGCGCATCACCGCTCTCTTAGCATGCAAGGACCTGCTCTGGATCGGCACCAGTGCTGGGGTGGTGCTGACGCTCTCCATCCTAGCAAACGCCGCTTCCTTGAAGGTTTCACCGGCACCAGTGGGTCTTCCCCAGGGGCACACGGGCCACGTTCGCTTCCTCACCTCCATTGAACTTCCCGAAGGATTCGACATTCTCTTTCCTTTGCCCAGAGACCCAGGTAGGTGAGGCATGGAAGGGGGAGCAGACGGTGGGAGATATTTGTGGCCCTCAGAGTCCAGAGAAGACTTCTGCAGACGTCTCCTGTGGCCCTACATTAAATGGATCTTATTTATTGATTTAAAATTCATTCAGAATATTTTTAAGCCACCTTTCTCCTTAAAAAAAAAAGGACCCAAGGCAGATTATAACAGTCAAAAGGCAAAATTTAAGTTAGTAACAATGAGTATACCAGACTAAAAGGATCGAGGAATACAAAAAACAAACAAAACATAAGCAACAATCTATTTGAAAAATCCCACTCAGGCAGCCATTCATTCAGGGAAAGCCTGGCTGAAGGGATGCAGAAGGTTGGCAAAGATGGGGCCAGGCTGGCCTCCAGTGGGAGGGAGTTTCAGTGTCTGGGAACAGCAACAGAGAGGGCCCTCTGTTGCTGTTCACCAAATGTACCTGTGAAGGTGGTGCGACCAAGAGAAAGGCCTCTCCTGATGATCTTAACACTTGAGTAGGCTCATAGAAGGAGATGCAGTCTTTGAGATAGCTTGGACCTAAGCCACTTAGAGAAGACTCCCTGGAAAAGACCCTGATGTTGGGAAAGTGTGAAGGGAAGAGGAGAAGGGGATGACAGAGGACGAGATGGTTGGACAGTGTCACCGAAGCTACCAACATGAGTTTGACCAAACTCCAGGAGGCAGTGGAAGACAGGAGGGCCTGGCGTGCTCTGGTCCATGGGGTCACGAAGAGCCGGACACGACTTAACGACTAAACAACAACAAAGCCACTTAGGGCTTTCTAGGTTTTATAGGTTACATAAGAATATAAGAAGAGCCCTGCTGGATCAGGCCAGGAGCCCATCTCGTCCAGCTTCCTATATCTCACCGTGGCCCCAACAGATGCCTCTGGGAGCACACGAAACAACGAGAGACCTGTCTCCTGATACCCCCTCCCCTGCATCTGGCCTTTAGAGGTCCCTTCCTTTTAGGCCTGGAGATGATACATCCCCATCATGGCTTGCCACCTGCGATGGGACTTTTCCTCCAGAAATCTGTCCAATCCCTTTTTCAAGGCATCTCGGCCAGATGCCATCCCCACATCCTGTGGCAAGGAGTTCCACAGACTAACCACACGCTGGGTCAAGAAATCTTTTCTTTGATCTGTTCTCGCTCTCCCAACCCTCCATTGGAGCGGATGTCCCCTGGTTCTGGGATTGCCTGAGAGGGAAAAGAGCTTCCCTCTCTCCCCTTGATCCAGGTTGCACCGTGTTATCATTTGGGCACATTCAAGACTAGTTTGAATGTCTCTTTGGCGGGGCCGTGTGAATTTGATCTGATTTATTTTTTTTAAGCCCAAAATCTCGTAACCGCCCAGGGTTGCTGTGGGATGGCTTTAGGCCAGGGAAGGGAGAAACTTAACAACGTTAACCTCCTCCCTCCCTGATTAAAAATGAAAGAAAGAAAGAGCACGTTTTTTTTCACGACTACTGGGAATCTTCCCTGGGGTGCCTGTCGAAACTTCACCCGGTTGCTCTGTTGCATCGTAAGGTGCAAATAAATATACATGGTTTGCCTATGACATCCCCATCGTCAAATCTGGGTTTCCTCGGGGCACAAAATAAAGAACCATTGTTTCATCCCCCAAGGTACAGAAAAGTCCAACGACTTGGAGAAAAGAGATTCCGTGCGGCACCGAGCGTCCAAGTCCAAGATGCTGGTGATCAGCGGCGGAGACGGCTACGAGGACTTCCGGCTCACCAACAGCAGCGAGACGGTGGGACGGGACGACAGCACAAACCACCTGCTTCTCTGGAGGGTCTGATGTGTTTGGGGAAGAGGGGAGCCCCTTAGACCGGGGGTGGGGGGGTTTGCGAGAGACAGACGGAGAGACACCGCTCCAGTTCCGTCCTTGCCGCCGAACGCGTCGTCTCGTCCTCAAGCTTGAGTATCTCGCACGTGTGCCTCCGATTGCCTTCCGGATCCCACGGCAGAGCGCGGAGCAACGCCTTGATTGAGAGAGATTGTGTACAAAGAACCTTTGCCCAGCACCACCACCGCCATCTCTCCACTGCACAACATGTGCCTGCTGCTGTGTTTGAATGTCGAGGTGTGGACCTGTGGGTGAAAGATCGGAGGAGAGCGTAGGTGGCCCCGGTTGATGTCTCTGGAGGACGTTCCTCCAGAGGAAGAAAGAGAGAGGACCACTTAGGACATGACTCCAGCTTCGAAAGGGGATGGTCTGCTTTTTGTGTCTTGCTTGGTCCGAATTCTCCTGGGAATCCCTGGACCTCCTTGTCTCCCCAGGACCTCCAAAGCCGGACATTGGGTTGTGTAGAGTAGACGATGCTCGGAGAAACCTTGGCACCCATCTTTTTCACCTCCCTTTGCTTCCCCTCCACTGGATATGGATGCCGAGACGTGTCACTCAGCCTCTCCGCTGTTTTCCACCCCGTTGGTGAGCACATGGCCACCTGCTTAGCAATCCTCACGAGGACCCGTTGCTCCACACCGTTGCCCCCAGAACACTGGGGGACCCACTCCCCCCTGTCGCCAGCTTACACATCACCTGAAGGGGGTGGGCGATGTGTCTGTGTGTCTTTTAAAAATATGTGTATAAATAACCGTTATTTATTGGGGATTGGACTGAGGAGGTGTTCTGGAAGGAGAGGACTGGGGAGATGAGGTCCCATCGTTCCCGAGCAGGCGACAAAGAGCTGGGGTGATGGGTTTTGGAGTTCAGTTAGAGTCCTCCATGATTTGCCCATAGGCTGTATCACCGCAAGTACAGGGTTGTTATCATACATTGGCATTAGAAGAAGCTCAGTATGTCGGTTGTAACATATTGCAGTTCTGAGGACCATCACCAACCAAGGTGGCTTCAGGGGTGTGTGTGTGTGTGTGTGTGTGTGTGGACCATCACCAACCAAGGTGGCTTCAGAGGTGTGTGTGTGTGTGTGCATGCGTGCGTGCGTGCGTGCGTGTGTGTGTGTGTGTGTGTGTGTGTGTGTAGGGCTGAGAGGGAAAGAGAAAAGAAGTCGGAGGTGGGAAACATGGGTTCTGTGAGGGTGGCAGACCAAAACATAAGGATCTGGGCAGGAGGTTTGTGCAATATTGAGTAGAATTTCCCAGAAATTCTGTTCATGCTCAGACGCTGGGTCGCCAGGGCCTGGAGGCCCAGGCCTCACAGGAAGGCCTCCAGGGTTACCAGGGCAACTGTGCTCCATGTTGTCATGGGATGGAGAGAGCAGGGTAGACAGCAGTTTAGATCACCCTCGTGGTCTCCTTCTTTGTACAGTATTTATTAGAGGTGTGCAGGTTTGGGAGTTTTGTTTTGTTTCTTAATTGCAACTCCTAGTTGCCCGGAATTTTGGGAGTTGTAGTCCAAAAAACCCACAAATCTGCACACTTCTAGTATTTATGTTTTTCCTTCCTTCCTTCCTTCCTTCCTTCCTTCCTTCCTTCCTTCCTTCCTTCCTTCCTTCCTTCCACCATCAGCTCCTTCCTTCCTTCCTTCCTTCCTTCCTTCCTTCCTTCCTTCCTTCCTTCCTTCCTTCCTTCCTTCCTTCCTTCCTTCCTTCCTTCCTTCCTTCCTTCCTTCCTTCCTTCCACCATCAGCTCCTTCCTTCCTTCCACCATCAGCTCCTTCCTTCCTCCTTCCTTCTTTCCTTCCTTCCTTCCACCCATCAGCTCCTTCCTTCCTTCCTTCCTTCCTTCCACCATCAGCTCCTTCCTTCCTTCCTTCCACCATCAGCTCCTTCCTTCCTTCCTTCCTTCCTTCCTTCCTTCCTTCCTTCCTTCCTTCCTTCCTTCCTTCATTTGTTCCACCATCAGCTCTTTCATTCCTTCCTTCCTTCCTTCTTTTTTAAATTCCAAGAGGGGCTGGCCACAAAAAAGAAGAAGAAGAAAAGCCAATTGGGCTTTTAATTTTTGTTTATAAGAGAGACGAATATGTTAGCAGAGGGTCAGCAGGGCCATAGGAGAAAACCTCCTTCTAGCCTCGAATGGAGGCATTGGTACCAGCCTAGGTGGCTTCTGGCTGTGGTTATTGTGGAGTAAAGGGTCACCCACATAGGATATGGGGTTGAGGTCGGGTGCCCTTCATGGAGGGGACCATTGGATGCCATTACTGGGGCCATTTAGCGTGGGGTGAGAAGCTTGTGCACCTCCAAATGTTGCTATGCCACAACTGTTTGCATTCCTCACCTCCGATTGTGTGGGCCAGGGCTGATGGGGGTTGTAGTCGAGCAACATCTGGAGGGCTACAAGTTGCCCGCCTCTGGCTTAGCACTTTTGCAAATTTTGCTGTGTAAGGAGGATCCTGGCCTCCTCCAGGAAGGAGCTTCTTGGGGGCCCTGCCTATGCATGTTTATTCAGAAGTAAGTCCACGAAATTCAGTTTTGCTTCCTCCCAGATTAGTGTGAATCCGATTGCACTGATGGTGCCCTTCGGTGAGGGCACCTATTCAGGGTGACTTAAGGTACAAAATAATGTCCTACATTTCGAGAGAGACTCCATCTACGTGCTCCTGGAATAAAATCTTTGTTTCTTTCTGAAATGGGACTCAGAAGCTACTAGCCGCTTAAGGATCGAGGCAAGAACTTGCCGAAGCTGAACGAGACATGAGCCAGTGTTTAGATCCTAAAAATTAAAGTTGGGAGTCTGGGAGTGTCATGGTTAAGATGTGTTTCATAGTACCTTTACCATCTGAGAAATGCCGCCTACGCTGTTTCAGCTTCCTTCTGTAAGAATGCTGTGGCTCATTGTGTGTGTATCCTTGTGACCCAAGGAGGAAGTCCTTGATTTGAACTCGCCACCTGCACGGCCTTTGTTTGCTGTGTCTCTGCCAGTTAATAAGAGAGACCTGCCCTACTGGGTTGTCGTTAATGAGTACGACAGAATCATCACATGAATAGGCTCAATAGTTCTATGGGAGCACATTGTTGGAGATGCGCAGGAAAGGGAGATTTTGCGTGATCCCCCATCTTTGAAGTGAACAAGGGAGCAGAGTCAGTCAGAGACTGTGGGTTGTTAAGTATTTTCTGTTTGGAAATTGTGCAGGTTGTATAAGAAATGTCTGAAACACCATCTGATGCTCCGATTTCATCTCTTTATTTTACATCCCCAACGTCCACTGGTAATTATCCGTGTTGTATTTGAGACCTCACAACAGCAGTCAGTCTTAGGCGCACACAAATGTGCACATTTTCTCATGAGGCACAATGTTTTTGCACATTCACAAGTCAACACACATTCATTCAAAGAGGTGCGTAAATAGAAGCTTGAGAGGGAGCTTAGAAAAGCGGCTTAAGGGGTTGCAATGCACAGAATCCTGCAGTCTGTGTGGCCATTAAGCCATGCTGGCCGGTGGATTCTGGGAGCGGTCCAAAAATAGTAACTTTTCCAAGCTCTGGTTCTAAGGAGTCTCCCAATTGCCCTTGTCTTGAATCTGTCTTTATAAACAGACCGAGGTGGACTTCTTCAGATCCCTGAGCAGCTGCTTGTGGACATTTCCCAGGTGTTGGGAGGAGTGTTAAGATCACAGATGTGCACCGGAAACAAACAAGCAAATGCCTGTTTACACCTTTTGGGTTTGCTAGGTTGCCAGCAGGCCAACCCATCTCTCTCAGCACCCATTGCCACACCTACAAAACTGACTCAAATTAAGAACATCGGATCTGAGGACCGTTCATGGTTAGAGCTGCAACACTCATCACTTCTAGACCGCCTAGCCCAGTGGTTCTCAAACTGGGGTCCCCAGATGTTCTTGGACTGCAACTCCCAGAAATCTTGGCCAGCACAGCAAGTGGTAAAGGCTTTTGGGAATTACAGTCCAGCAACACCTGGGGACCCCAGTTTAAGAACCACTGGCCTAGTCGGTAGTGAAAGGTCATGGAAGGGGTCCTTCAACCACACCTGATGGGGTCATGCATCCCCCATCCTGTTTTACAAAGCCCTTGTCCAAGGGGGTGATCCTTGAAGGACCACATGATGGAGTCTAGCAAATATTTGATCCTCTGCATGGTGTTTTTTTTTTAAACTCAAGAAAAAATCCCTCTGTTGATTTGTAAAATCATGCCCACTGGAGGATCCTAAGCCAACCCATTGCGGTTTCTACATTGACCATGAGCAGAGGGGATAGAAGACCCAGAGTTAGGGTGACACCATTCCATCTACAGAAGAAACAGGTGGAACACATGCACAAACCCCACGTTCCTCCCCTGGTCTCAATGCAACACATAAAAGCGACTTTCTCAACTTAACGAGCCTCACCAAAATGCTACATCATTTGTGGGTCTATTTTGAGAGCCAAGCACTGGAACAGGTAGAAATTGGCTTATTAATGGCTCTGTGGCTTGGAAAGAAATAGGTTGCAGATGTTCTGGAAAAGGAACATGTTCGCTTGATGCCGGCAGGGTTCAGGGGCTTTCAGCTGTTCCACTAACAGGTCACCGAGAGATTTGTGTCGCTGTTATAATTGTGACCTGTCCAGCTATCTAGCCCCCTTGTTCTTCATCGTGGCCTCTGTGAATGCACACAATAGGGTTCTGACAGCGCCTGCGCTGGTCTTCTCGGAATCTTCTAGAGCTTTTTGTAGAAAAGTAACAAAGTTTAGAGTTACCCCTATCGCGCATGCTCCACCCGCCTCAGCCTCAGTTCCATTTTACCGCCTTGGTGACTGGATCTTCTCGCTAGCTAGAGCATTCTGTAATTACTTCTATATCCTTTTCGGCTTGACACGGACTGTTTTTGGATATTGCGTCTTTCGGTTGCCCCTGATCACGGACTGTTCGACTATTCTCTTCTTATCGTTTGAATTTGGCGCTTTTGGATTGTATCGTCTTCCCGCCTTTTTTCTGTCGCGCCGGGACAGACATCGCTTCTGTCGTCCCGCTCAAATTTCGAGGAGTGAATTGGACTATTTCTTACTTGTGAGTGGCTTTTTCCCCTATTTACCACCTTATGTCCCACTCCGGACCCTTTAGTAGGTGCCTCTCGTGCTCCCGTAAGCTCCCTTTCTCAGACGGACACGATCGCTGCTTGTTCTGCCTGGGGGATTCTCATCAACCTCAGTCCTGCAGACATTGTAAGAAATTTACAAAGGCAGTGTTGAAAGCTCGTCAGCAACGGTTGAAGCTGTACTTGTGGGACAAGACCCTCTCGGCGTCTAAACCATCTGAGATGGAAACTCCCCCTCCTTCAACGACTCCACGTTCCGAAGTCCGAATCGCCTCCCCGCCACCTTCTTCGGCGTCCAAATCGGCCGACAAGTCGTCAAAAAAGTCATCCACGTCGACCGCCACCAAACCTCCCCCCTCGACGTCGAGACCGGCACCAGACTTGTCAAAAAAGGACCATCTGAAAGGGAAGAAATCGACGTCTAAGGAGAAGAGGGACAAGTCCAAAGGCCACAGGAAACAGATTCCTCCAGTTTCGGCATCGTTGCCTCCTCCAATTCTAGAGGACTCTTCCCGGGATCGGGAATCCCTTTCGGAGGCCGCAGTCTCCCTACCGCCACGGCAGCTTGAAGCGTCGCCGGTCGGTACTATTCGCTCTCCGAGCCCTAGCCAGCTAGCGCGTACTGTCTCTAGCTCGGCTTCTGCCCATCATAGCCCTGCTTCGGCCGGGTGGGCATCACCGGCACCTTCGTCCCCATCGATGCCGTCGGGGTCACCGTCTCCACCTCGAAAGCGATCAGCAAAGACGAAGCACCTCTCCCCGGATCGGCACCGGACTTCTCGACGCCAAGTGGTAGTTTTACCTCGATCCTACCGGCGTCGACATAAGTCTCGGTACGACGACCCCGTCTACATCGAGGTCGATCGGAGGTCCCGTCATCGACGTCGACAGGACGACTCCGATTCCGAATTCTCATCGAGCGACGAGATCTATCCTGAGAAGAGGAGAGTTAAGTACATTTATGCCTCCACTTCCTCCTCTTCATCTTCGCCGCCGCCCCGGCGTCGACGTCGACATCACCTCGAGGTCGAGGTCGATACTCGTCGACCCTCCAAGGGTCATGTTACGACTCAAGAAATACCCACTCAGGTCAAGACTACTTCGACATCGAGGACTGCAAAGACGGCGTCGACACGCATTCGCTCATCTGAACTTAGCAAAAAGAAAAGGAAAGCACAGAAACCTCCACCTCCAGTCTCCATGTCTGAACAAGAAGACCTATCTTCACATGGCTCAGGCCAGGAGGAGGACTTTCTGTCAGAGTCTTCTGAGGATTCACCTGTTGGAGGCGATCCAGTGGATTCAGATGCTGGTGACCCGCACCCGTCTTCGCCTTCGGAGGATTTTTCCTCGTATGTGCAGATGATATCCAGGATGGCCAAAACACTTAAGATGCAGACTGAGCAGCCGCCTGCTCCGGCTGAGGATCTCATTTTTGGGGACATCAATCAGGAACGGACTCCCCCTCTTAGTCTGGCGGTCATCCCAGCATTAATGGATCTCATCAAGGAGTCATGGAACCAGCCATCTACCTCGACTCAGGTGTCACGTAGGACGGAAAACTTATACCGCGTCCACGGTGATGACTCTAATTTTTTGACTAAACATCCGGTTCCTAACTCCATTATTGTCCAGTCGAGTTCATCAAAATCCTCGGGGAAGTCCCACGTCACTCCCACTAACAAAGAGGGCCGGAAGTTGGATGTCCTTGGGAGAAAGATATATTCTTTCACCACTTTCCTTCTTCGGGTGACTACCTATCAAGCAGCCATGGGGGCATACCAGCGACAACTCTGGTCCAGGATCCTCCCAGCTCTTCAACAAGCCCCGGATGACACTAGACAGGACTATCTGAATACATATGCAGAAGCCCTCACTGTATCAAAACATCAAAGATTGGCGTCCCGCCATACAGCTGATGTGGCCTCAAAGACTCTTACATCAGCCATCACCCTTAGGCGACATGCATGGCTTAGGTCATCAGGTTTTATGGATGACGTCAAATCACGCATTGAAGACCTGCCCTTTGACGCAAAGGGACTATTCAATGAGAAGACTGATGACAATCTTGAAAACTTGCATAAAATTAAAAAGACGGCTAAGTCCTACACTTTCCAACAACAACCCAGATACAACAAGTTTCAATGGCGTAAACAGTACTCACAGCAACAATCACAACAACCAGCTTCTCAGTCCTTCCGCCCCTACAGGAATCAGCCAGCACGATCCTCTCAAACTTCTTCTTCCTTCTCCACCTTTCGGCCACAAGCCTCCACACAACGCCGGCAACCTTATAGGCCTCCTGCTAAAAAATCTAAGCAGTTCCTTTGACTCCAGTATACAACTACCAGACTCCGACCAATCAACTCGTCTCGCACCATTTTTTCACAATTGGACACTCATTACAAAAGACTCTTGGGTCTTAAGTATTATTCAATTCGGTTACCGTCTAGAATTTACAGAATTTCCTCCTCTAGGACAAATCAAGCACACATCCTTCGATCCTGTTCTAGAAGAAGAGATTCTCACTCTCCTAAGCAAACAAGCCATTCAGAAAGTCCCCATAAGGGACATAGCAAACGGTTTCTATTCCCGTTACTTTGCCGTGCCAAAAAAGGACGGCGGAGTCAGACCCATTATGGACTTACGAATCCTAAACACTTACCTTCACCCTCGCCGTTTCCGAATGGTGACGCTGGAATCCATCCTTCACCTGTTGAGACAAGAGGACTGGTTTGTTGTAGTGGATCTCAAGGATGCTTATTTCCATGTAACAATTCACCCACGTCACATGCATTACCTTCGGTTCATATTCCAAAACAAAATTTATCAATTCCGTGCTCTTCCGTTCGGACTGTCCACAGCACCTCGAACGTTCACGAAGTGCATGGCTCCTGTCGCGGCCTACCTTCGAGTACACAACATTCAAGTCTACCCTTATATAGACGACTGGCTGGTCGTATCCCCGTCCAGGCGAAGGTCACTCCAGGACACCGAGTTTGTTCTCCAAACCCTCAGAGACCTCGGCCTCACCGTCAACCTCGAGAAATCTCACCTCGTTCCATCCCAAGTGGTCGATTATATAGGAGCCAGACTGGACTCTGTCAAAGCTCGAATTTTCCTCCCACCAGACCGCATAAGAAAGATCAACAGGGCTGTGCACAAGTTTCGACCACATTCTACAGTCTCAGCGAGGCATGCACAACATCTACTAGGCCTCATTGCTTCCACAACATCTGCAGTGACTCACGCTCGCCTCAAGATGCGCTCCCTTCAGGCATGGTTCCTGGCTCTCTTCGATCCCCTTCAGGACAGTCCAAGGAAGCGGTTACGTGTCACACCAGAACTGGCCAAGCAGTTGCGGTGGTGGACATTTCTACCACATCTCCTAATCGGCCGGCCGTTCCGCCCATTGCAACTTACAGTTCAGATAACAACGGATGCGAGCCCTACAGGGTGGGGAGCACACTGTGGACCTCACCGGATACATGCCCTCTGGTCACGTCACGACAAGAGCTTACACATCAACCATTTGGAGATGCTGGCGGTCATAAAAGCTTTCCGAGCGTTTCTCCCCCTGCTACAAGGTCGTGGTGTACAGGTGATCACAGACAACACCACGACCATGTACTATATCAACAAGCAGGGAGGGACACGTTCAATGTCCCTTCTTTTCCTTTCGGTGCATCTTTGGGAGTGGTGCTACCTCCACCAGATCTTCCCAGTGGCCCTACACATCTCGACAACGGACAATCAACTAGCGGACAAGTTGAGCCGTCTTACGGGGCAAACCCACGAGTGGGAACTAGACGAAGGGATCTTTCTCCTGCTCTGCAACCGATGGGGATCCCCTGTCACGGACATGTTTGCGACCCAAACCAACAGAAAGTGTACCAGATATGCCTCTCGTGCAGGAAGGGGAGAGGACTCACTAGGGGATGCCTTCATGATCCCTTGGGGACTCGGCCTTCTCTACCTTTTTCCGCCGATCCCTCTCATTCAAAAAACCCTAGTCAGGACTCGTCAGTTGAAGTCAGATGCCATCTTCATTGCACCGTGGTGGCCCCGCCAGCCCTGGTTCTCCACCCTCAAAATGATGGCAGTGGACATGCTCAAGTTACCACGGATTCCTCACCTGCTCACGCAGGACTCCGGCAACATCCTTCACCCAGACCTAGACTCGTTGAGTCTGACGGCTTGGAGGATCTCCCATTGATCAAGGAGGTTCTTGATAGAGCTAGGAAGCCATCTACTAACCTTCTATACAAATACAAATGGAGAAATTTCCTCAGGTTTGCTCAGTCTAAGCATTTACAAACTTCCCCAGTTTCACTGTCTACTCTGCTTCAATATTTGCGGTTTCTATTTGACTCCGGATTGGCATTATCCACACTTAAAGTCTACATCTCGGCTATTGTCTCTTTCCAACCTCGTGATTCGGATTCCGCACGTTTTTTCTCACACCCTACCCTCAAATCCTTCTTGAAAGGGCTTTCGAATCTTCGACCACCCGTTAAACCTCCTATACCACAATGGTCCCTTCAAGTTGTTTTGCGCGCACTTACGCGCCACCCGTTTGAGCCTATGGCTTCTTGTGACATCCGTTTATTGTCTTTTAAGACTTTGTTCTTAGTTGCAATTACATCTGCAAGAAGAGCAAGCGAATTGGCAGCTCTCAGATCTGATGCCCCCTATCTCCAATTCTTCAAGGACAAGGTTACGTTGTATCCTGACATCTCCTTCCTGCCTAAAGTTGTCTCGGCCTTTCACCTTAATCAACCCCTTATATTGCCTACTTTATTTCCTGAACCTATGTCGGACATTGAGCGCATGCTTCACTCACTGGACGTTAGGAGAGCCTTGGCGTATTATGTTTCCCGTACTAAGGACTTTCGTGCTGCGCCAAGGTTGTTCCTGTGTTTCCACGGTCAACATAGAGGTTCCCCTGCTACCTCTTCCACTGTTTCCAGATGGCTTGTCTCCACTATTTCTCTGGCCTACGAGCTGCAAGGAAAAACTCCTCCTGAAGGTCTTAAGGCTCATTCCACTAGAGCCGTTGCGACCTCTACGGCCTTGCTACGTGGTGTCGACGTTCCAGACATCTGTAGAGCAGCTACTTGGTCTAACGCCTCAACCTTTGTGACACACTACAGGCTAGACCTTCGGGCCAAAAAGGAGACAAGTTTTGGAAGAGCAGTGTTGACCTCTGTCCTGCAGTGACGGCCCTCCTTCCGGTAAGTGAGCTTGCTAGTCACCCTATTGTGTGCATTCACAGAGGCCACGATGAAGAAAGATGGGTTACTTACCTGTAACCATGGTTCTTCAAGTGGACCTCTGTGAATTCACACATCCCGCCCGGCCTCCCCACTGTCCGTCACTAACTAGGTCTAGACTAGCTCAGGCTACTGTGGCGGATAAATGGAACTGAGGCTGAGGCGGGTGGAGCATGCGCGATAGGGGTAACTCTAAACTTTGTTACTTTTCTACAAAAAGCTCTAGAAGATTCCGAGAAGACCAGCGCAGGCGCTGTCAGAACCCTATTGTGTGAATTCACAGAGGTCCACTTGAAGAACCATGGTTACAGGTAAGTAACCCATCTTTTTCCCTCCTCTGAACATCCACCTGACCAGGACAACCGATCCTTCAACATTCAACCATAGACTTGCCGTCGTCTTGAGCTCACCTCTCAGTAAACCAGACTGGAAGTGACCTGCTTCAGCTTACACAAGTGGGGGCAAAGAACGTATGTTCTTGAAGGTTGGAGATGGACCCTAGTAGTGGGGGGGGGGAGCATCTCGCCACAAATTCGGGAGAATGGTCTCTCCATCATTGCGCCACAAAATGCTGATCACAAAAAAGAAAAACTTCATTTACAGGATACACACAAAAGGCTGCTCTCACCTCTGATCACGTAGATCAGCAGGTTTGGAAAGACAGAATAGAAAACCTGCCGCACCTCTTTAACCAGAGACAAAAGTAGCATGGAGGCTCATTCCAGAAGCAGTCCTTCTCTCTGATTGCACACACACCTTTTTTTCTTTTACGTGCGTAAGAAAGTAGGTAAAGAGGTACGTAATGCGGGGAAACTTAACTTTTCTAATTTGTATGAGAGATCACAGGAATGTTTGTGAACTGGTGAGCTCCCAGGAAGCCGTACCAGTTGTCAGTTTTATGGATGCCAGGTTTGCTATTTTCAGGGCTCACAGTAGACTTTCCCACATAAATAATAATAATAAAAGGAGGGGGACTGCATACCACAGATGGGGCTTCGGCCTTTCCTGGGTAAGTTGCCCTCTGCTACAATAAGGCATTGCCTCTTCACCTTGTCTGCGGTTCACACAGTGCAGGGCTTGCTCAGTGGAGTAGAGAAAGCTCTCTGTGCATGTTCAGAGGTGGTTCGGTGATTCGTGTCTTTAGCTGTGATGCTGTAAAGATTCCCTAGCTGAAATGAAGCCCCGATGTGTACCAAAATATGAAATTCCGAGATGCAGGATGTGATTGTAAAATCATCAGCATAGGCAGCCGTTGATGTAATGATGGAAGCGATCCTAAGAGTTCTCCCATGACTGTTTTCTCCCATGTACCCTTGTCGCTCTGGCACGGGTGCCGGCCGCCTCAGTATCAAGGCTCGCCAATTTCTCTTGTGCTTCCCCCCCACTCTAAAACTTGACCCTTGCCTCTTTCCTGTGAGCTTTACTGACTTCTCAGCTGCCGAAGTCTTACTGTAAATACTGATATATATCGCCTCCTCTGTACATAACGTCCTTGAGTCTTTCAATTGTCGATATGAATTTAATGGCATATTTTTATATACTTGTTTAAGGTTTCATGGGCACAGACGAGGCTGCCAAACACAGTTTTAAGTTATGATATCTATTAAACATTGCATTAAAGATGAGAACAAAACGGGGGAAAGAAAACAGTGTGTTCCTTGAAAATAAAAATCACCAATTCCAGTGAGATGTTACAAGGATTATTCCTGGGGTTTGGCTTTATTATTTTCCTTTCGTCACTGTGGGTTCTTAGTCATTAAAGGTCACTGGTATCAGAACCCAGACTTCCTGTGTCATCTCTTCCTTTGTTTGCTTGCTTGGGTCGATTTGAACGAAGGGGACACGCGGAGATGAACTGTCAAGGAAAATCACATTCATTTCAGTACAGTGTGTGTGGCTTGACATTCCTGCTGTTCCAGGAACACATACACAGCTCAGACTCTGCTTTTAGACGCATGTTCCTTTCCATGGGGTGGGGAGGCCAATTATTTTGTGACACTGCCCCAGTTTTCAGAAGCAGTCATTCCCGTAGTTGAACAGTTCTTGATGCAAGGTTGCCCTGATCTGTCGTTGATATCTCCTAACTTGAATTCCATTGGTTTAGGGCCTGCCCCTGGTGTTTCAGGAAACAAGCTTGTTCCATTTTCCCTGGGACTGTCGTTTGGATATCTGAAGATGCCTGCCGTATCCTCTCCTAATCTTTTCCAGGCTAAACGTACCAAGTCCCTCTACCCGTCCTCATAGGGTTTCTTTCCGAGATAACCTTATTGTCTTGGTTACCTTCCTTGTGACACAACACTGTGTTGTCTACCCACAATTTCTAATCCAACGTCACGATGCACACATTTAGATTGGGCCTTAAGGCAGAGTCACAATGAAGACCCAGTGCTTGGTGACAAGATTCTAACATCTGTAGCGTCCGAGACGATTTAAAGACGAGGAAACACATGCCCGAAGCCAAAGATGGCATTCATGAGTGAATCAACTGAGACGAGAGATGATTCTCGTCCAAGAGGCTATTGGTCTTATCAGAAGGATTTCTGGGACCACTTTCAGGCTGCATTCAATTGTTTATTTAATATATTTCTATGCCGCCTTTCTATGAGATGCCTATCTTAAGCAGGAAAAGAGGCTAGTCGTACAGACTAGTAAGTTTTTTTGTCATGTAAGCCAGGGTAACCCACTTTTTCAAGTGTTGCCAGATACTGCTGTTTTTCCTGCAACAGTCTACCAACTAACGTGGGTTCCCCTCTGACATGTGAAGTACAAGAAAATGTGTTTTTAAAACCTTCACTGTCATTTCTCAAAGGGACAGGCCGGGAGGGAAAATATCCATGGAGAGGGAACAAATTAAGTCTTGTCTTGAAATCGTAAAGGAGTCTGCGCTAGTCCATGGGCCCCATCAATGAGTGCAGCATCACACCGGGAAGGTTTTCTCTAAAACACAACATGTACAAGGTATTTTGAGTGACTACAACACCCAGAATCCTCCAGCAACCGCCTCGAGTACATCTTTCCATGCTCTCCTCAGAAGTCCCTTCATCTGGGAGAGAGCCAGGAGCAGATCTGCTTAGCAGGACACGCTGCATAGGTTGGTGGGGTGTTTAACGTTGTGCCTGTTGATCACTGTTCACCAGCCGTGGCCAAAGATGGAGTGGCTGGCTCTCGGTGGAGTTGAGGGGGGGGGGCTATGAAATCTGTGGGAACTGCATAAGTGTGTTCATCACGACCACCCAAGTATTTCTGGTTATAGACCGCTGTTGAAATGCCCTCGCTTGGCAGAGAGAAGGTATGTTGACGGAGCAAAACAAGCCATGCCATGGGAAAAGAGAGGTGGGGCTGATGATTCCAGTCTGCCCGTTAAATGCCGGGTCCAAAGTTGGCCGTTATTTTGCACAAACCACTTGCTCGAGGGGGGGGGGGAGGCAGGGAGGTATGCCCGTCTGCATCTCCAGCCCTCCAATAAGCCGCCGCAGGCTTATTAGAAGAAACCTTGTCAACACGTTCAAATTCACAAAAACAAACCCCATGACAAAACATTGGGTGAGGTTTAATAGCCTCGTCTGTCTCCCAGTCCTTTTAAGTGCTGTTGATACCTAACATGGGTCAGGATTTATTTGGTGCCAAGATTCTGCTTTTGTTGACAAGGCATGGTAAACCTTACAGAGTACCATACTGAGCCGGAAGCAGGAAAATGGGACTTCAGGGCCAGGTCGGCTGAGTGGTTGCAGGATTTGGCCCTAGAATCTATGGCACAGTTTGGAAAGATTTCTGGACTAGACTACGACTCTCAGAATCCCCAGCCAGCATGGCCAATTGACATTTCTGAGCTCTGGGCTGTATTGGAAACGGGGGGGGGGGGGGGAGCATTTGATCACCGGCTATAATGCCCCAAATTAGTAACTTTTCTCAGCACTGTTCTTGCTAGAGTTACATGGCCATTGGGAAAAATACAGGATTAAGTGAGACTGGGAGAGACATTCCGATCCACATGACCAGAGGTGGAAACTGAATCCGACACTTCTGGCATCTGCAGCTCCCAGGGTGGGATGTTTATATTTCTCCTGCCATACTCTCACCTCTGTAATGCCCAGCCTGATGGAGACCCATGCAGATCTGAAAGCTAGCTAGGTTTGTGAATCATTTATTTATTATTTCTAAGTAGTACAGTATAATAAATGCATCACCCACCTTTGCCCCTAAGCAAAAAGTTTTTTTTAAAAAAAACTTTCAAAGACGAACAAATTTTGTTTGGCATAAGCTTTCACGAATGGCTTCTGCAGGCAAAACGTGTTGGTCTTTAAGATGTCACAAGACGTTGGTTTTGCTGCAACATCAGGATGGCTACTTCTCTGAGATTATCTTGTTTCACCTTAAATTTTATTTTGCAGCTGATTTTTAGAAACAGCATAATTATTCCAAGTGCCCCAGTCAATCAACAGGATTCGAACTCCATTCTTCCCCATTCAATATTATCCATTGCACTACACCACACTGGGTTATGGGTGACGGGGAAGAAAGTGTAGCCAACAGAGTCCGGACGAATCAACGTAAACCAGAGCAGACACACAAGAGAAAATGTAGAACAATCTAGGATCATTTGGAGGTCATTCATTCATGGAGTCACCATAACTTGGACGTGACTTTGTGGTGTTTTCTGGTGGGTTTCACATCCAAGTATTAACCAGGCATGACCCTGAACTTCCAAAATCAGTCAAGAACAAGTGAATGCCACCCTGTCCAAACAGTGGGTTGCTGTTAAAGGAAGGAAGGAAGGAAGGAAGGAAGGAAGGAAGGAAGGAAGGAAGGAAGGAAGGAAGGAAGGAAGGAAGGAAGGAAAAGTTAGACACACTGAGCCACAATTCTCATCAGCACCAGCTATGGTAGCTGATCTAGTGCATAGAGTGGACTTCTTCATAACCTGCTCAACAAGCCTGGGAAAGAGTAACTTCTCCAACTCATGACTCAGCAGAATAATGGTTGTCAAGAGTGTTTCCATCCAACGAACGGCATTTGGGGAAAGAAGGAAAGAATAGAGCGGGGGATCCCAACCTTGCTACTTCCAAATGAGCGAGCACAAACCGGGTTTGTGCTCACTTTGGAATCCAGAATGGGAAACTGAGATCCAAACCACCTCTGAAAAAGTTGACAAGCAAAACCTGTTGGTTCATGGGCAAGAGGGTGGCTACCATTGCCCGTAGAAAACAAAGTAGTGAGTTAAGCAGGGAGGTGGGAAGAGAGAAGGCAGAGAAAGAAGGGGACCCTAATGGTGTAATCTCTAGAACAGGGTTTCCCAACTTTGGGTCTCCAGGTGTTCTTGGACTAAAACTCTTAGAAACCTTCACCACTAGCTCTGCTGGCCAGGATTTCTGGGAGCTGTAGTCCAGGAACATCTGGGGACTCAAAGTTGGGAAGCCCTGGACTAGACCTTAAGAAAAACTGTAGTGGACTACAACCCCCAGAGTTCCCTGTTGCCATTCTCTTGTTCTGGGAATCATGCCAAATAGGTTCATTTGGATGGCTCTAAATTGGAACAAGAACTCTGGTAGAATCGCCTCCATCATCATTTTAGAACTATGGATTATCGAGTCTAGCCCCCGTCGGGGACGCCCAGTGGGGGAATCGAACTCCCAACCTCCGGCTCTGCAGCCAGATCCTTAAAACGCTGAGCTATCCAGCAGTTCCTATGAGCCAGCCCGTGCTGGGAAAAATGTACAAACCACATTGAAATATCAGCCCCGATCCATGCCTCATTCCCCCAAAAGACGGGATGGGGAGTTGGCCTGGTTTAGGAAGACGTGTTGTTGCTTTTTTTTTTTTTTTTTTGCATTTTCAAAAACATCTCCTCCTGTAAGGTGGGGCGGTTTGCTGAGTCAGATGTGGCTGGAGACGGTGCACCCGAGGTTGGCTTTGTGGGTGTGATAATGAAAGCTTTGGGCCTTCGACTCTCCTGCCTCCCGGGCCACCTCGTTTTGCTTTGTCCTGTTTTGTTTTGATGCTCTGAGGGGAGGGCCATGTTTGTGCTGTGTTCGTTCTTTGTTTGGGTCCTTGTTTACACCTTCCTTTTTACCATGTCTTTGTGGTGCACCTGGGCTTAGAGGTCAGCTAACAGCTGGGTGGCAAAAATAGGTTTGTGAGCAATGCAAATGGGTTGTTTGGAAGCTGGCGGCCCATCATCTCTGGTGATCTTTTACATTAAGGATGCTGGAGGATGTCTTCCAATCTGGACAAGTCTTTTGCCATGGCTGTCTACAGGGAAAGGGCCCCACGCACACACCCAGCATATCCCCTGGCTAGCAAATAGCTAAGGATCATGGGCATGGAGGGCCATTTGGTTAAAGGGTGGGCTGATGGCTTTTGCAGGCTGGCAGCAACTAGCTCCTGAGCATGCCTCAATGGCTAGGGAGTTCCTTTGAAACAAAGCAAGGGAAGAATCCTCGGGCTTTTGCAAGAAGAAGGGAAGTAAGTCAGTGTTCTGTACCAGCAGACTATCATAGGTTGTATAAGATGCTTGTTCTTTCCCAACCTGTACATTTGAAAATGAAGAGATTAGCAACATTCCAGTGGCATCCTACATTTTACTTGGCATACAGTAACTGTTCATGGACTGCAGTCCATTTCATCAGAGGCAACTGAAGAAGTGGGTGACCATCTGCAAAGGTAAAGGTAAAGGTTCCCCTTGACATTTAGTCCAGTCGTGTCCGACTCTAGGGGGCGGTGCTCATCCCCGTTTCCAAGCCATAGAGCCAGCGTTTTGTCTGAAGACAGTTTCCGTGGTCACGTGGCCAGCGCGACTAGACACGGAACATCGTGACCTTCCCACCTTGGTGGTACCTATTTATCGACTTGCATTTTTTACATGCTTTCGAACTGCTAGGTTGGCAGGAGCTGGGACAAGCGACGGGAACTCACTCCGTCGCGTGGATTCGATCTTACGACTGCTGGTCTTCCGACCTTGCAGCACAGAGGCTTCTGTGGTTTAACCCGCAGCGCCACCACGTCCCTCTGCAAAACCTCACATCAAATGAAACGTGCTAGTCTTGAAGGCACCACAGTCCTTTTAGCTTCTACAGAGAGTTTTCAGGTTTGATTTTGATCCGGCACCCACTTGCTCATCTCTCTAGCAAACCAGGACGGCTCGTATAAAGCCCTCCTCCAGCACTATATTTCGAAGGAATTGATTTTTTCCCCTCTGTCAGCATTTTTCATTGTCCAGCTCTCATGTCCATTCATAGTAACTGGGATTTTTGAATTTTCAATAGAAGAGTATGAAATTGTTTTGTTGTTGTTACATGCCATCAAGTCATCTCCGACTTACGGAAACCCTATTAATGAATGTTCTCCAAAATCTCCAGCTAATTATGGGAGGCTGTGGGGAAACCCAAAAGAATAGTCTAGGATGATGAATTTCACAAACAGCTTAATAAAAAGGATGAGAAGAGAATGCCTTTCCATTTGTTGTTACATGCTGTCAAGTCACCTCGGACTGATGGTGACCCCATGAATGAGGGACCTCCAACATGTCCTGTACTCAACAGCCCTGCTCAGCTCTTGCAAATCCAATCCTGTGGCTTCCTTGAGGGAGTCAATCCATCTCATATTTGACCTTCCTCTTCTCCTGCTGCCTTTCACCTTTCCCAGCATTATTGCCTTTTTCCGCGATAATCTTGCCTTCTCATGTTGCACCCAAAGCAGGACAGCTTCAATTTCAACATTTTTGCCTCCAGAGAGTGTGTGAGGCTGGATCTGATATCGGGCCCACTTGTTTGTCTTTCTGCTCTTCCAGGGTATCTGCATAGCTCTCCTCCAGCCCTACATTTCGAACAAATCAGTTTTTCTTTTTCTGTCAGAGTTTTCAAGGTATGTGAGATGTGAAGGGAGAGGTTTATCATTGCCACTCACATATCTCTTGATTTCCATAATTTGAACCCACGTCTCTCGGGTCCTCGTCCAGTCCTCCATCCTTCTACCCCATGTTGTTGTTTAGTCGTTTAGTCGTGTCCGACTCTTCGTGACCCCATGGACCAGAGCACACCAGGCCCTCCTGTCTTCCACTGCCTCCCGGAGTTGGGTCAAATTCATGTTGGTAGCTTCGATGACACTGTCCAACCATCTCGTCCTCTGTCGTCCCCTTCTCCTCTTGCCTTCACACTTTCCCAACATCAGGGTCTTTTCCAGGGAGTCTTCTCTTCTCATGAGATGGCCAAAGTATTGGAGCCTCAGCTTCAGGATCTGTCCTTCCAGTGAACACTCAGGGTTGGTTTCCTTCAAAATGGATAGGTTTGTTCTACTTGCAGTCCAAGGGACTCTCAAGAGTCTCCTCCAGCACCACAATGCCCCATACTAGTCCTCATAACAGGAACATGACTATCGTTTTTTAAATCCTGAAAACAAGAACGTGAATTCCATTTTTCTAAATAAATAAAAAATCTCCAACGCTGCAATTCCCTCCCCTTCCCACGGGGTGGCGCTTGCGGGTCGCTCGTTTTCTCCTCCGAAAGGCCGCCGGGCGGCCAGGCCCGGGGAATTGGGGCGGGGTTCGGAACGCTGGCGATCCCGTCCTCCCTTTGTGACGTCTCAAAGGTAGGCGGGGCCCATGCCATTGTGACGTGTCCGCGAGGGGGGCGTGGCTGCCGCCCCGAACGGCTACTTTTCCGCCGGCGGAGTGAGTGAGTGAGTGATTGATGGGTTCATTCATTCATAAAGGAGAAGCGGGACCAGAGACGCGGATTCCCCGCCTGCCGGGCTCCGAGATCCGCATTTATTTATTTGTTTTCCGCGGATTCTTCAGACGGCTCCTTCCGAGAGACGTCCTCCCAGGTAAGGAGCTCGTTTTCACCCTCCACTCGCCGGGAGGGTGGCGGCGGCGGCATCTCGCTTTCTCTTCTACCTGGGCCCTTGGGATGAGATGGCGCTGGGGGGGGGGGGCGGCGGCTTCGGTTGCCCATTAGGCATCACTGCCTTCTCGGATCGTTTGCTCCCCCCCCAGTCCCTCCAACGGGAGGAAACGTGCCTTTGGTCCGGCGCAGCCTGGTGGGGTGTTTTTTTTTTTTTTTTTTTCGCTTCTAGAGGTGGTCCCTTTGACATCTCGACTTCCTTTTTCCGTCCCAGCGGCGTGTCCTTTTTTATATTTCCGTCTCGGAAGGATGTTCCCGGGAAGGTCACAACTCTGGAAACGTCCCTTTTTTGGACTACAACTCCCCAAATCCCCCAGCCAGCGTTTTGTGGGAGATGTAGTAAAAAAAAAAAAGGAAGGTTTCCAAACATCTGCGGAAGATTATTTGCAGATACTTCTGTACTGGTAGGTACGTGGGCGCCTCTCTCTCTCTCTTACACACACACACACACACACACACACACATACACACCATTAGTTCTAGAGGGCCCTTCCTTTTCTTGTTTCTGTCATAAAAGGTATTTTTTTCTAAAAATCTTCTATACCTGCGGGATGGGATCCCTTTTGTTTTTACCTGGCGTGAGAGGCCCGTTTCCTGGTCATCATACTCCCAGACTATGGGCGATCCCAGGATTCTGCTTCCAACAAGCGAGCAGCTGTTCTTCTTGGGTGTTTGTAGGCCAGAGGAGAGGAAGGCCAGTGGGGGTCCTCTTCCTTTTGTCTTTGGGAGCTGGTCCTCGGGGTGATGGTGCCCCCCCCCCCCGAGCATGGAAGTTTCATTTAACTCAGGGATGTGGAAAGGACTCCCTGTAAGATACCAGCTTCTATGATCCTTACTGTTTAAGGCTGATGGAGATGAAGGAAGGATCACACAACACTTGTGTGATCCTTCCTTCCTTCTATCTTTCTCTTTTCCTTCCTTCCTTCCTTCCTTCCTTCCTTCCTTCCTTCCTTCCTTCCTTCCTTCCTTCCCCCTATCTTTAATCTTTCCTTCCTTCCTTCCTTCCTTCCTTCCTTCCTTCCTTCCTTCCTTCCTTCCTTCCTTCCCCCTATCTTTAATCTTTCCTTCCTTCCTTCCTTCCTTCCCCCTATCTTTAATCTTTCCTTCCTTCCTTCCTTCCTTCCTTCCTTCCTTCCTTCCTTCCTTCCTTCCTTCCTTCCTTCCTTCCTTCCCCCTATCTTTAATCTTTCCTTCCTTCCTTCCTTCCTTCCTTCCTTCCTTCCTTCCTTCCTTCCCCCTATCTTTAATCTTTCCTTCCTTCCTTCCTTCCTTCCTTCCTTCCCTCCCTCCCTCCCTCCCTCCCCTCCCTCCCTCCCTCCCTTCCTTCCTTCCTTCCTTCCTTCCTTCCTTCCTTCCTTCCTTCCTTCCTTCCTTCCTTCCTTCCTTCCTTCCTTCCTAACTCACCTTTGCCTATGTTATGGCACAACTGCTAAACCTAGCTGTGAAACAGGCAAATGGCGGTATTGGCTGCCTTGGTTTCCTTTCCCCCTCCACCCTCTGTTTCAGATTTTAAATTGCAGGCTCCTCAGGGCAGGGATCCATCCTCTTGTGCAAGACATGCAGATGGTACTTTATAAATAAATACAGTTTGGGGGGGAAATAATGGCATTTTACTCCATCTAATCCCTCCGAACTGATGATTATGAGTTATGCTGCACGAATGGGATGCATTGTCGCTTGGTGTGATGGGTCACTGGATAGCTCGGGGGTTTAGGGATCTGGCTGTAGAGCCGGAGGCTGGGAGTTTGTGCCTCTTGGGAGCAGAGCCAGCCTGGGTGGCCTTGGGCCAGCTGCACAGTCCCAGGGTGGCCCCAGAAGAAGAGAATGGGATACCACTTTTGAATATTCTCCACCTGGTTATAGCGGACTGGATAGCTCCGTGGAGAGGACCTGGCTGCGGATCCCGAGGTTGTGAGTTTGATTCCACCCTGGGCTTGCTGGAAAAAGAGCCAGCCTGGGTGGCCTTGGGCAAGCTGCATGGTGGTCCCAGGGCTACCCCCAGAAGAAGGGAAGGGCAAACCACTTCTGAGTCTTTTTTACTGGAAAACTCTGAAAAGGATTGCCGCAAGTCAGAATTGACTTGACGGCATGCTGTTGTTATTAATGGGTCACTGTTACTACTTTCACAGCCAGAAAGCTGTCAGACAGACTAAATTATCTCAGGGTTACTGGTAACTTCAAGGTGGTGTTAGGTCTTGAATTCAGGTCTTTCAGAGCAAAGTCCAATTATGTTTGCACAGGCAGAATCTTGTTTAGCAAATGAGCCTTGATTCCCCCCCCTTTTTTTTTTCCAGGTAGGCATATCTTACTAAAAGGATTAACTATTCTGATTGTTCTGAAACAGTGTTACCAACTATTTTTCTGGCAGGGCTCCTATGCACTTAGAAGCTTCATGGCAGGAGGGAAGTGACTATTCCAAGCTATCCTTTTAGATGTGGCAAGCCGTAAATAAATTGAGCTAAAACAACTCAACCAGAGCCATCCTAACATGAGAAGACGGCACTCGCTGGAAAAGCCACGTATGCTAGGACAAGTGACAGGCAGCAAGAAAAGAGGAAGACGGAACATGTGAGAGGTTGAGTCAATAAAAGAGACCACTGTCTTGAGTTTGAAAGACCTGAGCAGGGCTGCTAAATATGGCACCTTTGGGTGGTCGGTAATTTGTAGGATCGCCATATGACAGAGACAACTTGGCAGCCTGTAACAACAATA
Source organism: Intellagama lesueurii (assembly GCA_037013535.1). Taxonomy (NCBI): domain Eukaryota; kingdom Metazoa; phylum Chordata; class Lepidosauria; order Squamata; family Agamidae; genus Intellagama; species Intellagama lesueurii. Next base: position 3,838,192 of record JBAJHW010000003.1, on the reverse strand, counting down.
AATATAAATTGATGAAATCAGTCGTTTGAGAATAAACATTTTCCTTATCGCTGTAGCAGTACGTAGAGAGCAGGGATTTCCCGGTTTTGTTTCTCCTTGTGACATAGTTATTAAGCTCTGGAGCCTTATCGGGAGAGAAAAGTTGGCAACGTGACAGCAAGTTGTCGACGTTTGCTTTTTGGTATTTGGGGTTGAATTTTGCTGAGGCGGCTTCATATTTTTAGCAACAAGCGGGAGGGAGCTGCTTGGTGTGTGCTTAAGTGACAGAACCAGCCTGTGAACGGCCAAAACCGGGCGACCACCGTGCAGAATAGCCACCTTCGAAGGCAGAGAAGAGGCTCGAGGACCGCTTTTAAGAACTGCAGGGGGACGGGACTTTCAGCAAATGACGCTCGTCCCCCAAGAGCCGGGAAAAACGGCAGCTTCCCAAATTCCCTCTTAAAAGTTGTACCAAAGTCAAAAAGTTCACCGTCAGCACTTCCGGCCAACGTAAAGCCAGAATGCAATTAGAAACAATTAAAAATTAACTATAGCATGTAGGAGAAAATTACTTTTCAGTTTGGAATCCCTAGAAACACACATTCTGCCATGTTTTGAAGGGCCCCCCAGTACTCCTGCCTCCCATACATGCCAAAATTTCAAGTATCTTATGTATATTTGGTGGGTGAACACTGACCCCTGGATCTCCAGATATTGCCAATGTGTATTTTAAACAGCCAAGGAGATACTGGCAGTTTAATGCCACCAGAAACTGAGGTTGCTTTCTTGAGGTTCTCTCTGTCTTCCCTGGAGATGCTTCCAGGATTTGAACCCGGGGCCCTCTAAAGGAGAGCTCTTTCACAGAGCTGACATCCTGCAATCAGGTACATCTAAAGAGGATGTCTATAGAAAGGTTGCATGTCCTTGGCCCTCCAGGTGTTCTGAAGTCCCAGCTATTCTGGCTAGCAGCGAGGGATCATGGGAGTTGTAGTCCGAAGCCTCTGCAAAAGGTTGCCCCTTCCGGCTACAGATACAGTAGCCACAGCTTCATGCAGGGTAGAAACCGAGCAGCCTTCTGGCTGTCGTCACACATAGATGATCGTTCACGAACCCTTACGACAACCCTGCAAAGAGGGTCAGTACCATCGTCCCGGTATGGTTGATTTGGGGATGAAGGAGGCCCAGAGTGAGTGGCTTGCCTAGGGAGATCCCAGAAGAGGCAGACTCAGCATGTCAGCCAAGGGAAGACCCCATCACCCTACAAATCCCATCACCCTGCCAGTGATGGGATTCGTGGTTCAACACACTGGGAGCTGCACCAGGCTGGGAAAAGGCCCACATAAACTGAAGGGACGGATGGGGCAACGCCAGTCCCAAAGGATCTGGCCCTTAGTTTAACCCTTCCCTCCCCAGCCTGCCTAATGGGGAGGCATCTTACAATCCTCCTTTAAAGCCCGAGACACAATGGTCACAATCCTGTTCCTATCCATGCCTCTCATAAAGGGGGTGTGTGGGTGTGTGAACCACATCTCAAAATGGCAATCAACACCCACTCGTTCCCCCATGCAGGTCTCTTGTAGGGCCAGAGTGAGCTCAGGTTGGAGAACATGTGGCTCCTCCAGATGTTGCTGAACTACAATGCCCATCAGCCCCAACCAGCATAGCAATGCTGAGGGATGAATGAGTGTTGCCATCCAACAACGTCTGAAGGCCTGTCTGTTCTCCATACAGAATAAACCATGGTGAGGTAGGAGCTGAGATGAACGTCAGACTGCGTTTGGAGAGAAGAGAGGATCACTTCACCTATAGGGACAAAACAGGGTTTGGCACTATGGGAAACCCCAAACTCATGTGCACCCTTTCCCCCCTGACTTAAGCCCAACATATTGCTTCTTTTTATTATGATTATTGCAAGCCATAGTTTGCTGCTACTTCCGAACCAGCAAACTGGGTTCCCACTCATCTTGGAAACCAGGATGAGAAACGGAAACCCAGCCCAGCTCCGAAAAAGTCGACAAGCAAAAGCCGCTGGTTCGTGTGAAACAGGGGGGCTGGCTACCCTTTCCCCCAGAAAAGGGAGGAGCAAGTTAAGCAGGGTTGTGGGAGGAGAGAAGGGAGAGAAAGAAGGGGAAGTATAGTCTCCAGAACAGTGGTTCCCAGCCTTGGAATGTTCTTAGACTGCAATTCCCAGAAGCCTTTTCGCCACCAGCTGTGCTGGCCAGGATTTCTGGGAATTGTAGTCCAAGAACCTCTGGGGACCCAAGGTTGGGAAGCACGGCTCTAGAGGTACGCAGATTTGTGTCTTTGAACTACAACTCCCAGAATTCCCCAGGTTAGACAGCCTCCACTGAGCTCCACCAGACAACACAAAAATTTACGTTTGGGATTTCAGGTGAATTATGTACCCCCTTTTCTTCACCTCTCTTTTCAACACACCTTACAATGTATGTTTTTGGCTGGCGTCAACATGAGCCACACAATCCCACATGTGTTCAGTCAAGACTAAATCCCACTATGTTCTACGGGAGATACTTAGAGCTTGGGAAAAAATTACAGATGTTCCCAAAATCCGCACTGACCATGCTGGGCGGGGTGTGTGTGTGTGTGTCAACATGTCCCCCATAAGCCACAAAGATACTTTTTGTGTCAAAAGCATGAGGGGTGTTGGCATCCCTCGGACTACTAGCAGGTCCTTATTTGGGCCTTCCTTCCAAACTGGCTTATTCAGGTTCAATATGGTGCTCTCTGCCCTCGCTCTGTACTGGCTTCATGGCATCCTTCTCTAGTTATGTCTAATTGGCTACAGGCTGATATGGACGCATCAGGAAGCGTTGACTGCCTGGGTCTGACTTTGAAGGGGGAGATCTAAAGACCGCCGTGAAGTAATAGAGAGAACCTTTTTTCCCAGTCAACATGGCTGGCCAGCACGTTAAAATCAACTTTGTTTGGGTTGTGTAAAAGCCGACACTGGGCCTGTTGGCATGAAAGCTTCCCGACTACCTGCTCGGGTGGCACCAAGCTGTGGATAAACCAGAACCTCAGTGGATGCCAGCTAACCAGGTCTGGTGCATCTCCTACAGCCACCTATCTGTGTGTCTGGATGCACATTGTTGATCGTTTTCTTACTCTAAAGAACAGCCGTGGTGCAAACGAAGGCTTACTTCTGTGGGGACTAAAAATTACATTGTTCCGCATTTGAGATAGAAAATGGGTGTTTCTCCACTCCACACACACAAATAATTATTTCTTTTATGCTTCATGCCTGTCCCACTTCTGGTGGGGGAGGGCAGACAAAGAAGGAAACTAGATTTTTCTGCAAGAATATTACTTCAATCTGCAAGTCCTTAGAAACGTTTTACAGCTTTCCTGACTTGAAATAGGGCAGGGTTCCAACTGTGTGGGGGACTGCATGTCTCTCTGTTCCTTTCACAACCATTTCCAATTCCTGTAAAATACACAGCCTCTTGGCGGATGTTGAGAAAGGAGTAAGACCATCCACATTTCAACTCCCTCCTCAAACTGGCCTGTCAGGTACTGCTTTTTGCCCTCACTCTGTACTGGCTTCTGCCCACACTCTGTACTGGCTTCTGCCCTCACTCTGTACTGGCATCACAACATCCTTACCTACTCATATGGGATTGGCTATAATTCCATTGGCATGTTGCATGTATTGTGTGACCCCCTAGCTGTGAGACATCAGTAGGGGAGTGGTAGGGGTACCACTAAAGCAGCTGTGGGGTGCATCTGCTGCAAACAGTTGAGTGAATGGGCTTTTCATGCAACAGGAGCAGCCCCCTTCCCCAATACTTTTCCAGATTTTGCAAGCCAGTATTCATTGCCTCCTGAACATGGTTTGCATTGCACAACTGGAACACTGATCCAGTGGGTCATCGACTCTGTTTTCAAGACCCAATGGCTGAAATTCTATTGCTTAGGTTGCAACTAGAGTAGGCCCATTGAATCAGTGGGGTATTTTGTGACTCAGCTCCTCCGTAAGTTCCATTGATTCAGTGGGTTTACTTTAGTTGTGACTTGCTATGCTAAGCAACAGGATTTTGATCAGTGATTCTTAACTTTTCTCCCTCCAGATGTTTGGGGCTTCAGTTTCCCGGATGCTGGGCTAGCCAGAGCTTCTGGAAATTGAAGTTTATAACATCTGGAGGACTGGAGGTTGAGAAGCTAGACTGGAATTCTGTGTGCACCCACCTGAACACAATGAGGCTTGAAGGACTGTGGAAGCAGGTGTTACAGGTAAGGAAAGGAGGAAGGGAGGTGTGCAATTTTTGGAAGCCGAGGACTCAGGCTAAGCATTCTGTGTAGGAAAAGACGATGCCTCAAACGGCCACGATGCGACAGAGACATCTCCCCGAAATATCGTTCTCCAGACAAGAGAAATAACACCTGTTTATTTCTTCATTCTACCGTTTTGCCAGCCTGGCATGTGTGTGTGTCCATTGAGTCAGTGCTGAGTTGGAGTGGGGTGAGGGTAGCTGAGATGATGGGATGTCAGTAAGAAACACTTCTGTGAAGTGGCTTTGGAAAGAATATGTCGTTCTGCAAGGTCAGAAATTATAGGGTGCACCAAGTTTCTTGTCCTGGAAAAGTGTCTCTGAACGCCAGGAGGGAAACGGGTCACAGAGGACTCCTCACCCACCCGCAGAAAACACAGCTCCAATTATGCACTGGGGGAAAACACGCGAAGTCTTATCGTTGTGGTTGAAAAAGATCGCAAGATGGTGAAGAAGAAATGAGTTGATCTGCATATTTCAACTTACGGAGAGGGTGAAGATTGTGAGACGTATATCTTGTTTTTAAGGTTGTCGATCACTTGCAGCGAGCAAGAATTGACCTCTGCTCCTCCAGATTTCCATGCCTCAGGTCTCCCACTGGTTGACCTTCATGGCTGAAGGGTGTCCATATGACCACATATATTCATCCTTAGTGCCTGGGGGCCAGCAAGTCGCCCACCCCAACCTGGATTTCGTGCAGAGTCCAGCTGTAAAACTGGGTACTAATGCAAGACTATAATGATGACCTCTTTTCACCAAGATGGTAAACAGCTGTCAAACTGCAACTGTGTGACAATGACTCCCATCATCCCCAAAAGTCATGATGGGAGTTATAGTCCAGGGCTTCTCAAGGGCACCTGGCTGGGGAAGAAAAAAGCTGTTCATTTTGGAGTTACTGCAACCTTGCATGCAGCCTCTAGTAGGTTTGGCTGGGAGGGACCTTTCTGGGTTGGGGTGACTGTCAATCTCTCCAGCACTAGCCAATTGTTCCTTCCCTGTCTCTGATTCAAAGAGAGCTCCACCTCTCTGCTCAGTGCTTTTCCCCTCTCTCTTTGATCTATTGGAATTACTTGGGAGTCTATTTAAAGTCAAGCAGTGAGTCTGTTGAAGCCTGTTGCTCAAAGCAGTCACATTTGTTGGCTTGCTATCGCTGTTCCCTGTAAGAAAATGAAATATTTTATTCTTTTTAGAATTAATGTCTCAGAGCGAGTCATTGAGACTGTAATGAGAAAAGGGGTTGAACTAAATAGGAGAACTTGAAGCTATTCTGCTCAGTCCATTAACTATCGATGTACATGGAAGTTGATGTGGTGTAGTGGACTATGACTCAAGATACCTTGGTTCAAATTTCTCCTCGGCCATGGAAACTATTTTGGGGAGGGGGGTTGGCACTGGTAAATCCGCTCCTTGGACATACACTTTGAAAACTTGGTTAGGTTCACCATACATCAGATGCACCTTGACAGCACGTAACCCACATACATAATGGCTCTAGTCCTCTTTGAGGTGCTGAATGGAGCATGAATAATGCTTAGAAAGCCTGCAGCAATTTCCTAGGAGCCGCCAACGCTGCCTTCCTTTGAGCAAGAGATATGCACTCCCTGGCATTCGTTCAGGGTTCTCCTTCATTAAATCTCCTCTTTGCATTTCATTATCCTGTTACATTGGGTAACAAAGGCTGCATTAAAATTGGCCCTGTGGTTTTACAATAAAGGCCGCCGCAATCAGGCTGTTGTGAAAGACTTGGTGAGCCTGTGTCAAAGGCTTGCATGGCAGACCTGCAGCAGTGACGGGTTTTTAGAGAAACCGGCCTGCTAGGAAGCATGTGGACTACAGCCTTGAGTATCGCTAGTGTGTCAGAGGGAGGCCCCACCTGTTTGGCGGGAATAAGAGGCTGTGTCTTAATCCTTTCTCAGCAGCAAACAGCCAAATTCCCCCTTGGTAGTGTGAAACTGTTTTTTTTTATCGCTTCTGGCCAAAGGCTACAGGTTATCGGAGTAACCTCACAAAGAACCACCAGAGAGAGGCACAGCTTTAAAAAGTTACTTTTTTTGCTCTACAGGAGATCAGACATGGCCATATTGACCGAGAGACTTGGGTAGCTCTTTCCAAAAAAAAAAAAAAAGTCGGATGGGGACAAGAAACCCACCCCAGCCTATGAAGCCACACGGGCTGTTTGATTCCAGAGATGAAATACTTCCTGATCCCATGGCTTTGCAAACGCCACCTTGCAAGGATCACCCTCTGCTGAGCATTTCAGAAAACCTCTGATTTCATTTTCCTTACCATTTCTCTGTTCAGGCCATGGGGATGGGTGGGAGAATAAGGGGGGGGGGGGGGCGTTGTATTCTGAAAGATCGAGAGCCGTGGTTCCCAACCTGGGGTCCCCAGATGTTCATGGACTCCAATTCCCAGAAGCCTTCGCCATGAACTGTGCTGGCCAGGTTTTCTGGGAGTTGTAGCACACCAAGGTTGGGAACCAGCGATCTAGACTCACGTCCCTAACCCAGAACTCTCTAGAAAAGCCATGGTGCGCTCTCTCTTCCGTTCCTCCAGATATCGCGGGACTCTAGCTCCCGAAAGGCTCAGCCAGCCGAGCCAAGCACCAGGGGACTCTGGGAGCTGAAGCCCAAAACATCTGGAAGGCCAGAGAGGGAGCATCTGTTCTCCAAAGGGTGAAGCATAAAGAAGGATTAATGTAATCGGCGGTTTAATTTTTAAGAGAGCGAACAGCTTTCTCCAATCTAAACAGAACCAGGGGGTTGCAGGAGAAACTTGCAACTTAGCGCTAATCTCCTCTCTTGGTTTATCTGCATTGCAGCAGCCGCCGTGGCTGCTGTGTCTGCCTTCATCTCTCCAGCCACTCTTAGGATAACGCGTGTGCAGTTTGAGGTCACTCGCTTCTCCTTGAAGGAGGTCCTGTCTGGGCATCCGGAGACAAGGGTTTTGCTTTGTGTTGTTTTTCTGCGCAGCTCCGCTCCAGACACCTTCCGTTTTAGAGAAATGGCTAAGGATGCTGAAAGGGGGGGATTTGGGAAGTTCAAAGTAAAACAACAACAGGAACTTTTTCAAATTAACTCGCCTTGTTTGGCATTTTGGGGCCGGGGACCGGCGTTTTGCAAAATCTGCTGCAACCATTTTATTTATTTATTTGCTACGCATCAATGCAGCTGCCTGGATTTGGCACCTCTTTGTGGTTCAGCAATACAAATGGAGACTCTCGTGACGAGGGTCCTCACTTCCAGATTTACTACTAGACCACCGAGTCGAAGGTAGACTGCCACCAGACCTGGAGGCTTTATGAGGGGCCCCCTCCTCTTCCACCATAACGCTGTCTGATCTCCTTTAGACAATATAGCAATCTTAAGCCAAGGGCAGTTATTTGTGTTATTTGTATTTCATGAGCTATCTGATTCCCAGTAAACCTCATTTGTGGGGGAAAGTGTTTCTCCTGCATTTCCTGCTAATCAGTTCCTTTGTATGACTCCCATGTTTTTATAGAGGGGGGGGGGGGAAAAGCCCTCCACAATTTTATAGCTCAGTGGTTTAGGTCTCCGGCTGTGGAACCAGAAGGTTGGGAGTTCGATTCCCCCCACTGGGCCTCCTTGAGAGGGGCTGGACTAGATGATCCAGAGGGTCCCTTCCAGCTCTGTGGTTCTAAGATTATTATTGTAGCGCCCTCTCCTGGAGGGAAAGGGGACAGCTTCCCGAGACTTACGAGCTACACAGCTTCCTCTGAGACCTTGGGTCTACTTGTGTTCCCCCTGACTTTCCCCCCCCTCATTTTTTTTTCACTTGAAAAGGCACATTGTGATCTCTCTAGCGGGGGGTCCTGGTGAGGTACAGTGGGGGGGCTGCTGTTCACCCCCCCCCCGCTCTCTTGTGTCCTCCCTTAGAACTACCTTTTCCAAATCGGAATTTGCAGCTGAATTTGAACACGGGTTCAGATCCGGTCCTGTACAGCTTTCCAACCTTCTTCTTAGCAAAAACTGGCTGACCTGCTTGGTCTCCCGGTGCCCTTGATATGTCGAGAGACCTGTCTCGTTTTGCCTTGCTCTCCAAGGGACGTGGTCCTTCTCCTTGTCTCCCCCTCTTCCAGCCTTGCCTGCTGCAGAATTGTAATTGCTGCTGTCGAGACCTGCAAGCCGTCCAAATTATGGTCTGTCGTATGTTGCTTTTGGGCTCCTGCAATTTTCCGGTTTTGTTTGGTGTGGGGGCTGGCGTGTCTCATTTCCTCCGGGAGACAAATGGATAAATGAATAGGTGAAACCAGGTGGGCGGATGTATTCCTTCCTGAGCTCTTGATTCCTGCTGTCGGTCTTGGCTAAGATATTCAGGATCAGAGAGGATTTTGACCTGGAAGGATGCTTCTTCTCCATCCAGACTGAGGTCTCCTTACCCTCAAAGTCTCTACACGAAGCTGTGGCTTACACCTGAGCCCCTGGTTTCCAGAATAGCCCACTGGTCAAGACTGGGTGCCCAAATGTTAAGTAAATTGTTATTTGTTGGTGCATATACTGTACCTTTTTCAAAGTAAGTGACTGACAGTATGGCTTGTATTGCCCAGATTTTCCCTAAGATTCTTCTCCTTCTTCTCCTTCTTCTTCTTCTTCATCATCATCATCATCACGTGTTGTTAAGTCAGTTCTGAATTTTCAGGGTTTTCCAGGTAGAGAGTACTCAGTAGTGGTTTACATTCCCTACTTTTGCAGGCTTCCTGGGACGGTGTGCAGCTTGCCCAAGGCCACCCAGGCTGGCTCTTCTTCTTAGAGGCACAGTCATGCTAATAGTTTAAGCCCTGACTACGTGATGGCGCTGCGGGTTAAACCGCAGAAGCCTCTGTGCTGCAAGGTCAGAAGACCAGTGGTCGTAAGATCGAATCCACACAATGGAGGGAGCGCCCGTTGCTTGTCCCAGCTCCTGCCAACCTACCAGTTCAGAAGCATGTAAAAATGCGAGTCGATAAATAGGGACCACCTCGGTGGGAAGGTCACGGCGTTCCGTGTCTAGTCACGCTGGCCACGTGACCACAGAAACTGTCTAAGGACAAACGCTGACTCTACGGCTTGGAAATGGGGATGAGCACCGCGCCCTAGAGTTGGACACGACTGGACTAAATGTCAAGGGGAACCTTTACCTTACTTTGATGAAACTAAGCCTGGTTCTCCGGCTGAAACACATTTCCCCTCCTTGCCATACCTGCTCTTTCCTTCATTCCTCCCCAGACTGGGAAGAGACCTAGCATTAAGCTGTCTTTGGGAAATCTAGTCATGTCCCAGTCTGGAGGGACTTCCAGACATACTGGGGTGGGGTGGGGTGGGGTGGGGTGGGTGGGCAGGATGCGGAGGAGGGGGTTGTCAGAGGAAGCCCTGTAATTACACCAAGCATTGGTTTGATCCTGCACAAACCACAACAGGAAATAGCACCTGCTGATAACAGAAAACTTTTTTATAAGAAGTCACTCTGAGATTGATGGGTCTTTATTTTGCTCTTGATCCGGGAGGCACACACCTGTCAGTTCCGCTTTTCTTCCACATTTTACTTAGAAGCAGAGAATCCTAGAATAATTGAGCTGGAAAGCCATCAAGTCCAACCCCCTGCTCAAGGCAGGAATCCAAATCAAAGCAGATCTGCCAGGGGTGGACTTAAGTTTCTCTTGAGTGCTTCCAGCCTTGGAGCGCTCACCCCCTCCCGAGGTCACGGGTTCCATTGTCGTACTGCTCTAACAGTTAAGAAGTTTTTCATAAATCTAGTCAAACGGCTGAAGAACTTTTTGACTTGAATGTCTGTTGCCTGCTTCCCCTGTGTTCACCATCTCTTGATTCTGAACGCTTCGGAAAGACTTGTAAGCAGTGATTTTTAAACAGAAATCTGTAATCCCTAATTTTAAATAGCCAGTTTTTGATTGATACAATTAGCGATTCTAGGATTGTAATTTTAAATATTTGTAATCTGCTATTTTAATACTGTCTCAAGCTTGGCTGTTAAACTGATCTAAGCTTTAGTGAGGAATGGCAGGGTATAAATCACACAACTGAATAATAATAAAGTAATAAATCAATATGTTGGTGAGTGAACGCATATACACACCCACCCCTCCAAACTTCTGGTCGAAACCAAAATCACACGTTTCCCTTTTGATTCGGTTTCCTCTTGCCTTATTTAAATTTTTATGTTCATTTGCTGGTAGTTGGTTGTTGTTATTGTCGTCATACTAGAGTAGTCCGTTCCTGAGATGAAGATTTTCTGCAAGATTGAATCAATAACTCCTGTTGCTCTGAGTGTGTCCTGAGGTTGCCAGCTGGAGTGAGAATTTGGTCACATATGTGAGAAATCTTGGTCTTTAAATGTGCACGAATTCTAGCCTGTTGTTCTTTCCTCTTCCAGAACGTTCTGGGAGATATAGCATGATTCCATCACTGTTTTTATGCTCATGACAACCCAGCGAGGTTGGTTGGAGGCAACATGGGATGAGTCCCCAAGGTCTTCTGTCTATTCTCTAACAACAGAGTTGACCAAGGAGGAAGGCTTTAAGGTCGACCCTCCTGGGTGGGTCTCCATCTCTTGATGGAGGTCCCGTTCTTGGCTCGCCTGTTCCCTCCCAACCATGCCTCGTGGACTAGTGACAAAATTACCTTCAAACCAGAGCCTGTTCCCAACACGAGAAACTTGGATGTCTCTCCGTGTGTGCATAGTTTATGCAAATCTTGAAGATCCCAGAAGTGCATTTCCTAGTGGAAAACTGGGCGTTACATTCCTGCTCTCAGGCCATTTATTTCCCTTCGATTAAATAGTCCCTGGCTTTTAAACTTGAAATAGGCGGATGATACGTTCACTTCTGTGGCTGGCTGCTCGCCAAGGCCTTCAGTCTGATTTTATTTTTAATGTGCTTTAAAATGCTGTTAGCGACCTCGGGAGAGTGAGGTGTGAGACTGAAATATTTCACTGAATAAAATAAGACAGGGAGCTAAGTGGGGAGAGAAGAGGGGAAGGCGGATGGGAAAAGAAGGTCAGGGAAAAGCAGCCCAGAATGGAGCAGGAAGCTTCCGGCCCTCCAGATGTTTTGGACTCTAACACCCATCATCCCCCCCCCCCAGAATGGCTGATGGAAAAAAATTATGGGAGTTGGAATCCAAAACATCTGGACATCAGCTCTATTTGGACAGAAACTGGGGCGTTTATAGTCTTTTCATCAGCCTTGCACAACCCAGTCCCTCCAGTTGTGATGGACTGCATTTCCCAGCATCCTCAGACATCATGGCCCGTGTGGTCAGCAGCTACAGGAGTGGAAGTCCAGCTGATCTGGGAGTGCTTGTTTTAGGAAAGGCTGCTTCATCGTCCAGTCCAGAAAGCTTGAGATTAGCTCACATAATTTCTGCATTTTATTTCTTTTGAAAGGGAGCCTTCAGTGGTGTTGCAATGATTTTGAGCCTGGCTTCCCTGCCCCGCCTCCTCCGGGCACTGCCCATGAGTGGGTGCCCGCTAGAGGAGGCGGGGCTTAGAAGCACCAAACGCCTGTTCAGCTGAGAAACGAACCAGCACGAAGCGCCAAACTGGCGGTTCGTGCCCATCTCTACTGGAGAGCAAGGGGTGAAATTTGCTGGCCCATATCAGGCAAAAAGATGTCTCGGGCCAGTCCTGGGGTGCTACTGTTCAGCTCTCATGTCTGCCTTCGGAGTTTCCAAAAGCCGGCCAGTTGCGCACTATGGGAAGTAGGAACCTGGACAATACAGCCAGCTCTTTTGTGTTTGTGCCCCCGACAACATTCAATGAGTGCCTGGAAATGCCCCCCCCCCCCCCGGTGCCTCGTGGCTGATTCTGGCCACTCTCTAAACTACAGACAAAGAACAAAGCAAGACAAAAACATGGCCCCACCTTAAAGACGAACGGCTATATTTTAATGTGAGCTTTCGTAGATCAACCCCACTTCCTCAGGCAGGTCCCCTGGTGTAATGGACCAAGCCACCAGAGTTCGTTATATCAACAGCATCGTTGACCCCAATGGCAAACTGGGTGAATTATGTCACATTTTGCCCTTGGTGATGATGACTTGTAGAACCCAGTGGGGTGTAGAGGACAGAGTGAGGGCATTGTCCACAAAAGCTCGCATTAAAAAAATATAAAAGTTAATCTTTAAGGGGTCACCACGGTTTTGTCTTTTTTTTTCCCCTTTTAATTTTATTTTCACCTATCATCCTGGCACAGATTAACACGGCTCCCGCTTCTACCACTACGGCATTCTTGTTTTCTTTCGGCGTACAATGCGGATCCTGACCTACTTGGGCCCGCTCCTGGTGGAAGAGGCTTTGTGTCCCGTGTTTGCTACCCTCAAAACGCCCCCCCCCCCACATTGCACACACGCGCACTCCCATGTTAGCATCTCTCCTTCGGTGTTTGCCTCAGCGACAACCCTATTGTTGCCGCAAAGATGCTTGGGGGGGGGGGAAGGCTAGCCCCTCTCCGTCCCTCCCTCTCAGCGAAGGAACAAAAGAAATCTGTGTGCAGGAGAACAATGAATATTATGGGTAACAGAGCAGTTGGGCGAGAGGCCAAACGCGGCGCAGTGAGAGCTTGTAGTAAATTCCAGAGGAATGTCCAGCTCACGTCTCTGTGCAGTGTTTTGCTGGCGACGTAGATATTTGCCGTTTCCCGATGTGCTTTTCGATGGCCTCTAATTTTCCTCATTTTTATTGATTCATCATGGCGTGTGTATCTTGCTTTTCCTTCCATGAGCCTAATGGTGAAGGTAGCTCTTCCCACTCACCTTCACCATTTCCTATGCACAACAAACAACCCTTTGAGGTAGGACAGGCTGGGAGAAAGCGCCTGGCTTCAGGTCACCCAGTTAGCTTCATAGGCCAGTAGGGGACCAGAACTTTCCCTTGTCCGGTCGGGCACCCTAACCACTACACCAGGCTGCCTAGGGAGGAGAGGGAGCGGCTGGATCTGATTTCTAGATTTAGGGAAATTTACTGTGAAATCCGCTTACAAAGGCTTAAGGGGGAGATTCAAGGACCTACTTTTAAGAGATATTTTCACCCACTGGGTGGTGGTTTAGAAGTCGAAGATTTGGGTGCAGTTTTGCCTCATGCAGTCTTGGAAAGACACAAAATATTATCATGGGTCCGAAACAGTAGCTTAGCGCAAATTCTGAATTACGTTGGCAGTTATGACATCTCTTTTCTCCCTCATTCCCTTGCTTTCATGAGTAGATGCTTGATCTGGTGCTTGTACATGCAGTGCCAAAGGCTGTTGTGAATGATGATGATCATCATTTATTGGGTCTTTGCTTTTGCCTCCCAAAAGGAAGCTCAAAGGGGCAAATGGCGCCTTCCCACAGAAACAAACAAACACCACCGGATTCAAAGTGGGGTTTTCTGTATCAAAACCGGGCATTCTGCTACCGAGCCCGTCTAAATAGGTCAGCTGGCCAGACCAGCTTTAATACTTCCATCGAACACACCCTATCCAGGAACTCTTAATAACAAGAAACCCATTTTAACTCTTAATCAGTACATGCAACTGATTTTACAGAGTTAGGAATGGCCTTGCAGCTCATGAAAAAAACTCTTAATTTGGACAACCTTTCATCCTGTTCTTCCCAAAGCAGCTATTTTCATGCCTGCTCCTCATACAGGCTTCCTCTTCGTTGGGTGCTCATATCCTGCTATTTGTCTCAGAGTTTTTCCCTTCAACGTTCATTCAAAGACTTGAAAGGCTGTCATGCAGAGGAGGGGGAGGATCTGTTCTCGATCATCCGAGAGTGCGGGACACGTCATCGTGGGCTCAAGCGACAGGAAGCCTGATTTTGGCTGAATATCAGGAAAAACTTCCTAACTGTTAGAGCAGTACAACAGTGGAACCGATGACTTTGAGAGGTGGTGAGCACTCCAACGATGGAGGCCTTCAAGGGAAAATTGGACAACCTTCTGTCGGATCTGCTTCGATTTGGATTCCTGCACTGAGCAAGGGGTTGGACTTGATGGTCTCAGAGGCCCCTTCTGATTCCCTGAATCTATATTTCTATGAAAGTTCAGGAAAATTCTTTCCTCCAGTCATTTGTGGGCTGCCTTCCTCCTACCCACCTTGTCAGCTGCCATTAAAAGGTTTCTCTTTATAAAGACACCCAGATTATTGACTCCCCATTTAGGGTTTTGGCCCCAGGACCCCATCCAATGAAATTGGGGCTGTAGCAAATTTGGGTGTGAACCTAACATCTTATTTCCTTATTCTGCTGTGGCCATGATCCCCCCCAATGCCAAACTCATCTTGAGTGTTTGAGAAAATTACTTTTTTGGACTATAGCTCCCAGAATCCTGTCATTGACTATACTGATTTTGGGAGCATCATGTGATCTGTAGTCGGAAAAGGTACCTTTCCTTTTTAAAAAAAAGTTATTAAAGAATATGAAGAACACATAAAAATTCAAAAATTAAAATTAAAAATGTATATATATACACAAAACAATTTAAGCCAGTGGTCCCCAACCTTGAGTCCCCAGATGTTCTTGGACTACAATTCCCAGAACTCCTGGCCAGCATAGCTCGTGGCGAAGGCTTCTGGGAGTTCCAGTCCAAGAACATCTGGGGGCCCAGACTTGGGAACCACTGACTTAAACTATTCAATTACACATCAGTGCGCCCCCTCCACTGGGACCATTCGAAGACAATTTGCATTTATTTCATTTACGATGCCCCATTATTGCATAGAATCTTTTGAAGATGTGCGACCCTTCCCTTCAATTAATACACAATCAATTAAAACTCCCCAAATATCTCTCGAAAATATTCTAATTTGTCAAATGATTTTTAACTTTGATATCACAACATATCATTAATAGCTACATTCCATACTTCCTTATACCAGTTATTTAACAGAAAATCATGCTTTAATTTGCATTTTTTGTTCTTGCTATAATTAATCTTGCTACTGATACTAAATTGGTTACCAGTTCTTTTATTATCCAATTCCCTTGTTCCTTATCAAATATTGATAACAATGATATTCTAGGACTTAACTCTACTTTTGACTTCAGTATTTTATTAATTTATTTAAAAACCAGCCTCCAAAATATCATTACTTTCTTATGTTCCCATCGCATACAGAGATGCGTACCAACATAATGATCACATCTCCAACATAGATTCGAACATTTGCTCTCCCTCAGTTCAGTTTTACCATGTTAAATACCATTTCCAAACGGGTTTGTAATAGTTTCTTTAATTCTTAGTGACATACATTTTATTTTTTCTTGTATTCCAAATGGTTTTCCATCCTTCGGTAACTTTTCCAAGCTCTGTCCATCCCCCCCCCCCCCACCCATGTTGGTTCTTCTCCCCGGTCCAGACCTTCCAGATTTCGATGTCTCTGATTTAACTCAGGCGGTTCCTACTGCGCCTTTGGGGTCCATGTGGGACTCATTGGGGCAGTACTAAAAATAGTTGGATCATTTTCTCCCTGGAAAGAGCCTCTTCTAAAGGACAGGAGAACTCTGATCTAGTGGCTCTTGATGGTCTCAACTGGTGTCACTGGGATGTCCCCCCCCCCCCCCCGACACCCTCTAGGTGTGTCTGGAATATAATTCCCCTTCTTTTCCACTCAGCGTAACACACCAGGCAGGGTAATTCAGTGTACCTGAAAGACTGGATGAGACCCTTCGATTGTGTTCATGCCATAACAAAAATGAGGTGTCTGTGGAATATAGTCTGGCATTGGTGATTCTCGGTAGCCGTTTTGGCGCCTAAGCAGCCATTCCTGTCTCCGATGAAATTAGATTAACTCTGTTGGATTCGATTCCATCTCGACTTACTGTTGCTTTTTTTCATGGGGCATATTTTACAGTATTTTTTGTTTGTTTGTTTGTTTAAATTTGTATACCTCTCCCCATTAGTGCCGAAGCGCTACTCTGGGCTGTTTAGAGTAATAAACAAACCAAACCAAAATGAAATGAAAACTATTTAAAAACAATTAAGCGATTAAAACCAGATGGTGCAAACTTTAGAACAACATCATAGGTTGATCCGCTGTGTGTGCTCCAGCCTCGAGTTTGGAAATAACGCGCTAGATCTAACATGCTGACGTTAAAAGGGTTCCTTTTCTGTTAACGGGGACAAGCCAACTTCTAAACAACCATGTTCTGAAAGTAACGGATGTTGTTGTCGGTGAGATTAGATCCGTGCCTCCTGTTTAATGCAAAAGGAACAACTTTAACATGAACATGTTACTTCTGTTGTAGGTAAAAGCAAAATAGAAATAAAAAGTTAAAAAAAAAAAGACAAAAACGCAGTGGCACCTTAAAGACTTTTATACTTTTTAATGGGAGCTTTCGTGGACAAGCCCACTTCTTCAGACATAACAGAAGGAGATGTCTGATGGAGTCAAATCTCTTTCTCTTATATCTGTCACCACATGTGTTTTTTTGTATTCTTTTACTTTTTTAAATTTCTATTTACTTTTTTTTTAATTTCTATTTTCCATTTGAGGCAGGATCTGTTCTCAATCATCCCAGAGTGCAGGACATGTCATAATGGGCTTAAGTGACATGAAGCCAGATTTCAGTTAAATATATATTTTTTAAAAAAACTTCCTAACTGTTAGAGCAGTATGACAATGGAACCCATGACTTCTAAAGGGGGTGAGAGTCTCCAACCCTGGAAGCATTCAAGATAAATTTAGACAACCAGCTGGCAAATATCCTTTGATTTGTATTCCTGCATCAAGCAGCGGGTTGGTCTTGATGGCCTTAGAGACCCCTTCCAACTTCACTAGTATATGATTCTGTCATTTTCTGTAACCTATGTTCGCCCTCCCTTTTTTGATCAGAGCTTGGAGGAGCTAATTTTTTCAGACGGTGGCTGTTCACTAACCAAGCTGGCCAAGGCATTCTGGAAATGGTAGCCTCCCCCCCCCCCCCCCCAAGAAGCTTGGTCACCCTCTTCTTTAGATGCCTTTAAAAGAAGGATTAGATAGATTACTGGAAGACAAAGCCCAACTGTCATGATAGGTACGTGATTTCTATTTTGGGAAAGTATTCCTGGATTCTCAGGCATTTGGTATTCCAATGAGCGAACCCTTAGCCGCTGGTCCATCTGTTTCCCTGCTCTTAGAAAACAGACTGGATGGACCTTATTTGCATTCAGCAAGATAATTCTCTTTTTATTGTCCACAGCTCTCTTAGGTAAATGTCCCTGGCACATTTTTTCCCAGGGTCCTGCACGTGCCTCTTCAGGTCTGTAGGTTCGTGGCAGGAAAATGGACAAAATCCAACTCCTCGGCTTTTGTTGGGCTGCAATTTCCAGCATAAATCACATTATCTCAGGCTAGAAGGTGGTGACAGGGAACCACATAATTATTCTTCTCATACTGCGAGAAGATGGCCTATTTTGCTGCCCTCTCGGCTAGAGAATACTTTTTTTTCCAGCAAATTGAACAAAATTGTGCTAAAGAGCACTATTAATGCAAATAACAGTATCGCACAAATAATCAGTTTGCAGAAAATGAGAATCATGGTTCTGTTGCATGGATTTTCCAGGGTCGGCGTGCTGTTGCTCCATGCTGTGGTGTGTATGTGTGTGCCTATTCTGTTTCTCATAGGAAAATGGGGGAAATTGTACACACACTATTTGCAGACGTTATTAAGGTCTAACACTCTCTTTTCTTGCTGTCACCTGGAGGGGAGGAAATCTTGGGCAGTTGAAAATCCCTCCTTGAGGTGACCCTCAAGCTAAGGTGGCCTCAATCCGTGAGAACCCAGAAGCCATTGAATATTCTTTTCCTCTCTGCTGACAAAGGTTGTTGGGAGATGCAATCTGTTGGAGTTTTTACAACCTCGCTTGCTGCCTGAAGTTTGTTTGACCTGGGAGGGACTTTTCTAGCCTGGGGTGACTGTCTTGATTACAGGAGTAAGGAGAAGCATGGTGAGTCGCTAGCCAGATATTACCTGATGGCAATACTCAACATTAACCCATTGTTCCTTCCAGCCTCTGAATTCAAAGACAGCCCTGCCTGTCTGCTGAGCTTTCCTTTTCCCTCTCTTTAGTCTGTGGGAGGTCAGTCTGTTTGTTAGTTTGCTGTTGATCTGTTCACAGCTGTAAGTAAAGAAAATGTTTTTTATTATTTCTCCTACAAATGTCTCAAGGGTGAGTTCTTGAGACTTTAAGTACCCGTTAATGAGAAAGGGGTGGACTATCTAGGGAACTTGAAGCTATTCTTTGTGAATCTCTGTTCTTCTACTGCATAGCGCAAAGGAATTTTACCAGAAATTCAAAACTCTGCAACGCCATCAACAGCTGGAGAGTGACAGTTAATGTCTGTCCTGAGATGGACCATTGATCATCAACCTCATGTCCACCAGATGTTTTGAACTACAAGGCCCAGTGAGGCTGATGGGACATGTTGTCAATTAGTGGTCCAGACTGAGGCTGGGCAAATCATTGCCTACAAGTCACATACAACATTTCTACCCTTTTTCTGTAGCTTACCAAACCTTCCTGCCCTCAGCAAGAGCAAAACCATGGACTTAATGGGATTTACAGAAGTGTGCACTTTTTACACAGTAGCTGATTTCATGGGTCTGCTCTCTAGCTGAGGCTAGCCGTAGGATATTGGTTGTTGGGTTTTACATTAAGATGCTAAACACACCCAGATTAGATAGTAATGAAGTCCAAGCAAATCTGATGCCCTCTTAATTCGCTCATAAATATGTTAAAAGCCCTGGGGCTTTAAAACTTTTATTCCTTTAGAAACGAAACCCCCTCTTTTCCTCAACTAGGTCTCTTTCCCAACGTCTTAGGTGCCTGATGCAAAGGGAGCGAGCATGCTGTGTATCTGTCTGAAGATTCCCCCCAAAGGTCCTGGGTTCAAATCCTACCACCCAGCCGTGAACCACACTGAGAGTATTGCTGCGTCTCTCAGCCTAACCATCCGTGGGACATGTGAGGGAGGAATGCGTGACCCATAAATTGAGCTTGAGCTCAAAAGTGGGATCTCAGTTAGGGTGCGGGTGGGGCCGAGAGGAGTGTTCTGGGTTCAAAATGCAATAGGCGTCTAGAGCCCCAGAGAGAGGCTATTTTCTCTCTTCTTCTTCCTTAAAGTTCAAACTACTTTTTCTTATAAAAGCTCTTCTCTTTGGCATATTGGAGTTTATTATCTCCTGTTGGGTAATTTAAGCCAGCTTGACAACCGGCTGTCTGTCTCTGCCTCACACATGTTCATGATTTCCCAGCAGAAATTATTAATCTCGTGATTTAGGGAAAGAGTCTGTTTTTACGCCTGTCCGTCTGTTGCCATGGCCCGTGGAGGGTCTGGGATGGATCTGTTGAAGACGGGTGCCAATTCAGAGCTGGCGGGAGGGAGGGGGAGAGGATTACCATCTTGGACTACAACTCCCAGAATCCCCTAGTGGGTGGAGAATTCTAGACGCTGGTAGGACAAAAGTAACCTTTCATGTTCTGGACTGGCTTTTCGGTAAGACCTTTTGAAGCCTTGCACATACTGGCTCAGGAGGATGGCTGTAACCGGCCATTGTGGGATTCAAAGATTGACGCCTCCACTATGAGGCATGGGTATTAATGAAAAGGAGAAGAAAGTGGTATGTCTTCTCCCACCCCCCAAAAAGGTTTGTGCTTTAACGACAAGGGAAGTGAATAGGGCTCAGAGGGTTTGCTGTTCATTTTCCTAACACTGACTCATAAAATAGACCACCCCTGTTTTTTCCCCATCAACTGGCACTTACAGTCTCAGTAACTAAAATATGTGTAAGAGAAAGAATAAAAGGTTTAATGACTTACAACTGAGCAAATCAAACTGGCAAACATGCCTTGCTTTCAGCAAAAGGCTTCAGCAAACTCCCTGCTTTCAATTGACTGAGAAGGAAAGAGACACAGAGCGGAGAGGCGGGGCTCTCTTCAGATTCCGAGGCAGGGAAGGAACAATTGGTTAGTGCTGGAGAGATTGGCAGTGGCTCCAGCCAAGAAAGGTCCCTCCCAGCCAAACCTACTAAAGGTTGGCTTTTGCAAGGTTGCAAAAACTCCAAGAAGTTACCCCTCAATGTTGGTACCTTTTAAGCTCTGGTGCTCTACCTTAGTTACAGCCCTGCTAAGGAGCTTGCTGGAACTTACATTTGTATGCAGAGCATAGGTTCAAGCCATAATGGCCTCATCCTATTAACCTTTGTGCAAAGTGTTTATTGTCGTAGATGAGCATAGAAGGACTGTTTGTTTCAGAGGCAGTCGTCCTCTGCTGATTGCTGGGGCGCAGCAGAGATGATGATGCGACCTCCATCATGCTTCCACTGCTCTCTTTTCAAGAAGGAGAAGGGTCTGTGTTACTGTTGTCGGAGCCAAGCGTCTGATGGCTTCTGTGAAATCTCACAGAAGGCTTTAAAAACTGTACTTTTTAAAAACACATTTATAATTACCGGCTGGTGGAACATTTTCTCGAGAAACAAAGCTGAATGTCCAGACTTCTCTTGCTGAGGGCTTTTAAGGTAATTTAAGGTGAACTAAGTATTCCTATTCGGAGTCTATCCAGTGCTTTAGAGGAGAATCATATTGATCTTCCGTTATAGCCGAAAAGGTGTAATGAGATCCATTTGGGTGCTGTGGCTATTTAAGACTACAGCACAAGAAAGAACAAGACCGGTTGAAAGAGGTTACCTCCGTGCGCCTGCTAGACGGAGCAGCTGGCCGAGGTTTACACAAGCTGCTGCTTGCATGCCGATGACAAAGATCCAGTGTGGCGTTGCCTGTCCCCCGGGGAAAAGCTTTGCCGCCTTCGGTCTACAAATACTCTGCATCGTGTGACCCTCCCCTGAACCACGAGGGTGCTTGGTTTCCTTCAGCGCTCTTCTTTTGCAAGCCTTTAGGAATTTCCTAACAAGCAAACGCGTCTTGGGGTGCCAAATATGTCTCGCTTCTGCAGTGTCCATTTTGACATGGCAGACAGAAGCACAGGCTAGCTCTCGGAAAAGGTGACTAATGGAAACTTTCTGTCAACCGCACGGGAGGGCTTTGAATCCCATCTCTCAAACTCAAGACAGAGGGGATTTCCTTTTTTTCCCCTTGCCTTTCTCTGGAAGACAGATGTGAAAATCTCTGTTAAGATTCGTGGCCTTTCTTAAAATCCCATCCCATCCTTGGTTCGTATCAGGCCATGACACACTTCTGCACGGAAATTTATGTGCATTTTTCATAAGCCATTCTTCTTGTTCCACCTTTCTGCACAAACTTTTACGGGGACGAAGACCTCACTTATGTGTATTTTCCCACCGGATGCATTTGTGGCTCTTTGCGTGTTTAAAATGCACACACGGCCGTACATAATTTCTCACAAGGCTTTTTTAAATGTGCAGACGTCTGAGACGAGGTTTGCTTTTTCTTGCAGGGGTGCACAAAATGGGCATAGCGTTGGTGAGAATCATGATCCCAGTGAATTTTTTTCCATCTAAAATGAAGGTTCACTGGGAAAACAGGCTGAAAGGAATGAAGGCTTACCTCTTAGGCTGAGTGGGTCACTCCAGCTCCTGTCCAGTGGCTCGAAAGGGTCATCACGGCCACATTTTGTCCTGAGCAGAGACTCAGGGGTGGAAGTCAAGTCTTTAGAGCCAATATAAGACACTACTCTTTACTTCAATCGTATTTTAAGCCTAAAGGAGTTGTCCTGTGGTGTCTCCGTGGGAGAAGGAAGAGAGGGGGAAACGAGAATTACTGTTGACTTTGGCATTCGTTCCATTGGCCACCCGGCCCTACCGGTTCCCAATGGGCGCCATCCATCACAGGCGATGCTCCCAAGCTGCACACTGAAGGCCCCTTATTGAAGCTTGTGGGTCTGGGTGGGAGACCTTATTTATCCCACAAGGGGGATGCTGAAAAGTAAGAAAAGCTCCAGTACAGGGGGGCCCAACCTTGAATCCCCAGATGTTCTTGGACTACAACTCCCAGAAATCCTGGCCAACACAGCTAGTGGCAAGGGCTTCTGGGAGTTTTTTAGTCCAAGAACATCTGTGGGCCCAGGGTTGGGAACCACTGCTCTAGTATGAGCCATGCAGAAAACCGCATTTGCAAATTTGCAAAATTTATTCATCCTCTAAAGAGGAGTGGGGCAAGCCTCTGAACCTCAGGCAGGGAAGGTTATTACTTCATTCTGTTTACATCCTGCTCTCTTTCCACTATAGGAAATGTCACAGATGGTGGCAGACAGAGAGTTAAACAAGCATCCGTTTTTTTGTTAGGCTTCATTTCCTTTTTTTTTTTTAACTGGATTCACTCTTTTTTATGCTGCCAGACTACACCTTCTATTATGGTGGAAGGGAAGCAGGAAGTAAACAAAATGAAGTCATAAAATTCCCAGCTTGAAGACCACCTCATTGTCCCACACTTCTTTCTTGGTCAAACAGGCTTTGCAGGTTTTATGTTCTCCGCCCAGCTCATAGTAGAATCCTGCTTACATTCGCTCTCCCCCTCATATCTTACGGGCCTATTATTTATTTATTTATTTATTTATTTATTTATTCATTTATTTATTTAACTTATATGCCGCCCACACTACCCAAAGGTCTCTGGGCGGCTTACAGCAATTTAACTACAGTAAAAATAAGATAAAACAATTAAAATACAATTAAAATATATACTCTAAAAGTTGCCATCAGGACCCACAGTTGATATTATTTCAATTAAAAGCCTTCTGGAACAGGAAGGTTTTGACCTGGTGCCGAAACATCATCAGCGTATGATGTATGTGATGTGCTGCTAAGTTGCATCTAACTTTTAGATTAGGCATTCTTCAGTCTCGAGAGACTATGGTAACGTGCTCTGAATGGAGGACTTGGAACAGCATCTAGTCTGGCTGAGAAGGCCAATTCGAGAGTGACCATCCCTTCCACCCTGGAGATAAATACAATACTGTCCCCTGTCCAGCTCCCTGATTTGGCTGGTTTCGGGACTGCCTCTTCGCCTCTGCCTGCTGGACAAGGGTCTCATCAAATTGGGAGAGGCCATGATGCACCGCCTGCCTCCAGGCTGAGCGCTCAGAGGTCAAAGTTTCCCATCTGTTGAGGTCCATTCCTAAGGCCTTCAGATCCCGCTGGCAGATCTCCTTGGATCGCAGCTGTGGTCTCCCTCTGGGGCGATTTCCCTGCACTAATTCTCCATACAGGAGATCTTTTGGAATCCGACCGTCAGCCATTCTCACGACATGCCCAAGCCAACGTAGACGTCGCTGTTTCAGTAATGTATACATGCTAAAAATTCCAGCTCATTTTAGGACTACTCTATTTGGAACTTTGTCCTGCCAGGTGATACCAAAAATGCGTCGGAGGCAACGCATATGGACCGTGTTCAGCTTCCTCTCCTGCCGTGCACAAAGGGTCCAGGACTCACTGCAGGACAGGAGTGTGCTCAGGACACAGGCTCTATAGACCTGGATCTTGGTCTATGCCGTCAGCTTCTTATTGAGCCATACTCTCTTTGTGGGTCTAGAGAACATGGTAGCTGCTCTGCTTTGCACCCACCCTTGCTTTAAACTCCCCAGGCAATTCCTGTGTTTATTTTTTGCATTCCCTTTTCTCTCCTAAAAACAGCCAGCTCCAGCCCTCTTTAAACACCACAGCCACAGAAATATTTACAAACAGTGCTCCTTGTTAGTATTTATGGCTTGACGTGCTAGAAACCTATGCAGAGTTGACTTAGCTAACCTCTTGGTGTTTCTGAGCGTTTCAAATTTTTTTTGCAAAGGGAAAGAAAAGGGGGTCAAGCTTCAAGCTAGCTAAAAATAGAAGTTTCCCCCACGGGCTTTTGGAAACAGACTAAGCTCTGATTGATTGGTTTATTTTTTACTCAAAAGTGTAACGCAGTGGCCATCCATGCACATAGCCCATTTGGAAGGATGGGTCCCTTGGGTTGAGTCCTGCCAGCTTCCCTCTGGGCCAGCGGTGATCAATTCATGCCTCTCCAGAACTGGTTGGGATGCAGGTCACATCAGGCCTAGCAGATGTTGAAGAAGGTTGGGAGCTGTCCTTCAGCAACATCTGGAAAGCCACAACATGCTCGTCCTTTCTCAAGACCCAGCTTTCCAAATGGGTGAGTCAGGACAGAGCAAAGCTGGGAAGACGTTGTTTTTTGGGAAAAACATCTCCCAGAATTCTGGCAGCCAGGGCTTGGCTTCCAGTCATTCTTGGAAGTGAACATGGTGGGCCACGGTGGCTCTGCGTGGGATCTTCTCTGTAGGATGCTCAGTTTTTGGCCGGGTCCCTGTGGCCATGCTTCAACTGCCTTGCAAGCTGCAAGGCTTAGCAACTGAAGAGCTCCCCTTGCTAAGGCATAGATCCGGGGGCCAGGAGTGAGTCCAGAGCAGGCAAGGCGGGTTTTCCTGGTCAACTCAACTGCTGTGCTTGCACAGACACACTTATTCAAGGCTGCTCAGTAAACATGTTCTGTCTCTGACTGGCACCATCTGCTTCCACTGCCAGCTTTGGAGGGAGGCTGACTTTTATTCGGAGCGTGGCATAGCATAGCATGGGGGGGGGGACCCCATTTCCACTTCCATCAGCCTGATCTCCTCCTGCTCGTTGCTCTTAAAGATGAACCGGGAAAGCAAAAAGTAATTGTGCAGGTCTGAATGTCATCAGGACCCTGATGACTCGGATGGTGAAAAGATGCCCTAGTTTCCCTTGACATTTAGTCCAGTCGTGTCCGACTCGAGGGGGCGGTGCTCATCCCCGTTTCCAAGCCATAGAGGCAGCGTTTGTCTGAAGACCGTTTCCGTGGTCACATGGCCAGCACAACTAGACACGGAACACCTTTACGTTCCCACCGAGGTAGTACCTTTTTATCTACTCGCATTTGCATGCTTTCGAACGGCTAGGTGGGCAGGAGCTGGGACAAGCGACGGGAGCTCACTCCGTCGCGTGGATTCGATCTTACGACTGCTGGTCTTCCGACCTTGCAGCACAGAGGCTTCTGCGGTTTAACCCACAGCGCCACCACGTCCCATGGACCAGTCAGAGAAAAGATGCCCTAGTGTTGCTTAAAGTCAAGAGGTCAACACCAACCCTGGACTGAATTCAGGATAATGGTTGTGTGACCTCTAAAGGCCCAGGCAGCTTGGAATGCAGGTAGCCGAAGGAGCGCCTCCCCTTACACCAGCCTGCCTGTGTTCTTTAGTTTGCCAGGTGGCAGGCATGGCCTTCTCCACCCCGGCGGACGTCCGTGTGGTGGGACCAGCTTTGGGATGCTCTGTCGCAAGAACAGAGGAAGTCAAAGCCGTTCATGGCTCTTTGTCCATCTCTTTGCATCGCAAAATAGTGCCAAACTGGACCCCTTAGAAGGCTTAACAAGTGGCCGTTCACGGTCTGAACAGGTCACAGTCCCCTTTGCACCATTGAAGAGTACCGATTACGTGCCATCGGGTGGATTAGGATGATGACCCTTTGCAGGGTTTTCCAGGTAGAGAGGACTCAAAAGTCATTCCCCATTCTCTTCTTCTGGGACGGTGCAGCTGGCCCAAGGCCACCCAGGCTGGCTCTACTCCCTGGAGGCACAGAGGGGGAATCGGACTCCCAACCTCTGGCTCCACAGGCAGACACCTAAACCACTGAGCTCTCCAGCCAGCAACAACTTCTGGGACGGTGCAGTTGGCCCAAGGCCACACGAGCTGGCTCTTCGCCCAGGAGATGCACAGTGGGGGAATCGAACTCCCAGCCCAGCTCACCGAGCTACCCAGATTGACCCCCCCCCCCCCCCCAGATCCACCAGCTTTGCTCATCCCTTTTCATGAGTTTTGCTCGGTCCTCATCTTGCCACCACTCCACGGGGAGTCTAGGAAATAGGTGTTCCTGCAGGCATTTAGGATGGGCTGTGGATTCTGTCATCGGTTTTTCAGGATAGCATGGTGTGTATTTGTCGTTCTGTTTCTCTTTTCGCATACAGAGCCCTCCACATAATGTTTTAATGCAGCTGTTTCCCCCACACTGTGTGTGTGGTTGTTCTTTTTTTAAAACAAAGTGTAGGATATAAATAGAAATAATAAATATATAAAATGGACAAACATATTTCTGATTCCCTGGCGAGGCTGTTGAAGAGGATTTGAGCATTTGTCTCCACGCATTAAGGCTGCTGTGCCAGAGAGCTGCCTGGCAGCAGCGCCAAGCACTTGGCAGGCATAGCTGTCTCTTTGCATCGCTAAGCCGGGCCTGATATTGCAAGAAGAGCTATCCGAGTCGCTGCCCAGAACTGTCTTCATTTTAGGGTCAAACTGGTGACCCTGGGGTGCCCCAAGGAATCAGTGCAACAGCTCTGTTGGCGGGTGGGTTGAGTTGTTATTGTTGTTGTTATGTGCCCTCAAGTTGCCTCTGACCCTCTGAATGAGCAATCTCCAAAACGTCCTATCCTCAACAGCCCTGCTCAGCTATTGTATACTCAAGCCCATGGCTTCCTTTAGGGAGTCAGTCCATCTCGTATTGGGTCTTCCTCTTTTCCTGCTGCCTTCCACCTTTCCCAGCATGATGGTCTTTTCCAGAGAATCCTGCCTTCTCAGGAGGTGCCCACAGCAGGGTGGCCTGAATTTCAACATTTTGTTACCTCCAGAGAGAGTTTAGGCTTGATTTGCTCTAGGACCTCCCTTCTTTGTCTTTCTGGCCGTCCAGGGCATCCCCAAAGCTTTCCTCCAGCACCACATTTCAAACCCACCCGTTTTTTCACCCTTTCAGCTTTCTGTTCCAGTTTCCACACCCATACAGGGTGACTGGAAAGACAAGAGCGTGGATGATCTCGGGCTTGGTCTCTAGCAGCACATCCTTGTTCTGAGTTAAACGGCCCTTCCTCGTCAAGCTGAAAACGCTGTGCCCCAAATCAAAATCGGGAGGTTCAGAGCTTTCCCGACGGAAGCCCTCAAAGAAAGAGGGCTCTCTCCGGTGAGAGAGCAGTCGTGCGCGCTGGGTTGAGCAGGAAGCCTTCGAAATTATAAGCTGTTAAAGAGACGATGGGGATGGGAGGTTGTCCTTTGACGGTACCATAATCAAGGAAAATCATAGTGGTGGTGGTGGTGGGGTTTGAGGGGGGGGAGGCGCAGCGTAGGTGGCAAACAGCTGCTCCAAACTGACCTACTTTCTCTGCCGGATCAGGCCTGATGACTCAGCCCTTTTGTCTTTCCCTGCAAGGATGACTCCTCAGCTCTTCAGCAGGAAGCAGCTGTGCTGAATCTCAGATGCCAACCCTGCCCATGTGGGAGAGGATGGGAGGCCAAGGAGAAGGGGTGCCCCCCCCCGCTTCTCACCATTTGCAAACACTCCTCCTGGAAGCTGTATCCCCCACACCCACACACACACACTTCTGCTGAGCCAAGGTCGTCTTTGGGGCCTGAGTGGCTGTTCCGAAACCCTTCCTCGCTTCTGGCAATTCTCTCCTGCAACCCCCACGAAACTGGAAGTAAGGTGGTTGTATCTCAAAAGGGTTTGATTTGCAGGAGAAAACGGGGAGGTTTATCATTGTTGGAGTGTTTGCAACCTTGGTAGGTTTGGCTGGGAGGGAACTTTCTGGGCTGGGGTGACTGTCCGTCTGTCCAGCACTAACTAATTGTGCCTTCCCTGCTTCTGAATTCAAAGAGAGCCCTGGTTTTCTGCTCTGTCTCTTTTTCCCCTCTCTTGAGTCTGTTGAAGTCTGTTGTTAAAGGCAGCCCTGTTTGTCAGTTTGTTGTTTGAGCTGTTCAACTGGAAGTAAATGAAACCTTTTTTTAAAAAAAATTCTACTATTCATGTATCTGAGTGAATTGTTGAAACTGTAAGTGCCAGTTATTCAGAAAAGGGGTGAACTCTCCTGCGGAACTTGAAGCTATTCTGCTGTGTGAATCCCCACATTTCGGCTGTGCAGCTAGAGGAATTTATCCAGAAATTCAAAACGCTGCAACATGAATTGTCTCCCTGCAGCGGCTCCTTGCAGGAGTGGCCGGATTGCAAACCACACCCACTGTAACCAATGTGACCCCCCTCCCTTGAGAGGGACGATGGGAGTTGCAGTCCAGTCGTATTGGTAGGGTCCCAAAGTGTCCATTCCCGGTGTACAGCATAACTTTGTAACTTAAGGACTAGAAACCTGGTTTGGGGTTTTTAAATCAGGAATTCCCAAGTCGCTGGCCACATGCACAATCCTACACCACCGTTCTTGCTTGTGTGGCAGCTCTAAAAGCTTGGTTAAGACTTATTTCATCAGCAAAGTCCAGTCTTGAAGAACTGGCACGAAGATACTGGATAGCGTGCATTCGCTTTGGGCAAAGAGTGGGTCCCCTCTGTTTTGTACAGCACCTAGCACACAGGGGTCTGCATCCAGCAATAGTGACTGCACCCATCTTGCCATGTTTCTGTAGCTTGGGGGGGGGGGGTTGCTCCCTCAGCACGTGAGTCATTATCCCAGGGCGGCCACTCTCCATGGCCTGTGAATTTGTCCCTGCGAAACAGCACCACGCCTGCCATGGGTATCCCCCTCGGGGCTTTACCCGCCCCCTTTCTCCGGCTCCTCCCCCCCCCGCGTTGTCGGCCCCTCTGAAGACTGGCGGCTCCAGCTTCTCCATCCTGGTTTTGTTTTGGGTTTTCTGTTGTCCCCTTTGTCTGCGGTCTTTTTTCTTCAGTGGCCTTCCTGGAGTCCCACACGCCTCTAACAATGAGACTTTCTTGTGGGAGAATTCCTGCAAACAATGAGGGAATCCACGCACTCCCTCGCACACAGATCCCTCCTTCAGAGGCCAGAAAAAGAGGCCCCTTTGTTTTCTCCCTTTGGTGGAGGAGGGTGTTCAGAACGGCACCACGGCTTATAGAGAGAGAGAGGAGGGGGCCGGTGGGATTTGTTGAAATTCCACTCCATCTCAAAATGGGGGGACTACAGTGCCCAGAATCCCCCCCCCCCAGCCAGCTTGGCACGGTAGTCTCCGACAGTAATGTTTCCAAGCCGTGCTTTGTCTAACAACAAACGGAGTTGGTCAATGTCAGCAGGACTGGGGGGGCGCTCTGAGAAACCTATAGGAGAGACGTAGACGGGACATGTAAGTCATGCTTTGTATTTTACAGGCAGAACGCAGTGGCTCCATGCTAGACTTGTGTTTGTCGAAGAGCACTCATGAACATGTCGCTTAAATATGGCTACAGAACTCTCTAGATCTGGCTTCCACGTGTGCAAACCTGTCTCTGTCTAACCGAGTATGGAAGGGCAAGAAACAAGCTGACAAAGTGACCTCAGAGGAGGGAGGAGGAAGGAAGTCGTAAGAGGGCCAATCTACATGTAGAGCTAGAAAAGATAAAGATGGCAAAATACCAGGGTGGTAATTGAAAACACACACACACACACACACCCCATATTGGATTCAGATCACTTACAATATTTAGTTGTACAGTAGGCGCCCCTTATCTGCAGAATCAGTATCCGCTGATTCACTTATCCAAGATCTGAAAATATTACAAGAAAAATCCTAGAAATATATATTTCTAAAGATGAAGTTACCAGAACTGGCTACTAGAGGGAGCCAGAGACCATGCTATGTATAGCATTTGCTATTAAAATAGCGTTCGCTTTAATCCGCATTTTTCAGCATCTGTGGGGGTGCTTGAAACCAATCCCCCGTGAATACGGAGACCCTATTCTACTCTATTCCAACTGAATATAAACGCGTTGTTTTAGACTTGCGGATTTCGTTGTGATTCTTAAAAGGTAACATTTCTAAGTTGTAAGGATTGTGAGCACGGTTGGTCTTCTCTGGGCATCCCGGCTGGGTGATTCTGAGAGTTGTCTATAAAGTAATTTTTGCAACGAACTTCTGGAAGGAAGAAAGAAAGCTGTTTTTCCCAGCTTGGCTCCATCTACGGGGTTGACTTGCCCTTTCCTCGGTTCCTCAAAGCCTTCTTTATCGTCTTCCTACCTCTCTGGGAGAGGGCATTAAGGCGTCTACAGCAGCCGTGGTCGGAAGCCGCTCTCACACAGACGGGAGGAGGTTTTCTGCTCCCCGCCGGCCAGGACCATCCATGCTCACGGGGTTCTTATCCCGACAACGGATTAATCAAATGCTTTGTTGAAGGCGGCCTAATTAAGGATATCGGAGGGAACCAAGCATCCACCTTTTGAAAGAAGGTCCGTTGGCAGCTCTCCCAGGCGCACGGCCGCTTCTTTTCTTAGATTTTTATTCTGTGGGGAGATGCAAGGTGTGGGTTTCAGAGGGACAACGATGGCTCAGCGGATTCTTCTATCCTTGCTCTAGATTTGGCTTGTTCTTTCCTTCCTCCGCCTTTTCTTTTGGAGTTCATTTAGCAAATACTTTCTTCACCCAACTTTGGAAAAACCCAGCAGTGCATAGGATGTAGAAATGAAACTCTGTCCTTCAGCGTCAGGGTCATCTCCTGCCTTTCAGACTGCCGGTTCAAGGCAGAGCAGGACATTTATTTTTTTATTTTTTAAACAATAGTCGTTCAGCTAAGAAAACGGCTCCAGGAGGCGTAGGGTTTATTCTGGGGGTCTCATGGCCCCTTAAAAGCGATCTTGAGTCTTCGGAGGGAGTGTATTGTGTCTTTTGGGAGGAGGTTTTTTTGGGGGGTTTTTTTGGTCCCGAAAGTGGCTAGTAGTGCCTAACGGCCCCATTCGGAAATGAAACCGTGCTGATCAGGGCCAGATTAAAAACATGAGCCCCCTATAAAACGGGCTCCTGGTTTGCAAAGACTCATATGAATCGGACCTAATGGCTTCTACACGGGGGTCCTTTAACATTTCCTGCCACAGAGCAGATAGAATCCTGCCATCGTAGAATAATGGAGTTGGAAGGGAGTCCGTGAGGCCATCCAGTCCACCCCCCTCCTGCTCAGGGCCTTGGTCTGGCTTGCCCTCTACTGCCAACCCTGGTCGGCAGCTCTCTGACCTACCAGGACTAAGAATCCCACCTCAGTTTCTCTTGAAAACCTTGGTATTCCCTTGTGGTCCCCCCTCTGAGTGCTGAAGAGACCAGTCTCTGCTTAGCTTGCAAAATCTAGGCGAGATCTGGTGTGTTTGTGATGCTGTGGGGTGACCAAAACCAGGGTGCCCCGCCGTGCATGACAGCAAAATATTGTCTGTACTGGAAAAGGTTTCGGAGGCCAAATTTCTTCCCTCTGGGTGGCCATGCTAGTTAGGATGATTCTGGGAGCTTTAGTCCCAGAAAGCAGCCTTTGCAAACACCGGTGGGAGACTATATCCGAAGGCCAAACAGGAACGATGGGTGAAGACTCCCTGTACGGACTTCAGTGTGATGGAGGGTTTTGTGGGTTGTTGTTTTTTTGCAACCTGGCATGCTGCCTGTAGTAGGTGTGGTTGGGAGGGACCTTTCTGGTGACTGTCAATCTATCCAGCGGTTACAAATTGTTCCTTCCCTGCCTGTGATTTCGAAAGAGAGCCCTTTTTTTCTGCTCGGCTTCTTTCCTCTCTTTTAGTCGATCGGAACCAGTTAGTGTGTCAAGACCTGTTGTTCAAAGTCAGCCATGTTTTTAGCTTGCTGTTATCTGTTCAACTGTAAGTAAATGAAAACTTATTCTTTCTCCAACTAAATGTCTCAGAGTGACTTATTGAAACTGTAAATGCCAGTTGATGAGAAGAGGGATGGGCTACTCTGGAGAACTTGAAGCTAATTCTGTTCTGTGAATTCCTGCACTTCTGCTGTGTAGCTAGAGGGATTTAACCAGAAATTCAAAACTATGGGACACAGAGTAGGTCCCAGTCCGTGCTCTTGTGATCTATTTGTGTTTTTGCCAGGTCTTTTGAGAAGAAAAAGGGAATTCATGCTCCATTCCTCAAATTCTCTTTCTCTTGAGGGATTGGATACTTACTTAATTTGAAGTGATTTGCATCTGATTTCCCAGGACTGGAGAGATGCCGGGATAGTTAATTAAGGGTAGATGAAGAGTGTTAAGGCTGTTACCCAATCGCTAAACTGTAAACAGACCAGTTCTCCAGGGACAAGAAGCTGAACTGAGCTGTCAAGGGAGACAACGCTCATTCCCCTAAATTCTGCTTTCGTTTGTTTCTTATACACAGCTGCCGTCTTCAAATACTTGAAAGGTATTTCCTCTCCTTCAGAGGAGGGGCAGGATCTGTTCTCCATCATCCCCAAGTGCAGGGCACATAACAATGAGCTCAAGCGACAGGACACCAGATTTAGGCTGAGTATCAGGAAAAACTTCTTAACTGTTAGAGCAGTACGACAAGGGAACCCATGACCTTCCAGCACTGGAGGCATCCAAGAAAAAATTGGACAATCCTCTGTCGGATCTGCTTTGGGGTTGGACTTGATGGCCTTAAGAGGCCCCTTCCAACTCCATGATTCTATAACTCTGTGATTTCTGATTACAAAACTGCAACCCAGTTCGAAAAGAGGGAGTCCACTTCTTCCTGAGATAGGGAGGGGGGGTGCCGGGTGGCCTCTTGCACCATAGCCAAAAAGGAGGGCGCCAGAAAGAGGGGGACGAATCAGACCCTGGTTTGCACAGAAGCGCCTCTGCTAATTCGCATGTGAAGATGCGAAATTAGAAACAATTCGTCTAGTCCAAACAGAATGACCACACTTGTCATTCAAACAAAGACGATGGTGATGGAGTGATCTCTCTGCTTCCTAATCACCTGACCAGATCCTGCTCCCTTTTTGGACAACTGCAAAGGCTTTAATCTCTTTCCTTCTGTTTCGTGGTCTGTCCGTCAGATCTGGATTGAACAAACCAGTCCGATCCAAACGGGTTGTAAAGATCTAGGAATGGTCAACGGGAGCTCTTTCAAATAGAAGACAGCCTGCCCTCAAAGAGGACACCTGGCTACCCTACAGCAAAGCAGCCCCATCTGGGAGAGGATGATTCAGGCTCACGGGTGTTTTCCATTATTTCTTTCTCATGCTTTGTTCATTATGTGCAGAGCCCATCATTCGCCCATCAGGAGCCAGGAGTTTTCTCATCACACATAAGGGTTGGTTTGTTTGGGTTGGTTTGCTTGTTTTTCTCTTGCAAACTATGGATCACAAATAGGCCTCCAGAGGAGAGTTTTTCAAGGCACGGGTCATGCTGGCGTGGGGGACTCTGGGAGATGTTGGCTCGCCGCCTTCACAGGTGCGTCTGGTGGTGGGGACACAGGAAAGGGGCCTTTCTCTGTGGCTGCTCCTTTAGACGGTGGAACTCCCTCCCACTGGAGGCCAGTCTGGCCCCGTCTTTGCTTTCCTTCCGCAAGCAGGCAAAGACCTTTCTCGTCAGGCAAGCTTTCCCTGAGTGACCGGCTGCCTGAGTAGAGGTGGGTTTTTTTTAAATGGAGTGTTGTGCCTTGTTGCTTTGAATGTGGCTTTGGTGTTGGTTTCATTTGCAGCCTCGTAGAATCATAGAATAATGATGATGGAATAGTCCTATAAGTCCGTCCTGCTCAAGGCGACGGACGAGGGAACCCATAAGCCAGGCAAGGTTCACCTAGCTTTGTCTTGCCTTGACGTAGGCCAGCTCACACCCTCCCCCCCCCAATTGCCTCGGCACAACAACCTTGCAAGGTTGGCTCAAGGGAGGTTGCCCAGCGAGTTCTTTCGGTGGAGCAAGCGTTTGACCCCGGGACTCCCCAGTCCTCTGTAGATGCCCTCCCCCTACATTTTTTTTTTTTGGCACAAAATATTTATTATTGTATTTATTAGTTCGATTTATATACCACCTATCTGACCGAGAGCCACTCCGGGCGGTTGACAACACGAAATTAACAAAAGAATAATATCCGGAAATCAAATCATAAAATGCAACTCAACTAGATCCGAAGGGTTTGAAGTCTGATCCGCCTCACATTACTCTTGGTGGAAACGCTGCAGGCAGAGTCTCCGGTCGCCGCTAGCTGGGATGAGCATTCAGGGCAGAGCTTGGAAAAGTTACATTTTGGGGGGGGGGCACGGACAAAATCCACCAGCCAGAATTGCTCCTCTCTTTTTTTTGGAGGGGGGGGTGACAGGGGTTCTGGGCATCATTGCCCCCCACAAGTCACATTTCCAACCATCTGGTATGTTGGCTACGACAGGAAAGCCTCCGGCTTCTGGCCGTGTTTCCAGGAGGCGCTTCCAGGCAGTGCCAGGGGCTGATGCTGGCAGCCAACGGATGGCCTGTCATGTTGGAAGTGTGACGGACGGACGAACCGGGGGGGGGGGCTCTCTGGGGATACAAATCAATCACGCTAAACGAATCCTGGGCTTTACATCCATCGCAGGCGCTCTCTGCAGGCAATTAGCCTCCTGTGGCTCGTTCTTGCCACCCCCTGCGATGCCCCAGGTCAGTCTAAATAGCACAGCAGCTCTTTTGAGTGGCAGGGGAGGGAGAATAATTTTGCAAAGGAAGGGGACTCGTGGCCGAACTGGGCAAAAGAATTCGCCATTCCTTTGAGATCTCTCAGGTTATGAGACGTCACCAAACAGTCGGGAGGGGGTGTCCTTTTTAGCCTCACTTTGGAAGCGAGAATTCATCATGCGTTTGCATCAAGATAATAAATCATTTCTGGTGATTTGCAAAAGCATTACAGAAGGGAACATAAGGCTGAGTTGAAGCAGAGGTTCGAAAAGTTTATCTTTTGGACTACGACTCCCAGAATCCCCTGGCTAGGATGACTCACCACAGCTATCTGTGTTGGACAACGAATGAAAGGCACTAGAGCCGTGGTTCCCAACCTTGGGTCACCCAGATGTTCTTGGACTGCAACTTTCAGAAACCCTGGCCAGCACAGCTGGTGGGTGAAGGCTTCTGGGAGTTGTAGTCCAAGAACACCTGGGTTGCCCCAGGCTGGGAATCACTGCACGAGGGGATTCCCCCTGGCCATGTTGGCTAGGGGATTCTGGGAGTTCTAGTTAAATAAGCAAGGCTTTCACCCTGTGGAAGGTGGATCAGGCACTACCTGTAAATGTTTTGAGCTATTTTCTGTGGGTCAAGGATTTCTAATTTCTTCTTCTTTCCACAACATCAATAACTAACAAGGTTCTCTCCTTTCGTAAATCAGGTTGCTGAAATATAGTATTTGGGGCAGGGAGGTAGAGAGGAAGCAGGAATGGGTTTATACGTGCAATTGCTTGTGAGCTTTGGCCGGGTATTAAACTGGAATTTCCTGGAAGACCATGTACGTATTTCCTGGAAGACCATTTATTCAGAGTTCCCTGGTCTTTAGGGTCAATATAGGCAATACATTAGCCAGGGTGGATTAAAATCGATTATTAAAAAAAAGAAATCAGATTTTTTGATTTAAATCAGACTTTTTTTTTTATTTAAAGCAAATTTATTTTAATGAAATGCTTTTGGAGGAAAAAATTATCTAAAGATAGTTTTCTATTTAAGATATATTATAGCTCAAAGGTTATTCAGCAAGAACTGAGTTATGTACATCATGAAGCTGTAT
Source organism: Intellagama lesueurii (assembly GCA_037013535.1). Lineage (NCBI taxonomy): Eukaryota > Metazoa > Chordata > Lepidosauria > Squamata > Agamidae > Intellagama > Intellagama lesueurii. The sequence continues at coordinate 3,802,542 of JBAJHW010000003.1, read as the reverse complement.
ATGCATACAAAATTTACATTTTTGGTAAGCTAATTCAATTAATCCAAGTTATCCAAACTGAGATAACATGCACTTTTTTCTCAGTAAAAAGGGTATAAAATGAACGACGTTCAGGAAAAGACCTTAGTCCCATTGTTGTCCTGCAAATCAATGTACAAACAATTAGTACATTGATGTTTAAGCAAATACAAGAATATGTATGCTATATGTTATTGTTTGTGGTGAAATAAAACCATTTAAGTAGTTCACCAAATATGAGTGATTAACCTCTTAAACTAAACTCTGTTCTGATATAGCTGTTTTACAAATCTGACAGGTTATTATTCTAATTATGAAATCGTCATCTGGTTGCAAATATTAAAGATTATAACTACCAACGACGAGTCTGACTGACTAGTGATTTAAATCGTGATTTAAATCGACTTGATTTAAATCAAATCCACCCTGCATTTAGCACATTCTTAGAAGGGCTGGTCACCCCTGTCTGTCATAGCATGCGATTTTCCACACCTCCGTACCTTGCATTTTGCTGGTTTAGGTTTGTGACGGAGCATTGGAAAAATAAACGGGGGCCTGATTTGTGGGCACACGCCTCTGAGGAAATTCTGTGGCAAGAGGGAAACAGATGAATTGCAGGGAACGGAGGGATTCCCCTCAACATCTCCCTGAGCTGCTGTTTTGATCCCGACTTTGGCTTGGAGGCCAAAGAATCTCTGAACCATTTATTATTTTGTGATCACGCCGTGTTCCAGAATCCTCTGAGTCTCTCTCTGTCTCTGGGCACACCCTCCACATCGTTGTTGCTCTGGGGATGTCCATCCTGCGTCGTGTCACCTCAGGGCCCCCCTCTGTCGGTGTAAAGCATGAACAATTGGACACACAGGGGTGCAAGTGCTGGGCGGAGGATTTAAACCAGCCTTCCCATGAACCGGCAACTCCCAGGTGTGTTGGACTCCAACTCCCATTATCCCCTAGTCAGCACCGCTTAACACATAATGATGAGAGTTGTGGTCCTACATTCTGAAGGGAGTTGTTCTTATCAGGGCAGGCCAGTTGAGATAATAATAATAATAATAATAATAATAATGATGATGATGATGATGATGATGATGATGATGATGATGATGATGATGATGATGATGATGCCTCATTTCTCCCAACAAGGGACCCAAAGCGGCTCACACCATTAAAATTCACACAATTTAAAAACACAATAAGTTAAATATCAAAAGATAAACAATATATGATTTAAAATACAATTAAAAGATTAAAAGATTGAAATAATGAACAGTTTTGATAGTCCTATTCCTGTGTTAACGAACTATTACCACTTTGCCAATTATCTGCTGTGCTCATTGGCTCATAAAAATGCAAACATGTATTTGTACTCTTGTATCTGAGGGAGTGGATTTTGCTCTCACACTGAAATAAAATTCTTATTCTTTAAAGTGTGACAGTATTTTGCCTTTTTGCCTACATAATAATACAGTAATAATGTTATGCTCTGAAGTCAATTCCGACTTCCCATGACTCTTCCCAGGATTTTCCAGGTAGAGGATACACAGAAGTGGTTTTCCCATTCCCTTCTTCTGGGGACACTTCTTGGGACTGTGCAGCTGGCCCAAGGCTACCCAGGCTGGCTTGACTCACAGAAGGCACAGCAGGGAATCGAACCCCCAAACGACTGAGCTATCCAGCCAGCTTTGGCCAACATACCGAGAGAAAATAACACAGTGACCCCCTTTGGAAATTGCCCCGAAGGAAAGCATTTTCTTTTCCGTGACGGTTATGTGGCATTTCCATGTTGAAGAGCAGCCTATCTGTGGCTAGCCGTGCTCAACAGAAAAGGGAATGGGTGCCTTCCTCCCAGGTTTGTGGCCTTCCCAGAAGCATCTCGGGTTGGCCCATTTCGAGAAGTGGACTAAAAAGGGCCCTGGGGTGATCCTGACCGTCTGTTTTGCTTGAGGACAGGTCGTTTTTAAAAGTCGGAAGGAGCCGAGGTTCCAAAAGCATCCATCCGAGCCCACGTAAATAAACCGAAAAGGGAAACAGGAAGCCTTGAACAGACTTCTCCTTTCTTTTCCTTTGACTTAATCATAGTTGATAGATTTCCTGTGCAATCAGCTGTAATTGGCAGAGATAAACAGCATTCCTGCCGGAATGTAGGTGGGATGGAGGTAAACAAAGGTCATTAAAAGAGCGGAGCCCGCAGCCCATCACCAGATTTCTGAGAGAAGCCAAGCCTCCCATAGGTAACACAACCGCTTTGTTCTTTCCTTTCCAACAGCTTCGTTTTGCCACCGCTTTGAAATTGGACCCCCTGAAAATGAGGAAGAACTTGAATTTCTGCTCGGTCATCATCAGCCTTCTTGCAGTAAGTACAGTGTCTCTTGCAGAACAAAATGAGAACCTTCCGCCATGTCTTGGCCTCACCGGGCAGTTTCCAGAGACTGGAAAAGTTTGGGGTTTTTTGCATTGAAGACTCCATCATGGCCACGCTGGTGGAGGCGTTCTAAGGGCTGCTATATAAAAAAAGTAATTTCTCCCATCTTGAGCAGTTTCTGGCATACAGCTTCTCAGGGGTGTCTTTGGGTCTGAGTCCCGAGTTTGAATCCAAGGCTTTGCTAACAAGACCCGAGTCCTGAGCCCCAAATCTGAATCCCTATTAAAAACACGCTGGGTGGTTGCTCCTAGCCTGTGAAACTCTCTTCCAAGGGAGATTTGGCCGGTTTCTGCCCTCCCTGTTGCCCCACCAAAATGGGAAAAAGACGTTTTTTGTACAGGGGCAAATGTTTGGCAGCTGGCAGGCTGCTGAGGACGTAGGTTTGAAGGATTCTTTCTTTATCATTCATTGTTTTAATTCAGTTTTGTTTCAGTCCTATAATTTGCCTGATTCTGTTTTGATCAAAGCTTGGATGTAGTGAGTTGTAAATAGTTACAAGTAACTAGCTACTTCTGGAATTTACAGGGCTGCAATAATGCTACATGTCCAATGTAATATGATGGGTATGATAAAGGTTACTTTATTGGTAAGTCGTCTTTTCTGAATTTTTGGCAAAGTTCTTTTTAAAGGTCACATTTGGGGAACTTTTGAAGCTGAATGCTCTCCTCTAATCAATTCTGGGTTGTTTTCTTCAAAACCAAAGAAATGGGGAAACATTATGAAAAATTAATAGGCCCTGCGTGCTTCAGGTAATACAAAGACCTACTGTTCCAGACAATACAAAGAGTAATAACAATGAATTGCTTTTTAAACATAATATTGTTATGCGCTGTCACGTCGCTTCCGACCTATGGCAACCCTATGAATGAGTGATCTCCAAAAGGTCCCATCCTCCACTACCCTGCTCAGCTCTTGTAAACTTAAGCCCATGGCTTCTTTTAGGGAGTCAATCCATCTCATACTGAGTCTTCCTCTTTTCCTGCTGCCTTCCACCTTTCCCAGAATCATCGTCTTTTCCAGAGAATCCTGCTTTCTCAGGATGTGCCTAAAGTAGGACAGCCTCAGTTTCATCATTTTTGCCTCCAGAGAACGTTCAGGCTTAATTTGATCTAGGACCCACTTGTTTGTCTTTCTGGCCGTCCGGGGTTATCCACCAAGCTGTCTTGCGACACCATATTTCAAACAAATCAATGCTTTTCCCTGTCCGCTTTCTTAACTTTACAAGGCTGTATTTAGAGATGCAGCATTTTCCACCAGTACCATGCAAAATCAGAAATGAGAACCACTCTTTTGGCACTTTAAAGAGTGACAAATTCATTAGAGGGGGGGCATCTTTTCGGACGGCCTGCTTGCCTCTGGATCTCGTTGCTGGGGAAACCCACTTTCTCCTTTCTCCTCCTGTGCCGCTTACAGCTCGGTGTACAAGGAACTGGGGGGCAGAGGGAGCAGGGCAGAAGCCACTGCCCCCTGCGAATTGAAAAACCTTCTGCCCCCATGGGCTCCACGCTGTATCTCTGTCCCCCAGCTTAGACTCCGTCGCCGGATCAACCAGACTTGCAGAGAGACGTGGCTGGAGGTCGCCTTTTCCTGCGGAGGGCTGCATTCCGCTTGCAGGCGCATCCAGTGATGAAGCGCATCCTCGTGGCTCTTGCTTTCACCCTCTCCTGGCGCACAAAGACTCGTTGGCAAAGGGTTTGGAAATGTCTGACCGAGATGGTAACCTTGAACGAACCACACAAAGAAGAGCGGCTGCTTTATTGAGTGGCAAAGGCGTCTTCGTCCTTAAATATCGCTTCGGACTGTAGCTTGGTCTCGCCCTGTTTCCCTAAATAAACTTCTGGCTGAGAAGGCCAGGTGGTAGGGGAAAATCCGAAGCCAGCGTGGAGTGGGGTGGGGAAAATGTTTAAGGCCAGCGGACCAAACCATCATGGCGGGTCACGTTGTAGCTGTGAAGGGTTGCCTGGCTGGCCACATGTGCTTGAAAGCTGCACGGATGGTCATCAGAGCATCTGGATGCTTTGTCATCGGAAAGACCGCTCCGGCCAGAGTCCGCGAGGCCACGCTCGCCAAAGTCAACCACCTTCCTGGGTGAAAAGGTTGCATATAGAATTTGATTTAGCAATACATGAGCCTCACTCTTCCTCTGTGCTCACAGCAAAAAGTCCAGATTTCTGGTGTGACTTGATATTCATACTTGGGGAATGCCGAATGCAGTGGGCCAACGGCTGAGCTTATAACGGTTGGCGGACTGTCATCCTCACCCTGAAGACTGATGTTAAGGCCAAAAGAATCTGTTGTTCTGTTCAGGAAGTGTATTTATAGATAGCGCAGGAGGGGAAAGAACACTAAACTTAAATAGAGAAGCCCGTAGTGTATGCAGGCCAGTTGGCAGCTGTGATCTTTAAACAGAAACGGGGGATCAAAAAAGAAACAGGAATTTCTCACAGGAATGAAGAAGTATGCCTAAGATTACTAGTCTGCATGTAAATCTGGAAAAGGCAAGGATGAAACACACTCATGTTGTGTACCTGCCTGTCCCCCAAGCTGCCATAGAGTTTGTGGCTGTGAACCCTGGGGGGGGAAATACTCTTTTGTCTGATAGATGCTAGAATCCTTCAGCTGCTAGCACCAAACGTTGTGATATACTGTATCAGTGAAACCTCCATGTGCAGAAGCAGTGTACCAGTTCTCGCTACAGGATTAGGCATCCTTCAGTCTCGAGAGACGAGGGTCACGTGCTCTGAATGGAGGATTTGGAACAGCGTCTCGTGTGGCTGAGAAGGCCAATTCGAGAGTGACCATCCCTTCCACACTGAAGACAAATACAGTCTGTCCCCTGTCCAGCTCCCTGATTTGGCTGGTTTCGGGACGGCCTCTTGGTCTCTTCAAACTGCACCGCCTGCCTCCAGGCTGAACGCTCAGAGGTCAAGGTTTCCCATCAGTTGAGGTCCATTCCTAAGACCTTCAGATCCTGCTGGCAGATCTCCTTGTATCGCAGCTGTGGTCTCCCTCTGGGGCGCTTTCCCTGCACTCATTCTCCACACAGGAGAATCCTGTTTTATAGTTGTTGTTGTTGTTTAGTCGTTAAGTCGTGTCCGACTCTTCGTGACCCCATGGACAGGAGGGCAAGCCAGGCCCTCCTGTCTTCCACTGCCTCCCGGAGTTGGGTCAAATTCATGTTGGTCGCTTCGATGACCCTGTCCAACCATCTCGTCCTCTGTCGTCCCCTTCTCCTCTTGCCTTCACACTTTCCCAACATCAGGGTCTTTTCCAGGGAGTCTTCTCAACAAATCCTCTTGCAAATCGCATTCCCATGGCTGAGTGCAGAAAAGATCTGGAACTCCTCCGTATTTCAGGGGCTGCATCTACGTCAGGTGGAACACGCTCTTTCAAATGTCATCTTTATTTTCCCGGCGGTGGGGTGCGCACGTCTGCATGCATGTTAACGGAGAATAGAAAGTTTACTCAGACGATGTGCTAAGTTGCAATTTCCAGTCCTTCTGCTTCAAATGACCGTGTGTCGTAGTCCTTAAAAGGTGGGGGATTTTAGGATGCTGGGAATGTGAGGAGTCCTTTACAGCCATTCCCAGAATCCAGTGCTGGCTGAAGAATTCAGAGGAGGGCAACAAGGATGATCAGGGGACTGGAAACCAAAAACTATGAGGAAAGATGGAAAGAACTGGAAATGCTTAGCTTTGAGAAAAGAAGACTGAGGGGTGATAGGATAGCACTTTTCAAATGCTTGAAAGGCTGTCATACAGAGGAGGGGCAAGATCTGTTCTCGATCCTCCCAGAAGGCAGGACACGCAACCATGGGCTCAAGTGAAAGGAAGCCAGATTTTGGTTGAATATCAGGAAAAACTTCCTAACGGTTAGAGCAGTACGACAATGGAACCCATGACCTCGGGAGGTGGTGAGCACCAGTGCTGGAGGCATTTAGGAGAAAACTGGACAACTGTCTGATCTGCTTGGATTTGGATTCTTGCCTTGAGCAGTAGGGTTGGACGTGATGGCCTTGTAGGCCCCTTCCAACTCAATTATTCTGTAATTCCATGAATTCAGTGGGGTGTATTCCAAAAAATAAATTTTCCAAATTGGGAATAGTTTCTCTCTCACTTCAGTATGCGGTTCTTGCTTGATGTAACTGATGATCTCTGTTGCCTTCTGTATTCTTAAAAGAATGTGATGTGTCTTCTGTGATGCTAGTTTGCTGCTATTTCGTGATGTTCTTAGAGTTCTTTTACATTCTGCTGTGATCTATATTACTTCTGGGCTCTTGGTTGTAATGGGCATCTGAAAGCAGTCAGTCAGCTCTGTCTAAAGTAGAGATGGGCGATGTACAGTTCCTCCAGATGTTGTCAGATTGATGTTCCCATCATCCCCTCCTCACTGGCTATGTAGGGCTGCTGGGAGCTGAAGCCAAGCCCTATCTGAAGGGCTACAGCGGCCCACCTCTGATCTAAGACGTTTCGATTCTGAAGTTTTCCTTTGGCTGTCAGGCACCAAATGCAAGGAAGTGGCCGTGAAGTGTGGGAGGTGAGCACCTTGTGGTTTGCCGAGTGGGCCTTGAGCTCTCCTGCCCCACTTGGGGGTCAAAGAAGGTGCTGTTGAAGGGTATGGGGTGGCCCTCCTTGTGAAAGGGTCCTTTTAAGGAGAAATGTGGGATAAAAAGATTTTAAATAAAATCAGTCAATCCATCAGTTGTTAGGAATGGATCATATGATGCTCCTTCTTGTGGCCTTCTGGAGAGATGTAACCCCACTGCTGTCACTTCCATCTTTTCAGACCTTCTGCTGGCATGAAGCACGGGCGCAGGCGTGTGGACGCCAGGAGTACTGGAGCACCGAAGGACACTGTGTGGCTTGCGAAGGTTGTCCCCCCGGAACGGAACCAGACAGGGTGAGCTAAATTTCCATAGATGCCAATATGCAGTAGGTGTGTACCTGAATTAGATCCTCCTTGCGTCACCTCTTTCTTATGTGGTTCAAATTTGTATCCACAGAATCTGAAAGGAAACCTATAGATACAGGGCCCCTAGGCTTTAGAGGCTCAGAATCCCACCTTTAATAATTGACCCTCTCACCTCTTCTCACTTCTGTTAGAATGTTTGTGAAGATTCCATGGCAGGGCAACCCGTTGTGTCTCTATGGCTGGGAGGGAGGAGAATGACTCAGAGGTCGGGGAGGGTCTGGCGCCTCCTTGCAGACGTGATGCTAAAGAATAATAGTAGAAAGATGCAGCTGGAAAAAAAGAGATTCAGCCCAGACTGTGTCATGGCATCTTTTGTTTAATTTTCCCCGTAGAAATGTGGCTACGGGGCAGGACGGGGAATGACTTGCAAGCCGGTGTTCGGCCGACTCCTTCTCAGCTAGCCATGGGCTGGAACTGTGCTCAGCGCATACCCACTGTGAGGGCCAGAAGAGGGGTCCGTGCCAGCCCCGGGACGGCCACAGCGGACAACTTATGCGGGGACTGCATGCCAGGGTAACTTATCGCTTGGCTGTCTGTTCTCTTACAGGGCAGATCTAACTGCAACAAAACCTCCATGTTCTGGCGGCCACTACACATTTATTTTATTTTATTTTATTTGCCGTCTTTCTCCCAGAACTAGGTCGCACAGTGCCGTACAATTCAATTAAAAATTAAAAGACCAAAAAGTTACAAGTATTCAAAGCCAAGGAATAACTCATTATGTGACTGAAGTGCAATTAAGATAAGACACGAGAAACATCACCCTGTCGTGTATGCAAGATTGCGTGGAAGCCCTGTTTCTCTGCTGCAGGGGAGGCTCAACAGACCACCTGCATATTCCACCCCCCTGGGTGTGCAGCTTCACCTGATGAATTACAGCCCTCCTTTTCTATTAAAACAACCGTACCAGGTAGAGGCCACAGCAGAAAAAGGCCAGGTATAGAAATGTAATATATAATGCAAAATAGCTAAAGTGTAACAGGTGTGTGTGTGTGTTTTTTAATTAATCAACATAAAAATATAACATTTCGGCCAGATTCAACCGAAGGGCAGAAATGGGAACCACCCAATTATTATTATTCTATCAGGCCATTTGGAATCTTATTTGAGAAACAATTTCTTGCTCAAAATTGGCTGATTGAGTTAACTAACCATAGAATTTTTTTTTTTTTAAAAAGCCATCTGTCTGTAAAGATTTTTTAAAAGCAATTTAAAACACTATCTGGGCGGTTTGCAATTTAATTATTCAGGCTACGCGTTGTCCTCCCCCCCCCCCCCCCAGGCTATTTCACGTGGGCTGGATGGCGGGGTTTCCAAACTTCTGTAGTCTGGGAAATCTTTCCTCATGAATTTGGCTACAGAACGAATCATTTGGGGGGGGGGGGGACATGCGCGAACATGTAAGGATCTGGTGAGGAATCTGCCTGTTTGTATGGGAAAGAATCCGAGAGGGGTGGAGGAAGATCATCTCCCCAGTGAACCTTCTTAAGGTCCGTGCTGTCCCTAGATACTTTGCTGCCAGAGGCAGAGTGGGAGGTGGCACTCCCCTCTGACCACCCACCCACCCACCCCAACCCGGTCGCTCAGGTCATGGTGCAGAATATCCAAACGCGGCTAAGTTATTTTGGCCCCCGAGGAAGGCTATCTCTTCAGGTTCCCTTCCTCTTCCTTTGCCAGAAAAAACCAGCAAATTATACTGGGAGTCAGGGTGTGATCACACAGAGAAATGTCCCAATTTGCGATGGGATCGGTTTCCCAGATCACGCGACGCACGGGTGAGACACAGTCCAGCCTGACCGCAGGCTGTATCCAGGCTGGCCCAGCTGTAGGGCTTCTACTTTGGGGGCGGGGGGCGGGCAGGCTGAGCAATTCCTTGGCAAATGAGTTCCTTTAATAATACTACTCATCTTAGAACGGCAGAGCTGGAAGGGACCCTCTGGGATCATCTAGTCCAGCTCCTGTCAAGGAGGCACAGGGGGGGGGGATTCGAACTCCCCAACCTCTGGCTGCACAGCCAAATAGCTAAGCTATTGAGGCATCCAGCGGTTCTTAGGGAGATCTCTCCCATTAACATAACCCTTTCCAGTGTGATCAGCTGTGCTCACCTTTGCATCCATCCGATGACACCCTGAGTGTCAGAGCCGGACTCAGGAGACTTGGTTTCAAATCTCTGCTCAACCATGGCAACTCACTGGGGTGTGTGTGACAAAGACATTAAATCTCTCTCACTTGCCTTAAAACTCTGATTAAGGGGGCCGTAGATCAGAAACAACCTGACAGCATGTATTATAACAACAAATCGTGGAAGTGACCATTTCGTGCAACAAACAGAAAATATATATATTTTTAAGCATGCTACTTAAAGCTCATAAAGCTTTAAAAGCTTATAAGCTGAGCCTGTTGTTATGGTTGTGTCCTGTCAAGTTGCTTCTGACCCTGCGAATTAACAGCCCCCACTTGCCTTGTCATTAACAGCCCCGCTCAGGTCTTGCAAACTCAACCCTGTGGCTTCCTTGAGGGAGTCAATCCCTCTCATATTTGGCCTTCCTCTTTTCCTCCTGCCTTTCGGCTTTCCACAGCGTTCTTGCCTTGGCCAGCGAGTCCTGCCTTCTCACAATGTGCCCAAAGTAGAACCACTGCTGTTTCGTCAGTTTAACTTCGAGAGAGAGTTCTAGAAGGATAGCAGCACTTACTTGACTTTCTAGGAACCCATGGTAGCCAGAGGTCTGTTGCTTCCCAGTTGTTGTTGTTGTTTTTTAAAGGGCTTGGCAGAAGTCATGACTTCTCTTATGCTTTATATACAGCCCTACCCTCTTTTTTTCCGTACTGTTAGAAAATAGTAGCAAGCAAGTTCTTGCTTCTTTGAGGCTCTGATCCCATTTCTAGGGAACCCAACCAGGTTCTGTTGGATCACTAGTGAGCCAAACTCCTGCAGAGAAGCTTGAGAGTAACTAGTGGGAAAAGCAGTCATTTTAGTGAGTTTTGCAACCTCATTACACCAGGAAGACCGGAATCTTGACCTCTGAAGAGGAAATCGGCAGGGGAGGAAAAAGTGGGAGGTTTTCTGTGAGTCAACATAAACTTCTGGCTGAACCCCAGCCAAAAACCCTCTCACTCCAGGCCTGAAGGGAGAGAAGGGGCTGCATTTCCCCTTAGTCATCTCCACGCAGTCGGGGCCGCTGACTCACGAGCAGCCACGCCTGACTCGTCCAAATTCCCCCGCCTTTTGATTTTGCAAAAGTGGACAATTTTCTTCTGCTTCCTTAACTTTCTGCTTCTGGTTGTAGGCAGGAATCTTGCAATTTAGTCTCAGAAATGCAGCCCCTTCTGGGGCAGAACTTTGCTTGGGGAACCTGTGGCCCCGTTTTTGCCTGCAGATCTCTTATTTATGAAAGCAGCAACGGGCAAAATCAGGAGAACAAGGATGGCCCCCGGGGAAGCATTGGGGTCTAAGTAGGAAAAGAAAAAAGAAAAAAGGTTAGAATCCTATGGAGGTTTGCAGAAAGCTTGCTAAACGCTCTGCAGATACTTGGGGCTAATTGAGGAGGCACTGGGCGGCGTCTGGGTTGTGTAACTGGGCGCATGAGCAGGCGCATGGCCGACACACACCCTGGGACCTCGCCCGTTAACCACAATAAACTGCAGCAAGCTGCGGAAACCTGACAGAAACACCAAAAGGATTGTGTCCTGAATCTTGTAGCTCATGAAACCATTGGTTCCCAACCTGGGCTCCCCAGATGTTCCTGGACTAAACCTCCCAGAAGCCTTCACCACCAGCTGTGCTGGCCAGGGTTTTTGGGAGTTGTAGTCCAAGAACATCTGGGGACCCAAGGCTGGGAACCGTTACATTTGAAGAATTAGACCTTTTATGATGGCATAAATCAGCAGTGGAAACATGTTGGCCTTCCAGAGGGTTTGGACTTCCAATCCCAGAACCCCCAGCCGGCGTCACAAGTTGCAGGCCGCTGTTCCAGGGGGTGATTGATCCTGGATTACAGCCAACGGTGCAAGAGGCAGGGTGACACTGCAAGTCAGTTTTTAAAGGGCATTGCAAAAATTCAGGAAGGAGGAGAAGGGTCTTAGAAGACTGGGACTAGAACTATGGCCAGTATCCTGCCCAGTCACTCCACCAGCACAATGGGAAGGATGGCGCCAGCATGGGTAAATTTCTGCTAATTATAGAGTCTCTGCTTTGATTTCAGTTTGTGTGCAACTGTCTCATTGCACGCATGTTGTGTGGACCCCAGAACCGAAGCAGGGACTCTTTAATTAGAGGCAATCCATGGCTGCCGATGATGTCACTTCTGTTGTACCAGGGAAGCTGTGGAACAGGATCGTCGCCGTTACATTCCATCCAGGATCCGGGGTGTATTCCTGTGTGCATAGGTTTCTGGGAAAAAACAGCTGGGTTGGTGTTATAAGTGCACTTGGCCTCTTCACGAGCTTTCCAGAAGCCATTTGGTTGGCCTCTGTGGGAAAGAGGAAGCATGATCAGATGAGGAGCCTTGGGCCCTGATCCAGCACAATTGCTCTTAAGGGAAAAAAAACAACTCAATGGGATTTCCTTATCTCGCCTCTCCAAAGCCCCTTTCACCTTCTTAATTTCCTTCCTCTCTCTCTCCCCCCCCCCTCCCTTGATAATTTTACATTTCAAACACTTTACAGTTACTTCTGCAGCTGACGGCTGCCTGATTTGATTTTTCTTTCCTTACGCGCGTGGCCATTCTTACACGAGAACACGTCAAAGCCCCAAAATTGCCTTTTTTTTTTTTTTTTTTGATGGATGAGAACTCCCAGATTCCCCCACTGCTGTCTGGGGGGATTCTGGGCCATGTGGTCCAATATTTTATAAAACAACCTTTCCAGGCTCTGGTGGAATGGTACAGATATGCAAAATAAGTTAAGGTTTGACGGCAGAGGGAAGGGGTTCGTACGAGGGCTGCATGTGAAAAATTTCAAAAACTGACCCCTCTTCAGAGCCAAGGGGTCGTGAAATCTACAAGGGAAAAGGGTGGGTGTAAAGCAAACAGTGAGACGTTCTGGTCAGTTTCAGTTCAAAGGGTCACTGGGCTGAGGGTTGGAGAGATGGGATCTGGTGGAAGAGGTGGGATCTCTTGGTGTCTTGGAATCTCAACCTCATATTCTCCTCTCCCCACAGATTTTACAGCCCTGAAGGTGAAAGAGAGCCCAGTGCTGTCTGCCTGCCCCGTGTGCATCTGCCCACAAAGGTGCGCCAGGATGTTCAGGTGAGAGTAAAATGCAAGGTGGGGATTGACACCCACACCCTCCCAAAAGGGTGGGGATTATTTCTTTCAATTCCATGCCAGCTGAAGAACCAGAGGGCTGGTTTGACATAGACATTTGAGCATGTGACAACGCAACCACGTTGCTGGAGTGGGAGATGAGCCTGTCCGTGCACGTGCAAGAGAAACTGCCGGGGTGGGAAAAGGACGAGACAGAGATCGTTGGTCCTTACACAATAGAAGCATAGAAGAACGGGACACCTTTATTAGACCACTCAAAATCAAGTCAATGAATGCAAGCTTTCGCCAGAAGAAAAATCCACTTCTTCAGGCACGCACCTGGGGAGTTGTGTAGAAAAATAATAAACAAAGGTCCCAATAATTCATGGCAAAAGTGGCCAGGTCACAATCTTCTCAAGGTGTGTCTAAAGTTGGTTACTGGCAGGCTGTCAGGATGTGCCTAACAAAGTTTCTTGCTGTGATTGAAAGAGATTGTAATCTGGACCCTTGTAAAGGGAAAATAGCATCTCTGTTGCTCAGCTTTGGTGCCCAGCAGGCTGCATTTTGCCCTCTTTGGCATTTTACATAACACCTTATGCTAATGAAGACCTAGTGGGAAGGAGGTAGAGAGGCCAAAAAATCCATTAACCAGCCATGCTACCTGGGAGTGGTAAGAAGCTCATAGAAGGGGATTGAGCTGCTGGTCCAGAAAACTTCTTGCCTACTTTGGAACATCTAGCCTGGCAAACCTCATTACAGCAGGACCCCCTTATCCGCGGGATCAGTATCCGCTGATTCGTTTATCCGCGGTCTGAAAATATTAAAATTATTAAAAGACAAATCCTAGAAATATATATTTCCAAAGGTGAAGTTACCAGAACTGGCCAATAGAGAGAGACAAAGACTATGCTATGTATAGCATTTGCTATCAAAATAGTGTTTGCTGTACTGTAATTCGTTTTTGTTTTTTGTTTTTTAGCATCTGGGGGCTTGAAACTTGGATCCGGGAGTCCCTACCGTATTTCATGGGCAGCTGGCTTTGTGCCAGGGAAGCTGGTAGACTTTGGTTTAATGGCCAAACATATTTGGGAGAACCTTGTACTTTTTTGTATAAGAAATTGGTCATCAAAGCAGAACTTTTAAAAGTTGGACTAGAAGTGCCAGTATCCACTACCACCCCAACCAACGTAGCCGGTAGCCAGGCTCACTGACAGACACATGGGGGGGGGGCTCTAGTCTGGAGTCATAGCTTTTCCAAGCTCTGCCTTAAAGCACCAGCTCTTGAAAGATGCATCAGAAATCATGTGCAAACACATTACGCTGAGTATGTCGGGGGGGGGGGGGGCAGCTGCTAACTTGTTTCCTCTTTATTCTTAAGAGTGGGGGTGGGATCAGCTCTCAGAAATGCACACGGAGGAGAGACATCCAGGTGTCGATGGCGAGCAAGATATTACAAAAACCAGATTATATTTGGTAGGGGTGGCAGGACAGAAGGAGGAAGAAGAGAGAGAGAGAGAGAGAGAGAACTGCTGGATAGAAGGGCCACCCTGATGAACCCATCACCTTTGCTTCCATTTTCTGCCCTGTCTCCCCCTCTTCCCGTCCATTTATGGATATGATACAGTCTCAGGTTGAACTCGTGAACCTGTGTAGATTCATCCCAAACGGGCATCACATTCCATCTAGAAGAAGCAGAAAAATGTGATTACGGTGAATCATGCCCAGTTCCTGGACAGGTTGTTTCTGAACCTGTCAGCAGGTCTGCTGTCTTGTGATTTCATGGGTGGGGCTGGGAGACTAAGACGGGGCACATCGGCCTCACCCATCCTGGGTGTTCGTCCTGGAGGCCATCTCCCACGAACCCAGCCGGTATAGCCTTGGGGAAGATGGGATTTGCAGTTGAACACATCCAGAGGACACTTGGGTTGAAGAAAGACAGAGAGTAGAAATCTGTGCATCCTGTTCACTTCCTGACTCCCCCTAACATCTGAAGTGACACAAACCAAGATTTGCAGACAAGCACAAAAAGAACTGTCCACCTCTTGGAGCCAGGCTTTCAAACAGAGCAGCCTTAGCATCCTAGAATCATGGAGTTCGAAGGCCGTCGAGTCCAACCCTACTGCTCAAGGCAGGAATCGCAATCAAATCTGATCGGAGAGATGGTTCACTAAGATTCCTCTTGAAGGCCTCCAGTGTGGGAGCGCTCACCACCTCCTCCCGAGGTCATGGGTTCCATTGTTGTACCGCTCTAACAGTTAGGAAGTTTTTCCTTCCAGAGAAAGCATTTCAGCATCAGGAGAGAAAAAAAAAAAACAGGCAACCTTGGAGGGTTGTTGCAATTGGCAAGATAAGAAGGTGGTCATCAAGGGAGTCTGTTCAGATTGTCTAGGTAAATACACACCTCCCAAGTTCTGTTGCCTGATGGTTTAAAATCTTGCTCATTAGCCACTCTGGCCTTCTATTCCTTTGGACTGTTCTCTCTCTTTCCTCCAGGCTTATGTCTCTTTCACGACGACTATATGAATATCACATTAAAAAGCAATTTAAACCTAAATGGAGACTAAAAACCAAGGCTAAAAACAATTTCAGAATGTTTAAAAATATGTAAATGAAAAACTAGCATTTCTGAGACAAATTAGGGCTTAAGGCCCCCCCTGCAAGTTCTTTAGAGGCAAAGTTGTCTATGAATCGGGTGGTGACTAACAGATCACGCCCTTGTTTCTCGTAATTCTTATGTTATTAAGGAATCTCGGCGTCTCTTCTATGGTTGCCCCCTCGGGCTCTGAGTAGTGACAGCTAGCTTAGCTTTATCCCTGTTCAGGAACAGCCCAGTGTGCCTGAAGTCATGAGCTACCGGTTGCCTTTTGAGGTGGCACTGAGTCATCGCCGGAGTATTTCAACCTCATCGGCTTCCCACGGCATCGCTCTCATGCCGAGCTTCTGCCGCATGGTTTGGATTGGGAAGGACTCATGGAATAATTGTATTATAGCACAATAGAGCTGGAAGTGGGATTCCCAGTGAAGTGTAGTTGATGGAGTGGTGGACTATCAGACTTGGGAGACCCGGGTTCGAATTCCTGCTTAGTGGAAACTTAACCACTAGTGGGATGGAACTGGTAAACCCAGTCCTTAAATATCTCATTTACCTTGGAAGCCCTATTATGGTCTCTGTAGGTCGGTTTTGACTTGACAGCACATAACACAACAGTTGGACATGACCCCCCCCCCCAACCCCGCAGGACTTCAAGGACAAACAAAACTCCAGTTTTGGAGTATCAAACCACTAGACATGAACTCGAACACAAAATATAAAACGTAAATTATATATAATAGGCACAGAACCTCAAAGGGCTGACCTTTGTTTAATTGTTTAAAAATTGTGATGTTTTAATGATTTTTTAAATATTTGTTATATAATGATGTTTTTATAATATTTGTAAGCCGCCCCGAGTAGACTTTGTCTAGGGGGGGTGGGGTAAAAATCCAATAAAGTAAAGTAAAGTAAGTAAAGACCTGTGACCCAGATTGTTTCCTAACTCCCCCCATCACCCCCCAAATGCAAGCCTTTTGTGTTGAAGTGAAATCCACACCGTGTCCCCTGACACCGTCCAATTTTGGAGGTTAAGCCGTGACCCTCTTGTGATGTTCAAAATGAAATAGGGAAGGGTTCCCTCTGCAGTTTGGTTATTCCTCCACTGTAGTTGGTCGGTTAATTGGTTAATGAGTTCATTTCTATCCTGTCTTCCTCCCCTTGGTGGGGGGGACCTAAGATAATTTACCAAAATATAAAATAAAATAAAATAAATGGACTAATAAGTAGAAACAGGATAATTAAAATTGTAGAACTAAAGCATACCTGTATTTTTTAAAACAATGAAACGTGATGGCTTCCCGCTGGCATGCACCCCCCTCCAGATTCTCACCCTCTCACTCCTGCTTGCAATGGGAGGTCAGGAACACAGAGGTCTTGGGGTGGACATCACGTCATGCCTTCTTTTCCCGATGCTTTTTCCTTCCAGGATCACGAAAGTGGCCGACTCGCCTAGCCCGGAACGCCGAAGCCATGCAGAGACGAGATGAGAAGATGCCGGCCAACGGGACCCGCGACGGGAAGCCGGAGGAGAACGCCACCCAGTATGCCGTCTTGGCCATCGTCCCGGTCTTCTGTGTGATGGGCCTGCTGGGAATCCTTTTCTGCAACCTCTTGATGAAGAAAGGCTATCACTGCACAGCTCAGAAGGACCCGGAGGAGGAGGGGGCCAAGGCGGAGAGAAATGGTGAGCGCAGGGGGGTCCCCGAGTCGACGAGGCCGGCTGGGGAATTCTGGGAGCGGTAGTCCAAGAAACCTCAGTTTCCCACGCTTTAGGCTATCTTGCGCATGGTCCTGGTATCCCTGCATCTGCACTGGCAGCACTTCAGAGTGACCATAGGAGGGGTCCCTTTGGCGCATGCTGTCAAAGCGGGGGGAAAGACGGAGCAGACACTTGAATACCAGGCGATCCTGGGACAGCGGTTAGCCTGTCTCTCCTTTCTTGAAGCAACAGTATTGTGAGTGCTGGTGATACAGTAAGACCCCCCTGTCCACAGAATCAGTATCCGCTGATTCACTTATCCACTAGATGAAAATACTAAATAAACACCCCCAGAAATACCTATTGATATATATTTCCAGGTTGTATCTACCAAAACCGGCCATTGGAGGGAGCCAGAGACCATGCAATGTATATTGATATACATTGGTATCTGGGTTTTTCAGCATCCAGAAGGGAGCTTGGACCTGATCCCCTACGGATTCTGAGGTCCTGGTGTGCATCGTAGTTTGGAAAATGCATCTCCCAACAGGAAAGGGGCATTGTGCACATGCTTAGAGGTGCCTGAACCCAGCTTCTAGCATCTTTTGTCTTTCTTTCTTTCTTTCTTTCTCTCTCCCGCCTTCTTTCCCTCCTTCCTTCCTTCCTTTTTCTTTCTTTCTTTCTCTCTCTCTCCTTCCTTCCTTGCTTTTTCTTCCTTCCTTCCTTCCTTCCTTCCTTCCTTCCTTCCTTCGTTCCTTCGTTCCTTCCTTTTTCTTCCTTGCTTGCTTTTTCTTTCTTTCTTTCTTCCTTTTTCTTTTTCTTTTTTTCTTTCTTTCTTTCTTCCTTGCTTGCTTTTTCTTTCTTTCTTTCGCTTTCTTCCTTGCTTGCTTTTTCTCTTTCTTTCTTTCTTTCTTTCTTTCTCTCTCTCTCTCCTTCCTTTCTTCCTTCCTTGCTTGCTTTTTCTTTCTTCCTTCCTTCCTTTTTCTTTTCCTTCCTTCCTTCCTTCCTTCCTTTTTCTTTCTCTTCCTTCCTTCCTTCCTTTCTTTCTTTCTCTTCCTTCCTTCCTTCCTTCCTTCCTTCCTTCCTTCCCTTTCTCCTTAAAAAGGACCCTCTGTAAACGGAGCTACGCATCTTCTACCAGAAGTGGGAAGAGGGTTTCCTGCCCCCCCCCCCCCGTTCTTTTCCGACTCTCGCTGCCCAGCTCGCTCTCGCAAGCCGGGCCACTGCTGGTTGGGCTAGGCTTGTAGACGTAGTCTGCAAAAGTAAATTTTTTTCTGTGCCCCAGGAAACAATAAAACGTCTGCAAAAGCAGTTACATTCAAAATGCAGGTAACAGGGGAAGTAACTCTTCTTCTGTGTGGCATTTGAAAGCAGCAAGACCCGATTTTCCCACTGCCTGTGTTATCTAACCACCTGGGCAGGACGTTACCAACAGCAAATGCCCAAAGACAGTCGCCTGATGGATAACAGTTACTTTATTCTTTATTTTTCTTAGGGTTTAGCTTCACCCTCCTGCCTGTTCATCTGGGCTGAGTTTTGCCTTGCTTTCTTCCTCCCCACCCACGCTTTCCCCCACTCGCTAACCTTGGCTGGTAATTATTTTCTGAGAATTACAGGAATATAAATTCTGAAAAGCCCCAGCGAGGCTGCTCCTGTCACCATAGCGACAGCTGGCCCACGGAGGCTGAGCGAGGGAATGAGAGCCGTCCATGTCAGCCAGCGAGGATGGGCGGCTCCGTTTGGGTGGAAGGCCAACGTCTTCTGGCTCCGTGTTCGTTAAAAGGGACGCTTAAAAGGCGACCGGCTCCTTGGGAGGCCATCCCTCTGCCAAAGTGGCCAGGGGCTCCCAAAGACCCGTGATGAAGCCACAGCATCCTGTTTCCGAAGCACAGGGCTGAGCTTGCATCCATAGGCCGCCAAAATGGCCTTATCCACACCCCCACAGGGTTAGGAATTAGCAGGAAGGGAGAAACCCTAGGTTTTAAGTCACCTGCAACTCACGGCGACCCTATGAATGAGCCGTCTCCAAAATCTCCTGTCCTCAACGGCTCTCTTCAGCTCTTGTACACTCAAGCCTATGGGTTCCTTCAGGGAATTGGTCCATCTCATATCTTCCTCTTTTCCTGCTGTCTGCTACCTTTCCCAGCATTATTACCTCTTCCGGTGACTCCTGCCTTCTCAGGATGTGCCCAAAGTAGGAGAGCCTCAGTTTCAACATTTTGTATCTCCAGAGAGAGTTCAGGCTTGATTTGATCTCGGATCCGCTTGTTCGTCTTTCTGGCCGTCCAGGGTCTCTACAAAACTGTCCTCCAGCAAGACATTTCAATTATTGTGAAAGCTGGACAGTAAAGAAAGCTGACAGGAAAAAAACTGGATGTGTTTACAGGTGTACCCCCCCTCAATAAAAAGCCTGAGGGAAAAGGTTTCATGGGGTGATGAGGCCTCAAAACAGGCCCAAAGAGACACAAAGGATCCTAACAAAATTTGGGGTAGAAAGTAATTCCCAGCCTGGCATTGGTCTGGAGAATAAGACAAGGAGCATATTTCACCTGTCTTATGGTGAACACAAACCCAGGCGTGTGGCAGGTGTCATTTGAACATCGACGTTCAATGCTTGGGAACAAACGTTGTGGAATGCAGCCGTGATTCAGCATTTAAGTCACTTACGCGACATTTCAAATCATTGTTGCCGAG
Source organism: Intellagama lesueurii (assembly GCA_037013535.1). Lineage (NCBI taxonomy): Eukaryota > Metazoa > Chordata > Lepidosauria > Squamata > Agamidae > Intellagama > Intellagama lesueurii. Next base: position 3,782,899 of record JBAJHW010000003.1, on the reverse strand, counting down.
TTTGGGATGTCTGGATATATTCCCCTAACTGTGCAGGAGCCGTGCGGGGATTCACAGAGCAAAATAGCTTCATGTTCACCAGAGTAAGTCATCCCTTTTTCTCATTCACTGGCCCTTACAGTCTGAGTAACTCACTCTGAGACATTAGTAAGAGAAAGAATAAAAGATTTCATTACTTATAACTGAACAGATCGAACAGCAAGATAATACACATGACTGCTTTCAGCAACGGACTTCAGTAGACTCACTGACTGCTTCCAACCGACTACAGAGAGGGGAAAAGGACACAAAGCAGAGAGGCGGGGCTCTCTTTGAATTCAGAGGCAGGGAGAGAACCATTGGCTAGTGCTGGAGAGATGGACAGTCACCCCAGCCCAGAAAGGTCCCTTCTAACCAAACCTACTAAAGGCAGCATGCAAGGTTGCTAAAAAAACAAAACACTACAACAATTGTGATATCTGTGTTCACCAAAGCTTGGAAGCGTAACTGTTTGGACTCCTGTTGGTGCATTTATAAACCTGTGTGAGTGTGTTTCACGTGCACGCAGCCACCCTGAATTAACAACGGCACCCAGTTGTGACAAGTGACCTGCTTCGCCTTCCCCTTTTCAGGCGCTTACCTTTGCCAAAGGTAGCCAAAGTATGTAGCAAAATGCTCTTAATATGTAGAGGGTGGATAGTTTCTGCCCACCACTTTTTATTTATCCACTTTAAAAAGACTTGGCTGTTTTCAATGCTCCCCTGGGTTGTGAATGGAAAGGTTTGATGGGTGGGTGTGCGGGTGTGCTGCTGTTGTGTGCTGTGGAAATGGCCGGGTGCCGTGTTTCAACCTGCTCTCCCCTCTTCTGTCCCCTTAGGGGGCAATTCTGGGTACAGGATGGAGGACGTCAATGATGACACTATTGGAGTCCTGGTGCGTCTGATCACGGAGAAGAAAGGTAGGCCCTTTTTTTCAGGGGAAGGATGTTTTAGGTAAAGGTAAAGGTCCCCCTTGACATTTAGTCCAGTCGTGTCCGACTCTAGGGTGCGGTGCTCATCCCCGTCTCCAAGCCATAGAGCCAGCGTTTGTCCGAAGACAGTTTCCGTGGTCACGTGGCCAGCGCAACTAGACACAGAACGCCGTGACCTTCCCACCGAGGTGGTACCTATTTATCTACTCGTATTTTTACATGCTTTCGAACGGCTAGGTTGGCAGGAGCTGGGACAAGCGACGGGAGCTCCCTCCCTCGCGTGGATTCGATCTTACGACGGCTGGTCTTCCGACCTTGCAGCACAGAGGCTTCTGTGGTTTAACCCGCAGCGCCACCACGTCCCCCAAGGATGTCTTATTCTTAGTCAAAAGAGTAACATTTCCAAACTCTGACAATGGCCGTAGGGGAAGAAAGCTTTGCCGTGAACCTTCATGTCCTCCTTCTCCTACCCTGAGGTGGAACCTCATTAGGATTTATTCTGATTTTGGAGAGGCAGCAGGAAGCCATGAGGTTGGGCTGCGTCTTAGCAGACATTCAAGAGTTTTCCACCGAGGGCTTCTTTCCTGGCCTCCCTGTTTATTTTTCCTTGAATGGGCAACCGTAACCATCTGTACTACTGTCCCATTTCTCATGACGTGATGACAGCCTTCTAGCTTTCTGCCGGGATGCTGGCAAGTCTTTGGGTCCCAAGTCCCAAGTCCGAATCTGAGTCTTTGCTACCAAGTCCCAAGCCTGAGTCTCTGTAAAAAAAAACCAAGCTTTTTCACTGAGAAAAAAAGAAGACGAAGGGGTGGGTGGCTCCTGAGTTGCACGTTGAGTCTGAGTCAAACTCTGATTGGAGTCACCGGTGCATCTTAAGTCCGACTTGATCGCGAGCCCCGTGATTCGAGTCCGTATCCCTTGGCTTTCTGCATTTGGGGTGTTTTTTTCTGGGTAAAGATTTCTTGAGCTTGTATTCATTCTCCATCCTTTGTCATGGGTCACCCTCTTGATCCGAGAAATGCTTACCATCTTGGGATAAATCCATGTTTCAAACGCTGCTGACTTTTTTTTGTAGCCATGTGTGTAAAACCCCACAATTCCATCCCGTACGCTGGAACTGGGAATAGGTAGATTTATTATAATTTTTTTAAATGCAGGAATGGTTTTGTTCTGTTGTTACGGAAGCACTGAGCCACGTGAACCTGTCGTCTTAGGGGGGTACAATTCAGACACAGCCTTGCCACCTTGTGAGAACTCTTAGGCTGGCGAATTGTAAAGCAGGGTTATGGGGACGTGACCCTCCACCTCCTTGTTCTTCTAATGTGTTTTTTTCCCCTTCCTATCTCGCCTCTCGTGCTCCATTTGCTGGCAACAGAGAATGCGGCTGTTTTGGAAGAAATGCTAAAGGACTACCATAGCAAACAGTTGGCGCAGCCCGTCTTCAAGCCTACTAACAAGTACGACACATGACTTTTCTTTTGCTCATTATCTGGATCTCCTTCGTACCTCCATTCCTCCCCTTCACAAAATCCCCTTCTTTGGCTTTTCCAGTGCCTCACCTTGACACAGGCAAAAGTGGCTTTTCCCCTCTTAAAATGGGGTCAGCCACGCACCACCCACGGACTGGGTGCCTGTCCTAAGAGCCAGTGCCTCCTCGGTGTCGTCCAGCGCCGAAGGCCCTAGGCGGCTGCATTTTATTGCCTTGTATTTGATATTCGGCCAGACGGGCGGGATAAAAATGAAATTAATTCATTCATGAAATGAAATATTTTATTTTAATGGCTGGAAAGAAGGGCAACCGAGCGCGTGGGTCTTGTCTGGAAGGAGAAACGCGCTCCCCGAAGCCCGTGGGAAGCACGGTCCTCACAAACGAGGCATGTGCGCTGCATTTTAAAGGGGGGTGGGTTTGGCGGAAATAAAAATAAACATGTTTTTGAAGCACAGCCATGGCTGAGAGTCAGTGGTGGAGCGCAGGGGCCGAGGGGGAAGACGTTTTGCAGTAACCCTGGTAGGGGTGCAGAATGGGTCCCTTCCGGTGAGACGGGGCAGCAGGAAAGGAAACAGCAAACGCAGAATCGTAACGGGGCAAATTTCGCCTGAGGGATCGTGTTCCTCCCACACCCCAACATTTTGTCACTCAGCCGCTCTGAGAAATAAGCTAGGGTGAGAAGCAGTATTAAGGTCACCCAGGTGGGGGGCCTTAAACCTGGATCTTCCCGGCGGAGGAGGGATTGAAGTGCAACCTGAGGGTGGCATGTGCTCCCCCCTAAGTGCCCCCCAAATGCAGTCCTCCAAAGTCCTTTGGCCCCAAAGCACACCCCCCCCCCCCAAATGTTTTAGTTCTGCAAAGAAATGTCCAGAAATGTTCCACTTTATGTCCCTTCCGGGGGAGCAGGAGGTGACTTGCTCTTTGATTTTAAAATGGCGTTACTTCCAGCCATTTCTAGGCGTGGCGCAATTCGCACCTGGGTCTGAAGGCAAGAATTTCACCTGCACCGAATTGCGATTTCCCTCCTCTTAACTTTCATGATCATGTTTACCCCTCCTCTATTTCTGTCTATACCTCGCGGGGTGTCGTTGACAGGATGGCAGACTAGAACTTAGGAGCCCTGAGTTCGATTCCCTGGTTCTGCCATGAAAACTCACTGTGGTGGGGCGGGGGGAGTTGAACTGGTAAAACCACTCCTCAAATATTTCACTTATCTTGAAAATCCTGTTTGGGTGACTGTCGGTCAGCCCCTAATGACGACAACAACATATGTTTGTCAGGTCTTAAACCTTCGCTTACAGCTCTGGGGTCGAATAGTTTGAAACGACCTTGCTAGGTTGAAGCCAAAATGGCAAACCTGTGGGACAGGGTGTCCGTGGGGTGTTCTCTTTTTCCTCATGTGGCTCTCCTACTCCTCCATTCTCTTAGGCTGCATCTTCTGCCTCAGTTTCCCCACATCTGCCGGCATCAACACCATCTGCATACAGTCCAGGGCTTAGCCACCCGCTCTGGCCCCACCTGCACCCGATGCAGCCAGAAGAAGTGGCCGGAGGTGCTGCCTTCAACGGAGGCACCTACCGCCGTCGCCGTCACACCCGGCGGCACCACCAGCAAACTCACAAAGCCAGGAAGCAAGGCCGTCCGGCCGGGAGAGATCACCATCCTCTCAGTAGGCAGGTAAGCCAGGTCATGTGTCCTTCTGGACGTTTGGGCCCACACAACGCAAGCTCAGAAAGTGATCACCAAAATGACCATGTTCTTTTTTTACAAACTCAGGTTTCTAGTCCTTAAGACCATGCAGATAGATTTGAAAGTGAACAGGCAATGCCTAGTGGAAAAAGCTAGGCGGAGGAAGAAGGGGGTTAAGGTGGCAATCTTTTTTCTGTTCTAGTTTCCCTAAAATTGGGGAACCCAGATTAGAGTCCTTCCAGCCAGCGAGAAGTCCCCCACAAAGTGTATTAGTCGGAGGCCACAATAGCTTTTAAGAGTCAGAAGTGGGCATCTTGAATGGTACCTGGAAATTAGCCGTTGGCCAGTATTGTTGATCCATGTCCCCTCGATTGTGCTGTTTGGCTTTGCTCAGGGTGGAAACGGATGAGAGGGCAGCTTCAGAATTAGAAATGGAGCTGCCTCAAGAAGAAAAAAGCATTTGATGATTATCCAGTGAGATTTTACAGTGCCATGAGTTGCAAATTAGCAGTCTGGTTATTTCATGATCGGTGGTCACAGGGAGGTAAACAACAGGTTAGGTCTGCACGTTGATTGTGCCGCCACGACAGCTTTTCCTTCTCGGAAGCCCTCAAGTCCTCCACCTCCTTATTTTTTTTGGCATTGCTCATGCTAGGTTGTAACGCTGGGCGTTGCAGTCTAAAAGGTAAACATTCCCCCTCTTCGGTCTCATCAATGCATCGTGTTTGGATTTGTTTGGTTTTTTTGGACAGGTTCCGCGTCGCTCGGATCCCCGAACAGAAGTCCAATTCCTCAGATGTGAAAACCATTTCGGAGGGTGTGGGGGCTGAGCCCACGGAGCCCCCCTACGCCTGCCTGGCCCCTGAGCAAAAGCCGCTTGTCAGCAACGGAGTGAAGCCGAAATGGTTGACAACGGCAGAGGGACAGCAAGAGGTGGGTCCTTTCGGTGGCTCGGTCGCCTTCCATCCCAGCCGGTCTCTCAACTATCCGATCGTCTTTTGTAGGGCCTTAAAGAAAGACTAGGAAGCTTAAATGCTTGTGGGCTGTAGACCCACTTCATCAGATGCCAGAGTCGCCATAATGGGGCAGGAAACTTGAAGGGCGAATGTGTCGAAGTATGGATCGTGGGAACCTGATTCTCATCTCTAATCAGCCACAGGGTTCAGGCCGGTCCCCGTCCAAGTCCAGCCTACCTGACAGGGTTGTTAAGTGCAGAAAGCAGACAAGAGTCCCCGACCCCTGCCGATGCCACTTTGAACTCAAGGGATGAGTTGGGCTTTTTGTCGCCGTTATGTGCCATCGAATCGCTTCCACCTGACGGCAACCCTATGAACGAGTGGCCTCCAAAATTTCCCATCATTAGCAGTTCTGCTTAGGTCTTGCAGGCTCAAAACTGGGGTTTCCTTGTTTCCTATCTGGTGATGGAACCATTCAAAGTGAACAGAGATGGGGTTAGATTTAAGGACAAGCCTCTTCTGCCCTCGGATACCTGTCTGGAGATTTGGTGTTTATGCCTTGATCCTGTTCTGGAGTCTAGGGCTTTTTCTTTCCTCTTTTTTTTAACAACACCGTTGTTATGTTTTTCTATTCCTACCCACGCACACACTTAAAAAAAAATAATTCAGAGGATTTGTTTCCATTTCTTTCTTCGGAGGCATTTTTCCTCTTGTTTATTTTTTTTGCTTTTGCTTTTCCTTCCGTAATTTAAGCCCCTTAAAATGAATTTTTAAAAAATAATCCTCTCCGGCCGGCAGAAAGGTCTTTCTCTCGGAGACCGGCCGACGGAACAAGCACCCGGCCGGATTGCTCTAGTGCCTGAGATCTGCCGGTAGAAGAGCCCAAAAGCAATGGGTGTCAGGGAAGGGCCCAATTAGACTGGAGCCAGACCTCATTCACCCGAGGGGCAGAGCAGCAGAGCGAGGAGCGCCAAGTTAGGACGTGGTAAGGGCTTCCCCCGGTGCTTTGATTTGGCCGACATGGAAAAGAGGAGGTTGGTTTAAAGAGACCTCTGGTCTGATCCTTTAAGGGATGCGCTTGGGTCCTAAGGAACCATGCCAGTGGCTTCCTTTGCAAAAGAGTGCACAACGGAGCAGGCAGGGAAAAAAAGGGTCTCCTGGCTGCTCCGTCTGCGGAGGCACCCCAGAGAAGGGGGGGGGGGGCTCCACAGGTCTCTGAGTGATTTTGCAAAACCGAAGATGAGTCATGCACAGGATGGAGTTGGCACCGAGGGAGGGGAAGTTCCTTGTTGTGACGGTGAAGGGCAGTGGCATAATTGATACGCCGATTAACACCTGGAGCCTAATTAGCGGAACAGCGTTTCAGAGCCTAGAGTGTTCAGGCTGTGCGTTTGGAGCTCTCTCTCTCTCTCTCTGTGTGTGTGTGTGTGTGTAGGGGTTGTTTTGTTGGTTGCCTTCCTTGGCCAGCTCTCCCCCTATGCAAGGCTGGGTGAATCTCTTAATAAGGCCCTTTTGTCCCCCGTCTACCCAAAGGAAGAAAGACCAGAGGTTTGGCAGGACAAGAGAGAGCTCTGGGTCGCACTGGCGTTGGCTCTCCCCTCCGGGGTGGGAGGGAAGTCCATTGCTTGGAGCCGAGAAAGGAGGATTTTGCTCCAGAAAGTGGACAGAGGAGGAAAGAGAACTAAAATCAGGAAGGTTTGGACTTGTGGGGGATCGGTAGGCGGTCGCTTGAGGTGCCAGGGGAGGGGTAAAGATTCAGACATGGGAGAGCCGTGACACTCAGCAAGTGACTGTGGGCAAGGGGCCCTTCCCAACATCCCTTCTGCGGGGGGGGGGGGGGGACACCAGGGCAGTCCTTGCACCTGTATTGCTGGAGCCACTCGGAGGAAGGGTGGGAAGCAGAGAGAAAGAGCCGCACGGACACCCCTCTCCAGCTGAACAGGAGAACTTCCTTGGCCTACAGAGGCCAATACCAGTGGGAGCAGTCTAACTCTGTATCGGGGCCAGACCTATGCCCGTAAGACCCCTTATTTTAGGGGAGAGGATCAGAGTGTATCCCACGCTGTACAGCTGTAACCGTTGAATACTAGTTCCACTCTCCCGGCCTCCTCCTCCTCCTAGGGATGGCCCTAGAGAGTGGATGAATGCAGTCTAGCACAGGACTCCGAAGGTCCTGCTTCCACCGAGGAAATAGTGGCCAGCATCGAAATGCTATAACTTGGTCATGCAGATGCACTCCTGAACACATGCCCAGTTTTCTCCTGTGGGATCCAGTGGAACTTAAGTTTCTCAGCCTTGACTGGATCATGCCCTCGTCTCTCTTTTTCCGTCGCCCCCCCTCCCCGCCCCCTCCACTCACCTCTTAGCAAAAATAAATCGCCATTTGGTGGCTTTGCCCTCCTGTTCTCAGCCTGAGAGGCTCAGACTCCAAAGTATAGTTTTCCCCCAAATGTCACAATTCACTGCTGATGCTGTTGGCCATATCTATAGTTGTTTCCTTTTCCAAAGAGTGGGATGGCTGGCAAGCTGGAGAAACGAGTCTCTTTGGCTGCACGCCTTGTTCTTGGTACACATCCATAGGGCGCCAGCGGGCTCGAATGGCTTACACCCCAGAAGCTGTCCTGTTTGTCAATTAATCACTCTAAACAAAATCCACCCTTGGGCAAATGCTTTTAATTAGGGACAACCAGAACCCTACAAAGGTGTGCTGGCTTTCAAGGGCTCCAGAAGACTTGATCAGACTTTGTGGTGGGGAAAAAAATCAGAAGACCAGGGAAGAAACAAAACAGCAGGTAAAGGTGTGATCACACAGGGAACGAGATCACAATTTGGACCACTTACGGAGCAGCCTGGTGCAATCTATTGCCCGGCGATCACACGACGTACAGGGAGTTGTTCTCCAGCTCAGCCTTGAACCGTGCTCAACGTGGTGCTTTTTGGTCCACCTCCATTAGGCTTCTCCATTTAGGGGATGCTTGCTCCTATAGATGGGAGATCACTCCTGTTAAATCGACCCTTTCTAGTGCCGTCGGGCAAGTGGCTTTGGCAGCTGTTACACCCCCAGTAAATAAGTAAAAAACCAAACCCCTTTCTCTTAGGGACTGGGGTTCTTTGTGGACCAACTAATTGATGAAGATTTCTGTTGAACTCCAAACCTTGCACAGTTGTGTGGGGTTTGGGCTGGTCCTCATGAAAGCATATGCCCCATCCGTGCCTTTTCTTTTTTTGTAACCTTTTGGACCAAGATGATTATACCTTTGTTTCTCAACCACTGAAGACAGCAGCTCAGAAAGGAACAGAAAGGGACACACACACACACCCTCTGGGGAGGAGAAGGTGGCTTTTAGCAGAACGCCCCAGGTCCGATCCTTTAGCACCTCCAGTTGCAAAAGAGTAACACGGTCTTGGCTGGAGGTTTTGAAGAATGATCCCAACACTGGGCTAAACGAGTCAATGATACGGCTCATTCGTAAGGCTGCTTTCTGGGACACGCACCCTGGGGCAGAGGGCCGATCCTCACCTCTTGGAAGGGACCGCGCCCCCATGCAACCCTCTAACCCTCTCCCAATTCTTATTGCAATCTAATTGGGTTGTTCGTTTTTCCAGGACAGCCCATTCATTATTAGAGTCGGGGAGAGTAAACTGGTTATCTGAAGGTAATCCGGTCTGCTTCTAATTTACGGCTGCCAAATTTTCTTGGGATGCTCGCCATCGTTCAAGGTCTTCGGTGGCTTTGCTTCAGAGCAGCTGGGGCGGAGGTTGCTTTTAGGTTCCGGTGCTTTTGAGAACTGGGTTCTGCCGGGCTTTATTTGGGATGCTGGCTATGATCTCTGTGGAGCCCTCGGGGCTAATTTAGGCAAGAGAAAGGGAGGAAACAGCAGACAACCCTTTGGAGGGCCTTTCTTGTTACGTTATTGTGTGCCAACAAATGGCTTCTGACCAACAGCAAGCAGAAATAGGGTTTTTGATACAAGACAAGATACTTGAGAAGTTGCTGTTCCCCAATGAGTTCCGTGGCTGAGCAGGGATTTGAACCCAGAGGTTCCGAGTCATATGAGAACCACTCGTCAGAACCAGCAACTTCAGCAAGTCAGAATGACACCTCTTGTGACAGGATCTGTCTTGGGAAGGTTCAGGATAAACTCCAGACAACACAACCTTTCAGACAGTGCAGCAAGCTTCGATCTCGAAAATTTCAGCCTCCGAGTCTCCGGATGTTAAGTAAATAGATTTAACTTTCATGGTTTACGTTGCCTCTTTAGAAAGAATCACGACAGACAGGCCAAAATGGAGGAAAGGACACCAGTATAGATATTTTCTGCATACCCTTGCATGCCAGCTGGCAAATGTGGATCGCGTGTTTGGCAAACCTTTGGCACGAGGTGGTTTGCTGGGACAAAATATGGAAAGAAAGTTCAGCCTTTGCACTGTGGATTTTGTCCCATTCCTCCCCTCTCTCGAGCTTCCTTTGCAAATATTTCTCTCTCTCTCTCTCTCTCTCTCTCTCTTTCTCTCAGTCACGGCTCCAACCTTCATCTTCTCTTTCCTACCTTCGGCAGGTGATCATTTGACTCCTCCCTGCCACCGCAGAGATGGAACAGCAGACCGGTTGGAGGCCTCAGGCCAACCTGCCCGCCAGGAAGACTTGCGCACTGAGCGTTCTGGAAGGCGAAGGACAAGCTCTCCTTTCATCCCCTCCTTTCCAACTCGGGGAGTCACCCACTCCCTAGAGCACGGAAGGGGCTGGTTCCCCCTTCGGTAACGCCGCCTGTGCCCATTGGAGACCTCCAGAGGATACCCCGGCATGGCAGAGACACATCTTTGAGGGAAGGAAGAAGGTTCTTCCGGGTGGGAGGGGAAGGGAGGAGAGGGAGGGAACCCTTTAGCTGCCAAACTGGAGAAGCACTACATGGCTTTTTGTTTACATGGCATGGCATCCCCTTTGTCGCACCAGCCGGGCTGGGCCGTCTTCAGAAGAGCAGAAGAAAAGCGGGAGAACGTTTCTGCATACATCGCTTTTTTACATTGGCCACATTTATCTGGGTAATGGGGGTGGGAAGGAAGAAGCAAACCTTTTTAGCTTTTTTTGTTTTTTAAGCGGACGGGAGACCATGAGGGAAGGCTGAATTCCATAGCAGGAAGGAGAAGCAGCGCTACTGTACTAAGTCCCACGTCCTGCATGCACGAGGTCCCATTTCCGCGGCATTGACAGGGAACGGCCAGGAAGGAAATGAGTTTGAAACCCTGGAGAGCAAAGTCAGAGTTCTCAACACTGGGCTAGGGGGACTGGATCTGACGTAGCTTTCTAGGCTTATCGTAGGATACGGTGACCTCCCAAAATTTTGCAGTGAAGCTTCCCCACTGCTCACTCCATAAACCAGCTCCTGGATTCATTTTGGCACAGATCTGGCAACGTGAAGTGAGAATTTAACTTTTCAGCTCTCCACCAACATGGTTTTGTCTCTAGGGAGAAGACGTGGGACTCCCCACTCTTCCCTCCCCGGCCAACATGACTATTAGGATGCTAAAAATTTGATCAGCAAACCTAACAGCGATGATGCGGAATGATACAGCCCACCCACCCCTTTCTATACGATTTTGCCAAACTTTTTTTTTTTAAGCCTCTTTCAAACGTAAGCCTCTGGCCCACTATGTATTGTCCGGTTTGCGTTTTTAACCAAGGCTATTACTGTCCAAGGATTGGCAGGGAATTAAACTTCTTTTGTGTGTGTGTGTCTGGAAAGGCCGCCTGGGCCCAATCCACCAGAATGGTAGCTCTTTGCAAGTCCCATGAAAGCTCTTCCTTGATCCTGCGCAATGGGGCTTGCCGCAGACAAGCTTGTGGTGGATCGAGCCCATGGCACAACACAACGGTCTTTCTTCTGCCTGTGAAGGAAATACAGGCTCTGTTCCGTTTTCCCCGCTAATTTTTTCTAATTTCTAACGAATACTTATGTGACATCAATTTGATTCCAGTTTATGCTGACCCACCCTGGGTTTTCTAGGTATAAATTGCTCAGAGGGGTTTTTCCCAGCCCTTCCTTCTGGTGGCGCTCCTGGACACACACACACACCCCTGTGCAGCTGGCTCAAAGGCAGGGCATGTAATCCCATCAGCCACATACAATCTTTGTGATCTCAGCCTCATTCTCTCCTGGCAGGGGAGCAGTGGAGATTCGAATTCCCAAGCCCTGGTTCTGCAGCCAGGCACTCCAACCCACGGAGCTGTACCAGCGCTTCCAGAATTTACACAACGACCCACACTAAACTACAGTTTAGGGTCTCAGATTATGAAGGACCTCTAAATGCAACCTGTACCCCCCGCAAAAAAAAGGTGTATTAGAAGGACACTCCTTCACAAGGCAAATGCTATGGGGTATTTTAACTTGATGAAACCCTGGGCCTTAGCATGTCTTAATTTGGCCCTGCTGCGTAGGAACAAATTCTTCAGACAGACACAAACTATTACAAGCATGTTTTGAAAAGAGAAGTGCTCTCTTTAAAGGGTGGGTGGGTGAGAAAGGGAACTCCTGTTATTCTCCTACCCGTGAGAGGCCGAGATCCTCACGGTGCTCAGTCCTTACCACCGGTTATGTTCATTGCAGTTCATCCTTCCATCCGGCAATAGCTGTTTGTGCAACGGGATTCTTTTAGTCTCGCCCAGGAAAAGGCCACCGTGGTGTTTTTTTTAAATTCCAAAATGGGGAAACCTCTGTCCTTGTCCGCCCTTCTAACCCAGCGTCCTGTTTGTAACAGTACCCAACCAGAGGTGAGCCTCTGGGAGATCACAAGCAGGAGGCCAAAGTATGAGCTCTCCCCTCTGGCTTCTTTCCCGACGTCTGGATTTCCGAGGCGAAAGTCGCCCTCCAAGGAGACTCTCAGCAAACCGCAGGCCATGCACAGAATAGGAGCCTATGGGCTTGCTCGCAAAATCAGGCCATTCAATGAATAAAAAAGTCGTGCCAAGCAGACTGGGAATCTGGAGAAATTGGGCAGTTCAAGCCAACTTGCACAGTGTTGTTCTTTTTTGCTCAGTTGTATTCAGCTGGGGCCGGAGGCAATGAGACACGTAGACCCCGGAAGCTTTTCATCTAGGCGTAGAGAAGTACTGATACTCTTGATCATCTGAACGGCAACCCCCACCGGCCATGCCAGCATCAAGGTTCAAACTTTCTAGTAGGCTAAAGGTTTTGCACTCTTGCCCTGAGCTCTGGAAGTCTCGTTTCCACAAACCCTTGAGGCTTCTGAGATGTTAGCAAAAGCAAAAAGCAAGCAACGTGGGCTGCTCATATACTGCCCCTTAGTGCTTAAAGCACTCTCTGGGCACTCTGCAGTTTAACGATGTAGACTACACATAGTCCCCCCCCCCCCCCCCCCAGCAAGCCAGGTACTCAATTTACTGACCTTAGAAGGATGGAAAGCTGAGTCAACCTTGAACCGGTTGCCTAAGCCCATCAGGATGGAACTCAGGCCGTGAGCAGAGTTTTGACTGCAGTACTGCAGTTTAACCACTGCGCCATGAGGCTCACTCACACTTTTCATCATCTCTTTATAATACTAAGGAGAGGGCACTTGCTCTTAAAACAGGAAAACAAAATCTGGGACGTATACCAGAAGCCGAATTTGGTCACACGGCGTATTGCCCTTCTTTGTGGCGGATGCTACTTTCACACTTAGAAACGGGAGTGGTGGTGTGTGTGGGGGGGAAGAGGTTAGTCTTCCTCAGAGAAGATTACGTGCAGGGCATGTGAGCCCGAACACCTCTTTTTGTCCTTAACCATGGGAACCTTGGTGCGGGAAGCCGTCACCCAGTCGCTTTACCTGGCAGCTGGGAACGCCGGGCCGAGGGGAAGCAACGCCTGGAGACACGCCGAAGCCAGCCATTTCCACCCATCCCTTTGCAACAGGAAGGACCCGTAATTATTTTTCTCTTGACCCTGCGTGTCCCAACATTTCTGTTTGTTTGTCATTTTTTATTATGGTGATTTTTCTGCATCCAATACGTTATTTATGGGGGCAAAGCAGGAGGGGATGTTATCCTGGAGGAAGCAGCCAACACCCCTCCAGCCTCTGCTCCTTCGTATTATTTATTATTGGGGTGTTATGTCAGGGAGAACAGTCGGGGCTGTCGTACTTTAAATATCGTAGGTTGAGGAGCCGGGACGGCTTTTCAGCCTCTTGGTTTTGTTTCTGTACATGGCTCAATAAAAGCAGCCCTGGAATCTAAATGGCACACCTGTTTTGTTGGTTTTTTATGTGCTGTGAAGTCGCCTCCGACTTACGACGACCCTCTGAATGAGTGTTCTCCAGAATCCCCTGTCCTCAGCAACCCTGCTCAGCTCTTGCAGACTCAAGCCAGTGGCTTTCCTTTAGGAAGTCAGCCCATCTCGTACTTGGTCTTCCTCTTCTCCTGCTGCCTTCCACCTTTCCCAGCATGATTGCCTTTTCCAGTGAATCCTGCCGTCTCAGGAGGTGCCCAAAGGAGGACAGCCTCAGGCCCTGGTGGCACAAGGGAAATGTTATGTAGTCATCTGCCAGTTACATTGGTTTGGTTTTTTCCTAGTCACACAACACAGAGTCAAGACCGAGACATTTTCCTGGCTAGTGGTGTAACTGCGGAACATTTCCCTATCACTAGGAGGGTTGTGTTATTTTGTACCTTGGTTGTACCGGTGCATTCCTTACCAGGATTGCCTGTGTGCATGAGCTTTTCAGAATCGAAGCCAGGAAGGTGGCCACCACTACTGCAGTGTGCACATTTTTAATTTATTTTTCCATGCTAGATACATCAATACATTGGTTAAAGTATGTCACAGCTAGGGTTGCCAGACGTCCAGCAAAAGGAGGACATGTCCTCCTTTTTAGCCTAATGTCCCCGAGTCTCTGGAAGCCAGCTTCTGAGGTTGCTCTTACTGGGAGTGACACCCAGGGCTCAGGTGGGAGGCATCTAGCTCCATTTAACCCTAGGAGAAGGGGCAATCAGGGAGACCACTCACTCCTGGGTAGGGTTGCCAGACGTCCGGCAAAAGGAGGACAGGTCCTCCTTTTTAGCCTAATGTCCTCCGTCCGGCAGGCAAAAATAAAAACCTTTAAAATGTCCGGCTTTTGTATATTTTATGTTATAATTTTGGATGGGAGGGGGAGAGGTGGAAGGACCCCCCTCCCCCTGTCTTTCCCCACCCGCCCACCCACCCCTGTTACCTGCCGCAGGCGCTGGAGCGCAGCCCTCGCCCCCTCCTGCCGCGGTGGCGGCTGCTCGGCGATCCGCCATGCCCGCCCAGCCCACGTGGAGCCCAGAACAGCAGTGCGAGCAGAGCGCCGCCTGCCGAGCCAGGCAGGAGCAAGCAGCGCCTGAGTGCATCGATGGGAAGGCGAGCGCCCGGACTGTGTGTGTTCAAAGTCCCTTTCGGGGACTCCAACTCCCACACTCCCCAGCCTCGAACTTATGACCCTCGGGGGAGGGGAGGCTGCCTCGTTCGGTTTTGCCCGGCGCCGCTTTCCCCCTGCCTGCGCCGGAGCCTTGTTTGGGCGTCCAGATTAGCAAAGATGCCTCTGAGCCTGTGCAGAGTGCGAGCGGCCGGGCGATCCCGCAGCCGGGCCGGACAATTGGCTGTTTAAATAATGTTTTTTGGTATTTTGAAAAAAAGCCTCCATTGAATTTATTTTTATTTTTTAACATGACTGTTTCTTGGTTCATGAAGAGACATTTATTGGCAGCTATTGTAATAAAATTGCATTGATTGCGGGTTTAATCCAGAACGATTCAAATGAAACATTCAATATGTCCTCTGTCCTCTTTTTTGTCTTTCTATGTCCTCCTTTTGGTACCCATGTCGTCAACCCTAGTCACAGCTGCCCTTACATTACTGGCGAGTAATATTTTTTTTCTTTCCTGTATCCCAATGTCACACCTCTCTGTGTATGTGTGTGTGTGTGTGCGCGCACACGCGCATACACACGCACGCATGCACCATTACTGTTTTCTGGATATCCCAAATCCATTGTGTGCAAAGCATTTCTGCAGGAGCAGCCAGTGCAACAGAGGGAACTTTCCTCAATGGAAACCCCTTCCCGATCAATGTTCCCTCTAATTTCCACCCCCATCCCCCATGTGGGGTTCCGGTACAACAGGAACAAAAGGGGCTGGAAACGATAGCTGTGGGTGCCCTGGGGAGGAGGAAAGCAGTGTGGAAGGGATATGTGTGCAGTCCCACATCTTAGAAGGAAACTTGTTTCTGATATATTGATGATATATTGATGTGTATATATATATAACTCAAGGGGCTAAATTGCCCCTTGAAGCAAGAGAGAAAATAAACCGGTGCCATGGTATAGCCGGCCATAACGATTCAAATATGAGGAAATAAACTGGTACTGCTAAAAGTTCTTGGGACGTTCATCCTGAGATATAAACCACGTCACCACGATTCAGTACAACAGAGGTACGGAAAGGATCAGACAAACTAGAACACATTTCCCTTGTGCGACCAGGGCCTAAGTAGCACACGAGGAATGGATTTAAGAGATGAGACGCTCAACATGAGACCTCAATGTCCTGTAAGACTCGGTGGCATAGCCCAAGCCTTGTCAAAAGGCTGCTTTAAGCCAGCTTGCTGCAGGCGGAGGGAGAGAGCCAACGTGGGGGTGGTGGGGGTACATAGAGCCCCCGTAGAGATCCATCTTCTCTCACAAGGCCTCACTCCGTATGCGGCAACAGTGAGATGCCAGAGCTCTGCAGCTTCCTTAGAGGGATGGGTGGGTTGGTTTTCTTTGGGGCTGGAAAGAGACCAAACGCACATCCCGGAGGACATGCACTGCAGCAGCCCATCTGACCCTGCCTTGATCGGCAAAGAGAGCCAAATGCCAAAGCGGGCCTTGGTTTTTCTCTTGCGGGTTAGGTGTGTGTATATTTAGCAGCCCTGCATTGCACGCTCTCTCTCTCTCTCTCTCCCTTTCTCTTTGCTTGGCACCCTCCGCTCGGGTCCTGGGCTGCCCACGGCCATCAGGAAATGGCTGGCTGGCTGGGTTCATTCCACCTTGCTGGTTCAACCCCTCCTGCAAGCGACGTGGAGGATGAGAAGCTCTCTGTGGATGGGGAACGGGCAGCCTGCCTGGCAGCCTTCCTTGCCTGCCTGCCGTGACAAAGGGGATCCCGGGAGAAGGCCAAGGAAGGCCGCCGAGAAATCGGTGGGTGAGCAATTGGACGAGGCCCGTGGGGATTTGCCATCTCATCTCAAGGGCTTTGGGGCGATGGAGCTGCAGAGAGGTTACGCCCAAAGCAAAAATGTCTTTAAATAAACAAATCGCACGCCCCCAGGAGACATCTGCGCCTCGGGTGTGCTGATTTTTAATTGCTTCGATTATTGCAATTTGAAGGGTGGCATGGCTCGGTCTGGTTTTAATATTTTCCAAAGTACCGATCTGCTTTTTATAACACCGGTTAGCCATCCCGAGCAATGTGCTGTTTGGTGGGAAAGCAGGTTACAAACGTTCTAAGTAAATCTAAAAAAATAAAAAAATTAAAGCAGCCTTCAGAACTAACTGCTGGATAGCAGGGTTGAGGTCTCTGGCTGTGGAGCCAGAGGTCGGGAGTTCAATTCTCCCACTGAGCCTCCTTGACAGGGGTGGACTCAAAGGATCCATAATGTCCCTTCCCTTCCAGCTCTGCAGTTTGAAGATGATGATGAAGTGATGAGGAAAAAAAAATCAGCTAGGTACAACTCAGTGTGGTAGAAGCGCAATGTACAAGACAGAGCAACAGGACCCGGGTTCAAATCTCCACTTAACCATTCATTCATTTGACTAACATCCCAGGATTCTCACATGATCAGGAAGACTCACTCAAGGCAGCTCTAAGAAAAAAGACTGAAATAGCTGAATGCAAATAGAAGCATGTACAGATTAAAAAAAAACAACAACCACAGAATAAATGTTACAGTGCACATACAAGTATTGCACACTTTACTGAGTTTTAAAGCAAGTGGATATGCAAACTGAAGCAAGACGCTTTCTCTCTCTCTCATATATATATATATATATGCTTATAAATATATACTGTGTTTCCCCGAAAATAAGACAGGGTCTTATATTAAGTTTTGCTCCAAAAAAAACTCATTAGGGCTTATTTTCAGGGGATGTTTTATTTTTGTCATGTACAACAATCTACATTGATTCAAATACAGTCACATCCTCTTCTTCTGGTTGCTGCACAAGGGTGGAGGGCGGGGTTTCACTTCACTGGGGCTTATTTTTGGGGTAGGGCTTATATGACGAGCATCCTGAAAAATCCTATTAGGGCTTATTTTCAGGTTAGGTTTTATTTTCGGGGAAACAAGGTATATATTTACTGTAAGCTATCTGCCAGACTACATCAGTTTTAGGTGCAAAAAAAAAAAAAAAAAGAATTTAAGCAGATAAAGCTTTGAAATCAACTAGTCATTAAAGTGGAAATGTACCCCTCGATTTTCTAACTATAGGTAAATCTGTGTGTGTATGTCTGTATGTGTGTAAGAGAGGCTGAAAGAGAGAGAGAGAGGGCAGCAAGGAAAGAGGAACACAAAGACGCACATGTTGTTTATGTCCATCTTTCTGGGTTGCTCCAGATTTTAAATAGAAATCTGGGTCACTCCCAAAGGGAACAAACTGTGAGGTCTCTCACTTGCTGATTTATTTATTTATAAGAAGAAAGTTATTCTCAGTGAGTTAACTTTTCTAGCAGGGGCAAAAGTCTTGGATAGCTCAGTGGTTTAGGCATCTCTGGCTGGGGAGCAAAAAATTGGGAGTTTGATTCCACCCCCTGGGCCTCCTTGAGAGGGGGGTGAACCCGATGATCCATAGGCAGATCTAAGGTTATTATTATTATTATTATTATTATTATTATTATTATTATTATTATTATTATTATTATTATTATTAAATTACCCCATCCAGACCAGCTTTCTGGTTTAACACTCTGCATCCTTTAAAACAAGAGGAAAAGACTGCAGGAGAAGGAAATTCCATAGTAAGGCACAGTTAATTTATTATTTATTTATTTATTTATTTCATTTATACCCCGCCTATCTGGTCAAGTTAAGATGCCGAAACTTTGGCTTCATTTCCATGAGATCTTCGGCTGAGTCTAAACCGACGGAGAGCTGTTGGTGGTCAATAAAGGCACTAATTCAGCTAAATAGACAAATGATTTGAATCGGTATAAAGCAGCTCCCTATAGTAGTCTGTGAGGCATTGGGCATTCAGAGCGCAAGAGACATGGACCTAATCCAGCAGGAGAGGACCAGAAGGAGGACTTGTGTGTTGCACAGGGGGCGGGCAGGGGGGGGTAGAGATTAATTTGGAAGTGCTGCGGCTCTTCATGACAGTCCATGTGATCACCTCCTTTGAAGGAGAGGCCAGAAACAGAGGCTGCTGGATCTGTCCATATCAACCAGTGAGGAGCAAGTATTTTGTCAAGCCAGTGGCTCCTAATTGCCTATACAGTACCAAATGATCCTGAAATACTTTTCACGACAACAAGGAGAAGCATGCTACGATATACTAATCCGGGTGGGTGGAAGGAAGGAATCTTCTCTCCTAGCTACTATGCCAATTATAGCTGAGCTCAGAAGGGAACATAAAAACCTGATGGGGTAGCAGATAATATAATAGTTAGAGATGGACTCTTCTGCTGTTTGGATTACAAATCCCATACTTCTTCATTCTGAGAGTTCTACCTGACAGATACCTGAACGTGGCTCACCTGGGAGAAAGGCCTAAACTGGAAGATGTACTTAGGCCTAGCTCGGCCTAGCTTCCTGTGCAGACAGAAAGCTCCCAGCTAGCACTGGGGCAGGAACAGGAAGTTTGAGCAGAACTAGGCTCAGCTGAGCCTCACAGCATTTCAGTCAAGGCCTTTCTCCCTGGAGAGCCACATTTAGGTGTCTGTTTGCCGGGGAGAGCTTCCAGAATGGAAGAATGTAGTGTTCATACTACGATAACTCTGAAAACCCCATATGTAGTTGTAGTCCCTGTAACTCAGACCTTCAACGTTATGTGTCTGGTTCGACTACACTAATGGTGTTATACAAGGGATTGTTCTGTAGAGTTTGTAAGATTCTCTTTTTTTTACCTGTACAAATGTGAAAAAAATGCAGCCCCTTTATTTTGTTGTTGTTTAGTCGTTAAGTCGTGTCCGACTCTTCGTGACCCCATGGACCAGAGCTCGCCAGGCCCTCCTGTCTTCCACTGCCTCCTGGAGTTTGCCCCTTTATTAGACCACTAAAAAAAATCATTTAACGCAAGCTTTCATGGATTAAAAATCCCTTGTGTGTTTCTAAAACAAAATTACCAACATTTTTATTTTACCCTTTCTTCCACCGTCATCTTGTTTTATTCCTCCAGCGACCTGTAAGGTAGATTAGGTTAACAGACGGTAACTATCTTAAGAGGATGCTAGGAGGAGGTGAATGCAGGTCTTTCTACCTACTGCCCCCCTCCCTGTGTTTATCTTTGCAAACAGCCGATGGAGCCATAGCAGCGTCACAAGATTCTTGAATAAAATATTTTTGAAACTAGGTGAAGCCAAGTGTTGAGTCTAAGGCAGCGATGGTGAACCTATGGCACGCATGCCACAGCTGGCACGTGGAGCCCTTTCTGCCGGCACGCGAGCTATAAGTCGCCGGATCGCTACTCCCCTCCCCCCCCCCCACAGCCAAACATGAGCAGGCGGCTGCAACCGTGGTGCTGGTGCCAGGACAGGCGGCGGGTCAGGATCCGGAGCAGCTGGTGCTGGCGGTGGATCCGGAGTGGGGTCTCGAGGCACCTCCGTGCCCGGGATTCCCCCTTCTGCCGCCACTTCCGGTTCCGCCGCGGCGGTGGCGGCAACACACCGCCCCATGTTTTTTTGTGTTTTTTTTTCCAGTTTGGGCACGCGAGCCCAAAAAGGTTTGCCACCACTGGTCTAAGGGATGGCTCCTAAAGGGGCATCCCTCAAGCCAGAGGGTGACCAACCTACAGTCCTTCCACCACCACCACCACCCCGACTGCCAGTTTGTGGCCTTTGGTAAAGAGCTGGAAAAAGTTGGAAAAAATAAAAGAGTCCCAGAGAGAAAGAGAAAGGGAGAGAGGGAGAAAGAGGCTATACTACTTTGGCCAAACCCAACAATGGCAGGTGGCTCCTTACAAATTAACCTCAGGAAGGTTTTGTCCAAACCCTGAAAAAGTTCGCCCAACTCCGCCTTGAGGGGGATTCCGATGACACAGGCTCCCTCCCGCCAATCAATACGGCTGCAACTAGAGTGGGAAGCTGAATTGGATCAATTTGGCTTTGCTGTGGCTTGATTTGCAACCTGTTTTATGTTTCTGTTTCGATTAGATGATCCCACAGAGTCTGCAGATTATTTCAGAGTCATTGGCCTCTCAATCCGATGCAATTTCATCCATGCCACCGCCCACAGCCTCCCCTCTGATCCCGCCCTCTGCCGATTGCTGGTTCGCCTTTTACGGTTCATTGTAAAGCCAGTGGGCTCTTTAAAGTTGTCCGTGAAATTCCCTATAAAGTACAAACACATACAGACATACTGCGGGAACATAGTAGTGAATCAGAATTGTTTCTATTTCGTATCTATTTTTAAAAAATCTTATTTTGTCTGTGCAGAAGTGATTTAACGCTAAGCTAATATATCAATGTAGAGATAAGCTGATCTAGCGCTAAACTTGGTAATTTGTTTAAATTTTTAAAAAAATACTTCAGGATGACTAGGAAAGAGAATCTGAGGGGTTGGTGTTCCTGCTGTTCAAAACATCGTACTCCGCTTAGTACCTCAACAGAATACCAACCACAGTCATGTCCTCCATCCTTTTGGAGAATGAAACAACTGATCCCATGGGGAAAGTCCATTCAAATCATTCCAGCTTGAAAAGAAAGTAGGAGTTCCTGGTGGAAGAGGGAGACAGTTCTGCATGGGAAGGAAAAAAAGGATCAGACGGATTCGAAGTGGCCTTTGTGTCATGTGATCAGTAAAAAAAATGCAAATTATCCATTTTGCATCTGCAGCAAATCCCACGTTTGACCATGTAATTGCAGCCTATGTGAGCTGCTCACCTGGAGACACCCCAGAGTATAATGGCTACTGCAAGCACAACAAAGCTGTGCAGAACATGGGGGTCCACCTCCAGCGAATACATCAAACATGCATTGAGCATTAATAGCAACTCTTAAATGATCATTTGGCACTGAGATCAAATGGCAAGGTTGCAGGAAAGAGGGTCTTCTTTCCTGTGTGTGGAGCACTTTCTGTTTTGAAGAACTGCATGATTAACATGTTGACCATCACCACCCTTTCCTCCTCCTCCTCCTCTTCCTCATCATCATCTAGGTTAAGGACACCAAAGCAACCGTCTGATTCACAAGCAAGACCAAAATTCTGGGTCCGATAAAACTTGTATTGGCTCACTAAGCCAGTGATTCCCAACCTTGGGTCCCCAGATGTTCTTGGACTACAACTCCCAAAAATCCTGGCCAGCACAGCCAGGGGTGAAGGCCTCTAGGAATTGCAGTCCAAGAACATCCAGGGGCCCAAGGTTGGGAAGCTCTGGGGTGCAATGCAATGACTAAGCAATGACTTTCGTCCATAAAATAAGTCGTGGCTTTGAGTTTGCAGCAGTTGAGCCGGGCTGTTAATGGACAGGACCTGCTGGAGGTCATAAATTCATGGTGACCGCATAAGTCAGAAGCAACTTGATAGCAGCAGCAAGAACAAGCAAGGCAAAAAAAAAAAAAAAAAAACCTCCAGGACTCTTTTTCATGTGTGATATTCTAAGATTTCTGAGGGATTACAGAAGAAGAAGAAGAAACTAAGAAATCATGGCCAGAAATAACAGCCATTGTTCTGCCAGGCAGACTGGTCATAAGAAAGCAAGAGGGAGACGCCATCCTTTTTAATGCATTGATTGGATCATGTTAATTTTCATCGGCAGCAGGAAGCCTTTGTGTTGACAGAGGGTGCATGCACCAGAAGCTCCAGGCAGCCACCCCCAGCTTCTTTTCAGCAGGTACAGCCTTTATTCAGAGGCTGCATATGTCAAATGCTTTTGACTTTTCCATAATCGCTTGGGTTGAACTCCACATTTCCATGCCAACGGAGAGAACTGAGAAGACATATCACTGTGAAATGTACCTTTCTCAAAACCAATTATAAGTTTTTGCTCTGCGTATATATTTTTCATCTAAAGCAGTGGTTCCTAACTTTTTTCGAGCCACAAACCCCATTTAGGATAACCAAGTAACCTATGACACCCCCCACACACCGCCACCACGTTTGCATAAAGAGGCATTTTTAATGGGGTAAAGCCATCCCCAGTCTCCCAAAGAGACTGTTTCTCATACATACACACAAACTTTAATATTTGGCTCCGAAATGGCAAGGAAGAAATTATTTAACAAGGAAGAAAGGATCTAATAACTGGAGATGGGCACTTTCCACGGTGCGCTGGTTTGGCACAGTTTGCCAGATCAGGCCCGCAGGCATTGTGTGAGTCCTCCTGCGGTCGCCCACTCAGAGCAGGAGGCGAGGCAGGGAGGCCCGCGACATTGCCTCTGACAGGGCGCCTGCAGGAGGAGGCGGGGTGCGAAATCCAGGGCGCCTCCACAACACCTGTGAGCCCGATCCAGCAAACTGTGCCAAACCGGCACACCATGGCAAGTGCCCATCTCTGGCTGCAACACATAAAAGGCGACCCACAACCTCCCAGAAAACACTTTGTGACACACGCACATACACACACCCCGGATCTAAAAAGGAAGCTGGCATGGGCCACCTGTATTCTGATTTTTATTGCACAGCTCTGGCTCCATAGCTCACTGTTCCAGATCCCAGAGACCCGAGATGGGTTGTAATGCTCCACATCTCTCTATTTTAGATCTTTGATTGCATTTCTTCAGCAGCTTGCTTTGTTTTGTTTTGTTTTATGTTATTATTTATTTTAAAATATTTTCACCCCACCGTTCTCCTGGCAAAGGACCCCAGGCGGCTTACAAACAATGGAAGACAATATTTTAAAAGTTGAAAACCAGGAATATCCAACGGTGGTGAACATCCTTAAAATACGATATTTAAAACTATGAACACAATGAATAAGCCGGCATCTTACATCATTAACAGGCAATATTAAGGCAAAGAGAGATTTATTGCACAAGGTGAGGTGTAGCTTTCAATGCAAACAAACGAAAGGGGATGCAGAGCAAGCCTTGAATTTCCGCATCGGCAGATTACGTACATCAAGTTTCCCAATATAGCTGGGAGGTCCTGCCTGAGATGCAATCACGTGCTAACAACAGGCCAAGCTGTTAGGTGTCCTGCATATATTAGATCACCCATCGCGATCACAGTGACACATTCCTGTTACTCAGAGGTTAGTCAGTCCTTGCCGGAGAAAAGTTGCTCACTTTCAAAAAATGTTCTCAATGAATAAGAGTTTGGTGCCCTCTCCTGGCTACTGGAGGCATGACATCCCCAGGTCTGATGAAGTGGACTCGTCCACGAAAGCTCACATAAAAAAATATAAAAGTTAAGTCTTTAAGGTGCCACCACGTGTTTGTCTTTTTATTTTTCACCTATAATGCTTGTAGAGACTAACACAGCACCCCCTTTTACAATGACAAGAAAGCTTGTGTTTACAGAACCGTACTCAGAGGGTGATGACAAACGGCTCCTTCTCAAACTGGGAAGAGGTCACAAGTGGGGTACCCCAGGGCTCAGTCCTGGGCCCAGTGCTCTTCAACATTTTTATCAGTGACCTGGATCAGGGGATACAGGGAACGCTAATCAAACCTGTGGATGACACAAAATTGGGTGGAATAGCTAAAACCCTGGAAGATAGAAATGAAATTCAAAATGATCCAGGTAGGCTTAAGCACTGGGCTGAAAACAACACAATTAAATTTAATAGGTATAAGTACAAAGTACAGCATCTAGGTAAAAGAAACCAAATGCACAGTTATAAGATGGGGGGATACCTGGCCTAGCAATACTACAAGAAGGATCTTGGAATTGTCATTGATCACATGTTGAATATGAGCATACAGCATGATGTGGCTGCAAAAAAGGCCAATGCTATTTTAGGCTGCATTAACAGAAAAATAGTCTCCAAATCTCACGAGGTACTAGTTCCCCTCTATTTGGCACTGGTTAGGCCTCATCTTGAGTACCATATCCAGTTTGGACACCCCATTTCAAGAAGGATGCTGACAAATTGGAACCAGTTCAGAGGACGGCAAAAAGGACGATCAGGGGGCTGGAAACCAAGCCTGATGAGGAAAGGCTGAAAGAAGTAAGCATGTTTAGCCTTGAGAAAAGAAGACGGAGGGGAGATCGGACAGTTGTTTTCAAATATTTGAAAGACTGTCATACAGAGGAGGGGCAGGATCTGTTTTCAATCATCCCAGAGTGCAGGACACGCAACCATGGGCTCAAGTTAAAGGAAGCCAGATTTTGGCTGAATATCAGGAAAAACTTCCTTAGTGTTAGAGCAGTACACCAATGGAACCAATGACCTTGACAGGTGGTGAATGCTCCAACGCTTGGAGGCATTCAAGAGAGATTTAGACAGCTGCCTGGCAGATATCTTTTGATCTGGATTCCTGCACAGAGCAGGGAGTTTGGACTTGATGACCTTAGAGGCCCCTTCCAACGTCATGATTCTATGATTACAGGGATAGGAAAGGTGATAGACGTCCTAGTCCTAGCTAAGTTGAGAGGTCAGGAGCCATGGTTGTCCCTTTCATCTCTAGAGAACAAAGGGAATGTATCTCCTCCTTGGAGGGACAAGAGAGAGGTATAAGAAGGAAGGAAGTGACATTACAACCCTAAGCATAGCAATCCAAGATTGAAAGAAGGTCACCACAGGTCATCACAGGTACAGGACAGTGTAGGTCATAAGAAGAGCCCTGCTGGATCAGGCCAAGGGCCCCTCTAGTCCAGCTTTCTGTATCTCACCATGGCCCCACCAGATACCTCTGGGAGCACACGAGACGACATCCCTGTCTCCTGATACCCATCCCCCTGCATCTGGCATTTGGAGGTACCTTCCTTCAAAGCCTGGAGATAATACATCCCCATCATGGCTTGTCACCTGTGATAGACATTTCCTCCAGGAATCTTTCCAATCCCCTTTTGAAAGACCTCTAGGCCAGATGCCATCCCCACATCCTGTTGCAAGGAGTTCCACAGACTAACAGCACGCTGGGTCAAGAAATCTTTTCTTTGATCTTTTCTCACTCTCCCAACACTCCATTGGAGTGGATGTCCCCTTGTTCTGGTATTGCAAACTTTAGGGTTTTTTCTCCTTCACTCTTGCTTCATGGAGTTCTAGAAGTGAAACATTCAAGAGGACCGAGAGGTTGTGTCTCCCTCAGTTCTGTAGAGGCTGAACAGGGAACATATGATGCCTGTGGTGAGGTTCTCCATCATTAGCGATGCTGACTGGGGCTTTTGGACAGGGGTCAAAGTCTAGCCACCTTGATAAGACTCCCTGGAAAAGACCCTGATGTTGGGAAAGTGTGAAGGCAAGAGGAAAAGGGGAAGACAGAGGACGAGATGGCTGGACAGTGTCATTGAAGCTACTAACATGACTTTGACCCAACTCCAGGAGGCAGTGGAAGACAGGAGGGCCTGGCGTGCTCTGGTCCATGGGGTCAAGAAGGGTCGGACACAACTTAACGACTAAACAACAACAATATGAGACTACAAAGGCTGCTTCCCCCAAAACGGCACCCTCCAGATGTTTTTAGGTTACAGCTCCCATAACTGCCAGGCACCAGTCAATGAGGCTGAGGGCAGTAGAGCAAAAACTTCCAAAAGGCACCAGACTGGGGAAATTAACGCAACCCATTTATGATGGCAGAAATGAATTTCAGAGCCTTGGTTCTAATTCTCCACCAGGTGGCGGTCCTGTATATTTAAACTGCATCCTATGAGGAAAAATTGAAACAACTGGGCATGTTTAGCCTTGAGGGAAAAAGAAAGACTGAGGGGAGATTTGATAGCACTTTTCAAATACTTGAAAGGGAGTCATACAGAGGAGGGGCAGGATCTGTTCTTGATCAACCCAGAGTGCAGGAAGCATCATAATGGGCTCAAGCTACAGGAAGCCCATTATATCAGGAAAAACTTCTTAACTGTTAGAGCAGTACGACAATGGAACCAATGACTTCGAGAGGTGGTGAGCACTCCAATGCTGAAGGCATTCAAGGGAAAATGGGACAACCCTCTGTCAGATCTGCTTTGATTTAGATTCCTGTCTTGAGCAGAGAGTTGGACTCGATGGCCTTATAGGCCCCTTCCAACTTCGTTTTTCTATGATTCTATATCAACAAGGAAGAGAGCTTCCCTATTATCATCCCAGAGTGCAGGACACGTAATCGAGCTACATGAAGCCAGATTCAGGCTGAATATCAGGAATTTTTTTCCTAACTATTAGAGCAGTACAACAATGGAAACAATGACCTTGGGAGATGGTGCGCGCTCCAAGGCTGTAGGCATTCAAAAGCAAATTGGACAACCCTCTGTCAGATCTGCTTTGACTTGGATTCCTACCTTGAGCGGAGGGTTGGACTCGATGGCCTTACAGGCCCCTTCCAACTTCACGACTCTATGACTCTAGGGGTGCAAAAGGGACATCTAGTAATCCCCACCTGCCTCAATATTGGGACTCCGCCTGCACCTCTTACAACTTTTCTACAGGAAGGCTCAAAAATAGCATGTGATGCTCTGGAAAGAAACGGCAGTCTTCCTTCTTCATAGTTGCAAAGTTATGTGAGATAATTTTCTTGGGAGGATTTCAAATCCCAACCATAGGTACTACGACCTGACTGGATGAAGGCAGAAACTGCAACTAAACAGACTGATAAAAGACCTGTGAATGGTTTCAGTTAACTCGGAAGAAGTTGTTCTCTCCTGGTTTGAGCATACACAGCGGAGAAACATGTTGAAACCATGTTATGTTGCTGTCAAGACACCTTTGACTTAGGGTGACCCTACTATGGTTTTCAATGTTATGTTAAGGAGTGGTTCTTCACCACTGCTACACCCAGTGGGTGTCCATGGCTGAGCAAGGATTTGAACCCAGGCCTCCTAAGTCCTAGTCCATCACTCTATCCATTACACCACACTGGCTCTCCTGTGTGGCTCATCCATCATGAGTTGTATCCTATTTCGTAAGTCTAACCGGTCCATTTATAGGATGGGTGGGGAAACTATGGCCAACTCCCAATTGGCCATGCTGGCTGGGGCTGATGGGAGTGGGACTCAAACCACTGATGAGCCCCAGCATGCTTTATGGGCTCCAAGAACACCATCCCCATTAGGACCCAACAAGAGAGATGAAAACTGCATTGTTACCATCACCCGAAGCATTTGTTGAAGCTCATGGCCCCAAGACCTGGCAGAGGAAACCCTGTCGATCGATGGAGCCCTTTTCAAAGGCCAGATCTTTAACTGCTCTACTCAATCAGTTGAGAAGTGGTGCTCAGTCACCTCCTTCATCATTAATCATCAATGAACTTCTGGATAGCTCCATGGTTGAGGCACCTGGCTGGGGAGCCAGAGGTTGGGAGTTCGATGCCCCGCTGGACCTTCCTCACAGGGGTTGGACTCGATGATCCAGAGAGTCCCTTCCAGCTCTGCAGTTCTAAGACGACAGATTAGGTTCGCATGGATTTTATTGGACTGTTCATTAATTATGTGGGAAATGTGGAGGTTTTAGTTCCGACTGGCTGCTTTCAACATAATGATTCGGAGAGGAAAATGCAAATTGTAAGTTGTATATAAACACATGGATCAGGCCAGTTACCTCAGAGGTACCTTGTAAGTAAAGCTCTCAATGCTGAAGTTCTTCTTGGCAACGGGTAGCTTGTCGCTTCCTTGCTTTACTCATCATGCAGTGGACATTGCCCTGTTCCGAGACACTATTTGACAAAAAGATGGGCTCTGATCGAGGACAACCCAGTACAGTGCGAGGAAGGATGAGAAACTCACAACCTTTCCATTGTTGTTGTTTTGGGTGTACAAGACCAGCACACTTGGTAAAGTTCCATTAGAAAATACTCTTAATACCCAGAAAGGAATAGAATGGATGGGGTTGTTTTTTTTTTGGAAACATTTTAATTGTTACCCAATGTTCTACATCTTACAGTAAATATCATACAGTTACAAACTCTTGGCTTAAATCAGTCATGGAGATCACTAATTGATCCTCAGAACAAAATAATGATAATACAGATTTACACTTCATATTCACAAGTTGAGTCTGTGGTGTTCTCGGACTTAAAACTCTTTATTTTGCCCAATATTCAGTCACTAGATTTAAAACTTGGAAGACAATTAATTGATTTATCTCTTGCACGTGGTTCTTCCCCCCCCCTCCCGAATTCTTAATAAAACTTTAAAATCAGTTCGTCATTGATTATTTAAAAAAATTATAGAATTGCTCCCATTTCATCCCACACACCCGGTGTCTCACACCTCGGGAGCACGATTTCTGTCATGTGCTATAGAATCTGACACAAGAGGTGGGGCACCATGCCACGGACTTTAACAACAACAACAAGAAGAACAACAACAAGAACAACAAGGGGTAGCCCCCTTGGCCCACAGGGAAGGGAAGGGAAATGTTTTCAAATTCTGCTCCCTGGGTAAAGAAAACACGGAACCAAATTTCGGATTTAGACAAGAGCCAGGTTGAGGAGGACCTGGTGAGAGAGAACAGAAGAGGGGGAGAAAACCTTGAGGAATATCATCAGCTGGGGGAAACTCAAGGCCCAAGTGTCTTGGGTCATGTTGCCTCACGGGGATTGAGAAGATCCTCATAGCACATGGCAGAGAAAAGGCTTCCAACGGTAAGACCTGTTTCTGCCCAGACACAGGAACAACTTTTCCCAATTGTTGTGGGTCATCGTAGGTCACCTTTACTGCTTTTAAGTGCCAGTTCAAAGCCCCTAAAACACTAAGTGAGGACAGGCACAATCTTGTCTTCTCCTCATTTTGGCAATGCCAATCCGATTTGGCATGCCATACAAAGGTCATACCAGAACGGTCCCGTAATGCACAGGCCAGTGGACGATGGGAAATGCAACTTATTTATTTATTTAATTAATTAATTGGATTTCTACCCCGCCCATCTAGACCAAAGGTCTACTCTGGGCGGCAACTTGAATTTAATGGCTCTAAAGCCCATTCCTCCCCCTGTGGGCTTACAATCTATCACATGAAGCAGAATGGCACTGCTGGCAACTTTCAGAATACCTTAAAATATTTTTAAAATATAATGACATGATCCTTTAGGGTCCTTATTGCTTCTTTCAGCTGGTGGTTTGGTTTCCTTTTTCTCTCCGTAAAAGGTATTTGTTAGTTTAAGATTTTGTTTGTCTGTCTCAGGTTTTTAAAAAAGGCATATAAAAATTACAAAGAAAGTCCCCCCCACACCCTGCAAAAAACAAACAAACCCACAACTATCTATGGGATTAAAGTAAATGAGTTCACCTCTTTCAACATTTTGATGGCTCATAACAGCATGGGAATGTCTACCACTGCCCAGCCCCGGCAGCCATTCAGCAAGGGAGTGAATGTCTTCAGCCCATGGAGATCATTTGCGAGAAACCCACAATGGTGGCCTCGTGCGCATGGACAGGGTTGAACTTTTTAACACTATCCCTTTAAGACAAGAGGACCCTTGCAGACGGTGAGTCTGTAGCAAATGCACTGCCGTTATTGAGTCATCGAAGCAGCATCCAACTACTTCCTTCAAACCAAGACTCTCGAAACAAGGGAAACCAGTCAAAAGCTGGAGCACAAAACAGCAGGCATCTCTCTGTCCTCTTTACGGGGTGGACTACACCCATCACTCTGGGAAGGGACAACTTTCCCAGTGCCACTGTGCACTTTGCAAAAAAAATAACATGCCAGTTTGGGGTGTTGGGTGGAAGAGCTCAGAGGAGAACAGTGGGTGGGTTTTTAGAGGCATCTAGGTCCACAGAACGTAGATCCAGATGGCCATGCGGTGTTGGTGCCACCAATGACCTCATAGGCATCCTTCCTGTTGCCAGGATCCCCTCGGGGAACCTGACGACGGATCCCTTTATTTCAAAGCATCGTTGCCATCCCCACATCTGGCTTGGTCTTCTGAATCCACATCTAGGAATGGCCTTCTCAGTGGGAAGCGATTGTGACCTGGCCTACTTAGGTTTTGCTGGCCGTGGTGTTAAAAACAAACCAACTTTATTGGCACTTTTTTTTTTAATAGGGGGGCAGGGAGCACCACAACGCTCCTTCTTATCAATGAAAGCCCACACACTTGTGTTCTGAAGTGCTTCCTGTAGCAGTTCAACCATAAAGTTCCTCTAGTGAAGAAGAATAAACATCAATCATTAAAAACAAAAATTTAAATAACACTTATGGTAAAAAGCGTCTTTTAAATTACATATCCGAACTGCAAAAAAAAAAAAAGAAAAAAGACTAGGTTATTATGGTTCATAAAATACAGGAGCAAATACTCATACACACAGTTCAGTTTTCCTGGAGTCATGGCTGGGAGGCACCTCCGAGGTTCTTCACGCCATGGGTTTGGGCCAATACAGTGATTAATATGCATTCTTTCACTGACATGATTCTGTTTTTACTACCCCAAGTCTAGCTTTACAGCCTATGTTTTAAAGTGAGGATATCTGTGGGGTCACAGCATCAGTGTGGGGTGTATCACAATGTTTTCTCTATTTCAGTATTCATTATGGGGTGTGGAGGGGAGAAGGAACATTAACCTATGTAAACAAACAATGAAGGATTTTTGAAATGAAAAAATATTGAAGATGATACAACGCATGAGGGAAGCAGCACAAGGGGGTCACCCCAAGGTGGGTAACACATTCCCATCTTTTCTGTTATCTGGCCAGACCTCAAATGCCCTCCACCGGGTCCGTGGCATGTGACAAACCACAGCCCTTCAATCCTTCTCCAGGTTCCTTTCCATCCTTCCCTCCCCCTCTTTTTCCCCACAACTGCTTTCCAGTCAAATGTAGAACTATATACACCTATGTACAATCAGAGCTCCGAAGATTACTTGTATTATTCAACATTGGATCCCAATTACTTCAAGCTGCCTTCCTCAATTCCTGCCAAGCCACTTCCGCTGGTGGACGGGGTGAGTGGGAACTGCCAGAAGGGTGAGAAACTTAAGAGGACGCCCAACATCAGTGAACCACGAAGACCTGTTCCCTTCGTAAACAGCCTCCGCAGAAGGAGTGCGCCGTAGAATCCCCAGAAGAGAAGAATTTAGGAGGTTCTGGGCCTTGTGCAGGTTGGCCTGTCCCAAGGACCAGCCTTCAGAAAAGGGTTTGTGGCCACCGTTCTTGGGAGGCACCACCTGTCAAGAGCAGGGAGGTTGGGGTCCTCCTCCTACAACTGGACCATAAAGCATGCCAAATCATGGCTTTTCAGCCTTACTTCACTTACAGCTATTGGGGCAGATAAGGGCAAAAGCCAGTTTTACTGAACACCACCGGGCTGCCAGTTCTGTACATGAAAAGGGCCTGTACACATTGCCCCCGTGGTTGGCCACAAGCGGCCACAACCAGAGAGAGGGCTGCCTTCTACCCTTACGAATCAATCTTCCTGCATTGATATTGCCCTTCTGTGGAAATGGGAACGGCAAGGGCCAGATTACGGGGCAAGAATGAGCTAACCAAAATAATAATAATAATATTTTTTTTTCCAGAACAGGGGCTCATTTCCCCTGTGCTGGTTTTCAGAACAAGGATCATAACTGTTTTCACCAGTCATCCCAAAGTGTGTGTAATTTCCCGGGCCTACGTATTCAACTAAAGAGCCACAATGACTAGAGTAAACATGATCTAAAGCTGGCTGGCTCCCCATGCCACAGCATGCTGTTCCTTGCGCATCTAAGTCTGCTTCCTTGCTTACCTCCCTGCCTTTCACCTCCTGGCACATGCAGGAGCACACCCACCCTGCATCTGTGCTACTGGGATGTGATGGGCTCTTTCACCAAACTACAGCCTCTATCCCCAGGCTGCCTCGTCCACATCTAGCTACCTGCAGCCTGTAAAACAGCTGGGGTCTGTTCCTCAACATCACCCAATGGAGTCGGAAGGCAGCATGCTGACTCTACAAGACCTAACCATGGCTGGCTGCAAATAGGCCAGGTAGCAATCTCTCAATGTAAAAGGCTAGAAAAGTACCAGAGGTTACCACTTCCACTCCACCTCACCACTCCTTCTAGCAGTTCTGCCTTTTCTCTTTCTTCTGGCCAAAAACTTCCTAGAGTGTTGCAAAGGAGCTCCTGACTAGAGGAAAGCACTCCCAGTGGATCTTTGACCAGGAGCCATCAAACAGCAAACACCACTACTTTACCAACAGCATCCCAGGAACAAATGGAGCAAAGCAGTGGTTTTTCCCAATCAGGACTTCTCTAGGAATTTCTTTCCATCATCCCAAATCCAATCCCACAGGAACTTCTACGTTGCTCAACACCCTGCTAGCTTTGTCTTAATGACAACAGTAATAATAACTGTATGTTGTCCACTTGATTCTGATTCATGGCGAACCTTACCAGGCTTTCCTGAGTATGGACTGTTCAGCATCACCATCAGAAGACCACAAAGCACCAAACACACCAATCATATAGTGTACAGGTGTCCAAATGAAAATTCCATGGAGATGCTGAAATGGCCTGCCTTCCACAGCTCTTGCACTCTTGGAGACAAAGAAGGAGGCCGGAGGAGAGGTCAAAGAAGGCCCCGGTTCACTTTTGCCTTGGTCCTTGGCTGCAGGCAAAAGAACACCGGTCCTACAACTCTGGGAATGACCCTTGGTCTGTGGCACCTGCAATGGCAGGACGTTGAACTACATGATCCTTGAGGTCCTTTTCCAACTCTAGTGTATGGAATTTCAGCACACGGCATTTCAGAGATGAGAAAATTAAACCAGCAGGCCCTCCGTCTTCAATCCGTCAGCAATGGCATTGAACACTCATGCAACTCAAAAGAAAACTGCATCTGCTTGGGGGGCTTTCTAAAAAGAAAGAGGCGCACACTGTGCCCAAATCCACAGGAGGTTCTCCAGATCTTTCAGCCATTTCACACAGCTGAATGTTAGGAATGTGGCTTTTTGTAAATCAGCAAGAAGTCTGCTACGTACGGAAGCGATTGGGCAAGAAGGCAGCCAAGAGAGGGCAAAGCTTTGGGCTGTACCAGGCAGGACAAGCTTCCTGGAAGGAACTTCTTTTTACATTTAGATAAACATTGATTTCATTCAGCTTGGTGGAATGGACTGATCATGAAACCAACACTAGCCATCACAGGCCACTGGCTATTGAACCCTCTCTTCCTGGCACTCTGCGAAAGCAACGGCTGAAGCCTGACATTTGGAAAAATCTTCCATTTTCATGGCAGCTCCGCTGGGCTCACAAGCTTTCCTGACCTTGCCTGATCAAATTGCACACTTCTCTGCTCTCTGAGCCAGGGACACACTTAAGATTCCTATAAAATTAAGGGTATGCTCCTATTCATTTGACCTCTACTAGCATCCACCCTACCCCTCAGCTTTTCCTATCCTTGTGTGGCAGGGGAGGAAGACAGAACAGGGGAGCCTGTAATTTAAAAATAAATGTACGGGTTAATGGATCTGGTTGACCAGCCGCTGTCCTGCTTCCTACGACACAAGGGGGCGCTAAACGTTATTCTTCCTTTTGCCTACTCTTGTAAAAGAAGGGATGAGATCCACGCTTTCCCCGCACAGATAATGAATTGTAAATCTAATTCCAACACCTATCTGGAAGACACCAATTTTCTCATTTCAGGTTATGGAAGATGAAATAATTGAACACATAGGAGAGATAGAGACAAGTTAGAATGGCATTAATAAAACTGAAATGGGAAGAATCACACCTGCCAGCATGGTGCTTTTCCGCTCTGCAACCCTGAACATCAATAATTCTCACCAGTGAAACCGAAACGGACTCTGAAATGCACAACATCAAGAGAACACCTGCAGCCATGAACTGGGGGAGCTTTCCGAGTGAAGAGTAGTATGCAAATGTTGGTGGGGAAGGAAGGGAAGTAGGAACGGGGGGGGGGGGGAATATTGCTTGGCGTCAGTGGATGGCACGAAACTATTTGGGTGGAGGAGCAAGGAGAGAAAAACGAAAGGGGGCAGGAAACCGCAGGTGATGGCAGGGAAGGAAGCTTTTACAAATAAACTAAAACCAGTTTTGTTTTGTTTTTAAATTAAACCCTAAAGAATGCATAAAGTGACCCTTGCACTTCTGCTTTGTTTTGTTTTGTTCTTGCTCTCAGACATGGCGCCTTGGGACAGCTGCTCCGGCACCCATGTAAGACTTGAGTTGTTGCATACAATGTTTTGACTCCAGATCTGAAAGAGAGAAGAGGGGAGTTTGAACGTGAGTTAGAAGCAGAAGCAACAACGTAGAAATAGCAAAGAACGGATCTTCCTATTTCCACTCAAGGTCCACTGCATAACGGAGTTCATTCTTCCCGGCTGATCAACACCTTCATCTGGGCCCCCATTTCTTCAGGGGGGCTGGGGTTTCCCCCCGACCTTCCCGCGAAGCCTGTGAACCCCTCTGCAGGCAGGCCGTTTAAAATCTTCATGGGATTTGAGCCGGATGTGCTCTAGGACCAATTCTTATAAAAACTGAAGCAATTAAGACATGAACCCAAAGGACAAATTCATACATATGTACCCGGTCCCCCTGTGGGATTTCTGCCTGTGGGTGGGTGGATCCAGATGCCAACTGAGTCCAGTTTTTCGGACAGCTGAAGAGAGTTTGACAGAAGCTACAATGCTTGTAATGAACAGAAGATAAAACATTCCTCCTCTCCCAACATCCTCTCTGACCAAACAGGTCATGGAGGGTTTTTTTAAAAAAATAAATACAAGACTAGTAAGGGAGCACTACGTTTTTGTGTTATTATTTTTTGTATGTAATTTGTGTGGATAGAATGTAAATTTTATGTTGCATTTCATTCATGTGCTTAGTTTTAAAAATGTAATAAAAATATTTTTTAAAAAGACCAGTAAAACCTGTTTTGACAGATACAAATAGGGGACCACTGGATATACTGTCTCTCCACTTGGCAGTAAACAACCCCTTCCTTAGCTGGACGGCTAACTTGACCCATTGGTTCTGCTGTCTCGCGTGACAGGCAGAGGATGGACTGCCCACTTAGGCTCAACTCCCGGGCTTTCTTGGACTGAAATCTATCACTCGGGCAGCCCAAACCCCCATTCGGGCTAGCATGCTTTTAAAAAATTACTGGGGATTCTGACATTTGGGATGATTGAAGATTCTGTTGCTATTTGCATTTGCTATTAGGTACCCAAAGCCCCTCCCCTACATTCTCCTTTATAGCAGCTGGCTTCTAGTTGCAGGAGCGAAGAAACTCTAGACCAGTGCTTCCCAACCTTGGGCCCCCCAAATGTTCTTGGACTACAACTCCCAGAAATCCTGGCCTGCACAGCTAGTGATGAAGGCTTCTGGGAATGTTAGTCCAAGAACATCTGGGGACCCAAGGTTGGGAAGCACTCTTTTTCTTTCTTTCTTTCTTTCTTTCTTTCTTTCTTTCTTTCTTTCTTTCTTTCTTTCTTTCTTTCTTTTTCCTTCCTTCCTCCCTCCTTCCCTTCCTTTTCTTCCACCATCAGCTCCTTCCTTCCTCCCTTCTTCCCTTCCTTCTTTCCTTCCTTCCTTCCTTTCCTTCCTCCCTCCCTCCCTTTCCTTCCTTCCTTCCTCCCTCCTTCCTCCTCCCTCCCTTCCTTTCCTTCCTCCCTCCCTCCCCTTCCTTCCTTCTTTCCTTCCCTCCTTCCTTTCCTTCCTCCCTCCCTTTCCTTCCTCCCTCCCTCCCTTCCTTTCCTTCCTCCCTCCCTCCCCCTTCCTTCCTTCTTTCCTTCCTTCCTTTCCTTCCTCCCTCCCTCCCTTTCCTTCCTTCCTCCCTCCCTTCCTTTCCTTCCTTCCTTTCCTTCCTCCCTCCCTCCCTTCCTTCCTTTCCTTCTTTCCTTCCTTTCCTTCCTTCCTACCTACCTACCTAGATGAGCTTTATTTGCACAGGCCTATACCACAGTGGGGTACTCTTGTTTGAAGACTAAATATTTTAGTCTTCATGTTACCTAGTGAGAGTCAAAAGGAAAGCCAGAGTTTTCTCACAGAAAGGTAGTCTATGCCTCAACCCTGGCAAAAACGTGTTGATGCTGAGAGCAGATCAGCGATGGAAGGAAGTGCCTAGAAAGGGTAGAGGCCAAGTTGGAGGGGGTACCTATTTCAGTCAGAAGAACAATCCAATGTTGGGGGGGGGGGTGAAGTATCCCAGAGGGATGTGGGTCCAAAGAATACCTGCTTCAGGCCCTTGCTGATACCAGCAAAGCCTTAGAAGAAATATTTCAACCTTTAAGAATGGAGAAGAACCTGCAACCCATGTTGGGAAACCACCAAATGATGGCACCACGGAGAAGGGAAGCGGAAGAGGTTTCAACTGAGATCCTAGGAGGCTACGATTTGGTCCCATGGCCTCAGGTTCTCCTCTTCTGCTGTAGAATCTCATCCCCGCGAAGTTTTGAAAAGAAAAGGCAATGGGCTTCTGGTGGACAGTTCTCCCCTTCCCCCAGAAAAGGAATGGCTTGAAGTGATTTATAAAATATGAAAAGCACAGAACCAGTAACCAAAAGCCATTAAATTACAAGGAGAAACAACAAAGAGAGATGATGACCAGTTGATCAATGCCATTTCAGAATAAGAGCAGAATGCCTTTTTTGAAAAAGAGAGCTGTCTTTCCCTCCTGTTAGAAGGTAAACAGGAAGGCAGCCCTGGGGCCAGGGGGTTCCTCATGCCGCTGTCTGGTATGGGCTGCCACCCGCTATGCCTCTGAAGGCAAAAGCATACACAGGAGGGCACAACAGTGGAGCCTAAAGGACAAGCAGGAACCCATGGGAGGAGGGAGGGTCCACACCCTTGGCTGGTTTAAAGGCGATAAGCCACACACTGGATTGCATTCAGAAAGGAACTGGAAGCCAGGGCAACTGATAAAAGAGGAAGGTCACACAATGGGGCACTAAACTGTTCTGGCATCCATCTGCACCCAATTCATGAGTGGTTTTTTCAGGCACGGCCCCAAGTAAAGTGCGTTGCAGTAATCCAGTCGGGGTGCAACTAACGCATGTCAGCCCGAGGCCAGATCTGCTCGTACAAGGAACAACCTGGCTAAAAGCATTCTTGGCCGGAGACAAAATCTGCACATCTATAACCCCCCACAGCCTGTCCTGATCCTATAGGATCCACAGCTGAAGCCTAAGGGAGTTAAAACCCATATTCCCTAGGACAAACCACAAGGAAGGACTGGCACGCCTCCAGCCCAGTTCTTGCAAGACGGCCCAAAAGGACACCCACAACCGAGGGCACTGAAAACTAAAGCAGAGCTAGTGGGGACAATGTAAAGACACTCCTGTCTTTACTTCTCAGGGCTATTTCAGTCCCCCTACAGTGTCTGAAGCTGGACTGAAATGGACCACTGGAAACATCCACTGGAAGAGACCATTGGAATATAGGGGTCGGATGAAGGCCATCACTGGGCTTTGCTGGCTCCTATTATTCTGCAATTGGATGGACCAGGGCACATTAACCTCTCTAACCCTACCGGAAGATGATTGTGGCCAAGGAGCACCTTTTCTAGACAGGCCTGAGTGACTCTGAAGCCTGTTAGCTATCAACGCAACCTTTCTCGGTAACAAGGAAGTTACAGCTTTCACGCCAGCCACAGGCTCGCTGTGCCGTGCTAAGGGCTGCCTTTTCCCCCTGCACTGAAGTCCCTGCCGTGAGCGACACACCCTGTGGCAACCATCGGCAACCCTTGCAGTTGAAGTCAGTGGAAGAGCTTGGACTTGTAAGGGTCCCGTCCATTTCCGTTCTCTGAATTAAAAACACCACCAGCAGCATCTCCTTGAGAAGATGTCCCTGTTTAGGAGGGAGAGCTGTTGTTCTGAGTGTACACATGCAGAAAGGGTTACTCTTTCCAGTCAAGATTAGCAGGGAGAGGGGGATTCTGTTGCATGTGTGTGGCATTTATTCCACACATATTCGCATACATGCACTATTCTCCTGCCTCTCCGTAATAAGAAAGGTGGCCGGCCTTCCACGGAATGTAAGCAGGGCTGTGGAAAAGCCAGAGCAAGCTGGGCTCTTTGACAGCTGACAGTGTGGGATGTGATGGTTCCAGAAAAGCTGAAACAAGAGCTAGATTCGGGATTGGTTACTCGGCCTCTTTCTAGGGCAAATCCATCCCAAAATACCTCCTTGGGAGGCAGAAGAGGGCATTGCGAAGGGAGAAGATGTGCTGCGTATCTACTGGTTTCAGGGGTCACTTGCTTGTTGCTCTCTAGGGGCTCCTGGCAAGCAGAAGGAGCAGGAAGCTAATCTTTCTATTAACTTTGATGCTTTACTGTTCATGCTTTCTGCTCTACTGTCTCTTGATCAAGATTGCTAAAACTTCTTCCTTATTGGGGTATTCATTGTCTCTGATTACAAAAAGAGGTCATTAATTCAGAGGGTCTTCCCAAGGAGAAAGAGAGGTGATGGCACATAACAATGATGGCCAATAATAATAATAATAATAATAATAATAATAATAATAATAATAATAATAATAATAATAATAATAATAATAATAATAATAATAATGTTTCCAAGCTCTGGCCTAAACTGGAAGGAAAACTATTTCTATGATCCGCATGTACACGTACGCACTTCTCCTGTAATGTGCGCTATGTTTTCTTTTGATTTGTTTATTCCTTGATCCAAGACTGAGCATTACACCTGGCCTTTCCGTTTCACTTTCATTTTGAGAAGCCGCCCTGTGCGCACCCTTCCCGAACGTGCCGTTCTAGAGACTGGACGGAGGCTGATCTGCCAATGGGAGACTGGGGAAGGCAACACCCCCTCTACCCACCTTCCTCACCCTGCAGAGACCGCGGGGTTGCCACTTACGTGGTTTGGCCAGTGTGGTTACCAGTGTGGAGGTACGTAGCTGTAGGCAGGGGTCCCTTGAGCCCTGTACGTCGGCACTGAGACAGGGTGCGCTCCAATGGCAGTGTGTTGAGGAGTGGTCAGCAGAGTGCCTGGAAGAGGAAGAAATAATCAGGAGGGCGGGGGGGGGGGGGGAACGAAGACACCGAAAGCTGCACCCTCTAGCACCCCGAGCATGTGTGTGTGTGTGTGTGTGTGTGTGTGTGTGTGTGTGTGTTTGTGTCCTGAGCTACATCTGCACCGGCACAAAGCAGCCCTGTTCACTGTTCTTCCAGGGTTGTGCCATCTCTAATTCACAACTAAAAAGGTGACTTATTATCTCCCAGTTTGACAGAAGCTGCTGGTCTGTGACCAGTTCTTTCTGACAGCTGGGAAAACCTGACGTGGGATTAATCCTGGCTTGTTCTCTTGTCAGCAGAAGACAGAGTCGCTTCTGTGGTGCTTTTTGCAGCGCCGAAAGATTGCTGCCTGGAAAGAGATCTCGGGGAAGGGTGTGTGTGTGTGCATCTACCCTTATCCCCTTGGCTACAGGTGGTGCCTTCTGGCCGATGGACAAGCCTTGCAACCGACTTCCAGCGTTGTCAGAAGTACTGTGGGGTTCAATGACACACAATGTCCTGTCCACACGGCACAGCAGCCACTCCATGCATTCATTATTACCTTTGCAGTAGAGTCCATTTTATTATTTTTGTTTGATAAAATCCTCCTTTTAACTTTCGCTAACACACTTTTCCAGCTTGATTTTTCTTTTAATGAAAAGGGCATCCTACTGTAACGCTATCATGCTACCAAGTTAATCTCTGAATTGTGCTGTTCTAGTGTTGTAATAATAAAGTACGATAATAAAAAAGGATTTTAAAACTTTCTGATCACTGCCTTTGGAGCCATGGCAATAAATCAAGTATTCGGGGATTTTTTGAAAAAAATAAATTAACTGTACAGCTTTATGGTGTTATACCTCTTTTTCAACGCTTAAACAAAAAATCTATCTAGGAAGCACTTTAGAAATCATTAAAAGATGGGTTAAAAGCAAAAAAAAAAAAAAAAAAAAAAAGATCATAAAATGGACCCTGCTAAAAAGATTCTAACAAATATCTGCTGAGCTGTGACTGATG
Organism: Intellagama lesueurii; assembly: GCA_037013535.1. Classification (NCBI taxonomy): domain Eukaryota; kingdom Metazoa; phylum Chordata; class Lepidosauria; order Squamata; family Agamidae; genus Intellagama; species Intellagama lesueurii. Next base: position 3,742,627 of record JBAJHW010000003.1, on the reverse strand, counting down.
AATCACTACCAGGCCAACAGCCTGCTCTTTAAAAGAGACAGAACAGTAGAACAATAGGCATTTGCCTTTGTGAAGACTTTACTCCTCTACTACTTTTAGAAAAAAGACCCCGGGTTTGGAAACAGACAGAAGAACCACAAGGGAAACAGAGATGATGCTACCAGGAAAATGACCCTTGCGTTGTGAGTGAGTGAACCTAGAGGCATAGAAATTTGTGGTATTGGATGGTAATTCCCCAAATTCTGGGGTGTGACGTCCCAGAACATATATCTGCACACCTCTATAGCAAACATTTCCATGTAACACTCCTCGTGTGGAGGAATTCCTAGAACAGGTAGAGAGCAACAACAGGCAAGAAAACTGGGCAGAATACAAAGGGGACACTAGTGGTTCATGACTGGTCCACCCAAGGCCTCAAATGCAATAAGAGGGTCTAGCAGCAGGTGTTCAGAGGGTGTTATATAAACAATTACCGACAAACCAGGCTGCACAGTACGTACATGTCTTTGTACCCAAGCAAGCCAAATTCTGCACCCAGAAAAGCAGAGTCGCGCCACTCGAATCATTATTTTGCAACGAATGAAGAAGCGAACTAGCTTGTCTAATTTTCTGTGATTGTTCCCCTGCTTTTCAAGGTTGATTGCATTTCATTATATTTGCACCTGACTTTTTTGGCCAGGACTGACTCCAAACTACCATATGAAAATATAGCAATGATGGAGCTATGCAGCCAGATGTGTGCATGACCGGGTCTTCATGTGGCCCTTAGCAGCTGGCACCACTGTCCAGGTTCCAAACTTCCAGAGAAAAAGGGGAAGAAGCAGCTGCAAGGGTTTCAACAGCTGGGTGGATACTGAAGTGCTTAGCACAGGCAAGTGGTCCTTCTAAGCTAGTAGTTCCCAACCTTGGGTCCCCAGATGTTCTTGGACTACAGCTCCCAGAAATCCTGGCCAACGCAGCTAGTGGTGAAGGCTTCTGAAAGTTTTAGTCCAAGAAAATCTGAGGACCCAAGCTTGGGAAGCACTGCTCTAAGCACTTACTGTTCTGTAGAATTTATTCTCTTTGCGACAAGCATGGAAAGACACACAACTGCTCTAGGTAACTGAAGTTTCACCCTCAGTTCTTTGGCTGCTCCACTCCAGTTTTAGAGAGCTCAGCTGGCATGGCCCCCATGCTTCCTTGTACACTATCAGATCTGACAGGAATGAAAATTTCAGGGGGTGCATGCACAATGTTTAGGAACAAACAGCTGCTCAAATGGGTTTAAGCATTTCAGATGAAGCCACACAATTCCAGATTCTATAGGAGCCGTCCCCAAGTGAGTGCCCCCATCAGGCCATGTTGGGTGGGGATGATGGGTATTGCAGCCCAATACATCTGCAGGGTGCTGGGTTGGGGGAGGCTGATGTTGTGAAACAGCAAAGGCTCTTGTGATCGAATTCTCACCTGCTGACATTGCCATGGTGGTCCCAGCTACCATCCCCATGGCCACGCCATTGGTCCTCGGGGCAGCCACCGGAGCTGGGTAAAGAGCAGACGGGATACTGTTTGGCTGGACCACGGTGGTGTGATGGATAACATGTGGTTGTGCTGCATATACCGGCTGCGTGTAATATGCTCCCTGTGTGCAAAGGCCGTGGGAAGAGAAAAAGAGCCACAGGTCAGTGGAGGGATCTTCGGAAAGGTCAGCAAGGACAGTATTGACCTGCAAGCACGCACTCACTCACTTAAAAATATTTCTTACCCCGCCTTTCTCCTTAAAAAGGATCCAAGGTGGCTTACATCATTAAAAGACAATATTGAAAGCTAAAAACAAGAAGTATACAGATATTTAAAAGAATCAAACAGATACCACATTAAAAGACAGTAAACAAAAGCAACACCAAAGTGCATTCAAAGCAGTAAAGGCACAACCGTCCATTTAAAAACCCCAATCATTAAGGCAAGGCCCGCTTGAAGAAAAAGTCTTCGTCTGCTTGTGGAAGGACAGCCAAGATGGGGCCAGGCTGGCCTCCAGTGGGAGGGAGTTCCACAGTCTCTGGGAACAGCCACAGAGAAGGCCCCTCTCCCGTGTCCCCACCAGACGCACCTGTGAAGGTGGTGGGACCAAGGGAAGGGCCTCCCCTGAGGATCTTAACACCTGGGCAGGCTCATAAAGGGAGATGCAATCCGTGAGACAGCTTGGACCCAAGCCATTTAGGGCTTGATAGGTTAGAACCAGCGCTTTGAATTGTGCCCAGAACCAGTGTTCCAAGTTAGTTAGGTAGTGCACTTTTCCGTGTTTCAGCTGCTGCAAGGTCCTGTCTTTCCGTTCTTTATTCGGCATAGACATTTTGATCACTGCCAATCAGCTTTACTGGGGTTAATAAGTGTGAAAATAATTCAGCTCAGAGCTTATACTTGCACAGGGGAAAATTTCAAAGACAGCTGCATTCTCTCTCTCCCTCCCTCTGCACCCCAGATATAACAAAGCAACCACTAGGATTCTATTACTTAGACCCATCAGCCTAAATCCATTAATGTACATCTCATGTAAAGCTGTGAATGACCGCAAATTAAGAAGCTGGCATAGGCATTTGTTATTGCACACTAGTCATGTGTCATGACATATGACAGCAATTGCCTATACTGACTTCTTAACTTGTAACAATTCACAGCTGAAATGTACGCTGATGGATTGATGCTGGTGTAGATTTTCATTTGGATTCCAGACAGTTTGTCCTGCATTCTGGAAAGAAAAGAGGCAGACAAATTTGGAATGTCTTAATTCTGTTGAATATGGCAACAGCCAGGGAAGTACACCTCTTCAGAGAACTCAGAATATTCTTCAGAATGTATATTCCAAATTCAAAGACTATATAAGACTCATGGCCAGATGTGTGTACATTATGGTGCATCCAGGGGCTTTCAACTTAATAGTAGCCCTATGGATTCATGGCCTCTACAAAACCTTATCATTAAGATGTGGCTTCCTTCATTTAGGCAATCCATCTCATGGGAAGTCGTCTTCTTTTCCTACTCCCCCCCCCCCTCTTTCCAGCATTACTGTTTCTTCCAGTGGCCAGAATCCTATTGGTTAGCTCTGCTGCCGTAAGTGCAGTGGTGTGAACTGCTGTGGATAATTGCCGCTAGTTTGTGTCCTTTGTCACATGCCAGTTGCATAAGCTGGTGCGTTGTGACTGGGCTTCTTAGCCTCTTGGGGCAGAAGCAGACTATGCATTTTTAAATAAATACATAAATATATGGAGGAGAGGCTCACAGACAAATGTGGAACAGCTGTTTTTAATCTGTTACCTAGATAATCACGATTGTATTAGATCTATTTATGTGGATAGCTAAGCACACAAGTTCTTGAGCGCTCTGAGCCTTGTTCCCTGATCATTTTAAATGCACCTTGCCTTTCAAATCTGGATGGGGCACAGAGGTAGAGATCACATATCTCTTAGGCCACAAAGGCTCAGGAGATTCTCCTCTAAAGCAAAAGAGAAGGGTCTTGACTTAATGGGGGTCTTGGGGAGAGGATGCAGCTCACAGTGGTTCCTTGTGAGCAAAACTGGCCCCCAGCCTCCCCCACCTCTTGCCTGCACCTATTTTAAGTACTTGCTGTGTGCTGAAAGCTCGCTGGTGAGCTAGGAAATGCAACTACGTTGAGGCGGGCAAGATCACAGTGACGCGGGCAGAGCTCCTGAGATCCAGCTGTTGGCCAGATACGACATCTACCCCCACTACTAAGATCTTCTCAGGAGCTGTTCTCGGTTCTTTCTGTGTGGAGGGAGGAGGTGAGGCACTTTCTGTGCGGGATGGGGCAAGACCTCCTCCACGACAGGACCAGTTTTTGCTCAAGGCATCCCTTGGCTTGGTTTCAGCCATGCCACCAAACATGATGGGTTTGCCATTTCAATTCTGTTTCAACATTTGTTATTGTCTGCCAGGGGCGGGCGGGGAGTTTACAAGCACTCATGCTTTTGGACGGTGGTTCTGTTCCTGTTCTTTCTTCCTGCCCACTGACATTTTCATGGTCTCATGCCTGCTTCTTGGTTCTGAGTGTCTTGCGTGGGTGTCAAGATGGGAAACTGCCTACGGAAATAGAATGAAAAAGAAGACAGGGCTCCGTACCTGGGCATACAGGTTCTGCTGCGGGTAGGCACTTCGGATGGGGTACATCGCAGTTTGGTATGGATTTGGAGATGGTGAATATGGGGGAGGCGCACTGTTACTCTGGGTAGGCGGGACCTTGTAGGGAGTTCCAGCGGTGTACCCTGTTGAGAAACAAAAAGCAAGGCCGGTCAAGGGGAAACATCACCGTGATGCCATCCATCACCAACTCCACCTTTGGCTCAACTGGGGGGAGCGAGCAGACCTCTAACACCCCAAGTGCCTATAAATCCATCCAATGTTTTGCACTTGGGAGACATCCATTCCACAGCCCTCCAGTCATGGGGAAAAAAAATCCACTGGGAAACTTTGCCACCCCAAACTCACGACTATCATGGCATACATGTTATGCTGCGTCTCCCATTCCATTTCAGTGCAAGCTGTGCATTGTCTAGCTGATCATACATTTCATATTATTTTAAAGACCCTTTGATCCCAAACCTGGAAAAGTTAACTTTTTGGGACCACAACGTCCAGAAATCCCTAGCCAGCTATGGAGATGCAGTCCTAAAACCACCAGTTTAAATGCTGCTTAGAACAAATTTCCCATTTAGGGGTTTGTTGGACAAACACATAATATTTTCCAGTGTGCATCTTCTCGGTGGGCTGTCAGGCATCTGATGATTTGAGCCAGCGTATCCATTTGTTAAAAAGCTTGCTATCTGTTTTAATTTTTTACGGTCCAATAAAAGGTACTATCGCCTACTCTAGCATTTGTGTAATCTTTGGGACCACACCGATCCCTTTCCTTTTTCATTTAACAGACACACATTAGTAAAAAGACAACCTTGTACTGGTGACACAGCAGAAACAGACCCCTGTGGAACTCATGGACACTACCTCTGAAGCAAAGATTCCACCTGCACCAGAATGCATCTATACTGGGGGGGGGGGGGGGGGAGGAGAAGGAGCGAATTCACCAAACTCCCAGCAAGACAGTAAATGAAACAGGGCACAGAAGGGTGGGGAAACGCCTGGCTCTCTGGATGCTATTGGACTGCAACAGGTGAGGCATGGTAGCAGCGGCATGCCAAGATCATCTGGGGGGGGGCACCCCTCTCCAACCCCTGCCCTACCTAAATAAGCCTTCACTGAACACCCACCTGTCCACTGCCCATGACTCCCCTTGGTGCTTATGTTGAACTTCTACTGCAGGAGTGGGAATCAGCCCCCCCAGGACCAGTTTTTGGATTCGAGAGCCTCCCACCTAATGAATGAATGAATGAATGAATGAAGGGGGAAAGGAAAGAGGTGTGCCTCTGGAAAGGGAAGGGGCACTCTCCTCTAAAATGACATTCCTCCCTAAATTTTGTTTTACCCCCTCTGCAAATCACTTTTTAAAAAAGAAAAGAAATTAGCATGAAACTGCCAGGGGTGGCCTGAGTTTTGTTCACGAGAAGTCTGGATTCTCCCATGGGCAACACCACTGCTACTTCTGTGCAGGCAGACTGTCTGACGGGCCAGCATAGCCTGGCCTACTCAGGCTGCAGGAAAGCTGTTCTCCAGGAGATCCAGCAGTCGGTCTTTTGTACCAGTTGCTACCCAATCCGTTTAACTAGGGACTAGAGGTGGGCCACCAATCCAAGCACAAAGCGAAAAAAACCCACGGAATGGTCTGGTCTGTGGTTCAGTTTGTAGTTCAGTTTGGGGATCCTGTTCTGCCAAAACGAAAAGCAATGCCAAACTTTCTTCCTTTCGGCGCTTCATTTTCAGCAAACAGATGCCCCGACCCCTTTCGGCTCTCCCTGTGGCCTCTCTGCTTGGTCCTGCCGCCGACTCCTCTTTGTCCTCCTCCACCACCATCTTTAGAAGAAGGGAAGCCGGGCCTCGGTCTCTAAAGATGGCGGCAGTGGAGGACGATGACGAGGAATCAGCAGGACCAGATAGGGAGGCAATAGGGGGCAGTGGGAGTGGAGGCATTAGATTTCCACTCCTCCAGCCACAACCTGGGGGGGGGGGGAACTGAACCACAAACTGGTTCCTTTTCCTGGGATTTGTGGGTGGCCACGAACCACCCCGATTTGTCATTTTTCCAGCTTGTGGCCGTCTCTCCTAGGGAATCTTCTGCAGGAACCTCATCTGTGTCAGATCTGCTGTCTATACTGTATAAACATCACTGTGCACACACGGTGTCTATAGCCAACAAAGAAGGAGGGGCAGTGAACCAAAAGCAGAGAGCCCAAGAGGGCAGAGAGTTTTCCCTGAGGTCTTTTACACAAGACGCAGAACATTCCATTCTTTCTGGACTTACCTGAGAAGACAGTGTTGCCGATTAATAACAAAGAACTATGGCACATATACCAGACCACACGGCATGACCCGCTCACATTTCAAAGATGAAAAGAGGACATGTAATGACCCCTTTTCCCATTGCGAGGTCTGCTGCCTGGCCTACTACCACCCCTTAAGCCAGGGCTAAACTCTCTTCTCTGCTCGCTCTGTGCTAAACTGGTCCCCACTGGTTATCACAAAGAATGACTCTAGACTGTTTCTTAGAATACAGAAATCCTTGAGTGGATCTAGTTGTACCTGTAGTAGAACAGTGGTTCTCAAAACTGGGGTCCCCCGATGTTCTTGGACTGCAACTCCCAGAAATCCTGGCCAGCACAGCTAGTGGTGAAGGCTTCTGGGAATTGCAGTCCAAGAACATCGGGGGACCCAAGTTTGGGAACCCTAGTACTAGCATACCTTCAATTCAGAAGACAAAAACGTTTGCTCAGTGGATAAACAGTTATGTGCAGAAGGAAGGAAACAGTGCGCTAACACTGCGTACCAACGCGCCTGCATTTACACAAATATATCTGCTCCGTATACACAAACTCTCTTTTCATGCATGCACATACATGTCTATTACAGCTAGAAACCAGCTAAACAATGGCTAAACTAGGAAACTGTTTTTCAAGGGACTGTTGTGGGTATAGGTGACTACACCAGGTTACATTATGTTGTTCTGTGCTGTGAAGTCGCTTCCAGGGTTTTCAAGGTGTGAGATGTTCAAGGAGTGGTTCCCCATCACCACCACACACACACCCCAGTGAGTTTCCAGCCAAATGGGGATAGGAACCAAGATGTTCTGATACACTATCCACTACACCAGCGGTTCTCAAACTTGGGTCCCCAGATGTTCTCAGACTAAAAACCCCAGAAGCTTTCACCACTACCTGTGCTGGCCAGGATTTCTGGGAGCTGCAGTCCAAGAACATCTGGGGACCCAAGGTTATGTGGCTCAGTGATTGTGTATGTTGTATGGCTACATCTATGGCTACATCTTCCCTGCCGAGTGTCTGAGGTTGTAATTCATGAAAGCTCACACTGACATATATCTGTCAGTCTTTAAAGTGCCACGACACTTTTGCTTTCATTTTTTTCAAATATACCGGCTTCTATACTCTCGATCACTCATGCCGATTAGAGTCATCAATACATTCAACTTGTTTACTTTTCCTTAACAACCTCTTGAAAGCGCAGAAGGATGTTTCGTGGTACGTTTCAAGGACGCGACGACGGCAGCTAATAATCATGAAGTGAACTTGAAATTCACCTCTCCAGAGCCAAGCTCCAGAGAGCTCTGTTGCTGTTTCCTGCTTAAAGGTGAGGAAGGCCGCCCGATCTTGCCTGCACTCCATTTAACCAGGCGACTGCAAAAGCAAAGTTCACGCAAAAAACTGACATTGAGGTGAAAGAACGCAGAACCACAGGAAACCGGCAGCAAGTACAGTAATTCTCTAAGAGAGGTACGTAATTGCCTTCTCTTTCACTGACCTCAGAACTGGCGTCGCTCTTAACAAGCCAATTTTGAAAGTTTGGATACGAGAGGAATCACAGAAGCCCAACAGGCTGGATTACGCCTGCTGCCATGAACAGACACAGTGAGCGGGTCTCCTATCGTTGCCGTGCACGGTCAGAAAAGGTTCGTTAACAACCTGGAAGGAGCTGCGGGGGCTGTTTTCAAAGACAGGTATCTTCCGAACTGTTTGTGGCCAGGGGTGTGTGTGCCATCAACCACATAAATGAAACAAAAGGCAGAACCTGGTTAGGAACTCAAAGTGCAGGACGAGGCATCAAAGGATGTTAGCATAAAAGGCCCAAGGCTGGTGCATCAACAGTGGGAACGCCGGGAGCAGGACCAGACCCTCCCTCTGTGATCATGAGAGCCATAAACAGGCTTCTGGGAAACACGACCTTCGGCCGTCAGGGCTCGCTGCAGCTTATTTACTCTGGCCGGGATCCAAAGAGTCCTAAGGCTAGCAAGAGGCCCTTATGGTAGCCCCAAGAAAATGTGACTTTAAAAAAAGACATCTTTGGATCTCATCCCTTGTCACAACAACATTTTGCTGCCAAAATGCCTTCTCCTGAAACCTTATTCCGCATGTTGTTTGCTGAGCAGCATGGGATGGGGGGGGGAACCTCCCTAAACCCTCACCTGCCCACAGAGTTAATTTATATTCTCTCTCTCTCTCTCTCTCACACACACACACACAGAGAGAGAGAGAGAAATGATCAAATATTACTAACCCAATATTATTTATTTAGATTGTAATCCGTTTTGGGAAACAGACGTGTCTTTGTTCCTGCTCTCTACAGGGAAGGTATTATATAAACAAAACAATATTAAATAATAATACTAAGTGGGACTTTCAGGGTGTTTTCAACAAATCACAATGTCTATTTGGACGTTATTTTATGTAGTACTTAGTTTATTATAGACATTGCATATATTCCTTCAATCCAAATTCCAGGGCTAATTTATGTTTGACCACAGAGCTATGAAGTCTATCCAGCAGAACTTACTTGTTTCTATTATTTTCAAACTCCTGGAATAAAAGAGAGATGAGAGACCTTTCGGAGAAAGTCGATCTGCTATGGAGTGTTTCCCATGTGCTGCTGCTCCTGAGGGATGGAGGGAAGCTCAGGGAAATGGGATGCAATTCCTGGAGACCTGCAGGGCAGAAGGAGCAAGGTTTGCTCCAAACCCTCTCACTCCGTTCTAGAAGGTACGGAAAATTCTTGTCTCTGCACAGGGGCAGGAAACCCTGTCACAGGAAGGAGTCACAGAGACCGTAAAGAAGAACTGTTGACTTTCCCCCACCAGAAATGATGTGTTTATATGACTTAAAATTTGCAAGATGAAAAAGAGAGGTGAGACCTTGGTCTTGTGAAGGTTCACCAAACTCTTTTAGGCTCACATTTGCCTCTGACAACTGCAAACGGAGGGATGGAAGTAAACTTGAGAGCTGTCAGCCCAGGGAAGTTCGTCGCATAAGAAAGCTGAGAAATGGGTGGGCAGGCAAAGGAAAACGTCTCTACAGAAAGACCAAATAAGAAGACAGCCATCTCCCCAGCGTTGTGGCAACAAGGCAGCTGTGTAGAGACTTGTTAACCAGGAGACCCCTTCTAAAAATTTTTACCTCTCTTTATTCCTCCTTCCAAGAAGGCTGACCGCCGAAGAATTGATGCTTTTGAACTGTGGTGCTGGAGGAGACTCTTGAGAGTCCCCTGGACTGCAAGGAGAACAAACCTATCCATTCTGAAGGAAATCAACCCTGAGTGTTCACTGGAAGGACAGATCCTGAAGCTGAGGCTCCAATACTTTGGCCATCTCATGAGAAGAGAAGACTCCCTGGAAAAGACCCTGATGTTGGGAAAGTGTGAAGGCAAGAGGAGAAAGGGACGACAGAGGACGAGGTGGATGGACAGTTGGAAGCTCTCACTTCCATACATCACTACTGGAAAAACCATAGCTTTGACCAACATGAATTTGACCAAACTCCGGGAGGCAGTGGAAGACAGGAGGGCCTGGCGTGCTCTGGTCCATGGGGTCACGAAGAGTCGGACACGACTTAACGACTAAACAACAACAATTCCTCCTTCCCCAGTATAACATTTTTAAAACTTCAAATGCCAGAAGGAGAAAAAAAGCACAAACAGAGAAGAGCGAATGCTCAAAACAAGGTTTCTCCCCCTCTTGATTCGTTTCAAAGCAGAAAACAGGCAAGCGATCCAAAATGGACAAGACACCATTTAAAGTAATAAACTCTTGTCACTCTAAATAATTTTCTCCCCACAGCTTCCCCCTCTGCGTCATCAACTTTGAAATGAATTTCATGCAAACAAAAGCAAGATCATCTACAATTTGTAGAGCTGGCAAACTTTGCGAAAAACAAATGTCCTTTACCTCTTAAGGGAGAGGCACTTCTAACTGCAAAGCTGTTGTCTAATCTGTTTCTGCATTCACAAGTATCTGTGGGGGAAGCTACAGAAAACCTATCTTGCCAGACCATTCCTGAGGTTGTCTTTCCCTCAGCCTGCTTCCCTAAACCAGACCCTTTGCTGTGGTTTCTAGCCAGATCTTGTGGGATATGCTGTGAAATCAAGTCTACTGGATCTCCAGCATCTTATTTGCGCTTCTTCTGCTACTGGCAAGTGAGGGATGAATTGGCAGAACCTCAAAGCATCTCTCCCTATGTTCTCTTAAGATCAACACAGGCACCTAAGCATCTAAAGCATGTTTACAGGAATGTAGTTCTGATGTTTCAGGAAGGTGAGTACAGCCCACCTCTCCCCTGCACCCCTGGTTATGATGTGTAAGAAGCAGCTTACGTGCAGGGGAAAACAGGAACTCCTCTAACATTTATTTTTCCAGTGACGTGAGTTTAAGTCAGCAATTGGTTTGTCTTCACCTGTAAATGAAGAGCCCTTGAATCTTTTCCGCAGCGCACTTGCCTTATCTTCTCCCTTAAATCTGCAATTAGCAGGAGCTCGTTGTAAACGAAGACCTCAACTTTCAGCAGCCAGGTGCCCCCAGGGGACCAAAACACGATGCTTGCCTTCACACAAAAAGTTCAAAATAGCAAGGGCAGGGGAACATGGAACCTCTGATCTCCTTCATCGCAAACAGATCGTTATGTATTATCAAAGGTCACCTTCACCGTGCAATGGATTCCCCCTCCTAAATAGCTTTGTTGTACCCATCTCTGCCCTCCTCTCTGCTGGTACATTTGCATTATTGACAAAAGTGCTTCCTCTGTTTAGTTCCTCTTAAAAACAAGAATGGCTTCCTCCTTTCTAGTACACTAAACTCCTGGAAGCTTCAGTTTTTCTTAAAGGGCAAGCAGTGGCAGAAACCGATGTCAGGGTCACCTTGTGCAGAGTCACTGGGAAGGAAGAGAAGCTTAAGGCTGCACTTGGCCACCGTAGCTCAAAGCACAGCCAAAACTAACTGGATGCCAGCCAGTTTAGCCTTACTCGGCTCAAAGCAAATCGCAGCATTCAATACCCATCGGGCTCCAAGGATACCAAGAATCTGAGAAGCCTTCTCTAAACGTATGATGACTTTTATATAAATGTGCCATACGGATCAGCCCCAAATGTGACATTCTCCTTTACTGCACAGATCCTGGTGCCATGCTTCATAGCGTTACCAGCTCGCCACAGCTGCTGTCCAAACGAAAGCCCGGACTTTCCACTTCTCCCAGACTCTCATGCTATCTTCTTCTGCCCATGACCAGCAGTCACAGCCTGGCTGCCCCAAGGAAGAGAAGCCGGCCGGCCTCTGGCCGCTGTCAACCAGCAGAGCCAACAAACCCCAAGGAGGCAGATGGGTGGTGGGGAGGGCATTTTAAAAACAAACAAACACATGCTTGCTGGAAAGCAGAGAGGTGACATGGGAAATCCTTGCAGGAAGGGATTTTAAGTGGACTTGCATCTTCCACACGAAGACCCCCTTGGGCCAGGGACAAGACCCAGTTTGATTTGTGCTCAGAAGGCAGGCGCTTGGAAACATACATACCCACAAATCTGTGTTCCAGAAGCTACCGACTTAGAAGCTGCACAAATCCAAGGGAACTTCACCCGGTGCAAAGCACTGCAACTACTGTTTTGGGACAGGTTTACTCAGTGGTTTAAGTCTTGAGCTCAGGTTGGGAGTTTGATTCCCCACAGTGCCTCCTGTGAGTAGAGCCAGCTGGTGTGGCCTTGGGCAAGCTGCACACAGCCCCTGCGCGTCCCCCAGAAGAAGGGAATGGGAAAACCACTTCTGACTGTTCTCTACCTGGAAAACCCTGAAAAGGGTCTCCGTAAGTCAGAATTGACTTGATGGCATACGACTATTATTATTACTATTACATTATCCCCATTCATCAATGAGATCACTCATTCATTGGGTCACCATGAGTCGGGAGCAACTTGATGGCATATAACAACAACAACAGGAGGTGTTTGACCCCTTCTATTACGGCAGGTGGAATTCTGTACTGTACTATTTCAGAATGCACTGTTTCTGAATGCTCTCCCAGGTTATAAGACTTTTTTTTTTTTGGTATAAAGAACCCTGTCAGACATAAAGGCTGTGGTCTAGACCTGTAAATGGCACACAACCTTTGCCATATACAAAGAACAATTTACATGGGAGGTATTTAAAGATACGATTTCCTCCCTGCAGACTTCATGAAGACGACTGCAGAGAATTCTATCCCCTTATGATAAGGAAGCGATCAGTCGCCAGCAAACAGCATTCTTAACCCAAAAGCCACTTCCATGGTCTTATCAGAGGAAGTTGCTTTACATCAGCTCAGTCTTGTCAGTTTAGCCCAATTTATGCTATGCTGAGCTTCTCTTGCAGAAAGACACGTTTTCCTTCACCAGCAGCTTGACTTTTTTAACTGGAGACGGACCTAAGACCTCCTCTATAGCAGGCACAGGCTCTGGCCCATACAGATCCAAGCAATGGGAAGATTTCATCCACTTGTCCTTGGCACGAGGCAGGGTCTTCTGCTGGCTGAGTGATGCTTCAAAAGGTCTGTTTCATGAAAAGCCTATCAAAACGAATGAGGCTCGGCAGGAGCCCGGCTGTGTTCAACTCCCGTTCATTCCGAGGAGAGTGAACAACACCCTTCTCAACAAAGAGCACCTTGTTCGGAAATGGCATGGTTGGCCTCATGATCATTTCTGTCACTTAGTGCTTAGAAGAATCATAACAAAAATAACAACTGCAAAGTACGTACAACCCACTTCCAAATGAAATGAGAGAGAGAGAGAGAGAGAGACAGAGAGAGACAGAGAGAGAGAGAGAGAGAGAGATTGAGTAAAAGAAGGCAAAACAACCAGTCATAACCCCAGAAGTAAAATTCTATTTACTGAATGCTGCTGATGAAACTTGGTAAGTTCTGTTCTCGGTCCCAGTGTCCACTGGGAGGTGAAAGATAGCCTCAGTGGCACAAGAGGATGATGTCTGAGGCCAGGCCTGCTTCATCAGAAGTGTCACTTGAGTGAAGACAGAAGAGAAGGTGTTACAAAGGGAACAAACAGTGGGATGGCAATCACAATGAAGACGCAGTTATCCATTTCTTCAAAACGTACTCTCTCTTTTTTGGGTACAGGTCTGCCTTCGTCTTTGCTGACACTCTGAAGTTAGAGGGATTGTCTAGGGTTAGGGGGCTGGCGGGGCTAATTAGTCCTGAAAGCTGATTTTGGAATAATTTTTTTCCCCTCCCTACAGAGCCGAAGTATCATAGAAGCCGTTGTTTCAAGTGTCTGCTGCAAAAAGTGAACATTTGGGGCCAGGATGATCTTTGTGCCAAGGCACGCAGTAAAGCAGAAGTGGAATTGCCCCCTCCAGCTATTATACTACAACTCCCATCAGCCCTAGCCAGCGCAACTGATGGGGACGAACGCCAGGAAGTGCAGTCCACTGGCAGCTAGAAGGGTATCCCCAGAAATAAAGGTTTCAGCAACTCTCATTCCCTGACTCTTCTTTCCTCATGTGTACGTCACTGGTGTCTGAGTGATGCTGCCCCCCAAGTCGCGGGTGGGAATCCCGTTTTGAAAGGGGAGAAATGGGCATGCCAGTTGCTAAATAACTGCTGCGTAGGTTCTCAGTCTGATTTGGCATAAGACGACCACGTTGTTTCAAGCTGACATCAAAGCAAAAGCTGAGATCATTCAGGAATCCAGTGTTGTGTGAATGAGGAGTTCAGACAGGAGGAGGGATCGGATCTAGGCTTTTTTGCTTTTGGCAGCCTCCTAACGGTGCTGGGGACAGAACGACAGCAGTGCCACAGAGAAAGGAGGAGAGAGAGACAGAGAAAGAGAGAAAGAGAGACTGGTGCAGGTGATTCTGAGGACAGGGAATGTAAAATGGAAAGCTCCTCCCTTCTCTGAGGACATGCCTGCTTTTCACAGGCTTGCTTTGTTGCATGAGGGAACAGAATGGTCCTGGCATCTCAAAACTACACTGAAAGGAAGCCTGCATGAAGGATACACGACTTTGCTGGATCTGGAAAGGCCTCTTGGGAATGGCTTCTTGTGTGTGTGTTGGGGGGAGGTATCAAATAAGCATTCACACAACTCAGGCACCTCTCCTTCAGGCAAAGTTACCCACCTTTACCTTTTCCTTACTTGGGAAAAGGCAATAACTTCCTCAGAGAGAGCATCCCCTGCCACAGGGACCGCCAGGTTAACTCTGGCTGCGCAGGGGCCAACGGCACTTATCAATCATGTGCTGTCAAGCCAGTTCTGATTTACGGTAACGCTTTCCAGGGTTTTCTAGCTAGAGAACATTCAGAAATGATTTCCCATTCCCTTCTTCTAGGCGTGCCCTGAGACCATTTTGCAGCTTGCCCAAGGCCACCCAGGCTGGCTCTTCTTCTTAGAGGCACGATGGGGAATCGAACTCCCAACCTCTGGCTCCACAGCCAGATACCTAAACCACTAAGCTGTCCAGCCATCTTATTTTGTGCTTGCTTTTGGAGGTTTAATGTTCTCCTTGGCCACAGGCTCCTCCAGAGTGCAACTCCAAGCTGGGAACACTCATCCAGGAAGGGTTGGTCACATACTGGATTTGGCTTTGAACTCCCCTTAAGGGAGTCAGCACTTGTTCTGTTGTTTAAAAGAACAGTAAAAAAAATTGCAAGCTGTGGTTGCTGTCACAAACCAGATTGTGGTTTCAACAATGCTGGCTGCATGAACAATGCATGTGGCAAATCACCATGTCTCAGAGGATATGGACATTTGGTGCCTGCAGTGACGGACCACACACTAGCCATCACTAGTTTTTACAGGCCACCAGGTGACCGTGCATATTAAGCATCTCTTTGTTACCAGCAGTCATCAAAAGCATTTTCACTTCGTTTGTTAAATTTTACTCTGCCTTTCTGCTTTACAAAGTCTTCAGTACACCTTGCAAAGGATTAAAAAAAATCAAATGGAACATCAGAAATAAAATCTTCCTCTCATTCCCAGCTGTAAAATCCGACTTGAAAACCGAACAGACTAGACGCGATAAAACAAATGAGCCATTGAACACTCGGAAGCTGTAGCAACGGGTTTAACTGGGAACCTTAATGTCAGTTACACTGGTGTCACGTGAGTCTTGCTATTGAGATATTCCACTCGTGGAGGTGTATTACCAGAGGAAAGACTTTAATCCTAACCGTAGAAGGTGTGTGGATACAACCTGGATAAGGGCTGGAATACAAGGCCTCCAAGGGGCACCACTTTTTTACAGTAAAATCATGGTAGTGGTTGTGCATCACTTGAACACAGCACTCAGCCTATTTTAGAGGGAGAGTGTTTCTTTTAGTTGGGGCGTGTGTATGTTTGAGTTCTGGATAGGTGGTTTCTGTCTGGTACGATGCTGCACCAATGTAAAAAAAAAAAACAGTTCTGAGTTTGGTTTTCTGCCTCGGCTTTGGGGATCCTATCTATGTGACATTCCTGTATTTCTTCCAGTTTGCTGAGTTCTATGTGTTTGCTGCTTGAGATACATGGAAGGGTCCTTTACAATGCATGTACTGTACCTGTGTGTATGTTCTGCTGAATGTCACTGGACTTACTTCTGAACAGAGATGCTTAAAAACTACATTCTGCTTGCCTTTGTTGGCTTTTCCCACACAGATTTTGGCTCTAACCACTTGGCTCACAGCCATTCCTTTAAGGATAAAAGGTTTCGCCGGACCTTCAAATGACTTATCGGATATGGAGGGAAGGAGGAAGCCTGAGACACCAATAAAACGCTACTTAGTTGAAATTCAATGGAGCAAAAAGGCTAAAACACAGAACAGTTGGGGAAGAAGTTATTTCATGCATGAATTTCTTTAAGTAGCCAGATGTAAGTAATTGTCCTTGTTTATACCTAACAAGGATGCTGAAATGTGTATGCAACAAGGCAGCTGAGGTAAAAAAAAAGGTTGGGCAGCTGTTTAATAGTCAATACCTGAAACTCGACTACTCACACGCCGATATAATTTTTAAAATCTCCACTGATAAACTGATCCAAGCCAGTTTTGACTATCTACAACACAACACAACATGGCCCGTCCCTAGGTTTGCCCTTCAGATTTCATCAGTTGCTGACAGTTTCACCTGAGCAGTTAGAATGTTTATGGACACCAAAACCAGAGCACAGCTAATGGCAAGCTAAGAAACTGAGAAATATTCAGAAGACATTTGGAAAGAGTAAAGGATCACTCGGCTTTCAGATAGGAGTACAGGCAGTGTCACAGTGCACACCAGCCTCTAACAGAAGGGATCTTTTGACCCACTAGATGATTTGACATACAACTTCCACAATAGTCATGGTGTCTTGGATTCTGGGAGTTGAACTCCCAAATATTTGACAGGACAAAGATTTACCATCCCTAATCAAGAGGTTCAGAGATCACTGAAAGAAAGGTATCAACAGTCTGTAAAGATCCTAGTCAAGTCCTTCATTTTCAAACTTTACAATGAACTGTGAAATTTTATACCAAGTTATGGACAAAATGTGTAGGCATCCTTCAGTCTCGAAAGACTATGGTAACGTGCTCTGTATGGAGGACTTGGAACAGCGTCTAGTGTGGCTGAGAAGGCCAATTCGAGAGTGACAATCCCTTCCACACTGAAGACAAATACAATCTGTCCCCTGTCCAGCTCCCTGGTTTGGCTGGTTTCGGGACTGCCTCTTTGCCTCGGTCTGCTGGACAAGGGTCTCTTCCAATTGGGAGAGGCCATGCTGCACCGCCTGCCTCCAGGCTGAGCGCTCAGAGGTCAAGGTTTCCCATCTGTTGAGGTCCATTCCTAAGGCCTTCAGATCCTGCTTGCAGATATCCTTGTATCGCAGCTGTGGTCTCCCTCTGGGGCTCTTTCCCTGCACTAATTCTCCATACAGGAGATCTTTTGGAATCCGGCCATCAGCCATTCTCACGACGTGCCCAAGCCAACGTAGACGTCGCTGTTTCAGTAATGTATACATGCTAAAAATTCCAACTCGTTCTAGGACTACTCTATTTGGAACTTTGTCCTGCCAGGTGATACCAGGTGGACAAAATAAACAGTAGACAAATAAACCCAGGTGGAAACAAAACTATGTGTCAAGATTTTTCATAAGTTAAAATAACCACATTCCTCCTTGGTCTTTTATACACCTACTCCACTTTTTGTGTGCCCTTTCCTTAGGACTTTAACAGGTGATAAAATTCAGGCTTAGCAAAACATGCTGCAAATCTACATTCCCAATTACAAGCTTATTCTGAGCCTCAAAGGCCAGCTCCAAAAGAAGAACTTCACCACTTGGGAGCTGTCCCAGCGTGGAATGGAGACCAAGGACTCAATCGGAGATGCAGGAAGCCAACAAGCAGAGCCCGGTAAGATGCTGCTCCAAGCAGCTCTCCAGCTGGAAAAGTTACCGAGTCTGCCCATCAGGCCCTGCTTTTGCCATGTTGGCCAACTCGGTGTACAGGACAAAGAGACCGTCAATCTGCACCGGTCTGAGACTTTGACTGCATTAAGTGGGAAACCCAGAAAGAGTGGGTGCAGAAGTACTGGGTAAAGGGAATCAGTCCTTAAGAGTTTGTTACAGCCAATGGTTGGTATTTCAGCAACATTCCTTCCGGGTGGGAGCTGATATAATGGATGACCTACATCATTATATGTTGCATTATTAACAGAAACGGCTTGGGCAAAAACTGGCCTCTATGGAAATTAAATCTATACTCTCTATGAAAATTGTAGAAGCAGAAGTAAAAAAGCATCAGCACCCTATCTGCTGAACGCAGGAGCCCTGAACGGGAACAGATACACCATTAGATTTTATCCAAGGGAGCTTCTAGACTTTGTTTCACCCCTCTTTTATTAAAATATAAATAATTTCATTAAAAAGTAATTCTGCCTTGGAGATTCCCAGCACAGATTTTGTACTTGCAATGCTTGGCAGTCAGACTGGCATTAAGTTTGTCAGACCAATAAATGCATTGATTGTTCTGACCGGCTTTGCCGCTCTTTCCAGCAGATGTCGAGATATAGGTGGGGAAATTCCCATTCAGGAAACAAGAAACTAATCCTGAAATTCATTCTAAAGAAAGAAAAGGCTTTGGAACGCCAAAGCAAAGATCTTCTTTCAAGCTCCATCAACAGTGCTCTTTTTGCAAAGGCCAGAAAAAGACTAAGTGCAATTTGTAAAATGCGGCTTAGAAACCAGACTTTGTTTTGACGGATCCAACATACTGTATTGGGTTGCTAACAATAATGTATACCCACTTTCTGGAAATACTGGAATGAAAAAGCACAAGATCTTTCTGTCTTATGGACACAATTCTGATTCATTACACTCCAGACACTCCACTTCATTCTAAATACTGTACCTTGCCGTGTTCTCTTCTTC
The DNA here is from genome assembly GCA_037013535.1 of Intellagama lesueurii. NCBI lineage: Eukaryota > Metazoa > Chordata > Lepidosauria > Squamata > Agamidae > Intellagama > Intellagama lesueurii. The sequence goes on along the minus strand of JBAJHW010000003.1, from coordinate 3,723,837 downwards.
AGTAATGCAATTCTTCTTTAGCGACCTATTCTGTGGTCTCAGTACCTCCAAATAACGTTGAAGTGCATTTCCCCTCAGCCCTGGTCAGCACAGCCAAAGGTGAGCAAAGACCAGAGTTTCAGTTCAGCCACATCTGGAGGCTCACACATTCATGATTCCTGGCCCTCCAACGGGATTTGAAGATATCAGTAGGCATCCCTAATGACGATGGTGTGACTATCTCCTCAAACACCACACCCAACCAAGAAATACTTCTGGTTCTACTCTAGTTTACATCCTGCCAAACAGGAAAGATCCTTCTTGGTGGGCGGTTGTGGGCGAACCTTCTGCCCTAACACGCAATGGAAGGGTCAACCAAGGGTGCCCACACAGTGAGCTATGTCAACCTGAATGGAAGGAGAGGACAGCATATTTGTGCTGGGTGACTCCAGGTGCATACGAAAGGGCAGGAGTTAGGAGAGCACTGAAACTTTTGAAAAACCCACCTGGCCCCAGAAAGAAGTGGTGTTCTTCATCTCACCTTCTAAGGACCTATTTGCAGGATTATTTTTGTTTTGTTTTGTTTTGTTTGTTTGTATGTCTGTCTGTTTTGCAGGTGCTCCAAAAAGGTTGAGCTCTCTCTTCCAGGATATTTACAAAATTGCAATGTCTTCCACTTCTCCAATCACTGCAAGCCGGGACCGCTATATAGGTTGAAACCGGGTCAGTGTACAAGCCTAAGCATAATTCCTCCACTGAGCTTTGTCGCAGAATTGTGGCAGAAGAAAAATAAGAGAGAAGCCAGGACCTGCTTGCCACCTGAGTTTCAAAGTTAAATCTGTGAAAAATGCCTCCGGGAGAAATCTCTAATCAGCCACATCTGGAAGGAAGCCACAGCCATACTGAGAGGCATACATCCTTTTGCATAAGAGGGAACACTACAACATAAATAACAGTTAAATAGAGCTTACTAAACGAAAAGATTACAGATCAGATTTTAAACGGCACCCCTCTTCCTTTGGTCCATAAACTCACAAGATGAAGGGTCAAATTCAACTGGTTTATGAGAACTTGGCATGGGATAACAGCCAACAAATATATAATTGGTTCAAGAGTCCTTGGCCCTAGTTAACTGCTCGAGTGCAATGTCCAGCTCCAAAGCTTCGGGCCTCCTGGTTCTCTTCTTTACCAGGAAGTTCAAGGTTCTCCAGTGAGCTCAGTTCCTGTCACTGGGGTCTCAGATAGTTTACTTGTTTTGGTTCTGGTGTCCAGGCACCTCTGACGTTGTGTTGCTCCTATGAGCGAGGGCCATTATGCCTGCAATGAGGGCAGGAGGGGGGCGGGTTTCTCCCTGGCCACTCATGTCTGCCCCAGCAACCCCAGTCTCCTCTCGCCTGGCTTGTTTATTTATTTATTTATTTACAAGAATTTTTTAGCCGTGCCATTACCAGTGGTCTCTGAGCGGCGTACAACAATATTAAAACTTTAAAAACATTAAAAACCATTAAAAGTAGGTAATATTATAATAATACCCTATATTAGAAACAGTCATTAAAACATTAATATTAATAAATCCTGCTGCTCATATGGCCAGCAAAAGAATACTATTTAATTAAAATGCTGGCTAAACAGAAAGGTCTTTGCCTGGCACCGAAAAGTGTCGGAGCCGGGCGGATCTCTATAGGGAGGGCGTTCCAAAGTTGGGGGGCAACAGCCGAGAAGGCCCTATTTCGGCATGCCATCCCCCTCACCTCTTTCAGGGATGACACCTTCAGAAGGGCCTTCTGGCCTGATCTTAGAGGACGGGCAGGCTCGTATGGACACTTTGTTCTGACACTGATGCTCACGCAGACATTTCCTCCGCCAGCACTTGTTCTGGGTTGGTGAGGGTTCTCTCGGCTTCACCTCCATCTTTCTCTTTCTCTCCCACCAGTGAGATGGGTATGATGGAGAGATGGAGTTGGAGTATTTCTCCCATTCTCCTTTGGAGACACAGAACCTTCCTCTAGGGCTCCTCGTTATAAATATGATCCCACTCCCCTGTGGGCACTGGGTCCTCCTCTGGAGATTCTTCAGCTCAGAAGGTCCCAGATCACTCTTCCTGGGTGTCCCCCCCAGACTCCTTCTTTGAGGCCCTCCTCCTCTTCCCCTGAGGCCTCTGGTTTCTGCTCCCTGGGTTTCTCAACAAAAGACTTATCTTTACCCCCAGCTCCTGCTCCCTGGGTGCATCGGTTTGGAAGCCAGCCTCCTGGCACACTGGCCACCTCAGAGGCAAGGTGGCTTCTAGAGCTGCCATTCACCAAGGATAAACAGTCTCCTTCCTTTCCCCTAGGCATCATCCCCCCCGATCCTCAGGGCAGTGATTGCCACCAGGGCCTCTGTCTGTGTCCCACTCTCTCAGGAAGGACTCATCTTGGCTTCTGCCTCTGTCCGCTCTGGATCCTGGGCTGGCTGAGCAACAGGGTCAGATCCTGGAGCGTGATGCCCCACCAACAGGGACATCATGCTCCTATCCTCTTCACAAAGGTATTCTTATTTAACCTTGCTAAAAATGCAAGCGTAAGCAAAACAAGACAAATCAATATAAGCTGGATGTCCATTTTCTGCATCACAAAAACCTGACTGACATTTTCTGTTTAGCTCTTATTCCAATCAATATAACACTATTTTCAAATGGAACGAAGCATTGCAAACGTCTAGATACTTCCAACACACTAGAATAAATAGGTTTCAAGTTGTGACTTAGTTAAAGAAATCAAAGTTGATTAATTATGTAGAAATCTGCATATGAAGAAAAATAACTGTCTGAGAGCCAGTCCTAAGTGCTCTGAACTATTCAATGTGAAGTAACTTTAATTTCTGTTTGTGATTCTGTACCACTGAGAAGATAAGAAAGTTCTTACATATGCTACAGATGCAAAAGCGATGCAGCAATAGATCTCCAGTCAGTACCTTCCGATGCCCTAAGGTTTCAGGGCAGAACCTAAGATCAGTGGGTGGGTCCTTGTGTTATTACAGAAGTGGGGCAGGAGAGAAGTGGGAGAGGGCCCAAACGGCTTCTGGGCGAGACAATGGCAGAAACAGGCATGAAGTGAATACCCACAGAATCTGTGTAAAACCCGACTAACTGGGTAATGTGGGTAACCAGAGCTGAGGTGGGGGTATTCAGCCACCTCCACCCCTGGTGGAACTGGAAGCCTTGGGGTGGTGGTGTTCCCATCAATAACCCCATCCACTCCAGGAACAGGTTGCTCTTCACTGGATTGGGAGTTTTCTACAGCAGTTCCCCGTCACCGCCCTCCCGCACCCCAGGGGAACGAGGGGTCTGTAGTTGGCCACACTCAGTTCTGTCCTGGCTTCGGTTCATGTCACTGAGGCCAGTTAAGTCTTTGCAATAAACCAGTCCAGCTCAGGCTTGGGGCCTTTCAAGGAGGAGGCTGGAAAGTGCTGGTGGTCCTTCTGCTTGCACCACCAGCACCTCAGCTAAATGGGGGAAGGGGCTGAAGGCCCCGTCAGGAATCTCAGGCACCCATGGAGCTGGTGGGGTTGGAGCTCCCCAAGCCTGGTGTCACAACCAGCAATTACTTCTCTGAATAACACCAATTAACAATTGGTTGTAATAGGAAAGAAAAATGAGGAAGCCGGAAGATTCAGGTTTGCCAGCTGGCAGGAGTTTTTGAAGAATGCCTGGAGACAAACTCTTGCGTAAGAGAAAAGAAAAGGCACTTCTTGTTACATATCAGAAGGAAGAAAACAAATTACAATATTGAGCTTTGACAACAGGCTTGCCGGGTGGCCCTGACTAAATTATTGGCTGAAATCCTATTGCTTTGTTACGCATGCAGAAGGCAGCACAGTTGCTTCTGTTGTTCTTATATGCCAGTCAAAGACGACTCCAACTTGTGGCGACCCTATTATCCCATAACCTTAAATCTACCATATGTAAAATGGGAATGCAAATCAGATTTCTTGAAGTACTAGTTATGAGAGCGTCATAATGCAATTGCATTCTAATAATGTTGTTCATAATGTTGTATTAATGGTTATGTACCAAGGTAAGTGCTCTACTAAACTAAAAGACAATAACCCTCATCATCCTTATATTGACTTTGACGTAAGATTCTGATGTTACTTGGAACTTCTTTCTTCACTCATTAGGGTTGTCCACTTGAACAAGCAACCAAGCACTGTTGATATGTTCTTGCTATGTCCTGTCAAGTCGCCTCCGACTCATGGTGACCCTAAGAATAAGTGCTCTCCAAAATGTCCTAGCCTCAACTGTCCCTATCAGCATTTGTCAACTCAAGCCTACGGGTTCCTTTAGGGAATCAGTCCATCTCGTATTTGGTCTTTCTCTTCTCCTGCTACCTTCCACCTTTTCCAGCACTATTGTCTTTTCCAGTGAATCCTGCCTTCTCATGATGTGCTCACAGTAGGAGAGCCTCAGTTTCAACATTTTTGCCTACAGAGAAGGTTCAGGCTTGATTTGCTCTAGGACCCACTTGTTGGTTTTCCTGGCTGTCCAGGGGTATCTGCAAAGCTCTCATCCAGCATGGCATTTCAAACAAATCAATATTTTTCCCAGTCAGCTTTCTTAACTGTTCAGCTTTCACACCCATACACGGTGACTGGAAATACAAGAGTGTGGATGATCTTGGTCTTGGTCTCCAGGGACACATCCTGACACTCAATGATCTTTTCTAACTCCTTCACTGTTGCTCTTCCTAGTCTCGGCCTTCTTCTGATTTCTTGGTGTTAATCTCCCTTTGGATTGATCATTGAACCAAGGTAAACAAAATCTTGAATTATTTCATTTTCTTTATCATCAATTACCATTTGACATTACTGGTGATCTCTAGCACTTTGAAATGTGCTCAAGAAATAACAGGAACTTTTGCTGGTGACTCAACAGTGCTTCCTTTACATTGCTCACATAAGTAAAACTTCTATTAGCACAGAAGTCCCAAGGCCCAAACTAATATGTGAATCCCTCCCCTTCATCATGTTGATTTTAATAGACTTACTACTGTTCAAAGAAGCTCAGCCTAAGGGAAGCATCTCAATTATTATTACTAAAACAGGAGAGACATATTTCTTCTGAATTAAAATTGGAGGCATACTTGACTCTTGCAGTACAAAATCTTTGTTTTCTGATGCAAGAATCATTTTACCTTTTGGAAAAGTCCACAGCCTACATTTCTGCCTGAACTTCCTCCATCCTAGACACATGCAAGTCTGGAGCACTTACACAGGAACAACTGAACTCACTTCAAACCATGGAAGAAACACCTGCCCTGAATGGAGGCTAATTTGAAGATGTAGGAAATCCACAAAGGCAGCTCTCCATAGGTAAGTAATTTCAGAGCTTTGAAAATTACTTTTTTGGACTACCGTTTACTGACTCCTCCAGCTAGCATGGCCACAGTGTTTATTTAAGATGCATATTCTGTGTCATCAAGACATACTCCATTTAGGGTGACCCTAATAGGGTTTTCAAGATATGTCAGATATTTAAAGAGTGATTTTACCATTGACACCCCCATGCTCAGTGAGTTTCCATGACCAAGGAGGAATCTAAACCCAGGTCTCCTGTGTCACAATCCCACATTCTGTCCACTACGTGCTATGTTACACAGTGCATGCAGAAATAGTTCTGATCTGAGAACACAGCTGGCAGTGTACTTTATAGTGTACTGCTAAATGTTCCATGGTACATTTAGTAAAAGCCAATGACATGTTGATAATGGCAGAGCTGGTGACAGAATGAAATATGTGATGCAGCACACCCACACAAACACACCCACACCCATACATATGCCTCTGCAAAAATAGGTGTGACTTAACCCCCCCCCCAAAAAAAGGGTGGGATTAAAGGTGATTTTGCATATTATGAAATCTGGGGAAGTAACATCCAAGAAAAGAAAATTCTGTTTACCTGGAGCATAGCCTGGACTGGTGGTTGGATACATATTTGGATTGTAGGCAGGGGCAGCTGTGGGGTATCCAGCAGGATAGCCTGGGAGAAAATAAAAAGGAAGAATTATGCTTTAGTTGGTAGGAAGATGAGAAAACACACAGTGAGAAAGAGCCGGACAATCTGCAGTAACTGAAAACAGCAAAAGAATGACAGAGCAGCAAATGATCTCACTGGGAGTAAACACTCTTGAACTGTTCACCTTCCCTATTCCCCAAAGGGTTAGTTATTTCATGTGCAGAACAACGAAGACACATCAGCACTTGCTTAATAATAATCCATCATGTGCTGTTAAGTCCATTCTGACTTATGGCAACCCTTTTCAAGGTTTTCCAGGTATACAGGACTCAGAAATGGTTTCCCATTTCCTTCTTCCCCGGGATGCCCTGGGGCCATTGCAGCTCGCCCAAGGCCACACAGGCTGGGTCTTCTCCCGGGAGGCATAGTCGAAAATCGAACTCGCAACGTCTGGCTCCGCAGCCAGGTCCCTAAGCCACAGAACTATCCAGCCAGCTAAAACCTTGCTTACTTTACCAGTTAGTACAATTTCTATAGCAGGATTGTTGTTGTTGTTGTTGTTGTTGTTATTATTATTATTAGTATTAGGCATCCTTCAGTCTCGAAAGACTATGGTAACGTGCTCTGTATGGAGGACTTGGAACAGCGTCTAGTGTGGCTGAGATGGCCACACTGAGACGTCCCCTGAGAAGGGGGACTTTATTATTATTATTATTATTATTATTATTATTATTATTATTATTATTATTATTATTATTATTATTATTGTATGACATTTGGACCCCTCTTTTAAATCAGGTGTGGGCAAAGTATGGCCTGTGGGATGTCTGCTCTCACAAGCCTTTGATGGATAGTGTGGGGAGGAAGTGTTTCGAATGTCCAGGTAGGGTGACTTTTTGTTGTTTTTTTAATGGCATTTCCTGGCCTAAAAGAAGCCAGAAGAGGGGATTCCATAAAAATGGCAATTGGCGCCTCCTGGAGCTTTCCAGGGATACAGTGTGCTGTTGGAGGGGCAATTTTTGGGGGGGGGGTTTGGGGGGGGTGTAACTCGAGGGAGTTACAACCATCCAAGGTCAAGTATGGCTCAAGAGGGCCACCAACTGTGCCAGTTGTTGTTCTTCAAGAGCGGCTGTTGGCAGAACCAAGTCATGCCATTCTGCGACTGTGCTCCCCTGAAAGCGGGCAGCGCCCAAGGGGGGGGGGGGTAACAGGGAGACAGGTTCTTCAACGCCCGCTCCTCAGTTTACCGGACATCCCTGCCCTCACGATTGCTGCAGACAAGAGGAACAGTTTGCAGCTTTCCAGATTCTCAAAAGAGCTACGTAAAGCCCTGGGGAACAGGGGTGTCTATAGGGCTCCTTCTTCTGCCCTCCTGTTGTTGTTGTTGCCGCCTCGTTAGGAAGGGATGGTCACTCTCGAATTGGCCTTCTCAGCCACACCAGACGTTGTTCCAAGACCTCTAATTCAGAGCACGTGACCATCGTCTCTCGAGACGGAAGGATGCCGGCACCTCGTCAGGAAAGCTCCACAAGGAATCAGCCCTTTCCTCTTCGAAACAGGCTAATGCAATTAGGCCACCAATTTTTTTTTCAGTCTGCAAGAGGATGGGATTTCCCACCTACCGTATCTGGATGTTCTACACCTGTGAAAGGAGGTGGCAGTGGCAAGGGAGGATATGTGGGTTCTTCCATGCCTTCTGCTCACGCCACCAAGAGTTCTTGTTGTCAAATAAGCTATGTACCTACCATGGATGTGAACAACACTATCAACAACCCAGCCACGGAACCACCCAGAGAGTGATAACCCAACCCCATACTGCTTTTCCAGGACCTGCTCCGGTACACACACTCCACAGACTTCTGTGACTCTCTGTGGAGAGGTGGTGCCTGAGGCTGCTCCAAAGGTACGAAAACCTCTTTCTTTCCAAGTTAATTAGAATCATCTATTTCAGCAGCCATTACCGGCGAGCTGGAATAAATAACTATTTGTTCCAAGCTCTCATTTTCAGGAGTATGGCATTCTGCTACTAAATCAGGTTAATTAAAAATGGTTACAGTTAATGGTGGAGATGCCAAAGATTCACTAATAGTATGCAAAACCCATGCTGCTCAGGAGGCCGTGGAGTGTATAGGGTTCTGGCAATCAAACAACTCCTCGAAAGTTATTTATAGAACCGGCAACGGCACAGGGAATACTAATGAGGACGCGGCTAAGTCAAAAGACAAAACCTACCGTTGTTGATTGTGAGCCTGGGGGACTTATTTTTTTTTATCTTTTAAAGGACAGGTCTACAGTGATGTCTAATTTACCATTTGCTACCTGTGGCATCTTGTTCCTAAGCATTCTTGGACAGAATTGTTCTTTAGAGATAATTGCCATGGCAGGAGAACGAGCGGAGTTTATTCCTCCGACCTGTTCAAACAGCTGAAGGGCTCCCCTGACTCTGAAGACAGGGTCAATGGCTCTGTGCTTTACTCTCTGTGTTATCGTCCCTCTCGGGTCTGTTTGGGGGGGATCAATGCACGGGACGAAGCTTCGCACTTCACACTCTCAAGAGACAAACCCACGGAAAAAGCCCCTCCTTACTTTCGCAGTGAGGTCTAAACGAAGAGACGTAATTAGGGGGCCTGAGAGCTACAGGTTGTGCCAGGGCTCCTTCTGGGCTTCCTGGAGCCCTTGAGGGAAAGCAATGGCTTCCACCATTTTTTAAATTCTTTTAAGAAATTATTAAAAACGTGGTTATTTAGACAGGCCTTCCCGGATTCTAAAACATCCTGATTCTATAGTGTTCTCAATAACTAACATCCTACCTACCGCCACACTTTTATTTTATTTTACTTTATTATGCTTTTATTATCTGGTTTCTTAGGGTAATTTGTTTAGCTTCTTTTATATTTTGTTTGCCATCGCTGATTATTGTTGTCGTCATGTCACTGTTTTTACCCTGTTTTGTAAACCGCCCAGAGTGGCCTTGGCACCCAGATGAGCGGTACAAAAATCAATCAATCAATCAATCAATCAATCAATCAATCAATCAATCAATCAATCAATCAAACAAACAAACAAACAAACAAATCTCAAAACTGGGAACATCTGCTTCTGGGGGGCATGGTTCTCCTCTAAAACAAGACATGCCCCCAACACCATATGTTAGCAAACAGCAACAGCTGAAAAAACTAGAAGAGACTTTTCATTTAGACGGGTCACTGTGGCCCTGCAGATCTTGCCCCGTCACTCGTCTAAAGAGCACTAATAAATAATTACATGCCTTTAAGTCAATTCAGACTTATGGCGACCGTTTCCAGGGTTTTCTAGGTAGAGAACACATAGAAGTGGTTTACCCTCCCCTTCCTCCAGGGGGCGGCCTGGGACTGTGCAACTTGCCCAAGGCTACACAGGCTGGCTCTTCCAGACACAGTGGAGAATTGAACACTACAAGGATGGAAATTAGGACTAATGTCTTTTGTGACTCTTCACTGGTTCGAAGGCCAGCATCGCCCTGAAGAGGAGTGGCATTCAGAAAAGATGCCATGTTTAAGGGGAGCCCTCAAGAACCTATTCTCTACCTTCCTGCCCTGCAGCCAGCACTCTTACAACAACAGCTGATCCTGAGGATCGTTTCCTCACTGCTTTCCAATTCCATGGAGGCAGGAGCAGAAGAGTGCACAGACACCCGATCTTTAGGAACTACAACCGGCACTCAAGAGGTGTGGACCTCCAGGCAAGCTCTGTCAGCTTTTTAAAGGCCCAGTTGACTGCAGATCTTCGCCGCGATAATGGTTTGTGGGAGAATCCTCCCATACCATCAGGACCTCCAGCTGGGGTTGAATAGCCCTGCCTTGCCTGCGATGACGTGGCTCAGAGCAACCAGCAAGAGGCCGTGCTGCAGTCCATTTCCCTGAAGCCTCAGATCAGCCTGGGAGATACAGCTGCTTCGAACAAGTGGAAGTGGGCAACAGGAGAGGGCTATCTTATTCTTCCAGAATCAGCTGGACACAGAGGCTTCCACAACAGAGGACAGGCTAGCCAGAGGAGGGCCTGGGATGCAGAAACGGCAACAAACAGGCAAAGGATCCCTGAAAGTCTAGGCAGCGCAACCCTCTGGGGCTCTGTGCTTTGAGGGTTCCTAGAAAAAGGCTGCTGGGTCAATGCAATACAACTTCCATGGAGGCTTGAACATCAAAGGATCTCCTTTCCTTGAATGTAAAGCAGAAGGGAAACCAAACTCAAATGGTCCAGTGGAAGAAACTGCTAGATCCTTGAAACAAACTGAATTTATTCAGTTCTCCTATTTCAAATCATCAGCATCCTCACCATCCATTTAGCCAAAGCACTTCAACAGGTTTTATCAGAAACCAAACCAATGTAGCCCTCCATTCCACCCCGTCCAGCCATGAAAGAATCTTGAGAAAAATATCTTCCAAAAGAAAAGATCTTGCATCAATTGCTATGGATATAGAGGAAATGAAAAAAGTGTTATTCCACTATGGGAGAGTCTCCCCCCAATAGCAGGTAGGAATGGAGGAGATCTCACTAGAACTGGGGAGAGATGGAAATCGAAGTCCCATCTTACTGGCAGTCCTTGTGGTATTTTATAGCTACCTAGAGGTTTTTGTCTTGAAAATAGAGTCCACTTTGCTCCTTTGCATGGGCTTGCCTTAAAATTCCCCCCCGGCTCATGACATACTAGCTGCTCGCTCATGGAAAACAGGATGTAATCCCTCTGTGCTGAACGTTAGCAACAACATAGGCATAGGATCAATGGGAAGAAGAGTAGTAGCTATTAAGAGCTCCCACGCTTTGTTCTGTGACAGGTGGGTGGACTTCTTAGCCTTGGAAACCAACCTGCTTTCTTTGTTTTCACTGAAGCCCCAAGATTCCCCAAGCAGAGAAAGGTGCAAAAACCTTCCACTTAGGATCTTCTGAGCATGTTCTAAAATTGGAGATTCATTTTCAAAAGCAGAACTGATCTGTTCAGTGTCCTTCCACACACAAGACCACCTGTGGTTACTTCCGTCTCTTCATTTCTGCAGCCTAGTTCCGGTGGAAAAAGTCACCACAGTGCTGTGATTGTCAAGAACCTGGTTGGCAGAAAGCCTTCCCAGTGTATCCTGAATTGCCCAGAGATCTACCGATAGAGCCTGATAGACCTCTCCAGAGTGTTATAAATGTTACTTTTATGAACTGCAGCTCCCAAAATTTGCCTGAGCAATCCTGTGCGATGCTACAAATTGTACTTCAAAACTTTTCCGAGCTCTTCTGTCTACCCATAAACATTTGCTGGCAAATAAAATTTTTGCTAACTTCTGTATGCCTTGTGCACGTGTTAGTCTGGAGGACATCTATAAACATTTGGATGCATGCATGCTTCTGACTCTGCTACAACAGCTCTATACGAATTGCAATATTCCAAAATCTAGAAACAGTGCTGACCAAGTCTATCTTTTAAGCGAACAAACAAAAAACCAATTTCAACTCAAAAGTCAGTGCCACTACAAGTAATATTGCCTTATCCCTAAATGCTTTTTCATTTACCATGTTGATGTACATAACATGAAAGGATTATGTGTCTGCAAAAGATGCCGTTCTTCGGAAGAAAGTGTGAATTGAAAGGTAATGAAGGCAGCATTTTTTGAAGCCTGGGCAGATAATGAGCGCATTAAGTCTGGTGAGCCAGCTTTCCCCTCTGTCTCTTGAATCTGTTTCAGTCCTAATCAACCCAAGAGCTACCGTCAGTCAAAGGCTTTAGAGAAATAGTCTGCCGAGCAGAATAGCTGAGATTAGCATGCTGATGATCTACAGAGCTTTGATCCACATTATTTTCTTTCCTTGGTTCTGTTTAGATTATTTTCCCTACCAATAGAAACTATTACAGCTATACTACACTGTACCCATTCTACTACTTGTAGTCCAAGGAAGTGGTAAGAGTAGACCTCTGCAAATCATGGCAGCTGTCCTCTGGTCCTCCAACAGCTGTCACTGTTAGCCATGATAGACAAGGCCTGTGATGCCTGATTACATTTAAGTGCATTGTGATGGTAAGTGTTTGAAAAACATTGGGTTGGTAAGTATGGTCTATGGGTGGAGGTGAGCGAGGACCATGGAACGTTGGAAAGAATGGTTCTGATTGACGGGAAGAAACTTGAGGGAGTGGTGTATTGGTTAGTTTTCTGAGCAGTCTGATGTTGAGAGATCAGGGAGAAGGTGGTTTTGGAGTCAGGGAGAGCTGTCTGAGAGATTGCGAGAGGAAAAGGTGATAGAGAGAAAATGAAGAATTCTGCTGAATAAACTTAAAGCTTAGCAATAAACAGAATTATTTTATTTAGTTAGTTATTCATTTATTTAAACATTTATAGCCCACCCTGTATCACAGGATCTCAGGGTGGGTTACAAACCTGTATAAAACAATGTTAAAACACAATATACCGTAGGACCCCTCATCTTCTGGATCAGTATCCGCTGATTCACTTATCCGCTGCCTGAAAATACTGAATTAAAAACCCCCAGAAATGCATATTTATACATATTTCCAGGATGCATTTAACAGAACTGGCCACTAGTGGGAGCCAGAGACCGTGCAATGTATAGCATTCAACATTTCCACATTTTTCAGCATCCATGGGGCGGAGCTTGGAACTGATCCCCCATGGATACTGTGGTCCTACTGTATTCAAAACAATTTAAAATCAAATAGCACAAAATTAAAATGTTCAAACATTAAAAACACTAAAACTATTGCATGAAAACCTATGCCAGCCACATTTACCAACGCCCAAAGGCTCCAATAAATAAGTATGTCTTCACTTGGCACCAAAATGGTGCCAATGTTGGGGTCACAGCTCCCCGGTCAAGCTTCCCTCTTTGCAGGAACTCAGCCACACTCCTCTGGCTTTTCCTGCGGTGAGAGAGCCCAGGGAGAGTCAGATGTGGGGAAGACTGTGGAAGTTTGATTGGAACTGTGTTTCTCCCAACACCCGTTTAGTCTCCACAATTGTGGGGCTACAGCAGAAAAAGCCCTCCTCCATGTCTCCACAGAATGACCTGTTCTCAAAGGTGGGACTCTGAGGAAGGCCTCCCCAGTAGATCTTACTGATCGGCCAGGTTTATACAGAGGGAAAGGCACTCCTTGTCAACACCTTAAACTCAGACCAGAACCACTGCAAATCCTTCAGTACCAGCGACACAAGGGTTCTGAAGGATGCTCCGGGTAGCGGTCTAGCTGCCGCATCCTGCCCCTGCTGCAGCATCCATGTCATCCTCAAGGGTGCAGTGCGGTAGTTTAACTGGGAAGTTACCAGGAATCTAGCACCAGCACCACCCAGGATAACTCAGGCAGGGAGCCTTAGGAAAACTTTGTCCTATCTGAGTTAAGTGGGGCTGAATTCAATACCTAAGGGTGGGCTATGTGGGTGGTGTCATAAGAGCCCAAGCGAAAGGCAATTATATACACATAAGGGTGGCAAAAGGTCAGTGGCAGCAAAAGGGGAAGATGATGAAAGTGAAGATAATTAAAGAAAACATGTCTATTACTGTGGTTATTTAAAGAGACCATTACCTAAATGGTCAAGTGATAAGACAAAGGAAGCTTTGACATCAGTGTCAGAGAGAAGGGTACGTGACAAGGCCGTTCTCCACACTGTCACTAAATGAGCCTCACTTGAGACCACAGTAATATTGCAGAGTCCACTTTCCCAGAACGTAAAAGCAAAAAGTGTGCTGTTTGTAAACCACCCCGTAGCACTTAAAGCACTCTCTGGATGGTTTACAAGTTAATGATGCAAGCTACACATTGTCTCTCCAGCGAGCTGGTTTACTGACCTCGGAAGGATGGAAGGTTGAGTGAACCTTGAACCGGCAACCTGGGATTGAACCCTGGGTCGTGAGCACAGTTTGGGCTGCAGTACAGCTGTTTAACCGCTGTGCCACAAGCTTCTCTGTAATCACTATGTGGTCTGTCTAGCTCACTGATATGTATCCCGAAACTTGGAACAGGTGGGTTGGCACAGTGGGTAAAGATCTTAAGAGTACTGCATATCAAACTGCACGGTTAGTTCGCTCTGATTTAAAGCAATACTGCAGAACATAAAGAAAACAAAACTGGGCTAAGTTTGCCAGGAGAAGCCATTAAAATGTAGAAGCATTGAAATTCAAACCTACTTCACTCTGGGTGAGGTACACACCATGGATTGCTAGCAGGTAAAATGTCCCGGCCCACAAAGCAGCTCAGCTGTAATATAACAGTCTGTTCTAGTGAAAATGTCATGCAACTGCTTTTTAGCATTCTAGTATGCCATACGGGCAGGCTGTAGGAGACAGAACACCCTCCCCGAGGTTGCCATTTGCTGCCAATTTAGCCCGGTAATATAGCTATATTCTTGTATTTGCCAGAACAACTGTAGACACAACTCAAATTTATAACTTCATCTATGTGCACCGAAGAGCAGGGTGGTCATGACCTCAGTGCAAGAAGATTTAGAAATCACCTCACCCTTGACCTCTAAATACTTAATTGCTGCACCCTAATTAACTTCAGACTGCCCATATGTTATTTTTGGATGCCTCTGGACTAATAGCAGAAAAGCAAATTGCTCTCAAATCCATTTGCTTCCGACAAACACAAAAGCAGATGGAGCGTGCACAGAATATTAGCAAAACCAGTTTTAGAGCGTTAAAAAGGCTTAAGGCTTCTCTCTCGGGTCCCTGGGCCAGCTTCAAAATGATGCTTTGGGGAAATGGGGAATTTGCAGTATCTGAACTGGCAAAGCTACACATCTGTGTCTGAAGACGAATCTCGCACAAATGAAGTCTAATTTCATAGGCTGGAAAAGCTGGAAGGTCCCATTCCAAGGAAGAAAATAATTCATTATGTACCCAACAGGTGGCATTCTGGAGAAATTAATGGTCATATTCTGAAAACAATAAAATCCCAGTGAGTATTAAAATGTCAACATAAATGACTTGTAGTTTGGGTTTTCGTATTTATTTGGATTTGAAAGCATTAATTAAAACAGAAATTTATGGTGTCGCTAACTCAATTGCTACACAAGCAAGCATGCGGGTAAGCACCAGCACCAACAGGAACAGCTCGCAACATAATCCAAGGTACCAATTTAACAAACAAAGGAGGAAGGTGGTATAAAAATTAAAATTAAACATTGATTTCAGCATCCTGGAGTATACTAAAAATTATATATTTTCTGAAAAACTACACAATAATCTGTAATTAAAATGAAAACTAAACTTGATAAATACAAGAGCTCAATTGCTGTCTGTTTTTGCATTTGTACAAATCTTGAATAACTCCCAGGAAGCCAAAGTTTCTAAAACTATGGTACTTATCAATTAATTTGGTTCCCTGCTCAGCCTATAAATTAGTTTTACTAGACAGACCTTTGCCAGACTCTCCCTTTTGCATATTTCCCACCGGTACTCCTCTACTAGTGACAAGATCGCCTCGCTGTCAGAATTCACTGCTCACATCGCCGCTCTGGTTGTGGTGACGACCTGTCTTTCCTCCGTACAGGCAGAAGCAATGAGGAGCCCCCAATCTCTGTGATGACCCCTGGGGATTGGAAGAGGTGTCCTTCAAACACCCCCTGATCACTGCAGGGAGCAACAGAGCAGCAGCCATACATATGGTTATCTTTGAAACATAAGCCCCCAAAGGTGCTACAAGGCAACCAGCACCAGTAACTTGGGGCACAAAGTTTTCAAATTCTAAAAGTGCATTATTTTATAATATTAATTAGTAACACAATACCTAAACAAAAGTCAAAACTGGGTAGTCAACGTTATATAGGTAGTTAACTTTTTCTTAAAGATTATCTATCTATCTATCTATCTATCTATCTATCTATCTATCTATCTATCTATCTATCTATCTATCTATCTATCTATCTGTCTTCTTCTCAAGTTCCAACCACATGTTCAGTCAGCACATGTGGAAGGATCAGGATCAAAGCCAGGGCTTTCCAAGATTAGCGCTTCTAGTGTAAGGTGAGAATACCTGTATAAACATACAGCTGTACAGATTCCTGATCACTTGTACAACCAGGCATACATGCAATCCATTCTCATATTTTAGAGGTGTGCAGAGGAAGTGGGACAGGGCCCATGGACACAACCCGTACCTTCCAGATGTTGGTACAGTACATTGGGAGAATAACAGAAAAGGAATTATATCTGGAAAATATATGTCACTCAGTGCTTTATGTATGCTAGAATAAGCAGGCTCTCAATATTCAGTAATTTCACTTTTTGGTCTTATACATTAAACAATGTTATCTGAAGTGCATGCTGTTGAGATGTAATGTTGTAAAATATTTACAATTATTCAAATAAAAGTAATTTCCATGGAAAGCTTTTAATTCATTTGACCATAACATTCAGATTACATTAAGTTTACCTTTTAAAAAAGTTTCCGCACTGTCCGATCATATATTTCAGCTCACATACTTCGGGCTATTACAAGAGCTTCTGGGATGTTCATACAGCACGTAAAAATGGCATGTTTACTAAAGAGAAGTCAAAAAATGCTGAATCTAGTTCCCAGTAAATTATGTGGTGGTGTGGGAACACCCGCTTTCAAGAGCAGGATGCACTATAGGGAGCTGCAGAAATATTCCTGAACTCCTCAAACAGAGCATGAAGCCCAGAACTTGGAAATGTTACTTTTTTGGACTAAAAATCCCCAAATCCCCAGTTACCATACTGGCTGGGAGATTCGGAGAACTATAGTCCAAAAAACTAATGTTTCTAAGCTCCCATTAATCCATTCTGCAAGTGCTCTCTAGAGCAAGTACGGTCCGGCCAAAAACTTAAGGGGAGCTATGCTCATCACCCTTGGATGTACAACCAAGACAAGGCACCTATCAGAGGACAAAACCCATTTTTGCTGTGCAAAGAATTCTTGTGAAGAGAGAATCAACGAATGATAGCCATCAGATATACAGCATGCAATTATAATGGACAATACACTATTACTGACAATGGCAGGTTCTAATTATGGAGACTCTATAGGAAAAATTACAGGGTTGAACTCCCCTTTTGTTGGGATTTCAGCAGTGGCGACAATCTGACAGAGGCTCTTAACTCACACACAAACACACACACCCCGTAGTGCTAAGAATACCTTGCTTATGAGCCACACAAGGTCAGCTTTACTGAAGGGCCTTCAGAAGGCTTTATTTCAGATTTAAGCAGTTTGTGGGTTTGAACTCTGTTCAGATGGACTGGAAATGTGTGATTGGGAAGCTTTTAATGTACACGAATCAGTAAAAAAAATGAAACAAAAATAAACTGAGGCAAAAACATAATGACACTGCAAAGATTAACTGCTATATATTAACATGAGCTTTTGTAGATAAAACCCACTTCTTCAGACATAAAGGTGAAACTATATAACTTCCATATTCATTCATTCATTCAAAATATTTATATGCCACCTTTCTCCTAAAGAATCCAAGGTGGCTTACAGTATTAATACATGTATTGTTCATAAATGTCCCCATAAACAGATGACACAAAGCGTCACCATTCAATGCTTTCACTTCAGAATGAAACTAGATGCAAAACATCAGCCAAGAGTAGTTTAATATCTAAAATAGCTGCAAAATTATGCAAGGTTAAATTAAATAAGAAGATGTATGTGATAGCATGTGATGTATGGAAGTGAGAGCTGGACCATAAAGAAGGCTGACCGCCGAAGAATTGATGCTTTTGAATTGTGGTGCTGGAGGAGACTCTTGAGAGTCCCCTGGACTGCAAGGAGAACAAACCTATCCATTTTGAAGGAAATCAACCCTGAGTGTTCACTGGAAGGACAGATCCTGAAGCTGAGGCTCCAATACTTTGGCCATCTCATGAGAAGAGAAATCTCCCTGGAAAAGACCCTAATGTTGGGAAAGAGTGAAGGCAGGAGGAGAAGGGGACGACGGAGGACGAGATGGTTGGACAGTGTCATTGAAGCTACCAACATGAATTTGACCCAACTCCGGGAGGCAGTGGAAGACAGGAGGGCCTGGCGTGCTCTGGTCCATGGGGTCACGAAGAGTCGGACACGACTTAACGACTAAACAACAAAATGTGATAACATGTGCTGAACAAACCCTTCTTATGCCCACATATTTCAAACATGTAGGTGCCAGATTATATTCTGGGGGAAGCCAGCATCAGATATTGATATATCAACAAATATATGGCTGTGCAAAAATTAAAAAAAAAACATGATAGAGGAGGAGAAGCTTTGTGACCCTTTGTGTTGCCATGTGCTTTTTGTCCTGCAGCAGACAAAAACCCTGCAGGGAAGACAGACTGATGGGTTTAAGAGGGCTACGATGTATTGAGTTCAGGATTGTTTCCCCAGAGTCTTTACAGGAGGCACACCAGGGATTAAGGCTACAGCCTCAGTGTCAAGGAACAAGGAGACTGAGCAATGAGACCGGGGTTCAGGACCAGAGATCAGGTGGTGTAAAGGCCAGGCATCCTGAAATATTGTTATAATATCCAATAACACCCAAAGAAGACCCTCTGGTTGTTTGAAGGCTTATAGGTCCCTTTGGGCTACAACCAGGAGTAGAACTTCCTCTGTCATGGCACCCATTATCTGGAATGGAATCTCTGGTACAAAGACAGATTAGAGTACAGTACGAGAAAGTGTGAAGACCTTTCTGTTTACTTCAACCTCTGGCCTCTAATTTGAGCTGGACTTTAATTAGCGCAGATTTAATCACCTGTTATGCTGGACAATCGCAGTTTAAGTACAACTGTATATTGTTTTTAATACTGTATTTGTATGTGTGCATACATACATATTTTTGTGTGAGTATGTGTATGTTTTCCTAGTCTCCAGAGACAGGAAGACTAGAAAACGTGACTGTGGTTTTGCGCTGGTGTTCTCAGTGTGATTATATTAAAAGTTTATGGATGCAACACATACTCTCCATCTAGCAGCCAAAGGAATAACCACTTCCTATATCGTCAGCTAAAGCAGCCCTTGTTGCTGTTGTTTAGTCTTTAAGTCGTGTCCGACTCTTCGTGACCCCATGGACCAGAGCACGCCAGGCCCTCCTGTCTTCCACTGCCTCCTGGAGTTTGGTCAGATTCATGTTGGTTGCTTCGGTGACACTGTCCATCCATCTTGTCCTCTGTTGTCCCCTTCTCCTCTTGCCTTCACACTTTCCCAACATCAGGGTCTTTTCCAGGGAGTCTTCTCTTTTCATAAGATGGCCAAAGTATTGGAGCCTCAGCTTCAGGATCTGTCCTTCCAGTGAGCACTCAGGGTTGATTTCCTTCAGAATGGATAGGTTTGTTCTCCTTGCAGTCCAGGGGGACTCTCAAGAGTCTCCTCCAGCACCACAATTTAAAAGCAACAATTCTTCAGTGGTCAGTCTTCTTTATGGTCCAGCTCTCACTTCCATACATCGCTACTGCTTTTTAAGATGCTGTTGAGGTTTGTCATCGCTTTCCTCCCAAGAAGCAGGCGTCTTTTAATTTCGTGGCTGCTGTCACCATCTGTAGTGATCATGGAGCCCAAGAAAGTAAAATCTGTCACTGCCTCCATATCTTCCCCTTCTATTTGCCAGGAGGTGATGGGACCAGTGGCCATGATCTTAGTTTTTTTGATGTTGAGCTTCAGACCATTTTTTGCGCTCTCCTCTTTCACCCTCCTTAAGAGGTTCTTTAATTCCTCCTCACTTTCTGCCATCAGAGTGGTATCATCTGCATATCGGAGGTTGTTGATATTTCTTCTGGCAATCTTAATTCCGGCTTGAGATTCCTCCAGTCCAGCCTTTCGCATGATGTATTCTGCATATAAGTTAAATAAGCAGGGGGACAATATACAGCCTTGTCGTACTCCTTTCCCAATTTTGAACCAATCAGTTGTTCCATATCCAGTTCTAACTGTTGCTTCCTGTCCCACATACAGATTTCTCAGGAGATAGATAAGGGGGTCAGGCACTCCCATTTCTTTAAGAACTTGCCATAGTTTGCTGTGGTCTACACAGTCAAAGGCTTTTGCGTAGTCAATGAAGCAGAAGTAGATGTTTTTCTGGAACTCTGGCTTTCTCCATAATCCAGCGCATGTTAGCAATTTGGTCTCTAGTGCCTCTGCCCCTTCGAAATCCATCTTGTACTTCTGGGAGTTCTCGGTCCACATACTGCTGAAGCCTACCTTGTAGGATTTTGAGCATAACCTTGCTAGCGTGTGATATAAGCAGCCCTACTAGCACCCAAATACATACGCAAGTCATTCTACCTCACAGACTGCTGCAGCCATCATTCAATATTCAGCCTTTTAATTGCATGTCTCTTTTCTCCCTTCCTAAGTTCCTAATGCAGCATTTTAATTGCTTTTCTATCATCTCCAATACAATCTTCTCCCCCTGTTGTTGCAAGGATTACAGCCAAATAAAAAGATAAAGCTGCATTTTATTAACATGGAAATCAGAAATTAATTTCCACATGTAATTTGGAGACTGTCCATGCATTTCTCCTTCCGACCCCATCTCTGAAAGATTATGAATCCAGAAAGTAATCAAAGGCAGCCTGAAGCTCTGCATGCTTCCAAAGCTGAGAAAACTGTATTCAGACACTCTGCTCTGGAAGGAAATGTGCCCCCAAAAAGAAACCAACTCCAGCTTCAGCATCCTCATCCACCCAATGGCTAAGCTGTTTGGGGACAACAGGAGTTGTAATCCAACACATTCAGAGGGTTTTAGGTTGGAGGAAAGCTTGGCTGGAGGCTTTAATGCGAGTTACAAAGAGAATCTGAAGAGCATCTGTTAAGACTGACACTTGTGAAGCATACACACTTTGTGGACTGCTTAACTACGTTCTCTTCCATCAGTCCTCCTCAGTAGCCCTTCAGCCTGCATATGAACTGCTTCTGTGGACCCTGTCTGTATTTCTTCAGTTTCTAGCATGTGCCTGCTCACCACAACACACACAGTCAATTGCTAAGGTGGTCGCAGAATATTTTGTTTTCTCTGTAGGGCAATGGTTCTCTGGGGCTTAGAGCATGATTAATTATCAGGCCTCCTTGCTCCTGCTGCTTATTACAAAGAGAGGTGTGGGAGGCCTGGCAGCTATTGGTTGCTGGGGCCTACCAAGCCTGGTGCTTCTCTCACATCTTTCCGTTCTTGTTATTTGTGTAAACATGTTATGATCAGAGTGGCTAGCTTACAGATGTTGGTTTTATTATCTTTATTTCTTTAAAAAAAAACAACCCACACCATTCGTTTCTACAATAAAATGAAATTTACCCGCAAACAAATGTTTTCAGCACTAGGGAATGATATTTCACAGAAGTCTCAATTAGCAATACCAAGAATTGAAATGGCCCGTTGCACATAAAAAGTTGAGCTGCAACTGTTATGGGCCGCCCAGAGAATACTTTATAAAGCTTCCCCCCTTTCCTCACCAAGCCGAGAACCTGTGACCTTCTGACACAAGTCCATTTTGTGCTTCGTCGACATCGCTTAAAACGGTCATGCCCTCACTTTGCAGGATGGCTCAAACACCTTGGCACCCTTGACTGAGACAGCATTTGAAAATCCTGGGTCTAAACATTTGGAAGTACGAACTTCAAATACTTGCTTTTCCATTCTAGAAGAAACAATTACCTTACTAAACAATACCTTATCGGAAATGCCTTTTTTCTCATCTGCAAATGCTTTGAAGCTTGCAGGCAAACCTGCTGCACGGGAAGTCAATCCTTCTTGAGAAGTACTAAGTACTATCTTCGTCTGTGTTTGAAGGCACGGAACCTGCTGGATCTCTGGCAGCAACCCAAACTTGTTTAGCCGTTATTCTTCCACAAGAGGCTAAAGGTCTTTCTCTCTCTAGGAAAAGATCACTGTCACTTTCAATGCAAGTGGGAGAGCTGAAGCTTTGCCCTTCAATGATACAGCCACTCAATACCCTCTTCCTCTGTTAGCTGCCGTTGCTCATGCAAGCTGTTTAAGGATAACAAAATGTAGATAAAAATTCACAGACTGGTTATCCCTCTGGTCTAAGCTGTTGTGTCATCCAGCAATGTAATCATCACACATGTGAAAGGACACACAAGGCAGGGTTGAGAAACCTGTGGCCCCCACTTTGAATCTAGAAGGAGTTGGTTGGCAGCACCAATCATCCTCTTGCCATGTGTGAAGAGCCATCAGTTGCCCACTGCCAGACTAAAGACAAAACACACTGTTTGCATACAAAAGATCCTAAGTTCAGTCACCTTCCCAGTTAAAGGATCTCGGACCGCAGAACTAGGAAGAAGTCTTTTTCCATATAGGTTCACATATTCACAGAACTGTGTGTTGGTAGTGCAACCAAGCGCAGGCGCTCAGCGAAGAACTGGTATGAATATCCAGATGCACAGCATTTCAAAGCTGGTGAGAAGTGGTGTCTGGTTTAAGGGGCATAGTGTGAACACATCTACACTACCTGCATCACTTAGCAACTATAAGATGCTGCAATAGTCATGTTCAGATATTATGCCCAAACAGGGTGTATAAGAGGTGCAGGACCAATATTTTTTTAAAAAACAGCCAACAGTTATTTGTAAAGAAAATGGCACAGAAGGTTGATTCTTTAAAAATCTAGATTTCTTTATGAAAGTGCACTAAATAGGACCATTCTTTTTCTCTGAATCAAGCCCAAGAGCATTCCATAATTAAATTTAGGAAGTGTGAAATTTCATTAGATTGCTCAATTTTAAGCAGATTGGGTAATTAATTCTGAAGGACAACAGAAATTAAGTGGGGAAAAAATTAATACTGCAATTTTTTATCTCACTTCCAGCCTTCTGCCATCTGTGCGATAATTCCCATTCATGTAATACATCCGTGTCCCTCAGCTTGGTCTTTTATGAATTTATAAAGAATCTGACCTTATCAATCAAGGGAGGTTAACGGCTTGTAAATGTTGATAGATAGCCAAGAGCAAATGGCTAAATCCTTCTGACCCTTCTGTATAAAACTGAAACTGAAACAGAATCCACATTTACTTAGCAGCCGTGGCAGGACAAAAATACAAAGAAAAAATGCGCTCATGCTGTTTTAAACTGAAGGACAGGCAGCAGATCTGCATCCTAGGAAATACGCAGGAGGCAAAGGGAGGGATTAAAGGGTAGACCTCAAAGTATGAATAAAAGTAATGGATGTGCGACTGGTCCAGGTGCAGTTCCACGCTACCCTCAGTCTGCATCAGTGTTGATTTTCTGTTGTGTTCCACTGCCAGGACTTGTTCAAACCTTATCATAATTCTGTTTTTGTACACAGAACACAGTCTCTAAGTTGCTGAATGTATGATGTCTGAATGAATGTCGAACAACATGATTTCAGTGGGAAAGCAAAGATGCCAGCTTGTAGCTATAATCCAACATCCTTTCTTTCTTCCCATTTATTCTCCCAGTGCAGGACTCAAGACGAGATGGCTGAACCTCCTTCCAAGCATGAGAACAGGACAGACCGAAAGGATCAAGCTTGTCCTGAGACTCTCAGGGGAAGTGCTTTCCTGGAAAGAAAGGTCCCCCGTGAGCTGATAGGTCCTCAAGGGCTGGGGGCTCTCCTTGAGGGAAAGGTCTTCATCCTGGGGAGACCCGTTTTCCCAAAGCCTGCAGCTTAGCTCCCATCCCCAGAGAGACCAACTATTTCCATGCGTGCTGAGCTCTGAATGGGCCTGCAATATCTCAACAATATAAACCTCAGCCACTATTCCAGGTAATATCTCTTTGTACGGCCACACGTTGCTTGCTATCTTCTTAGATCTTTTCCCATGATGTCTCCTTTGCTGTTTTCAGTGTTCGGGCCACATCTCCCGATCTGACTGTTGTTCTGAACTAGACTGTCTGACCCTGGATTGTTACTGGGCTTTGGGTTTGAACTTTCCTCCCTTGGCTTATGTCACCCCCACGGCAGGACTCTGCTTCTTGCCCTTCACTTATCCTATAGATTTTTCTTGCCTGGC
Source organism: Intellagama lesueurii (assembly GCA_037013535.1). NCBI lineage: Eukaryota > Metazoa > Chordata > Lepidosauria > Squamata > Agamidae > Intellagama > Intellagama lesueurii. Next base: position 3,699,905 of record JBAJHW010000003.1, on the reverse strand, counting down.
TTAGCTGTTTGTGGAGGCAATTCTTTGCTTCAGGAGCCTCATCCCCCATGCAAGAGTACATTAAGCTACAAAAGCCAGCTGCTTTGCTGGAAACTGCACAGATTTCCTTTACTGTTAAACTATTTACTGTAATTGATACCCTCATTGGGTGCATTAACTCCAAATGCTAAATGCACACTTGATCTCAGCTGGTTTGTACTTGGATGGGGGAACCATCAGGAAATAGCAGAGGTCACAATTCAAAGGATCCAAGCATCCACAACATCGCCATGATACCATTCTAAACAGATCTGATCTTGCCCGATTTCAGAGACTAAGTAGACTTGGCCTCAGCTTGGAGAATAACAGCAATCTCCAGGTAAGGCTAAGAAAGAATCTTCCCTGCAACTCTGGAGAGCTGCTCCTGCAGCCAGAGTTGACAGTACTGGGAGAGATGGGTGAACTGTCTGACCCAGGAAAAGTCTACCTCCTCTATTCCTAGTTCTGCATCATGAAAAGATCCGTGTCTTGTGCATCTGTTACTACACTTCAAACACCCTCTCTCCTGGAGTCCAGGTTAATGAGTGGAGTGAATAAATATAATCACATCACCCCAATTCTGGTCGCCTTACACTGGTTACCTGTCTGTTTCCGTGCCAGCTTCAAGATGATGGGTCTTATGTTCATACATTGAACATAAGACATTCAAATAATAATCCACTGCAGCAATAATTATCTGGAGAGGCAGTCATTCATTTTACAGCCAGCGATCATGAATACGTAGCTAGTAACTCAGTGCTGACATCTGCATAATCTCAAGAACCTCCATTAGAAGCAGAACTAGCTCAGCCCTTCCTAATCACTTGTGCTATGTGATGGAATGGCAAACATGAACCAGGAAATTATGACCACCACCCCGGTCTAGTCATTTATTTGAGCTGCAGAAAATTGCAAATGTCTCTCTTTTTTGGAAGGATAGTAATCTATCTCCTGATTAGGATGCCTTGAAAGGGAGTGTCATGTATACCATGAGGTTAAAGAAGAATCTTGATCTTGACCAAAACCAACAGGATGAGAGCGATTGTTCCTGAAAATGTTCTGTTCCCCATGGTGAGATTCAGAGATAAACCAGAGTTTAAAGGGGGAAAGGGGAAATTCTTCAGTAGTCTCACCTTCTGAACAAGATTTAGCTGCTACCGCTGCTGCTAAATTGGTTCTAGGCTTAGAATCAACAGTCACTGAAACTAATGGAGTTATTTACAGTGTAAACCCAGTTGGACCAGTTCGTGTTGAAATGGCCAGTGCTGTAGTGGTCTGTTATCATAGTATTCAGTGGTTCCCAACACTGAATCCCCAAATGTTCTCGGACTACAACTTCCATAAATCCTATCCAGCACAGCTAGTGGTGAAGGCTTCTGGGAGTTGTAGTCCAAGAACATCTGGGGAGACAAGATAGGGAACCACTGACAGCAACAACCGAAATTACGACTAAATGCCATGTCAAGGATGATTCCAAAGCCTAGGTTGCCATGACAAGCATCAAGGACGGCAGTTACAGATCTCAACCAACTGAAGGGCTTGTTTGTTGCTTAGTGATTGCCGCTGAAGAAAAAACTGCCTTGAGAGTCACATATTTTTCTACCTTGTGCAGTAAACAGACAATGATTACAAACTGATGTGTTATAAAGCTCATCTAAACAAAGGATAAGCTTACAGTGTCTGCCCAACAAGGGAATCTTAGATATGTAAGTAGTATATTTGCTAGAAAGAGGCTTTGGAGACACAAATGGTTCGACAAGAAAGCCCTTTACAACCATTTTAGAAATATATCTATTTAAAGTAGAAGAAGAGAAAAATAATAATAACTATTTGCAACAACAAAGAAGCACAGCAAAGATTAAAGGTATTGAGGAGAGGTTCTCAAACGACAGACAAAAAAGGAAGGGTAAAGAAAAGTACTTAAGAAATAAAATAGATGGAGGAAGTCAAATAAATTGTTTCTGAAGTAAACCAGAAGGCTCAGCTAGGACAGAATATTTCAGTGATGTCACTCTGATGGTGGACGAACAGGAACGGAAGGTAAATGAGAAGTAGGAGGGTGCTCAGCTCAAGAGTGTTCTGAACAATCTGCACAGGCTCAGAAACCCAGGCTCAGAGACCACAAAGAAGGAAAGACATTGGCATGCACACTAAAGTGGATGGGAGCTGACTGAGTTCTGGAAGGTTCTGGAAAGGTCTGAGCAGGAAAACCCATTAGTGCAAATCATAGAATCACAGAATAGTGAAGTTGGAAGGGGGCCTCTAAGGCCATCAAGTCCAACCCCCTGCTCAAGGCAGAAATACAAATCAAAGGATATCCGCTAGGTGGTTGTCTAAGTTTCCCTTGAATGCCTCCAGTGTTCGATGCACTGAAACCATGAAGAAAGAGTGGGCACAGCTTAAAAAAAACAGACAAAAAAGTTGTAACACTAAAACACATTAACCAAATTATAGAATCAAAACATTAAAAGTAATCTTATACCACATTTTTAAAGGACTACACCAATGCTATCTATTACTGATACTCATTGTTCTACCTTGTCCTCCTAAGCGTAATCTCAAGAGAGAGAGGCATTTCTATTTTAAATTAATTTTAAAGGTAGTTTTCTAAATAATCAGGTTTTCAGTGTACACACTTAGTTTGCACAATCTTTCCCCATGCCCCATCTCTCCTTGGCAGAAAGTGAGTTGCTGATGATAGCAAGAAGGTTGAGCATTATTTAACAGTGAAGGGACTCAATTCAAAGAATAGTTCACCATCCCAGAAACAGTAAGCAGCACGTAATCTTTAGTCAAGTATGCAATACAAAAGGGGTGGACTGCAGGCCTGTGTGGCAGCAAACTGTGCGGAAGCTAAGCAGGCCTGAGTTAGTACTGCTTGAGAACCTCACATCTGCCACCTCGAACTCTATGAGGGAAAGCTTAAACATAATAATCTCTCATGCACAAAAAGAGAGGAATAAAGAAAACAGCCTACAGCCAAATGGCACCAAAGCAACAAAAGAATGCTGGTGTTGACATCTCTCAGCTTTCACTTTCACAACAAACCTAGCAGATTTTGGCAAAACACCGTTCTGTATCTTTCATTGTAAAAATTACATTAATCGTAAATGTCTCACAGATTCCTAAGGGACCTGAGAAACACCACATTAATAGTATAAAAGAGCCAAAGTCATAACTTCTATTCATTTTTTTTTACATAATGAACCACATGCATGACACTTAATAACCATCTTTTAAAAAGTGATATGGAAGGCTTTTAAATTCCCGTACATTTTCCACAAAAGCCAAGCTTGCACTGAATATTCTTCCATAAAGGAGTCATTTGTAGAAATGGATTTAATGAGTATAAATGACAAAATAGTGCTTGAAATAGTGAATTTTACAAATCGGCACTGTTTCTCTTACAGAAACATATTACAATGTAATTTTTATCTGTTACAAAATGTGCAAAAATTGCTGTGGCCCAAGCTGATGAGGGAAAGAATGATTCTATGGAGTTACTTAAGTTTCACATCAATATTAAATTACAATAATTAAGACAAAGAATGATATGGAATATGCATCTTGGTACGCAAAGCAAACTCCTGAATGGAGAACAATAAGGTTTACCATTGTAACACCCTTTTCTTCTTCTTCAAAAAAAGGGATGTAGAAGGAGCTCAGAAAACTGTTAGATCAATGTGTCCTCCAGGTAAATTAACAGGAAACATTACTTAAGAATCAAGATCCTTGATCAAGAAACAAGATTTAAGAATCAATGAAGTCCAGATGGAACAATTCGGAAATATTATTTTTGGGAACTATGGCTGAAATCCTGTTGCTTAGCACGCCAAGTTGCACTATGGTAGGTCCAATTTATCATTGAGGATTTGGTGAGTTAACTCCTCTGTACGTTCAACCGATTCAAATCGGCCTATTCTAGTTGCAACTTACTATGCTGAAGTAAGTCACACCTAGAGTAGATCTATTTGAATCAATTGTACGTTCAAAGGCATTGGCTCATCAAATTTCCACTCATTCAGTAGGTCTACTGTAAAGAGACTTACTATGCAACACGATTTCAGGCAACAATTCCCAGAACTTAGAAGTGTTACTTTTTTCGAACTACAATTCACAGAAATCAAAGCTAAGCGAAAAGGTAATTTTGCAAGCTCCGGAATTATTGTGCATATTTTAAATAAAACAAAACAAATACAAGCCTTACTGAGGATGAATCTGTATGGCTTCCATACAGGGTGGTGGTGATCACTCTGGCTTTTTCATTTCACTTACTAACCCATTAACCAAGTGATTTTCAATAATCAAATTGATAATTTTCAAATTGATGGGGTTACGCTCCCTCTGAAAACACAGGTGCACAGCTCGGGTGTACTTCCGGATTCATCTCTGAGCCTGGATGCCCAGGTTTCAGCAGTGGTCAGGAGTGCCTTTGCACAATTAAAACGAGAATGCCAGGTGCACTCATTCCTGGAGAGGTCCATCCAGACCTGACTTCTTAATCCCCTTTCATGCTTACTAAAACAAAAGCATCTTCTTCTCCTCTTCCTTTCACACAGCTGTGAAATTTGCATGACTCCAGGGAAGGAAGCGGGCTGGCTTTTGATTACAAGAGATAAGGTGGAGGTGTTTAGATCCCTTTTGGTACTACTGCTCTTTTTTCTTATTATTATTTTAACTTTGCCTTGCTCCTAAAACAGGACCCAGGTGGCTTACATAATTAAAAACACAATGTTAAAAGTTAAAAGCAGTAAATCATTCAAATATTAAAGAAGAATAACACTGAATGTGTCACTTTTCCCCTTTGTTCTTGGCCAATACTGACCCTTGCCTTCTCAGCCAGCTTCCCAGACCCTCAACAAAGAAGCCCTGAAGGTTCTAAATGGATTTCCTGTTACACGTTGCCCTTATTTTTACAGTTTCTTCACACTTGTTGTTAATGCATTACCACTGCACCATCAACAAATGTAGGAGGAAAGGCTCTATGCCCCCCCCCCAATTTCTCATTCTCTGCATCTATAGCAGCAAAAGCTACAAATATCATATTAATATTAGCATTCATATACTGATACAGTGCATTCATGCCAGTGTGACTTACTACTCCTGGTGTACATGATAGGATTGATTGTAGCCTTAAGCAACAACCCATGCTAATCCCCCTGGATGTTTAGGGGTTGACCAGTGGTTTTTGTCTTTTTGTGATATGCACTGGAGCACAGTTCAGGATATAGAAAGAAGGGAGATGGTGGGGGGAAGGCAAGAAGGAAATGCAAAACTCTAAAAGATTCTTTTCTGACCCCCTGGGAAAAATGCTTGGTTAGCTTGCAGATGGAAATAGCTGACAGAGGCAGAGAAGGGTTCCATTTAATTTAAGCAGCTCGTAATGGTCCCACCCCCACAAGCTCCCTGTGGCTCAATTAACTTCTCTCTTCCCTTCCTTCATCCTCTAGGGCTAATTTTGTTTTTCATTCCCCAGTTGCATGTTCTCACTGTTCTTGTCCTATCTGATGTATACTCATGGCACAACACTCAGGGCTGAATTAAAACCTTTAGAGGCCCTGAGCACTGAATAAAATTAGGGTGCCCCCTAGGAATATAAAACATGGCAGGTCCCACAGCTTGAAAAAACAACAACATCTATATAATGTGCGCATTATATGCATGAAAATATGGTAATTTAATTTATAGCATGTGGCAAAAAAGAAATATTGTATGCAAAATCATACACACAATCAAATTACCAGCTTATAGCCAAATCTTGCGCTTTCATGCTTTGATTAATGTAGACAGATTTTATCAGAATCTGTAAACTGAGAAGCTCAAACAAGAGCTTAAAACCCCTTTGGGGGCGTTTTTAACAGTGGCTGACATTTCTTTGGCTTGCACATGTAGTGCAAAGGCCATGGGTCTAAAAGACCAGCAGCTCTTTTTATCCTTATCCCTAGCCAACCCCCCAAAATACAAAAGTAAAAAATTAAAAAAAACACACACACCAAGCAATGTTGATGATAAACATGAGTTAAGAGGGCAGGTCCTCTTATGGACTGAGAATTGGTTGAGAACCAGGAAAGAGAGGGTAGGTGTCAAGGGGCAATTTTCACCATGGAGAGAGGTGAAGAGCGGTGTTCCCCAGGGACCCTGTCCTGGGACCGGTGCTTTTCAACCTGTTCATCAATGACCTGGAGACAGGGATAAGAGGTGGCCAAGTTTGCAGATGACACAGAACTTTTCTGGGTAGCGAAGACCAGAAGGGATTGTGAAGGGCTCCAGAAGGATCTCTCCAAACTGGGAGAATGGGCGGCAAAATGGCAAGTGCATTTCAATATAAGAAAATGTAAAGTAATGCACATTGGGGCAAAAACTCAAAACTTTATTTATCAGCTGATAGGTCCTGAGCTGTCCATGACGGATCAGGAAAGAGATCTTGGTGTGCTGGTGGACAGCTCGATGAAAGGGCCAACCCAGTGTGCGGGGGCAGTGAAGAAGGCCAATTCCATGCTAGGGATCATTAAAAAGGGGATTGAAAATAAAACAGCCAACCTTATAATGCCATTGTACAAAACACTGGTAAGGCCACACCTGGACTATTGCGTACAGTTCTGGTTGCTGCACCTCAGAAAAGACATAATAGAACTGGAAAAGGTGCAGAAGAGAGCAACTGAAATGAGGACTGGGCTGGGGCACCTCCCTTATGAGGAAAGGCTACAGCGTTTGGGGCTCTTGAGTCTAGAGAAAAGGCGCCTGAGGGGGGCACATGATGGAGACGTATAAAGTGATGCAGGGGACGGATATAAAGTGGATAGAGGGAAGCTCTTTTCCCTCTCATGCAAGACCAGAACCAGGGGACATCCACTCTAATGGAGTGTTGGGAGAGTGAGAACAGACCAAAGAAAAGATTTCTTGACCCAGCGTTTTGTTAGTCTGTGGAACTCCTTGCCACAGGATGTGGTGATGGCATGGTCATTCCCTGTAGGGCAATGGTTCTCCAGGGCTTAGAGCATGATTAATTATCAGCTAGATCAGCAGCCGAGGCTTCCTTGCTCCTGCCGCTTGTTACAGAGAGAGGTGTGGGAGGCCTGGCAGTTATTGGTTGCTGGGGCCTACCAAGCCTGATTCTTCTCTCACAACATCTTTTCGTTCTTATTATTTCTGTAAACATGTTATGATCAGAGTGGCTAGCTTACAGATGTTGATTTTATTATTATTTTTTCTTTTTTAAAAAAACCCACACCATTCTTTTCTACAATAAAATGAAATTTTCTACAATAAAATGAAATTTGTAGAAGTCCTTGCCACAGGATGTGGTGATGGCATCTGACCGAGATGCCTTTAAAAAGGGGATTTGATAGAATCCTGGAGGAAAAGTCCAATGCAGGTTACAAGCCATGATGGGGATGTATAATCTCCAGGTTTAAAAGGAAGGTACTTTCAAATGCCACATGCAGGGGAGGGGTATCAGGGGACAGGTATCTACCCCGTTTCCCCAAAAATAAGACCTAACCTGAAAATAAGCCCTACTGTAGTATGATTTTTCAGGATGCTCAAAATATAAGCCCTACCCCAAAAATAAGCCCCAGTTAAGTGAAACCCTGCCCTCCACCATTGTGCAGCATTGTGCAGCCACCAGAAGAAGATGACATGACTGTAAAATAAAACATCCCCTGAAAATAAGCCCCAATACGTTTTTTGGAGCAAAAATTAATATAAGACCCTGTCTTATTTTCAGGGAAACACGGTAGTTGTCTTGTGTGCTCCCAGAGGCATCTGGTGGGGCCACTGTGAGATACAGGGAGCTAGACCAGATGGGCCCTTGGCCTGATCCAGCAGGGCTCTTCTTATGTTCTTATGAGTTTTCTCACTACGTGAAATCTTTATAGTTTAATTTTTAATGGTTCATACTCACTTGCTTTAGGTAGGGAGGTGGTTTTCTTGGGGCTATTGAGGGAGGGAGACAGCCGATGGATGGATGGATGAATGGATGGATGGATGGATGGATGGATGGATGGATGGATGTGCTTTGTTAAGGACGGTGCACCATTTGCACCATGGCCCATGGTAAATCCGGCATTGAAAAAACCTGTGTGGTGCCTTCTTCCCTTGTGGATCGCCCAAAGCACGTTCTTTTGTTTAATGGTTAATCCAGGGCTGACAACACTTCATCCCCTGGTGAGGCAAAGTGGGCAAAGCAGCAGCACAAAACAAGCAATCTTTCCTTCTCTCTCCTCTCCCGGCTCAGGCCGAACACCATTGCCCACCACCACCACTGCCATGCATATCTGTAGTGAGTTTCCAGGCAATAGCCATTCTTATTTAACTGAAAAGTAGTAAAGTTACAGCCATGACTGTTACAGGCAAAAAAGTAATTTTGTTTCTTGGTGCAACATGTAATTTATTACAAAACTAATTCATTTTAAAACGAGTTACTCCCAAAATCTGCATAGGATAATTGCTGGACTGGGGGGGGGGGGGGGTATGGATGTACAAGGATAAACAATGGCAGCTTTGGCAATGATTTGGGGTGTAGCAGAAGAAAAAATTCAGAATAACGTCTAGTTTTCTCTCAGTACTAAAACTCAACCACAAATCCTCTTTTCCAACCTCAAGCTACATACGACTTCATATGCCTTCTTATCCTTTTAGGAAGTAGACGGGAATGTTATTTTAGCATAACTCCACCTATGCTTTTTTTTTTTTACACAATATGACTTGCATTTACCCCAACTTGTTTATATACTATTCCATTCTCTATACAATGTTATGCATTTCAATTTCTCAATGGTTAAGGTTACTGTCTTTACAACCGTGTTTTTATTCCTACTGTAAAATGCCTTGGATACTTTACCTAAAGGTGAGGTATAATAAAACAACTAATTCTATACTAGATTCTAGAAATCTGCAAGTCTTTCACCCAACATTTTGCCCTAAGATACACAGCTCTGTAGTTGGAATCACTTAAAAATGTCACTGAAATAGGTTCAAAATTTCCGTGTTTGGCCTCTTGGCCCCTCTTCAGAAGCCATGACTTCCGGGGAAGGGGAATGATTTTTCTAACAGTAATACTTTCTGTGGAGCTGACATTTGGCAAAATTACTACTAAGCTGGCTTTTAAAAACAGACTAGAAAATCATGAAGCACAGATACAGCTTTTTCTTGTACTCGTTGCTTCAAAGAACTGGGGGGGGGGGGAATAAAAAATGTTTTAAAAGTCCTACACGGTGAGCGTGGAAATGAAATGCAGAGGCAGCTGGCAAATTCAAGTGCTTATCCTTGAAAGCTATTCTGCAGCAGAGTACATACTTTGCTAAGAACCAAACAACCATTGCCTCCATGGATTTCAAAGCTCTATTATGCTGATAGAGCATATTGTTTGCTCACTGTTGATTTCATTAAGCCTTGTTTTGTCCTACTAGGCAAGAAAGCAGATAAAACCCCTTACCCAACCTATTAGGATGAATCAGTTGGCCTGAGGAATTTAACATCTCTATTTAAAAGTGAAATTGCTTTGTTATAAAGTTCAGTGCCACCCAAGGCTTTTCTTCATTAAAGACTGGTGAGGCACGTATGTAGTGTGGAAGCTTAAATAAGATTTCAAACACACAAATCAAGAGAGGCAGCTTTATTTGATTTTCTTATGAAGGTGAATTATACAGCTTTGCCACGACACTGAAAGAAAAGGCTTGACAGAGCAGTAACTTGGAGGAGTCTGAGATACGTGGCACAATCCTGTCAAAGTTAACCTTTCTAGCGAACTCTATCACGGACATCAACATGACTTGACTTAGGAGCAGTGGTTAAACTACAATACTGCAGTCAAGCCTCTGCTTGCAACCAGCATTCGATCCCAAAGGATTCAGGTAGCCAGCTCAAGGTTGACTCAGCCTTCCATCCTTCTGAAGTCAGTAAACTGAGTACCCAGCTCACTCAGGGGGTGGGGGCAATGTGTAGCCTGCATACTTTAAAAAAAATTGTAAACTGCCCAGAGAGTGCTTTAAAAGCTATGGGGCAGTATATGAGCAGCACACTTTGCTTTGCTGTGACTTAAAATGCTTAGTTTTGGCTGGATTACATCCCTATTTCTCTATTACGTGCATCTTTGGACTTGAAGCCTTTCCCTCTCGTCTCCAGTTTATAGTTTGGGATTTCAAAGCGTGCTGCTGCTTTTTTCAAAATGAAGATTTGACATTTGTGGCCTTTCATAGCCTTTCCTGTTTTCAGCAGAATGGAATCCAATGCCTGATGAGCCCTATTTAAGTGTCTAACATATCTATGTACATACAGACAACATGGCATAACGTCTACTCATTTTCCCTGCCCCTGGATTCCTCTAGCTTATCATCTGTCTCAAGAAGGGACCTGGAGATTTTAAAAGTTTACAGAGATTTTTTTTGCCTTTTTGGCTGGACTAACAGAAGCTATTATCGGAACATGGATTTTGGACTTTACTTAAGAGTCACTACAGCTACCCTTACATTCTGTACAATCTGACATGTACACCGTCCCAACACAGCAGTGTACATTTGCCTCTCCCCTTACCCAACACCTCTGGCAGTCACTAGCATGGAGAAAGGGGACCCAGAATATGATGGCATCATAATAGAAAACCAACATGGGGAAAGTTACACTTCAAAATAAATCTTTATGGAATTCATTAAAAAGCATCTATCTTCCCCCACAGCGTCTCATTGATGTTCGCATAGAATCATGGTGTTGGAAGGAGTCCATAAGGCCACTGATTCCAACTCCTTGTTCAGTGCATGAATCCAAATCAGAGGATATCTGACAGAGGGCTGTCTCGTTTTCTCTTGAAGGCCTCCAGCACTGGAACGCTCACCACGTCCCGATGTCATTGCTTCCATTGTCGTATTGCTCTAACAGTTAGGAAGTTTTTCCATATATATTCAGCCTAAATCTGGCTTCCTGTAGCTTGAGCCCATTATTACATGTCCTCCACTTTGGAATGATCGAGAACAGATCCCGCCCCTCCTCTGTATCTTTCAAGCATTTTAAATCTTCAATCTTTCAAGCATTTTAAAAGTGCTAACCTATCTCCCCTCAATCTTCTTTTCTGGCGCCCATCAGGACTTTGTACCCTATTCCTCTGTTAAAACAAAGCCTAGTTCAAGCAGTCCAGACAGCTCACAGAAACCCTTGCGGATGACAGCCCAGCCAGTGGCTGCCCACCCTGGGTAGCGGGGAGCAGCGCTCACAGTAAAATAGGCAAGATCACGTACTCATTTTACCAAAAGAAGAAGAAGAGTAATGTTGTTTCCCCTGGTTACATGTGCCTACATTCTCAGAAGAACTAATTCATTGGCGTACTTAAGACTCCTTGACACTTCCACACCGCTGCCCAATGCTGGCTGTCAAGAAGATAGGGTGGCTGCCATTTTGCTTTGCTATGTGGGAAATTAATTCAATGTATGTCAAATGACAACTAGAAAAATGATTTTGGATTTATGTATTTTTAATGGAGGACAACGGCTGCTATGCACAGAGGAAGCAGTTTTAGCTGCCACAGGGCCCAAAGACAGCCGATTTGCCAAATTCAGGGTAAGCAACTATCACTGTTGTGGTGGAAGGAGGATAATCTCTTGGAGATGACATGATGGGGGTGGGCAAGGCAACGCCGGAGACAAGAACGGACTCCCTGCCTATTTGCCCCCTCAGCTCTTGCTGGAGGGACGGATCATTCTAAACTCAGTCTGAAGTAACTTATCACGTGCAGAGTGGATCTCAAAGCAGGCAGAAGCCTCATGAAGCCCGTGGGAAATGAGCTGCCTTTCCAGGGCTTAAGCACGGTGTAATAATGACATAACACCACCAACACTTGTGGAACACCATGCACAACAAGGAAAGAATAGGCCCGGTTTCAGCAAGCAGGTTCCTTCAGAACACAGGGAGGAATCCTGCCCACACAATTCTGCACTGCACACGGAGGCAACCTGCCACAGCAGTGCACATGGGCTGCCCCCAAGGTCTGACGAGGTCTGTGCATTCCGGGGGTCCCGCGGACTAAAGAGGAAAATTCCCGGCTTCCGGCCTTCTCCCACCTGGTCCCCAAACGGTGGAATTCCCACGCACACACCTTTGGGTGGAACCAGAGTTGGTCAAATTTAGCTGAGGTTTGAAAACCTCGCTCTTCAACTTGGAGGCTTAGCTGTTAGGTGTAGGGAGAGGCCCCTGACTGGCGCATTCTTGGCTTGAGCTGTCTAATTCGTTCGTTGGTAGCTAGTTTCACTCTTCCTGAATGGCTGCTCCTTCTAAGGGGGTATGATGAACGTTGTTAAATGTTGTGCTTCCATGTTTCGTATGCTGTATTGATTTTATTGGTCTTTAAAGGGATGGTTACTCTCAAATTGGCCTTCTCAGCCACACTAGACGCTGTTCCAAGTCCTCTATTCAGAGCACGTCACCCTAGTCTCTCGAGACTGAAGGATGCCTAATCTAAATACTAGTGGAATGACAGATGCACTCCGGTGCATTGCACAATACAAATGAATATTGTTGTTGCTTCTTCTTGTTTGTAATTTTTTTTCACCGATGTGACTTATTCAATTTTGATGAATCAATTGTATGTTGTAATCTAAACTGAAGTACATTTTAGGTGGAGCACAATTTCCTGTGGCAGTCTCTCCTGCGAGCTCATTGAAATGAAATGGGCAGTTCTCCCTCCCACCGGGTGACAACACTCAATGATGCCAAAAAACCTTCCATCATGCTAGAGCCACCTTTGACTTTTCTGGTAATGTGTATTTAAAGACCAATCACACCTGTCATTTCAGGTCTTGAGAAAGACTTCAGGAAGTAAAAGGCATATGTTGTGCAAAATTTCAGGACATTTTGGAGCCACAGGGGAAAAAAAAAGTGGTGTTTGGGGATTGGTGGGTGGGTGGGTTTCAGGGGGGGAAATGGAGGAGAGGGGAATAGAATTATATACAATAACTACTTTGATCTCACACCTGAATTTGTTTTACTGCTTTAGCAACAGAAAATCTTTCTTTCATAATTCAGCATAAGTGTACTATTTGGTGACATTTAAAAATAAACAAGCCTCAGTTTTGTCCCATGAAAATTGTGAATATACTCTCTGTTAAAAAGAGATTTGCAAACACTATCTAAGCATATGCATCTTAATTTTTGCCTCCTGCGAGGCAGAGAAAGAATGAAAACAGAAAATACCTATTTTGCAATAAGGAAAATAAAGTATATTATTTGAACAGAAGTAACCTTGACTGCCCGAAGAAATATCAACAACCTCAGATATACAGATGATACCACTCTGATGGCAGAAAGTGAGGAGGAATTAAAGAACCTCTTAATAAGGGTGAAAGAGGAGAGCGCAAAAAATGGTCTGAAGCTCAACATCAAAAAAACTAAGATCATGGCCACTGGCCCCATCATCTCCTGGCAAATAGAAGGGGAAGATATGGAGGCAGTGACAGATTTTACTTTCATGGGCTCCATGATCACTGCAGATGGTGACAGCAGCCACGAAATTAAAAGACGCCTGCTTCTTGGGAGGAAAGTGATGACAAACCTAGACAGCATCTTAAAATGCAGAGACATCACCTTGCCGACAAAGGTCCGCATCGTCAAAGCTATGGTTTTTCCAGTAGCGATGTATGGAAGTAAGAGCTGGACCATCAAGAAGGCTGACCGCCGAAGAATTGATGCTTTTGAATTGTGGTGCTGGAGGAGACTCTTGAGAGTCCCCTGGACTGCAAGGAGAACAAACCTATCCATTCTGAAGGAAATCAACCCTGAGTGCTCACTGGAAGGACAGATCCTGAAGCTGAGGCTCCAAGACTTTGGCCATCTCATGAGAAGAGAAGACTCCCTGGAAAAGACCCTGATGTTGGGAAAGTGTGAAGGCAAGAGGAGAAGGGGACGACAGAGGACGAGATGGTTGGACAGGGTCACCGAAGCGACCAACATGAATTTGACCCAACTCCGGGAGGCAGTGGAAGACAGGAGGGCCTGGAGTGCTCTGGTCCATGGGGTCACGAAGAGTCGGACACGACTTAACGACTAAACAACAACAACCTTGACTACAATGTGATGCTCTCTACAGCAAAAGTGATCCAAAGCAGCAAATACACAGGCAATAAAGGGCTTCCTGTGTGCTCCTCTTCTGAAGAGGGTGGCACCCATTAGGCACAGAGAGGCTTCTGGGATATAAGATATAAGAAGTTGTATATGTCTACAGTACGCACAGGAATTTTCATTCTTTAATATTGTCTTCCATACAAATATTCATATCATGCAGCAAGTTTTCCTGCTTTCTGCTTGGAAAACATTCATTCTTGGGTTTGGGGGACAGAAAAAGTCCTCCTGAATTTTCCTCCTAGTCATTCACATTTCTAGGGCTCTCCTGTGAGAGGGGTGTGTATGGAGGAGAGATTGACAGACAGAGGCCGGCCATTTTTTTTGGCATACAAAGCTAAACCACATTTTATTACACAAACCTCCTCCTTCCTGTCCAGCAAGTTAAACCTCTGACTTGCAAAGAAAGGGCTGGCGGCCGTTATTACATGCGTGCCGCATGCTTATTATAGAGCCATTTATGCGCCAGCAGAACATATTGGGCACTCTGCCGAAGGAAGCAGAGGGCAGGACTTCACACTGAAGGACTCCAAACCTAATTTACTGCTGCATGCTGTTGCCTCTTGGGGATTTCCCTGCCCTTTCCTTAGTGCACAGTGCTGAAGTGAATGGATAAATCAGTCTATCAATGCAAAATGTATTTGCAAAGCGTCTGGTTGGGAGAAATAATTGGACACATGAGAAATCCCTGGAAAGACTATTATATTGAAATAATTATCAGTCAACAAGTGGATGGAATGGTGGGATAGTCACAGAAGAATCAGAAGTGGCAGGGACCTTGAAGGGCAACTGATCCAGTTCCTTGCAACGGCCATGAGACAATGACGTAAAGCCAGATCTGACATGCGGATGGCAGAAAAGAGGTTACTTACCTGTAACTCTGGTTCTTCGAGCAGTCCTCTGTGAATTCACACTAATGGGTAGTCTGCGCCTTAAGCAGGAAAAGTCGGAAGCTTCTATAGCTTTAAGAGCTCAGTGCCGAGGGACCTCCCCCGGAGATTACATCACCACCCCGGCACTGAGCACGCCAGTTCCGTAGAACTGACGCCGCTGTGTATGCCAACCAAAGAGTCGGGACGTACAGCGGGGAGGTGGGCGGGACGTGTGAATTCACAGAGGACTGCTCGAAGAACCAGAGTTACAGGTAAGTAACCTCTTTTCTCCTTCGCGTCCTCTGTGAATGCACACTAATGGGTGATTAGCAAGCTGACTTACCCGGAGGTGGGCGTCACGACAGGACAGAAGCCAGGACAGCTCTACCAACAGCAGCCTCCGCCTTAGCTCGAACGTCGAGGCGATAGTGGGCCGCAAAGGTGAAGGGTGTAGCCCACGTAGCAGCTTTGCAGACATCAACAAGGTCAACTCCGCGAAGAAAGGCTGTGGACGAGGCCATGGCCCTGGTAGAGTGGGCTCTAACAGTAGCAGGTAGAGGTTTGTGAGCAATTTCATAAGCAAGCTTTATCGTCGACACCACCCATCTGGAGAGGGTTTGAGAGGTAACCGGAGAACCCATGGAGTTGTCTAGGAACGATACAAAGAGTCGTGGAGAAGTACGAAAAGACTTTGTACGGGAGATGTAGTAAGAGAGGGCTCGTTTGACATCCAGAGAATGAAGAGCTTTTTCGATGTTTGAAGTAGGATTGGGAAAGAACGTGGGCAGGACTATCGGCTGGTTCAGATGAAAGGAAGTAGCCACTTTCGGAAGGAAGGAGATATCAGGAAAGAGGGTCACCTTGTCCGGATGAAACTGTATGAAAGGCGGGTCCATTCGGAGCGCCGCCAGCTCACTAGATCTTCTAGCCGAAGTTACCGCAAGAAGGAAAGCCGTTTTAAAAGTCAGTAGCCGGAGAGGCGTAGACGCCAATGGCTCAAATGGCGGCGACATTAGCTTACGCAAGACCAGCTGAAGGGACCACTGAGGAGTGGGGGGCTTGTAAGCCGGGCGTATGTTGCGGAGACCTTTAAGAAACCTCTTTAGTACAGGGTGTTGGAATAATTTAGCTGCATCCGAGAGGGGAGGCTGATACGCAACAATCGCCGCGATGTAAACTTTCAAAGTGGAATGAGAGAGGTCACGATGAAACAGAAGAAGAAGGAATTGGAGGAGGGTGTCTAGGGTGGTAGGGCACGGAGACACACCGAGTCCCTTTGCAAAGTCACAGAAGGATTTCCACTTTCGTGCGTACGTAGCCAAAGTGGAAGGCCGACGGGCCTGGTTCAGTACGAAGTCTATCGAAGGTCCAGCCTCCAGGCCGTGAGGTGGAGAGACTCCAGATCTGGATGAAAAGTTGTGCCTCCTTGGAGGGAGAGAAGATGTGGAAGGTTGGGGAGTCGGAAGTGATCCGACGCCATCTGAAGTAGAGGGGCAAACCAGGGTTGCCGGGGCCACCAGGGAGCAATGAAGATCACGTTGGCCCGATCGAAGCGCATCTTGACAATTGCTTTCTGTATTAGGGGAATCGGGGGAAACGCGTACAGCAGTCCTTCCGTCCAAGGCACCATGAATGCATCCCCCTCCGAGCGACGCCCGACGCCCGCCCTGGAGCAGAATCTGTCGCATTTGGCATTGACAGACGAGGCAAAGAGATCCAGGGACGGAAAGCCCCATCTGTGGCATATAGAGGAGAAGATCGCCTCGTCCAGAGTCCATTCGTGAGAAGGGTTCCGGGCCCTGCTGAGACGATCCGCTAGGACGTTGTCGGCCGACGCCACGTGTACGGCAATTAGAAAGATGAGGCGGTCGTAGCACCAGTCCCAAATCTGAGTGGTGAGGCGGAGAAGTTGGCGCGAATGAGTGCCACCCTGCTTGTTTAGGTAGAACACAACAGTGGTGTTGTCCGACGCCACTTGCACCACTTTGCCTGAGATCAGACGCTCGAACGCCCGGAGAGCTTTGAAGACTGCTAGAAGTTCCAGGGCATTGATGTGAAGAGCTGCCTCCTCTGAAGACCAGTGGCCATTGGTTGTGACATCCAGGCAGTGTGCCCCCCAGCCCGAGAGACTTGCATCCGTGGTGACCTGAATCGAGGGTTGGAGGGGGCCGAAGGGCCGACCTACAAGCAGATTTGAGCGGTGGGACCACCAAGAAAGTTGGTGGGTTAGAGCTTGTGTGACTAGAAGAGTTTTGGAGGGTGGATCCGTGAGCGGGTCGAACCTGTCCAGGTACCAGGATTGAAGAGCTCGCATTTTCAGCCTGGCATGTGGAATGACCGCCGTGGTGGAGGCCATGAGACCTAGGAGGCGTTGGACTTGCAAAGCCGGTACTTCCGCGCCAGCAGTGAAATGGGGAAGAAGCCGGTGGATCTTGAGGATGCGGTTGTCTGGAATGAAGGCACGTCCTTGAGCGGCATCCAACACGCCCCCTATGTAGGTAACTCTTTGGGTAGGTGCCAAAATGGACTTTTCGTGGTTGACCTGTAAACCAAGGTCAAAAAGAAGAGACAAAGTAAAGGTCACATGTTGAGATAATAATTCAGCAGACGACGCTACCAGCAACCAGTCATCAAGGTACGGAAAAATTGTGATGCCTTGCAAGCGGAGGAAAGCCGCCACCGGGGCGACACATTTTGTAAACACTCTTGGAGATGTAGACAGCCCAAATGGGAGAGCTTTGAATTCATAAATTACGCCATCTAGAGAGAAACGGAGGAACCGGCGATAGTCAGGACGAATAGTGATATGAAAATAAGCGTCCTTGAGGTCAATAAGCGCAAACCAGTCCCCAGTCCGGAGCAACTGTATGGTAGCGTCCAAAGAGACCATACGGAAGCCTTTTGGCGTAATGTAAAAATTCAAGGGCCTCAGGTCTAAAATAGGTCTAAGGCCCCCGTCTTTTTTAGGCACAATGAAATACCGTGAAAAAAAGCTGTCTAAAATGTCCGGATTTTCTACTAAGACGATAGCATCCTTACAGAGCAGCTTCTGAACCTCCTCATACAGAATAGGAGAAGAGGCAGTGGTTCTTACAAAACCCGTGCAAGGCAAGGAATCAAACTCAATAGCATAGCCCGAGGCGATAATAGTGAGAACCCAAGAGTCGGAGGTGATAGCCCTCCAGGCATCAAAAAATTGTGCTAAACGAACACTTGAAGGCATGGGTGCTGGTAGCCGCAGCCCGCTAAACCTGCTGCTTAGGTTTGGGGTCCTGCCGACGGAACTGCTGGCGCTGTCTAGGTCGGCTAGGCTGTTGGCGGGGCTGGTTTCGGTAAGACCCTTGCTGGTATCTAGGTCTGTCAAAGGAAGGCCTAGAGAAATAGGACCTACGCCAGGTGGGTTTGGACGTAGAAGGGGTCGAAATTGTCTTGGCCGTCTTCCGGTGGTCAATCAGGTTCTTTAAGACATCATCAGTCGAGGGGTCAAAGAGTCCTTTCCCGTCGAAGGGAAGGTCTTGTACTTTGCTCTTCACGTCCTCCGTCAGAGTGGTAGAACGCAGCCAAGCATGACGTCTAAGCGTGACCGCAGTGACTAGCTGTTTAGAGGAGATGTCAACAAGATGCCTTGCTGCCTCTCTTTCTTGGCAGGCAAGGGAGAGCGCCTCTTGATGACTAGAGAGGGCAACCGCCTTGAGGTCATCTGGGGCCGCATTAAGGGCCGGGAGAGCTAAGTTCCATAGGTGACGGTGGTACGCTCCCATGGCCGCCAAATAGTTTGCCACTCGCAGAGAAAAGGTGGCAAAAGAGTACTGCCGGCGGCCAAGAGCGTCAAGCTTCTTGCCTTCCCTGTCCGAAGGAGCTGGATTAGCTCTGGCTCTGGTTGTTGACTGAGAAGCATCAACCACCAACGAATTGGGCGTGGGATGCAGTTGCAAAAACTCAGTGTCTTCACCATGAATCTTGTACAGATTTTCTGCACGACGAGGGACCTGGAGGGATACCGAAGGTTTGGCCCAGGGCTCCTTAGCCAGGGTTAAAAGGGATGGAATGAAGGCCAACTTTATTGGAGCAAGATGATCCTTCACCATGTCCTCAAAAACTTTGTCCGGCTTGGGCAAGGACGGCTGCACAACCGCGAGGTCAAGGACTTCCGCTATACGTCTGACTAGCTGAGTATACGAGGAATAGTTCTCAGACGGGGAGGGGGGATGGCTATCAACTGCAGCGGAGCCCGTTGTTGGAGCATCAAGCGGAGTAGCACCAGCACGGTCCTCATCGCCCGAGTTAGATGATGAGCCCTGCAAGGGGTGACTTAAAGGCGAACGTTCGGGGGAGTCAACAGGAAGGAAATCGTCGTCAGAGTCCCCTTCGAAAAAATCATCGTGTTCCACAACCGGGCCAGAACGAGCTGGCCGGCTGGTGGACAACGGTGGAGGATGAGCAGCGGTGCAGGGATGGCCCCAGGAGGGGGCAGAAACGGTGCGCGGTAATTGAGGTTGAGTAGAAAGAGACTGTGCAGGAAAGGTGCCGTAGGGCGAAAAATGCTGCATTTGACGGCAAAAGGCTTGCCATTGTTGAAAAGCTACAAAAGTAGCTGGATCAAATGGAGAAAAATTCACTCCCTCGAGCCCGAAAGGCAACGAGCTCGAGGGCGGGTTTTGAGCTGGAGGCGGTTGAGATGAAGGCAGGTCGTGCTCGAGGTGTTTAGTCTTCTTCCTCTTCTTTCGGGGTGGTTCCACGGGCTCGGGAGGCAGTGGTGTCACTGATCGAGCTCGAGGGGACCCTCGCGAAGAAGGAGCTCGACGGCAGCTCGAAGGAGAGGCTGGAGCCGTTGGGCTCGATGGAGCCATGAGCTCGACCGGCAGTTCCGTGAGCTCGACCGCTGGGAGGACGAGCGCGGAACGCGGAGAGGCTGGAGGGGCTAGCCGTTTCTTCGGCCTGGAAGCCTTCGGGCTCGAGGGAGGCCTGGGAGTGGTAGCAGAGGCCGTCGACCTCGAGCCCGAGGAAGAAGGCGGAGCCGATTTTCGCGATTTCGCCGAAGAGCGCCCGACGGAAGCCTCAGACGGCGGCGCTCTCGGGGGGTCCATAGCAGGCGGGTCAAGAGATTTGGACCAGAGGAAGGCAGTAAGCCTATCCTGCCTGCGTTTGAGGGCAGGCTTCGTAAAGGCCTTACAGTAGGCACAAGAAGCCGGTTTATGCCCCTCCCCCAGACAAAAGAGGCAGCTGGAATGGCCGTCTTTTGTCGAAAATTTAGCGTTGCAATCCACGCAGCGCTTGAAGGGGGGTTCCTTTTCCATAGGAAACTCACAAGTCAAAGAGTAGTCAGGCAAGCCGAGGTCGTTAAACGGGAGGTCAGTCAATTTTTTTGTTTTGTTTCGTAGGAGAGAAGCTCCGACGTGCTGCACACAGCGGCGGCAGGAAACGAAACTGGCGTGCTCAGTGCCGGGGTGGTGATGTAATCTCCGGGGGAGGTCCCTCGGCACTGAGCTCTTAAAGCTATAGAAGCTTCCGACTTTTCCTGCTTAAGGCGCAGACTACCCATTAGTGTGCATTCACAGAGGACGCGAAGGAGAACAGCCAGTCATTCAGAAACTGAGGCCCAGGTTACAGTTTAAGTATGCAGAGGAATCAAACTGTTGTAAGGCACACTTCTTCAGATTTTACACACTCTCCTCTTTCCCCCTCCTCCAATAATATCAGATATTTAATTTAAAGCCTATCGCTGTGTGTTATGTTTCAATTTGAAGTTTTCCCAAAAAGAATATCAAGCCACTCCGACCCCAGTTACAAAAATGACATAAAATATATATTGTGGATGAGGTTTCGACACTTTTAAAGCAAGGGATTAGAATTTTGTCACCTATTTTTCGAAGATCTGGGGTTAAAAAGAGCTGATTGCAGGATATGATAGGCTGCAAACAACAGCAACAACACACTCTTTTACATAACCGAGATGCAATTTTAAATACACTGCTATATTTTTAAATTAAATGTATGCTATTATCAGACTCTTTTTATATTTCTCAGACCCAATATCAGAAGAGTGGATTCAGTTCACAAACATGGGAAGGCAAAAAATATTTTTGTACAAAACGTTTGCTGAGGTAGGAATGTGCCCCAAGAAATGGCTGAAGACAGAGAGGTATCTTTTTTCAAATGGCTCACATCCTGCAACTGTAATTTGTGGAGACACACTGCCTCAAGTTATGAAATTATTATCTGTTGCATACTGAACCATGTGACTAAAAGTTAGGTCATTTGCATTATGCCAGATTCAAATCCCAACAGGATTTTGGCCTCTGAATATTATGCAGACTGGAAAAGGAGTGCTTGTTCTCAATTATTCCCTTTGCCTGGGGTTTTAAACGTGCAGTGCTGTCATTTTCTCATTAGTTGAAGCTGTAACATCCCTCCAACCTGGAGCCATAGTCTTAACAAAACTGGAGGACACCAGGTTGTGGTAAAAGTCTGGGACAGAAAAGATTGCACAGGACAAATAATTACATGCCATCTGGTCAATTCTGACTTACGGTGGCCATCTTCAGAGTTTCCTAGGTAGAGAGGACTCAGAAGTGGTTTCCCATTCCATTCTTCAGGGGGCAACCTGGGACCACCATGCAGCTGGCCCAAGGCCATATAGGCTGGCTCTTCTTCCAGAGAGGCCCAATGGGGGAATCCAACTCTCAACCTCTGGCTCAGCAGCCAGATACGTATCTCCTTGAGCGATCCAACCAATATCATGAGAAGAAAAGGGCTTTTCCGGTTAAAGTCTCCTCTCTCCCCTATGAGGTTTGAGTGGTTCCAGCACCACCATATTTTCAGTGCCCAGTTCAAGACATTCCTCTAATCCCGGGCATTTGAGGGAATGTGACAAGAGTCACTTCCAAATACTAGCAAGCACTATGCCGATGATTTGCTATTCTTGGCAGGATGTGTATTTTAGTACACTACAGACATAACGTTCACATCCTTTTTGTACATTTTAACTGTTGCAAAATGCCCAAAGTCTTCCTACCATCTCAAAAACAAACAAACAAAAACTATGAGGAATGTCATAAACCATAACTAAAACCAATAGTACTACTTCATGATAAAGTGCTCAAGGCATGGCCTTGTCCCTTAAAAACAGTTGTTCACTTATTTTTGATGGCAAAAAAAGAAGAAAATTCTCCAGATTTGTCAGACAAGTCAGCATGTCTTTTTTAAATTGAAGATTAAACAATATACATAAAAGAGGGGAAAACATTAAAAAAATGCACATACTGTATCTTATATGTAGGCATCCTTCAGACTTGAGAGACTATGGTAACGTGCTCTGAATAGAGGTCTTGGGCTGTACCAAGAAGAACTTGGAAAGTGCGTGGAGAGCCACGGTCAATCAGACTAAATACAACTAGGCAAGTTGAACCAATGCTATATGCAAATCTAGAGAAATCCAGCCGGGGGAACAAAGATAACCCCTACTCCAGCAATCAGATGCTGCTCTTTCTTTGCTGCATACATTTTCTGCATCAGCCTCACATTTCACATTCTCTGCCCCCGATTACATCTCTTTTTGATTCCCTCCTTATTCAGAGGAGTCAAAAATACATTTAACATTAAGCTTACATCAAGCAAGATGTAGGCACATCTTCATCAGCTGGAATCAATCAATGTGCTGTGCTTATCAAAGGGAAGTTTATGACACTGATTGGCCGAGCTGCTGCAGTGCCTACAGAATGTTCCTGTGCTCAGGTAACTAAACTGAGAGAAGGGGAGATTGTAAGGTTGATTGGAATTAGAGATGGCCATGAACCACTGGTTTGGCGGTTCATGCCAGTTCATTTACCAATTTAGCCAAAGAGGTGTCTGGCGTTTCAAAGCCCCACCACCTCCAGTGGGCGTCCACTCAGAGGCAGGACCTAGAGGAGGCGGGGCAGGGAAGCCAGGCCGCTGCCTCTGAATGGGCGCCCACTGGAGAAGGTGGGACTTTGAAGCGTCAAACACTAGCTTCGCCGATAAACGAACCGGCATGAACCAGCGGTTTGTGCCCATCTCTATTTGGAATTTCAGTCCCACTCAGTGAAAAGCTGAGATCTGGGCTGATGTCCTGAGATGTATGGAAGCTCATGGACAGGACACCCATGCACAAAGGAGGATAACGGAAACATTGTGAGGACAAGACTGGATCTCCTAAACTTAAAACATCCAAATATATATTGCATTAGGAATGAATTAAAAGGGTAGTGCCAAGTGCTACAATCACAAACTAGCATTGCTGCCAGGTTGCAACTACCATCTACCTCAGGAGGTGGTGAGCCCTCCAATGCTGGAGGCATTCAAGGGAAAATTGGACAACCATCTGTCAGATCTGCTTTGACTTGGATTCCTGCCATGAGCAGGGGGTTGCACTTGATGGCCTTAAGAGGCCCCTTCCAACTTCATGATTCTATGATTCCATGATTCTATGATCTAAAAATTACCGCTTAAAATCTAGCTACATGTGTGAGGAGAAAGTGGGGCTATGCTCTCCCTAGCAACATGCCACAAAATGTATATTGAATTTGAAAACATGGCTTGTGAGCAGAAAACCAGTTTCTGGTGTATTTTAGCTCACAGATTTTTCCTGCAAAGTCCACAGCAATTTTCTGGCCTGCCATTAATGCCATCACCCATTCTTCCCCCTTTGGATTTACCTTTATATAGAAATGTCTCACCAGTGTGTCATAAGCAGTCTGCACCAAAATAACATACAGAAGGATATTCGCTATTCAGATCTCATTTTAGACCAACCACGGGAAGCAGAGAGCTGTAACTAGCCCCCTTTGACTCTATGTCTCTCCCACTCTGTTCGTGCACCAGCTCATTACTGTATCACTCTGCAGGAATGTAAAAAAATATTAACTCTCCTTCAGGCACAGATTGCATTGCTTCTTCCAAAGCACAGGAGACAGCCTTAGAAGGAAAATGACTTTAATTCATTCTGACTCCACTGCTTGCAACTCAAAACGTAGCATGCTCACATAATGCTATTCATGTTTTCAGAAGCATATTTGAGACTGCAGCCACCTTCTTCCACAGATGAAACAAAACAAAACACACAACAAAGAAAAAAATCAATGAAAGCAATTTACATTTCCAAGGTTATAGATCAAAGCTGTGTTCTGTATGAGAAAGAGAGGTATACTGCCTTTCTAACCTTTAATATATGAGTGAGAAATCAAAACATTTATTAGGAGAAAAAGCCATTTTGATGTATCTTGAGAGATTATGAACAGGCACCACCCTCCACCCTCCAGAAAGCAATCTGCTCTTTGCTGCCAGAGAATGATAAAGCACAATATTTAAAAGGAAACCTCAGCAGGGGGTGGGGACAGGACAAGGGAGAGTCTCTTGCCATCATTGATTCAAGCTGCCTTATTACCCAAGAAGACCTTGAACGACGGATCACTGCATGTGTTTTCTCTTTTCACTAGAATATCTGGCTGCCCCATCAGGACGACGTGTTTCATCACCACCAATCTGATTTCACCAAAAGCAATGCCTCAGAGTATTATCAATCCTTCATGCTCACAATGGGATACCCTTCTCAGTCAAGCAAGAAAGCACAAATAAACACAGACAGCAAAAAAATAGACAAAGGAGGGTAGGGTGAAGGGAACGGAGCTGGCTAAAGTAGTTTTAAGTCCAGATCCCATTTCTTAGTTATGGGTCCATCAGCAGGTGGTTCTGGATCATTGACTGTCTTGGCTCAATTAACCCTAGTGTTGGGAGAAGGGTTGCTCCTCTGAGCTAAACGATATGGGTAAGTTGGCTTAGCTTCAGTTTACAAGCTCTGTCTTTGGGGGTGTTAACGACACTGAGGAACACTAAGTTCCTCAGTGGAGAATCCATTCTTCAGTGTTAGCAGGGGAGCTAGAGCACAAGACTTCTTCATCCCTTCTTGAGTAAAATTATGAATTTTATTTATTTGATTTGCCTTTTAAAAATTTTGCAATTTGATTAATTTTGCAGTTAGATAGATAGCATGGTGAATAGTGTCAGAACAGCTTCAACTTGACTCGTGTACACATGGTAAATTAATACACATTATGGGTCAATCCAGGCCTAAAAACTGGGAAGACACTTTTTCCAAGGAAGGATGAGTATGACAGGACAGTTTTATGTTGGACCAACTGATTGCTTATGATGATGACTTTCTATCATTTCCTATATTTACAGTTGCTGGTATCTAAATACAGTCCTCCTGTGTCAGATGACTCAAGAATCTCCATCACTCTTGGAAGCATATACCAATGGAACATGGCCTTACCTACCAACTAGTTGTACACATTAATCTTCAACTGCAATTTATACAGAAAAAATAATAATGTTTAGGATATACTGGTTTTGGTAAAGGTTTTAAATGAGCTGTCAAACAGCAGGAGCTGCAACTGTGTCTTTTAAATACAGGGCCTAGCCACATCCAACTCATGGGTTCTTCAAAGAAGTATTGAGTTGGATACCCAGTGTGGTATAGTGGATAGAGTGACAGACTAGGGAGGCATGGGTTCAAATTCCCTGCCCAGCCATGGAAGCTCCCTGGGGATATGGAATTGGTAAAACCACTGCTTAAATAACTCACTTACCTTGAAAGCCCTATTAGGGTCACTATAAGTCACTTCCTACTTGATGGCACATAACATAACATTGAGTTAATTCTGTATCTGACCATTTTCTGATTTGTGCTCATAAGTTATTGATCTGTTTCATGGTAGTTAACCAGAAGGCAGCAGATATGTATTCTCCACTTGTGCCCTTATTATGGCTAGAGGACCTTTACTACTATATTGGAAAGATATATATTCACCTCCTGCCTTACAGTGGATTAAAGATCTTGCAACTCTTACCAGAATATGAACTCACAGGGTATATAGATAGATGACCACTTTGTACAGGTATATCTTGGGACATTTGGAAGCCTTTTATAGAAATGTATGTATAGATCTTGTTATTATTACCATTGTACTTTCTGTGCTTATTTTGTGTCATTTCCAAGTCTGTGTCGGTTTTATTCTTTTGAATGTTTTTAGAATACTGTAATACATTTTAATAAACCCTTTTTCAAAGTTTGTGATATAATTTTTCCCCTCTTTTTTTGAACAAATCATAAGTTAGGAGGCACAGTAAGGGTAGATACTGCAGAGAAAAACGAGTGAAAACTCACCGCTTGACTCTTCAGGCTTAACTTCCAGCTTCAGTAAAGCCTCCACCTGTGGAATCCCATTTCCACTGATTCCTTCTCAACATTATCCATTCTTCCTTCTGCTTTCCCCCATTACAGGGCAGATTATAAGCTCCTTTATGTAAGACTAGGACCCTAATTTTTCTCACTTAGGCTATCCAGTACAGCATATGGATGTTTTAATGTATTCTTGATGTAAAAATGCCTTTAATAAGCCCTCTGAAAGAGACAGGAACGGACCTGCCTCCTCCTTCTTTGCAGCAACAGGATCCATCATGTCACTGACTTGTTCAGATAGCTTTTCAGTGGTAAAATCAGGGTTGAGACCAACAGCAGTTGTGATAAAGGACCAAAGCACATGAACAGAAGAGATGCTTATTCAGGAATGCTCTACCACCATGTGATGACCTGAACCGTGAAAAAATGTCCCCCAGAGGCCAAAGCTGTTCCATGCCCAACAAATTAGAATCCGACTGATAATTTTAAAATGAATGTATTAGTCTCTTTCTCTCTCTCTCTCTCTCTCTCTCTCACACACACACACACACACACTCGTGCACACAGGCACACAGACATAAAAAGCCAGTCAAGATACACTTTCTACAGCACAATTCTCTCAAAAAGCAGATCCACCAGGAAAGAGGTAGATGAGAATTTCACCGGTCATGTGTTTTTGAAAACTCTTACAGTGGTACAGCGTGAAATTCTGCACAGTAGAAGCTAGGCCTCCTGTTAACACCAGAGGGGGTCAGCTAAAGTCATTTGCCAGCACAGATGCTCATTGGCCTTCAGGGGAAATAGCTCGGCTCCAAACCTGCCTTCCCATGGACACATTTACCAGCTGCTGGAAACTCCTCTTGAAATTTCACTAGCACAGGAGGCGGAGTGCTCCACATACAGACATAACATAGGCAGTTCATACAAATTTACGTTCTGCCTTTGTCTTCTCCATAGCTATCAAGACTGCGGCCTTCCGTTCACATTCGCACTGTCTTGAAAGATTCAAGAACAAGCAAACACCCAACTTCCAGTTTGGTGAATGAAGCCAAATTTATGCACGGGCAAGTTAATATAAAAAGAATAAATCTGATTGCTTCTATTTGCAATGGGCTCAAAAAAGAAAGAGGCTAAAACAAAAGGTCTTTATACTCATCAGATTCAAGGCTATCTTACACATGGTGCTGAATGCACATTTGCACTTAATGCATGCTTCAAAAAATGAAAATAACATCCATGTGTGAAGGGACTAAATTCCCTCACACTTTCTGCCATCCTGATGATTACCAGCCCTCAATCCATCTCAATGTATGTGCTTTAGTTTTTTAAAAATTGGCATTTTAAAAATTCCCTCTTTTTACTAGCCTCATGGCCCTACCAGCCACCAGTCTCCAGCCTCATCTCTCCCCTTGCTGCTTACATGCCATTCACATGTTCCTCCTCTGCCAGCAGGAGCAACAGGCATGTTGTTGTTTAGTCGTTAAGTCGTATCCGACTCTTCGTGACCCCATGGACCAGAGCAAGCCAGGCCCTCCTGTCTTCCACTGCCTCCCGGAGTTGGGTCAAATTCATGTTGGTCGCTTCGGTGACCCTGTCCAACCATCTCGTCCTCTGTCGTCCCCCTTCTCCTCTTGCCTTCACCCTTTCCCAACATCAGGGTCTTTTCCAGGGAGATTTCTCTTCTCATGAGATGGCCTGAGTAGCCCAATGGTTTTTCCTACTTGCTTCAGTTTAAGCTTGAATTTTGCTATAAGAAGCTGATGATCAGAGCCACAATCAGCTCCAGGTCTTGTTTTTGCTGACTGTATAGAGCTTCTCCATCTTTGGCTGCAGAGAATATAATCAATCTTATTTCGGTATTGCCCATTTGGTGATGTCCATGTGTAGAGTCGCCTCTTGTGTTGTTGGAAAAGAGTGTTTGTGATGACCAGCTTGTTCTCTTGACAAAACTCTATTAGCCTTTGCCCTGCTTCGTTCTGAACTCCAAGGCCAAACTTACCTGTTGTTCCTTTTATCTCTTGACTCCCTACTTTAGCATTCTAGTCCCCTGTAATGAGAAGAACATCTTTCTTTGGTGTCAGTTCTAGAAGGTGTTGTAAGTCTTCATAGAATTGGTCAATTTCAGCCTCTTCAGCATCGGTGGTTGGTGCATAAACTTGGATGACTGTGATGTTGAAAGGTCTGCCTTGGATTCGTATTGAAATCATTCTATCATTTTTGAGATTATATTCCAGTACAGCTTTTCCCACTCTTTTGTTGACTATGAGGGGCATTTCTTCTACGGGATTCGTGCCCACAATAGTAGATATGATAATCGTCTGAATTGAATTCGCCCATTCCCGTCCATTTTAGTTCACTGACGCCCAGGATGTCAATGTTTATTCTTGCCATCTCCTGTTTGACCACATCCAGCTTCCCAAGGTTCATAGATCTTACATTCCAGGTTCCTATGCAGTATTTTTCTTTGCAGCATCAGACTTTCCTTTCACTTCCACGCACGTCCGCAGCTGAGCGTCCTTTCAGCTTTGGCCCAACCACTTCATTAGCTCTGGAGCTACTTGTGCTTGTCCTCCGCTCTTCCTCAGTAGCATGTTGGACGCCTTCCGACCTGAGGGGCTCATCTTCCAGCGTCATATATTTTAGCTTTTTGTTTCTGTTCATGGGGCATGTACCAAGGGTAATACCCCAATCCAGAGTGGCAGCACAAGAAGAGGATTTGCTTGCCACTTAAGGTGAGTGACTGTGTTCTGAAGCCTAGTGGTTAAATACAGGACTGGTTTTACTGCTGCTATGTGTATGCACCAATGAACAGAAATCCACCTGGTCATGGAACACGTCCATTTTGACAAGGCACTATAAAATCAGCAACAGAAAGGCAGCACATTTAACAAGGCTATAAATCTAAATTAAATTCCATTGTGCCGCCATGAAATTCCTCAATTAAATGCTGGACGGAATTATCCCCTTGGGCTTCTCAGATGTCTGTAAAACGTGTCATTTTATTTTCACTGGCTACTGGAGAACAACTAAAAATACGGCAATTTATTTTTTGTGCCTTGCAAGTGATATCCTTCTTTTTTCCTGTTTAGAAGATGCCTTAGTACTGAATTTCTCTCTGTGCATTAACAAAGGCTAAGGAGGCGACAAGGAGCAGAGCCAATCAAAAGATGTGAAGTGTGCTACCGTCAGCTGAAATTGATATTTCCCATTCCACAGCAGCCATGTGCTGTGTCAAGCGGGGTGGAGAAGCACAGCCAGGTGAAACAAATGCCACATCCTGCTAAAAATCTGGATTTTGGGCACGTAACTAAGACAGCAGACACGGGATCCAGAATTTAACAGAAAGTGTGAGTCAGAGTTACTCCTTTTCAAAATGTTGGTGACCTTACACAACACCCAGCCTATGTCTTTTCTTATCTTGTCAGAGGCAGTGGTCTTGTCCACGAAATCTCACATTAAAATATAGTAGTTAGTCTTTTAGGTGCCACAATGTTTTTGTCTTCTTTATTTTTTATTGTTCTTTTGGAGTGGGGGGGCTGATAGATCTTTTCTTATTTTATTTTACTGTCACCAAGTGTTTTTAATGTTTCTCAGGAAATTCATCCTTATTTCCATGTTGGATCTCCTTCCCTACCTCCCTCTCCATATATTATTGGTGCCCTGAATGTTGACAGCACTAATGGCAACAGTCAAGATGGTCTACAGCAGCATTCCCCAACCTTTTTCGTACTGCGGACCGGCGGAGCCTCTGAGGGAGGTGGGGTGGCCCCTCGCGCTTGCGCTCTACGACGCACGCGCAAAGTGGTTGGGGGGTGCGCGTGCCATAGGTGCGCGTGCGCGTTCCCCCACCGCTTCGCGCAAGCGCAGGAGCGCCTGCCCACCCGCACGCCCACCCCTTGGCCACCTCCCGGCTCTTGGCCACCCCCCTCCCTGTTGCCATCACTGCCAGGAGGCCAGCAGCCGGAGCACCCGGCCATGCTCGGCCTCCCGGCTCTTGGCCACACACACCCGTCGACGACGACGACGCCAGGAGACCAGCAGCCGGAGCACCCGGCCATGCTCGGCCTCCCAGCTCTTGGCCACCACCACACACACCCCGTTGCCGCCGGGAGGCCAGCAGCCTGAGCACCCGGCCATGCTCGGCCTCCCGGCTCTTGGCCACACACACTCCACTGCCGCCGCCGGGCCGCAAAGACAGACCTCCCGCCCCCCCCACGCACTCCCCTCCCCACAGCTGCTTTGCGCGCGCAGGCGCTTGCGTGAAGGGGTGAGGGAGCGCTCATGCTGGCGCTGGCACGCGTGCGCAAAGCAGCTGTTGGGAGGGGAGTGCGTGGGGGGGGCGGGAGGTCTGTCTTCGTGGCCCGGTCGGGCTCAAGCCATGGACCGGCAATGGGCCGTGGACCGGGGGTTGACGACCTCTGGTCTACAGGATACCCTCTTTCATTACCGTTCGCTGTTGTTGGAAAACAGCCCTGACAATGGATTTGTGTTTGGGTGGGAAGTGGTTAACTGATGAAAAAAGGAATCAGCTTCTGGGATTTTCCCTTGTGTGGTGTCACTTTGTGAGTGGCAGTGAGCAGAAAGGGGCATCCTGCAGACCACCTTGACTGTTGCCATTGGCTTTGTTGACATTCTGGCTGCCCTTTGCTATGTAAAGCTTGGCATCCTTTTCCTGGCTGGCAACACAGGCACAATATTGTGCAGCAATATTGGGCCATTTCCTGGCTTTCTGAATTGTGGGTACAGAAGCATAATATCCCACATTCATAAATCGGAGGTTTTTAAAAAAGAATTTGAGATATATATATATATCTTCTGACATCCTTCATTGTACAGGGTTGGATTTAGGTGAAATTAGCTGAACTTAATAATGCAAGGTCCTTTCTAGGCCAAAATATCTATAAAGTTGTATAAAACGGTAAAGAATTTTTAAAATCTGTACATCAGAATAGAAAGCTAATATATTTAAAAAAACACTTGAAGGTCAAGCAGAGCAAAGAAAGTTTTCTTCTTAACTGCCTTCTTAAACCCAGCAAAGTTTAAGGGCGTGGGGTTCTTTCTTGAACGTCTCAGGGAGACACTTGCTGAATTTAGGGTGCCATTAAAGAGAAGGCCAAGCCTCTGAAGAAGTTCAAATCAGGAAAGAGAGTCTTTCCGATCTCCTGGACCCAAACAGTTAAAGGCTCGCATCAGCACCTTTAAGTGTTAATGAAGACAAAGCAGCAGAACATGCAGTTGGTACTCAACAGAGGTTAGCATAGGCTGCAGTCTTTGAAGCCTCTGTTGACTTCACTCAACTTAAAGATCTGCTAGAGGCATTTGCTGGGATATGGCCAGATCTACTTTCCAGTCACTATTGGGTTAATCTGTTTCTCTTAATGGAAGGAGACCTCACTTGGAAATATGACCTACTTTAGAGCCAATGAGTTCTGCCTCTCTTTCCAGTCAAAGGTTCTACAACAGGGGTTCACTGCTTTTGCCCGACTCTGAGATACTCCACACTGATGCAGACCGACAGTGTGAGGCAGAGACCATGTGTGCTTGTCTGAGCCATGGGCGTTGCCTGAGCTGCTGTCACCCTACTTGCTTTTACTGTTTTGTTATGTAGTTTTCATAGTTTGTTGTTTTATTAGGAATGTCCTGTATACCTTTTCCTAAGAAAATGAGATCACGAAGAGTCGAACACGACTTAACGACTAAACAACAAAAGAGAATGAGATAAAGTTTGTTACCTTATTACTACACTTTCGTCTCAGTGACTTCAATTTTTCCCACAGCATTATCTTGGGTTGGCTCCAATGCATTCCCTTTATCTATCTGCCTGTCTGTCCATCCCTCGCATGTATATCATACTTTCTCATATTGGATGCCCAAGGTAGCTAACAGCTCAGAAGGTTGGTTATGGTTTGCCAATGGATTACGTGCAGAGTTTAACCCACAAGGCCTGGGGACAAATACTGTAGTTTCTGGTACCAAGGTGCTCAAAGAAAGGAACAGATAGTGTCCTGGCCAATGACAGGACTATATGTTTTATCAGATTATTTAAACCACTTGTTAGTCATCTTTCCAGCCCCATTTATCTCCAAGCAATATAAAGAAGCATACTTTTCTTAATAATAGTTTTGTTTTTAATATGCACCTAATTTTTTGCTCTGTTGTAAGTTTCGGATCATTCAACCAATGGGGTTGAATACAAGCGGCATGTGTGAGCAGTATGCTTCCTTGAAAGCTGCACAGATGAGTGGTAAAGGTGAAGGTTCCCCTTGACATTTAGTCCAGTCGTGTCCGACTCTAGGGCGCGGTGCTCATCCCCGTCTCCAAGCCGTAGAGCCAGCGTTTTGTCCATAGACAGTTTCTGTGGTCACGTGGCCAGCGCGACTAGACACGGAATGCCGTGACCTTCCCACCGAGGTGGTACCTATTTATCTACTCGCATTTTTACATGATTTCGAATGGCTAGGTTGGCAGGAGCTGGGAGAAGCGATGGGAGCTCCCTCCGTCGCGTGGATTCGATCTTACGACGGCTGGTCTTCTGACCTTGCAGCACAGAGGCTTCTGCGGTTTAACCCGCAGCGCCACCACGTCCCTTAAAGAGTGGTTTTACCAGTGAATAAAACTGGTACTCTCCCAGTGAGTTTCTGTAGCCAAGTGGGGATTTGAACCCAGGTCTTCTGGCTCCTAGCCTGTCACTCTGTCCACACTGTCTCTAGCCGTCTGTAGCCGTCCTTGCACAGATGAGTGGGGGTGGTGTAAAAAAAGATGTAAACAAAACAGATGCATAGAAGGTTCTTCTCTGTCTGTTGCACACACACCACATACACATTTTTTTACTTCCAGAACAATCCTTCCCACCTTTAAAACTACACCTTGGCCTACCTCCCTTAGGCACAGGGTGCACAATTCTAAACCAAGTTCAAAACTAAGTATGCAGGTATACTGCCATCTCTCTGCGTTGAGACAAGGGCCAGCTACTCCTTTTCCCTTTCCCTCTCCCCCCCCCACCACGCACACGTTCTGAAGATTGAGAAAAAGGGGGCGCTAAAGTAAAGGACTCCCCTGTTACCTGAAAGAGAAGCACAAACAATGTGATGGATCGTTGCCATTAGTCTTTAAAAGAGGAGTCATTTCCCCTCTTCAGTCAAAGCTGGTCTCCATGGGAAGAGCAAATAGACTAAAAATAACTGGATGGCATGACATTTTAACAATTTCTGAGCTCATCGTCATGGCAATCAAAGAGTTGTGGCCTGTCATTGTGCTAACCAAAGTCTGAAGATTAATGGGAAAGCAACCAGTTTCTACTTCTTGCTTATATGTTCTGATTTTAACCTGGCACACCTGGGAGCAGATTTGCATAGTTAAGGGCAAAGCACAACGAGGTCAGTATGTTTTGTTCTGAATACGAATTGAATTATTTAGAAATCATTATGGTTTTGCACTAAAAATTATGCTTTACTAAAGCCCGAAAAGAACCTGACCTTCCAGGCTTTCATTTTGCCCCTCTTTGTAATGAATGGGGATGGAAATGAATTGGTGTGTGTTTTTTATGACCGGCATCCATACACTCCCTTTCTTGGATGCCACAGCTTAATGTAGTGAAGCTGAAAGCAATGACATCAAGAGGCTAGACTTCATTACAAGCCTGGACTCCTAGCAGAGTCACCCAAGGCAGAATGATAACAGTTGAGGCACCCTCTTCAAGGCAGCTACTGGACAACAGTGGTAGCTGAAACTAACACCGGTGGAGGAGGCAACAGTAGTGACACTGAAGTTAACTGTTAGTACTACACAGAAGGTGGTAAAGATAAAGCC
Source organism: Intellagama lesueurii (assembly GCA_037013535.1). Classification (NCBI taxonomy): domain Eukaryota; kingdom Metazoa; phylum Chordata; class Lepidosauria; order Squamata; family Agamidae; genus Intellagama; species Intellagama lesueurii. The sequence goes on along the minus strand of JBAJHW010000003.1, from coordinate 3,665,903 downwards.
CTGATGAATTTTCCTTACCATGAGAACCCTATGATGAGACAGTCCATCATAATCAAACAAGAGATAGCGCTGGAAGATTAGACTCCCAGGTGAGAAAGCAATCTATCAGCTACTCAGGACAAACACCTCTGTCACTAATGACACAACTACCGTGTTTTCCCGAAAATAAGACAGGGTCTTATATTATTTTTTGCTCCAAAACACACATTAGGGCTTATTTTCAGGGGATGTTTTATTTTTTCATGTACAACAATGTATTTCATTGTACATTTAATTCAAATACAGTCATGTCATCTTCTTCTGGTTGCTGCACAATGGTGGAGGGCAGGGTTTCACTTCCCTGGGGCTTATTTTGGGGGTAGGGTTTATATGACAAGCATCCTTAAAAATCATACTAGGGCTTATTTTCAGGTTAGGTCTTATTTTGTAGATTAAAGCTGGAAGGATGTCTATGGCTGACGTGTGCGATGCTGCACAACACATATAATTGGAACATGGAGCTTGAGAAGTATGTATCAAAGTAAACTGGAAACTGTAAAGCAAGAAATGGGACATATAAACATTACAGTGCTTGGTCTCAGTGAACGAAAGTGGACTGGAATGGGATATTTTCAGTCAGACAAATACAAAGTGTTCTGTTATGGAAACGACAGTGGGGAAATGACTTTTCTATTGTCAGAGCTTTTACTTTAGGGTCTATTCACTGACAATTCCAAACTTAACCACATCCTTTTCTTAAGAATACCTCTTCCTCGCCCTTCAGTCAGCAGCAAGTATTGAATCCATACCTCCCCCCACCCACCCACCCACCCATCTTCACATGTCCCAAACCTTGTCAATTCTTCCTCCCCTAACATGGTTTTGATTCTAGGGTCCTCTCTTCCCAATGCTCTTGGTTCTCCCATAGAACTAAGTGATACTAAGAACAAACAATGCTTCCAGGAAGTCTAAAAAAGGCACAGGGAAAAGCACCATACAGGTTGGAAATATATCATATGGATACTAGGAAAAATACCCATCACATCCATGCAGAACCAGATGCTTATAAAGTTCTCTCGACAAATGCCCAATCTAGAAGAGCCCTGAGTGGGGCTCCAACTTCTAAAATTGTTTGTACCTGTACAGCATCTTCCAACGTCTTTTGCAGACTTTACTGTGCTTGCTTTCACAACAGCTTTGTGAGTGAAGCCTCTCATGTTTCCATTTCTGAGAGAAAGAACTGAAGCTGAGTGAAAGAGAGGTGCCCAATGGGATGAAGTCAAATGCTACATTCAACTGCTGCCAAAAAGGATGCCAGCCCCCCCCCCCCATAACCTATTAGAGACCATGTCTATCACTGTAATAGCACTTTCAGAAATTTCACACCCTGCCATCCGATAACAGGGTAGTTGAGAACAAGGAAAGGGGGTCAACAAACAGTAGGTTCGTATCACAATGCAATTAATATATCTCTACTTTACAGGATGGGCAGACAATAAGATGTGAGGCTATCATTTCCATTTCACTTTTATCTAAATCTATTCTGCAGTCTCCAGATTCTGATGCTTCTGCTCACCCATGGATAGTTCCTATCCTAGATTTCTCAGTGCCATTCCAAACCATTCAAAAGTCACACCTTCTTCTGATTCACACTTCATTTTAAGCAGAGTGTGATCAAAGTGCAGCTCTCCAGATGTGTGTTAGACTACAGTTCCCAGGGCTTTCCACCACTGTCTATGCTGGCTATGACTGATGGGAAGTGCAGTCAAACAGCATCTGGAGAGCCACACTTTGCCCAGCCTGTTTTAAGAGGCAACCCAGTGATTAAGAAAACATACCATCAAAATACTAAACTGACTGATTTTTACTATGTTATTCCGATTACAAAATCTGCTGGTAAAATCTAAGTGGGTCTGTGTCATTTCCTTCCAAGAACCATCATCCTACTGAGAAACAAGCACTCACTATCACTTCTCCCAAAAGAGCGAAGAATGGTTCTTACCTGCAGGAAGATAGCTAGGGGCTGAAACGAAAGCAGCTTTGAGTCAAAGGATCAGAGGCAGATAAAAAGAATCACCCGAGTGCCACACATGTGGCTCTTTCTTCCCCTTAAGCTGTTAACATGAGTCTTCCCGCCATCACCTCCCACGGATGGTGATTACCATTTACTTTACCTCCTGGGGACACCAATGAAAAAGGCAGCTAAATCCCTCTCCCTGGAGAAGCACGCTCATTCCTACAACATGTTAGGCATTTAATAAAGGAAAAGCAGAAACATAATCCTCGGGAGGAGGCGGAAGGCAATATATCAAATGGAAGCCTGTGACTGCCAAGCTATAATAACTGCATCAAAGGGGAGAAGACAAGCACAGGTTAAGGAAATGTTTACTCTCAGTTTGACTAGATTCATCTCAAGTGCCACATAATCTTTTATAGGATCCTAAATAATCTTAATTTCTAGAAGAAGGGGGAAAGAAGTGGTACCCTACGTAAGATTTTCAATTTTTGATCAAACCAGCGGGCTTTGTAATAGATCAGTTCCACTACCTCTTAAAATAAGGATTTTCTGTCGTGCAAAAATCTGACCACTATTACTATATCCTGCCTTTGTAGCCCCATTAAAAAATTGATCCCAACCGCAGGAGGTCACAGGCTCACCTAGCACTATCCCACTCTCCTCACTAGCACAGAATTCTCCCTTCTTCTTACAAAACGCAAAAGACAGCACAAGTAAGAACATTTCCAGTGAGACTGCATCATGTCCTCTGGGCTCTTGACGCTGCCACAAGAATCCAGTTGGTGTGGTGCAGCGATTACAGTCAAATGAGTTTTCAATGAAGACTTGAGAGAATTGAGTTGAATTCCTCACTTAGCCATGAAGCTGATAGGATGACCTTGGGTTAGTCACATTCTCTTAGCCCGATCAACCTCACAAATGGGTTGTGCCAACAAAGTGGTGCAGAGGAGAGCCCTACCTGCCAGCTTGAGCTCACTAGAGCCAGGATATAGAATTGGGCCAGGAAATCAATCAATAAAGCATCTCAGCAGAAACTTGGGGACTTCATTTCCAAAAAAAGCCATCTGCCTAGAAGGTTGCTGGAGCACAGCCGGGGGGGTTTAATGAAGGCCCAGCTACAAGGCTTCCCCAGCAGCCGAGCCATTTGGTGGGAGGCTCATGATGGGGAGAGCTGACAAAGGTTTCCACACCACAACATCTCTCTCAACAGGAGCACTGCAGGGACATGCTTTCAAAAATAAAATGTTTTAAGTCTGTTTCAAGTCCTTTTAAAACCCTTCTACCTAAATACAGGGTTACAGGGTTTGTTACTTACCTCTCACTAAGTACTGCAACATACCTTTCATTTATTGTGCTTTCCTGAACATGTGACAACACAAAATGACAGCAAAAGATTTTGAAATATGATCCTAATGAATGCAAAATATCAAAACGCAGTATTTTTGCTGAGGAACTTTACTTCCAGCATCGATTCAGGGGCAGGTGTTAGTGAGCTCTAGAGCTCATTAAGTGTAATTGTTATGGGGACTAATAAATTTAGGGACACATTCTGAAATACACATCTTTAATTTCCAAAACTGATAGTAGGATTGTGTTGAATCTCTAGAAAAACACACTGCTGTAGAAAGCTTCTTTCAAGCAGACACAAAATACAAAGCTGGTGAAAAAAGGCCAAATCACGGGAAGGTCTTTCCGGACTCAAGTATTTGAACAGTGCCAACAAGCTCATTGAGGCAATATTTTCTTCCTGTGGTCCTAGCCAGGGCTCTGGGAACAGATAAATCATCTCTGGCTGCAGACACATTAACATTCCAGGCCAGTACTGTGCGAGATGAAATGAGGACGAAAGCCAGCAAGCGCACAGAGGGAGAATTCCTGTGCCACTGAAAGGAATTAAACCTCCCATGTCCTCCAAAATCTGACGAAAAACAAAGACGCTTTGGCTATGTTAGAGGTACAAATCATTCGTAGTAAGGTGGTCAGCAAGCTATCTGAAAACCCCCTCCTGTCTTTGGAAGGGGGCTCTGGGATTTTGTTTGTTTTAAAGAGTGACAGTGGAGTAAGATTTCCAGAGGTGAAAACAGCCAGGTGCTCATTTCACACTCATGACTTACCAAAAGGTATCTGGCAACTGGGTTGCACTGAACGAGAGGATAAGAAGATTTCCTAATTTCACAAGTAGAATACATACTATCTAGGTATCTCATGCTTCATTCCATTCTTTCACGCTGCTTCTTCTTTCATTCTGCCTTCCACCAAATGCTCTCGTTTGCTGTCCCCTCCCTCTCATGCACCAGCACTTTACTATTGTTTATTTTCTTCAAGTTTCTTGCTCTCTTCCTCAATCTAAAACTTCCTTCCTCTCTCCTGATATCATTAGTAAATAAATGACACATATTTCACTTAAAAATGTCAAGGTGTCTCACAATTACTTTTTAAAAGATAAAACAATGGATTATCAAAATAGGCAACAATAAACAATCTTGACAAAAACTAAGACAGAAAAGTAGCAGTAGCAGCTCATCCAAAACTAGTATTTCATTAATAAAAGACAATTTGTTGCCACGACTTACAGTAATTGCTCCAATGCAAGTCTAATTGGCAACAGGAGTCTGGCCATTTGGTAATAATTGATGTTGGAGCAATACCACTTCAGCCTGGAAGTGAAAGTTCTCATAATAGAATGCTCCTCCATAAAGAATAAATAAATATATTCCTGCAAACAAAAACTTAGTATCTCAGAGGAAGGCTCCAGTAAAAATGTTTTCCTCCTGTTTATAAGCTTTGTGGGATGGAGATTGTATTTTCTGTATGAAACACACTCAATCACACAAACTGCCATCAGCATTCTGAAGCAGTACAACCCAAATACAGAATTATTTCATTTCTTATTTTAAAGATATATATGCCGCTTTACTGCCGACAAAGGTCCGTATAGTCAAAGCTATGGTTTTTCCAGTAGTGATGTATGGAAGTAAGAGCTGGACCATAAAGAAGGCTGACCGCCGAAGAATTGAGGCTTTTGAATTGTGGTGCTGGAGGAGACTCTTGAGAGTCCCCTGGACTGCAAGGAGATCAAACCTGTCCATTCTGAAGGAAATCAACCCTGAGTGCTCACTGGAAGGACAGATCCTGAAGCTGAGGCTCCAATACTTTGGCCATCTCATGAGAAAAGAAGACTCCCTGGAAAAGACCCTGATGTTGGGAAAGTGTGAAGGCAAGAGGAGAAGGGGACGACAGAGGACGAGATGGTTGGACAGTGTCATCGAAGCTACCAACATGAATTTGACCCAACTCCGGGAGGCAGTGGAAGACAGGAGGGCCTGGAGTGCTCTGGTCCATGGGGTCACGAAGAGTCGGACATGACTTAACGACTAAACAACAACAACATGCCACTTTACAGCTGTGTTTCCAAACTGGTTTCCATAGTATGCAACATGATAAAAATATAATATTTTTTTAAGAAAAATCACAAATGCAAAAGATTTAGTACTAAAAAATATGTAACACTGCAGCTGTAAGCAGGAACTGCTTGTCTTTAAAGTTCTGGGAGAGTATGAACAAGTTGGCTTGGTGCCCCCAAAATAAAGAATGTGGTGCTACATATAGCAGCGTGGCCTCGCTAGACAGCTCATTAGGTGCAGAACCAGATCTCCAGAATTCAATTTCCCAGTATCCCTTCCAGGCCTGTATAGCCTTGGTTCCAGAGTGCCCCAACAATTAGTTGGAATCAATTTGATGACACAAAGAAGGAGAAGAGAGAGAGAGAGAGAGAGAATGAATTCTGGGGAAGGAATTCCACAATCAGGGCATGATGTCCAAAAAGGTTCTCTTTCTGGTGACCATCAGGAAATGACTCTCCAAATATCACCATTAGACACATGAAGGCTGATATGGCAGATATCTGGGTTTTGAAGGTAAGCTTGAGCACTTTGATTGAATACAGAAATGAGCTCGGAACAAGCGAGCTTCTTTTCAGTCAGTGGGGTTCCCAATCTTGGGTCACCCAAATATTCTTCGACAAAAACTCCCAGAAGCCTTCACCACAAGCTGTGCTGGCCAGGATTTCTGGAACCTAAGAACACCTGAGGACCTAAGGTTGGAGACTGCTGCTTTAAGGTGTCTTAACTAACAATCCATTATTACTTATTACATTACTGAACTCCTTACAGTAATTGACCGTGTCAGCCAACGTAGTCCTGAGAACCAGAGTGCAACCACTGAAAGCAAGTAGATAGCAAAAACTGGGCAGGTGATCATCTGTAGCTCTACAGGTGAAAAGAAATTGAATTGTCTAGCACTGATTTATGCCACCTTCCAGACAAAAAATAAACAAGGATCTGTCCCTTACGCTCACTCTTTCTTTCTTTCTTTCTTTCTTTCTCTCTCTCTCTCACACGCACACATATACACAACGAGTACTTGACCTGCTTTTGTTTTTACCTATGAAACCTCTGAGCAGTGTGATGTTCATTTCGAGTTCATTTATCATCGAAAGGGAGGGGGAAGGAACACAACGCCCTTGCCCTTGTAATGTTCTCAAACAACTTTCTCTAAGGCACCATTTTCCAAGGTTGGGAAAAACATTCCCATTTGCCAAAGAGAATCAAGGTTAGTGAGGGCGAGATGCTCCATGGCTGCTGCCATCCCATGAATTGTACAATCTGTCCTTAAGCATCTCAGGGTTGTTGTTTTTCCTTTTAGAAGAAAGATCATGTTCTTTCACTCTCTTCTAAGGATTCTTGTTTGCAAGAGATCCTGAATCAGCCACCTGAGAGCAATCAGGCAGGGGTTCACGATGGACACAAACATCAAGCTCTCAAGAGAAAGTAGGAAGTAACTATGGTCAACAAACGAGTCACATGCCTCTGAAACAGCAACTGGGTAGTGCAAATCATACGATAAGGCTCGAACCCAATTAAAGCCTTTGACAGTGCTGTTCTTTAGTCTCAGAAGTATGAACATTTAATTGCCAATCAAACTTATCAACCTACAAGCTTGCTGCTTGGATTCGGTTCTCTCCAGACCTGACAAGAGCAGGGATTGCTCAGATGCATCACACAAAGACTGATCACTCTTTTTTCCAACATGAAGACATCCAACAGGAAGGAGTGGACACCCCTAGAGCACATCAACACCATCACCACAGAGGGCCAGAGGGTGGCATTCGGCTACCAGGTCAGCAGGAGATCAGGTAACATGGATATTTCTTCTCCCTGTGGCCTTTGTCTCTCTCTCTCTCTCTCTTTTGTAGAGCATCTAACAAAGCTGAAAGGATAAAGCTCCTCATCCGGTATCCATGGACTCTGATTGGGATTGCAAGTCTATCTCCATAAAAACCTCTCGTCAGGTCTTCACCTGGTCCTACTGCTGAAAAAGCTACTGTTTTATTCCTAGAGGCCACTTTGAGTTACCCTATTCCAGAATGCTATTTCTGAGGAATTCTGGAGATCTGGTAAAGGAGAAAACTTATGCCATACTGAGGACTATGAAACTCCATAATCTAACTGATCAAATTGATCATGGGTCTGGCCCAGCATGAAGGTTCTTATGATGAATGGCAGGTGCCACGTGAAAAAAAACAACAGCAGATATTTCCCATCTGAGTAAATGCATGTCGGGAGGGGGGGGGGGGTTGTTATGAAATATAGAGCCATCTCTAGGCAACAAGACTTGTTTTGTTCTCTTTTGCAATTCAGATTTAGCTCACTCCACACAAAAAGAGGGAGAAGTGGGAGGGAGAAGTGAAGAGCTTTTTTGATATATTTTCTGTCTCACTTTTCTCCTCCATCCTCAAGTTTTCTGTTTCAGGGCTTTTAAAGTAAAAACCACTTGTAGGACAGTTCTTTACTTCCTGAGCAGCCAAGACAAACATCTAAGGACTGCAGCCATTCAACTGATTCATCAGTGCTCTCTGCATGGGCTCTCAAGGCAGCGACATCTTAAGTTTTCCTGCCTTTCGTGCATTCAGTTACATTCCTAGGGACCTTGTTAAGCATTTCCACATTTGAATTTGCCTTCCATTTCCTTTTTCAAGAGCTTCCATCTCTCCCTGGGATCTCCAGCAGGGCAAAGAAAGGTCATACGAGTGCCTTATTAGCCAGTGTGCACATTCACTTGGTCCGTGAATTCTATACAATTTTGTTCAAAGCACTCTTCAACAGAGAATTTCTACAACTCTCTGTTTCCAGCAGGATGGCTCTACCATTCATCCTCAAACCTCTTACTTTACCTTTCTCTGGTGGAAACAAAAGATAGCCTGTTTCCCCGAAAATAAGACCTAACCTGAAAATAAGCCCTAGTATGATTTTTCAGGATGCTCGTCATATAAGCCCTACCCCAAAAATAAGCTCTAGTTAAGTGAAACCCCACCCTCCACCCTTGTGCAGCATTGTGCAGCAACCAGAAGATAACATGACTGTATTTGAATAAATGTAGACTGTTGTACATGGAAATAAATAAAACATCCCCTGAAAATAAGCCCTACTGCGTTTTTTGGAGCAAAAATTAATATAAGACCCTGTCTTATTTTCGGGGAAACATGGTACTTCAAGTGGATAGCAGCCATGGAATGGCAAGAAAATAATAAACGTACATCTGTAAATAACTGAAATAACCAGATGGAATCTTCAAAGCATCTGTTCTAAATGCACCTTGTTATTTTGACTCTCTTCAATCTTGCTTTATCTTCTTTGGTGTTACACTCAGTTGCCAAGCAGCTGCAGACCGATATTCACTCTAGACATTTGGCCCACACTTGTCCAATACAAAGAGATACTGGGTTGAATCCAGATTAAATTAACTAAGTCCCACTGAAATAAATGTGGCTTAAGCCATGACCAATGTGTCTCCTGTATTGCAATGGTATTCAAGTTCTCTTCTTGCTTACTATCTATATTTCCTGCAATTTTCATGTTGGCTGAGACTGATTTCTTAAATTTACAGTCCATGCCCATAATCCCATTCTCAGTTCTGACACCACATCTAGCCCAGGATTACACATGCCTTGGACTCAGAACCCAAGGCAAGTTTTGACTTCCCAGTCAGGCAAACCAAATTACAGAGAATCATGAAGTTGGAAGGGGCCTATAAGGCCACTGAGTCCAATCCCCTGCTCAAGACAGGAATGCAAATCGAAGGATATCTGCCAGGTGGTCATATAAATTTCTCTTGAATGCCTCCAGTGTTGGAGCACTCACCACCTCTCAAAGTAATTGGTTCCATTACCGTACTACTCTAACAGTTACGAAGTTTTTCCTGATATTCAAAAAAAATCTGGTTTCCTGTAATTCGAGCCTATTGTTGCGTGTCCTTCAACCTGGGATAATTGAGAACAGATCTTGCCCCTCCTCTATATGGCAGCCTTCCAAGTATTTGAAAAGTGCTATCATATCTCCCCTCAGTCTTCTTTTCTCAAGGCTAAACTTGCCCTATTCTTCTACATTTGGTCTTCAGAATTGTGCATCTGGCCTTTTGTCCATGAAGTGTTCCTGTCTCAAAGTGTGGCTGCTGCTGAAAGGTCTGTCCGTTCAGACAATACCTTAAACTATGGTACTAAATACCATTGTCCATAACTTTTTCAAAATAAAGCTCTAGTTTGACACTGCCATCACCCTCCACTAGCACCATGAGACTAGAGTGCATCAATGCCATTTCAATATGGGGTACGATACAGCAGCTCCAATTAGTAACATTTTCATCTAAACCAGATTCTCAAGTTCTTCACTCAATATGTTCTTCTCCTTCTTGCATCCTTTTTTTATCAACTTTACCTTGAATAATCAGCTCTCATTAGGAAATTTAAAACTCATTTCTCATTGTGTAATTTAAAACTATTCTAGCATTCTTCATTTTATATGTTTTATGATTTCTTGATCTTTATTCATTTGCTGTGAGACTTCTTCATTGGTCACTCTTGCAGTACAAGAAGTTTTCAGCATTCTGAAATAAATCCATTCTACAAATGCTTCCATCTGCCTTTACTGCTGCTTGTGTCTGTGATTCTAAGACATACAATAGAATCAACAATACTTAGCACTATATAATGCATTTTCAAAAAGTCAAATTTAAGTTTTTGTTGTGTACTATATTTTGTTGAATTATTTTACTCTGTTCCAGGCTGGCTCTAATAATTGATTCCACCAAATTCTGAATTACTTATATTTGTCAACATGTTTCATATTTTTATTTTGGCTCTTGAACTGCATTTCCTGGGCTCCTTGCTTTTAAATGATTACCCTTACCTTGGCTTTCTTACCATTCATTTTATGGTGGCCATTACCTAATTTACTGAATAACCTCTGCAGAACAGCTAAACTGTCATCTAGCTTGCCAGCCAGTCATGAAATGCAGATTATCACTTCACACAACAAATCACAAAATTGTTGTCATTGATCACATCTTCAATATTTTTGACCATGCAAAGGGATTTATAGCTCTCTCAGAACATGGATTAGGGTGAGAGATGATGAGTTACTCAAGACAGCTTCATGGATCAGCAAAGATCTCAAACTGGGGTTTTTAAATCTAAAACCTCTGGATAGTAGCTTATTTACCCCATACCTGCACAGTCTTTGCAGCAGTCAAAACACAACCGGTGGGGGTTTTCAATTTCTTTTCATAGTGTCTGAGACACTCAACCAGAAAAGCTCAAGTCTGACTCAACATTATACACATAGCTCTTACAAACACTTCAGGAAGTGCTGGTACCATTAAATGCCCTGCTGAGGTCAATTCTGTACCACTGGTGGTAACTGAACAGTCTAACCCCAGACATATTCTCTCTGTTGACTCTTCCTGGGAGAGAAAAAATTTACCCATACTCCAGATCTAATGTTGGCATTTACAAATTTGAAAATCTTATTCTATGTAGGTCTGCTGCCTTAAACTTTAATGGTAGTTACCAAAACAACAACAACAACAACACCTGACCTACCATGTAAGTATAAACTATTTTTTTGCAGATCCACTGAATGTAAATGTCCTTTCTTAGTCAGAAGTTTTATAATGACAGAAACCAAAAAGAAATATGCCTGACAAGTAATTGTCAAAGAATAAAGCTCTAATAACAAGGCAGCATTAAAAAAAATTGAATACTTACTTACTTAATACTACCAATGACATCTAAAGCAAGTGAAATCAATCCCCACATGCAAGTCCACACACACTAACTCTCAAAACATAAACAGGCAGGAAAGATGATGGCTCCTCAGTACGTATTACTAGAAAAATCCCAGATGCCTGAACTCATAGATATTTAATGCTGACTCTTCTTATTTTGAAATATTTATTCAAGCCTCTGTATGTCTGGTGCATAGAAATGTCATGCTGGCGCCTACTTGAACTCTGGAATTGTTTTTGAAATCCTTATCAGTATGAGTTTTCTATAGATTAAGGATACATTTTGTCAAGGATGGGGAGAATGCGCATTTTTCGCTTCACACAGCTACCTTATTTCCTCTGACTTTCAAAATTGTATAATTACTATTACCACTCAGTGGCAAACAGGAATAAATCAAATTGTGCCTTCGACAAGAAGAGCTAAATTACATTACAAGATACCTGGGGGAGCACCTCTGAGTTTATTACAGTGAAGTTAAATCTACTGCCCTCCACAAATCTTTGGCAATAAAATTAGGTAAAAAGATTGGTTCATACGCCGTAGAAATATTACTGATTTGAGGACTGGGAGTTGGGTGAGGTGGGGGCAGGAATAAAAGCAATGCAGCCCATACTCAAACCTGTGTTTCAATCGCATCCAGATCAACAGAGTAAAAGGAGCTCAACATGAACAAAAAAGCATGAATGTTTTTCAAAACCTAGTATGAATACATATGCATAGACACATGCAAAGATCTGGTTTTGTATTCCACAATTACTCATAATACCTTTTGCAGGTACATTCCTCCAACCAAAAAAATTCATAAAGGATCCTACATCAAAAGAAAGGAAGCCAAATTTTTAAAAAAAGATGAAACCAAATATAAATGCATCTAAAAACCATTTCCTTCTAAAGGAGTCTCCTATGACCTTTCCCTGCCTTCAGAAGGGAAAGGAAGAACTCATTACAGAGTGTCTGCCCAGTGTCTACACACCCTCTTTCCAACACATTTCATGATTAACTCATACCAGGATTACAAATGTGAAAACCTGAGACAAACATATCTAACACTGATTTATGAAACACTTGGGGCTCTCTAAGAGGACACATGGAAGGCAAATATCTTATCACAAATCACAAAAATAAGCAAATCTCATCATTTCACCCACTACAATAATTGACTACACAGAACAGAAAAATACACAAAACATTCAACTAACACAGAACGTTAAGAAATCAACATAGGCACCTCCTGTCATGCATCGAATCACACAACTGGTATACAGTAACAAGTAACTACACGGGCTTCTTATCTGAGATTTACTCTGATAGAATCACATCACTGGGTGTCACTAATAATACTCTGGCCATTTCTTCTTCTATTCCCAACACTCTCAATAAAAAAAATTATTCCATCAGCTTCTTTCTTTCAGATATCTCCAGGGCCTCTATTGCTCTGGAATTTAAGAAATAGACAGGTTACTTACCTGTAACCATGGTTCTTCAAGTGGACCTCTGTGAATTCACACAATAGGTTTAACAGCGCCTGCGCTGGTTCTCTCGGAATATTCTAGAGCTTTTTTGAAAAAAGTAACAAAGTTAGAGTTGCCCCTATCGCGCATGCTCCGCCCGCCTCAGCCCTCAGTTCCATTTATCCGCCACAAGAGCTTGAGCTCATTCTAGACATAACCAGTCCAGATATAATCAGTGACGGACAGTGGGGAGGCCGGGCGGGATGTGTGAATTCACAGAGGTCCACTTGAAGAACCATGGTTACAGGTAAGTAACCTGTCTTTCTTCATCGTGGCCTCTGTGAATGCACACAATAGGGTGACTAGCAAGCTCACTTACCGGAAGGTGGGCCGTCACTGAAGGATGGATGTCAGTACCGCTCTCCCAAAGCTCGTCTCTTTTTTAGCCCTGAGGTCCAATCTGTAATGTGTTACAAAGGTTGATATATTGGACCAGGTAGCTGCTCTACAGATGTCTGGCACGTCGACACCGCGCAGCAGGGCCGTAGATGTTGCAACAGCTCTAGTGGAGTGTGCTTTGAGACCAGCAGGAGGAACTTTGCCTTGCAGTTCATAGGCAAGGGAGATGGTTGAAACAAGCCATCTGGAGAGGGTAGACGAGGAAGCTGAAGAGCCCTTATGCTGTCCAGAAAAACACAGGAACAGTTTCTGAGTCGTACGAAATTCTTTGGTACGTGACACATAATATGCCAGGGCTCTTTTGACATCCAATGAATGGAGCATGCGCTCAATGTCCGATGTAGGATCTGGGAACAATGTAGGTAATATGAGGGGTTGACTCAGGTGAAAGTCAGATACAACTTTAGGTAGGAAAGAAATGTCCGGGTATAAGGTGACCTTGTCTTTGAAAAATTGGAGATAAGGAGGATCAGATCGCAGGGCAGCCAATTCGCTTGCTCTTCTGGCAGATGTGATGGCAACTAAGAATAACGTCTTGAATGACAGTAGACGGATGTCACAAGATGCCATAGGTTCAAAAGGGTGACGCGTAAGTGCATGGAGAACCATTTGCAGAGACCACTGCGGTATCGGAGGTTTTGTAGGTGGTCTAATGTTGGAGAGACCCTTTAGAAAGGATTTGAGGGTAGGATGGGAGAAGAATCTTGCAGAGTCTGAATCACGAGGTTGAAAGGATACGATTGCGGAAATGTAAACTTTGAGGGTGGATAGTGTCAAACCAGAGTCAAACAGGTAACGAAGGTATCGAAGCAAGGTGGATAATGATACAGGGCAAGCTTGCAAATGATTTGACGTGGTAAATTTGAGAAAATTCCTCCATTTATATTTATACAGGAGATTGGTCGATGGTTTTCTTGACTTGTCTAAGACCTCTTTGATAGATGGGTGATCATCCAGGCTGTCAAGTGTAGTGACTCGAGGTCTGGATGTAGAACTTGGCCTGAGTCCTGCGTCAAAAGGTGAGGGATGTTCGGTAGCCTCATCACGTCCACCGCCATGATTCGGAGGATTGAAAACCAAGGCTGACGAGGCCACCACGGTGCAATGAAAATCGCACTGGACCTCAGTTGTCGAGCCCTGACTAGTGTCCTCTGGATGAGTGGTAACGGTGGAAATAGGTAAAGGAGACCTTGGTCCCATGGGATCATGAAGGCATCTCCTAGAGAGTGTATGCCCTTCCCCGCACGGGAGGCGTACCTCATGCATTTCTTGTTGACTTCGGAGGCGAACATATCTATGACAGGAGTGCCCCATCTGCTGCATAGAAGGTGGAAGATCTCCTCATCCAGCTCCCATTCGTGGGTCTGAGTTGCAAGGCGGCTCAAATTGTCCGCAATTTGGTTGTCTGTGGTGGAGATATGAAGTGCCACCGGGAACACGTGCTGTTGGTAACACCATTCCCACAGGTATATCGAGAGAAAGAGCAGGGACAGTGATCGTGTCCCTCCCTGTTTGTTGATATAGTACATGGTCGTGGTATTGTCCGTTGTAACTTGTACACCACGACCCTGTACTAGAGGAAGGAATGCCTTGAATGCCTTTATGACGGCAAGCATCTCCAGATGGTTGATGTGGAGGAGTCTTTCCCGTCTGGACCACAGTGCATGGATGCGATGGGCCGCACAGTGTGCTCCCCAACCCGTGGGACTCGCGTCTGTAGTTACCTGAACAGTTAACTGTAACGGGCAGAAAGGGCGACCGATCAGGAGATTTGGTAAAAAGGTCCACCACCTTAGTTGTTGTACCAACTCCATTGTGACCGGCAATCGCTTCCGGGGAGCATCTAGCATGGGGTCGAATAGGGTCAAGAACCACGCCTGGAGAGACCGCATTTTCAGGCGGGCATGAGTTAATGCCGGCGTTGTAGAGGCCATCAGACCCAGCAGATGTTGTGCATGCTTTGCCGATACAGTTTGACGTGGTCGAAATTTGCAAACAGCCTTTTTGATTTTCTTTATATGATCTGGTGGTAGAAAAATTCGTGCCTGGAGAGAGTCTAGTCTTCCTCCTATGTAGTCGACCACCTGTGATGGTAGAAGGTGGGATTTTTTGTGGTTGACAGATAACCCGAGGTTGTTCAGTGTGTGGAGAACTAACCGGGTGTCTTGCAGAGCCCTTCGCCTGGACGGGGATACCACCAGCCAATCGTCGATGTAAGGGAATATCTGTATGCCCTGGAGACGAAGGTAGGCTGCTACTGGGGCCATGCACTTTGTGAATGTTCTTGGAGCTGTTGACAGACCGAACGGCAGAGCACGGTATTGATAGATGGTGTTCTGGAATATGAACCTGAGGTATTTCCTGTGATGAGGGTGAATGGTCACATGAAAATAAGCGTCTTTGAGGTCTATGACGACAAACCAGTCCTTTTTCCTTAACAGGTGCAGAATGGACTCTAGCGTGACCATCCGGAATCGACGAGGATGAAGGTATGTGTTTAGTTCCCTTAGGTCCAGAATAGGTCTTATGCCTCCGTCTTTCTTTGGCACTGCAAAGTATCGGGAGTAGAATCCGTTTGCCACGTCCCGCATTGGTATTATTTGAATGGCATGTTTTTGTAGCAAGGTGAGAATCTCTTCTTCTAGAACAGGATCGAAGGATGTAAACTTGGCCTGTCCTAGAGGAGGAAATTCTGTAAATTCCAGTCGGTAGCCGAATTGAATAATGTTTAAGACCCAAGAGTCTTGCGTAATGTCCATCCAGTTGTGCAGATATGGTGCGAGCCGAGTGATGGGGTCGTGATCTTGTAGTGCTGAGTCAAAGGTACTGTTTAGACTTTTTCTGAGGTGGTTTGTAGGGTTGACGGCGTTGAGAGGTAGACTGTGGACGAAAGGTAGAAGTGGAGGATGAGGCTTGAAAGGACCTGGCCTGGTTCTGGTTCTTGTACGGGCGGTAAGGTTGGGAAGCCGGTTGTTGGTATTGGTGTGAGTATTGTTTACGCCACTGATATTTGTTTCTGGGTTGCTGCTGCATGGTGTATGATTTTGCTGTCTTCTTTATTTTATGCAGGTTTTCAAGGTTGTCATCAGTTTTTTCATTAAACAAACCTTTGGCGTCAAAGGGCAGATCTTCGATACGGGTCTTAACATCATCTATGATGCCCGAAAATCTGAGCCATGCATGTCTTCGTAGTGTAACGGCCGACATAAGTGTCTTGGCAGCAGCATCCGCTGAATGACGTGCCGCTAGGCGTTGATGCTTAGACACAGTTTGGGCTTCTGCATAGGTGTTTAACAGTCCCTGTCTGGTGTCATCAGGAGCTGCTTGGAGAGTGGGGAGTACTCTCGCCCAAAGTTGTCTTTGGTACGCTCCCATCGCAGTCTGATAATTTGCGACACGGAGCAAAAAGGTTGTAAGGGAGTAGATTTTCCTTCCCAGTACATCAAGTTTACGTCCCTCTCTGTTGGTGGGTGTGATGTGTGATTTCGCAGCAGATCTAGAAGAACTGGATTCCACAATAAGGGAATTTGGGATGGGATGTTTTAATAAGAAGGTCGTGTCTTCACCATGTATGCGATACAAATTTTCAGTCCTGCGGGATACAGGAGCTGAGGTGGATGGTTTGGCCCAGCACTCTTTGATAAGGTCCATTATTGCTGAGATGAACCCCAAGCTGAGTGGGGCAGTTCTCTCTTGATTGATATCCCCAAAGATAAGATCATCCGATGGTGGGGGCGGTTCGATGGTCTGCATCTTTAGAGTTTTTGCCATTCTTGTGATCATTTGGACGTAGGAGGAAAAATCTTCTGAAGGGGAAGATGGGTGAGGGTCTCCAGCGTCCGATTCTAGCGGGTCTCCTCGTATAGGTGTTCCTTCAGACGCTTCAGATGGTACCTCACGGCCTTGGCAGGAGTCATCCGAGGAGATGAGGTCATCCTCCTCAGTATCAGAAAGTAGGTGTCTATCTCTCCTACGCTTCCTGCTGTCAGATTCAGAAGTTTGAGGCATCGACGTCAAGTGAGTCTTTGCAGGCTTCGACGTCGAGTGCGCCTTCGAGGATGTTTCTTTGCCTTTCCGGGAGGGTTTAGGGCTTCGGGCGGCATCGACGTTGACATGCTTTCGGCGTCGACGTCGAGGAGGAGATGAGGAAGAGGAAGAAGACGACGAGGCATACACATATCTGACCTTTCTCTTCCTTCTGTAGTTGTCCTCACTCGACGTAGAGTCGGAGTCGGAGTCGTATCGACGACGTCGATGGTGAGATCTCCCACGACGGACGTCGATATAGTCTCGATCATCGTATTTGGACTTTTGTCGACGTCGAGCAGATCGAGGTATAACCACTATCTCTCGTCGAGATTTTCGATGCCGATCAGGCGAGAGATGCTTGGTTTTAGCAGCCTTCTTACGGGGTGGGGAAGGCTCTTTCGATGAAAAGGAAACCGGCGTCGAGGGTGCCGGAGATGCCCGCCCGGTGGAAACAGGGCTTAAAGGGGCAGTAGCCGGGCTAGTAATAGTGTGAACTAGCTGGCTCGGCGTCGGAGATCGACCGCTCTGCACAAGGGCGGTAGACTGCCTCGGTGGAAGTGAGGTAGGAGCCTCCGACAGGGACTCCCTATCCCTAGACGAGTCTTCCAGGATTGGTGAAGGCAACGACGTCGATATCGGTGAGAGACGCTTTCTCAATTCTTTAGACTTATCCCTTTTATCCTTTTTTGTCTGTTTTCCAGGGTCCTTCGAAGAGGAGGTCGAGCCGGATTTCGGCACCGTGGTAAGTCGTTTTGTCGAAGAAACCTTTTTTGTTGGCTTTTCGACGACCTTCGATGCAGTTGCGTGCGATGGAGAGGCAACATGAGTTTCCGAACGAGGGGTAGCCGACGCAGTGGAAGTTGTTTCCATGTCGGACGGTTTGGACGACGACAAAGTCTTGTCCCAAAGGTATATCTTCAGTCGCTGTTCCCGCGCCTTGAGGGCGGCCTTAGTAAACTGTTTACAATGTCTGCAGGATTGGGGTTGATGAGCTTCCCCCAAGCAAAATAGGGAAGAGTCGTGCCCGTCAGAGAATGGTAGCTTGCGGGAACACGACTTACACCTACTAAATGGTCCTGAGCGGGACATAAAGCAGGGAAGGACGGGGGAAAATCACCAATGATCAGATGAAATAGGAGATTTCCGGAGATAATTAGATTCGGAAACGGATAACAAGGTTTCCCGCAGCGGCAATCAACAAGCGCAAAGTGGCGGGGAAAAACGAATCCACAATCAAAAGAGAATAGTCAGACAGTCCGTGGTCAGGGGCAACAGAGGGAGTTCAGAAACGAAGAAAAACAGTCCAATTTCAAAGCCAAATATCCGTCAGATAGTAAATAGAAGTAATAAGAAAATGAGCTCTATACCGAGAGGTTCCAAACGCGACGGCGGTAAAATGGAACTGAGGGCTGAGGCGGGCGGAGCATGCGCGATAGGGGCAACTCTAACTTTGTTACTTTTTTCAAAAAAGCTCTAGAATATTCCGAGAGAACCAGCGCAGGCGCTGTTAAACCTATTGTGTGCATTCACAGAGGCCACGATGAAGAACCTTCAAGTAATGCCAGATTTCCAGTTCGGATCATAAGGAACAGGAAAGAACTTGCAGATACAATCAACAGAACTCCCTTAGCGAAGAGACAAGACTCGCTGGTTCGTGAAGAAGGGCTTTCTGGGTGACTTTCTAACTGACGTTCACATGATTGTCATGGCTGCATTTTCAAGGGGAAAGGGGAAAACATGGGCAAGAAAAGACAGCTTGAAAAGTAACCAGAAGAATATGGTTTCTTCTGGAAAACTTTATTCTGAACATGGTGTATGCACCACTTGAGAGCACACACAGCACACACACAGCACACACAGATAGTAGCTTTTATGATTACAGATATAGAGAACAGGCAATTAATTAGAAAATGTCAGGAATTCTTTGCTCCCTCAGTGCCCAACTTACGTAATATCAAGGAATTTTCCCTACGTAATATCAAGGAATTTACTTTTTACTTTCCTAACTGTGCCTGGGACTTGAAAATCAGCTTAAATGTAGATATTTATAGACAGATGGCCACAACATGCGTGGAACGTTGAGATTCTATTCAAACTCCACACCATAATCTTGTCTTCTTTGTTTAGAACAGGGATGGCCAAGGGCCATAGTTTCAGCTTTGCCAGCACAGCAAGTGGGAGGGGCTAAAAGGGAACAGGATGAAGCCAAACAGGCTAATTAATATGTGGCTGTGTATTGTAAATGTTGCCACAATGAGTTTATGTTAACTGAAAAAAGGGATTTTAACTTTTTTTAAAAAAAAATGGTAATTTAATGAAACAAAACCTTTGAGTGACCATTAAAAAAATAATAATTTGGGGGTATGGGAGGCCCAGGAGAGACGACACAATGGCACATAACTTATTAAAAGGGCAGGGTGCAAAAATATTTTGGGGGGGTCATTTTGCACATTGCTCACTCCTGATTTGGAAGGTAGCACATTTTAATACTGTTGAATATTCATCTTCATGCATATTACACAGACAAACGAAGAATCAAGCTCATGGATGACATGAATACATATACTCAGCCTCTCCTGACCTTTATTCCCTTATAGCAGTCTTCAGATTTTCTGCTGGAACAGTCTGTGTCTGTTCCAATATATCATTCTCCTTCTGCATTCTATGTAAGTTTACCTTTCATGCAATTCATATGAGTCATAAGCCATCATTTCATTCTTTCACCACATCTCACTCTCTCTCTTTTTGCTCCTTGAACTGCCCTACTGCTCATCTCTGCATGTCAACTGAAGTTGACCCAAATGCCCATCTTACTAATTTGCTACCAAAAAGGTTTTGCAGACTCTCTTCTGGCTCTTACTGGAGCAGGAACGAAACCGATTTCTAGGGCACTTCAGCACACTTCCTAAGAGCTACATCTACAACTGTGTAATGAATTGGTCCAGGAAAACCAGAATCCTTGGGTCACTTAACTCCTTGGACTTGAGTAACAAAAAGATTCAAAAAAGCAACAATCATCTTATGCCAGGGATGTTGGTAAATCTTTGTGACCAACCCCCACCTCTGAGTGTGAGTCGTGGGGCTCGAGTCCCAAATCCCAAACCCCAAGTCCAAGTCTCCAAGTCCTCATTCCTGCCCACCCCCCAAGGATTGGGACTCGGGACTCAGACTGCACATGTACCAGCCAGCTGATAGGCCAAAATATGTGCAGAGATAGTGGGCTGACGTCCATTCCTGGAACCCATAGGGACTCAACAACGCTATCTGGACAAATGGGTCCATGTCGCAAATCAAGTCCTGAGTCCCACCAGAAACCCCCCAGTCGAGTTGCTGGTGCGACCTGAGTTGGACTCACAGGCAAGTCACGAGTCGCAAATCCCCCTCCCTGTCTTGTTAAGTGCCATGCTGCTGACAAGGAAGAATAAAAAATGTGTCACATATTCCAAATAGCATTGTTAATTATCAATAAATTTAGAAAAGAAAAGTAAATGGAAATAGGAATCACAACGTGCAATAATTAAGGAGAAACTCTATATGTCTCTTATGAAAACTGCTCTAAAGACAAAGTCTTCAAAGAAACGCTTTTAAGCAGCCTTTTCCATGCCCGGACCCCCAAGGGAACTGGACTACAATGCCTATAATCCCCAGTCACCATGGCCAATGTTCAAGGATGATCAGGATTGTACTAGAACAGTAGCATCTGGAGAAGCTTGAGAAAGGGTGATTTATAAGGATGGACATGCAACAAAAATAAATACCATATCTGACACCTGCACATTGGAGCCTTTTCCACACATTTTGGCCACATTCATTTGCTACAATACCAACAAGTTTTCTTGATCAGAATTCACATGTTATGTCCATTGCAAAGTTCACAACTGTAACTTACAAAGAGTTGTTTTTGTTAATGCAGAAGGCAGCTTCCTTCAGCGGATAGAGAGTCTACTAACTTTTCTAATGTGTGCAAACTGAAGATTAGCTTTTGGATCTGGAATACAAAGTCACACCCAGTGTGAAAAACAAGCTGAAATGTTACATGTGATCATGCTTGAACAGAGAAGCCTTATCAAACAAAACCTGCTGCTTTTGAAGAAACTCCGGGGCTTGCAACTAATTTCTGCGATCACCAAAAAATATACCTATAGCAATTCACTTTACAGATGTGTTAAACGTATTATCCAAATTTACCAGCTGACTGGGATGTAGCTTAGTGTTTATTGCATGTTATAGCTGTACTATTTCAGACTGTAGCTGAAGACTCGGATTCAATGGCTGCGTTGAAAAGAACCCATACACAATTAAAACTAGTTGTGAGGAAGAAGCAAAGCTGGACCTGGATTTCCTAAAACTAATAATAGAGTCTTTGCACTTGAAAGCATGTGAAGAGGACTGCTCTGATGTGATACAGACCAGGCACAGGTGTTATCACCTAAGAGAGCTAGGTCTCAAAGCAAAGTTTCACCATATAACTAGTCTTACCTGTATAGGCCATATTTTTAGGGTTTCCATAGGGAGCCCCAGGTTGAACAGGGCTGTAAACAGGATTCATTGTGGAAGACGTGAAAACTCTGAAAGACAAAGGAAAACCAAATGTGGAAAAACAGTTGGTCACATTCAAAAATAGACATTTGAAAAATAACAGCAAATTAGGGGTGGAAAACGGAGTTAGAGTGCGTACAGAAAAGGACTTACCATCTAAATTCTAAAAAATCCTTTAAGAATTTGAATGTGAAACACAATTAAGTGAAAGAAAGCATAATAAGATGGGCAGTCATGCATTTTACAGCAGTGTAGCCTCGAGGTTATGAATGACAGACAGTGCTGAAGTTCTGTTTCATCAAGCAAAAGGCACAGCTGGCTTATCAGCTGAAACTTTTTTTAAAAACTGCTCCTTGCCCTCTGCACATCCAGTAGAGGTGTGAGATCATAGAGTACCCGAAACTACAAGTCCAATCTTTCAAAGGATTATTGATGCCCATCCTATGATTCCCAAAACCCAGCACCAGTGTTTCCATTATATCCAGATTACATTTCAGCTTTTCATGACCCTTCCTGTCCATTCCAGTCCTTCCTGGGTTTCCACTGTCTCCCTAGAAGGAGATGCACAAATAAGTCCAGGTAGTAAAAGCATTCTGGTGGCCCCACAGCTCTAAACTCCAGATTACATCCTATCGGTGGTGGTACAGCCACATCTTAAATATCCCCTACAGCTTGAAAAAGCTACTAAGGGTCATCATAGGTTGGATGCGACTTTACAGCACATCATTCTATCCGTGAATTTTAACAGCCAAGTTCGACAAAAGATCAAGCAAGAAGGAGTCGGTATCCATGTGAAAAATTTCAAACGAAACCTGAAAAGTGGAAGTATAACATACTCTAGACCAGCCATTCTCAACCTTTTTTTTGGCCATGGCCATAAACACAATATGAAAGAAATACAAGCCGAATCAGGATTGTATAAGTAGCATAACAAACCTTATAAGGTGGTGTGTGAAGAATTGTCTCCGGTTTGTTGTTGTTGTTTAGTCGTTAAGTCGTCCCCGACTCTTCGTGACCCCATGGACCAGAGCACGCCAGGCCCTGGTCTGTGGCCCCCTTCAAATGTGCCAGGGTGCCCCAGGAGGCCATATGGCCTCCCCCATGGAGAATGACGGCTCTCCCACTGCCACTGCTGAACTGGAGAAAAGTTAGGTTTGAGTGCTAAGGTACAAAATGCTGAGCAAAAAAGCTCTCGCCAGGTACCAAATTGTAACAGAACCCTCAATCTACTGCATTTCGACAGGATGTTAAACAAAACCACAAGTCCAGAGGCAGGTTCATGGGGAACCCTCCCCCCAGCTTCTCATTTTGGGAACATGGAGGAATTGCCAATCTTTGATGGCTTACTTGTTTTACAGACAGACAGAGTTTGGCTAGATGCCGCTTCATAGCAAAAGCTAGCTTCATATTTATCTCTCTGCTGTCAGACCAACACACTAACTTAAACATTCTCTGTGCCAAGCACACTGACAGCTTCTTCAGTGCTATCTGAACAGCGATGCTCTAGGAAGAGAACCATCTTTTTAAAATATTAATAACCTTCATGCCCATTATCTGACTAATAAAGATTATTAGACAGAACCAAGGTCTTTTTTCTCTTTTTTATTTAGAGAAAACGAAGGAACCTGGGAATCTGTGTCTAGTACTGTCAGTTAAGCTACTATTCAGTTAATCATCTTAATGAAGCACATTCTTTGCTCTGATTAGTGAAGGGAAAAATCAGTCATTAAGCTTTATTAGGCAAGCCATTTGTCACCACAGCTACCTAGACAGTTTTAAACATGGTAGCCATCATGCTTAAACACTTCTAGATTTCTTTTTTAAAGGAGTTTGCTCCATGAAATAATAATTCAAACACACAACAAGATGGACATTGATGAGGATGAGCAATTTGTTCGATCATTAATTCTTCCCTTTTAACCTCCAGATAGCAAACAAGTCAAATGTTAAGCCTAGCAAAATTTAGCTTGACAATTAGTATTTAATTAATCCGCTTTTTGCAGTTTCCAAGTTAACACTGTATTAGCAGCTCCCCAAAGAGAGAAAAGATGAGACTGTAAAAAGCCAAAGTATGAGGGGCTTTTGAGGAGGGGGTGAAGGGAACAATCCAAAATTCCAAAGCAAGGTGAGGTCAATTAACAGAGCTGTTAATTCACTACACTTCTGTTGACACCCTTGAACTCCAAGAGTTCTAGAAGACACTAGGATGGGGAGAATTACACTGGTATAAGTAGCTCAATCAACCTCAGAGAACAAGTGTTAATTCCAAAAAAAATTATATTCAGCATAAAATTGGTTTTAATTCCTCCCAGGATAAACTTTTTTTTACTTGCACCCAAGCTTAAATAACATCATGCTCTCTGATGTTATGTTTGCATTTTCCACTTTGACTGCCATGTTCCTTCCCCAGCTGAAGACTAAAAGTATACAACTCCCTTCTCCCACTTTCCTCTAATTCTTCCCAAAGTTGTCTCTGCAATTTATCTAGATCAAGTACTTCATTAAAAGACAACATTCAGAAACCAAGTTGACATTATTATTATTATTATTATTATTATTATTATTATTATTATTATTTATTAAGTTTACTAAGTTTATTCTTGCTTTAAAAAAAAACAACTCCCCAAACCTTGCCTCCAGAAACCCTACCGGCAAAATCCTGTTGCATAAAGTTACACCACTGTAAACTGGAACTGGCACCTGAAAAAAAAAGAGAGATCTGTCTAGTCTATCACGGTGTTCACACAATGGACAAGCGGAGACAATTCTTTGCTGACATGCAGGTGAGTCCTGAGGCAGTGACTATCATTTTACCACATTGCAAACGAGAGCAAGCAGGTTTAGAAATACTGTAAGGGCCTTGCTTCAAGTGGCTTCTAGAACACTCATACCAATCAAGTACACATTTAATCTTCTCGGTGGCATGGGACAGGCAGAAGGAAGGAAGTGCAGCTGAAAGCAGAAGGAAATCCACAGAAGGAACTGTGTAAGCCTGTTTGCTGCAAACACAGCAAAGATTCTTGGAACACCTTAAAGATTAAAGACATGTTTATTATGGGAAGAGCCTACCTCAGCAGGCAGAGACGCAAAATGAGTTTCATTACAGCAGCTTGCACTATAGACATGATGACAAAGAAGACATGAAGAAAATAAAGACTGAGCCCACAGAAACAAAAGGCCCCAAAGATAAGACAGAGGCATTGCTCCAATGCAGACATCTGTGTGTTTCCCCCCCCCCCTTAGCAACAGCTGCAGTTGCTTAGAAGCTGCCAACCAGCTTGGGGGCAGAGGGAGGCAGAACTCCAATAAGGAAGTCCTGAGAGCTTCCTGCTAGCAAACAACCTCAGGACAGAGTTGTCCATCATAACCTGCTTCCATGTCTATCTATTGTATCTCTGCCTTGAAAGCGCATGATGGTTTCCACCGCCCTGGGAGACGGGTTCAGATGAAGTGGAAACAGCGACACAACAGAGGTTGGCTCTCCTAGACTGTATCCCATCACTCAGTGGCTAATGTGTCAATCAAAGGAGGAGGCAGTGAGAGAAAAGGAAAGCGAAGCTCTACAAATGCTCAACTTGAACTTTGCATGCTATTAAGAGGCTCCTTGCTGTACCATAGAAAGCTTAAAACATACACACCAGTGTGATAAAATGGAAGCAAGATCAGCGTCAACCAACAACTGGAGATGGAGATCGACAGACACTCAAAAAGAGTTCCCAGAGGTTCAGTTGTCTTCATCTGCCTTCAGGATATTTTGAGAAAAGGGAAAAAGGAGGGAGCACTTCTAAATCTTGGTTTTTTACACCGCTAAGAAACTGAGTTCTAAAAGCAAAAAAAAATAAAGTAATGCTCCCCTTTTTATTAATGCAAGACATGATCTACAGGGCATTTCCCTGCTTTTGCATAGTTCCCATTCTTTTCACTGGGAATTCCACAGGAGAACTTCCAGTAAATCACATGCCATGGGTTACACCTGGCTCCTCCTGTGCAGGCCCACATTCCTCTCTAGCAAAGAACAAGTCACCTCTGACTTATGTGAAGATGGGGACAAAACATCTGCACAGGGACTGGGCAGGAATCTGTCTTGGGTGCCAAATTCGAAAGAACCTCATGAGTTACATTCTCATCCCTGCAAAGCAGAAACAAAACCCAAAGAGGAAGACAGGACTCCTCCCCAGACCCTGGCACAAACTGGGATAGAACAACTGCAGGGCAATCAAATATCCCAGCTAGACTATATAGCCCCAGTCCAGCAATGAACATATGGGCAGAAATTTTCCCCCTGGATTTTACCATCACAGCCAACAACCCAGCTGATATTTGCATTGCTGCTAACTAGAGGCCCTGACCCCTTATTATGCCAGATAAGTTTATACAGAAGGAGTACAAGACTCCTTAAAAGGCACTCCTCGACCTGAAAAAAAATATATCCTAGTGATGTCCTTCTGGTCCCACATAAACCTGTATCTACTTACGGATCACATGCTATTTCCCCCTATTTGCTATTAGCTGTTCTATTGCCAGAATAACAAGTTTTTCCAGAAGACTGCACTTCACATTTCTTTCAACCATCATGTATGACTAACGACAGAGATTTAATTGACTGTTTAACTTAGTGTGAGCATCTGAATATGATCTCCTGTTCTGCTGACACAGATTGTTGTGTTGCTCCCAGTTTTTCTGCTCTATCCCTTGCCCAAGGTAGATGGGCAGATCTACAGGGATCCTAGAGAGGATCTTCTCTACGGAGAAAAGAGAGACTGTAAACTGATGCCCTGACACTTTTGTGTTTCAGCAACTCTGCAACCTCCACATCACTCGCAGACCGCTTTTAAGAACAAACTACCTTCGGGAACAATGACTATATTATGCCTGGATTTCCGTGTTTGTTTTTTATTTTACTTTTGGTTTCCTTCCATATCCCCAAGTTTTATACCCCACTGAAAAAGCATGATGGGGAACTCTAAGGCTTGTCTAGTTTCTATGTTTTCCAGAGAGCCAGTAAAGGCATCATCCAGAATCTTGCCTCAGACCATAGTGCAGCCTTGGAACTGTCCAACGTGCTGCAGTTTATATACAAGTACTGTAACCCTGATACTTGTTACGTTGACAGACCGATGACTGCAGCTCAGTTGGGGAAGGTCCCCCCTCAGCTGTTATGCAGAAGGCCTCACAGAAGATAAATGTGTACATAGCCCTAGCATTGCAAAAATGGTTTAAAAATGTTTGAATAAGTAAAATAACTTAAGTCAGTCAATAAATCCCTGGCATCACCACATAGAGCCAGGAGAAATTTGTGTGTGAAAACCTGGAGAGCCACTGGAAAGCCCCTGCCAGCCTGAGGAGACAATAATGAACTATATGGACCCATTATCTGATCTAGTCGAAGGCATCTCCTTATTTCAAGCCGCATGTTTCCTTGTAAGGCATGTATATGCACTTCTGTTTTGGTGAGATGATAGTTTACAGGTGATAGTTGAGAAATGCTTTTGTATGCCACTGAACACAGGATTATACAACATTTAGAATGATTGGTTTTATTTTTATTAAAAATCCTTGACATGTTAATGTTTCATGAATTATATTTATTCAAGTTTCTAGGCTTCCCATTTCATCCCAGGCTAGAGATTAAACAGTAATAATTAAACATAAATGCCGGAGGACATGCAGCACAGAGCATATTTCAGAATCTTGTTCCGCCATGCCGACAACATTCGTCTACTGAGCTAAACATTTGGCAATGATTCCAAAATATGAATGGCTTTATGAAGACAAATAGATTAGAAGTCCTAAACATTTTAGAGATGGTCTGCACAGGTTTTCCATCCACCCCTCTAAATATCTGGTCCACAGGGGTTTCCCATTCAACACCTCCCAACCCTACTTAGGTACCTCTCCCAACCCTGCCTGTTGCCCAGCACTGAGAAAAGGTGGTCTTTCTCCAGCACTGAGCAAGGAAAGGCAGTTCCCTGCACAGAAGGTCTGAGGGTGGCAGGAAGAGAAGGTTTTGAGAGGAACGAGAGATTTTTCCACCCCACTCTAAACTAGGTAGCATTATTGTGGGTAATCTCATCTATGTTGTGGAATTACCACACCCATAAAATCGCAGGATTCCATTTATTTATTGCTTTATTTAAACATTTCAATCCCACCTTTTCTCAGCAGATGTCACATTAGGATGCAGACATTTAAGCATGGTCATCAAGAGAATAGTGGAGTTATCCTGACATATGGTTGGCCCAACACATGTAGCAGGACAGACTAAGTTTTATTTGACTGAGCAGAATAAGGGTGGCCTGACAACAGGGGGTAGAGTTGTGTGTTAACACCCTGGTTGTATTCGGATCACTTCATGGATTTTACCATTTGTCAGCCTCACCCTCTTAACAAAAGTGGGTGATATAAAAAAAATGTTCCACCAAAAAGACTAACTGATTCCAAAAGATACCTGAGGGCTTTGTGAGATTTTTCAGTTGATAGGGCAGTTGTTCTGTTTCTCTGTGGGATATAGAGATGATTCAGCAGTTGACACAAATACTCTCTCCTGCTGAGCTGGAGAAAATTTTCTTAGGATATAAATTACTGGTGTTCTTTTCGGCAGGAAAAGACAATCTGTGATTCCTGCAGCTGCTCTTTCTCCAGCCAATGGATGTAACAGGACAATCGACCCCCATTTGCCAGGATGTTCTTCCTGGGAGGTAGGGGTGTGTGTGTGTGTGTGTGCGCGTGCGTGCGTGCGTGCCAGGTTTCTACTTTGCAGGCTCAGGGTAACTCTTAAGTTAGCTCCTTAATGAAGTAAAACCATTGTTCAGCAGAACATTTTATCTTGCCATTTTGAGATTACATACAGGTAAGGACTTTCTGCAGATATTTGTACCCAACTATTTTTGTTGTTGGTACTTTGACTGTCACACATGGCTGCATTGACTAGCTATGTGACAAGGTATGACCCTATGACAGCAGGCAGAAGCTTAAAATGTCATCCCATGAGTTGACCCTTTCTATTCCTTTAACACAGAATTGCTCACTCCAGAGTGATGTCATCCTATTACCTTTCTCCAGTCCACTCTGCTGGAAGTAGGAACCCACCTGGGGAGGGCCTTTGCCTTGCTCCCTCCTCATTGGGGTTTTGCTTTGTCCTGCTTTCGACTCAGTGGCAGCCAAGAATGAAAACAGTCTCATTGCCTGTGGCAAGTAAAACCTCTTCCAGGGCAAACAGAGATGATTTACATGAACTCATTTTTCCTCTTCTTCTTCTTCTTTTAGTCACAGATTAGTAAGATACATTATATTTGGAGAGACCAGTTAGAAAATATAAATGGCCGAAGAACAGCTTGTGCGAACTGGCTTGCAATACTGTTGAAACGACTGGATGAGTACTTGCACACACTAGGCATCTTGCAACATAAGCTTCGAAAACCAATCAAAGTAAAGAGGAAGTACTATTTGTTGGGTAGCTCATGCTTACACCAAATTTTCTACATGAGGTGTCAACAGCACATTGCAAACTAAGCAAATGAACTTTTATGACCTGTTTAATTTCACAGAGGAAGAGTTTCTTCCTCATCTGAAAAGCTTTCTTTCCCTACAGAGCTACTGAAAAGTTATGAAGCCAGGAGGGAAAAGTTTCTGCTTGCACATGCATGGACCTACACCAAACATTACATTGCTGATGGTACACACAAGCAGGAAAGAGTGACCTGTCTTCCTAGAATTCTTCACCGTGTATTTTGTTTCCCAAACTGCTGTCTTTCTATGCTGTAAAGAAAAAAAAATTAAAAGATTTTTCATTAAAATATTCTCTTCCCACTGTACTTCCAGTGGAGGGGAACCTGCTGAAGCCAATCTGCTAAATTCAGACCCCTCAATTTTACCTCTGGGAAACCAGTGTTCCTCTGAAGAAGTTAAATGTTTAAAGTTATTCATTCAACCCACTACTTCCCAGTGGCAAACAGATTGCCCTAGGGTAAAATTAAAGAACAAATCTTAGAAATCAGCTTAATTACCACCAGCTAGCCTGCAGCCAAATTAAAAAGACTAATCTGCCACTAATCTGCTTTGTTTTGTTTTTAGAAATCTGAATCTAATCAAAATGAATGCCTTCATATGACTTTTATCATAGATATGCGATTATCTGATCTTTAGAATGAGAGATTTCACAGACACACTTGCTCTCTGAAGGAGCAACACTTCCTATGTAATACTGTTCTGGCACTAACAGTGTGGAGCAGTGTCCTTATTCCCATGCAGGTAAGGGTGGGTAGTCTTCCTGGGCACAGTTCAATTTAACTGGGAAACAGAGAGCTTGAATGCAATTCCAAAAAAGGAGGGGAAATATTTGGCAGCTATAAAAAGTGACAGAATGAGATGTTTTCAAACTTTCTACCTCCAGAGCTCTCATGAGAGAGTAGAAAATGATTGAGGCTGCCATCCACAAGATGGCAGAACAGAAGTGAAGCCAGATGCAGTGAGGGCAGACAGAAGCAGAGTTTGGCATAATATGATTGCAGTAACTGACTGACATGTAATCTTCTGCTGGAAATTCCTATTTTTTTGGCCACAGTGATGCCTCTGTAGTATATAGTTCCAAAAATCAGTTTTCCTGAAGTGAAATACAGACATTAGTTCTTGATAGATCACAGATCATCTCTCCATTGTGGGAAACTTACAGAGCCTCTGCAAAATAGAAGAAATTATTCTGCATTTTCCCTCTAAGCGTATTCTTACTAGTTTGCACCTATTTCATCTTCCCTTGTCCTTTCATTATGAGAGCATATACCTGCAATCCCAGTTCCCAGTGCCTCCGGCCCAATACCAGGTTTTTCTTCTCCCTCAGCCTCCTTGTCCTTTTATAGTTAATTGGTGTCATAAACTTTCAAAATAACAAGCATCTCAGACAGAATTAACACTCTTTCACACACATTCTTCTTCATATAAATTCTCTTATTCATTCATTCATTCATTCTCTCCCTTCCCTTACACTTGGTTAGCCTCACTCGGGTGGCAGCACAATCTGTCCCAGGGCCAAAGGCAGGAAGCTGCCACTCCTGCTCTATCGCCACCTGACCTCCAGATCAGTCTAAAGAGGCAAAGTCTAGTCTCCACAGACAGAAGGAAAGGAGATGGCCAGGGAAGCCTTGCCAGCCAGTCTCCGACTGCCGTATTTGTCACAGTGTGACAGCAAGGCGGTGACAGATTTTACTTTCTTGGGCTCCATGATCACTGCAGATGGTGATAGCAGCCACGAAATTCAAAGATGCCTGCTTCTTGGGAGGAAAGCAATGACAAAGCTAGACAGCATCTTAAAAAGCAGAGACATCACCTTGCCGACAAAGGTCCACATAGTCAAAGCTATGGTTTTTCCAGTAGCGATGTATGGAAGTGAGAGCTGGACCATAAAGAAGGCTGACCGCCGAAGAATTGATGCTTTTGATCTGTGGTGCTGGAGGAGACTCTTGAGAGTCCCCTGGACTGCAAAGAGAACAAACCTATCAATTTTGAAGGAAATCAACCCTGAGTGCTCACTGGAAGGACAGATCCTGAAGCTGAGGCTCCAATACTTTGGCCATCTCACGAGAAGAGAAGACTCTCTGGAAAAGACCCTGATGTTGGGAAAGTGTGAGGGCAAGAGGAGAAGGGGACGACAGAGGATGAGACGGTTGGACAGTGTCATCAAAGCGACCAACATGAATCTGACCCAACTCCGGGAGGCAGTGGAAGACAGGAGGGCCTGGCGTGCTCTGGTCCATGGGGTCATGAAGAGTCGGACACGACTTAACGACTAAACAACAACAACGACAGCAAGGCCGGCCGGCCGCTCTGGAGGCTCCCTCCAGCATGGTGGCAAGGGGGGGTCTTCTACAGGCAAGAGAACTGTGCACAATTCAGCTCCCCTCCTGCTCTGCCACCCAAGACGTGGGATTCAACTTGCCTTATGGAAGGAAGGGCTGGTCTTGCCTTGCCAGCCATTCTGTTCATCTCTCATGCAGTTTTTCACTTCCCTCCTTCCAACTCACATGCTAGAGCCTTGCTTTCTAACTTACTCTCACCTGAGTCCATACGCTGTGCACACAGGTTACAGACAGGGTAGTCAAGCAAAGAAGGACTGAGCAAGCTGCAACCCAGAGATCCCCTTGAGTGTGGGCTAATACTCACCAGTGTATTCCAGTCCAGAGTTTGAAGAACACTGTAATACAGTCCCACCAAGCTCTATGGGAGGCTGTATGAATGAGGGCAGTCACTAAGTCTTCTGGATTTATACTAATACGTGTCACTGCAGAGCTATGCAGACTCATAGAGATGCTCAGCTGGAAAGATTCCACACACCCCTCCACAAAGGGTCATACATTTCACCCCCTGCCAATGCAGAAAATCCACAACTAGAGCATCCCTAAGAGATGGCCACCCAACCTCTGTTTAAAAATCTCTAATGGAGGGGAGTCCACCATTTTCCCAGGCTGTCCCCTCCACATTTGAACAGTCCTTGTCACCAGGAAGTTCTTCCTAATGTTTCTCAGAAACCTCTGTTCTTACTTTGTTCAGCTTTCTTTGAAATCTTGCCTCTCTCCAAGCTTAAAAGTGCTCAGGCTTCAGACCGTTTATACTAATATCTGCAGGTTAACATATATGCCACATTTTCTTTTGCTAGCTGTAGGTACAGTATTATGATTCAGAAAGTTTATCTTATTTAAGCAGGTATTTTTATATGAAATCATCCATCCTGATATTGGATAAAGCCTGACAAAATGTGAGCCTGCCACCTTCCATGTGGTCAAATATTAAATAAAGCCTTAGAAAGCTCTCAAGCAACGTTCTTTCAAAAGCAGACACCAAAATAATTACACAAACCTGCTGCTCATATTTCAAGGTTGATCTGCCCTCTTTCCTGAAGCAGGTATTTGAAGCCATCTCTAGCCCTTTTGCTGCATTACAGAATTCATCAGGACTTCATAAAGCTAACCTTTTAGCAACAACCCAAGACTTCTCTGAAAACCTTCAACAGGCACCTGGGACGAGCCAGTCTAACTCACAGTCAAGTAGCTCATTCTTCTGATGAGAAAGACAGCCCTAACATGCTCCTTACTTAGATTCGGCCATGTTAGATTCACCAGTAGACTGGTGCTGTTCCCAGGTTATGTCCTCTATTCTGATTGTGGGGGGACATAAACTGGGTCCCCCATTAGATTACTAATCTTGCAACAAGGTCCTCATCTTCTCGAAAAGACTACAAAGGAGCTTTCACGTATCAGTTTACTTACTGCACCTATGAAATGGAATGGGTTACAAACTTTTGGAAGGGAATCCAAGAATGACTGAACTGGTCAACTGCTAGCAGAGGGACAAGTTCTTATCCACTGCGCACCCCCCAGCTCAACTACACTGGACTAGGAGATTGAGAGACAAAACAAGTGTGATAGTTAGGTTTGCTATTCTTGCTTGATCAGCTGTATAATACATTTTGGCCATCAACCCTTCCTACCTGAAGCTACCTGAATTTGAGCCACACTAGCACAAAGTAGATCTGTCCTTGATAATGTACATAATTAGCTATGATTAATTATGTAAAACCTATACAAGCTTTTCAGGTGGAATAAGCATTACCCACTATTATCCGCCTGCTAACATATATTTAACTGTGTGCTAGACTCCATACAGTTTGTTCAAAGGATACAGTCATTCTCACAAGACCTTTTCAGACTACATAGTTCCATGATATACTATGTGTGCTTTTCTTTCAATTATATTGTACATTTTTAAAAAAGAACTGTTACCAACTATAATGCTAATGAAGTTTAGCCAGCAAAAACCCATTCGTTTGAAATTTAAAAGTCAGAACTCAGTTACAACGGCTTATCTAAAATCCTGACCTGTTATTTGGTACATCTGTATGTACCTTGCATAGTAAAGATTTTCCCCAGTAGAGTTTTATAGCTCAATTGCTTTCTTTGAACCTGTGGTTCTTTCCTGAGCTATTTTCCATTTAAACACCAAACAGAAGGCAATTCCTCTGCCCAGAGATCTGAGTGCACAACTGACATTTAAAGCCAGCATCTGGCTGAACAGAGATCAAATTTCAGGTGATTTTACCAGATTTTTTTAAAAACTCCCAGACATCTTCCTTGAGATAAGACTTCAGCATCCTTCTTGAAAGGATTCATTTCAAGCTCTCTTTTTAAATGCAATAATATTTTTATTTTATAAATTTTGCTCAGGAGACACATATTATTAGGACAATATAAATAAAAATATGGGAGGGTGCCACCTTTGTACTGCTTCATAAAATGCAGAAAGCCAAACATTTCCCTCCAGATCCACTAACCAACACTTCCATAGCCCATCCATTCACATCCCTGTTAATTAGCACTTATTGACTGTCGCATGTAAAAACCAGCTGAATTCCGACAGCCACCGAATTCATCTGTAGTCAAAATGTGTATTTATCCCCGTATCAGCTGCAGCCACTGCCAGGTCTGACAATAGCTGAAACGCAGCCTGGCAGAATGCCTCAAATTACTGCCGACTAAAAGCACTTAAACCATCCTCCTGGAGCTTGACATGACAAATAAAGCAATGATTCATAACTGAATTACAGCAAAGGCCCAGTGGAAGGCAGCAAGCAGACCTGCTGTTGAGGAGAACAGCCCAGCCTTTCCTTCACAGAGCTGGAAGGTAAAAAGAACCAAGGATGCTCTCCTGACATAACAAGAAAGATAGGAGGAAGGAAATGCTCACATTAAAGGGAGAAGAGAGGACAAAACAAACTTATAGAAGAGTAGCACTCTCCCTTCTGTGAGAACTGGTTATAGTAATGAGGCTTCCAGGCACATAACTAAAAGCAGTGTGTTCAATTAAGCAGTATGAGTTTACAAAAATAATACACACATGCCTTTTTTTTTAAAAAAAGAAAAGGATCAGGGGCTGAAGAGCTTTGTCAAAAAAAACACAAGCCCTTCCCTCCAAAACCACAGCTGACAGAACCCCTAGGAGAAAATCGCAAATGTTACTGTGGGCAACATTATTTCCCCAAGTGGCATTGTGTTGTTTACTCCTTCAAGCCAGCCCCTTTTATAGTTTTAATTCGGCTTCTCCAAGCAGGAACACTTTTCTTCACTACTGAATATGTGTATTCGTTGCCCACCCCCACCCCCACCCCGCCACTGCCAGTATTAAAAGCCTAATTAAAAATGGAAATTCAATGTCACTGTGCAGAGAGGGAGGAGGAGAAGAAGAAGGAAAAGGAAAGGGGGCAAAGAATACTCTGATACCTCTTGCACTAGCAAGGCTCCACTTGTAAAGGTGGCTCTGTATCCTCACAATGCCTTACAATCTGCGCTCATCTTGCTTTGATTCTTACTCTGCCCATTTGGCACTGACAGATTCATGCCACAGCCAAGAAATTTAAAAGAGGACCTTTTTTTCCCCAGCTGTTGTCACCACGATCGGCTGCCTTCCTCCTTTCTCCTAGTCAGACTCTGCTCCTTCACTCTAGTTATAAACCTTGCAACAGCTACTAAAGGAGTTAAAAGCTGTTACGTGCTCAACTAACATTAAGACCAAATTACGTTGTGACACCAAACAAATGGTGTTTTTTAATCTTGGGGCGGGGGGGGCGGGAATGTTGATAGATTAACCTAATTAAGTAAAATGATTGCTCAAAACTGTGTAGCATCACCAGATCACTCCACAGAAGAGGGTCTCTATGAGAACTTTAGTTTGGTCCGGCTAGTGTTCACTTTAATGGGATCCCCTCTCTCACCTAGTCAGCATTACCCCATTTGAGCCTGGAGGAGCTTTTCAAGACTCAGCTTTGATAGGAGGACGAAGTCATAGAACCTCCTTTCCTTATTTGATAAAGAACCGATTAACACACCACCTCAACCAATGTGTTTCCAAACCTGGATCTGCAGAAACAGCACAAACGCTGGGACATTCGTAGGTGAGAAATTAGTTGGGAAAGACAGAGTGTTCGACCACTTCTTTCCTCTTGAGATACTCTCAAAAACTGCTGAGGTTACTTCATTTGGGACAATGCATTTATATTTATATATTTACTTATATATACTTATAGTATATTTACTGTATAATTGCTCTACCATAAACTCCTTCCTGCCACAAGCTTTTTTTTAAGCTTCCCATTCAGGTGAAGACGCAGGTTTTTATTAAACCTGGAGCTGACTCATTTATCTATCATGATGTCTGTAATTGTTTTTAGCTCTTACATTTAATTGTTGGTGATTGTTTTAGCGTTCTCCACATGACGTTAGTTACTGTGAGCACTAATTCAGTAACCGATACAGCAGGACATAAATTATTCTAATAAAATAAGCTACACAGCATTAATCCATTTACAAGAAAACTTCAATCCTCTTTTTTGCAGGAGGGAGATTTAGGACAAAGGAATCCCCAAATTATGCTACTCTTCAAAAGCAAGAACTTTAGAGCTCTAGAGTCTAGACAGAACTAATTTCTTTGTCTCTTAAAAATAGGGATTAAACAAATCTGACGGTACCCTTCCTTCTTACATACTGAAAACAGAGACACGCTTGGGACTAACAACTTGGCCAAATGCCAATAGCTGCTTTATTCAGAAATTGAAGAAGAAGAAACTCCTGTCCAGGGGCCACAGCAATTAGGAATGCTGAGCTAACTGTAGAAACTACACTAAAGAACTTGACTTCTTTACGGGAAAGAAATCTCAAAAATTACAATCTTTTCCCCTCCCTATAATGCGCACAATCGTCTTTTAGTTTGGTATTTGTCCGATCCATTTTAGTATTTGTATGCTTACAGTTTTTAGATTTAAATATTGTATTTTAATGATATAAGCCACCATGGAACCTTTTGAATTAATTATCTCTTATAAACAAACAAAGAAACTTATTTCAATACATCCCTGGTCTAGTAAGGCACTCCTTAGACACAAGACTATGTGAAGTAACAGTGGCAGCTCAGCCAAATTCATTGTCCTAAATCTTTTCCAAAGTCAGATTTCGCTCATCTCTCTCACTGTACATTTGTGGAGATGAGCAGAAATGGATAGGATCTTTCCTTTTCAAGCGCATAGGATTCCAAGGTGAAGAGAAGGCAGGCAATCTTCCTCAGCCACTGGACAGCTGAGTTTGGAACCTTTTTCCACTGACAGAATGAGGTTCAACTGCCAAGAAAGCAATTAACAATAACTAAGCAGTAATTGAACCACTCCTCCCCTCTCTACAATGAGTTTCGGTAACTCCCTTCATTCAGTTTTACCTCTGTTCAACCCAATTCACATTTTGCCAAAAAGCGAATGAATGGCTCTGTATTAAAAACAAAACAAAACAAAAAAAAAAACCCTGAGTGGCTGTGGTCTTCAGACTCAGACTAGCATAATACAGCTTTTGTGCAAAGACATTCACAGCAAAACAAAAGGTAGAAGGGAGGAAGATTCAACACCACACACTGAGAACAAATATTCATGCTGAGATGAACATCACCATACAAGAAGTAGTTTGCTGCATATTTCTGATACTACTGTTTTTTAACCTTGATTATTAGGGATGTGCCATCCGTGTGGGGCCACGGTGCTTCCTGAATGTGGCAGTTTTACTGCCCTTTAGAATCTAATTAGAACTGGATATGGATCAACTGATTGGTTCAAAATCGGGAAAGGAGTACGACAAGGCTGTATATTGTCTCTCTGCTTATTTAACTTATATGCAGAATACATCATGTGAAAGGCAGGACTGGATGAATCCCAAGCCTAAGATTGCCGGAAGAAATATCAACAACCTCAGCTATACAGATGATACTACTCTGATGGCAGAAAGTGAGGAGGAATTAAAGAACCTCTTAATGAAGGTGAAAGAGGAAAGCGCAAAAAATGGTCTGAAGCTCAACATCAAAAAAACTAAGATAATGGCCACTGGTCCCGTCACCTCCTGGCAAATAGAAGGGGAAGATATGGAGGCAGTGGCAGATTTTACTTTCTTGGGCTCCATGATCACTGCAGATGGTGA
Source organism: Intellagama lesueurii (assembly GCA_037013535.1). Classification (NCBI taxonomy): domain Eukaryota; kingdom Metazoa; phylum Chordata; class Lepidosauria; order Squamata; family Agamidae; genus Intellagama; species Intellagama lesueurii. The sequence continues at coordinate 3,628,313 of JBAJHW010000003.1, read as the reverse complement.
CAGCAGCCACAAAATTCAAAGACGCCTGCTTCTTGGGAGGAAAGCGATGACAAACCTAGACAGCATCTTAAAAAGCAGAGACATCACCTTGCCGACAAAAGTCCGCATAGTCAAAGCTATGGTTTTTCCAGTAGCGATGTATGGAAGTGAGAGCTGGACCATAAAGAAGGCTGACCGCCGAAGAATTGATGCTTTTGATCTGTGGTGCTGGAGGAGACTCTTGAGAGTCCCCTGGACTGCAAAGAGAACAAACCTATCAATTTTGAAGGAAATCAACCCTGAGTGTTCACTGGAAGGACAGATCCTGAAGCTGAGGCTCCAATACTTTGGCCATCTCACGAGAAGAGAAGACTCCCTGGAAAAGACCCTGATGTTGGGAAAGTGTGAAGGCAAGAGGAGAAGGGGACGACAGAGGACGAGATGGTTGGACAGTTGGAAGCTCTCACTTCCATACATCACTACTGGAAAAACCATAGCTTTGACCAACATGAATTTGACCCAACTCCGGGAGGCAGTGGAAGACAGGAGGGCCTGGCGTGCTCTGGTCCATGGGGTCACGAAGAGTCGGACATGACTTAATGACTAAACAACAAAGAATCTAGAGAAGGCGCTTCCTGAAGAACTACCACTCCCAAGAGGCACTGCAGCAACTTCCCTTTTTCTACATTAACAACAGGAAGCAGGCTGGAGCTGAGCCAGGCAGCCTCAGAGCTAGGCCCTTGTCCAGGTAAATGAAATACAGATGTCTATAGGCATGAATATGTGGGCTGGGAATTCTTGGAGAATTCTGGGAGTTGGGGTTCAAAGCAAAAGCAAAAACAAAAAGGACATCCCTATTGATTACCTCTATATAAAAGGTAGGATACCTTAAATAAATAATGACAAGGGATTTGTCATTTTAAAACAAAGAAGCATTGGTTTCCAAATATAAAAAAGGACAACACTGACTAGAGATGGCCATTTCATATTAGAAACAAAACATGGCACCACAGGTGGTCCTGATTCCTGTCCCGCACACCCAGAATCGACTGGCTCACCTACTGGGCTCCGTGCAGTGCAAGGGATCCACTTTCAGCACTAGCGCAACGAATCCAGGAAGGAGCCCAGCCAGCCCTTCCTGCCTCCCCGCACAGCCAACCACTCATTGGCTGAGCAGGAAAATTCCATGTTGCAGTGGTTGGCTGCCTGGGCAGGTGGCGATGGCCAGCCAGGCTCTTTCCCGGATTGGTGTGCCAGTGCTGAAGGCCAACCCCTGTGCCGCACAGAGCCCAGTAAGTGGACTGACCAGTTCTGGGCATGTGGGAAAGGAATCAGTACCACCTGCAGTGCCATGTTTCATTTCTTACAGGAATACAAAGTGCCCATCTCTAATACTGATATATTTATTTTATACCGGGAAGGGGTCGGACTAAGGTACTACATAAGAGTCTGTGTGGATCAACCAAATATTTAACCTGGTGTTGGCACATCTGACCCTGTGCCGACAGTTGTCCTCAGACACCCAATGTGACCTTTTATACTTCTCATAGTTCCTCCGCCCTATTTTTAAAAGGATTATTTGTCTCCACCTTGCACAGTGGCTGGTGCACAAGTCAGGAAGCAATCTGCAGGCTTCCAGCTGTCCCACTCTCTTCCTTGCCTTTCTTCAGAATATATTTGGGCCCTCAGTAAGCCTGAGAGAATGGGAAGGGGCAACAAGGCTTCTTTCCCCCCGGCTTTTCTGTGTCTAGAAAAATGGGGATTTCTCGTGGCTGCCAATGTGTATGTACATGGTGCCTTGTTATGGGGAGGATAATACTGGGGATCGACATTTTAATTGAAGTGTCCACCATAACCCCAGGACTTCTGTTCTGGTTGCCCAACACCAGCTCAAACCCTTTCACCGCATCTTTGAACTTCAGAAAAACTTCGCCACAATGTACACCAGGTTACACTCAGGCGTACAACCTTGGTAGCCATTTCTTTGCAATTAGCAGCTCTTCACAATACACTGAACAATTTTGTTCCATAAGCAAACTTGGCCACTTCTTTGCTCATCCTTAGCTTGAGAGCAACATATGCAAGGAACCGTGAGCAAGTTCAAGATGGTCAGTGTAATAATAGCAATGGATTATGTGGAAACCGCCACTGTAAGCATACCCTGAGGCCGCTCCTCATAGGTATTTTGGTGGGTCTGATGCCATCAGGGAGCCATATGCAAAGCTACAGATTATCTTTTTTTTAAAATCTTTTTTGACTCTTTGAGATTTCTATCTATCAATAGGACAGCAATATTTCTGCACTGCTCCTTGTAAGTCCTGAGACAACGGTGATTCTTCGAAGACTTATTTTTCCTTCTAAGACTCTTTCCTCCTTCTGCCAAAGACACATAGGCATCTACAAATCTCGCTCAACTACATTCCTCAAATGCTGCTTGCAAGAACAGTGATAATATCAGAGAGAGAGAGAGAGAGTGAATAAACTTTTCTAGTCCAGAGCTCCCAAAAGTATCTGTCAGAACTGGTGGCGCTCTGCTGGCATCATTAATTCTGTCAAGAACTTTTGCAGCAATTAAAAAAAGGTAATACCTGTGAGATTGTGAAAGTTTCTTCTCTTATAGTCTTCCAGGAACTCTCTTTCTGAACCAGTTCGACTTTCTGTCCATTACTGAAGCAACTCTCTAGAAAGCTTTCTCCCGTCTCAGGAGCTTTTTCTGGCATCCAGAAATCTGAGATGTTCCCCCATCACTCAATAGCATCACACTTTTAAACTAGGAGGGTGACTACGCAGCATTTAGCCTGACATTTGGTCCACTGTAGAGGCTATTTGGTTCACTTCTTTTACAGCGATGAGACAATGTATTTGCTAGAGCAAACCAACCCGTCTCCAGAGCATTCCTATCTGCACCTCTCTATGTCCTTGTCAGGGGCTATTGTTTTTTAGATGTGAGTAGGAGTGCCCCATTTTGGTTCATTTCCAGCATGTACGATCGCCAAGATCCAACCAAAGCAAGCTTCCTGCCTTAATTTCCCAGCTGGTTTCAATATCCTCATATCATTAATAGATTAAACAGACATCTTAACACTGTGTACACCTCTTCTAAGTTGTGCCCCTTCTCTCCTATTACAATCCTTCTTGTTTACTTCAAATATCCATATTGCCATCCATATTGCATTACTTTTTATCTCCTTGCTTTCCACCAGCAGCCTCCCTTTCACTTTCAGAGGGATCAAAACTTACTGAAATTATTCCAAGTTGTTTCTCTGCAAATGGGTCAGCTAACATGTATTTTAAATGCCTCTCCCCAAGATGCTGGAGATTCCCTTCAGAATAGGTAATAATGAACAAGAGGGACCAACAGCCTGACGTGGTATAATGCAGGTTCCTTACGCTCCAATGAGCAAAGTGTTTCTTCTCTCACAGCAGCTAAAGCACTGCTAAGAAAGATCTGGAGATTATAATGAACCACCCAGAGAGCTTCCTATTATTTGACATATAGAAATTGAATAAGTAAATGAACAAAACTGGAACAGATTTGAGACAGGTTAAGCCACATTAACATGAGCACAGATCAAAGGCAAAGCAAACAAGCAGAGGTGTGTGTGTGTAAGTCACGATGTTGTTGCTTGCACTACCACATACTTTGTGCATCAAAGACAGAACAAGAGGAGTACATGCTAGAGGCACAATCTGAAAAAGGCACAGAATAGGACAGGAATCTGTTTAATTACAGTATATAAAAAATCTTAGCTTCTGTGGTGGCTAGTTTTTGCATTAGAATACTAAGAGATGTTTTCTAACCGTTACATGAAAACTAAATATCACAGGTGCTGATGTTAGCAACAGCTGAAGTTGAGGGACACCCTTTCAATCACTTAATCAGTCTGGGCCTGCAGTCAAACAAAATGTAGCACATTTAGACCCTAAAATAAGGAGGGTAGACCCTAAATTAGGGACGTGGTGGCGCTGTGGGTTAAACCGCAGAAGCCTCTGTGCTGTAAGATCAAATCCACACAACGGAGTGAGCTCCCGTCGCTTGTCCCAGCTCCTGCCAACCTAGCAGTTCGAAAGCATGTAAATGCAAGTAGATAAAGAGGTACCACCAGGGTGGGAAGGTAACGGCGTTCCGTGTCTAGTCGCGCTGGCCATGTGACCACGGAAACTGTCTACGGACAAACGCCGGCTCTACGGCTTGGAGACGGGGATGAGCACTGTGCCCTAGAGTCGGACACGACTGGACTAAATGTCATGGGGAACCTTTACCTAGACCCTAAATTAAGGAGGGAGGGGATATCTGGAATTATAGCAGTACCCTTAAAGGTCGAAAACCATTTTTCACTGAGGCTTTGACAAAGTATATGGTCATTGTGACTAGGGTCACTGATGGACTCATGTTCCATGAATTTGTCTAATCCCCTTTTAAAAACCATTCTAGCCATCACTAGCTCTTGCAAGTCTAAATTTCATCATTTAATGGTGTGATCTGAAAACACTTCCAGCTTATCTATTGTGAATCCCTCATCATTTGTCTTCATCAGATGACCTTGGATTTTAGTACTGCCTGAGGGAGAAACTTTTCCTTATTCCATTTTCCACACCCTACACAATTTTATATACAACTATGATCTTTTCAACGTCTCAAATAAACCTTAATCATTGTCACTCTTACTTTCAAATAAGTTGCTCTGGCTCTACCAACAATTTTGACTTCTTCTACATCTCCTATAGTTGTGTAATAGACTGGGGATGCCTAATGCACTCAATGTACAGTCACACCAGAGACTTATACAGTACAAAGGCATTAAATTACTGGCACTGAGATATTTTGAGTCCCTTCCCTGGTAAGTTCCAAACAAGGAATTTGCCTCTTCCACAACAGCTTCACAATGGGTCAACACATTCATTGTGTGATCCACAAACAATCCAAGATCCTTATTATTGTCAAATCACCAGCAATTCAGACACCACAAGAATTTATTTGAAGATGCATTTTTAGAACATCACTTACCACTTGCTTATACTGAAAGATATTCACCATTTTAATGCCTTGTCTACTAGCACTCTGCTGTCTCTTTTTGTTTCAACTATCTTAAATAATTCTGTATTGCCAGTAAACCTCATTGCTCACTGCTAACTCTAGATCTTTGACAGGCAAGTTAAAAAGACCCAGAAATGATTCAGATCTCACAGCAATCTTTACTACTACAATAATTATCTCTTTGTTCTTACATTCTACTTCCTCTTCTTCAACCACAGGACAGCTAAGTCTGCTTAGGAGTCTTTGGCAGGGGACTTTGTCAAAAGCATTTTGAAAGTTCAAGTAAACAGAGCTTATTAGATCACAGTTACCCTAATGCAGTGATTGCGAACCTATGGCACGTGTGCCACAGCTGGCACGCAGAGCCCTCTCTGTGGGCACGCGAGCCATAAGTTGCCATTGAGAAATACTTATCCATCCTCCGATCCTGGATTTTGGCACTCCCCTCTGCTGGTGCAGTGGTCCAGCGGAGGGGTGCAATGGTGGCCATTACCGGTCTAACCGGATGGGGGATTGGAGGACTGGTAAGTATTTCTCTGTTAATACCGCCCCTAGGGGGAAAAAAAACCCAAGCATTTAAACGTTGCAGTGCAGGGGCAGTTGTTTTTTCTAAACGAAAAACTCAGTATTCAGGTTTAACTGCAGTGTTAACACTTTGAAATAAATAAGTCGGTTTTGTGTTGCAGTTTGGGCACTCGGACTCAAAAAGGTTCACCATCACTGCCCTAATGCTTGCTGACATTCCCAAGAAGACCAAAAGGTTAATGAGACAGGGTACACCTTTTAGAAGCCATATTGACTCTTCTTCAGCAAGATGTGTTCTTCCTATATATGTTATTATTTTACCTTTAACAATAAATTTCCCTAGTTTGTTTGGAACACACTTTATGAAGCTAACCAGCCTGTAATTTCCAGGATTCTCCTTGACCACTAGCTTTGCTCGCAAAGACTTCTGGGAGTTGCAGTCCAAGTCCTAACCTTTTGGGAAACACTGCTCTAGAGATGTTCCCTGTCCATTGACCATGTTAGTCACAGTTTATGGAAGTTGTTATTTAGTTTAGAATGTTAACTCTTGCCACCACAATTTGCCCCAGTTCGTCAGACTCCATTCCATAAGCATCAGTTCAGGCGCAGGTATCTGTCCGGTGTACTTCTACACTGAGAACGGATGCAAAGAACTCATTCAGCTTCTCCTCATCCAGAAGGGTTTAGTGCTCCTTTCACTTCAGTGTCCAAGAGTTCCACAACTGATTTCCTGCTTCTAATGTATTTAAATAAATTTTAATTATCATTCTTCCTGTTGTTAGTGATACCCCCACCTATTTCTTGCTATTGTCTGCTTCATTTCTTTTGTATTCCTTTTTTCTCTTCCTTTTGGCAACACCCACAGTCTATGGAGGAAGCCTTATTAACTCCAGCAGTTTAGGTGACACCAACCCTACGCCTACTACAGTACACATTCTGTCTGAGCTTCTATTATTCTTATTTTGAATAACCAGCAAACATTATGAAAATATTAGTTCCTCTTGATTTTCCTCTCAACCTTTTTGTAACTACATCTTGTATTTCAGAAAGAACTTCTTATCTTAAGTAAAATATGACTACTGGAGTTCTCTGATATTCATAGAATCATAGAATCATAGAAAAGTGAAGTTGGAAGGGGCCTACAAGACCATCAAGTCCAACCCCCTGCTCAACGCAGGGATACAATCCAAGCAGATCTGCCAGGGGATTATCCAAGTTTTTCTTGAATGCCTCCGGTGTTGGAGCACTCACCAACTCCCCAGGTAACTGGTTCTACTGTTGCACTGCTCTAACAGTTAGGAAATTTTTCCTGATATTCAGCCGAAATCTGGCTTCCTTTAACTTGAGCCCACTGTTGCGTGTCCTGCACTCTGGGATGATCAGGAATTTATTTATTTATTTATTTTATTAGATTTATACCCCGCCCATCTAGACAGATAGTCTACTCTGGCGGAGAATAAATCTTGCCCCTCCTCTGTATGACAGCCTTTCAAGTATTTGAAAACTGCTATCATATCACCCCTCAGTCTTCTTTTCTCAAGGCTAAACATGCCCAATTCTTTCAGCCTTTCCTCATAAGGCTTGGTTTCCAGCCCCCGATCATCCTTGTCACCCTTCTCTGAACTAGTTCCAATTTGTTAGCATCCTTCTTGAAGTGTGGTGTCCAGAACTGGACACAAGACTCAAGGTAAGGCCTAACCAGTGCTGAATAGAGAGGGACTAACACCTCGCGGGATTTGGAAACTAAACTTCTATTAATTCAGCCTAAAATAGCATTGGCCTTTTTTGTAGCCACATCACACTGTTGGCTCATATTTAGCTTGTGATCTACAACAATTCCAAGATCCTTCTCGCTCGCAGTTTTGCTGGGCCAGGTCTCCCCCATCTTGTAACTGTGCAATTGGTTTCTTTTTCGAGGTGCAGTACTTTGCACTTATCCCTGTGGAATTTCATTCCTTTCGGCCCAGTGCTCCATCCTATCAAGGTCATTTTGAATTTTGTTTCTGTCTTCTAGGGTATTAGCTATTCCGCCCAATTTGGTATCATCTGCAAATCTGACAAGCATTCCCTGAACTCCCTCATCCAAGTCATTAATAAAAAACATTGAAGAGCACAGGGCCCAGGACTGAGCCTTGGCCTTGGGGTACCCCACTAGTTACCTCCTCCCAGTTAGAGAAGGACCCATTCATCATCACCTTCTGAGTACGATTCTGTATCCAATTGTGTATCCACCTGACACTTGATCTATCCAGTCCACACCTAGTTAGCTTGCTAATCAGGATATCATGGGGCACTTTGTCAAAAGCTTTGCTGAAGTCAAGATATACTACATCTACAGCATTCCCTCTGTCTATCCGGGAGGTGACCTGATCAAAAAACGAGATCAAATTAGTTTGGCAGGATTTGTTCTTGACAAATCTGTGTTGGCTTCTAGTTATTACTGCATTGTTTTCTAAGTGCTTGCACAATGACCGCTTTATGATCTGTTCCAGAATTTTGCCTGGGCTTGATGTCAGGCTGACTGGCCTGTAGTTCCCAGGTTCCTCTTTTTTGCCCTTTTTGAAGATAGGGACAACGTATTCTTCAACTATGGTCACTATGTCCAGTAAGTTCAAGTACACTTGTATGTTGCATTACAAACTGGTTACATTTAGGTTTATGTCCCATATCCCCTTCCTACTGAGTCCATGACCAACTGTTCCAGGGATTAATCATTCAGAATATCCAGAAATGTTATCTCTGTGTTAAGATTGGAAATCTTATTTATCTAGTCAACTTGAGGTCAAGTGAAGTCAACATTACTACAGAACTTTTTTGCACAGGGAGCCAAATAGCACCTTCCCAGTCCTAGATTACATTCGTGGACAATGCTGTCATCCTCAACAATTTTATAGAGAAGTCTGCCCCCTTTCATGTGTTATTCATTTTTATTCTGTGCTACTTCTGGGCAGTTTGAGATGACAACAGATAGTTGTTTTGAACCCATTTTATTCTCTTAACCGCCTTGTAATGCAGACGGAGTATCCGTGACCATCCAATGCGCTCCATGGCCCTCATGGCTGAATGGAAGCCTGATCTCAGGGGCATGTGCCAAACAGTCAGAAAAGAAACACCAACTCCACAATGCATTTCCACATACAGAAATCTCCAAAAGCCACCAAGTGGGTTGTGAAAGTCTTTTCTTTCCTCTTACTGTTTTGTTCTCCCCAAAAAGGTTTATTTAAGTCACCTTGTCTTGACTTAAAGGCCCCTCAAACTTCAGCATTCATTTGTCCCTCTCAGGCACTGCATCTCAGTTGGCTCGCCCACATAATCTGTCTAAAATTTAAATTAGGACTTGCCAAGAAAGCTGAAGTCTTAATTTGCCTGTTACTAAATAACAAAAGGCTTGTTTCTTTGACCCAAAGCTTTTATGGGGTACGCCTGAAGGAGGCACTTAATCACAATAATTTGTAATGGCTCAGAAACATTCAGACTTCATGGCAGTATAACATTAAAAAGAAGAAGAAGAACGGCAAGGGCAGCCACAGGATCCCCAAAATCCCCTTTCAATCATGGCATACAATTTTATTAAATACAAATCCCAAATGTTTTATTAAGGAAAGACTGTCCTCTGATGATGCTCATGGGATTACACTGAAATAAACCAGACTTGCAACTTTAGGATCTGTTTACAAAAGTAAGGCCAGGGGCAACTCTTTAATGGCTAGGACAACTAGCTTATTAACTAAACTTTTCCATTCAAAAGCACTTCACAGAAGCCAGGTATATTGCAGTCTCTGCACAGCATGTTCAGCCTACAAAATTGTCGGCAAGCAGTTCATGGAAACATGCACTTACCAATACAAACAAGGCTGGCGCACCAGGAAAAAGTAGTAAATTATACATCAGAAGCGAAAGCTGTTACTTCCAGCCAGGCTTTTGAAGGCAGATCTACGCTGGACATGCTCAGTGGGAAGGCACCATGAAAAAGCAGGCACAAGTGAGGAAAACTTTCGTTCTAATCTCATCTGAGCCACTTACAGATTTGCCAAAAATGACAAAGCTGGTCCACATTTCCAGGAAACGGGAGATGGCTGAGCTGGGCTTCCCCAGGATCCACTCAGGATCCACTCTTTCTGTTCCCAAATTTGCACTAGATTTGATAAATTATTAACATAGTCCTCAGTTTGGATTTGACCTTTCTCCTCTGTCAATCTTTGCAAGTCCACAAGAAAAGAGCACACTTCAAAAAATGAATAGGAGGGGGAAAAATTATGAAGCAAAGGACTAGAAAGCCAGAGAATGAAAAGATTTAAAAACCACAGCATTTCAGAGGGTCTGGTTACATGCAGGATGCTCGCTATCACATCCTGTGATCTAGAGAGGCTGAAGAGCAAGATCTGAAGAACAGCTGGATGAGGTAAGTTACAATCACTGTCTCTGCAGAGCTGGAAAAAAAAAAGTCAATGGATTTTCTCCCATCGAGCTAGACATGGAATTGCAAGACCTAGGTAGCTGCCTAGATACTAGGTCCCAGAAGCATGTAAAAATTAACCCTCGAAAACAGGAAAGCAGACTGACATCCTTAGGGCAGATTCCCACCTGTACAGGCTGAATCCTTCAGACAAGGGAACTGGGTGTTCTCTGTTGGGCTAGGCTAAGTGCCTGCAATGTCAGTGCTGCTCAGTGAGCATCTGGGGTTGCTATGGAACAAAAGAGCTCATCCTGGAGATCTTTGGCTCCCCAAACAGAAATTGTTCATCTGGTCTCTCAGACAGTAAAAGTGCATCTAGATAGGGAAGCTGTTCTAGGAGGGATTGGGGCAATGGCGTCATTTGAAGAGCCTTTCGATCAGCGTTTCCACTGAATTCTCCCCCTTCTTAGTCATCTGTACCTTTCTCTTCTCTGCCCTTGCTTTCATCCCCCTGATACTTCCTTGCAGGTAACACAGGACTGAATTTCTTTAATATTTTGTTAAGTGCCATAATTATCTTGACAGAGACTGCAACTAGACAGGGAAGCTGTTTCAGGTTATCTAACATGGCACTGCATATGATGAAGTACTTTTTTTAAATGTCTGGAGCAGAGATAACAGAGAAGGAGGGAATGTCCCTAGAGGGGAGTGGGGGACCAGCAATCCCAGATTACAAAATGTCTGGAACAACAGGTAATCTTCACAGACTGGAAGAGATATTGTGGAAATGACTCAAGCTGTTGTGACCTTGCAGTGCAGTGCTTCTTAAGAACGTGGCACAGCCACCATACCCCAATCAGTATGTCCCCATCAGCATCATCCTAGGGCATACCTATCTCTGCTGGTTTGGAATCATACAGGTGTTCACACATGCCAGAATAGTCATGCTGGTCACTGCCTTCCTTTCACTCCTTTCTTTCTCAAAACATCCTCCTCCATCTGCTCCAAAACCTTTGCGCAAAGCCCAGTTCTTCCCAAAACACTGAGAGCCTACTTTGCCTCCTTCCTAATGTACTTTGATCCACTTAATTCTCAACTCCAGCCCATCTGCTGGACCACAACTTCTATCATCTTGGCAAACATGGCCATGTGGGGGCCAACAGGGGTTGCACATCATCACATCTGGAGAGCACCAGTATGGACAAGACTGATTCAAGTAGTACTTTTATCTAGTTTACCTATCTGAAGATATAGAGGTGTTTTCAAACTCCAGAAGAAATCAGAAGCAGAATTTTTAGCCTTTGAAATTACTGGCAGGCTGCACACAAAAACATAAATTTGTCAATACAAAATAAAAATGGTACCCCTTTGAAAATAAAGACAGATATTTTAGGATTCACTTGTTATTCCAAGCAAACTTTGTATCAATTTCAATGCATACTATCATTTCAAAGTAAGAAGCACTTAGAATGTGAATCTCACCATATACTTTTCCTAACTGGATTTAGCATCTGGAAACTTATTTCTTTAGAACTGAACAAAAGGACAAAGAGTGCCGGTTTCATACCTGGTATAGATGAATCTCAGTCGGTTTTATATTGAATGTAAAAATTGTATAATTTGTTATTTTATTTTAGTCTTGTGTGATAATGCTGACCTATGGTCATAATTAGAGATGGGCATGAAAAACTTTGTGCCAGGTTGTCGTAATTCATCACTGCAGCACCACAGGTGCTGTGCATTCTCTACCCCCACTGGCTCACTCATTCACCTGTCAGTACATGCTGATCATTTCCTCCCCATCACACTATCTTCCAGGCCAGGCGGAAGCACGAACTTCCCTTTTCTGCCTCCTCCAGCAGCAACCCACTCAGATGAACAGGCAGGGTAGGGATTCCGGCAACGCTGCTTGTGAGTGGGCAGCTGCTGGAGGAGGCGGAGAAGATCACTCAATGGGGAGGGAATGAGCAATGAACAGGTGAGTGGGGGAATCCGGTGGGATCGGGATAGAGAACGTGTGGTGCTGTGCTGATTAATTATGTATGACAACCTGGCACAAAGTGCTTCCTGCTCATCTCCAGTCATAATAATAATAAAGCAAAGTAAAGGTTTCATACCTTTTATAGGTAAAGTGTATCCTACTGCAGAAAATAATTCCAAATTTATTCTGTCTGTCACTGTGGGGTAGGTGGGATCCTCACAGCATTCCACAATTCTAGAAGGGCAAAGAGAAACAAACAACCAAGTAAGTGATGACAAAAAACACAGCCACTTACAGCCAGTTTTGAGCAAATCGTATGAACAACCAAGGTTCTCCCCTTGATTCTTACTATTGTGCATGGTGGCTCCTTCACACTTCACTCCAGGGTGTCCCTTGGTTGTTCAGAAACAGACAATGGCATGGTGATGGAGAAGATATTATGATTTAAAGCAGGGTGGATTTGATTTCAATTGCTTTAAATCACTATTTGAATTTTTAAAACTGGATTTTTAAAAAATTTAAATCATGATTTAAATCAATTTGGTTTTTTTTAATAATCATTGATTTTTATCCACCCTGTCTGCTAGAAATGCCTTATGATTAAAAGGATTCCAGGAAAATGTACACTATAGGAAGTGTAAGAAAGGAAGAAACACAACACAGCTGCATCTTCCTATTTTCTAACAAGCACTGTGCTCCTATAAAGTTCTTATTTCTCTTAGCCCCTCCCTGACAGTTCAGAAGCCTCTTGAAACCCAGAGTATCACATGTGCTCTTACAAACTGCATGTCCAAGGAGAAGCATAAAGCAAGCACAGTCACATCAGGTTCTGCAATCTCTCAACGTCTTTCCCTTTGGGCACCTTCTTCATTCCAAGTTACATTACTGAGTTCCAGAAAGCTATCTCATATAATTCAAACCCATTTGATGAAGTCCTACCTCACACAGCTATTTGTCAAGGCAACTGGGGACATAGGCTTCCTTCCAAGAGTCTTGGAGCAAACTTCCTGAAATTGGATGAACAGCAATAAACACAAGACGGAACAAACAGACCTTCTAGGTCAAAGAAAAAGGTACCATCAAATTCCGTCTTAAGTGAGTCAGAGGAAAGTAATAATCCAAATTATTATGAAGCACTGCCACACTCTATTATTCCCTTTTAGCTGTCTATAATCTCAAGTATACATCTTGATTTATCCCAAATGTTCAGGGTAGATTATTATGGGGGGGGGGGGGAGGGAAGCAAGCACACATGCAAATCTTGGTCCATAGCATTGCTGGCCAAGACTGATGAGAGCTGGAATCCCATCCATCTGGAGGGTCTCTGGTTGGAGAAGTCAGGTCTTTACAAATACAGAATACAGAATGATAACCATGGGAAGGTGAGCTGGGGCTGCTACATTCTCTTTTCACAGAGTGAAAATGCTCATGGATAATGGGGCAGAAGCTACCAAAGGGCAATCCTACTACAGGCTACTCAAAAGACCAAAACGAAAACAACAGAAGGCAGTACTGCATTAAATCAACCCAGGTACAGTGCTTGGCTTTCCCTGAGGAGCCTTTCTCACCCTAGTTAATTAGAAAGGTCGTTTCTATGAAGCAACTTCCTCCATTGATAAGAAAAACCCAGCAGCTACCACTTGCATTACATGAAGGAAGTTAACCTTAGAAATGTTCCCCAGAGAACCACACAGTGCCATCCAGCCAATTGCTGCAATTTGTATGTTGATGGATGACAACAATAGTAGTTTTCAGGCTTTCCATCTTCTTCCTGATGGAAATAAAGTTCACTGTGGACACAGCAAGAGGGGAGATTGCTGGACTATTGAGAGCCTGGAAAAAAAATATGAGTTCAAATAGAGGAATATGTCATCATCCCATAACTCACAGCAAAGAATCTATGGATCTTCTCCCTTCTTTGTCCTCATATGTGTTGAAAAGATGAAAGCAGACTTTTCATTTGATTTTAAACCCTGCTTTTCTCTGAAGAAGCTCAAAGCTGTGTCTGATTCTCCCCACCCATTAACATTTTATTTTTACAACTATCTTGTAAGGTATGTTAAACAACCCACAGTAGTCCACCACTATCACACCACGAATGGCTTCTAAGTCTTGATTTCAAAAAAAGTATTGATACCAGCACAATGCCGCCCAGAGTGGTAGAATATACCAGATGGGTGGGATATAAATCAAATAAATAAATAAAATAAATAAAATGCTCCTTGTTGCTTTTCAGAGCCAAGACTCAGTAAAAAAAAGGCAGTATCTGAAATCCCTTCAAGCAAATTAAAGCCCGTTATTATGTTCAGATTGGCAAACTGCTTCCTAATTAATTATCCTGTTGTCATCACAACCTCCATGTTAAAAAAAATAATGAAAAATTGGATGGATGGATTTTTTTTCACATTTTCCCATCAATGCATGCCTTACAGAGTACAGATTTCAATCTATGCCAAAAATGGAAGCAAGGTGTGGTAATTATTCTAAATCACCAAGTGTACAATGCAAGGATAGTACTTAATACATGCAAAAGAACATGTACAGTTTGAGGTTTTACCCATCAGGTATTAAAGAGGGGAGCAGCAATATTTGAAGTGGTGTGACCATTATGATAGCTTTGGAAACAATACACCAGGAGTTACTGGTCCACAAATATGTCAACTATCTGTGTCCGAATTCTACAGATACATTCCTTCTTATGGTTATCTTGTGTGTGGATTCCGTGCTGGATAGAACGCGTGATTGATTTTCAAGTCCCTGTTTTGCTTAACCCACTCACTTTATTTTTAAACAGCTAGAATCTAAATTAATGGCAATTGTATTTAAAAGAACTGTGTTGCGTAACCCAATATTTTTAATACTAGCTACACTAAACTTAGTTGACTGGGAAAATGTATTATGTACACAAAGCAAACATTTGACTTAGTTCTGCTGGGTTTTTTGGTTTTTTTTTACCTGTGTGTTTTTTTAAAAGACATTTGCAATTTAATGAAATTCTTTTCTTGACTGGCAGGCTGTGAACACGACTACTGTCTGAGTCCAAGATGTGTACTTTTCCCACAGACACCACTTGTCTAGATTTATAACTGGCAAAAGCAAGCTGGCAGTTCAGTGAGGCTGAAAAAACGTTGGTTGGGGGAGGGATGGGGTGAGTATGTATAAGAGAGAAAAGAGGAGGGCCAAGACTGTACATCCACAGGGACATTTTAACAGGGTAAAGGTCTAGTTTTATTTTTACCAAAATGCTATTCAGTATTTTGCATGTAGAAACATAATTGTCCAGTATTGTGGAATTCAAGCAAAGATGTATGTCTTATTTCCAGCTCTGAGAAAATGCAAACACCAAACTGTACACAAACTCGAAACAAGGCAATAATTAGAAGGTGGCTGGCAGTGTAAGACCTTATAAATAGTATCACACTTTACAGACCAGAACAACCATCATCAAGATGACTAACACCGATCAGAATCAGCGTCCACAGCCAAAAGGATGCTTTCAAAGTACAGATTAAAACTGTTTTCATAGCAACCCTCTGTACACCAAAAGTACAAAGGTTATTCTAATATTAAGATGCATACTTTGCGTCCCACATTCTTCAGAGGCTGCCTTGCAATCAGAACTCGAAATCAAGATTTGAAGGGCCTTGCCAATTCTGATTTGGAGGTGCCAGGTGTTGCCAGTAACTACAGTTTGCCCCGTTCAGATGCAGCAAGAAACATCAAATGAGGAAACAGTGTGGAGAAGGGCCAGGGCACCAGTAAAGCAGCTGCTCATGTTGGTCAAAATATGATTTGACCCAACATCTGAACCTTGGATCACAAGTCAAGGTTCAGTGTCCAAGAATACTGCAGCAACAAGGAGACCACGTTGTCCTCTGATAGCAAGGCTCCTCAGCCCAGTTCCAAGAGCCATCTGTCTCAGAGTGGAGCACAGATGGAAGGGGGATAATTCTTGCCTTGTCATACATCCCGTGTTAAACTATTCGTAGACGGCCTGATTCTAGATCAGGGTTTTGTAAACAGGAGAGCAACTCCTTGATTCAAGAGAGAGAGAGAGAGAGAGAGAGAGAGAGAGAGTCAGCCTGTGACACAAGCTTTTGTAAAGGTTTTTAAAAGTGGGGTGGGGTGGAGTCAAACTTTCTGTTAAAACAGCCCCTGCACTCATCAAAAGCCCTCAGGAAAATTCTCCAAGCTTTGGGGGCTGATTAAGCCCACCTCAAAAGGAAAGATGGACTTTACAAACACTCCAGATCTTCTCTGGCCTGAATGAATATCCAATTCAGAGAAAAAGCCCTAGCTTATTTCCAACCAGTGTGCAGCCTCTCTCTCCTTGTGGCTGCTCTCACAACACAATTTGGTTAGGGCCATTCAAAGACCACGGGGGGGGGGGGGCGGTTGGGAGGGGATGAATGAGTCACTTCCAAAGTCAGGTTGGCTCAGAAAATTAGCCCAGCTATTTCTGACTTCGGGGGAAACAGCTCATCTTCGTTCTGAACTAATCCAATTTGGACTGACGGAAGCTCACCCACCACTGTTAAAATAATGCTAATTTTAATGTGGTCAGTCACTACTGCACAAAACCAGAAATAATCAAACAAAAAGAAGCTTCCTAGGTATGGGCTGCCCTTTCGTTTCCCACCCCCAGGAGAGAGAGAGAGAGAGAGAGAGAGAGAGAGAACAACCTCCCTCCCTGATGACTTTTAAATGGAAGCCAAGGCCAAGTTCTTCATTTCGGAACAGCATTTCCAGAGGGCATCTATTTATCCACCTCCCTCAAACCGAGGAATGATGACAACGGTAGCTGAACATATTTGGAGGGAACAGTGTTAAAGAAAGCTGACCCATATTAGGTGTGCCTGAAAAGATACAGATGCTGCAGTTCTGCAGAAAGTGGTCACATGCCAGTGGCTGAAAGACAGAAAATGCCGCCGGAGAAGAAACATCTCTCTTCCCCACCATCCTTGTGTTTCTTCCAGGACCTGCTGCCTAACAACGGCATTTCCAGTATTTCAGAAGCAGTTTCATTTTAAAAGACTCTTTCCCCCATCAGATCAATGACCCAATGCTATCCCTGTTGGATAGATCAGCACCATCATCTTTTAACCTGTAGCCTATCTTCTAAACCCAATTTTTGATATTTTTATTTTTATTTATTTTTAAAAACCATATGTTTCTCCTTTACTTCCTACTATGTTTACATTGTGTTATTTCTGGATTCAAGCAAGGGCTCATTAAACTGAATATTCTTCCATACCAACCCATCCCCACAGAAAAATTGTCCCTGACTTCTAGTTTTCGATGTGCACTGAATTTTTCCCCCATCAGAAAGGAGCACATAAAATGCAGAGTTTCTCCCCTCTCCCACTTCCAGCTTCAAGGCCTTGTCCTTTTATTTAGCATACAAAGAAAACAACCTACTGCAATCATTTTAAGTTGTTGCATGATCCCTTCAGTGGCTCCTAAGTGCACCAAGGAGAAACTAGTATATTATATGGTGGTACTAATGCTTCTTATGTCACTGCCCTAATAATGTGCCCCTCAACCTAATGTAAAACTAACCATCACTTATGATCTGTCAACAGATGCTCACATCTGACACAAAGTCCCATCCACTCTTCATGCAAGCTTGTCTTGGAAACTAACAATGATGTTGACACACCTGAAGTTAGCAAATATTTTTTTGTCCTTGTTTATTGTATTTCTGTACTGCCCGATTAGTGGTGAACACTCCTCCGAGCGGTGAACAGAACAAACAAGCAGGCGACCCCCGACCCCCAAAAACCAGACAGCTTAACAAAGAAGAAACAACCCTACCAAAGACAAATGAAAAACTGGTGAAAAATTGTTCCTGTTAATATACCTTGTCAACCTTCTGCAAGTCTACCTGCATGGTGGCAATACCTCACTGCATTTCCCATCAGCCCAGGACAACACAGCCAATGGGGAGGGACAACAGCAGCTGCAGTCCAACCACACCTGGAGGGCCACATTTCACACCCACGGTATAAATGCTTCCCCGTGAATCAACAACCTGCAAGCCTCTCCTAGCTGCCTTCAGAGCTGTGCCGAGTAAACAACAAATGCATTTGCTGCACACCTGGATGGGTGTTAGCTTTTAGATGCTAACAATTCCTTCTGGTTTTCCACTCAAATGAGGAAAGTGGTTATAAAAGCTTGAGCTTCATTAAATGGATTACATGTTATGTTAGCGATGTGCGGGGGGGGGGAGGAACTGAAAGGACAAGCAGAGAAGATACAGTTATTATCTGGCTCTCGCAGGCCTTCTTTGAAAAAGCAACACAGAAAAACTATGCAAAATGAGCCATCGTCTCCTAAATGCTCTTCCCTGCTGTGCAACATATTTAATTTATTTATTTTTTGTAATAATGTTGATTTTACAAAAAACACACACACACACCTGCCTTCAGACAACGGCGTCAGTAGTGGAGTGGTATTGGAATATTTGTACATTATGACCTAATATACAAATATTCCTGCACCACCCTCCTTCATTGTCTGAAGGCAGTTTTTTTTAAAAATCAACATTATTTTCTAAAATATCTACTTCCAGCATCTACACTACCCAGAAGAAAAATGAAAGGACCTCAATTCCATTTTGCTAGAGCTGCTGGAAGTGGGAATAAATTCCCTTTATCCCAAGGGAAAACCTACTTTCACAACGCTGACTTGTTCTTATTTACCAGTTCACCCACTGATCTTTAGTCTTCCTTAAAAAGCATCTGTAATCAAGCCATTCTATAATCAGGAGGAGGAAGGAAAACAAACAGCCCAATCCAGCTGGAGGAAATGGGTGTTGGGCGTGCATTCTTTCCGCCTGAAGAGCCCGAAGCATGAGCTGGCATCACTCAGCAGAGTGTTCCTTTCTAGGCACACTGCTTCCTGGAAGGGCAGGGAGAAAGCAGCTCCATTAATTCCAAACATATCGTTCTCTGGCTGTCTACCGAAAAAAGAAAGCTAGTAGACAAAATGTTTTTGTCTTAGGAGAGATGTGTTGCTTTCAAGCAGGATTAATAAAACTCAACAATGTTTTTAAAATCAAATTGATTTAAAATCATGATTGAAGTTTTTTAAAAATCAAATTTTTAAATTTAAATCATCAAAAAAATCAGATTTTTTTAAATTTAATTTTTTTGATTTAAATCATTATCCATCCTGATTTCAAGTGAATTATTTCTGGTAAACTCAATGACATTTCAAGAGGGCTAAGCCCGAGAAACCTCCTCCTATAAGGAAAGTTACTAAAACGCTAAATCATGATGGTTAATCTTAACTACATTTAGTAGAAATCCAAGTCTTCTAAAACTGCGCTTTGAACTGGATTGTTTCACAAACCACCTCGAAGTCTAAAACTAACCACAGCCTGCCTGGGTCCAGAGATCATGACAAGTTTTGCTCAGTGGTTTAGGCATCTGGCTGTGGATCCAGAGGTTGGGAGTTGAATTCCCCACTATGCTTCCTTGACAGGGTCTGGACTCTGTAGGGTGTCTTCCAGCTCTGGAGTTCTAAGATATATATATTCCAAAACAGAAATGAAAGCTTCCTGGCTTCTCAAGGCCACACGAGAAGGAGTGGGACGCACAAAACCTAGGTTCAGCTTTGAAATTCGAAACCATGGCTTAACATTTTGTGGTGCCATAGCCATGAGTTCATATCAAGCAAAGAAGTTTGAGAACATGGTTTTACAATGGCTATGCAGGCTGTTTTCTTATCTCCCAACAGAAAGACCTTAGAAAATAAATTGGCAAAGCTTTGGGTCCAAGGCGCACTCCCACTAACATCACTATCACCACCACCCTGAATTTTAAAAAATGAAGAAAAACGCAAGTGGCTATAAATAGGTTTCTAGTTCTCTGAAAACACTATTTAATTTAAAAGAGAGAGAGAGAGGTGGGCTGCCTTTTCTTCTACAGGAGAATCACTGTTCCTGGAGACTCCTAAGCAACAAATATTTTCCTTTTCTTATTAGAAGAAAAAATGGGAGGAGGGTCCAGGAGCCACATACCTTAGAAATGAAGTATTGTAGTGTTGAAGACATATATATATATAGCAAAAAAGAGTGGAATGGTGGCTGTCCTAGGTCTCTGTATAGGAATTTCATATTTATCTAACAAAATAAAACATTCCCACAACAGGAAGGCAGGACCAGATGTAAATGGTTTGCTTGTATGTTTGTTTGTTTCTTCCATTTATAAACGAGCCACGTGGTGCAGTAGTTAAACTGGAGCACTGCAGTCAAGACTCTGCTCATGACCCGAGTTTGATCCTGGGTTCAGTTAGGTGGCTCAGGTTGACTCAATCTTCCAAGGTTGGTAAATTGAGTACCCAGTTTGCTTGGGGAGGGGGCAATCTGTAGCCTGTATAATTAAATTGTAAACCACCCAGAAAGAGCTTTAAGCATTTTGAGGCAATATATAAGCAGCATACAGTGGCGCCTCGACTTACGAATGTCCCGACATACGACCATTTCGAGTTACGACCAGCTCCGGCCGCAAAATTTTGCTTCGACTTGCGGCTGGAGCTTCGAGTTACAACCAGAAAAAGGCAGGGAAAAAAGGCGGGGAATTCAAACTGCTAACTGCTTCTTTGTAGCTCTTTCGTCCCAATGGTTAGAGTGAGTGCGATCAGAGGAGGCTTCGGACTGCCTGGTAAGGTAAGGTGCTGCTTTCTACTTTTTAAAACCTGTTCTGGGTGGGTTTTGCAGCGTGGTTTTGGGATGGGTGGTGGGATTATGTTTCTATGCTGTGATGGGTCTTGCGGGGTTTGTTTGCTTTTTGGGTTTTTTTCCCATTTCCGATGGGTCTTGCGGGGTTTGTTTGCTTTTTGCTTTGCTTTTTCCCCATTTCCGATGGGTCTTGCACGGTTTGTTTGCTTTCTGCTTTGCTTTTTTTGCATTTCCGAAGGGTCTTGCACGGTTTGTTTGCTTTTCTTTTTTCCCCCCTTTGGACAGAACGGATTAATCGCGTTTCCGATGGGTCTTGCAGTGTTTTGTTGGTTTTTTGGTGATTTTTTTCTCCGGCCGGAACGGATTAATTGCATTTCAATGCATTCCTATGGGAAATGGTGCTTCGACTTACGACCATTTCGAGTTACGACCGGAGTTCCGGAACCAATTAAGTTCATAAGTCGAGACACCACTGCACTTTGCTTTTAACTACCACCCCATAGTACAATGCAGCACCAGTGGGCATCTTCAGATGTCCATGCCCTTTATTCCTATATGTCCACTCAATTTATTATTTCTGTTAGTGCACAGAGCAAAGATTTCAGAAGTTTTTATTATTTTGCATCTGAACGCTTAATGTTTCCATATGTGTGCAGGTTACGGTGGTGACCACACAATTAAAACTAGTGCGTCAACTGCGCCTGTTCCTGGACAGGTCTGATCTGGCCATAGCGACACATGCCTTAGTTACACTCTATGTGGGACTGCCTCTTGAAAGTGTTCAGAAACTTCAGCAGGTCCAAAACACGGTTGCCGGATTGCTAACTGTAGCTGGTCACAAGGATCACATAACTCCCCTCTTACAGCAGCTCCACTGGCTGCTGATCTGTTTCTGGACATAATTCAAAATGCTTGTTTTAATCAATAAAGCCCTAGACGACTTGGGTTCAAGCTATCTCAAAGACCATGTCTCCTGTTATGAGTCTGGCTGGGTGTTAAGATCATCAGGTGAGGTCTTCCTCTCTGTCCCAAACTCATCGCAGGTGCATTTGGTGGGGACACGGGAGAGGGGCCTTCTCTGTGGCTGCTCCCAGGCTTTGGAACTCCCTCCCACTGGAGGCCAGCCCAGCCCCATCTTGGCTGTCCTTCCACAAGCAGGTGAAGACCTTTTCTTCAAGCAAGCTTTCCCTTAATGACTGGCTGCCTGAGTGGGGTTTCAAATGGATGGTTTTGCCTTAAAGCTTTGAATGTGTTTTTGGTCTTGCTTTGCTTTCCTGTATTTCAGTGTAGCATTAGTTGGATCTTTTTTAGTATTTGTTTACTTAACTGTTTTTAGCTTTAAATATTTAAAGGCAGGATAAAGCTATTTTTAAACAAACAAACAAACAAACAAACAAACAAACAAACAAACTGACATCTCCAGCAGAAGATTAACTTCTTGCCTACAAATCTCACCTTCCCTTGAGGTCACCTATAGTGGCCCTCCTGGTAGTATAACATTTCTGAGAAACCCACTCTGCAATTGTTCAGAGCAGGGGACTTTGTGATGTGGTACCTACAATGCGGAATAACCTTTCCTCTGATGTTCAACATATTAGAGGGTTGGAAACACTGATTTTCCATTTTAGATGAAATGTTGAAAACTGTGTCAGCCTTTCCTATGCAGTCTAGATAAAAATACATATCATGGACAAGGCGCATGTTGTATTTTACTGTTTGTGCATTGTGTTCATTTTATGTTTTTATTATTTTTGTATACCACTCAACTTTCATGTCTAGTTGGTTTAGATAATAACCAATGTATTCGAGCGGAAAAAAAGAATATCGGTTGAGAATCTGACTTTTCTGTACCTAAAGAACCTGTACCTATCTCTTTGGGTGTGATTTTTCACTGGCCACAGGTGGATATTACAAGAGAAAGTTACAGAGCTGGGAAACAAGATATAACACCAAGCCAGATGTCAAACTAGGTTATCAGCACAGCATTATAAAGTTCAACAGGTTAAAATGCCTGGCTTGCAGTATCTAAGATCAGTCACGCAGTGTGGAGGAATGAAGGTGGAGGGGAGGAAAGAGAGATTATTTCACTGGAGAACATAAACTCTTAGGAGGGCTAGCAGACAGAAGGCATGAGCAGATGATATAGCAAAAATGATATTTAAGAATAAACATAGAGAGCAGGAATGAAGACAGGAAAAATAAGCCCTGGAAACTCAAAAGAAGTAAAAAAAGACAGGAAACAGTGGAAAACAAGGAAAAAGAGCACAAAACTGGGAAAATTGCTCAAGATCAATCAAGCAGAGAAAATTGCTATTAAGTACAGTAACGTGTACTCAATAAGCCTTCAGTATTTGTCATTGAAAATAAAAATGTTTTTGTTTATGTAAGCTTTCACCATAAGATCGGCAAATTTTATCTAATGTTTCTGCTTTATTTGGTTGGTTTTATACATGGTACAATTTTTGCCCTTTTGAAACTGGATTAGATTTCATTAATTGGTTTTAATCACTGTTAGCCCTCTAAGCAGTATGTACCTATCAGATGGGTTGGACATGCATTTTAAAATGCATGCATCCATATATACATAATGAGATCACTGCAAAGCCGCAAGACTGCAACAGAGCAAATCAACAATCTACAAGGCAATTCTAAAAATGGGGGAACACTAAAAAAAAAAACAACAACTTTGAAACTGAGCTTTAGATCAGCACCATATTTGGCACAAGTGTAGCTGACAGTCTGCTCTTGCTCCGTGCCGTATTTGGGAAAGTTTGGACAAAGAGTTTTTAAGTTACAATTTTTTAAAAAGTAAAACCGTTTTACAGACACACACAAAGTGCACAGAAGATCTCCAGATTTAAAATAGCTCATATTAACTGAAAAGACAGAACTTGCTTATCTTGAAAGCGAATGCTTAGCCCCACCCAGTTTTTTTTAATTAGAAAGAATCTAGGCTGCAGGAGCTGATATACAGTACTAATCCTCAAAAAAGGCCTTCAAAAAGAGAAAAGCAGTGACTTTGTGATAAACTGAGCAAACAGCAGCCTGGATGTTGACAACCCCAATGGCAGCAGTCAAGATGGTCTACAGGATACCCTTTTCTGCTCACTACCATTCACTGTTGCTGAAAAATAGCCCTGAAAATTGCTTTGTGTTTGGGTAAGAAGTGGTTAACTGATGAAAAAAGGAATCAGCTTCTTGGATTCTCCTTTGCTTGGTGTCATTTTGTGAGCAATAGTGAGCAGAAGAGGGCATCCTATAGACCATCTTGACTGCTGCCACTGGTGTTGTCAACATTCAGGCGGCTTTTTGCTATTTATAGTTTGCCATCCTTTTTCCTGCTGGCAATGCATGCATCATATTGTGCAGAAATATCAGGCCATTTCGTGGATACAGAATCACAACATCCCACATTCATAAACTTGAGGGGTTTTTTAAGCATTTAATTCTATCCTTACATTGGATTACCGAGTGTACTGAATGAAGTGATGGACTAGGGCCCAGGAGAGCTTAGCATGAATCCCTGCTCAGCCATGGAAATTCAGAGGCAGTGGTTGAAACTGGTAAAACCTCTCCTTAAACATCTCACTTACCTTGAAAGTCTTATTAGGGTCACTGTGAGTCTGTTTCAGCTTGATAGCACATAATACACAACACCTTACCTTACTGGCCTAAAAAAAGATTCTGGTCATCAACAGTTCACAGAACAAAAGCAAGATTTCCATTAGAAAGAAGACTGCTACAGCTAGACAGCCATGAATTTGTGGCCTGAATCACCTATACCAGCAGTTATTAACCTATGGTCTGTGGACCCCCCCCCCCCGGGGGGGAGGGCATGATGTCCTCACAGGGGATCCACGAAGGCTTGAAAAAATGTTATGATATTTTGCAGGAAGGCAGGAAGGCAGGAAGGAAGGCAGGAAGGCAGGAAGGAAGGCAGGAAGGCAGGAAGGCAGGAAGGCAGGAAGGCAGGAAGGAAGGAAGGAAGGAAGGAAGGAAGGAAGGAAGGAAGGAAGGAAGGAAGGAAGGAAGGAAGGAAATCTTAATTTTTCTTGTTTGTGTAAAACTTGGCTTTTCTAACCTACCACACCTCCGTTAAAAACAAACATGAGTAAAAATTGGCTATGAAAATAACTGTTTGATAGCAAATCACTGTTTGATATTTCTGCACACAGTGAGAATGTGCAAGTGAATGATGCTGAATGGCTGAGAGAAAGGATGTGACATTTCTTGCTACTGTGCAGACAGTCAGAAGCCACGGGAAGAGAGATCGGAGTCAGTCAATATGAGTGTGACGGAGTATTCAGACGGACTTCATGATTGTGTTTCTTCCTTGATTTCTGCTAATAAAACCACTTGGTTATTGTTGCGTAAAGTCTTGTGGCGCAGTGGTTAAACTGCTGTACTGCAGCCAAAACTGTGCTCACAACCCGGGGTTCGATCCCAGGTATCTGACTCAAGGTTGACTCAGCCTTCTGTACTTCCGACGTTGGTAAAATGAGTACCCAGCTTTCTGGGGGGCAGGGGAGGAGGCAATGTGTAGCCTGCATAATTAACTTGTAAACCACCCAGAGAGTGTTTTAAGCGCTATAGGGCAGTATGTAAACAGAACGCTTTGCTTTTTTGCTTTAAAGGGACTTTTCTATATTATTGCAGTGAATTTCATAACAATACATTTTGGCTGAACCTCAGAATGGATCACTGGCTGAATTTGAAACATAAACAAACTGATGATGTTGATGAGGGTGCATCCTGTTCGAAGCAAAATGAAGCTTCTTCCAGTCATCTCAAAAAGTGTTGCCGTTATAGCAAGGAATAACTGTCGATTGGCTTCACGTGTACAGGTCCCGAAGACAAGCAAACTACTACAGTGTTGTTGTATAACGAAATATTGTCCAATGAGGCCATGAAACCATCAAAATTGCAAAGACATCTCAATAGTAAATAAAGAACATGCCACAAAGAACATCGATTTTAAAAAAAAAGGCGCATGAGCTTCAGGAAAGTAAGTAAATGGTTTAAAAAAGACTACAACTGGTTGTAATAATGAAAATGCAATGAGGGCCTCATTTGAAATTTCTCAACTAATAGCAAAACCCAGAAAACCCAACAATAACCAAATATGAAGACCCTTCATGAGAAACTTTAAATAAATATTTGATGCACTTAAGGGCTTTAAATCTTGAGTTAAGTCTTGGTGGTCCATGGCAACAAAAGATATTTAAAGGGGGTCCATAGTAAAGAAAAGATTAAGAACCGCTGACCTATACTATCCAGATATGTAGAAAGCTTTCCCGCTTTGTGCCTTTACTTCCCTGAAAAATAATTCTCATGGAGGAACAAAAAGCATTATTCAGCCACAGGTCCATCATCAAAAAAATCCTTCTGATGGCCAAATAAAACTACTTCTAGGACTGCCTACAGCCTGGTGTTGCCAAGGGTAATGTTCCTAATTTATGTGTGCATGTTCTTATGTCAACAACTATATTCATTCGTAAGGGCAAACTGCTACGGTATCTGTCCAGCGTTGATATTTTAACAAGAGTTCCTCTGAGCAATAACACAGCTTTGTCTGGCACAAATCAATCCCAGCAGTGGAGAGATTATCTTGTAAATATGTCTTCTTGAAAATAGAAAATAAAAGCACATCAAAATATAGCACATCATCACTGATTTTAAAAGTACACTTTTTACGTGCTGAAGCAACCTAGGTTTAAGCTGAAAAACTCCCCCTCATTCTCTGCTCCTCAAGCCTGTGAATAGTTCTATAATCATAATACAAATTCACTTGCTAACAATGTTTTTATAGCTTTGGGTAATTATAATGCCTTCTGACATTTCCTTTTCTTATGTAATTCTGAAAGTTGCAAACTATAATGCTTATCAGTCCATCATTAATGGCTACAGTCCAAGGCAACTCACTTCCTTTTCTTCAAATAATTTAAACAAGGAGAAATATCTCGGCTTCTGAAGCTTTACACAAAGAGGATTAGCCCCTTTTAAAAGATGCATCTGAGGAGAAAACACAGAAATATCGCTGGAAGTCCAGTTCCATTCAGTGCTCGAAATCTGGGGACAACAACACAGGGTACTACCCATTGCTATTACTTTTGTGTTTCCCAAGGATAGCCACTCTTAGGAAGCAGAGAGATGCTCTCTGTGCAATTTCAAAATATACCAAATGATACATCTTGTTTTAACCAACAACGTATTTAATAATGTTTCAATAATGGAATTCATTGTGATTTTAAATTATGTCTGGATTTTTAAAAAGTTCTTGTTGTGAGTTGCCACAAGGTTCTGCAATGGGGAAACGCTGGATATAAATTGTTTAAACAAATAATGAAAATGTACATAAGGAAATAGATGTGTTAGTCTTAAAGGTGTCACAACACTTTGCTTTATGTTTTTTTTTCTGCTGAGCAGACTACAACAGCTACCTCTTTGAAAACTACCACAGAAGGATGTCACATGAGTTAATAGTTCGGAAACATTGTTACAAGAGTTATAGCTGCTCAGCAATTTCATTTTTAATTGAACAACTTTAAAGTGTTAGGAGAAAACAACAGTTATTGGAGGAGAGAGAATGAATCAAATGGAAAGAATTAGGTAACCTGTTTTTACTCCCAAATAACCCCTGCATCTAGAACTAAAACAACAGATGTAAATACACACCTGGCATTACTCCGTTTGTATGAAGATCTTCTGACGAGACAATACTTTCTATCATTGATCCCACGAGCCCACTTCTATCTCTTCCACCTGGCAGGAGTTCAACAGAGAACATTCCCAGCCCTGGTACCTGAGAAAGATTTTTTTACTTGAAGAAGCGAAGGACCATCTGCACAGAGGGCAGGTGCTCTACTGCTGAGCTACAACCCCCTCCTCTAATTAAGAGCATTGTGTCAAGCTCCTGTGGCATCCAATTAAGTAATGACACCAGAGCGGCACTTCTAATTAATAAGGGAAGCCCTCTGCAAGCCTATCCACTTGTGTATATCTCAGAGAGAATCCAAGGCAGCTAAAAAGAGTTTATTCCTCTTTAAAAGCACTCGAGGTGGCAAATAATTAACTGCAATGGATAGGAGAAGTCTGGAATGGCAGTTCCATTGAAACGTTTACATTTTTCTCAGTGATGCTCAGAAATTAAATGGTCATAGCTATGCTGCTATTCCTCTGATGAACTCAGAGGAAAATAATCAACTTTAGTCCCCTCGCCAGCCCCAAAAACTCAGCTACAGTGCTGAAATATGGAGGATGGAGGTCATCTAGTTTCAACGGAACAGAAACAGTGAAATTCATCTTTCCAAATAACAAGAGAAAAATGAACAAATTTCAGATGAAAACAGACTAAATTAGCTATTATTTATTTACATTTATTCTACTGCATTCCACCTATCCTCCAAGAAATTCAAGGTACCACAAATGGCCTTCCTCACGCCCCACTTCATTCTTACAATGAAAGGGATCAAGGCCACCTAGTGACTTTTATGGCCAAGTGGGGACTTGAACACAAGTCCCCAGAGTCCAAGAGTTTGGATCACCTACAAGCTGACCCATAACTAATGACGACAGGGATTGGACCTGGAACAAAGCATAGACTCTGCCTCTGAGGCTGCTTCCCACCTTGCTCCACACACCACCACCCCAAGTCTTATGGAAACTGAGAAAGACCCATAAGCCTGGAAAAAGTCCCAGATCATGTGCCAAAGCGAAGGCTTTTATTTTTAAACTGATCAAAGTTAAAAAAAAAATACTCTTCAAAGCTGGAAAGTTGCAAATCCACTAGAACAGCGTTCCCCAACCTTTTTCTTAGTGCGGACCGGTGGAGCCTCTGAGGGAGGTGGGGCGGCCCCTCGCGCTCGCGCTCTCCGCCGCACGCGCAAAGTGGTTGGGGGGTGCGCACACCTTAGGCGTGCGCGCGTTCCCCCACCGCTTTGCGCATGTGCAGGAGCACCTGCCCACCTGCACGCCCACCCCTTGGCCACCTCCCGGCTCTTGGCCACCCCCACCCCCTGCCACCGCCGGGAGGCCAGCAGCCGAAGCACCCGGCGGTGCTCGGCCTCCCGGCTCTTGGCCACACACCCCTGCCGCCGCCGCGCCGCAAAGACAGACCTCCCACCCCCCCGCACGCACTCTCCTCCCTACAGCTGCTTTGCGCGCACGGGCGCTTGCGTGAAGGAGTGCTCACGCCCCCGCTGGCACGCGTGCGCAAACCAGCTGTGGGGAGGGGAGTGGGGGGGCGGCGGGAGGTCTGTCTTCGCGGCCCTGTCAGGCTCAAGCCACGGACCGGCAATGGGCCGCGGACCGGGGGTAGATGACCTCTGCACTAGAAGATTCAAAGTATGAGTAACAGGTCTATCAATTGTTAAATAGTACCTACATGACCACCTAGATCAGAGGTGTCAAACTCAATTTCATCTTGGGATTGGCATTATGGTTGCCCTCAAAGGGCCGGTTGTATCTGTAAGACTATATAAAGGTATCTACTCTTTATATCTATATTACAAAGAGTGTGAGCTCAGTGGTACATTCTTAAGTTATACTTGCTTTTAAAATGGCATGGGCAACCCTTTCAAGAATCACAGTCCTCACAGAAATAAAGCAGCAAATGCATTGATTTTCTTCTTGCCCAAATGGTTACATAACTGTTCTCAGAACAGAGCAGCAGAAACAGACAGATCTTGAAAAACCAGAATGTTGGGGTTTTTTGAAAGTTTCTACCAGGAGGAACTAGTAGATGAAAAATACACATTCACTTAGAATCCAGAGAGTGACAGATCTACCCCGCTACTGTTCAACCTCTGCAGAATATGGGAAAACAAAGTGGTCTTGTAGACAAAAAAACTGGAAGTGAAAGATGTAAATTCAAAGCCCACACTTCCCAATTCCTCTTCATGTCACCTCGGCTAAATTATTCTTTTCCAATGATTTCCCATTTGCAACTGATATAATAAGAGATTACCATGTGGGCCTGAAGTACTTTGTTCCTCACTCTAATCTCCACCATGCTAGTACTGTCACTTTGGACCTTTCTGGCCAGAATTTGTATGATCTTGCCAACCTTCAAGACACCGGCTGTTATCTGATTCACGGTCAGAAATACCACTTTTGCGGACAACTCCTAGAAGTCCCGAGCCTACGAGGCTCAGAAATTCTAATTGCTGGTGTTTTGTTTTGTTTTGAAGAACAAGTTTTCAAAGTTCTGTGATTGGTACATATCAAATAAACCCAGAGCTTGGAAATAATGCATTAAAATTAGTTTATTACAATTAACATTACATTTCTCACTTTTCCCATTAAACTAGAGAAGCACCCATTTATCTAACATTTTAAAATGTTTTAAAATCATTGTAAATTCATTTTCCATCTGATGAAATACAGATTTATCACTACATCTGTGCGTCCACAGCTCATCTTAAGGTTCTGAAATAAGATCTAATTCATTACTCAATATTTGTCAGGATATAATCCCAAATTACCAGGGCATAAACATGCAGATATATCTCAGGCACAGTTCTTTTGCTGATGACTTTTCACAGAAGTCCTTTTTCCCTTGTTATGCTTCTAAATAGTCTTATTTTTTAAAAGAAATCCAGTGCTTTCCTTTGGTATAACATGGTAATTTTTTTTTTACCTTATATGTTAGGGTGCGAAAGTTGTGATCCCACCAGTTCTGAACATCAGATTGATTCTGATGTTGCCTGAGCCTCGGGATCGCGGCCCATGGAGGGCACGGGGAGGCGAGCCACGCCCGTGCCAAGGTGCGTGGCAGCAGCAGCATTTCCTCCTCCTCCTCCTCCTCTGTCCTTAGAGGGTGGGTGGATCAGGGCCCTCGCGGCAATGAACACGAGGCACTCGGTGGCCAGGTAGTCCAGGCTGGACATGCCGCCTGGAGGTTGCGGGGCTGGCCGAGATCCGCGTTTCTCCGTGCGGCCCCGAGGACACGCCTGGCCTAAATGGATGGATGGATGGATGGATGGATGGATGGAGAGGCCAGGGGGACACGCGTGGATCTCCCAGCGGGGCTTGGGATCAGGCTTGCCCGCCTGCTTCCCAGCTCACCACCCTGCCCGGCCAGCCCTGGCGCAACGTGGAGGAGGGAGAGGAAGGCGAGGCAACGGCAACACACACACACCCCGGTCTCCGCCCTGACCAGGCATGCTTCTCACCCTCCCAGGCAGCCAGGCCCCACCTCCCCAGGGCATGTCGGGACGGCAGGGAAAACGGAGGAGAGCGAGGAGCGTGCTGACAGGAGGCAGAGCTTCGCTCACCGCTCACCTCCTGCTCGCCGCTCATCTGTCCCAGCAGCCCGGTACTCCCAAGGCCACAGACCGGGGTTGGGGACCCCTGGTATACTTCACAGTAGCAGGGGGCCCGGACCCTGCTACACTGCGAGGGCCACATGAAACAGCCCGGCGGGCCGGATTTGGCCCGTGGGCCTCGAGTTTGACACATGTGACCTAGAGAGTGATAACACTAACAGGGTGGTACAGAAGTGGAAGGAAGGAAGAAAGGCTAATTGATGCAAACTAGTTGTGGCTGTCGCAGTGTAGCGTTGCAGGGCTTGTGATTTGTTATATGACCTTAGTGATGCTTTCTATGTGCTTGCCTTATAAAATATTTCATGTCCTCTCATGTGCAAGAATAGCAGATTCCAGAATTCTGCAACAGAGGTTTTTAAGCACAAAGGGCTATCGTGAACTCCTGCTTAGGAAGACCAACCAGTTACCTAGTAACCACCTGGCAACCCAAAGCAAAGGAGAATGGACTCTTGGACTAATTACTCAGCCATATGGGAAACACAAGACCAGATCCTTGGGAGATAAAAAGAGTAGATTAGCAAGTATATTATAGATATTAACCGCAACAGGAGACCTTTGAGTCAAAATACTACAAAGCTATTTCCATGTGAATAAAATCACAGGCACTTATGAGTCCTGTGGATCACACCATTATTAAGAAACAAACAACCCATTTAAGCAACTCTTATAAGATAAAAGAGCATTATGGTGTTTATTGTTCCACCCTCCTCAGCACAGAGGTTGAAACTGAATGATCGTTTACCAGAAGTGATTCATAGGAAATTGCCATTCAGGCCTCCATCTTATTAGCCCTTTTGTGATTTCCATGGATTTTCTTTTCTTTTCTTTTCTGCAAACATGCAGGCAGGAACATACATAGCATCTGCAATGGTAAGTGTTTATTTTACTTCATCAGCACCTTCATTTTCAAACACAAAACTTCTAAATCTAAATTTGTTCTATCGGTTGCCTTTTTGTTTCCAAGCCTATTTTAGGGTGCATGTACTAAACGTGGATCCCCAAATATTTGAAACCCCACTTTCGCATGATCTGTGCTGACTTAACTGTTTTCACCTTCTGCCGCTATTTTACTGTCAAAAAAACAACAACAACGAAGAGTTTAATGGTATCTTAAATGATATTTTTTAAGAAGTCACAAGAATCTCTGTTTTGTTTTTGTTTCTCTTCCTCTATTCACCTCGAAAGCAATCCAAAGTTGTTTTCAAAGTGAAAGGGTCAGCCAACAAGATGCTGTCATTGAAACAGCTTCACATGGCTAGTCAATCCCCCTCTCCGGGCTATTTCAACACCTCTTTATTT
This sequence comes from Intellagama lesueurii, assembly GCA_037013535.1. NCBI lineage: Eukaryota > Metazoa > Chordata > Lepidosauria > Squamata > Agamidae > Intellagama > Intellagama lesueurii. Next base: position 3,596,087 of record JBAJHW010000003.1, on the reverse strand, counting down.
GCTGCTGATATTTTTATTTGACAGCTTCGTGTGATTTATGCAATTCTGTTATTTTAATGCCATTGCTTCTTTCCTTTTAAAATGTTTTACAGACAACTGTAAAAGTCCTTAGGAAGTTCATTAATCCTGAAAGACAGCCTAAACATTATTTAAATAATAACAATGAGAAAATCATGAAGTCTGTATTAGACAACAGAAAATTCTGGAATATTCTAAACCTGCTCATGGAAATACTAACCAAATTACTTTGGAACAGGATTTTGGCCAAAGGTCTTAGATGTAGATGAAGCAAGAAACAACCAGGTTATGTACAAAAAAGGAACAGGCACAAGAGATAATCTGGCAAGATGTCGGCTACTGGAGAGTACCAAGGAATTTTAGCGGAAATTCTCTTTGTGCTTTATTTGTTGTTGTTTAGTCGTTAAGTCGTGTCCAACTCTTCGTGACCCCATGGACCAGAGCACGCCAGGCCCTCCTGTCTTCCACTGCTTCCCGGAGTTTGGTCAAATTCATGCTGGCAGCTTCGATGACACTGTCCAACCATCTCGTCCTCTGTCGTCCCCTTCTCCTCTTGCCCTCACACTTTCCCAACATCAGGGTCTTTTCCAGGGAGTCTTCTCTTCTCATGAGATGGCCAAAGTATTGGAGCCTCAGCTTCAGGATCTGTCCTTCCAGTGAGCACTCAGGGTTGATCTCCTTCAGAACGGATAGGTTTGTTCTCTTTGCAGTAGTCCAGGGGACTCTCAAGAGTCTCCTCCAGCACCACAATTCAAAAGCCTCAATTCTTCGGCGGTCAGCCTTCTTTATGGTCCAGCTCTCACTTCTATACATCGCTACTGGAAAAACCATAGCTTTGACTATGCGGACTTTTGTCGGCAAGGTGAGGTCTCTGCTCTTTAAGATGCTGTCTAGGTTTGTCATCGCTTTCCTCCCAAGAAGCAGGCGTCTTTTAATTTTGTGGCTGCTGTCACCATCTGCAGTGATCATGGAGCCCAGGAAAGTAAAATCTGTCACTACCTCCATATCTTCCCCTTCTATTTGCCAGGAGGTGATGGGACCAGTGGCCATGATCTTAGTGCTTTATAGATTACAGCAAAGTCTTCGTGTGGATTGTGAACAGCTATGGATAACTCTAAAAGAAATGTGTATGCCTCAACACTTGATTGTCCCAATGCATAATCTATACTCTGGAAAAGAAGCTAGTGTTAGGGCAAAATATGGAGGGATGGTCCGCCATAGGAAAAGATGTCAGACAAGGATATTTTTCTCTCTCCTTATCTGTTTAATCTATATTCAGAACATAGCATACGGAAGCTATATCAGATTCAGATAAAGGAGAAGTGAAAATTGCTGAAAGAAATGTCAATAAATTAAGATACACAGATGATACCATACAAATGTAGGAGAGCTGATACCTTTATTTGGACCATTAAAAATCAAACATTCAGTGTGAGCTTTCGTGAATAAAAGCAGGGCTGCAGCTGAATATTAATTAACAAGTAATTAAAGTAATTACATAATTTAATGTTGACAATGAAGAAGCTCAAATAGTTGAAGATGTTGTAGTTTTCAAAGATGTAGCCATGTTTGTCTGTATCCAGACAAAACCAAAACAAAATACAAAAACATGGTGGCAATGTTGGTCTTTAGGTGCCACTATATTTTTGTGTTATTTTTTATTTTGGATTGGTTTTGTTTGAAAACTTTGAACAACTTGGTTCAGTCATCAGTCCAAATTAATACTGCAGCCAAGAAATCAGAAGAAGACTGAGACTTGGAAGGGCAGCAATGAATGAAGTAGAAAAATTCCTTGCGTGGAAGGATGTGCCACTGAAAACCAAGGCAAAAATAATCTGTACTATGGTATTACTACTGTGTATGGGGTGTAAACTGAACATTGAAGAAAGATGACATGACAAAACATTAATTCTTTTGAAATGTGATGTCAAAGGAGACTTTGATGAATATCATGGCGCACTAGGAAGGCAAATAAACAGGTGCAAGATCAAATCAAGCCTGAACTTTCTCTAGAAGCAAAAATGATGAAACTGAGGCTACCATACTTTGGGCACATGATGAGAAAACACATATCACTGGTAAAGACAGAGAAAGTTGAAACCAACAGGAAAATAAAAAAAAAAGAAGACTACATAAGAGATGGATTGATTCAATAAAGGAAGCCATAGCTTTGAGTTTGCAAGAGATGAGCAGAGCTTTTAACAATAAGACCTTAAAGGAAGACACAAGTATAGGGTCTCCATGAGTCAGAGGTGACGTGACAGCACATAACAATATTCATATGGCTACCATAAGATGGAAGCAACTTGACAGCACATAACAATATAAAGGAAATTGTCAGATTAGTTAAGCATTGTCTGTTGAGCTCACGGTCTACTTTTGGGCTTCCCATATACAGTCATTCAAAAAAGAAAGTACATCCTCTTTGAATTCTAAGGTTTTATGCATCAGGACATAATAAAAATCATCTGGTTCTTAGTAGGTCTGAAAATTAGATAAATACAACCTCAGATGAACAACAATATTGTCCTCTGAAGCAATGCATTTCCCCCCATAAGTACCTTGACAAGGGCTGGACTTGACGATTGATAGGGTCCCTTCCTGCTCTGCAATTCTAAGACATTTATGATTATTTATTGGTTATCTTTTGACCAAACTCTGGGAGACAGTGGAAGACAGGAGGGCCTGGCGTGCTCTGGTCCATGGGGTCACAAAGAGTCGGACACGACTTAAGGATTAAACAACAATTGGTTATCTGGCCCAGGCCCGAAATGCCAAGCCCTGCAATGCCCCCCCTTTTTTCAGGGTATGCTGCTTTTGGTGGACCACGGCTGCTTCCAGCAGGACATGTGCCAGGAGTGATGCAGGGAGGGGAAGACGCACAGAAGATTCACTCCCCAGTTGCCACCTTACCCTACTTCAAACTGCAGCATAATATTGCACGTGAGAGGTCAAGAAATGTTATTGCAAAGCTTACTGTGGGCTGACATTGCATTCCTCCTAATATTGCCTAGCTTTGTGAAAAATATTTAGTTAATTAGCAACCCGCTGTCTTCATTGTTTGGGTTTAATTCTCCAGGAGTGATTAATGGTACTTCACTCTAAAGACATGCTTTTGTAATTGCAAAAATATTTTTTAAGCTCACTGTTAACACTAGGCAGAAACCACCTTGTTTCAAGTGCAAATTATAATCCACAATGCTCAATGTCCCTGTTGCTAATACCTATCTTCAGGCATGTTAGATATTCCTAGCCAGCCAAAGCACCAACAACCACCATCCAGCTAAAGGTCCCTTCATCACTGTGCCTATAAACCTATTCTAGCCGATCTTCATTTTGGGTGAAACAGACATACAATTCCCGCCAGAGGGGATTCAGGCCACTCTCTCTAAGCCGTGGAAGGCAGATGTTACCTTCATACAAACCTGTCCAAATGTACTGCTTTGCTTTTCCCAGCAGCAATGAATGATACAATCATAGTAATGGTAACCCAGAGTCCCCAACCACTGAGAAGGAAGCTGATCCTGCACATGTAGCACCTCCCAATCACCTGAACAGCCCCATACTGTTTCCTTGATTAGGCTGGAGTGCAGCAGAATTCTGAAAATGTGTTTTTACACAAAAATGTATTATTTACAGTTACTGCAAAATATCTTCCTGCTATTCACAACATGAGGCCCTCTAGATATTGCCAGATTGTAATTCCCATCAGCCGGTGCCACCACAGCAAACAGTCAGGAGGGCCGGGAGTTGCAGTCCAACAATATCTGGAGGGCCAAATGGTGCCCACCTCAGCTCTATGATTACTTCCCAATGCTGCCATGTATAGTTTAACGATTACGGTTATTTTACATTTATTTCTAGTTGCTGGATAGCTCAGTGGGTTAGGCATCTGGCTGAAGAACGAGAGGTTGAGAGTTCAATTCCCCACTGTGTTAACAAGGGCTGCACTCATGATCCATAGGGCCCCTTCTAGTTCTGCAGTTCTAAGATTAAGACATAACGCAGCCTTTGCATGTTTTTGAATGGCACTCTTGGCACACTTCACCACTGATTTTGCTGGCTCAGGACAGTGGGAGTTCCACTCTAACAAGATTTGAAGGACTGCTTCTATGACCATGCTGGCATAGACTCCAATGTTATTCAAAATCCAAGCTACCTGAAGGACTTATCTCCCCACATGATCCTTCTTGGTGCCTAAGATCATCAAAGGAAGGCCTCCTCTGAGTCCCATCACCAGCACAGGCACGGTTCATGGGAACAAGAGAGGACCTTCTCCGTGGCTGCTCCCACGTTATGGAAGGCTCTCCCTTGGGAGATTAGGCTGCCCCGTCCCTCCCTTTTCTCCTTCTGGCAAAAGCTGAAGACCCACGTTTTCAGGCAGGCTTTTAACAATCAGGACTGAGTCCCTGAATGCCGTTTTTAAACTAAGAGAGTTTTTCAACATTTTACATGTTTTTCATTATTCCGTGTATTTTAATCAGTTTTATAGTTCAGTAATTTTTAATGTATAACTTACTGTGCTTTTAGTTCTACTCTTTTTAATAATGTGATCCGCCTTGAATCCCCTTATCAGGAGAAAGGTGGCCTACAAATTAGAGAGAGAGAGAGAGAGAGACTGAGCAAAGGACTTCCTCATATTGCAAAGTAAGGTCTCCAAATTAAAGGGAAACGTGGGCAGCACAGATGGTATTGGAATTGTGCTTAAATCAAGAGCTTCAATAGATAAAAATCAAGCCCGAAAGGCATTAAAGGAAGACAAATGAAGATCATAAACTGGACTGAAGGGCAGACAGAGCTTAGGAAAGAAAGCTCAGAAACAGTATTTCCCTTTTAACAAGCTCATCATCTTCAGCCAGCCAGCGTTTTATGAAAGAAGATCAAAAATCCAGCCATGATTGTCATGTTTTAAAATGAGTCAGAAATGATTGTTAGGCTGAAGTATACACATTCAGCCTGCCTAAGAAGGGTGCCTTTGCAATTGTGACCATTTTAAGGCTTACCTAGACCTTCAAGACTGATTAGAGTGGATAAAATTTAGCTACGCTTGAGTCGACATATCATGGGGAGGCAGAAAACAGACAATTTTCTAAAAACATCCTAGGCTGCTGCCTAAGAGGTGTTTTGTGTTCTTGGAGAATTGCAATTATTTCTCATTTGGATTTCTCAGTGCTGGACAGGCACAGAGAGCCATCAGCGCTCTTTTCTGTGCGCACGTACGAACCATTAAATATTTCAAGCACAAAAAAAATCTTCATTACAGACAGCTTCTTTCTTTCAATGTTCCTCAGTCACTGCTCAATCTGACAACTGGCACAGAAACATTTGAACAAAGACATTGACAACTGCATTATTCAGCTTCACTAGAGAAAAATAATCAAGCAAGCATTCCATGCCTTTAGTTTAGTGTTTCTCAGGTTTAAGCTATTCCGAAGCAATTATTTCTCAGCAAATTAATACCTACTCATCTAACAAAATTCTCTTCTTCAGGTCTATTTGCTCCATTTTAAACAATAACTACAAAGTGCAAGAAGACTGCAGTAGGTAATCTGTGGATCCTATGGGGTGGGGATGGGGAGAGGTGGGGGTGTCAGACAACAACAAAACTGCCACGTACATTAGACTAACAGAACAAACAAGCACACAGTTCCTCCCCTTCAAGAACAAACTCACTCAACAGTCTCAGTACCTGAATTTGCTTAATTCGCCTCCTCCCTCTATTCCCATTTCATACTATGTCCATTAAATTGTAGACCTTTAATTTAAACTGAGAACCACACTGAATATGTTGACCTAAGAAGCAGACACACTTTGCTACAACTAATAAAATAATAATGTGTCATCAAGTCAGTTCTGACCCTTTTCGGGATTTCCCAAGTAGAGAAAACTCAGAAATGGTTTCCCATTCCCTTCTTCTGGGGCCACATCCTGGGATCACTGTGCAGCTTACCCAAAGCCACCCAGGCTGGCTTTTCCCCTAGGACTAACAGTGGGGAATGGTACTCCCAACCTCTGGGCCCGCAGCCAGAGACCTAAACCACTGAACTATCCAGTCAGCTTTGCTACAACTACAGCCTATGAAAATCCTGGCAATTGTTTTAGAGGCCAAAGTAACCTTTCAGGATCAGTGTCAGGAGGCCTATAAGTATCTTTCTATAGGGAAGAGCCTGAAGATCAAGAATGTTCAAATCCATTATTTCCCTCCAGAAAGTCTAAAGGATGGACTGCAACGCCATGGGACCCGGAACAGCTGGTGCTCCTTGCGCTGAGCCCAGAAAACAGGAGAGTAGAGACTAGAAATCTATAGAGCCAAGGAGCAGAGGTCCTGGTTACTGGCCCAGACAGAGGGTAACTGTAAACCAGGACAATTTACAAGATCTAGGGCTAATCTCCACCTGGGATACAAACTATTTCCAGATGGAAAATCCAGACCAAAACAAAAACAGAAACGCTGAACTATTTTGGCAGCATATTTCATGGAAGAAATAAGGAAAGTGTACCTCCTCAAGATGTTACTGGTCTACAACACCCAGCTTTCTTTTTCAGTTACTGTACTATGCTAGCTAATTGCTAATGAGAATTATAATTCAACCACATCTGGAGACCTGCACTTTGCCACCCTATTCCAGGCTACTGGAAGGCATTACACATAGGCTAATGAACTATAAAATAAGAGTTTCAAGATCCCCTATCCTCCCTTACCTTCAGCAATCCTAAAGAATTAGCAGGTGTTCTCCTTGGAATAAACCCCATGGAGCGAAATGGGAATTATGTTTAGCACCTAGATAATCAAAACTTTCATTTTTACTGCTTACCTTGGGAGAATCTGAGAAATTAAAATTAGCTTTGAGAAGGCAAAGCCATAGGGCAATGCTATCTATTCTCAATTCTACTATATGGCATGGAATCCTGGACTTTTACACAAGCTACCACAAGAAAATTAGATGCATTTGAAAGATGAATTTCTGGCAGCATATTAAAGATGTCTTGGATCAAGAGGCTGACCAACAAAGAAGTACTGAGACAACTGAATAACAACAAAGTAGTCACATAAAATGCAGAAAAATAAAACACTTTTTTCATGTAATTAAAAATGAGAATTATAAATTCTTACAGGTGATCTTTGAAAGAAAAGTAATGGGAAAAGAAATGTAGAAAGAACAGTGTTTTGCCTGAAAAATCTTGGAAATTGGTTTCAATGTAACACAATGGCCAGAATCCTGCTGACCTAAGTTACACTGCGTAGCTCCGATGCTGTGGCCATTTGGGGGAGAATTAAAAGCTCCCTGCCCCTCCTCCAGTTTCCAGGAGCCATAGGACAGGGAAGGGGATTAGTTATTTTCCGGTTTAAAATATTGTCTTTTAATGATGTAAGCCACCTTCAGTTCTTTTTAAGGAAAAATGTGGGGTAAAAATACTTTAAATAAATAAAATAAATATTACATCTGAAAGACAAGTCTTAAAACTTGTAATTAATATGCATATTCAGTAAGTGAGGCAGAATTTGTGACATAAAAGGGCACAACTGTAAAATTAAAATAAGCAAGGCAGCAAATGGTTCCTTGTCATGACCCCTTCTGCCTCTACCCAGTGCGTTCTAATGTACATAGTTAACATTTCACCAAATAATTCTTTTGATTTAATCAACTTGGTTCAATATGTCCCTCAAAATGCTTCCATCGTCTTTAATCCTTGAAAAATGCTTCGTCTTTCCATGTCACTATTTCTTAGAAAGAATACATACACAGCTGCATCCAAAAAAATTTATTTTGATCAAACCCTACATGGAACCAATTGCCTTTTTTCCATCTTTGGTTAATACAACCTGCCTTTGTCTGAAGGGAGGAGAGGAGAGAGAAAAGGAAAAAAACTCAACCTGCTCATTTTTCCACATTTGACAGCTTCCAGCACAGCTGAATTCTTTCTGGATGAAATTCAATCAACAAGAAATACAAGCTATAACTCGAATGCTTATCACCAAAACAGGGCAAGGAGGGAGGAAAAACAGCTTGTGGAAAAAGGGAAGGGGGAAAAATCACCAACCACCTTTCAACAATGACCAGTATTTGTATTGCCATATTTCATTAGTCCTCTGTTTATACAGAAGAATGAACCCAGGGTTACGTTCACCCTGATACTATTAATCCACAATATAACGATAAACTTAATTACCCTTATTATTGCAGCCCCAATAAATGAACTCTTAAAGCAATGCTTTTTTCAAACAGAGTAAAATCCTTTATCCCTATTTCAATCTGTATTCATGATAGAAAATTAATGCAGCCAAACATTTCTCAGCCTTGCAGTGTACTGCTTTCAGACCACAGATGATATGCAGTGACACCCTCAATCACATCAAATTCTAGTCATTTTAAAACAGGGATTCTAGCACAGAGGGGAAACCGTACAAGTGGCTCCTTCCCCCTTTACCTAAGGAGTTACACAACACCAATCTATTTGTATCCTCTCATTACAAGCACAGCCTTATCTTCATTTTGAAACAAACAACCGGAAACTATATTCTATGTTATATGCTACATTCTCTGACATCTGCACAACATGCAATCCAGCTTACAAAACAAAAGTGGCCTCTTGCAGAACAGAGACATTACGCTCTTTCCTCTAAAAATAATCCTTCCATACTTCCCAAGCCACTTCCAAGAAGAATCGTCTACAGACTTTGAATGAGGTTGCAAACTTTTGCAATATTGGCTATCCAAGATCCACAGTGATCCTAAGTGAATGGATGCATGCTTAAAATTCTCCTTCAAGCTCCCAAGGGAAGTGAGGAAAGGGCAACCCAAAATCTACTTTTTTTTCTACCTTCCCCACACTCTTGCCAGAAGCAGGTCCCCTGTCTGTGATATGTGTGTGTCTAAAGCTCTCAGAGGATCTCACCAGCCAATTTGTCAAGACACCCCTGGAAGTCCTTCTGTCCACATGCCTGCATGGAATGTAGCATAAAAATATACTTCCGTTTATGAAACAAAGACTGCAGTGAAAACTTAGGTTAGGACTCATTCACTTCAGCTGTAATCCTATGTACCTTTATACGGCAGTAAGTCTCATGAATCTCACTGAATTCAAGACAACTGGCTTTTGAGGAAGCATGTGAAGAATCAAAGTGCAATAGTTATTTGTCCTAGTGTCCCTGCATATCATTTCTGCACCACTTCTTTTCTGTTATTCTTCTCTGTGACTCATCTCTCCATCTTTCCCTTCAAGGCTGCTCCTTCTTTGCAGCCTGAAGGCTCCCCACCAGGTGGGATGTACATTTTGACATGCCGTTCTCGTGACTTTTCATGACTTTCAATCTATCTTGCCAGCAGCATACCAGAAGCCCCCAAATATACCGGTGCTATTCCCTTTATCCCTTGGCAATCCACGAACAGCAGCTTCATTAAAAGTGCAACAAAAAAAAACCAAACCCAAAAACCAAACCCTCCACTGTAAAGCTAGCTTTCATTCTCTCCCACACCAGGCCAGTGTCAAACATTTCTATATGCCAGACCTTTCACGGCTATCCCTTCCCTGGGCCCATTGCCACCCCTCCCTCCTGACCTCACTGCACTGTGCCAGCATCCTGAGTGCCGTCCCAGTATCCTACCAATCGATGCTCTATGCGCCGCACACTATCTTTCTCGAATGGGTTCTCTCTGTAACAAACCTGTTGAAACTCTTCCTTCCCCAAAAATATTTTGTGCCCATTGGCATCCCATCTCTGCCAAGCCATAAACACGTACTTTTTACCTTCCTGTCCTTCACCCCATGCTGGCTTGCGGTTCCCCTATGTGTGAGGCCCTTTTCATGTCTACTTTGCCTTCCCCTCCCTGAAAACGAGGGAGCATGCACAATGCTCCCTCTGAAGGGGACCACACAACAACAACCCTGTGAGGGAGGGAGGTTAGGCTGAAAGTGAAGGATCCCCGGCTCAAGGTCATCCGGCGAGGTTCATGGCCGCGAGGGAGCGCCCTCCTCCCGGTCCAATATTTTGGCCGCCAGACTCCAGTTGCAGTTCCAGTTCCGGACAACTACGGCCAGACACATCCCTAACCTCCCTTCCAAGACTCAGCGGAAACCTGACAGATCCTATGGACACACACACACAAACACAAGAGGAGCTGTGGCTCGCTGTCAGGCACAGCCTTCTCTCCCTCCCTCCCCCCCCCCCGCTTGTCAACACAGGGCACACAATGTGTCTCTCGCAGCCCTTCTGTGCAAAAATGTGCCATGCCTACGTCGACACAAAGGCACCCCCCATGCCTGCCCCACTGCCCACCAACAGCACTGCTGTTGCTCCCCAAACACACACACACACACACCCCTAAAAACAATTCCTCTCCACCCTTGACTAGGCAGCCCCCCCTTGACCATCCCAGGGTGGCCCCCACAAGGGCCAAAAAGCCCCTCTAACCCCCCCCAAAATGCCTCCACCGTTTTCCCCGTGTACGCACACCAACACATACACAACGCAGCCCCCCCTTCCCCTACAAAATTCCCACCACCTCTTCCTCTCTCCTCCCCCCCCCCGTTAAGGCGGGAGGTTCCTCCCCTCCCCCCCGAGCAGCTCCCCCCGCCCCCACATGCAGACGAACCCCCTCCCTCCCCCCTCCCTCTCTGTGGAACGGGGGCGCCCCTCCCCCCACCCGTCAGCGAGGGGGGGAGGGGTGCGCGGCATCTCCCCTCCTCACAGACCCACAAACACGCCACCACACACGCAAACACGCCTACATTCCGGTCTCCCACCTGCGGGTCTCCGGGAGTCGTGTGGGGCTGTGACGACGACGGCGAACCCGTGTCTCTCGGGCTTCCCCTCAGCCAATCCGTCAGGGGGGTCGCTCTGGGCGGCGGAGGGAAGAGGCCGAACGAGCCCGGACGGAGCTCCCGCGGTTTGTGTGTGTGTGAGAGAGAAAGGGGGGGAGAGAGAGAAAGGCGCCGAAAAGCCCGGCTGAGGGAAACGGGGAACGCGCCGCCGCTGTCGATACCAGCCGTCGCCAGCAGCTGGTCGAACCGTTAGGGGGAACCCGCGCAAGGACTACACCTCCCGGCAGGCCCCGCGGGGAGGCCCCTCCGGCGGACGCTGCCCTGGCCGCTAGGCACGCTGGGGGATGTAGGCTCATGGGCGGCCGCAGCTCTTCCTCCGCCGAGCCGGATGGTTTGGGGGGAAAGGGGCGGGGCGAAAAGGAAGGTGGTGCGAGGTGCATGCTGGGGGTTGTAGTAAATGTAGTCTCGAAGGCTTTCACGGCCGGGATCCGATGGTTGTTGTAAATGTGAGGCCAAGGAGCTGTAGATACATAGGAAACATATGCAAGTACTAAACAGAGGAAGAGAGATTGATTGATTGATTGATTGATTGATTGCTTTTAGAGGGAGAGAGAGAAGTTGATAGGTTGATTGATTTTAAAGATAGATAGATAGATAGATAGATAGATAGATAGATAGATAGATAGATAGACAGATAGATAGATAGATAACATTATAGGACACAGAGAGAGAGAGAGAGAATTTTGCACTGCAGATATTCTGGAATTCATATCCTAGAAAGCCCAGCCCAGATGGTCAGTGGTGGGGATTATGGGAGCTGGAGTTCAAAATGACGGTCAAGACTCAGAGGAGGTTCCTTACTTTAAGAATTTAACAAGCAATCAAAATTTAAACTGACTTTGAGAATATGCATCCTATAGTACTGTTTTTCTTTTTTAAACTTCTTATTTTTCCTGTCCGGCGTGGAATCGCAGATTTTGACACAGGCAACTATTGATTTTTTTTAAAAAGGCAGAATCTAGAATGTGGAAGCATCGCTGGGTGTTGCTGAGACTTTCCTGGGTCGCCCAGGTGTTCATGGACTGCAACTCCCAGAAACCCCAGCCAGCACAAATGATGGTGAAGGCTTCTGGGAACTGCAGTCCGAGACCACCTGGGTGGGAACCACTGGATCCAGATGGTGAAAACCATAAAGATCAAAGCAGTTAAAATGCAGAAAGCTGGAGTACTTTGGCCAGGTAAAGAGAAGGGGGAAATAGAGATTGTTACAGCCGATCGTTCACGTTCAAATAAAGGACGAGAGACGTGCAGGAAGGAGAAGAACCTGAGAGGCTCCGGCTTGAGTAGAACAGAGTGTCATTATTTAACTGCCTTGCTCAGGTTTTGCAAACCCCAGTCTGGGGCTTCTTTTATTGAGCCGACCCATCGCATGTTACGGCAGCTTCTTTTCCTGCTCCCATCCACTTTGCCTATCATTCCGCTTTTCACCAGCGAGTCTTGTAGTTTCATGATACGCCCAAAGAACCAGGGTCAGAGTTGGCACATATCCACTTGTATGTTTTTATGCAAACCGCCCAGGAGTGTAAGCGGTATGTTGTTGTTGTTTAGTCGTTAAGTCGTGTCCGACTCTTTGTGACCCCATGGACCAGAGCACGCCAGGCCCTCCCGTCTTCCACTGCCTCCCGGAGTTGGGTCAAAGTCATGCTGGCAGCTTCGATGACACTGTCCAACCATCTCGTCCTCTGTCGTCCCCTTCTCCTCTTGCCTTCACGCTTTCCCAACATCAAGGTCTTTTCCAGGGAGTCTTCTCTTCTCATGAGATGGCCAAAGTATTGGAGCCTCAGCTTCAGGATCTGTCCTTCCAGTGAGCACTCAGGGTTGATTTCCTTCAGAACGGATAGGTGTGACGGACAGCTCTCAGATCATTCCTGTCAGTCAAGTCAGAGCTCTGGTGTGGGAGCCTATGACATGACAGGAGGGGCGGAACCTAGAGAATAAGAGGAGACTAAAAGACAGTTAATGACAGTTTAAGGCAGTTAGGGCCGTGGTTGTGTTAGAGAGAAGAAAAATAGAGAGATAGAGGGAGAGATTGAAAGAGATAGGAATAGGACAAGTGTTGGAAAGTTTGGGTGGTTAATAATTGAATGAATTAAAAGTGATAATAATAAAAGAAACTGGTTGAATATAGTAACATCGTGATTAAAGAAAATCTAACTACGCAAGCATATCTCAAATCAAAAGAACATATATTAAATGAATAAAATAAGACCAGCTTTGATTTCCATGTATGATTGAACTGTTATCCTATAAATAAACCTTGTTAATGTTGACAGCTGTGACTCATTATTAAAATTTGGTATTTTGAGGAAAATCCTCTGGTGGCAGCGTATAAAAGGTGAAAATTGGAAGTAGCACCCAAAGGCTAATCTGGGAGTTAAGGAAAACAAACAGAGGAGCTGGAGGGCTGCTACAATAGGTTTGCTCTCCTTGCAGTCCAGGGGACTCTCAAGAGTCTCCTCCAGCACCACAATTCAAAAGCATCAATTCTTCGGCGGTCAGCCTTCTTTATGGTCCAGCTCTCACTTCCATACATCGCTACTGGAAAAACCATAGCTTTGACTATGCGGACCTTTGCTTTTTAAGATGCTGTCTAGATTTGTCATCGCTATCCTCCCAAGAAGCTGGCGTCTTTTAATTTCGTGGCTGCTGTCACCCTCTGCAGTGATCATGGAGCCCAAGAAAGTAAAATCTGTCACTGCCTCCATATCTTCCCCTTCTATTTGCCAGGAGGTGATGGGACCAGTGGCCATGATCTTAGTTTTTTTGATGTTGAGCTTCAGACCGTTTTTGGCGCTCTCCTCTTTCACCCTCATTAAGAGGTTCTTTGATTCCTCCTCACTTTCTGCCATCAGAGTGGTATCATCTGCATATCTGAAGTTGTTGATATTTCTTCCGGCAATCTTAACTCCCGCTTGGGATTTCTCCAGTCCGGCCTTTCGCATGATGTATTCTGCATATAAGTTAAATAAGCAGGGGGACAATATACAGCCTTGTCGTACTCCTTTCCCAATTTTGAACCAATCAGTTGTTCCATATCTAGTTCTAACTGTTGCTTCCTGTCCCACGTATAGATTTCTCAGGAGGTAGATAAGGTGGTCAGGCACTCCCATTTCTTTAAGGACTTGCCATAGTTTGCTGTGGTCCACACAGTCAAAGGCTTTTGCGTAGTCAGTAAGCGGTATAGAAGTACCTAAATAAATAAATAAATAGCAGCCGAGTCTCTTGAGTCCCGGTAGATCGGTTCCTTCTTTGCGGTCTAAAAAGGAAATCCGTCGGTCCCGTCATTGGCCGCATCCTCTTTTGCAAGCTGCAAACACTTTCCGACGACACGCAAGATCCGGATCAGCCTTGCCAGCTTTCCAGGGGCGCAAAGGAAGGGAATAACCGCCTCCAACCACTCAAGAAAGCTCTCTCTCTCTCTCGGGCAGCCTTCTCCATATCAGCCAGAGGAGTTCCGCGGACTACAACTCCCATCTGCCAGGCCACACTGGCAAGGGGATAATGGGGAGAAGAGTGCTTGAGCAGAGCCTGCTGGGAGATGTAGTTCAACCGAAAAGGGAGGGGGGAACGGAGGGAGAAACGCTCCCTTAGCAAGCTGGGAAGTTCAGCGATTCTTTTTCTTTCCCTCCCTCCCGTTCTGACTGCAAGCTTTCCCCGTGTGCTGGGAACTGTAGTCCCTTGCTTGGGTTTATTCCCCCCGGCTTCCTCTAGGGCAGGGGTGGGCAATTAATTTCTATAGGGGGCCACATGAAAAATCTGAACCGTGTTCGGGGGCCGAACCAACTTTACTTAAAAATAAAAGATAAGCAACTGATCAACTTTAGACAAAAAGCTATAAATGGTTTTGATGTTCAACTTGTTCAGTGAGAGAAATCCAGTCTGTCTTGGGCTTGAACAAGTGCTTGAACACCGGACTGGAGCGACGACCGGCGGGCCGGACAGGAGCGGCTCGCGGGCCGTATGTGGCCCTCGGGCCGCACTTTGCCCAGGTCTGCGCTATCCTGTATTTTCCGAGACTCCCACTGGCCCATCTCCCTTAAAATCCCCCAAATGAAAGCTTCGCATGGAAAACCTCACTATGTGCCCTTCTAGGTGCATCGGGTGAAATTTTTATTATGCTCAGGAGGCACCACCTGGGGAGTTCGTGCTGGTTCTGAACCGACTCATGCGTGTTTTCTCCTTGCACGGAGATTCCAGGGATTCGAATCCAAGTCCTCTTCCACACGGAGGAAGAGCTCTGGGGAGGGGGGGGGGTGTTCTTCCCGGAAAGTACAAACCCTAGACTTCGTTCATCCTCGAACCCGCGCAAAGGCCACCTTTCCCGAGCCGGACAGAAACACCACACACACACCACGGAGGCGACTGGAGGTTTATTTGGTCTCGCTTCACAGGTTTCGGCCCGTCCCTCGCTGGGGCCGGGCTAGACACAGTAGGGCTCCCTTGCGCGTGTGGGGCAGGAGGGGGGGCACGCCAGGGAGCTGGGCACATGTGCGAACATTTCAAGTAAGGGTGGCAGACACAGTAGGGTTGCACAGGTCAAGTGGGGGGGGGGGGTGGCTGCTCGCTCTCGGGTGGGATTCTCTGCTGGCTGCTTCGACACAGGTCGGATTCCCCCCCCCACCCCCACCCCCCCCCCAATTGGCTCCTCCAAGCCCCTGCGCATGCAGGATGCCACCCAGGATGAAGGTGGCTCTCAGATGGGGAGCTCTCCCTGCCCCTACTGTCTGCACCTATGGAGATGGTGGGGGGGAAAAACAGAGACAGGAAAGTAATGCTCAGTGGTTAGTGTTCGTTACAAGGAAAGGCAGTGAAAAGGTGAAGGGGTCGGGCGTGGGCGCTGCAAAAGGGTTGGTGGCCTCCGGAGCCAGCGGCTTGGACGGGCGGCCTCCCAGGCGAGGAGACTGGACGGGCGAGGCGCGGGTCTGGACGAGACGAAACTCCAGGGGTCGATCCGGCTGCGGACAGGGGAGGGCCGGGAGATGAGGCCGGCGTGAAGGGAATGAGGGCGGGGGGGGGACGGGGGCTACGTGGCGAGGAAGGCGAGGGGAGAGCACCATCTAGAAGAAAAGGAAAGGTGGTTTTGAACAGGCAGAACCACGTATTTGGGGTTCAAAAACTATTTTCTCGGCATAGAATCAAATAATCATGGAGGTGGAAGGGGGTCTGGAAGGCCATCCAGTCTGACCCCTGTGCTCAAGGCAGGAATCCAAGTCAAAGCAGACCCGACAGATGGCGCTCCCATTTTCTCTTAAATGCCTCCAGCGTTGGAGCACTCACACCACCTCCCCAATTATTGGCTCCATCGTCATACTGCTCTAATAGTTAAGAAGTTTTCCCTGACATTCAGCCTAATTCTGGCTCTCCCATTATGACATGTCCTGCACTCTGGGATGATTGAGAACAGATCCTGCCCCTCCTCTGTAGGACTAACTTTCAAGTAATTCAAAAGTGCTCTCCTGTCTCCCCTCACTCTTCTTTTCTCCAGGCTAAACCTGCCCAGTTCGTTCCCTCTTTCTTCCTAGGGCTTGGATTCCAGTCCCCTGATCATCCTTGTTGCCCTCCTCTGAACTTGCTCCAATTTGTCCGCATCCTTCTTGAAGTGTGGTGTCCAGAACTGGACACAAGACTCAAGAAGAGGCCTAACCCATGCCAAATAGAGGGGAACTAGTCCCTCGTGGGATTCGGAGACGATATTTCTGTTAATGCAGCCTCAAATAGCATTGGCCTTTTTTGCCGCCGCATCACACAGTTGGCTCATGTTCAGCTTGTGATCTACAACGATTCCAAAATCCTTCTCGCTCGTCGTATTGCTGAGCCAAGCATCCCCCATCTCATAACTGTTTGGTTTGCTTTTTCCGAGGCTCAGTGCTTTGCACGTATCTTTTGCACCAATTTAAACCCGCTCCCTGGCGGTCTTCCTTAATCACGCGGCTGCTACTCACCCCATTTCTGGGCCTTGCTACCCCGGCCTTCCGCGAGTCTCGGGATCTTGGGGGACATCTGGGCCCAGAGAGGAGGAAGGGCCCCCCGGTCGCCCTCCGAGGCGACATCGACCAGAAGATCCGTAGGGGGGTTCTTCTTTGCACAACTCCACGTGCAGGGTGGGGGCGGGCTTTGGGGGGTCCTGAGGGGCGTTCGGCAATTCCCGGCCCAGGCCGAAGGAGGCGAGCAGAGCGCTACTGTGCAACAGGGCCCGCCGGATGAGGCGAGGGGCGCTGGGGCGTTCCGGCGCTGGCTCCTCGGGGTCTGGAGTGTCGAGGGGAATATTGCCTTTCGGATCAAGGAAAGAAGAAGGGGGGGGGGAAACAAGCCACAATGAACTACGTTGAAGCGCGGTGATCACAAAGAAACAGCTGTGGACACCTCTCTGGAGCAGAGCTCAGAACGATGCCTCTTGCACCGAGCTAGGGTAAAGTAAGGCCCTAGTCTTAATGGGTTCTGGAGAAAGAGTTGGTTCAAACTGGCACACAGAAACGTTCCTCGCTCTAAGCCGCCCGCCAGTGGGTGGACTGACCGTTCGGGCTGGGTTGGGGGTGGGTCTGTGCCGAGGCGGGCAGTCCCTCTGGCTCCATGTACCATGTGGTTTCTTCCAGCCGCGACCTCCTCCTGCGGGCAAGTGAGACAGAAAACAAGTTTAGGCCCTTGATACGTGGCGGAGCATCTCTCCCACAAAACAACGACCTGTCCCATCCGGGGCCCCTCCAGTCCTCGATGCTAAAAATGGTGAGACCGAAGGAGACCCAGAGCGTTGGCACCGGGAACTGTGCTTTCTCCGTGTTGGCCCCTTTCCCTCCGGACTCATTTTCCTACCATCAGTCTCGGCTTTTGGGAAGTTGATTCAAACAGAATCAGAGCAAGCTGTCCACCTGGGAGATCTTAAAAAGCCGATGGAGTTGGGGGCCGTCAGCGCTCACTGGGGGGCACCAGCTCAACAATTTCTGGAGAGCCTCTTTCACGTTTTTCACGTCTATGTGAAACAGGACGGGGAACCACGAATCCCGGAGACACTCCATAGGCGAATGGTCAAGTTGATTAACAGGAGTCTTCCCCCCCCCCCCAGCACCACGACAAAGTGACACCAAGCAGGGGGAAAACCCAGAAACCGATTCCTTTTTTTTTCTTCATCTCTTCACCACTTCTCACCCAAACACAAAGCACCGGTCAGGGCTATTTTTCAACAAGTGTGAATGGCCGTGAGCACACGAGGGGATCCTGCAGACCATCTAGACGGCTGCGTTCGGTGTTGTTAACGTTCAGGCTGCCCTCTGCTAGGTAAAGCTTGGCATCCTTTTTCCTGTTAGCAACGCCAGCCGGCTACCTGAGCCCGTTGGGATTGAGCTCAAGTCATGAGCAGAGTCTCAACTGCAGTGCTGAAGTTTAACCACGGTGCCACAAGGCTCCTTCTGATTTTTGGTGATCCTTTTCATGGTTTTCAAGGTAGAGAATACCCAGAAGTGGCATTCCCATTCCTTTCTTTTGGGGTCTCCCCGAGACTGTGCAGCTTGCCCAAAGCCACTCTTCTCCCAGGAAGCACAGCGGGGGAATCGAACTCCCAACCTCAGGCTCCCCAGCCGGAGACCTCAACCCCTGAGCTAGCCAGCCAGCCCCAACGACTCATGACGACATTCCTTATTCTTCCCCTCATCCCAGTTTCGCCTCGCAAAGATGATGATGATGATGATGAACGCAAATCCAAACAGAGTTCCAGTGCAGTTTTGGCCCAGCCCCAAATCCATGCTCTGTGGCTGCATTTCTATATTTCCAGAGTAGATCTTTGGTCTAGATGGGTGGGGTAGAAATCCAATAAAATAAATAAATAGAAAAGTTCAGACGCCGAATTTCATATTTCACATTCCTCAGGATTTCAACTTCTTCACAAGCAGCAACTGTATATCTGACGCAGCAGCAGACACATGGGTTACCTGGTCACATCTCATGAAATGCAACTGTAATTCTCGTTTCATACACTCTGTTTGAAATCTGTTTAAATTAGAATGTCTGTTTTTGGTTTTGCATATATATATATAGAATGCAAATCAACCTCCCTTTTGGGCGGTATGTTTCCTGTGGATATGGTGGCGGCTCCCTTCCCCGGCTGACACATTGGCTGGTGAGTGCCCAGCCTTGTGGATTTTGGGTTCTGGACTCCCTTAGAGCATTGGGAGACTTGGGAACAAAACCAGAGGGCTGGCGAAAACCTGGCCATTTTGAACAATACGAAGTAACATGATGTCAGGATCAGGGTGGCGGCAGGGCGTCCCCTGCACCACCGCCCTGGCAGCTGCAGGATTGGGGCCAGCTTGGTCCCAGGAAGAGCCCAGTGTTTGCAGGATCGAGAGCTGCTGGGGCTCTCATGAGGTCTACCTGGGAGCCCGGAGTACTTAAAGAACGGAAGTCTTTGGCTGGGCTGTTCCTGTGCTCTTGAGCCCTGGTGCTCCAGATCCATGATTCCTGACCCAGCATTTCGGCTCTGGCTCCGTGTTCTGGTTTCCGTTCCCCTGCTCCTCTCCTGGCAAGTTGGTCCATGTGTGAGAGTCTGGGCTTGGCCCTCTGTGCTGTTGGCTGGATCCCTTGCTCCCTGCTGTTGAAGGCAACTGTTCGCACCTGGGACCCTGAGACATCAGCGGGAGCAGGGTTTAAGAGGGAGGCAGGCCTGAGCCTGCTCAGAGATCACAGCAGGCAGGCAGACGACAGAGCAGAGGAATGGACAGCCAGGGAGGCAACCATATAATGGGAAATGATGTGTCTATGAACGAGTGCCTGGAAACGTCTGGTTGCTGGATCTGCTTATTATGCAGATGTCCAGCCTGGTTCTCTCCAGGCTGCCTGCTTGTAAACCAGACTGTTCTTCCTCTACCTGGGTCGGCCTGGATCTGTCCCCCACCGCCCACCTGGAGGATGAACCGGGGACTCTCTGCGCATGCCGGTCGTCTGGGTTCTCCCTGGCCTACGCCATTTGCCAGATCAGACTGTCCACCTCGCCCAGTATCGTCCGTTTGCACCAACGAGAGCTGCCCTTTCCACCCTCTTCTACCCGATCTTTAGAGCTGGAAGTCTCCGGGTTGACCTCGGAGGCTTCCTGCAGAAAAATAAAAACAAGAAAACCACAGAGATTCTGCCCTAAAACTCCCAGTTCCTTCTGATTCCATGAAATGTTGACCCGGCAGATGGGTGGCACATGGATTTAAAATCTGGCTCCATGTTTAATGTTTCAGAGAGGTCTCTGGAAGCCTCCACACAGAGAGAAGTAATGAGTTACAAGTAACAGAACTACCTGCAACTAATTACTTTTTTCTTTTCTTCTTTGAGAAGAAGGGCGTAACAAAGTTCAGTTTCTCAAGCAATGCAACAAGAAGGATTGAACTACATTTTATTAGTTTATTATTTTTTTTAGGAAGGAAAAGGCACAGTAACAACAACAAAAAAAGTAACAGGCCTCAAAACAGATAATGAGTTTGTTTTTCAACATAATGAACTTTCACCCACTGTTGAGGTAGCTGGAGTTTTTAAAAGGAATTTCCCAAGTTTGGGCTTTTCCCTTTCCGAGCTAAAGAGCTGCAGGAGCCGAGGGACTTGCGTTTGAACTGAGAAATGCCAAACCTTCTTTCGACAACACGAGATAATATGAAAAGACTCAAACTGCCCTGTAGCATACTTTAGTCTGCGCACAGACGCAACCAGGGAGTGTCCCGTAACATTTCGCTGCCTGAGGCACAGCCCCATATTTCAGACTCCGGTTACACTACTCAAGGTAAGGTCATTAGGACCGGCCACGAATCAAGAGAAGATGTGCTTCATGATGAGGCAGTGGGTGTTCCCCGGATCGTTATTCCATAGTAGAAGTGTGTTAGTTATCCAGATGGGTAAATTGTTCTAAATCACACACCAACACATTCAGGCGTGGAAAGGAAAGGGGATGGAGAGGACCCTGGAGGGGTCGGGAAGGGGGTAGGAGGGGACCCTGGAGGGGTCGGGAAAGAAAGGGGGTGGAGAAAGCAGAAACAACTGAACAACTGCTTAGACGGGGACGACGCTGTTGGGTGAAACTGGGATAACGCAGTGGATTCACGGCAGATCTTCTACTGAAGAGGGATGAACTCGATCATCTCTAAGAGAGTCCCTCTCGGCCAGCTCAGGAATTGTGGGAGATGCACCACGTCCGAAACCTTGGAGGAAAAAAAAGAAACACCCTGTTACAAGATGGGGGGGGAGGATACGTGGCTTCATGAGAAAACGAGGTTCAAGGGAGTTCAGTCCTTTCCTGCCTTTTTTTTTTCCGCCTGGACTCACCTTTCTCTTCCTCCTCGGTAGAATCAGGAGGGTCATGGTCAGCAATTATGGGATTTCTACCATATCTGATAACTTGGAGGAAAAAAAAGAAACACCTTGTTACAAGACGGGGGGGGGGGGGGGGAGACGTGGCTTTATGAGAAAACGAGGTTCAAGGGGACTTCAGTCCTTCCCTGCCTTCTTTTCTCCACCTGGACTCACCTTTCTCTTCCTCCTCGGTAGAATCAGGAGGGTCCTGGTCAGCAATTATGGGAGATCCACCACATGCAATAACTTGGAGGAAAAAAAAGAAACACCCTGTTACAAGATGGGGGGGGGGAGGATACGTGGCTTCATGAGAAAACGAGGTTCAAGGGAGTTCAGTCCTTTCCTGCCTTTTTTTTTTTTTCGCCTGGACTCACCTTTCTCTTCCTCCTCAGGAGGATCCTGAGGGTCATGCTTATGAAGAGTTGGGTCTTCCATCAAACACTCCACCACTGAGCTTTGGGGCCGAGAGGGAGAGGGGCCCCTCTCTGTCAGACTCTGGCCCCCTAAGCTTTCATTTGGTGGGCTGTCTGGGGCCACAGACATGTTGAGATGGTTCCCAACAGGTTCGGCCGTCTCTGGCACAGGGCTGGGGGGCTCGGGGGGCCGATGGCAGCTGTTCCAGCCGGTGGTTTTGGCTCCGGAGGGGCCTCCGGGGAGGATGATGGCAGGAGTGATCCATCCGGGGACAGAGCTGGTGACTTGAGTGGCCTCCCAATTGTGGGAGAAGCACCACGTTCGATAACTTGGAGGAAAAAAAAAGAAAGACCTTGTTACAAGACGGGGGGGGGGGGGAGAAGTGGCTTCCTGAGAATACGAGGTTCAAGGGGACTTCAGTCGTTCCCTGCCTCTTTTCTCCACCTGGACTCACCTTTCTCTTCCTCCTCGGTAGAATGAGGAGGGTCATGATCAGCAATAATGGGAGATCCACCACGTCCGAAACCTTTGAGGAAAAAAAAGAACACCTTGTTACAAGATGGGGAGGGAGGATACGTGGCTTCATGAGAATATGAGGTTCAAGGGGAATTCAGTCCTTCCCTGCCTTCTTTTTTTTCCGCCTGGACTCACCTTTCTCTTCCTCCTCGGGAGGATCCTGAGGGTCATGCTCAGGAATTGTGGGAGATGCACCACGTCCGAAACCTTGGAGGAAAAAAAAGAAACACCTTGTTACAAGACGGGGGGGGGGGGGGAGAGACGTGGCTTTATGAGAAAACGAGGGTTCAAGGGGACTTCAGTCCTTCCCTGCCTTCTTTTCTCCACCTGGACTCACCTTTCTCTTCCTCCTCGGTAGAATCAGGAGGGTCATGATCAGCAATTATGGGATTTCCACCACATCCGATAACTTGGAGGAAAAAAAGAAACACCTTGTTACAAGATGGGGAGGGAGGATACGTGGCTTCATGAGAATATGAGGTTCAAGAGGAATTCAGTCCTTCCCTGCCTTCTTTTTTTTCCGCCTGGACTCACCTTTCTCTTCCTCCTCGGGAGGATCCTGAGGGTCATGCTCAGGAATTGTGGGAGATGCACCACGTCCGAAACCTTGGAGGAAAAAAAAGAAACACCTTGTTACAAGACGGGGGGGGGGGGGGGGGAGAGACGTGGCTTTATGAGAAAACGAGGTTCAAGGGGACTTCAGTCCTTCCCTGCCTTCTTTTCTCCACCTGGACTCACCTTTCTCTTCCTCCTCGGTAGAATCAGGAGGGTCATGATCAGCAATTATGGGAGATCCACCACATGCGATAACTTGGAGGAAAAAAAAGAAACACCTTGTTACAAGATTGGGGGGGGGGGGATAAGTGGCTTCCTGAGAATACGAGGTTCAAGGGAGTTCAGTCCTTTCCTGCCCTTTTTTTTTCCACCTGGACTCACCTTCCTCTTCCTCCTCGGGAGGATCCTGAGGGTCATTGTGGCCGAATGCCAAAACATTACGTCACTCCCTGTCCATCATGTGGAGCTCAAGTGCAGGAGCCTATGACAGGACAGGAGGGGTGGAACCAAAAGAACAGTTGAAATCAGTTAGAGACAGTTAGAGAGAAGCAGGGGAGAGATAGGGAATTGAGAAGTTCAATACATAGATTGAACAGTTGGAGTGATAGAGAGAATAGGGGAAGAGTGATAAGGAATCGAGAATAATATATTGTTGTTGTGAATAAAAATACGTTTAAACCAATGCATAACCAAATCCTATTTAATGACTGATCCTGAACATCTGTGATTTTCCATTTGTGATTTACATAACAATAAAAGAACATCTATAATTTACTCCTGTGATTCTCAAACGTAAAAGTTCAACAAATCTGTTATAGTTGGCAGCACACGTGTCTGAAATACATACTGGTGGCAGCGTGCAAAGAGGAAACGCACCCAGGGGGTGAACCTATGTTTGAGAGAGAATAAACAAGGGACACTGGGTGGACGCGACAAAGTGGTGGGCAGCGAGAGAGAGAAAGAAGGAACGTCGCCAGCATGGACCTGGGTTGAGGGAAACAAACAGGGACATGGGGGTGTATGTCACAGTTCCCAACAAGTTCGGCCGTCTCTGGCACAGGACTGGGGGAGGTTCGGGGGCTGATGGCAGCTGTTCCAGAAGGTAGTTTGGCTCCGGAGGGGCCTCCGGGGAGGATGATGGCAGGAGTGATCCATCCGGGGACAGAGCTGGTGACTTGAGTGGGCTCGTAATTGTGGGAGAAGCACCACGTCCGAAACCTTGGAGGAAAAAAAAGAAACACCTTGTTACAAGATTGGGGGGGGGGGGGGGAGAGACGTGGCTTTATGAGAATACGAGGTTCAAGGGGACTTCAGTCCTTCCCTGCCTTCTTTTCTCCACCTGGACTCACCTTTCTCTTCCTCCTTGGTAGAATCAGGAGGGTCATGATCAGCAATTATGGGAGATACACCACATCCGATAACTTGGAGGAAAAAAAGAAACACCTTGTTACAAGACGGGGGGGGGGGGGAAGTGGCTTTATGAGAATACGAGGTTCAAGGGGACTTCAGTCCTTCCCTGCTTTCTTTTCTCCACCTGGACTCAACTTTCTCTTCCTCCTCGGTAGAACCAGGAGGGTCATGCCTCAGCAATTATGGGAGATACACCACATGCGATAACTTGGAGGAAAAAAAAGAAACACCTTGTTACAAGGCAGGGGGGGGGGAGAAGTGGCTTTATGAGAATACGAGGTTCAAGGAGACTTCAGTCCTTCCCTGCCTTCTTTTTCTCCACCTGGATTCACCTTTCTCTTCCTCCTCGGTAGAATCAGGAGGGTCATGATCTGCAATTGTGGGAGATCCACCACATGCGATAACTTGGAGGAAAAAAACGAAACACCTTGTTACAAGATTGGGGGGGGGGGGAGACGTGGCTTTTATGAGAATACGAGGTTCAAGGGGACTTCAGTCCTTCCCTGCCTTCTTTTCTCCACCTGGATTCACCTTTCATCTTCCTCCTCGGTAGAATCAGAAGGGTCATGATAAGCAATTGTGGGATTTCCACCACATCCGATAACTTGGAGGAAAAAAAAGAAACACCTTGTTACAAGATTGGGGGGGGGGGGAAGAGACGTGGCTTTATGAGAATACGAGGTTGAAGGGGACTTCAGTCCTTCCCTGCCTTCTTTTCTCCACCTGGACTCACCTTTCTCTTCCTCCTCGGTAGAATCAGGAGGGTCCTGGTCAGCAATTATGGGAGAGCCACCACATGTGATAACTTGGAGGGGAAAAAAGAAACACCTTGTTACAAGATGGGGGGGGGGGAGAAGTGGCTTTATGAGATACGAGGTTCAAGGAGACTTTCAGTCCTTCCCTGCCTTCTTTTCTCCACCTGGATTCACCTTTCTCTTCCTCCTCGGTAGAATCAGGAGGGTCATGATCTGCAATTGTGGGAGATCCACCACATCCGATAACTTGGAGGAAAAAAAAGAAACACCTTGTTACAAGATTGGGGGGGGGGGGGAAGAGACGTGGCTTTATGAGAATACGAGGTTGAAGGGGACTTCAGTCCTTCCCTGCCTTCTTTTCTCCACCTGGACTCACCTTTCTCTTCCCTCCTCGGTAGAATCAGGAGGGTCCTGGTCAGCAATTATGGGGAGAGCCACCACATTGTGATAACTTGGAGGGGAAAAAAGAAACACCTTGTTACAAGGCAGGGGGGGGGGGAGAAGTGGCTTTATGAGAATACGAGGTTCAAGGAGACTTCAGTCCTTCCCTGCCTTCTTTTCTCCACCTGGATTCACCTTTCTCTTCCTCCTCGGTAGAATCAGGAGGGTCATGATCTGCAATTGTGGGAGATCCACCACATGCGATAACTTGGAGGAAAAAAACGAAACACCTTGTTACAAGATTGGGGGGGGGGGAGACGTGGCTTTATGAGAATACGAGGTTCAAGGGGACTTCAGTCCTTCCCTGCCTTCTTTTCTCCACCTGGATTCACCTTTCTCTTCCTCCTCGGTAGAATCAGAAGGGTCATGATAAGCAATTGTGGGATTTCCACCACATCCGATAACTTGGAGGAAAAAAAAGAAACACCTTGTTACAAGATTGGGGGGGGGGGAGACGTGGCTTTATGAGAATACGAGGTTGAAGGGGACTTCAGTCCTTCCCTGCCTTCTTTTCTCCACCTGGATTCACCTTTCTCTTCCTCCTCGGTAGAAATCAGAAGGGTCATGATAAGCAATTGTGGGATTTCCACCACATCCGATAACTTGGAGGAAAAAAACGAAACACCTTGTTACAAGATTGGGGGGGGGGGAGACGTGGCTTGTGGCTTTATGAGAATACGAGGTTGAAGGGGACTTCAGTCCTTCCCTGCCTTCTTTTCTCCACCTGGACTCACCTTTCTCTTCCTCCTCGGTAGAATCAGGAGGGTCATGGTCAGCAATTATGGGAGAGCCACCACATGTGATAACTTGGAGGAAAAAAAAGAAACACCTTGTTACAAGATGGGGGGGGGGGGAGAAGTGGCTTTATGAGAATACGAGGTTCAAGGGGACTTCAGTCCTTTCCTGCCTTCTTTTTTTTTCGCCTGGACTCACCTTTCTCTTCCTCCTTGGTAGAATCAGAAGGGTCATGATAAGCAATTGTGGGATTTCCACCACATCCGATAACTTGGAGGGAAAAAAAGAAACACCTTGTTACAAGACGGGGGGGGGGGGAGACGTGGCTTTATGAGAATACGAGGTTCAAGGGGACTTCAGTCCTTCCCTGCCTTCTTTTCTCCACCTGGACTCACCTTTCTCTTCCTCCTCGGTAGAATCAGGAGGGTCATGGTCAGCAATTATGGGAGAGCCACCACATGTGATAACTTGGAGGAAAAAAAAGAAACACCTTGTTACAAGACGGGGGGGGGGGGGAGAAGTGGCTTTATGAGAATACGAGGTTCAAGGGGACTTCAGTCCTTCCCTGCCTTCTTTTCTCCACCTGGACTCACCTTTCTCTTCCTCCTCGGTAGAATCAGGAGGGTCATGGTCAGCAATTATGGGAGAGCCACCACATGTGATAACTTGGAGGAAAAAAAAGAAACACCTTGTTACAAGACGGGGGGGGGGGGAGAAGTGGCTTTATGAGAATACGAGGTTCAAGGGGACTTCAGTCCTTCCCTGCCTTCTTTTTTTTTCGCCTGGACTCACCTTTCTCTTCCTCCTTGGTAGAATCAGAAGGGTCATGATAAGCAATTGTGGGATTTCCACCACATCCGATAACTTGGAGGGAAAAAAAGAAACACCTTGTTACAAGACGGGGGGGGGGGGGAGACGTGGCTTTATGAGAATACGAGGTTCAAGGGGACTTCAGTCCTTCCCTGCCTTCTTTTCTCCACCTGGACTCACCTTTCTCTTCCTCCTCGGTAGAATCAGGAGGGTCATGGTCAGCAATTATGGGAGAGCCACCACATGTGATAACTTGGAGGAAAAAAAAGAAACACCTTGTTACAAGACGGGGGGGGGGGGAGAAGTGGCTTTATGAGAATACGAGGTTCAAGGGGACTTCAGTCCTTCCCTGCCTTCTTTTTTTTTTCGCCTGGACTCACCTTTCTCTTCCTCCTTGGTAGAATCAGAAGGGTCATGATAAGCAATTGTGGGATTTCCACCACATCCGATAACTTGGAGGGAAAAAAAGAAACACCTTGTTACAAGACGGGGGGGGGGGGAGACGTGGCTTTATGAGAATACGAGGTTCAAGGGGACTTCAGTCCTTCCCTGCCTTCTTTTCTCCACCTGGACTCACCTTTCTCTTCCTCCTCGGTAGAATCAGGAGGGTCATGGTCAGCAATTATGGGAGAGCCACCACATGTGATAACTTGGAGGAAAAAAAAGAAACACCTTGTTACAAGACGGGGGGGGGGGGGGAGACGTGGCTTTATGAGAATACGAGGTTCAAGGGGACTTCAGTCCTTCCCTGCCTTCTTTTCTCCACCTGGACTCACCTTTCTCTTCCTCCTCGGTAGAATCAGGAGGGTCATGGTCAGCAATTATGGGAGAGCCACCACATGTGATAACTTGGAGGAAAAAAAAGAAACACCTTGTTACAAGACGGGCGGGGGGGGGGGGGGAGAAGTGGCTTCCTGACAATACGAGGTTGAAGGGGACTTCAGTCCTTCCCTGCCTTCTTTTCTCCACCTGGACTCACCTTTCTCTTCCTCCTCGGTAGAATCAGGAGGGTCATGCTCAGCAATTATGGGAGATCCACCACATGCAATAACTTGGAGGAAAAAAAAGAAACACCCTGTTACAAGATGGGGGGGGGGGGGAGGATACGTGGCTTCATGAGAAAACGAGGTTCAAGGGGACTTCAGTCCTTCCCTGCCTTCTTTTCTCCACCTGGACTCACCTTTCTCTTCCTCCTCGGTAGAATCAGGAGGGTCATGATCTGCAATTGTGGGAGATCCACCACGTCCGAAACCTTTGAGGAAAAAAAAGAAACACCTTGTTACAAGATTTGGGGGGGGGGAGAAGTGGCTTCCTGAGAATACGAGGTTCAAGGGGACTTCAGTCCTTCCCTGCCTTCTTTTCTCCACCTGGACTCACCTTTCTCTTCCTCCTTGGTAGAATCAGGAGGGTCATGATCTGCAATTGTGGGAGATCCACCACGTCCGAAACCTTTGAGGGGAAAAAAGAAACACCTTGTTACAAGACGGGGGGGTGGGGGTGGAGACGTGGCTTCATGAGAATACGAGGTTCAAGGGGACTTCAGTCCTTCCCTGCCTTCTTTTCTCCACCTGGACTCACCTTTCTCTTCCTCCTTGGTAGAATCAGGAGGGTCATGATCTGCAATTGTGGGAGATCCACCACATGCGATAACTTGGAGGAAAAAAAAGAAACACCTTGTTACAAGATTGGGGGGGGGGGATAAGTGGCTTTATGAGAATACGAGGTTCAAGGGGACTTCAGTCCTTCCCTGCCTTCTTTTCTCCACCTGGACTCACCTTTCTCTTCCTCCTCGGTAGAATCAGGAGGGTCATGATCTGCAATTGTGGGAGATCCACCACGTCCGAAACCTTTGAGGAAAAAAAAGAAACACCTTGTTACAAGACGGGGGGGTGGGGGTGGAGACGTGGCTTCATGAGAATACGAGGTTCAAGGGGACTTCAGTCCTTCCCTGCCTTCTTTTCTCCACCTGGACTCACCTTTCTCTTCCTCCTCGGTAGAATCAGGAGGGTCATGATCTGCAATTGTGGGAGATCCACCACGTCCGAAACCTTTGAGGAAAAAAAAGAAACACCTTGTTACAAGATTGGGGGGGGGGGGAGAAGTGGCTTCCTGACAATACGAGGTTCAAGGGGACTTTAGTCCTTCACTGCCTTCTTTTCTCCACCTGGACTCACCTTTCTCTTCCTCCTCGGTAGAATCAGGAGGGTCATGATCTGCAATTGTGGGAGATCCACCACATGCGATAACTTGGAGGAAAAAAAAGAAACACCTTGTTACAAGACGGGGGGGGGGAGACGTGGCTTTATGAGAATACGAGGTTCAAGGGGACTTCAGTCTTTCTCTGCCTTTTTTTCTCCACCTGGACTCACCTTTCTCTTCCTCCTCGGGAGGATCCTGAGGGTCATGCTTAGGAAGAGTTGGGTCTTCCATCAAACACTCCACCACCGAGCTTTGGGGCCGAGAGGGAGAGGGGCCCCTCTCTGTCAGACTCTGGCCCCCTAAGCTTTCATTTGGTGGGCTGTCTGGGGCCACAGACATGTTGAGATGGTTCCCAACAGGTTCGGCCGTCTCTGGCACAGGGCTGGGGGGCTCGGGGGCCGATGGCAGCTGTTCCAGCCGGTGGTTTGGCTCCGGAGGGGCCTCCGGGGAGGATGATGGCAGGAGTGATCCATCCGGGGACAGAGCTGGTGACTTGAGTGGGCTCCCAATTGTGGGAGAAGCACCACGTCCGAAACCTTGGAGGAAAAAAAAGGAAACACCCTGTTACGAGACCGGGGGGGGGAGACGTTGCTTCATGAGAAAACGAGGTTCAAGGGGACTTCAGTCCTTTCCTGCCTTTTTCTTTTTCCACCTGGACTCACCTTTCTCTTCCTCCTCGGGAGGGTCGTCCAGATTAGGATTTGGTCTGCTTGTCCATCTCTCGAGTATGTGAGCGATGAACACGGTGAGACACAGCATTTTCTGACGGAAAAACAGGGACGGATCGCAGGATCGACTCTGTGATTCCTTCACACTGGCTGTCTCTCAACAGAGTGACCTTGGTCTCCCTCCTCCCGAGTAACGCTGTTGTCAGAACATGGCCTGGCCAAGGTTTGTGAGGTCACAGAACGCTGCCAACCTGAGCTGGCCAAGTAGGTTGACCAAAGGGAAAGCGCTAACCTTGTATATTAGTGACCTCCCTATTCACAGATGCATGAAAAATGAATATCTCCCTTCTCCGGATCTCTGATACCGCTGACGACAAGTCGTGGTTAAGCACAAGCACAAAATAGGCTCATTTGTATATATAGATTTATCTATCTATTTAAAAGATGGTTACCCCGCCTTTCTCCTTTAAAAAGGAGCCAAGGCAGCTGAACATCCTTAAAAGATAATATTCAGTTCTTCCAAAAAACACACGCACTGGTTTATGAATGTGGGATATTGAGCGTCTGTGTTCATGATTGAAAAAGCCAAGAAAGGGCCCGAAATGGCGGCACAATAGGGTGCCCGCGTTGCCAGCAGGAGAAAGGATGCCAAGCTTTACCTAGCAGAGGGCAGCCTGAATTTTGACAGCACCCATGGCAGCTGTCTAGAATGATGGCCGGCATAGGGTCCCTTCCAGCTCAACAGTTCTAAGATGATGATGGCTAAGTTGCTTCATTCTTTTCCTGCATTCTCCATGTTCTATTTCTGTTTTCAGATGGGCACCCTAATATTGCAACGCTCAGAGACTTAAACCACTGAGCTCTCCAGCCAGCTCTACTACCATCTTGTACGTCCTGGTTTTTTCCCCATTAAAATGGTCCTTAAAGTTTCTAAAAATCTCAATTTTTTCCAGTGCAGAAGGCATGTATACACTTGTTGTTATGGGCCATAGACTTACGGTGATCCTAACAGGGCTATTTAAAGAGTGGTTTTACCAGTTCCATACACCCCGTGAGTTTTAACGGCTGAGTGGGGATTCGAACCCAGGTCTCTGGAGTCTCAGTCATTAATTTACCCACTGCCCCACACGGGATATCACATATATGTACCTATACACCACCCCCAAATAAGAGAACCACGATATGATAAGCAGCAGAGGCAAACCAAGTATCTTATCCATATTAAAAATCCTCTTAAGGTATTTCTTAAAATTGAAAAAAACAGTGTTGAGATGAAGTATAATGAAGTCTCAGAAACTCCCTGCTAGTGGAGACTGGGCCATAGCTTAGCAACCTTTTATTTTTGGACTACAACCCCTATTATCTCCAGTCAGCATGTGCTTGAACTGACAGGGCACGGTTTTCTCCCCGCTTCTCACAGGCCTTCAAACATCTGATCTGGCTAAGGGTTGAAAGCAAGCGGTTGCTTCTGCTTACGGACATGTTTTCAAATGTACTGTTCATCGGTTCTTCCGCTTTGCCTTTGCAAAAAAATGTGGATTATGGTTAATACTCTTTTAACAGAGAACGCTAGCTCCGATAACTTCATCTTCAGAAATATTTGTTTCTAAGATTTCGCTTTTAATGTTTTCAGACCGTGGATAATTGAATCAGTGGATACTGGTCCCGCGGATAAGGAGTCCTACTATATTTGCAAACCACCCTGTTCCGCAAGTGTTTTTTGCATCCTGCGTTAGATGAAGATGGTAGCTGCTTCTGAAAACGTGCATTGCATTTAAAGCCACCCAGCCTTTCTCAAAGGCAGTAGCCGCTATCTAGGGGGAAGCAGGGAGCAGCCGGGTCGATCCGTGCCAGCGCGAGGGAGGACGTGTCTGATGAATGGCCCCTACGTAGCAAAGGATTTGCGAGAGGAGTTTTTGTGTGAATTAAAAACCTACTTCGTCGCAGGCATTCAGCGTTGGCCTCCAGTGGCAGGAATATATGGGGGGCAGCGGGGCGGGGGGGAAGGATAGTGAGGTGTGGAGCTCAGACCCGAACAAGAACAGAAAACCTTCAAGTGCCTTGAAAATGTCAGACAGACAGACACGGGTATAGGCTTAATGCTAGGAGCAGTACTTTTTTTGTGAAAAAATATATATATCAGGGCAGCCACCTATTTAGTATGAATATTCTATATTGCCAACCAGTTTCCCTCAAACGGATAGCTCAGTGGTTTGGGCATCTGTTGGAGTTGAATTCTGCACTGGGCTTCCTCGACAGGCTTCCTCCATCATCCAGAGGGTCCCTTCCCTTCTGAGATGATTATATTAAATGGATTTATTTGTAACAGTTTATATTCTGCCTTTCTGCAAACAAATAGAAAAGAAAAACCAAGGCATTCAAGGAAGCAGCAACAGTTACAATTGTTAAAATGCAATCGAAGGATTCACAATATATTTAAAACACACTTTAAAATACCATCGTAAACAGAAACGTCGTCTCCCTCCTGCCGTCGTTGGGCTGCAACGTTCTGTTTTCCAGAGGCCATGAGCTCTGAAGGACTTGGACGTTTGTAGTCCAAAAAAGTCACTTTCTGAAGCTTAGCTTTGATGGCAGTGCCAGCAATTGGCAAGAGGGCACCTTAGATTTTGCACCCCAAGTTATATAGATTCAGTCCCCCCACTCTCTAGACTTCCCCAGGCTGATGCATTGAACTACAACTCACATGATTTGCACCCAAGACTGGAAGAGGTTCCTCTGGGCTCTTGTCTTAGACAATTTGCCAGAACTGACCCCCTGCGGTTCCTGGGGGTGAGGAGAGTCGGGACCCTAAACGCCACAAGGTTGCTCACTGCAACTCTCCAGGTTGCCATCCCATGACAGCCGCTTTGACCTGCATTGTCTCTACTCTCTTGGGCTCACCTGTCTCTCCCTTTCCGTTGCCCCACTGGTACCTGTGGGACCTTCTGTTGGGCTTCTACAGGTTGTCATGGCCAGCAGGGTCTCAATCTATGGGGTTTTCTTGCCATACAAATATTTACTCCTAATAATTTAGGTGCTTGATCGTCAGCTGCTGGTGATTCATCAGAGCGCCCTTCCCCAAGACCGCCAGATCCCTGCACACTGGGTTCCTTTGGGTTTCCACACCGAGGGAGGCCAGAAAAGCATCCAGTAGAAGCCGAGCCTTCTCGGTTGTGGCCCCAGTCCTCTGGGATCAGCTTTCGGTTGAGCTGCGCTGAGCTGCCCCCTCCCTCCCAGCCTTTATGAGGTTGCTTAAGAGGCTGCTCTGAGGTTCCTATGGGCATCCTCACATGAATTAGCCAATTGATGTTGCCCATTCAATGATAGTTTTGAAGCTCTTGGTTTGTTTATCTCACGATTTTTGACTTGATTTGATTTAATTCTCCGTATCCTTCATTGTTTACTGTTTCTTTTTATTGTTATATCACTGTATTTGCTTTCATTGGACTGTTAACTGCCCAGAGCAGTGCCTCGCACAAATCGGGCAGTGTAAAAATGTAAGAAATAAATAAATAATAAACACATAAGCATCCGAGATGTGTGTGTGTGTGTGTGGGGTTTACCTTCTGAAATAAAACGCACCAAGCCAGACACTGCAGTCCTTTCCGTGCATCATGCTGGAGCTGGGAGCTGCTGAGAGAGAAGCGCTGAGCTCCCCGTTCTGTGAATTTTTTATAAAGCAAGAGGCATGAAATATTTAAATAAAGCTCTCCAGGAGCCGTCCTTCGCTCCGCGGAACAAGAGCAGACCAAGTTCACTTCGCGTACAAACCCTCTTCCCCTTCCATCGAAATGCGCCAGTGGGGAGAAAGACAGGCAGGGAGAGGAATCCGGGAACTGATCTGAGCAAGAAGCCGGACCCTCATGATCTTTTTGAGTGTGTAGTGCTTACAGTCTTGGATGAGCTCTCAGGAGACACAGGTTCGAATCCTCCCTTGAGCGCAAAGCTCACAGGACAACCTTGAGCCAGCTGTATCCTTTCAGCCAAGCCACTCCACCAGGTTCATATCAGGATGAAGTTGGGAAGAGAAGGAAAGGAATAAATACAATATTATATTATATTACCTCATATTAGTACATGAGCTGCTATCACTCAGTAGGTTGGAGCATGGAATAATGGAGTTGCAAGGGGCCTGTAAGGCCATCGGGTCCAACCCCCTGCTCAAGGCAGGAATCCAAATCCAAGCAGATCTGACAGGTGGTGGTCCCATTTTCTCTTGAATGCCTCCAGCGTTGGAGCAGTCAACACCTCCACCTGAGATCATGGGTTCCATTGTCGTACTGCTCTAACAGTTAAGAAGCTTTTCCTGATATTCCGCCTAAATCTGGCTTCCTGTAACTGGAGCCCATTCTAACGTGCCCTGCACTCTGGGATGATGGAGAACAGATCCTGCCCCTCCTCTGTTTGGCTGCCTTTCAAGTCTTTGAAAACTATTATCCTGTCTCCCCTCCGCCTTCTTTTCTCAAGGCTAAACATGCCCAGTTCTTTCCATCTTTCCTCATACCTACCTGTGGATCCTGGGGCCAGGCATTCAAGCACCCACTGTGCCTCCCAGGAAAACGGCCAACCGAGGTCATCCAGGGGGAGGGTTTGTGGCTGATGGGATAACATGCCCTCTCTCTTGGGCAGCCTTGCAAAAGTCTCACGGCGGTCCCAGAGCAACCGCAGAGGGTGGAACTGGGAAACCAGTTCTGAGTATCTTATACCTTGAAAAATCATCATGCCCATCATCTTAGAACTGCAGAGCTGGAAGGGACCCTATGGATCACTGAGTCCAACTCCTGTCAAGGAGGCCCAGGGGGGGATTCGAACTCCCAACCTCTGGCTCCACAGCCAGAGACCTAAACCACTGAGCTATCCAGCAGTTCTGCTGGAAGGGCTGCCGGAAATCAGAATCAGCTTGACAACCCATAATTATTTATTCTGTTCCAACGATGCAGTACATTTAATAGAACTCTCGGAAAACAGAAGCAGCTAGAGTAGGATTGGCAATAAGAACTTGGAGGGATGATGATGAAAATGATGATGGCGGCGGCCAATATCAAAGCCGACTGACATCAGCCCTTCTAGGTTTTAAACCCCAGAATTCCCAACCCAACTTGGTGAGGCTATGGTTTTAGACGGCGCCTGGTCCATGCATAGCATATCTATTTACTTTCCTTGATAACCAAAAGGTAAATGCAACAGTTAAAGAAACCACCTTGTCAGCTGCACATTGTAAAGTACTTTCTCCCCGTTTTTTCTTGTTCTCCGATATGCATCCACTGATCATGTTTCATTATGCAGCAGGCTGCAAGGGGTACGTGAAGCACTGTTATCTTACTGCCTGCTTTCCTGTACTTCAGTGCCTCCAGAATTCATTTTGAGTTATTCTGATTCTGCTGTTGCTATCTGTATGAAATAACAAGCCATCATAAGTAAATAAATGCTAATAGCAATCCTGCAAAGGATTGCCCCCTCCAACAGCCCTGAATCGGTATGCAAATTTCTTTAAGAGCTAAGCTCAGATAAGCATTTACTTATAACAGAAATGCTGTTCTGTCAAACTATTAGCAGCTTTCATGTTGGAGATGTGATTTACTCACTAGTGGGGCTGGTACGTCTCAGTGGGTTGGAGCACCTGGCCGTGGGACAGAAATTCAAATTCCCACACTGCCTGCTGGGAGAAAGGGAATCAAAATCACACAGAGGGAGTATGTGGCTGATGGGGGTACCATGTCATGCCGCCTGTAGAGCCTTGAGCAAGCCAAATGGTGGTCCCAGATATAGATATTTCTGCAACACAGAATGTATGTTTATGAGTATGTGAATATTTGTGATGTGCTTGCTAAGAGCAGAATACTGTATTTGCATGGATTGTGTTTAGCCATTGGGATTGTATCTGAGGTCAGCCAGGCTGCTATAAAAGGCAGTGTCAGCCAGAAGTCTGTTCAGTTAAAAAAGAGACCGTTAGAGCCGACAGGGTCTCTCATGAGATGTACCTCAGACACTCAGACTGAAATATAAAGATAGAATAATTGATAATATGTACTAGGGCTAAAAGATGCCTGCTTCTTGGGAGGAAAGCGATGACAAACCTAGACAGCATCTTAAAAAGCAGAGACATCACCTTGCCGACAAAGGTCCGCATAGTCAAAGCTATGGTTTGTCCAGTAACGATCGATGTATGGAAGTGAGAGCTGGACCATAAAGAAGGCTGACCGCCGAAGAATGGATGCTTTTGAATTGTGGTGCTGGAGGAGACTCTTGAGAGTCCCCTGGACTGCAAGGAGATAAAACCTATCCATTCTGAAGGAAATCAACCCTGAGTGCTCACTGGAAGGACAGATCCTGAAGCTGAGGCTCCAATACTTTGGCCATCTTGTGAGAAGAGAAGACTCCCTGGAAAAGACCCTGATGTTGGGAAAGTGTGAAGGCAAGAGGAGAAGGGGACGACAGAGGACGAGATGGTTGGACAGTGTCATCGAAGCGACCAACATGAATCTGACCCAACTCCAGGAGGCAGTGGAAGACAGGAGGGCCTGGCGTGCTCTGGTCCATGGGGTCACGAAGAGTTGGACACGACTTAACGACTAAACAACAACAACTAGGGCTAAATAAGTATTATGAATATAACAATGTAACAAAGCGATAACTATTTACCAGTGAATGTCTGTCAGACGAAACAACCAAATAACAAAACACTGTACTTATGTAATAGAGTTTATAGATATATTTAATATTAGTAAAAGTTACTTATTATTTTAAACCAAGTCACTAGTGTTTGTTTGAATTACAGTTGCTGACACAAGCACACGATACAGCACAACATTTTACTTTATACTATACAAATGGTGGTGTTTCTTTATCTAAATGTTTCCAGCTGCAAAATGCTAATTCTGCTACTTTATGAGTTATAATTAATGTATTATAATAAAAAGCCGACACCAGGATGCTTGGAGTGGAGTCCCACACAACTCCAGAACCTTTTTCTGTGCCTTCTATTAAAGAGAGAGAGGCGGAGGGAGATAGAAATCTTACTTTCTGGAGGACAATTCTTAGAATTCCTCACTCAGCATCCCATCATCCTCCAGCCAGGGCCATTTTGGCGGTCGGGTTGTGGGCGTTGCAGGCTAAATCCCCACTCCCACCCCCAAGCTGTGGATTTCAATATGATGATAATGCCAGCCCTGTCTCTCATTTCCACTGCCTTCGCCTTGGGATTCACCAGGAGTTCTCAACGAGGGTCTGTAGAGTGATTAAATCACCCGGCCATCATGCCAGAAATGTAAACCAAAGATCATCTCTTAAAATGGACAGAACACCCGGAAAGTCTAATCTTCAACCCCACGGAGAACTAGGTTACTTCGGCTGGACTTTTATTTACAACCTTGCATGCTGCTTGTAGTTTGTTTGACTGGGAGGGACTTTTCTGGGCTGGGGTGATTGTTTATTTATCCAGTATGAACTCATATCTCCTTCCAGCCTTTGATTTCAAACAGAACCCCGCCTCTTTGCTGAGTGTTCATTTCCCTCTCTTTCTTCAGTTGGTGGCAGCCGTTTGTTTGTTGTGGATCCGTGTGTTGCTAAGTATGAGAGCAGTAAAGAAAGCAGCATGCACCAGTCTGTAATTTAAAGTAATTGTAAGTAAATATTTTTTAAAATTCTTCCTTCTACAAATGTCTTAGAGTAAGTTCTTGAGACTTTAAGTGCCAGTTAATGAGAAAGGGGTAAACTGTTTGGAGAATTTGTAGCTATTCTCTGTTGTGGATCTTTGTACTTCTACTGCATAGCAAAAAGGGATTTTATCAGAAATTCAAAACTCTGCAACAGCTTTGACATCACTTAAATGGCTTCAGAGTGGAGTTGGCAGAACCAAAGCCAATGTAAGAAAATGGTGGGGAGGGAGATTTGCACTGACACGGTCTTTAACAAGTGCAGAGAAGAGCAGGCAACGTTAGGCCTACGTCAGTGTGCTCTGTACCCCTCAAAACCACGGAAGACTTGACGCTAGCCGCTCCAAATGCTGATGAGGTTGCCTGCTCCTGGGCAAAAATTATCTGACATAGTTAGTTAAGATATTTTTATCCTACCTTTCTCCTTAAAAAGGACCCAAGGTGGCCTAAATATCAAACACAACGTTTAAAGCTAAAAACAGTGAGTAAATAAATACTAAAAAGGATGAAACAAAGACCACCCTAAAATACGGTAAACAAAGGCAACACCGAAAGCAGATTCAAAGCAGTCAAGGCACAACCATCCATTAAAAAACCCAACTCGGCAGCCATTCGCGCAGGGAAAGCTTGCTTGAAGAGAAAGGTCTCCTTTGCCTGCTTGGGGAAGGAGAGCCAAGACGGGGCCAGGCTGGCCTCCTGTGGGAGGGAGTTCCACCGTCTCTGGGAGCAGCCACAGAGAA
The DNA here is from genome assembly GCA_037013535.1 of Intellagama lesueurii. Taxonomy (NCBI): domain Eukaryota; kingdom Metazoa; phylum Chordata; class Lepidosauria; order Squamata; family Agamidae; genus Intellagama; species Intellagama lesueurii. The sequence continues at coordinate 3,558,030 of JBAJHW010000003.1, read as the reverse complement.
GTCCCCTCTCCCGTGTGCCCACCAAGTATATAAAACAAGCAAATATCTTGGTAGCCTTTCCCCCCATCACCACCCTTTTTGTCTAGATGCAGCTCTCACACCTGTCTCTTTCCATGGCGGAAGTAATTTCTTCCCCAGTAACCGAGCAAAACCCACCGTTGACTTTGACACCCCTGCCAAACAAGACAGGCACCATCTTCAGAGCAACCCAGAGTGCTTATAGACAACGAGATGCCCCTTTTTGCAAACACAGCACATGATTCTGGACCCGTGGTGACCCTGACCACTGGACTAGACGGAGGACTCGAGAGGAGAGTAAAGACTCCCCACCGCAGAGCCGAGCTAATTCTGAGCCCAGAGAGCCTGGGGCGGATAAAAATTCCTGCCGAAACGTCAGCGCTTCTGGCCTACGGGAGCCACTTTAATTACGGTGATTATTATAAATTCAGTTTAAGGACGGGGGAAGTGGAATGCAGGGTGTGAGCTTAATTCCCAGCCATGCATTTTTATAGACAGTGTAAGGCTGAACGGTTTAGAGGCATTTCAACTCTCTCTTAGTGGGGGGGGGGGGAATCTCTGCCTCCTTGCAATGAGAGCATCACCCCCTTTGCAATCAACCGGGGTTAATCTAATTCCTTCTGATGATTCGGCTTGGCAATGCTAGCCCAGCACTGCACGAAAGGAAGGCGGGGGGGGGGGAGGAGTGGGAAGGGAAAGGCTTTAGATAGCAAGGCCTGGAATAGAAGGCTTAAGTATTTAAAGGTTGCCAAGTGGTTATTAAACAACTTTATTATCAAGCCAGACTTTGATTGACAATAAATAATCCAACATTTTGGATTCATTTTAAGGCTCAGAAGCTGCGGGGGGGGGGGGGGAGGCATGTTTATAAATGTCTCTTGGGCAACTGGTCTTTCATTTGAAAACAGGACCAAAACCCGTAATAAGTATCCTCACCTGCACAATGCATGCATGCGCACACACATGCACAGTAATGCAGGGGAACACACACACACACACACACACAAAGGACCAGTTTGTTGACGTTACGTCCCATCAAGGGGCTAATAGATGGCTTTAACAGGGTTTTTGAGGTGTGTGAGATGTTCAAGTAGTGGCTTCCCATTGACCCTCACCAGTGGTTTCTATAGCTGAGCAGGGACTTGAACCCAGGTCTCCAGAGCCTTAGTCCGAAATTCTACCCACCATACTATATGGCCTCCCATAATAGGGTTTTCAAGAGACGTGAGATGTTCAAGGAGCGGTTTTACCACTGACACCCTCACTCAGGTGGGTTTAAGTGGTCACAAGGGGATTGGAACCCACGTCCCCTGACAAGGGTCTGACACTCTGTCCACTGCACCATACTGACTTTCAAGGCTCTCTCTGAAAATGCCCTTCATAAAATGTTTAGAGAACGTGGCCCAAAGCCACCATGAGAGGTGACTTCCTGTATTTGCCCCAGATAAGTTGGTCCGTTGGTCTGTTACTGAGGCTGGGAAGTTCATTGATTTCCTTTTGTTTCTTTGTTGTTTGCCTGTTTGGGGTTCCCCATCCCACCTTTCTCTCTTGCCAGGTGCCTTACAACGTACATTTTAAAATACGCAATACAGGACAGGATTAAAAAGAGGATTAAATAGATTGTCCAGAAACCTCTTGTGGGGGATTCAAGTTAAACTCTGTAACTCACTGCCACAAACGACCACTACCACAAATTGCCACAAACTGATTAGGTTTGGAAGGCAGATCCATAGCCTGGGAAAAGCCGCCAGAAAGCCCTCTCTCATTTCCTCACTAGTGTGACTACAGTAGGACTGTGGTACAGTATCTACAATAGGATCAGTTCTAAGGTCTCCCCACCTGCAAATGCTAGAAATTGCTGATAAGCAAATATATAGCAGTCTCTGGTTCCCTCTAGTGTCCAGTTCGGGAAATACACCTTGGAAACATGTCTTTCCAGGGTTTTTTATCTAATATTTTCAGGCAGTGGATAAGTGAAACCGCGGGTACTGATCCCGTGGATACGGAGATCTTACTGTATCTACATTATATCACTAGTCATCAACAATTTGCTGTTCCGTTTTGCCCATTCAAATATTGTTAATGGAGGTAAAGGGGGAAATTCCACATGTTCATCTCACGCTTATATTTAATGTTCCCGTATTGCCGGGACAAAGCTGAGAAATCTACTGACAAATTCAAGTATACAATGTAGATAAAAGCACACCATATAAAAGTACCTACAAAACACATACGTTAACTTTATAATCTCTAAAATAATCGATTTATTGCATCACCCAAGCAGATAACAATAGAAGCAATCCCATGGGGACAACATATGTGTTCCATCCATGTGGCCTCCTTTAAGGATCTAATGATACCTCAACGGTTATGTCTGCTCAACAGAGCTAAAGAGCTGAGGTTGATTTGCAAAGCTGACATGATAATAACATTAAGCTAAATGGGGATTACAGGCACTTCTCACAAGAAAGTAATTATCTCATGTTGGACGTCGCTGTTCATGTTTAATATCCATGCTTTGATGTTCCAGCTCACAATTAGGTTGCATCTTCTTTCCATATACCCATGTTCCCCTTCCAATGACTGCCTACGTGGCTTCTCCTAGCTCCCCACCTTGCTGGCTGCATAAATCTTCAAGTACCCTTCCTTGCCTTAACTGTAAGGCAGTCCAGCAATTATTAATTATTCACCCAGTTAATAATCACAGACGTCAGAACTGTAGTCCTTTGAAACCAAAGTGTTAGACGTTCCTTTGCCGGGGAGCATGGCGGGCTTGGCCTTTGCTGACCTCAAGCATCTCTTGAGGTCAAACAGCCCAACTTCGAAACTGCTTCCCTAGGAGCATCGTTCCACTTGATCAGACGATAGTCAAAAATTAGAAACAACTAGCAGCATTACAACCAGCCTATGTTAATGGATCTCCCATGATGCAGAGAAGTATGACTTGAGAAAAAATGCTTGAATAAACCGCAGAAGCCTCTGTGCTGCAAGGTCAGAAGACCAGCCGTTGTAAGATCGAATCCACGCAACGGAGTGAGCTCCCGTCGCCTGTCCCAGCTCCTACCAACCTAGCCGTTCGAAAGCATGTAACAATGCGAGTCGATAAATAGGTACCACCACGGTGGGAAGGTCACGGCGTTCCGTGTCTAAGTTGCGCTGGCCACGTGACCACGGAAACCGTCTTCGGACAAACGCTGGCTCCACGGCTTGGAGACGGGGATGAGCACCGCGCCCTAGAGTCGGACACGACTGGACTAAATGTCAAGGGGAACCTTTACCTTTACCTTACCTCCTGGATGATAAGGTCAATAAGCAACAATTGAACCTGTGGCTTAAATTAGACCATCTTAAGGCTGCAACTGAGGAATTCATATGTGCAACTCAAGAGCAAGTTATTTTGCATCAAACACTATCAGAAAATAATTATGAAGCAAGACTTAAATGATATATGTTGGGCCTGCCACAAATCCAAAGAAACAATTCGTCATGTCATAGCTGGATGCTCTAAGCACAATCAAGTGGCAAAAACCATTTTTCAGCATTAGCTAAATCTTACGGATTACTCACATCTTTTCCTCCAGCTGATAACCTCCGGCCACCTCCAGTTTTTGAAAATGAAACCACGGTCCTGGGAGAAGCAAGTTGTCAAGGACAAAACAGTTGATTTTAATCAGCTGGATGTTATACTTCTGGATAAGCAATACAGAAAAACCTACAGAAGCTGTTCCATCAACAATCAACCTCAAAGGTACTGAAAGTATGAAAACGACAAAGTAAGGCAAGGAATTAAGATAGAAGATATGTAGAAGCCAGATCAGGTCATCCTCCTTCCCAAACTAATTTCAGCAACTGGAGTTGCTCCAAAACCTTTGGTTACCCATTTAAAACAGTTAAATTTGCTCATTTACTTCCTGATAAATTTAAACGTCAGTGATTTTGCAAACATGTCATTTTACCTGGAAATTTTTAGGACTTGACTCTAATGTTGAGGCTTGACCTTTGGTTCAGCCCTGTTGCACTAGCAATGCAGAGAAGGAAGAAGTGCAATATATTCAGCACCATCATCACTGATGATGATGATGATGCCTTTTCCATTCTATAATTCGCTAAACTGTGCGTTCACCCCACTAGCAGGACTCATCATTTTTGAACGTCAAAGACAAAAATCTAACAGTTTTGTATCAGTTACAGATGCTTATCACTAGCTAATTAGTCTATATTCAGGATGATTGTGTAATCAACACTTTGAAAGCTCACTACCAACATTCATAATACAGTACACTTGAAATCCTCCGTATCCCATTTCAGACACATTCTTCTGCTGTTCCTGCATGGACAATACTGAGAATATTGCCTTTAAAGTTCTGGTGTTTAGGAGCTTTAATTTAGGTGGATATTTTATCCATACTAGTTAGTTCCCACATTCAGTCAAACCACTGTTTTCTGGTGGTGTATACCTGAAATTTGCTGCTGTTCGTTATAGGCAAATAAATTCCTTAAATATGTTTGGGATTGATTCAATATCTATGTACGTTTTGCTCAGAGCTTGGAAGTAACTAGTTACAAGTAACTTTATGTATGTGTGCATTTATAGTATGTATTTAATGTATATCATGCCTTTCTCCCTTGTATGACCAGGGCAGCTCATAACATGAATGTAAAAAGACAGTTTAAAAAAGAAAATTATACTATTAAAACACTAGTAAATAAATTATAATTTTCAAAGAGCAAACTAACAAAATTTTAAATTAATACAATCCAACTGTATTGTTTTGCATTCTGTATTTTTGGAAATATTTCCAAGATGTATATCACAATTGGCCACTAGGTGGAACCAAAGAGTATTTTTCTGTTTTTCTGCCCTTTTGGTAAGAACCCAGCATTTCAACCTCTTAATAATGTGTGAAGCAACCAATCGCTTTTGCAACTCAGGGAGCTATGATAGCCTGGCTGCCTGAAGAGTAATGTGACAAGTTCCTTTTAAAAAAGAATTTGTAGGTTCTGGTTCTGCCACTAGGCCATACAGTAGGAACCCCATATCTGCTGGGGATTGGTTCTAAGCCCCCCCATGGATGCTGAAAACAATGGATAATAGCAAACATTACACACACACAAACACACACATTGCCATTGTATATAAATAAAATAGTAAACAAAAAAAAGAAAGAAAAAAAATATTTTCACATGCATTACCAGCACTGGCCACTAGAGGCCATGCTATGTTTTCTTCACTAACAAATATTCATAGTACAGTCTGTGGCTCCATCCAGTGTCCAGTTCTGGTAATACATGTGAAAATAGTTTTTTTTATTATTTTTTTCTTTTAATATTTTTAATATTTTCAGACCATGGATAAGTGAAACTGTGGATACTGATCCCGTGGATACGGGGGTCTCACTGTATTTGGTACGGTGGAGGATGTTATCCCTTTGTCACTTGTTCAGCTGGTAGTCCAATCAGCTTCTCTGTGTGAAATGGAAGGCCGGCACCCCATTTTTCTTTTGCCTCAGGTAGCAAAATATATCGGGCCATCCCTGCATCTATGATGCTCAGGGATATTGCAGTTTGGTTCAAGGGAGCCATATAAACAGTCAGTTCCAGCTCCATGGGAAAGATTCACAGGCAGAAGAATCCAGGCTCAATCCCTCCCTTTTGGGTGGTGGCACCATTCCGAATGGCCTTCCCTCCCTCGAAATGCCTGTTGGCCAGGAGCCCTGAGCTCTCCTCCAGGCTCCCTTGGTACAGGAAGGAGCAGCACCAAACTACTGAGTCTTCTATTCCCCACAATTCCCTTGGGGTCTGGAGTGTCCGGTGCAATGTGGGAAATTTAAGGAGACTGCCTAGTGCCACTCAAAGTCCCAGGATGGAAAACCATTCCAGTTGTGGGGGGGGGGGGGGGAATTCAAATAAGATGCAGCAAGAAACCCCCGCTGGAATACAGGGGTGGGCAGCAGCTGCCCCCAAAATACCAGGGGCCGACTCCTGGCCTGCCCTTGGCACCATCTTTTGGACCGTTCCACAGCCTGGCAAAAATGCCTTTTGGACTGACTCCCAAGCGTCTCACCGGCTATCCTGGCTGGGTGAAAGCAGGAGGCGTAGTCCAGAAATGATTTCTTTTTCCTAACCTCTGGCATTTTCACGTGGCTTTTGCAAGAGATTTTATTCGTGCAAAAAAAAAAAAAGGTTTGTAGCCATGCTGTTTTATTGGCAGGGTTTTTACGATGACTCCAGCCTTTGAAACCATCACCTGCGTCAAACCTTTCCACCCTGGCGGCGAGTGGAGCAGCTGCTCAAGAATCACGAGCTGGTTTTCATTTCTCTTCTAGATGTTTTATTATGACGTTGTTAACCGTCCAGAATAGTGGACGGTTCACTATGCGCTAATGGGGAAGTATATAAATCTAAGAAATACATTGTAAAGGGTGTTAGAAAGTGTGATCTGAGTTGTCCTTGTCTAACCCTGCAGGGGCATCATCCTCACCCGATTTTTTCCCATTCTCCGGATTTCCCAAGCTCTCCGAATCTTACATAAGGGGACAGAAGACACCTCAGGCGGCAGGGGGGTGGGGGTGGCACATCCATTATTCTTCCAGGCTGGGCTGCTGTATGTTTGTGGGGTGTCTGTGTGTGAAAGCGGCCGCCGCTGGAGCTCCCGTTAGCTGCTGATGTGCAAAAACATCCCTAAAAATAGAGAGCAGGGAGCAAAGGCCAAAAGGAGGGAGGGAAGGAAGCAGAGAGAACAGATGGAGGGATCCTGTGGCCTTCTAGCCCTTTCCGCTGGCCATGGGCCCCCAACCCCTCCTGTGACCCCTGCAGAGTTTGCAAAGAGTGGGAAGCGAATGGGTTCCAGTGATCCCAAAGGATCTGGCCCTGATCTCCTGATGGCCTTGTGTCTGAACCTGCTCTCCAGGTCGTCCTCCCGCGCTGCAAAGGCGTGCGTTAGGTGGTGATGAGGGGGCGGGATGCGGGGAAGGAAAACGGGGAAGGGAAACTAGCCTCCGACGCAGCGCATCCCCCCCCCCTGCCGCCCCCGCGGGTCCTTGGGGGGGGGCTGGAGGCGAGCCGCAGCATCCTCGCTCCTTGCGCATGCCGGGAGCTGGAGTCCGTGCCCGGCTGCCCTGCCCAGACTGGCAGGCAGGTGGCCAACTACAAGTCCCAGGATGCTGCGGGCAGAAAAATATAAAATAAAAGCAGCGGGTGCGGGGCGGGGAGGGTGCCTGGGGCTGGAAGGAGGGAGGGGGGGGAGTGTAGCTGCCATCTGCTCGGACGGGAGTGGAGTTTGCTGGCCCCAGAGTGCCGGAGAAGGCGCAGAAAGCAGTGCGCGCGGGTGGAGCGCCGGAGGTAAGGGGGAGAGAAGGAGGGGAAAGCCTCGAGGGAGGGAGAGGCTTGGGGGGGGGGGTTGTGGGGAGGGCAGGTGGGGTCGGGACACCAGCCTTTTCCTGCTGGAGGAAGGAGGAGAAAGGCGGGACCCGGGAGGAGGCTGCATCCCCGTGCCTCTGGGTGGTACCCAGGAACGCTGGCGGAGCGCGGGAAGCGCACCTGCGAAGCGGAGCATCTTTTGCCAGCCGGAGCTTGGGGTGCGGTGGGGTGGGTGTGTGCCTTCTTTGCCACAGATCTGAACAGAGGAAGAAAGGGGGAGCATCCCTTTAGGATCTCGCCCCCCCCCTTCTTCCAGCCAAGGTTTAAGTTGCCTCGGCTTTTACGCACCTGGTTGGACTCGTCCAGCCTCCGGGGGTCCCGGGGGCGGGGGGGGGGGAGGAGGAAGAGCCCAAACACCAAAAAGCTAAAAAGAAAAAGAAAGGGGGCAAAAAGCCAATGAAAGAAAAGAAAGCAACCTCATAGGACTGAGCGCCCAGGTGAGGGGCAACAGACCTAAGGCGAGCCAGGTGAGAACACCTCAACCTTCTTTCTAGGTTCCAAAGAAGCCAGGGGGTGGAAACGTCACTCTCCTTATTTATTTTTATTTTTTTTAAATTGTGTTACAACTCGCAGAATGCTGGGTGGGGATTCTAGGAGTTGGGGTTTTTTGTGTGTTTTTTTTTTAAAAAAGGAAGGTTTCCAAACTCTGCAAAAGGACTTTGTTCCTTATGATGTTGAGACGAAAGAAAAAAAGACAGAGGTTTTTGGGCACCCAGTGGTTGCTGAATCTCTTGAGCACAGACACGAGGTGTTTTGGTTCCATTCCAGGTAACAAAGCCACGGGCGCCTGAAACTGGACCCTGTTGATGCTCAGTTTAAGCTCCCAGGGAGCCACCGCCAGAGAGGAACACAGACCCAAACTTTATTTGAGTGCTTTGCCCAGATTTCCTTGAGGGCTGGCTCAAGTTACGTTGTTCTCCTGCTTAAGACATTTTCCTCTCTCCGTCTCTGCTATGGTGATCCAGATAGCTGGTCCTCTGGGCACATTTATACCCCACTGAGTTAAAATGGGGCTTCCCCCCACAGAAGTGGGCCTAAGATTGCCCTAAGATGTTTGCTGTTTTGCAAACCATGCGTTTCATAACCCTTGTTTATCTAAATGCTTTGCTGCTGTCATTTTATCCTCCCCCCCCCCCCCGAGTCTCTTCCGACATTTGGCAACCTGAACCCGGCCTTCCAAGCACGCGGGAGGTTTGAAGAATAGTTTCCAGTTGCCATCACCACCCAGTGCATGTCCACAGCTGGGGAGGGGTGGGCGGGATTTGAACCCAGCTCTCCTGAGTTCCAGCCTGACACTCTGTCCATTACACCGCACAGCCTCTCATCTGGCTGCTTTACATGGATGATAAACAGATTATCCACCAAGGAATCCACCTGTCCCAACAGTGTCCTGTCGTTCTGTGCCTCTGTATCTGTGCTTCCTTTCCTGCTCTGGGTGGATCACAAGCCCTTGTCGTCAATCCCCCCCCCCCGTTTCTTTGCCAGGGTGACCCACATCTCTCAGAAACACCTGAGCATGATGCATCTGCTATTTTTTGCCTTATCCCCCATGACCGCTGGCAGGCTAATTCTAAGCCTCACGCTGGGTGTATCTGTCTATGCAAATTAGCAAGGCTGTAGGTTTTTCCCCCAACGGTTTAGATTTATTTATATGGCAACGCTGCGCTTCAGTGGGATGGGAAGGGAGGGTGTTTATTTTACTACGAGGCCTTCCCCCTTTTGGAGAGTAGTTCGTGTCCGGGAAGGATGTTTGGAAGCACTGCAAACGGGGTTTTTGTAACGATTCAGGAGGCGAAAGGCAGCCGGAAGCTGAGGTAGGGAGAGAACCTTCTAAAGTGTGCCTCAGGTATGTTCTAGTTAAACATAGAATCCAAAGGCTAATCTCTAAATCCCACAGAAGGAGTCTAAACCCTCCCTCCCTCTCCCTCCCTCTCTCTTTTCTCCCCACCCCATGTAATTTACATAACAGAGATAATTCGAGAGGAGCATTTTTAAAAAAATTGCTCTGGTTAGTGCAGACTTGTGCCTATATTTAGAAGTCCAGTAACTTGAGTTGCTACTCTTCCTTTTCTGACGGAGCGTGCCTCTGTTTGGGAAATCATCATCATCATCATCATCATCTTAGAGCTGCAAAGCGAGAAGGGACCCTTGGGATCACAGTCCAGCCCCTGTCAAGGAGGCACCACGGGGGAATCGAACTCCCCACCTCTCTCTCAATGGCAGAGCTATCCAGTTCCATTCCAAGGAGCTAAATAAATTGGATTTTTTTTAGTCGGTGCAGGAGCTGATCCATGGAGGGGAGAGGATGGGATTCCCTGTAATGGGTTAAGATTCTAAAGGCGCTTCTTTTCTTTCTTAAGCCTTTCTCTCTGGTGACACGTGGAGAAGAATCCGTGCAAGAAATGGCCATGTTGAAATGTGGTTGGCTCTGGCGGCAGAGTAAGTAGCTTCGGGATGTCTAGGTGGGGTGGAATGGAAGGGATAAGACGGCTGCCAGGGTTGTTACTTTGCCCTATTCCATGGGAGGCGATTTAAGTCTTCTCCCTCAATGGATTTGAAGGGGCCAGAGATGTGGTTTTGGACCCGTTCCACATTCTGAGAACAGAATGGCACAGCCAGGTTCAAATCTACCTGAACACAAATTGGACTCAGTTCAATGCAGAGCTTTTTACAAGGGCAAAAAAACCAGCACGGGGAATTTTGAGAGTTGTTATCCCAACACGGCTAGTGGCATCATATATATGCTTGTGTGCTTTAGAGCTTTTTTTTGGGGGGGGGGGGGTGTGTTTACACAACTGTTGCCTCTGTTTGTGCTCCAGGATGTCTTAGCAAGATTCTTTCCCCATCCTCTTAATTCTTGGTCTCAGGGCAAAAACAAAAGAAAAATAAAATAAAAAAGGAGAAAAACGTGGGTGGCACCTTAAAGACGAACCGCTATATTTTAATGTGAGCTTTCGTGGACAAGTCCACTGCCTCAGATATAAGAGACATTCTTAAACATAAAAGCACTCTCTGGGCGGTTTACAGTTTAATTACGCCTCCCCCCCGCCCCTGCCCCCTGAGCTGGGTACTCAATTTACCAACCTCAGAAGGATGGAAGGCTCAAGCCAGCTACCTGAGCCTGTTGGGATCAAAATCAGGTCATGAGCAGAGTCTTGACTGCAGTTCTGCAGTTTAACTACTGCGCCAGAAGGATCCTCTCGTAAGAACAACTCTGGGTCATGGGAGGATGGAAACAGGGGAAGCTGCTTTATACCAAATCAGATTCCTACTCCATCTAGGAATAGGGATCTGTAGTCAAGTCTGGTGAGCAGGAACTCTCTGGGGTTTCTAGGTAGGGGTTTTCCCGGCCCCACCTGGATATGCCAGCCATGGAACCTGGGATTTTGTCCTCAAAATCTACAGACTCTGCCTTCTGAGCATGTCACGTTTCAAGAGTCTGCTTTGATGGAACCTAGGCTGAGATGGTTTGCTCTGGATTTTGGCTCTGGCATCCTTTGTCGTACCCACATCCACTGCAAAGCAAAACCGAGGTGGTTTAAGTTAGCCTTCCCTACGGAGCAAACTGGGCCCAGTCTCAAATGGGATGCTGGCTATCGGTCTAATCTTAAAAAGAATGCTTTCAAACGTGTTCAGATTTTGGGGTGTTTTGGGCAACCACTCCCAGATTTCTGAGAGGTGTCATCTAAAAAAACACAAAACTGCACACCTCTACTTTCTACATTCACTACAGAATGAGTTTGGAAAAGTTATTTTTTGCACTGCAGCTCTTTAATTTTTTTTGGGGGGGGGGTTATGGGTACAGTAGTACTTCTTATTATGAGATTTAATTTCTGAAGCAGAAAATCCAGATCCCACTTCCCTCTGGGTGCTAGAATGTAATAATCAGTTCATTAAATACCACGTTCATGGCAAAAAGAAATCTAATTTCTAAGCATTTAAGAGCAACAATCTATGTACATCTTTAGGGCTCCCTATCGTCATCTGTATATGGATGTATACCTTCAAAAACTGACAAACAAAACAGAGAACATCTCAGTTTCCATAAAGTGGCATTTTAAATTTTATGAAGCCAGTTTCCATGTACTGCCCTACACATTTCTTTTGGTTTCGGCCTCTGTGGAAAAGCAGCATGAGCACTTATTAAAAATACTTATCCATCATCTCAATTTTTCTTATATCTCTTTCCTAGATCCACACTGTCTTTCCTTCCTCATCCTATCAAATATTCAGTATCATCATCATCATCATATGCTGTCAAGTCAATTCTGACTCATGGTGACCCTTTTTAAGGATTTTCCAGGTAGAGAATACTCAGAAGTGGTTTCCCCCTTCCCTTCTTCTGGGGGTGCCATTTTGCAGCTTGCCCAAGGCGACCCAGGCTGGCTCTTCTCTCAGGAAATGCACAGTGGGGAATTGAACTCCCCATCTTTCGCTCCGGCAGCCAGATGCCATAAATCACTGAGCTGTCCAGCTACCTTTAGTCTCTCCTTTGGCCATCCTGGCTGAGGATGATGGGAAGTGTAGTCCAGCAGCTTTAGAAGCTACCAGGTTTGGTAAGGCTGTTCCAGAATCTGTCTTGCTTCTTCAGCACAGGTGACTTAACTTGCCTATCACAGGTATTTTTTTTGAGTGATACCCCTAATCAGGGGATATTTTTCTCCCAAATGTGCATATTTTTTACCATCCGTAAATTTCAAGTAAAAAGAGAAGCAGATTCACGCTCTTTTTCTTTTCTTTTTCTCTTCCTTGGCTTCTGAGTCTGTACATCAAGATTTCTTAAGGTTTGACTTGATTCTCTGCCCTCCACCGTTTCGAGGGAAGACCTTTTAGAACATTATGAAATAAACACAGACGTCTTTCTTTTTTAGCTTTTTAGAAAACCTTTCGTCGACAGAGAAAGAAATGTCTGCAGAGACCTCTGGATTTTCCCGGAGGGGCTTTCGGTCACAACCATAGGACCAAAACGGAGGAGGCCCTGTCTGTTTCACCCACCAAAGTATTTCTCCCAGGGTTAGGCTGGAGAATAGAGTTTTGAAAGCGGATGAAAAGGCTTGAGGAAGTTTATACGGGGCAGAGAGAGTGCTTCCAAACGGCTAATGGCTTTAAAGGTCAATCCTGCGGGCTGGAATTAGACCAGCCTCAGGCACAGTTGATGTAAAAATCAATGTAATATACTCAGATTGCTAAGGACCTACTGACGCTCTGGCATTTACGCCCTGTGCCAGGCAGCAGAGAGCGTTTGCAGGAACATCCGGAATTTACATCATTAACATAACGTCCTGGGAAGGCCTTCAAGGTGATTTACCATTCAAATGAGAAATAGGAAATAAAACAACCAATGGTTTGCAAAACGGAATATAATAAAAGCCGCAGACTTATCTCAACCTATTGGTGGTCATTTCAGGATCCCTGTTATCTGTCTGCTACGTTTATACCCCACTTTTCTCCTCCCATTGTATCCTATCAATACTCTTGTGAGGTAGGTCAGGGGGAGGGACTGTGACTGGACACATGCTACCCAGGGAGTTTCATGGTGGGGATTTGAACCCGCGTCTCTGGAGCCTTTGTCCAATTGTCTATCTGACAGGCGCTCCCATTGTGGCTTCTGCCACACTCCCTGTGGGGGCGGGGGTCACATGGGGAATTACAATAGGGGGGAAAAAAACCATTTGAAGGATCAGTGTATACTGATCCTCTTATCCACGGTCTGAAAATATTAAAATTATTAAAAGAAAAATCCTAGATATACTATATTTTTCTAAAGATGATGTTACCAGAACTGGCCACGAGAGGGAGCCAGAGACCATGCAATGTATAACATTCGCTATTCAAATAGCATTCACTATTATCTGCATTTTTCAGCATCCATGGGGGAGGATTGGAACTGATCCCCCACAGATATGGGGGGGGGGGCACTACGTTGGTTTCAGTGAAACTGAAGAGAAGTGTGTTTGGGCCACGTTTTGTCCCAAGTTGCTTTGCTTGAGAGATTATCCACCTGAAGAGCTGCTGAATCCCCTGACACAAAAACCTTTCGCTCTTCTCCTCCTCTCCCATCCCCGCTTGACCGTCTGTTTCAACAGAGAACTCCAAAATTCCTCCCTTTGCAGGGGTTCGTGTGCTGTGGAAATTCTGGAGTTAAACTCTGCTTTGTGTTCTTTGAACAACCTGTTTCCCAGTGTTCCTTCCAACCCGTTCTCAAATCCCTTATCTCTGTTGTTGGGAATTTGGAGTAAAATTAAATCTTTAAGAAGCTAGTGTGGACGAAGACCAAGGAAGGATTTATTGGGTATTAGGCAGGTACCGGGAGCGGGGGAAGCTGTTGTTATGGAAATGTGAAATAACTGTTTTAAAAGGAACAAGAATAATAGACGTAGAAGGTTTAAGAAGAAACAGGAAATGCGAACGTTCACTGAAAATCACACGTATGTTTCAAAACAAGGGTAGGGACCACGTGAAATGAAATCAGTCCCTTTCATAAGCGACTACGCCCACAGCTTGCCAAAGTAAAAAAAAATGCGCTGGAAAACAAAGCTGTATGTTGAAAAGTAAACAGCTAATTAATAGCGGCAGCTGATTGATCAGAAATGAATCTCACTTGGAAGGGAGTGCTGTTTGGGAGAGTCACATCCAGCATCCTGCCACACACAGCCAATGTCGTGATGATGGCGATGAGGATGGTTTCGGTGCTGAGTGCATAAACAACGAGGGTGAGACTCAACTCGGTGCACATCTAATGAATGCCAGCGTTGAATCAGTGGCTAGCATCCTACTGTCAAGGAGTTTGCTATGGAAACAACCTCTATGGCTTCCACCAGAGATGAAGTCGTGCCTATTAAATCCAAGGGGACTTGGTTTTGAGCAAAAGCAGAACTGTTCTGCGAGTGGTCTTTGGTTTACAGCTTAGATTATAATTTCCAGAATTTCCCAGGATCAACATAACTGATCCAAGCTCTTAGTAATCATAAAATGGGTTGTCCTGTAGCCTGCCTAAACCCGGTCGCTTGTACTGAGGCTGTAGTATCATAGAATCACAGAATCATGGAGTCGGAAGGGGCCTCTAAGGTCATCTAGTCCAACCCCCTGCTCAAGGCAGGAATCCCAGTCAAAGCAGATTTTCCCTTGAAGGCCTCCAGCATTGGAGCACTCACCCACCTCCCCCTGAGACCATGGGTTCCCTTGTCGTACTGCTCTAACAGTAAAGAGATTTTTCCTGGTATTCAACCAAAATCTGGCTTCCTGTTGTTGTGTGTCCTGCACTCTGGGATGATCGAGAACAGATCCTGCCCCTTCTCTGTAGGACTACCTTTCAAGGATTTGAAAAATGCTATCCTATCTGAAACCAGATTCTCTTTCCGCCTTGTCACTAGCTTTCTGGGCATTTTAGACCAAAGAGGGTTTCCTGGCCACAAACCTGGGTGTCTCTGCTCTGATCTCTCTCTCTTTTGCTTTAAAACAACCATAACAACTAGAGGTGGCTGGGATCAATCCTGAAATTGATTTCCTGCACTGACTGTTCTCTACCCCCCCCCCCCCCCACTTTGCTATACGTCTTAGGTGTAAGCAGCTTTCGGCTTTCCCCTGTGGCTTAGGAGCTGGGTAGGGGAAATTGGAAAACGGTTCCCAGCATCTCCGTGGCTGCTGGATTCTTGACCCCAGTGGTTCAGAGCTTTAAGGCACAGAGACGTTTCTCTTTCCCATCCTCTGTTACCTGATGCTGCCATTGGCATGGGGTGAACCTAGAACCTCAAAGATTCTTGGGGAACCCTTTCTAGAGTTACGGTTCTGTGATTCTCTCACCCTTTTAATTTGTAAATTAAAAGGGGGGAAAAGCCACGGAGAGGGCAGAGAAAACAGGACAGAATAGTGTAGCACTTTAACAATAGATTTCCTTTATTTTGGTCCAACAGAAAAGGGGAAAAAAACGGAGTGGTTTTTGTACACAATTTGAAAGCAAAGGAGGGCGATACTTTTATGAGACTACGAAAACATGACAAACCTAAGCTTGTGTTTTGGCACATGTTCAGCCATGGGGTTTGGTCCTTCCCTGTTTCTCCTGCACCGCCCGAAGCCTGAGGAAGACTCGTGTACCGCTGAAAGCTAGCCTATGCTTCTGATACGTTGGTGGCCTGATCACAATGCCACCCACCCTTGTCTTCTGAATCATGTTTGGTGAGGGGGTTTTGTGGACCAAAACCCACTTCTTGAGACACAAGGAGTGCAAATACAGCGCCTGCTGCATTTATAGGAGAACTGCTGGATGGCTCAGGGGTTGAGGTCTCTGGCTGAGGAGCCAGAGGTTGAGAGTTCAAATCCCCGCTGTGTCTCCTTGAAAAGGGCTGGACTTGAAGATCCATGGGGCCCCTTCCAGCTCTGTAATTCTAAGATGACGACGACGATATCCCCACGGTGGGAGAGCTACAAGAATTAAACCCCTTGTGCGTTTACCCTTCCAGCAAATATTAAACCCTTCCCAACTTCATTCCTTTCTGGCATGCTGCAGCGCCTGCCGAGAGCCCCTCCCTGCAGGTTGTCTTCTAGCAGTAATCCTGGAACTGTGTAATATATATTTATTCTGCAGGCTATATTTGCATGTCTCCCTCCTTGCTCTCTCCTTCCTGATGCATCAATGCAACGCTAGCCCTCTTTGTCATGGCAGAGCTGTTGACGGCTGTCAGTTGAGGATATTTGATCGCTGGAATCGGCCTCTTTGGAACACATCTAGCAGACAAGGCAAAACAAGATAGGAAGAGAGGCCAGGAAGGAGAGTCAGCAAAACGCAGGGCATCATCTACCAAAAAAAGAGAAAAGTCCACCAGTGCAAACCCTGTTAGGCCTGTTCAGCCAAGAGAGGATTGATTTTTGATGGACACCATTTCACTTTAAGAGCAACAAAGAGTTTTGTGGCTCCTTAGCAGATTTGTCCTGGCCTATGTTTTCCAGGATTGTAGCCCAAGTCTACAAATGCCATCGGAAAAACTTAACTGCAGTCCTCAAAACCCTATGCAAATAAAACTTGCTCATCTTTCAGGCAGCACAAGACTCTTCTCTCTCTCTCTCTCTTTTTTTTTTTTTTTGGCCAACCGTCAAACAGAACTAATTCCATTTCAAGGGGACTCCGGACGGCGTTCTCAGTGAATTGAGTCCTCTGTTTTGATGCAGGAATTTTACTGCTGCAGAGTTTGCTCGGGGTTCTTGTACTGGGATCATAATTATCGTGACTTGCGGTCAAGTCAAAAAATTCTGCTTTTCTCCCTGGAAAAGACCCTGATGTTGGGAAAGAGCGAAGGCAAGAGGAGAAGGGGACGACAGAGGACGAGATGGCTGGACAGGGTCATCGAAGCGACCAACATGAATTTGACCCAACTCCAGGAGGCAGTGGAAGACAGGAGGGCCTGGCGTGCTCTGGTCCATGGGGTCACGAAGAGTCGGACATGACTTAACGACTAAACAACAACAACAATTTCTGCTTAGCGTGACCCTTTTCAGGGTTGCCTGGGTACGGAGTCCTCTGAAGAGCTTCCCCCTTCTTGGAGGGAGCTGCTTCAGAGAAGTGAAGGAGTAACTGTTAGATTGAGTAAGAAATGATGGGAAGTTCCAAAATGTCAATACTTAGAAAAAATTGTAAAATTGGTTTGCTCCCTCCTACCCTCGAACCCCTTTCTGTATCCCTTTTACTAGAAACTTTGTAAAATGTTTAAGATGGATGGATGGATGGATGGATGGATGGATGGATGGATGGATGGATGGATGGATGGATCTAACGATGGATGGATGGATGGATGGATGGATGGATGGATGGATGGATGGATGGATGGATGGATGGATGGATGGATATTCACCTTCACCGAACCTGCTTTCCTGCACAGGCTCCATTCTACGACGCTGGAAAAGAAACTGGTTTGTCTTATGGGTGGACGGAAGCTTGGTCTATTACCATGATGACACCGGGCGTGATATGGACGGCCGGATCAACATCAAGTTCAACTGCAGGGACGTCAGAACAGGGCGCGAGTGCCGGGGTGAGTCCACGGGCCACAGGCAAGCCACATTGCCTTGGGCTATGCCATGATGTGTCAAGGGCTACCACCCCTGTTTGGTGTTGTTCCTGTCTTCTTACAGAGACTAGAAAAATCTCATCTTTGGACCAGAACTCCCATAAATCTAGTGGCTGTTTCACTGAGCCTGACCTGCCTGGCAGGGATATTGTGAGAATAACGTGAGGAGAGAGAGCTACGTACACTGCTTTGAGCTCTTTGGAGGAAAAGTGGGATATAAAATATTATATATAAATTACTATGTTGGAAGAAGGCTGGAGAGACCAGAAGTGTCTTTTTTGAGAGAGAAAAGAGTGCCTCGTTAAAAAATAATAATCTCACTGTCTGATAACCAGGATCTTTATCTCAAAGAAACTTGGTTTTGTTCAACTACCATGTGAATTATGAAGCTAGTTTCTTTTTTCCCCTTTCTTTTCCCCCAAGGAATCTAAAGGGCATTTTTATCCTTAGGACCATCTCAGCTGAAAGACTGGGCTAATCTTATGTTTGGCCACCATCCATCTGCAGAGTAGGTCTCCGTGCACTTTTTCAGAAGATGCCCAAATGGGAAAGAGAGGAGCAAGAGGGCAGGCGAGGACGGGGTCCACCTGCCGGGCAGAGGGGGGCCCCACACCTTTTACCAAGAGATCCCACGAGGTCATCCAAACCTAAGGTTGGATGGATCTTGCAAGATCATCCCATGCGGGACAGAAATGGAAGGCTCTTTGCTGATGCACGAAAGGCTGTGAAATGACAAAGGTGGCCGCATTGCCTCTTCCTCCAGAAGACAGCTCCTTCTGGCTCTGAGATCTAGACTCAGTAGTGTCGCCTATCCCTGCCTGGCACCCACAGCCCTTTAGAGAATTTCCTAAGGGCCACGGAACGTACTCAGGACAAGATCTGGTCTCACCTCCTTCCCCTTTGTCGCTGCTGCTTTTTTTTGTTTTGACTGGTCTCTTGGTAAGCATCAGCATCTCCTCCCGCCCTCCCTCTTCTCCCCTGGCTCTGTTTGTATTTCTCTTGCTCTTGTACAGCATGGTACCACAACCCTGAGTCACCCAGACCGTGGCCTTGCAGACAATGGGTAGAAATAAACAGTCGAAACAGAGGCTTGGTTCACGGAGGCGGACTCCCACTTCGGAGCCTTCCCGCCGTTCTCAGGCCAAGCTCGGCAGCTGTTCAGCTGACTGTCCGTCTCTAGCAAAGCCCCCCTGTAACATCGAGGTTCCAGAAAATGGATGCGTGCGGTTCAATGAGCTTGCCGTGATGGCTCCGTCTCATTTTTGCTCCCCAGTTGCAACTCTGGCTCGAAAGAGCTGGCAAGGAGCATCGTTCCCTCCAGAACGGAATCTGACGGCAGAAATTCGCCATATATTCCCTGGTGTTCGTACTTCAAACTGTTTGAAGAGGCACAGAGGATAAAATAAGCCACAACGGTTTCAGCTCTGGAAAGGCTGTTTACTGAACTCCATATAAAAATCCTGCCTTATAGTATGGGTATTATGACAAGGATATCTGCAAGCGGGATCTGAAGGCCTTAGGAATGGACCTCAACTGATGGGAAACCTTGACGTCTGAGCGTTCAGCCTGGAGGCAGGCGGTGCATCACGGCCTCTCCCAATTTGAAGAGACCCTTGTCCAGCAGGCCGAGGTGAAGAGGTGGTCCCGAAACCAGCCAAATCAGGGAGCTGGACAGGGGACAGACTGTATTTGTCTTCAGTGTGGAAGGGATGGTCACTCTCGAATTGGCCTTCTCAGCCCCACTAGACGCTGTTCCAAGTCCTCCATACAGAGCACGTTACCATCGTCTCTCGAGACTGAAGGATGCCTACACACATTATGGGGTTGGAATAAAGAGGAAAAATAAATTCTTGCCAGCTGGACATGAATCTAAAGGGTCCCAGCTTGCTGGGTATTTCAACCCTTGGAGAGAAACACGTTGCCTACAGTTTAACCTAAAAGCAGATCACTACTGATGTAGAATGGGCACTGGGAACCAAGAATGCTGGAAGTTACGTTTTTAAAACTACAACTCTCAAAATAGCTGAGTTTAGAATGGCTAGAGATGGGGAAAGTTACTTTTTTTTGCAGTATGACTCCCAGAATCCTCCAATAAGTTGTTGCAGAGTTTTGAATTTTTGGTTAAATCCCTCTAGCTACGCAGCAGAAGTGCAGAGATTCATAGAGCAGAATAGTTTCAAGTTTCCCAGAGTAGTCCACTCCTTTTCTCATTAACTGGCACTTGTAGTCTCAAGATTGCTGGAAGAAATATCAACAACCTCCGATATGCAGATGATACCACTCTGATGGCAGAAAGTGAGGAGGAATTAAAGAACCTCTTAAGGAGGGTGAAAGAGGAGAGCGCCAAAAATGGTCTGAAGCTCAACATCAAAAAAACTAAGATCATGGCCACCGGACCCATCACCTCCTGGCAAATAGAAGGGGAAGATATGGAGGCAGTGACAGAGTTTACTTTCCTGGGCTCCATGATCACTGCAGATGGTGACAGCAGCCACGAAATTAAAAGACGCCTGCTTCTTGGGAGGAAAGCGATGACAAACCTAGACAGCATCTTAAAAAGCAGAGACATCACCTTGTCGACAAAGGTCCGCATAGTCAAAGCTATGGTTTTTCCAGTAGCGATGTCTGGAAGTGAGAGCTGGACCATAAAGGAGGCTGACCGCCGAAGAATGGATGCTTTTGAATTGTGGTGCTGGAGGAGACTCTTGAGAGTCCCCTGGACTGCAAGGAGAACAAACCTATCCATTCTGAAGGAAATCAACCCCGAGTGCTCACTGGAAGGACAGATCCTGAAGCTGAGGCTCCAATACTTTGGCCATCTCATGAGAAGAGAAGACTCCCTGGAAAAGACCCTGATGTTGGGAAAGTGTGAAGGCAAGAGGAGAAGGGGACGACAGAGGACGAGATGGTTGGACAGTGTCACCGAAGCCACCAACATGAATTTGACCCAACTCCGGGAGGCAGTGGAAGACAGGAGGGCCTGGCGTGCTCTGGTCCATGGGGTCACGAAGAGTCGGACACGACTTAACGACTAAACAACAACAACAGGTCTCAGTAACTCACTCTGAAACATTTGTAAGAGAAAGAACAATTTTTTTTTCTTTACTTAGGGTTGTGAACAGATTGAACAGCCATCTGACCAACATGGCTGCCTTCAACAAAACAGACTTCAACAGACTCTAGAGAGGGGGAAAGCACGGAGCAGAGAGGTGGAGCAGTCTTTGAACTCAGAGGCAGGGAAGGAACTATTGGTTAGCGTTGGAGAGATTGACCGTTGTCCCAGAAAGGTCCCTCCCAGCCATGCATTCTAGAGGCTTGTGTCATTGTAAAACCTCCAACACAAACATAGTCAGAGATGGAAGAAAGTTACTTTTTGAGACTAAAGCTCCCAGAATTCCTGAGCCAATATACTCAGAGAAGAGGAATGTAACTTTTGTGGACAACAACTCTCCGAATCTCCCCCACGGCACCTTCTAAAGCAGCATGGATAGAGGTGTGCTAAGCTGCTATTTTGGTCTACGATTCTGAGCACCCACCAGGCAGCGTGGCCATCGCATCGGAGAGCCAAAAAAAGTTACTTTCTTCTTCTCTGACTAGCAGCAGGGAGCTAAACTGTGGATTGTGCTTGGGTTTCGGGGGAGACCAACATCTCTGGGAAGGGGCTTGTGATTTAAGCCAACTCTAGGGTTCTGTAGGCATCCTTCAGTCTCGAGAGACTATGGTAACATGCTCTGTATGGAGGACTCGGAACAGCGTCTAGTGTGGCTGAGAAGGCCAATTTGAAAATGACAATCCCTTCCACCCTGAAGACAAACACAATCTGTCCCCTGTCCAGCTCCCTGGTTTTGCTGGTTTCGGGACTTCCTCTTGGCCTCGGCCTGCTGGACAAGGGTCTCTTCAAATTGGGAGAGGCCATGATGCACTGCCTGCCTCCAGGCTGAGCGCTCAGAGGTCAAGGTTTCCCATCTGTTGAGGTCCATTCCTAAGGCCTTCAGATCCCACTTGCAGATCTCCTTGTATCACAGCTGTGGTCTCCCGCTGGGGCGATTTCCCTCCACTAATTCTCCATACAGGAGATCTTTTGGAATCAGACCGTCAGCCATTCTCACGACATGCCCGAGCCATTGTAGACGTCGCTGTTTCAGCTCTAGGGACCCTGACGATAAAAGGACCAACACACTGGAGCAGCTCCGACTGTGCTGATCCCATCAATGGCACGACCCAAGTGGGTGTTTTAAGTAGGATGCTTATAAAGATCTTCCCAGTGAAAAATCACCATATTGCTAAAATCAGCCTCAGCTTCCTTGTGGCTCTAGGAATTTCTAAGCCAGAAGGGTCCGTCAGACAAGCGTCTGGTAAAGCCAGGCCGTCACAATGAATACGTTTCTTCTTCTGCTGCTGCTGTGGGTGGGAGTCCACGCCATGCCACCCCGAGAAAAAGCTGGGGCATTTGTTACCAATACGCCAGGCTGAATATTATACTCCACCCCCTTTCGTGGTTTTGATTCCCTTGAACAAGAAAATCATTCTTCTTTTTCGAGCAAGGAGTGAGAGATTGGCCAGAATGACGTTGAAGCAGAGATTTTGGTCCTTAATTCTGGGTTCTGTTCTGGTTCAAGCACCACAGAAGATGCTCTGGGTTTGGCGCTGCTTCAAGCTAATGCAAACTCAGCCACTGGTTTAGCCTATTCAGTCCTGGTTCACGTGGGAAAATGGAATTAGAAGGCCTGTTATTTGTAATGAGCCTCTACCTGGGCTCAACCAAGTTGAGTGGTTAAAGAGGTTTTCCACAAGAAGTATTCAAACATAATCCTGCTGCAATTTATATTTATATGTTTGCTCTCTCGTAAGGAGCGTTTCAAACAGCAAGTACGTCTCATGTCAAGCGCCTGCCGTTTTGTTGCTGAAACGCCTGCGTTGTATTTTCATCCCATTTGTGTTTCAACCTGTACGCAGAGCCTAGCAAGTAGCTGTTAATAAGAATGAAAGCCATGACATGCGGAAGCTGTCCAGAAGTGTGTAATCAAAGCATGCTGCTCTGGGGCTCCAAACTGTTGCAGTGTTTTGAGTTTCTGCTGAAAATTCCTTGTGCTACACAGCAGAAGTTCAAAAATCCACAGAGGAGAACAGCTGAACGTTCTGCACCCCTTTCTCCTTAACTGGCATTTAAGGTCTCAGGAACTCACTCTGAGATGTTTGTAGGAGAAAGAATAATAACATTTCATTACTTACAGTTGTGAACAGATCAACAGCAAACTAACAACAATCTGACTTCCAACAAACTACTGTAAAGAGAGGGGGAAGAGAAGCCCTCAGTAGAGAGGTGGGCTTCTCTTTGAAGTCAGAAGTTGGAAAAAATGATTGGTTATTGCTGGATAAACAATCATCACAGCCCAGAAAAGTCCCTCCCAGTCAAACAAACTGATGGCAGCATGCGAGGTTGCAAAAACCCCCAACATGAACCTCATCCTGTCACGGCTCGACTCTGGATGCATTCAGCATGTCATGAGATACACTCTTCTTAACAATAACTCTCCAAGCTCTGTTCGTAGGTTGGCTAAACTCCTGTCAACAAGACAAGCTATTTATTTTGTTTCTTTTTCTTTGTTCATTTATACGCCTCTCACTTTTTCCCCTGAGATGGTGCACAACATGATTGAAAAATAGATTTTGCTAAAAAGTGCAGTTATAACATTAAAACAAAGGGAAGGGATTAAAAACGAGCCCCAGATTAGAACCATTTAAAAGCGATTTGCAAACACATCAGGGGGCTACCAGGAAAAGGGCAGCACCCACCATTAGCAGCCCGCTCCTCATCAACAAGTGACTGGCCCAATGCCCGTTTGAGGAAAATCTCCTGTCTTTACATACAGTGAGGGACCAGCCGAACCTTCTTGTGGAAGGGAGTTCCGCAGACTATGAGCAGCCACCAAGAAGGCCCTCTGCAGGATGACTAAGGAAGTTTCACATTCAATCTCTCCTTTTATACTTCCCAACCTAGCCCCTCGGAAGGACAGAGGACAGGAGCCAGGTGTTATTATGTACCATCAATCATGGCCATCAATTTATGGATGACTGTGAATCAATGACCTTTATAATGAGTTTATTATAAGATGGTCTGGGGATTCTGGGAGCTGTGGTCAACAAGGCAACTTTCTGGAGCTCTGCTGGTGCCTTGCTTAGAAGTTCCTTCTCTGCACTGCCAGCCGTGTTTGAACTTCGCCTCGTCTACCAGGCGTCTCTGAGATGGTTGCCGGATCCGATCGTCTGCCGTTTCCTGTTTTTGTGGCCACAGTAGGAGCCATGAGATCGGCTGCTTCCCTCCGAGGGCCCAGTTATCCCTTTGGTTGTTCGGGGCCACAGCCGCTCCCCTGAAACGCTCAGGCGTCTGCCCTTCATTTTGTGTGGCTTCGAGATACTGAGGTTTCACTCCAGAACCCGTTCACAGGCTTTGAACGCCGAGTACATTTCTTGCAACTTTGGAAAGAAACAAGAGGGATAATAATAACCCTTTGATTAATTACAAGATTACTGGAGTCTGACACCGATCCCAGGCAAAGCAATGAAAAGACTCCGTTAATAGAGATGTTAACAACTAGAGGTTTTTAATCAACTTTTTCGGCACGGTTTAATGAACAGTAGTCCTGATTAAGCAAAAGTCCCATTTATTGTTTTATTTAATAAGATCGTGTTTCATTGATGACTGCTCCCTTGCTTCGTTTCCAAGAGTTTAATTTTTTAAAAAAATTTTTTTTACTATCTTTAAGATGTACAAGCTGCCTTTCAGGGTAATCCCCGTTTCCCCCCCCCTCCCCTCCGGTGATGTATAATGAGACTTAAAAAGCATAAAACATAATAAAAGAATGAAAGCGAAGATAAGATCAAAATTACATGGAACCGCCACTGAAGAATGCCAACGAATTAGAGGCCAAGTAAACTGGTCTTTCATATGGGATGGGGAATCGCTGACTACAGGCAGATTCAAGCTTGCAGATTGCTAGTATTCTTATCTCTGAGCGCTGATCAGAGGTTGGAGATAAGAATTTGCCCATTCAGGGACTGAATGGTGGGGAACTGAGTTTTGACCTGTAATTCTGGACCCCCCCCCCCCCCCCCGTGTGGAACTGAGCTCTTTGGGATGGGCGGCCTGGAAGCTGTTTCACATGGGTTACTTCTGAACACGTGCGCCTAGAATTGAGATGTGTTTCCCATGGGATGGCGAGAAAACGCCCACGCTGGAAAGAATGACCTCTGGCTCTGCCTCATGCCTTTGAGTTCCACCTCCTGGTGGAATGTCCTTTTCCCGAGCCGAGCAGGATGCTCGTCCCCATGGTCCACCCGCCTCGGAATAACTCCCAACTTCTCCTTTAAAGACTGTCATGACAGAACCTGATGCTGGAGGCAGAAAGCGAGGCCCATCCGGGGATGATGGGTGATAAAGGCATTTCCAAGAAAGCTAGTTCCGTCCCTCCAGACAAGGTGGACGAGGGCACAAGCTTTTTGGAGAGGGCTGCCCTACCATGTCTTTCTGTGGGCCCATCTCTCCTCCGATCCCCACTTTTTATTTTTATTTTTTAAATTACTGCTTTGGAAAGCCTCCCAAGAATGGAGTTTCACCTTTTAATGAGGCTGTAGGGCCTCCCTCTTGCACCGCTTAGTACACCCACATCTTATCTCCAACCTCTGATCAGCGCTGAGAGATAAGAATACTAGCAATCTGCAAGCTTGAATCTGCCTGTAGTCAGCAATTCCCCATCCCATATGAAAGACCAGTTTACTTGGCCTCTAATTCGTTGGCATTCTTCAGTGGCGGTTCCATGTACTAAGTGGTGCGTGGGTTTTTGGAACCCAAAGTGTCAGTCGCTTCCAGTTGTCGTCGTCGTTTGCATTTGTTGTTTCCTTTGGGGCGGGGGGGGGTCTGCATGGCCCCTGATGGTTCCAGAGGCCAAGAGGTACCTCCTGGACCACCCCCACCACCCCGCTCTAGATGGTTATTTACAGTCTTTGGGGACGCCCTTCCCTGTGTTCTTCCTCACCATCACGTCCTAGAGTGGCACGTTGAATTCTGGGTTGAGGACAGCTGGTGTGTAATGAGACGCACCACCTGAAACTCGAGCAGGAACTCTTTCAGAAGTGTTTGCCCACGGGTGGTGGTGATATCATTCCATTTGTGCTGGCAGAGCTGCATGACTAGTCCTTAAGTAGTGGTGCTCCAGAATAACATAACCTGGAGGGTTTCTGTAGGAGCAGGCCTTTCTCACTGGTGGCTCCCTGGTGAAGGAACTCCCTTAATGGTTGTTGTAGGTTTTTCGGGCTCTTTGGCCGTGTTCTGAAGGTTGTTCTTCCTAACGTTTCGCCAGTCTCTGTGGCCAGCATCTTCAGAGGACAGGAGTCAGAACTCTGTCTGTGCTCTGGTGCAGTTTGTTTGGATAGTTGAGTATTTATAGCTGTGGGATCAGCTTTTTGTCCTTTTCAGGAGATTGGGTGATTATGGTGATCAGCGTGTTTTTTGTTGTGGGTGTATTTTTGTGATAAGGGGGAGAGATGATCTGTCACTGTGATTGATGGGTGTCGTTAGCTGGTCTTTTGTGTACAGTGATCACCGGTCCTTGTAGCTGGGTAGAGTTCATTGACCTTTTGCAGGCTGTATTTTTACAGTTTGTGGGAACACAGAGTTCTAGCTCCTGTCCTCTGAAGATGCCAGCCACAGAGACTGGCGAAACGTTAGGAAGAAAAACCTTCAGAACACGGCCAAACAGCCCGAAAAACCTACAACAATCATCAGATCCCGGCCATGAAAGCCTTCGAGAATACATTGAACTCCCTTAAGTTAGAGATCTCATGGTTCTCTACACTCTAGTCTTCCAGGCACCAAATAAAAACATATTTATTTGTATGAGCTTTTCAGGAATAAGCAATGCCTCCTGCTGCATGTTTGCATTGCTTTTACTCTATTTGATGAGACATCTGTAATGCATGATTTTAGGTGTTTGTAATTTATAATCTCAGCAGCGCATTATTGTGGAGGCTAGAAGCTACGTACTTTGGGCTCCTGGGAGAAAAGGCAGGAGAATAGAGGGTTGGTTGTTTTTTTTTAAAGCAAATGAAAATCAAACTTTCTACTTGTTGTTAGCTGTTCAAAGAGCTTCCACATTCAACATTTTCTTAAGTATGTTAGGAGCTACTTTATAATCAGGCCTGTGAACTTGACACTAAGAAAAGAAAAGAAAAAAGAAAAGAATAATGTATACAGGCAATTCACGTTGTCCTGCAAAAAGGCTAAATGTACAGTCTGACCAACCCGAGTGGAACTGTGCAGCTTTAATAACTTTATCAACTTGTATTTTCTTGTGGTTCTTTCTCTCTCTTGGCATAATCCCTCAGTGCTTACTGTTTTTTACTCTCCTTGTTTTGTCAACTATCAGGAGTTTAAAAGGCCAGGGAGCTATGCCTCAGCCACTGGAGACTGGTTTCTTTCCGCCGTCTCTCTCCCCTCCTGAGAGATCCATCAGCAGGCATGACTAAGCAGGCACTTCCCAGCTTAGCTTCCTAGGAGTGGGGTCTGGAAACATCTATACATACTGTACTTTTAAATGCAGAAGTGCTGCTCTTAACAATCCCATGTCGTGGTACAGTTCAGTTCGTACCAGAGGGACATAGAAAGCTGCCTTTTTTTAAACACAGAGCTTGGGAAATGTGCTTAAAGATATTTTAAACAAATAAATAAATTGGGAATTTTACTTTTCTGGACCACAGCCCACAGAGTCCCCCTGACCAGCGTGAGATTCAGATTCTGGTGGTATTGGTCCTTAAAAATAATAATTTATTTAAGTGGTGGGTCCTCTGATCGGCAACAGCTGCCCCAGTTATTTGACTACAGTAAGTCCTTTCCTAGCATTTGGGTTTCTTTCAGTCAGGATTCAAGACCGTCTTTCATCCTGAGGACCAAATTTCATTTCCAAAACGTTCTTGGGGATGGCATTTTGGAGACAGATCGCGCCAAAAGCAAGCGGGGGTGGGGGTAGACCCAAAATGCACTGTGTAGCTTAAAGCTCCTAGGAAAAAAACGCGCAAGTCAAGAGCTAAGTCTTAGGAGAGGCATTGCGACGTCTAAGAATGAAGAAGAAGCCGTAGAGAAGTGGGAAGCCTCCGACTCATGGTGGCACTTGTGGGGGGGCAGGATGGCTTTCTGGCGAAGGTCTTGGGGGGTCATGTTCTGCCTTTGAGACCGAAAGGTTTTTCACTTCAACTTTTGCCCTGGAGAACTTCTGGCTGTCAAGCTTTCCGCTGTCCATTGATGGACTCTTGACCTATACGTCCTCTTACTTACCCTCTCTGTCCCCTCCTTTTGCCTTCCAGACATCCAGCCTCCGGAAGGGAGAACCCGTGAGTGTCTGATGTGCATCGTCCAAAGAGATGGGTCCAAAACTATGCTCTGTGCTGAGAGCGAAGACGACGCCATGTAAGTCATGGCGTGCGCGTGCGTGTGTCAGTTTCTGCAATCCAGGTGTGGATGGCTACAAAGCCGAGCTGTGGGTTTGCTCTCGGGAACAGTTAGAACAGTATTCTTTGTAGCAAAGATTATCATTGTTCAGCATTTACATTGTTTGTTTGTTTGGCTTTATTTATTTATTTATTGTTTGTTTGTTTGTTTATTTATTTATTTAGCATAATTTGTAGGCCGCCTTTCTCCTGGCAGGGGGACCCAAGATGGGTCACAGTGTTAGAACAAGTGATGCAGTAGGACTGGGGTCTCTACGGAGAAATCGCTGGTTCAGCGGTTCGTTTCCTGGCCGAACAGCTGTTTGGTGCTTCAAAGCCCCGCCGCCTCTGGCGGGTGCCCACGCGGAAGCAGTGGCCTGACTTTCCTGCCCGGCCTTCTCCAGGCACGGGCCTCTAAATGGGCGCCCACCAGAGAAGGTGGGGCTTTGAAGCGCCGAGCACCCTGTTCGGCCAATAAACGAACCGACCTGAACTGCCGAACCAGAGGTTTGTGCCCAACGCTTATAATAATGAACAGGGAGGAAATGCGCTCCATGGCGAGAAGGCAGAAGGGGTGCCTTCTCCGTCCTTGCACAGTCCCAGCAGCTTAGACTACAAGCTCCATCATCCCCATCCTTCCTGCTCGGGAAGATGGGAACTGCAATCCAACTACAGGAGTAGTTTTGGAGTGCTTCCTGACATAATGCTGTACTTCTCTTGAATCCCTTTGGCTGAAGATGGAAGATTTATACAGTCTAAATGGTTTGGTTTTGTTGTTGATCCTGACATGGCTGCTTCAGGGCCCCCCTCGGGGCCCTGCCGCTGCAGCAAAAGGATTCCTTTAGGGATGTGGTAACTCGTAAAAACTTTCCACCTCTTTGTGTTTCCCAACAAACACACACACAGACACACCGCCCAACAGAGTCTGCTCAGCCCAGGCATACTTTCCAGGCGCTTTCATCAGAGCTTGGAACATTTATGGTTGGAAAAGAACTCGGTGCATTATTCATGATTTCATGGCAGCCTGGTTGCTCTTATTGCTAACATGGTTCGTGTCGTGCAGTTCATGAGTTACGTTGCTCATTTGTAGCACACGGCGCTGCTGTGATCAACAGCTCATCCGAACAAAAAGAGTGACTTTGCATCACTAAAAACAAAGACTCGTTCATATAAAATTGCCTGTCGGGGTACAAAAATAGGAAATGATTTTTATCGTCTGAGCAGAACTACCGGGACACTTGGTTGAGTGGGGGAGACGGTGGCCAGGTGAGCCACGTGTCTCCTGTGGCCAGGTGCTGCTGCCAAGAGATGGGCAGCCGATTCACCATCCCTGCTCTCCCTCCTTCTGGTTCTTTGGGCTAGCCTTGGATTCGACACCCCGAGCAGTGCTGAAATGCAGAACACCTTCCAAAAGAGAAGGTGTCTCCTATCATTGCTTCGAAGGGAGGACTCTCCCACTGAAAAAGGGCACGTGGCCGTTCTATCCCCAGGATGCCGGTCCATTCCAGACACAATTAAGTCATTTGTTGGTCATTAAAGCTTCAAATAGTTTGGGGCCAGGGGGAAGAAGGATTTTAGCAAAACGATGCAGACTGGATGAGACAGGCTCTCTCTCGACCCATCAAGACAGCCTGCTGAGAAACCTCTGATCTCCTCCGGATTTTTCTCCTCTGGCCCGAGAAAGAAACAAAAAGCTTTTTTAAAAAAAATTCACACTTACAGAATTTGCACAAACTGGCTCTGTGCAAAACTAGTTTGTTTCCCTTTTGAAGCGAAGCTGCCGGCACCGCACACACAGTGAGACTGGCTGACTGGTCCCTAAGATGAAAATAACCCATCCGATGCTTCTGATTGTCAAGCCATAAGTCAGCAGCTGTTGCCGTTTTCCCGTCATTTGTCAAAATTGTTCTTGGAAGTCCTGGCTCAGGCACAAGACGTCTCTCCCGCTCACGGGATAAGACAGACAAATGGAGATTTGCATTTCTGTACTTAACCGGAGTGTTGTCTGAAGCACCCGCTAGCAAGCAAGGGTCTGCTGTCCGGGCCCTCTCATCGGAGACCGAGCTCCTTGCAATCTCAACCAAGGGTGGCAGGGGGTGACTAGAGGGAAATAAATACAGTAGGACCCTCTATCCACGGGATCAGTATCCACTGATTCACTTATCCACTGCCCGAAAATACTAAATAAAAAAAAAAACCCAGAAAGATACATTTATGTATTTTCAATGTGTATTTACCAGAACTCCCTCAGACAGTTGCAGGAGAAATGTAGGGAACAACGACAGCCACTCTTTGTGGCCTTCATAGATCTCACAAAGGCCTTTGATTTGGTGAGCAGGGACGGCCTTTTTAAAATACTTCCCAAGATTGGATGTCCACCTCGACTCCTTAACATCATCAGGTCCTTTCATGAGGAAATGAAGGGCACTGTAGTTTTTGATGGCTCAACATCAGATCCCTTTGACATCCGAAGCGGAGTGAAACAGGGCTGTGTCCTTGCACCGACCCTGTTTGGGATCTTTTTTGCGGTCATGCTGGAGCACGCCTTTGGAACTGCGACAGAAGGTGTCTATCTCCGGACTAGATCAGATGGAAAGCTCTTTAATCTCTCTAGATTGAGAGCGAAGACCAAAGTCCAGCTGAAATGCATGCGGGACTTCCTCTTCGCCGATGATGCAGCCATTGTTGCCCACTCTGCCGAAGACCTCCAACAACTCATGAATCGCTTTAGCAAGGCCTGCCAAGACTTTGGACTAACAATCAGCCTGAAGAAAACACAAGTCATGGGCCAGGGCGTGGACTCACCTCCCTCTATTACCATCTCCACGCAAGAATTGGAGGTTGTTCATGACTTTGTGTACCTTGGCTCAACGATCTCTGACACTCTCTCCCTAGATGTCGAGCTGGATAAACGCATTGGCAAAGCAGCTACCACATTCTCTAGACTCATGAAGAGAGTATGGCTTAATAAGAAGCTGGCGGCATAGACCAAGATCCAGGTCTATAGAGCCTGTGTCCTTAGCACACTCCTGTACTGCAGTGAGTCCTGGACCCTTTGTGCACGGCAGGAGAGGAAGCTGAACTCCGTTCCATATGCGTTGTCTCTCGTATCACCTGACAGGACCAAGTTCCAAATAGAGTAGTCCTAGAACGAGCTGGAATTTTTAGCATGTATACATTACTGAAACAGCGACGTCTACATTCGCTTGGGGATGTCGTGAGAATGGCTGATGGTCGGATGCCAAAAGATCTCCTGGATGGAGAATGAGTGCAGGGAAATCGCCCCAGAGGGAGACCACAGCTGCGATACAAGGAGATCTGCAAGCGGGACCTGAAGGCCTTAGGAATGGACCTCCACAGATGGGAAACCTTGACCTCTGAGCGCTCAGCCTGGAGGCAGGCGGTGCAGCACGGTCTCTCCCAGTTTGAAGAGGCACTTGTCCAGCAGGCCGAGGCCAAGAGGCAGTCCCGAAACCAGCCAAACCAGGGAGCTGGACAGGGGACAGACGGTGTTTGTCTTCAGCGTGGAAGGGACTGTCACTCTCGAATTGGCCTTCTCAGCCACACGAGACGCTGTTCCAATTCCTCCATACAGAGCACATGACCCTCGTCTCTCGAGACTGAAGGATGCCTAACCAGAACTGGCCTCTAGAGGGTGCCAGAGACAATGCAACGCATAGCATTTGATACTCCCACTTTTTTCAGCATCTGGGGGGCGGGGAGGGCTTTGAATTGATCTCTCCTGTGTCCCACAGTCCTACTGTAAGAGTCTGAATAGACACATGCTTACGGAGTCTGACATGCTGGCCATGGGACATGAGAACAAGGGAGTCTGCACATCTCTGTTGTTCCTAGTCTTTGTCCTGCTCATCTTCTTCTCTAGCTTCTGAAGTTTCTACAAACATGGTGTGCCTATCTCCTTCACACCTACGGTGGCTTCCTTGAGGACTAGGAACATATTTATGAATCAGATGCAAAAGATCCTCCCTAAATGTGGGACTCTGAAAACCCTGAGCGTGCGTGGGCTTCGCAGCTGTACAAACCGCTGTTGTTCTACAACACCCATCGATCACAATGAGCCCATTTTGCACGACGAATCCTGCCCACAGAGGCCCCCTCTCACAGGCTCAGCCTGGAATCTGCACACACAGCAGCTGCTTTTTAGCTGCCAGTGGGTGGGTGGCCGGCTAAAAGGGCCGTGTCACAAGGTTTGAGAGCTGGAACTTTCTTCTCTTTCCTCCTGATAAGAAGAGAGACCAAACAGAATCATGGAATAGTGAAGTTGGAAGGGGCCTCGAAGGCCATCCAGTCCAACCCCCTGCTCGCCGCAGGAATTCACGTCGAAGCAGATCTGCCAGGTGGTTGTCTAAGTTTCTCTTGAAGGCCTCCAGGGTTGGAGCCCTTGCCGCCTCCCTCTGAGGTCATGGGTTCCATTGTCGTACTGCTCTAACAGTTAGGAAGTTTTTCCTGAGATTCAGTCGGCAATGGAGAAAACTTGTATAACACGATGTTGGTTTTCCAGGCCTAGAAGGAGACTTGATTCTCACACACACACACACACACACACACACACACACTTGCTTAGCTGACCAAGCCAGGCTGACCGGTGGAAAGCAACTGTTCCACTCGGTGCCTCCCTCGTCCTTCCCCAGCCGGGCTAGACTACAACGTCCACCAGTGGGAAACTGGACCTGTGGTTTAATCCAGTGCTCTAACCACTATACCATACTGTTTCCTATGGTGGGGGGAAGCAGACATTAAATTAACCTAAGAGCTTATTTACAGACGGGTCTATTCCCACCCACCCATGCTCTTCTGATGCAGTGACTTGCGTGCATGAATAAGCCATCACAGTTCTTGCAGGTTGTGTGAACGTCTGTTCCCAGGACCAGCCAACGGAGAGAGTGTCCGTCCTCTCTCCGTTCTGCATTGCAAGTCTGCCTTTCTCGCTTTGCTGTTATTTTGGGTCCCAGGGATTACTATTCCTCAGGGACAGAGAAAGAGGCGTGAGATGTGTAAAGAGGACTCGTGATGAAGAGAGAGCCTCCCCATTCTGGGCCACAGGGAGGAAGAGGAGGCGGCCATCCCTATGAACTGGAAAAGAAAAGAAAAAAACAGAAGAGAAAAGGGAAAATATTGTAGCCCTTTAAAGACTCGGTTTTGTTTCAGTGTGATTTTTTGTGTATCAAAGTGTACTCCCTCAAACACCACAACAGTTTTGATCCACACCATCTTGCACCACCAATAAAATTTCCTCTCCCCCCCTGCCCGCCCGCTTTTCTTTTGCCAACATGTTGAGATAGAGGAGTACTGTGACCTTGTCGGAAACTCCTAAGATCTATAGATTCCAATTACTGGGGACCCGCAGAGATGCTGGAGGTGCTCAAATGAGGGGTGTCCCACCCTCACCGGCCTCGTTCTTGTGTGAGAGAAAAAGAATCCAGAACCATCTCCTCCTCGCCTGCCAAAGGGAAAGATATTTTTCTGTTGGTCTCAGCTAGAACGGTGCACCTCCGAGGAACATTTTGCATGAATAATGCAAACGGCATAAAGCCACAGTGGTTGAAGATCTATCCCCACACGCTTGTATTTCCAGTCACCGTGTATGGATGTGATAGCAGGACGGTAAAAGAAAGCTGACAGGAAAACGAAAAAGATTTGTTTGAAATGTGGCGCTGGAGGAGAGCTTTGCAGATTCCCTGGACTCCCAGAAAGGCAAACAAGTGGGTCTTAGATCAAATCCATCCTGAACTGTCTCCGGAGGCAAAAAATGTTGAAGCCGAGGCTGTCCTACTTTGGGCACCTCCTGAGAAGGCAGGATTATTTCTGGAGAAAGAGAATCATGCTGGGAAAGGTGGAAGGCAGCAGGAAAAGAGGAAGACCCAATACGAGATGGACTGACTCCCTAAAGGAAACCACAGGCTTGAGTCTGCAAGAGCTGAGCAGGCTAGTGGAGGACGGGACCTTTTGGAGATCGCTCGTTCGTAGGGTCACCACGAGTCGGAGGCCACTTTATGGCAATAACAAGAAATGAAGGACTGCCTTTAGAAAACAAGTCCCTTCGGATAGCTTGCTTGTTTTGATCCATCACACAGTCCTCCCTCTGTGTGGTTCATATGAGCTGAGGGTGGGGTGGTGGGGAATGCTTATCTCAAGCTCATGCTGGAAGTGAGGAATTCTGTGTTGCCTAAAATGCTTTGTCAAGATGTCTCGTCAGTTGGAGGCAGCCTAAGCTGGGGACGAACTCAGGGAATACAATGACCGTTATCATTGCCATGATGCTTTAGGCTGGTGGTAAGGCTCTGTCTTTGTCATCAGCAATCTTCCTCCGGCCTTCTAATACTCAAATGGCTGCCGCCAGTTCCAGATAAAGTCTCTGCATCAGCAATTCGATTTTTTTTTAGAAATCCTGTTTACCAAGCGGAAGGTGTATTTGCTGGTGTCTTGTGTTGTACTTGCCACAAAGGTTAGGGGGAAAAAAATCACAGAAGAGAAAAGAGGCTGTAGAGGCTGTTATTTCTTCCCTGTTTTTCCCTCACCACTGAAAACCCCTTCAGGAGGGACAGAAGGAACGGCTACGAAGTGGTCTTTAAAAGATGGGTCTCGCCTTAGTGGTATTTCAGGAAAAGGCGATCAGCTGCAAGCGAAGTGTTCCAGAGACAAGACAAGCCGGGTCAAAACCGGGAGGAGAGGAGAGGGCATCCCACCCTACGTTATTCTTCCCAAATGTCCCCAAGACAAGATGCTCAACCAAGAGAGAACAGATTTTGGTCCCATCGCAGGTGATGAGCATTTAAGCACCACAGAGGCAGTCCTAGAATCGGAGAAGTCATTCAACGCTGTCGCGCTTCCAGCGGGATCCTCCGAATAGGATTCCACGGGGAACCTTTGCTTCCAGACCAACCGCTGTCAGCGAGCACAGCAGCCCGGCTTAACTGGGTACGGTGGATGTCCCGTGAGCCGAGGGGCACTAGATCTGTTCCAGCCATCTTGAATTGTCGGTGGAGGCAACTTGGCTGGGGCAACGGGAAATAATTGCCGGCAGCCTTTGCTTACCTTCTGGAGGGAGATCAGGCAGATGCCACCCAAGCGGCACACCCCCTGGGAGACCGCTGGATAGAAGTGGCATTTATGGCGATTGTCCCGTGAGCCCTGGCTGGCTGTGCATGGTTGGAGACTACCCGGAATGGGATCTGGCTGGCTCTTTTCTGGGGAGGGAAGGAATCCATCCAGAGGCCAGCCAGAGGATGATCCCCCTAGTCCTTCTAAGGGTATCCTCTCGATTTAAAGGCCCCGAATCCTAAGGACGGAGGCTAGAGCCCATCCGCAGTGAGTGGCAACTGGATAGCATCAGGGTGAGCAGACATACCTGCGTAGATGTTGGAACACTGGAACGTGGGGTCCCTCTAATTGGTCCCCGTTGGTAAGTCAGCCGCCGCCTTTGAACCCGTCAAGGTTTCCGGCAGGTCTCCAAAGGCGATGATCCCCCTTTCTGCAACAGTTCAGGAACAGCCCACCCGCATTCCGGTGCTCCCCAAATGTGTGGCACTACAATTCCCACCATCCCCGGCCAGCATGGCTTTGCTGTCTCTTAAGCATCCCATTGGAGAATCGTCGGATGCGTTCATTCAAGGTCAGCAGGGTAGAAGTGAGCGGTTATCATTCTCAGCGCCCACAAATTTTCAAATTTGCCCACCCAGGAAGCCTCCTGCAAGGGCCAGCAGCTATTCTGAAAGATAAAGACTCCCTTCTGGAGAGAAAGGTGGCCTATAAATAAAGTAAAATTAAATTAAATTAAATTAAAAAAAGAAGACCTGGTGTAGTTCAGGGGTCAAAGTGTTAGCCAGGGAAACTAGGAGATCTGGGTTCAAATCTCTCCTGAGCCACTAAATTCACTGGGTGACCTTGAGCCGGAACATACTCTCTCCGCCTGACCTGCCTCACAGGGCTGTGGTGAAGACAGAGCGGAAGTCTGGAAAAGAGCGATGAACCCGTCAGTGGAAACATATAAATAAATGAAGCAGTCACCAATACCGCTCCAAACCCAAGAGTTGGCAATATGTGTATTTCCCTTCTGCAAAAGTGGGGTGGAGAGTGAAAACTAGGGGGAGGACTTTGAAAGCTTCCCTCTTTCCCGGCGTGAATGTATTCACGTGCTCCTACTCTGGTTTTGTTTACAGAGCTTGGAAGATGGCAATTCTGGAGGCAAAAGCAACACAGGTAAGCTCCCTTGGCATCACGCGGGCCGTGCTTGGAGACTCCACTCCTAGAATGTTCCAGACCTCAGCTGGGGGATGCTGGGAGATGCTGGGAGTCGTAGTCCAAAAATGGAACCA
Organism: Intellagama lesueurii; assembly: GCA_037013535.1. Lineage (NCBI taxonomy): Eukaryota > Metazoa > Chordata > Lepidosauria > Squamata > Agamidae > Intellagama > Intellagama lesueurii. The sequence goes on along the minus strand of JBAJHW010000003.1, from coordinate 3,521,714 downwards.
ACTCTGTGGGTCTGATCACATCCAGAAAACTGAAAGCTTGTCTTAAGCGGGTTTCCATTCTTAGTTTCTTAAAGCAAGATGCCACTAGATGGGAAATATATGTGATTTAACAATATCATTCAATTTTAAAACGTCCAGGAGATTCCTAAAGAGCAGCTAGTAGAGAAAGCAACGTTTTGCCAGGTGCCATAATCGGGAGAAAAGGTTAAAGTCCTAAAATAATGAGGGACGTTTACAAGATTTCTTTTCATTTAGAGGCTCAAAATGGACCAGGTGGAGCTGCCCCGCTAAGTTTCTTTCACTGGTCCCTATTCCTTTCAGTCGGTTAGCTGCCAGGTATCTATGACGCCTGCAGCCCCCATTTCTTCCCAGTATTCCCAGTTGTTCCTCCAAATTGACCTGTGCAGGAGGGTGACAGCTTCATGGTCAACGAGGGTATAACTTTAGTGACAGCATAACCTCAGGTGGACCAGGGTTGTTGATGTCACTTAAAAAGGAACATCTACAGAAGCCACATCTAGATCACATTCAGACCTTGAGAAAGTTGCTTTTTTAAAAAAGTCCACTTTCCCAGAATTCCCCAGGCGAGGCATGGAATTCTGGGACTTGTTGTCCAAAAAATCACAAGCTGAAGCCCCGATCAAGCTCTGACCCCAGCCACAGAGGGAGGCGATGCTGCTCACGATGGAGTGGGGCCGATCCCCATGCATTTGAGTGAAATCTGACTGTGCTTTTCATGTATGTCTCCTGGGAGGGGTTGCGGGGAAGCGGTGGGACCCGCTGTGCATCTAATTAAATCTCCAGCCCCCCGCTACATGATGCAGAGTGTTGGCCACAGAAAGGACACATTCATTTCCTGTGCCTCTTCGGCTCTGTTTTTAACCGAGCCACTTTCTAATTTCCCTGGCTAATTACAGATCAATAAATGCAATCCAGCTTGCTGATCGATCTGTTGAATGTCACTGGGAAGCCCGGAGCGCTCTGGGTCGATGCAAGAGGCCAGAGCTTTTGGAAGTCAAAGACTTGGCTGACTCCGTGGAATGGGGACCATTAATTTCAACTGCCGTCCGTTGCCTGCATGTGTTTCCCTCAATAGTGTGATGCTACTTTTCTTACTTCTTATCTCTTATTTCTGACCAGCCTCCCTAGCGTAATGCACCTGTGGTGGTATCTCACATGAGGTTTGCCACCCGGACAGATGTTAGGGTTTTTACCAGGAATAGCTGCACGGATTTGTTAAAATTCTGTGGCTGAACCCATCCATACCTGGCACCAGTTAAACTGTTGGTGATCATTCCGTAACATGATGTCCACTCAACCGACAGCTAAGAGCGTGGTGAAAACTAGTGTACTTGCAGCCTAGAGGCACGTAGTCTTCAATCTTGCTATCATAGGCAGACCATATATTTGGCTATTTGTTCATTCGTTTGTTCATTTGTCTGTTCATTCATTCATTCAATTTCTCCACCGCCCATCTGGCTACAAGATGAGCAATAACAGATATACGTAAAGAAATCTCTTACTCTCTTAAAAGTTTCTCCTCGTCCACATAGACACCAAAGCAGTGTGCAGTTATGTTTAAAACGACATAATAATTCGGACCCTAAAAACCTCCAAAAGCAAAGCAAAGCAGCAGGATAATAAAAGAGACCAAGTTAGCTGATTAAACAAACAAACAAAGATGGTGCGATGTTGGTAACAGATGCATCTCTCCTTGTCATCTACTAAGTCTGAGGAAGCCATTTCGGCTCTAGGTAAGCGTCCGATATCAGAAATGGACTAGATGAGGATGAATAAAGTGGAACTTAATCCAGACAAGGCAGAAGTGCTCCTGATCAGTTGGAAGGCAGATGAGGGAATAGGGATACTACCGGTGCTGGATGGGGTTACACTCCCCCTGAAAACTCAGGTCCGTAGCTTGGGTGTACTCCTGGATTCATCTCTGAGCCTGGATGCCCAGGTTTCGGCAGTGGCCAGGAGTGCCTTTGCACAATTAACACTAGTGCACCAGCTGCACCCATTCCTGGAGAGGTCTGATCTGGCCATGGTGACACATGCCTTGGTTACCCCTCAGCTGGATTACTGTAAGACCCTCCACGTGGGGCTGGCCTCTGGAAAGTGTCAGAAAACTTCAGGGGGTTCAAAATGCGGCAGCCAGATGGCCGACTGGGGCTGGCCACAGGGATCCCATAACCCTCCCTGTGACAGCCGCTCCCACGGGCTGCCGATCTATTTCCAGGCTGAATTCAAAGTGCTGGTTCTAACCTATAAAGCTCTAAATGGCAGAGATCCAAGCTATGTCTCTCAAAGTCTGTCTCTCGCTTTATGAGCCTGCTCGAGGGTTCAGTTCATCAAGAGGCCTTTCTCTCGGTCTCTCCACCTTCAGAGGTGTGCCTGGTGGGGCCTCTTCTCTGTCGCTGCTCCCAGAGACGGTGGAACTCCCTCCCACTGGAGGCCAGGCTGGCCCCATCTTGGCTGCCCTTCTGTAAGCAGACCAAGACCTTTCTCCTCAGGCCGGCTTTCTCTCACTGACGGGCTGCCTGAGTGGGATTTTTCAAGTAGACTGTTGTACCTCATTGCATTGAAAGTCTTTTTTATATTGCTTGTGTTTACCATTTCTCAGAGCAGTATTTGTTTGATCTTTTTTAGTATTTGTATACTCATTGTTTTTAGCTTCAAATGTTGTCTTTTAATAATATAAGCCACCTTGGGTCCTTTTAAAGGAGAAAGGCGGGGTAAAAACATTTTTAAAACTTATAATAATACAGTAGGACCCTTGTATCCACAGGAGATCAATTCCAAGCCCCCCCCCCCTCGCAGGTGCTGAAAAATGTGGATTTTAGCAAACACTTATTATAATAATGAATGCTATACATAGCGTGGTTTCTGGCTCCCTCTAGTGGACAGTTCTGGTAACTTCATTGTTAGATAGATAGATAAGAACATGGATTAGATAGATAGATAGATAGATAGATAGATAGATAGATAGATAGATAGATAGATAGATAGATAGATAGATTTTCAGACCACAGATAAGTGATTAGCAGATACTGATTCCACAGATAAGGTGGGTCCCTAGTGTAATAATAAGAATTCCATTAGGAGGGTAATTTATCGTTGTGGCACCACAATAGGGAAGCTTTCTTCCTTGTTGGTATAGAATCGTAGAAAAACAAAGTTGGAGGGGGCCTCTAAGGCCATCGAGTCCAACCCCCTGCTCGATGCAGGAACACCACCAAAGCATATCTGCCAGGTGATTATCTAAGTTTTTCTTGAATGCCTCCAGGGTTGAAGCACTCACCAACTCCTGAGATCACTGGTTCCACTGTCATACTGCTCTAACAGTTGAGAAGTTTCTCTTGATACTCAGCCTAAATCTGGCTTCCTGTAACTTGAGCCCATTATGGCGTGTCCTGTACTATGGGATGATTGAGAACAGATCCTGCCCCTCCTCTGTATGGCAGCCTTTCAAGCATTTGAAAAATGCTCTCCCCTCCTATCTCCCCTCCGTCTTCTTTTCTCCAGGCTAAACTTGCCCAGTTCTTTCAGTCTTTCCTCCTCCTAGGGCTTGGTTTCCAGTCCCCTTGATCATCCTTCTTGCCTTCCTCTGAACTTGCCCCCGTTTGTTCTCCTTCTTGACATGGTGTGTCCAGAACAGCACAAATGAGCAAAGCTGTATTGAGGATCCCTGAATCCCTGGAATCTCTTCCAGCCACCCCTTATTTAAAACTTTAAATCTTTTTTTTTTTCTGAAAAAAATTCCCTTTGGGTCCGCTAGGTCAGTGGTCCCCAACCTTGGGCCTCCAGATGTTCTTGGACTACAACTCCCAGAAGCTTTCATCACCAACTCTGATGGCCAGGATTTCTGTTGTTGAATCAGATAAGTCCTCCCATACCTCGGAAACGGGACCTCCGGTACTCTGGAGTTACTCCATTTCTCTCTAAATTGGCAGTTTTTAGAAAGGCCACTAGAGGGCGAGGGTGGACTTTTTCAAAGGGGAAAAAATGGTTTTTGAAAGATAAATATTTTTAAGTGAAGAAGGTGTGGGAGCAAACCTGAGATTGCTGGAAAATGCCCACTCTGAAATAAAGGCTAGCCAAGCTTTCAACTCGCTGCTCGGACTTTGTTCCATCCTGAGTCAACTTCTGAGTTGACTTGCAGGGCAAGGATTTGGCTTCTCGCCCTCCCGACCTCTGTCTTGAGTAAGGCATGAGAAAGGATGGTCACATTCAGAGAAGGGTTGTCTTTGGGGTTCCTTCTCAAGGGTGCTTCTCTCTGTTTACCAGCTGCCTTTGCTGGGCCACCAGGAGAAGGCAACTGTGTTTAAAGCAGAATTTTTAACAAGGAAGCGTCTGCTTCCTTAATGACTGGAGCAGGCTGTGAGTTGCAGAAAGTTCAGCTGAGAAGAGGCTATAGATTTGGGTGTTTTGTGTCGAAGGCACAACTTTTAAAAATAAAAAAAATCCCTTCCTTTCTTCCTCTGTTCCTCTGTGGAGCAGAGGGAGGAAGCAAAGGGGTATTTTTTTTAACCAATGGAGGAAGCACTGATATACCATGCTGAAATTTATTTATTTTTAAAAAGAAAATTTTTAAAGAGAAATTTTTTAAAACAATTGAACGCTTCCTCCCAGACATGGGAGGAGGCAAGAAGGAGGATCAAGAGATTAGCATTCCCCTTATGCCTGCCACGCCACAATTGATATTCTGAGATACAGTGCCTCTGAACCTGGAGGTTCCATTGAGCTGTGCCTTGCGTTTCCTCCTGCCCGTTTGCTTCCTCCCGTCTCCTTCAGCTAAACTCCAGTCTTGCAGGAGCTGTGGAGACAGGGAGGAAGAAGAGATAAAAAGAGACCAACCACATGAGACTTTATTAGGTAGAGCATGGGAGGGGGGGAAATTTCTTCCAAGATTGTTGGACTACCACTCCCATGTTCCCTAACCAGCCGAGCCAATGCAGAGTGGCAGCTCCTCAAGTAGGAACTTGGGCAAGCTCTCCGTGTGTCTCTAGAGGCCCGTTTTTTTCTCCAACCCAATCCACTGCTGCTTAGAAACGGGAAGGTGTGCGGCTGAAAGAGAAAACGGAGAGACGGGTCAGCAGAAAGGCCGGCTCCTTTGCGGCCTTCAGTGGTCACATTTCAGCAGTCAAGAGCTAAAGGGCATCATCTGCTCTCTCGGGAAGGAAGCAGCAGCTGAGGCTACGAGCCCATCCCTGGTGCAGAAAAGCCTCAGCTGCTCACCATGACCTGCAGGCTCACACATGGGAGACTTGGCAGACGAACCGCCGGGCTGCATCCTGGCAGCTCTAATCTAAGAGCATCTTGCAGCGCTTACAGGAAGGAAGGCTGCTCAAGATCACGTTGCATCGCTTTATCTGACCCAGCCGCTAAAATGATCTCCCAACATTCACAGCAGAAGAACTGCGGCAGAGATGGGGAAAGTCAGCAGACGAGCGTGAACGGTTCTTGAATTTTTGATGAATTCCTGCAGAAACAGATATTGAGCTCACGAACAGTTACCTGAACCGTTTTTCCTTTTCTGCTGACTCTTGAGGGTGACTACATGGACATTTAGCCCACTGTTTGGTCCCCTGCAGGGATGGGCTGGTTCGCTCTTTTTGCCAGGAACCAGTTGACATATTTGCTAGAGCGAACCAGCCTGCCCTCAGAGCATCCCTATCTGTATCTTTCTGAGTCCCTGTCAGGGTCTATTCTTTTTCAGGTGCAGACAAGATCGCTCCATTTTGGTTCATATCCGGGACATGTGATCACCAGGAATGAAACAAAGCAGAACGTCTGCTTTAATTTCCTGGCTGGTTTCAGTTTCCCAATATCCTCAGTGGCTTAAACGGACAGCTGAACCTCTTAATGATGTTGGGAAATTAAAAACTTTTACAAATTAAAAAAATCCCTTCCTTTCCTCTGCTCCTCTGTGGAGCAGAGGGAGGAAGAAAAAGGGTGGTTTTTTTTTACCAATTGAGGCAGCATTGATATACCATGCCTTTTAGACCACAATTCTCAGAATCCCCCAGCCATGTATACAGCCTCCTCCCCAGGCCTGTATAAGGAGTAATGTTTTCTGGTGACTTCCAAACTTACAAGGCATTCTTAGATGTGCTTTGGCAGGAATGTTCCTGTTTTAAATATTGCATTTTCCAAGGTCTGCTGCACCCTCCCCAAAGCATCTCAAGAGTGCCATGTCCAGACTGTGAATTAAAGAGGCACGCCCACCTTCCCTCTTTGTCATTCCCCTGCCTGCTATTTTTTTTTGCAACACCTTTTGTGAACAGGAGACCTGTGGATCTCAAAAGCTTGCACCAACTTTGATGCACACCTAATTGGGCTAAGGAACATATTAATCAGTTTTCCTGCCTGTGGGGAGTTCTGGAATCTTGTAATGCAAAGAAAAAAGGGAACTTTCTAAGGCTGTCAACGCATGGACCCCGAGCTGCCGGGAACGTTTAATGGGTTGCTACCAACATTTAATTGCTCCTTGTCTTTCCAGGTCCACTTCTACGACCCTTATGATGATGACTATTACCAGACGGTGCCCCTCGATTCCCACCAGGCGATGTACGTCACCTCTGATTACTATGGCAACCAGTATGGAGGTACGTCACCCCCTTCGCCTTCCTGTCCCCTTCCTGGGGCAAGGGGGGCTGTTTGCTCCACGGTTTGCTAGGTTGGCCGGGGAAGGTTTCCAGGACATTTGACAGCGAGGGTGCCTTTGGCCAAGTGGAGCAGAGGTGGGCTTGTTTCTAACCCAAAGGTCCATTTGGGGTAACGGGGCGGGAGAAGAAGCCAGGCCAAAGATGGGCCAGGCAAAACCAAGACAGGAGCAACCCTGCATTTAAACACATTGGGAGGGGTGGGGAGGGACACTGGTAAAACCGGTCCTTAAATATCTCACTAACCATGAAAGCCTGGAAGGGTTGTTCTAAGTTGTTTCTGACTTGACGACACGCAAAAACAAAGCAAAGTGTCCTGCTTATATACAGCTCCATAGCGCTTAACGAACTCTCTGGGCGGTTTACAATTTAATTATGCAGTCTGCACATTGTACACCCCAGAGAGCTGGGTACTAATTTTACCGACCTCGGAAGGATGGAAGGCTGAGTGAACCGTAAGCCGGCTGCCTGAGATTGAACCTGGGTCATGAGCAGAGTTTTGGCTGCGGTACTGCAGTTTAACCACTGTACTGCAAGGCTCCTACCCACAGACATTCCTTAGGAAAAGATGAAGAGAGCCCTCTGGTCCATTTGTGGTTCAAACACGAGGACAGGTGATACCTTTATTGGGCCACTAAAAAAAAAACTGAACAAACAGCTAGCTTTTGATATAAATCTGTCTTTCTCAGGCTCTGCACAAAAATATTATGGACAGTGCATATATTCGAGAATCCCAAAAATTCCTGGCAGTTGTCAGGTTCTCAAAGGTAAATTCAAAGAGTGTGACTCCTTCATAAGTAGCTGAATTTCCTCCCAAGGCAGGAGGTAATATAAAACTGGGCCCTCTCTTACCTGTAGGAAATGTATGTCTCATGGAGAAGAAAGCTTGGGAAATAGTATTTGCTTAGAGACGACGTCTCCCATAAACCCGCAGCCAACGTGGCTACTCCGGGAGTCATGGTCTCAAAAAGCAGGCATGCGGGCTGTCCGTTCTGTACTGTGTCGCCTAAAAAGAGACTCTTCTGTTTCACTGTGTCCCCCACTCCCCCAAAAAGGGAATTTTCTGATTGTGACAGGAATGAACTACTTTGTAAAGTCACTTTTGAAACTTTGCTGCAGACACAGTCTTCCCATTGCCAAGAAGTTACATAATAATGACCCTGAGGGGTAATCAACGTGAGCAAAAGGCTTTGATGAGCATGTGTTCCTCAGTCCTAGCCGAGACTTTTTTTCCCTCTGAATATCCAGGTTAAAGGACATCCGAGAGGTGTGGCATTACTGACCCACAGATATGGGCAAGGTTACCTCTGCGTTTCTTGCTGGTTGTACTCAGTGATTGTAGCAACGGCCATAAAAGGCTGTTTTTCGTTATAGTCATGGTCAGATCTTAGACCTAACTGGATGAATAGGATGGAGCGCCACGCCTGTTCTCTCCCAACCTCAGAAACAGAGGACGGGCATTTCCAAAAGGGGCCAGTCCATTGTAACCCAAAAGTAAACTGTCCCACTGAAACGGGCTCCCTCGAATAATCTGTTACTAGTTACCCGTACTTAGTGATTTCTTGCATAAGGAACCATGTCTTAAGTAATTGCAAAGCTACTTGCTGGTGCAGTAAATGACTTAGAATCATAGAATCACAGCGTTGGAAGAGACCACTAAGGTCATCCAGTCCAACCCCCTGCCATGCAGGAACTCCATCAAAGCACTCCCGACCGATGGCCATCCGGCCTCTGCTTAAAAACCTCCAAAGAAGGAGACTCCACCCCATGAGTTACAAATCTTACTTTTTAATAACATTTAAAGCCGTTTTGCAAAATATTTTCAAAGATTTTTTCAGGCTTTATGACATTATTTAAACGATCCAAAGTGACGAGGGAAGTACGGGAGTCGGGAAGCGTGTGTTGCTTTCGTATTCCGTACGATTGCCTTTGCAATAATCAGAAAAGGCGGCCAGAAGGAACCGAAAAGTATTTCAGGGTATCTTTTTTCCTAGCATTTGGATACCTGCGGTACAATGAGCCGCTTCTGAGATCGGAGGGATGATCACGATAACAGCCACCTAACTGCTAAGAAGGAATGAATAATGCAAGAGGTTTCTTTCAAAAATAACATAGAATCATGAAATCGTAGAATAGAATCATGAAGTTGGAAGGGGCCTCTTAAGGCCATCTAGTCTGATTCCCTGCTCGAGGCAGGAACCCAAAAATATTCGGAATACTGGGCAAAGCAGATGCTCGGCTTCTGCAGGTTTGAAGCTTTACGACAGACAGACGGAGAAGTCCAGTGTCTCTCATTGCCTTCTGCCATTCTTGCTGGCTGGCAGCAGCATCTTGAAGCTTAGGGTGACATCTGGTGGTGCCAGTGGCAAATGTTCCCCTGGAGGCACTAAAAAGAAGAACAGCTCTCCAGAGAGTCTCCCTCTCTGGACGATACGAAGGTGATCCTGGCATCTCATGGGGCGCAAGGTCTGCCCATAGCAAAAGGCTGATCAGGGGGCCTCGCGGTCGGCTGCTGGCCTCCTGTCTGAGGACTAGCCGAGCAAGAGGACAGACAGGGTTGGCCACCAGAGCAGAAGAAGTGGCCGTCAGTCAGTATCAGGTGAGGAAAGGGTGGCTCTTTTAAGGTTCTTCAAAATTCCCAAAGCAAAGGAAGCGGTGGGCGGGTTCCGTGAGAAATGGGCAAAAGCTGAATTGTCACAAAGGGAAGGGCAAGCGTTTTGAGTTCTCCAGAAGTCTTTGGAACTCCAGACCTGATGAACGGTTCTGGGGAACCCGAAACCTTTTGAAGGTTTGTGCATCATTTTGGTAAGCCCTAATAAATGCCCTGTGGCTTTTTCCTGAATGAAGATCCCTGGGGTTCTCTTCCAGACTTTTTTCAGTGGAAGCCAATGAGAACCTTAAAAGCCGGTCCTGGGAGGCAAACCATTCCCGTTTCGATTCATTCCAAAGCCCTGAACTGAATTGGGGGGGGGGGGGAATCTGTGCCAAGCCTTACCAGTCAACCTTCAAAAAGACATGAGATTCTTGTGGCTTCGGAATGGATATGATTGGGTCCAAAGCTATTTGCACCCCGGATTTTCAGTCTTCTTCTTGGCCTGCTCCCACCCGCTTTGCCTGGCATGAGTGCCTTTTCTGGTGAGTCTTGTTTGCTCAAAGTACAATACCCTCGGGTGTTCGGGCTTGATCTGGTCCAGAACCCACTTCATTTGCCTTCCTGGCGGTCTATGGCTAAAGCATGTGCCTCACCCTCCCACTAAAACACGTGTGAGGAGGATCAGAGAATGCAGAGCTGGAGAGGATTCCGAAGACCATTGAGTCTAACCCCACAGCTTTGCAGGAAAACGAACAAGCAAACCCTTGAGCTTCAGGTAGGTGACAGCTGTGATTCTGGATAGCTCAAGGGTTTAGGCATCTGGCCGCGGAGAGAGAAGTTGGGAGTTTGACGGGGGCCAGACTTGATGATCCATGGGGTCCCTTCCAGCTCTGCAGTTCTGAGAGAATGATGATGATGATATTTTAGGACACCCTCCGCTTGAACTCTTTACATTTAGGACCTAAGTCCAATGGTCAGTCCCAACCTGAGCAAACCCACTGAATCAATGGGATTTGATGAATGATCATGATTGACTTATCACTGAACAGCTGATTCAGTCAGTCTTCTCCGATTGGGACTGGGCCATTGTATATGGGCCATTATCCTTGCATTTTTGTCAATACTGGTGTGAGTTGGAGGATTCTGGGAATTATAAATCCCAAAAAAGCGCCATTTCCCCCCAAAGTTCTGTATATACCAAGAGAGGGAAGGGAAAGTGCTTGGACTGGGAGCCATGCGTATTGCACCCGACGTGACTCACGGGTCGTTGTCGTTCCTCCTTCCCCAGTCCCTAGCGGCACGACCCACATCGTTTTCCGCGAAGACCCCTACCGTGTGTCTGGAGACCAGATGGCTCTGGGGCTGCTGGCCGGGGCAGCCTCTGGGGCGGCTCTGGGGTCCTTCATGTGGATGCCCTGCTGGTTCTGAGACTCGTTCGCCTGCAGCCTCTCCTCTGCCCGAACCCAACGGCTCTGCGGCAACGCCTCCGGCATTTCCCCGAAGGAGACCGCGCTGGATTGTAGACCGGCTGGGGTGGGTGGGTGAGGGAGATCGGAGGGAGGGGGGCGTCTACTGCTAAATCTCAGTGAAAGAACGTTAGCTTCACCTTCAAACTCCTAATGGTTTAAATAATTGCAAAATACAAAGAAGAAGAAGAAGAAAAAGCTTCCCCCACTAGGTAGATCGTTACTCTGTGTGCTCTTGTAATTCAGTTGCAAGCTGATCTAATATATGGTTCCTGGAGCGTGGCAGAAAAAAGCTTCTGCCCCTGAGCCACCCTCTCGCGCCCGCTTCTGAACTCTCACCAGCCACCACGCTGCAGTTGGTAGATCCTGCGGTGCCAGTAAAGCCAGCGAGTAAGTAGATCCTAAAAGGAAGGAGATCTCTGGGTCGGCCCAGCCCTGTGGCAGGCTTTTGCCGTCTTCTCTTCTACACACGCAGGTCTCTTGCTGCTTCCTTCTAGAGACGGAGCATATTTAGGGCACAAATAGGTCTTAGTGGGTTCTGGAGGACACCCATCAGCATCCATATTGTACCAGCAGAGATGGGGACAATATGACTAAGAAAGGGTTAACCGTTCATTAACGGTTAAGCCCTCTTGTTGGTTCAACCGTAGAGCTCGCTAGCAGTGAATTACTCTTTAGAAGTGCTTTTCTGCTGACTTTTCCCGTCTCTGCCTACTAGGACCAGATCAAGTTAAACGTCCTTTAAAAAAAAAAAACACAAAGCCACGACTCTCAGGGCAGCCCTTTTGGCTGGGAGACGCTGAGAAAGTAACATTTCCAAGCTCTGCTACCACAGAGGACATAGACCACGTTTCCCTCTTGTCACCCATCTTCCTCAAAGGGGATCAAGGGAGAATCGTGAACATGGAAGACTCCTTCTGTCTTTTCTCTGCTCCCTTTCCTCTGAGAACTTCCATTGCCACCTCCAGAACCCATCTCCAGACTTATTTTGCCACACACACACGGTGGCTGGTGGTGATACCAACTTTACATTCTACTTTCTGGCCAAGGGTAATGGGTCTTGTAGTCCAATACATATGGAGGACAGCCCTGCGGGGAAGGCTGTTTTTTTATCCAGTAGGTCCTATGAAATAACTGTGGCTTTATATCTTATAATCTACACAATCTTTCTGTTCTATCTCTATAGTCCAAGCCGGTCCAACTCGGTTGATATGCATAGCAGAGAGCAGTGCTTTTTGGCTTTTGATCCTCTAGATATTTTGGACTACAACTCCCAGAATCCCTCACCATTGACCTTGGTGGCTGGAGCTTCTGGGAATTGAACTCCAGAACATCTGGACGACCAGAGGTTGAGAACCACTGGCGCCTAGCGTTAAATATTCGACCCCACGCTACACAGAAGTCTATAGAAAAGAAGTGTTTCCTTTGGATCAGGCCCATTTGCTGCGGGAGAGGGTGTGCAGGTTTGTTGGGAAACTGTTCAGAAACCGGAGTCCTGTGGCGCTCAGCAGCCTGCACACGCCGACAGGGCCAGCCTTAGCCTTTTCACTGCCCAAGGCCCTGTTGCGACGTGAGCTGCTCGGATTGCATGCAGGATTTTGTAGAACGCGGAAACTAGAATACAGATGGCTTTGATGGTGCATGAGCTTCGTCATGCTGGGTAAGATGCAGCGCTGGACGGGAGCTCTGTGCTAAGACATTGTTTCCTAAAACAGCCAAAGAGCGTGAGAGGGGGGGATCATCTTTCTGTCTTACGCCTCGAAAACATTTTGATTTTCTTTGCACATTTAAGTAACACCGTGATCTCCCATCCATCGGCCTGCTAACTGCTGCAGGCGGGAGTTGTAGCCCAGCCCATACGGAGGGGGTCAGAATGGATGACATTAAGCACCACCCAAGTTGGGGTGGATGGACCGTTTAAACACAATTATCTCCTCCTCTGTAGAAATGAGTTAAAAGTACCGTCCTTCCTTTTGAAGGCTTGAGATGGGACCGTCAAGAGCAGGACGTGGCTTTAAAAGAGGCCTCTGGACCGGCCAGGGTTTTTTTATTCTATGCCAGCGGGGAGCATTTGACTCTCCCAAGGTGGTTTGACTACAATTCCCATGATGCCTCCATCTTGGCAAGGCATGGTTAGCACTACTGGGAGCCGTAGGCCGGCAACCTCAAGGGGGCCGCTCGTTGCCCACCCCTGCCGCGTCAAGCCCAAAAGCAAGGAGTGGCACATCCAGAATCTCCTGGCTCAGGCACGCTCTGTTGGGTGGCCAACCTGCTGTTTGCCCGCCCAGATACGGATTTATCCATTCTCGTACAGCATCTGTGATGACGAAAGGCTGCAGCCATGCAGGTTGGAAGCCATCTGGGCTGCTTCCCTGAGACCCCTGCTCAGCCCAGCCCAGATCCTCAAGGCGAGATGGCTGAGGACCAATGTCAGATCTGCGCCGGGGTGCTCCGTCCTCCCCATCCCTCTTCAGTTTGAACTGAGCAGGTGGAAGGAAACCGCCTCAACCAAACCATCGGCTTTCCCTTGATCTCAGTTGCAAAGGTGCCGCTCAGGGAGAAGGCAGGACGACGCTCTGGCTTTCCAACCCAGTTTCTAACACCTGCAGTGTAGGCTGACGTTCAGCAGGTGAAGCTTTTCATCAGCAGGTTGTGACAGCACCTGATGAATTCCTGCCTTTTCCTCTCTTGAAAGGCAGCCACCTGCTTCCAGGAAGGGCAGGGGCCACTCCAACCACCCCACCTTCCCTCACCATTTACAAGTCCTCGGCCTCAGTTCCGTTCAGCCCCCGATGTGGTGGGCTCTGAGAAATGAAGCCATGGTGTGCTGGCGACACTACATTTTCCGGTGGGTGGGTGGGTGGGGAATTGTTTTACCTGCCTGCAGATCTACCGCTCACCTCTTGAGGGTCCATGCAGAACGCTCACAAGGCATATAATTCAGCAGGTGAAACCTCCGGGAAGATGCATGGATGGATTTCCCAAACTATGTCTTTGGACTACCTCTCCCAGAAGCCTAGGCAAGGCAGCCAATGGCCAGGGCGAACGGGAAGGGTCGTCCAAGAATATTTGGACCCCCCCAGTTTGGGAACCCTGAGCCTGGCTGCATTGAGTGGCTCCAGGAGCAAGAAAACCAAGTGGACTGGGGGAGGGCGGGGGGTGTCTCCTGGATTTTCATGGATAGACACAGTAACATACCTTCCTTCTTTGCTGCTGGTGGCGATGCTTTAAAAGGTGCCTCTGGTTTCCAAACCTCCTGAGCACTTCCTCAGCAGAAAGCAGCCACGGTGGTGTGCACCTGGCCCGGTGTTTGTGCTGGCTTTCGCGGCACAGAAAATTGAGTACAGCGGCATCACCCGCACCGAGGCTGCCCATGAGAAAGAGGAAACAGAGGTGGCATCCTTTTTTTTTAGCTTCCCTGGGAAATAAACATTTCTGTCGCCCCACTGCTTGCAGTCGGAGAGATTCTGATGTAATAGCTGTAAGTTGTTACAGGGTAGGGCAGAGACGCTCGTGCGCTGCCCTGGGGTAAAGTGCACGCTCTGTCGCTCTAGATTTCTTTATTTCTTTTTTTTTTACCACCTACATAAATAGAGTAGAGAAGTAGCACAGATGTATATGCCCAGCACACTGCTCCAATCGATGTTTCTCTGCAGAACAGAAATGGAGACAAAGCCTCCATTCCACCTGTTCATACGACAGCCTCATTGCACACAGAGTGAGCGAGCGAGTCCTTATGGACGTGAATGTATTTCTACGGAATTAGCACAGGCTGTGGCTTTGCCGTTTACCACTTAACAAGAGGTTTCGCCCTGTCAGCTTCGGGGTGGAGGTGATAAAAATATTTTTTGTATTTGGGTACAACGAGCAGAAAACCAGAGTGTGGAAAAGTTGTTTCGGGGAGGGGGGATTCTGGGCCTTGCTGTCCATAAAAGTAACTTTTCTAAGCTCTGCAGGATACACACAGGTGGCACCAGTTTTAAAAGGGAAAGTGTCCTGAAGACATACCTGCACATATTACCCTTACTCCCTCGCACAGTGATGCACAGTGCCAGAGTCGGACACGACTTAACGACTAAACAACAGCAAAATAAAAATACTTGTCCACACGCCTAGAAGCTGGGTGCGTGTGTGTCACCTTTCCAACTGCAAGGGGCCTCCCCGGTCCTCCGTGGTGGGCTGAGATGCTCTCTGGACCCCCTCGATCTCCACAGCACAAACTAAGTTTGCATCGCTTACTACATTTCCGTGTCTGGGTTGTCGTGTGTCAGTTTGCAGTGTTTGGTTCTATCAAATATTGTTCAAAACACTAATACTTATGTATATTTTGGAAGAAGAAAAATGCTATTTAAGAATATATATAAAAAAGATTGCTCTTCGCTCCTCTGGGTTCTGTCTTTTCTTCTACACCCGACTGATGCGCGCTAGGTCTCGCCCATGAATGACCCGCCTCGAGGGCCGTGGTTTCCTTCCTGGGGCTCTTGACACTTTCAACCGTGGCATTCCGGGCAGGGTTGGGTGACAGCCGTGCCCCGAAGAGCAAAATGCAGACCACAAAGAGAAGCTGCACACGTTGCATTTCTGCCACCCACATGCCTGCTCCACAAGGGGAACAGAGCAGATGAACACGGTTCACCCCTCCATCTACAGCACAGTTTAGAGTCCTGTCTCTTCCTTCCGCCTGTTGCCGAGGCCCCTTAAAAGGCCTGGACCGCCAACCTCTGCTGAGGGCGGAAGGGTTCTTTTTAAAAGGATGCTGGAGCAACTCCAAGGCGTTTGCTGTCATGGGAACAGAACACGCAGGGAGATTTTTTTCCTCGGAGGAGTTCCCGTATTTCCCAAGCCCACGGTGCTTAGTGGCGAGGCATCCACGCTTCCCTCCCACGCCACCTTTGTCCATTCAGCGGCCATCCTTTCCCTTGTCTCGTCGTATTCTCCTTCATCAGGTCATTAAGTCAAATACGGTCCAGAAACCACCAGTGGTGGCTGTTACGGCGGCCGCCAGCCCCTCGGGTGGAAACGGCACTCACTTCAATCTCTGCAGACTTTTGAGCGGAGGATGTCTGGAGCGTAAAAGCGCAGGATCTGCTCGGGGGCACGCCCGTGGGTAAAGCGGGGACCAAGGAGCAGCTCCTAAAATCCCTCCACTTCCGCAGGATGAGCAGGATAAAGCCTTCCCTGGTCTTCCATGACCCTGCTCAAGCTTTACATCAACCCCCAAATGGTAAAACCCTCTTCTGTACCGTTGGCGTCGACCAGGGCAAAGCTGGGGGGGGGGGGGGAAGCTTCTTGCTTTTGATTTCAGAGGCATTCTTGAAGAGGGGCCACATTCCAGGGGTACGGAGGGTCTAAAGTCAAAGGGAGGGGGGGCAGCACCATTTATTATTTTATATTATTTATTTTATTAAACGGCCCCCTTAGGGCAAAAGCGCTCTTCTGGGTGGTTTAGGTAAAGGTAAAGGTTCCCCTTGACATTTAGTCCAGTTGTGTCCGACTCTAGGGCGTGGTGCTCATCCCCGTTTCCAAGCCATAGAGCCAGCGTTTGTCCGAAGACAGTTTCCGTGGTCACGTGGCCAGCACGACTAGACACGGAACGCCGTGACCTTCCCACCGAGGTGGTACCTATTTATCGACTCGCATTTTTACATGCTTTCGAATGGCTAGGTGGGCAGGAGCTGGGACAAGCGACGGGAGCTCCCTCCGTTGCGTGGATTCGATCTTACGACGGCTGGTCTTCTGACCTTGCAGCACAGAGGTTTCTGCGGTTTAACCCACAGCGCCACCACGTCCCCTCTGGGTGGTTTAGCAGCAGGTTAAAACCAAGAGCACAAACAAGGAGACACTTAAGAACATTCGCAGGACAAAAAGAAAACATCCACCCTGGTGAGTACAAAGGGCCTCCCTGAAAAGGAATGTTTTGGGTTGCCTCCTCAATGACAGCAGGGAGGGAGCCAGGCCTCTGGAAGCTGGTTCCATAGGGCTGGGGCCACCACGGAGAAGGCCCTGCCTGTAATGGAAGACTTTCGGTCTTCCCTTGGGGTGGTCCCCCGGAGGAGCCTGGTCTGGGGAGGATCTGGTGAGTCAGGCAGATGACATTGGGAGGGGGGGTCAGGTGGATGACATTACACTCCGACAAGTAAGTAGTTTAAAGATTTTAATCCCAAGCCCTAAACCCAGAGGATGGGGAAAGGGAAGGGGCCATGGCCCTCTGGGGACCTCAGGAAGACCAAATACGCCCCCAGGTTCCTCATTCCTGGATTGAGGGGTGATGGTGGGGATGGCGGACGACTGGCAGGGAGGCTGGGGCTCTTGGGGGCTGAGGATGCTGGGAGTCGTAGTTTAGTTGCCCAGCACACTCTACAGAGAATGCCTCTCAAAGAATGATGACTCCCAAGATGCACCACAGCAGCTTTCCTCTTGTTTTTGAAATCAAAAACAGAAGACAAAGGCCAGGAAAAAAAAAACGTTGATGGTGTGAACAGCCGTGGTGGATGTAACTAACCCGATACGTAGTCCTTTTTTTGGGAGTGAGGGATGAAATCTAGGGGTTGTGCAGCTTTGTTTTTGAACTGCAAATCTCTTACTTCTGCCTGGGAGGTTCTTAGGAGAATTCTGGGAGCTGCAGTTCAGTTCTGGGAGGTGCTGCCAGGTTTTGGGAGTTCCAATCCAAACACAGGAAACATCCCTAGCGTGTACTGCTTTCCCTTACAAAGTTGAGCACAGGGACGCTCTCTGGCCCAACCCAACCCCCCATTTTAAAGTGCACCCTCACTGACGCCCAGGATAGTACCCGGTGGAGACTGTAGACAAGAAATCAGAAGACGACGCAGACTCGGAAGGGCAACAATAAAGGAAACAGAAAAGATAATCAAGTGTAAGGATGTGTCACTGAAAGCCGAGGCCAAGATCATCCCATACTCTTCTCTTTCCGAGCACCGTGTATGGGTGTGTAAGCTGAACAGTGGAGAAAGCCGAGAGGGAAAAAATTTGATTTGTTTGAAATGTGGTGCTGGAGGAGAGCTTTACGGATATCCCGGACTGCCAGAAAGACAAACAAGTGGGTCCTAGATCAAATCCAGCCTGAATTCTCTCTGGAGGCAGAAATGTTGAAACCGAGGCTGTTCTATCACAAAAAGGCAGGATTCTCTGGAAAAGACAATGATGCTGGGAAAGTCTGGAGGTAGCAGGAAAAGAGGAAGACTGGATAGAAGATGGACTAACTCCCTAAAGGAAGTTACAGGCTTGAGTTCACAGGAGCTGAGCAGAACTGCTGAAGACAGGGCATTTTGGAGATCGCTCATTCATAGGGTTGCCGTGGGTCAGAGGCGACATGACGGCACATAAGATTTCCTTCAGAATGGATAGGTTGGTTCTCCTTGCAGTGCAGGGGACTCTCAAGAGTCTCCTCCAGCACCACAATTCAAAAGCATCAATTCTTCGACGGTCGGCCTTCTTTATGGTCCAGCTCTCACTTCCATACATCGCTACTGGAAAAACCATAGCTTTGACTATGCGGACCTTTGTCGGCAAGGTGATGTCTCTGCTTTTTAAGATGCTGTCTAGGTTTGTCATCGCTTTCCTCCCAAGAAGCAGGCGTCTTTTAATTTCGTGGCTGCTGTCACCATCTGCAGTGATCATGGAGCCCAAGGAAGTAAAATCTGTCACTGCCTCCATATCTTCCCCTTCAATTTGCCAGGAGGTGATGGGGCCCGTGGCCATGATCTTAGTTTTTTTCATGTTGAGCTTCAGACCATGTTTTGCGCTCTCCTCTTTCACCCTCCTTAAGAGGTTCTTTAATTCCTCCTCACTTTCTGCCATGAGAGTGGTATCATCTGCATATCTGAGGTTGTTGAGATTTCTTCTGGCAATCTTAATTCCGGCTTGGGATTCATCCAGTCCAGCCTTTCGCATGTATTCTGCATATAAGTTAAATAAGCATGGGGACAATATACAGCCTTGTCGTACTCCTTTCCCAATTTTGAACCAATCAGTTGTTCCATATCCAGTTCTAACTGTTGCTTCCTGTCCCACGTACAGATTTCTCAGGAGATGGATAAGGTGGTCAGGCACTCCCATTTCTTTAAGGACTTGCCAGAGTACCTGATCCCAAACCTGCTCCCTTTCAATTCCTACCCCGCCCCCTTTGCCAAAAGCGCAGCCTCAACCACTGAGCTGACTCCCATCTCTGAGCCAAGACAGCAGAAAAGATAAAAGCTGTGCTGCCCAAGAGGCAGGCTCTGGCAGGGCCTCTGTTGTGCTGGGGCTCTCTTCTGCCAAAGGAATGAACTGCTTCCACGGGATCTAAAGTGAAATTCTCTCTGGGATCAGCACTTTGCTAGAGAGGGACAATTGTACGGGCATAGCCAGGAAGGCAGCTTCCCCTGGGACGTTATCTTGTGGCACAACCCCTGAAATCATGCTGGAAGAGAAGAAGAAAGCCCCTCAAAAGCCATGCAGTCCAACCTCCTGCGCACGGCAGCATCCACAGGTTGCAACTCCGTCGTCTCTGGCACCACCTCCAGCTGCTATGGAGTATCTCCAGCAAAGCGGAGCCGGCTACCTCCTATGGCCGGTCTTACCTTGATCAATTCCTACGTTTTGTCAAGTCCAGATGGGATCCAGGAGAGAGCCCATGTACTGGGCGGGTGGCGCTGTTCGAACTGGAGACGCCTCGAACGTTTTGTGAAGACCTAGAGCCCCAAGGAGAGAAACTGTGACACGGAGATGTTGCCTAGTCTAATAGAGGAGCTTGAGAAGGCAGCCATTCATTTGGACACGAGGAGACCAAGATGGACTTCATACATCACTGACCACCAGCTTGGCCAAGCATTTGGTGAACTCTTGTGGGACAGTGGATCGGCTGAGGGAGGAACCCTCTATTGAACCATCTTGTCACCTAACATGAACTGGACAAAATCGTGGTGACGTGGTCTTAAGAGAGATGGGAAAGCATGCGTCCTTGAGATTCATTACAACAAATCTGCCCACTAGCAATGGAGGAGAAGTATGAATGCAAGAGTCGTCACCCCAAATTTCTCTGGTTTGATGTCCTCTCTTGACTCCCACCCAGCAGGCTACAATTGATCAAACTTCTCTGGCCTTTTGCCAGTCTGTAAAGTAGTAGCAGCAACAGCTGGCTTCTCCTGGTTTCTGTGGCCTGGAGAATGTCGGAATGCCATTTTTGTCCAAGATGAGGGCCATCCTACAATATGGTAGGAACCCTGTATCTGTGTGATCAATATCCACAGTTTCACTTATCCGCAGCCTGAAATATTAAAAAGATTAAAAGAAAAAAAAATCCAGAAATACGTATTTTCATTATGTATTTACCAGAACTGGCCACTAGAGGGTGCCAGAGACCATGCTATATATTCTTGCTGTTGAAATACACAGCATGGCCTCTGGCTCCCTCTAGTGGCTAGTTCTGGCAATACAGGGTAAAAATACATATTTCTGGATTTATTCATTTTTTTACCATCCTATGTACACTGTTCACTATTATCTGTGCTTTTCAGCATCCGTGGGGGGGGGGGTTGGAACCAATACACCCCATGGATACAAGGGTCCTACTGTACTGGGGAAGGGGATGTCACTGGGAAGACTGCTTGGGGGGAAAGCAGTGGAACCTAATATGATAGTCTTACTCCTGGATCAGGCCCAGGCTTGGTCCCAATACTCTTCCAGATGGTATGAGAGAGGATATAGGAGTAAGCGAAATTAAAGAGGGCATTTCCAGTGTCAGAGGAGCTTGTAACAGATTTGTTGGAACTGCTGAAGCTGGCTGGCGGAATGAGATGGGGAACAGGCCTTGGTGTAAGGAGGAGGTGAGTGTTGTCAAATTGTGGGAGACAATTACTCCTATGGGACAGAGCTGTAAGAAGGGTTGGGGGGCCATCATCACCTCTGAGGGTCAACCTGAAGCCTGCCTGGCAATCTGGGTTCGCTGGCCTACTAGACAACAGGGGGGGGGGGCGTAAGTCAAAGGTGAATTGGGATGGGATGCGGACATTCCCATTGACTTCCCAATGCCCAAAATTTAATGGTCAAAAACTAAAAACTGGTTGGCTTTTACTGAAACAAACAAACAAACAAACAATGCAGAAGTGCTCTGGAGGTGGGGATCAGAGAAAGGGGGAAACACAACAGAGGCAAGTAAAAGTGTGCAACAGCGGAAGGCTCTCTCCTTTGCAGCTTCTGGGGCTATCAGCGTGTATATAACAGGGACTTGGGACTTTTCACGTAATGCCAGGGGGATGTTTTGTCAGGCCATAGCAGGGATGCTGACAAGTCTTGGCACCCCCGAGTCCCAAGTCAGAGTTTGAATCTTTGGGCCAGAGTCCGAAACCTCGAGTCCAAGTCTCTAGCGGTTTGCCTTGCCGCCGCCCCCCCCCCCCCCGAGGCTTGGGATTCAGATCTGAAGACGCGGACGGCGGCTGTGCCGCCCAGCTGACAGGCAGCACATGCGCAGAAAGAGCAGGCCAGCTGCCGGCTGCCCCTATCATCGGCCAACCTGTCACCACTGGTGGCCACCCTCTTCAAAGGCCAGGTGGCTGCCTCCGCCCATGCATGCGCTGGCCAGGCCGGCGCATGCGCAGAGGAATTTGGGAATGGGGGCGGGTGGTCGGGACTTGACAATGTGACTCAGGACAAATGGGTCCAAGTCATGAGTTGAGCTGCAAGTCAACCCAGAACCCCGAGCTGAGTCCAAGTCGAGTCAGCAGCGAGACTTGCGTCAGACCCAAGAGCGACTCATGACTCCTCATCTCTGGGTCATAATGCACGGAAAGAGGGCTCACCTCTTCCACTTAAAAGGCCCTTTTCTTAAAAACAGCTTTCCATTAGCACCATTGCAATGCCCCCCCCAGGGTGGTGCATGCGTGTGTGTTTGTGAAGCACACGGATGAGGGCGGTTGAGCTCAAAAATCACTTCCTGCCCCTCTACAGGGACAAAAGGAGTGTAGAAATTAATGGAACAAATACAATTAAGCGGACCTAGAAAAAGCCCCGATGGGCACCAGGATTCTGGACAAGAAGGTCTCAGAGTCTTGCAAATAAAGGATTTGGAGCAGAACCCCGTGGGCTGAAGTTTAGCAACGCCCATGTCTACTACAAAGTGTAGGGGACGCCTTTAGCAAACAAAACACCCTTTGTGGTTCTAGTCAACTGGAGAGCATTGGTGAACAAAATGCAATTCTAAGAACTATTTCATAGTCCTGACCTTGTAAGTCCAGCTAGCAGGCGGCACTACAGAGAGACCTTGGAGAGGAGGCAAAGATCACAGAATCAGAGTTTGAAGGGGTCCACCAGGCCATCGAATCCAACCCTGTGCTCCAAATCAACATCAAAGTGTATCTGGCAGATGGTGGTCTAGCTTTCTCTTGAATGCTTCCAGCGTTGGGAGTGCTCACTACCTCCCAAGGTAATGATTCCACTGTTAGATTGCTCAAACAGTTAGGAAGTTTTTCCTAATATTCATCCTAAATCTGGCTTCCTGTAACTTGAGCCCATCTCAATAGACCAATCTTTTAGGTACTGGAAAAGTGCCATCGTTACCTCCTCTTAGTCTTCTTTTCTCAAGTCTAAACATAACTAGTTCTTTGAAGTCTTTCTTCCTAGGGCTTGGTTTCCAATCCCTTGATTGTCCTGGTTGCCCTCCTCTGAATTTGTTCCAGTTTGTCGGCCCCCTCCTTAAAGTGTGGTGTCCAGAACTGGACACAGGACTCAAGGTGAGGCCTAACCAGTGCCGTATAGAGAGGGACTGGCATTTCACAGCATTTGGAGACTATGCTTCTGCTAATGCAGCCTAAAATAGCATTTGCCTTTTTTGCAGCCACATCACGCTGTTGGCTCATATTTAGCTTGTGATCTACAACAATTCCAAGAATCTTCTCACATATAGTAGAACTGAGCCAAGTATACTCCATCTCATAACTGTATTTAGTCCTCCACACAAACCCCTGTAGAACTTTGTACTTATCCCTATTAAAGTTAATTCAGTTGTTTTCAGCCTAGTTCTCGAGCCTATCAAGATATTTTTGAATTTTGTTCCTGTCTCCCAGAGTATTAGCTGTTCCACCCAATTTTATGACACCCACAGATCTGATAAGCATTCCTTGCACCCCTTCCTCCAAATAATTAATCGAAATGTTGAAGAGCACTGGGCCGATTTCTGCTGGACAAATCCATGCTGGCTTCTGATTATTATTGCATTTTTTTTTCCAAGGTGCTTGCAGAGTGACCACTTTATAATCTGCTCCAGAATTTTCCCTGGGACTGATGTCAGGCTGACTGGTCTGTAATCCCAAGGTTCCTCCTTTTAGCCCTTTTTGAAGATAGGGACAACAGTAGCGCTCCACCCATCCTCCGGCGCTCCACCCATCCTCCATGATTTCAAGAAAATAATAAGACAGTGGTTTTGAGATCTCTTCTGCCATTTCCAGGCAATACTCTTGGATGCAGTTCGTTGGGCCCTGGAGATTGGAACTCATTCAAAGTAATAAGGCATTCCCTGACGATTCAATCTCAAACTGCTATCCTGCAATCCTAACCCTTTTGTACTTCACATTTGCCTGGAAGAACATAGAGCATCTTTTTGGGAGAAGATTGAGCTGAAATAGGAATTGAGCACTTCTGCCTTTTCTTTGTCATCTGTTATCATTTTTCCCAACCTCATTGAGTAGCTGAGCCACTGTTTGTTTTCTCTGTCTTTTGCTACGCATGTACCTGAAGAATGCTTTTTTGTTGTTGTTGTTGCTTTTAGCACCTCTTGTTAACCTCAGCTCATTCTCAGCTTGTACTTTCTTGACGCCATCCCTTTAATTCTTTGCTACCTGTCTCTACTCCTCCTTTGTGGCCTGGCCTGGCCTTCCTTCCACTTCCTATGTGTGTTGTTTTGTTTTAAAGTCCTTTCTGAAAACAGCAGGTATCCTCCTGGCATCAGGAGATAGTTCACACATCTCTACCATCCTCCTAGATTTATTTGAATGAGTAGCAACCAATTTACCTCAATCCAAGGAAATCATAAAATAATGCTCTGCTCAGTGTTCCTGGAAGCAAGAAGGTCAAGAGTGAATGTAGACATCTCAAAATCAACTCTAACACCACCATCGCCTCCTCCCACTAACAACACTGCTATATTTGCAAGATGAACCAATGGTGGGGAACTGGTAGTCATCTTGTAATGATCTTAGTAGGAGAATAAAATGAACAGAGATGAACATCTTTTGTTCTTAGTGTTTTGATTAGATACTTTATTGGAAGCAAAAAATTCTGTGCATGTTTTAAAAAATCCAACCCGTGTACACATTTCATTGCTTTAAGAATCCAAGCCACGGAAAACTCAATATTAAAAAGCAGCAAGATGGATAATCTTTACATTTTTGCACATGTAGAATACAATACAGGAAAAGTAGCACAGTCTCCTCTTAGTTTCTTCTCAGGATAAGGTCAATGTCTGTCTCCCTATTTAAACACTTATTCTCTAGACATGCTACTTCCAAAAAAGAAGGAAAGAAAGAAATCACCTTTTCAATGTTGCATTTAAAGCATTTTTATGTCTTACTCTTCCTTTTCAATATGACATTACTGATGTACACAAAAGATATTGGAAACCCAGATTAAAGTGACGAATTAGCCATTGCAGTTCCACAATGCAGGAAAAGAGAGATTTCACCTGTGTATACATCCTACGCTGGGACATTTTGGGAGGGGGCTTCCCCTGGCAGTGGAAGGGCTCCAGGAGAGGGTGGGCCATCTCCCTCCCTCCCTCCCCAATTTTTCAAACCATCTTTTGGAAAATGGAGACTCATGAAGCCTTTCCTGTACTGTGCCCCTCCCCCAGCTGCAAATACTCTTCCTGCAAACAATGTATTTACAGTTGTGTTAACTTACACAGCAACTTCACAAGGACTAGTACAGATTTAAGAGAGTGCGCTTCTAGAGAGTGTAGGTGCGAATGTCAATGCATGTGTGAGTTCATGTTCACGTCTCGGTGTGTTTCTTGGATAGCTAGATTCTGTGACATCACCAAAGCTCTAAAAGAATCAACAAACTTCTAAAAAAGAACATAGTAAAAAAAAAATTAAAGCAGAGAAATAAATATTGAAGGAAACCACGGTTAATTGTAGTTCAGTTAAACATAATACTAAACAACCAGTTATTTAACCAAACTACACAGAATGAATATACTAGACTTTAAAGACCCATTGTTTAAAAAAAATGCTGAAAACAAAGGCAAACATCTGCATAATTATAAGTTTTGTTTCCATCATCACCTAAGGGATTGTTATAATCTACTTTTATAAGTAAACTCTCCCCCTTCCACTGAGTTTGAACTCAGGAATAGTTACTTCTGCTCCATCCCTACTTCCTCTGCATCACGCATAAACTTTACGCTGAAGTCTGGTTGCTCGTCCACCTCTTTTCAGAGGCCAATTCAGGCCCATCAAATTACCTTTAGTGCCAGAAACTGTTTAAAGCCTCTGTGCCTTCTTCCCTTGTGTTCCAATGCTGACGACCTTCTGCCTTAATGCAAGAGCCCAAAGTGGAATTTGTTCTCTGGGGCTACTTTTATATAGAACAAGGCAGAATAGTAGAATTTACATACTACAGTATCTGTCACATAGCCCCCTAAAACCCATCTCATTAGCAGGTGCCTGAAGATGGTTTGTTCATCCCATACAATAATGGGAATTTTAAAAATTAAAATGCAACAGCTAGCTCTGCATTTCCGTAAGGCTATTGTTTGGGGGGGGGGGGGGGAAACAGTCAGAAGATGTCAGCTAAAAAAGGCAAGGCAGTCTTTTTCTTTTCTTGGTTGTGCAGAAGGAGAAGCTTCAGCCTTATCATTGCTCCAAACCACCTGCCTTGGGGCTCTGGCTGTTTTCACCCTGCACATCCCTTTTCATCATTATCCAAACAACATTTTTACCCCTGTTTCTGTGACTTCTGGAGATGCAAAATATATATATATTTAAAAAAAGAAGGAACAAAGATTTAGCAAATTGGTCTTTCTGGTTGTTATTTAAAAGAATTACTGGAATATGCTAAAATCATGTTGGCTGTTGTTAAAATTTCCTTATAAATAACGACAACACTGACTTTCTCTTGTGCTTGTGAAGCAAACAGGGTCATCTCCACGAGACAGGCAGCAATGATGAACCGTGCTACGTTACAGACGGGAGTGGGGAAGAGGGCAAGCCCATAGACACACTGCCATGGATGAGTCAAGGGAGGGAGAGAAGTGGGGAGGGAGGGAGGGAGGGAAGGAAGAAGCAGTGATGGTCTGGAGAAAGGTAAGAGAAGGGCCACACACTATTAGCATGAACAGCCCCCTTCACTGACGGGCTGCTCTTGAGGCTTTTCAAGTTTGATGTCAATCACTGGGAGGGGAAAGAGGTTAAGGGAAACAAAAGCAGGCAAACCAAGTACTTCAATGTTTCACTAAAAGAGCATGCAGCCTAACCGTCAAAGGCCAGGACCTTACAATGTGGTATCTGTCTGTCTGTCTATTTCCCGCCCATCTAAGTGTCTACGCACTACTCTGGGTGGCTAACAACAGCTGAAACACAACTACCCAATCCCTCCGACAAGGGCATAAATAAAGAGCACCAATACACATTAAAACCGAGGATGCCCTCCCCAAAAGAAGGAAACCTGGGCGGCAAATCAAAATCAATATTCAATTCCAATTCATGGGCCCACAAGGACGTCCAAGGGGTAAGATACTTCTAAAGATATTTCTATTTTAAAGATATTTCCATTTCTAAACTTAACGGAATCTGTAATTCAACATTTCTTACAAGCTGGAAAAGCCGTGCCCTTTTCCTGTGTTTTCCCCCAAACTCTGGAAAGGACAAAAGAGGCCAATGTAATGAACTACTTTTCCAGATTGGTGCTGCCTGTTTTAAAAGTAGCAAATAATGCAACAAGTGCCTTTTAAAAGTCGTTTCCCAAGCGCTGATTTTCTTGCCCTCTGGACATTTTATTTGCCGTTTCAACTCGTTCATGCACTTCTGCATAAGATGCCCTTGCAGCTGTCGTGTAAATGCTCAATCTGTGGAGTCCCCTTGAAGAAACCTACCTCTATTTGGGTTGGTCACCCTTTTGTCTGAGCCATCTGGGCTCTCCACGGTTCACTCCACCCCACCTCACAGTTTAGAACACGGGGTTGTTTTGACCTGACGGTTCCCCTAGATTTCAAGGTAATTCTGTGTCAAAGGATACTGTCTTCTCTGCTCTTGTCCTGTGTACTTTCCATTCCAGGCAAGGCAGCAGCCACACGTCGGAAAAGCTAGAGCAGGGGGGAAAGGGGAGAGGCCAATCAGAAGAGCTGCGACCAATGTCACAGGGAAAGGCTACGTGGCGTTAGAAGTTCTTGCACGAGGAGGGAAGGGGTCGTATGCTTTTGGATGACCCGGCCCCATTTCGAGCCCAAGGGAAAACACATCTCCACCTTTTTTCAAAGGATCTCGACATATTCACAGCCAGAACCCCCTCCCCACAAAAGAGGCTGACACCACCATTTTCATTAAACTTAAGTGGAACTCCTTTCTAATGGGAGTCCCGCTTAACTGATAAGTTATTCATGTATTACTTAACTCAGGGTTGATTTATATACCTAGGGAATTGATTTGGAAGAAGTCAGAAATTAGCTGTTCTTGGAATACACAAACGACGGTAACCACTGGCCCTTAACAGCAATGCCAATAGATGGAGATGCACAGCAGGGTTGAGCAACCTGAGGCTGTTCACATTCGACAGCTCCCAGGATGCAAACGGTCTCAAAAGTAGTGAACCAGCCACTCGATGGGCAGGGTAAAATATATATATTTTCACATATATTTTCAACGGATTTATATATATATATATATAAACGGATTAATGAATTAATTAAATTGTGCTCCCCTAGGGAATGGAAACTGTTTCTATTCCTCTTTTTTCTTAAAGTTCACCAACTCTCAATTTCCAAGCACCCCCTTCCCATGATATTTTCCTTCTGTGGGGTAATAGGGACTGTTATCCTAGTTCTCTGAATGCTAGTCCTTACCCCAAATATCTTGAAAAGAGAAAGAGGTGTCAGAACGCTGAGGAAAACGGTGAGTTTTGCAAAAAGTACATACAATACTCAGGAACGGAGGATTGGCTTTATTTTTGTAAAACAAATCATGACATGGTGTACTATCTCACGTGTTGTTGTTGTTCATCTGAGGTTGTATTTACCTCATTTTCAGACCTGCTGAGGACCAGATGCTTTTTTATTATGTCCTGATAGGTAAAACCATAGAATTCAAAGAGGCTGTACTTCCCTTTTTCACATGACTGTCCATTCAGAACAAAATACTTCTAAATTCCTCACTGTGTTTTCGGGGGGGTTGTATTCCCACTGGGTTTGCCTTTCCCGATGCTTGTGCTAGAGGGCTCCACCACACTGTATTTTCCAGTACTTAAAAATAAAGGTTGAAAAAAGATGTATTTTTTCTAAGCAATGGAAATCATTTGACAGAAACCAACTGGATTCCTGTATCTAAATCGAGCCCCCTACAACTAGTGCTTAATAAATGGTAATCGCTTTTTTGTATTTCAAGCTGGGGAATAAAATCGTGCCCTGAGCTAGATTTTGCACAATACAGTAATATTAAAGAGAAGGAATTTGGCAAGCAAGTCAAAGTGGGTTTACCAGTCATAGCATACAGGAATAATCCAATTAGGGAAATGTTACAAAAAGCCAGAAAGCTACATGGGGAATTTAAAACCTTCACACTTCAGTACGCCTTTCCTCATCTTCTATTCAGCAGCTTTCTCTCTCTCTCTCTCTCTCTCTTTCTTCTCTGGGTTAAGGATTTTCAAATCATATGAGGGCAAGCCAGCATAGTGAAGAGAACAGTGTGGTCCCATCCTCTGGTAGTGTACCACTCAATATTATTTAGTATAATCCTGATGATTGCTCACACTAGCTACCATTATGTAACCATTAAAAAAGCCTGCCACAGCAAGCTTTTGGGCAGTCATGAGAACATGAGAGGAGATCCCAGGGGAGCCAGATCCCACACTCAAGGGGAAAACCTCAAACGCCGCACCCTGGCCTTCTTTCTCATCTCACCTATTTCTACTAACACTCTATCCAGAAAGATGCTGGATTCACAGACACAAGACACAAGGAGGTCCATTCAGTGAGCATCACGCCTCATCGCCAAAGCACTGTACCAAACTCATTGTACAGAAAAGGCAGAGTGTGCAGATTTAAGTAACATCAAAAAGGAGTAACATCAAAAAGAACTGAGCACGTTTAGCCTGGAGAAAAGAAGACTGAGAGGAGATAGGAGAGCACTTTTCAAAACCTTGAAAGGTCATCATACAGAGGAGGGGCAGGATCTGTTCTCAATCATCCCAGGGCGCAAGGCACGTAATAATGGGATCAAGCTGCAGGAAGTCAGATTTTGGCTGAGTATCAGGGAAAGCTTCTTAACTGTTAGAGCAGTATGACAGTGGAACCCGTGACCTCGGGAGGTGGTGAGGGCTCCAACGTTGGAGGCCTTCAAGAGAAAATTGGACCACCCTCTGTCAGATCTACTTTGATTTGGATTCCTGCCTTGAACAGGGGGTTGGACTGGATGGCCTTAGAGACCCCTTCCAACGCTATGATTCTATAAGGCAGAGAATCACAAACCTTTGTTCTTCCTGCAGAAAAGTAAAGAACAACCCTATATACTGCAATACGAAGTGAACTAGCATCATCAAGTGCTTTAAAGCTTCTGTGCTACAATATGCAATCACCTGACAGCACATCACTGAATCAAAATATTGTTCCTCTGCACTCTGAAAATGAAGGAATCCTGAGCTGAAGAAAATTCTACAACTCACCCACACAGGCACTAACTCTGAACTGTAGCTTTCATGGCTAGAAAAAGAAGCAAGTTGCCAAATGGAAAACATGTTCAATGAAGTGGGCAGAGGGAATATCATCATCCTTAGATCTCAATTAAAATCTAAGATCTCACCTACATAAATAACAGTGACTGCTGTTAGCCTACATAGGACAACAGTATTATCGTCCCCCGTGTTGAGATCAACAGAACACACTGGAAATAAAAATTAACACATTTCAGGGCAGAGAAATTAGGGCAGCATCTGTACTAAAAGAAAGCCCACGTGGAACTGATCTGACCAAAAAGGCGGAAAACTTTGCAATGGCTAACTTAGAATTACTGGAGTAACTGGAAGCTGACTGGAATAACCAAGCCTTTTACTCAGGTTGGCCTACCTAACTTTTGCCCCATTTATACCCTTCTGTATGGAAATACACTCATCACAAAGTACAGCATCTGAGATTATCTCAAGACTCCCTTGCACTGTTTTCTAAAGAGAAGTGGCCGGTCTTTGTATAGTGGACAGATGGATTGGGGTCTGCTCTAACCTCATAATAATCACATATGTAGATGTGAAGCATGTCAGGTTCTCCTGATCCTTCACCCTTTAATTCCTCTCAGGGGGTTCACACGTGTGTATCAAAACTATGACTGGCCGTGGCTCCTTAGGATGGATGCTCTTCCTCCCTCCTCTACAAAGTTCAGAAACCCCTAAATGACACAAGTGTTCAAAGCACATGAGTTGTGTGACTGCAAACAACGGGAACAGATGTACAAGAGGACAAGGCTACTATACAGTGGAAAAGAGACCCACTGCATTAAGATGGAGGTGATCCACATCCACAGAAGGATGGCATGGACAGGCAGAGAATTCACTGCAAATACTACTACTCTGTCATCCACTAACATTTATTACAGCCCTGACTGCTGCTGTATTCTTCTCATGTCATTTTTTGCAAAGAGCAGCAAAGGACACACAAATCTGTGATCAGCAATGCTATATTCTAAGACTGTACGCTAGTGTTATATTGTGAGGCAGGTGACTTATCTGAAGACTCTATCACTCAGCATGTGCTCCTGCAGCTCATATTTAACTACATTATTGGTGATTTCTAGTCCCAAATGCACAGAATTTTAAAACTTATATTCTGCCACATAACAGAACTGAAAAGGTTGTACAAAATACTCGCCGTTTTGTGGGAACTGGGGGCAGGGGGTGGGGGGGAAGGCCAGCAACCAGTTCGTTGAACCTGAAGACATTTCATGTCATTATTGGTGAAGCTGCACGGCCTTAAGAAACCATTGATTGATTGATTTGTTCTAGTTATACCCTGTCCTTTATAAAAATCCCAAGGTAGAAAACAATACTAATAAAATAAAATATGGTAAACGAACACCTAGGAATCCCAATAAAACTATCAGCCGTGAAACGGACCTGCAGCAACAACTGACTCAAATGCCTAGGTGAGATTTTAGGAAGGAGGTGAAACATCCATATCGGTGGTTCCCAACCTTGGGTCACCCCAGATGTTCTTGGGACTGCAGCTCCCAGAAATCCTGGCCAACAGAGCTGGTGGTGAAGGCTTCTGGAAACGGCAGTCCAAGAACACCTGGGTGACCCAAGGTTGGGAACCACGGATCTATACAGTGAGGGTCAAACATGCCTCTGGAGAGGACATTTGAAAGTCACAACACTGCAATAGAGAAGGCTTTCTTTTCTGTCACAGCCAAGTTTTCATACTTCCATTAGTGGTGTGGCAACGGGATGCCCTCTCCTTAAGACTGGAGAAGCCACACAGGTCATGGGTCACAGCTTACTGAGAGTCACCCTAAGGGCTATGAACACATAAGCTTCCGTGATTGCTGCCAGTCTCGTCTACTTATGTGAAATACCAGCATCTAAGAGTCTTTCAACACACTGGGATATGGGTAACCGATCCATACAAAGCTGGAAATTTGATTAAAAAATGGTTGTTAGACTGTGTGTTCTCGCCCAGGACCATGGGATGATGCCTCCTTAACACTTACCTGTTTGACATTGTATCCTGCCTTTGCACTAGTTTCAATAAACATAACATTCAGCTCTTTGGCTTTCCTCTCCCCTTCCTCAATTGATACTTGCCTATGGGGAAAGAAAGAAACAGACTGACTTAGAGGGCATTGCAGGAAGCTTGGGCTGGTCGTCACTACTTGCCTCCCTCCTAAATCCCAGATAACAGTTTCAGAACTGATCGCACACATCGTTTCCTAGGTGATGAACAAGAACTGGTGAGACCTTCTACTTATTATTATTTTACAATAACTAGTACACAACAACAAGCAAACCAGTGTTTATAACACAGTCAATGTAGGTGGTGCTTTAAAACAAGGGAAGCAGGCCTTGGGCCTCAAGTATGTATAATCTAAGAAATCTGCAGAGAGGAGAGACACAGGTAACAGCCACTGTATTTCATGGGGGGCTGTGATCCAGGGGTTAAGCCTCAGGCACTCCACGGGTGAGTGTCCAGAGGAAAAGCAAGATGGCATGGCGCTCTCCTGGGGGAGAGTTATAGGCACAAAAGGTAGCAAGGAGAAAAGTAGAAAGACATTTCCCAGAGCAGGAAATTCTGAGGAGACAGGGCTATAGGAATAAAGTGTAATAGGGATATGACAAGAATAAACGCAGAAAGAGCAAAAGTAGGCAAGCTTGTAAAAACTATACTGCACATGCTGAATGAGAAGGATGGAAATATTACTGAGAAGACATAAGAGTTCACTGGAAAGCTTTCTTACTCTTTGCCAGAAAGTAGCTCCAAATGCAGAGCCAGAAGTTAATTATTCTTAATTAGAGGCTTGAGTTTGTTTTTTTAACCATAACCAAATGGCACATTTTCATAATGTTCTGGAAATTTCTCAAATAATGCTCTTGATTTATATACAGTGCTACAAACCTGTAGCTTACACATACAAAAAAGAATGCATCTGTAAAAGGCTGGGAGAAACTTACTGAGCAACTCTAAACTTTAAACACTCCCAAAAAGAAAGAAAAAAGAAAGAAAAAGAGGCAGGTTCCTGCTTTTATGTGAGCCTCAGTGACCCATGCAAGATTTACCTGTAACTCAGGAAAATCATTTACTGACCATTTTTACTGGCACGTTAGAAATACTGTATTTCCCCTCTTAAAATTGTTGGGTTGAATATTCCAAGACTGACAAATATGAAAAACACCTCTTGTATGTTCTGGAGGTTTAGACGTATTGCACCTCGATTTCCACATTTTCTCTATAGTCGCAATGGGCTTCTAGAAGGTCTTGCTTTTTAACAGCAGTAACAATAAAAATTTACTTCTCTGGACTCAAATTACAGCCACTGGAGCAGCATAAAGGCCCTAAGCCATACTTGGCATTCATCTGCTGTTACCTCAAAATTTAGATTTCAGGATTTCAAACATAATACCCTTGTTCAATAAAAGCTATTCCACAAAGAGGAGGAGTCAATCTCATACCTCTTATCTGCTAGATCTGTTTTGTTTCCTACTAGCATTATGATTACATCACTACCTCTTTCCGTTCTCACATCATCAATCCATTTTGTGGTTTGTTGGAACGAGTTTACGTCTAGGAAGGAAAAGAAGACAAGAAGATGAAAGGCACCTTGCATTATTCACTTCACTGTCAATACATTCACATGGGCTGCACCCAACAGTCTATGTCAGGCATCTGTGTCAGAGATGGATCGGATTTCTGGGATGTTGATGAGAAATGACAAGCTTCTGAGCACCAAAACTGGAAACAGGCATGAGATGATGGAACTTCTTTTTCTTGATCCTAGAAAGTTTCAATTCTACCGTGTTTTCCCGAAAATAAGACAGGGTCTTATATTAATTTTTGCTCCAAAAGACACATTAGGGCTTATTTTCAGGGGATGTTTTATTTTACAGTCATGTTATCATCTTCTGGTTGCTGCACAATGCTGCACAAGGGTGGAGGGCGGGGTTTCACTTAACTGGGGCTTATTTTTGGAGTAGGGCTTATATTACGAGCATCCTGAAAAATCATACTAGGGCTTATTTCAGGTTAGGTCTTATTTTCAGGGAAACAGGGTAGTATCAGATGGACATGTTTCCTTTAAACTCAGTGAGGTGCCTGCACAACGTGCATGACAGGGAGAAGTTTTAACTGCATCTTTCCCCAAGCACAAAGGCAGAACACCCTAAGGAGGAAACAGGAGTGGGAATCAAAACTATTCTGGTTTACTCCATACCCAAGCTCTCCAGGGACATTTTTAAAAAGAGGAAAAAGCACCATGGAACATAGTGCATTTGGCTCAGTGGTGAGAGGGCTAACAAGGCAGTGGACCCAGCACTCAATATGTAGAGCCTAAAGTAGACCAGGAATGGTATGATAAAAGTATGCCTCTCCTTAGGGAGACCTATTGTCTTAGAAGTTACAAGTCAATAAATACTATTATTTAATTTGCTATTAATAATACTTGCCAAAACACAGGCATGGGCTTTTCTAATTTATATTCTTTGCACCATAATAATTTTTTAATTTACTTTTTTTTTTAAAAAAATTACTCCATCTGGCTGCAAATTACATAAGCTTGAAGCCATTCCATGAGCAAAACAATTCCTATGTTTGTTCTTTCTCTCTTTACTGTATAGGTGTACAGAGAAAGGAATCTGCTTTTTTGCTTCAGCAATGGGTTCAAGAACAGCGTGCAGGTGTGGAGTCATGGACAGAATTACAGTGGAGAACAAAATCACATTAAGGAAGATGGCAGCACTTGGCCATTCTGCTTCATGGACATGTGGCAGAGGCTTGTTCCCATCAAGTCTCTGGGGACAGTTTGTCTGGTTATATTTTTATCCTCTTTGTCTACTACCCTGTTTCCCCGAAAAAAAGACCTAACCTGAAAATAAGCCCTAGTATGATTTTTCAGGATGCTTGTAATATAAGCCCTACCCCAAAAATAAGCCCTAGTTAAGTGAAACCCCGCCCTCCACCCTTGTGCAGCAACCAGAAGATGACATGACTGTAAAATAAAACATCCCCTGAAAATAAGCCCTAATGAGTTTTTTGGAGCAAAAATTAATATAAGACCCTGTCTTATTTTCGGGGAAACATGGTAAGATGTGGGCTAACAAACCAGCTGACACGAACTGAAACCCAAACCAAATAGTAATTTAAATGCTGAACACAAAGATGTTGGAACAGAGCCTTGGCACGATAATTTATCACAAGGTTTTGAGCCAAGGCAGCTGCAGAGGCTGTAAAATGTGGCATCCTAAAGACATTTATAGCCCTTCCCTGGTTTTGAACTGGACAGGTGCTATGAGCTGAAAATGTGTGTTTCTGCCACAGACCTCATGTTTGTTTGTTTGCCTGTGTGGCTGGGTCCCAAGATTTAATTAGAGAAAATAGGAGGGCAAATTTTATTTCTTCATAAAATTATTTATAAATTGCCTTTTGGCCCCCAAAAAAAGGTTCCCCAAGGCAACATGTAATATTTTAAAAAACGTTTATCTATTTGTGATATTGACTAAAATTTTAAATCTATACCACAAATATTGATTAAAATGTTAAATACATAACACAAACAGATGAAAAACAAGAAAATCCATCTTTTTTAAAAAAGAGAAAGGAAATAAATTATATACAAGATCATTCCAAAGGTAAGTGGAAAAAAACACATTTTAACAGCCTGCTTAAAACTAAACTAAACAGTAGCCTCATTTTACTGGCCTGGGAAGACTGAGTAAACCTCGAGCCAACAGTCAGGTCCATTGGTATCAAACACTGACCGTGAGCAGAGTTATGGCTGCAATACTACACTTTAACCACTACGCCACGAGGCTCTTCGTAGGACCTTGAGGAAAGCCTCCAAGACAGTGCAAGGCTCCATCTGGAGAAGGGTTCCCCCTCCCAGATATTCTAACTCCAAACAGGTAAGAACCAGCACTTTGAATTGCACCTGGAAACAAGCTATAAGCCAGTGCAATTTGTACTGGCTGATGCAGAATGGTGTGATCAGAATGTACACCAGACTTCAATGCAGGTGTCCCCTTCTACATTAGCTGAACTTTTCTAATACTCTTTCTCAGGCAGTCCCAGGCGTAATCCATTGCCATAATTGTAACAAGATTATGGTATGGGCCGTTGTGGCAAAACCTGCCTTATTTAGGAAAAAATGGCTGCCACCTGTCCCCTACCCCAAGCAATGGCACATTCAGAAGCACGCAGAAGCTGTAGAACCTCCGATACTTAAAGAGACAGCCTGAGCCCTGCCCAAAACAGGTTTTAGAAGGCTTTACTTCCTTAAGGTATACATACCTTGGCTGAACATGAAAGAGCAAAACAGATTGTAAAAAAGAAGACAGTTTTATGGCATATAAGAGGGATGAGACAATCTTTGGAGCTCACACCCAGCAGCTATTAGGAGCATCAGAGAAGCAAACAGCAATGACATCAGTGGAGAAGCTCAATTTGAGAACAATCATTCACAGAAGAAGCCAAACACATAACAGTGACACCCACAGAATAGCAGATGAGCTAAGATGGTGATGAGGCCAGCTTTTCAGTAATTCTGAGCACACGCATGTTGTGGAGCAGGGGAGGAAAGAAGTGAAAATTGGAACAGAACAGGGATTGCCATTTTGCTTCAAGGGGAAAAAAATCCTAGCACATCTTTGGGCAAACTTCCATCATTCCCTCAGGAGGGCACGGAAAGTATTTAGATTTTGGAAATCAGAAATGTCAGAGGTCAAACCTGCAAAATGTAGCTGTCATCCTGGAGACCCTCTTCCCATTTCCCAGTGTTCATGCTAATGCGCTCAAAGATATGCTAAATCAATGCAGTGGAAGAGGTGAAAGCTTTTTAGCTGGTGATATGGCTCAGCTATGGGGAACCTAGCTCCTACATGCAAGACATCTGAAACACAGAGGAACGACTCCTGCTTGAAGCTCCAGAGCAGTAAGAATTGTCACACCATAATGAGGACCAAGCAGACGACTGTGGTAAAGCATGCATGGCAAGACTTGAAGATGAAGAAGGGGAGAGAGAATAAAGGGGAAGAAAAGAGGAAGGGGAGGAGGATGAGCAGGGAAGAGATAACCAGAAATGCAGAAATTTCCCCCCACTCACTTGTGATATCATAAACAACAACTGCAACAGTAGAGTCACGAATGTAGCTAGGAATCAAGCTCCTGAACCGCTCTTGACCTGCTGTGTCCCACAATTGCAACCGTACCTAACGGAAATCAGTCAAACAAGCAAGGAAAAAAAAAACACAAAGAGTCAAAGCCAGAGCAAATATACCTACTTGTGATATCGTAAACTACTACAGCAGCAGCAGAGTCACGGATGTAACTGGGAATGAGGCTACGGAAACGTTCCTGACCCGCAGTATCCCAGAGCTGCAACCTGATCTGTGGGATGGGAGAAAATTAAAAAAAAACGCCAAACTGCCACTAGAAATGAATAAAAATTTGATTGCTTTTTTAAAATAAAAAAGCGAAGTGAAAATATATATCAAAAAATCATGCATGGCGGGAATCGCTTTGAGGTTGCAAGCAGAAGCACACAGCTAGGACTTTTCAGTGGCAGAAGTGGAATCTGAGGCTCT
Organism: Intellagama lesueurii; assembly: GCA_037013535.1. NCBI lineage: Eukaryota > Metazoa > Chordata > Lepidosauria > Squamata > Agamidae > Intellagama > Intellagama lesueurii. The sequence goes on along the minus strand of JBAJHW010000003.1, from coordinate 3,484,518 downwards.
TTGCCCCCTTGGGAAAGCAGGGAACGGAACGTACATTTCCCAGGCCAGAGGGCAGTGCCAACTTACGATTCTCCATCAGAGGCAGTTATTGGACATGTCCTGCAGCAGCTTGCCGGAGAAAGTTAAAAGCAACTGCTGCATAGTGGGACCTTGTGTCGTTCAATGGGGCACAGCAGCTTGAAGGTCAGGCCAAATCTGATCCTTCATGAGAAAGCAGGGGCTGCTAAAAACAGTAGTCCAAAGATGAGTGTACTTCATCAGCAAAGCCAGTCACAAGCCAACACTCATGTACAGAGGATAACTTTGGATTAAATGCAGCACATAAAAATAAAATAAAAATAAAAACCCAAACAAGCCAGCAATCATGATGCAGGGAGTGGGGACATTCATTCCTGATGTGAATTCAGAAACGTAAGTAATCTGATAATACCCCATACAGGTCACACCAGGACTTGGGACAGTTAGAAGCTTAAAATTGTCAAGGTGCCCACACTGCTGGACATTGGTCTAATGCTGCAAATAAACATTTCATTTAGATTCCAAGAAAATGAATACATTTCTCAGCACATCTGCTTAGCAAAGGCAGTTGCCGCATTCAGTGGTGGAGACCGGCATGGAGAGAACGGACCTGAGAAGTCAAGAGTTAGCCCTGTTTCAGACTGAGCTCTGTCTGCTTCAGTTCTGCACCTGAAGGCAGACAAGACAACCACCTTGTTGAAGCTAGACAAAAAGGATCCTGAAGCCTGGACCAAAGGAGAGCCGGGCACTTTTGGCCGTAACTGATCCACTGTAAGCAGGCTGACAGTGGAATGGGCCATCTGAGAGGGAGGGGGATACTCCTTCCTTCCTTGGAAGCGGGCTGAGGATGCTTCAGCTGCAGATGTCCTTACCTGGCAGGAGGCTAAACCAGATGGCCCTTGGGATTCCTTCGAACACTACGATTCTAGAATTCTATTGATCTGATCAGTGCCTGCATCAGCCTCCCTAAACCTCACATCCTTTAAATGTGTCAAACTACATCACCTCCATTCAGCAATCCACTGACAATACTGGCTGGAGATAATGGAGGTTCAATCATTCAGTGCATCTTGAAGAACCAGGCTGGAAAAGCCTGGCCTGAATGAAGGCTGCCTGACATCTTAAGCCTTCACTGTGAGAAAAAAATGAGATATAATACAGTGATAAGCAGCAAAACGTATCTTCACTACCTTAATATTGTTGCAAGGATAAATAAGAAATACTGTACAATAAATCAGAAACTTGGGTGCTTGCTCTCTTAAACTACTTGGACCAGATCCTTTGGGTGAAAAGGCTTTTGAATTGGGCATTTCTTTTTATCGTCATTGTACTGTTCTATTCTCTGTACGCTTTCATGTTCTGAATTGGCTTGAGAGCTGTCAATAAATATCAGACTGGATCCCATTTCTTGTTTGAAATGCGCAGTCGGCAATTTTTGACAACATCCATTTCCCTGCTGTAGATGTCAACCCTAATCTCCTTGAACAGAGGTTCCCTGATACTCTTGAACAGATTGTGGGCAGCAGGATCGGTGACTGGGGTGGAGAAAGGAAGAACTGATGACTGAAATCCTCTTCTCTGTGCCAGTGAAAATGCCTCACTCAACTGGAAGCTGTTCAGAGACAGAAGGAAGTGAATGTAGATAAACAAGCAGATGCACAGAGCAGAGGACCAGTTCTCTAAAATATAATCAGTGACAGATCTGGACAATCTTGAAGTTATGTCCTCTTGGTCCAAGGTCATGTCATATAATAAAGATATTCTATCCTAGTTATTTTTGCATTTCTGATTAAGGTGCTGGGACAGTTTTCATTCACTGTGTCATCTGCTGGCTAGCTTAAACAATTACCTCTGCAATACAAACAGAAAAGCCCAACTGTGGAAAAATGTTCTGTAAAATCTACAGAGGTTCTACTGAGAACAAGGTTTCTGCCTTGCCATAAATCTGGTCTTGCAATGATGCATTTTTCATGTAAGGCCCCCACGTATGCTCTAAACTAAACATTTTCAGGGTAAGTGTCGACACACAATATGGCATCTGCAATGCTACACTGACAGGTTCAGCGACAGTAACTCTCCTCTTTGACTCAGTGGAGGACCTATGGCTGCTCTGGGTTGCTCTTGCGCTCAGATCTTTCAAGTCTCATTCAGACAATGCATTGTACTCCCTGTATTAAGAGAATAATCTACTTATTACAAAATTCTTACTCACTGTGCGATCTTCCAAGTACATGGTTTTTGATAAGAAGTCAATGCCAATTGTTGCCTGCAAAACAAAGATTTTTTAATGGTGAGTAAACAAATCCAGTCACTTTCTCTGGGCATCTGTGTTCCTCTAAGAACAGGTACAGATTAGTCAAATATTAATCAAGAGTAAGAAAACCACAAAATGCCTCAAGACACTGGGTGCAGGAAATACTGCACTGATTTACAAGTCTACACTGAAACAAGCTTACTGGTAACTGGTAAGTAGAAGTTTTGCACAGTAGATGGTAAACATACCAAATATTAAACACAGCCTTCCTAATTTTTATAGCGACTGGCAGTCTGGGAGTCATGTGGGAGAAGGCCCCCTCCTGTGTGCTTGTTAGGCGAGCCTCTGAAACTGCTGGTATTTTTAAGAGGACCTCTCCTAAAGATCTTAACGTCCAGACAGGCTCCTAATGAGACACACACTCCCTTAGATAGCCCGGCTCCAAGATGTTTAAGGTTTTAAAGGTTAAAACCAACATCTTGAATTGAGGGCAGTAGGCCACTGCCAATCAGGGCTGATCACCAGCTGTGACAGTATGCTCTGAAACCAACTCACCTTTTAAATAGGTCACAAGGCCTCCCTGCATCACTGTACCCCGCCACACATATATAAACAAACTTATTTTTCAAAATTCGATGTGGAATTCCAGCCACTTCGTTTCTTTTGTTTCACTTCTTACTGTTTTTTGACCACCCTTGACACTGGCAGAGGGTCTCAAGGGCAGAAAAATGGTGCTATGCCTACCCTGTTCAGAGATACTATGTACTTGAAGCCCCACATTGAGGTATGAAAGCTCAGACAACAGTGCTGGCTGCCTTCAAAGCCAAAGAAGGTGTGAAGGACCTGTCAGGTTTGTTTTTCGAAGATACTGTTATTTAACAAGGAAAGATCCATTTCCCAGAGGGGAGTGCCGAACAGTCTTTGCCTTACATTACCTTTCTACAGGTGATCACATCCAGCATGTGTGATCCAATCTATTCTGATACAGAAAAGCTGGAAGAAATATGGTGAACTAACAGCACAAGTTAATTCAGACAGATAGATGTTCAACTCCCTTGCTAGCATGACTCTTTCCACACTAAAAACTGGAAGCCACTCCCTGCTACATGAGAGGAAACAAGCAAATGTGAACAAAAATACAGCTGTCCCCATCACATCTAACTCGGGCCTCAACTAAGAACATTTTTGGCATGTTTTCTGCAATGTTAATGATTCACCCCCAGTTGTAAGGCAGTGGCTACAGTGTTTGACTAGGACTCAGGAGATGGAAATGTACCTTCAGACCCCTTAAGTGGCCATAAAGCCCACAGTTCAGTGATTCACCACACACTGCACACTGTTCCTGAGAGGGTGCAGTTATATGTTTCACCACTTGAGGCAGTGGTCAGCTGACCTTGGGCCAGTCACAGCCAACATCATCATATCATCAACATCATCATCATCTACATACCGTGTGGCCTTTGAGACTGGGCATTATATATTTATATTCGGTCTCACATTTTTACTCTTTGGCCATATAAAGCCATTAAGAACATGGCTATGTAGATTTTGGCAAAAGATGTGACTTTCAGAAAAAATGAACCCACAGTCCCATAATTCAGTGGGAAACCCTCCCCCTCCGGCCGAATGATGGGACTGAGAGCTGCCAAACTGGCAGGAGGAAGAGCAACCCTCTTACGTCCATACCATTCCCATATCACTTCTTCACCCCCTCCGAAAAGTGCCCTGCACCGCGGGATTCCCTGTGAGTCACAAAGGTGCACAGGAGAACAAGTTACTGGATGAATTCTAGAATCGTGAGGTTGGAAGGGGCCTCTAAGGCCATCCAGTCCAACCCCCTGCTCGAGGGAGGAACACAAATCAAAGGAGATCGGCCAGAGGGTGGTCTTCCTGCGGAGGTAACCTCCCCCACCATCTTCAAAGAGTAGCTAAGAACATTTTGTTTTGTTTTGTGCAACGCCTCTGTCTATCTCAATCTCTCTGCTTCTCCCATTCTTATTCAAGAAAGACACACACAGCGACCAAAATCCTGAGGTACTCAGTAAAGGAACAGAAAATGAATAAAAAATGGGATGTCATGAATAGGATCTCATCAGAAGAATTATTCAAATATACAAGATTGCTTCTATGTTGAGCCTTAGGCTTTTTTTTTCTTTTTTGCATTTAGATTATCTTTGTTTATTGTTCGACGATTAGAGATTCTTACACTTTATGTTTACTGTTTAAATGCTCATTGTGCTATATATCTATGTTTTTAAATCTTCTGTTGGAAAATAAATAAATAAATAAAAAATCCTCAGGTACTTTCCTTAATAGCACAAATAGATGGGGAGGGGGCCATGAAGACTAAAGAAACCTGCACAGCCACACTGTGCTGGTCAAAGCCAAGGAGCATAGCATGTAACTGTGGTGCTGCTAGGAACATATTTTTGGATTTAATGCCATCTTAATATGGTAACAGTGACTTTTCTGTAAGTTTCTTTTTGTGTTTTAAGCCCTATCTCCCAACAGACTGTCTAGTTGCATACTGGTGTTGAAGCAATTCTCCAGAGGATGCATGGTCATCCATCCAAAAGGGCTGTTTTAGCTGTAAACTTTCAGCACTGGCCGGAGACCATCCCAACTTTACAATTCTATGCAAGCACAATTCAGAGGCGCATTACCATCTGAGTCAAGGCAATCTGAAACACAGAGTCAAGACGGTTCAGAATCATATCCTATCCCCACTAGAGATAGCTGTCTTATTATATATAAAGCACTAAGGGTCAAGGGCCAGTAAAGAAAATAGGGCACACAGAGAAAAAGAGACAGACAGATCATTATACAGAAGAACTACTTTAACGACTCTGTAATCACAGCAGGCAGAAATGGAAAGGATGTTTGCTCCACTGGGAAGCTTGAGGCTTAATTGAGCCTCTGGCAATCCCAGTATGTGTAACTATTGTGTAACTGGCATCATTGGTGTCCTGTTATTTATATTATTTATCATTTAAGTCAGGGTTGCACACATGGGAAGAGTGCTGGAATTTTTGACAAATGGATGTTAGAATGCTCCCATATAATGTCAAATGCTGATTGGTTGGTGAGATTGAAGAGGGGAGGAGATATATGAGAAAGAGCAATAGGTTTGAGAGTCTGGTTCAGAGGGAGTTGTGTTTTTGTGTAGCAGAGAGTGGTCTGTACAGTGTGGTCTATATATGCATGTGTGGTGAAGAAATATAAAGCTGAATGTTACTTTTGCTCCTGTTTACGTACCAATAGATTTACCTTCTCTTTCTTCCAATTTATTTTTCGTTTCAAAATAAATTCCTTGTTTTTTCCAAAATAAACTATCATCACCATTATATTTTTTAAATTAATCTTAGTATGTTTTACACAGCAGTCAAACAACTAATTACAGCTGTGTGCCTGAAAGTTACATTGGAGAAAGTTACATAAGCAGTAATTTCATCAAGGTAGTGATCTTTTTCCATAAGAACAATGAATTTAAAAAAAAAACATGGTCAGAAGTTTTATGTTACTTCAAAGAAAATTATCACAGTCAAGCTGGAAGGCACAATTAATAGAGGCAACCCCGAACAGTGGAAAAGGTTTGGGGTTTTTCTTTTCTAAAAGCCCTCAATGGCCTGGGACCTTGATATCTAATGGAACATCTCCCCCTGAAGAAATCCACCTGCCCCTTCATTCCTCACAACATATGTCATTGAAAGTGCTAACACCAAGGGAGGCCAGGAAATCCACAATAGGAAATGGGGCATTTTCTTCTTTATTTTTATTTAAAATATTTTTATCCGCTTTTCTCCTTAAAAGGACCCAAGGTGGTTTGCCTCATTAACAGACAATATTAAAAGCTAACAGCAGTGAGTATACAAATATTTAAAAGGATCAAACAAATGCCACACAAACATTCTGTTCCAGAAGGCTTTTAATTGAAATAATATCAACTTTGGGTTCTGATGGCAATTTTTAGAGTATATATTTTAATTGTATTTTAATTGTTTTATCTTTTTAATTGTATTTTAATTGTTGTAAGCCGCCCAGAGACCTTTGGGTAGAGTGGGTGGCATATAAGTTAAATAAATAAATGAATAAATAAATAAAATAAACAACACCAAAACACATTCAAAGCAGTAAGGTACAACAATCCATTAAAAAACCCAACTCAGGCAGACAGTCACTCAGGGAAAGGGATCTGAAGAGAAAGGTCTTCTCTTACTGGCGGAAAGTCAGCAATGATTTTCTGCATCCAAACAGTCTTTTTACAAGGAATGAACAGGTATAAGGGAGACTGTCCTTCTGAGGCCTAGCTGTCCCTGAAGCGTTTCTCAGATGCACCTTCCATTTTGGGACTTCACCCTGTGTGACTGCTCCCCTGCCTTCCACACTCAAACGGCCTGTTAACAAGTTTACCTAAAAGCTTTAAGCACTCCTTTACCAAGCTCGGCTGTCCATATACCAATTACAACAAAACTTTATAGCAAACACTCTATAATTCCGTAGCAATTTTCCCTAAAGACTCAGAGGATAGGAGCATCCTTCAGGGGAGTTTCACTTCTATTCAAGCTTGCTTTTGGAGACAACGATACACCAGGTTTTTTTAAATGCAGTATACTATGACACTGGGAACCAGGGTTAAGTTATTACAGTAGGACCCCCTTATACATGAAATCAGTATCTGCTGATTCACTTATCCACAGTCTAAAAATATTTTAAAAATACTATAATCCACATTTTTCAGAATCCCTGTGGGGGCTTGGAATAGATCCCCGTCGATACGGGGCTCCTACTGTACTGTAAAGTTTTTTTCAATGCAATAAATGATGAGACAATAACAAGTCAATCTTATCTCTCTGTTTCTGCCATATTTATCCCCACTGAGCCTTTCCATTGGACAAGGCGGGCAAGCAACATATAAAGAGATTTCATAGAAGGAGAGTGTTCCAAAATGATTTAGCCAAGGAACTGCAGATTTGGCTGTACTGCTGTGGTAGACCAGGGCTTCATCAGCATGAAGAAATTACCATATAGTAATCAGCTCCCCCTCCATCCACACACACTGTCACATGCCAGTGTAACTGAATGCCCCCAGATGGTCTGGTCTCATATTATCACTACAGTTATTACCACCTATATCACAACGTCACAGACGTATGAGCTCTGCTACTACTGGAACACTAAAGCAAGGCCCTCTTCACTTTGGTGAACTTCTGAGGACTAATTCTCCCTTGTTGGGAGAAATGCAGCATTTAAATAAAACTAATAATAATAATAATAACAACAACAACAACAACAACAACAACTATTATTATTATTATTATTATTATTATTATTATTATTATTATTATTATTATTATTATTATTATTATTATTATTATTATTATTATTATTATTCTGCTGCAACACAAGCCAAAAGGATTAAGGCACTGATGCAGCTAAACCTTTTCCAAGTTTTGCTCATGAGACATCTTTTGGCATTTCAGAAGCACTCAAGGCCTCTTCAGTTTAGGGAATCTCCACTGCTTTCAAGGGCTGGCAACGTAGCAAATTCAAAATGCTTGCATATTTAATAGTCCTGCCTGATTCAGGTCCAAATGAAAAGGGTGACCCTAGCTTCAGGGAACAGATTTGTGTAATCAGAAATCAGAGAAGGGAGGATTCTGCCATACTGACTGAGGTGGCATGACCAGACTTACAATACTTTGAAACCTAGATGAACCAAAAGGGACTGCGCCCATCTAACAACACCATCCCCGTCTTTTTACCTATTAGGTTCTCTGAATGAGACGCAACACCCCAATTTGATCAAGAAAGCTTCTCCTAATATACAATGGAATGATTTCTGTAAAAGGGTGGAGAGAAAAAGAAAGCCAGAGAAGTCCAAATGTCTCATGTGACATATTCAACACTTCACTACTAAGATAACAGTCCATTATAAATTTATCTGCTGCCGCCAGGCTTTGTATCATGTGCAGCAAGAACAATAGTATTAAAATAAATCACTTTTTTTGGAGTAAAGACATCTGGGACTGTGTTAAAACAAATCACTTCTTTGAAGTAAAGAGATCTGGGACTCTTGAGAAAAAATAAACCCATGTCATTATTTATAAGCTACAAAGCTACTTCTGCAGAACCAGTCAGAGATGTTAGACTTCCGAAGGGTTATCTATATATGACATAATAGAAATGTCTTCAACCTTAAATCTCAGTGTAACCAATACTTCTGCAAACTCACCATTTATTCAATTGGAAGGATGGATGTCAAGATACGGAGATTTCCAATTTTTGGATGCTGATAAAAGGTACCTGAATTATTATTAATATTATTTTACATCCACGAGACAGAGACTACAGCTGATCACTGCCTCGTTTTATGGTGTTAAAATCAGATGGAAGCTTTTTTTTTTTAACCAGGAAATCACCTGGCCAAGTTTTTGCACCATATGAATAAACATGAAGAAGCCATGAAACAAAGAGTTCAGTGGTATCTTAAGACAAATAAGTTTTATTTGGCATAAGCATTCACAGATGTTACTTCATCACATGCATCTGGTGATGTGGGTTGACATCCGTGAAAGCTTACACCAAACAGAACTTGCTAGCCATTAAGGCACCACAAGATTCTTTTGGGGATTTGCTGGAACAGACTAGCACAGTTGTCTCCACGGGAGTACAGAAAATAGTGTCTTACCTGGTAGGTGTTGTCAAAGCTGTCATACATGAATCTGGTGATCAAAGAGGTCTTCCCCACTGGAAGGGAAAAAAAACAACAGGCAAAATGTAGACAATAGTAGGCACATCCAAAAAGGTACATCAGATGTTACACTGCTATTGCACCAGAGCTATGATAGATGTTAAGATTTTCATAGCGAGCACGCTCTGGAACTGGTAGTTAACCTAATTTGTTTACATCTGGAGGAATTTATCCTAAATACATAATCACCAAGAGCAATCTGCATCCAGTTTCAACTGGGAAGAGGTCAGACAGAGAATGAGGATGTAAATGAAAAGGCTGTGGCTTGATAAGGTACACTGTTCATCTCTGGAAAAGATGAGGGTATGAAATTAGGAGGGAAGCAAAGTCTTTTGTGAAGCATGGACAGCTACGTTTGCTGTTGCTTCTTCCATCACAACTGATTCTCTTTTATAGACTGCTCTTTCTTTTCTTATCTGCACATTACCTGAAATGGTGTGAGGCAACTGGATGAGGTCTTAGCATGGATGGGGGAATATCAGATGGACCAACAAGATGTTTCTGTTAGCATCTCCAAACATGCTGCTTGCTCAATTGTGATATTTTCTATTAGGAATTCTGGACTGTGCCATAGGAATGAATTTCTGTCAATGTTACGAAACATTAAGTAAAACAAGGAGTCTTGGCAGTATCCTTAAAGGTGAAGAAACTTACTAATTCATGAGCTTGTCTGGACTACAGTGCATTCAATCAGATATGAAAATACAGGGATGTTCATCTTATCAGCAACAACTGTTTTGTCAATTGTGACAGAGGTTAGGCCCAGATAAGAGAAAGTAGGTGTGGAGTTAAAGCAGAAACGTGAGGCACATCTCACGACTCACAGGTAGAATCTGAGCACTTGGAACCATCACTGAATTCTGTCTCCTCCTCTTTCACATACTCATCCAAACTCATGCACTATACAATTTGGGGGGTATTAAGAGCTAAGATTTCAATCCCCCCTCTTCATGCAATCTCACCAGCAGGCAAGCAGGGGATACCAAAACACCACTGCATGCATACTCCTCTTTCCTGCTACTCAGCTTATCACTTCCAAAGGCAGACCTCTGTGTCAGAGAAGTTATTAATCTTTGACTATTAATGCCTCGGACTACTGAAGTAAAAGCACACTGAAGACTCTTCCCAGAGATTATTAGAATCAATAACAACTACTTCCCACTGTGCCTGTAATTAAAGGGAAGCAGCAGGCTCGATTCCAAATATGTATTCCTAATATGCACAGATTTATATTATGCAAAAACGCCTACTCAAATACATGAAATGTATCTGAGAATTCAGTGGCACTTAACACATTCCTGTATTCAAAACATTCCACTTTTTGTAATACGATACAAGCCAACAGAACCAAGTAGTACTACCATATCCCCTACCTACTGCTGTTTCTATTACTGAGTTTCCCCGAAAATAAGACAGGGTCTTATGTTAATTTTTGCTCCAAAACACGCATTAGGGCTTATTTCCAGGGGATGTTTTATTTTTTTCAGGTATAACAATCTACACTTATTCAAATACAGTCAATGTCATCTTCTTCTGGTTGCCGCACAATGGTGGAGGGCAGGGTTTCACTTCACTGGGGCTTATTTTTGGGGTAGGGCTTATATGACGAACATCCTGAAAAATCATACTAGGGCTTATTTTCAGGTTAGGTCTTATTTTCAGGGAAACAGGATATATATATATATATTTTCCTCTGCATATTACAAGGGTAATATAGGCCCCACTGCATTAATTCTGACAGGGAGTTTATAAGCAATATATATACTCTAAAGATAGTTGAGTGCAGCATACTGAAACAAGGCTGACTGCAAAAGTAAGTTACAACAGAGAATAGTCTTGGGCAAAGAAGAACGTCAAAATCATATTTTTGTTATAACTTGTGAATTTTTAAGAAGACAGGTCAGGTTACTTTTATAACCGTGTTTCTTCAAGGGGTCATCTGTGAATTCATACATAGGGGTTTTGCACCAGTGCAGAATTTTGGACTACAATCCCACACATCTCCTCCATCATCACAGAATCTGAGCATTTCAAACCATTAAGAAGGCATTGATAGTATCAAGAAATGTCTTGTGGTGGTGAGGACATCCTCCAGAAGCAGAAACCATGTCAGCAGCATCAAAGAAAGGGATGATGATGATGATGATGATGAACATATGGCCAGAAATGAACACAGTGTTCCAAATGAAGCCTTTCAGCACTGCATACAGCAGCAACATTACTCAATATTCAACTTTCTTTAAATAAGAGTGGCCTACTGAGCCAGACAGACTCAGGGCCCAGCTTGGTATCAGGAAGGCTACAATTTACAGGTCAAGGGTTGTCAGGATTTCACCTCCAGTGAATCATTTTTACATTCCCTTCAACTCTCAGCAATGTTACAGGTGCATCAAAAACCCTTGCATGATGCATAGAACTTTTGATCCACACAGATCTCATAGGGGCTAACCAGGTTTTCAAGATTATTTTCTTCTCTCCTCTTGTAGGCTCATTACCATCCTGTCACACATATTGGAAGGAAATGTTTATTTATTGGTTGGTTGGTTGGTTGATTTTTATTTATATGCCATCTTTTCCACAGACTTAAGGTGGCTTACATTAGTAGCCACTGAACAATTTCCCTTTCAAGCCAGTTTATCTGCCACTGTTTGTCTTGTCTTCTAGGGACAGGTTTTTAATCCCCAGAGGAATAAAGAGAAGGATTGCTTCATGATCCCAAAACAAGTGTTTTAAGATTTTGTTCCTCTATTTTATAGTCTCAATATTTGATTGCTGTATTTATTATTCTTCATTTAAACTATTTACAACATAGAATTTGCTAACGACAGACTTCTAGTTAAATATATATCTAACAGTGGGGGCAAGATTTTCTCAGAAAACAGAAATGTGCTATGGTTTAGGAATATATCTTTTCAGCTTATTCCCTTTTACATATCCATACATATCAGGCAGTATCACAAGAGGAATGAGTGTGTGGTTTAGTCATGGTTGCTGCACTATCTCATGGTCTGAGCTAATCACCTCCTCTGAATTTGTTCCTTTATCTACCCCATACACCAAAAACTGCTCCGCTGTTTTTCAAAGAAGTGTGTTTATCTGACCCAGCATGTTGGCAAAATTAAAGTGAGAGGAAGAACAAGGTGAAAAATTGGACAAAATATTGTGGGACTTTACAAACTAATGTATTTGTTTCAATGTGAGTTTTCATGGATCAAAATCTGGCTCTTCAAACATATGGAGTCTGAAGAAGTGGATTCTGATCTGATAGCTCAAACTTACACTTTAACATGACACAATATCTAGTCTACCATATACTGTAATCTACCTTTGATATCTACACCTAAAGTTACAAGGGAAAGAGAAATTACATAAAATGGGAAGAGACAGATTGGCCTGGGTATCCAATTCCTCTTCTAACTGCGGATCCCTACCTCTCTTGTATCACTGGGCATGCATGTTCTAGCACTACCTCAAACCCCAAGATTTTACCAGTTACGGTTCTGCAATACAATGTTGATATACTAGCATAAATAGCTGTCAGCTGCATAACAGCTGCATTAAGAAAAAACAGGGGAGATGTTTATGGTACTTTTTGAGAACAGGAGTGTTAGAAAAAAATTGGCAACAACATGTTGGGTTCCACAAAACAACAACAATAGTGTGCCATCAAGTCAATTCTGACTTATGGCAACCTATTTCAGGGTTACTTAGACTGGGAATCATTCTCACCAACTAGAACGTTTTCTAGAAATAAGTCAGATAGTGAGAAAACAGCTTGGTCTGTGCATTCTTCTGTCAGAAAATGCTTCTGTGAGTTGTTATGGAAACCAAAGTTTACTTAATGACTACTATTCTAAATGCTCTTTTGTATGCGCTGAGAGGTCTACTGTCTAAGTGAGGGTTTAAAGGTCAGTTTTTATAAAATATTTGGAATCTCCTTTAACTTTAGATCAACGAATGCTAAGACAACTGTTCAGAAACAGTTTCTGCCACTATTATTGTGATTTTTATTTAGTTCTATTTAATCAGATTTAATCAAAGTTTCATAAGGGAAACGAAAATTACAGAACAATGATGAGGAAGATTTAAAGCAAAACCATTCAAATGAAATATGCCTCTTTAAGCTAGTCTTACAGGCTCTGAGGAACTGAACCAAATAGATACCTGCTACCTACTGAATGAATATCAAGGCATCATCCCAAAGTATGTAATAAATGTAAGAGTTGCTCCCTCATCAAATGGAGTGACAAAGACAAGCAGGAGAAATTAAAGAAGGGAAGAAGGGCAGAATGAATACACTTAAAAATTTCGCTGAATTTTCCTGTTTAAGAACTTTTTGTTGTCTTAACATTGCAGTTTAAAAAACATTCCCTATCAACGCTTTGCAAGAGAGAAGGAACTCAGAAGCTACTCAACGTTTAGTGACCGAGTGGAAAATTCAAACTTGGTCCTGCCATATTTAAACCGACACACACCAATGTTTAAATAGCACAACAGAACGGCCTATGAAATGCCCTTCATTCCCTCAACAACCTCAAAGGTTGTTTACAGGATTATTCTATTTCATCTCAACAACCTTATGATACAGGGTAAGAGTTGGTTTGCCCATGGCTAGCCACTGAAGTTCATGGTTACAAACATCATACCCAGCTGTTCTTGCCGTACTACAATACAGTTACACTCTGTATATATACTTCTACAATCCATCTGCCTGAAAAAGTAAGAGTTTTCCAGCTGGGAGTTCAATACAGTAATCTAGAATCCACGTTACTGAATGAGCAGTTTGGGACTGGAATGGGCTACTTATACGGTAAAGTCTTCTAAATAGAGAGTGGATGGCTGTCTATAAACCTTTTAGCTGTACATTTTATTGCTTTTTTTGGACTGTAAACCGCCCAGAGTAGATTCATCTAGATGGGCGGTATAAAAGTCAAATAAATAAATAAATAAATACATAAGTAAATAAATACCTCAGCAACAGACTATACTTACTCTAGGGGTCCATTCCAGCTCTACAATTCTATGATTCTGGGAACTACACTGCATTAAAATCACACCTGTAACTGTGGTACCTGCTTCTGGGAGTAGTAAGGTATCTTTCTGCAGACTGAAAAAAGGTTCCACTATATGGTATAGCAAAGAACTGCTCACTGCACAGATTTGTGCAAACAGAAGTGGTCAGCAAGATACTTTTGCAATTCTTCTTTGCCAGCCATAATAGAAGATTTTGCCATAACTATTGGAAATATTTGTGCTTTAATGAGGCACAATGGAAAAATGACCAAGAACTTTAGACAGAACAGACCTATTAGGTTGTAAGCAAAGAAGGAAGTTTATCTCTTGTTGTAAAGTATTAGAAATGATTTGTCACTAGGCAGCACTGGGTGGAGTTTTATTAAATGGTGATGAGCAAAACAGAATGGTGCTGATTTATTCTTATGAAGACTTTAACCTTCTCCCACCCAGCCACTCCTGGGGGGAAAACAAAACAGAGGCTTTCTCTCTAGGGACAGATAGATTCAAAAATTCTGTGGGCACTGCTGAAAAGCTCTTAAGCACTACAAAGGATTTCCTGAACCTACCTCCTCCACAGACTGCCAAACACTAGCCTACTGTGGAAGTGGTCAAATAGCAGGTGCATGCAGCCCCTACATTTGTTTTATTTACCCTCCCTCGAGACAATAAAGTGTTTGGGCTGTAATAATATTATTTGCATACTGTGTGCAATACACAACCATCATTTTATGTACTACTCCCCTTTGTAAGTGTTACACCCTCAGTGCCACATGGTGGCAACATATTCTCATTTGGCAAACGGCAAGCACTAATGGTCTGGATGAAAGCCCACAAGCTCTCTTGGCATCAAGGAAGCCACCTGGAATTCCTTCTTTCAGCCTGGAAAGGAATGCACTGCTGCTGCAAAATTTATGCATGTTGATGTAGCAAATCTTGCAGAACGCAGGTTCCTAGAGAATGCAGAATTTTATATCGTCTTATTGAGAGGAATGGATTCAAAATCTATGGTCTAAATTAGACACAGACACTTCGTATTCATATCCCTGGGGATACAAATACAAAGCAGGAGATCCATTCCCTCCCCCGCCCCAGAACTGGCCGTCTACTCACTGGTCGCTGTGCAGTGTGCATATGCAACCATCGTAGTTGATATTGGGCCAATTGTGGAAGTAGCCCGGCTGGCACTTCCCCGCCTCCTCGCTTAGCCGACCACTCCGACAAGGAGGCAGGATGAAGAGTCTTCCCACAGCTGAACGATCGACGGTGCAGGGAGGTGGGGGAGTGCTGGCCAGGCTACTTCTGCAAGTAGCACAATGTCGATGATGATGGATGCATGTGCCGCGCAGTGAGCAATGAGTGGACCAGCTGATTCAGGGGGGGGAACAGACCTCCGTGGCAGCTGTGGTGCTGTGTTTCATATTTGTACCTCCAGGGATAGGATTACGAAGTTCCCAACGTCTACTCTAAATTTTTTTTAAAAAAAAACCTCTGCAGTTCAAACTATTTAATTATGCAAGCATAATTGAAAATGTGTCTTGTAAGCCACAGGACATGAAAAACTGTACCACATAAAACTTCTTAGGGCCCACAAGATCCCATGTTGTTTTTGATGCAACAGACTAACATGAATATCCCCTTGGAGATTTTTTAAAAAATCTTATTTGGATTTGCTACAAGACGACAAAGAAGGAGAATGCACACAGGAATACAAACATCAATATTCGGCAATGAAATGTATAATAGATTAAACTCTGCCCCCCAGAATGTAAAAGCCGTATTTTAAAAAAGATTAGACATGGTGATTATACAAAATCACCATAATTTTTTGCCTAGTTGTTCTGAAGCACTCCTGTCACCAGGTGGCATGTTGGGAAAAGGAGCCATCACAATTTTTTTGGTTTTCTGGAGGCAGATAGATCAGGTAATCTGAGACAGGTCATCACCACTTAGGACCATTGAGGTCAGCAAAGGTTAGATGACCTGAAAAAATGGGCCATTTGATACTTACCAAGTAGACAAGTTACTCAGTGAGTCGCCAGGCCAACATCCAAGAAAGGACCAAATGGAACCCCAATGGCCCTTTGAATCATATTCAGTGCCTCCAGATACGGTATTCTGGCCAGCTGTGCTGGTCATACCCAAATGCAAAAGAAAACAGGTGAACAACTCCCTCTTCTGGTAAAATGATAAAGTGGATCGCCAGCAGAAGAAAATTCTAGGGTCTAGTCTTTTAAGTCTCTTGTGCAAGACTACCAGTGACACCTTGTAAGCTTTGTTATTATACAAATTTATTTATAAAAGGAGCAGTGGAGATCTTTACCTATTGTCTGCTGCATACTGTTTGCAAGCACTATGCATTAAAACCTTGTTGTTGTTGTTTAGTCGTTAAGTCGTGTCCGACTCTTCGTGGCCCCATGGACCAGAGCACGCCAGGCCCTCCTGTCTTTCACTGCCTCCCGGATTTGTTGTCTGCAACAAATTAAAATCTTAACTCTGTCTAAAAAAATTAAACACTTTGTGTACAGTTAAATTAGTGCAGAAAACCTCATGTTCACTATCTGAACATGAGGAATTTAAAAGAGTATTTCTGAAAGCTAACACTGAAGGCTAAAAAGCTATTTCTAGTATGGAGCTCCTGCCTACATGGATGCAAGCAACCAACCAACCAGGAACACCACATACTGTGAGGAGGGCAGGAGAACCAGCTCCTGCTGCTGTTGCATTTGCTCAACAGCTTGTGCATTCTATAGCAAGCTATTTTAACCCAGAAGATGTGAAATTTCTCAGATACGTCCATATTATATGGAAAATGCTTCTACAAGATGGAAGTATCTGAGAATTTTTCACTTCTTCTGGGTTTAAATATTAACAGAACTGACCACCAACTGTGAAGGGCACATAAAGATGCCTTCTAGCTGTAGGGCTGACACATAGCTGGTTCTGATCCTTTCTTGACAGCTGGGTCCAAAGGGTTCAGCTTGGGAAGAAAACGTCAGCCCCTTGGAACCTAAACTGTGGGGTGTGACAAGAGTTGGCTGTCTTCCCAAAGCTCCTTGATATCTATGTGAGGCTGGTGGGAGAGGTCATCTGAAGATTTGGAGTGTGTTTTCATCAATAGGCTGATGATTCACAACTCCATCTCTCCTTTATACCCTCTGCAGTGGATGCTGTCTGGGTCCTGGAGTGCTGTCTGACCTTGATTCTGGAATGGATGAAGGCTAATAGGCTGAAACTCAATCCGGAGAATAGAGGTCATAGTGTTTTGAAAACTGACCAATTTAACCACTTCTTTTAGGTGCACTGTGAGACAATTTGTTGTCTGCAAACAAAACAGATATTTGGTTGTAACCTTCAGAAACAGCGATTCTACCAAGTTGGGTCCCTAAAGATGTTGCCCAATGTTCCAGCCCACATAGCCAGGTTCTCTTATCCTACATTCCATATTTCTTCTCACTTCAGATAAGTGCTTTAGGCAATCAGAAACCATGGGTTGCAGTTAGAAACTTGAGAACCTCCCTCTTTAATCATCAAATGTTTGCGTTACAGTTAGTAGATACAAAGAGAGCCATTAGCATCCTGCAACTCCTACTGGGTGTTTCTTGAAACATTTAATATCAAGAGCAAGGTTTGGATTAGAACTGGAAGTACACATCACTCTACACCAGAAATTGTATTAGTCCAGAAAATAGAGGCATTCTTTCCACAACTTCACACTACTTCAGGCAGTTGTTGCTTCCCAACATCTTCCTCATCCTCCAGTTTGGTGATCCATGGCTTCTGCACAGCAAGTATTGCTTTTATAAGCTGCCCCAAGTCTCTGTCAATAGCAGAGCAGTCTACATCAATTAATCCTAATGCATCATTAATGATATCATTTCTCATGTATCTGGCAAATGAGAGAATTAAATATTTCAGTCAATCTCATGGGACAAAGATTGAGAATTACTACAGTATTTTGTGCAATATTTCAATTTCATTAGGCTTCTAAAAACATGCAAAACATACAGAATAAATTCTCCTTGGTTCTGAAAATATCCCAGTGGTCAGGAATAGTCAAGCATTCTCCATATTTAACTTTTAGGAAAAAAGACTTTAACAGCCTCTCAGGCATCAGGAGAGCACACAAAGGCTACAGTGTGAAGAAAACAAAAGACACAGAAGAACAAAGCAAGAAAAAGAAGAAAAAAGACAAGACAAAACAAAACATTCAACTCTGTCTCACATGAAAAACAAAACAAAACACAAAAACAAGAATGCTCTTAATGATGCTACTACTCTGGCATCCAAACAGAAACTAAGCAAAAAGAGCAGAAGCCATGCTCCTTGAACACACGAACTGTAGGACAGGGTTCCATCTCAAATCTCATTCAACTCTAGGACAGTGCAACAGAACTGCAGCCAGACGGGTGACTGCGGCTGGTTAAAGGGAGCTCATTATTCTCTTGCTATAATGTTTTCCCGGACTCCCCCTCTTTTCTAGGCACAATTCAGAGAGCTGCCTATAACCTATTAAGCCCTATGTGGTCTGGATCTGACATAACTGAAAGATCTTTATTCTTCCATATAAGCTGGCTAGGGGCCAGACTCCCTGGAAAAGACCCTGAGGTTGGGAAAGGGTGAGGGCAAGAGGAGAAGGGGACGACAGAGGACGAGATGGTTGGACAGTGTCACCGAAGCGACCAACATGAATTTGACCAAACTCCGGGAGGCAGTGGAAGACAGGAGGGCCTGGCGTGCTCTGGTCCATGGGGTCACGAAGAGTCGGACACGACTTAACGACTAAACAACAACAACAAGGGGCCAGATGTCTTCAGAGAAGGTCTTTTGGCCCTGCTGCTCTCATAAGTACATTTGGTGTGGACAAGAGAAAGGGTCCTTTCAGTGGTTGCTCCTAGGCTGAGGAATTTCCTGCCAAGAGAGGCTATACTGCCCCATTCCCTATTGCAAACAAAACTGTTTAAAATAATACTAAACATTCTTGAACTTGTTTTCCAATTCAACAGTGTTTTAATGTTATTATCATATTTCATACATTTTCAGTTCATCTAATTTTTAAAGCCTATTTCATTTTGTTGCAAGCTGCTTTGGTTACCATTTTGAGAGAAATCCAGAATATAAATCAAGGAAATAAAGGAATGTGACTTTGAGACCACAAAAAAGAACTCTCATTTAAGAAAAGGAATGGAAAACAATGATTTGCTATCACTTTAAAAACACTACTGTGGGTTAGTCTGGGAGGGTGGATGGTAGCATCCTCCATGGACCCCTTGTAACCCAACCTATGGATAGAGATGTTGGGAACCTCATCTCCCCAGAGTTGGCTTAATGGGTTGGGGCTCTATTCTGGTGGACTGACCCACCAAAGGAGACAACACTGGTGGGAGTGACCTGAAAACCCCTATTAGGGTTGCTATAAGTCATTTCCAACTTGACGGTACTGAACAACATGATCTAATAAGTCAACCAATCACAGTTTAAACCTATTTCATATAAAGGGAGGATGGGCCACTTCAGAGGTTCCCACAGGACAATTTTTTTAAACCCAGGACAAATGAGAGTCCACACCAACCTCTCCAAATGAGCAATTTTGCGGGGGGGGGGAAATCAAAACAAAATATTACTGGAAGGTGTGTGTTAAACAATAAAATGTTAAACAACATTTTACAGTCAACCCTCGACTTACGAACTCAATCCGTTCCAGAACAGCGTTCGTAAGTTGAAAAGTTCGTAAGTCGATTTCCCATTTCCCATAGGAATGCATTGAAACCCCGTTAATCCGTTCCGGCCGAATAAAAAAATACAAAAAATAAAAAGCACCAAACACTGCAAGCCCCTGGGCCTGCAAAAAAACAACCCCACCAGCCCAATCCCACCCTGCAAAAGAAAAAAAATTTAAAAAAGGAAAAAGCAGCACCTTACCTCCACCGCCGCTGCTGGGCCAGGACTGCCGCTGCCGGGCCAGGGCTCTGCCGGTGCTGCCGGGCCAGGACTGCTCCTGAGCGTGGGGGGGGGGGGGGAGAAAGGCTGGATCGCCTTTCTCCCTTGCCCCGTGGCTTCTCCCGAAGGGCTTCTCCCGATGGCTTTTGCGGCAGCAGAGAAGCCGCGGGGGGGGGGGGGAGAGAAAGGCGATCAGCAAAGCCATCGGGAGCAGCCCTTCGGGAGAAGCCACGGGGCAAGGGAGAAAGGCGATCCAGCCTTTCTCCCCCCCCCCCCCCCACGCGGCTTCTCTGCTGCCGCAAAAGCCATCGGGAGAAGCCCTTCGGGAGAAGCCACGGGGCGGGAGAGAAAGGCGATCCAGCCTTTCTCCCCCCCCCCCCCATGCTCGGGAGCAGCCCCAGTAGCGGCGGCGGAAAAAGGCAGCGGGGAAGCCGGGGAAGCCTCTGGCAGCGGCGGTCACGGCGGCGGGGTGGCCCGGGAGGCTGAGCCCAGCCGGGATGGTCCGGCGGCTCGCCTCCCAGCGGCAGTAGCAGCAGCACTGAGCCTCCCTTTTCCTAACCGTTGGGGCGAAAGAGCTACAAAGAAGCAGACTCTTCGCCACCAACGGTTTGAATTTCCCGCCCTTTCCCCCTGCCTTTTTTTCAGTTTGTAACTCGAGGCTCAGTTCGCAGGTTGAGGGAATATTTTCTTATGTGAGCGGTTCGTAAGTCGAAAAGTTCGTAAATAGGGCCGTTCGTAAGTCGAGGGTTGACTGTATTGTTAAAACCACAACATAACTTTTTTGGCAGAATTGGGGGGGCATTTGGGGAACAATAAATGGCCCAGGGGCTGTATGTGGTCCCCAGGTTGCACTCTACCCCCTCCATATTCAAGGTTAGCATCACTTAACCAAAAGCTCTCAAAGCTATGCTTCCTACCACCCTGTTCCTCAACAGTTTCAAGGTTTTCTGTTTGATGCTATGTTGGAGAAAAACATAATGGTTCTTCTACTGATTCACTGAGCCGTTTTATTTCACAAATCTTTGTGTTTGTAGAAATCCAGCTACAGTATGGCATTTCTCTGATTTACTTACGAAGTATAAATAACCCTTCCCAGCTTGAAACTAAGGCAGAATTTGCTATGCTATTATAGTTAAGGCAATCAATAGTTTACTCCTCCTCCATAAGTTAAACAGCTTTAAGAAAGTGGAATGTAACATGCCAGAGTCCAGCCATGGCATGAATATTCAACAGTTTATGGTATGCTGTGACTGGCATGTTAAGAAGGGGATGGAAGAATCTGGGAACTCACAATGAAATATAATTAGGCACTGAGAAATATAAGCATTTAACATTTCTGGGAGTAATAACTCATATGCAGCAGGTGATGGTTCACTTTCAGAATATTCTCCAAATACACAGCAAGATTATAGCCTGCAATTTGGCTTCAGTGCTTCCAACCACAGCACAAGAAACTCAATCAAGCATTAGCTCACTAAACAGCCCGCTGCACTAGCATGCTGCAACAAAGCCCTTTTTAAAAAAATAGAACAGGCCATCAGCTAAGTATACAAGACTAAAAGGCTGAAGGAGGACTGCATGAATATTTATGAGTGTCTGGTGCGGAATACTCACGAAAAGAAGCTAGAGAGCAGGGTGAAATGGCATGAAATAATGAGAAATGACATCCACCTAGAAGATGAGCATCCTCAAAATAAGAGAAAATGTCGCACAGGCTGACGTTACTAGAGGGTGGGGGAAATCAAACCCAAGCTTCACTCTAAATAGGATACTAATACCAGAAAGAAGCCATCTCTGCCTCAAATCTAGGCACATGGGAAGTCTTCTGCAGGCTTTCAGGAACATTTATGGTCATCTTGTTTTAAACAGCACTTGAGCAGCCATTGTAATGTAGTCATTTTTCTGTAGAGTGTAGCTTTATTGGTGATAATGCAATCTTTTTAGGCGACTGGGTTTTTCTTTGGTTTCACTGTTTTATTGATCTTTATTAACTTGTACTTTAAACAGCGATTATGCCTTCTAAATTTTAAAATTAGAAGTCACAGCTCATGTAGGTTTTTAGTACCACACAAAAATAATCTAAAATTCTGTGTTCCTATGTGAAATTAGTTTCAGTTTTCATACTTCTGACCAACTTGCATATTTTATTCTAACCCCATTATTTTGTGTTTTTACATGATTTGTGGTTTTTAAAATGTTTGATAAGCAGCACTGTGGTTGGAAGTATTCCCATTTATAAATGACAGACTGCAAGGCAGGCCTCCAAAGCTGAGGCAGACATGGAAAGCAGAACAATCAAGCACTTCAGAGCTTCTGCTTATATCATTCCCTCTGATATGAATTCAGATGGTAAGTGCTGACAGGACAGGAACTAAATCTCTGCCATCTGGGAGAAGAGGCAGGGATCATCTTCTATAAAACACACCTCAGATTACACTGTTTATCTGGCCTAACTGAATTCAATGGAATGCAACAGGAATAGAACTCGGTCTTATCACTGTATTCTTACTTTAGATTCAGCCGGTGAGGAAATCCAAACACATACATTTACTTTAATACATGTACAATTCTGTTTCATACTACTAGCATAACTTGCCCAGCCTATATCTCCTGTATTCCAGGTGGATGAACCAAAACTTTAAAATCTGGTGGCCAATGCAGGTTCCTTCCTATTATTATCTAGCAGTAACTGTGCACAGTTTCAGTGTGCCCATATAAATATACTTCATAATAGTGTTGAAAATTTTGTGGACTCCCTTAACAAGCATGAGCTCCCTATGCAGCCTTCTGTTCAAATGAATTATTACTACAATGCCCTGGCACTTACAACAAAACTGGCTCTGAATGCAGATAAACTGGAAGAGGTGGTGGATCTTATTCTTCCACCATAATCTGTCTAGTAGTCACCATGGACTTAGACTTCCTTCCAAGTCAGCCTGTCAAGCAACTCTAATGTAAACATTAGAGTTTTATGTGGCTGCTTGCTGCAAACATTTTATGTGGCTGCTTGCTGCAAACTGGTTCATTCCAAGGCATGTTCCCCAGGCGGAACAAGCTTCTATAGTTATCATTAGCCAGAAATCAAGCAATTAGTAGTCACATTATACCTTTAGAGAACACGTAACTGGGAAAAACTAAGACACATGCCCTAGTTACATCCTGGCTAGATTACTGCAATTCGCTGTATGTGGAGCTGACTTTGGAAAGGGCCTGGAAACTTCAGTGGGTCCAGTTAGATTGCTAACTGGGTCTGGTTTCAGGGATACTCAATCCTCATTACAGCAGCTCTGTCAGTTATTTGTTAAGACCTGTAGAATTGTTAATCCAGTTTGTACATGATTGTAAGTATTTATAAGGATGAAAACAGTAGAGAAAAGTCTGTAGAAATAATGATTTAAGATGTACAGCTGAGATAGGAACCAGCTAGTAGGCTGAATTAGAACAGCTGTGGAAACAAAATGCAGACGGAGCTACCTGCGGAAGCTAATCACTGATTGGCTGAATGGCGAGATAAAGCTGACAGTTCCAGCATACTCAATCTTGTGGGTCGAAAGGAGAAACAAGGAGGAACGCTGCTGGATGGATTTATGGCATTGAACTGACCACGGAACTCTGATTTATTGACTAATGAAACGGACTGACTAATTGCTAAACTGTGTTTGACCAAGGACTGAACAAATGGACTATGCTGTATGTATATACTGCAATATTAATTGAATAGAAGTTTATATTGCAAAAGCTGTCTGTCTGCTCAAATTCTTCTTGGCTTGCCTTAACCTCTGGTGAAGCTACGCCATCTAGTATCCACAACATTCCGCATTTTTGCACTCTGTCAAAGGTTATGGGCCCAGGTGGACGCTAGACCAGGTGGACGCAGTGCCAGAAGGTAGACAACCAAAGGAAGAAGTCCAGAGAGACGAGAGTATCAGCAGTAAGTCAACATTATTTACAGTCCAAAATGGCAAATGCAATAATGATGTCAGGATTTCCTGTAACAAAGTTAAATGGTGAGAATTATTCTACGTGGCAGCAAAAGGTCCAGTTACTCCTGCAAAAGGAAACTTTATGGGATATTGTAGAGAGCCCACCAGCTGTATTAGATGAAGAAGATAGAGAAAAGAATAACAAAGCTTTGGCTATAATTGGTCTGACTCTAGACGACCGTCTCTTAATCCACCTCAGAGGCTTGACTTCAGCAAAGCAAGCATGGGATAATTTAAAGAGACTCTTTGTACGAACAAGCGTGGGGAGCCAGATACAGCTAGCAAAGAAGTTATTCAGAACAAGATTACTGACTGGTGAAAGTATGCTGAATCATTTAGAAGGTATTAAAGTAATGCTCATGGACTTAAGGGAAAAACAAGTCATATTCACTGAGCTACAAGAAGCTTTCATCATTCTTTCTTCATTAGATCATACATATGATCAATTTGTCTCCAATTTAGAAGTTCTACCTCAAGCAGAATTAACTGTTTTGAATGTCACAAGCAGGCTTTTGGAGGAGGAACAAAAGAGACAAGACAATAAACAACTCCGAGACTCCATGAGTTCTTATCAGCATAAACTTCAAAAGAAGCAACCGAAAGAACTTGAGGAGGAGGAGGGAGACACAGCTGCAATAACTCACACTGAAAAGAGATGTTTTGCATGTGGTTCAAACAAACACTTATATAGAAGCTGCAAGAAAAAGAAAAAAGGAAGAAAGCAGCCACAATATAGTAATGAATCACATTTAACTGATACCATTTGCAGTTCAGGGGATAATGGGACTGAATGGGTTATAGACTCAGGTGCCACAGCAAACATGTGTAAAAATAGAAAGCTGATATATGACTTCCAAACTGTGGGAAATCAGCAAGTGTTTTTGGCTGATGGGGTAAGTACCAATATATTGGGTAAAGGTAAAGTTAAACTTCCATGCTTAACTAAAGCTATTAATGTTTTGTATGTTCCCAAATTGAAACATAATTTACTATCAGTAGGATCATTAGCTATGGAGGGATTTACAACAACATTTCAGAAAGAAAAGTGTGAAATAAGAGGTGCAGACAATTCTGTATTAATTGGCTCAATGAAGAATAACTTGTACAAACTGAGTGATTTAGATGTGAACAATGTTTATAATAACGAATGTCCTCACAGAGATTGTATACACTTATGGCATTTGAGACTTGGGCATCCCAATTATAAAACATTACAAAAGACTATAGAAAACTCATTTGGAGCCAATATAAGAAAATGTGACAAATATGTAAAGTGTCAAGCATGCCAAATAGCTAAGAGTAAATGTGCCCCTATCAGGAAATATAGTAATGTGCAAGTAGAAAATATTCTTGATTTAGTGTCAATGGATTTAATTGGTCCCAAACAACCATCAATAGGAGGAGCAAAATATATATTATCCATTCAAGATCAGAAATCCAGATTTGGTTTTTGCTACCTAATGAAAGATAAAAGTGAGACACACATAGAATTTGAAAAATGGTTGAAATTTGTAGAGAGAAAAACTGGAAGAAAATTAAAACAAATACAAACAGATAATGGGACAGAATTTACAAATAATAAATTTCAAGCCATACTGAAGAAACATGGAATAATTCATAGAAAAGCTGCACCATATACTCCCACACAGAATGCTTTTATAGAAAGGCGAGGGCAGACACTGCAAAACATGGCAGAAACTATGATTAGAGGTAGTAAGCTACCTGATAAATTTTGGGGTGAGGCCATACTCTGTGCCAATTTTTATCTAAATATCCTATGGCATTCAGGCATTAATGATATTCCCTATTCTATATGGTCTGGAAGAAAACCAAATTTAAAATTTCTGCATACATTTGGTTCTCCAGCGTGGGTGCATATTCCTAGGAACATAAGGAAAAAGGGTGAAAAAAAGGCAAAACTTATGTATTTTCTTGGATACCAGCAAAATAAGAGAGCATTCAGATTTGGTCTACCTAATTCCAATAAGGTAGTAATTAGTAGCAATGCCTCATTCAATGAACATGCATACTGGAATTTAATAAGTTTACCACCAGAAACAAGTATTTATGTTCCAGATATGAATAATAAAAAGGAAATTAAGAGAAATACAACACCACAGAGAGATCAGGAAATAAAACAGGAAAGTGAAACTGAAAATTTAGAAAGAGAAATGCCTAGCACATCAGAAGAAAGTAAAACTCATGAGGAGGAAATTACAATTCCTAGAAGGTCAACTAGAGAAAGTAAACCCCCAGATAGGTATAAACCAGGTGCTTATTACTGTTTATCAGTCACTGAACCTCAATCATATGAAGAGATATGTG
Source organism: Intellagama lesueurii (assembly GCA_037013535.1). Lineage (NCBI taxonomy): Eukaryota > Metazoa > Chordata > Lepidosauria > Squamata > Agamidae > Intellagama > Intellagama lesueurii. The sequence continues at coordinate 3,458,234 of JBAJHW010000003.1, read as the reverse complement.
AAATGCCCAAGATAGAACAAGATAAGTGGAAAGAGGCAATAAGAAAAGAATTAAATTCTCTTGTAAAACTGAATGTATATGAAGAAGTGGAACAACCCTCAAATAGTAAAACTATAGGGTGCAGATGGATATTCAAGAAAAAAACAGATGCAGATGGGAATGAAAGATACAGAGCCAGATTAGTGGCTAAAGGTTATTCACAAAACACAAATGATTATGACCAGATATTTGCCCCTGCTCTAAGACCTGAAACACTAAGATTCATTTTAACATATGCAGCAAAGCATAACTTAGTGACAAGGCACATAGATACTGAAACAGCATATTTATATGCTGACCTTCAGCATAAGATTTATATGGAAATGCCTCCAAGTATTGAAAAGAAGGAAGGCAAATGTTGGTTACTTAAGAAAAGTTTATATGGACTGAAACAAAGTGCATTTGAGTGGAACTTACATCTCACTAGAACATTGAAAAACAATGGATTTAAGCAAGGAAAGGCTGATCCGTGCTTATTTATGAAAGAAAATGAGCAAATAATTATTCTCATATTTGTAGATGATTTAGCCATATTTGCTAAAGATGAGAAATCTACTGAATCAGTCATTAAAATGTTAAAAAAGAATTACAATCTAAGAGATCTAGGACAAATCAGTAATTATCTAGGTGTTGAAATAGAAAGAACCACAAAAGGATTTAAGATATCACAAAAGAAAAAGATAGTAAAGTTGTTGAAACAATATAAAATGGAAGATTGCAAAGGTTCTAACACATCAATGAACATAGAATTTGAGAAAGAAACTATTACTGGTCCAGAATGCGATTCTGAAACATACAGGTCTTTAATAGGGAGTCTACTCTATATTAGTCGATGGTCAAGACCTGATATTTCAACAGCAACCAATCTGTTATCTAGAAATGTAAGCAAACCTAGCGAAAGACACTGGCAAGCGGCCAAACGTGTAATTAGATATTTAAAGGAAACCATAGATAAAAGTTTATATATAGAACCTAAAGGAGAGTTGATCATAACAGCGTATGTAGATGCCAATTATGGAAATGATGTTATCACACGTAGATCAACATCAGGAATGACTATACATTTAGCTAATTCCTTAATAAATTGGAAAACATCAAGACAGAAATTCATTTCTTTATCAACAGCGGAATCTGAATACGCCTCTCTGTCAGAAATGTGTACTGAATTGGTATTCTATAAACAACTGGCAATAGATATAGGAATAAAGGTTGATCATCCTATAGAAGTGATGGAGGACAACCAAGCAGTGATTTATATGGCCACTTCTTCTGGAGTTAAAAATAGATCAAAGCATGTTGATATTAAATACCAGAATGTAAAACAAAGTGTTGAAGAAGGCTTGATATTACTGAAATACTGTGCAACTGAAAACAATATGGCAGACTGTATGACAAAAATACTTGGACCAACGAAGCATGAGCAATCCTGTAAAATGTTGGGGATAAAGTAAGTAAGAATGAATGTATATATATGTATAAAGATTTAAAAGTGATGTAAACAATCAAACTGAATGAACAATTGGAGGAGTTTGTCAGGTATTTGTTAAGACCTGTAGAATTGTTAATCCAGTTTGTACATGATTGTAAGTATTTATAAGGATGAAAACAGTAGAGAAAAGTCTGTAGAAATAATGATTTAAGATGTACAGCTGAGATAGGAACCAGCTAGTAGGCTGAATTAGAACAGCTGTGGAAACAAAATGCAGACGGAGCTACCTGCGGAAGCTAATCACTGATTGGCTGAATGGCGAGATAAAGCTGACAGTTCCAGCATACTCAATCTTGTGGGTCGAAAGGAGAAACAAGGAGGAACGCTGCTGGATGGATTTATGGCATTGAACTGACCACGGAACTCTGATTTATTGACTAATGAAACGGACTGACTAATTGCTAAACTGTGTTTGACCAAGGACTGAACAAATGGACTATGCTGTATGTATATACTGCAATATTAATTGAATAGAAGTTTATATTGCAAAAGCTGTCTGTCTGCTCAAATTCTTCTTGGCTTGCCTTAACCTCTGGTGAAGCTACGCCATCTAGTATCCACAACATTCCGCATTTTTGCACTCTGTCAAGCTCCACTGGCTGTTGATCTGTTTCAGGATACAATTCAAAGTGTTGGTTGTAACCTATAAAGCGCTGAACAGCTTGGGCCCAAGCTATCTCAAGGACTGTGGTCTCTCTTGATGAGCCTGCTCAGGTGTTAAGATCATCAGGGGAGGCCTTTCTCTCGGTCTCGCCATCTTCACTGGTGTGTTTGGTGGGGACACAGGAGAGGGGCCTTCTCGGTGGTTGCTCCTTTAGACTCTGGAACTCTCTCCCACTGGAGGCCAGACCGGCCCCATCTTGGCTGTCCTTCTGCAAGCAGGCAAAGACCTTTCTCTTCAGGCAAGCTTTTTCTGAGTGACTGGCTGCCTGAGTGGGTTCTTTTTTCAGTATGGTATTTATTTGTTCCTTTGTACTATTTGTATATTCACTGTTGTATTGTCTTTTAATGATGTAAGCTGCCTTGGGTCCTTTTAAGGAGAAAGGTGGAGTAAAAATATTTTAAATAAATAATAAAATAAAATGCAACGTGGATATGTGAAATGCTTGTATTAATGCTGTGATCTCAAGCCAACTTGCTGAAATTCAATTCCTTATTTTTACTTCAAGTTGTTTTGGTCTTCCTGAAAACCACCCTCAAGATACAGCTTGAAAGGCACTATAAAATAAGTATTTCTTTTTAGTATTATCTTTCATTATGTCCTAGTGTGACTTGTTTGTGAACTGTTTAATCTTAGTGCATATTTATATCAGCAAGAAATTTAGCCCATTTGTATGACTATGACTTTAGAAGAGGTAGCCGTGTTAGTTTGTGCAAGCATATCAGGCAAAACCCAAATAAACAGAACAAGACAAAAACACTGTGGCACCTCAAAGACTATTATATTTTAATGTGAGCTTTCATGGACAAGTGCACTTCCTCAGACAGCTTTTTCCATAAATCTGACAAAGTGGACTTGTCTACAAAATCTCACATTAAAATATAAGTTAGTCTTTAAGCTGCCACATGTTTTTGTCTTGTTTTGTTTCTTTGGATTTTGCCAGATATAAATATTGGCTCGTTACTTGAAAATGTTCACCTATGCATTTTTGTGATGTTACTAAAATCTGCTTCAGGCATACTTTTATCATGGAAAAGTGGCACAGAAGTTAACAATGATAAGGATAAAATTCTTCAGTTGTGAATATTATTCAACATCCCTAGTTAATACTGGAAAGAGTTTTGTTTCTCTCTTTCTCTCTCTCTCTCTTTTTTTCTTTTTGCAAATATTAGCTAGAATCCTATTAATTATGCCCTGATGGTGTGTAACTCCATTAACTGTTTGCTACAAGTTGAGAAGTCAGTGTAGGTGTAATAACATTCTGTAACAAAATATGTAACAACATTCTGGGCCCTACATTTTACAATTAGAAAACAACATGCAGGACAGAAAGCAAGGCAGATGCAAATCTTCGTTTTTAAAAAGAATCCAGTGGAGATTCAGGAATATGCAGGCAGGTTTGCATCTGCTCAAAGGAAACTGGTTGGAAGTATTAATGATAAATTACCAAGTACAGAGATTCATCTTGCAGAATTGAAATCAACAGTTTCTGACAAAGCAGCTTTTACAAAAGCTTCAAATGCTTTTATAACATCTTACTAGACGTTTTTTGAGAGGGTCAAGAAGTGTGTAACCAAAAAGCTTTTAACAAGCCTAATTCCAAAGGGTTGTCCCAAAACAGAAATCATGGAAGGATGGCCTCCCTTCCAGAACCGTGGAATGAAAGGAAACAGAGTAGGAAGAGGTAGGAAATACTGCAGGGATCATGTTTTTTTCTCCATAGCTCAAAGACTGTTCCTGCTAGATCTTCCCTATGGACAAGCAGAAGAGCTAAACAGCAATCACAAGCAACAAATGCCAGACACCAAGGCTCCAGGGCACCTTTGCGTTGCATCTGCCCCCAGACTTTAGAAAGGCTCCCTTTGAAAGACTGCAATTAGAAGCTCCCCGCCAGCATGGCCACACTGGCAGAATGTTCTGGGACCTATGGTCAAAAACTGTAACTTGAGCACTATTTCTGTAGCAATTCACACTTAATTTGCAGCCAAATATTTAGTAACAGCACTGCTCATCCTGAAAGCCTTTATCCCTGCTTCCGCTGTTCACAGGACTATTCCAGGAAAAAACCCACCTAGTCCTAGAAGATTTATCCCAGAGTTTAAATGTAGAAAAGCTAGGAATTAATATTTGAAACACATGAATAATTTGAAAAATGTAAACCTGCTCTTCAGCCCTATTCAGGTGTTGTTTAATAAATGGACTAATCGTAACTTGTAAGCAGAAGAAGCGGGCAAGCTCTACCTTCCTCTATATGTGGAGAGCCAAAACTGAAGAACAAAGCAGTGTTTGCCACTGGGTGTTCTTCATGTTATAAGAAACCTGAAAAATCAGGATTCCTGGCCACGTGGAGATATTCCATACATACAAACTACCTTCCTGTTCAAACTCAGCTCTTCATATGCAAGAGCAAAGTCAGAGAGGATGCTACTAACCTGCTATCAGGAGAAGACTAACATTTTTACTGAAGACCTCTGGACTCTGGTTGTAATTCACACCTGGAGTGTGGTCAGATTTAAGTGATCAAGAGCTGGCAAACTCAGGGTACTCACTAACAAAGAAATGTGACACACATGTAATTTATAATTTGTCTTAACCAATTTATAATTTCTCTTACATGCTCTCTTGGATGTAAACTTTAACATGCTGAGGAGATTAGAGAATGTCAGGGAAGATGAAATCAGGATGCGAGGCTCCTTTACAAGGCTGGACTTCTGGCAAGGTCATCCAAAGTGAAATAGTCAAATTTGAGACACCAGAGTAAGATTCATGGTCACATCAGCAGAAGAGAATGGATAGTTCCAATGATGTTGGGGGGGGGGGCACAGAGAAACTCTTGGGGGGCAGCTACTGCACAGCAACAGTAGGGGAAGGTGACACTAGTGAAGAACCACCACAGATGATGACAGTGACATTTAAGATAAGTTTTGTCAGTACTACACAGCAAAAGGCAATGGTAAACCACTGCTTAACATATCCATACAGGTGAGAAACAAAAATGAAAACTAAAATCAAAATCCTGAAAGAACATTTTCATTGACTTATCAGGTAGAGACATAGAGAACTTGTACAGTAATCAGTACAAAGAAATAGAAGAGAACAACAAAAGAGGAAAAACAAAAAAATTCTTCCATACGATATAAGAATTGAAAGGGAAAATTACACTTAGATTAGGGATGCTGAAAGATCAAGGGGGACATACCATCTGATCAGGATAAAATTAAGGTGGAAACAACATACTGAAGAACTATACAGAAAAGATGCAAAGATGACAGATTCCTTTGAAAAACAATCCGATGCTGAAGAACCTGCAATTTTAATAAAAGCTGATCTCGAAGTGCCTAGAAGAAGTAAATCAACAGGAATAAATGAGATACTGATAGAACTATTTCAACGTACAGGGCCTGAATCTGCCAACCTACTAACAAGAATATGTTAACAACTTTAGAACAAAAATGCCCCACGAACTGGAATCATTCAATATATATTCCACTCCTCAAGAAAGGAGATGCCAGGGAATGCAGTAACTATAGAAGGATTTCATGGATCATTGTTCCAAAAAGAAATGGGTGTGCCTCAATACTTGATTGTTCTCATGTGTAACTTACTCTCTGGAGAAGCAGCTTGTGTCAAGACAGAATATGGAAAAACAGAATAGTTTCCCAAGGCAAATGGGACAGACAGGTGTATTTTATCTCCCTATCTGTTCAATCTGAATGCAGAACATATACAGAAAGCTTGGCTAGATTTAGATGAAGGCAGTGAAAACTGGTGAAAGAAACATCAATAATTTAAGATATGTAGATGATACCATATTATTGGCAGTAGGCAGGAATGGCTTGAAACAACTCCTGTTGAAGATGAAAGAAAAAAAAATTACAACTTGAATACTGACAATGAAAAAATTAAAATTATTAAAGGTTTTGTATACCTTGGTTGAATCACCAATTGAAATGGAGTCTGCAGCCAACAAATAGAAGGGAACAAATGAAGGAACAAGGAAAGATCCTCAAGTGTAAGCATGTGTCATGGAGACCAAAGCTAGAATCATGCACAGAATCATAAAATTACGGAGCTGGAAGGGGCCTATAAGGCCATCGAATCCAACCTCCTGCTCAGGTGGTTGTCGAAATTTCTCCTGAATGCCTCAAGTGTTGGAGCTCACCATCTCGCAAGGTAATTGGTTCCACTGCTGTACTGCTCTAGCAGTTAGGAATTTTTTTCCTGATATTCAACCGAAATCTGGCTTCTTGTTATTTGAGCCCATTGTTGCATGTCCGGCACTGAGGAGGTGACTGAGAACAGATCCTGCCCCTCCTCTGCATAACTACCTATTTGAAGGGTGTTATCATATCTCCCCTCAGTCTTCTTTTCTTAGGGCTAAACATGCCCAATTCTTTCAATCTTTCCTCATAAGGCTTGGTTTCCAGCCCCCTGATCATCTTTGTTGTCCTCCTCTGAACTTGTTCCAATTTGTCAGCATCCTCCTTGAAGTGTGATGTCCAGAACTGGACACAGTACAGTACTCAAGATGAGCCTTAACCAGTGCCAAATAGAGGGCAACTAGCACCTTGTGGAATTTGACGACTGTACTTCTATTAATGCAGCCTAAAATAGCTTTTGCCTTTTTCGTAGCTATATCACACTGCTGGCTCGTATTCTGCTTGTGATCTATGATGATTCCAAGATCCTTCTCGTAGTATTGCTGAGCCAGGTCTCCCCCATCTTGTAACTGTGTGTTTGTTTTCTTTTTCCGAGGTGCAGGACTTTGCATTTATCCCTGCTGAATTTCATTATGTTGTTTTCAGCCCAGTGCTCAAGCCTATCTAGATTATTTTGAATTTTGTCTCTGTCTTCCAGGGTATTAGCTATTCCACCTAATATCGCATGCTATTGTATTCCTAATTACTATGTTCAGATGTGAAAGCTGGACAATGAAGAAAGCTGATGAGGGGGAAAAAACTATTCATTTGAAATAGGGTACTGGAGGAGAGCTTTGTGGATACCTTGGACCACGAGAAAGATGAACAAGTGGGTTCTAGATCAAATCAAGCCTGAACCATCTCAGCAGAAAAAATGACAAAACTTAAGTCGTTGTACTTTGGATGCATCGTGAGAAAACAAAACCTACTGCAAAAGACAATAATGGCAGGAAAAGCTGATGGCAGCAGGAAAAGAGAAAGACCAAATATCAGATGGATTGACTCCATAAAAGAAGTCAGAGTCTTGAGCATACAAGAGCTAAGCAGGGTTGTTAAGGACAGAACATTGTGGAGGTCACTCATTCATAGGTTTACCATAACTCAGAGGTAACTTGATGGCACAGAACAACACTACCTCAGATCTCTAGAGTGGTCCTAGTTCAACAATCTAACTACTACACTAGCTAGGGCATCCCTGTTAACATGTTTAAAGAATCATATATGTATTATGGAACTAGCTATGCCCAGATATAGGCAAGTTTCTCTCTTCCCTGAACGCATCTATGCCAGCTGGGAAGCGATTAAAACCAGCCTCTCACTTTAGGACACCCACATACCTTCTCCCCCACCCCATCTCACACACAATACTCACATAATAAGCTCACAATTACCAATAGATATTTTTACCACTTAGCCCTGCTTACTCAAAAGGGATGATTATCTATAATCTGCAACGGTCAAATGCAAAATCCCCACACATTAAATAAATCTTCTGTGATACCCAGAAGAATAGCAGCTTCACAGAGCAGAGCACAGTTACAGATCGCTAGAATATGCAAGTGCCACTCAACTAAAGCAAGAAGGTGTGGAGCTGCCTGAACTGAACATTTGCAACAAAATGCACAGAAGTGATGGCTGGTAAAGATCTGACTGACTGATTTTTTTTAACTACACATCTAATGGCAAGCCACTACTCCAGGCAGTTGACATATGTAAAAGCACATAAAAGCACCCTACTGATCAAACATATCATCCAAGCAAACCGAAAGGATCCACAATATCTGACAGAAAATAAAATTTAAAATAACATAGATATAATAAACTTTTCTGAAAAGAGATGTTTTTATTGACTTCCGGAATGCTAGAAGGGAAGGGGCCTTGCACACATCCACCGGTAGGGCATTTCCATAGTGTGGCAGCCACCACTGAGAAGGCTCGATTCCTTGCCACATTATTAACACTACGGTTATGTGGCAACTTTGCATCTTCAGGGTGAGCTGCACAGTCCTAGAGTCCCACCAGAAGGGGCTGGTAAATCACTGAGTACTTTATACCCAGGAAATGCTAGCATGGATCACTGTAAGTCAGAATTAACCTGACAGTACATAAGGATTACTAATAGTTAATAAACTGAATGAGAATACGAAGAAAAAGAATATTCCAGAAATCAAACAGGCCTTCTAACCAGTGATTCCAGTCCTTCTCTTCACACCACAGCTCTACGAAATTGCTGGCAAAGTGGCTGCTAGGTTACATATACTGCCTGGTGATCTTAGTCCAGTCCTTCCCTAGTGCCCCAGTGGTTGGAGTGCCTGAGGGAGAGTTCGGCTGTGGTACACCTTTTCCTTTGGCACTAGGCCCTGCAGTCTCTTACTACTTTCGATTTCCCCCTTCTCAATTCAAAATGCTGACCATCTTTTTAACTCTACAAATGCCAAACGGGGCAGGAAGGATCTATTGTGGTATTGCTCTGCCCCACTGTCACTCAGGAATCATATAAATACTCCTGGATTTAGTCTGGTTTTCCATATTTGTCCAAAGGCAGTGCACATGCCTAACCAACGCTTGCTTTGAAATAAGTTACAGAAGCAAGTTTCGTTTGACCTGACACATTTACAAAATCTGTTTCAAGACCACAAAAAGAAAGCCTGTCCATTCCACTCCAACATCCATGGTCATTCACACCAGATCCTCTAAAAATACACTCTGACAATTTGTCCATTTTGTCCAGAGGCACACATTTAACACCCACTCCTTGACAGCTGGAATATTTTTCCAGTCCTTGTCCATACAGTTCCGCCTGCATTCGGTACGTTTACAATCAATGATTACTGAGTATCAGACATATATGTTATATCTCCCATTACATTAAACAGTAGTAATACATTTAGTTGGGTTGCTATAGCCTCTCTTTCTTCCATTACACAACTCAGACCTCATTGGCTTCAGGACAGTGGCTCCGCAATTCAAGATAGATTAAGGCAAATGTTTGTATCCAAAACTGTTTTTGTGTGCTGGCAGTCCTACCATATATGGAGACTGTCTGCTCATGTGATCTTTTATCTCCAGGGTCCTGCTCTCAATGGCCCTCTTCCAAGCAGTCTGGGACTAAAGAAAAGACATAAAGCAGGTAGGCATTTATTGGATTTAAGGGACATCAGCACAACGCCTAGTCAGCTGAAAAATGATCCTGATTCTACAACAAGGTGACCCATGTGTGGTGACCTGAGAGTTATGCAAATTAGCATATAATTTACTGCTTTTGCAAACTTCACACTGTTTTTCCTAGCCAGATGGACAAGGTAAAATTAAACCCTCCCTTTGCTGCTCACATCAAATGTCCTGGTCAACCAGCTCTTGACATGTCATTTCAGCAACTCACTAAGGTCTAAAATCAAAATTCTAAGGGTGCCACATTGTGCCCAATTCCCATATGCAATGTCATCGTCTAAGTGAGGAGCATATGCAGAATTCCCCAGGCAGAATTCTGGGAGGTTCAGCCCATAAACGCACACCTACAGACACCTACATTTCGCTCACCTGGAGAAGGGTCTACGTCCGAATCTGCACTGGCTGCTCCAGGACATGCTTCCTGTTGTTAATAAAAAGAAGCAGCAACAGCTGCAGAGCTTCTTGGGAGTCATAGTCTCACTGTCCATTAGGTTCTACAGAGGTTGCCTACCAAAAAACTATGACTACACAGAACGGTTCAGCACCACTGGTTTATCATCCATTTAGAACACACTGCAACAAGTCCTAGGGGCAACTATTTAGTTAAGACACCCTGTCAAAAGCAACATACTTTTAACGGCAATCTCTGAATTTCATCTTCCGCTTTTAACAAGAGACCCTTAGGTACTTTAGGAGGCTTCAAACATTTTACTAAATGTTAATAAAATATATTTTATGAGGGAATCATACACACGGATTAATGTATAGTCCTTTGTGATCAAACTGACTCAAAGCACTACTCTCAAAGCAGTCAAATGAGCCTGTCACAGCATGTATATAACCATGACCAAAGTGCAGATGACGAAGTCAAAAAAACTCTTAAGGTAACCACTACACCATGAACCCTGCCAGTTTTCCTTATGGCTTGTAAAAATATAAGACAAATTATAATTCATATTCTAAAAATGTGAAGTGTCTGCCAAGCAATTATATTGCATATTTGGCCTCCCAGAATTTTGCAGTACTAGACCTTCTTACAGTGACTAAAAAGGTTAAAGGATAGGTGTTATTGTTGTCTACAGTCTATTCTCATGTGCCCACATTAGAGACACTGGTACAGAACATCCCAAGCTCTTCTTTGTGGACAACTTACACCTGCCTATAGAGGATGCAGAACTACGACTTTTCTTGCATAATTTCATTACCTTTCTAACCCTCATCTGCTCAAATGGAGCTACAAGCTTGATGTAAATTTTAAAAAGAAAGGAACTGTGAGCTAATAAGTTTTGACATCTTGAATTTACCAGAACTGTCAACTATCCCACTACAGATGCAGAACAAGGATGCCAACAATCCTGAATATTGGGGGTAGGGGTAAGGTTTCACTTAATTACCATGTCCTGAGACAATACCAAATTCTCTGCAAAACTGCAAGAGCTAAAGTAACAATAACTAATACTAACTATTAACAACTTTGAATTACACTCTGCAAGTGTTGTAAATATAGCAACAGCAATGCATAATACCTTTTGCACAACCAGGTATTCTGTTTAACCAATATGATGCAATTATTCAGCAAGATAAAAATCAACACACAGTCAAATTAAAGTTAAAAGATGTCAATTAAGAATATTACATTTTAAATAACAAAAGTAGTACAATGAAGGTAAGCAAAGTTAAATCCATTTAGAAATTCCTACTGCTGTGGAGAAAGGTTGACTGATTTGACTGCATTTGTATCCCACCCACTTAATGACAGAGCACTATCTGAGTGACTAACAACAATAACAAGTTTTAGAAGAGGTAGCTGTGTTAGTCTGTGGAAGCATATAAGGGAAAAGAAATATAAAAAGAGACAAAAGCATTGTAACACCTTAAAGACTATTATATTTTAATGTAAGCTTTCATGGACTTTCTTAGACCACTTCATCAGACATATGAAGTGGAAAACAGTGATTAACAGATTAATACTGTAAAACATACATGTTGGACTCTGGACAGTCAGTGGTGTCTGGCTGCATTTTACATGTGCCATAATTTATTACCTTTGTTTGGTTTTCAGTTCTGTAAACATTCCAGCAAGAGAATGCTCCCAATACTAGTCTGGCTGCCACATTTTGTACCTGTTGCAGCTTCTATATTGCCTTCCAAGGCAGCCTCACATAGAGAGAATTGCAATAATTGATTCTAGAGATTACCAACGTATGGAACAGTGTGATTAGAGAGCTCCTGTCGAGAAAGGACTGCATCAGTGCAGCCTTCCAAAGATGAAAAAAGGCAGACCTGGCTAAGGCAGATATTTATTTCATATTTCTGCTCTTGTACTTGTAATGTTTATATGAATTAGTTCACTAATCACTGTCCTCTTATCTTCAGGCCTGATGTCCAAATAATGCTATGAAGTACTTCACATATCTCTCAGTAATCCATTCCTTAGAACACTTTGTTACAGTAAAACAGAATCATCTCGTTTTGGATCACACTCCAAAGGTTAACAAGCAGGTTAACAGGTCCTTAAATTATGGCAGAATGCTTCGGATAACTCTTTAACATACTCACAACATTTGTTTTGACCATTTCAATTTAATACTGCAATCCAACAGATTCCTTTAAAGTCCATGAGGAAATAAAAATGTGATTTATTTTAAAATGACTACAGCTGAAACAAAAACCAGATTTTATTGGTATCAGATTTAATTAATCTAAGAAAGATAGGACAGGAAAATATTATGTACTTATGGGACTGCATGGAAACCTCAATGACAACTGAAATGCTATCATGGTAATGACAAAAGAAACCTTGACTGATATTCAATCCATTTATATGGGTGTCCATCATGTGAATAAATGTTTACATTGAAAACCTCAATGAGAACCAAAGGATACACTGGTGGATGCAGATGTTCTTCTGTGCACAAATATAGAGATAAAGATAAAATGTATGCTGCCAGGAGCTCCTTGGAAATAAGGAGAAAAATGTATGCAAGTCATAAATGATAAAAGATTTTCAGTAAACTGATCAACAACATACTGAATTATCAGTTGAGTCCCTGCTTATGTGAACTGAGTAGACATCAACAGCCTTAGATATGAACAGTTTAGATAGAAAAGTCACCAAGCTAATTAGAGAAGGAGTAAAACAACATATATCTATTCACAACCATGCAAATTACAAAAATATTCTCTTATTATCCCCACCATTACCTAAAGATAAAAACAACCTCTCTATCCATCATAGCAGTGAACAACAAAACTAACCACCAAGATGACACCATTATATTAATCATATATCCAGGAAAAGAAAAACAGTTTCACCTGATGCCTAAAATTTAATAAAGTCTATAGCACAAGAGATTCTTTAGGGAAAATACTCCACAACTATGTGGCTATCAGGAAAAAGCTTATTCTCTTGCCCCCTACACTACTTTTAATAGAAGCATGGAAAGAAGGGCTTCAGATATCTCACTTGGAAAGGTAAGGGCTTGATTGTTCAAGACGTTACCATCAAAACACTTTGAAATGAAGTAAGAATCAGATTGGCAGCCACTGCACGTAGGACAGAACTAGAAATACAATTTCAGAATGCTTACTTCTACTGCATTTTGCACTAATTGCCATTTTTAACACCTTAAAAGGGAACCCAACACAAAGTACATTTTAGTAATCTATCTCAGTTATCAGAGCAGAAACCACTGTAGTCACTCTATTGCCCTCCAGAGAGAGAGCAAAAGCTGGGTTACCAAGTGAAGCTAGCAGAAAGCACTGCATGTCAGAGATCACTTATGCTTCCAATGACAATGATGAAGTACCGGCTGTGAGGAAATAGGAGGAAACTGGAACTTGTAGTCATACAAAGATGGAGTCATGCATGGCTATTCCTTTGGAGGAAAAGGACATTTAGACACTGTTACACCTCACCTACGAAAACTAAAGCGTGACTAAGCATCTCTTTCTCATCTGGAATGAACTTTGGTTTGCTAGCCCTTATTCAGCCCATTATGAGGGCCAGGCACTGGTTAAATACTTCCACAATCACACCTACTTGCAATGCAAAGGAGAAACTGAACCGCACAAGCATACTGATGTGGCAAAGCATACTAGAACTTCAGATAATTATACACAGTAAATGTTAAACAATGTGGGAGATAAAATCAAAACTAAGCAATACCCTGCAAACAGGAGTCTCTACGGGTAGTGCTCCCCAATCTCCTTTAAAGAATCACCATAAAGGTATGCCAAAACTTATGGTATCAAGAGGTCAAAGAACATAACAATTACACATTATTCTTCTTTCTCTATCCCCTGAAAAGGGTTATCATAAAAGGTAGGGCAGGACCTTCAGTCCCAAAACTAGGCCAGATTCTATTCCGACTTAAATGGCTCCAGGAAGTCAGTCTCATCCAGAGATGGGGGGGCAGGAAATTTTCCAAAATGAATTTTTTTTCCTGGAGTATTTTCAGATTGTATATTTTTCTTTGGGAAAGTTTCTATGCCATGTATGTCTATGCATTTATTCACAGTTCTCAGAGTTCTTGTACTGCAATAAATTGTATTAGAAATATAAGTATAGGATATGAATTTCTGAAAGTTATTCTCCTAAGGTAAGTACTGGCATATCTGAGTGTTCCAGGAGGGAACGTCTTAGGTATGGGAACTCCTTTCTGTACTTAATGCAGTTGGCTCCTGGCTGGATATGCTAAATCAGATGATGTTATTTAAATCACTGAAAATTTTTCCAGAAATTTCTGCAGTTCCACTTTACCAGAAAACCCATGCCTCATCTAAAGCCCCTGGAACTGGTTACTGACCACCTGTTCAAGAACCTTGTTCAGGACAGCAGTATCAGCAACCAGTATACAGTTGTTCAGGGTGATTTTTTTAAGAAAATGCCTTACTGCCACTTCCTTCAAGCAGCTGAAGATCATTTCCTCAAACAAGGAGGCACAGCTCATCTCCTTGGTACACTCAACTTTTCCCTCCCTACTATATTTTATCCGAAAGGAAGTCAAGAGTGCAGGTGGTCCCTTGAAGCCCTCTAAGCAAGAAATAATGGTTGGAATCCTGTTGCTTAATGTAGCAACTAGAGCTACGTTATGTGCCATCAAATAGAAACTGACCTTAAAAGGGCTTTCAAGGCAAGTGAGATATTTACAGTATGGCTTTACCAGTTCCATACTCTCAATGAGTTTACATGGCTAAGCAGGGATTCAAATTCCATCCACTACACCACATTAAGTATGTAGCAACTAGAGTAGGTCCACTGAATCAGTAAGGATATGGTGAGTCAACTCTACAGGTGCTACTGATTCAATGGGTTTAATCTAGCCAGAAATTACTATGCTAAGCAACAGTATTTCAGGCACTTTGTAAAACTCATCTAACAAAAATAGTAGGAAAATACTAAAGTTTCTTGTTGTAGAAGGGGTAGCCATGTTAGTCTGTGAAAACATTATAAGTAAAAGCAAAATAGGAATAAAAAATAAAAAAAGAGACAAAAACATGGTAGTACCTTAAAGACCTTTATAATTTTTTATGTGAGCTTTCATGGGACAAGTCCACTTCATCGGATGTTTTTGTCTTTTTTTCCTTTTTATTTCTATTTTGCTTGATTTATTTATTTATTTATTTATTTATTTTATTGTATTTATATCCCGCCCATTTAGTCAATTGACCACTCAGGGCTATAACTATAATTAAATTTCTTGAGCCTGATCTGCTGTAACAGCAAAACCTAGATCCTGAGGAATGAAAGCAATTTTATCTCCACAACACCTGGCAAACAAATTATAATGGACAACAGAGGGCTTCATAATATTCAGAGCAGCACACAAAATGATCCAAACGTCAGTAAAGTTCCATCACATGACATATATCGGAACATATAGACAAGCCTGTAATATGTCAACTGCTACTCAGAAAGGCATTTCAATAAGGCACGTGTCTTTTTAAATTATTTTAAAATGCTTTAAAGCAATTTTTATTTAGTACTTTTTATTTAAACTTTAATGATTGTTTAGTAATTTAATAATTGTTTAATAGCTCTAGTGACATACCAAATATATAGAGGGAGTCTTCTTTGCTGCATTTATTATCATTGAGTAAGCCTGGTAATGGGCACTTGTTAACAGTACTTGTTTGCACATATCTGGATTTTCCTTCCAGTTATAATTTAGTACCTACTGATTTGCTTGATTGCTGCCAGAACTGAGAGCACTTAAGAGCAATTGCATCAACTTCCCTTGCCATTTCTGCATTGCACAGATTGAGTAGAGTTCCAAGGTTTTGCTACCCAGAACAATCCCCATTCCTCCTAGCTATTTGGAAAACAACTGGATCCATCAGCCTCTGAGG
Organism: Intellagama lesueurii; assembly: GCA_037013535.1. Taxonomy (NCBI): domain Eukaryota; kingdom Metazoa; phylum Chordata; class Lepidosauria; order Squamata; family Agamidae; genus Intellagama; species Intellagama lesueurii. Next base: position 3,442,324 of record JBAJHW010000003.1, on the reverse strand, counting down.
ATGAACCATGTTAATAGGTTCTCCACCTCTGCAGAGGAGGAAGAATGCTGACAGTCTAGATCTCAGCAAGAGACAAGAACATATCAACTTCAGAAACAAACAGCTTAAAGTAATGCAAAATTTGTTTTATAAATTATTTCAGAATAGAATAGACAGATTATTTTAGAACTGAAGAATCACAAATATTGCTATTTCAGCCCACATAAAAATGTTTAAATCTGATCTCAGTTCAGCAATCTATTTGATTCCATCTTGGCACACATAATGACAGGCCAAAAAGTACATCACAAGTATGCAAGACTTTGCTACGTAACTAGAATGTATTTCAAACTGATAAAAGGAAAGAAATTGAGTAAATATCTATTAAGCAGAAAAAAAATCTACTACAGTAAAAGTCCTTCCCAGAGGCCTATTCCAAAGGCTTCTCACAAACCAAACCAAATCAGGCCAGACAGCAGGACCCAAAGGTGTCAAGCTAGTACTCTGCCTTCACTTTATCTATATTTACTAGGAACAAATATCTGTCCTGAAATGTATTTAGATACCTTGCAAAGGAGGCTCCTGATGTATGCAAACTCAACTGTTACTCCATCCCCAAAACCCAAAAGGAAGACTCTTCTTCCTGATAAATACTGATTTTCTTTCACCCACCTCTAAGTAAAAAGGTAATGCAAGCCAGTTTCATGGATAGCAGAATGTAAAACATATTGCTATTTAAAAATAATGTTTTACATATTAGCATCTCCATGTATTAAATGCTTCAAACCTTGCCCCCCACACGCTTCTAACTTTGATTGCAAACATTCACTCTGATGTCTTTTACCATCCTGATTGGTATATAACCACCAGGAAACCAATATTTAAGTTGTTTACATTTACAAATATCCCTTATACTGAAGTAAGCTGACTAGTCATCCTTACTTAGTACAGCTTGCTTGCTTATTGAGTTATTAATTTTCATATGCCACCTTTCTCCTCCTAGTGGACTCAAGGTGGATCATAGTCAGTTAGAACAACATACTGCAAAACTACTGCAGCAGTACCTTATTACCTGACTCTCTGCTCACTTATCCATGATCTTTCTTAAGTGAACCTACCACGGATAAGGTTTGGACTCTTCTGCACAGACAATAACTACCTCCATAATTGAACTTTCGGAAACACTCCAAACCTGGAATGTTAATAGTTACACACAAAACATGGGAAATCTGGATTTTGTATCTTACCTAAGAAACACAAAAGCCTGGCTTCCTAAGGAGTTAGTGGGCACACATGTGAAGGCAGAGTGAGAAAGACAGAGGACAGATTTACTAGGTTAACCATACAGACTAGTATGATTGCTTGAAATAGGTTCTCCCCCCCCCCCCCGCAAGGAACCTGTATTTAAGTCTGGAAACACATACTATAGCAGAACTGTCAGCTTCTTCACTTCACTGCAAGCCTGGTAAACCCACAGAATATGAAGAATATATGAATCAATAGGGTTGTACTTTATTTGTTGCTTAAATATAGCAAATGACAGAACACTGTCAGGGATCAGCGTTTCAAAATTAAAAAAAGGATGAATTACAGTCCACACTAAATTAAATGAAATTCACATTCTCCTTATTTTTTTCACCTAATTCATGATTTCATTGATTGGAAAACAGGTAAGAGCCCTTTTCTAATTTATTTATTTGTCTGATTCATAAATTTTTGTACCACCCCACTGGTGCAAAGCACTATTCTGGGCAGTTCACAATCAATTAATCCAACAAACAGTAACACAACTATAACAAATAAATAACAAATATCAAACCAGCTAAAACAAGACAAGGGTGCCACAAACATCTCATCTTCCTAAGAGCAGGTGCAGCAGGAATTATTGTGGGTAACCGAAAAGAATTTCTCTCCTACCTACTAGAAGCAACCAATTTTGAGTTAAAACTTTAATCTTTTCCCTGAAAAAAAATAGGGAATAAAGAGTCAGAGGACACTGCTGGACAGCTCAGTGGTTTAGATACCTGGCTGCAGAGCCTGAAGCTGGGACTTTTATTTCCCACTGTGCCTCTTCCATAGGGTCCCTTCCAGCTTTGCAGTTCTAAAGTGATAGGATAATTATACAGATGTGAGAGAATATGGGTGACTGTACATTTGCTGAATCTTAAATTTGCATACTTATTGTTTTTAGCTTTTAGATGTTGTCTTTTTAATAATGGAAACTGCCTTGGGTCCTTTTAAGGAGAAAGGTGGGGTAAAAATATTTTAAATAAATAAATAATAATGAACTGTTCCCCCAAGAAGCTGGAGCCCCAAGAGAGCTGAGAAGAGGTTCCACTGCAGCAGACTCTGGACCAAATTTGTTTCTTAGTGGGAAAAGGGCCTTCCCACTGTACAACCTTAAGAAGAAAATTGCAGTAGCAAGATTTCAGAGAAAGCCACTAGGCTCCTAGAATGAGATTAAAGGGGGAGAATGCTGAATGAAAAGGAAAGGGACATGGGTTGGGGGTTTTTTTCAGTCACAATTCCATGATTGTTTAACCACTGCATTTGGGCCATGCGATCCAAAAGAGCAGGTAGACTCTCAAAAATGGGAAACAGAGTCATACACAGATTGGGAGAGGCATAGGACATTTCTATGGAAGGAAACGAGACAGGAGCAGGCTGGAAGCCTGAATTTGTTTTTCTGAAATGGACCTCGATATATATACACAGAGGGCAATTTAGCAATAAGCAGAAAAGGTGCAGGACGGGAGGGAAAGGCATGCTCCCTTTGGGGCCGCCTTTGTTTGGATTCTTATCCTAAGAGAAGAGAGGAAGGTAACCCTTTCCCACGTACCCCTTTCCTTTCTTCCCAAACGAGTCAGGATAAGGAACAGGACCGCTGATTCCACAGGAGAACATGACAAATGTGAAAATAATCTATGTACCTATATGCCTTTTTTTTTTAAAGCATACATATACGCAAATTTGAAAGAAAGAAAAAGTAGACATAGAGGCATGCCCACACATACATAAAACCTATCGTTAAGGCAGATGGATGTTTTCTTCTTCGCCCCACCCACGATCCGACGTCCCTTCCCCCCCCTCCCACCATTTGTTTAGGTGGGAAAGAGGGGGAAGAAAAATGAAGTGGGGGGGTAGAGAGAAAGGGAAAAAATGATGAGAATATGAAGGAAATCGAGGACTGCGCCTGGATCGGGGCCAAAAGGGAAGAGAAAATGCCCTGTTGTTGGGGGGGGGGTTTCTGAAAAAGAAACCGGAGGCAAAGTCCACCCCCCTCTTCTCTCTCTTTGCCCCCTTCTTCCCCACCCCCACCCGGCCAGGATCTGGGCCCAGTTTGGGCCAAGGAGGGAGGGAGTCAGCCCGTGTGTCCCCCCCCCCCCACACTCACACACACACTCACCGCTCTGCTCCCCGAGGAAGACCAGCTTGAATTTCCGCAGCGGGTTGCCGAAGTCCCCGCCCGCCGACATGATGATGAGGAGGAGAAGGAGGAAGGTGGGATCGCCGGTGCCTCCGAGGGGGGGGTGGGGGGGTCGGGGGGGAGGGAGATGGGGGGGTCGGGGTGGGAGGAAGAGGAGGAAGGGGGGGAAAGAGGGAGCGAGCGAGCGAGTGAGAAAGGGAGCCGCCGGCGCCTGTGGAGGTTCCCTCCCTGCCCTCGGAGCCGGACTCCTTCTTTCCCTCACGGAGGCCGAGGCGGACGCTCTGGCCGGCGGTGGCGGAGGGGAGCGCCGGCAAGGGCGGCGTTGGGAGGCACGGAAGGAGCGGACGACGGACCAGAGCCAGCCCCTTCAGCCACCACACAAGCGCCGCCGCCGCCGCTGAGGCAATGTCGGCCCCGCCTGCGGCCTGCCTCTCCTCAGACGCAACGGCGCCTCCTCAGGGGAGGCGGGCGGCCACGGCGCATGCTCCGCCCGAGCACCAGGGCCCGCCCGCGCAGCCGTCCGCCAATCAGAACGGGGAGGCGGGGAGCGGAAGGGGAGCGCTCGCGCTGGAGGACCTGTCGATCAACGCCTTCCCCTTACAAAAAAAAAAAAAAAAAAAACGCCGACGCGCCCCCTTCGGCCCAGATGCGCCACGATCACGGTGACGCTCGAGCCGAGCTACGGAGCAAGCGCGAGAGGGGAGGAGGGCGTGACCGGGAGAGAGAGGGGCGGGGCGTGGGACTCTGGCAGGAGGCCCCGCCTTGCGTGTGCGCGCTCAAGCGTCAGCCAACAGCCGGCATTGATTGGCTGATGACCCCTAGGGAGGCGGGACCTTCCTATGTCTTTTAAATCACCCTTCCTTCTACCTGCTCAGGTGTTCACTGTGAAAAGTTTGCTTGGGTGCTCCCCTTTTCCTTTTGTTGAATTTTACCTACGTCAAATCTTAGGGCAGCTGGTATTATTAAAAGTTCTTGGATGTGTTTAATTACTGGATTACAGCTCAAGTATTATTTTGTAACTTAAAATAATTTTTAAATAACCACTTTTTAAACAAATCATTTTATTAAAAACACATTCTTAATGAAAACAATTAATAAACCATTTTATTGTTAAAAATTAAAATATTATAAACAAATAATTTTGAACAATCAAATTATTTATTGAAACTGGTTCCCAGCCTTTTTTTTTTTAGTCATGACCCCCTTTTATTATAGCTCAGTAACCAATAACCCCCACCACCCTATTTACATAAAATGGCATTTTCAATGGGATAAAGTCATCCCTTTTTAAGAAAGCAGAGGCTTCTTTCTCCCTCAGAGGGCCTGTTTCTCATACATACAAATACACACTTTAATATCCAACCCAGAAAGGTAAATGAATAAATTATTTCACAAGGGATATAATACATATAAGGTGACTCACAATCCCGCAGAAAACACTGTGATGCCCTTGGGGAGGGTAATGACCACAAGGTTGAGAAATACTGTATTAAAATATATTTAAAAAGTGCAGTCCTTGTGCATGGGTTGAAGGCAAGTGTGTGTGATACCTTTGTTTGCTGCTATGTCATGTGTCAAATGGGTGCGGCACAGAACTTGATGGTCCTGATGCGTAACTTGTATTGTGGACAAGAAGCTAGGGCAGAAAATTTAAAAATAAAATGGTTTCCTATAGGCAAAGGTGTCAGACAAGGGTGCATTTAATCCCCTTATCTGCTCAATCTGTACATAGAACATATATGGAAAGCCAGACTAAATTCAGATGAAAGACGAGTAAAAATTAGTGGAAGAAACATCAACAATGTTATGTTGACAATTAAAAAACTGGAGTTGTCTACTTTGGTTCAATCATCAGTCCAAATAGGGACTGCAGCGAATAAATCAGAAGACTGAGACTCGGAAGGGCAGCAATGAAGGAACCAGAAAAGGTAATCAAGTGTAAATATGTCTCGCTGGAGCCTAAAACCAATGTCATCCATACTATGGTATTTCCGATCACCATGTATGACTGTGAAAACTGGACAGCTAAGAAAGTTGCCAGGAAAAAAAATTGACCTGTTTGAAATGTTTTGCTGGAGGAGAGCTTTGAACATACAGTACCCTGGACTTCCAGAAAGACAAACAAGGGGGTCCTAGAGCAAATCAAGCCTGAACAATCTCTGGAGGCAACAATTTTTGAAATTGAGGCCATCCTGCTTTGGGCACTTCCTGAGAAGGCAGAATTCTCTGGAAAAGACAATAAGGTTGGGAAAGGTGGAGCGCAGCAGGAAAAGGGGAAGACCAAATATGAGATGGACCGACTCCCTAAAGGAACCACAGGCTTGGGTTTGCAAGAGCTGAGCAGGGCTATTGAGGACACGACATTTTGGAGAGTGCTCATTCATTGGGGTCACCATGAGAGGGGTCACTTGATGGCACATAACAACAACATGTCATACTTTATCTTCCTTTCTTTCTGCTGCCTCCTGCCTTTCCCAGCATGATTGTCTATTCATGGGCAATACAGTTGAAAACATCTACAACCAAGGTAGGATACAACTGAGAGAAGATAGCAATGTTAGAGTAATATATATTTATTTAAGATATTTTTACCTTGCCTTTCTCCTTACAAAAGACCCAAGACTCTTACAACATTAAAAAAATGGTATTTAAAGCTAACAACAGTGAGTGTTGTTGTTGTTTAGTCGTTTAGTCGTGTCCGACTCTTCGTGACCCCATGGACCAGAGCACGCCAGGCCCTCCTGTCTTCCACTGCCTCCCGGAGTTGGGTCAAATTCATGTTGGTTGCTTCGATGACACTGTCCAACCATCTCCTCCTCTGTCATCCCCTTCTCCTCTTGCCTTCACACTTTCCCAACATCAGGGTCTTTTCCAGGGAGTCTTCTCTTCTCATGAGATGGCCAAAGTATTGGAGCCTCAGCTTCAGGATCTGTCCCTCCAGTGAACACTCAGGGTTGATTTCCTTCAAAATGGATAGGTTTGTTCTCCTTGCAGTCCAGGGGACTCTCAAGAGTCTCCTCCAGCACCACAATTCAAAGGCATCAATTCTTCGGCGGTCAGCCTTCTTTATGGTCCAGCTCTCACTTCCATACATCACTACTGGAAAAACCATCGCTTTGACTATGCGGACCTTTGTCGGCAAGGTGATGTCTCTGCTTTTCAAGATGCTGTCTAGGTTTCTCATCGCTTTCCTCCCAAGAAGCAGGTGTCTTTTAATTTCATGGCTGCTGTCACCATCTGCAGTGATCGTGGAGCCCAGGAAGGTAAACTCTGTCACTGCCTCCATATCTTCCCCTTCTATTTGCCAGGAGGTGATGGGGCCCGTGGCCATGATTAGTTTTTTTGATGTTGAGCTTCAGACCATTTTTTGTGCTCTCCTCTTTCACTCTCATTAAGAGGTTCTTTAATTCCTCCTCACTTTCTGCCATCAGAGTGGTATCATCTGCATATCTGAGGTTGTTGATATTTCTTCCGGCAATCTTAATTCCGGTTTGGGATTCATCCAGTCCAGCCTTCCGCATGATGTATTCTGCAAATAAGTTAAATAAGCAGGGGGAGAATATACAGCCTTGTCGTACTCCTTTCCCAATTTTGAACCAATCAGTTGTTCCATATCCAGTTCTAACTGTTGCTTCCTGTCCCACATATAGATTTCTCAGGAGATGGATAAGGTGGTCAGGCACTCCCATTTCTTTAAGAACTTGCCATAGTTTGCTGTGGTCCACACAGTCAAAGGCTTTTGCGTAGTCAATTAAGCAGAAGTAGATGTTTTTCTGGAACTCTCTGGCTTTCTCCATAATCCAGCGCATGTTAGCAATTTGGTCTCTAGTTCCTCTGCCCCTTCGAAATCCAGCTTGTACTTCTGGGAGTTCTCGGTCCACATACAGCTGAAGCCTGCCTTGGAGGATTTTGAGCATAACCTTGCTAGCGTGTGAAATGAGTGCAATTGTACGGTAGTTGGAGCATTCTTTAGCACTTCCCTTCTTTGGGATTGGGATGTAGACTGATCTTTTCCAATCCTCTGGCCACTGCTAAGTTTTCCAAACTTGCTGGCATATTGAGTGTAGCACCTTAACAGCGTCATCTTTTAAGATTTTAAATAGTTCCACTGGAATGCCATCTCCTCCACTGGCCTTGTTGTTAGCCATGCTTTCTAAGGCCCACTTGACTTCGCTCTCCAGGATGTCTGGCTCAAGGTCAGCAACCACACTATCTGGGTTGTCCGGGACATCCAGATCTTTCTGGTATAATTCCTCTGTGTATTCTTGCCACCTCTTCTTGATGTCTTCTGCTTCTGTAAGGTCCCTACCATTTTTGTCCTTTATCATGTCCATCTTTGCACAAAATGTTCCTTTAATGGCTCCAATTTTCTTGAACAGATCTCTGGTTTTTCCCTTTCTATTGTTTTCCTCTACATCTTTGCATTGTTCATTTAAGAAGGCCCTCTTGTCTCTCCTTGCTATTCTTTGGAAGTCCGCATTCAATTTTCTGTAACTTTCCCTGTCTCCCTTGCATTTTGTTTCCCTTCTCTTCTCTGCTATTTTTAAGGCCTCGTTGGACAGCCACTTTGCTTTCTTGCATTTCCTTTTCTTTGGGATGGTTTTTGTTGCTGCCTCCTGTACAATGTTACGAGCCTCCATCCATAGTTCTTCAGGCACTCTGTCCACCAAATCTAGTTCCTTAAATCTGTTCTTCACTTCCACTGTGTATTCATAAGGGATTTGGTTTAGATTATACCTGGCTAGCCCAGTGGTTTTTCCTACTTTCTTCAGTTTAAGCTTGAATTTTGCTATAAGAAGCTAATGGTCAGAGCCACAATCAGCTCCAGGTCTTGTTTTTGCTGACTGTATAGAGCTTCTCCATCTTTGGCTGCAGAGAATATAATGAATCTGATTTCGGTATTGCCCATCTGGTGATGTCCATGTGTAGAGTCGCCTCTTGTGTTGTTGGAAAATAGTGTTTGTGATGACCAGCTTGTTCTCTTGACAGAACTCTATTAGCCTTTGCCCTGCTTCGTTCTGAACTCCAAGGCCAAACTTACCTGTTGTTCCTTTTATCTCTTGACTCCCTACTTTAGCATTCCAGTCCCCTATAATGACAAGAACATCTTTCTTTGGTGTCAGTTCTAGAAGGTGTTGTAAATCTTCATAGAATTCGTCAATTTTAGCCTCTTCAGCATCGGTGGTTGGTGCATAAACTTGGATTACTGTGATGTTGAGAGGTCTGCCTTGGATTCGTATTGAAATCATTCTATCATTTTTTAGATTGTATCCCAGTACAGCTTTCCCCACTCTTTTGTTGACTATGAGGGCTACTCCATTTCTTCTACGGGATTCTTGCCCACAATAGTAGATATGGTAATCATCCATTTTAGTTCACTGACGCCCAGGATGTCAATGTTTATTCTTGCCATCTCCTGTTTGACCACATCCAACTTACCAAGGTTCATAGATCTTACATTCCAGGTTCCTATGCAGTATTCTTCTTTGCAGCATCGGACTTTCCTTTCACTTCCAGGCGAGTCCGCAGCTGAGCGTCCTTTCGGCTTTGGTCCAACCACTTCATTAGCTCTGGAGCTACACGTACTTGTCCTCCGCTCTTACTCAGTAGCATGTTGGACGCCTTCCGACCTGAGGGGCTCATCTTCCAGCGTCATATCTTTTAGCCTTTTGTTTCTGTCCATGGAGTTTTCTTGGCAGAGATACTGGAGTGGCTTGCCAGTTCCTGCTCCAGGTGGATCGCGTTTAGTCAGAACTCTCCACTATGACCTGTCCGTCTTGGGTGTCCCTGCACGGCATAGCCCATAGCTTCTCTGAATTACTCAAGCCCCTTCGCCACAACAAGGCAGCAATCCGTGAACAACAGTGAGTATACAAATACTAAAAAGGATCAAACAAATACCATACTAAAAACATTTTTGTTGTTGTTGTTTAGTTGTTAAGTCGTGTCCGACTCTTCGTGACCCCATGGACCAGAGCACGCCAGGCCCTCCTGTCTTCCACGGCCTCCCGGAGATTGGTCAAAGTCATGTTGGTCACTTCGATGACACTGTCCAACCATCTCGTCTGCTGTCGTCCCCTTCTCCTCTTGCCTTTACACTTTCCCAACATCAGGGTCTTTTCCAGGGAGTCTTCTCTTCTCATGAGATGGCCAAAGTATCTCAGGATCTGTCAGCTTCAGGATCTGTCCTTCCAGTGAGCACTCAGGGTTGATTTCCTTCAGAATGGATAGGTTTGTTCTCTTTGCAGTCCAGGGGACTCTCAAGAGCCTCCTCCAGCACCACAATTCAAAAGCATCAATTATTCGGCGGTCAGCCTTCTTTATGGTCCAGCTCTCACTTCCATACATCACTACTGGAAAAACCATAGCTTTGGCTATGCGGACCTTTGTCGGCAAGGTGATGTCTCTGCTTTTTAAGATGCTGTCTAGGTTTGTCATCGCTTTCCTCCCAAGAAGCAGCCGTCTTTTAATTTCATGGCTGCTGTCACCATCTGTAGTGATCATGGAGCCCAAGAAAGTAAACTCTGTCACTGCCTCCATATCTTCCCCTTCTATTTGCCAGGAGGTGATGGGACCAGTAAAAAACATTAGCAGTGCTTAAACACATTCAAAGCAGTACGGTACAACCATTTATTTAATAACCCCACTCAGAAGGCCAATCACTTGGTTAAAGTTTGCCTGAAGAGAAAGGTCTTTGCATGCTTACGAAAAGGCAACAAAGATGGGGCCAGTCTGGCTTCCAGTGGCAGGGAGTTCCAGAGTCTGGATTAGCAACAGAGAAGGCCTTCTCCTGTGTCCCCACCAAACACACCAGAGAAGGTGGCAGAACCAAGAGAAAGGCCTCCCCTGATGATCTTAACACCTGAGCAGACTCATCAAGAGAGACACAGTCCTTGAGATAGCTGGGGCCCAAGCTGTTAATCGCTTTATAGGTTACAACCAACACTTTGAATTCTGCTCGGAAATGGTAGCCAGTGGAGCTGCTGCCACTACTAAGATGGAGGTGATTATTCTCTTTGGCTTCCTTGCCTAAAGAGCTCATTTGCAGCTGGTAATGCAGTTGGTGTGCATTTAATTCGTGCCTTGTGTGGAACCCATCTGACAGATAATTTTAGTTAGAATCATGCTTCCAACACCCTCAGCAGGAAAGGCTGACACTCTGACCAATGGCACCTACCCTTTAAAAGCAGTGCTCAGACCAGGTTTTTTGGGGGGGGGGGGATTCAGAATCGTAGAAACAGCACAAAACTATGCAGGCAGATTTCCGCTGCAGTGATTGTTCAAAATAGTCAGCTGATAACTCAATTAGAGTACAGCAATGGAACCCATGACCTCGAGAGGTGGTGAGCGCTCCAACACTGGAGGCATTCAAGAGAAAACTGGACAACCCTCTGTCAGATATGCTTTTATTGGGATTCCTGCCTTGAGCAGGGGGGTGGACTTGATGGCCTCACAGGCCCCTTCGAACTTCATGATGCTATGACTCTACTTTTTTTTTCTGGATTACAACTCCCAGAATCCATACCAGCCAACATATCCAGTATCAAAATCAGAGATACTGGAGTGCATAGGTTGCCAGCTGATCCGGTGTGGGGATCTTTTGCATTTATCTTGCCTTTATTCTGATGACCTTTTCACAGCACGGAGATACAAGATCACCCTGTTAAAGTCTGCACGTCAAACCATTGTTAAAAGTACTGCTGCAGTGACTGGTAGACCTCAAATTATAAAGATTGACAAGAATACAGAATGGATTGAAGGAAGGGACCTGTGAATGGACAATTTGGTTTAAAAGGATGACCCTGGCTTTCTTCTTGAAAAGCTTTCTTTGTCTTTTCTTCAGAGCCATTTTCTGAGATGACAACAGGAAATACTGAAATCCTTTGTGATTCAGGCTTTGAAGTGAGTTACTAAAAATGCTTTAATCATGGAGATGGAATAAGGATTATGAGCAAACCTCAGTGGGCCGGAAAGAGTGGAAAACGACAGGAGCGCCACTTGGTGAGAAATGCAGAGGACGTGAGTAGCTGGTGGAGCTGCTATTTTAGCAAGCGTGGAGCCGGCGCAGAGAGAGAGAGGTCATGATTTCCTGATCTCTGTGGCAGTGTTTTTGAGCTCTAGGGTAGATGCCCTCCACCAACCAGCAACGTGCCTGGCAATCCAGTGACTCTACTAATAGGTAGAGAGTTTTTGCACGTAGGAAACCTTCTTGAAAATGAAATCAACAAGGTTTCCTACATGCGAAAACTCTCTACCTATTAGTAGAGTCACTGGATTGCCAAGCACGTTGCTGGTTGGTGGAGGACATCTACCCTAGAGCTCAAAAACACTGCATTTTATTATTTGAAGCACAACCCCCAGAATACCCCACCTAGTCAGGAACGTGGGATTATGGGAATAACAGTCAAAAAAAAAAAAAAAAGGCACACTCTGATCAGCCAAAACACCTTGCAAGGTGTTTCCTGTTCAAGCTTCAAACCGCTCCCATCCCCTTTCATGGCAATTAGTCAGCATTTTGTGTCCAATTTGCACATTCAATCGTCCTACCCCCTGCTTTTAGGCATTTTTTTAAATGTAATTTTGTAAAGATCAATGTCCCCTCCAAAGCTCGGAACATCTCCCTCTTGTTGCTGTTTTGACTCCATAGGCCTCATAAACTGAACATTAGATATATGTATTTTATTTTATTTACTTACTCACGTACTGTACTTATTTATTTATTGAAGGTCAGGGGTGCAGCCGTCCAAGTCTCAAGGGAGGGAGGAAACCGCCTCAAGCCCTCCGAAGTTGTCCTGCTATTGAACATGCCACAGACGATGAAAGAGATTCCAAAGGGCCTGGAAAAGGCCATGAATTTGATATTAGGAAGTTCTGTGGAATGGCACCTAAAAAAGCAGTTGCCGAAAACCACCCATGCCAGATTCAGGGAGTGCATTTGAAACTCTGCCAAGTGTGTTTCCTGTTCGGCAGTTTGTGGTTTAATTTTGCTTCTCTACTTTGATGTCCCTCAATTAAGGACATCAGATTGCTTCCAACGTAGAGTGGCCCTGATCGGGTTTACAAGGTGTGGAAGCTCTTCAAATAATGGGTTTCCCACAACCACCTCTCCCCAGTGAGCTTCCCTGAGCCAAGTGAGGATTTGAACCCAGCTCTCTTGTGTCTTAGCCAGACACACTCGTATCTGCTGTAGCACGCTGGCTCTCCATAAACCTGGCGCCATCTTTGCGAGGTTATACCCCTTTACATTTTGGGACCCCACCGTTTCCCGCATAGTTCTGGCGGGTTGTGATAATAAATTTAACACTTGGCAATTGTGATTCTCAGAATTTAAAAAAATAAATAAAATAAAATTTTTAAAAAGCCAAGTGTGCTGCTAATTGACCATCCCATAGAGCTTAAAACATTATCTCAGTGGTTTACAGTTATATTTATGCAGGTGGCACATTTCAGAAACCAGCAGGCAAGAAAGCAAGCCAGTCCCCGTTCTATCGGTGTGCAAATGGTACTAGTACTGGAGTACTAAGCCCAAGGACAAAGTATCCTGGCATGTCACTCTTTCTGTCGGGTGATCATCAAGATCTGCTTGTTAGTCATGCTTTGCAAGCCAGCTTTCTAAAACCAGCTCCCTCCCTCCAGCCTGGCTCTGTGGTCCCCTCCCTGCCACACTCAAGATGGCTGCCCCTTCCAGCCGGGAGGTAGGAGCCAATCAGAACGCGGAGGGGGGGTTTGGAACCAATGCCTCTTCCTCTTGCTTTGATGGATGGGTGGCAACCCAGTGACAACAGGACCGCGGAGGCCCAATCCCAGGTGAGCGGGCGGGGCGGCCGTGCCAACGTCAGCATCCCCGGGACATGCCAGGGGTTTTGGCTGCCCTGTGCTGGTACTTGCCACGTTTGCACATTTTTGCTTTTAGAGACTGCAGTCACATGCAGGCTGGCCACAGTCCTCGGGGTCTCTCTCTCTCTCTCTCTTATTCAGGATTTTATACTGCCCTCCTATGCACCCTGTCTTAGAGGAACACCCCACAGTGTTTAAAAGGGGCTTTATTTGCCCACTAAAGTGCATATAAATAAAAATAGTCACTCTGCACCCCAGTCGCACACACGGGTCTGTGCCTGCAGCGGCTGAGTCACGATGTGTGGGTGCCTGACGCTGCCTTCCTTCAAGGTGATTCATGCCCTGCCTTGTTCTTTCCATGGCTCCTCGGTCTTCAATGCCAGCTCAGATGCCAAGGAAAGAGAGTCACCCCCCCCCCCAACCCCACATGCATTCTAACGGTTTTATGTTCTCACGATGGTGCAGCAACAAGGGTGTGTGTGTGTGTGTGATGGGTGGATCTAACTTCTTTTTCCAAAAAAAGAAGCCGAGGTTTCTGCTCCAAGGGAAGAGGAACCTCCCCAGCTGGGTGCCCCGGAAGGTGGTTGCCCTGTACGAGGGTGGCTACAACTCTGTTGTTGTGTGCTGTCAGGTCCCCTCCGATTTATGGCAACTCCATGAATGAGCGCTCTCCAGCATCTCCTGCCCTCTACAGCTCTTGTAGACTCGAGTCTGTGGCTTACTTTAGAGAGTAAGCCCATCTCATATTTGGCCTTCCTCTTACCCTGATACCTTCCACCTTACCCAGCATCATTGTCTTTTCCAGATAATCCGCAGCCTCAGTTTCAACGTTTTTGCCTCCAGAGAGAGTTCAGGCGTGATTTGATCTAGGACACCCCCCCCCCCCCTTGTTCATCTTTCTGGCAGTCCAGGGCATCCACAAAGCTCTCTCCTCCAGCACCACATATCGAACAAATCAAAATTTCCCCCCATCATCTTTCTTTACTGTCCAGCTTTCACACCCATACAGGGTGACTAGAAATGCTAGACCTCTGGATGACTCGAAATGCAAGCATCAGCCTGAGCAATGCATTGCAGGGAAGAGCAAGACAGAAAGAGCCACAGTTCATAATCCCTCTGCTTCTATTACTGTAATGCATTCTCCCAGATTTCATGATGAGTCAGAGGAAGCTTCCTCCCTTCCCTGCTTCTGCAAGGATGACAAAAGCCTCCGGAGCAAGCTGATTTGAACTGAAATAAGCTCCTGTGAACTCCACAAAATTTCAAAGTGCACACGTGTCAGAGCTGGGAAGAAGTTGCTACAAATAGCAGGCATTACGTATCACGCTTGGGATAATGAGGGCAGAGCGATGTTCTTCTTTTAACAAAAAAAGACCCTTGTGGTAAGTTTAATTTGACTTGAGCTTTCTGCCTCCACCCTCAAATGCTCTCGATGTTTTCCAAAAATGGATTTTTATGACTGGTAATGATGTTGCTCCTTGAAGAGGAACCAATGTGGTTTGGTTGTTACTCCCTGGGGAGGGAGGGAGGTTACTTTTGAGGGTTTTTGTAGCTGTCTTTGCAAGTGCACTGTCAAACAAGAAGCAATTAAAATGCAGCACATAGTGATGCACTACTCATACATTACTCTTTAAATAAGCAGCAATAGGAATTAGATGCTATGAAAATACATGACTATGTAAAATCACAAAGAATGATGACTAATTAATTACGAATTATTATTATTTTTTTTATGTTTTAAAGAGGCATTTGATATTCTGGGGCGGAACACATCCACTCTTCATTCTATGAACACATGCGAATGGAATGGGATCACATTTGTAAGCCTCGCTTGGCTGGCCATGCAAAATGAAGCATGAATTAAAAGGGTCCACTGCACAGAGAGGCTGGGGTGGGAAATGTTGATTTCTTTGGCCTTTGTTGTTGTTGTTTAGTCGTTATGTCGTGTCCGACTATTCGTGACCCCATGGACCAGAGCACGCCAGGCCCTCCTGTCTTCCACGGCCTCCCAGAGTTTAGTCGAAATTAATGTTGGTAGCTTTGATGACACTGTCCAACCATCTCATCCTCTGTCATCCCCTTCTCCTCTTGCCTTCACACTTTCCCAACATCAGGGTCTTTTCCAGGGAGTCTTCTCTTCTCATGAGACGGCCAAAGTATTGAAGCCTCAGCTTCAGTATCTGTCCTTCCAGTGAGCACTCAGGGTTGATTTCCTTCAGAATGGATAGGTTTGTTCTCCTTGCAGTCCAGGGGGATCTCAAGAGTCTCCTCCAGCAGCACAATTCAAAGGCATCAATTCTTCGGCGGTCAGCCTTCTTTATGGTCCAGCTCTCGCTTCCATACATCGCTACTGGAAAAACCATAGCTTTGACGATGCGGACCTTTGTCGGCAAGGTGATGTCTCTGCTTTTTAAGATGCTGTCTAGGTTTGTCATCACTTTCCTCCCAAGAAGCAGGTGTCTTTTAATTTATTTGGCCTACAAGCTCCTAAAATTCTATGGCCAGCATGCTGAGGGCTGAATAGCTGACTGTGAGGAAATGGCTTAATGGCGCAGTGGTTAAACTTTGGCCAAAACTCTGCTCAAGACCCAGGTTCAATCTCAGGTTTGAGGTTCACTCAGCCTTCCATCCTTGCCAAGGTCAGTAAACGGAGTACCCAGCTCGCTGGGAAGAGAGGAGGACAATGTGTAGCCTGGATAATTAAATTGTACACCACCCCGAGAGTGCTTTAAATGCTATGAGGCGGTATATAAGCAGCACTGTCTGTTTTGCATGTACATCTGTATGAGTGGCAGCATTTCAGGGATGTGATGGGCAAGTCCTGACTCAACACCTATGCATATTCAGTATAGACACAACATCTATTGTTCAGTATAAACACAGAAGCACCAAGGACTTGATGCATCCTCTGTAACAACGAACACCCCAGAAGATGATCTAGTTCCATGGGGGAAAGGCTCTGCTAAAGCTGTTTTGGTTGAGAGGCTAAGGACATGTTACAGATACAGGCTCTTTCTTCTTTTTAATCTGAAGCCCAATATCCCCCAGACAGGGGCAATAGAGACCATACAGTGCCACCCAGCTAACTCCTTCTGCTCCAGTCTGAGCTTTGGCATGGGTGTGTGCGTGTCAGGTTCCCTGCTCTGGGCCTACGCTTCTGCTTCTGGGCTAGTTTAAATGTGGCCAAAGCCCAGCCCTCCCAAGGTTGCCTGTTAGCCCAGGGATTGACTAAGTACAGCACTCCAGATGTTGGGTTGTGAATGCCGTCAGTCCCGGCCAGCACAAAAAAATGGTACAGCATGCTGGGAGTTGTAGTCTAGCAACGGCTGGTTTAGCAACGTTGTCCACCCCTGGTTTAACTTTCCAGCTGGTGGGGAAACCAAGCTGAAGTGGGTGGGCTGTGGGCAGGAAGAGTCGGCTTGTGAATAAAAGGCAAGGAAGCTGTGGAACACTGCCATATTATGGCATTTGAACATTAGTAACTTTTTCCATTACTTTGCCCATGAGCGAGATATTCCTGGATGGTCCTCAGTGTTGGAGTTTTTGCACCCTCGCATGCTGCCTTTAGTAGCTTTGGTTGGGAGGGACCTTTCTGGGCTGGGCTGACTGTCAATCAATCCAGCACTGACCAATCGTTCCTTCCTTGCCTCTGAGTTCAAAGAGAGTCCTGTCTCTCTGCTCTGTGTTCTCTTTCCCTCTCCTTAGTTGAGATCTGTTGCTGTAATGTTTGTCAGTTTGTTGTTTGATCCATTCAATTGTAAGTAATTAAACATTTTATTCTTTCTACCACTGATGTGTCAGAGTGAGTTGTTGGGACTGTAAGTACCAGTAAATGAGAAAAGGGGTGGACGAATAAGGGAAACTTGAAGCTTTTCTGCTCTGTGAATCCCTGCATTTCTGCTGCACAATTCTGTCAGTTTTCAGGCAGACACTGACCCCTTTGCAACCTCAGCAACAGAATGTTACAGAAAAGGTAATATTACCTCTTATATGGAGATGCAGCCATAAGGAATAGTGCACCTGCTATTCTTATTTTCTGAGCCACTCTCTGCTACCTGGGAGCCTGCTAGAAGAACCAGCTGGCAAGCCCATGCGACTTAAACTGTTTTCCAAACTTGTTGATATGGACTCTGTCTAGTTAGATGCCCACACTCTCCCTAGCAAGGGACTATGAGCTTCAAACAGGACAGAGTTAGGTCAAAATTCCTAGCTAGGTTTTATTTTTCCAGCCATGCAGGATCTAAATTTTCTTTATTTCTTTGTTCTGGGCCAGAAGAATGGCCACTTTCTGCTGAATGTCCAGCATTAGGTCACCTGAGAGAATCACATTTGAAAATCTGCTGTTGTTCCCCTCTCCATCGTGACTGGGACAGGAAAGGGACATTCAGACTTTATTTTTTATTTTATTTTATTTTATTTTTTGCTGTTCTGCCCCTTTTCCTTTCCCCATCTCTCTTTCCCTCGTATTTTGTAACATCCTTAAGGAAGGGAAACTAACCTATAAAAGCTTGGACATGGTTTGGGGGCCTTTTAAAAAAGCTAGGCTAATAAAGACATCATGAAAACCAGAGCTTTTATTTTGCAAAGCCTGGACAGGGCTGTTAATGAAAGATCCTCTGGAGAGAATTAATTCTGGCTTGCCATAAAGTGGGAAGTGACTGAGCAGTACCTAACAACACCAAAGGACCCCCTTGCCCCAGGCGTTTGGACTCTGATCCCTGTACACATGGCTTCTCCTTTCTGGAGTTCATCCATCCCATATTTGGTTCAATAAAGACTTTGCTTTTGCCACGTAGGCTATTTGGTGATAAGGCCCAGCTGATAAGGACTGCTGTGCTTTCATCTCTGCACATGCACACTAGCGTAGGCCATTTTCGACACACCCAGTGTCCTGTTTTGGCTGAGTTTTTTTTTTTTTTTTTTTTGTGATGTGTAAGTAGCCATCGTACCAGAGTGCTCCAGGTCACCCATTTGTGTCGTAGACGCTGAGGCATGAGTCATCAGTTTGCCCCATTTGGGGGATGAATTTAGTCTATTTCTCTCTCCTCTGTGGCTGAGCACACGCTGACCTTGACAAGGCCGTTTGTTTGCCAGACACTGCTAGAAACTGGAGGTGTGTGTGTTAATGTTTTTGGACTGCAATTCCCAGAATTCCCCAAGAAACATAATCCAAAACCACAAATACCTTGAGTAGAAAGTAATGGATTTCCTGCCTCTGCAGGGATTTAGACTAGAGGACCTCTGGCAGTTTTCCCCGCTGTACAATTCTACGACCCTATGCATGCGCTTCACAAATAGTGGCAGTTCTCCAGCAGTGTTTGGAGTGTGGCAGGGAAGTTGATATGTATGTATGATTTCTATAGGAAAAGGTAAAGGTTCCCCTTGACATTTAGTCCAGTCGTGTCCGACTCTAGGGCGTGGTGCTCATCCCCGTCTCCAAGCCGTAGAGCCAGCGTTTGTAGACCGTTTTCGTGGTCACGTGGCCAGCGCGACTAGACACGGAATGCCGTGACCTTCCCACCGAGGTGGTACCTATTTATCGACTCGCCTTTTTACATGCTTTCGAACGGCTAGGTTGGCAGGAGCTGGGACAAGCAACGGGCGCTCACTCGGTCGCATGGATTCGATCTTACGACGGCTGGTCTTCTGACCTTGCAGCACAGAGGCTTCTGCGGTTTAACCCGCAGCGCCACCACGTCCCTATGATTTCTATACTTAACTGTTTTTAGCTTTAAATATTGAATTTTAATGGCGTATGCCACTTTTGAATACTCGTTGTTTTGTTCTTAAATATTATCTTTTAATGTTGTAAGTCGTCTTGGGTCTTTTTCTAAGGAGAAAGGTCGGGTTAAAATATTTTAAATAAATGAGTATGTATGTATGTATGCACCCCCCTCATCTCGCATAGCGTTGGCGGTTGTTTTTCCGCTCACAATGCATTTCTAAATCTCCTGGGTGAAAAGAGGGGAAAAAACTGATTTTACTACCACGACCAAACGGTCAGAAAAGAATGAATGAGTCGAGTCCCACCGTTTCCCTCTACAGACTACGTTCCTAACCAATCAGAGCAGCCGCTCGGAGGAGGCTGTCAGTGATTGGCGGCGGCGGCTTCCTCCCTCAGCCTCCTCCTGTTTCATTGGAAGACTATTGGAGCCTCAAGGAGAACGGAACTGCGTCGGAACTGTGCGTCCAGGAATCAGGGAGTTGGAGGGACACTTTTTGCTGCCGGACCTGCATGGATTTGGGGGACAGTTGAGCGTGGTGGACCCACTTCCGCTCGTGTTTTTCCTGCTGGGTCGCCGTGGTTACCGCCGCTGGGGATGATGAGCGCAGCTGTTGGGAAAGTATGTACCTCGTGGCGAAAACGGGACGCTTCCTGCTCCTTCTGCTTTGACCAAGGCTTCTTTATTCCGTTACTCTCTTTCCCCATGACTCTATATTTTGTATATTTTACTCTCGGTCACCAGCATGGCTGTTCCCAGAATCCTTTGCAGGCCTCCAGATTGGCCATACTATAGGATTATTGGGATTCCTTCAGCGGCCTCGGCCATAATATTTGGTCGAGTGCTGAGAGGCAAGGATTTAAGCAAAAGCAAAGCAAGAGAGGTGGCCATCATTTAGTCCTTACCTGGGAGTAAGCACCACTAGGTACCATGTGGTTTCTTTCGTAGTAGAGATGGGGGGGGGGAGGAAGTTTGGGAATAATAGAACTTTTGGATCTGCGGCCTCCCCAAAATTTCCCCAGCTGGAGAGCTTACAGTCCAAAAAAAGTAACTTCCCCAAACTTAGGTGTGAGTAGAACTGCTGCGTTCATCACCCCCAGGCTCTGTTAGCTGGATGTGCTGTCTTGCTTCTGAAATTAGCCGTGGGATTATGGCAGTAGGTCGGCTTTATCTGGGAAAAAAATGAAATTGGTTGAAATGTGGTGCTGGAGGAGAGCTTGGCGGATGCCCTGAGCAGCCAGAAAGGCAAACAAGTGGGTCCCGGAGCAAATCAAGCCTGAATTCTCTCTGGAGGCAGAAATGCTGAAAATGAGGCGGTCCTGCTTTGGGCACATCCTGAGAAGGCAAGATTCTCTGGGAAAGACAATCATGCTGGGAAAAGCTGAAAGCAGCAGGAAAAGAGGAAGACTGAACATGAGACGGACTGACTCCCTGAAGGAAGCCACTGGCTTGAGTCTGCAAGAGCTGAGCAGGGCAGCTGAGGACAGGACCTGTTGGAGATCACTCATTCATAGGGTTGCACATGATGGCACATAACAACAACAACCGGCCTTACCCTTTGAAGGGTGGGTGCCTTGCATGGATAGGGAGGTAGGTCTGTCTTAGGACCAGTGATTTGTAGGAACACGGATGTGAAAGGAGACCAACTGATGTTCTGAACTGGACAAAAAGATCGGATTTGTTTGTGGCTGGTGGGGGATATGCCAGTTTTCTAGGTATCAGGCAGATGTTTTGGGCTTACGCTCTCTCCTTAAAGGAATGAGTGAGATCTCCGCTTAAATGTTGTGGGAGGGACTCTCCTGATTCTTCCTCTTTGAGGCGCTTGTCTGTCAGTTGTGCTGTTTCCCAGATTTCTTGTCATTTTCATTATGCTCCCTTCAGGTCTTTATTTTTAATTTCGTACCTTTTTGACTGGTATTTACCACTGGGTAGAAATGAAGCATGTTCACTGGATGGAGCTTGGGATGGAGTGGTTCCTTTAGGGTTTGGGTGGTGGTGGTTTTCCTAATGTGCTCATAGAAACAAATTGATCTTGAAGATTCTGGGGAGGGGGGGAAGAACCAGACAGACCCACAGGACTGGTGGAAGAACCCACAAAATGCTGAAGAAGGTTGTTTGTGCTCAGGGTCTGTCGAAGGCCCAACAGCGGTGGCCGGCGGGTGGGTGGACTGAATGCAATGGCTGAAACAGAAGACCAAGGAGACTCACATATACAAAGGTGCCTTCCTGTTGCACTGCCTCCCCCTTGTCAGTCTTGGCTTTTCACTTGCTGATAGAAAAGCTTGGAAGCTTTTAATGCATTCATTCATACATACATACCCAGGCCACTCTGGGCGGTTTACATGGTATAATAAAACAATATAAAACAAGACAATACAATAACAAGACAAAGTATAAATTGTATACTTTGGGAAATCAACCCTGAGTGCTCACTGGAAGGACAGATCCTGAAGCTGAGGCTCCAATACTTTGCCCGTCTCATGAGAAGAGAAGACTCCCTGGAAAAGACCCTGATGTTGGGAAAGTGTGAAGGCAAGAGGAGAAGGGGACGACAGAGGATGAAATGGTTGGACAGTGTCATCGAAGCGACCAACATGAATTTGACCCAACTCCAGGAGGCAGTAGAAGACAGGAGGGCCTGGCGTGCTCTGGTCCATGGGGTCACGAAGAGTCAGACACGACTTAATGACTAAATAACAACAAATAAATTTTAATGCATTCAGTGTGTGCCATCAATAATTTGTTGTCAGTCCCCACTTAAATATATTTCACAGCCAACTTGATGGCATGTAATTATTATTTATTAGTGTACTGGTACATTAATTATTGTGCACTGGGGGCGGTTGTCTCTGTTTTATTTGGATTTTATAAACCTCTGTCAGGTCCCATTCTAGTCATTTTTTACCAAAGCTAACAAATGTCAGCTTATGAAGCCTTAAGGTGTTCCTTATCCTAGTAGTTAATTGTAGTTGCCACTGTATACTTTCCCAAGATCTCCAATGTCTGTTTTTAAAACTAAAATCGAAGGGAGTGGCCTTCCAAGTAAATGATATAAGGGGGTGTGTGCCATACGGAATGGAAGTCAGGAATTGAGACATCAAGAACAAGCTCAGTCTGGAGCATTGAAAATGTTTTGGACAACAGCTTTTGCCAATTAGTATGGCACACCTTCTAGCCGTTATATTCTTAAAATATAAGTGTTCTAGTCTGATTTAGCCGCCTGTGTTCCCGAACCCTTATGATATTCTGCCAGAGAAATGTACACCACATGTAAGTGATAAAATGTGCAAACAAGTGAAATTGCAGGCATCTGTCTCTCTGTTGCTCTATTCTATTACGAAGTTCAGGAGTTATTTATTTGTTATTCTTTATTTATTTAAAATATTTTTACCCCACCTTTCTCCTAATAAAGGACCCAAGGTGGCTTACATACACAGTAATAACATTCTAGCAGCATAGAAATAAGTTTAGATACTGGCTTTAGCCAAAACACAATATTAAAGCTAAAAACAGTGAATTATTCCAATATTAAACAAATTAATAGCATTATATTAAGGACGTAAGGAGGCAGAGCATTGCTAAAACAGATTTAGAAGCAACAAAATGCAAACGATATCATTTTAAAACCTCTTCTAGACAGTCTGCCACAAAGGAAAAGTCTGCCTAAGAACTTCTACTAACATTTCACAGAGTTTACTGATGACTTGCAAATATGGACAGGAAGTGAGAGGCATGAGCTAAAATGCATTCTGAAAGAGTAACTTTGGATGAACTTTGGAAAACTGTCTGCAATCATTGTTGCTTTCTAGGGGACTAAAAGGTGTTTTTTTCCCCCCTGTCCCACTAGGCGCTGTGCTTGGCCATGGGATCCTTTTTAAAAGAAACATCAGTGCTTACCAAGTAAGTGACTAACATTTAAGCCAACATGGCATTCCTCATCTCATATCCTAAGTAAATGTATTATCATTGGCAGGTATATATTATGATCTTTTATGACAGCAATAAAAGTTGCCCCAAGTGAAGGGCTTGTGGCCTGATCCTGAAGTGATTCTCCATTGCTCTCTTCCTTTGGTGCTTGCTTCACCGTAATAGAGCTTGGAAAAGGCTTTTGAGGGGACTACAATTCCCAGAATCCCCTAGCTAGGGTAGCCCTTGACTGGTGGATTCTGAGAGTTACTTTTCCAACCCTTGCTATATCTTCCTTTGTAGCTTGTCTTTTTAAAATCACTCTTCTAAATTACATTGTAGGATGTGATACATGAGATAACAGTTCTGCTTGTTTGCTTGGAATTAAGTCCTCCTTGATCAGTGGTCCTCACTTCTGTGTACGTTTGTGTACATGGGATCACAACCAAAGGCTCTTATAAGCACTTGTGCTTTGTGGCTGTTGCCACTTAGGCTGTCTCCAAAATTCTCTATTCATACTATCCGGGAATTAACATGGGATCACATTATATTTCAGAAGGAATTGAAGTGTTTCCTAGGTGGAATGGACAACAGAATATGATCATCAGCTTTCTTTTTTACTTTTCCTTTAGTCTTGGCTTAAAAGCATCCAGAAGGAATCCCATCTGTTCTGTAGGTAAGAATTTTTAAAGCAAATGTTATCTATAACTGCTGTCATAAGCAGAACAATGCTAGGATTCTGGAGTGCTCCTGCTCCTCGGTGCTGTATCGGAAGAATGTTAAAAAGAATATTATTACTGTGTGGGTTGAAACCAGAAGCAAAAGGGAGAGGGGCCCAGTGAGAAGGGACAGAGAGGCCCTTATCCTTCTCTGGTATGTAGCAGCCAGATTGCTCACTGGGTTGATGACAGGGATCACACAACCTTGCTGTTACAGTGGTGCCACGGGTTGCCAATCTGTTTCC
This sequence comes from Intellagama lesueurii, assembly GCA_037013535.1. Taxonomy (NCBI): domain Eukaryota; kingdom Metazoa; phylum Chordata; class Lepidosauria; order Squamata; family Agamidae; genus Intellagama; species Intellagama lesueurii. The sequence goes on along the minus strand of JBAJHW010000003.1, from coordinate 3,418,488 downwards.
GGGCTGAATTCAAGGTGTTGGTTCTAATCTATAAGCCCCTAAATGGCTTGAGTCCAAGTTACCCATCTCAAGGACCATGACTCCCTTTTATGAGTCTGGCTGGGTGTTAAGATCATCAGAGGAGGCCTTTCTCTTGGTCTCGCCACCTTCACAGGTGCGTCTGGTGGGGACATGAGAGAGGGGCCTTCTCGGTGGCTGCTTCCAGACTTTGGAACTCCCTCCCACTGGAGGCCAGCCTGGCCCCGTCTTGGCTGTCCTTTCACAAGCAGGCAAAGACCTTGCTTTTCAAGCAAGCTTTCTCTGAGTGACTGGCAGCCTGAGGGCGGTTTTTAAATGGATTGTTGTACCCTGCTGCTTTGAATGTGTTTTGGTGCTGCTTGGGTTTGGTTTTTGTTTTTTTGGTTTTTTTGTATGGTATTTGTTTCATCCTTTTTAGTATTTGTATACTCACTGTTGTTAGGGTTAACTACTATCTTTTAATGATGTGAGCTGCTTTGGGTCCTTTTAAGGAGAAAGGTGGTGGTAAAATTATTTTAAATAAATAAATAATACATGTTCACTTTGTCATTAACGATCAGTGTGCCTAACCAGTGTTGGGTACTCTTCAGAAACAGAAAATGCCAAGTCTTTGCAGATTGACAGTTGAGGAACAGAATTACATTACCTTTTTAAACTGCGGTCTATATTCTTTACTATAAGGACATCAGTGCTCAATCAGATCAAAAAGCCTTTCTCCTCTTTTATCCTGTCTCCCGGAGTATCCAAGCAGTTGCTTGGGAAGCCCACAAGCAGTTCACGAGGGCAACCCTTCTCTCCCATCCCCTCTTCCTGCCTTACTTTATTTCTTCTTTTGGTAGGCTAGAGCTGAGGGATATAAATTGATTGGTTTGGTGGATGTTTATTTGAGAACAGGCCCTGTTGAACTAGATGAGGCTTCCTTCTGAGTAATACAGAAGCACTGTATTCTGCTGTAAGAGTTTTAAAGCTGGTCACTTCATCTAAAGAAGCAGCGGTTCAAGAATAGGGAAGATGTGGCCCTCAGCATGCATGTAGCTCTCCATGGCCCACCCAGCTTTATTTTTTTGTTAATAATAATAATTAAAAAAAACCCAATCTGTGGTTTTTCATTCCTTGAGACCTCTAGGAAGAGTGGCGTTTGCATTAGGGGGATCACAGCCCCTACAGCTCCCAATTCCAAAAAAAATCAGATCTGGAAGCCAATGTCCAGTCACTGCCTGTTTTATCTTTAAACTATTTTTATAGTTTAAAGATAAACAATCCCACCAAGTTTGCTCAGATTTCAGTTTGTCCTCCTTTGTGTGGTACTGGCTGTCCAAGACTTTAGTCAGGAGAATAGAGTAGGCATCCTTCAGTCTTGAGAGACTATGGTAACGTGCTCTGAAGAGAGGTCTTGGAACAACGTCTAGTGTGGCTGAGAAGGCCAATTCGAGAGTGACCATCCCTTCCACACTGAAGACAAATATTTATTTATTTATTTATTTATTTCATTTATATCCCGCCTATCTGGTCAATTATGACCACTCTAGGCGGCTTACAACATACACTAAAATACAATCTGTCCCCTGGCCAGCTCCCTGGTTTTGCTGGTTTCGGGAATGCCTCTTAGCCTCGGCCTGCTGGACAAGGGTCTCTTCAAATTGGGAGAGGCCGTGATGCACCGCCTGCCTCCAGGCTGAACGCTCAGAGGTCAAAGTTTCCCATCTGTTGAGGTCCATTCCTAAGGCCTTCAAATCCCTCTGGCAGATCTCCTTGTATCGCAGCTGTGGTCTCCCTCTGGGGTGCTTTCCCTGCACTAATTCTCCATCCAGGAGATCTTTTGGAATCCGACCGTCAGCCATTCTCACGACATGCCTGAGCCAACATAGACGTCTACGTTGGCTCAGGAGAATAACATGCCAGAGAATGAGTACAGGACTGTTTGCCCATAAGGATTAATTGACCCCCCTGCCCCATACTGTAGCAGCATGATCTTCTGACTTCTAACAAGTATAAATCAGTCTAGACACTGGCTTTAGCCAAAACAAGAAATCTAACTATTTATCAACTAATTATTTAGCAACAGGAAGAGAGCTATAGCAGCATACAAAGCCTGTCCTAGTGAGTACAACTTGCAGGCTCTTTGACTTGCTCGCAGCAAAGTCTAACAGGCTGCCAGGAGATGTTCCAACGATTATTGGCTTCAGCTCCGCTCTCAGATACAGATAACAGCGGACACAGGTAACATGAAGGGAATGTATGACAGTATCAAGCAGGCTTTAGGTCCAATACAGAAGAAATCTGCTCCCTTGAAGTCTGCTACAGGTGTGATCATCCAGGACCGAGCACAGCAGATGGAACGCTGGGTGCAGCACTACTCTGAGCTATATTCCAGAGAGAATGTAGTAACCGAAGAGGCACTAAATAACATCGAGTGCCTGCCTGTCTTGGAAGAGTTGGACAGCGAACCAACTTTAGCAGAAATAAAAGCGGCCTTGGATTCCCTCACCTCCGGCAAGGCACCTGGGAAGGATAACATCCCTGCTGAAGTGCTGTAAAGAGATCATCACCACCGAGCTGTATGAAATCTTTTGTCTTTGCTGGAGGGAAGGTGGAGTACCACAGGACATGAAGGATGCAAACATCGTCACATTGTATAAGAATAAAGGAGACAGGGGCGACTGCAATAACTACCGTGGCATCTCTCTTCTCAGCGTTGTAGGGAAGCTGCTTGCCCGTGTTGTGCTGAAGAGACTCCAGGTGCTTGCAGACAGAGTCTATCCAGAATCACAGTGTGGATTTCGAGCTAATAGATCCACCACTGACGTGGTATTCTCCCTCAGACAGTTGCAGGAGAAATGTAGGGAACAACAACAGCCACTCTTTGTGGCCTTCATAGATCTCACAAAGGCCTTTGATTTGGTTAGCAGGGATGGCCTTTTTTAAAATACTTCCCAAGATTGGATGTCCACCTCGACTCCTTAACATCATCAGGTCCTTTCATGAGGAAATGAAGGGCACTGTAGTTTTTGATGGCTCAACATCAGATCCCTTTGACATCCGAAGCGGAGTGAAACAGGGCTGTGTCCTCGCGCCGACCCTGTTTGGGATCTTTTTTGCTGTCATGCTGAAGCACGCCTTTGGAACTGCAACAGAAGGTGTCTATCTCTGGACTAGATCAGATGGAAAGCTGTTGAATCTCTCTAGATTGAGAGTGAAGGCCAAAGTCCAACTGAAATGCATGCGGGACTTCCTCTTCGCTGATGATGCAGCTGTTGTTGCCCATTCTGCTGAAGACCTCCAACAACTCATGAATCGTTTTAGTAAGGCTTGCCAGGATTTTGGACTAACAATCAGCCTGAAGAAAACACAAGTCATGGGCCTGGGCATGGACTCACCTCCCTCTATTACCATCTCCACACAAGAACTGGAGGTTGTTCATGACTTTGTGTACCTTGGCTCAACCATCTCTGACACTCTCTCCCTAGATGTCGAGCTGGATAAACGCATTGGCAAAGCAGCTACCACGTTCTCTAGACTCACAAAGAGAGTATGGCTTAATAAGAAGCTGACGGCATATACCAAGATCCAGGTCTATAGAGCCTGTGTCCTGAGCACACTCTTGTACTGCAGTGAGTCCTGGACCCTTTGTGCACGGCAGGAGAGGAAGCTGAACACGGTCCATATGCGTTGTCTCCGACGCATTTTTCGTATCACCTGGCAGGACAAAGTTCCAAATAGAGTAGTCCTAGAACGAGCTGGAATTTTTAGCATGTATACATTACTGAAACAGCGACGTCTACGTTGGCTCAGGCATGTCGTGAGAATGGCTGATGGTCGGATTCCAAAAGATCTCCTGTGTGGAGAATTAGTGCAGGGAAATCGCCCCAGAGGGAGACCACAGCTGCGATCCAAGGAGATCTGCAAGCGGGATCTGAAGGCCTTAGGAATGGACCTCAACAGATGGGAAACCTTGACCTCTGAGCATTCAGCCTGGAGGCAGGCGGTGCATCATGGCCTGTCCCATTTTGAAGAGACCCTTGTCCAGCAGGCCAAGGCAAAGAGGCATTCCCGAAACCAGCAAAACCGGGGAGCTGGCCAGGGGACAGATTGTGTTTGTCTTCAGGGTGGAAGGGATTGTCACTCTCGAATTGGCCTTCTCAGCCCCACTAGACGCTGTTCGAAGTCCTCCATACAGAGCACGTTACCATAGTCTCTCGAGACTGAAGGATGCCTAATCTAATCTAATTTAGCAACAATGCAGAAAGGGGAGGGGGGAAGGTTCTTAATCATATTTGCAGAAATTCTAAAGCTAGCTTCCAGATTGTTTTCTGTTTTTAAGAGGAGGTAGAAGAATCATGAAGTGATTGTCGAGAAACAAAGAAAGAAGATTGAGAACACCAATCTACCATGTAGATCTAGAGGGGAAAAAAGCCTTCTGGGTATTTTGCCTTCCCCTCTTCCACCACTTAAGATCACGTACTACACGTGCTAGCTGTCTGTTCCAATTTTGCTTCGAAAACATGGATTCTCCAATGGAGCTATAGTCTCTTTCTTCATGGAGTCTTGTGGGCAAGGATTTCACTGCCTGTGTAGAATGCTTATCCACCATTGAACCCTTGAGCATTTCACAGGACTCATGCGTATTCTAGGGTGAATATTAAGCTTAGCAAGGGTAATGGCCAAGCCTGTTGGCCCACACCATTACCCTACATGAAGCTGACTTGCTGCCCATTGCAAGGGAAAGGTGGAAAGTAACAGTCAGGTTACCTTTCAAGAAAATCTGTTTACGGTCACTCATGTTCTGACCAAAGAAGCCCTGGTAAACTACCAAGGAAGCTTGGGGTCCTTAAAGGAGTGCCTCTCAGCCTTTGACGCTCCAGATGGTTTGGATTCCAACTCCCTGAATCTCCGGCCACTGATTTGGCTGGCTGGGATTTCTGGGAGCTGAAATCCAAAATATCTGAAGAACCAAAACCCACCATTGCTTTAAAATACAGCTGGAAACACTCTGGATGAGTGGTTTAAAGTTTCATCAAAGCAGGCTAACTTTGATCATGTCTATATGGAGGTTGACTGGTGTCCATGCATCTGCTATGGCCAGTTCAGAGGGTGAGGTCTGTGAGTGTTCAGCCTATTACGAAGTACTGGTCATAAATTCCTATAAGGCTTGGGTCCAGACTACCTCAAGGACTGCATCTCCCCATATGAGCCTTCTCAGTGCTTAAGATCATCAGAGGAGGCCCTCCTGTCGGTCCCATTGTCAGTGCAGGCATGGCTGATGGGGACATGAGAGAGGGCCTTCTCTGTGGCTGTTCCCAGGTGATGAAATGCTCTCCCTTGGGAGATCAGGGTGGCCCCTTCCCTTCTATCTTTCCGCCGACAGCGGAAGACCCACTTTTTCAGGCAGGCTTTTAACAATCATGACCGAGTCCCTGAATGCCCTTTTTTTAAAAGTTAAGATAGTTTTTAATGTTTACCTGCTTGTAATTGTTCAATTGTATTTTAATTAGCATATAGTTTAATTGTTTTTAATGTTTATTATGTTTTTAACTCTATTCTTTTTAATATTGTGAGCCACCTTGGGTCCCCTTAACAGGAGAAACGGAACCTATAAACTAACTAACTAACTAAATGAATGAATGAATGAATGAATGAATGTTTTGTTTTGTTTTGTTTTGTTTCCTAAAGGGAGCCCCCTACTTAACTGCCAGAGGCACTACAGGTCTTGTCCAACCCATGCCATTGGCCGGTTCAGGCATCTGCTTCCACCTCAGGTAGTCTGTCTTTCCTAGTCTGTCTTGCTTCATCAGCTTCTTAAGAACAGATTTGGAGACTCTCTTGGGAAAGCATGTCATTTGGTGGGCCCTGATCAGGGCCCATACTTAAGAAAATTGCTTGTTTGGACTACGTACAATCCCAGAATCCCCCAACTGGGACCAACTGGGGGATTCTTGGAATTGAAGTTCCAACAAGTAACTTTCTGAGGCTGTGGTTAAAGCAGGAGATTCTGAATTAGAAGGAATGTATTGATTTTTTTAAAACTCAGCACAACCATGGCCAAGGTACACTTTTAGAGATGGGCACGCATTGCAGTTCAGCCTAGTTTCGCTCCGCGCCCACACAGGTGTTGCGCGGGAGCAGCACACTCTCTTCTCCTGCCACCTCTGTGAACTCACCCATTCCCTGGATGATGCATGCTTCTTGCTCCTCCTCCCCAGCACAACTGTCCACTCACCATTTGCAGTGCGCACTTCCCTCCTCTGCCGCCTCTAGCAGCTGCCCGCTGAAAGGCAGCACCCCAGGCTTCCTTGCCCCGCCTCCTTATCTGAGCGGATGGCTGCTGGAGGAGGCAGAAGAGGGAAATGCGCACTGCGAATGGAGAGTGTGCAGTCACACTCAGGAGGCGGGGAGGGAAGCGCACATTGCCCAGGGAATGGACGAGCACACAGAGGAGGCAGAAGAGGGAAGTGTGCCATACCCGCAGAACACCTGTGCGGGCGCAGAGCCGAACTGGGCCAAACCACCGAACTGTGGTTTGTGCCCATCTCTATACACTTTAATAAATAAAAGTTGGCAATGTCTCACCTCTTAAAAGTGAGGCCAACCTCACAGCCTGAAACTATCATAGGCGATAATGTCCACATCGCCATTTTCCTTGTGTGCCGAATCAATTACAGTAGTGCCTCACTAGACGATGTTAATCCGTTCCGCGAAGATCGCTGTCTAGCGAAAACATCGTCTAGCGAAGCACGTTTTCTCTTCAATGCGTTCCAAGGGAAAACGCAGTCGTCTTGCGAAAATCTCCCATAGGGAAACATCGTCTAGCGAGTGAGGGTCCCCGTCGGAATGCACTGACAGCTGCACTGACAGCTTTTGACCACTAGTCAGCGCATTCCTATGGGGAAACCTCATCGTCTAGCGAAAATTCCCCATAGGAGACCATCGTTTTGCGAAGCGCAGTAGCGATCACAAAAAGGCATCGTCTAGCGATTTCCTCGTCCTGCGAGGCAATCGTCTAGCGAGGCACCACTGTATTTCTCTGTTAACAGTTTTATCCACGTGGCAGGTTACAAACACTAAATGCAAGCAATTCCATGACAATAATTTTACTGAAGAAATAGAGATCTGTGGGACAGGTGGGTTATTGAAAGAAAGAGAAATAAAATTCGCTACATAAATAATTCACATTGCAAGATGAAAGTTTTTGGTAAAAGGCAAAAGAAATAAAGTCTTATTTCAGGCCCAGTTTTGATAGCTGGCTACAATTTTGCTCCTCTCTGTCGCAGCACTGGTCTTCCCCCCCCACCCCCAACCAAATTGGTGAAAACATTTAAGTTGCCTGCGTTTATTTTATTTTTATTTTTTTTGCTGTTCCTCCACAGCAGCCAGGGAGATAAGCCACCCTGGAGCTTTTGATGAGATCTAGCTTTCTGAAAGTAAGCCTTTTTAAATTGGAAAGATAATGAACCCATAATTCATTTGGGCAGGGTGTCTTGAAGGCAAAAATTGAAATAGGAACCGTTTATCCTGGTTTGTCAAGAGTGTTCTGGGCAGGCAAGATTTTAGTTTAGCTCTTTCTCCCTACCCAGCCTTCTTGCCCCAGTGCTGGCAACAGCTGAACTGGGTCTTCTGAAAATCAGTGCCTTGTAGAGCAGGAAGGCTTGCAAAGCATCATCATGGAAGCAACGCAGGACTGCAGATCGGCAGAAGAGCAGCAGTTGAATAACGGTGGAAGCAAAGCCCTCAGGTTTGCTCCCCAGCTGAAACTTGGGAAGTTACTTTTGAGAAGAATAAATGTCGTGATGTGCTCGTGCAGAGCACTGGTAGGATGATAGTATTGGAGGTCAAGGTGGGGCCTCCAGTGCTCATTGGAGGTCTAATTCATGGGAACACAATAAGGGGGGATTTTGGAAGAGGTAGCCATGTTGACCAAACTCCGGGAGGCAGTGGAAGACAGGAGGGCCTGGCGTGCTCTGGTCCATGGGGTCACGAAGAGTCGGACACGACTTAACAACTAAACAACAACAGTCGTGTTAGTCTGTGTAAGCATATCAGTCAAAATCCAAAGGAAAACAAAACAAACAAACAAAAAGGAAAAAGTCAAAACTATGTGGCACCTTAAAGACTCACCATTATATTTTAATGTGAGCTTTCGTGGATCACATCCACTTCTCCGGACATACGGAATACATTTCTGGGTGGGGCAGGGAAGAAGGAGCATGTGGTCTGTGATTGGGCCATCCGATTGCCAGCAGTCAGGACAGGAGAGTGAAGTAGTTACAGTCATGAGTGATCTGATGCAAACTGGGTGCTGCAGAGAAAATGCGCTGCCCCAGAGCAATGCAAATGTAAGAACATGAGGAGAGCCCTGTGGGATCATACCAAGGGCCCATCTGTTCCAGCATTCTCCATCCCCGCTGGTCACACAAATGCCCGGGAAATCCCACAAGCAAGACAAGAGCAAATTAGTGCTCTACCTGTGTATAAAGTGTTTCAGGAATGCTTTTGGATCGAAAGGCAGGACTGACGTCCGATCGTACAAAGCAAGGCAAGGCCAAGTGCCATATTGGCTGCAGATTTCTGAAAATGTCCAAAATGTCGCTTTTTCATCCTCCGTTTCCTTTTGCCTCTGGTTGCCCAAATCAGAGCAGCTTCTGTTCCTAGAGGAAGAGTTCTGGGTTGGGAGTTTCAGCCACAGATTCACGTTCTAACTGTGTCCATGTGTGCACTTGCTTTCTGGACCAGGAGAGGAATGTTTGTAGGTTCGGGCACTCCTGGCTGCTGTGAAGATAACTTTCTTTCTTTCTTTCTTTGTAAAGGATCCCAAAGTGGCAAAAAAGGCCTTTGTACAAATGAAGCCGATCGTCCCTGGAACAGAACACAGCTACGGATCCCTGAACATTGTGATGACCGGTTGTGATATGACCGTAGTGGAGCACTACGCTCAGTATGTCCACAAGTTCTGCAATCGAATGTCCATCAAAGTGGAGGAATGGTAAGCCACTTGCTGCCAGCTCAGGGGGAGTCTGTGCTTTGGGTCTAATGGAGTTCGATGATGTCAGAACACGCTGGCAGGCGAGGGGGTGTCCTTGGTGGAACAGAAATCTAGTCTCCAAATCCTGTGAGGTGCTAGCCCTCCTCTATTCGGCACTGGTTAGGCCTCATCTTGAGTACCGTGTCCAGTTCTGGACACCACACTTCAAGAAGGATGCCGACAAACTGGAGCAAGTTCAGAGAAGGGCGACAAGGAGGATCAGGGGGCTGGAAACCAAGCCTTATGAGGAAAGGCTGAAAGAATTGGGCATGTTTAGCCTTGAGAAAAAAAGACTGAGGGGAGATAGGATAGCACTTTTCAAATACTTGAAAGATAGTCCTACAGAGGAGGGGCAGGATCTGTTCTCGATCCTCCCAGAGTGCAGGACACGCAACAGTGGGCTCAAGTGACAGGAAGCCAAATTTCGGCTGAATATCAGGAAGGGTTTCTTAACTGTTTGAACAGTATGATCACTGAACCCATGACCTCGGAAGGTGGTAAGCGCTCCAATGCTGAAGCCATTCAAGAGAAAATGAGACAACCTTCTGTCAGATATGCTTTGACTTGGATTCCTGCCTTGATCAGGGGGCTGGACTGGATGGCCTCACACACCTCTTCCAACTCCATGATTCTAGGATTCTATGCCGTTGGATTTCTTAAGAGCTGTTCTGCACATGCTGCAGAATCATGTGACGCAGGTGCTTCTAGAAAGCACCATCTTGGACTGGAGGTTGAGACCCCTCACCTCGGCAGTCTTCTCCTGCTCCACAGAAATAAATACATGGTGTATGTAGGAAGCTATGAAGTTTGTCGCACACAGCAGTCTCGATTGGGGCGGTCCAAGAAGGTCTGGATCTTGTGATTCGGCTCATGTTCAGATTGGCTCTACAATGTGAGGTGGGCAAAGCTCTCAAGAGAGTACGGAAGCCGCCTCCCGAATGCTGAAATGTATTCCTGCACTCCTCCTGTATGAAACCCTCTGCCTATGCTCTGAGCCATTGTTTTCTGCAGCTGCTTTTAGGGCAAGTGTGGCCAGCCCGCAGAGTAATTCCTGGGGGGAGACTCAGCATCGACCAGCCATGCCTTGAGCAGTTTGTCAGGGGCAGGACTAAAGTGTCTGGGGCTCTTTAAGTCAGGGAAAAAAAAGACAATTATACAGGTGCTGTGGTGGTACCTTCTCTGTTTAGGTCAGAGGACTAAATGCATCTTTATCAATTTATATGGGCGGCACCTCCGAGGGACATTTTAAAAATAGCTTCTCAGGCTGAACCTATATAGAAAAAGAGAGAGTTCTCCAGACTTTTTTTTTTTTTGTACCTCCATTGTCTCTTTATCCTCTTCCATCTCTGTTCTCTTAGAAGAGGACGGAAATGAAGCAATGGAAGGATCGCAGCAAAAGGACTGCCCACTTCCTCCTCTCTTTCTTAGCTCTTCTCGTTTCTTGATCAAATTCTGTTGTCCTCTTGTCAGCTAGTCAGTGGCACTTTGAAGTTTCCAGGGCCACCAAAGGTTGTGTCTGTCTCTTTTTTTTTTAGCTACTCAAACCAGCCAACGACCCCATTCCTCTCCTCTTTTCTCTCCCTTGCTTCCTAGTCTTCCCTTTCATCCGGCTCAGCGTTCCACAGCAAGCAAGCCCAGTCAGTTATCATGTATTTATATATTCATTCATTTATTAAACATGTGAAAGCCACCATATTTTGAAAGGTTTCAGGATAGGTTGCAGTCAGGAAAACTGGGAACAATCTAACACATTTTTAAAATAAATAATTCTGCAACTCTTGGAGTTTTATTTATTCATTTCATGCATGAGATATATTTATAAATCCTGCCTTTCCTTTAGTGAGATTTAGGTAGCACTCATGGCTTTTCTCTCTGCTTTAGCTTCACATCAGCCTCTCAGGGACCTTAGGCTGAGAGTGCTTCACTTGACCAGGGATACCCACTGGGCTGTGGGAATTCTTTTTTTTTAAAAAAACTTTTAATCTTTATTGCATTTAAAAAAGAAATTATAAAAATAAGTAAATAATTATCACAATATTAGCACATAACCAAAATAACTTTCTATTATCTCTTTCGCAAAACAGTAAGTCTTTAACATTTTTACTTCCTTATTTTCCACCAAACGTTTATTTTCTTCGCAATCTTAATACCTTTCTTAATTCTTATTTTATATCCATATTAACAATCTGCTTTACTTTGTTTTTACTTCTGTTGAGAGCCGTTCTGCTTCTAATTTAAGCCTAAGTCACTTGGTACAGGTTTGGAATCTTTCTTCCATTTCTCTTTAAGATAATTCTTTACTTTCGGCCGTGGGAATTCTTTGAGTCCCCGTCTGACACGCTTAAGTAGCAGACCACCCTGGCTACCGCACAGAGGCGGCTGTCTTCTTGTATGTGGATGGCTGAGTTTGGCTGCAAACAGGTTGGCGCTTCCTCCTGAACGTCACAAATAGAAGGAATGATTGCTGGATGCCCTGTTTTGAGGAGAAAGGCATGATCTAAACAAGGCTCTAAACCAGCTCTTGCCCTCCTGATGTGTTAGACCACAACGCCTGTTATCACCAGCCTTGAGATTTGATGCTTTCTGGGGATGGTGGTGGTTGCAGTCCAGCATATGTGAAGAAGTGCTTTTATAGCCCTTTAGCTGCTTAACCAGCTGTGATGGAAGACAAGAGTGTAGAGAACAGTGGATGAGGGAGAGGGAGAACGTAGTTTATGGATGGCCCTCAGGGCCAAAAACACTATGCACCATAACTTTCTCGTAGACCGGGATCCATAAATATATTGGGTCTCTAGTTCTAGAAAACGTTGGAGGAAGAAGGAGGTTTCCATTGTTCTGAATTCTTGTTTAAATTCTCCTCGCTCCCAAGTGACCTGCAGTGCCGTTCCAGACATCTGAGAAAGGACAAAGGCGTGCAATCCACTTGCATGTTTGAACAACGAGGTCTCTGTGTTGGGCAAATTGATTTTTCCTTTCCTTCCCTAAGATCAGAGATGCGTCTGTATTGTTCATCTTGTCCAAACCTGATTCTTTTTCTTGCTCTTGGCTCTTTGAACGTTCCTGGAGCAGGATTGAGATCAGAGCGGGTAAAATAGTAACATGGCTTTCTCCGGTCTTAACTAGACGCCTCCTGAAAGTAGGACAGGGTGGTCTTAAAGATGTGTGTTGGAGAAGCTTCATAAAGGTGTCGGATAAAGTCAGATCAAAGACCAGGTAGGAAGGAGCAGCATGGCAGAGTACGGTATCTGCTCTCTCCGTTAACAGAACTGCAGGCTAGGTAGCCAAATGTGAGCATTAAAAAGCATATATATAGATAATGAGAACTAAATCACATTTCAATCAAAGTTTCTCTGGATCCATATGAGGGATGCAGTGAATCACTAATATATATATAGACTTATAAGAGTGACTAACAAACAGAAGTAGGTTTTACCAGGAGCAGCTGAAGGAGGTGGAAGCCAGAAACCTTTTGCTTATACTTTTTGGTTACATATATGCTTGATACAATATCTGTGTTTTCAAACCTGTTTTCATATCAGTGAGAGGTAGAACCTTATTCTTAAAAAAGAGAAAGCTGGGAGTGTCTCATGAATGCAGATTTCCAAGACAGGCTGGTTGAAACTAGTTGCAGCATGAACTAACCAGATATTAGAAGTCATGAGTAAGATGGCTAACTGTAACTAGTTACTTGTTTGGGTAATGAAAGTGTAACCTGATTTGATTGTAAAGGTAATGGGAACAAGCAGGAATGAAATTACTTCACTGATGTAATCACATTTTCAAGTTATTTACAGACGTTACGTTTTAAGGCATTTCAGAGGAATTGTCCATGTTTCCCTGCCATTCTCTGAATCAATCCTAAGTATTCTGTTCAAATAACAGCTTACTTTTCCAACAACTTTCCGTGCTGATGGTGAAACATCAAGATCAGTCGCATGTGAGTGCTGTCTGAATGGCAGCTTTAAAAGGGATTCCTTTAAAGGTCCTCTGAGACAGGGAGAAGTTTCTGTAGGCATCAGGGTTATTTGTCTCTCACCCTATTAACAAGATGCCCAGCTGCTATACATCTGTTGAAATGGCTTCTTCTCCACAATATTAAAGGGGCACAAACACTTTTCCATTGGTGTCGTGCTCAGGTGGTCTGATGAGTGCTCAGGGCAAGGGCAGCCGGTAGTTGCAGCACCCAGGACAGCTCCCACCGTGGCTGGAAGTGAATGGAACCTGGGCTCCAGGGAGTGGATAGCTGTTCCATTTGCTCAGGTCCGGATTGCTCCAGAGATGCTGCGGTTGCTGTCGGTACAGAGACCACAGGTCCAGGGGTCAAGACATCTCTGCAGTTGCAGACCTGGCTGACCCTGGGGGTCACCTCACTCGGCTCCCCAGCCTCTGCGCCTGTGTCCAGACAGTTGCTGGACCTCCGGCATCATGACTTAGAAAGAGAGGAAGGTTTTCCCCTTTGAATTGTTCAGTAAAAGTTGGACTTGATGACCCTTGGGTTCCTTCTCGTTCTGCGGCTCCATCAATCTGTCTGCCGGTTTGCATCCTTTGCAACGCCAACGGCCAAATTAGCCATGCTTTGGCCTCCTCTGATGGAGGCCCACTCAGGGAACTTCATGGCTCAGCAGGGATTTCAGACCCATCTCCAGAAGGCAAGCGGGGCCCAACCAGCCTTCTGCCTCTGCAGCAGCACCTTGAGAGGGTTGGCAGGACGCTACCACTGCTACCCCACCTGACCGTTTGCCTTAGAAAAAGGATTTTGGAGGCAAGAGACGCAGGAAAGGCTGTTGGTTTCCCTAGCCAAGAAAATACATCCACATCTGACCATGAAATGATGGAATCCAAAGTGATAGTAACTTACAGGTAGACTTTTAAAGGAAGAAACAAGGAAAAACCTGTAACAACAGTGTAAAGATGTGATTCATTCATGCGAACATAGCTCCGAATGTCACTTAGAAGGATACATTTCTTAGCCATTTGGCTTTGAGCCTAGATTGTGATAATGGTTGTCTTTTCTGTTCCCAGGGCCAGGACTACCCTTGGCTGGAACAGAAAATAACATGGCAGTGTTAATTATTTTATTTCCATGTAGCAGATATCCATGTTTATGATGGCCCATTTTGCTTTTCACGCATTGGGCTTACAGATTTCCAGTAAGACATTGGCCACGCATTCATGCACTGTCTTTATTCATTGGTTTAATCCTGAGTATGCTACTGAGGTTAAAACGAGGAGGAACTCCTCATGCTGAACCTCAAGAAGACATCTGCACATTTTGGTTTTCTTTGGTTGCTCGTCCTCTGCCATTTGGGACAAGGCCTGTAAATAAAATAAGCTTTGCAGTCCCCACCCCCCAACCCCAAATCCACTTCCCGTTTTGCAGGCACAGAAGCAGGAGTTTAGTGCAAAGACGCCTCATTAGCAAAAGCCGCTTCGCCCCGTTTGACAAAGGCCGGCAATCCCATTTGCACGGCTGGGTTGTCCAAAGACTCCCTCCCAAGTCTTCCTCCCTGCAGCTGAATGTTTGTGTGTTTTTGCTGAAGAGTGCATAAAGAAATGCTGTTGATGGTGTGTGTGTGTGATGTTTTCACAGCTATGCCATGCCCACAAAGACCATGGAGGTGTTTGTGTCAAAGGCCGAGAGTTCCAAGAGTCAAATGGATTCCGTTCTTACAACCCATCAGCGTGTGGTTCAGGTAAGTAGTGGGTCCTGTCTCACTTTTCCCCTTTTCTGTTCTTGACATAGCACTGTGCTACTTGCACAAAGCCATCCCTGGCCGACACACTGGCTTGGTTAACAACCCTTCCCACACCGCTCTTACCCCCTCCTACAACCAATTCCCAATACTACCACCCACCCACCCCAGCATCGAAAAACTCAACATTTAAAACCTCTACGGTTGATGCTGGCACCACTAGGCACCACTACATCAGGAGGTGCCATAGCAAAAGAATAAGAGTTTTGAGGGAGAAGCAAGGAGGGGGGTTGGGAGGAGGAGCACCCTGCAATCCTGCGAAAGAGTGGAGGGGGGGGTATAGATGGAAGACAAGCAGAGGTCAAAGGGCAGCCCCCATCCAGGAAACGAGAGAGATTGTGGAAACACAAGAATGGGCTCAAGCTACAGGAAGCTACAGATTTTGGTGGAACATCAGGAAAAAATTTCTTAACTGTTAGAGCAGTATGACAATGGAACCCATGACCTTGGGAGGTGGTGAGGGCTCCAACGCCGGAGGCCTTCAAGAGAAAACTGGACCACCCTCTGTCCGATCTGCTTTGATTTGGATTCCTGCCTTGATCAGAGGGGTTGGACTCCATGGCCTTTATAGGCTTCTTCCAACTCCTTTATTCTATGTTCTATGAGATGCGAGTTCGAAGGGAGATGACAGCAGAAGTGTCATTTATAAGGCATGCTAATTCTCCAAGAACCAATCTCTGTTTCAAGCATGAACTGTATGAGAAAATAAGAGTTCAGCTTACACCCCCTCTAGCCGCCACCAGGAAACCAGTTAAGTTGTGTGCTGTAGTCCAGCAAATTGCAAACTTAGTTCCAAGTGTCTTTTCTATCAGTTTCTTCTGAGCAAAGGCTAGAAACCACGGAGGCAGTGCTTTCTTTAAAATTGCATGGCATGCTCCAGCAGCAACCTCCTTTTCAGTTTTGAAGCTGCAGTCCTGTGCCCATTTCACCAAACACACGCAGAACTTTTTTTCTAAGGCATTGTAAATGTGCCAGCATTCAACTAGAAGGCAGTTATATCTTCATATTACTTATGGCGGTCATTGGCTAGTCAACAAAAATCACGCATGGAAACAAAAGTGTACAAAAGGCACATTCAGCTGTTACAGGTTAAAATGTCCTGTTTGCTGAGAGCTCATCCTGATTACAACTTAAAAGAACTTTGCAAAGGACAGGATTAACAGTTTAAATTTTCAAACAGCTACCCTTGAAGCAGCAAGAAGGACTTTTCGTTGTTTGTATCGGGGACTAAAGGAATGGTGAAAATTGGCCAGTTTTTCTTCTCTGACAACAAGCTTTGTGTCACTCTCATAATCAGAGCTCTGCAGCCAGAATTTGGTATAGTTTGGGCTTGGAAGAATTGAGAAACTGAAGAATATGGTCAATGTCAAACTGTTCGGATGAGTAAACCCTCATGAAGGTTTTGCTTTCTTAGACACGTTAATCCTGCAGTCCAAAATCCTAGATTATCATCCCAGGGAGGGACATCTTATTTGACTAAATGAGTAGCTGCATTGCGAGTCTCCTTCCCATGTTATGTGTGCAGATACGTGAGCTAGAGGTGAGACAAAATTTTGCAAGAGTTTTGAAAATTTGGGGAAATTCGGGAGTTTGGATTCTCTCACTCTATCTCAGATCTCAGGAGCTGAAAGTGGACACTGACTGTTCTTGAAGGCTTCAATTCATGATGCTCTCATGCCAAAGTTTATTGCAAAGCAGTGCATATGGTAGGTAGTTTTTGATCTGGATCCAGGAGAGAAGTGCCAAAAGCCTCAGACAGCTGCAGAAATCAGTCCCTCTGTCTGGTGGAGGAAAGAGAGATACAAATGTGATAAAGTAAGAACACCATCTGTGGCGGAACTGTACGAGAGTCCTAATTTACGTTGTGCCTTTATTCAAAGCATAGAAAAAACCTTTTAGTGCCACTCCTTGAAATGTGCTTGAGGAGAGATTTGTGGATGCCTTGGACTTCCAGAAAGACAAAGGGGACCTTAGACGAAGCCCACCCTGCACTATCTCTGGAGGCAAATATGTTGAAACTGTCCCTACTTGGAGCACATCACGAGAAGGCAAGATTCTCTGGAAAAGACAATAAGGCTGGGAATGGTGGAAAGCAGCAGGAAAAGAGGAAGACCCAATACGAGGTGGTCTGACTCCCTAAAAGAAGCCACAAAGCTTGAGTTTACAAGAGATGAGCAGGGCTGTTGAAGACGGGACATTTTGGAGATCGTTCATTCACAGGGTTACCATAAGTCAGAGGCAACTTGATGGCGCATAACAACAGCAACAAGAATACCCCAGCCAGCACAACTAGTATCCATGCAGTTGGGGGTCCTACTGGGAGTTTTGACTAAGATGAATTTTTCTAAGCTGCGATTATGAGCCAGTTCCGTGTTGGGTCGGTCTAGTTAGGTGTTTTGGTTTGTCCCTCTCCCATCTAAGCCCCTACTCTAGGTAGCCACTTCACTTGTTTTTCTTCCTCCTCCTTCTCCAGATCAGCGGTCTGAGTGCTACGCTTGCTCCGGTTTTCTTGGAAATCCTGCAGACTAATCAGCCCGAGGGAGTCCATCTCTTAGTGAAAGAGGTAGGTTGATTCTTGCTGAACCATTCATGTTTAGCAGGAGGGCTTCTGGGTCTTTTAACTGTCACGACAACACGTCTGTAGAAGCACGCAACAACCCTCCCTCCCTCATCAGCAACACAGATACCATATACTCCTGATTGTCGGAGGGGTTGACGACTCTTCCGATCGAGTGATTTGCTGGCGCAAGGCTGTGGCACCAGCCTGTAGCTCAAAGCCATCTGTTTGGGGCTCAGATGTGCCTACAAAAGCTTCAAGGGCGACCATGCATTGACTTATTAAGAAGTGTTTGTGAAATAAGCCAACATTTAGCCGAAAGCCCACATGCTACCAGCGGCTGTGGATGGCGCATCTCAACAGGCAACTTGCAACACAAAAGTGGGTGCCCGCGATCCTTCCCAGTTGCTGCATGTGTAAGTCTGTTGCCGGACTTCCCTTGTCTAAACGTCCGTTGCCAGCGCAGGCAGGGCTGGAGGGGGACACGAGAGAAGGCCTTTTTGGCGGCTGCTCCCAGGTTATGGACCGCTCTCCTTCTGGAGGTCAGGCTGGCCCCGTCCCTTTTATCCTTCCACTGATAGTTGAAGACCCACCACTTCAGGCAGGCTTTTAACCATCATAACGGAGTCCCTGAATGCTATATTTAGTTGAGCTTTTAAAGTTTGAAATGTTTTTCATCATTCAATGTATTTTAGTTGCGGCTATAGTTTGTTTTTAGTGCATAATTTATTGTGTTTTTAATTCTCCTTCTTTAACACCGTGAGTTGTGTTTCCCCTTATAAGGAGAAAGGTGGCCTATAAAAATGAATGAATGAATGTCCATAAGGTGAGTAACAGGGCAGCTATAATAGTGAGCCAATATAGCTAAATGACACTTCCATATTCCTTAATAGTACATTTTTGGGTTCCAGATGATTAGGACAAAGAAAAAAAACAGAATTATTGCATTTTCATGTGTTTGTGGGCTTCTTGGTTGCTTTCTGCCTGCTCACTGTTGGAAACAAGATACTGAGCTTAAATGCATATTCTGGTCAGACCCAGTTGTGGCAGGGGGGATGTTATACAAAAATTATAACTTTCTCTTGGTTGGTAAGAAGCCTTGGGGAAAGGGTGGGGGTGGTTTGTCTTTGGATTACTGGGAATATATTACAATTTAAATGGAGTACATTTCTACAGTGAAAGAAATGAAAGCAAGCACCATCAAGGAAAATGGAAAATCTAGCATACATCTCAGGAATGTTTTGATTTTCTTCTAACCACAGAATGAGAGCAATTTTCTTAGTGTCTCCATTTCAAAGCAAAGATCCAGATGCTTAATGGCTTTTCTTCCTTTTTCATCTGTTCTTAATTTGTATGCCATTAGACACCCTTTATCAAGTAAATCTTGGGGAGCACCATGAAGCAGGGCCACAGCAGTGAGAAAGCCAGATGGTTAAGGATTAGCTGAGAAGTGTGTCGGCAGCCATGTCCTCAGTAGTTCAGTTCCTCTGTCTGTTACCAAGATCAGAACTAAAGATGGGCACGAACCGGTTTGTCCCAGTTTGTAAAGGTGGCAGCACAGATGCTGCTGCTTCCTTTCCCCTGCCTCCTCTGGGCTCAATCAGCCACTCGCCAGGCCCAGCGTGCCAGCTTCCTCCTCAACTGATCTTCTGGTCCCAGCAAGAGCCCAGGCTTCTCTGCCCCGCCCCCTTGGCTGATCGACCACTCAGATGAAAGGGCGGGGCAGAAGTCTGTGCTCTTGCTCCTGACTGGGAGATTAGCCAAGGAGGTGGGAAAAGCAAGCAAGCTGGGCCTGGTGAGGGGCTGGATTGGCTGAGGCAGCAAAGGAGGGGAGCAGCAGCGCCTTGTGTTGCCGCCTTGACGAACTGGGACGAACCGATTCGTGCCCATCTCTAATCAGAACATATTCTCCCTGCGGTGGAGCTCTGCAGGCTTTGCCTCTCACAATTGGCAGTGCTTCCTGTTCTCTGCTTTACAGCTTGCCTGCCTAGGGCAATTACGTTTCCCAACATCATCCTTGAAGGTTGATTGGGAAGCTGATGCTGAACAACTGCCAGCACCATTACCAAATCAATTAATCTGTCAGCGGAACAGGAGAATCATCATACAGAGTTAAAAAAAGAAAAAGCCATCAGCAGTGCCTCTCCCGCTTGTGAAGAGCCTTTGCGACTGGTGTAGTGTGGAGAAATGATACCCTAACCACTTGCAGGCTCTCCTTGAAGCTCTGTTCATCATGCTGTGTTGATGGGGAATTGGTGGCAACCATGAGACCAAGGGCGCTACTGCTGGGGCTGTACCACCGTGGTAGAGCTCCTGCTTGGCATGGAGGGGCTTGCAGGTCCAGTCTTCAGGCAGGAACTTAGGAAGGCCTCTTGCCTCCAAGCCCGGACAGCCCTTTGCTCTCCGTCAAGAGTTGACGACACTGCCTTCAAGCGGTCCAACAGTGCGATTCAGACACCTCGTTCTTGGCCACTGTGCAAACACCAATCCTACATACAGCAGGTCACCTTTGGTCCAGACCCGAAATGGCTCTCCTCATGTTCTCTGTCTCCCCTCTCTGTCCCCCTGCAGTATACGGAAGAAGATTTCCAGGTGCGACTAAAGACTCGTCCAGAGCTTGAAGAGCTCCGGTCCAAAATGAAGTGAGCCAAGCCAGCGGTTCCTCGTAGGTGCTTCTTGTGCAGCAGCGTTCAGCTCGATCCCTTGCGGCTCTCCACGACACCACGGAAAGCAAAGCGTTCTGTTCGCTGGGCCAGCTGACTCTCCCTCTTTAGGCCTTCCGTCCACAATAAACAGTAAAACAGTCTTTGGGGGGGTCTGATTTGTGTCTACGGGGCTGGGAATAGGGAGCCTTTTCTGCAGTAGGAATGAAACTAATCATGCCACGGCACCAGTTTGGTTTTCCACATGTGGAATCCACCTAGTGAAGGTTCAAGTATTGGTTAAGATCGCGCACGTGTGAACTCTTGGCTTGCTCGGCTGATCTGCCAGGATGCCTTTAAACTAGACATGGGTGCTTCGTATTCCTATCCAGAGAATACAGATACGAAGCGGGTCCGTTACCATCCCCCGGAACCAGCCCAGTCCACCAGTCCACTCACCAGGCACCGCACGGTGCGTGCATCGGCATCATTGTTGCATCAATGGTGGAAGTCGTCTAGCCAGTGCTTCCTCACCTCTCCCCACAGCTGACCACTCCAGCGAGGAGGCGGGAAGACAGCTGCTGAGCAGTCAGTTGTGGAGAGAGGCGGGGAAGTGCCAGTTATAACACAAATTAAGTTTGTTTTTCCCGTTCTCTGAACTGTGCTTTGCAAACACGGTGTTCACATGACTGTTTTCACCTGGCGGGGCTCAAAACAAACTGTGAAACAAGCTGACTCACCAAGATGTATCTGAAGTATGAGACTAGCAGGAAACTCATTTTTAAAAACAAGGTTCCGGTTGGTTTCAATATGAACAAACAAATTCAGGAGATCTGCACGGAGATGGCAGCTGCAGCTGACGGGGCACGAAAGTGTTTAGGAAATGCATGCCCTGACCCCTTATCTTTTAGAATGCCCCAAAAGGTGAAGAAAAAGAAGAGGACAACAATTCCATGTTTATTTTTTCAGGAAAAAAGTCACACTTCTTCAAGATTACAGTAATATGTCTTCCAAAGTGCATGTGTCTCTCCAAAAGGAATGGCTGCAACGGTGGCCTTCTGAAAAAAATTAACTGCGCTCAGTGCCTGGCTGCCTTCAGCATCTTACCAAGCAACGGAATTTCCCTCCCTTCCCAGTTTGCTTTCCATCAACTGGTGGCCTGGTGCGTTTTCTGTCTCCTTTGGTACTCCTCCGTTCGCTGCTTCTGATATTCGCTCATACAGTCCTTAAAACTCAGCACTTCTTTCTGGCACCGTCGCCAGTCCTGATGTTCAGCCATGCACTCCTGCACAGCATAATGAAAAGAGGCGCACCCCGTGCGGGCGATCATTTGGTCAAAGGGGTCCTCCTCTTCTTCCTCATTTGCTTTCGGTTTCCGGCTCCAGTTATGACCAGAAGGATTGGCACCGGACATGGTGATAGATTCTGCAAGAAGAAAGGGGAATTTTTAAAAAAAGCAAATGTGGCCAGCCCCAGCCCCGGGAAGGTCGCCCGTCCAAAAGCTGTTCCCCAACCATGCCTGCTTTAAATGGAAATCTCATTGTTATAAACCCATGTTGTTCAGGCGGTACTTAGCACACTAGTGGCTAAGTACCCATTCGGAGTTAGTAGTTGCACATGTGTACACTTGTTGGCTGCAGGGAAAAAATGTGAGTGATTAATTATTATTTATTTATTTATTTAACTTATATGCCGCCCACACTACCCAAAGGTCTCTGGGCAGCTTACAACAATTAAAATACAATAAAAAAAGATAAAACAATTAAAATACAATTAAAATATATACTCTAAAAAATTGCCATCAGGACCCACAGTTGATATTATTTCAATTAAAAGCCTTCTGGAACAGGAAGGTTTTGACCTGGCGCCGAAATGTCATCAATTAATGTGCAAATACAGAACAGACTTTCATTAATTGAATTACAAACAACAAAACCCCTTATGGCATGTTAAATATTAGCAAGTGTTTATTAGCATCTTGTGCCGGGCACTGGAGTCCACAAACCATACTCCAAATAAAACTTGTTAATCCTTAAGGTGCCACAAAGTGGGAGCTTTTGCTGCAGACTTGAGCATGGCTATTTCCCTCATAACCAAATGTTAGCTGAACAGAACGAGAAAGGCAGAAAATGTCATGCTATTTTACTGTATAACAGACACACACTACAATGGCAAATGGGAACATAACTCCCCTGTTACAACGGTTCCACTGGCTGCTGATCCGTTTCTGGGCACAATTCAAAAGTGCTCATTTTAACCTATGAAGGCCTAAGTGCCTTGGCCCCAAAAGATCACATCTCCTTTTATGAGCCTGCCCAGGGATTAAGATCATCAGGGGAGGCCTTTCTCTCAGTCCCACCACCCTCACCGGTGGGGACACGGGAGAGGGGCCTTCTCTGTGGCTGCTCCTTTAGACTCTGGAACTCCCTCCCACTGGAGGCCAGCCGGGCCCCATCTTGGCTGTCCTTCCCTAAGTAGGCAAAGACCTTTCTCTTCAGACAGGCGTTTTCCTTAGTGACTGGCAGCCCGAGAAAGGTTTTTTTAATTGGACTGTTGTGCTCTGTTTTTTTTAAATGTATTTTTAGTATTGATTTTATTTACTGTTTTTCATATGATACTTGTTTAATTCTTTTCAAGTACACTTACTGTTTTTAGCGTCCAAATATTGTCCTTTTTAATCACGTAAGCCGCCTCGAGTCCTTCTGAGGAGAAAGGTGGAGTAAAAATATTTTAAATACAAAATAAATAAATAAAACAGAAATATCTGAATGCCAGAGCAGAACATTTCAGCTTCTACCACCTATAAAGATGTTTTAAGAGACGGAAGAGATTCCCTCTGGGACACAGAACAGACTTATTTGAAATGCCGTTTGATGCTTTAAAAACGGTATAAAAGTTAAGATACCATGCGTAGAATCTCACTGCACCGCTATAGTTACACAAGACAAAAACCCGAAGCAAAATAAGAAACAAAACACAGTACCCTAAAACCTGTTATATTTGAATGTGAGGTTTTGCAGATAAACCACTTTGGTTTTATCCAGGAAGGGCTTTTTTTGTTGTTTAGTCGTGTCCGACTCTTCGTGACCCCATGGACCAGAGCACGCCAGGCCCTCCCGTCTTCCACTGCCTCCCGGAGTTGGGTCAAAGTCATGCTGGCAGCTTCGATGACACTGTCCAACCATCTCGTCCTCTGTCGTCCCCTTCTCCTCTTGCCTTCACACTTTCCCAACATCAGGGTCTTTTCCAGGGAGTCTTCTCTTCTCATGAGATGGCCAAAGGATTGGAGCCTCAGCTTCAGGATCTGTCCTTCCAGTGAACACTCAGGGTTGATTTCCTTCAGAATGGATTGGTTTGATCTCCTTGCAGTCCAGGGGACTCTCAAGAGTCTCCTCCAGCACCACAATTCAAAAGCATCAATTCTTCGGCGGTCGGCCTTCTTTATGGTCCAGCTCTCACTTCCATACATCGCTACTGGAAAAACCGTAAGCTGCCACTGAGTTGCTGTGTTGTGTTTTGGGTTTTTTATTTTCCATTCCGTTTGGCACTGCCTGGCTCTGCTTGCACAGATGAACCCAGTTCCTTCTTGGAAAACCTGGCTTGGAAAAGAGCCCGGGCTTATTATCCCTGGGCGCGCACCGTGTCTTCTGCAAACCTGCACCTTCTGCACCAGCAGCAAACGTTTCCTGCCACAACCTCTTTCTTGCATTTTCTCTTTGCCCAAGTGGAAATCCATCAGCAGGATTCTGGGCGATTCCAATGCTACTGGCTTGAGCCTGGGGGGGCAGGGGGAGGCATTGCATCTCCCGATCATCCTATGCCAGGAACGATTCTACCTATGGAAAGGGGGGGGGGGGGAGCCAAGAAAGCCA
Source organism: Intellagama lesueurii (assembly GCA_037013535.1). Lineage (NCBI taxonomy): Eukaryota > Metazoa > Chordata > Lepidosauria > Squamata > Agamidae > Intellagama > Intellagama lesueurii. The sequence goes on along the minus strand of JBAJHW010000003.1, from coordinate 3,394,630 downwards.
AGCCTCCTCTAGCAACAGGACCGGCTGTTCTTGGGGCAAAGCTTCCCCGGTGGAATTTCGGAGAAGGCAAGGCCCCACCCATGTCAGCCCCCAAATGCACGGACGCGGGGGAGGATGGGTCCCCTCCCGGCTTCCCGCCAGAGGCCGAATCCTACCCCACCCGCGGAGGTCACCCTTCCAAAAGCTGGACCGCCGCCGCGCCTGCTGCACTTCCCAGGCGCGCCGGGCGCCCCGCCCGCCGCGCCACGCGGGCAAAGGCCGGCCTCGGAGGGGGGGATGAGCGCCCCTCTCGGCCCCGCCGGCCGCTCACCTGGACGGGCGACAGGTTTTCCCCTCCGGCTCGCCCACCGAGGCTTCCTGGGCGGGCCGGGGCCTTCCGGGGAGGGGGGGAGGGAGGAGGAGAGCGAGAGAGGCCCCTTCCGGGGCGGGGACCGGCGCGAAGATGGCGGCGCCCGTGGTGCGGATCCAGAGCGACTGGGACCAGGTGTTGAGGTGGGGGCGGGCGGAGGACGCGCCTCCTCCCTTACCTGTCCCTCCCTCTCCCTCCCTCCCTCTCAGGCCACGCCCCTTCGAGACACCTGTACCGGACCCCCCTCCCCCTCCCCTCCCCTTAGTTTTAATTTTAGGTTTACCTCCACCTCCCAATTCAGCACCCCACCTGAGGGGTTGCCTCGCCTCCCCCCCTCATTCTCCCCCTCCCCAAATTCTGCCCACCTTTCCCACCCTCTCAGGTGTTTTACCTGCCTGTTTCCCTCCGCCACCCCCACCCCCCCAAAAAATCCCCTAGGCTGTATTTATTCCTTATTTTTGAGTCCTGGTTCTCCCACATCACTGAGTCCAACCTCCCTTCTAGCTCCGCAGTTCTAAAATGATGATGAGGATGATTTATTTATTTATTTATTAAATTTATACCCCGCCCATCTAGACACAAGTCTACTCTGGGCGGCTAACAATAAAAATAGAATAAAAACAGTATCATGAAATAAAAAGCAACAATAGTAATATGGTTCAAGATGGGGGAAAAAATAAAAATAATCAAGTGATGACAGGAGGGGTGGTCCCAAATGGTTGGGACATCGCCTCCCAGAATCCCCCTTCCGTGGAGCCAGGCTGCGGGGGCTTCTGGGAACGGAAGGACCCCAAAACTGGAGGGCCAACAAGGGTTGAGAGTGACTCCAGGTGGGAGGATCAGCAAAGGGTGAAGAAATCAGGTTGCTGGTTATGACCTCTAAAGCCCTATAGGTCTAATTGTTTTCATACTGCTGCATGTTTAATTGCTTTTTTTGTGTTATCATTTATGGTGGCTTGACTTAGATTGCTTTTTAAAAAAATAACTTGTGAGCTGTATTGGGTCCCTGAATTGGGAGAAAGGTGGCACACACATGAAATAAAAATATAAATAAATTATTTAAGTTAGATATATTTTTAATAACTCGTGTGAGCCGCTTTGGGACCTTAATTGGGAGAAAGGCAGCATACAAATGAAATAAATACATAAATAAATTCTGGAAGTGAAAGGTTTACTTGCTCCTTTACCCCCGGCAGTCCTGTTTTAACTGCTAAACACAAGGGCAAATGGGAGTCGTAGTCGTACACTTCTGAAAAGGCCCAGGTTGTGAAAAGCTGCCTGAAACACATCTAGAACATGTCCCCTGTCATTCCAGGGAACATCAGACTCATCGTAGTCTTTTATATTTGGAAGGCTCAGTCTAAATTGGTCAAGACTGAATTACTGATACTTACCCATACGTTAAGGAGGGTTATAGTGTGAGTACGTAAAACATTTTGCGGTATGATTTCACAGAGGGCTTTTTGACTCTGAGTGTGCTCCTTTCCTGGCTTTTTATACTAACTGGTATTTTTCATCTTTGTAGGAAGAATGAGGAAGAGGCATGGCTCAGCTGCAGGAGCCCAGGTGAGCCACGGGCAGTGAACAGGTCCATCATCTCTGTCAGCAATTCCATTTTTTTCCATCAACCCCTTATTGAATGCAACAAGTTCAGAAAAAGAGGCACCAAAATAAAAATTCCCAAGTGTTTCCATTATATCGTACCAAAAGCAATGGAGTAATCCTTGTGAATTAAATAACTTGCTGAGCTTTTAAAAAAATACATTTAATAAAAAATAGAGTCAAAATTAAAAGCTTAGCTAATAGTGTTTGTGACACTGAAGATGTTAATGGCATTGGGCCACCAGTAGGATAAACAGTCCTTCCCCCCCCCCCCCTCCTGCAACTCTTGGTACTATCCAAAAATTATAGTTTTGGTGAGTTTTCCAACTCTCTGGCACATGTTTTGGAGGTCTAAGGACAGCTGCGGTGAGGAGGAAAAATTACCTCCTTACTGATTTATTTGACAGAAGGAACTCCATCACATCACCCACTAGATCTGGCTGTAGTAATTTCACTGTCATATTTTGATTTTATGTACAAGCCACTTTTAAGCAATTTGTACCCTGAAAGCTGGGATATAAATTCAAGCATGAGATCTGGTGTTACGTATAAGCTAAGTACTATATACGAGGAGTGAACTGGAAAACAATCCACTGCTTGAGGTCATCCATTTTTTCTCAGCCACCCCCTCTCTCAAATGATAGTATTGGCCAAACTTATAGTATCGCTTCATGGATAGCTGTGATAAGTTCTAAGAAACATTCCGAGCATGCCATTAATATCAACCTGTATGGACCACATGAACTGGAAATACCAAAATGGTATTTCTTATCCCACCAAGTAGAGTTAACTTGATGTGCTTTTAATATATTGATTTTGGAAGTGTTCTACCTGAAACATGAAAGAAAAAACCCACTGTAAGTAGACTGTCATAGCTTCATTAAAGTACTCTTGTTCTAAAATACTTGTCTTATACTTCCTGTTATTATCATTTTGTTGTTCTGTAGGAAAATCAACTTTGTACGGGACCCTTACTTGTCAAGGGGTGAACTCAGATGGCGTTCCTGAAATCAAGGCCTCTGAAGGATTCGTTGTCAGTGAAATCACTAAGGTACTGGCACTTCAGTCTGTGTGGTTGAAGGGCACACTTGCACTTAGTAGGCAGAAATAAACCTGCCAGCTTTTTCTGTATGGTTTTTAATCTGAACTTGAGTCTGTTATGTATTTCCCTCTTGTTGGCCTCACCAAGATGGAGATAGTCCCAGGATCCCTGCCCTGTAATCAAAGCTTCCCCTCGGCCTCTGTTGTAACTCATTTTTTTAAATTAATATCATGCCGTTTGGTTGTCCGCAACAATGGACCATGACATTTTACAATAAAATCAGAGGACAAGATCAGCAGTTATTACTAAAATTTAGATTAGAAACGCAAAAACAAGAAAATGGGCCGTGGAGGCTACAAAGAGTTGATACAATGAATTATAGCTTCTTCAGCTGAGATAAATGAAGGATACTTTTCTAGAATTTGTCCCTAAATCATCTTCATCATTCGTTCTTTATGAGATTATTCAAAAAGATCCTTATGGTGGATCAGACTGAAGGTTGACTAATCTGGTGTTCGGTTCCCACGGTGGCCAACACGTACCTGGCGGTAGGTAGGGTGGTCATACAAAATTAACGGCAGCCTCACACCATTTTTTACCTTGCTTCACAGAGCAACTGTTCTTGCTTTGTGATCCTTTTGGTTGCTCCCTTCTGCATCTTTCCTACCTTTATAATATTATTTTCGAGGTGTGATGAGAACTGCACGTGATATTCTGTGTGTGGTTGCTTCTTTTAAACTGTACAGAACCATTGTCATACTCTCAAATTCACTTTTCCATGATCACGGACGTGGGATTTGTCTTTTATACAGCGGATACAAACTGGGTCAGTATTTGTATTGTGCTGTCTGCCATAACTGTTAATTTCCCTGTACTGGTCGGTCACTTAGCTGCTCAGCCCCCATCAGTATGTATACAAAATTGGGACTTTTTTTTTTGTCTTAAGGTGCATCACTTTACATTTGCTTACACTGAACTGTATTTGCTATTCTGCTGCTCTTTTAAGACAATCATAGAAGAAACTGCTTCTTATTTTGCTAAGAAACAGTTTTCTGCGGCAGGTTCAGGTAGCTGTAAATAATTTAGAGCTTAAAAAGAAGTTCTACATCTCTGCATCAGTATAATTCCCAAGTCCCAATTTTATGCCATTTAGTATCTGAGAGCCTCTGTGGGTTCATGGACAGAGCCCTGGGATGAGCAGGACTCAAGAGACCTGGGTTCAAATCTCCACTCTGCTATGGAAACTTACAGGGGAAGCTGCAGCGTTGAACCACTCCTTGAACATTTTGCACACCTCAAAACTGTCTTAAATGTGACATGTCAAATGTGCCTTGATGAGACATAACAATATCGGAAACAGAAGAAAATGGTATAGAGATGAGATGGTCATCATTCTGGGGTGGAAAAGCCAAGAGCAATTATCTCTTTCGCTTTTACTCTCTTGCTTGAAGTTTTCCATCAGATTTATCCCAGGTTATTACATTTTATGGTGGGTGAATGTATAGATAATCTCCTGTTAGTAAATGTTACAGCTCGACCTTCTTTTCTTCTTCCACCTGTTGTAGAAAAGTCTGCTGGTTTCTTGCCCTCGTGAAAATGCTTCCTCCAAGTTCCTGGCGCCCTACACCACCTTCTGTAGAATCCACAACAAAAGTGTACGTTGTTTCTACTGTTTTCAGATACGTTGGCTTCAAATAAAGATGCAACGTGGGCTGCTTAAGTCAATTGAAATAGGGTTATTTATTTATGATTAGGCCATAGCAATGTCCTTACCAAGCTAAGGTGGACCAACCGGGAAGCTGACTTCTGTCTTTCTCGACTCACCTTCTTGATGGTCCATGCATGTGTTTTGGTGTAGCGTTCATGCCATCATCCTGGTGATCTATCTACGTCAAAGGGAAGAGAACCAGCAGCGGGAGATAAACCCACTCATGCTATCTTTTGGTGTTGTGCTAAGATCAGACTCTTGACGGAATAAGGATGGTCTTCCACAGAAGGAACAGGGTGTAAGATCTTCCAGCAGGCTTTCTCCTAGCTCTCAGTATATATTTAAAAGGCTGTACGGAAGGGAAGTGACATGGAGTTAGTTATTAATTCATTAATGGAAGCAAAAAATGATGTATATAGCTAGTTATTGGTTTATTAATGACAGCAAAAATGTCTGTAACGTTTTATTGGATCGCCTTCACTTTTGGCTTGGCTTGGTTGGATATAGGGCATAGTAGCTACGGTGAAACTAATTTACTCTATAAAGTTCAGAGACAGTTCAGTGCTTGAAAATATATTTATTGAAGGGTGGAATACCTTTGTTTTCTTACAGAGTGACCAAGTTGGAGGTACTGTTTGCCCATATTCATTAATCACATTTGTATGAATGGATTGTTGTTGGTGTGCCGTTTCTCCCTTAGGGCCAAATCTAGTTTTATTCCAATTAGAGTAGAGTGATTGAAATCAATGGGACTTCTATTCATGTTGAATAATAAGTCCTATTCTTTTCCATGGATAGGACTAAGTTGAGAATCTAGTGGGGATTATAATTGGATTTCGCTTTTTATTCTGGTTACCTATGTGTGTATTTAAAATAAAGGAAAAATAGTAAATTGAAACCTGTTTATTTTTAACACTGTGAGGGGCGAGTCCTGAAGTCAAGAGAGAGTGAAAGCTTGGGCTGGCCAGAGGAGATCAGGGCTGGAGAGAAAATACTTTCTTATATCAAAACAAATACTGTTTGATTAGCAAATCCAGATTTCGAATCAGGAAAAGGGTGTATGTGATGCAGTGAGTTATGTTGATAATTTGCCACATTTTGTGCTTTGTAGTTTCCTGTGAGCAGACTGTGGGTGAAATCCTTTGCACAGTTACACAAAAGGTGAAACACTGAGCAGCGAATTGCTGTAAATTAAGTATCCACGGGCAGTATCTTTTGCATACTGAGTTGCAGCTAAAAGTTACACGTTTAACTGTGCAACTAGATTTTAGCCTGTATATTTTTTGTGTGAAATGTGATACTCCATCTGACAATTGTTTTTGTGAATTACAGAATGTTCTCATGGGATCTCTTATAAGCTGAACCTCTTGTATTTTAAAGAAATTTTCTCGTAGTTTATGAGGCCGTAGTCTAGTTATATTGCAGGTTTTAAAAATACTTGTTTGTTGATTTGATTTTTGTTTGTTTAAAATATTTTTACCCCGTCTTTCTCCTTCAGAAGGACCCAAGGCGGCTTACATCATTGAAAGACAATATTTAAAGCTAAAAACTATGAGTATAAAAAGGCAGCTTATGTCATTAAAAGAGAATATTCAAGTTATTCAAAACAGTAAGTATGCAAATATTAAGGAGCAAACAAATACCACTCTGAGAAGTGGTAAACACAAGTAATACGAAAAACACAGACAAAGCAGGGATGCATAACAGTCCGTCTAAAAATCCATGCAGGTAGCTAGTTACAGAGAGAAAGCTTGTCGGAAGAGAAAGGTCTTCGCCTGCTTGCAGTGCATGGAGTGAATGTGTATAAATTATATAGCAGTGCCTGTTCACGCTGGGCTTTTGCAGTCTGCAATGGTGCCTCCCTCCTTCTGTCTTTTAGGTCACCTGCCTTGACATCTCTAGCGGTGGCGGACTTGGGGTATCCACCAGTGCTGATGGGACCATGAAGATCTGGCAAGCTGCCAATGGGGAAATAAGGGTAAGAACCGTGGTTTTTTTGGCCGGGTGGGGCGGGCGGACTTGAATCTTCAAGGTTGCGAATCTGCCAATATCGAAACCCCGATTTTTCTCTGGTCTCTTGACCCCATCGATCAGTTATTCCAAGTCAAACGTTTTTAGAACCTAGAAGAGTGACAAAATAAATGCTGCCGAAACAGAACCAGAGTGACCCGTCTCAGCGGTGTGCATGTCTGTGTCTGAGTATCTGTGGATTAGAATACAGTAGGACCCTCTTATTTGTGGGATCATTAGCCGCTGATTCATTTATCCACAGTCTGAAAATATTAAAAATATTAAAAGAAACCCCCCCCCCCAAATATATCTTTCTAACGATGTCATTAGCAGAACTGGCCACTAGAGGGAGCGATAGACCATGCTATGGATAACGGTCACTATTATAATAGTGTTTGCTATAATCTGCTTTTTTCAGCATCTGCGGGGGGGGGGGGACTGATCCCCCACAGATAAGGGGGCCCCTACTGTACTATTTTCATTACATGCTTATTTTCTAGGTCTAGAGTTAAAAAAAACTTTATGCAGATGGATTTTCCAGTAACGTGAACTCTCGCTTTCAATAGGAAACGAACACAGGTTTAATGTTTCAACAAGTATTGAGGTCTAACCTGCTCTAGGGATAACATGCTTCATGGCTTAACTGGGTATCCTTGTAGTTAATGGCCTAAATTGTATTAGTCAGGTTTTTTAGGGTACTTCTAGAACCTGATTGTTTCTGCTAAGAAATAAAACAGAATATGATCTCCAAGACACTGTAGTCCTTGATGTCGTGGAAGAAATATAGCCAGCTAGTGGCTTGGGTTAATAAATAGATGTTTGTTGCTAAGAGAACAAGATGAGGCTGGTAATTGTGTCCATAGCAGCTAATTCTTTATAGAATCATAGAAATCATAGAAAAGTGAAGTTGGAAGGGGCCTACCAGGCCATCAAGTCCAACCCCCTGCTCAACGCAGGAATACCATCAAAGCACATCTGCCAGGTGATCTAAGTTTTTCTTGAATGCCTCCAGGGTTGGAGCACTCACCAACGCCCGAGGTCACAGGTTCCACTGTCGTACTGCTCTAACAGTTAGGAAGTTTTTCCTGAGATTCAACTGAAATCTGCCTTCCTGTAACTTGAGCCCATTGTTGCATGTCCTGTACTCTGGGATGATGGAGGACAGATCCTGCCCCACCTCTGAATGACAGCCTTTCAAGCATTTGAAAAGTGCTATCGTATCACCCCTCAGTCTTCTTTTCTCAAGGCTAAACATGCCCAATTCTTTCAGCCTTTCCTCATAAGGCTTGGTTTCCAGCCTCCTGATCATCCTTGTCGCCCTCCTCTGAACTTGTTCCAATTTGTTAGCATCCTTCTTGCAGTGGCGCTCGCGGGGGGGGGGGGGGGAGATCTGTGTCCGCAGCCTGGTCCTGACTAAAGCCACGGACCAGGGGTTGGGGACCCCCCTGTTCTAGGGTATGAGCTATTCCGCCCAATTTGGTATCATCTGCAAATTTGACAAGCATTCCCTGCACTCCCTCATCCAAGTCATTAATAAAAACATTGAAGAGCACCTGGGCCAGGACTGAGCCTTGGGGTCCCCCACTTGTGACTTCCTCCCAGTTAGAGAAGGACCCATTAATCATCACCCTCTGAGTATGATTCTGTAGCCAATTGTGTATCCACCTGACACTTGATCTATCCAGTCCACACCTAGTTAGCTTGCTAATCAGGAGATCATGGGGCACTTGGTCAAAAGCTTTGCTGAAGTCAAGATATACTACATCTACAGCATTCCCTCTGTCTATCTGGGAGGTGACCTGATCAAAAAACGAGATCAAATTAGTTTGGCGGGATTTGTTCTTGACAACTCCGTGTTGGCTTCTAGTTATTACTGCCTTGTTTTCTAGGTGCTTGCACAATGACCACTTTAGGATCTGTTCAAGAATTTTTGCCCGGGATGGAGGTCAGGCTGACTGGCCTGTAGTTCCCAGGTTCCTCTTTTTTGCCCTTTTTGAAGCTCGGGACAACATTGGCCCTCCTCCAATCCTCTGGCACCTCCCCTGTTTCCCATGATTTCAAGAAAATAATGGATAGCGGTTCTGAGAGTTCTTCAGCCAGTTCCTTCAGTACTCTCGGATGCCGTTCATCCGGCCCTGGAGAGTTGAACTCGTTCAAGGTGGTACGATTTGTTTATCCATCTCCAGCTGCAATCCTGTCCCCCTTCCCTTGCACTTCCCATTTGTTTGGAAGTCCATCGTCTGTCTAATGGGAAAAGACGGAACTAAAATAGGAATAGAACCCCTCTGCCTTTTCTTTGTCCTGTGTTATCATTTTTCCCTCTCCATTGCGGAGCTGTGCCACCATGTCTTTGGTTTGTCTTTTGCGACTCACATACCCGAAGAATGATTATTATTTTTTGTTGCTTTTAGTGTCTCTAGCTAACCTCAGCTCATTCTCAGCTTTTGCCCTCCTCAGGCCATCCCTGCATTTCCTTGCTACTTGTCCGTACTCCTCCTTGGTGGCCTGGCCTTCTTTCCACTTCCTGTACGTGTCTTTTTTGGTTTTTAGGTCCTCCCTGAGCTTTTTGTGAAGCCACACTGGCCTTTTTTGCCACCTTCCCTTTTTTTTTTCTTGTTGGAATTGTCTGTAGCTGTGCCTTTAGAATTTCTTTTTTTAGAAGCTCCCACCCTTCTTGGACTCCTTTTCTTGTTAGGATCTCCTGCCATGGGACCTTCCTTATCCTTGTTCTGAGATTATTAAAACTGGCTTTTTAAAAATCCAGCAGACGTGTGCGACTACACTGCTTTCGTTTCCTTTGAAATCGAGAATTCTAGAAGGACGTGGTCACTCTCGCCTAGAGTTCCCCTTACTGCCACTTCCCCCACCAAGTCATCTGTGTTGGTCAGAATCAGGTCAAGGAGAGCAAATCCTCTAGTTTCTTTCTCCACTTTTTGTATCTTCCCAGAGATGCTTGGAAGGCCACGTGTACGACGTAAATTGTTGCCGATTTTTCCCATCCGGCATTGTGGTCCTGAGCGGGGGCATGGACGCACAACTAAAGATCTGGTCTGTGGAAAATGCCAGCTGCGCTGCAACATTTCAGGGTCACAAAGCAGGTACAGAAAAAAACAACGTCTAAAATACATTGATTTGCGCTAGGTGTTGATTTCGGTATGGCTAAGCCAGGAGTGCATTAAATTAAAACCAGTGCGCCAGCTCTGCTAGTTCCTGGAGAGGTCTGATCTGGCCACAGTAACACATGCATTCGTTACATCCCAGCTGGATTACTGTAAGGCACTCCACGTGGCGCTCTGGAAAGTGTTCAGAAATCTCAGCAGCTTCGAAAGGCTGCAGCCAGATTGTTAACTGGTTTGTTAATTGTTTCTTTACAGGGATTACGTACATAACCCCACTGTTTCAGCAGATCCACTGACTGCTAATCCATTTCTGGGTACAATTCAAAGTTCTGATTTTAACCTATAAAGCGCTGAACAGCTTGGGCCCAAGCTATCTTAAGGACTGTGTCTCTCTTTATGAGCCTGCTCAGGTGTTAAGATCATCAGGGGAGGCCTTTCTCTTAGTCCCACCACCTTCACAGCGCGCTTGGTGGGGAAACAAGAGAGGGGCCTTCTCTGTGGCTGCTCCTTTAGACTCTGGAACTCCCTCCCACTGAGGCCAGCCTGGCCCCATCTTGGCTATCCTTCTGCAAGCAGATGAAAGACCTTTCCCTTCAGAAGACCTTTCTCTTCTAGCGACTGGCTGGCTGGCTGAGAAGGGGTTTTAAAATGGCGTGTTGTGCCTTGCTGCTTTGAATATGGTTTTGGTGTTCATTTTGTTTACCATTTTTAGTGTGGTCTTTGTTTGTTTGGTTTTTTTTATTATTATAAGTACTGTTTTTAACTTTTAAATAGGTCTTTTAATGATGTAAGCCGCCTTGAGTCCTTTTTTTAAGGGAGAACGTCGGGGTAAAAATATTTTAAAGAAATAAATAAGAAAGCTTAAGCCGGCGTAAATACACACTGAGGCTGCGTCTCGCTCCCCGCAGTGCATCTTGGCAGTTTGCAAAAAGAGCGGGGTTTCTAGAGGAAGCAAAGAGACGTCAGTGCACCCTGACAGTGTGCTAAGCCGCAGTGCCAAGTAGATGATCACAGGGCCTGCTCCCAGATTTCTTCCTCACCACCTTTGCCGTAGAGTGGGAGCCTTGCCATGCTATGCTTCTTACTCTCAGGCCAGAAATACCAGCTAGGGCCATTTCTTGCTTCACCTTGCCTGTCAAGCTGCCCTGTCTGTCCTTATCCAGTGTGTGTGAGAGAGAGTGAAGGGAGGGGGAAGAGTCCGTGGCCCCATAACCGAACATGGGATGGGTCTTTCTGCTACCTCTTGATGGGATAACAGAGTGTGACGACAGACAAGCACCTCTCCTTGTTCTTCTGGAGAGCATCCATGAAGGGTGTTTCAGAGACACGTGAAAGAGAGGCCAGTTTCAGCGACGCTATGCCAACACTCCTGCTTGCTATTGGAAGTGTTCCATCATCCTCTCCTCCCCAGCTTCCCTCACCTGCATGGGAGGGAGGGGGAATCGCGTCTGAATACTAAGAAGAAGCATGCCTGCCTTGAGCAGGGGGTTGGACCCGATGGCCTTCGAGGCACCCTTCCAACTCCGTGATTCTATGAGTCGAAGGTTCCCGCTGAAGCTCCCAAGCCGGCAGGAGAGGCTGGGGTTGTGGCGCACCTGGGTTTTCCCCAGCACCAAACCAAAACGTGAGGGTGGAGGGAATATCTCTGCTGGACAAAGCTGTTAGGAACCTCCAATGCCCAGTTCAGCTTCGTAGATGGAGGCTGCCCCAGGCTGTCTCTCTAGTTCCCAGCGTGGAGCTGAGGAAGTGAACAGAGGATTGCGTGGGACCCTTGTACCCGATGCTCAGTGTGAGGTCTCGGACAAAATACGAGGCTGGGTCTTTCTCACCACAGATTTTGCCTTGGCTTCTAAGACCTGCCAAAAACCGTGGATGATTTTGTTGTTCCACTTCATCATGTCTGTCCTGAGATACCCAGCGGTCATTATAGTGAGCTTAAAAAGTACTGCAAACTGTTCTAACAACACAGTCAGGAGAATCACTTCCCCCTTTGCTAGATAAGGCAGAAAGTAATTTCATTTGCTTTTATATAAATGTCATTTCAGCAGCTGCATTGAGTTGGCCCTATTGGGTTTTTAGAAAAGACTTACAATAAAGTTGCTCTTTCTCTGTTGGAGATATTGCAAATAATGAAATTTTGTATCCTGGTCAAAATTGACATTTGTGGACTCAGAAGGAAGTACACGTCCCCTTTGCCATCATTATCTGGATCTCCACCACCTCTGTTTATTTATTTACTGTGTTTATTTATATGCCATCTTTCTCCCAGTACTAGGACCTCCTAGACCTAGAGTGACTTGCAATAAAGTTCAAAAGCAATACGATTAAAACTCACTAAGTCACAAATATTAGAATTAAGCTCATTGGCTGAAATGCTGCCACACACCTTTGCATGTGTCACACGAAGCTGCAAAAGTGGTAGGGGAAAAAAATCATGTCAGGGCGGAATCATTTCTGCAGGTGTGTCATGAAACATTCCTGATGTGATCTGCCCGATCAGTTGCACAACCAAAACATGGACGGTCGATTGTATAACCGTGACATAAGCCGCGGAACCGTGATGCAAACCATATAACCGTGGTGGGAACCACATGATTGATTGTGCAAAACTCGCTGCCCAGCCCACTTCCCCAGGTGTAACTTTACATTGGACCAGGATTTCAGCTCTTGCATTATTTAATTACAGTAGGGCCCCCGCATCTGTGGAGGAGCAGTTCCAAGCTCCCCACGGATGCTGAAGAAGTTGGATTATGGCAAATGCCATTTTAATAGCGAACGCTACCCATAATCTCTGGCTCTCTGTTGTGGCCAGTTCTGGTAACTTCATAGTTGGAAATATATATGTATTTCCAAGACTTTTAGTTTAATATTTTCAGACTGTGGATAAGTGAATCAGTGGATACTGATCCTGCAGATGTTGGGGGTCCTACTGTACAGCTAACATTAAAGCATTTTAAATAAATAGATTACAGTATTAATAGTGATTTCCTTTAAAAGGAGAGAAAAGGTACAAGTTAATAACCAAGTGCTTCGGTAGTCTACTTGCTCTTTCCATCCCCTGTAGTGCATTGCTGTGGTTCTCTGGAGTTGTCTTAACTCTTGACTCGTTGTGCACCGTTGTCCTGTGTTTATAGCACACCGTGGTCAGAATTGCGCAGCGTTTGTGTGTGGCAGAGGTTGGACCAAATGTAGGAATCCCACCTCCAACCGAGTGTGCTCTGAATCTCTGCTTGTTGGTGTCCTTCCTTAATTCTCTGAGTTGGGTTCCTCTGCTTTATGGCAGGAATCCTGGACATCGCCATTGTGGACCGAGGGAGGAACGTGGTCTCGAGCTCCCGAGATGGCACCGCACGCCTTTGGGATTGTGGGAGATCGGCGTGCCTGGGGCTGGTGGCGGACTGTGGGGCCCCCGTCAATGGGATCGCCTTGGGTGAAGCTGACAACACCTTAAACTTGGACTCACCTGAAAATAGACCTAGTGAGTAACACCGCCTTGGGCAGGTCTTCTCTCTCCCTAAACTGACTTTTCAGATTAGCTGGATTTAAAAAAAAAATCACAAGAAGAGAAAGCACCTGAAAATAAATCTTGGGTTAATTCTGGGAACGTTTTGTATTGACTGATCAGAGGGGGGCAGAAAGATAGGGTAGGAACCACAACCGTGCTCTGCTATTAAGCATCTTTTGTGGAGAATCGTAGCATCAGTGCAAGGCTGTTCAATGTTGTTGGTATGTGCCATCAAGTTGTCTCCAACTCATGGCGACCCTAGGGATGAGCCATCTCCAAAATGTCCTTTCCTCAACTTCCCTGCTCAGTTCTTGTAGACTCTGGCTTCCTTTAGGGAGTCAGTCTGTCTCGTATTGGGTGTTCCTCTTTTCCTCCTGCCTTCCACCTTTTCCAGCATTATTGATTGTTCAATAAACAGACCATATTGTGGCCAACCTAGCTAGACCCGTCACCCAGTTGAGGCTCAACCCACATTATATCATTGTATGGCAAATTCTGTTTGTCCCACATCTCAAAAGTTAAGGAGGAAAGGTAGCGCTGATACTTGTCCTTTTCCATGTGGGCAGCAGAGATTAGACTTTTGTTTCAATGCTTTTAAAAAAATGTTTAAACAGTTTGGAACAAAGATGCTCAGAGCAAGGATGACGCCTGAAAGCACAAATTAGACAGGTTTAAATGAAATCCATATAAAAATACATCTACACTTAAGAAAACATCTTTTGCTCATCTCTGATCAGTCTTTTGGAATTTGAAAAGTTTGTGATCAGAGATGAGCAAAAGATGTTTTCCAAAAGATCTCCTTTATGGAGAATGAGTGCAGGGAAATCGCCCCAGAGGGAGACCGCAGCTGCCATACAAGGAGATCTGCCAGCGGGATCTGAAGGCCTTAGGAATGGACCTCAACAGATGGGAAACCTTGACCTCTGAGCGTTCAGCCTGGAGGCAGGCGGTGCAGCATGGCCTCTCCCAATTTGAAGAGACCCTTGTCCAGCAGGCCGAGGCAAAGAGGCTGTCCCGAAACCAGCCAAACCAGGGATCTGGACAGGGGACAGCTTGTATTTGTCTTCAGGGTGGAAGGGATTGTCACTCTCGAATTGGCCTTCTCAGCCACACTAGATGCTGTTCCAAGACCTCTATTCAGAGCACAATCACGATCACAGTATATTGCTCTCAATAAGCAGGCCCTTGAAGGCAAGAACAGAAGCAGTTGGACAACCATGTTTGGTTATTCAGAGAGCTACCCATCTTTTTTACATGAAAAGGGTTGTGTAGGTCAGGTGTTCCTGGACTACAATATCCAGAAATCCTGCCCAGCACAGCTAGTGGTGAAGGTTTTTGGGAGTTGCAGTCCAAGAACATTGGGGGACCCAAAGTTGGGAACCCCTGACGATCAGAAGAGGAACTTTCCCTGCCTTTTCATTGCATTGATTCAGGGACTCAGTGTCCCAGCTTGGCTCACTCCCAGACATTGCCATCGGTCCAGGAGACGAGTGCCTGCGGGGAGGTGGTGTCGGGAGGCAAGGTGAGAGAGGAGGGCCCGGTTCCCTAGACCTATGCAGTCCTTCTGCTGTAAAAAACTAACTGTGTATAACACAAACTGGGCTGCCCCACGACCACCTTTAATTTGGCACCGATCCTGGCCTGAAAAGAATTGCAAGGTGAATAGCTGCCGATCCTGATAACGTCACTTTCTAACGCAGGTGAACGGGAAATTGGCACCGAAGGAAAACTGCTACTGCTGGCCCGGGAGGACAAAAAGCTGCAGGGTGTGAGTCTGCAAAGCAGGCAGCCGGTAAGGTCCCTCTTTGGCCATGCTTGTTCTTGGGCCTGGGTTGCCCGTGCGCCGGGGCGGAAACAAAGCAGACGGGCTTTCTCCAGAGCAGCAGAGCTGAGCTTTTCTCATGCACTTTGTGGAAGGAACTTGGCGGACACGACACAGGTCCTGGAGTTACATCTCAAAATTCAGGATGTCCTTCCCCGTGCTATGTTCTTGCTTTTTTCAGAGCCGCCTTTCGTTCTACCTGGATTTTCTCCCCTTACTCACGGGAAGCACTTCAAATGCCTCCCCTTTGCTTCTTCCACAGGTTTTCCTCTTCATTGGCTCTGATGCCTTTAACTGCTGCACGTTTCTCTCCAATATCTACCTCCTGGGAGGGACGCAAAATGGGAATATATACCAGCTGGATGTCAGAAATACCAAGTGAGTGGGAAGAAAGGGTGGTTCTTAATAACCCAAGTGGCTTCTCCTGCTGCGCCAGAAATTTACGTAACAGGCAGGAAATGCTGAGGGGAAGCATGTGGTGGGACCCGATTCACTTTAAAGCAGCATTCTGTCCGATGGGCTGTACAGTAAATATCTCCGTTTGTAGTAAAGGCTGTGTTTTTTTTCCCTTATTGCTCTTTTAGGGCTCCAGTTCGAATTATTCAGAGATCAGGAGCACCGGTGCTTTCTCTCCTACCTTACAAAGATGGATTTCTTGCCAGCCAAGGTAGCACTTCTGTTTTCTTCTACGACCACACGAATCACTGAGCCTTTCCAGTTACTTCTGCTATGGGTTTTGGAGCCGTTATGATGATGTTCCACACAGACAGAAACAAAAAAAAAAGGCTCATTCATCAGCACAAGTTCAGGCAGTCCTTTAAGAGCTATCCAATGTTTGCGTATTTGATTTCTGAGTGTCTGGCATGGTCAGGTAGGCAAAAGAGTGACGTTAGTTTCTCAAGTAAATCTGTATCTTACACATTCTTTACCTTTTTCTAGGGGATGGGACGTGTTTTGTTATGCAGCAGGATCTTGACCATGTCGTTGAACTCACAGGACCGGACTGTGACCCTGTCTACAAGGTAAAAATGTCCTGCTTCATCTTGGTTTGAGCCAAGAATTTTTGTGCAAGAGAAAAAAAGGATAACTAGTGTTTGATTCCAATACACAAAGAAGAAAAGGAAGAAAAGTAGAAATCCAGCATCCCTTATGATGAAATATTTTACTGCATTTTAGCATTTTCATACCTAAATCCTTTTTTTTTTTTTGTCTGTGGAAAAAGGCTTCCCAGTTTTGTATATTCTCTGAATCCTATTGGCAGTGTCACCTTTTAACACTGGCCTTTGGGTTTTAAAATAAGCAAGAATAAAATAATTCACAACAGAAGATCAGTCCCTGGAAGCTAACTTCAAAAAAGTGGGTTGTACATTTCTGTTGGGAGCAAGTGTTGAAAGAGCAGGAGGGGCTCTGTCAATGTCTCCTCATGGAGCTTCCTCTGGAGTCGGAGGGGTGATGTGCTGTAGGATAAAACCCTGCTCAAGCCAAGTGCTGATTTCTTGACAAAGAAAGTTAGATGAGAATGCTCTGCCAGGTCTTCATTAGACAGGGCAGGGCTCATATGGGGAGGCTATTTTAAGGGCCAAGGGGCATGGAACCAGAGGTGGGGAAAGAGCATCGTGTGAATCCAGCAGCCCTCAGCATCTTCTCTTGTCAGATAACAAGCACTCCCAGGCCCTGGGTGATAGCTTCACTACATTTCCCTCCTCCAACCCGCTTCAAGCCTTTTTTTTCTTTTTCTTTTCCAAGCTGGAAGCAGCTCCCAACAAGATTCGACAGCCATGACAAACTAAAAAAAAAAAATTCATTAAAACACAATTAAACAAAGCGTAGGCCAAAACCCTTCTGGGATTTGATGCCAGCCTAACACAAAGAGCGTAACTTCTCCAGGTGAATTGCCTCAAGTTAAGAAACCACAGTAGCGTCCTCCGTCCTCCGTTGCACTCCAAATCATGTAAATCCATACACAATACAGTGGACCCTCGACTTACAGACGGCTCGACCTGCAGACTTTTCGAGTTACAGACTTCTCTGGCCGCAAAATTTAGGTTCGACTTGCGGCTGGAGAATCGACCTACAGACCGGAAAATCAAACAAAATGGACCAAAAACGGCCGGTTACAGATTAATCGGTTTTCAATGCATTGTAGGTCAATGGAGCCTCGACCTACAGACTTTTCGACCTGCAGCCACCGTTCCAATACGGATTACTTCCGTAAGTCGAGGGTCCACTGTAGATCTTAATTGTCTTAATTTGAGGCACTTAGCCTCCAAAGGCTACACCATCTGCATTATGGTTGCAAGGGTAACTAACGGGATTTTGACCATTAATATTTACACCGCTGAATGAAAAGGAAGTTTAAAAGCAGGTCGGCAAAAAAGCACAGCACCCCTTCCTAAAAGCTCCACCCACAGCAAGAGGGCAGTTGCCAAAGGCCCACCTAAATAAAATGTAGGAACTCAACCTGTTATTTTCTGATCAGTGTAGAAATGACATCTTCCAATTTCTTTAGGGTACCCTCGGGGTCACTTTGAATGGATTTCTTGGTAGCAATTTTCTAGCCGTCAAATGAATCCTCTTCCCCTTTTCTCCTGCCCTTTCGTTGGATAAGGGGGAGATTCTGAACCAGTATAACTTTTGTCATGTTTTTCCTAGGTGGCTACCTGGGAGAAGCAAATCTATACATGTTGCCGAGATGGGATAGTAAGGAGATACCAGCTTTCAGACCTTTGACCGGATGGCAGCTGTGAACACCGGACTAGAGATGCTGGACGTACAGCAGGGATAACTTTAAAAGCACCGCTTTGAAACAAACCATATGGGTGCCAAATTTCCAGGGTGCACGAATGGAATTGGAGGGACCACATTAAGACATAATTCAAGATTGAATTCGAGGTCTTTTTCCTGCTGAAGTAAACAGAACAGCAATGAAAATTTACAGATTACACCATTTCCCTGGACTGAGCAACACAGAATGTTTGTTTGGGTTCAAGCCCATTTGGTATTTGTAAATGTGTTTTGATATCTAAGTTCTGACCACTGGTTGTTCTTAAGACAGGAAGAAGACTGTGGCTGTGAGGAAAGTCAAGGCCAGGAAATTTTAATCAGGGGATGTTTTTTTTTAATATGTCCTGATGAGCCAGTTTATCTCTTGTCTGGAGCCAAAACCTGTTCAAAAAATCTTGTTTTAGAGCTCATCCCTTCCTCATAGAATGTGTCTTTTGTGATAGTTCTTACTGCCCGTCAGAGTGGAGCCTGCTAGTTTTAAGTTTCCATCTGAAATAAAGCTGCTTTGGTCTGAAGCTGGTATTTTTTCTTAATTAAGTTGATTCTCTCTGGGAATCCATTTATGGGTTTATTTTGTCCAGATGGCAGCTTTGTTCTTGGCAGTTCTTATTCGATTTCAGTCAACCATTTTAAAGGATTTGTTGTGTGCTGTTCACATTTTCTTTTCATCTTTTGACATAGAGAAATTGGTGTATATCGTGCTTGTCCATACTAAGATAATGCCTTCACTAGATCTACATTATATATAGGGCACTAAGAGTATGGAAACTTCTGGGCGTGGTAAAACTATGAAGGTTTATGGTTAACAAGGCAAAAAAGATGGCGGGAAGAAAAAATGCTGGCTTACACTGAAGCTATGGAGTTTACTGTCTTGAGACTATGCTTTTGAGCACCTTTTCTTCCTCTGAATTATCATTTTGTAGGTATAGTGATCAGGACTGTACAAGGTATTCTAAGTGTACTTTTGCTATCCATGTGTATAAGTGCATAAAACCAGGCTCTGTTACACGGTGTGATTTATTTATTACATTTATACCCCACCTTTCCAGTGCAAAGCAACATTCAAGATGGCTTAGACTAGGAGTGGTTCCCAACCAGATGTTCTTGGACTGCAACTCCCAGAAACCCTGGCCAGCACAGCTGGTGGTGAAGGCTTCTAGGAATTGCAGTCCAGGAACACCTGGGTTTAACCAAGGTTGGAAACCACTGGCCTAAAACCTTCATAAAAGAATAAAGAGTATGGGGTGGTACATAAGCTGGCATACATACATGTGTGTGTGTGTTCTGGGCTGTCAAGTTGGAACCAACTTATAATGACCCTAATAACGTTTTCAGGGTAATTGATATACTGTTAAGGATTGGTTTAACCAGCTCCACTTCCTTGTGAGTTTTCATGGCCAAGTGGGGATTTGAACCCTGTTGTCTAGAGTTCTACCCTGTTTCCCTGAAAATAAGACCTAACCTGAAAATAAGCCCTAGTACGATTTTTCAGGATGCTCGTAATATAAGCCCTACCCCAAAAAATAAGCCCCAGTTAAGTGAAACCTTGCCCTCCACCCTTGTGCCGCAACCAGAAGATGACAGGACTGTGTTTGAATAAATGTAGATGGTTGTACCTGAAAAAAATAAATCATCCCCTGAAAATAAGCCCTAATGTGTTTTTTGGAGCAAAAATTAATATAAGACCCTGTCTTATTTTCGGGGAAACGCAGTAGTCCATCCCTCCATTCATTACACCACACTGGGAATCCTGCATATAAAACAGCCCAGCTCGTGTCTTGTAACATAAAGACCATAGCTTCTGTAATTTAGACAATCTGTCTCCTATAATGTCCTCATCTTTTCCTACTGACTTTCATATTTTTTTTAACATTGATGTTTTTCCAGTTAATTCTCGAATTCTCATGTTCTCTCCAAAGTACAATGGCCTGAGTTTAGTCTCTCTTTTTTCCCCCCTAGGGAGAATTCAGGCTTAATTTTTCTTTCTGGCAGTCCACAGTATTCATAAAGCTCTCCTCCAGCACCACATTTTGAATGCACTAATTTTTCTGTAAGCGTTCTTCATTCTCCATCTTGCACCTTCGCAAAGAGTAAGCAGGAAATCCTGTGGACGATTTTGGCTCTGGTCTCCAGCAATATATCCTTACACTTAAGGATCTTTTCCAGTTCCTTCACAGTCTCCTCTTCAGATTTCTTGTAGTCTCCATTTGGACTAACTGAAATGTGGTACAGTCAATCTTCCATTTCAGTTTCTTCACAGTCAGATTAAAGTTACATCATTCTTCTATAGTGACATTTTGTCTTCTTAAGGTTCAACTGTAATCCTGCTTTTGCACTCCCTTCTTCGAGAATAATTTCAAGTCTTTGCCCTTTCCCGCCAGTATCAACATTTCATCTCTGTCTCATAAATTGCTCATGTTTATTCCAGTTTTCAGCCCCCCTTTATCTGAGTCTAATCCAGCTCTCCCTATGGTAAATTCTGACCATCAGTGATGCAGATAGGTAAACACACCATTCTTTGACATACTTGCCTATATGGGGAACCGTTCTGTTGGTTTTTTTTATTTTATGTTTCAAGGAAGTAGCCCTATTAGTCTCTTGCAGCAAAAGGCACAAAGTCTCCTGTTACACTTCAAGGACCCCATCTCCTTGTGCACCTCCTCGATGCCTTTTGATGGTGGGGACACAAAAGAGGGGCCTTCTCGGTGGCAGCTCCTTTAGACTCTGGAACTCCCTGCCACTGGAGGCCAGCTGGGCCCCATCTTTGCTCTCCTTCCACAAGCTGGCCAAGAAGACCTTCCTCTTCAGGCAAGTGACTGCCTGCCTCAGTAGAAGTGTTTTTTTAAATTAATGCATGGTTGTGTATTGTTGTGATTAGTTGCTTTTGATGTGCTTTTAGTATCGATTTTCATGTAGTGCTTTTAATATGTTTTTTGGAATGTTGGTATCCTTTTTTTTCTTTTTTCTTTTTAAAGCTTTTTCATATCCTCCTTTTCATGACCTGAGCCGCCTTCAGACCTTTTAAGGAGAAAGGCTGGGTGAAAATAGTACATATATGAAATCAGCAAACCCATGTTTTTTGGCGTCAGCAGCCCACTTTCTCCCTTTTTGATGGCGCTTTTGTCCAAAACCTGGGCCCTTTTCTCTCTCTCTCTCTCTCTCTCTCTCTGTCCCCCGCCCCGAGCTCTGCCCTTCCAGAGCAGCCATTCCTTCGCCAGCCAACGGGACCCCCTGCCCCTCGCCTCGCCTCAAGAGGCGCCTCTCTTCGCTTAGGGCCTAAGCCTTAGGCCGCGAAGAAGCCGGTTGCCTAGGAGACGGCGCCCGAGCGCGGACTGCAACTCCCGGCATGCACCGGGGCTGGGTTTGGGGGCGGTGACGGAGGGAGGAAGCCCCGCCCCTCCGGCAGCGTCCTTAGCAACGGGAGGCCCGGGAGGAGAAAAGACGGGTCTGCTGCCGCCATCATCCTCTCATCATCCTCATGGGGCAGGATTACTACGCGGTGCTGGAGCTCACTCGCAGCGCCAAGGATGCCGACATCAAGAAGGCGTGAGCCCCCTCCCTCCGTAGGATAGTGGGGGGGTGGGGGTGGAGGGAGTGTGAGGCTGGGCGGGGGCGCCTCGGGGCATGCTGGGAGTTGTAGTCCCAGGAAGTAACTTTCCCTTCCCCCCCCCCCCAAGTCGTGGTTCTCTTTCTGTAAGGGTCAACACCATCTGTTGCCTTCCAGGTGTCAAAGATGATGATGATGATGATTAAAAAAATAATGTTTCCTGAAACAGACCGATCTGGGCTCCCTCCTAAGCGGGCCTCCTTATTTTGTTGTTCAAAGAGGGAGCCCAGATCGGTCTGTTTCAGGAAACATTACTTTTTAAATCATCATCATCATCATCTTTGGACACCTGGAAGGCAACAGATGGGGTTTATTCATTTATGTATTTAAAATATTTTTTTACCCCACCTTTCTCCTTGCAAAGGACCCACAAGGGGGCTGACAAACCAGGGAAGACAATCTTAAAAGTTGAAAACAAGAAGTCAGTCTACCACGGGGACCCACATCATTAAAAGCCGATGTTTAAAAATTATGAACCATGAACAAGGAGGCCTCTTACATCAATTAACAGGCAATGTTAAGGCAAAGAGCCATACGTAGGCAAAAAAAATTAAAAATATCCCTCTGAGAAATGGAGAACACAAAAATGGAAAACAGAAGTGGTACTCAGAATCCAGTCAAAGGAGTAATGAATGCATCAGCAATCTATCTAGAAATCACACACAGTACAAGCCATGCCCTCCGTTTGCCCAAGTGTCTGAGGAAGTGGACCCAACCTAGCCCTAAAATAAGTCTTTAAGAAGCCATGAGATGTTTCCACATATGTGTGTCATTCATTCGTTCATTCGTGCGGGGCCTCTAAGGCCATCAAGTCTAACCCCCTGCTCCATGCAGGAATTCAAATCAATACAGAAATGACAAGAGGGTTGTCCAATTTTCTCTTGAAAACTCATCCATCCATCCATCCATCCATCCAATCTCTCAGTCCATCCATCCATCCATCCATCGTTAGATCCATCCATCCATCCATCCATCCACCCATCGTTAGATCCATCCATCCATCCATCCATCGTTAGATCCATCCATCCATCCATTGTTAGATCCATCCATCCATCCATCCATCATATTTGTATGTTTCTTGCTACTGCGGGTTCTTCAAGCTGTTCACTTTAAATGGTATATTATGTGTCACCAAGTTGGAACTGAATTTTAGTGACCCTAATAGGGCTTTCAAGGCAAGTGACATATTTAAGGAGTTTCCATGGCTGAGTGGAGATTTGAACCCTGATCCCCAGAATCTTAGTCCATCACTCTAACCATTACACCACACTGGGTACCCAAAGGACCCATTCCTCAATTTCCCCCTTCATCTATTTTATTTTATTTATTTATTAAATTTATACCCCACCCATCTAGACCGAAGTCTACTCTAGGCGGCTAACAATAATAGATAAAATAAAAACAATACTGTATAATAAAATAAAAACAGCAGTAGTAATATAGTTCAAGATGGGATCTACTGTACTGTGTCATGTGCCATCAAGTTGGAACTGATGTAGAGCAACCCTAATACAGCTTTCAAGGTAACAGAGAGATTTAAAGAGTGGTTTAACAGTTCTACATCCCCAGTGGCTGAGTGGGATTTGAACTCAGGCCCCCTGAGTCCTAGTCTGTCGCTCTGTCAGTTACACTACACTAGGTATCTCCATTTTAAAAGCAGATATTTTTTAAAGGATGAAAATAGTTAAAATCCCTTTTTAGAAGAGCAGACAGTTAAATCATTGGTAACCTTTGGAGACATTCAAGAACCAACATAAAAAGATTACATCACCAGTATCATGATGGGGATAGTTGACCTCCCAGATGATGCTGGATTACAGCTTTCATCCAGGCTCACCATTCAACAGGCTGTCTGGGGCTGATGGGAATTGGAGTCCAAAAATATCTGAAGGAGGGCGTCTTCCTTGCCTCGATTTGTATAAAATACATAATTTTCCCTGCTCATGTCTATGTAGATTTGAATGTTTTTAGTATTTAAATGCCTTGATAAAAATTTGTCACAAAGGACGGTGATGATTAGAAATGGCAGCACGGTAGAACCTCCCAGTTGAGGGGCAGTTTATCTGAATGCTGATTAGTGAATGAGATTTCCTGCTTTTGCATACAGTGTATGAGATTTCTGGAACCATCGAGTTGGAAGTTATAGCTTACTGGCGTTTATACATTTCATTTGAGGGCCCTGATGCACAAATGCAAGGCACTGATAGGAATATCAGTGCCTTGCATTTGTGCATCCTATTCCATTAATAGGAATAACATTATAAGAGTAGGAGACCCACTCCTGCTGCTATGGGGTCATCTTATCAGAGTTGAAACCAAAGACAACTTACTCTGAGATCTTCAGTTCTAAATCTCTTCTAGTACTGAGAGAGCTCCACTATAAAATTATGTTAACAGTCCACATGTTAATAGACTTTTAGGGTTGCCAGAACTTGCCACTAGTTAGAGTTCCTTTTCCCATTTTGGGGTGTGCATGATTTCATTCTTATTGCATGCAAGGAGTTAGATTTAGATTAGGCATCCTTCAGTCTCGAGAGACGATGGTCACCTGCTCTGAATGGAGGTCTTGGAACAGCGTCTGGTGTGGCTGAGAAGGCCAATTCGAGAGGGACCGTCCCTTCCACACTGAGAACAAATACAATCTGTCTCCTGTCCAGCTCCCTGATTTTGCTGGATTCGGGACTGCCTCTTGGCCTCGGCCTGCTGGACAAGGGTCTCTTCAAAATGGGAGAGGCCATGCTGCACCACCTGCCTCCAGGCTGAACGCTCAGAGGTCCAGGTTTCCCATCTGTTGAGGTCCATTCCTAAGGCCTTCAGATCCCGCTGGCAGATCTCCTTGTATGGCAGCGGTGGTCTCCCTCTGGGACGCTTTCCATGCACTCATTCTCCAGCCAGGAGATCTTTCGGAATCCGACCGTCAGCCATTCTCACGACATGCCCAAGCCAAGGAGTACATACCCCCAAAATGGAAAAAAAGGTACTCCATACCTAGCAGCGGTGGAGTTGTCACTTCCGTTCTGCAGGTGGAGCCGCCAGACTAGATTGCTGTGTCTGCAGAGCTGTAAAGAAATAAAACACATCTCGAGTGGACGGTTGCAGGTGGTCTCTGTTTTGTTTTGCAGTTACCGCAAGCTAGCTTTGAAGTACCACCCTTATAAAAACAAGGAGCCCTGGGCCCCGGAGAGGTTCAAGCAGATTGCAGAGGCCTACGACATCTTGAGTGATCGTAAGTGGAAGGCAGTTTCTTTTTATTCTTGTGCTTGAGAAGCATCAAGGGCAGAAGGGCTGTTTCTCTTCAGAGGCAGGTCAAGGCCTTTAAGGGCATGGAGAACGACCCTAGATCAGACTGGCTTTCCATCTAGCCCAGAATCTATTTTTATTTATTTAATTTATTTATTTATTCGACTTGTATGCCGCCCGCCCTCTGCAAGAGTCTCCGGGCAGCTTCCAACATCCATTAAAACAGTTCAGTTAAAAACAGACACACTAAAAACCAATAGTGCCACATCCACTCTACAAAAGCAAAAATAAAAGCAAATTTTAAATTTAAAACCTTCAGTGAAAAACTTCAGTTAAAAAACTTCCGGAACAGGAAGGTTTTAAAACGTCAGTAACGTCGGCGCCCGTCGGATGTCGTTTGGGAGGGCATTCCAAAGACCGGGGGGGGGGGGGGGCAACTGCCGAAAAGGCCCTCCGCCTACAGGCTGTTCCTCTCGCCTCCCTGAGGGACGGCTCTTTCAGGAGGTCCCCCTGGCTAGATCTTAATGGCCAGGTAGGTTCGTATGGAAGGAGGCGGTCCGTCAGGTATCCAGGGCTCAAGCCGTTTAGGGCTTTATAGGTCAAAACAAGCACTTTGAATTGGGCCCGGGCAGCAACGGGTAGCCAGTGTAACCTGGCCAGAATCATCTGAATATGTTCTCTCGCAGCTCCTCCACTCGCCCGTCGCACAGCTCGATTCCGAACCCGTTGTAGTCTCCGGATCGTCTTCAAAGGCAGCCCCACGTAAAGCGCATTGCAGTAGTCTTTAAAGGACACCAGATCCTTCGGGTCCCAGGGAGAGATCTTCTTCCCATCCCCTGCAACCTGGCCCTTCAGAGTCAGACATGGTGCCCTTTTTGCAAGTCATAAGAGGGGTCCAGAAAGGGGCGGACGGGTGTGGTAGGGCTACTGACCGGGAGAAGCCTTTCCAGGAATGGTATCTCATTGGGAGAGTTGCATGGCTGCCTGTGTCTGTTTTAACACTGTATGATGGTAGGAGGTAAAATCGGAGTAGAGTTTTGCTGGAAGAGGTTTAGGTGAACATACAGGATTTGGGTGGAACAGCTGCATATGAGAGGTGGAAAGAAGCAGAGAGAGAGAGAGATGGAGAAAAGGGAAGACTATTATTGGAAGGGGATGACCGTTCATCCCCACCTCACCTGATCCAGATCTCCGTTTGCCTACCTTATATGAATGCCTGGGAAAATATCCTTCTTTCTCTTCACTGAATGTTTATTGTTGCCTTGTTCCTCAGCGGTGAAGAAGGGTGTCTACGATAAATTTGCGGAAGAAGGCCTGAAAGGGGGGATTCCCTTGGAGTTTGGGGTTGACACTCCCTGGACCAAAGGCTATGTGTTCCATGGAAATCCGGAGAAGGTCTTCCGGGAGTTTTTCGGAGGGGACAACCCCTTTGCTGGTAGGCCCAAGCACTGTATGTTGTATTTCTGGCTCCATTTTTCTAGGATCCCATGGCTCTATGAGTTCTCCCCTTGGGAGATTTCCACTCCACTGCTCTTTCCTTGATATGACGGACATGGGATCCAATGCTGCTCGGGAGGCATCTGGCACATGTTTTCAGGCCTCAGTGTGGCGGCTTGTACAACAAGAGTAGACTCTTTGAATCAGTGGGGACTTGGTAAGTCAGCACTTACATACGTCTCACTGACTCAGTTGGGTCTACAGTTGGGTTTAAGCTCCTGTATCTGGATTGAGCAGGGTGTGTTTGCTCTGAGCCCCTCGGCTGCCAAGTTTCCGGTCCCTGTGGATTTGCACCGCTCTCTTCCACTGAGTCAACTGCTGTAATTGGGGTTCTGTTCTGTGTCTTCTGCTCTTCCTGGCAGCAACTTTCCAGGCTCTCTGGTGGATGGGATCTTTCCAGCACTAAGAAGAAGCGGGAAATCTATCTCGTTCTTATCCAGCATCAGCCAGATGTGCCCAGAAATGCTGGGTGAGAATGAATCCTAAGCAATCTCAGTTGATTAGCTCAGACAAGTGAACTGTTCAGATCTCATGCAAATGAAAGGCAGAAGATAATTTCTCTCCTTTTAGAAAACACACCTCTGACCACCTTCTCCCATCAATACCTTCCAACAATTGAGATTGAAATGGAGCTTTATTATTACTTTAGGTATTGATGCTGTGGTCGTCTGTGAGGCTGTCTTCAAAAAGCAAAGTATTTCGAAGGCTGGGCCCATCATTATGGAACACAGGCCCAAGAGACAAGTGCTAATTCGGTATTATAGTCGCCGGATGAAAAATCTCTTCTCTTTTGTTCCTGCCCCCCCCCCCTGCAAACTCTTACACCAAGGGTTGATAATGTTACTTTAAATAAGCAGCTCAAGTGGCCACACCCACTGTGGGCATTCTGGGAATTAGAGCCCAGAAAAGTAATGTTTGCAAACTCTAGCATAACACACATGCAGTCCTGTTCTCTTACAGCATGTGTTTGCTTAGAAGTATGTCCCATTGAGTTTCCAGAGTTAACTCTCAGTCATCCCTAATTACAGCAGCCTTCTACAATCCTCTGCCCTCCAGATGTGTCAAACTAACTCATCTCTTCCTTTTGGTGATCCACTACATCTGATGGGCCACCTGGTTAAGAACCGCTTGTTGATATACCTCCTAGCTGTTTTGGTTACAACATTTGTTTTATTCTGCTGCGCCAACGGTTCATAACCTTGGGTCACCCAGATGTTCTTGGACTGCAACTCCCAGAAATCCTGGCCAGCACAGCGAGTGGTGAAGGCTTCTGGGAGTTTTAGTTCAAGAACATCTGGGTTACCCAAGGTTGAGAACCACTATGTTAAGCCATTTGGAATGCCTACCATGGTAGAGGGATGCCATTTGAGTTGAAATGTGTATGTTAAGATCTGAGAAAGGCAACCTGTGATGAATGGGGACTCACACTGCCTTTTTGCAGATTCTTACAATGATGCCATCAGTCTGAGCAGGATCAGGGCCAGAATTTGTAAAAGTTGCTTCACTGTTTTCAATTTGCAGAATTACTCGGTCTATGTGGCCACCGTGCTTAACTGAATTATTTTTTTAAAAAATCCTTCCCTAAACACACCACACCCACTTTCTCTTGGCTCAGAGTTTTACACTGGAGAAGGGGCAGAAGTGAACGTGGCCTTTGGGGGGCTACGGGGAAGGGGAGTGAAGAAGAAGGACCCGCCCATCGAGCGAGACCTCTACCTTTCCCTGGAAGACCTCTTCTACGGATGCACCAAAAAAATCAAGATTTCACGCAGGGTAAGGAAGAAATCCCATGGGAGCAGGGCAACAGAGACCCCATGGAGGGATAAATTCCACAGTGAAGTGTGCCACACTTTCTTAACCGCTCAGATTTGGGGACCATCCTGATAATAGAATGCGTGTGAAGGAGATCTGTTAAATCCTTATCCTGGCTTCCTCTTTGCTCTTGAATCTGGTGCTCACTGCTTGTTAACTGCCTTTCATGGCCGCCCCTTCTTACCTGTCTAGGCTCTCATCGCTGTTGGTGGCCCTCTCTTCCACCATCTGCAGGTGAATGCTTTGCCTTTAAATCATAGAATCATAGAACAATTAAGCTGGAAGAGGCCTCTAAGGCCATAAGAATCCAACCACCAATGGGTCTCCTGTTCCTTCCTTCTTGACTACTCCTACACCTGGGACTGCCTTTCTTAACCACCTTCATGATGTCTTATGTCCTTCAAAATCTGACTTATCCACAAACCTTTTGGCATTGCTAAGTCAAAGTATATGTTAGGGATATAAAGGCATATTCTTATCTCTCCCCGGCCTCCCAGCCGACTAGTTTTCCTTCCCTCCTCTGTTTCAACTGTGTTGGATTTCAGATCGTTGAATGCCAGAGAGGGCCCTTTTTTTGTTGACTTTTGCGTAACTTAGGCGAGAAAGTTTTTACATTTGGGGGCCTCAGTCCCTTCTTGAACCAAACAAAGGCTGCGCTTATTAGCTGCCACAGTGGCCATAGCACCTGTAAAAACGAAACTATTTTTTTACCCCGCTGTCTTTTAATGCCAGCAGAAGTGCCGTGTGGCTTATTTGCCTTCCTACAGAAGCTAACAGCGCTGCTTGAAGCAGAGTTTTTTTGGCAGAAGGCAAGTGCATGGGGCACATGCACCTTGTTTACAAGGCTACTAGTAAATACTTCCAGGAGGCCTCCAGGAGTGCTGTTAGCCTCTGAAAGAAGGTGCACAGGGTGCGTGGGGCTTGTTTTAAGGCCAAAAGGCTAAGAGAAAGGGTTAATTATAGCAGTCCCAACAATGGTATCAGTGGCAGGAAGGAACCTTGTTGTTGTTTAGTTGTTAAGTCATGTCCGACTCTTCGTGACCCCATGGACCAGAGCACGCCAGGCCCTCCTGTCTTCCACTGCCTCCCGGAGTTGGGTCAAATTCATGTTGGTCGCTTCGATGACCCTGCCCAACCATCTCGTCCTCTGTCGTCCCCTTCTCCTCTTGCCCTCACACTTTCCCAACATCAGGGTCTTTTCCAGGGAGTCTTCTCTTCTCATGAGATGGCCAAAGTATTGGAGCCTCAGCTTCAGGATCTGTCCTTCCAGTGAGCACTCAGGGTTGATTTCCTTCAGAATGGACAGGTTTGATCTCCTTGCAGTCCAGGGGACTCTCAAGAGTCTCCTCCAGCACCACAATTCAAAATCATCAATTCTTCGGTGGTCAGCCCTCTTTATAGTCCAGCTCTCACTTCCATACATCGCTACTGGAAAAACCATAGCTTTGACTAGGCGGACCTTTGTCGGCGGCAAGGTGATGTCTCTGCTTTTTAAGATGCTGTCTAGGTTTGTCATCGCTTTCCTCCCAAGAAGCAGGCGTCTTTTAATTTCGTGGCTGCTGTCACAAAAATCTGTCACTGCCTCCATATCTTCCCCTTCTATTTGCCAGGAGGTGATGGGACCAGTGGCCATGATCTTAGTTTTTTTGATGTTGAGCTTCAGACCATTTTTGGCGCTCTCCTCTTTCACCCTCATTACGAGGTTCTTTAATTCCTCCTCACTTTCTGCCATCAGAGTGGTATCATCTGCATATCAGAGGTTGTTGATATTTCTCCCGGCAACCTTAATTCCGGCTTGGGATTCATCCAGTCCAGCCTTCCGCATGATGTATTCTGCATATAAGTTAAATAAGCAGGGAGACAATATACAGCCTTGTCGTACTCCTTTCCCAATTTTGAACCAATCAGTTGTTCCATATCCAGTTCTAACTGTTGCTTCCTGTCCCACGTATAGGTTTCTCGGGAGATAGATAAGGTGGTCAGGCACTCCCATTTCTTTAAGAACTTGCCATAGTTTGCTGTGGTCCATACAGTCAAAGGCTTTTGCGTAGTCAATGAAGCAGAAGTAGATGTTTTTCTGGAACTCTCTGGCTTCCTCCATAATCCAGCGCATGTTAGCAATTTGGTCGCTAGTTCCTCTGCCCCTTCGAAATCCAGCTTGTACTTCTGGGAGTCCTCGGTCCACATACTGCTGAAGCCTGCCTTGTAGGATTTTGAGCATAACCTTGTTAGCGTGTGAAATGAGTGCAATTGTACGGTAGCTGAAAAATGGATGTGGAGATGCCACTGCACTAACCTCAAGCAGACAGAGCTTGGGCATCTATGACAACGTTTCATGTACTAAGAAAGATCTGAAGGCCTTTTCCCCTTCAGGAATCCCTTTCCTCTTTCTTACCTGTTATGGCCAGGATCTTCTTCATAATTCTGCTGAATGAGGATCCTCCTCTCCCCTTACGGCTGCCTCCTCTGAGGAGTTGGCAGGCCTGCTTTCTCAACCCCTGCAGGTGATGAACGAGGACGGCCATGCCTCCACCATCAAAGACAAGATCCTCACCATCGATGTGCAACCAGGGTGGAAGCAAGGGACCAGAATTACCTTTCCAGAGGAGGGAGACCAGGTAACATTTTGGGGTTGGGGAGGAGGAGGGGGGGAATGCTGGAAGATGCCATCTAAACACACCAAGAAGGCCATGTGTATCTATATGAGGCCGCTGGGGGAGGTCCTCAGGAGTTCTGGAGCTCTGTGTCACCCGTATGCGGATGATGCCCAGCTCTATCTCTCCTTCCATCCTTCTGCAGTGGATGCCGTCCCGTCCCTTGAGTGCTGCCTGGAGGCGGTGCTGGGATGGTTGAAGGACAACAGACTGAGGCTGAATCCGGACAAGACGGAAATCCTGCGGGTGGGTGGGGGCCCCAAGTGTCTATGGTCTGGGTGCTTCTCTGTCTTTTGGGGAGGCCACTCTTTCCATGAAGGATGAGGTTCGTAGCTTGGGCCTGCTTTTGGACCCATCGCTATCCATGACATCTCAGAGAGTGTCTGTGGTCTGATCTGCTTATTTCTACCTAAAGCGGATCACCCAGCTGCGTCCCTACCTTGAGACCGGGTCCCTCACCACACTGGTCCATGCGCTGGTCGTCTCGAGATTAGACTACTGCAATGCCCTCTACGTGGGGCTGCCCTTGGGACTGCTACGGAGACCGCAACGGGTCCAGAATGCGGCGGCCAGACTTCTGAGTGCGGTTAGAAAACACCAACCTATCTCCCCCACCCTTGGCCACCTTACACTGGCTACCTGTTCGCTTCCGTACCAGTT
This sequence comes from Intellagama lesueurii, assembly GCA_037013535.1. NCBI lineage: Eukaryota > Metazoa > Chordata > Lepidosauria > Squamata > Agamidae > Intellagama > Intellagama lesueurii. Next base: position 3,363,219 of record JBAJHW010000003.1, on the reverse strand, counting down.
TCAAGGTGATGGTACTAACCTATAAGGCCCTAAACGGTATGGGACCTTGATATCTGGCCAAGCACCTCCTTCCAGTTAGGTCTGCCCGCCCTATAAGATCGTCGCCGGGCAGGGCGGCTGAGAGATCTGGCCCCGAGAGAGGCCCGGAAAACAACCACTAGAAACCGGGCCTTCTTGGCGGTAGCCCCACAATTATGGAACTCTCTTCCACTGGAAGTCCGCCTGGCCCCTTCACTGGGCACCTTCAAAAAGCTACTAAAAACCTGGCTATTTAGACAGGCCTTCCCTGAACAAATAACACCCTGATACAACAGTATTTGCTAAAATATCATCCATCACACTGCCATGCTCCTTATTTTTATATCTTTTTTACGCTTTTAATTGTATTTATTGTATTGTAATTTTAACTTCACTTCACTTTATGATTTTTGATTTGCTATTTTGTTACTCTGTTGTTTTTTGTTATTTGTTGTAAACTGCCTAGAGTGGCCTTGGCTGCCAGAAGGGTGGTATATAAATCAAATCAAATCAAATCAAGTGTTTTCCCTTCCCTCTTGCCTGTGATATTCCCCTTGGCTCTAGGGTTAACACGTACAAACTTCAGAGCTTGGAAGTACAACCTGCTTGGACTACAACTCCCAAAATCCCCCCAGCAAGCATGGCCATTCTGTTGCTGTCCAGAAAAGTAACTTTTCCCAAAACCCGGTGCAGAAACCAGCTCTTAAAGCAGGCTTCCCATGCCGGGTAGTCTCTAAATCTGTTGGACTACAACCCCCATAATTCTCACCCAGGTCAGCCAGTGGCCACACCGATCAATTTCTGAACACTTAATAGAATCACAAAATAACTTAGTTGGAAGGGAGCTCTAAGGCCATCGAGCTCAAGGCAGGAATACAAATCAAAGGATATCTGGTTGTCTAAGTTTTTCTTGAAGGCCTCCAGTGTCGGAGCGCTCACCAACTCCCAAGGTCACGGGTTCCACTGTCGTACTGCTCTAACAGTTAGGAAGTTTTTCCTGAGATTCAGCCGAAATCTGGCTTCCTGTCGCTTGACCCCATGGTTGCGTGTCCTGCACTCCGGGATGGTTGAGATGTATAGCCCAACATATCTGGAGGAAACCTTAGGGAAACTACAGAGATAAATCACTCATGACCGGCCAGACCTCACTCCCACGAAGGCACTCCACAGCAGCCTTGAGCTAAATTTTCCCCAAAGGGGCTGAATTGTCAACTTCAAAGTTTCTGTTTTGGAATGAAGGCAGATCCCTCACGGGTCGCATAATCTGTTCCCTTGAGCGAGGCGGTACGCTGAAGCACTGATCGTGTGAATGCTGTAGCCAGGCTGGCTTATTTCAGCCCATGTAAAACAGCAGCAGGAACAAACCAAGATCTTGTGGCGCTTTGGATTTATTTCAGCTTGAATTTTAATACACTGCAGGGCTGTTCTTCAAGCACAAGTCCTGATAGGAAGTCAGTGCATGTAGCATTTTTTGGCTTTGAAATGTGAACTTGGATAGGCTTCCCATGAATGAGATGGTGGAGGTGGGCTGGGTGGTGGGGAGGCCTTTTTCTGCTCTTCCCCAGCTCCAGGGCTTACTCCTCTGTGAATCACTCACTTCCCTGTTCGTTGGTTTGTTGGTTCGTTCGTTCCATTTTTACCCCGCCCATCTAGATTCGGGAATCGACTCTGGGCGGCTGACAAAATATGAAGATAAAAACAGCATTCAAATAACATTCGTTAATGTCGACTTCTCTTTGACTTCTCCTTGTCCTTTCTCTTAGGGCCCCAATATCATCCCCGCGGACATCATCTTCATTGTGAAGGAGAAACTCCACCCCCGCTTTAAACGAGAGGAGGACAACCTAATCTACGTGGCCAGGCTTCCCCTGGGCAAGGTAAGGAAGGAATCCGGGTGGCAGCCTTGTATGGCCAAGTCAGACGCTTGATCCACCGCCTGGTCCTGCCAGTGGCGACTGGGGGTCAGGCCGCGTTCGTCCCTAGCCCTCCCTAGTGATCCCGGGGGTGTGTGTGTCTCCCACCTGTTTAAGTTCAGGATAGAATTGTGGCATCTCAAACCAGCCTCTGTGGAAGGAGGGTAAATCCCCCACCCCACGAACCTTTTTTCAGTGTATGGATGGCTCTCCTTTTCCTCCATCCTGTCTGATTTGCATCGGCTCATGTTTTGTTTGTTTTGTTTTACACGGTCAACGTGTTATCACAAGACTGGGGAGGGGAGTCCCACTGGGGCGCTGTCCCTGCAGGATTAGGGCCGCCTCCTGTTGAGTGTACCTATTCCCCCTTCCGTAGTCATAGAACTCAGGCCAGTGGGATAGGTCACCTCCCGACAGTAGAACATCGACATATAACACGTATTTCTTGCCTCAGCCAGTGCCAAAGCAGAACAAAACGGCCAGAGCGAGTAAGTCTGAGCATCCTTCCGAAGCCATTCGTCACATGGTCCCTCTTGGGTGGATGGACAGAGGTCAGATCAGACAAGTCAGAGCCTCCAGAAGCCCAGCCCCTGGATGGCCTGCCACAGACCCAGAAGGGTGCCTTGTGCCTTCCCCCAGGAACCTTACCTGTTGTGCCTCCGTCTGAACCCCAGCTCCGCCGTTGCCTGTTTCCAGTCCGGAGGCACACAGGGCTGAGTGTAGATGGTGTGCCATCCAGTGGTTTCTGTCTTGTGGTGACCCTTAAGTGTGTTTTCAAGGCATGTGAAATTTTGAAGGAGTCATTTCCTATTGCCCCTCCTGACGCCCCCCCCCCCAAGTGAGTTTCCAAGCTGGGATTTGAACCCAGGTCTCCTGCGTCCTAATTGGACACGCTCTCCACTACATCGCACTGCCTCTCCGAGTGGAGCGGCTCCTGCGGCAACGTCCACCAAGAGCCGGCTCAATTCTTTGGCTTACCACGGCAGAGGGCATGTGGCATGGTGGACCGCCCCGTTCGGAAAGGGAGGGTTCCCCAGAACGGAGAAGCCGAGGGACTTTGGACATCCAGAACCACGAGGTGGTTTCAGCCCCTGACGCTGTCTCTCCCAGGCTCTGATTGGGTGCACGGTGGACGTGCAGACGCTGGACGAACGGCTGCTCAACATCCCCATCAACGACATTGTCCAGTAAGTGTTGCTGCGGACAGCCGGGTGAAGGGGAGGGATGTCAACGGACAGCTGGAAAACCACCACCGCCACCCCACTGCGACCTTTTCCTCAGCCCCACTCAGTAGCAAGTTCCCATTTACTCAAACGTGTGTGTGTGTGTGTCGCTGGCTCAGTTTGTGCCCCAAAATAGGCACAGGGCAGCTTGAAATGTTGAGAAGATGGCCCTGCGGTCGTGCACGCACAAGGCGAGAGAACTGGGTTGTATCCCCGGCAGCAGAAGCGTTGGCAAGTCTTTGGTTCCAAGTCCCAAGCCCTGAGTCCCTTTTAAAAACAAGCATTTTTTCCCCAAAAAGAGGAGGCAGGTGGGTGGGTGTCTGGGGAGGTCTGAGGCTTATGAGCCACCCACTTTTGGCCCCATCTGCCCTGCCTTGCCTTGCCATCCCTCACCCCTCCGTGTCGCTACCTCCTCCTCTGCCATGTGCCCTCCCGCATCTTCTGGCGAGCCTGGCAAAGCATCTTTCAGATTTATAGTGTCGTTCGTCAAAAGAACAGGGACTCGAAAACATGACTCAGAAAAACATGTCCAGGGTGCGGGACTCGAGTCCGCATCCCTGGGAGGCCACACAGCGGAGAGCCAGGTTTGTCAGATATTCTGGGATTTCCATTTTGGCTCCAGTGGTTGTGCCGCCGGTCGGCGAGTCGGCTAGCGGATGAGGTCGGAAAGCCGGAGCGATCCTTGCTGAGAAGCACTGTTGAGTTCAGGGAGGCTTACTCCCAGGTAAATGGGCACAGCCGCTTGAGAGGCAAGCCCACACAGGTGTATTTGGAAGTCAAGTCCCACCAAACTCAGCACGACTTACTCCCAGGTAAGGGTATGGGTAAAACTGCAACCACCAATGGCGTTTTCTCCCACACATACCAAAAAAAAGAAGAAACGAGCTGGTTTGCCACGGGTGGGACTGTGGAAAAGAACACTCCCGTTACAAAATTGGGACCAAGACGTTTCTTTCAGCAGAACGGCCTTCTCCCAGCTTGGCGCCTTCCATCCATGTTGGACTATAACTCCCATTGTCCACAGCCGTGGAATGACAGTGGATAATGGGGGTTGTGGTCCAGCATGACTGGACAGGGCCCAGCTGGAAGACTCACTGGAGAGGAAGACTAGGTTGTATTCACTTAAAGCCCCCCACCCGCCTTCCACAATCTTTCCCCCTAAGCAAGGGTGTGTGTGTGTCTCTCTCTCTCCTGCCTTTACAGCCCCAAGTACTTCAAGGTCGTGCCTGGAGAAGGGATGCCCATCTCGAAAGACCCCTCCTGCAAAGGGGACCTCATCATGTACTTCGACATCATCTTCCCAGCGAGGCTCACCCCGGCCAAGAAGGAACTCCTGCACGAAGCTCTCTTGACCTGAGGAAGGGCACCCGGGCAGAAAAGCCGGCTCTGACTTGGCTTCTCTTCATCCTTCTCAAAGCAAATATAAGCTTCCTATTTTATCTCGGTCCCGTGTCCTCTTTTGCTGCAGACCGCATGGGAACAAACCACTCTCCCCTCGCCAAGGACGCAGCCCGATCCACCCGTGGGACCTGGATAATGAACGTGGAGATACAGGCAGACGAGCAGGGGGTGCCCCCCAGAAGGCCGCTTCCGGGCCCAGCTCTCCCTTGCCATTTCTCTCTGAACCGTTTGCTTGATAAATGACGGGCCACAGTTTGCAGTCACCCAGGGGGTTATTGACAAGCCCACGGCTGTCCTATGACTTACAGAATTGGGAGAGTTGGAAGTGTCTCCAGGGATCATCTAGTTCCAATCTCTTCCCTGCAGGAATCACAGAATCATGGAGTTGGCTGGGGGCCCCCTCTAAGGCCATCTAGTCCAACCCCCTACTCAATGCAGGAATCCCAATCAAAGCAGATCTGACAGATGGTGGCCCAATGTTCTCTTGAAGGCCTCCAGCGTTGGGGTGCTCACCACCTCCAGAGATCATGGGCCCCATTGTCATACTGCTCTAACAGTTAAGTAGTTTTTCCTGACTTAGCCTAAGCTAAATCCACTGCTAAAGCATGCCAGGTAGAGGGCCATCAGCTCTGTTCAATCCTGGTGAAGTAATCCATTCCACAGTTAAACAGATCTTATCAGGAAATTCTTCTTAATTTTTTATCCCTTGTAATTGTAAAGCCATTAGTTTGAGTCCTACACCCAGGAGCATCAGAAACAGGCCCGCTCTATTCTTCCCATGACAGAACCTCTGCTGTCCAAAGATATGGATATAAGTATCACCTTTCAAAGTTGTCTTCTTGTCCGAGCTAAACATACCCGGTTCTCTCACACCTTCCTTTTACCTTGCCTTCCTCTGGAGACAATCCAGTTTGCTGAGATCCTTCTTCGCATATAGCAAACATAGCAGCAACACAGGGTCCATTCCTCCACCACCCAATTCCAAAACAGATGCCTGATTCTTCCCGAGGAGACCATAGAAATATTTGGATTCATCAGAGCCGTGCATTCTTTTTCGGTTAAGGCACACTGCCCGTAACACGGAAAGAGATCAAGAGCTGGGAACAAGGGAGATACGGCACCCACCAAAACAAGGTCGTTTTCGGCTTCGGCTTTATTTAAAAAAAAAAAAAGAGTTGTGCACAAGACAGAATTCTTTTAAAAAATGGCATTCCATGGCCACCACTTTGGACCATCAAAAACATCACCACAGACAGCACACAAAAAGCCTCTAAGTGCATTTATCTTAGGATGTACAGTTAACAGGTATATATGTTACCTGTACACCTAAGACCTTCTTTAGGTCCTGAATTAAGTCCCAGCCTTATAGCTTTCTAGCTCAAGGTGACCTTCCACGATCGAGCAATGGGTGTGGCTGCTTCTCTCTTAATATAAAAACTACATTCTCATGACTCCTCTTACTGTATTCATATCGAAGAGTGAAATTTATAATTTGAGATGCAGGCATATACTGGCCTATTCTCCCAGGCTTTCACCTTTTAAGTTTCACAATACGTCTGGACTGATCTACAGTTTGGCTTGAATCTAAAGGGACAAGCAAGTTCAGAATAGCAGCAGAGGTGTGCAAAATCCCACCTGCTTCCAAGATCCTATGAAAGAGGAGTTGGACAGGGCAGCTGTGTTTAGTTTTTAAACCAGGGGGTTCTAAGACCGGAAGTAATCCTTGCCTCCATTTTAAAACTATTTTAAAACAATTAAAAAAAAATACTTCCATGTGGAAAAGCCATAGGAAAGATCAGTTTCTGCTACCAGATGCTGTGCTTGGAAGCCTCTTTCAGGATCCAGAACAGAACCAAACTGGTCTGGATGAATCCCGTCTCTTTCACATGAATGACTAGGCTAACAAATAATTTTCACCATGTGTTTTTCCCGGGGCAAGGGGAACCTCTGGGAGATGGGCCACTTCAGCGCTTCAATTAATAAAACAGTTCTGTATGGGCTGCAAGGTATAACAGACCCAGATGTTTATAGTCAAGCTGGACAGGAGATCGCGTGCAGCCCTCTGCCAAGAGGAACGCCTGCAAGCTTAATTCTTCTGAACCTAATGAAATTTTAAAAGGAGGAGGTGCATAAAGCGACGGGACGGCAGCATGTTCAAAACAAGCAGGTAAAACAAGCAGCGGAAAGTTCCTGCTCCTCCCATACTAGAAGCCACAGGGATGTGAAGGGGAAAGGAAGCTTTAAAAGGCAACGGGGGCCGGGGGGGGGATGCTCTACAGAGAGGTAGGATGGCTCAAGAGTAGGGGAATGAATCCAGATCAAGGATTTGTGCACCGAGAGGGCAAGATCTGTAAAATGCACCCATCCGTCGGCTCAGAAGGGGGCCTCAAAGGATCCGCGGGCTGCCATCAGGGCCCGCTTCAGTTGCTCGTAGGTCACAAACATCACCACGTTCCAGGATCCCAGCCGTAGAAACGAAGGCGTAAAGCTAGGAGAGGGAGCGAACAAGGAAAAGGTGTTACTCTTAGGACCTTTGAAACAACGGGAAGAAAAGCTATTCCACTGGGGAAAGAGCAGGGAGGGCCTGGAAAGTGGCCACACACACTTGCTTTGAACTACAGCGCCCAGAATCCCCAGCCTGCAGAGACACTGGCTGTGCTGGCTTATGTTTCTGGGAACTGTTGTCTGAAAAAAAACATTTCCAAAATTATGGCGGTCACGCAGAAACACCTAAGCCTTTCCCCTTTCTTCCTAAGGCACAAATGTAGGGTTACCCAATGAAGCGAATTAGCATTAGGACCCGGTGCGATATTCACTTGCGGAACTCATTGCCACAGGATCAAGGAATGGCCATTGGCTGCAAAAGGGGATTAGCAAGGCAAGGGCCCCCAACAGCCACGAACACTGCATGGGGCTGGCGCCGTGAGGGGACAACTCAACAGGACCAGTTCTAGCCAAGTGGGAAAAGTCAGGCCTCCGGATGGTATTGGATTCTAATTCCCCGGAATCCTCCTCACTGAGTGTGATGGCCAGGCTTGACAGGAGCCAAAGTCCTGCACCATCAGGAGGGTGGGATTTCCACCATTCCTGAGAGACAGCACGCAAAAATAGAGGGAACGTGGCACGTCCATTCAGAAAATAAAGGGCGCTACGCCAGCCCAGAGCACAAGACCATCCGGTTCCATATTCTGTTCCCCAACGGCCAACCCGTCTGCCAATGGAGAGTCTTCCACTTGGTCCCGAGCACAAAGCATCCTCTCCATCTCACAGAGAGGCACCCGGCCTCCGGCACTGGCAGGAAGGTAGAGCAGAGGTTCCCAACCTTGGGTCACCCAGATTTTCTTGGACTGCCATTCCCAGAGGCCAAAATAAATAATATCTGCAGATCTGGTATTCAACGAATTAAAGTATTCCAAAAGAAGGAGAACTGAATGTGTGAAAGCTGACACACACACACACAAAAAGGTTCATTTGAAATGTGCCAGAGGAGAGCTTTGTAGAAGATACCCCGGACAGCCAGAAAGACGAACCAGTGGGCCCTAGAGCAAATCAAGCCTGGAGGCAAAAAAAACGTTGAAACTGAGGTTCTTCCTGCTTTGGGCACCTCCTGAGAAGGCAGGATTCTCTGGGAATGACAATCAGGCTGGGAAAGGTGGGAGGCCGCAGGAAATGAGGAAGACCGAACATGAGATGGACTCATTCCCTCAAGGAAGCCACAGAGCTGAGCAGGGCAGTTGAGGACTGGACCTTTTAGCGATGGCTCATTCATGGGGTCACCATAAGTTGGAGGCGACTTGATGGCAAATGAAAGCAGAAACAAAATAATCACACCACAGGAGAGGCCATAGAGACGGCTTACCCTTTGTAAAAAGCCAGGGGTCCCTCCTTTCGGAGCATGGTGAGGGCGCACTTCACGGCACTTCCGTATTGACCGGGGGCAGAGTTCATGTACCTGGTCTTCACGACGTCGACCGGGGAGGCGATGATGGTGGTGCAGAAACCGGCACCAAAGGCTGAGGTAAAGTGGCATGGGAGGTTATCTGCCAGGCGGAAGAAAAAGAGCCAGGGGAGGTCCAGTCAGCTAATATTTCCGCAAGTAAAGGCAAAATATGGAAGCATTTGGAAAACCTCACAGATTCATTTCGGTGTGAAGGTGGGCAGTGGCGGTTTTAATCCAAACCCAGTTCTTCAGATTTTTGACCCACAAAAGCTCATTCTGAAATGAACTGGTTCGTCTATCAAGTTCTACCATTTCTGCTCCTTTTTTCCCCTTCCCTTTTCTTTTTCCTCTTTCCTTTTGCAAACAAGCTGAAAGCGACGAACGTGGCCGCGGCTTGGGTCAGTGCCGGCACCAGCTCAGTGGGCTGGAGCCCTCGGCGGCCAAGCTGGGGCCAGGAGTTCAAGGAGCCCAGCCACGAGGTTGCTTGGGAGGAGCCTGCGTGGCTGAACCGCCGAGGACCCCGAGCACCACCGGAGCATCCTTCTTCCCCTCACCTGTCATGAGGTTGTACGTCAGAAGCATGTCCTTGATCAGGTCGTAGGTCACCAGCTCTGCGCAGTTCACAAGCGCATTCCGGGTTATATTCGGGGAAGTCCCTAAAACAAGGTGGAGAAACTTTGAGAAAGTGGAAACGGCAAGGCGCGGTAATGGAAAGGTTATGGTGCTCACGTCGTTGGACTGCAGAGGGACCGTGATTTGGCTGAAATGAGGAAGGACGGGGGTGGGAATATGGCTTCTGAATTTCATTCCCGTCCTCCGCTTCTTCTGCGCCACCCAAACTTTAGAATCCAAATCCAAGCAAACAAGATCTTCCAGTGGTTTACAGGGGGGGGGGGAAGTGGGGGATTTAGCACAGCGCATAGAATAAGCCAAAAAGGCTTATTCTATTTTTGGACTACAGCTCCCCCTACTGGCTATGCTGACTGGGGGTTCTGGGAACTGTAGTCCAAAAAATTAACAGTCCCCAAGCTGTAGTATGCTTCTGGCACACCAAGCACCACTTGGTTTTCAGGCAGCCATCTAAAATAGGGTGGAGAAGTCCAAGGCCCGTCTTAAACGCTAGGCAGCAACTTTGAACCCGGTCATGGAAAGCCCTGTTCTCCCTGGGCCCCAAAGCAGCGAAGTGTGTCTTTTTAGGGGTCAATTCACCAACCTTTCCAGAGGCCTCTGAAGCCCTCTTCCCTCGCAATGGTCTTATAAGCATCCAGCGTCCCCTGGTACCGTCGGCCACCACCTTCCACCCGAGCTTGCGCCTGGAACCTCACTTTCACCACATCTGTGGGCTGGGCCACCGCCACCGCCATGGCGCCCGTGGTGCATCCGGCAAGGAGCCGGCTGCCGATGCCAGCATCTGCCAAAGTCAAGAAGGAACAGCCGCCCGGTTGGAAAACCACACCTGCACTCTTAAATCTCTTGCAGAAATAGCACTGCTTTGTTGAGGAACACGGCTTGATTCCTTTCAACGAAGTGTGCCTCTCCCCGAATGTTTCTAACCCTCTAACACATATTCAAGTTGTCAGTGACTTATCAATAATCTAAACCTCCAGTTTCAAAAATTTCTCCATCTGGTCACCTGGAGATTAAATCTTACTCACCGCAGGCGACCAGCTACTCCCTTCCAATGAGGTGAGATTGAGCCCATCCTTGATGATGTTTAAGGAACATCATTCTTACCCAACCTCACTTTTCAATATAGGATGCAAGACTTTTAACTATGCTTCTTTTGATTTTAAAAGAAAACCACCATTAATTACCAGCCCAAAGTGGATGCTTTGTTGTCCCATCTGAATAAAACCATAACAATACTTGGGCAGGAAATGTTAATACAGAGTAGACTTCGGTCTAGATGGGCAGGGTATAAATTTAATAAATAAATAAATAAATAATATAGTCCCCAAAAGACTAAGGTTCTCTCTTGCAGCATAAACGTCTGCCAACCACAGTCCATTTGGTCAGGTTAAAAGAAGGTTTTGTCTTACAAAAGCTTAACTTGGCTACTACGCTACACTCAGCCCCAGGACCCACCCTTGACAACTTTCCCCAGAGCCGAATGCCAACGTACGCTCCGAGCCTTTGGTGTAGAACTGCTTCACCGAATCGTACAGCCCGATGCGGACCGAGGCAAAACTCATCTGACGCTGGAGACCAGCTACTAGACCGCTGTAGAGACTTTTGAGCCCCTCGTTCCTCACCATCGTGGCCATGGTGCCAAAGACTCCCCTGTATTCAGCCGCTCTGGCCGTAACAGCCGCCCGCCTGTTCTCTCCTTGGATCTGCGCAGGAGAGAATTGGGTTGGAGGTGGGGAAATGACGAAGGTTGGGAATGAATGTCACTCAAGTGACCCATCGGACAGTGGCCTGCCTTAGAGGACGAGCCAGGTTCCATCCGGGAGATGGAATTGAATGGGCCCGATGACCTTGTGTCTTGAAGAGGTGCAAAATCCTCGAGGCCCACGGGTGGTGACCCCTGTTTTGCAGGGCCAGTGAATCCACTCTGGGTTTTTGTCTGAACTTTATGGGAGCTATCCAGAGTGCTGAACCTATTTTAAGGCGAGGGTGTTAAATCGGTCCTGCCAAGTTCAGCCTGACGCCCAGAGTGGATCTTAGGAAAAGTTCCTGTTTTTTTTAAAGAGTTAGAACTCCCAGAACCAACCACCAAAAAAGATCTAACATTTCTTGGAAACAGGCAGATTTTCACCCCATCAGGTGTGCTTCAGCCGAGCAATAATCCAAAGCTCCACAGAGAGGACCTTCTGGCCATATTACATTTTTCCGACCGGGGGCTTGTGCAAAGCAAGAAGACTGTCCCTTGCAGACCACAACACAGCAGGACGATGGGTTTTTCGCACAATGCTTATTTGGGTGAGCGAACAACGGCTGCTTTTTGGTGACCTGGCTGCTGACAGCATGTTGTGCATTAAACTGGATGCCAGTTCCACACAGGTAAGGTTCGCTCTGCTGCAATTTCCTTGGTAGGGGCCTTAACAGATGTGGGTGGCCAGGGCTTTGTCTAATGCGAAGGAAAACTTCTATGCTACCTACCAGGGGACGATGGCAAGTTGAGTCATGGTGCCTGAATACCAAGGCACAGGGAAGGATTTGATAAGCAGCCGTGGGTCTCACTCACCTGCAACCGGACTTTAGCTGTATCCAGGGGGAAGGTGATCAGGTCTGCAATGCAGGCGGCTGTTCCAGCTCCCACAAACTTAATCGTGGCCGTGGGGGGAACATCGGTGGGCTTGAATCCAACCATTCTGTCCCTTTCACGGATGAGATGAAGGACTCCAAAGCAGCCGGGTGGGGTGGGGTGGGAACGGCTGGGTGCCGACGGAGCAAAAAAGGACGAGGCAAATGAACTCTGTCCCTGTCTGGAAGGGAACAAAGAAAATCTCTCTTCAGGTTATCGCTCCTCCTGGTCCATAACAGTGAACGCTGACTGTGCAAAGAGGAAAAACAGGCCCACATTTACACACAGAGACCTTGTTCTATATTCTGCAACGGCAGAGCAGAAACCAAATATCACGGGAAACCCATGACCTAAGATCATCACATTAAAAGGGAGGGAGGGAGGGAGGGAGGAAGGAAGGAAGGAAGGAAGGACTGATGATGGATAGAAGGAAGGAAGGAAGGACATGATGGATGGATGGATGGATGGAAGGAAGAAAGGACTGATGATGGATATTTATTTATTTATTTATTTATTTATTGAATTTATATCCCGCCCATCTAGTCATTAGACTACTCTGGGGGGCGAACAGCATATAAAATAAAACAATTTTAAAATAACAATGATATAAAACATCATAATCAAACTGGTTCAAGATGGAAAAGATGAGAAAGATAAATCAAATAGTGGTTGGAGGGAAGGCCTGCCTAAACAGCCAGGTTTTCAATTGACTTTTAAAAATGCCCAGAGAAGGGGCCATGCGGATCTTCGGAGGGAGGTTATTCCAAAGGCGAGGAGCCACTGCCGAGAAGGCCCGGTTTCTTGTTTTTTCCTTCCGGGCCTCCCTTGGCGTTAGGCTCCTCAGCCTCACCTCCTGGCTAGATCGAGTGATACGGGTAGATTTTGGTGGGAGTAGGCGCTCCACCAGGTAACGAGGCCCTAAACCTAAGGACTAATGATGGATAGAAGGAAGGGAGGGAGGGAGGGAGGAATGAAGGAAGGAAGGACTGATGATGGATGGATGGAAGGAAGGACTGATGATGGATAGAAGGAAGGGAGGGAGGGAGGGAGGGAGGGAGGGAGGGAGGACTAATGATGGATAGAAGGAAGGAAGGAAGGACTGATGATGGATAGAAGGAAGGAAGGAAGGAAGGAAGGACTGATGATGGATGGAAGGAAGGACTGATGTTGGATAGAAGGGAGGGAGGGAGGGAGGGAGGACTAATGATGGATAGAAGGAAGGAAGGAAGGACTGATGATGGATAGAAGGGAGGGAGGGAGGGAGGGAGGGAGGAAGGACTAATAATGGATAGAAGGAAGGAAGGAAGGACTGATGATAGATAGAAGGAAGGAAGGAAGGAAGGACTGATGATGGATGGAAGGAAGGACTGATGTTGGATAGAAGGGAGGGAGGGAGGGAGGGAGGGAGGGAGGGCTAATGATGGATAGAAGGAAGGAAGGAAGGACTGATGATGGATAGAAGGAAGGGAGGGAGGGAGGAAGGACTAATAATGGATAGAAGGAAGGAAGGAAGGACTGATGATGGATAGAAGGAAGGAAGGAAGGAAGGACTGATGATGGATGGAAGGAAGGACTGATGTTGGATAGAAGGGAGGGAGGGAGGGAGGGAGGACTAATGATGGATAGAAGGAAGGAAGGAAGGACTGATGATGGATAGAAGGGAGGGAGGGAGGGAGGAAGGAAGGACTAATAATGGATAGAAGGAAGGAAGGAAGGACTGATGATGGATAGAAGGAAGGAAGGAAGGAAGGACTGATGATGGATGGAAGGAAGGACTGATGTTGGATAGAAGGGAGGGAGGGAGGGCGGGCTAATGATGGATAGAAGGAAGGAAGGAAGGACTGATGATGGATAGAAGGAAGGGAGGGAGGGAGGAAGGACTAATAATGGATAGAAGGAAGGAAGGAAGGACTGATGATGGATAGAAGGAAGGAAGGAAGGAAGGAAGGAAGGAAGGAAGGACTGATGATGGATGGAAGGAAGGAAGGACTGATGATAGATAGAAGGGAGGGAGGGAGGGAGGAAGGACTAATAATGGATAGAAGGAAGGAAGGAAGGACTGATGATGGATAGAAGGAAGGAAGGAAGGAAGGAAGGAAGGACTGATGATGGATGGAAGGAAGGAAGGACTGATGATAGATAGAAGGGAGGGAGGGAGGGAGGACTGATGATGGATAGAAGGAAGGAAGGAAGGAAGGAAGGACTGATGATGGATGGAAGGAAGGAAGGACTGATGATAGATAGAAGGGAGGGAGGGAGGAAGGAAGGACTAATGATGGATAGAAGGAAGGACTGAGGAAGGAAGGAAGGAAGGACTAATGATGGATAGAAGGAAGGAAGGAAGGAAGAATGATGGATAGAAGGACTGAAGGAAGGAAGGAAGGACTGATGATGGATAGAAGGAAGGAAGGAAGGACTAATGATGGATAGAAGGAAGGAAGGAAGGAAGGAAGGAAGGAAGGAAGGAAGGAAGGACTGATGATGGATAGAAGGAAGGACTGAGGAAGGAAGGAAGGAAGGACTAATGATGGATAGAAGGAAGGAAGGAAGGAAGAATGATGGATAGAAGGAAGGAGGGAAGGAAGGAAGGACTGATGATGGATAGAAGGAAGGACTGAGGAAGGAAGGAAGGAAGGACTAATGATGGATAGAAGGAAGGAAGGAAGGAAGAATGATGGATAGAAGGACTGAAGGAAGGAAGGAAGGACTGATGATGGATAGAAGGAAGGAAGGAAGGACTAATGATGGATAGAAGGAAGGAAGGAAGGAAGGAAGGAAGGAAGGAAGGAAGGAAGGACTGATGATGGATGGAAGGAAGGAAGGACTGATGATAGATAGAAGGGAGGGAGGGAGGGAGGGAAAGAAAGTGAGAGGAAGGAAGGAAGGAAGGACATGATGGATGGATGGATGGAAGGAAGGAAGGACTGATGATGGATAGAAGGAAGGAAGGCAGGCAGGCAGATCCAGGCCTACAGAGCAGCACAGTAGAATGGTTTGGTTTGCTACGGGAAAGGAAGAGAACCTTGAAATGGCCAAGGGCGGCAGAGCCGGGCAGTTGAGGATCCCCGATCACTTCTCTTTGCTTCTTCATCCTTGCTCTGATGCATTTCCTTTGTATTATTTAGATGTTTAATTTATTTGTTTATTATTACATTTCCACACTGCCCCTCTCATGAGAGTCCACGACTCCAGATAGTTCACATTTGAATTCATAGTCTCCCCACCCCCAACAAAAAACTAATAATTAAAAGAGCCATACGCACACGGACAACGAGAAAAACAGCAACTCCAAACGGCGACAGTTCAACAAAATTTCAAATTAGACACTATTAGGCCCAAAATGTCTACCATTTCTTGATGTTCTCTCTCGCCTTGGGTGCGTTTTTGGGTGTGAAAATGCAAAAAGCCAACATTGAGCCCATAAAGGCCCATCTGGCATGGAGACGAGAGTCATACGGGAAACGGGAAACGCCTTGGAGCAGGCAAGGGAGGGAACGACGTACCACCCAGCCACCCTGTGTTTCCACACATACCCCCATTTTCTTCAAGATGTTCAAGGCAACATCATCCCTCTCCACCATGTTATCTTCCCAACAAACCCTATGAAAGAGAGACTGGCCCAAAGCCACCCCATGGGAAGCTTTACAGATGAGTGGGAATTTGAACCCGGGGCTTCTAGTGCAACACTTGAACCACCATGACACTCTGCTCTTTTTCTCACCTACTTTCAAGTCTGTGCAAAGAGATTTCTTCGCAGGTTCATCTAGTGGATGATGGATGGTCTATCTTACTCCCCCCTTCCCAATGCCCCCCCCCCAGATGCAAATTTCTAAAACTCCATCATCCCCCAATGGTCATGCTAGCTGGGGATGATGGAAGGTGCGGTCCAGGTTGATGTAGAGATGGGAAGGCCTGGGGGGGGGGGGGAACAGAAAAACTAGGGAAAAACTAGTTTTTTTCCATTTTTCCCAGATTTTTTTTTTAAATGGAGTGTGGAATATGTTCTTTTACAATGATAAATAATATGTCTATGACATGGCATTCAAACTTTATAACATGAAGACTTCAATGAAAAACCTCTGAGACTTTATGTATTTAAGTTCTCTCTAGAGATGTGAAATTTCTGAAAATTTCCATTTTTCCAGGGGGGAAAAAAAAACAGGGAAAAATGTGGTGGTGTTGTTTTCTGGGGGAAAAAATGAAAATGTACAGAAATTTCACATCGCTAGAACATTGTGTGAAAAATCTAGAGGTCTCAGCCTGGGGAAGCCCTCTGAATTTTGTGGGCTTCGTTTCTCTCCTCACTTCCTACATCTCAAACCAGACGTGTTTCCCAGACACATTTCTAGACTTTGCTCACTTGCCTGACGGTTGCCTTAGCAACGTAAACGACACACATCAAAGAGGTCACAGCATCCTTCTGAAGGGCTGTTGCTAAGCAACAACCAGCCGAGCCTCCATCTCTCAAGCCCCAGGAGTGTCATGGCTGGAGAGAAAGCCTCACTTGAATTTTTAAAAGTGTGTGATGCTTTCCGCTCACATTTACAAAATAAGGATAAATCAAGCCTACAAGAGGGGAGTCGCTTGGTTTTTTCTCCCAAAGAATCTCGGCTTTCCATTTCACACACCTGAGGCCAGGTGTCACTGCAACACAGCCCACCTCAAAATAAGAGGTCCCTGTGTCACAGGCTCCTAGGCAAATAATTTTTTGCTGCTTAAGGTCAAAGACAAGATGGCGGCCACCTTCACTCCGTACGCAGAAGCGGGCTGGCAGCGTAGCCAGCCATTTGACACGGTGCTAGTAAACTTATTATCAATATATTCATGGACAGCAGACACTTGACATGGAACCCAAATCACAGGAAGCCCAGAGCAGCTGCTCAGGAACCTTCCAAGGAAGAAAAAAATAAATAAATACACATATCGCCAAATGTGATGAGAGGTGAGGAAGAGAAGCAACGCCCTGAGACATATCTAGGAAAAAGAGAAGCAACATTCTGGAACGACATGACTAAAAAAATTACAAACATGGCAAGCTTTCAGGTTCTACAGAACTATTCTTCAGGTTTCGGTGGTATCAAATTGAAGGATGAGAAAGAGTCGTAGAGTTGGAAGAGACCACTGAGGCCATCCAGTCCAACCCCCAACCAAGAAGCAAGACACCTCCATAAATCAGGCCAGATACACTGGCCATTCATTGTTGCTGCTGTGAAACAGTTTTAAAAAGCAGATGCTGTTCCTTCAGTGAAAAGCAGAGGCATCAGAAGTACGGGTTTACAGACACCGACACGTTTGTTTTTGAGATTTTTTCCTTCCTGCCCTAGTCTGCACCATCTAAGCCTAAAGACGAGTTCTGTAGAGCTCAGAGGTTTACTAGGTTTGTAAACCTTTAGCTTTCCACTCATGGTATGACTCATCCCGGAATCTTGTTTCTACCCATAGATCACACCGCCATCCGCATCCTCAGGAATTGGAAAAGGAAAAAAAAACTATCTTGGGAATAAATTCTGCCTTGGCCATTTTGGGGTACAGGTGCTCACCCCAGCCTATCTGAAAGTATCAACTGCAAAGTTGAGCCCTATTCTAGCATCCAGGACTGTAAACAGGCAATTTCGAGGGTTAATGGAGGCCCTGGCCTTGCCCCACATTGCAGCAATGAATCTGAAGAGGATAATTTCTTGCTCGCATGGAGTCGACACACCAGCAGGATTCTGTCCTTTCCAGACCCGGTGCTGAAACCATGACGGAATAGAGTCAATCTAGGCCCTCTGAATGGGCTCACAGGGCCAGGCTGAGTAACACCTGCCGAGGCCTGCCGTCTCCAGCTGAGAGAGGTAAACACAAGAGCAGGTGGCTGGAAAGAGTCACACCACAAGCCTGTTTAGGAAAAGTTACTTTTGAAGACCACAGACTTCCCAGAGGGCATGACCAGCAGCGACAGCGGTTAGGCGAGACGGAGAATCATCGTCTGAAAAAAGTAACTTTTCTAAGATTGGAAACTACAGCCAGTAGCCACCTGACGCCAAGCAAAGGGTGGCATTTGGCTACGCCTGGCTTGGTCTTCCAGAAACCCTTCCCTGCTCGGACAGATGAGTCAGCCAGAAAGAGGAACCCACGTGAATCCCAGATCTCACGTGGCCGGGCAAGGCAGCCCTTGGAGATAATCCTCCAGCTTTCCCATCGAGGAGGCCAATACAGAGTCACAAAGCCATAGCGATCCTGATAAAAACATACAGCTCAGCTGCAGGTTTCACCGCCATCCTCTGGCGATCCAATAAATAAATAAAAACATGCCACTTATTTCATCAGCAGCAGGAGGAGGGCCAGAAACACATACATGATGCATGGATCCTATATCCATCACCCCTGCTATGCAGCACGGACATACATTACAGTGGTACCTTGGTTTACGAATTTAATGCGTTCTCCGGGAAGTTTCGTATTGCGAAAAATTCGCAAACCGAAAAGCAGTTTCCCATAGGAGCGCATGCACGGGGGCGGCGCTATAAACCTCCCAGGCGCAATGCATCCTGGGGAAACTTGCTTCGTATTGAGAAAAAAAATTGCAAACCGAGGCATTCTTTTCAATGGATTTTCATTCGTAAACCAAAAATTACATTAACCGAGGCGTTCGTAAACCGAGGTACCACTGTATACATATGAGACAATCAAAACAGCCTCACCAAAGAGGAGTTTATGTTATGTGCTGCCAAGTCAGAACCCACTTATAGTGACCCTAAATAGGGTTTTCAAAGTAAGTGAGGTATTGAAAGGAAGGTTTTAACAGTTTCACTCCCCCAATGAGCTTTCATGGCTGAGGAGGGATTTGAACCAAGGTGCGTCTGGTCTCCCCATCATGCAAACCACGGAATGGGTTGGGCAGCCTGGGGCACCCCCTTCTCTCAACCCATGGTTGCCTGCAGCTTCATTCCCCGCCCTCTGCGTCACACAAAATAGGGGAAGCAGAGAGTCGCCCGCAGGCTCCCACGGGCTCTTCCCCATGGCATCTGATGTCAGCAAAAGGTTCTTCTTACAGTTCTCCGGTGGCAAACACATGCTGTCATGGATTCGAAAAGCACATGACTGCTAAAAACTTCAGACAGCTTCACTTCCTCTTGGTTAATGCCAGCTGGGGAGGAAATTCACATTTTAAACTCCCACAATGCGTAGCAAGAGGTGCTTGGGTTGCATACTAACCCTTTTTTGCTTCTGATAATTACCTCTGCAGTAGACTTTCCCGCAGAGACAGTTTAACCTGCTAGCCTTTGCAAAAACTAGTCTGTGGAGGGATTGCTCACAAACGAAGATTTGGGATTCCCGAGGGTGCCACTGTTCTCAATCATCCCAGAGTGCAGGACACGTAATAATGGGCTCCAGTGACAGGAAGCCAGATTTAGGCTGACAATCAGGAAAAACTTCTTAACTGTTAGAGCAGTACGACAGTGGAACCAATGACCTTGGAAAGTGGTGAGCACTCCAACACTGGAGGCATTAAGAGTAAATTGGACAGCCGTCTGCCAGATCTGCTTTGATTTGGATGCCTGCCTTGAGCAAGGGGTTGCACTTTATGGCTTTATAGGCCCCTTCCAGCTCAATTATTCTAGGATTCTAGGAATCACTCACATATTTCCAAATACATCTTCACAAAGAGCCAAGACTAGAAATTAAAGAGTTCAGGTCCCTAGGAAGCTCAGGCCAGCCTTCCATCTCCCCACGGGGACCTGACCCTTAAAAAAGTCATCGTTACCTGATTCAAGTACGTCGAGATGAAGGCAGTTTGATCAGGATTCTCTAAAGGTATCCCGTTCGTCAAAGTTGCTCAACGCCACCACGTTACGACTCCCTTTCCTTTCCATAGAAAGACGGGCAGAAAGGTAACCCCTAATAATCATACTATTTCTTCTGCGGAGGGAAAAACAGGAGAGAGGAAAGAAAGTCAGAACACGGAGCAGCCGCCCTGGTTGTTATTTCAAAGGATGACACAGAAAGGGATGCAAAAGCCAGGCTTCGAAGGTGCCGGCTAAAGTCTTATCTGGCCACCCCACGCCATGATTTGCATCCTAAGCCAATAAAGCAGCTGCAGCTCACGGAGTCTTGCAATCCCCAGAAGACAGAACCGGATCGAACTGGCACAGACTTGTCTCCCAAGCAAAAACAGAGAAATAGCGGCCCATCTTCAGTGCAACGATGAGTGGCCAAGTTCTTAAGACAGCAGCATCTACGCCTCCGGGGGGGGGGGGGGGAACCACTGCAGAGGTTTTTCCGGAGGTTTGCAATTGCAAATTTGAAGGACAAGTTAAAAGCAAGAAGTGTCAAGTTCAGTGGGTAATCCCACTCACAGTCATTAGGAAACCTGGTTTGAAACCCTTCCCGCCAGCCTTTGGCCCAGTTCATAGCCAGCTGGAAAACGACAAGATCAAACCAATTCCCAAGGAACACAGGCCAGCTTAGGAGCCCCAAATCAGATGGGAATCAGTTCATGCTTCTCGATTTCCAAATATGTAAAACAGGCCACAGTGCGTTTTAATAACCAAATGAGATAAACATTTAATTAAGCAACATGAATTTAAAAAATTTAAAGAACAAGGAAAGTCAGTAAGTTGCTTCCTCGTCTGAAAAGAAAAAAAAGTCTGCAAGCTTTTTGAGTTAAAGGAAAACTCCAGCCCCCAATACAGACCTTAAGTCTTTATACTCCACACTGATTTATGCACTATTTGTTTTTAATTTTCCCCTTGCTCCCAGGGTGGATTAAAAAAAATCAATGTTTTTTTTAAAAACCAAATTGATTTAAATCATCATTTAAATTTAAATTTTAAAAAATCATTTATAATTGAAATTGTAAAAAAAAAGATTTTTTTTAAAATTGAAATCATGATTTAAATCCATTTGATTTACATCAGATCCGCCCTGTTTGTGAGATCATTCAGCCTGCTTAAGATCTTTGGAAGTTTCCCGAGCTGGCTTGGCTATTTTGTGACACTTTGGTCCATCTGAGTCATGGTACATTTGCCCACGTGGGCTTTCAGCATGAAGCTTGCACTGTGTTATGGTGGAATATTGTCATTTGAGAGGATTCGATGCTCCTGCGAATTACAATGAAGGCTATAAAAACAATAGCTGCAAACAATAGCTGGGGGGGTGCAGAGAGAGAGGGGGGGCGCTGAAGAAGCTCGAAGCATAGCCAAATACATTCAAAAAATAGCTGCATGGGGCCACCAGCTTGCAGACCATGCTGGTCCCAGTGCAACTGAGGTCTGGGTATTTTTTTGAGCTAAGACCCTAATGTTCAATCTTCGGGGGGGGGGGGGGGGGAAGGATCACAAATCACAAAAGGAGTGATTTCAGTTTTATACATCTCCCTCTGGTTAGAGGCAGCCAGCTAGATAAAAAGTGACTGGAGTATTTCGAAGGGCGAATCAGGAGGTTCAGAAATCTTGAAACGCCACCGTTGCCAATAGAAGGCAACGCCAGAGCTCAAGGGACCCGTGGCCAGAGTGATGGCCGATAAAGGCGCTTTGACGGCCCCATCAGCCCGAAAGGGATCCAGGCTGCTGCCAGCCCTCCAGAGACTAAGCTCCCTCATGTGTGGCCTCAAGAAGACGGGCAAGAGTCCGCCTCAGGCAGCAAAACCTCTTGGGATGGCCGGGGAAACAAGAAGAACGTTGATGTCCCAGTTATGTCGGCTCCTCCATCCCGTTTTGCAATAACGGGGCCCAAAGGAGCCCAATTTATTTTCTGGCCCAGCCGAGGGCTGCGTCTGGGTAGGAAGGAAGGGGTGATTGCCGTTTTGGGCTAGTGGACGCTGGGCGTTGTAGTCCCGATAAAGGGATGCTTTAAAGTGAAGAAGCTACAGAACAAAAGAAAAAACCCCCCCACTTATCCTGAAGAACCAAGGAGATCCTATATAGGGAAGAGGAAATGAATGTAGGAGAGAAGGACCGGCAGGAAAAGAAGGGGGCCGAGTGGCCCAAAACGGTACAAAGTTATTTTAACCGGGGATTATGGGAGTTGTGATTTTTAAAAGAATCAGGTTTCCAGGCTTAGGCAGCCCCAGGTGAGCCCCTCTCCAGGTGACACAAGGCAGCCAGGTGCCGTGTGTGTGTGTGTGTGTGTGTGTGTGTGTGTGTGTGTGTGTGTGTGTGTGAGCGAAGCTGAATGTTGTCTCTGAAGGAGGCTAATCCCCTCTCTCTCCCCCCCCCCCCCTTTGTACACTCGTTGCTTTCACCTGGACGGTGTACACCGCCTTTCAAGGAGGCAAGCCGCCTTGGGTCGTTTGGCCAGGAGAAAGGTGGGGCACCCTCCAAAAAAATTGCATCTCTTTTTAACATCCAGGCAAGGGCATCCCCGGGGCTCAAGGCCAGGGGGGATTTGGAGAGGGAGGGGGGGGCCAAGCCAAGGCGGAGCGAGGGCACGAGACCGTGCGGAGGAACGGCAGCCCGCAGCCACTCACCTGCAGCCGAGGAGAGAGAAGCGCACCGGGCAGGGCAGGGCAGGGCAGGCGGCGGGCGCAGGAGCAGGAGCAGCAGCCGGAGGAGGAAGCGGCGGGCGAGCCAGCGAGGGGGCGAAGCGCCGGGCAGGCGGGCGCGGGCGGCCTCTTGTAGCGGCGGCCGAGGCGCCTCCCCCTGGCCTCGCCCCCAGGCAGGCAGGCCGGCCTAGTGGGAGGAGGGAAAGGGATGGAAGAGAGAGGGGGGGGGCTCCTCCTTCCCTCTCTCTCCCTCCTCTCGCTTTGGGGCTGGGGAGCGCCCGGCAAGGCTTCCGATGGAGTGAATCCCAGCCAGCGAGGGCTCCTCTGAGCATGGGCAGAGAGAGAGAGAGTGGGGGGGCCCTGGCCCGCGCCGTCGGAGGATGCCGGCTCGGAAGGTCGGAGCCTTCCTCCTCCAGGGGTTCTCTCGCCCTTCCAAAAAAAAAAAAAAAAAACAACCCCAAAAAACCCACAAAAAAACCACCCAGCCTGACCAAGCGCTCTGGAGCACTCGGAGGCTGGCACCGTTGGATCCGCGCCGAAGGGGCTGCCGCCCACCTGGGCGATACACCCCCATCCCACACACACACACACCCTTTGGAAAGGGCTACAAGGGCCGGTGAGAAGGTGCAATATGAAGAGCATCCCCTCCCGCAGGCTGACTCCGAAGTAACCCCATCGGGTTTGGATGGGTGGGCTCCCAAGCAAGCGCGCCTGCCTTGCAGCCTCCACGGGATTCCGCCTGGAGGAAAGAGGCCAAGAGGATCGGGGCCGCGCTGCTGGGAAAGTCCCTTTTCACTCCCAAAGAGTCTCCTCTGGAGTCAGCGTTACCTGCCGAGATGGCCCAGCACGCGGTGCAAGGCTCTCTCTCCAGACCCACTTGCCCTGTCAGCTGTTGAAGGCCAGGTGTGCTCTCTGGGGATGATGGGGCTTGGAGTCTCGGGCCACCGGCTTTAGGCTGGGCCCTGCTGACTGAGGATTCTGGGAGTTGTAGTCCAAAATGTTGCTTTCCCCCGTTGCTTCTATCCGGGTATGTTTAATATTAATGGGCTAACATCCTATGCCGTTGACTCTAGGAACACCATAATCAGTTTATTAACCTTTAAGGCTCTGCAAAATAACCAGATCGGTTTATTCTTAACCTAAATACATCAGTTTATTAACCTGAATTAATCTATTTATTAATCTGAATAAATCAGTTGGCGAGGTGCTATTTTTTTTCTAGCACTGGACCTGAACTGACACACCACTGTGTCTCAAGGAAGTGTGTTAATGCTTAAAAAGCCAATTTTCCCAAGAGTTTCACATCAGTTCTATGGCTGAACCCTCCCATGAGTCATTTTAATGTCATCAGTTTTAGTGACTATTTTTTATACAAATTCATTACAACATAATGCTTTGTAGGCCTACCAACGTCTTCGTCAATTGCATTCTGATCATTAGAATATGAACGGAGACCATCGTCGTTTGGGCACCACAGGAGAAGACAAGCCTCGCTGGACAAGACAAAAATACTCGGAGATGGGGAAAGGCAGCGGGGAAAGAGGAAGCCCAAACATGAGATGGACTGACTCCCTAAAGGAACCACAAGCGTGAGTTTGCAGGAGCTGAGCAGACCTGTTGAGAACAGGGCATTTTGGAGGTCATAAATTCCTAGAGTCATCATAAACCACTCACGCTGCTCAGAGACCACTGGTAATGGCGCGGCTAAAAAATCTTGTAAATAAATAAACCAGAAGCAATCTGATGGCCCATGCAGTTACTCTGACGATTCTAGTCCTGACCCCCTCCCTTTGCCCCCAAATCCAGGTACGGTTTTCCTCCTTGGCTCGCTTACCACCATCTGCTGTAGCCACCACCGGGTTGCCAAACCTTCTCTCCCGGGGCTCCTTGCCCTACCAAAGAAGCTGGGAGCTCACCAAAGTGAAAAAAAAAGCCAGAGCTGTTTATGTAGCTTTCTCATCATCAGGGAATCCCCGTCTCCTTTGGGTGTCTCATTCCTCACACCTGGGCTCACCTGGACCCCATAAAGAAGGGAGGGAAACACCTGCCTCCTTCCAGATGTCCTTGGACTCCATCTCCCATCATTCCTCACCATCAACTCAGAAGGGTAGAACTGGGGGGAGCTGGAGTCCAAGAGAAACCAGTAAGGTGACATGCAGAGCTGGGCAGCGTTGCATTTGAACTACAGGTCCCAGAATCCCCAGGAAGCTTAGCCCGTTTGGCTGGGGATTCTGGGATAGGTAGTTCAAAACTAGTTTCTGAGCCCTGATCTCAAGGCCCTGCATCTCCTTGAGCATGGATATGGATGCCAATAGAAGAGGCTCTCTCTGTTGACCGGCGCCCGACTTTAGTTTCACTAAACGTCCTTTGAGTGTATCTACATTACACACTTCCGGCCGTTTGACACCACTTTAAACCTCCATAGTGTAGATATTCATGTTTTTGGACTACAACTCCCAGAAGGCCATGGGCCGGGCTGCCTGGGGAATTCTTGGAGGCCATATGTGACTGTAACTTTGCAGGTTGCCCTTTAAGCCCCGTGGAACTCACTAGGCCTCCTTACCTTTTTGCCTACAGCATCTGAGACTGCACTGTTAATAGCTTAGCGCAGCCACGTCTTCTTGCTGCTTTGATGTGAAATACAGTAAGACCCCCCCCCCATCTGTGGATCAGTATCCACTGATTCACTTATCCACTGCCTGAAAATACTAAATAAAGAACCCCAGAAATAGGCATTTATATGTATTTCCAGTGTGTATTTACCGTGCACTTCCACGTTTGCCACTTCCACGTTTTTCATCGGCGGGGAGAACCGGAACCAAGGTCCAACTACATTTTTCTTCAGACTCTCGTTAAAAGCCAGGTTCCTTAATTTAGAGTAACCTAGTAATGGCTATTTTTTTTTTGGCACATGCTTGAGATTAAAGGAGGCTTCTGCAGACCTGGCAACACCAGGACAGAGCTTGCAAAAGTTACTTTTTGGGTCTGCTTTTCCCAGAATCCTTTAACTAGCATGGGAGACACATTTCGAAGTGGGATTCTGGGAGTCTAAAAAAAATTTAAAAATCAAGGTTTGCAGTGGTGTCGTTTCCTACGGAGCTGTGAAACTCCCTGGATGATTGTGGGCTTGTCACCCTCTCTATCATCCCACCTTACTCGGCAGGGTTGGCATGAAGAGAAGAACGAAGACCAACCCCCTGCTCAAGGCAGGAATCCAACTCAAAGTAGACCCAACAGATGGCGGTCCCATTTTCCCTTGAATGCCTCCCACGTTGGAGCCCTCACCACCTCCCGAGGTCATGGGTTCCATTGTCGTACTGCTCTAACAGTTAAGAAGTTTTATACCACCTTGAATTTACTTCGGCAGGGGAGGGAGGATAGAAAGGTAGCTAATCCATAGAATAAGCAAACTATAAAACCACTGGTTTCCTGAATCTGCTTCTTCAAAATACCTTAACTGGCACGGGCGAATGACAGGACTTCTCTGAAGTTGAACCCAACACTATCCCACAGCTGTGAAACAGATCGGTGTAGAAGAAACATCCTCAGATGGGGACGAAGTGAAAAATCTCCCTCTTTGGAAATGTTTTAAGCAGAGGTTGGAAAGCCGTCTGTCAGAGAGGCCTTCTCTGTGGGTCTCTCGCTGTGGCAGGGGGATAGAATAGATGCCCTTTGGGGTTCCCCCGAGTTCTAGGACTCTGTGGCTTTAGCATCATAAGGCGCACTTAGAAGCGGCCCATTTCAATCAATGGGCCTTACGGAGGGAGGGGTTGAGTCGCTAAATCCCCATGGATTCAATGGGCCTACTCTAATGCAATTTACTATGCTAAGCAACAGGATGTTGGCTACTCGGTGGCCCAGTGGGTACCCGTTGGGAGTGTATACAGTACCGTGTTTCCCCGAAAAAAAAGACAGGGTCTTATATTAATTTTTGCTCCAAAAAACACAGTAGGGCTTATTTTCATGGAATGTTTTATTTTTTTCCATGTACAACCATCTACATTGATTCAAATACAGTCATGTCATCTTCTTCTGGTTGCTGCACAAGGGTGGAGGGCGGGGTTTCACTGAACTGGGGCTTATTTTTGGGGTAGGGCTTCTACTACGAGCATCCTGAAAAATCATAGTAGGGCTTATTTTCAGGTTAGGTCTTATTTTTGGGGAAACAGGGTATTGGATCAATATCTCACCGATGGATGAGTCCTGAATTTCGAGTGCAACCGCAGACACAGGAAATTTTCCTCCTCCCAGGCTTTGTTGGTCTGTGTCTCTACAGTTACCTTCACGCAGAAAATTCCCTTCCAGTTCTTTTGATGAGCAAGAAGAGCCTCTAATTTGGGGCACAGCAAAGAAGGGCCTCCAGCCGACAAGGTGTGAATGACCCGGCTGAGTCACCCAGTTCTCCAAAATATTCCATATTATTTTTGTTACCCATCTGCTCCTCGGTAAACCGGTTGCTTTGGATGAGCGCAAACCCTGCCCAACCCGGTTATTTTCCGCTTTTAACAATCAGGTGAACTTTACAGAGATAAGGAAGCTTTAAAAATGACCCACGGGGTGTGTGTGTGTGTGTGTGTGTGATTCCACCCACCATCAACAGCTGCTTTGCCCCATGCTCTGGTTAGGCATTAGCCATGAAGAAAACGGTAGCCCAGGAAGCCCTGCCGTGGCTGAGGAGGTGAGAAGGCAAAAAGTGGGAGGCTGGGTTGGAGACGTCCGTTTCAGCTAGAGTCGCTCGTAAAACCTACAGATCTCGGTGCAAAATGTTGAGCCAAAAATGTTCAGTCGACGAAAAAGATGCCCACCTGAATCGGGAAACAATGTTAAAGATACTACTTTTTAAAGAAATAAATGCTATGTTTGCGGCTGTTGTTATGTGCTGTCCAGTGGCCTCTGATGGGTGATGAACCTGTCAATCAGTAGCCTCCAAATTGTCCTGTCCTCAACTGCCATGCTCAGAGCCCATGGCTTCCTTTAGGGAGTCTATCCATCTCGTATTGGGTCCTCCTCTTTTCCTGCTGCTTTCAACTTTTCCCAGCACGATTGTCTTTTCCAGATAATCCTGCCTTCTCATGAGGTGCCCAAAGTAGGAGAGCCTCAGTTTCATCATTGTTGCCTCCAGAGACAGTTCAGGCTCAATTTGATTTAGGACCTACTTGTTTGTCTCTCCGGCAGTCCGGAGTCTCCACAAAGCTCTCCCCCATCGCCACCTTTTCAAATGAAACAATTCCCCCCCCCCCCCCGTTCATCATCTAACATCAAGGAACATATATATTTATCATTTCAAAAGTTAAAAATAAATACTTATTTATTAAATCATTTTGAAGCCCCACTTCCTCCTTACACGAAGGCAGCTTGTTTGCAAAAAGAATGAATGAATGACATCAGTCGTATGAAACAAGAAGGACGATAGTGGCTGAATGAGTTATTGCTGAGGATGGGGAAAGGAGGATAAGCCAGCTGTTGGTGGATTTAGGATGGCGGTTTGTATTGGTTCACTGTATTAACATGAATTAAAACTTTACATACAAAATAATTTTATCTACATTCAAATTTAACCAGTAAATCAATAAATTGATTAAAATTCAAATGCTTAATCAATTACATTTTCTAAGATCAGATGACAGCCGTTTTTGATCAGGTTTGGAAAATCCAGGACCCAGATTATCAATGCCAAACTCTTTCGTGGGGAGCAGATGATGTTACAGGAAGGGTGTCGCTTCTTGCAAGATGATGCTTTGATGGTATTCCTGCATTGAGCAGGGGGTTGGACTGGATGGCCTTGTGGGCCCCCTTCCAACTTCACTTTTCTATGATTCTATAGTTCAAAGCCTATATAATGAATATGATTCAACAAAGTGACCATGGTGAAATGGGAGCCAGTGTCGTGTAGTGGATATGTTGACGACCTAAGACTCAGGAGACCTGGGTTCAAATCATTGCTTAGCTACAGAAACACTGTGTGTGTGTGTCTGTGTGTGTCTGTCTGGTAAAACCACTTCTTAAATATCTGGCATGCCTGTAATCAGTGCCATAAATTGGAAATGACTCGACACCCATAATAACAGACAGTTGCCAACCAGAATCTCAAAATTCAGCCAGAGGCCCTGGTAGGCCAAGAAAGACTTGTGAGTGTTCTTTTGTGCATGAAACAAAACTCAGAATAATTTGCTTTTTCAGAGCACAACATCCAGAACCGCTGCCACCCATCGCTCACCAGCCAGTGTGGTCACGGCTGGTATAAATAAATCTCATTGACAAATTGCTGAAAGCTAAGCAGTTAGTGTAGGCTGTTGTAGAGTTTTGTATTTCTGGTTAAATTCCTCTAGCTGCACAGTAGAAGTGCAGGGATTCACAGAGCAGAATAGCTTCAAGTTCCTTGGACAATCCACCCCTTTTTTTCATTAACTGGCACTTACAGTCTCAGTAACTCACTCTGAGACATTAGTAGGAGAAAGAATTAAAAAAAAATATTTTCTTACAGTTGGGAGCAAATCAAATAGCAAACTGACAAACATGGCTGCTTTCAACAAGCAACAGACTAAAAGAGAGGGTAATAGCCAATGCATTACACCAGTGTAGAAACTCAAAAGTCAGCTTTTGGCCATTAGCCAAAGATTCTGTGGCCAAAAAAAAAAAAAAAAAAAGGCAGATTCTAAGACAGCTGCAGGGAGGAACATATTACAAAATCAGGATCATGGTGGAAGAGTCTTGAGCTCCTCTGGCTCAGGGTGAGAGAGAAAGCAGCACCCTAGGGTGCTCGTGGGACCTCTCTTGAGGGTCTAACGTCCGTTTGCTAGAAGGATTTCAGCAGGCTGGTATCATGGCGAGCCACCGTCTCTAGTCAAAGGAGAAAGAAACTCAGGTTAGCTCTGGAGAAAAAAATAAAAATATTTTCCACTATACAGTATACAAAAAAATTCCCCTTGTTGTCCTCACAGGAATTTCCTTCCCACCCATCTCCGGTCCCCAGGAGAACAGCTGCCTTTTGTATGCTTATCGGTTATTGTTGTTTTTTTTAAAAAAGCTTTAAATATTGTCTTTTAGTGACGCCAGCCGGCTTTGTAGACTCATTGTTTCTAGCTTTAAATGTTGTTTTTTAAGGAGGTAACCCACCCCACTTTAATCTCTTTCCCATCCTCCTTTTGCTTGCAGTGCCTCCTCCTTCTTATTCTTACAGTTGTTACTGGAGGGACACGAAGGAGTTTTGCAGCACCTTGAAGACTTCGTTGTGGCAGACAAGATACACGTTGATGGTGGCACACATTGTCACAGATTATGCGCTGCTTCAACAGATGTGTGGTGTATAATCTTTCCCCCCCCCCTCTTTTTCCATCTGGAGTAAAACTGAATTTATACCTCCGTATCCCTATCGTTTGACCTTTCTCCCCAGAATCACACAGGGCTACTAATTATACAATCATAGAATCATGGAGTCGGAAGGGGCCTCGAAGGCCATCCAGTCCAACCCCCGGCTCAAGGCAGGAATACAAATCCAAGCAGATCTGCCAGTTGGTTGTCAAAATTTATCCTGAAGGCCTCCAACGTTGGAGCGCTCACCACCTCCCTCTGGAGGTCATGGGTTCCACTGTCGTACTGCTCTAACAGTTAGGAAGTTTTTCCTGATATTCAACCGAAATCTGGCTTCTTGTAGGTTGAGCCCACTGTTGCATGTCCTGCACTCTGGAATGATCGAGAACAGATCCTGCACCTTCCTCTGTAGGACTACCTTTCAAATATTTGAAGATGGCTATTCTTTCTCTCCTCCGTCTTCTTTTCTCAAGGCTAAACATACCCAGTTCTTTCAGCCTTTCTTCACTTAGCTTGGTTTCCAGTCCCCGGATCATCTCTGTTGCGCTCCTCTAAACTTGCTCCAGTTTGTCGGCATCCTTCTTAAAAGTTCACTGTCCAAATCTCAACATGGGACTCTAGATGACTGAGGGGGTGATAGGAGAGCACTTTTCAAATATTTGAAAGGCTGTCATCCAGAGGAGGGACAAGATCTGTTCTCAATTATCCCAGAGTGCAGGACACGCAACAATGGGCTCAAGTTAAAGGAAGCCAGATTTCGGCTGAATCTCAGGAAAAACTTCCTAACTGTTAGAGCAGTACGACAGTGGAACCAGTGACCTCAGGAGTTGGTGAGTGCTCCAACCCTGGAGGCATTCAAGAGAAACTTGGATCATCGCCTGGCAGATATGCTTGGATGGTATTCCTGCGTTGAGCAGGGGGTTGGACTGGATGGCCTTAGAGACCCCTTCCAACTTCACTTTTCTATGATTCTATGAGGCCTAACCAGTGCCAAACAGAAGGTAACTAGCACTTCCTGTGATTTGGACACTATACGGCGGTGAATGCAGTTTAAAATACTATAATACTGATGGTTAATGACAAGTATTGATGATATAATTACCATTGAATTGGTATCCTTGGACTGGCCTGATCGGACAGTGGAGGAAAGTTTGCCCCGGAGCCGGCACACGTGAAAAATCCAGCTGTGATTCTTTCTCCCATCCATTCTTTTCTCCTCTTGCCCCCCCCCCCCAAGACTCAGGGGTGGGTTTGCTTTTAAAAGTCTCCCTTTGTTCGCTGAAACAGTCCGCGTGGTTCGTCGGGCCCAAGGGCCCCTATTGGAACAATTAATATAATTGATCTTTGCATCTTGTCCCCATGACAAGAAGGCTGACTCAGAGCTTTGTGCTCAAAGCTGCTTCTGATTCCATCTTCCTCTGCCTTTCTCTTGGGAGGGTCCAAAGAGGCCGAGATTCACCTCCGTTTTCTCATCCTGGAGGCAACGCCTGGTCTCAGAACCGAGATTCCCAGGCCACCTGAGTCAGCACCATCACCCTTTTCAGCTGCTCGTACGATACAAACATCACCACGTTCCAGGAGCCCAGTCGGAGGAACGAGGGCATGAAACTGCAGCAGGGAGAGAGAGCAGGAGAGAAATCTCATGAACAGGGTGGCCATGGACACACCCGGGCCCCCCGTAAGAAAGAAAACAGAGGACCCGAATAGGCATTAACATGCACGCGGTAATGCTCTGAAGCTTCAGTTTAGAAAGAGGGACGGGAAAGAACTTTCCATTCCCTTGTGGCAGGAATTGAGCCCTGATCACCTTGATTTGGATAATAAAACATCTCTACATGGACTCATTAATTAATTCATTCATTCATCCAGTTTGTAGCCCACTCCCATTGGTGTAGAGGCACTACTCTGGGCGGGTAACAACTTAAAAGAGCAAATGATTACAGTAGGATCCCCTGCTTCATTTATTCAGTCTGTCAATATTCAAAATATTAAAAGAAAACACCTAGAAATATGTATTTCTAATGATGCCATGACCGGAACTGGTCACCAGAGGGAGGCAGGAACAACGCGAGGTGTAGCATTCAGGGTAATCCACATTTTTCAGCATCTGCAAGGGATGCTGAAAAATGTGGATTACCCTGTGGATTACCCTGCCTTGGATCTGGATCCCCCACGGATCCAGGGGTCCAACTGTAGAACCACAGTCTGGGTCCTACCTGTCTTTGTGTTTTATTTCAGGGCTTTAATTTTTCTCTCTGAATCTACTTCAGCTGAGCCTTGCGTTCTTGTAGAAGGGAAACCTTTGAAAGACACAGTGGCCTTGAGATTTACAAGTTAAGTAACACAAGAAAGCAAACTGGGAAAGTGTGAGCATCGTGGTTCGACAGGAAGGCAGACTCTTAACAATGCAACAGGATGAGCTGTAGCTGCCGCTGCAAACAGCCCCCCCCCCCCCCGTCCCAGGGTTCAAAGAACGGCTGGGTCGATAATAAATTCAATAGAGGAGCCGTCTATTTTGCCCTACATGATGTCTCGTTTACCCTTTGTAGAAAGCTGCGGGTCCCTCCTTTACCACCATGGTCAGCGTGCAATTCAGGGCGTTTTTGTACTGGC
Source organism: Intellagama lesueurii (assembly GCA_037013535.1). Taxonomy (NCBI): domain Eukaryota; kingdom Metazoa; phylum Chordata; class Lepidosauria; order Squamata; family Agamidae; genus Intellagama; species Intellagama lesueurii. Next base: position 3,331,088 of record JBAJHW010000003.1, on the reverse strand, counting down.
CCCGCATGGAGTTCATGTATCTTGTTTTGACCACGTCCACGGGCGACGCCACCACGGTAGCACAGAAGCCGGCTCCAAAAGCAGCCACGAAATGGCATGGGAAATTGTCTGAAGAGAGAAGAGGGACAGTCAGCAGAACCTGGGTTCAAATTTCTCCTTCCGGTACGGTATAAGGTTCACTGGGAGATCTTGAAACAGGTGGACAGAGAGATACTCGCTCGCTCCTTAAGTCCGCCTATCTCTATCGCTCCCTCCATCTTTCTCTCTTGGAAGCCTACCTCGTAGGGTGGTTGTGAAGAGTTAGAGGAAGGACAGGAGAGCATCAACGCTGAGCCACAGGCAAACTTCAGAGAAGCTTCTGTGTTGGACTTAAATGATCTGTGCTGTCTGGGGGTTATGGGAGTTGTAGTCCACAAACGTAAAATTTCGAAGCTTTGATCCCAGGCCGCTGTTAGAGGGGAGCTAAGAAAACTGTGATGCTCAAGCAACGTCCGAGGCCAAATGGGAGGCCTTTCGTAGTCCTTCCCGTGAGGTGGGCCCCCTTACAAGGGGCAGGGCCCATCCAGAACTGGGGAGCATAGACCCCTGCCAGGAAGAGGTTCGACGCCCCAATTCTAAATGTTCCCCTCCAGGGAAAAACACTGTAAAAGATCTGACCTTTCTCCATTCTAGCCCCGTCGTGCCTGATGGACAGAAACCCCACACCTAGTGTTGGCCTAAACCCATCTTCTTGCACGAATCCCATGGATTCAATGTGTCTACTCTAGCTGGGTCGAGGCTTTAGGGATTTCCAGTTTCAGACAGCAACCAAGGGGTGCAGAATTTCATATTTTAGACTAGAACCCCAAACCAAGGTGACCCCTGATGTGCTCACTGGTTCATGCTGTTTGGAACAAAACCGGGAAAGAGGTTTGGGACGTATCTCAGATATGTTTGCTACAGCATCAACTTTTGTGGACTGCGCTCAACGCCTTGCAAACCTGCCGCTAGGTCACTGCGGCGTCTGTAGAAACCACGCCGCACAACAACTTTTGGGTTATTTGGGCACCATTTCCAAAGAAGTGGTCTTCTACACAGCCCGGAAAAGCTTATTCCAAACAGAGTTTGTATGGAAGGTGCCACAAGATTCTGGGTTTCTCCTGCAACTGCTCCTCCACCCCTAAAGAAATGATGAGGCTGGGTGATTCCAAGAGCAGGAGCGTGAAAAAGTAACTTTCCAAGCTCTTCTGATTCCAACGAAGGAGGTTTTCCATTATGTTTGGAGGGCTGTTAGCTCCATCCAAGAGATGGACATGGTTCTGGAGGAGACCAAGTCGCTGGTCAAACGCTCATCGTTTGAGGCACGACCAGACTTGAAGGCTACGGAAAACGCTCCTCCAGCAGCCTGAGGCTGAGCGGTCATTTCCCCACATTTTGGGTGTGAAGGTCTCCTTACCGGTCATCAGCTGATATTCAAGGAGCGCTTCCTTGATGAGGTCGTAGGTCACCATCTCCCCACAGTTCACGATGGCGTTTCGAGTGATGTTGGGGAGGGTCCCTGCAGGGGAAAGAAGGAGAAGGTTCAGGGTGGAGAGAGTGGGGGGTTCCTGGACCTACCCCGGCTGGATCCCATGGGGTGTCCCGCAAGGATGCTGGCAAGTCTTCAGGACCACGTCCCACGTCTGACTTTGAGTCTTGGGGCCCGAGTCCCAAGCCTTGAGTTGAGTTTTGGGTCTTATGCCCTGCCCCACACCCTGAGGTTTTGGGACTCGGGACTCAAACCACGCATGCACCACCCAGCTGAGGCGGGCACATGCGCCGAGACAGCAGGCCGACTTCCTTTTCCGGAGCTGGCCCCTGACTCTGCATGCATGCCAGCTCACCCGCTGGGCGGCGGATCCGTGGATGGAGACAGCAGCTGGCTGCTGGAACGAAAGTTGGCCCTGCTCCCTCTCAGGGGGCACCGGCAGCAGGTAAATCCATCCCTTTGGGACTTGAAAAGGGACTCGGGAAAATGGTTCTGAGTCACGAGTCGAGTCCAAGGTGGCCCCCCCAATTCCAAAACCCCAAGTTGAGTCAAGTCACTCGTAGGACTTGAGTCGGAATGAACAGCGAGTTCTGGCTCATGAATCTCCATCCTTGGCGGTCCAGATCCTGCCCTGAAGGACGAGATAGGGATGCCCTACCTTTCCAGAGGCCTCTGACCCCTTCCTCTCTGGCGATGGTCCGGTAAGCGTCCACTGTGCCGTTGTACTTCTTGGGCCTGCCTAACACGGTGATGTGTGCTTGGAAGCGGACTTTTCACCACATCGGTTGGTTGGGCACAGGTGACCGCCATGGCTCCCGTGGTGCAGGCCCGCCAGGAGGCGGGTGAAGATGCCAGGATCTGAGAGAAAGAGGGCATATAGGATGAGTTGGCATCCGTGCTACGTCTCTTCTGCTCTCGTGCTGCGGGGTTCTCCAGGGCTTCGCTTGGTCCGATGGCTGATGAACCGTCCAGGGGGGTTGGTTCTTATTTGTTTATTATTGACTTAAAATGTTGTATTTTATTTTTTTTAGCCTGCCTTTCTCCTTAAAAAGGACCCAAGACGGCTTACGCCATTAAAATACAATATTTAAAAGCTAAAAACAGAAAGTGTACAAAGATGAACCAAGAATCAAACAAACGGCAACCCCAAAATTCGTAAACGAAACCAACACCAAAGCCACATTCAAAGCGACAAGGCACAACACGCCATTTAAAAACCCTCGCAGACAGCTCATCACTGAGGGAAAGCTCGCCTGAAGAGAAAGGTATTTTGCCTGCTTGCGGAAGGACAGCCAAGATGGGGCCAGCCTGGCCTCCAGTGGGGAGGGAGTTCCACCGTCTCTGGGAACAGCCACAGAGAAGGGCCCCTCTCCCGTGTCCCCACCCAGACGCACCTGTGAAGGTGGTGAGCCTACAGTCTCCCAGAGTCCCTCATGCCAGCATGACCAGGGTCTCGAAAGAACTCTCCTCTGGAGGCATAGTTTTTGATCCATAGTTCATCCCACCAGACGCACCTGATGAAGGTGGGGGGGACCGAGAGAAAGGCCTCCCCTGATGATCTTAACACCTCCTATAGGGAGATGCATCCTTGAGATAGTTTGCACCCCAAGTCGTTTAGGGCTTTATAACAGGGGTCCCCAACCCCCGGTCCGTGACCCAGCAGCGGGTCCGCGGCCTAGGCAGGACTGGGCCGCGGACACAGATCTCCTGCCCCCCCGCGAGCGCCGCCACGTGCATGCGTGTGAGCACACTGCGTGCCTGTGCGTGAGCGGCCCCCCCGCAAGTGCTGCCGCATGCATGCGCGCAAGCACACTCCGCCCTATGAGCGTGCCGTGCGCATGCACGCTCCGCCCCCTGCGAGTGCACCGTGCGCATGCGTGTGAGCGCCCCCCACGAGTGCTGCCACATGCATGCGCGCAAGCGTGCTCCACCCCCCTGTGGGCGCGCCACACCCCCCGCGAGTGTGCCACCCCTCCACGTGAGCGTGCCACGCCCCCCCCATCCGGTCTGCAGTTGGGAAAAGGTTGGGGACCACTGCTTTATAAGTTAGAACCAGCTCTTTGAATGATGCTTGTCATCAACTGGAGCTTATGGTTAGAGGATCGTTTGGAGGTTTCTTCCAAACCGGCCATATGGGAGAGAGCAGAAAAGGCTGAATCTGACCCTCCAGGAGGGCCTGATTCAGCACCATGCCTTCGGTTCCCCACTCCTGGGGAACCGAAGTGGCTTCAGGGGCCGCAGACTTACTTTCTGACCCCTTGGGAGTGTAAAGCGCTTTCACCGAGTCATACAGGCCAATGCGGATGGAGGCAAAACTCATCTGACGCTGGAGCCCTGCGACCAAGCCGTTGTAAAGGCTCCTGGATCCTTCCATCTTCACAATGGTGGTGATGGTGCCAAAGACCCCCTTGTATTTGACATTCTTGGCTGCCTTGGAGGCTTTAGATTCTCCTTGAATCTTCAGGAGAAATGGAAACGGTCGTGAGGAAACTGGCAAGCCTCAGGGCATATACAAGGCGCCTCTGCTCCTCTCTCTCTCTCTCTCTCTCTCACACACACACATCCTTTTGTGTCGAATGAGCTGTGATTGTCCATCACGGCGATGGAGAATGTATGGGTCATGTTGTACGGTCCAACCGCACTCACCTCCACCCTGTTCCCAAACCCTGGGAATTATCATCTTTTGAAAGGGCAGATCATGCTCTGACAGAGATAATGGGTTGGGTGGCTGTCACAAAACAGCATTTTCAACAACATTTTACATTTGGGACACCCTGTTCGATGAAGAGATACAAAAAAATCTTGAAAGCCTTGTGCTCTTTCAGTTGGTCTGATAAGGATATTACAGTATAACCTCGGAAATATTTTCTCAACTTTGCTGAAAGACATGAAATTTGTTGAACTTATTTCAACCTCATATGCTGACTTTAGTAGGTTTGGCTAGGAGGGACCTTTCTGGGCTGGGATGACTGTCAATCAACCCAGCACTGACTAATCATGATTCTCCTGACTCTGATTTCAAAGAGACCCCCGCCTCTCTACTTAAGTGTCTTTTCCCCTCTCTTTTTAGCTTGCTGGCAGTTAATGCAGTGAAAGTTAGAATGTAATGTATAGAATTCTGCTGGAAGCAGACACTGAGTCTGTTAAGGCCTGTTGCTATAAGCCATCATTTTTGTACAGTATGCCAGCGTTCCCCAACCACCGGTCCGCGGCCCCGTGCCGGTCCGTGGCGTGGGCCAGACCGGGCCGCCGAGAGAGACCTCCCGCCGCTGCCCCCCGCGCGCACTCACTCCGTGCCGCCCATTTGCGCCTGCGTGCGTGCTCCGGCATGCCCGCACGAGCGCCGCGCTACCATTTGCACATGCGCACGGACACTCACGTGCATGCGCAAATGGTGGTGCACGCTTGTACGGGCCCGCATGCGCCCGTGCGCATGCGCAAATGGCAGCATGCCGCCTGTGCAAGAGTGCGAGCGCGCTTCGCGCATGCGCGCAAGTGCCCCGCCTTCCCCAGCCGGTCCGCGGACCAGAAAAGGTTGGGGAACGCTGCAGTATGCTATTTTTGATCTGTGAGTAAATCAAACCTTTTTATTCTTTCTCTTACCAATATCTCAGAAAGAGTTATTGAGATTGTACAGTAAGTGCTGGATTATGAGACAAAAAGGGGTTGTCTGCTCTAGGGTGACTTGAAGCTAATTCTGCTGTGCACCCATAAGTTTTTAAACCAAAATTCAAAATGCTGCAACATTTCCCACAAATATTATTGATTTATCAGCTCAAATAACCAGATGAGTTAGCTCTTGAAATCAATTCCCAAGAGCTTTGGCTGATAAAGTGCTTTTGTTAGCACCCAACCTAAGGCGTTGGGTGGGTTCTTCTACACATCAAAAGTTAGGCATGTCCACTAGTGAGGAATATATTAATCGTAATTATTAACTTTGTATTTTTGTTTTAATAACCAGCATAGCTGCCTTTGCTTTTTGTATTAACCACTGCTGTTTTCTTTTTAAACTTTTGCCTTCTACTTTACAAAAACATGCTTCAGTTGGCTCACGCTGAAATTTATCTCCCTGCCTGGAGACCCAGAGAGAAACAGCAGGTCTTTGAGAACTTCACCTGGTGCCCTGAGACCTGGTCATCCTTCAACCGATGCAGGGCCTTAAAATCCCCATTTTTATTCTTTGTCCGATCCCTGACCTCAGCTTGTGTTAACCCTGCAGAGCTTTCGAGCTGCTGCAGCTTCTGAGACCACCGTGACTTTGTCCTTTAGTGTGGAGGAAATCCCTGGCAGAATAAGGGCTCTGGCAGACGAGGAGATGACCCCTGAATCGTGTCATCAGCGCTGGGGCAAGCTGGGGTGCAAGGTCCAGCCTTTGCATTTCAGGTTTTTTAAAAAGCTTGGGCTTACAGGTTCATAGTCCTAGCTAGGGCCTGCCGGCCTCATTCAAAGTCCAGTTAGCTTGAGCCTCACTCTAGTTATGCCTAAGGAGTGATCCAAGTTCGATGCCTGTAGTGGCGGGGTGGCAATCCTCACTGAGCTTGGAAATTTGACTACAACTCCCAGAATCCTCTAGCCAACAGGGGATTCTGGGAGATTTGTGGAGTTGGTGACTGGACCAAAAAATTCTCAGCCCCCCTGGATATGAACTGTGCCCCATGTCAACCCCAAGAGCAGCTCTCTTGGTCTCATTCCAAAAGGGCCCCCTCTGTCACCCTTACACTGTCCCAAATCAGTGTTTGGAAATGCTTGTTTCCTGGACTACACTCCCAGAATCTAATATTTCATCCTGTTTGTGGGATTTTTGAGGGCGGAAGATGAGAAAATCTTTCTAAATGGCCCAGTTTCAGTCTGCTCTTGTGCTTTGGGCACATCCGGAGAAGACAAGATTCACTGGAAAAGACCACCATGCTGGGGAAAAGCGGGAGGCAACAGGAAAAGAGGAAGGACCAAGCCTGAGATGGACTGACTCAAAAAAGAAACCACAGCTTGGTGTTTGCAAATATTGTTAAGCAAAGCTCAATAGATGGTACGAATTTCTGGAATTCGCTCTTTCATAAGATTACTGTAAATCAGAAGTGACTTGATGACACAGATCAACAACAACAGCCTGGGGGATTCTGGAAGATGTAGTTAAAAACACACACACACTGTTTGGTCCTACATCCCGGGATCCCTCTAACAGGGGCCATGATGCTGCTACCTGCAGGTGAAACTCACCTGGAGCCTGACTTTTGCCGTGTCCAAGGGGAAGGTGCAGAGATCGGCAATGCAGGCGGCTGTCCCCAGCGCTGAGAAATTTGGTGGCTGCAGACGGGGGAATGTCCGTGGGCTTCAGGCCCACCATTCTGCAGTTGCTCCAGAAGGCGCTTCAGCTCCAAAAACAGGCCCTTCGGTTCAAGCTACATCCAGGCTCTGACAGAGGAACGAGAAACAGCTTTGTCCTTGAGGATAGGGATGAACTTGGGAATAACAACAAGAAGAAGATCATCATCAACAACAAACAGCCATATTAGGAACCGCATACCTTCTGCGCCGATATTGAACAGATACTTAGGTTTTTGGTTAAGGTCCCCAACCTTGGGCCTCCAGATGTTCTTGGACTTCAACTCCCAGAAATCCTGGCCAGCAGAGGTGGTGGTGATGGCTTCTGGGAGCTGTAGTCTAAGAACATCTGGAGGCCCAAGGTTGGGGACCACTTAGAATACCAGTCAATGTTTTTATAATGTTGATTGACTGTGCCTGGTGTTTTTGAATCGTAATAGTAATAATTAATTAGTGCTAACAGCAAATGTTGACTCTGCAGATCACAAAATTAGACATGACAGAGTGGCAAAATTAGTGCACGGGTCATTATGCAAAAAAAAAAAACAAAAAAAAAAACTTGCCAGCCTCCAAAAACCCGTGGGAACATCAGGTAGAGAAGGTGTCAGAAAATGAGGAAGTCAAGGTCTTGTGGGATTTCTGGATCCACACAGACAGACACCTTGAACATAACACACCAGACGTAGTAGTGACAGAACGAAGAAAGGTCCGGATCGTTGACATTGCAATTCCAGGGGACGCCAGAGTTGAAAATAAAGAATTGGAAAAAACTAACAAAGTACAGAGACGTGGCCATCGAAACATCTCGCCTCTGGAAGAAACACCCTTCCGTGGTCCCCGTAGTCATTGGGGCTTTGGGAACAATATCAAGAAATTTCACACAGTACTATAAGCAGTTGCAGATCTCAGAAATCACACCATCAGAGCTACAAAAAACGGCAATATTAGGAACTGCATACCTACTGCACCAATATTTAACAGATACTTAGGTTTTGTGGTTCAAACTTGTATCTGTTCTATAATACCAGTCAATGTTTTTATAATGTTGACTGTGCCTGGTGTTTTTGAATAATAATAATACTTTTTTTTAAAATATTAATTTTTAAACACAAATATACAGCTGCAAGAAACTCAAATGCTTGAATTTTTTTTTTACAAAGACAAACGCACAAGTGCAAAAGAAGCAAATACATAGAGATCCAGACAATTCTGTGATTTTATTTTATATACAAGTCAAAGAGGTATATAGGTACACGCGACATGTCTATGATTCCCAGTTTCACTTCTTTTGACAAACGAGAACCCTGGGAGGCAGGCAAGACTAAAGAGGAGGGATTTATTGGCACATCTTCTTCCCCGTCCCTTGGCCATGAGACTTAGAGCTGAACCAGACCCATGTTGGGCTTGCTTTTGCTCGATCTCCCAACCTGTGAGCTATTGTAGCATCCTAGCAAAACCCACCTCCGCCAAACAAACTCTGGTATGTCTCTTGCACATTCTAAAAATAAAGGTTGTAGAAGATTCCCGGGTGAGTGAGCTCGAGAGAGGGAGCAACCCCAGATATTAACACATAAACTGTAATTACAGCTGAAAAGCGTTTGAGATGTAATTCCAGCACAGGCAGCCAGGTCTGAAACTTTAAAGGACACCCGTGCATAAGACCTGAAGACCAGTAAAATAATAATGATAATAATAATAAAAAATGAAGCAAGCTGCAAGGAGGTTGGGGGGAAAGCATGCTGTGACATTCACATGCAAACAGAGCTTCCCTTTCTAATTACGGGCTATATACAACATCTGTCTTTGCCTGGAAGGAGGAGAGAGAGACACACACAGAGATCTGCCCTCCATTTCACAGGACACAGTTAAATGGGTTGCAGTGGGAGTGTGGGGCCAAAAAGTAAGCAGTCTAGGATTTATAAAGTGGGACTATAGCTCTCTGAAAGAGAGCCTGCTTTGCATGCATAAGGTCCGAGGTTCGAACCCCAACATATCCGGATAGGGCTAGGAAAGGTTGCTGCTACTCACAGTGGGCAAAAATGGACCCCCAGGATATGATATGTTGTAAAACAGGTGCCTCCATCCCTATAACAACACCTTTCCCAATCTCTGATCTGAAAAGTTTATCCTCCAGCCTTTGAACCCAACGCGAGTGAAGGGGAGAGTTCATCCTTACTTGGCCTCAGAGATTCCGTCTTCAAATTCCTGGTGAGCCCCCGGGAGAGGATTCCTTCCATGAACGAGTGTGCCAATACGGAGAATAAAATGGTGAATAAATCAAGGGCCAAGCTAAGGAACAGGGCGGCGGGAGCAGAAGAAACGGGCGTTTGCATCCAGCCCTCTTGTCTCTCTCGGTACTCTGAGCCACTTCACTCATCATCCTGTCCGGACTCCCCTTTATAAGGTCTGCTCCGGTGGCATTTTAGACCGATGAAAACAGAGATCATGTCACAAAGGTCAGTGAGTCTAAGAACGCAAACATCTCTCTCTCTCTGCAAGCCATCGGTCTTAAAATAGAGTTTGCCTCCTTATGTTTGATACTGTCCTCAGGCTATGCCCCACTCTTCCCACTCTGAGTATGTGTGAGATTCGGGGTTGTGGGTTTATTGATCATTTCCTCTGCTTATTAATCGGCATCCTCTTCCTTATCATGGTCCCTCTTTTTTTTCCTTGTTCTGTTTATAAAGTGATGTACAGGCTCATTACGTTCGTCTGTACAACAGTCCTGACAGGTAGACCTTCTATCATTCCTGTTTCAGAAGGAGGGAGGCTGAGAGGTTCGAACCGAGTCCAAACCGCTCAAGAGTTGTTGTTTTTTGGCAGACCAGACGCTGGAATTAAGGTCTGCCAGACCTAAAATCTCCCCACCTTTGTTAATTGAGCTGCCTTGTAGTGGTGGTATTAATTATGATGATTTTTTTCTAGCGCTGATAAGATTGGTCCCTGGGAGAACTAGACGCTTCACCATCATCATACGACAATAATGATAATGATACAAAATGAGATAGACCTATTCAGACCTCTATTCAGAGGACGTTACCATAGTCTCTTGAGACTGAAGGATGCCTACAAAACGGGAATTGATTTCCTTATTTAGCTGGCCATGCAGTTAAAAACAGGACTATGAAAACTATTGTGGCTGAAATTCTGTTACTTGGTGTAGCAAGTGGCCATTAGAGTAGACCCATTGAATCAGGGGGATTTGGTGAGTCAACGCCTCTGTAAGCTGCATTGATTCAACAGGAGTACTCTGTAGTGGTTCCCAACCTTAGGCCTCCAGATGTTCTTGGACTACAACTCCCAGAAGCCTTCACCACCACCTCTGCTGGCCAGGATTTCTGGGAGCTGAAGTCCAGGAACATCTGGAGGCCCAAGGTTGGGGACCTGCTTGACCACATTAAATAACAGGATCTCAGCCAGTAAATTGTGAATATTAAAATATAATCAAATCCGTTCTAAGAAAGAACATTCTTGAAATCATCGTTTTAGAACTGCTGAGCCGGAAGGGACCCTGTGGATCATCCAGTCAAGCCCCTCTCATGGAGGCTCAGTGGGGAATCGAACTTCCAACCTCTGGCTCCACAGCCAGAGACCTCAACCGAAATGTCATTCAGTTCTTTTAAAGCAGAGCCACAGAAATACGATAGAACCCAAACCTCTGTGTGCAGAACTGAACCAAAGGAGATGGATAAAAATAAGAATCCATGCGGGCCCTAAAGTCGCCTTCCTTCATTCATGTGAACCCAGTGCCAGACTCTGTGTTCTTCTAGCAAAACCTTGCCCAAACCAGCACCTCCCCCTAGATGTATTGGATCACCACTTCCATCATCCTCAGGCAAGGTCTCCGGTGGAAACCTGACAGAGGACGGCTGGGCTAAGAACATGGGTCCCGTCTACGGGATGGAGACAATGCAGCTTAATCCCAAGAGGGAGAGGCTGAGTTGAGTTGTTCTCAGAGAGCCAAGGTCCTCCTGCTTCATCTCGCGTGACGTCTGACACCCTTTCGGGGACCCAAACGCACTTGCATCATCCGCTCGCTCCCAAGGCTGAACTTCCTCTTACATACTCCACTTTGCCTCATCAGCCGGAGATCGGAGGGTCTGTGAGTGACCGCTTGGCATCTTAGAAATCCCTCTGGCCACTTTAAGAGGGACCTGGACCGTCTCCAGGGGTTCAAGTGCCTTTCTCCACACCTGCTTCTGCTATTTTGAGAAACAGCTTCAGCCAGAGAGTGAGGGAAGAAGGGTCTCGAGGTTAAGGGGAGCAGAGCTGGCTGGAAGTCTCCCGTGACCTCTCTCTCCAGGAGCTACTGGGTTTGTATGCTCTTTGTGCTCCAAGGATCATGCCACGTGCTCCAGTGGCACATGGAGCCACAGCTGCAGATATAATCCTGAACTTACAGTCTTAGATCGCCAGTGGCAAACTGGAGGGGCTGAAGATGCCCACGGATCCTGAGGCTGAGCCTTCAGCAGCCCTGGCTCAGGTTGACAACAGACTGAGACGCAATCATGCCGTCATGCCTCCGGCATCCACGGTGCACGTAGGTTGTCTGTGGTGAACCTTGAGTGCTCATTCATGCTGCGCATGTGCGCTAACAGAAAAAGCTAGCTCTACATATACACCCTGTTCAACGAGCCGGCTCATAAGGCTGGATTAAGGCAAACAGCAAATTTAAGAGCCCACGGGCGGGCGCATCATGTGAAAAACATCACAACTGAACAATCGTGGCCGTTTCAGAGGATGTTGCTACACCCGAAGGGCTCAAACAGGAAGGGGAAACCCTAACTCTAAAATCAAAGCAAGATTTTTAAAGTCAATTTCAGCTTTTCCCCCAACCCTTTAAGAATGGACAGAAGCAAGGGAGATAGACGGAATCGTTCCGATGTGACATTTTTGCGTCACGCTGACAGGGTTTCTAAAACTTGAAATGTTGTAAGGTCTCAGCAAGCCATGAATAAACCAGTGGATAAGCCTGGATGAACAAGACAGATCTCCCTCTGGCAGGGCTTTTAACACAGGTCTGCAGGAGGAGCCCTCAGATTCCCCCCCCCCCCCCCGGGAAGAATCGGGAGGGCCAAAGCTGGTGTGGCTGTGTTGCCTTTTCAGAGGGCTGGGTAGCCACAAACGAAACGGACCTGGAAGCCTCTGGCTTCTGTGGGCTCAGCTTCTGCCTCCCATTCCCTCGATCTGGATACAGCCCGCGGGGCAGCCGTGATGGCATCCGGGCTGGGAGGGAGGCAAGCAGAAGGTGGGGTGGAAAAATGAATGAACCTTCTTTATCACAAGGGGTCTTTATAAACCAGCAGGGTTGACCATCCGATGGCAGATTTCTTCTGCCTGAGATCCTTTCCTTAAAGAGACAGGTCAGGGATGGAGCCCAAGGCTTTTTGATACTGTCCTCTTTTTGTCGAGTTCCTTTCCCCAGGAACTGAACCCCTTTCAGGGAGCACACCTTGTGGCTGCTTCCCCCATGTTTCCCCTTTCAAGCCAGTCCACAAAATCTCAGCTAAACGTGGATTGCCCGATGCCACGTTCACATGACTTTTCTCCTAGCCTCCCTCTGATCTGCCAGAGTGTCAAGGTGCTAGTTCTCACTGTTAAAACCCACTAGCTCTCTGCCCTTCAGTGAATCTTCTCCCACGTTTCTTACCAGTCTCCTTTCACTTTAGTTTTTAGTTTCTGATGAACGGTCTTCAAGTTTCTAGTCCTTCGTTTTAGAAATCTCACTGCATCGAGATACATCTCTCTGCACCGAGAGTGTCAGCGCGGTGCAGTGGAAAGTGTATCTGGCTAGGATTCAGAGACTCGGATTCCAATCCCCACGGTCAAAAGCAACTTGATGACATAGAACCACCATCCCCATTTCCTATAATCATTTTTTTTTCTGGTCTTCCTCCGCCTCTCCTCCCACCTTCTGCCATGTTGCTTACATCCCTGAAAGGATATCCTCCTCTCAGATTGTAATGGAAAAAGAGGTCATCATTCAAATCGCACAGACACCAATAAGGGCATCTAACGCAGGCTGTCTATCCAGAAGGTTGCACCAACTCAGCAGCCAAACAGGCTATCGTCCGTCGAGTTGCAAACATGTAGGACGTTGGAGCAGGATGTGTCCTGCTGGCCGGCCTGAGTTAACCTTGACATAAAAGCAACTGTTCCGGAGAAAAGTCCTTTCTGGAGACTGGTGTGCCTTTAAGCCGATGGGTTCATGCAAAGCTCACTCTTCTAATACTGAACGTAGCTGGCTTACAGTTTGCATTACAGGGCCAACAGCGACACCCCCCCCCCTTCCCAAACTGGGGTTTCTCCAACTGCATGCAACCACAGCTCCCAGTGCTTCCCATCTTCTGCCCAGCCTGTTTTAGATCCTACCGCTTTGCAGATACAAGCTGGCTAGACAGCTCAGTGGTTTAGGCATCTGGCTATGAAGCCAGAAATTGGGAGTGTGATTCCTCCACTGGGCCTCCCCAAGGAGAAGATCCAGCCTGGGTAGCTTTGGGCAAGCTGCATATTAGTCTCAGGGCTGACCCCAGAAGAAGGGAATGGGGAACCACTTCGGAGCATTCTCGACCTAGGAAACACTGGCAAGGGTCACCATAAATCAGAATTGACTTGATGGCACATGGTGATTATTATTATTATCATCAATACTTCCAGATACAGAGACTGATATAAGAATGTAGGTAAAGTTCCCTGCGCCCCTGTTTTGAAGACAAGGCTGTCTTTTGAAGCCGGGCTTTGCCATCGCAAGGCAGAAGAAGGGTCTGTCCGAAGTTTGGCCCGCCAGCCTCTTTGTGGATTCCCAGAACATTCAGTTCAGAAGCCGTGCGTCACTTGTTTACGGAACGCCAGGAGACTTGATAGCATCAGTGCAATAATCCCGCCTTGCCCTCCGATGAAGCAGAAAAGTCAAACTGCACCATCATCTGATCAAGGAACAAGAAGCAAAGAACAAGAGGGTGCATCGAGGGGGCGGCAGGAGACGGCACCACCCGGCCGTGACGAGCGTTGCAGCTCCCCGTTTGCCATCCGGCCCACCCGTTAAGTTTTGCTCAGGGGCACGGCCACGCAAAGCAGAAGAGAAAAGCAACTGGGCGGGTGGGCGAGCGCACGCCTGGCAGCGTGGGAAATTGCAACTCGTTGAGAGACTGTTCCGGTTGCAACAGAGCTCTCTCATGGAACACAAGCCTGACAAGGTTAACAGAATAATAAAGGACCAGAGCACAGACAGAGTTCTGACTCCGGTCCTCTGAAGATGCCGGCCACAGAGACGGGCAAAACGTTAGGAAGAACAACCTCCAGAACACGGCCAAAGAGCCCGAAAAACCCACAACAACCATAATAAAGGATTGTTTTGCGCTGGGTCAGCAAAGGTTCCATCTAGTCTGGCTTTGTCCAACCAGGGAGGCTTCCAGTGTGCATTATTCCCAGCTAGGTTGGGCCTGTTCTCGTGTTCTTGATTCTGCCCAGGCAGGAAGCAGAAATGGACGGATCGTCCTTTGACTTCTCCCATAGGCTGTGTTACCTGCTTTGTGCCGTCTTCTGCGCCAGTGAGATGTTTTAGCCTTCTAGAGGGAACCGGGGCATGAAAACTTTAGGCGATGATCAAAGAAACATACATGGCATCACAAAAAGAGAAATGCCATTTTATTGTAAAAAAAGAGAATCAAAACTGTAAAAACAAAACACCTTTACAAGTAAATCAACAGGGCTTCCATTTGGAATTGTAACTCTTCAAAGTCGGATGAGCTTTTAAAAAATTGACTTAAAATGATTATTATACATGCAAATACAAAAATAATTTATATTTACAAGAACACGTACTCTTCTTAAAAAAACACACCCACACAGAATCATTATATCAGCATATGCATGGTTCACTGTGAATGCACTGTGGTGTGCCATGTGTCTAACTCACTGCATCTGAGAAAGCCCCTTCTGTTGGACTCGGGGGGTGGGGGGGAGGATACCCACAACCACAGCACACTGAAGAGAGAGGCACAGCCCCGCTTCCCATAAAACTGTGCGTGTTTATCAGAGTCCCTGAGCAGCTTTAGACTGGAACCAGTGTCCTTACATTGCCATTTCACATGTTGGCAAGGGTATCCAGATACACATCAGATTTGTGCCTAAGATGCAAGGTACAGTTCTGGGGAAAGACGAAATACAGAACCGATCTGCCGTTCCACCCACTCCCTTGTCAAGGTTTCAGTTCTGGGTTGCGTAAGAAAGGACTGTAAACAGAAAAACAAAACGACAGCGTTCACCTCTCATGCTAGATTTTTATCTTCCACATCTTTCTGCCAAGAAAAGTGCTTCTATATGAACTGGTATTTTTCCACTGTTGGTTGGGATATATAAATACAGACAAAGAAAAAAAAGTCAAAACTGGTATTAACAAAAACCCAAACTATGTATATAGATTAGACCAGGGGTTGGCAACTATGGCCTGCCAGATGTTTCAGCCCACAATTGCCAGCAGAACCCATGTTCAGGGATTGGGGGGGAGCGGTGGCCCCCAAACAGTGGATGATCCCTAAACTGAAAGTGGGAGGGGTGCGTGCGTGCGTGGGAGATTTTATTCTTGTTATTTTTCTGTCCAGTCCCCTAAAGCAAGAGGGAACTGGAGGGGCTGGCTTTTTGGAGAGAGAAGAGGCTGGAGGCCTGGCGTCCCCCTTACCTAAAGGGCAGGGAAGCTGCCCTATTGCTGCCCCTTCGGATGCTGCTGGGGGCAATGCCTGTCAAGCCCTGGGCCAGACTACAGCCCCCGCCCGGGACCAGCTTAGGTCTGTGGAAGCCTGGGTTCTCCCTGCTCAGGGAGAGCTCTCGGGTGGGTCCAGGGCTTTCAGTATCCCTTGGCGATGTGGAAAAAACGGGACGGTTGTGGTTCTCACGCTGACGGAGTGATTTAGGAACCCAGGTTGAAAGGAAGAACAAGCTAAACAAAGCGAGACGGGCTCTTAGTCTGGGGCATAACATTACCCTGAGCCCAGACCCCCGACTCAAGGTGCACACGCTTGCTGTTCCTATCTATAACTTCATGACCTGGCTTATTTGATTAGTTCTGTAAGCCCTTGGAGGACGAGATGGGTGGGCATTACCTGTGGATTGAGCAAAGAGGGCCCGCCATCTCTTCTGTACACAACATCCCACAAGTCTTCCTTTTTAACACCAGGCAGAGAACTTGTGAGCCAATGACGGGGACTCGGGCAGGTGCCAGCTGCCCTTTGGCTCAGGGGCTGGAGGCCCCGGGCTTCCTGCAATCCAACGGAGCCAGAGCTTAGGGCAGATCCCAGGGGCTGGCCTTTCCTAGCAGGGTCCCCGGTTTGAGCCACTGCCTCGTTCCCCTGCTATGTTTTTTTAGAGAACTGTGCAGAAAATATTCTAGCAATCCTTTTCGTTTCCTCTTTGGGCAGGTCAGCGGGCATCAAGTTCGCCTTGGGGCGGTTCTGCCTTCGGAAAGGGATCCCCACCGTTGGACCAGCAGCACCAGCACCATCGCCGCTTCCAGGCTGAAACAAAACAATATGGCATTAACTTCTGTTTGGGAAACAAAGGTAAGGTCGTTGCTAATCGTATGAGGTTATGTTTCAGAAAACAATGTCTTCCATTTCAGCACAATAACTGACTTCTGCTTACAGGAGTGGTGTCATCCAGGATGGGGCCTGAGTAACTTAGAAAGCAAAGGCTGGAGTCCTCGTGTTGCTTAGACAGGTGCAGTGTTTCCCAACCTGGGGGGGCTGGGACCCCCAAGGGGGGGCCACCCAGTGTTTTCTGAGGGATTGTGGGCCGCCTCATACCTGGTTTAGTCCTTACTGAGTAACTAAGACCTTCACCTTTCAAGAGCCAGATGTTAAAGTTAGGGTGGATAAGAAACAGGCCTTCTGGGTGAGGAAGAAGCCTTTATTTTCTGACAAAGGATGATTTTACCCCATTAAAATGCTTTTTTAATGCAAATGTGGTGGTGGGGTTTCAGGTTACTTGGCTATTATAAGGGGGCTGTTACTCAGAAAAAGGTTGGCAACCCCTGACCTAGAAAGCAGCAATGAAAGAGTAAGTCCACTGAATCAATGAAATGCCTGGAGGAGTCGACTTACCAAATCCCACGGCTTCCATGGGCCTACTCTAGTTGCAACTTGTTTGCAAGAAGAATCACTGCAGCAAGGAAATCAAATTCATGTGTGCAAAGTGCTCCTAACCTCCTTTCGGCCGCTAAAACGTCGCCAACCCTTTCTGCAGCTGGCAAAACCCGAGGCAGGTCTGTTACTGCCTCGATGAAGGATTTCCAATTTCCAACCCACCAGACGCATCGCGTGCCTGCCGGAAACCCTTTGGGAAAAGACGGAGGACGACCCACAAGAAACAAACGAGGGAAAGGCAAACTCTGATCGGCAACCTGAAGCCTCCGTTGGGGCATAAGCCTTCTCTTGGGCCAAGGCCAGAGGCAGGCAGGCAGGCAGGCTAAACCTCCCCTGGCGAGGGGTTCGCCTTTCCCCTGCTGAGCGGAGCCGCTTCCTTACACACTTAAGCCTGGAGGCAGCGTCAGCAACAACGCCTGGAACAGCTTGTCCAAGGAAAACAGGGGGGGGGGGGGGGGGAGATTTTTGGCCAGGCTAAGCTTTCCCCATCAAGGCCTGTTTTACATCTTACTCTGCCCAACCCGGCTGCTCTTCTGCTGCTTTCGGACGCCATTCACAAATTTATAAACAATACAATATTTATTGCTAGTGACCGATTGATTTAGCTGAATTTTTGCAAAGGCCCAAACGACGTAACACCTGTTATTTAAGAACGCACCACCTATTTAGCCCTGTTTAGTGCAAAGATTTGATCCGGCCCCCAAACTCTGAGACTGAGAACACATTTCCCCAAGATGTTCTGAAAACAGGAGGGCCCGGCTTTCTCAGTAGGGTCTCTCATTATACCACCAGGGTAGATCCAGAAGCTGACAGCTTGGCACCATCCCTCGACCCTTCTGGTGCCCCTGATTCACTGGTTCCACTGGGATTTCAGGAATGGCCCTTTCACCCTCCCAGTATTCTACAGTCTTGGATATTTCGAGGTGCCTGAGGGCTTCTCCGCCATCAAGCTTCCCCCCCCCCCCGGTGCACCCCAGGCAACATTTTTGCGGTCAGGAAGGTGGTTGTTCTTTCACTGGACACATTTCCGAATCCTCATGGGGTTCATTGCAACCCGTCCTAAGCTGAAAGGGTGGCTTCACACCCAGGATGACCCCTGTGCTATTTTTACACGAATTCTCTTTGCACATTTGCACACTTAATCTTGGGGGCGGGGGACATGAATGCTTGACCCCGTCCCTAAGTTTGCTCACGGGGCCATAGGACGGGCAGCTGGTTCCGTCTTGTTCCTGTGTTGTGTCGATTGCTACGGACCCGGACGTTCGGGATAGGGCAGCCGGCCGAAGCGAGCTTGTTTCCCGGTGTTGCTGGCCTCCTGCACCGCTGAGTCATCGAAAGGACTAAGCGATCTGCAGAACGCCCCGTGAGACCTCCGAGCGCTCCTCTGCCCGAGGCGCCGGCCGCCTTTCGATCACTTAGCATGCCTCAGCATTGTTGAGCGTGCTTCCTGCTTCAGCACCGGGCCGGCTGAGTCAGCCCAAGTGGAGCAGACAGGATTGAGCGGGTTATTCAAGTCCACTGCCTCCGAATTCTGAGTCACTTGAAGAGAGGTAACTTGGCCGGTTTCCAGTTTGGACAGCTGCTTACGACTCTTAAGGCTGCAACACAACTGCCGGTCCTGTGGACCCAAATAGGGCTCCTCTGCAGTAAAAACACTGTGCTTTTATTTATTTAACTTATATGCCGCCCACTCTACCCAAAGGTCTCTGGGCGGCTTACAACAATTAAAATACAATTAAAATACAATAAAAAGATAAAACAATTAAAATACAATTAAAATAGATACTCTAAAAATTGCCATCAGGACCGACAGTTGATATTATTTCAATTAAAAGCCTTCTGGAACAGGAAGGTTTTGACCTGGCGCCGAAATGTCATCAGTGTCGGCGCCAGACGAATCTCAGTCGGGAGGGCGTTCCATAGTCTGGGGGCAGCTGCCGAAAAGGCCCTTTGTCTACAAGCCATCCCTCTGACCTCCTTGAGGGACGGCTCTTTCAAAAGGGCCCCCTGGCTAGATCTTAACTGCTGGGTAGGTTCATATGGAAGGAGGCGGTCCTTCAGGTATCCAGGGCCCAAGCCGTTTAGGGCTTTACAGGTCAAAACAAGCACTTTGAATTGGGCCCGGGCAGCAACGGGTAGCCAATGTAATTTAAACAGAAATTTACAGTGCAAGGGGACACGGGAAAGGGCCTTTGCTGCGGCTGCTCCTTTAGACTGTGGAACTCCCTCCCACTGGCCCCACCCTGGCCTTCCTTCCACAAGCAGGCAAAGAAGACCTTAAGCCTTTCCTTAAGTGACTGGCTGGCTAGGAAAGGTTCTAAAATGGGATGGTTTGTCTTTTTGTGGCTTCTAAATCTGTTCTAGCAATGCTTTTACCTAATATTTTTATATAGTGTTGTGAATTCTTTTTAAGCATTTGAATAATTTACTGCTTTTAGCTTTTAATGCTGCTTTTTTTAATGATGTAAGCCACTTTGGGTCCTTCTTTAGAAAGGAAGGCAAATAAATACATAAATAAATAAATGTTTTAATGGTCTTTAAACGGAAATGGCCATTTTGAAAGCACAGGTCCGTCTCAATTGGTTTCTTAGTCGTCTGTCAAGACTGGAGGGTTTGGGGGCACTAAGCACCTCCTCCTTTGCCGGCCGGAGCTCCATTTGGACATTTGGCCGGACACGTGCAAATCTGGTGAGCCAGATCTCTATCCCGAAGGAAGAGAAGGTTGGCTGAAGGCGCTCGGATAGAGGGAAGAATCGAGGGAGATGCGCCACGGAAACAGCTGCCTCTGCAGAATACTGCACCCAACCTCTTGTGCTGAAGAACCATCTCCCTTTGCTGTGAAGCCACTGCAGGAAAAGCTCCACTCAACGTAATGGGGAAAGTGCACCGGGCGAATTTCATGTAGGAAAGAGGCCAGCTTGCTAAGCACGCAAAGCAAACAAAAATCACCCAAACACATCAAATGCCCAGGACCAGATGATGGTCCTGCATCTTCCACTTACACCAGTCCCAGCCTATTTTCATGCTGCAATTTCCCTGAAATAAAGTCCCTGCATAGTTTCCGGAGCAGCATTTGAAAACATGTCACGCCTCCTTCCGCACCTTGCCAGGGAAAGCACTTGGCCAGGTTCAGCTCGGGACGTGAGACTGAACGCTCGGTAACACCTCCGACAGCTGGCTTATCGCTTGCAGAGGGAACGGCAAAAGGTGGCCTCCCCAAGGGGGTTTCTGCAGAGCCCCCCCCCCCAAAACCCAGGAACGTGGGTTGGGTCAGGTGGAGGAGAGAGACTCAGAGTCCCCTAAAAGCTGCTTTTAGGAACAGCAGAAGCTGCCTCTTATGCTTGGACAGGCTACTTCTCCACCCCTCCAGCCTGACTCTTAATAGATCTTAGGCAGAAGGAGTATTCCCCCCCCCCCCATATGTGCAACCAATCTGAAAGCAAAGCAAAAAGTGTGCAGGCTACACACTGCGCACATGCACAACCCCCCCATGAGCTGGGAACTCAATTTACCAACCTCAGAAGGCTGAGTCAACCCTGAGCTGGCTACCTGAGCCCGGGATCGAACTCAGGTCATGAGCAGACTCTACACTGCAGTACTGCAGTTTAACCCCTGCGCCACGAGGCTCCTCTCTTTGAACAGGAGATGCCACGCCGATGAAGTGTTCTGCCACAAGGGCAGTGGCTTTCTCACTTAAAACCACTGGAGCAAGAAGACCATGCGCCTTGTGGACACTTGGAGGGGGGGGGGGAAGTGATCTGAGCGTCGGGTAGACTGTCAATGCAACAGGGGGAAAGTCTGGCACACTGATAAGAGACTTGTTCCATGTGCAGAGATTTACACACAGTACGCGCTGAATATTGGTAAGACTGGGGAGAAGGCATGGAGGGAGAGGGCCAAACAGACGGGGTCAGGTTCTGAGTTGCAGACTTCAATGATGGACCAAGCCAGGAGTTTAGGAAAGGCACACCACGCACACAGTCTAGCTAGAATTAAAACAACAACAACACTTGCCTCTTTCTTGCCCACGGATACTAAAGATTCTGCACTGATACACATTTTAATTCTTCTTCCCCCAAGAGAACCAGAAGGAAGGAACTAGGCTTGGTCATCCCCTGATCTGCAATGGGAGTTGTATCCTAAGATAACCGGGAGGCAGACGATGGACTTCCTTTTTTTCCATGCTGTGCCCTGCAGAAAAAGGAACCACCCTGCTCATCTCTGATGTTAGTCGCTCCTGGAGGATTTCTTAGAGGCCCCGGAAAGACTGAATGAACCTGGCAGTCCTCTTAACAACACAGAGGCATAGTTCTGCTGTTAAGGTAAAAGTTGCTGGGACAGTCCCAGACTGTTGCACACAAATGCCGGCATTGGCACAGAGAGGGTCCTAAGAGGAGGTTACAAAGATGTTTTGAATTATCAATGCATTGAAGCTGTGCTCTGGGTGAAACTACCTAGAGAACTAACCATCTTGCTTCTCCTCCCCCCCCCCCTCCATGGGCACCAAAGTAGTGAATATTCAGAGTTGTTTGAATCAGAAAAAATTAACAGGGACCTTTAGGCCTGCTAGAATCTAGTTCATCTTGTCTGGATAACGCACCATTTTTCATGTTTCAAATTCATTTTCCAAAGCAATGCATTCTGAGAACTGGAAAAGGTTCCAGGGACATGCCACTGAATATTTTCCAGCCAACGTGGAATTCTTCAAGGGTGTCATGCCTCAGGGATTGCCATGGGGGACCCCTGGAAAGAACAAGGTGCTCTACGGCTCTCTAGAGATGCCAGCCTTGTTCAAACAGATACAGGATGAGAGGTGAAAGCCGACATTTTAAAAATCCCAGCCAAGACCTTTTGCATGGTGGTTCAGTGGCTGGCGTGGTGCTCTGGGAACTGGAAGACCTGAGTTCTAATCTGAACAGAGATGAAGAAACTGTTTAGGAGCTGGACAAGATCTACCGCTTCCCGACCAATTCATTGATTCTACGCCTCTTCTTCCCAACTGATGTCCTTCTCTTTCAGACCACCGCCACCGGTACAAAATCCAGAAAGAGCAGGAAGGAGAATTTCATGGCTGTCTCGTCGAATATCTGATCGTTCTCACTATCTTAGGTCACAAGGTTCTGCATCTAGTTTTACCCGGACAAGCTGTCCCCTTTTGAAAATGTTTTTTAAATAGATTTTCTACCTCTATAGGTCAAAGGGTGGGGAAACAAACACATTAAAGTGCCTTCGGCAGGGAGCAGCCGCTAAATAAGTCACTTGCCCAGTGAAACCTACACCAAGTCCTTGTATTTATGGCCAGACGTAAACAACCTTCTGAGAGGGAGACTATAAAAAACACCTGACACTTTAGGGAAAATACTTCTGAAGAAGCCAGCATTCCCTTTCAAAGGAAGCAGCTAGGAAGAAGTGCCAGCACACACTCGTGAATTCACAAAGGTCACGGTACGATTGACAGAACTTGATTCTTTCTAAAATTTTAGTAGTTTCTCTGCTTTAATAGCCTCTCTACCCTTTTTGCTCAGGTTCCCACATGGAGCTGGTTTGTCAAGCCGAGGTCTCTGGCCAACTCCTGAAAATTCAAAAGCTATGTACCAGCTTCTGGAAATCTCTGGCCTTAAGACTATTTGCTGATTCCTTGCCCACAGACTTCCTACCGTGTTTCCCCCGAAAACAAGACAGGGTCTTATACTAATTTTTGCTCCAAAAAACGCATTAGGGCTTATTTTCAGGGGATGTTTTATTTTACAGTCATGTCATCTTCTTCTGGTTGCTGCACAATGCTGCACAAGGGTGGAGGGCGGGGTTTCACTTAACTAGGGCTTATTTTTGGGGGAGGGCTTATATTTCGAGCATCCTGAAAAATCATACTAGGGCTTATTTTCAGGTTAGGTCTTATTTTTGGGGAAACAGGGTACCTCTAGAAAAATATTCACACCTTCCTATGTTCACGAGAAGCAACAGAGTGATGACAGCGGTCCAAAACACTGTACAAATGACCAGGTTGCCAATGAATCCATTCACAGGCAATGCAGGCCATGAAGCCAAAGGGTTGATGATGATGAAGACCGCTGCAATAGGTCTCTATTCTTCACATTCTACGACTCACCTGATTATCGGCCAAGAAAACATCTCCTTGGATGAATGACGATCATCAGAATCGGAGATCTTACTTTTTTGGACTTCAGCTCCCGGAATACCTCAGCCAGCGTGGCTGTAAGAAAGGTGGTTGGCATACTCTGGGAGAGGAAGTCCGGAAGTGGGAATATTTCTCATCTCTGATCAAGCCCATTTCAAGCAACAAGCTCCCTTCCTAAATCAGATTCAGAGTCCATCTAATCCAGCATCCTGTTTTCCCACACGGATCAGACAAATGCCTCCAGGAAGCGGACAGGGGGGCAGCCCTGTCTCCTAATCTCTGTCCTCCGGAGACCGGTGGATTCCAGTAAGTTTCAACGGTGGAAGACTAGTCACAGACTGATTTGCACAGAGCTGTTTCTCTTGCACAATTCCTTGCTTTTCTTTGAATGCGAAGAAAGAAGAAATAGCAATCCACAGGACCCCTTGGTTCAGAGAAATTCTGCATGTGCTGGGACCTTAGCCCTGCTTGCTGGATTTCAGCAACCCGAACCCAAAACGTCCAGCCCCGGTTTTTCACATAACAGGCAGGGAGGCTGCTTTTAAAAAAACATTCTCAGAATGCTAAGTCTGACGCTAAAAATTCCAGGCTTGACTGGCGTGATGATGGAATTGCCGCTTCGGCTCTGCAAACTACTTTCACAATTTCTGCATTGACGTCAAACCCACCGAATCTGAGCTGGTCACCCGACCGTAATAAATAAATTCAAACCCACCGAATTTCACAAGAGTGAGCATCTGTCTGTTTTCATGCTTTGAAAGAACAGGTGGGAAGAAAGCAAAGAAGCTGCCATACTTACTTGACTGGCCCCAGCCCATGCAGGAGCAGGAGAGGAAGAAACCCCGAGCAATCTCATGGAAGCCTCCAGATGTTCCGGTGGAAGGAAGAAATTGGGAACGAGGGCGGGGTCGGATCTGAAGGGCAGACTTAAGGAACAGGCAGTTACTCTCATTGGTTCATCTGCTACCATGTGGACACTGCGCAAGCCAGCTGTGAGGGGAGGGAAGGCTACGCTTGGTTGGTGGAGAGGTGGCCACTTTGTCCCAAACCCACCCTATACTTAAAACTGGCACTCTTTCCACCTTTCTGAAGCAGGAGAACCAGGGGAATGAGCTTCGGCTGCGATTGCACTTGACTGAGAAGGGGCATTGAGAGGCTTGATTCAGCAGCTCCAAAAGGCTGCTGACCATACAGGGCAGCAATACTGTTAACTCTTCATGTCTTCCTTATCCCAAGGGCTGCCGTGCAAACTCCCATTCTTCTTTAAGGAAAACAGGGTGAACTTCCAGTTTTAGTTGGACACAGGAAGAAGCTGCCTGTACGAGGTCAAACGATTAGACCCTCAATCCCTAACTGGGGAGGAGAGGTGGCTCAGGGGCAGAGAAGGCTTTTCTTGTATACTTCCTGTGTGATCGTTTTTCTCTGGAGATCCCGGGACTGAACCCTGCAAGCAAAGGAACTAAGGTGCTACTGCAAGGGCAGGTGGAAACATCTGTGCATCGCCAGCATAAACAGCAGCCATCCACTGGGAACACCAGGACTGTCTGCTCCAAACAGAGTCCGTTTCCCAGGGCCTCAGGTTCTGCCTCTGGAAATCGCTTAAAATGGAGACAATAAAAGACTGAACTCTGCATATAAAACTGATGGGGCTAAATCCGATTGTTAATCTCAGCCAGACCCATTATATCAAAGGGACGTAACAAGTCACACTCATTCAATGAGTTGATTTTAGTTCAGATGAACAACTGGATATCCTTCCCCTTGAAAACCTGCAGAGGCAGAATCTGGCATCTTTATCCTCCTCTCGACATTACAGGAAAGGTCTACCTTGATGTTGGCTTACTGTCAAAATGGCTCCTGGCATCTTAAAGACCTCAGAACGAAAAGGCTCCTTGGAGAAGGATCTCAAAGGACCAGGGGGGAACCTGTTCTGGATGGGATCCAATATCTTCATTCAACTCTAACCTCTGGCCATTTGGCTGCACGGAACCCATTTATTACTTCCAGATACTTACAAGGCTGAGATAAACGCAGATGTACTCCAACAAAGCGTTAACATGCAGCTTATATAAAGTGGGATTATCTTATGTTACATAATGCTTCCTTCCAAATAACTCAAAAACAAATATGTCTTAAAAACTAGTAAGCGGAGCGGATGGGTGTTGCCACTCATAACAACACAAGTGCTGAACATGTGACGGTTCGTCTGGATAGCCTTTGTAAGCAGTCACCGCAAGGTTAGCCAGAGACGTAACACACAAGCTTCAGCGTGACCCTGAAAGCGTAATGTTCCCAGATTTGTGGGGTGCCCCTCTAGCCTGGGGCAAAGGTGGAGGCCAGCCACTTCTGATGTGGCTGGGTGGCACCTTTTCGGCATAGCTGTTGGGGCTACCCCAGCACCAAGCCTGCCATGTTCCTTGCTGATACAGGACACACGTGTGGCAAGGACGTACGTCAGATGCAGAAAGAAAAGCAAAAAGGAGCACCAAAAAACCGCTGTGCCTGGAGGGAGGTTACCTTTTTGCTTACTGTGGGCAAAGGAACCACAAAGACAGCTTTTCTGGAAAGGCCATGTTTGCTGTACGGGTACGAGACCACGCCATGGAGCAATCCAGGCCTTGGGAGAGAGGATCGTGTCTCCTCCTGCTGACCACAGCAAGACGCAGCCTCGTTAAAGGCAGAATCCACACGGAAGAGGTTCTGCATTGATTCAGACTGAACACAGGCTTTTGCTCAACTGCCGAGATAAAAAAAAGGATACAGCACCACACTGGGCTTGGTGAAGGTTTGGCGCTCTTCAGGGGGGTCTTCACAACTTTCTGCAGAAAGTTCTGTAGTGTGTTGTGTAGCTTGCAACGAGCCAGGGCAACGTGGGAGCCCCTCTTTGCTTGAATCAAGTGCTTCCTCACCTTGGTAGTGATCATGTAAACACTCTTCCCCCTTTTTCGATTCTGGGACAAGGGTCTCAGCTGGTAAAACCTCTTTGGCCCCATGGCACGAATAAAACGACTGTCCATCGGCTGTTTTCCCCTCTGTCTCCAGAGGTTCTTCCTGACTCTCCCCTTGGTCTTCGGCAGGTCCGCCCTCTGCCTGATCTGCAAGTGAGAGGGATGCCGGCTGGCTGGGCTCGCCGGTGCTGCCTTCAAAGCCATGCCTCCCCACGGGTTCTTCATCCACTGCTTCTGGAAACGGGCTGCTGCTCCTGGATCTAGCAGTGCTGGGAATGCTCTGAGGATCCTCTTGCGTTATGCTGGCCATGGAGCTGCTTCTCATTCCAGGCTCTTGAAGCCCGTATTCAGCAGCCCTTCCAATGGCTTCTCGCTCTGGTTCGGAAACAAGGCTGGACCAGGGACTGGTTTTGTCTGTCACAGTGGTGATTTCGTTCAGGGTTCTCGGTTCGATGACATCCTCGTCGTATTCCTCCTCGCTGTGGGACTGAGCGCCCTCTTCTTCTCTCCGGATACCGTGCGCAGAGAAATAGGGGTCCCCCTGAGACTCGGCTTGGTCCAGGAATTCATACAACATGCCTCTTCCATGAAACGATTTTCCAAGAGGGAATACAGGCACTTCATCGACACCGGCATGGAGGGTTTGGTACCTCAGGTGGCCTTGGAGGGTCTCAGTCCTGGAAGGGCTTTCTTTGAGGTCCAGAAGGGGCTCATTAGCACTTAAATGTCCGCTCCCATCTACACAAGCACCTGGAGACTCTTCAGCATCTTTCATTATCTTGTTCTGCAGGTCTGGTAACGGAAAACATTAATTCTGATGTGTCACCAAGAAAAGAAGAATGGCATTCAGGAGCGGAGAGTTTCAGCATTCATGAACAAATCAGTAATACAAATGTCATTTGTTAGACCTCAAGCTATAAAGAGCACCTAAAAGAACAGCAGGGCAGCTAACCTCGCTTGCTGTAAAACTTCCCTATAGAATTGCTCTATCTGTGGAGGTGAGCCAGGCCCCTTCCCTCCTCATATTCAAGAAGCACATAAAAACTCCGCTTTTCAGGGAGGCATTTCAGAATCTCCTCCCTTTATAACTGTGGGTCATTTAGTTTTATTTTGATGATTAGACCTTGTATCCTTTATCTTGTCCGTTGCCGCCCTCTTGATTTTTAGATCTGTTGCTTTGTTATGGAAATATATCTTATTTTATTTTTTTTGGGTTGGGTGAGATTTGGCTTCTCTTTGTATGTCTGTTTTATTGCTGTAAACCGCCCAGAGTAGCGGCAAGGTCACTAGATGGCATGGTATAAATGAATGAACAAACAAACAAACAAACAAAGCTTTTAACTCGATGGATGCTGTATTCTTCTTTTACTGATATACTCTGAAACAGTATTTAAAAAATGCATTTATTCATTTTATGGATCAGTTGTACTATTTTACTTTGAGCTACCGTTAGCCAGATTTGGGAGGGGGCTGCAAAGTAAAACCTCGTGAGATGAAATAAACCCCACCTAGCCTGGCACGACTGTGACGCTGGCTCCCTTGTAAGCCCAGGCTTGCCCACCAGAAGCCCCTTCCCAAATATGATGGATAAGGGCCGCTCCGGCTCTACAATCTGGGCTCCCTCCTGAGACGAGGGCGGTTCTGCTGTTTATACTGACAAAGTGAGCCCATGCTTACCCTGAGCCACCCACAGAGGAAGATAGGGAAATGTCTTCTACGGAGTCAGACCAAGGGTCTAGCCTTGATCTGACTCGGTCTACTCTTGTTGAGACTGACTGGCAGGGGGTCTCCAGGCTTTCCCATCAGAACACGAGATCTCTATACAAAGCAGGCTCCCTTCATCGCCCTTTTCAGGGTCACAGGTAGCCTCGATCTAGGACACCCGCCCCAATCAATAACAGGTACAGCTCTGTGTTCAGACCTCACTTTTGCTAACAGATATTCCTGGTGGACAGATGTAATTTTTTTTTTTCATAATTAGGAGCCCTTCTGTCAAGCCTACGGTCACTTGCCTTCCATCCCCGGGACTAGGCAGATTATTCCAAAGAGAGAACCCAAATGGACCCTTTATACGCTTGGGTCCTTGATAGGAAACCACCACGCATCGCTGTGAAAAGGAAGAGATGCAGACTTATCTATTTGCTGGAGAAGTGGAAATGCCAAGGTCGGTAGCCTAGGAACCTGCCTGACAATGCCATGCCATTTTAACCTCATCGCAAGTTTGTTTCAGGCAGAGAACGGTGTCTGTTCAGCTGCGAGGGGAAGCCTCCCTTCCTCTTGGCTTTAGGAAGACTGGAAGGCACTCGGCTGGAAGTGAGCTCAGGGGGAAAACGGAAAGCTAACGTGGAAAGCAAGAACCCGACGCGAGATCCTCGGAGGAGGTGGGCTCACAACAAACGGTGCAGGCAGGAAACAAGAACCGTTAACCGTTGCTTTGAATGGGACTTTGCTTCCAACCCACCACTTGGTTTCTGCTTTGGGAAAAGGAGGGTGTGAGGCAGACTTGAGAGAGGATTCTGGAGGTGATCTACGGTAAAATCCTGGACCGTATTCATGGAGAGGAAAAGAAAGAAGAAAAGTCAGAGAGCAGGAGCAAATGGAAGGAGATCAAAAGGGGGGGGGGGGATTTTTTTGCTGTCTTCCAAGTTGGGCTTTGCCATCATTCTCTTCTCTCCTCCTCTCTCATTCTGAATGCAAGAATAAGGAGCGGACCTGGCCCATCTCTTTCCACAACCATTGTGCCTCTGGAGCCCACACAGAGAAATCTACTCTGCCGAGGTCCTCATTTCCGCTCCTTCTGCTTGCCTTGAGCCACGTATTCGGTCTACCTCTTAAGTCAAAACTTTCTCTTACTCCAAAGCCTTTCTGAGAAATACGGGCTTGAAAGCTCTGAGGAAAAGCGTTCCCCCTCCCTCAGAGATCCGTGGCGCACTCACCAGTAATCAGGCTGCTCACTTGAGAGACCAGACGGTTAGACTTCTCCAACAGCTGGTGCCCTTCCGGACTGACCGCCCTGGTGGCAGCACCTCGGTGACCGGAACCAGGATCATCCATACCGGTTTGCCCAGCACCCAAGCCGGGGAAGGGCCTGGTTAGCTTCTGTCTGAAGTAACTCTGAATCTCATCTAGCTCACTCAGGTTCTTTCTGGAAAGACAAGACAAATGGACAGGAGATCTCTAGCGCTTTCTGTATGGTTATACGGACGACCCAATTTAAACGTTCCCTGTCGTACATTCTGTTTCCCAGTTCTTTGCTAAAGAAATAGGCCTTAAAAATCTCAATTTCTAGCAAGGGTGCAAAAGGGCTAAGCAACCCTCAGGCTGTGCCTGGGATTAGCTACAAATCCTGCGAAATAGCAACAGAGCACCTGCATGCTCTGTTATCAATGGGAGCCAAGACCAGAGGCTGCCTGCTTATGAATACCGGTCGCTAAGTAACAATAGTAGAAAAAGGCTTTGGTTCTCTTGTCCCAGTTTGGTACTTCCTGAATGCTTCTGGTCAGCCACTATGGGACACTGCGCCAGACAGGCCTTTGAGGTGAGCCGACAGACAGGGCTGTTCCTGGGCAGGATTCAGAAACGGTATCTTCTGGGTTCAGAAGTGCAGGATCTCGAATGATGCAAACTTTGCTAAAGAACTAAAGGAAATTCCTCCCCACTGAGCCCACGTATTATCATCCAAGGGGAACTCCTTTCAAGAGAACTTTGATGGCAGTGGGCTAACACCGCGGAGGGAATTCGCTCCTCTGATGCCGCTCTTGCTGCTTTGCCCGACGGTGACCTAGTCCCATTGACTCATATGAGGTGGCGCTCTTTAAAACGAATTCAAAACAAGTTTTTGATCCAGGACTGCAAGCTGCTTGAAAAGCACGCTTGCACCAAAGAAAACAGAACCACCAACAGCAATGAAACAAAATGCGATGTGCTAAAAAGAAACTTCCACCAACTTTCTGGCTCTCCCTCCCTCCCCCCCCCCCCCCCAAACTGGCCAACCTGTTCCACCAACATAAGATTATAAGTCATCTGGGCCAAATGAATAATCCTTGTCACTGAAAAGGCTAAAGTCACAGAGACCTGGAAAAAAAGAAGAACTTTTGAGGAAGCAGGAAGGCGTACTTTGAGGCATCTCGAAGGATCCAGGATACTCTCTGGACCTGAACCATGCCTTCTTCAATACGACAGCGATCCTCAAAAGGGTTCCTCCAAGTGTTTTGGACTACAACTCCCAGTATCCCTGGCCACCGGCCAAGCTCGTTGGCACGGATCAGAGGTGTAGCACAAAACATCCAAAGATGATGAGGCTGGGGATGGCTGTCAAAGAAGAGCCAGTTGCAAACTAAACGGCTTGGGCCCTGGAGACCTGAAGGACCGCCTCCTTCCATATGAACCTACCCGGCAGTTAAGATCTAGCCAGGGGGCCCTTTTGAAAGAGCCATCCCTCAAGGAGGTAAGAGGGATGGCTTGTAGACAAAGGGCCTTTTCGGCAGCTGCCCCCAGACTATGGAATGCCCTCCCGACTGAGATTCGTCTGGCGCCGACGCTGATGACATTTCGGCGCCAGGTCAAAACCTTCCTGTTCCAGAAGGCTTTTAATTGAAATAATATCAACTGTGGGTCCTGATGGCAATTTTTAGAGTATATATTTTAATTGCATTTTAATTGTTTTGTCTTTTTATTGTATTTTAACTGTTGTAAGCCGCCCAGAGACCTTTGGGTAGTGTGGGCAGCATATAAGTTAAATAAATAAATAAATAAAATAAATAAATTCTCTTTGTTCCTTTCAACGACCATTTCTCTAAGGCCACTGTGCTAATTTTTGCACAGAGGACGCATACCCGTTGGCCTTGCGAAGTTTAGTTTTGGTTCACACATTATAAAGGAGCTCACTCACTCTAGAACCCCTCTTTGAGGAGAGAAGAAAGGCCGTGGCAAGCGAAGTGTGATAAGGAGCCAAACCCAAACGAGTCGCGAGGCTTGTTCGGCGTGAGGCTGCGGCTTCCCTTCCCATCGGGCCTTTCAGCACTCCGTAACGCGGCTTCTCTACCTGAGTGTTCTGAGAAGAGAGGAGCGCGAGGAATAGGACCGCGGGTCCAGCACTTGGGCTTGCTGTGCGCTCCCTTCTGCCTGCTGGAGGGACTCGTGGAAGCGGCGGATGTTCTGCACGTGCTCTTCGTGACGTGGCATCCAGGACCCGGAGGATCCCGCCCTGAGAAGGAAGACACGGGGGGGGGGGGGGGGTGTCAGCTACTCTTGAAATTTCTCAGAGAAGGAGCCAGGTTAGTCTCTGCAAGCATATCCAGAAAACAAAAATGAAATAATAAACAAAAAACATGCCCCGTTTTTGTTTTTTTATTTCATTTGTTTTTAATCCTTTTTCCTGAACCACGGGCTTGCTTTCCCGCATCCTCCTTCAAGGATCTACAGCACCTCCTCCCTCGCTTTGAGGATTCCAACATCACAAAGAGAAAATGGCAGCTCTTTGTTCTGCAATTTTATTTGCACCCACTGGTTCCATGCCCCAAAATGTTACTGTTGTTATGTGCTATCAGATTATGGTGCATGCACTAATGGGGTGGTATATAAATCAAAGAAAGAAAGAAAATAAAGAAAAGAAAAAAGAAAGAACAAAAGAAAGAAAGAATGAACAAAAGAACGAAAGAAAGAAAGAACGAACAAAAGAATGAACGAACAAAAGAACAAAAGAAAGAAAGAACGAACGAAAGAATGAACGAATGAAAGAACGAACAAGAGAACGAACGAACAAAAGAAAGAAATTACAAAAGAACGAACAAAAGAATGAACGAACGAACGAAAATACAAATGAATAATTAGTTGACAAATGACTCCCTCAGACCGCCTGTCTCCTCTTACTTCTCATGACTGGCAGCATCAAAGCCCTTTGATGAGGAGATGAAAAGCTGTTCCGTCCCTTTGGTGGAGAAGGAAGGACATGCAGAATAGAAGCCCCTCGCCTGGAAAGCAGAAGGGTTTGTTGCAGGAACCTGTAACATAATAAAGAGGCAAACTGCAGGAAAAAAAAAACCTTTCCTGAACAACAATACTAGAAATTCTCACAATCCTCTGGCAAAATGAGAGCTTTCATCTGGTTTTGAAAACAAACAGAGACCTTACAAGACAACATGAACGTGAGTCCTGTGATATCTTGAAAGCGAACTGATTAACTAGGGGTGAATCCAGATAACTATGGAAACTCTTTTAAAATGTTATCCTTGTGCAACATAGTGCATTAGTTTGATAGGGTGATATTTCCTGCACTCCTAGATATGGGCTGATAATAATCATGTGCCGTCAATGTTGACTTATGGCGATCCTTTTCAGGGTTCCCTAGGTAGACAGTACTCAAAAGTAATTCCCCATTCACTTTTTCCGGGGGTGCCGGAATTACTTTTGAGTACTGTCTACCTAGAAAACCCTGAAAAGGATCGCCATAAATCAAACACCATGCAGCTTGCCCAAGGCTACACAGGCTGGCTCTTCTCGTAGGAGATGACCAGTGGAGAGCTGAACTGCCAAGCTCTTGGCTCCGTAGCCAGATGCCTAAAGCACTGAGCTATCTAGCCAACACCTCAAAAATGCAGCCCAATGGAGGTTGTTAAGTCTTTTAAGGTGCCACAAGATTGGGAAGTTACATTTTCTGATCACAACTTTCAAAATTCCACACTGAGATTAAAGAGAGCTATCATCAGAAGTCAGCATGAGTCCAGTTATGGCTCCTAAGAGCTATCTTGCATTAGACCCAGGTAGCCAATCCAGAAGGCTCCTGTTCCTCCTGTCAGCCCAGCAAACAGAAGCCCAGCTGAAAAAGTGAGAAATGTACGTACAGAGTACCCCGGGGTTTTCATCTGGCTTCTCGCCTGCCTTTCTTCTTTGAGATGAGTGATATTTTCAAGAGGAGAGATGGCCACTTTGATCTGTCCTTGACACTGGCCGCTGAAGTCCGTGATGTTATACCAACCACAGACTAGATGGAAGCCAGAGAGGAGGGGGGACAGATCCACCGAGGCAAATCCTATCACACGCTCTACATCTGCAGGCAAAAAGCAAAGGTCAACAAACGTGTCAGCCAGAAAACGTCTGTTAAAATTTGCATCCAAGCAGCTCTACCTAAGTGCAATCCTTATGCCCAGCGGCATAAGCCTCAAAGGACCAAAAAATGCAGGCCATGGCAAAAGATGATGGCTTGAGCAGAATATGTAGAATGCAGTTTTTTATCTTTAAACTCTAAATAGAGCCAGGGTTAGATTATCTGTAGGAATTATTCCTCTGGTATGGACCTCTTTCCTTACAGCACCCAGTATGAATGCTTTGGGTGCATCACTCTGATATTAGTTAAAAAGAAATCAGTCTATAAAATGTATATAATATTTCTAATTAATGTTTTTAGAAATGCATTTAAAAGTACATTGGATGCAATGCTAACGAAACCAGAGAACTTCACGCAGAAGGGGCCCAAAAACCTGACATGCCTGCAGACGGTATCATCCACATGACAGCTTTCAAGCATCAGTCTGTGCAACCGATCACATCATAGGGTACATTACAGAAAAGCAGTTGCTGAAGAAATACCTCCAGGAGGTTTTCTTCACGTGCAACAGAAGACAAATCACTTTACCACCCGAGGGTGAAATGTGGCTCTCCCACATTCTGAATTCGCGAGCTAGCTGGCAGCATGATGGGATATGCAGTCAGCTGCATCTGAGGTCATAAAGTTGGGGACAGAGAAAGGAAAAGGGGAAAAAAGGTCACGTGCAGTGGGACAATCAGACTTCTTGGCACTAGTATGCTACAACGGAGACATCTCAGTTAAGAATTCTTAATAAACATAGCTTGTTCTGTCTGCAAATGTCTGATTTATAGCCACCACCTCTTTTTCTCATTATCTGATGCTACCTATTTGTCTGCCTGTCTCTGTTTTCTCTCTGGCTCTTTCACATGTAAATGGGGTGCAGTCATCTGCCCCAGGCCCACCACTGACTTTACATCTAGGGTATCTCTGTAAGACTTCTCAAAACATTCATGAGGGAGGGCCCCCACGTGGAAAGCGAAACAAGTGGCAGACTCTCCCACGACTGCTTGAACCAAGTTCCACGATTTGTATGCGGAGTACTCTTCTGGTCCTGCCACCATCGGCCAGCATGTTTACCCTTTCCGTTGTCCAAGAAAATTCAAGGACAACGAAAACCAACCGCAGCTTCCTTTTAGAACAATATTTCTGTTTTTCCTCCCATCCTGGGATGGCGGTGCAAACTAGCAACAGATAACTCCTTGCAACAAATACAGGATAGAAACATAGCCACTGTCTGGCCGGTCTCCTGCAAACTGAATTTCTATTTTGGACTGAAGGTCTTAGAAGTCCAAATTCTGTTTTCAGAGAACACAGATAACATCCAGCTGCAGATCTAACTTCCTGAGCTAAATATTCAGTGTAGAGCAGAATCTGAAATTAAAGACTGGTGAGGAAGGGATTGCTAGTTTAACTTGTAAGGCTGCAAGTTTGAAGGCCGTGAGAAAACGATGGAGACAGCTCCGTAATGCATAAGACGACGCTGCCTCCTAAGCGCCTGGCTGCCGTGAGGATCCAAGACGTGCTTTAATTTTGACTTAATTCATTGAACTTGGACGTAAAACAGATGTGCAACACATCCTGCATACAGATCTGGATGTACATGACACAGAGGAAGCGGGCAGGAAAGGAGCACTGGTTCCTTTTGGCATGAAAGGACAACTTTAAAGACTCCTTCTCAATTCATTGTGATGGAAGTGAGAAGAGGAACTAAAAAGCCGAACACAGATACTCAAAACTGACTCAAACAAAGGGAAGTAGGTCATTCTAGGAAAAATCAGAATAAGCTGGACTGCTATGGCAGCCCTATGCTTTTACTAGAGAAAGGACCAATTGTCTGAGCCAGTTGGGTTTTTTGCTAGCCCATAAAGCATGCCAAGTAGTCATGTTCCCACTAGAGTTAGGGTTCATAGTTTTAAATAGTGAGGATTTGACCCTGCTAAAGTGTCTGCAAGCTTCATTTCCATGACCTTCACATCAAACCACGGGCTTTGCCATGTCCCATGACATGTTGTGTTCTAGTCATCTTTACCACCACCCTATAGGGTCTGCCTACACAAGGATCCCCCAGATTTGTGAAACGAGGGCTGCTGGCTTAATTGGATGATCTGTGAAGGACATCTTGGGGTGAGAGAGTTCAACCAGGGCCTGTCTCCTTCATCCCTTAATCTCTGAGACCAAAGCGTTTTGCAACCTCGCTAAAACTTAGTGTTAAAAATTGTTCTGATTGGAACTAGTTTTAGAGCAGAGTGCTATGACGTGGAAAATGTGTCATAGTCTAGATCTGCATAATGTGATTTATCAGTATTTTCTCTTGGGTCTGGGAGGTCATACGGTAGCTACAACCATAAAAAGTCTTACCTGCTTTATGCCACACTTTAAAGACAAGAGTTTGCTGCGGATCTAAGAGAAGTTCTTTTGACAGCCTGCGAAGAATAAAAGCAAGGAACAAGAAGCATGTGTAAAGAACAGCAGGCCGAGGAAGGGAGGGTGGCCCTTCCAGCAAAATTGGGCTGAGAAGCTGACCAATCTTTTTGACACACCCTTCGTGGAGGCCTTTAATAGAGACTTTTAACTGTTTTTTTAAATACTATATCTTAATGTCCTCTAATTGTGTGTATTATGTTTTTTAATTGACTGTGAGCCTCCTTGAGTCCCCCATGGGGAGAAAGGCAATAAACACAGCACAACACAGCACAAAACAATGCAATGCAATAATAAATAAATAAATTGATGTAGGACATTGTGGGGGAAAACCAGTGTCAGAACTGGCAAAAGTTCCTTTTTTGGGGGTTATACGACTGGCCATGTTGGTTTGCAAAGTCTTGGAGCAACAGTCCAAAAATAGAGAGAAGCTTTCTAAGCTCTGCTCACGGGATTTCTTGGTAACTGCCATGGACTTCTCAACGTAGCTGGCACTTGCTTACAGCCCTTCTGTCCTCAAGCTATATAGCAACTAAGCCACCATCACTGTGTGGGATGCTTATTTCTGCCTTCTCTTCTACGTCTTCCCTCCTTCTCTATTTCTTCATCCTTGTCAAGCTTTAGATTGCACAGCGGGCAGGACTTGGGTCTATTTTTCTGCTGGTATTCTGTAAATTGGCAAGTGCAAAGATTGCAGTATATAAATAATACTAAGGAATAAGTGACAAATTTTACTTTATCGGGCTCCATGATCACTGCAGATGGTGACAGCAGCCACGAAATTAAAAGAGGCCTGCTTCTTGGGAGGAAAGCGATGACAAACCTAGACAGCATCTAAAAAAGCAGAGACATCACCTTGCCGACAAAGGTCCGCATAGTCAAAGCTATGGTTTTTCCAGTAGCGATGTATGGAAGTGAGAGCTGGACCATAAAGAAGGCTGACTGCCGAAGAATTGATGCTTTTGAACTGTGGTGTTGGAGGAGGCTCTTGAGAGTCCCCTGGACTGCAAGGAGATCAAACCTATCAATTCTGAAGGAAATCAACCCTGAGTGCTCACTGGAAGGACAGATCCTGAAGCTGAGGCTCCAATACTTTGGCCATCTCATGAGAAGAGAAGACTCCCTGGAAAAGACCCTGATGTTGGGAAAGTGTGAAGGCAAGAGGAGAAGGGGACGACAGAGGACGAGATGGTTGGACAGTGTCATCGAAGCGACCAACATGAATTTGACCCAACTCCGGGAGGCAGTGGAAGACAGGAGGGCCTGGCGTGCTCTGGTCCATGGGGTCACGAAGAGTCGGACACGACTTAACGACTAAACAACAACAAAGGAATAAGTGGATTTTACAAGACAAGGAGACTGGGCTTGCCTCCGAAGGAGAGTGCCTCTAGCACAGGGTTCCAGCAAGCCAAGACCTCCTCCAGTATATTCCATTCCACAATCCCCTGAGTAGGGGGTTTCTGTCTTCCTTTTGCAGCTGACCATCTATAGTCCATGGCTACTGAGCACGCCGGGTCCGGGACTGTTTCCCCCTCCTCACCTTTGGGCTCTTCCCTCACCCCCAGCTTCTTCTTTTCTTCTGCAAATCTTGGGGTTCGAGATACTTCCCCTCACTTCTCCCCAATGGCTGCATTTGGGCTCCATTTCTCTTGACAATCAGGACATGACTGGACTAGCATAGGGAGTGATTGAGTAGTGGGTTAATTCTGCCTCATTACTCTACAAAAGTGGGAAATGTTCCTCCTGATCAACAGTTGGAAAACTTTCTGCCTCCGTTTGAATTCTTGCCATATCCCAAAGGCTTACGGTAGAGATGGTCAGAGGTGCAGAAATATAAAATAACCTTGGTGGGTGCAAGGTGGTAGAACTGGGGACACAACAGAATAGCAAACACTTATTTATGGAATAGTCTAGAGATAATTGTTTGCTTCATTTCAACAAACTGTTCCCTCTCGTAACTATTGATATGTCTGAATCTTTGTCTCCATGCTGTCGAAAACAGCAGCTTCCCAAGAGCCCAAATGATCACAATCACGGGTGGCTCTGACCTCTAAGTGAGTGCAAAAACATGGTCTACATATTTCTATTTCAGAGTTGTTTTTATGCTTTATTTATGTTCTAGCTTTGGGGAAATGCCTTCAAGTTGTCAACAGGAGCCTGGAAGTTTTCACAACAGCTGAAACTTGTAATAAGCTGTATATACACACTTTCAAAATCATCAGCTTTGACAAAAATAAGAGATTTATGGATTTGGGAAAGAAAATAATTCACAGTCAGTTTTCAGCCAAGTCAGTTACATTAAAGAGTTGCCAAAGAAATAATTTTTAATAAGTGGTTGAGAATACAGTCTTGGGTTTATGTGGGTGTGAGTTTCACCTGTATCGCCCATAGGCATTCTCCTGCCAATCTATGATTAATAGATAATTGGTGGGTTTTTTTTTAATTATCAAAAGACTAGTGCTCTACACCAAGAATTTACCTACTGTCCATGCTTCTGATTGGGCTCCATGCTATGTTCCTAGGGGAAACAGGAAATCTCGACTTTGAATAGCAGAGGGTACTGCTGCACAGCAAAGTGGCAAATGTGGCAAAAACAGAGGGTGTCTTGGTGACATGCCTCTCCTACGACCAGATGCTTCTCTTGCAATAAATCACTCCCTCCCAGCACTCCCGAACAGCAGAAGAGCTATTTAGGTGGATTTTGGCTAGTTGAAAAATGGAGCAGTTCTATTTTGGCTGCGGCTCCCATTGCTCCATCGGGATAATTTTTTTTCTCACCACAGGTAATGTTGCAGAACGGCACTATGCCCGGGGACTGCTTGGGTAGTAGCTCATGCACGCCTGAGAGCACTTAAGGCAGAGAGCACCCAAACAGTGGGCTGCAGTGCCCCGGGGCACCGCCGAACATAGCCAGGACCACTGTGGAATCCTCTCACCCTTCGTCACCCTCCCTCTCATTGATCGGCATGTCTCCCTGCGTGCCAGCCAGAATCATGCTTAATGCTCTGCCTGGGCCCAGGCGGAAACCCCGGGGAAAGATGCACCCCTGTTCCCGGATGTGTCTGAGCAGGAGGAGGAGAACCAGCGGCGGCAATGGCGGCAGCACCCTTTCTGCGCCAGGGAGGCTCCGGGACAGGTCAAGAGAGCTGGGTGTGGGAGATGTTTGGGAACCACTGACTTCAGGGATCAGGGTACCTACCTGGTCTGCTGCTGAAAGCCCCAAACGGGCGACTCGGTATTTTCAACAACCTCTGTGGTGATAAGATTATCAGCATCAGCGGCAACAAAGGACACATAACTGCTGGGCACCGTTACTCCGCGTTCAGTGAGAGGACTCCCTGAATCACAAGACAACAAGGCCACCATGAAACCGCAGGTGACTTTAGGAGAGAGAGGTCCAGCGACCTTCATCAGGAGCTCAGCTACAATGCAGCGGGCCAACAGGAACAACATAACAGTATAACGATTCTTTGTGCCAATCTCTAATTGAGATGGAAAAAGGAACTTGTCCCATTGCTGATCTTCAATACATGTGGGTGAGAACTCTTATGATCCCCATTTCTTGTAAGCTGTGGAGGAAGAGGCCTTACCTTCTCAGACTCTTCTCTGGCAAACAAGCTATGCCCATGAGAAGCACAAACCAAGGATATTGAATTTCCGCCCACCATTCACATATCCCTGCACCTATCAGTAATAGAAGATGGAGCAACTTATCGATCACCATTTGTCACCCTGGATATACAGTAGCTCCAGGACTAGAGGTGGTACACTTCTGAAAACCAGCCTCTTGGTAACAAGTCAGAGAAACCATCACTCAAATGTCCTGATTGTGGGCTTCCTACCAATTGATAATGTAGACATAGGAAAGTAGACTAGACACACTATAGTTAATACAGTTAAGCCCACACCAGCATATATTGTCAAGGCAACCTCCCTGGTAGACGGTGGGAGTGCTGTAGATGTAATATATCTTGACTTCAGCAAAGTCTTTGACCAAGTGCCCCATGATACTCTGATTAGCAAGCTAACTAGGTGTGGGCTGGATAGAACAACTGTCAGGTAGATACACAGTTGGTTACAGAATCGTACTCAGAGAGTGCCTATCAATAGATCCTTCCCAAACTGGGAAAGAGTAACAAGCAGGGTACCCCAAGGCTCAGTTCTGGGCCCAATACTCTTCAACATTTTTATCAATGATTTGGGTGAGGGAGTACAGGGAATAATTATCAGATTTGCAGATGACATAAAACTAGGTGGAATAATAGCTAACACCTTGGAAGACAGAAACAAAATTCAAAAAAGATCTTGAAAGGCTTGAGCACTGGGATGAAAACAACAGAATGAAATTTAACAGGGATAAAACAAAGTTGTACACCTAGGGGGAAAAAATACAAATGCACAATTATAAGATGGGGGATACTTGGCTCAGTAATACTATGAGCAAGAAGGATCTTGGAATTGTTGTAGATGAAAAGCTGAATATGAGCCAAAAATGTGATGTGGCTGCAAATAAATAAATAAATAAATAAATAAATAAAAAAAAAAGGCAAATGCTAGTTTAGGCTGCATTAACAGAAGTACGAGTCTAGTATAGTCTCCAAATCCCATGAAGTGCTAGTCTCCCTCTATTTGGCACTGGTTAGGCCTCATCTAGAGTGCTGGACACTGGACACTGCACTTGGAGAAAGATGCTGACAAACCGGAGCAAGATCAGAGGAGGGCAACAAGGATGATCAGGGGGCTGGAAACCAAGCCCTAGGAGGAGGAAAGACTGAAAGAACTGGGCGTTATTTAGCCTTGAGAAAAGAAGACGGAGGGGAGAAAGGAGAGCACTTTTCAAATACTTGAAAGGTAGTCGTACAGAGGAGAAACACGATCTGTGCAGGACAAGTCATAATGGGCTCAAGCTACAGGAAGCCAGATTTAGGCTGAACATCAGGAAAAACTCATTAACTGTTAGAGCAGTACGACAAGGGAACCCCTGACCTCGGGAGGTGGTAAGCGCTCCAACGCTGGAGGCACTCAAGAGAAAATGGGACCACCATCTGTCAGATCTGCTTTGACTTGGATTCCTCCACTGAGCAAGAGGTTGGACTCGACCATCAATTAATCTATGATTCTAAGAAGTTCCTGGCCAATATTTTAAAATGGAAGCTGCAAATTTCAACATGTTGATTTCTGCTCCCAGGAACCACTTAAGCTTTGCAAAACACATGTGGCCCCTATACACACGGTCTCCTTCTCTTCTCATCCAGGCATGCCAGGGGGGAAACAAGGACAGTCTTCAGCCAAGCAATCTGTGTTTTGTCTTTGGGACCATCTGTTCTGCAGGTTTCTCTCACACTGTTGCCCAGACAGTGCCGAGCACAAAGCACAGGCGTCACCGTAACTGGCAGAAGCCTCCTTACTGGGACACTGCCAACATTCGGCTTCACTAATCTGGGCAGCTTCTTGACAACACTAACCCCCACTCTTTCTGGGTTCTTGCTACCTCAAGCAGCTTAATTACTCCTGACCTCCATGCACTCTCCCCCCCCCCCGCTGATTCTCCAGAACTTTTTTTCTTTAAAGCTTAGTCTTTAAATGTCTAAGAAATATATAGATAGATAGGTACCCTGTTTCCCCGAAAATAGGACCTAACCTGAAAATAAGCCCTAGTGTGATTTTTCAGGATGCTCGTAATATAAGCCCTACCCCCAAAATAAGCCCCAATTCAGTGAAACCCCGCCCTCCACCCTTGTGCAGCAACCAGAAGAAGATGACAGGACTGTATTTGAATCAATGTCGATGGTTGTATATGAACAAAATTAAAACATCCCCTGAAAATAAGCCGTAATGTGTTTTTTGGAGCAAAAATTAATATAAGACCCTGTCTTTTTTTCGGGGAAACACGGTAGATTGGTAAAAACGAAGTGTAGGTTTGTGGAGTGTCCCAGGAAAAAGAATGAGAATGGGCTAGACTAGAGCTTGCCATCCCTGGGCTGTTGAACTGAAAGTTATGGGAAGAGGTCTGTGAGCAAACAGATTACCTGATCAGTTAATTGGCTTGACCTCATTGATCTGCTGCTTTGCACAAAGCCGCTGCTGTGCCTCTGCAGAGAAATTCATGACTGTCGTTTTGGAAACGGCCTTGAGGCCATTCCAGAGAACGAAACAATGTGGAACATGAAACCTATGGACATTTCCTGGGCTAGAAGAGATTCAGGACACAACGGAGTCCAAAGCCAGGGTAGAACAGAAGGCTCTTTGATGGGAAGGCTGCCGGTGAACAAATTCCCTTCTGGTGACCAGCACTCTGAAATTGCCGCACTAAAATCTCCTGAGCTTTGCAATATTTTGATAGATATTGAAGACAGATTTTTTTTTTACTTGCAGCAATGAATAACAACAACAACAACAATAGCAGCAGCAGCAGCATGTCATCAAGTTAATTCCAGCTTACCGCAACCCTTTTCAGGGTTTTCTAAGTACAGAGACTACTGAGAAGTGGCTTACCAATCCTTTCTTCTGGGGTTGCCCTGGGACTGGGCAGCTTGCCCAAGGCCACCCAGGCTGGCTCTTCTCCCCAGAGAAACAGGTGGGGAATCAAACTCCCAGCCTCTGGCTCTGCAACCAGATACCTAACTCACTCAGCTTATCCAGCCATCTCTCATTAATGTACAGTATACTGTGTCAAACCGTTCAAGACATGCAACTGTAGAAACTGACAAAATAATCTTAGGAACTCAGTCCAAAAAAAAAAAAAAAAAAAAAAAAGGTAAGATGCTGGTGTGTGCTGGTTCGCGTTACAGCTAAACAGGTGTTTGGTGTTTTCCAGCCCGGCCCCCTCTGGCAAGCGCCCACTCAGAGGCAGAGGAAAGCCAGGGCTCTGCCTCCGAGGGGGTGCCTGCTGGAAGGGGCAAGGCTGGAAAATGCCAAACAACCTGTTTGACCCTAACACGAACGGGCACAAACCATCAGTTCGATGGTTAGGGCCCATCTCTAAATGCCCACCATGAAGCTGAAAATAATCCTTGTAGTAAATCTCACAGCAATGAACAGGTGCTGTGCAAGAGGCAGGCATAAGCTCACATGGAGCATCCATTCCAACTGATGGAAGTTGTACAGGAGGGTGTTCCTAGTTAAAGATGTCAAGGCTGAAGGAAAGGAAAAGGAAAGGAAAAGGAAAGGAAAAAAGGAAAGGAAAAGAAAAGGAAAAGGCTTTGGAGAACGACAATGACACTTGGCAAACGGTGGAGCACAACAAGCTGAACTCTGCAGTCCCCAAATTTCTGAG
Organism: Intellagama lesueurii; assembly: GCA_037013535.1. NCBI lineage: Eukaryota > Metazoa > Chordata > Lepidosauria > Squamata > Agamidae > Intellagama > Intellagama lesueurii. The sequence goes on along the minus strand of JBAJHW010000003.1, from coordinate 3,288,249 downwards.
ATGCAACCATATGGATTTTCTGAGTTTACATGCAAGGCCAGGGGAACATGCTTTGCCTTTGACAACTCAGAATCATCTCCCCTCTGCAGAGCAGACGTATCCCCCTTCTGTGTGAGACACTAATTAGATGGGTCTCCTGGTGTCCACGTAATTCCGGGTACCCGACAAGGGTGCATTCTCGATTGTGCAACTGTGCTTGTGACCAGCGAACCAACCCAAAAGGGTCACAGCATCTTTTCAGTTTAGTTGCACCAACCTTACCCAAACGTCAATGGGATTTTATTCTGAGGTCAGCGCGTGGGTCTTAATAATGCACCGATGAAAATCCCGTATCCGTATTTGTGCGATTTCAGCTGAATTGCAAGGAAGTGTTCAGCGTTCTCCTTACCCTTTAAGCTCAAGTGCATGGCCCTTTCCACCAGGATGCTAGCCGCAAACGTCTTCTCGTGGTCCACTGTGGGAGGAGACTCCTCAGATTTCTCAGTCAGGATCTCAGAAGCCGAAGGACTTGGTTCCAAGTGGAGTTCGACGTCTGGCTCGGGCGCTTTCTTTGGTTCTTCGCATTCGCTGCCGCTGCTGCCACCATGGCTTTCGCCTTTAGCAGGATCAAGCCCATCCAAGCCGGTGGAAGACACAGCAATGTGAACGCGCACAGCTGCTCCCGACAAGTTGGAAGCAGTACGTCGAAACAGGGGGAAGACACCTGTCAGGAGAACAGGAGCAAGGCTCAGGAAGAGAAGCACCGTATGGGACCTTTGGGGTGGGGGGGGGGGGGAAATAAACCCTGGAAAATATTACAAAAATAAAGACAAAACAAAATGAAGTTTGCTGGCACTGCCTGTACAAGCACCAGCTCAGATTATCTGTCTAACTCAGCCAATATTGTCCACTTTAACGGGCAGCAGCTTTCCATGGTTTCAGGTGGAGGCAGAACTTTCCCGCCCCCTGATCCTTATGCTATTTATTAACCGGAGATGGCAGGGACTGAACTGACAAGCTGGAGACTGCCATGCCAGCATGTGCTTGGTAAAGGTTCCCCTTGACATTGAGTTCAGTCGTGTCCGACTCTAGGGGGCGGTGCTCATCCCCGTTTCCAAGCCGTAGAGCCAGCGTTTGTCCGAAGACAGTTTCCGTGGTCACGTGGCCAGCGCGACTAGACACGGAATGCCGTTACCTTCCCACCGTGGTGTTACCTGTTTATCTACTCGCATTTTTACATGCTTTCGAACGGCTAGGTTGTCAGGAGCTGGGACAAGCGACAGGAGCTCACTCCGTCGCGTGGATTCGATCTTACGACTGCTGGTCTTCTGACCTTGCAGCACAGAGGCTTCTGCGGTTTAACCCGCAGCGCCACCACGTCCCCAGAGCATGTGCTTGGTCACTGGGTTATGGCTTCTCCCTACATTCTCACAACCACTTTAATACTTAGGTAGAATCATGCCGAACTCTCAAGGAAAATGGCACACCCCGACATTATGACACTCATGCTGGGACTGAAATATGAGTTTGCTAACAACTCGCCCCTATTTTCAAAGAGTCCAGATGCTGCAAACACCTGATTTTAGCATGGTCTGGGAACTTACTTCACCAGTTCATCAACATCATGCAATACGCTATTGCATCCAAATAAAACATAAACTGACTCATTTAGGGGGTCACGTGGAATGTCATGATTAAACCGGACAATGCACTGCAGTAAAAGAGGTAATTTAGAAACTACCCAAATCCTTCTGAGTTTGTAATATCTTGGCTAATCCTGCGTTTCTCAACCAGAATTCCGTGGAACAGGTTCCAAAGATCACTGACAGTGATTCCATGAGAAATCTGATAATACTATTGGCTTATATGGGTTTTCATAGAATGCGAAAACTTATTTTTAGGAAAAATAAAGTTGGAAAACACTGGTGAAATCACTAGAACAACATAGCCATCTATTATCACTATTAATTTTAATTGTTTTGTCCTTTTATTGTATTTTAAATGTTGTAAGCCGCCCAGAGACCTTTGGGTAGTGTGGGCGGCATATAAGTTAAATAAATAAATAAATAAAATAAAATAATTAAAAATTTCCAGCTTGTTGTGGTTACCCACTTGGCAGGTCAAATTTTACATCAGGGACAGAAGCTGCTGGCTAGCAGAATTGTATCGAACTTTTCCTGCCAACAGAAATACCCTGACGGATGCAAAAATGCTATTCTGCGGGAAAAACCCTCTTCTGCCAGCTGAACTGCTCTGCTCTCAAAGATCTGTCAGCCTAAAAGCCAAAAAGGGGTGGAGATCTAGCAAATGGCTGAGATAATGCTATTGAAGTAGCCCCCTTCGGGTCCAAAATACTTTAAAATTTAATTTGTTTTTAATGTTACCTAAATTTCATAGATGTCCATAACTGCAACGCTCTGATACGAAAAAAGAAAGAAGGATGAGCCAAGTTACAGCAGATCCAAACCACCTCCAGAGGTAATCAGAGGTTTACACCTGGAGGTTCTACTCTTGAGGTCAGGGATGTCAAAGGCCCTTACCCTGCCAGGATCTTGCCCCTTCCTTTCAAATAGTCATCTACGGAAATAACCATCCCTACCTCTCGGGGCAATCATAAATACGGCCCATACGTTTGTCACTTACAAACGGTTTTTACGGATAGTCGTAAACCTACCGCTGACTGTTCTCTTTTTCCCCGAGCTCTTGCTGAGCCCTGAAAGGTCCACATAGGCTGATCCAATTAGGCGGTCCGTGTCCAGCGGTCTTTCCACGTTGCTTTCATTCCCGAAGGCTCGCCACACTTGAAATTCCAATCTTTCCTCCCTGAAGTACCACTGTAACGCCTGGCTCTGTGGAAGATCCATTTGTTTGCTTTTCTTATAGGTCACCATCACCTGCTTCTGATCTTCGGCTAATCTGGGCTTCCTAAGTGACGTCCACGTCGCTTCTTGATCATACAGTTTATAGCGAAGGTAGCAATAGATTCTCCTATTGATCTGTGTCTCTCCTGCAAGTAGCACACTCTGCAGGGGCAGCCACAGCCTTGGGATAGAAACAGTCACTGTTGTAAGGTTTTGAACCGGTTGGTATTCACCCTCACTATCATCCTCCAGTCTCTCAGGATCTGCATCATCCCAGTTCCAGCCTAAAAGTTTAGCAGCATCCAGAACACGGTCTCGGTCCTCAGGGTGAACAAAGCCAACGGAAAGCTCCAGGCCTCCAGCAACACTTTGCATGATGTTGGCACAATGAGAAGGCATCAGATCTTCTGGCAAAGTGACTGGGTACCAGCCTCTAATACCTTTAAAAGAGCACACAGAGAGACCGCCGTGGTTATTTACTGGGAGAGACGGGTTTCCTAATTTCGTTTGGAGCCCCTTAATCCTGAAGCAACACTGCCCAAAATACTGGAGACAATTGCAGTGTCTTTACCTGATCTTCTGAGCAACAGGTCTCTGGTTGGAACCTTTACTGTTCCCAGCAGATAATCTCTTGAAGCCTGAGGTTTTGTTGCATGTGAAGCTGTGAGATCAAAAGGAAGGTCACATCATATTACATATTACATCAAGGCCAAGCTCTCTCTTTCACCTGAGGGCCACAGTAAATTTCTTAGGTCGTGGCCAGCGAAAAATCAAAGACAAGAGGGTAGGACTAGAATACCAGCCTTATTGCCAGTGAAATAAACCTTACAAAGAGGAATTTCAGTCTTTCAAAGTGGGGGAAAAGTCTGTACAGAAACTGGGAACTTATAAAATGACGTGGGGAGGGGAGGTCGCCATCTGGGGTCAGCCTACGGCCAGACTGCAAGGCATCTCGGCAAGGACAGATGTGGCCCCCAGGGCTGGCGGGTCCTGACCTCCGCTCTGAAGGCTGCCTAACAAAACTGCTAACGGCTCTACGCTGTGTCTATCTACAGTGGGTTCAGGTAGTGGCTTGATGGCCTTGCCTGGGAGCTAAGAAAGGCCAGAGTCCCCAAACCTGCATCGGATAAGAAAGATGGATTCATTCAGCGAGAATCTGTTGAAACAGCTTAGGTTATAAAAGTTATGTGGGAAATGCAGTGCTTGACAAGAAAAAGTTGCCTTGTCTTAACAATGGTTTTCCGAGATTTGAACCCCACGAGAAAACTGTCCTTTCTAAAGTCAGAAGCAGCTCCCGTTCCTGGCAAACCCTTTTCATAGGATCGCGCTTTCCTGCCTTTTCTCTCCCCGGACGTAGCAGGACGGCTCAAGGCGGGCTTCAAAGTTTTCTTGGGTGTGGCAAAACTTTGGCCTGCCTCCTTCCGTGTCAACTTACCCGAGTTCAGGCTCCGGTGGAAGACGGAGAAGATAATCTCTGAGAGGTGCAGGAGCTCAGCCAGGCAGCAGGCTTCTCCGCTGCTTCGCTGGACTGCAAGATGGCACGGAAACTCGACGTGGTGCTCGAACTCAGGGCAGAAGGTACGAGCTACGGGTCGTGTGTTGCGCCGCTCTGTCTCCGGGAGGAAGGGGATGTGCACAGACACGTAGGTGTTGACGCCAACTTCTGCACTGTACTGGAGCGAAGGGTTCTTTTCTGCCAAAACTCTAAGCCGCGTGGAAAGAGCAGTTATAAAAAAAATCCCCATGCTCTGATATAGGGCTGTGTTTTGGTTTATACAGTAGGACCACGGTATCTGCAGGGGATCGGGTCCAACAACCCCCAGCGGATGCTGGAAACAGTGGATAAATGAAGCACCTACTTCCAGTTTCTTTGGTGTCTATGCCTGGTTGAGAGAGGGAGCCCTGGCCCGGTCTTGCCAAAGGACTGGGTTTCCTGCTCTCCTGTTCCCAAGGGAGGCTTTCCTGAAACCAGCAACTGCCACCCCCCCCCCCCCCAATACCCAAATGCAGCTCCTCCATTTCACTTGAAGCTGCCTCCCTCCGAGAGACGCATCAGTCCAGGAGTGCATTTCCATTAAGTCACCTGTATATAAGCATAGTCTCTGGTTCCATCCAGTGGCCAGTCCTGGTAATACACCTTGAGAAGTGGGCTTCTGGGTTTTATTTTATTTTATGGCAGTGGATAAGTGAAACGGTGGATACTGATCCCGCAGATACGGCGGTCCTACTGTATTAGTTTATTTAATAGGAAACATATAAAATATATAAAATATGTAATACCAATAAAAGAAAAGGAAAACCCCAAAAACAAAGTTCAAAACTGAAGCACTGTGGCACCTTTAAGACTAAGAGGTTCATGTTGATGCGGGTTTTTTGCAGATTACAATCCTCCAACATGTTAAGTGAAATATGGAGGCCAGAGATTTATCTACGCATTGTACATGGTTGTTGGAGGAAGGTAGACTGAGTGAAATGAGCGAAAAGATGAATGAGTGACCTCAGCGTTATTAACACAGGTAATGAACTTTTTCAAACCTATTGATCACACAGCATCCTGAAAATTATAGTAATTAGGCAAGACATATTGTCTGTGTCATCTGATAAATAATGGTTATGGTTTTGTCTTTGGGATGCCAAAGTGATACGTTTCGTTCTCAGGAAAGGGCTGATTGTGCTGAGGCCCAGGTTTTGCCAAAAAACCCCACAACTTTTTAGCTACGCATTGGACTGTAGAGAAAGCCTGCTTAAACACACACAAAAACCATAGTCTCCTTATTTAAGTGTGTAGATGCATAACGGAATTTGTGGATGTAGCTCACTTCAGCTGTCTCCCTCCCAAATCTCTCCCTGCAATACTTGTAATGTACAGATGCCTTGTTAACGAAGCACAGACATCTAGAATTATCCAGTATTACCTTGACTAGGAAAAATGTGTGCAAATAACTCAGATTGAACTGTTTTCGTTGCATCCAAATGTTATATAGAGCCTGAAAATAATTCCTCTTTGCATCGCTCATGATGTCAGGGTGAACAGAGCAGGGAGCCCCCCTTTCCCAAATAGTGACAAGTCGTAAGAATGTCTGCTTTAGCTTTTTGGCTCCTTCTTACCTGGCAGCTGCTTGCAAGCCAGCTGCAAAGTGTATTTGGACAGAAAGAGAGACCATCTGAGCTGCTAGGACGCCTTCTGTTATTTGTAAGCAGCGTCTGTACCTGATGCTCACATCTAGGAAACCTGGGTAAAGGAAGGGCGCAGAAGAGATGCCTTTAGCTTTATTTTGAAAACAAAACCAGGTTAGTCAACACTGCAGCATAACATCATTAACCTATGCACAGAGAGAACGACGCTGTTATTCATACAGAACTCACAGTGGAAAAATCAAAGGCTGCCGTTCCCTCCAGTGAACCACATTAAGAGAAAATTCATGTATCACGAGAAGCCCTGCTTTGTCATGGATAAGGTTATCGGGACCGGGATCCGATTCCCTGTTTAGCTGTGGGTCTGCTGGGTGGCTGTGGGCAACCTTCCTATCTTCAGGAAGGAAAGGCAAACACACGAACCCCAAGCCCCTTGCTTATCCCCTACAGCTACCATGTGTGAAAGAGACCTGAGGGACGAAGTAAATAGTCAAAAAGAGGGGGATTCCCTCTTAACATATCCTGAACATGCCCTCTTCTTCCCGGACCAGTTTTCCTTTTTTCAAGCAGACCAAGCCTAAACCCAGTGGACAAAAACTGCTTGAGGGAGGGACTGCAGGCAAAAACCTAAGTGAAGAGAAAGGTAAGCCTCTTTGTTCACACCCGATTAGAGCCTCCAAGCACAGTGCACAGCAGCTCCTGTGTTGCCCTCTTCCACAAATTATAGGTGGCAGACATAATGGGAAACTTTTACACTCTGCTTTGCTGTCTGAAAAATGGGAGCAAGATCCAGAGGACAGGAAGTCTAAGAAAATGAGAATTCCTCTTCTGAACTTTATGAACTCCGACATGTGGAACAGGCACGCAAATGGGTTCCGATAAAAGAGCACCTATCCACTTGTGCATTCATTCTGTTTTCCATTACAAAAGACACAAACAAACAAGACAGTTCCTTCTCATACCTTTGCTGTGCCTGCTGTTTTTATAGGAAACTGACACAAAGGCCTTTCAAACTTGTCTATGGGTTTTATTTCATATATTTATAGCCTGCCTTTCTACCCTCATGCTCTTCATGCAGGGCACATGGCATTCCAGTCGGTTTCCTGGCAGGACCCACGACTGCTTAGCTCCTGTGAGGTGCTTTAGACTGGAAAGAGACAAGTCCACATTCCCGGGCTCTAAAGGGAAGGCAGCAAAGCACTCTCCATGAGGAGCTTCTCCCAACCAAGCCTCTGGTGCTAGAAAACACAGGGTCAATGACGTCCGTCACCTGAAGGCCGCGGATGGGGCTCTCCTGAGCTCTCTGTCCTTGGGACCAAGGGAAGGCTAAACGTCTGGACCCCCACTTCCTCCCGGTGCTGCAGAGTCACCAGGGCGCAGAGGCGGGACAGGGGCAGAGTCCCCCTCGCAACCATCTGGTCTCGGACATTAGGGTAGTAGTACCTGCCCGAAGAGATGAAATCAAAGTGTCAGCAGGCAACTGGCCACCGAAGGAGAAAGTGACATTTAAACGTTAGAAACAAAAACTTCGTAAGGTGAAAAAGCACTCTGCCATGACGGCATCAACACCTGCCAGAACAGGGACGTGTCTTATACCAGATTAGATGAGTTGTCCACCTAACCCAGGGCTGTCCACCCTGACGTCTCTCCTAAGGTCACTGCTAGCTTGCAGTAAAGAAAGGTGGAACCCTCGCTTAAAACTACAGGAGCCAACGGTCCCTCTATTCATACCTCTCCCCAGGAAAAGAAAATAATTCTTTTTAAAGCTAATCACAAAGCTGCTCCTTCAGAATGAATCTGCACGAACAAGGAACAATAATTAACAGAAAGAAATGTTCTATTTTAAATAACCCAGTTCATTTTATTTTAACCTGCTTACATTAGATTTAAATAAAACAGAAAAGTCAAACAACTTGAAAGAAAAATGTAAAACAAAACCCGAAGCTAAAGTACCAAAACAGCAGCCTTGAAGTCAGTAAAGCCCACAGAATTATACTTTGAAATGATAATCCATTGTAATATATGCAGCAATGCATGGCTAAAGTCTTTGCCAGGCACCTACTAGATTAGACGCAAGCAAGCTTTGTGCAGGGGGGCAGCTTTCCCCCATCATCCTAACCTGAGACCCAGAGCAGGCTCAGATTAAAACAAAAACAGGGGGGAAGCTTATATGGAAGATGGTGGCCCATAAGCTAGGCAGGCCCCAAGCCACTGAGGACTCTGTCAGTGCCCCTCATCCTCCAGAGAATCCGATCCGAAGCTTGAATCTCAGTCCCCTTGAGCACAGGGCGATGCAGGCACCCGATATACATGTGTTTATCTCACTGGTGAATACTGTGAGCAGTGAAGGCAGAGTGGTACATACCTGCACCAGATTTCAAAGGTAATTCCCCCTCCTCCTCCTGCCAAGCCCTGGGCAGAGAAAGCACTAAGCAGCAGCCGCTGGACGGGGACCTCAGCAGGGACCAACAGCGAGTGACGACATTCCTCATTGAAGGTGGGGTCCGGGATGCACAAGGTTGTTGCTGAACGGAAAGGCTGTAGCCTCAGGCCTTGGGAAGAAAACACAGCTCGTCAGTCTCAAAGAGACAACCGGCAACCGCTCCGATTCTACCTACAGCTGTAAAGCAAGAAGGGTAGCGCGCATGATGCTTCAGCTGCACAAACTCTGCAGGAGATCTTTGGAAATCCATGAAAGCTCACATTGAAATAAACCTGTTCGTCTTTAAAATACGACTACAGTTTGATTCCCCCTCCCTCCTTTTTTCTTCTTTTCCTTTTCTTTAACCCATAGGCTGAGGCTGACCATTGTGGCTCTTTTTTGGGAAATTCTCACAAACAGGACATCCGGAAAGGGGTTCCCGGCTCCAATTCCGCTCTAGAAATTCATTCCTCTCTGAGTACAAAACGGAAGAGCAGCCAGGGGTAAGGAGCCCATCATGGCTGCTGAGAATACGGCCTTGGCCAAGAAGCCACCGTGACCCACATTCCCAACGAAGGCTCCGGCTACTTTCTTTGAATTTGGGGGCGCCTTAGCAATTTAACCAAAGAAGCCGGAAGCCGCACGCAGGGACCGAGGAACCCCACGGTCGGCAAACAGGACTTAACACTCGGTAAAAGCCTACCTTTCTCACAGAACTCTGGGCCGCCTGGTACGTCCGATTCTGACTCCTGAACTGGAAAGTGGTACTGAACGTAGCAGTCGGCCTCTCCCCAGACGGTGGACTGGAGAGGGGCGAGCCCTTGGGCACTCTCCACGTGGATCTCAAAGACATGTTCCATCAAGCCTTCTTTTCCTTGGATGCGCTGCTAAATAAGGCACAATAGAATTCCTGTGAACAAGGAGAGCACCCCTCCGGATGAAACCCACTGAAAGGAATCCGATCGCCCCACCTCGGGGGCCCTGGGCACGACGCAGCGACAGAGTCACTGAATCTAGATGCTCTCTTCTCCTCCCAACCGACGTATCTCAAAGGCACAGTCCTTAGAGACTGAGCAAGACTCAGTGAGTCTCCAGGGCAGGGGTTCCCAACTTTGGGTCTTGGACGGCAACGCCCAGAACTCCTGGCCAGCACAGCTTGTGGCGAAGGCTTCTGGGAATTGCAGTCCAAGAACATCTGGGGACCAAGGTTGGGAGCCACTGCTCTAGGGGGAAGGAGTGACCGCAGCAAACGCCTCCCCTCCGGGAGCTAGGCAAGTCTAACAGCCGCCCAGAGATAGATACCTTTGGGAGTGGGGTGGCGAGAGGGTCCAGAGAATGTGGGGGGCGCAGCGCCACAGGGGGGCCCAGCCCTTCTTCGTCCTTGAGTCTCTGCAGGGCCACAATCTGGTCCGCAGACCCCATTGCCAAGATGACCTTCAGGGTCCCGCTTTGGTTGCCAGAGAAGACATCGACCAAAGGCATGAGGCCATCCACCGCCAGCACCGGATACTGAGCCTGGAGCAGCAGGTGAGAAATCTTGGGATCTCTGGAGAGGGGAGGGGACAGGGGGGGCAAATCTCATGACTGCCTGGTGGTGTTTTTAGACACACTAAACTCACCCAGCTCAACAACCACATGCCCTTAGGAGACCTTCCACAAAGAAGAAGAAAAAAATCACAGACATGGAAAAGGAGGAGAAGATTCAGCAGGAGTGGATCTCTGGGTTGTAGGCAGAACCACTTAGGTCTTCATTAATTAATTAAAGCCTAAGGGGTTCTGCACAGCTGCACATCTGGTTTGGCAACTGACCCTGGCTCCCCAATCGCCCACCGCTGGTGTTATGGATTGGAAGGGTTTGGCCATATTGCCCTTAGTGTGTGTGTTTTATTTTGATTATGATCAAGATGATGACTTCTCTTTCTCATCTATACTGTTTCCTGGCCATGAACTGATGATGACGAGAAAGAGGGTGATGGGATGATAAGTGTGGACTTTAAAGTACCATTATTGCCTCCACTGATCTGTGGATGATGGATTTTTATTTTTCTTGTGCTGTTGCCGTTCCCCAATTTTGGAGTGGATGCTTGTTGTCCTGTCCCTGCTACACTACAGCTTCCCCCCCCCCCCCCGGCACACCCCTAACGACGCTTATAGGGCATAATTCCCCACCACTGTGCTGATGGGACTTATGACATACAATGTAGAAACTGTACTCAGAAATAAAAATAATTATACACAAATCCCCAATCAATCATGGAAGAAAACCAAGTGTTGCTTTGCACACATTTTGGTCTTCTCTGTTCCTTGATGGATTCTGAATAACATCATGTACCCTGTTTCCCCTAAAATAAGACCTAACCTGAAAATAAGCCCTAGTATGATTTTTCCGGATGCTCGTAATATAAGCCCTACCCCAAAAATAAGCCCCAGTTAAGTGAAACCCCACCCTCCACCACTGTGCAGCAACCAGAATAAGATGACATGACTGTATTTGAATAAACGTAGATCGTTGTACATGAAAAAAATAAAACATCCCCTGAAAATAAGCCCTAATGTGTTTTTTGGAGCAAAAATTAATATAAGACCCTGTCTTATTTTCGGGGAAACAGGGTAAGCCCATGGGGACTGCTATAGGAATTACATATTCTCCCCAAGTGGGGTGAAAACCCTGCCTCGGGGAGAATCATCTTGGTTCTTTGTATAGTGAAAGAGGAGGGGACACAAAGCGAATAGGCCACACGTTAACCAAAGAAGGAAGCGTGAGAAGCAGCATACCTGAAAGAAACATAAAACTGATGCAGGGGGAGCTTCACCAGTCCTAGCAGCCGGTCCCCACCAGGGCTGTGCCCTTTATTCCAAGCCTCAATGACCATGACGTTGTTCTTCAGCCTCTCCAGATGCTTAGATGTCAGTGAAATAGGGGTAACCTAGAGATGGGATCAGACTGTGAATGGAGCTGGACAGGTGGACAGGTCACGCTTGGTTCCAGCCTTTCCGGACAACAGCAGCTCATAAAACCACCGGGGACCTCTCAGCCCTCAATGCAGACAACACGGTCATTTTATTTTGCCCCCTCTCTTCCTTGCAAGCTTTGAATCAATTTGCACAAGGGGCGCAGACCTATCAGCCTGCTGAAGCAGAAACAACATTAGTCTGAGGACTATGGTTAAAGACGATCAGAGTTACTATCACATCAACGTTTTGTGGACTATAACCCACAGTGAAGCGGAAACCCAGCGTGGTGTAGTGGATAGACAGACAAGGACTCTGGAGACCAGGATTTGAATTCCCCACTCAGCCGTGGAAATAGACTGGGCGAGTGGAACTGGGCTCGTATCTCATTAACCTTCAAGGCCCTATTAGGGTGGCTCTGACCTGATGACACAGAACACCAACAACAGCGCACACCGAGTCTAGCCTTCATCAGTCTTAAAGGTGTCATAGGGTGCCATGCTGTGGCATTCTGGCAGCTTAAGCTGCCCCAAAAGTGCCCTTTCAGGTGCTTGGAATATCTTACAGCTGCTGAAGAAATGAGAAGAATCACCCTCTGTTTCTGAGGTGCGAAGCTGGATGAGGATGGAGGAAGCGGCTGGATGGGGCTAAGCTTCGTGGGCGGCACTGCGGAGGCCCTTATGCTCCACACAGGGTCCCTCCCAGGAAACTACAATACCCCTAATGCTTCACAGGGCCCACAGAGCTCAGCCTCGCCAGTCACTTCCTTCATCATCATACAACCCTGCAGCTCAGCAGCAGGATGGCCTTTTCTCATTTATTTGTCAGTTGTAAGTTATTTCGAACACCTGCCGGGGCTCTGGGGGAAGCCCCGTCCTTAGCGGCCACTAGAGTAGGCCCATTAAATCAATGGGCCTACTCTAGGGGTGACTTACTTTGCTAAGCAACAGGAGCTCAGTCATTGTGTTTGCTGATTGTTTCCCTTAGGAGGGGAAGAAAATCACTAAAGAAAGACATTAACATCTGTGTATACATTCAGTAAACTTGCAGCTGTCATATGAAGCTGCTGGCAGACAGACGGCACTCTTGAACGCTATACCTTCTGGATGATTTTGTTAGCAACGACTTGGACGTGAACGCCACGAGTGAGGATTCTTCTGCTGCCAGGTGGCAGTGACCCTTCTTACGGGGCGTAAGATGTACAGGCATAAAGGGGCTTGGTCTGGAAAGCAAAATACCTGTTGGCGCCAGACTAACGCCTCGAGAATCTGTGACCCCAGAAAACGTCCACCCTGCTTTATGCAGAACACAAGTGACAAGTGCTTGTATTTCGCTCCACGATCTCACAATTGTCGGAGCCAACCCTGTTCAAGTCCAACTTTAAGGACCAGCGTTACTATATCTCTGGTCACGTTTAGAGAACGCCAGAAAGGAAAATGGTGACTTGCCTGCGAAAAATGGAAGGTGGGCTTTGTGGTCCCCCACATGACGGCCGATCTCGTGGCTTCGTCAGAGTTGAAGAGCTTGCAGTTCAAGTACACGTTACGAGAGCCGAGGAGCCCAGCCTCCCGAGGGGCAGACACCTCCCCTTCTGGGACCATCAAGAGGACATGGAGCAGCAAGGCTTCCTCTTCTGATACCGCCCTCTGGGTCAGAAGGTTACGGGACACGGGCAGAGGGACTGATGACGGCGGATTCACGCCCACACTGGGCCTTCCTGGCGGTTCCTGGGTTCTCTTTGAGGACTGCCTATTACTTTGCGTCAAGAGCCGAGGGCTTTCGGCAGGAGCTGGAGTCTTGTTCGAATCCTGACGCTTTACGCCCGGGCTCCGAATGGCATACAGGGGTGGAGCCTGTGCTGGAACCCTCGCAGCCCTGGAGTTGGTGCTGGTGAAATCTTTGTTGTCAGCCACGAGTTCCAAGGACACCTGCCATAGAAAGGGAGAAAGACCATGTTACCCGCTCTCTGTGAAGGTGAATGCAATCTATGACAAAGGTTGTTTTCAAGCTGGAGAATCTGGTATCCCTTGGAAGCTTGGCAAAGGGTCCTCAGTGCCAAGATTTGTGATGATGGACAAGCTTTCGTGAAAGAAGAATGTTGGCTTTTATAACTCATCTGTAGAATTGCTTAATTTTTTTTTTTTTTTTTTTCTTTTGCTGTTATCCCACCTGTTTGGGAGCCCTAGTAAGCAAAAAAAAATAATAATAATAAAAAAGCAAAATACTTATTTTATCTAACTCAGTAAATAAATATACAGAGGGGCTTGACCGGCCTGGGATTACAGAACAGGGTTTGCTGCCCTAGAGAATATGAAGCTGCTACAAATGGATCTGATGGCAAACATGTCACCAACCAGCGGCTAGAGAAAAGGAGGAAAGACTGACGCCGCTGGGCAGGGGACTCCTCCTGCCTTTTCAAACCGATGTCCACGTTCACCATGCTGAGAAAGAAGGGGCAGGGAACCGCTGCAAAAGGGCCGCGGTGGAAGGTGCCCATCCTTCCATAAAATGCCTGCTGTAGTAGAGACGCCAAACCCCAGCAAAATAAGGGTTTAATCAAAAGGCAAAACCTGTTTGGAGAAAAGACAAACAACCTGCCTGAGCTGCTGAATTAAAGGTAAAAGGTAAAGGTTCCCCTTGACATTGAGTCCAGTCGTGTCCGACTCTAGGGCGCGGTGCTCATCCCCGTCTCCAAGCCGTAGAGCCAGCGTTTGTCCGTAGACCGTTTCCGTGGTCACGTGGCCAGCGCGACTAGACACGGAACGCCGTGACCTTCCCACCGTGGTGGTACCTATTTATCTACTTGCATTTTTCCATGCTTTCGAACGGCTAGGTTGGCAGGAGCTGGGACAAGCGACGAGAGCTCACTCCCTTGCATGGATTTGATCTTATGACGGCTGGTCTTCCGACCTTGCAGCACAGAGGCTTCTGTGGTTTAACCCGCAGCGGCACCCACGTCCCCAAGCAAAGTGTAGAAGCGAGCTGCTGAATATGTGGCAGAAAGTGGGAGTCAGAGGCCCAAAACATAAAGATCCCTCTTTGGAAACCACAGCTTCTCTTTCCTTCAGGACCAGGGGCTGCGTCCCCCCCCCTGCCCATTTTGGGTTCCCTGCCAGCTCTCCCCTGGTCTGCTTGTTTTCTCTTCCCACTCCAATGAGTTGCCCTGGTCTCTCGGCTCCTTCTTCGGCTTCCTCTAACTCTCCCGAGTCACCGCGGCGATCCTTTTCTTTCCAAGTGGCTGAGAGGGCTTGGAAAACCCCACCTCCAGCCTGACCTCCAGCGACCCACCCTCTTTACTTCCTAAGAAGGTCTCTGGCTCCATGTGTGCAGCAGAGGCTACGAGGGCAATAAAGAGGGCAATGGGGGATAAGCTTCGCTTTGAAGCACTTCCTGCGGCCCATTTTTTGAAGCTCGAAAAACACAGAAATTAAAATACAGATCATCAATGGAGCTCTTTTCAGGTACAGCAGGAGACATCTGTGGACACGGGAGCCCCTGAAGGCACCAGGCCGCCTTCCCCACGATACGTACTGATCTAGCGGCAGCGACCATGTTATCCTGTTAACACCTTTACAAGCACATCCAGATCGGTTCTGAATGTCCAGAATGCGTTTGGTAGATTTCCCATTCAAACCTTTAAAAATGAAGCATGGGACACTCAAGTAACCCATTAGGGAAGAGCATCGTAATGAAGCAAAGTGTAGAAGCAAGCTGCATACCTTTAAAGGTCCCAACCGGGCTGGACCACCCTCTGCTTTTACTGGCAATTTGCGGCTGATCATTAGCTGCTCAGACTGAATGACCTCTCGCAGAGGTAAAGCTGCCGAACCAATCAACAGGGGCTGAGGACAGAAGAACACGGGAAAGGGGAAAAGGCGTCATTCGCTTCTCTTTTCAGTACAACAGGACCTGTACTGTGTTGCATTCACAACAGTGAAGCCTCTGATCAGAACTAGCTTAGCTGAAATGGGATGTTTCAAATGTTCCAACCCTTTAGAAAACAGAGCAGATGATAGGTTTAAAATCCAGCAGTCAGTGAGGGGAAGGCTCAGCTACAATCACTTTGGGAAGGATTAAAGAACACCCGACCAGTGAGAGCTGTTGGACAACGGAATGGACTGTCTCCTATGAGAGTGGATTCTCCAAAATTGGAAGAGTTAAAACAAAAATAAAAATGATTAGCTGACCACCTGTCTGGGATGCTTTAGGTTGAGATTCCCTACTTTGGCCAGGGGGCAGAACTTCATGATTCCCGTGGTCTTTTTCAGCTCTTAATCTTCTATGATTTGTTTATTAAGAACATTTTTACCCAGCCTTTCCAGTGCAGCTAACAGGGATGCAAACAGTAATTTATTAATTAATTTATATATTTAAAATATTTTTACCCTGCCTTCTTCTAAAAGGAACCAAAGTGGCTTAAAATATAAAACATGAGAAATATGCCATGAGTATCCCCATCAGAATGCAAACAGACCCAAAAACAAAGCAGCAAGAGCACAAAGATGTATAATCAGCTGATATTAATATGAGTCTATTAAAAACAACCAGGCCTGGGCTGAAAACCAGTTGATAAATTAAGTTTTGTTGTTGCTACCTCTTGAAAAATGCTGCTTAAGAAAAGGAGAGGCAAACCTCCTAAGATGAGAAATACTAAAGTCCGGATGCAGAAATGTTTTTTCACCTGTTCCTCTCAGAAATACCCCTGACATTTGGCTGGGTGAAAAGGAAATAATTCTCTTTAGGCCTTCATGCATTTAGGGAAAGCAGGCCTACAACGATCGTGGTTCTAAGCTATTTGGAGCTTTAAACACAGGATCCTGCCTTTTACGCAGGGCGTAGGAAAGGACTGGAAGCCAAAGGAATGGGTTCCCAAAGGAGGGAATCACAGGCTCCCAATAACTTGCTCCAAAGGCAGCTTCATGCAGAATGCTTTGAAGTAGTCAAAACCACCAGACTACTAAGTCAAAAAGGGCATGTGTCAGGACTGGCAAATCCGACGCCTGAAAGAAAAGGACCCACTGGCCCGCTAGCTGGAATTGGGTGAATGAGTACCTGGCTTCAATCACCTCCCATGCAGAGTTGAATGTCTGGAACATACTGACATTATAACTAAATCCCCGGACAATCTCTTCCTCTGTTTCAGGTAGAGGTTAACCACAACAGGGGTGAAACCCAAAACGTACGGGACACCACAGGTTCATCGCCAACAGGAGACTCCCAGCACCACTGTTTGGAACCAGATCTTCAGCTACAGCCAGGACCCCTGTAAAATCCCAACCCCAAATCCCATCCCAGTCAGGCAACCAAGAAGGACACCATGGTCAGTGTTACTGAAAAGTGAGAACAGATCCAGCAGAAGCCACACGGATATTCCCACTCTGAAAGCAATTGTTCCAACCCCAGAACCTGGCCTAAAACCCAGAATGGCAATATTTTTTCGTCCAGAAAAATAATTTCAAAAGCAGCAAACACCTTTCGCTCGGTGCCTTTCTTCAAAAAGATGTTGAATTCAAGGTCGGCGTTCCACCAGTGAGTTATCATGGAGCCACTGAAGTGAACGGGGAACACGTATCGCTGTTGAAATTTCACCACTGTAAAAGGAACGTGGCAGGAATTAAGAGGTCAGGTTGAACGGAACAGGTGCTTCAAAAGATGCTACCAGTTTGTAAATTCTTCGTCTTTCACTCATAATTTGATGAGAGAGGTTAAAGCAAAAGAATAAACATTAAGCTGACAAAGGAAAGGAGACCATCACGTTAAAGAAATACTTCAATCTACTCCGGAGTTGGGTTAAAAATAAATACAACCTCTCTGGCTTACAAAACTGTTCGACCAGTTATAAAGTATGCTACTACGTACGCTGCCCTGCTCTACGCTATGCTATATGACAGGAATGGGAACTTGCGCGTTGAGAGTTGCTGTCGAGTCCAACTTAAGTCACACTGACGACTTGACTCGGACTCTACTTGGGGGGGGGGTTTCTGGGGGGGACTTGCAACTCAGGTCCATTTCAATGAGATGGGTTGTGCAGTCCTTCTGGGTCTGCCCCTGCTGCCTGCCGCTGCTATCGGCCTACCCGCTGCCACCCTCTTCAAAGGCAGCAGGCCTGGTGTCCCTTCCAGGAGCTGGCAGGCTGGCGCATGCACGGAGGCAGTGGGCTGGCGTCCCTTCCCGTAGCCCACTGTCTCTGCGCATGCAATGGCTGATCAGCCAGCCAGCGCATGGACCGTCCAAGTCTTTGGGTCAGAGTCCCAAGTCCCAAGCCTGGGGGGGGGGGGGGGCGGTGGCGGGCCTGGGGGGGCGGTGGCGGGCCTGGGGGGGGGCGGGTGGCGGCAAAAGGACTTGAGACACACAGACGTGAGATTTGGGACTTGGGCCTGACTGAGTCAAACTCAGACGTGGGATTTGGGCCCCCAAGACTCGGACTTGGGACTCAGGTCCCACGACTTGCCAACGTCCCTGCTCTATTAGATGTTAAAGCTTCTGTGACCCCAAGACTTTGCTATCTCCTGTTTTCCGACTCAGTTTCCCATTCCGCTTTTGCTTTGGAATGAGCCAAATGGGCAGGCCTGGGGTCCCAAAGCTCTTTCAGAATTCCCAGCAGGACATTTCAAAATGAAAAAGCAATCAGGTTTAGCTCCCCCCCCCCCCCCCACTCAGTCTTACCTTCCCCAGCAATTTTACTCGAAACTGCCCGAACTGTTTCTGTCGTTACGGCGACCTGCCCAATTCCGTTCTTTGATGCTCCCACTGGGAAGTTGTACTCGAGAAAGAATGTGCTGTACAAAGAAGAAAGGAAAGGGATATCGGGTAAGGGCAGCCGCCGTGTCAGAGAAAACGGGACAAAGTAGAAACTGGTTAAGCAAGAACACAGACTCTTGAGCCTGCAAAAGCGGCAGCTTCAACTCCTCACCATCAACTTCAGGTGGGGAAAGCTCGTAGGGGGAAAGCTGGAGACCTGCTGGCTCGAATCTATAAAGCATACTGAAGGGCGCAGACCAAAAATGCAGCCTTGGTGTAAGGCAGCTGCCAAATTCCTACCATCTGTGTGAAATTCACCATTAGAGGATTCCACTTCTGGGGGAAAGTCTGACAGGCACATTCCCCTTTCAAGGAACAGGATCATGGCACTGACAGGGACTGGACAGGTTTCAGACATGACTTTTACGGCAAGTTCTGACCTAACTGGCATGCGCAGGATCCTTTTAGCCATGCACCATCGCTTGCACCCATGGTATACGCCAAAGAGCATGCATACCTGAGTTTCAAGCATTGTTAGCTGAAACAGTTAACATTCATTGCCAGAGATGGAGGCAGCGGGCATGGCTGGTCCTCTGGCCAGAGATGGCTTCACTCGGTGCCTTTGGCTAAGTTTGCTAGCTCTCAAGCAGCTGGCTAAAGGAAGTCCAGCTTCGATCTGCACTCACTCTCCCCAGGATGAAAAAGGGGACCCAGAAGCAAAATGCATTCAAGGAGCATATCCGAAGCGAGTCAAGTCCCAGCCTGAGGACTTCGCCAGTTCTCAAATGTGACTAGCGTTCTTTCTTCTAACCTTTCCCAAGTGAGGAAAGAGAGTGCGGGCCACACTTCCTGAGATCATCCAGCCTACAGGCAGATGGGTAGAGCAGGGATCCTGCTACATGGCTTTAAGCCACTTCATCACCACTGGTCTCTCTTAGACAGAGGCCAGAATCTTCTTGCACATGGAGGTCTTGGAGATTTCCCTGTGCAAGCTCTAAAAGAGCCCTGCTACATGCACAACAGTGCTGCACAACTGTTGCGCACAACAGGATTCTGGCCAGAGTTAAGGACCATAGCCAACCCCTTATGAAAAAAACCTGGGAACTTGTGAAAAGAAGTACAACCCACATGGCTCCAGCTGAGATCAGGGAAAGCAAACAGGACAGCGAGCCTTACACATGTGACAGAGACAAGAATTAATACCTCTTTTTCTCCCGGGTCGGCCTGGGTGGTTTCCCAACGGACGTTTTCTTGCCTTGGGTGTTCCGAATGATCTCTTCAGGGGAGATCCCTAAACTCTCAATGACCACTCTTGCCAAATGGATCTGACTCAACACCGCCAGTCTGTCCAGACTCAAGTTGACTGCTTGCATTTCCTCTGCAGATGCCACGGAAGTCTCATGAGGCGGGAGGGGTCCAGCAGAATGGCTGGGCAGAAGAATGCAAGCATAAAGAGGTCAAAATGGGCCATCGGTTAGGGGAGCGCGCCAAAAAAGAAGAACGAATTCCACAAGACACACCAGTGCTGCCTAATGGGAGTCCATAGCAATCGTTTCACCTTGTTTCTGTCCCCGGAGTCTTCTCTTTCTGTCCCGAGGGGCTTGACCCCAAGGCTTTCAGTGCTGTTGGTGGTTTGCTCCTCCGAGAGAGATTTTGTTTCCCAGAAGAAACGGCGTCTTCCTCTTCACTGAGGAAATCGCTCAAGCTGCTGTCTGATTTCTAAGGATTGAAAAAAATCGAGGAAAACATGATTTATTGAACATTCACAGGAACTCTCAGGAACCGAGCAACGAAAGCGCCATTCCGGTTAGTAAGCCCAACTGAAGCCAAGACAGAGAAGACTCTTACCAAAGTCTACGCAGGAGTCTACGCTAACGGAAGTTTTACCACAGCTTGGGAAAAGCAGGCTTTTGCCTCTCTTGCCAGCCAGTCCCACTATTCAAGGACATGATCTAAAGTCTCCCCCCTCTTTCGCAAAGATGTTTTCCAGATTCGAGTCCTGGAGCTGTCCCCACTGGGATCCCCTGCAAAACTATGCATTAAGCAGCCCCTTTCAGAATGGTCATCAGGCCATGCCCTCCATGGCCTGGGGGATTGGGTTCTTTCCGGCCAGACTGGGAGGGAGGTCTCTCCCCTCCTCCTGCATCAGCTTCTCCCACCCTCGTCCCACCTCACTACAGTCTATCTATCTGCTAGCCAGTCGCCCCTTACACAGATTTAATGTGTCTATGGGAACTGTTAACATGAATGCCTGTTATTAGTCTGTAACTCTATTGAATGCAAGTTCCAATCTGGCCCTTTGAACGCGATGCTTTTCGGTGAAGCCAACCTCGGTTAAAGGACTGTGTTTTAAATCTTCAAATCCTCTTACAGCGCTAAGCTTCGGGGGTACTTACTCCAAGCGTTAAGTAACATATAATAAAAAGGCAATCAGGGTTCAAGACAGCAACCTGATCAAAACACTCCAAGATTTTAATTTCTCTTCCACTGCCAAACATTGTCCCCAGTTCTATCAACGTAAAAACCTGGCCGCAAGATGTTTCAAGATGCAAAGCACTGTGCCTGTGACAAGGGGCACACATTGGCTGTCTCTGATCATTGACATCTCACCTCACCCATCTGGAAACAGACACAACTTGGCACAGCTACAACGAACAAGAATCTCCACTAGGCAACTACACAGCATATCTTTACCGAAGTTGGTTCTTTGTTTCGTGCTGCTGCTGCTGCTAACAACAACAACAACAACAACAACAATCATATTTGCAGGCTAACGTTATTATGAACTAGCAAACACTTGGAACTTAGTTACAAGATCAGGTCAACCCTTTGTGTGCTGAACTGTGGCCCTGCCAGGCTTTACATGTCCCGTCTCACTCTTTGGTCATCAAACAAACAAACAAAAATGGCTTGAAGGCTTATCGGAGAACAAAATGACAGGCCAAAGCTGCCATACTCCGGGGCCCGCTGTTCTGTCTAGTCCGCTACTGCCAACTTTTACTGGAAACCGTGGTTCACAGTTCCAGGTGGGGAAGTCTTTCACCATCTCTACGGAGACCCTTTCCTACGGCAGACAACAGAGACCGAAACTAAGACCCTGCACCAACAAACCACGCATCATAATACTGAACTCCGTGCTTTCTATCAACACTGGAGAGGTCACTACATATATGTGTCCTGGCAATAATACCGTGTTTCCCCGAAAATAAGACAGGGTCTTATATTAATTTTTGCTCCAAAAAACGCATTGGGGCTTATTTTCAGGGGATGTTTTATTTTACAGTCCTGTCATCTTCTGGTTGCTGCACAAGGGTGGAGGGCGGGGTTTCTCTTAACTAGGGCTTATTTTTGGGGTAGGGCTTATATGACGAGCATCCTGAAAAATCACACTAGGGCTTATTTTCAGGTTAGGGCTTATTTTCGGGGAAACAGGGTAGGTTTGGCAGGGTAAACAGGTCATAAGGACCTGAGCCACCGAAAGCTTTAGCAGAACACTGGCTGCTGACCACATGGACACTTTGTGTACTTACCTGAGCTGTATAGAACAAATTCTCCAACAGACTCTGGTCGTAGTGGGGATCGTTTAACTCGCTGTCATACACATCACTTCCGAGGGAAAGAGACTCTGGAGGCGAGCCTGAACCATCCAGAAGGCGCACAGGGGAAAGATCCGAACTGTGGCACAAAATGTATTTTTTTTTTAAAAGTTACATACATATATTATACAATCATATACAGTGGTGCCTCGCAAGACGATTGCCTCGCAGGACGAGGAATCCGCAAGACGATGGGTTTTTGCGATTGCTGTGGCGCTTCGCAAGACGGTTTTCCCTATGGAGGAATTTCGCTAGACGATGTTGGGTCTATGCTTCGCAAGACGATTTTTTTTTTTGACAGCTGCTTCGCAAGACGATTTTTTCTGCAGGGTTTTTTTTTGTTTTTGTTTTTGTTCAAATTTCAACCGTTAATACCCAGGATGCATTGTGCCTTGTGCCGGGAAGGTTTAAAAACCCTCCCCAATGCAGCCTGGGTTCACTTTTCCACGTGGAGTTCCAGGAGCAACTGTGGTCTGTGCTGTGGGGCATCCTGTCTTTGAAGAAGTTGCAGTGATCTTTGGTGAAGTTGAAGTTTTCAAGAACTTTTTGGCCAGCAAAAGGTAGGTCTGCATTTGTTCTCCTGTGTGGGTGGGTGGGGGTTTCATGCCAAGTGTTTTTTTTTTTTTTACTGTACTGTATTTCTTTGGTAACTTGCACAGGGAAGTTAGGGGGTTAGCTTCTGCTAGGTAGTGGGGGGTTTTTAATGCCAATTTTTTTTTCTGTGTGGGGACAGTTCTGTGTGCCTCCAGTTTCCTGAATTGAAACACTGGTCCTGGTGGTTTAGAGCCTCACTTGTTCACTTTAAAATGTGAAATGTAAAAAGTTTCTGTACTGTTGGTTTCTGTGTGTTTATGCACTTTGTGAAGAGTTTCTGTATGTTTATGCACTTTGTGAAGAGTTTCTGTATGTTTATGCACTTTGTGAAGAGTTTCTGTATGTTTATGCAATTTGTGAAGAGTTTTGCACAATCCAATGACTGTTAGTGACTGTTTCTGTTCAGTTTCAATGAAGGCAGATGTTCCTGCCTCATGTTTGTTGATTTTTAAATGTTTTTCTATGATATTTATAAAGTTAAAGTTTATTGATTGAAATTTTTGAAATCACCTGTACAGTATTTATGATGTTAAAGAGCACTTAATAAACCCTTTGTAAACCAAATTTGACTTTGTTCTGTCTTTTTCCCCCCATAGGAACGCATTAAATAGATCTCAATGCATTCCTATGGGAAACCGCGTTTCGCAAGACAGTTTTTTTCCGCAAGACGACGATGTTTTTTCCCCATTGGAACGCATTAAATAGATTTCAATGCATTCCAATGGGGAACCGCGTTTCGCAAGACGATGTTTTCGCAAGACAGCGATTTTCGCGGAACGGATTAAAACCATCTTGCGAGGCACCACTGTACCTGTATGAGGGTGAAAGAGCAGAGCGCAAAAAATGGTCTGAAGCTCAACATCAAAAAAACTAAGATCATGGCCACTGGTCCCATCACCTCCTTGCAAATAGAAGGGGAAGATATGGAGGCAGTGACTGATTTTACTTTCCTGGGCTCCATGATCACTGCAGATGGTGACAGCAGCCACAAAATTCAAAGACGCCTGCTTCTTGGGAGGAAAGCGATGACAAACCTAGACAGCATCTTAAAAAGCAGAGACATCACCTTGCCGACAAAGGTCCGCATAGTCAAAGCTATGGTTTTTCCAGTAGTGATGCATGGAAGCGAGAGCTGGACTATAAAGAAAGCTGACCGCCGAAGAATTGATGCTTTTGAATTGTGGTGCTGGAGGAGGCTCTTGAGAGTCCCCTGGACTGCAAGGAGAACAAACCTATCCATTCTAAAGGAAATCAACCCTGAGTGCTCACTGGAAGGACAGATCCTGAAGCTGAGGCTCCAATACTTTGGCCATCTCATGAGAAGAGAAGACTCCCTGGAAAAGACCCTGATGTTGGGAAAGAGTGAAGGCAAGAGGAGAAGGGGACGACAGAGGACGAGATGGCTGGACAGTGTCATCGAAGCGACCAACATGAATCTGACCCAACTCCGGGAGGCAGTGGAAGACAGGAGGGCCTGGCGTGCTCTGGTCCATGGGGTCACGAAGAGTCGGACACGACTAAACGACTAAACAACAACAACAACATCTGTATCTGTGTATATACAAGTGTGTGTATACCTACTCATGTGGTAACCCTAACCTCAACACTGCCCCAGTTATTTAATTTCTAACCTGACACTAACCTGCTAGCTGCCATGCTGAACATTGAAAAGAGACTGAATTCATGCCCAAAAATCTTACAAACTCTACTAGATTAATAAAACCACTGATAAGCTTAATCTCCAACTTTCCTCCCTCTTCTCAGGTTTACTCTTCCTAACTTGTTAAGTAATCAAGTTTTTAATTGTATTTCCTTTCTTGTTCTACTTCAATTTTTTTCTTCTCCTTTCTTTTTTGATTGTTATTCACTTTGCAAAATCTGTCATTCAAAGCTGGTACCTACTGTAAACACTTAAGATCTGTTGATATTTAACAGGGCTTGCCTCTGATTAAACATGTAAAAAAGGATAAAGCAGTTAAGTCTGGTTCCAAAGGCAACGAAAAGAGACAGAAAAGGAACCTCAATCTGTGTTTGAGCAAAACTCTGGTCTTCTGAATGCAGCAACTAATCTAAAGAATAGAAACAATGCCTTGAGCCTTAAACAAAGGGGTTCCTGGAAACAATGATGATGATGATTTTTTTGCAAAATGGGTTCCCAAGGGACATAGTTGCTGGACCCTGATTACAGCAGCAACATTTCATCTCTTACCTGCTCAACAAGAGATGGATTGCCCTGTCCTCAGCCTGCAGGTCAAATTCTGAGTCGTCAGGTGGGGGTTGCAAAGGATCTTCAATAGTAGATGGAAGGCCAAGGTTCAGGTTTTTCAGATTCCTGCATAGGATAGTCCAATGAAAATGGGCCAAGGGAAGCTGAGTGCCGACAGCAGGATAAGAACAGAGGAAGTGCCGTATTTTCCCGTGTATAAGACGCCCCTGTGTATAAGACCCCCCCCCCCCCCGTGAGGCGAGGAGTCACCTCAGCCATGATCAGAAGAGTGTACTGTCCGACTCTCAAACAAAGACAGAAGAACAAGAGACGGGAGTTATAGAAAGGGAATTAAGGAAATTAGAAATAAAGGAAGAGACTGAAGGGGGTGCTAATCAGGCGGGAAAGGAGGAGGATAAAAAGGGGGAAGAAGGAGGGGGTGAGGAAGCATGTTAGGGAAGAGAGGAGAAAGAGGAGAAAAAATAAGAGCTTCTAGAGTTGGTCCGAGAAGACCCTTGGACAGGAGAGTGTGTGGAATTCAAAGTACTCCGTGAGTATGCTGAAAGGGAATGGAGATGACAGATGTATAGAAAGCCACCTTACTGGGGGGAGACTGAGGAGAGAAAGCAAAAGAAAGAGTACAAAGCGTGGATAAAGCGTGGGTAAAGAGGGAAGAACAGAGAAGAGGAAGGCAGAGATGTATAGTGAGTCCGGAGAAATCCTGTGGGCCCAGCCCCTTCAGACCCCGACGGAGAACAGTTCATGGCTCGATAAAAGGGGAACACCAAGAGGGTTTGACGTTCAATCCACAAAATTGAAGTGGGCAGATAACACGCCAAAGTTGATGGGCGCTAAACCCAAGTGGTCTCACGATGTTACCAGTTATTCCCCGTTGTCATATCGTGGAGAGATACCCAGTTTTAATAACGTTAAGACTTATGATTTATTGTTGAATTTGGATGACGATAAACAAGACTCAAAAACTGATGAAGACATGTTAAATAATAAAGCAGTTTTATTAGAAGAATTGGGTTTGGCGTCTGCTTCTTTGGACAAAGTTATGAAAAAGGAGGTAGATGACAGGTGGCCAGATCACACACACCACTTTTCTAACCTAAAATTTCTTTCTTGGCAAGAAAGTGGAGGGGGAAAGCGATTCCTGCTTTTCCCCTCGACTTTCTTTGCAAAAAGGTGCTTTTCCCCTCCACGTTTTGCAAAGAAAATGGAGGGGGAAAGCGATTCCTGCTTTCCCCCTCCATTTTCGTTGCAAAAAGCAGCTTTTCCCCTCCATTTTCTTAGCAAAGCGTGGAGGGGGAAAGCTGCTTTTTGCAACAAAAATGGAGGGGAAAAGCAGGAATCGCTTTCCCCCTCCATTTTCTTTGCAAAACGTGGAGGGGGAAAGCAGGGATCAAAGCACTTTGATCCCTCCCCCCCCCACTTCCGTGTATAAAACGGCCCTCAATTTTTCCTTTAATTAATTTAGGGGAAAGTGTCGTTTTATACACGGAAAAATACGGTGCCTGAAACTCTGAGTAAAATCCTATTTGCACACTTACACTGGAGTAAAATGGATCCAGACGCACCCCCACACCCCTTGGGTCTCTTTTGCCCTGTGGAAGCTTTTGGAAGTCCCAGGATGGGGGGTAATTCTTTTAGCGTTTAATACGAAAAAAGAATTACTGCCGGATCGCTGTCACCAGGATCAGGACCACTGGCAGTGTGCTTTTTTACTATTAAAGCTCCAAAAAGTTTCCCAAGGACAAAGGGCAGCCTTAGAACCAGAAGTGGCGAGATGAGTTTTTGAATTGGTTAAAATGATTATCTCCTGTGCCCGGATCTGGTTTATGCCAGTGTAACTATAGGAGCAAGATTTTGCCCTATGTTTGCTATGCACCAATATTTTAGGACAAGCAAAAATATTTTTGTTTTATACAGTCATTTGAATAGATTTTACCAATTTTATCCAGCCTATCTGACCTTGCTTCACAGTTTTAACTACAGTACTATTTTCTCGGGTTTTGTGTTTTTCACACCGCGTGTGGTTCTAAAATGTGATACGAAGGATGTCATATCAAATAAATTGAACAAGTATGGGTAAGCTTTAAAGCATTTTCTTTTTTTTCTAAAGATGGCAGTAACCCCTTTTTACAAAGATGGTGAAAACTGAATCCAAAATCATATTTGTCGCCTCTGCTAAGTGGTTTGACTTTTTCTGACCTTGCACTAGAAGGTAGCCAGCGCTTCCTTGCACAAGTTTAAGGCTTGGTCACAGAGCAACCTCTGGCTTCAGCAATGTGAAGAGACTGCATAGAACACTGCAGAAGGCTGTGCATTATGTTCTGCCTCCAGGCAACAGAATTTGGGCCTAAAGATCCTTCTCAAGGGCTGTACTTTTTTATTCAAGCAACGGGTCCCTTGAGTGGGCATAACGTGGGACTGGATAGGGCAGGGGTGGGGTGGGGGGAAGAAATTTGCTTATCTGCTTACGTTGTTGTTTATTTATTTAATCATTAGTTATATCTCTATCCTTTCTTTCTTCAAATGAGCTCAAGGCAGCGTATATATGTTTTTTTTCTCCTTTCCTTTTTTATTCTCACAGCAACTTTGTTAGCCAGTCAGGTTGACCAAACCATCAGCCCCAAGTCAGCAATTAAGGGCCAGGGCTCAGAGAGGTGTTCCCAAGCCCAGTCCAACACCCGAAGTGCTGCATGAGACTTAGCTCCCTTCCCCGTCTAGCTCTGAAATCTTTACCAACATTCAGAGACCGTCTAACCCTACGACAAGGTGGAACCAAACGTCTTTTGGAGTAAAAATAAATAAATTGAAAACTGAGCCTCAAATGAGGTACAGGCTGTGGGGACAACCCACTGACTCCGCCAGGTGGCAGAGGATCTTCTGCCTATATGAACACAAGCAGTAAATATCTACATATTAATGATTAAATGTACATATGTAAACACATGTTTTGCTTTTCTCATCGTGCACAGTTACATCAAAGCTTGCACATTCCCACGTCTGCAGATGTTGGTGCAGTAAATGATATTAAGACACGTACAGTGGTGCCTCGCAAGACGAATTTAATTTGTTCCGCGAGTAGCGCCGTCTTGCGAAAAAATCGTCTTGCGAAAAGCAGTTTCCCATAGGAATGCATTGCAATGCATTCCTATGGGAACCTCGCAAGACGAAAAAATTTCATTCTTCTTGCGAGGCGTCGATCTTGGGGAAAAAAATCGTCTTGCGAAGCATGGCCATAGAAGAAGCCGTCTTGCGAGGCACCATAGCGATCGCAAAAACCATTCGTCTTGCGGGTTTTTCGTCCCGCGAGGCGTTCGTCTTGCGAGGCACCACTGTATTTATCTGTTTATACAACACCTGGTGAGTGCTCCAACCCTGGAGGCATTCAAGAGAAACTTAGATAATCACCTGGCAGATATGCTTTGATGGTACTCCTGCCTTGAGCAGGGGGTAGGCCCCTTCCAACTTCACTTTTCTATGATTCTATGATCTGCTGCCAGCTAGTCTGAAAATACAATCTATTCCACTCTACTGTTTGGAGACCTGTTAAATATCACCAATGTAATAATACAAACATTACCACCGAAACTCACGTTCCAGCTAACTTGGTGGGATCTTGCTTCAGGGAAGGGTGAGTGTCATATAGTTCTATACCAGAGTCTGGACTGGATTTCATTGCAGACACAACCATGGCCTCTCGGAGCCGACTGCCTTGATCCAAAAGAGCTGGTGGAAAAGAGGAGAAGAGTCAATTCACGCTACGAAGGAAAACAATGAACGCCGGTTTACAGGCCAGTCATTTCTACTGGGGAAATAAATGGCAACGATTTTTAAAACAGTTTCTGCATTAACGAGTGAAACCAAACTGCTGATGTGCATACCTGAAAGGAGATCTTTTGTGGCTGGGTGGTTGCAAGAAAGAACACGGGCAGGCTTTCGGCTTCCCCCAGCTAACCTCACTTCGGCGTCATGATCTGAGTTGCTGGGAAACAAACTTTGTGGCTTGGGATGGTTTGGCCCAACGTTCTCTGAGTTCTCCTGGAAGTACAAGTGATCTTTCCCCCTATTCCAAAAAGAAGCAACGTTAGAAAGTTTATTTGAAGGTTGGCAGGTTAATTTTCTCCAGGCCTCGGCTGCTGTTTTAGACACACACGTGATCTATTGCTGTGGTGGAGGAGCAGAGGGAACAAGGTCTGTGCGTTTGGCTAGGAATAAGCTTGTGCTGAAGGCGGAAATGTGGACAGCAGAAGGGGAGGACCATAACATTGGCAGCAAAAAATGACATCCCTCAAGGAAGACACTGACATCTTCCTCCACCTGGATACTCCCAGGTTTACTGGGTTTCCACTTTGTGTCCAACTGTGAAAGACATACAGCTGTTTCACCCAAAATATGTCTTCTAACAGATAACCGCAAAACAGCAGCAATAGGTAGGGGCTGGCCCCTCTCCTGAGAGGCCCAGGGGGAATTTGAACTCCCAGCCCCCTTCCTCCACCGCAGGGCAGTGGAGGAAGGAACCCCTTGAGCTACAAAGACCTGGTAAGGTCTAAGGGGAAAGAGGATCTCACCTGGGCGTAGAAGCCCTGCTACTGCTCACAGACTCTCTTCCACTGACACCGGTGCCGGAGGGCTTCTGAATTTGAGGTGGGGCAAGCAATGGGACTGCCTCGGCTGCCTCTTGGGCTCCTTGGGCTGGCAAACCAACGCTGAAGCTCACACCTGTGTTTGGAACGGAGCTGCTGCTGTCATAGGTTTCAGACAGAGGTTCCAGAACGAGTGACACCTGAAAAGAGAGCATTTGAAAGGGCTTGTCGTCCTTGGCACATACACAATGTTTTATTTCATTGCTGAAATTGATTCGATATATTATCTCGGCAACCTTTACAAAAATGCTGTAAGGCAG
The DNA here is from genome assembly GCA_037013535.1 of Intellagama lesueurii. Classification (NCBI taxonomy): domain Eukaryota; kingdom Metazoa; phylum Chordata; class Lepidosauria; order Squamata; family Agamidae; genus Intellagama; species Intellagama lesueurii. The sequence goes on along the minus strand of JBAJHW010000003.1, from coordinate 3,258,845 downwards.
TTCAGTGCTCTGATCCACAGACGAGAGAGAGAGAGAGAGAGAGCGAGAGAGAGAGAGAGCTGACAAAGGGCAGTGTGCTTCAAGCTACTATAACTTGCACAGGAGTGGATGGCCCACATTCTAAACCAAGGCACACAAAAAATGATAAAATAATATATTAGGGTTGTCTAGCCCCATCATTCTCAACTAGGGGGAAGCAGACTGCAGACTGGTGGAAGGCAGAAGGGGTCTAGGTAAGATGCAGAGGTTTTCACAACCTTCCTAAGATGGCAAGATAATTATTGGGTAAAACCTGTTGCTCAGTGTAGTAAGTTGCAACTGGGGTAGGCCCACTGGATCTGTGGGTATATTGTAAGTCAACTCCTCATTAGGGTCTATTGATTCAATGTGCCTACTCTAGTTGCAACTTACTATGCCAAGCAACAGGATTTCCGTCACTGACTGTTTAGCACTCTGTTCAGGTCTTTTAGCCCATATTCACTGTTAATCAGGTACTACTTTGAGGGTCCAAGGGATCACTGGGCAAAAGGTGTGATAGGACATGTGGGTTGGGCTGGCCTACAGATATATGGGCCTATGGTCTGGATGACTGACCTGTGGAATGGCCCACCTGTTGAATGGCATATAGAGGAAATAAACCAAAGGTTTGTAATGCGTATTTTGGCTCAAAGTCACAGAGGATTGTTTAATCATGTCCTGAAATTAAGTTCTCCCTGCCCAATCCATCTCACCAGTGCTTAAGAAATCTAAACAAGAGGTTTACACATAATTCCTCACTGAAAGGTTTCCATCTTCTCCCCATGCATCATGGTGAGCAATCAAGTGCTGTCAAATCAATTCTGACTCATGGCAACCCTTTTCAGGGTTTCCTAGGTAAAGCGTATTCAGAAGTGGTTTCCCACTCCCTTCTTCTGGGAGCATCCAGGGACTGTTCAGCTTGCCCAAGGCCACCCAGGCTGGCTCTTCAAATAAATGACCAGTGGGGAACTGAACTCCCAACCTCTGGCTCTATACCTAACTCACTGAGCTATCCAGCCACCACCATGGTGAGCAAACTATGTTCCAGAATCAACCACCAGCAGTTAAGCTTTTGCACAATGACTATAGTTTAAGTAATCCAAGCTCGGAGCATGTGTTTCCCATCAAGAAAAATGTAAAGCAGGAAAGGGTTTCAGGGCTACCTGCAGTTCTCCCATCTTTTCAGATGCTGGCGAAACAATGGTGAAAAACCCACTAATCGGGTGGCCTGGGGCGAGCTGGGCCAGCCCACCTATTTGAACCTGTCCAATTGGAAGGTGGTCTGACTTGGTCATCACCTCCAGGATTAGAGCACCCATATCTATAAGGAAAGAAACAAAAAAGAACCAGTTGGTCTAGTCTGACAAACAAAATACAAATGAAGTTTACATGCTTTCTTTCCAGACCAAACAATAAAAATATTCAAGCCAACTCTTTCTTTAAAAGAAATTCCCTGAAAGAGGCAATGGGAAAGAATCTCCCCTCACCAAAATAACCTCTCAGGGACACTAAGAAACTGATAGGTAATAAGTAAATAACCTGAAGAATCTTCTGAAAGGAGGAATTCGCACAAGGAAATTTTTTCCAAAAGAGTGTACATGCAATCAGCCCAAAGTAATTTCAGTGTTTTCTTATGTCAGGTCCCAAACATCTTAAAATGTGGCTAACGAAATATAATGGGAAGGGAACTGCTTTCAGGGCCAAGCTTAGGTATTCTAGGTGGAACCCTTTAGATTTTAAAATAACAGGTTCTTAGAAACATAGACTAATGGAGTTGGAAGGGGCCTACAAAGCCATCGGGTCCAACTCCCTGCTCAAGGCAAGAATCCAAGTCAAAACACATCCAACAGATGGTGGTCCCATTTTCTCTTGAATGCCTCCAGCGTTAGAGGGCTCACCACCTCTTGAGGTAACTGGTTCCATTGTCGTACTGCTCTAACAGTTATGAGGTTTTTCCTGATATTCAACCGAAATCTGGCTTCCTTTAGCTTGAGCCCCTTATTACGTGTCCTGTGCTCTGGGATGATCAAGACCAGATCCTTCCCCTCCTCTGAATGACTACCTTTCACGTCTTTGAAAAGTGCTATCATATCTCCCCTCCGTCTTCTTTTCTCAAGGCTAAACAGGCCCAGTTCTTTTCAGTCTTTCCTCCTTGGGCTTGGTTTCCAGCCCCCTGATCATCCTTGTCACCCTCCTCTGATCTTGCTCCAGTTTACTGGCATCCTTCTTGAAGTGTGGTGTCCAGAACTGGACACGGCACTCTAGATGAGGCCTAACCAGTGCCAAATAGATGGGAACTTAGCACCTCACAGGATTTGGATCTGTTAATGCATCTCATGAGAAGAGAAGACTCCCTGGAAAAGACCCTGATGTTGGGAAAGTGTGAAGGCAAGAGGAGAAGGGGACGACAGAGGACGAGATGGTTGGACAGTGTCATCGAAGCGACCAACATGAATTTGACCCAACTCCGGGAGGCAGTGGAAGACAGGAGGGCCTGGTGTGCTCTGGTCCATGGGGTCACGAAGAGTCGGACACGACTAAACAACAACAATGCATCCTAAAATAGCATTTGCCTTTTTTGTAGCACCACTGCACTGTTAGTTCATGGTTATGTAAACATCGCTTAATAAGACACTGGAGAGCTCCCGTTACCCAGCATAGGACAGACCACTGTACAAAAAGTTCTGCAAACCTTCCTCACCCTATATTCTGAGAGACAATAAGCTTCTTCCTGCCTCAACTCAGAAAAATTACTCCTTCCAAATACAACTCTCAGTGTGCCTTAGGAAACACGGCCAGTGCCTATGCTGGCTGGAGGGTTATAAGAGTTGCAGTCCAAAAAAGTTACTGATTTAATCTCTGCCGCCAAATACACACGCTAGGCAATGTATCAAAGCTGAACGTGTTCCTGGCCTCTCCGTTCCATATGTGTTTTGATGGCTTCCCCAACCATACATTAACAAATGACAGGCTCAAACGTCAAAAGCTCAGCTTGCTGCTACCTGTTAGGTACGAGGCAAACTGTTTGGGTCCACATCGAACAGGGTAGCGCGTGGTGGTTTTCAGGGTTTTCTGCTCAGTCTGCGAGGTATCCCGGGGAACAAAAATAGTGCCATTTGAGGTTTCTCCCCACCACCTCACCCGGACAAGGAAGGATGCTGGTGGCTTGGAAACCGTCCATAAGATTTTGCTGACGGTCAGCTTTAGAAAGCAGCGCAGCTGGCCTTCGACGAGAGGCGGCAAGCTTGTAGAGGGGGAAATATCCGTGAGGTCTGCGGAGAAGCAGAGAACAAACACAGCGTTACTATTTGGCCAACGCGAGAAACCTGTCGACCTGGATCGGGGCTGTGGCCCTCTGGGTACTTTCAGCATGCCAGCATCCCAAGCCAGAGTGGGGGATAATGGGAGCCGTAATTCAGAAGCATATGGGGGTTCACAGTTGGCCACTGACTGATTTAAATAACATTATATTTTTTTTAGCTACAATAGTTCTCCAAGCAGCTCAAAACAGAGATTAAACGTATATACAATCATTTGTTTAAAAAGTTAAAACTGTAGCTGCACTAAATCTTTTCCAGCCTCAGGATACAAAGTTAAAACAACAACAGCAACAAACTTTTTTTAAAAAAATGGCAATGTAGGAACACCCTGAAACTCATTCAGAAGCTAAAAGAATTCAGAAAAGCTTCCCATGAAAGGAGACTCCTTGGTGCCACGACTGAAAAGCTGTATCTTCGCTAACAATATCTTGAGAAGCAAAGCTCTTCAACCACAACCCAAAAAGATGTTTATACCTATTGCCTCTGGTTCCTAAATAAAAATCCTATTTGATTGCTTGAATCAATCTCTTTTTTTGAATTAAATGTATGAGTAGGGAATCCAGTCTATTAATACATATACACTTCAACCCTTCAACACTGGGGCTATGGGCACCGGATGCTGGGGGTGTTCAGAATCCATGTCTTAAGTCTTAGGCCTTCAAAAATGTAAATACAAAGCATAAACAGTTGATTCACACAAAGAGACAGAGAAAAAAAGATGAATTTACTGTATTAACTGTGGAGCTGACATGGCAGGAGACGGGGTCGGCTTTGCCAAATCCGAATCCTATCTTTCTCAGGTCACTTCTGGAGATCAAGAGCAGCACAGGATTCATTGAATATATATTGAAATATTCATTTATTGAGAAAAAAAATGTGTCTAATCAAAAACATGTTGCTTAGACCCGTGCAATTCAAGGGAAAAGTGTACACTCACGTTGGGGGGAGCTGTGTTTTACCTCCAGCATTTTAGGTAAAACAAAAAGGTTTGGCACACTTAGAGTCAAAGTGAATGGAAAAATCAGCGCCTCCTTGGGCAGGAACGCCATACATATGATATGTAAGGAAATAGAAGGAAACTGGGAATTGTACTTATACTAAGATGGAGCCTGTTCGGTTCTGTGCAAGATGAATTCAGAAAGAGATGTTTTTCATGAGCTTGTTATGCAGAGTTGTTTGTCAAAGTCACAAGGTCGGACAGTCCAGAGAAGAGACGCAACAAAAACCACGAACTGGGAGAAGATAAAGAGACCTGGATCTTGGATCATGAGAACTTTGGGCGGTGATCGGAGTTTTCTGAATTACTCCTAAAGGTAAAGGTCCCCCTTGACATTTAGTCCAGTCGTGTCCGATTCTAGGGCGCGGTGCTCATCCCCGTTTCCAAGCCATAGAGCCAGCATTTGTCCGTAGACAGTTTCCGTGGTCATGTGGCCAGCGTGACTAGACACGGAACGCCGTGACCGTCCCACCGAGGTGGTCCCTATTTATCGACTCGCCTTTTTACATGCTTTCGAACGGCTAGGTGGGCAGGAGCTGGGACAAGCGACGGGAGCTCCCTCCGTCGCGTGGATTCGATCTTACGACGGCTGGTCTTCTGACCTTGCAGCACAGAGGCTTCTGCGGTTTAACCCGCAGCGCCACCACGTCCCTCTGAATTACGCCTACTTGGACTTAATTGGTTGACAGCTTGAAAGTGTAATGAAGAAGGAAGTCCTAAAGAGTTGTAAAATGAGAGGGTTTGTGTATGTGTAAGATGGTTCGATGGATGCTGTGGAATGTGAGAGAGACAGAGACTCCCTGACCCCAATCGTAGTTTCTTTAGGGAGACGGCATCGTTACATGATACACCATCATCTAAACCATTGTTACTACCTAGAGATCCCAAGGGAGACGGCAGCTGAGAAATCAGAAGAAGGTTGAGACTCGGAAGGGTGGCAATGAAGGAATTAGAAAAGATCATCCAGCGTAAGGATGGGTCACCAGAGACCAAGATCATCCACACTCCAGTATTTACGATCATCATATATGGGTGTGAAGGCTGGAGGGTTAAGAAAGCTGATAGAAAAAAAATATACTGATTTGTTTGAAATGTGGTGCTGAGTTTATCCTGGATTATCCTGGACTACCAGAAAGGCAAACAAGGGGGCCCTCAATCAAACCAAGCCTCAACTCTCTCTGGAGGTGAAAATGTTGAAGCTGAAGCTGCCAGAAAGACAAAACAAGTGGGTCCTAGATCAAATCAAGCCTGAATTATCTCTGGGCCCATCCTGAGAAGGCAGGATTCTCTGGAAAAGACCATCATGCTGGGAAAGGTGGGAGGCAGCAGGAGAAGAGGAAGACCAACTACAAGATGGACTGACTCCCTAAAGGAAGCCACAGGCTTGAGTCTGCAAGAGCTGAGCAGGACCGCCGAGGACAGGATATTTTGGAGAACGCTCATTCATAGGGTCGCCGTAAGTTGGAGGTGACTTGGCAGCACATCGCAATAACAACAAACTGAGAAAGCCACAGAGGCCGTTTAACTCAGAACAAGGATGTGCTGCTAGAGACCAAAGCCTGAGATCATCCACGCTCTTGTCTTTCCAGTCGCCCTGTATGGGTGTGAAAGCTGGAACAGAAAACTGAAAGGATGAAAAAAAACTGGTTGGTTTGAAATGTGGTGCTGGAGGAAAGCTTTGGGGATGCCCTGGACGGCCAGAAAGACGAAGAAGGGAGGGAGGTCCTAGAGCAAATCAAGCCTCTGGAGGCAAAAAATGTTGAGACTGAAGCTGTCCTGCTTTGGTGCAACACGAGAAGGCAAGATTACCTCTGAAAAAGACCATCAGACCGGGAAAAGTGGAAGGCAGCAGGAAAAGAGGAAGACGCCCAATACGAGATGGACTGACTCCCTGAAGGAAACCACAAACTGGAGTTTACAAAAGAGTTCAGCAGGGCTGTCGCGGAGAGGGCATTTGGTGTCACATAACAACAACACATCACACAACACATCCCTATTAAGGCATGCACGTTCAAAGGCAAAATAGACATTAATATGCAAAAATCGACATTTCCCCCCCCAAGGCAAGCGGGCAAACAGGCGGAGGCTTGGGTCGGACTTTTGCAATTCTTTGTTTATAGAAACCCCCCCCCCCCAAAAACCCTCACACTCTTGTGCTGTGTGGGTGGGGGTGGGGGTGTTTGTGGGTCTGTGGGGAGGCAAGGTTCTCCCCCTTGGCCAGCGTCCCCCCGCCGCCGCCCGTGATCTCCAAGGGGGACGATACTACACAGCGGGGCCCCCCCATATTTTTATGGGTCCCCCCCCCCTTCCCTCCAAGGGGCCCTTCCTCTTCCTCACCCTTCCGTTTGCGGCCGGGCCGAGGCGGGAAGCCCTTGAGCTTCCTCTGCTTCATCCTCGCCACCAGGCCCCGAGTAGGCCGAGGCCGCTCCCGCTGCTTAGCAACGGCTTCCCAAGCGCAAAGCCTCTCGGGAAAACGGCGGCAACGGCCGGAGGGAAAGCCCGGCCGAATTCTGGCGGCTCCCCGCCACAGGCCTCGCGGGGGCGCTGCCACATGCCAGGCGCGACCATAGAGAGGAGAGACGTGCCCTCCTGGCTTTAACCTGGACCACAGAGATAAAGACTAGAGACCTAAAGACGGTCCTCCGTGACGGCCGTCGTGCGGCTTCGCTCTAGCCCTTCCGTGTCTATGATCAGATCCTCCAAATTAGTTTTCATTGAAAAGAAGGCTGAGTTTTATGTCACGTGCCTTTTAAGGCTATAGAGGTAAATTCTTTTGTATGGAAACGATACTTCCGGGTTATTATTATTTTTAAACCTGTCGTCCTCTTTCCCATCCATTCAGAGAGATCAATAGGGAAAAATCTCCTTGGTATTCATGGCCAAAAATCCATTTCTCTTTCTGGGCTACAATTTTCATTTCTGTTTTCATTTCTCACATACCCTTCCTACCAAAAGGAGGAGGCAAAAAAAAAAAAAAAGGGGGGGGGGGAATAGATGCTTTTCAAAGCCTTCTTGCATGTAGGAAAAAACTAGGCTTTACTTTCTGGAGTAACATTAAACAAACTGATTCTCTGGTGTGTGATTCTCGTGGAAGCCAAACGTGCAACAGGTATATGCCAAAGCAGACCTTGAGAAGGTGACCTTGGGTGGGGAATTCTGGGGATGGGAGTCCAAAGAGGCCATTTCCCCCCCCCCAGCTCAGATCCTTCCATTTAAGCATGATGGGACATGTAGTTGAACACACCCAGAGAGTGTCAGCTTGGGAGATATTTAAATAACACATCTCTCTGTTGAGTAATGGATGAGAAGCCTTATAACGAAGGGCGATCACGGATCTCGGAAGGGTTCCGGTCCATGACACAGACCTACAGCCCATTATTCTCTCTGTACGTCTGATCTGTGCTGAAAGGTCATTTCCAAGTTGGGGGGGGGGGGGAGTTGAGTGGGTCTGAGAAGTCGAGAGCAACGCCACCAGCAGGCTGGACTCCATTGCAAGGCAGATGAAGCGAGCAGGTTGCATCTACCTGGGCACCGCACCCAAGAGCCCCTGAATATTTAGTCTGTAACAGCTAGTTCCAAAAAAAATCTACTTCTGCTTCATTGACTACGCAAAAGCCTTTGACTGTGTGGACCACAGCAAACTATGGCAAGTCCTTAAAGAAATGGGAGTGCCTGACCACCTTATCTACCTCCTGAGAAATCTATATGTGGGACAGGAAGCAACAGTTAGAACTGGATATGGAACAACTGATGGGTTCAAAATTGGGAAAGGAGTACGACAAGGCTGTATCTTGTCCCCCTGCTTATTTAACTTATATGCAGAATACATCATGCGAAAGGCTGGACTGGATGAATCCCAAGCCGGAATTAAGATTGCCGGGAGAAATATCAACAACCTCAGATATGCAGATGATACCACTCTGATGGCAGAAAGTGAGGAGGAATTAAAGAACCTCTTAATGAGGGTGAAAGAGGAGAGCGCCAAAAATGGTCTGAAGCTCAACATCAAAAAAACTAAGATCATGGCCACGGGCCCCATCTATGTATTAGGCATCCTTCAGTCTCGAAAGACTATGGTAACGTGCTCTGTATGGAGGACTTGGAACAGCGTCTAGTGTGGCTGAGAAGGCGAATTCGAGAGTGACAATCCCTTCCACACTGAGGACAAATACCATCTGTCCCCTGTCCAGCTCCCTGATTTTGCTGCTTCCGTGACTGCCTCTTTGCCTCGGTCTGCTGGACACGGGTCTCTTCAAAATGGGAGAGGCCATGATGCAATGCCTGCCTCCAGGCTGAACGGGCCCCATCACCTCCTTGCAAATAGAAGGGGAAGATACGGAGGCAGTGACAGATTTTACCTTCTTGGGCTCCATGATCACTGCAGATGGTGACAGCAGCCACGAAATTAAAAGACGCCTGCTTCTTGGGAGGAAAGCAATGACAAACCTCAACAGCATCTTAAAAAGCAGAGACATCACCTTGCCGACAAAGGTCCGCATAGTCAAAGCTATGGTTTTTCCAGTAGCGACGTATGGAAGTGAGAGCTGGACCATAAAGAAGGCTGACCGCCGAAGAATGGATGCTTTTGAATTGTGGTGCTGGAGGAGACTCTTGAGAGTCCCCTGGACTGCAAGGAGAACAAACCTATCCATTCTGAAGGAAATCAACCCTGAGTGCTCACTGGAAGGACAGATCCTGAAGCTGAGGCTCCAATCCTTTGGCCATCTGATGAGAAGAGGAGACTCCCTGGAAAAGACCCTGATGTTGGGAAAGTGTGAAGGCAAGAGGAGAAGGGGACGACAGAGGACGAGATGGTTGGACAGTGTCATCGAAGCGACCAACATGAATTTGACCAAACTCCGGGAGGCAGTGGAAGACAGGAGGGCCTGGCGTGCTCTGGTCCATGGGGTCAAGAAGGGTCGGACACGACTAAACGACTAAACAACAACAAAAACGGCTATTTCATTTTGTTCCCATCTGTCTGACCAAGTGTCCACGGAAGCTCACATTAAAAAAATCTAATGGGGAGTCTTTAAGGCGCCACGTGTGTTTGTCTCGCTTTCTGCCGCCTTGTTTTGGGTTTGACCTGCTCCGTGAGCAGGGTTGCACCTCTACTCTATTCCTTGCTCTAGGGCGCCTGCTCGTCGTTACCCGGACTTCCCTCCACGGGGAAACGGCCAAAGAACTCCATTTCCCAGGGTGCTCTTCGAGCAGTTTCCGGAAGGCGTCCAAGACCGCGCCCACCCGTTCGTCCCGCGCCTTTCCATGCGGGCGGGCGGACGCTTTTCAAGGGAGAGGACTGCATTTCCCATGAGGCCTCGGGAGGGAGTAGGAAGCGGAGCCTTTCCGGCGAGGGCGGAAGAGGCTGCTGGGAAGGCGAGGCGGCGGCAGCAGCAGCAGCGGCTTCTTCGGGGCTCCTCTCCTCCCAGCTCCCCGCCCCCTTCGTGGCCGCCGCCCTCCCGGCCGGCTTCGCTCGCCATGTCCGCCCTGGAGAAGCAGCTGCAGCTGGGCCGCCTGCCCCCTCGCCCTCCGGGTCCCGCGGGGGGCAGCGGCCAGGGCCCCCCCAAGATGCGCATGGGGTAAGAGCAGCTCGGGCAGGGGGGAAGGCTACAGGGGACGGTGACGTCACGACCCCCGTGACGTCACGGGGTGACGTCATTCGGCAGCGGGTGGGGGAAAGCGTGCCCAGGAGACTGGGGGAGGGGGCAGCCAAAAAAAAAAGGGGGTGTCCCCCACTCTGGCAATTGGATGGGGGGGTTGCCTTAAAATGGGGAGGGGGGGCTGGAGGAAGGTGTGTGTGTCTCGTTGGACTCTATAGGAAAAGGTGGGGGGGATGCTGTTCTAGTCTATAGGCCTTTGGTCTGATCCGGGAAGGGGGGGTGTCTTTTGATCTTCTGGGGTGGGGGAGAGACCCTTTGCAGAGCAGTCATGGGGGGGGGCAATGCCTGGTGTTTGTCTGCTTATGGGGTGAGGTGTGGGGGTTTTTTTCCTCCTTAATGCACCTCCAGAGGTTTCCTTTCCCAAGGATGCTCAGGAGACCCACCTGGGCATGGAAGGTGGTTTTGTGAAGGGTGGGGGTAGGGGAGGTCTTCATGAAAAAAGGAGCCTGGGGTGGTCTTCAAAGCCAACACGGGGATGATGGCTCTGTCCGTCGGTGAGCGTCCGGCCGCCTCCCTTGTGGGCCACCGTCTTGTGATGGCCCGAACCCTCCTTCCTATCAGGTGGTGGGTCAGGGGGTTATCCCCCCCCCCCGGGGTGGCAGATGGGAGAATGCAGAAGAGGGGCGGTGGTGGTCGCCCCACTTCACCGGCCGTCTCTTGGTTATTTCGATTTTTAAAAGTCTCTTTCTCTCCAAAAAAGGAACGTGAAACTCCTCGCCACCGTGCCGTAGGTATGGGGCAAAACGAACGGTACCAAATAACAGGGTGCACCCACATTGCAGCAGAAAGCAAGACATAAAAATGCAAATGAAATAATCAGCCAAAAAAAAATAAAAAAGGAATACCTGACCACTCCCACCTTCCCAGCTACAGAAAAGGAAGACCAAGAAAGAAACAGCTGGGGCATGCCTATAATAATAATAAAAAAGCATCTATACTGCCCCATAGTGCTTAAAACATTCAGTGGGCAGTTTACAATTTTGTTATGCAGGCTATATATTGCCCCACCACCACCACCGTCCAGCTGGGTCCTTATTTTACTGACCTTGGAAGGATGGAAGCTGGCTGCCTGAACTCGTTGGGATTGAACTCGGATTGTGAGCAGAGTCTTGACTGCAGTTTAACCAGCAGAGAAATACTTGGGGAGGGAAATGGACTGACGGTCCTTATAGAAAGTACAACGTTTTGGAGTTCAGGAAGTCCCGACTGTGAGACCCAGGGCCGTTCAAACCCCCGGACGATTGTGGCGGGAATAGGAAGGAAAAAGAGGGTGGAGATTGAGGTGGGGACAGCCGAGATAAAAGGGAGAGAAGACCCGTTACCGCCAGGTTGGGAATGGGTTTGGTTACAGGACCCATGGACTGGAGAGTGGGAACATCTCCGGGTGCCAAAAGAGGAGGCGGATTACCGTCGCCGAAGGGAGATTCCGCCCAGGCCGTCTTATTGGGGTGAAGCCGAAGCCCGAGAGTGGCAGAGAAGGTTGAAGGAAGAAAAGGTAGAAAGGGAGAAAAGGGAAAGACTGGCATGGAGGGTCGAGGAGATGAGGAGGAGAGGATACCAGGAGGACCCTGGTTGACCTTCTCACCCACAAGAGAGACTGGGTGGACTGAACCCACAGACGATGGGACCATTCCCTTATTGGAAGGAAAGACCAGAGTGGTTTTAAAGGAAGACACTGTGACAGGCTGGCCAGGTCCATGGAACCCTAAGGAGACCAACCCCTCCTTAAACGATGCATGGGTACCCCTATCAGACCCGTTGGTGACAGGAGAAAAGTTGTGGAATAATTTTATAGGCACTGATCTTTCATTGAATGTTCCATTAAACCTTTCACCTGTTTCAAAGTTTAAAGGGACTTCTGATTTTTTTTGTGGAGACCAAAGGCTCGGAGCCCGAACCCTCACACCGACCGGCTGGGGGCTCCAAATTTCTGGTGACACTACTGGGCAGGACCCTAGGATTTTGTTCTAGGGGTTCCTGAGATAAATTTGGCAAAACGCACTGCAATTTTATTTTATGTTTTGGCCTGGGGGAGACCGTTTCCAAAAGACGACGTTCTCAAGACCGTTGGGAAGGATATTCTGGTTGAGTCTTGCACAGAGACGTATGTATTGACTTTTTTGGTTGTTAAAAAAGTACGCAACTGATAGGCTTCCGGATGTTTCCCTGACTGGACTTTCCATCAACACTTGCTGGCCAGGACCGATGGGTGTTGCATTCCAGTCACATCTGGAAGGCCACAAGTTGCCTACCCCTGTTTTAAGCTGCCCAACCTCTGCCAGATCAGAGTGACTGAAAAAATATACTGTTATACTCAGATTCTGGGTGTGATTTAGGGAGTGCCTAAGGTTGCATGATTGCATGCAGATGTTCCAGGTTCAGTCCTTGGCATCTTTAGCTAGCATCTTAGGTAGCAAAGCCAGGAGTCCCCAGATGTTCTTAGACTTCAACTCCCAGAAATCCTGGCTAGCGCAGCTACTGGTGGAAGCATCTGGAAGTTGTAGTCCAGGAACCGAGGTTGGGAACCACTGCTCCAGGCTGTTCCTTCTGTTCTCATCGACGCTTCCTACCCAACAGCATAAGATGCTGGTTATAGGAATGAGGCTGTGTCTCGGATGAAGGATCCTGGCCTCCTTATGTGGTTCTACAAATTATTATTGGTATGTTTTGTGATTCATGTTTAAATAACATTAGGGGCCGGGGATGTGTGTGTGGTGTAATTTGGCAAACCAGTTTTTGTGCCTCAAAGTGTTCTCGGTGACGCTGATGAATAGCTGTCTGTCAGATTCAGCCTTGGTGTCGGCACAGCTTGTAAGAAGAGTGACTTTGAACCTTCCCGCTGAGCTTCCTCGGCTTGCGTATGACTTGCTCAGCCCTTCTCTTCTGCTGGGCGTCCCCATCCTTCGGAAAAAGCAGTCTGTTTGTGGCACCTGCTAGTGAAACCTGACTGTGCAGGTTTACATCCTTTTTCGTCTACCCTTGCTTTCAGTCTGAGGATGATGGTGGGACTTCGTTGCCATCATCTGCTATTATTTCAAATGCCTTGTGCGAGCCCAGACAGGCAGCATAGCGAGAGAGCCTCTTTTGGGCACAGCCTGTCGGATTAAGCCTTTCTCAATCTGCTGAATGGGTGTATTTTTACGATCAAAAGACGTGTTCGTTTCTGTTCTGGCCTGTTGAAAAATGACCAAGAATGGGTGATGTAAATGCACATCCTCTCCCTCTCCCTGTAATTCAGGAACCAGAAAATGAGTTTCACCTTGGAAAGCTGCCCGTTCAAATTTCATCTTAGCCAGACTCCCTAGGTGGCCTTAGCCAGACTTGGCTTCATACATGATTCTTCAGGGTAGGGGTGACACTGGCTTACCGTTTGGACCTGGTGTGAAGAATACTGTGATAATGCTTGCTGCTAACGAGGAAGAGGACGGACATGTCTGTGTAAGGTGGTCTGTTAGAGCAGTGGTTCCCAACCTTCGGTCCCCAGATGTTCTTAGACTGCAACTCCCAGAAGGCTTCACCACCAGCTGTGCTGGCCAGGGTGTCTGGGAGTTGCAGTCCAAGAACATCTGGGGAGCCAAGTTTGGGAATCACTGTTTTAGACAAAGCAAACTGTTTTAAAACAGTCGTGGAAAGGATCATCCCGTCTCTTAGGACCAAGCCTTAGGACTCCTGAGCGCATGGCTTTCAGCCCGTGATTCTCAGATTTTATTCTCCCAACCAGATGTTTTAGATTTTAGACTCCCACCAAGTGGAATGGCCAATGTTCAGGGTTTCTGGGAGCTGAGAACCCGAACATCTATGTAAAAGGCCAAAGGTAGAGAACCACGACCTTACGATCATGTTTCACAGCTTAGTACTTTTTCTATCACTCCAGGCTGACGGAAAGCACTTAGTTGAGAGAGAGTGCCGTAAATAAACCAACGTGCAATTTTAGGGCACCAGGAAGCAGAGAGCCACTTTTGGGGGGGGGGGTCTGCTTTCTCAACTCTGGGTTTTTTTTGTACTGAGGGTTACCAAACCCCAAGCCTGTGATCCTTTCCAGAAAAACAGGCAGGCCTTTAGCGGCAAGCTTGAATAAAGATAATTATAGCAGAGCCAAGTGCTTAGAAAACAGATACGCTGATGTTTGGAGCCACCGCCACTCAACGGGCACAGTTCAGGTTCTTAATCTTATGAAAAACTTGAGATTACAACGTTGTCATAAAGTGAGAAACCTGCTTATGCCCCGAGAGGCCTTTGTGAGCTGAGAAATTGGTGGCAAAGATGATCGGTAAATGGCTCCAGCCTCGTGGAATGCTCTGGACAATGAGACTCATTGGGGTCCTTGCATTATCTTGTGGTTGCCAGGTTAAAGCATTTCTCTGCTCCAGGCCATTGGAAGGAATTTGAGTGGGTGATATTAAATATTTGCCTCTGCCTTTTCCACGACCATGCATCTTAATTGTTAGGAGACCCAGAGTTGTTGTTTTTTTTGGGGGGGGGGGAACAAATTGATTTGCAAGTTTTAATGGAGAATTTGCAATAGTCTTAGAAGTAGTCATGATAACATTCCTGTAAGTAATAAAGAATAAATACAGTGAATAATACAGCACCTTATTTTCTTCCTTCTTTCTTTCTTTTCTGCTCCTGGCAAGAATTAAAGTGGCATTCCTTAGTGACTTCCAAGAGCAAGCTTGTGTGCTGCCAGAGATGTTTTATTCATTTACTTGAAGCACAAATATCACATTTAAGCCTCAGTTCTTGTGTGTTTGTTTGTTTCAGACCTGGAAAGAAGCGTGATTATTCCCCAGTCCCGTGGAGCCAGTATTTTGAATCTATGGAAGACATCATCGTGGAGAGCGATTCGGGCAAAGATATATCCTTTCCCCCTCTTTTTTAAAAAAATTGCTTCTGTAACACCTCGGGTCCTTTCGAGGAGAAGGTAAAGGTAAAGGTTCCCCTTGACATTTAGTCCAGTCGTGTCCGACTCTAGGGCGCGGTGCTCATCCCCGTCTCCAAGCCGTAGAGCCAGCGTTTGTCCGTAGACCGTTTCCGTGGTCACGTGGCCAGCGCGACTAGACACGGAACGCCGTGACCTTCCCACCGAGGTGGTACCTATTTATCTACTCGCATTTTTACATGCTTTCGAACGGCTAGGTTGGCAGGAGCTGGGACGAGCAACGGGAGCTCCCTCCGTTGCGTGGATTCGATCTTACGACTGCTGGTCTTCTGACCTTGCAGCACAGAGGCTTCTGCGGTTTAACCCGCAGCACCACCACGTCCCCTTCCGAGGAGAAAGGCATGGTAAAAATATTTCAAATAAATAAAAATTAAATAGAGTGCGGGATTTGTGTCATCCAGAGACTCCTTAGATCTGAGCTAGGCCACTCTGTCACCCAACTGGTTCATCATGGGTGGCGGAGGCTTTTAAAAAGGGTTTTTTAAAATAAAAAAATCCATGACTCTTGCCACGTTTTTCCCCAAACAAAGTGATTTGAGGCCAGCTGTTTTGATCTACAGCTGATATCAAAATACGAGTGTCCTGCTTGTACCATCCATGCAGATAATAGCTGGCATTGGTGTTTCAGATGAAGCCATTATAATTTTCCTGTTTTCTTTCTTTCTTTCTTTCTTTCTTTCTTTCCATTACTAGACCGAATTAGAGTAGACCCTTTGCAATTTTTAGTATGTGCTGCCAAGTCACTTCTGCCATATGGCAGCCTTATAGTATTTACTTATTTGATTTATTTACCACATAATTAGTGCAAAGCAGTACACCGGGCTGTTTGCAACAATAGTCAAAACATACCGTACTAAATAATAATTTAACAAAAATTAAAACGTCAAGTATGAGATTTTTGTGGAGTGCTTTACCGCTGCCACTCCCCAGTGAATTTTCATGGCTGAGTTAAGATTCGAATCCAGGTCTCCTGAGTTCTAATCCGTCTCTGTATCCACTACAGTGGGTCCCCTTATCAGGAGAAAGGCTCTGTATAAAGAAAAAAATAAATAATGAATCAAGTGTACTAGCTTTTCTTTTTATCTTACATGTGTAAATGTAATGCGATTTACATGTGTGTTGACTTTGCATTCAGCATCCGCTTAACAATTGGGACTAGCTAATGGATGCAGGCCGTTATTATTTTTAGCATTTTTTCTAGCCCTGATTATTTCCTTTTTTGAATAAGACACAGAGTGCCTAGTGCTTGGAAAGTATGTATAAATAACGTGATGTTGGAGGACTGTGGGCAGTTGACTGGCAAAGCTTTGCAATGCTATTCCGCCTGCCATACAAGAATATGTATGGGACACCATAGGTGGGCATGTCGTCTGCAGCCGGGGTTCAGCTGTTCTTTGCTCGGTTGCCCTGTTGCTTGCAGCTCCTCACACGCTGCCGTGGGACATTAACGTGGCAGGGGTGGATGCATACAGTGCTTTCTGAAGCCTTTGTAAACTTGGAGATGGACAAAAGGCAGATTCTCTTCCTTGCAAAAAAGTTTTTTCCCTTCTCTTAAAAAACCAAACAAACCAGCCAGTTAAGGCCATTTCCGAACCTGTTGTGGCTTACAGCAGTGGGTCAGGGGGCCTTGATTCTGGCTCCCAAACTCTTAGACTTCATCCGCTCCTGTTATAAGCATTATTTTTTTTGGACTGCAAAACTCAGATCCCCCGGACAAGCAGGACCGCCAGCCAAACAGATAACTTTTACAATCTTTGAACAAATGTAAAAAGTGAATGGGTCTAAAACATACATCCACAAAAGCCCTAAAATGGCCCGTTTCTAAACTTGTAAACCTTCAGGCCGTCCCCTTCCCCTTTTAATGAGTGCCCAGTGTCATTTTGGTGATAACGTTGGTCCCCTTCCCTCAGGCTATAAAGTCACCTGTGGACTGTTGCTTGGTAGGAAACTCTGTGATAGACATACAGTAGGACCCCCTCATCTGCAGGATCAGTATCCACTGATTCATTTATCCACAGTCTGAAAATATTAAAAGAAAAATCTTAGAAATATAATTTCTAAAGTTGAAGTGACCAGAACTGGCCATGAGAGGGCGCCAGAGACCATGCTATGTATTGCTTTTGATATTAAAATAGCATTCACTATAATCCATGTTTTCCAGCATCCATGGGGGGTGGCTTGGCAATGATCCCCCGCGGATACGGGGGTCCAATAAAATCGCTAGTGTGGCTGAATCCCTGCCCTCCTTCCCACGAGACTCATGGGTTCCAGCAGGTCGGTGTGGTGGTGCTTGCTGGAAGAGAAAAGATCCATGCCGTAAGTTATATATTGTTTGACACGGGAGGGAGGCGGCTCTTCTAAACTATTGTCCTAAAGTATTTATTACCCAGAGAGGAGAAATTTTGGTTTGTGGTTCGGTCACGTTGGAAACCAGGAAAGGGCTGGAAAGGGCTGTCCGTGCCTGAATGCCTCCGTTTCTGTCGGAGAAAGTTGCAGAATCCTTAACTGTTCATACACTTTTCGAATTTACAAGAGTGGATCCGAGGGCCCCGTTTTGCTCCTGCTCCACGGCGGAGGCCACTCTGCTCTCTCCTGGGCGGTGTTCACGGTAAGTAAGCCGCGAGCTGCATTTCCCCCCCCCCCTCCTTTTGTTATGTTTGTTTATATGCACCAGAGTTTAAAACAGGTATGGGCAAAGGGTGTGGGGTGTGGGTTGCATGGGGCAGCCGGGCACCCTTTTGCAGCTCCGAGTGTCCACAACAGTTCTCCATTTTAGAAAAACTGGGTTCCTTCCTTCCTTCCTTCCTTTCTTTCTTTCTTTCTTTCTTTCTTTCTTTCTTTCTTTCTTTCTTTCTTTCTTTCTTTCTTTCTTTCTTTCTTTCTTTCTTTCTTTCTTTCTCTCTCTCCCTCCCTTCCTTCTTTTTCTTTTTCTCTTCCTTCCTTCACTTTCCTTCCTTCCTTTTTCTCTTTCTTTCTTTCTTTCTTTCTCTCTCCCTTCCTTCCTTCCTTCCTTCCTTCTTTTTCTCTTTCTCTTTCTCTTCATCTTTCTCTCTCTCTTTCTCTCTCTTCCTTCCTTCCTTCCTTCCTTCCTTCTTTCTTTTTCTCTCTCTCTCCCTTCCTTCCTTCCTTCTTTTTCTCTTTCTCTTTCTCTTTCTCTTTCTCTTCCTTCCTTCCTTTCTTCCTTCCTTTCTTCCTTCCTTCCCTCCCTTCCCTCCCTCCCTCCCCCTCTCACAAATGAAAAAAAATATCCCAGCTATTTCTTGTTTGGTTGTTGTAGGTTTTTCGGGCTGTTTGGCCATGTTCAGAACACAACCATCAGATCCCGGTCATGAAAGCCTTCAAGAATACCTATTTCTTGTTTTTTTTTCATTTTTAAACCATCTGAAATACCCATTCTGGGGCTTCTTGCAGCCTGCAAAGGGGCGGGGGGGGGGGGAGCTGTGAGCACAGATTTAGCCCCAAGTGTCCTGAGCTTGCCTCTGCAGTGGAATAAAGAGGACAGGTCTTGCCACGATGGGCTTACCGTCTAAAATAGGTCAAGGTGGAAGTGAGAGGAGAAGGGCAAGGGACGTGGGGCTAAAGATGAAAGAAGCAGATGGTTGTACCTACTTTGGCTTGCAGTAGGGCATGAAAGCTAAAAACCTGCACATAAAAGGGTTTATAGGAAGGGCAGGTTTTGATACAAGATTGGGTGAGAGGTGGAATCATGCAGATGTTCTGGGAGGCAGCACAGGAAGAAGGGATGAAGTTTTTTGAGGGAGTGATAGACGTGATGGTGAAGGTGATGGAGCTGGACAACTGTAAATGTACGGGGACGGAGCAAACAGTTCAACTTCAGGGCCCCCAAAAGGCAGGCCCACCACTGAACGGGACTACTTTCTGAATAGATACAGATGGGATTGTGTTCTGCGTCCGGGTTTCTCAGTCATCAACAGAAGCAGCATGGCCAACGGTCGCAGTTTCTGGGCATTGAAATCCAGAAGCTGAGAATCACTGCCTGAGGTCGGTTGACCCAGTTCTGTTGTGTCCTTTGTGAGTTTCTTGCATAAGCACCACTACCTTGGCAGGGAACCCTGAACAGAGTAGAAGTGGTGGTTCTTTCTTGCTGAAATATTTATACTTCCCATTTGCTGATTGATGCATCAGGGATTCCTAAAGAGCGTCTTATCTCCATTAATTACATTTAATGCGATATACACCAGAATATATCCAAGTTCCAAAACTCAGTGGCTTCTCCAGTTACCCGCAGAGGCTGCGAAGACAGGTAGCTTTGGACGGCTCCTTCAACAGGCCTTCCCCTCCTGAAAAGACTTTCTTTGTTTCCCAGTTGCATTTCTGGGAGCAAAAGGCCTATTTTTAAAGCCGCTTCGCAGCATAAATACCCCCTTTCATCATTTTGATGCCAAGAATAACATTTTTATGTAAATGTTGTAAGGTGGTGGGGAGAAATACTGGAGCACAATTTTGTATTTTTTTTCCAGCAGTAGGATTCCATCCCAAAATATCTGTGTGTCGGGGGGGGGGGGGAGGGAAATGAATGGTATAATAAAATTCTCTTTCTCTCCACAATGACAACTGCTCCGGAGTTGTTAAGTGCTTCCTTCGTTTTCCTGCTTAAAATAAGATGCTAATTTAGATGCTTGTGAACCTTTGGAGCTGTAAATCCATGCCAGTTCTGTGCATGCATCCACCGCATATCTCTGCATAAGACGCATCGATTCGCCTTTGAAACCAGGCACCCACCCATTAAAGGCGATGAGAATCCAAAATGGCCAAAAAAAAAAAAAAAAAAGAGATGTTAATTATTTGGCATGGTGATTGGTAATGATTATTTGGAATGCAGCAATCCAGCCTCAGTGTTATATGCACCCAGGTTCTGGTTTTCAGGGTAAGACAGACGATAAGGAGGCATGGGGTACCCCCACGTAGGTGGGTCGTAACCTGTGCTTCTCAGTTGCAAAGGACTGGGGTATAGAAGGAGCCTCGTCAAAGAATGGAAACACATTCAGGGGTCCCCCGGGGTGATGGCAGCGCCAACGTGAGGACAGGGTGCAATGAGAAAAATAGCAGGTTAGATTGCCCGCTAGAATGCTACAGCTATGGTTTCTGCTTACCGGGGAGGATGTGTTTTAACTTAACGCAAAAATGACTTGCCCTGTAGGAAGACTCATATATGCTATGCATTGTAGGATAGTAATACAATAGGGCCCCTTTATCCACGGGATCGGTATCCGCTAGCTCACTTATCCACAGTCTGAAAATATTAAAAATTTTAAAGGAAAAACCCTAGAAATATATATTTCTGAAGGTGAAGTTGCCACTAGAGCAGCGTTCCCCAACCTTTTTCGGTCCGCGGACTGGCTGGGGAAGGTGGGGCACCCCCTGCGCTCGTGTGCATGCGCAAATTGCGGCGCGGCGCTCGCACAGGTGTGCTGAAGCGCGTGCGGAGGCACAAATGGGTGGTGCGGGGGTGAGTGCGTGCGGGGGGGGGCAGGAGGTCTGTCTCGGTGGCCCGGTCCGGCCCAGGCCGCGGACCGGCACCAGGCCGCGGACCGGGGGTTGGGGACCTCTGCACTAGAGGGAACCGAAGACTATGCTATATATAGCATTTGCTAGAGAAATATATTTCCGTGGTGTCATTCCCAGACCTGGCCACTAGAGACCATGCTATGCGTAGTGTTTGCCATTAAAATAGCGTTTGCTATATAATCTACGTTTTTCATTATTTGCTGGAGGAGGGGGCTTGGAACCAATCTCCCGCGGATACAGGGGTGCTCTTGTACTGACGCACCTGTATGTATAAGCCGATTAAGATAAATACAGTGATGAAAATCCTGGACGGCCAAATTACCATTTCACAATGAGTCTCTCTTTGCAGGCTGCCATCATCAGCCGGATTCAGTGCAGGATCGTCGCTCTGGATCTGAGAGGACACGGTAAGCCATTCTTTTAAAAGCAAAGCCCAAACCGAGACCCCTCTCCGCACGGCTCGACCGCCTTTCTCTCAGTTTCTCCTGCTCTTAAATGCAAACTGCCTCTCTCTCGGAGTGATTTCTGAAATTATTATCGTGGTTGAAATATCGTAAGCCAGAAATGTCTTGCCCTGGGACCCACTCGTACAACACAAAGTGAGACGCAGCCAGTAAAAAGACGTGCAAAATACAGCGAAGCTGGGCACCTGCTGAAAAAGTAAAAACTAAACAGCCATAAGGCGGCAGTAACGGGTTTGGTCAAATGCCACCTTCTCCATTGGAAGGTTTTAATCCTGCAGCCTTTCTTACGGCAGCCTTCTCTGGTGTGGCAACTGTAGGTTTAACAAAGAGAGAGAGAATGAATCACACGCCTGACAGTTCCGAGAAGCATGACTAAGCTGCACAACAATGGGTTCAAGCCCTTTGTTTGAGTGAAAAGAAGGGTTTTGGGTCTCCCCGCCCTGCCTCATCCCACGACAAAATAAAAGCTGATTTCATGTCAGTCCCTTTCATTGGGCTGGATGCATCCCACGGTGTGGTTCCTCCAAGCTGGCCACTGTTTCTGTACAAGTTGCCCAATCCCTGGCTCTTCACCTTTTGGGGACTCCACCTACCAAGTTTAGACCATTCCCTCGTTGAGTGCAGTCATCCTTTCTGGAGGTAGCCAAGGCATGGGCCACAGCAGCCAGATTGGACCGATTTTCATGGCTCGCAGTATCCAGGAGGGGGGGTCTTTCTTTGGGAAGCAGGAGAACACGTCCCAGGGCTCTTTGGGCGATCGAAGCAAAGCAGTTGTTGGTGGGGGTGTCTTTCAGCTGTCTCTGATCCAGTCGGAGGGGGCAGGAGCCGTCTTTGGTGGCGTTCAACCAAGCAGTCTCTGCTGGGTAGGGGGGAGCCTCTAGCCACCGACTTCTCCTTTCGAGGAAAAAGGCGGGGTAAAAATATTTTAAATAAAATAAGTTCCCCAGGAAGGTCATGCACTGGGTTTGTCGGCGGGTTAAAATTCTGCATTTGCTTTGCTTCTCAGGTGAGACGAAGGTTAGAAATCCCGAGGATCTGTCTGCTGAGACGATGTCCAGGTACGTCACTCCATTAAGACAGCTTTATTCTACCTCCCGGCAAGGAAGCCTCTTCTGTACAACCCAGTCCAAAATGCACCAGATTCTGGTGAGGCTGAATCACATGACCTGTGAGCCTCTCTGTTAAGCGTTTGAAGCCTGAGTCTCGCCTGCGTGGTAAAGCCGTGGCTGGCAGATTGCTTCGTTACTGTTTTCCTCATTGCTGGGGACCCATCTGGCTCTGACACGGTGGGCTTTCAGGTGGCTGCTTTAGAGGAAGCTGAAATATCGCTTGCAGAGGATTTCCAGGCTGGGCGCACCAGCTGCTCCCGTTGTTTGCTGTGCTTTGGGTCGGGGTCTTCTTACTGTACTGCGGGCTGGTGAAAGCCGGCTGTGCTGGGGAAGAGCTGAGTATCTTTTATTTAATTTCATTTATTTAATTAATTTTTTTATCCTTCCCATCTAGTGGCCAGGCCACTTAACTCTGGGTGGCTAACACATAATACCAACGTAGTATAAACATATAACAGAACAGCAAAAATAATCTAATAAAGCATCTCTCAGAAGGGACCAAATCTCTAAACTTAAAACAACTAATAAAAAAGAGAAAGAAAAAGGATTATGTTATGTGTATTATAAATAAATTATAATACAAAAAAAACAGTAATAAGTGGCAAAACAGAGACAGGAGTTCAAGCATCTGTCCAGTGGGTCGCGAATGAGAAAAGAAGACTGAGGGGAGACAGGAGAGCACTTTTCAAATCCTTGAAAGGCTGTCATACAGAGGAGGGGCAGGATCTGTTCTCGATCATCCCAGAGTGCAGGACATGCAACCATGGGCTCAAGTTGTTGCTGTTTAGTCGTTAAGTCGTGTCCGACTCTTTGTGACCCCATGGACCAGAGCACGCCAGGCCCTCCTGTCTTCCACTGCCTCCCGGAGTTGGGTCAAAGTCATGTTGGTAGCTTCGATGACACTGTCCAACCATCTCGTCCTCTGTCGTCCCCTTCTCCTCTTGCCTTCACACTTTCCCAACATCAGGGTCTTTTCCAGGGAGGCAGATTTCGGTTGAATAGCAAGAAAAACTTCCTAAGTGTTAGAGCAGTACAACAATGGAAACAATTCCCTCAGGAGGTGGTGAGCGCTCCAACACTGGAGGCATTTAAGGAAAAATGGGACCACCCTCTGTCGGATCTGCTTTGATTTGGATTCCTGCCTTGAGCAGGGAGTTGGACTCAATGGCCTTATAGGCCCCTTCCAACTCCATGTTTCTATGAAAATATTAGCACACATAATGCAGAATACAGAGGCCTTCCTTCCTTCTGCCTGCCTGCCTACCTACCTACCTACCTACTGGACCAATTTGGGATGAAAGCCGTGCAGTTTCTCCTCTGGTCTTCTTTTCATTCTCCATCCTTCCCCTCTCCGTTTCACTATGTATGACTACCTATGCTCTCTCCAATGCCATGGTATGTATTCAAGCGACTGGGAGGGGAACCTTTGCACACATTGGTGTCTTCACCGTTGGTAGAGAACCTGGTAAACGTTCCATTGAAGTCAGATTTGGACCTTGGTTGGCCTTGTCGCTCCGGCCTGTTTCCTTCTGGCCTCTTTGGCTGTAAAGCAAAGTGCTTCCTGTTTTCTCTCCTTTTTAAAGGAGGTCTCTCAAATGTATGGCTGTGCATGCTAATTAAGCATCCTTTGCTTTGTGTGTGTGTGACCTTGTCTTTAGGTTTCCCTCCCCTTTACGAAGAGAAGTTCCTCTCGTTAACTTGTGGTGTAGCAGCTGCCCTAAATAAAGCACACAATGGGTTCTGTTATGCACTTGGGTTTTAGAGGTGTACACACACAGACACACACACAGACACACAATGCACCGTGCGACTTTCACAGTAACTTCTGGTGCAGCCTGAGGAGCTGTGGATCCAGATTGTAGGGGCTGGCAGAGGGGCGGTGGCTGGGTGAAGTGGCCCTGATCCACGTCCTGAAGAAGAGCAGACCGCTAAACAGACGTCCTGGGGTTTATTTATCATTTATTTATTATTTTATTTATTAGATTTTTATCCCGCCCTTCTAGACAGTGTCTACTCAGGGCGGCTCACAATAAAATTATTCATAAAACAGTTAAAACAACAATTTAAATTAGTATTAATCAAGATGGATAAATATAAACGAAAGACTAAGTAAAAAGAAAAGTCAAGTTGTTCCCGATCTCTCGTTGCTTATTCAGACTGCTGTCTTTCGCCCTGCCATTTCTTCCCCCCGCGGGCGAAGGCCGTGTGTGAGTGTCTCAAGCGTGCCTTTTTGGGGATGGGCTGTGTTTGCGATGGGCAGAGCTCACCAGCCGAAAAAGGAGAGCTTGGGGCCGACGTCCGTGGCTTGGAACGGGCACTTATTTATCCCCTGGAAATGCTTCTCCGGTTTAGAGCTGAAGCTCTCCCGGCTTGGTGCAGTTGAGTCGTGAAGGAGGCCACGTCCTTCAAAGAGATACCAGGCAGGTTGGCTCTTTCCAGGAAGGGCCTCTTGTCCTATCGCCACCCAACTTGCCTCTAGTTCAGCCCAGCAACTTGTGGTGGACCCACGTAGGTACCAAGACCAAATGCAAAAACCCTCACTCCCCATTATTAAGGTCACCCTCCAGGTGTTGGAAGGGACGGTCACTCTCGAATTGGTCTTCTCAGCCCCACGAGACGCTGTTCCAAGACTCCATTCAGAGCACGTCACCCTCGTCTCTCGAGACGGAAGGATGCCTACGTACGTAAATCCAGGTGTTAAGCTCATCAGGGGAGGCCTTTCTCTCGGCCCTGCCACCTTCACAGGTGTGCTTGGTTGGAGGCACAGGACAGAGAGCCTTCTCTGCGGCTGCTCCCAGAGACGGTGGAACTCCCTCCCACAGGAGGCCAGCCTGGCCCCATCTTGGCTGTCCTTCTGCAAACAGGCAAAGAAGACCTTTCTCCTCAAGCAAGCTTTCCCTCAGTGATGAGCTGTCCGCGAGGGGTTTTTAAATGGAGTGTTGTGCCTTGTTGCTTTAAATGTGGCTTTAGTGTTGGTTTCGTTTACCAATTTTGCAGTGGTATTTCTTTGATTCTTGGTTCATATTTGTATCCTTCCCATTGTTTGCTTTATATATTGTCTTTTCATAACGTAAGCTGCCTTGGGTCCTTCCTCAGAAGAAAGGCAGGGTAAAAATATTTTTAAAATAAAATGAAAGAAAGAAAGAAACACCTGAACCAGAGGTTGGAAAAGCTTCGTTTTCGTACTGGAGTTACCAGAATGAGAGTTGGAGTGTTGTAATCCGTCAAGCTGGCTGGATCGCTCCGTGGTTCAGGGCATCTGGCTGCAGAGCCAGAGGGTTGGGAGTTCGATTCCCCATTTGGGCCTCCTTGGCAGGGGCTGGACTTGATGATCCATAGGATATTTTCCAGCTCTGGAGTTCTAAGAGGATGATTATTGAGCTTCTGGATAGCTCAGGGGTTTTAGTCCCTGGCTGCGGAGCCAGACGTTGGGAGTTTGATTCCCCCACTGGGCCTCCTGTTAATACAGTCAGCCTATGTAGCCTTGGGCCAGCTGCACAGTCCCAGGGCTCCCCCCAGAAGAAGGGAAGGGAAATCCACTTCCGAGGATTCCCTGAAAAGGTTTGCCATAAGTCAGAATTAGCTTGATGGATTATTATTATTATTATTATTATTATTATTGATTAACTTTCTCGACTTCTGATTAAAGATACGTGAGGGCTCACCCGGCTTCTGTCTTCTGTTCTGCCCGCAGAGACATTGGCAACGTGGTGGAGGCCATGTACGGAGACCTCTCCCCTCCCATCATGTTGATTGGACACAGCATGGGAGGCGCCATTGCCGTCCACACGGCCGCTTCCAATCTGGTGCCCAGTTTGCTGGGTCTGTGCATGATCGACGTTGTGGAAGGTAAGCCACAGTGCCACCCGGCCGTTGCTTCTTCTCTTCCTCCACCGTAAAGGTCGCCACGTGCCCAGTAGGCTAAGCCTCGACTTACCCTGGGGCCCCTGCAAAGGGGTGGGACTACAACCCCCATCATCCCCAGCCAAGCTAGCCTAGTGCGCTACCATCCACGGAGCCCCAAGCTTGCAGTGATGGTGGAGAGGCTGAATGTGCACATTCAGGGCTTTATGCATCCTTCGGAAGGCACTTTAAAATCAAGCGGACTCAAAACACCCAGGCAGGTGGGTCACCACTTACAGGAATGTTTGATATTTCAGGATTATGTTTAAGAAATGGTGTCACAAAAGTCGGGAGTGTATCTCTAAGGATGGTTGAAGCAGGACGTGTGTCCTAAAGTAAAACAGGCAGAAAAACATTCCAGCCACAGAAAAGCAGTCAATTCCGTTCAGAAGAGCCACGGTTTAAAAGCAGGGTCTGGACAGTTCAGAATCATAGAACAAGCCTTGTTAAAACTCAGGGTACCAGAGCCTGTTTGGGGTTCAAAGGAAAGCTCTTCACTCCTCTAAACCAGTGATTCCCAACCTTGGGTCACCCCGGTGTTCTTGGACTACAACTCCCAGAAGCCTTCACCACCAGCTGTGCTGGCCGGGGTTTCTGGGAGTTGTAGTCCAAGAACACCCGGGTGACCCAAACCCAAATGATTCCTAAATGGCATTTGCTCTAGCATAGTCTAACACGCTTTCCTCTGTGTCTTCCAACCGGGGTTGCTCTGTCTAGTCCAAGCCCTGTCTCTCTCGAGTCTCCGGTCGGAAGGATGGATCTGGAGTCCTGCCGAAATCACAAGCGAAATTGATGTGGTTCAGACTGCTTTTAATTACCAGGCAGCTCTTTGAATTGCAAACACACAGGGCAGAGGTTAATAGTTATACACAGGTTTTGTTTCCTGGGGTCTGTCTTTTACACCAGAAGCCCGAGCTTTCCATGTAAACTGAGATTATTTCTGCCCTTAAATCATGAGGACTAGAAGCTCCTTGGATTTATTTGTTTTACTAGACCTCCACACGAGATGACCAAGACTGTGAGTTTGCAGCACCCCCTCTCTTTTATCCCAGTGATACGGATTCCTACCTCCCCACTCCTTAAGTGGACATTTTCGGAATACTTAGGGTGCTTGATTCTTGGCCCTTCCCTTCCTCTTGGTTGTTCGTAGGTACAGCGATGGACGCCTTGAACAGCATGCAGAATTTTCTTCGGAGTCGCCCCAAGACGTTCAAATCTCTTGAGAACGCCATAGAATGGAGGTAAACTAGAACCCGGCGTGTTCGTACAGCCCATTGCTAGAGACTTGTTTGTTGTGATTATATGAGGCATCTCCTTGGCTGAGCCATAATCGGTCTCGGTGGGATGCTTCCCACCCCCTGTCCGCCATCTTGAGTTTTCTGATAGAAGAAAGATGGGGGTATAAATGTGCTAACGACACAAGCCCTGCTAGAAAGCAGAACATTAGTAACGGACACTTCTCTGAAGGCTGCTTTTTCTCTCTCTTTCCTTTTCTTAACCTCTCTCTCTAGTGTGAAAAGTGGACAGATACGAAATCTTGAATCTGCCAGAGTCTCCATGGTTGGCCAAGTGAAACAGTAGGTTGTGTCCTTGAAGCCCACCCACCTTTTCCCTTTGACACTTGGGGCAAGAGGCAGCCATCCTGGAGGGAGGGAGAAGAACTCACAATGGCGGTTTTGGTTGCACCAGAGTTGATGTCTTGACTTCCTTTGCAGCTTCTGTCAACACTCTTGGGAACACCTAAACGGTTGGGTTGGGTTGGGTTGGGTTGGGTTGGGTTGGGTTGAGTTGATTTGGGGGTCCAGACCCTTCACTGGAGGCCTTCAAGAGAAATTTAGACAACCATCTGTCCAATCTGCTTTGATTTGGATTCCTGCCTTGAGCAGGGGGTTCCAGTCACACACTGAGATTTTAAAAAAACAACAACAGCAACTTATAGTACATCCAGATGGGCAAATAACTCTTGTACTGTGTCACTTTATTCATCAATAGCAACAAAGAGAAGATAGTCGTGGTCTGCTGAATGGCAGCCATGGGGAAGGGGATGGGAAGGTCATTAATCAAAAGGGGACAAATTGGTGAGATCTAAAGACCTGTATGGACCCTCCTCGCATGGGGGAACAATGTTGATCAGTGTGAACAGAAAGGATCACTCAAGAGATAAAGTAGATTGCACTCAAGATAAGAACCTTCTCAGCGCAAACCAGACTGCGCTGACTTTCCCTGCCTTTGACAGATCCTTAGTACTCTTTATTTTCTTTATAATTTTCATCTTAAGGGAAAAGCCAGGGTGTGGTTTAAAAAACAAAGCTTGGAAATGTAGCGTTTTGGCATGCAGCACCCAGAATCAGCGACCAACCTTGTCTGGTATATTCTGACAATCGTGGTTCTAAAAAAAGTCACTTTTCCAAGGTCTGATAAAAAAATGGAATCTAATCTCCATAAATAACGCTGGAAAGAATAGATTCTGGGAGTTGAGGCAAGTCGCACGAACTGCTTTCCTGTCCAGCTGTGGCTCCCAACCTGGAGTAACCCAGGTGTTCTTGAACTGCAACTCCCAGAACCTCTGGCTAGGATAGCTGGCGGTGAAGGCTTCTGGGAATTGCAGTCCAAAGTTGGGAAATACAGCTGTATGGCATACTATTTATACCTGATTCTAGGATCTCCTGTCGCCCTCTTAAGCCTTACCAAGCCCATAACCCCTGAAGGTAGTATGGAATGGTAGAGAGGGTGAAGGGGCCGATAATCTATGCCTCCTTTTTTTTCTTTCCTCTCCTGAAAATTGAAAACAGGTGTGAAGGCGCGGCAAGTCCCGGAGCCCGCAAAGCCATAGTAGAAGGGATTATAGAGGAGGAGGAAGAGGAGGAGGAGGAAGAAGGTGAAAACGGGGAGTCGGTGAACAAAAGGAAGAAAGACGACGATGTGGAGGTGAGGCCCTTTGCCAGGAACGTGGGATCTTGTGGGGTCTTCCTCGTGCGTTGGAGAAGAAGGATATGAGTCTCTCCACAGGAGTCTTTCCCAATATGGGGGTCTTTGAGATGTGGTGTTTACTGGATGACTTCCTGGAATTGGACATTTTTAGATGAGTAGCTGCCTTAGGCAGTTTTAGCAAAAAACAAAACAAAACAGGATGATCTGGGGAACGGAACCCAAGCCCTTAGAGCAAAGACTGAAGGAACTAGACATGTTTAACCTTGAGAACAGAAGACCAAACTCAGGTAGAAGAGCACTCTTCAAAGAGTTGAAAGGTAGTCGTACAGAGGAGGGGCAGAATCTGTTCCCGATCCTCCCTGAGTGCAAGACACGTCATCATGGGGTCAAACTACAGGAAGCCCTGTTTTGGTTGAATCTCAGGAAAAGCTTCCTAACTGTTAGAGCAGTAGGACAATGGAATCCATGACTGCAGGAGATGGAGAGCCCTCCAACGCTGGAGGCCTTCAAGAGGAAACTGGACAATCATTCCGTCACATCTGCTTGGATTGGGATTCCTGCCTTGAGCAGAGGGTTGGACTCCATGGCCTTAGAGGCCCCTTCCAATTCTATGGTTCTATGGTTCTTGTAGCCCCTTCAAGACTGTCAAATTTTATTTGGCATAAGCTTTTGTTGACTATGAGATGGAGCAGTGAGCTACACTCCACAAAGGCATATGCCAGAAACCCCCCAAATGTTTGATATAATCTCTGGGCGTCACAAGGGTCTTTAAGGAAGTAGCTGTATTAGTTTGTGACATCAAAGAGTCTCGTGACCCTTTAAAGACGAGCATGTTCTATTTTCTGTAAGTTCTCGTGAGCCGGAAGCTGCCTTCTCCAGTGCATCCGAATAACTTGGCAGCCGTCAATGAAAGGTTATGTCAACTAAATCCTGTGTATGGCTGCTTCTTCTAAGGAATACATTCTGCTTCCATGGATGCCGGGCAGTGCAATCTGTTGGATTTGGGGGTGGGGGGTGGGGTGAGGACTTGGCTGTCAGCAGAACCTCCTTCTGCCAGCTGATATGCTGAGATCTGCTGGCAGAAGGGACAGTTGGCAGAACAGCTCGGTCAGCAGACTGTTCCCTTGGCAGATCTAGGTTCTGCTGGCGAAAGAGCCAAAAATAGAGAGGGTGGAAAAAGGGATGGAGCGAGGGGAAGAACTGGGTTCCTCCCAGTCCAAACCATCTCTAGCCAGTCACAGGGATGGTGCCGCATGAAGCCATTGGGAGCGGAGAATGATCCCCCCAGAAATTTCCAGCCTCCTTAGTCTGGGAGGGGTTTGGTTTCAGCCCGGCTCAGCTGACCCGTGGACATTTTGACAAGGTAGGAGCGCCCTTTTAGGCCATAACACAACACCTGGCAAATGGTACTCCTATTTTTATTTTTATTTTTATATTAATTTTAATTTGTTTTATTTTTAATTTAATTTAATGTAGCCCTCGTTTTCTTTTCTGGGATCTAGGCCAGTGTTTCTGTACATGGCCAGGGACCGTGGCATGCCAGCGTGGCTGCCGCTGCCCTGCAAGGGTTAAACCGGACCTCTTCTTTCCTCTTGCAGCCCAAGAAAGACGTGGCCTACACGTGGCGCATTGAACTGGCCAAGACTGAGAAATACTGGGATGGCTGGTTCAGGGGCCTCTCCAACCTCTTCCTCGGTTGCTCTGTTCCCAAGCTGCTACTTTTGGCCGGTACGTGTGTTCAACCTTTTCCCTGCTTCTTGCTAAAGAGGTCTTGTAATGCTCTCTGTTTCCTCTCTTTTACTGGTTCGTAGGGATGGGGTGAATGTTTGCATTTTTAAATCGAAATAAGCCTTCTTGATTTTCCTTCGTGTGCTGCCGGATTGGTGAATGCTGCTGGGTAGTTTTGGGCCATATAACCCCAAACATGTTGTTAAAGTAATAACAAGAACAGAAATACAACGGATTTCAGTGTACAGTGTTGGAGGGGTCATCCCCCTAGCTGGTTCAGCGCTATCCATCCATGGCCACCTGTACACAGGTGTCATGTCTACTGCAAGATGAAACTAATTGCCAATAGATTGTTATGTGTGGGTTCTAGATCAATAGTTCTCAGTAGACCTCAGATATTCTTGGACGGCCATCCTGGTCAGCACTGCTAATAGTGAAGGCTGGCGAGAACCACCGTTGTAGATCAAAGCAAGCCTAAACTCTCAACAGAAACTAAGATGGCTTAACTGACTTTACCATACTGTGGATATCGCGTGAGAAGACAGAATTCATTGGGAAAGGCAGTGGCCTGAATCCTGTTGTTGGCACCTGCCAGCATAGCTTTTCAATGGCAAGTCCTTATATCCATCTGCTTATGCACGCCAGTCCTGTGACTTAGTGGCTGAAATCCTGTTGCTTATCATAGTAAGTCACAACTAAAGTAAGCCCATTGAATCAGTGAGGATTTGGTGAGTCAGCGGCGCTCTAAATTCTGTTTATTCGATGTTGTCTTGCTCTGGTTCCAACTTGCTATGCTAAGCAACAGGATTTCACCCTATGTGTCTGAGCAAATGCCTACACCAGCTTCTAAACTCCTGGCCGTTTGCCACTGGAAGTTATGCTGATGGAGTTATGCTGGCATAAGTATGCAATAGGATCCAACCTTTAGTGCCAGAAAAAGTGAAAGAACTTGTCAGAGTGGCGCAGTTTTTAGCAGCGTCTGTTCCAGAAGCTCCTTGTTCCGCTCCCAGCAGTCAAGAAAATTAGGCAGAGACAACAGACTTCTAGCAACTAAGCCTATTTACAAATATATGCAGCAGCAACAGCGTTACAGTCCACAACGATTTACATTAGCCAATGGAAGAAATCATTACACAGTGTCTATATATACTATCACTGTCCAATCAATTGTCAGAGACATTACATCGTCTTCACCCTTAAGATGTGTATTCCAGTGTCAGGCACACCTGCTGACACTTTGTACGTGATCTCTGTGCTTAGTGTTCATCGCTGTCAAATTCAGGTTCCATTTTATTTGGCTTATTTTATATAACCTGACAGAACTAACACGAGAGGGATGGATCCAATAACAGAAACCACGGCATTGAGTTCTGAGCACTGGGGTGTGAAATCCAATCCACAGCAACCTGAGCTGTAACTTTAAACAACCTTCCTGCTTATATCTAAGAAAGACTGCCTGGCAAAATCCACCATGCCATGAACATTTGGACTTTGGGTATTTTGTTTCAAAGAAGTGGGATTTGCCCATGAAAGCTTTCATATTGTATGTTTTTTTATTTTTTTATTAGGGATCTATAAAGGTATTGCCTATTGTCTGCTCTTACATTTTGGGGGGGAAATACGTTGCCCCAAAACTTCTAAGTAGACATGGGCGATTCGTATTTGTACCCTTGGGGATGCGAATAGCGGCATCACAGGTTTCACGGAGGTCCCTTCTCTCCCCCCAGAACGGGCCGGTCCACTTACCACTTGCTGGGCGGAGCTGGGGCCCTTTGTCGTCATCGTGGGGCCAATCACGGAAGGAGCCCGCCTGTCTCTTCCCCGCCTCCCCACGCAGCCGACCACTCATCAGCTGAGCAGGGAGACTCTCTTGTCCCACCTCCTCGCCAGAGTGGTCAGCTGCGTGGGGAGGCGGGGAAGAGACAGGCGGGCTCTTTCCATGATTGGCCCCACAATGACGACAAAGGGCCCCAGCTCCACCCAGCTAGTGATAAGTGGACCGGCCTGTTCTGGGGGGGAGAGAAGGGGCCTCCGTGAAACCTGTGATGCCACTATTCGCATTCGTATCCCGAGGGATACGAATCGCCCATGTCTGCTTGTAATGTAGCTCTACTACACCATCACGTACCTTGAGGTTTGCTCCACTGTGAATGAAAAGTAATTTTTCCTGCCTGCACAGAGATGTAAAATTTCCAAAAATTTCCATTTTTTCTCCAGAAAAAAAAACAGGGAAAAAACGTTTTTTTTCCCCAGAAAAAAAATAAATTTTTGGAAATGTTACACCTCTGTGCCTGCATGATTGGCCCAGCCCCTTTTAAAAGCTTTCCTTTTTTTTTTTTTCCTGCTGAGGGGCTACTACATTTTGGTTGCTGGACGAATTCAAAAGGGCTTTTTATATGTGTGTGGATGGGGTTTGTTGGCTTGTCTGTAGAGGACCGAGCTGGGGGGACCCTTGTTTTGCATGTCCTGCAAGACAGTCAGCAGGACAAGGAAAAAAAACATTAAAATTATCCTCTGTCTGCTGCTTTTTCTCCTCCCTTCCAAATCATGTTTAGGTGTTGACAGATTGGATAAAGATCTCACCATTGGCCAGATGCAAGGTAGGCTTCTTAACCTTCTGGGCTAAGATGGATTTCTCCGCTCTTTCGCATTTCATAAATAATTTTGGTCAGATTAGCCTTTGGGTTATGAACTCCAGATCTTGAAGCCATAGGATTGTGTATGTATGTGTGAACGCAGTTCTATAGAAGTGTGGGAAATCTGCTGAATATCTACTGCAAGTGGAACTCGGAACTCTTGTCTTTAAGAGGAAAAAGTAGAGGTGCCCTTAGAAGTTAGGTAGGCAGTGCTTGCTGCTGGTTCCCAAAGCCAACTACAACTTCCATTATCCTCAGCCAGAACACAGTGACAGCTGTGGTCTTAACCCATCCGGGGAAGGCTGCATCCATTTTGCTGGTTTGGCAAAGTCGGGAATGAGCCTGTATCAACGTTAGGGGGGGATTGTGGGCAGCCATTGGCATCCTTCACAAGTCCTAGCCTTCCCTTACGGCTAGGCAACTCAAGACAAAACAAAAGACATAATGTCAAATGCCAAAACTCCAAGAACTTCTGTAAATGGGCAGCTACAGGATCGAGTGTTGTTGAAGGCTTTCCTTGTGGTTGTGGGCATGGTCCTCTGTTCTGTGTGCCACGGCAAAAACAGGCATAACAACACAGCCCAGGACCTTCTGAGCATCGTAGCATGCCCTCTTTTCTTTCCCTCCAGGGAAATTCCAGATGCAAGTCCTTCCACAGTGCGGCCACGCGGTCCATGAGGATGCTCCAGACAAAGTGAGTGGCAAATCGGCTGCAGCTTCCCGGGCAGCCTTCCGTGTCGTGGGCGCAACATGGGTTAGAGGCTCCCGGGGTTTTGCAGCCAAAAACAAACCCCTGAGCCAACTTCACAGGGATGATCCGAGACATTTTGACCCACGTAGCCATCCTGGTTTGGGGGAGGTGGGCTTGCCCTGAGTGAGTTCTGGGACATTTTTCCATGGGAATACTAGAGTACTGAGAACTAGCATTTTGGGGTTAAGGTTAGGATTCACTTTGCATGACTTGTATTTCCTCAACCCCCTGAGAAGAAGGCAAACCCACTAGGAACGACACTGTGTCCCTTCCGTCTCTTGACATTGTGGTTCTCACCCCCAACCGGATCCCTGCCTCCCAACGTGTTGCATCGGCTGGGGTTTAAAAAAGAGATAATCCAGTGGCAAAAAATGAGTGATCTGTTGGGACATTTTTTCATGGTAGACAAGCAACGGTGCATCACCTGCAGCTGAAACTCAGGGACACTGTTTGGAACGGAGAAGGTGGCAATGTCACACTCCACCTTCCTTGTGGTTCTCACACCTGTGTGGATTCTGTGACAAATCATGACCCCAGGGGACTGAAAGGTCCCATCCTGCTGCCTGAGAGTCAAAAGTACACTTTCAGCTTCACCAGGAAAAGTGTTAAAGAGAGAAGGAAGTGCAAACAGTGACTGTTCCCAAAATAATTTGGGCATTTATAGGAGCTTGGAGGGAAGAGAGCAGATTTACTAAGCTATCTGTGCTTGCAAGCTCTCCGTTTTGGAAATCTGCATCTCTTCTCCAAGTCACTGCTTTAACCTCCAGCCTCTCTCCTTTCTCTTCCAGGTAGCTGAAGCGGTGGCAACTTTCTTGATCCGTCACAGGTTTACAGAGCCCATTGGTGGATTTCAGTGGTGAGCCTTGACTATAGTAAACTATTTCCAAGCTGCAGTTTTAAATTGACTTTCATTTTCCGGACAAGTTTTCCTGCCCTCGTTCTACATAACGAAATTTCAAATATTGTGCACTTTGTCTCCAATGGATGAATTCTTTTCTGTCTCTCTGGGCTGAGTGTTCTGGGTGTCTGCTAAACAGAGGTGACCAAAGGCCGAGAGACCGTGTAGCCGAGACCCATAAGAGAAGCACAAAGCTTCGGTCCGTCCTCCCAGGCCCCAAACAGCCATGCGGCCTCTGAGCCATCTCTTCTTAACCTTCCAAATTCCGCGTAGACTCTTGCAGCCGTTCCTTCCTTCTTCTTGGCCCAGTTTACCATTCTGACACCTAAAACGTATTTGGGAAGCTGCTAACAAATTCTTACTGGAGGACCATGTCATGATTTGGGACCCCCAAGCTTTATAGCAGGGCTGGAGGATTTTGGCCGCCGGGCTGTTGTAGATTGCTACTCATAAGCCCTTACCGATAAGCATGCTAGGAGGGGGTATCTGGGAGCTGAACTCCGAGACATCTGGAGGGTCGCAGTTCTGCCCCCTCCCCAATCAGGTTCCCTCCTTGGACTCCAGACACAGCTTCCTCCTTTCCTCCTTCCACGTGAGCAGATGATTGCTGTTGGGGGAGGAGTTTCTTTCTCGCCCCCAGTACTCATCTCTCTCTCCGTTCTCTGAACAACGTCTTGGCAGCAAGGGGAGGAAAAACCCTGCAGCCAGCGTGATGGACCCTCCGTTGGCATCACCCGCGGGATGAGGTTTGCTAGCGAGCACTCCGTCGGTTGTGCCTCTGAAGACCTTGGAAAATGTTGGCAGGGGGGATTTGAGAGTTGTTGCCCCCGAAATAGAACCTTTGGGCGTCACCGGCGGGACTGAGATGATGAGAGAGTGGTTGGGCTCGTTGTGCGACTGAGCTTGTAGAATCCCCCCTGGGAGTTCATCACTCCTGTGGCGGTGGTGGTCCGGGCATTCTGGGAGTTGTAGGCCAGAGAAAAATGAACTTTTCCCAAGGGCTGCTGAAGATCCCTGACTCAGATGGGTTGGATGTTGTGCCATCTCCGTTGGCTGGATGGTGTGACGGGTCCCTCTGACTCTAGGGTTGAGGTATGGAATCAGCAGGGGCAACAGATTGCCCAGATCGTCTCTTGTGACCTAACCAGATAATCTTGATCTCAGAACGGCAGACGTAGAAGGGGACCCTACAGATTCTGGAGTCCAGACCCTGTCAAGGAGGCCCAGTGGGGAATCGAACTCCCAATCTCAGATGGAACAACCAGATCAACTAAACCACGGAGCTAATCATTTTTTTCTTTTTCTTCTTTCTGCAGCGTTTTCCCTGCTTGTTAATAACCCGGCGATCCTGACTCGGCGCCAACTCCCTGTTGTAAATAAAACCACACCAGAGGCCACTGTAACGTAATCCCGTATCCTCAATCAACCCAGTTCCGTCACCAACACAGAACAGTCTGTGGAAGAGGCATCCCGTGAAATCCGGTGGACGCCGAGGTTTTTTCTGTCCCCATTCCCTTGTCTGGCTGCAGAAGCCCTGTGTTCCTTTTCCCCCACTTCTGTTTTTTTTATTTTTCGTTTGTTTGTTCATTTTAATTCACGCTTTGACTAGATGAAGTAAGCCTAGAATACTCAGAGGCTGTCTGAGAAAGCGCAGCGGACCACAAGGAATTCTTGGATCATGGCCAGTTGACAGGTTATCTTAGGCTGAGCTAGAACCCAGCGGCTTGCTCTTCCTCTCCTTGCTCCATGGAGCAGGAAAATGAGTGAGTGGCGATCGTGCGGGCTGGCACCGCGGCTCACCGCACGGAATGAACACATTCCACCAGCTGGGTCTTTCCGCTTGCTTGACAGATCGGTGCTTGCAAGCCGCCAAAAAAGGAGGTTTCCAGATTGCTTAGGGACTGGTGTCCTGGTTGCGTGCCCGATGCACCGGCTGCCTACGCTGAGGCTAGGAGAGCAACATGCTCCTTGGATGGGGGGACCACAGCCCCATGAGACTGAAGGATAGGACGGCCGACGGCGAGGGTTTCCAAACGAGATTTTCAAAATCTAGCCTCTTACACGACCTGGTTTACAGCCGGGCCGTTGTCTGGGAAGCTTTGGGGGGATCAGATTCCTGCTGGGCCCAAGCACCAGCCCACCTGCAGTAGTCAGGAAGAGCCAGGGAGAGGCAGGCCTATTTGGAGAGCAAAGTGAATCTAATTCAGGTCCAGCACCTGAACTGAAGCCCGGGAGCAGGTCCTGTTCTTTGTCCTTGAGCTCCAGTCTGTTCCTTTTGCCACCTCTGCGTCCACTGGCCACGACAAGCCCACGGGGGCTCTTTCCTTGTATATCTGGGAGCGCCATCTTGAAAGCACCCTTTTAGTGGTTACCGATTCACAACATCCAGAGCAGGGAAGGGAGAGAACACCAAATATGAAGATTCAGTGTACCCATCTGTATTCTTGGTTTGTTTTTTTGGCAGGGAGGGGGGGGGTTAATATTTCATAGACCACCCAGCCTGGAGCTTCTCATCCATAGTTTTGCAATAACCAGTGAAACAAAAGTGCATTTCTGTGGATATTTTAATATCCAAAACGCTCTTAGCGGCAGCCGATAGAAGCCAATAGATTTGCTGTAGCAGGTAAAGGCAATTGGCCAGGTGTTTCCCAAGCTTGCAAAAAGGAAAACCCTCAAGCCCTTCCTTGCTGCTGGCAAGAGAACTTCCCGGTGGATTTGGGGGTCCAGAAGGCTCCAACCCTTTGCCAGATTCGTGCATGGTGGGGGATGTTCACAAGTGTAGAGGAGACTCTTCCTCCTTTTTCCCTGTGGGTGCAGCTTGGAATAATTCCCTGGAGTGGCATTGATGGGGAAGGTGGGACCCTCTTTATACCCTTTGCAGTGGAAGGCCAGGACTCGGGTTGTTGTGGGGTGCAGCCTTTTCCTGATCCATCCTAGTCGATCCTGGGGAGACGCCTGCTGGGATCAGCCCGCGCATCCATGCTCAAGGAGCTTTTGCCGCAGAGGTCCAAGACCTCTGGTCCACCAGATGAGTGCAACTCTCACACGGACATGCTGAAGGGAGTCCTCGGCTAAAATACTCCTGGTTTTGTCCTTCGTGCCACGACACCATCACCATCACACCTCTGCAGCCAGAAAGAAAGCCCTTTTCCCCCTCACATTTGGGGAGCAAGAGGGGCATTCCCTGCCCCCCCTCCCCATTTCATGAGATCGTGCTTCAGTCCGGGGCCAGCCTGTCAGCCGTGACGAGGGAAGATGCCATGTTCAAATACAACGGTGATTCTCAAACTGGGGTCACCCAGATGCTCTTGGCCTGCAGCTCCGAGAAATCCTAGCCAGCACGGCTAAGTGGCGAAGGCTTCTGGGAGTCATAGTCCGAGAACATCTGGGGATGCAAGGTTTGGAGTCGCTGAAATACGATAACGGAGCTCCTTGCACTGAGACACGGTCTCTGGCGGAGACGCCGGCGTCCGCGGCCTAAGGAGTCGGGGCCATGAGATTTCAGGAGAGAGAGCGTTCCCTTGTGTTTGAGGTGTTTCCCAAAATTAAGGTTTGCTCTTCCGGTGAAGAGGTGCAGAGCTTGGCCTGGCTTAGAAGGGTGAGCCGTCCTCTGTCTTTCCAGCGGATGGATCACTCTTCGGATGCTTCCTTCCTCCACCCATCCCTTGTTTGGCTGGCCGGGGGTGGTG
The DNA here is from genome assembly GCA_037013535.1 of Intellagama lesueurii. Classification (NCBI taxonomy): domain Eukaryota; kingdom Metazoa; phylum Chordata; class Lepidosauria; order Squamata; family Agamidae; genus Intellagama; species Intellagama lesueurii. The sequence continues at coordinate 3,220,273 of JBAJHW010000003.1, read as the reverse complement.
GTGTTGAGGGTTTGTCATCCAACCAGCCTGGATTGAGGCTCCTCTTTGGAAGCCCAGCTTTGATATTTGGGCGGCAGGGGCTTCGGTTCCCCCCAGAAGGATTTCTCTGTTCTTTCTGGCTTCAGACAAGCTGAACGGGCCCGCTCTGCCTCCCAACCGTCTCGGTAGGATGCCCGCATTTTCCTTCCCTTTCACGTCATGATTTTCTTTAAACTGAGTTTTAGTTTTTGATTTGAAAAAAATGAAGGCTGCTTGCTTTCTCCCTCTCCCCGTGTGTGTGTGTGTGTATTGTGAAGTTATCTCGGACCTTTGCAGCCCCCACCCCACTCGAGCACAACCAGAGTGAGGCCGCGTGGCAGAGAGACAGCGGACGGCCGGAATCACGAGGCCAGCGGTCCCCATCCGTTCTGTACTTGATCTCCGTGTGATTGGCGATGTTTGGGGGCTGGGCAGCTTACCTGGGTCCCACACCCTGAAGCCGGGTCTCCGGCATTTTTTCCACCCCATCCTCCCCCACTTCTTTTTTTTTAATAAAATGGAGCTTTGTCTTTGACCGGTTTCCTAAGGAAGTGTTTCCCCCTTTAGCACATAACACACTGTTCCCCGGATTCTGTACTACTGGCTTCTGGCAGGGGGGATTCTCCTCCCCGCCCTCCCCATTTTCGTTTAAACCCCTGCTCATGATGATGACCCTTGTTTTATGAAAATAAATATTTCGCTACCTGCTGTACTGTGGCATATGTTCTCTGTCTTGCGGTTGAATTCTGGATACACCATGGTGGACAGGGAAGAAGTTCACAGAAAAAGCATCATGGTCTGTCTCAACATGCATGATGTTCACGCTGGAGGACAAACACCACTAGCAACCCCTGTTCTTCAGATGCGTTGCCAGGAAGTAAGAAGAGAAGCGGTGGAACAGACCCCAGGGCTAGCTCTGGTCCAGACGTCTGTTCCACAGCGGCCAGCGGGACGCCCGTAAAGGCAGGTGGCCGATGCTTGGCTCAGGAATACTGCAAAAGAGAAAGATCTTGGAATTGTCGTAGATCACGAGCTGAATATGAGCCAACGGTGCCATGTGGCTGCAAAAAAGGCCAATGCTATTTTAGGCTGTGTTAACAGAAGGATAGTCTCCAAATCCCACCAGGTGCTGCTCTCTATTTGGCACTGGTGAAGCCTCATCTGAAATACTGTGCTCCATTCTGGACCCCCACTACATTTTAAGAAGGATGCTGCACAAACGGGAGCAAGTTCAGAGGAGGGCAACAAGGAGGATCAGGGGGCTGGAAACCGAGCCCTAGGAGGAGGAAAGATGGACAGAACTGGGCCTGTTTAGCCTTGAGGAAAGAAGACGGAGGGGAGAGAGGAGAGCCCTTTTCAAATATTTGAAAGGGAGTCCTACAGAGGAGGGGCAGGATCTGTTCTTGATCGTTCGGGAGTACAGGACATGTAATGATGGGCTCAAGCGACAGGAAGCCAGATTTCGGTTGGATATCAGGAAAAACTTAACTGTTAGAGCAGTACGACAATGGAACCCATGACCTCGGGAGGTGGCGAGCGCTCCAACACTGGAGGCATTCAAGATGAAATTGGACAACCACCTCTCAGGTCTGCTTTGATTGGGATTCCTGCCTTGAACCGGGGGGGTTGGGTTGGACTTTTCTGTCATTGTAGTTGGAAGGGAGAGGGGCTTGCCAACATCACCCTGACGAAACATTGGGCAGCTGTGGACCATCTGAATGGTGACCCCAAAACACTAGCAGAAGGACAGAGTGGGAAACCAGCTCTGAGCCCCCTTACACTTTGAATACACTGAGAGAATTCACAGCCTGAAGTGGTTTGGTAGGAAGTTCGGTATGCCGTTTGGAATAATCCTCACATGCAAGTGGCCTACAGACCCCAAGCTACACTATTTGGTCTGCCCCTTTTTAAAGTGTACGTATATTAGAAGTGAATTTTAAGAGACATCTACTTAATACATTTCTCTTAAAGGTCTGGTTGAGAACCTATGACGCATCATACACAAATACAGCTATTTCACTTGTCTTAAAAGGGCCAGTTGAGAAACTGCCACGGTGGTGGATTTGGCTGTGGGCCATTTCTCGACCAGTTTTTAAGACATGGGAAAGAAAAGATTAAAAAAAAAAAACACTGTAAGTGATGCAGCACATTTTTGCTGATCTGATGAAAGCTAAAAACTTTTTTCACTTCCTCCGCTTCTCCACTGAGGAGCAGAGGAAGTGTTTAAGTAACCACTACACTCAAGTGGCTCTAGTATGCCAACTTTGCTATATTGCCTGTTCAAAAAAATAAAAAAATAAAAAGGAAGGCTTTTGGTCTGTTCCCAGTGATCTGAAGCACACTGGAACTGAAACAACCCTGAACAATCTTACCTGTACCAAAAAAAAGTAGAAGCCCCTTGACAGAGGCCAGAAAGATGCGGGTCGGAACTCTCTGGAGGCAAGCTGGTTTTTTTTCTAGGCGAGAAGCCTGTTTTGTGCTTATTCGAAAGGATGGAGATCCTGTATCTCTGTGTCGTCTCCCACCTGCAACAGGGCCACTTGGTGGCAGTATCTCTCCAAATGTCAGATTCATTGAAATATTTTCTGTCTTTTTTAAAAGACCGGCAGCATGCACCCATAACCATTCATCTCAGACCTGTGAGCGTCGGCCACATTATTCCACCGGTCTTTTGGGTTCTAACTGTAGCTGTATGGAGATCAGCCCTTCATATGTAATGTTCTTAGCATTTATGAAGTGCTTTGATTTGGTACCGGTTCTATGCCCATGTTCTTTCAGCTGTAAGAATGATGGGGCTATCAATAGATATTATACAGTATATCCATGTTTCCTGATCGGGAGAAAGGTGGCCTGTCAATCAAATAAACAAAAATATAAAACCGTGCAGGTTTTTAAATTTATTTTCAAAATTGCGCACCGGATTGCAGAGCCGTATCCAGCGTCTTGCTACCCAGAATGTCATTGCTCTATTCAAAAGGGACAAGCTCTCCTCTTCTGGTCTTCTTTCTTTTCCCCCTGTGAAGGCTTCGGATGCATTGACGGTTTGAATGAGGCAGCACCGTCTTAAGAGAGAAAAAGAAAGCAAAAATCTATTGCCATGGGGTGACGGTGGTTGAATCCCTCCTTTCTTAACACAGATCAGTCTGAAACGCGATGCTGTGGCCGCTCTTGCCGAGATGAACCGCAATTTTTGCCTTTTCAAATATTGACTCACTTGGCCTCGGGCCACGAGGGCAATGTGGAGACAGAGGTTTCTTGCAGAAAAGGCAGCCGTTCCCCCCCCCCCCCCCACATACACACACACCAGTTTCCCTGCCAGGTAGAGTTGCCCCCTCTTGACAGGCAGAGACCAGGTACCCCGAGGGCTGTGATTCCTGTCCCTTCAAGGTTTCAGACGCCGGCAAAGGCTTCACGTAGACAGATTTCCTGCGAAAAGGCTCAAGGTGACACAATCTGTGCTCTGAAATACACAGCCATGATGGAGAGACAACGCAGAGAGAAGGGGTACTCACAAACAGGAAGACCTGTGCCACGTTTCCCTTCCCACCCACACCTTTGTCAATGCCAGGAGCGGACCAATTTTTGCTTAAGACTCTCTCTCTCTGTGTGTGTGTGTGTGCGCGTGCAGTGATGCTGAGGAAGCATAGGATTTTTTTTTAAAAAGACAACTATGAATTGTTCTAGTTCTAGATCCTGCCTTGAGTGGCTGTTTCAGGATACCTTGCATATAATAATTATGTGCCGTCAAGTCAATTCCGACTGATGGCAACCCTTTTCAGCCTTTTGCAGGGAGAGAGGACTCAGAAGTGGTTTCCCGGTCCCTTCTTCTGTGGGGGCAGTTCTGGGACTGTTGTGCAGCTGGCCCAAGGCCACACAGGCTGGCTCTTCCCTTAGGAGGCACAGTGGAGGAACTGAACTCACAGCCTCTGGCTCCGCAGACGGAGATCTAAACCACTGAGCTATCCAGCCAGCACTATAATAATCATGTGCCATTAAGTCAGTTCTGATTTATGGCAACCCTTTCCAGGGTTTTCCAGGTAGAGAAAATACTCAGAAGTGGTTTTCCCTTCCCTTCTTCTGGGGGCAGTTCTGGGACGGTGTGCAGCTTGCCCAAGGCCACCCAGGCTGGCTCTTGCGAAGTAAAACAAAAAAGCGGAGAGGCTTTAAAATGTGAAGACTGCACCTTAGTAATAATTTCGGGCCTTTTCTCTTTCTCCCCCACCCCAGCCTGAGAAAACAACCCTCGGAGGACTTGAACACTAGCCTGAGATTTGTGATGGTATAAGAAAGTTGTTAATCACTCTTGTTTGGGGATCTTCCCAAATCTCGCCTTCCTGCCACCTCATTCTTTATAATGTTTTATAATCTTAGAACGGCAGAGCTGGAAGGGACCCTCTGGATCATCCAGTCCAGCCCCTGTCAAGGAGGCACGGGGAGGGATTCGAACTCCCAACCTCTGGCTCCGCAGCCAGAGACCTCAACCCCTGAGCGATCCACCGCCTCCCCCTTTTTTGACTTGCATCTCTTTAAAAGCCAGACTCTCACTATCTTTGCAAAGGGCCAGAGTTCCTTCCCTGTTTGGAAACAGGAGTTATTCGTGTGTGAACACATGAGGCCGTTTATAAACGGAAATGTTTATTTTTCTCAATCAGGTGCTCCGTTCTCCAGCATGATCTTATATAACCATTCTAGATTGTATAACAATTCTGAGAAAGATCGTTCATTTATCAAAGGGTGGGGAAGGGCGGGGGGGAGAGTCAGATGTAGGAACTCAAGCAGGAAGGAGTGAGGCAAGATGGAACAGGCTTCTTATTTCCTTAAGGCAGCCGTTGTCCAGATGGGTGGGGGCACCACCGTGGATCAGAAATAGACACTTCCTGAATGATTAGGTAGGGGAAAAAAAGGATCTCACGAAGCCACGTCTTAAAGATAACTGGCATTACAGAACCTTAATTGGGACAGAAATATTAAATGGTGCCCTTTTTGGTGTTCGGAAATGCTATGCCCCCCCCCCCTACAAGTTGCAGGATCTCCCAATAATGCCTGTGAGGTCTGAGGGACATCCCATCCAGATTGTAAAATTCTCCATCCATTTGCATCAAAACAACACCAATTCTGCTCCCTTTCTTAAGCCGATCCACGGTACCACCGCATTTCTGTCTTATCTGGGAACCGGAGCGGTGTGCTGCAGGGGTTAAACTGCAGTACTGCAGTGAAAACTCTGCTCACAACCTGGGTTCAATCCCAGGTAGAGGGCGAATGGTTCACCCGCCCTTCCAAAGTTAGTAAATTCAGTACTCAGCTTGCTGGTGTGTTTGTGCCATGTGTAGCCTCCATGATTCAATTGTAAACTGCCCAAAGAGGGCTTTCAGCACAACGGGGAGGTATATAAGCAGCACACGTTTGCTTCCTCTGCCCTCCGAAGGACCCAGTCCTTCCTCCACTGTGGGTCCTGTTGAGAGGGGTTCCTCTCACCCTACCTGCTGTCCCTGAGTGAATGCCTTCCCGGGCCTCCGAAGTTTTCTTTGCCTCCCCCCAGCCTGTCACCTGGATGGGGGGGGGGGCGAAGCTTTGCTCCCCCAGGTAAAATCACAAGGTGGCCGTTTCAACCTGCAGCATCTCTAGGGTGAAAAAAAACCCCTGCTGGACAGCCGAGAGCCGTTGCTGCCAGTCCGTGTTAGCAATACTGGGTCAGATGTTCTGTCCCTTTACAGAGCAGCTTGCTCTGCGGCTTCCTACACCCACCTAGAACCACCCCCTGGCGAAGGGTAGAAGAAAAGCCAGTGGCGACCTCAACCAGGACCCCCGCTTGCTCCCGTCTCCCCTGCGCGGCTGCAGGCGGCTGCCTTCCCTTTCCCGCACCTGACAGTCTTCAGACTAAATAAACGACTCGGAGGAGCGTTGCCAAGGCACCTTTGGCCAAGGGCCAGGCAAAACCAGGTGGTCTTTCCAGATCCGGCGGCAGCCGGAGGGGAAGGCGAAGGCGTTCAGAGGGGCCGTCTTCTTAGGTTCGTCTCCCGAACCCAAGAGGGGACTCCGAGGGGCTAGTCTTCCGGGTGGACGCCGCATGGCCGTCGGAACTCCTGTCCGTGTTCATGGAACCACTTGTTGGCCACTGTGGAAAGACCAGGGAGAAAGGGGCTCAGTCCGTGGGAGGAAGCGAGAGGTCGAAGCTGCACACTGTTGCAAATGCTCCTTGGAACGGTGTGCATGAAAACAGGGCATGCCACGGCTTTCGCACCTTGCGCTTCTCTGTTGCTGGCAGCTAAAGGCAGAAGAGCCTCCCTTAGGAAAAGTGTTGGCAACCAAAGTGCTGTCCGATGAAGTCCTTAATTTGGTGGGAACCCGCCATGAATCGATCCCACTAAGGTTTCCTCATCATCACACCACTCTGATAACCGATTGGATCCCTTTGTTTTAGCACCCAAAGAGGGCCCCTCTTGGTCGTTGCAAAAGCCAACCCAAGCGGGATGCCTCTAGTTTTTGAGAAACGACACTCACTCAGTGTTCAAATCACAATAGATGATTCAGCAGTGGGGGGAAAAGAGAAAGGTAAAACTCTCTTCCCCGAACTCATGTTTGCATTGGAAGCGTGGGAGATTTGTAGACCGAATGAGGCCTCTGGCCTTCTGCGTCTTTTTTTAAAAATATTGCAATGTGTTCATTAAAAACGACAACAGGAGCATTATAGGCGGAATGTTCCCCAGCGGCATCATTCCTATACAGTGACCTACATCTAAAGATGTGATTTGTGATTCACCAGATCAGAAGTGTGCCGAGTCGTGTTTTTGTACAACTCCCTGGATTACCCAGGCAGCACGACACAGAAGTGCACCGTTCTACCCAAAATCTCTTGGCCAATAAATACATGAATCTTAGATCTGCCAGAAGACAGATTCTCTCTCTTGCTATAATAAAGCCTACTAAAGCAACTGCATTTTCGAAAAACATCCTGAAATTGGAACTTCTTCCATTCACACGGCACACAATCACACACATATATATATATACACAGAGAGAGAGAGAGAGAGAGAGAGAGTTTCTGCATGGGCTTTCTTCTTTGTTTGATTTTGCTCCGATTTTTTAAAGGCTGTGATACAAGGCAGCAGGCTTCCTTGCCACGAATTTGTGTTTGAAAAGAGCCTCATCCAGGTCACCTCTGTCCTTGGACAGCTTCTCCATGGAACGGACTAGCACCTTCAGCCAAAGCTTCTGTCTTTGCACCCTGCCCTTACAGCAACGTGATGGCCAGCGCGCATCATGGGATTACTTTTTTCCTGCATGAATTCAGGAGGAAGACTGCTGAATGATAGTCCGAAGCGGCTGAAGCGTGCTCCTTACCCCATTTGTCTCCGGCCAGCACCGGGCACCCAGCGTGGAGGGTGTCTTCATTCCCTCTCCCATTCCTGTGGAGGTTCCACCAAAACAGAGCGGCGTTCTTTAGAAAGGAGACCAGAACGTGAAAGGTTAGGAACACAACAGCCAAGTGACCCACTGTCCAGCCTCCACAGCCTCCCTGGAAAAAGCAAAGCTTGGAGCAAACACGTTCGATGGAACGTCCTAATGTATAAAACGGGTGGTGGTGGTTTGGCATTAACAGGAAGAAAAGTCAACGGAAGCATCGGGAAAATCATGTTTTGAAAACATTGCTTTTAATTGCTTACTGCTACATTTTAAATGTTATTCTTAAAATTTTGCAAGTATTCCTCCTATCGGGTGAAAAGTAATGGTCTTCTTAACTTCAGTGTTTTATTTATTTATGGCGTATTTATTTCGTATACTTGTATGCCACATGGATTAGTGCTGAGTGCTGCTCTGGGTGGTTTGCACCCAAAAGAACATAAAGTAAATCTCAAATAATATGCCAGAAAATAAACGCCGCTTTTAAACAATCAACTAATAAATCAAAACGTTATGTCCAGAGTCTGTGAACAAGGCACGTCCCCTTTCCAAATGTTGGCAAGGGGACGTCCGGTTGGCAACCTCCAGAGCAGGGGTTGAGGGATTTCAGGAGGTCCCTGGGAATTTGGAGAGCTGCCTCTGAGCCACATCCCCACCCAACACACCGTTTTTTTAAGGCTGCTCCCCCCCCACTTTCAACACTAGAAATGATGGAAAGCCCCTTCGTGTCCTGGGAAGAAAAGCTCACCTTGACAGCAGGGACGCTGATGTTTGCATGGATGAAGGCCGTAGACCCTCCTGCTTCTACGGAGCTCAGCTGGGCGAAAGAAAAGAGGGGAGGGCGACACACATTAGCAGTCGTTGGTGCACAACACGGGCCAAAACCCTCTTGCATAAATTCTGTCCAGTTATGCAATCAGCGCAGATGTGATCGGAGGTCTGCTGGGCTACAGGAATTTGTCGGCAACAGATAAGGTGAACTATGTTGGTTTCATAACTTGAAGCGATGCTGGTCTAAAAATTATGTCGTTAGCATTAGGTAAAAGTAAAGGTTCTCCTTGACATTTAGTCCAGTCGTGTCCGACTCTAGGGCGCGGTGCTCATCCCCATCTCCAAGCCGTAGAGAGCCAGCGTTTGTCTGTAGACAGTTTCCGTGGTCACGTGGCCAGCGCGACAAGACACGGAACACCGTGACCTTCCCACCAAGGTGGTACCTATTTATCTTCTTGCATTTTTACATGCTTTCGAACTGCTAGGTTGGCAGGAGCTGGGACAAGCGACGGGAGCTCACTCCGTCGCGTGGATTCGATCTTACGACTGCTGGTCTTCTGACCTTGCAGCACAGAGGCTTCTGCGGTTTAACCCGCAGCGCCACCACGTCCCATGTCGTTAGCATTACTCCAGGCTTCATTACGCAAGAGACGTTTGGCTGCTGTTTGGATGCTCCTTCCACTAACCGCCGCCGCCACCTCGCACACACAAATGATTAAATTTAAAACTCTGTAACGGGAAACCGAGAAAAAGGGGATTCTGGGAACCGCAAAGGGTGAACCCAAGGCGGGCGTGAATGACTGCTGAGGAGAGAAGCAGCCAAGTGTGATCAGGCAGGCTTGCTAGTTTGTACACCTGCTCCCTGCTTCTCCTTTCTACATCATTCATCTTGCCCCATTTTCTCTAGGCCTGGAAGGCTCTCCCGCTGGAAATACGACACATTTGCACATTTTTAAAGCCCCCCCTAAAAAACAGAACTGTTTAGAGAAGACTTTGGGGAGAATAAGTAGGACACTGGAGGAAGGAGGAGCGGAATAATGTAGCACAGTAGCGTGTTCCAGAAATTGTTTCGCCACCTGTCTTGGGTTATGATTTATGTCCCGGGTAGTCGATTGTCTATATTACTGAATAATGTATGTTTAATTTTTTGTACACCACCCAGAGTAGCAATTTGCTAGATGCCTGGTGTGTAAATTGAATGAATGAATGAATGAATGAATGAATGAATGAATGAATGAATGAATGAAACCAAACCAAATGTCTCCTTCCAGGTACATGTTAGACGTCTTGCTGAGAAAGCAACCCAGTGCCTTTGTTAGTTTTACTTTAAAACTACCCATTTTAACCACAAAAAGAGACAAATATCAACAGATTCTCTTTCCTGAGACATAGACAAAGGATTCTGGATATTTCCCCTCAAGCCGCCCCCTTCAGGGGTGGGGGAAAAACAAACAAACCAGAGCACAAAACAAATCCATTCCCAGCTCTCAATGAAGAAAATAATAATAATACTCACATAGATCATCAACGTTGCTATTCGGTTTCCAGATTTCATCCTGTAAAGGGGGCTTTTCCTTGACTGCATCAGATGAACAGATGGGCATCAGATTATTGCACGAGACAGCCCTCGGCATTCTCTGCTCCCAGTTTGAGTTAGGGAGGGGATAAAACAATCTGCTAAGCAAGAAGCTTGTAGGGAAATTCCTTAACCGTCCTGTTCAGTGGGCTGGAGATGCAGCTAGACCGCACTTTTACATTTGCTTCCAATGGCATGGCTTATTTGCCCCCCCTCCCCACGCAATCCAGAACTCATGGAATTGGACTGTATGCTCTGGAGTCCAGGGCGGGCAAATTTGGCAGGCCTCTGGGATGAAGAATTCTGTAGAACCTGCAAACTTACATGCTTTTCTGCTACTATGGATAGTAATCATGGTTTCTGTTTTAGACCCAGAGACTTACCTTTCTATTTTTATATGGATTTTTCTGCATCTGAACATGTTCGAACAATATCTATTCCCCCCCCCCCGCCCTTTCCACTTGGCAGCCAGTTTACTCACAGTAGCGTGGTCGAAATGCGGTTCGTAGTGGCCCCCTAACCCGTAGTTGACCACCTGCAGATATTCTGCGAAAGGGGGGTGGATGTTCAAGCCAGTCAGGGTTGCGATCCGTCGGTCTAAGGCCACTAGCACCGGATCTAAAGTGTCTTTCAACCAGGCGCTGAAACACATGTGGAGAAATGGAAGGTCTCAAGATGTTCAGAGAAACAGAAAGTGAGAAGTTGAGCCATCTCCAATAAATACAGGAGAAGGTGATACTTTTTTATTAGACCACTTAAAGAACCAAACGATCAATGTGAGCTTTTGTGAATTAAAATCCACTTCTTCAGGCATGCACGGCTGTCTTTTGAACCGTGCAGAAAAGATATAAATAAATGCACCCTCTAAAAACTCACCTTAAGCCTGGCAAACTTCGGCCGTGACTTTTTGGGACAGTCCTTTCTAATTTTTCTGCCCTGAGGTTTATGCAGAGTGATGGGCTACCTCTGTCTGAGTAGCTGGGTGGAAAATTCCAGCCACACGTTACCAAGGGTGAAGCATTAAACCACACACCCCAAAGCCTGGTCAAAACCAGCTTTAAACTCACCTTAAGAAGCATACCTGGCAAACAGCTGCCATGAATTTTTGAAACGTTTGTTTATAATTTTTCTTCACGAAAGCTCACCTTGACGGTTTAATTTTTTAGAGGTCTAATAAAGGGATCACCTCCTCCCGCATTTGCATTGTGTAAGGACCACTTTCCCATTGTGTATGTGTGTTTTCATCATCCCTTTTTTGAGTGCAACCTTGACTGTTTACTTGGAGGTGCGTCCCATGGCATTCAACGAGGTTGCTCCTTAGAAAGCGCATTTGGAACGGCAGCCTTTGCCACATTAAATTAAATGGCACTTTTCACACTCTCTCCTAACATTGCTTGTTCCACCTGCGATTTAGGATCAAAGTAAATCATCGCCCGCTTAGAACTGCCGAGCCGGAAGGGACCCTGTGGATAATCGAGTCCACCCCCTCTCATGGAGGCACAGGGGGGAATCGAACTCCCAACCTCTGGCTTCACAGCCAGAGCCAAATGGGTGAAGTCTCAAGGGAGAACTGCCAAAGCAGTGGGGTTGTGGAAGTCCCTCCCAAGGGTGTCTGCGCTTTGCCGTCCTTCTGATACGCAGGCTGGCCTTTGGCTGTTAAGCCGGTTTGCTGTGTTCTGCCATTAGCAACTGGGTGCGGTACTTCTCTTGTTGCTGTTGTTACGTTTTGTTGTGTCCCTTCTGACTTGTTGTTTCAACCCTAGCAATCAGTGACCCCCAAAATGTCATATTGTCAATGATCAGCTCTTGCAAACTCATGCCTGTGGCTTCCTTTAGGAAGTCAATCCATCGCATATCCGGTCTTCCTCTTTTCCTGCTGCCTTCAATTTTTCCTAGCATTACTTTCCGAGTCTTCTCATGATGTGCTCAAAGGAGGGCAGCCTAATTTCAGTTATTTTTGATTCTAGAAAGAGGTCCCCCTTGATTTGATCGAGGACTCACCTGTTTTTCTTTTTCTCAGTCCCGGGTATCTGCAAAGCCCTACTCCAGCACCATATTTTAAACAAATTGATTTTTCTTTCCTCACATCTTTTGTCATTGCTCAGCTTTCATATCCGTATAGAGCACTCAGGACTCTATAGGGCAGACGCTCGGGACCAACAGAAAGATGAATAAGTGTGTCTTTGATCAAATCAAACGTGAACTTTCTCTGGAGGCGAAAATGATTAAACTGGAGCCTGAACTATCTGTGAGCCCATCCTGAGAAGGCAGGATTCTCTGGAAAAGACAATAACGGTGGGAATGGTTGGAGGCAGCAGGAAAAGAGGAAGACCAAATACGTGATGGGCTGACTCCCTAAAGGAAACCACAGGCTTCGATTTGCAAGAGCTGAGCAGGGCTTTTAAGGAGATGACCTTCTGGACGTCACTCACTCATAGAATCACCATCGGTCGAAGGCAACTTGGTGGCACAGGAAAACAGGAAGTCCAGTCATCGTTTTCCTGCATAATGTGTTCTTCCAAGGCAGATCCTTCATTGACTTAGAGTCCATAATCAGCAGGTGACTTTATTAATTTCCAGCCTTGCTTTTCAGGAGGCGCTCCCTCTCTTCCTCTCTGTATATACGTTTCCTAAAACGCCCGAGGTGAGACAAGAGTTAATGTCTCACTCTTCCGGCTGCTCCTCAAAAGCCGGAGAATGAAATTCCAGTGGTAAATGGAGATCGTACAATCCAGCCGTGAGTTCATGCTGAAAAATATGTGCGGGGACTGCTGTGCAACCATAGCAAACGCCTACGTCACCCTTTGGGTGTCTGAATGGCCTCGAAGAGTCATTTTTTCCTAACGTAGGGAGTCTTCTGCAGAGGAAATGAACAATGCAGCTGGAAGCTATACAGCCTGACCCTGAGCTGATGTTGCCCTGTTAACCCCAAACAGAATGGCTCCGGATGGGAGGTTCTTGTTGAACACATTGGGGAAAGCTCACCCCACTGTATAAAGGGGGAAGGGGAGATTTGAGAGAGAGAGAGAGAGAGAGAGACCCCTTTGCCCCTGGATTGTGCGTTCAAACGAATGTCAAGGGTCAGATGATCCCCTTACTAGGGTCAGGTGGTCTCATGCAAAGGTAAATAGGAGTTTCCTGCTCTTACAACATTGTCCTTCTGGGAATGTAAACCTTGCAGAACGGCTTGCCCAAGACGGAAGAGAAATGCGTTGCCGTCCGCATGATCAAATGCCAAAAAAAAAAAAAAAAAAAAATGCAAGCAATTTTGCTAGAGAGTTTTTGGCGAATTCTTGCACTGTGGGCGAATTCTTGCACTTTGTTTTCCGTACCAAAAAAAGGAATCTAATTCTTTAGATTCAAGCACGTGTTTGTGTGTGTGTGTGTGTGTGTGTGTGTGTGTGTGTGTGTGTGAGAGAGAGAGAGACAGAGAGAGAGAGAGAGAGAAGGGAGGGAGGGAGACCTGTTCTCTGTGTGTATCCTGCCTTTAAGCCATTACCTCTTGCTTATCCGGTAGTCCACCTTCTGCTGCTTTTCCCCAGAGGCAACCACCGATCTTTGCAGCTGGAGGGGAAAACAGAGAGAGGGAGACAAGGGTATACGGAGAGTGGTTGGTGGGCATAGCCTGGCTCTTTCCAGCAAGAGTCACACTGGGTTTCGCGGCCTGCGTTTGCTGAGTTTTATTTAGTTATTTAATTAGTTAAAAATATTAGTTAACATTAATTTAAAATATTTTTATCCCACCTTTCTCTTTGAAAAGGACCCAAGTTGGCTTACATCATTAAAAGGCAAGATTTAAAGCTAACGACGGTGAGTACACAAATACCAAGAAGGGTCGAAGAAAGACCATACGTAAACAACAGCAAAACACATTCAGAGCAGTAAGAGACCACCATTCATTTAAAGGACCCACTCAGGCAGCCACAGTCATGAAGGGAAGGCTCGCCTGAAGAGAAAGGTCTTTCATCTGCTGGTGGAAGGACAGCCGAGACAGGGCCAGGCTGGTCTCCAGTGGGAGGGAGTTCCACAGTCTAAAGGAGCAGCCACAGAGGAAGGCCCCTTTCCTGCGTCCCCATCAGTGGAAGTGGTGGAACCAAGAGAAATACCTCCCCTGAGGATCTTAACACCTGGAGGATGACCTTAACAAGGGGGAGAGAAGGGTTTTGGATTTGGCCTTTGCATCTGGGATCTCCTGACAGATGTGCGCGTGTGCCATCACAAGCTGCTGGTTGTAAGAAAAGATGCAAGTGGGTGGGGGACATGACAGACAGATGCCCTTCCTGGAAAGAGTCAAAGTCCCTGCATCTTTTTGAAGGACCAAGAGAAAGGCCGCCCCGATGATCTCGACACCCAAACAGGCTCGTAGAGGGAGACGCGGTCCCCGAGGGAGCCTGAGCCTGGGCCGTTTATGGCTTTATAGGTTTAGAACCAGCTCTTTGAATTCTGATTTAAATTTGAATTTGACTTTTGAAAAATGCGCAAGGGGAGCGAGATAAGCCCAAACGGCAAAGAAGGAAACCTGCAGAGCTCCCTGTCTATGGGCGACCCAGCCAGGCTTTTGATTACAGCCCAGGAGAGACTGTAAACCTCTTAGTATTAACCTTTCAGCGACTCTCTACTCGGGCATTGCTGCACATTGAACTACATTTCTACTTTTATTTTTTTGCTATCTCTTTTGCAGCCCTTCTAAAAAAACTGACCCTGTCTTACGTAGTAATATCCAACCATTTCTAGCAAGATCAGTAAAAGAAAATCATTTGGAGAAGTCGTTTCTATCCACCGATTCATTTCCATCGAAATGCAGCTTTTAATTTCCGCGCACCCTGCACTGAGCTAAGTTCTGTATTGCTAAAGGACAAAATCTTCCTCGTTATCATCATCATCTTAGAACTGCAGAGCTAGAAGGGACTCGATGGATCATGGAGTCCAGCCGCTGTCAAGGAGGCATAGTAGAGAATCGAACTCACCACCTCTGGCTGGCTCCGTAGCCAGATGCCTAAACCCCCTGAGCTCTCCAGCAGTTGGCTAACCAAGTTGGCTTGACCACCAAAAAACACTTGGGTGGAAGGATAGCTGCATTTCATGTGTGCCCTCATTCTGCACGGACAAATAGTTGTGGCAGGTTTTGCATCGGCTTTTAAAAAAAAAACCTGCCATACCTGTTGGGTAAGAGGAAATACCCCGTCAGAGAGCAGGACAAAATAATAATAATAATAATAATAATAAATAAAGAAAATGAACCCCATGAGAGATGCGATCATTCTCCAACCAGCTTGTGCAAAATCTACTGCTTGCCTCCGGTTTTCAAATAGAAACAAGAACAGAACGGTTGTGAGTCAACCACCCGATGAAAATGTGTCTGGCTTCCTGAGACGGCCAGAAAATCCACAGCGTTGACGCCGTCGGCAGAAAGATGCAAGCCAAAAGAGAAGGGGAATAACGGCCAAAAGCCGGCAGGACGTAAGCTCGGTCTGGGCAACGGATTAAGCTCAGAGCCTGCACTGGGACTGGTTTGAGTCTGAGTGGTTCCCGAGGCCCCTGGCAGGAGGGACACACGTTGGGGGAAAGCCTTGTTTCAGCTGCAACGAAAGGAGGAAATAAAGAAATCCTTCTCGGCTCTCCCCAAGTCCCATGGCTGGCTAGCTGCTGCTTAGTTCCCTTGGCCACTGCAGGAGTCCCGACCAAACCGTGCCTGGAAACCATACTCCTTGGGGATCACAAATCTCATCAAGCGTGCCAGCCAGAGTGGCCACAAGCTGCAGGATTCTGGGTGTTGTGGTCTTCAAAAAGAACCTTCTCTAAGCTCTCAAGGAGCAGCTGTGCCGTTCCACTGTTGGTTTTATTCCCCGTTTTTTAATATAATACTTGTTAATTTTAATTTTTTGTAATATTGGTATACTTTGTTTTTAGCTTTGAAATGTTGTCTTTTTAAATGAGGTAAGCTTGCCTTGGGTCCTTTTGAAGGAGAGAGGCAGGATAAAAACATTTTAAACAAACAAATACTGAAACACCCCCCCCCCCCCCAACACACATTTTACTTCTAGTAAATGAGAACTCTGCTCTGCAGGAGCCCAACACAGAACCTGGAACACCCCCTTTTTTCTACTGTGGTTTTTGACTACAACTCCCATGTTTCTGCCAAATTCTTGGAACCAATCGTCCACAAAAGTAATTTTCCACAACTCTGCTGAAAAGACCCTTCTGCTCCTTTGTACAATAAAACCCAGCCCATGTCTGTCTACCCACTACCCAATTGTTCCCTCCTTGCCTCTGAATTCAAAAAGAGCCCAGCCTCTCCGCTCTGGCTCGCTTTTCCCCATCTGTTGGAAGCACTGGATCTGTTCAGGCCTGCTGTTGAAAGCAGTCAGGTTTGCCCATTTGCTGTTCGATCTGTTCAACTGTAAGTAATGAAACTTTTTCTTCTTTCTTCTGTTAATGCCTCAGAGTGAGTTCCTGAGCATGTGAGTGCCTGAGAAAAGGGGGGGTGGACTACTCTGCGGAATGTGAAACTATTTTGCTCTGCGAATCCCTGCACTTCTGCTGCACAAACTAGAGGAACGTAACCCAAAATTCAAACATCTGCAACAGGGCACCCCACACACATTTTTTTCCCCAGAGCCTGCTAAAAGTTCCTTTCGTGGACTGCAGACGGTGGCTTTGGACAACAGCTGCCGGAATGGGATGAGCTGCCATCCAGGAAAAGTTAACTTTTTCCCAGCTCTGTTTTTGAATTGACTTTTTTGAGCCCGATCTTTTTTCAACCCATGTTGGGTCTGCAGGCACAAGCCATGTGCTGGTGACCCAGTTTTCACCCGGGAGAGATTAGCAACGACACCCTAACCCACCCCCGGCCACCTCACTCATTGCCTTACCCAAGGAGCCGCCAGCGCCTTGATTTTCTCGGCTTCGGAATCGCTCACAAAGTGGTGGTAGAGAGCCAGGTCGGGCTGCCGGTGGAGGATCTCCCTCTTCAGGGGCTGGAGGAGCAGGAAGGGGTCTCCGTGGGTCTCGTAGGAGCAGGAGAGGCTGGGCAGCTGGTAGCCGGTGGACTGAAAGGGGACAGGTGACCTTGCAGCAGGAAACACTAGCCACCAAACCAGCCGTAAGAAGGGGCTTTCTGTCTGTGGGCGCTGCAACCGAATGTTGTAGCACAGAGTTGCCCTGTGCAGTGAGCCACTCCGCCACTCCTCTACCACGCAGAGTGGCCCTGAGGAGGCCTAAACCGTGGCTTTATTAAGAAATGCTAGCCTATAGCTGAAGCCATCCCATTGCATTAAAAAGAAAAAACAACAACCCCAGTGTTTCCCAGAGCTTGGAAATGTTATGCTTTTGAACTATAATTCCCAGAATCCCTGAGCCAGCGTTGCCACCCCCCATACTCCCCCCCAAAAATCTCCCCCTAAACCTCAGTAAAAGAACTTGGATCTGTAGATTAGGGACATTTCTTTTCTCTTTTTTCTAGATTACCAGAAAAGAGACTGAAGAGCCTTAGAAAACAAAAAATAAACTGGACCGCCTTCTCCAGCTTTACTCAGAAAGAAGGCTGCTTTGTATCTGCAGTGTTACTTCCCAGAAGAAGATGCTTTAACCAGTGGCTCCCAACCTCGGGTCACCTGGGTGTCCTTGGACTAAGACTCCCAGAAGCCTCCAGCACCAGCTGTCCTGGCCAAGATTTCTGGGAGCGGTAGTCCAAGAACATCTGGAGACCCAGAGCTGGGAACCATTGACTCGGAAAGGAGCCTGCTTTGTATTTTAGCAGTACTACTTCCCAGGAGAACATACGGCTCAGACCCAGACCTTGGAAAAGTCACATTTCTTGGACTACAATGAGATGCTGGATAGGGGATTGTGGGAGTTGTAGTCCAGCCAGGTCCCGTATTTTCCCACGCCACAAAAGTGTTTTATTTTTTCTGCCCCAACTCATGGGTTCTTTCTTCCCCATTGCAGGTCCGTGTCATTTCTGTCCTGGTGGGCAAAGATTCACCTCTGGAACGGGGCGCTCCCGTTAACAGGTGGGCTCTAAGGCTGCTTCTCTCACCCACCTGAGAGCCCAGACTCCGGCACAGGGCTTCGTAAACGTCTCTCGTCTCCAAGTGAGTCACGTTCGGTCTCTGCAAGACGGGCGCTCTGTTCCCACGACCCGGGTGGGCCGTCAAAAGCTTCTTGTACTTCAGGATGTTCCTGGCTACTCTCTTGTTGCTCGGATCTGCTCGAGAGAAAGGGTCTGTCAGTCTGAACCCAGAGCTTGGATTTATGAGTGTGGGAAGGCTTGAACTACCACTCCCAGGATTCTGGCTTGGGGATTATGGGTGTGTGTGTTATACCCTGGTCCCCAGGATAACATCTCCAACAGTGAACCAAAGACGGTGATCAGTCCTGCCCTTTCGCACACAGAAACAGAATAAATAAAGATACCTACACACACACACACCCCCCAGGCTGCTTTTGAAAATGCAGGCGCAGGGCCATTTAAAAAAAACTAACGTTGGCAAGACAAGGTCACGTGTGTGTCCATTACAGCGCATCGGCCTGCCATTCTGTGGCTTAGGGTGCTCAGTTGTATAGAGTCACCCCATTGAATCAATGGAGTTTGGGTGAGTCAGCTCCTCCATACGTTCTGTTCTGCTCTAGTTTGTTTTGTTTATTCATTTAAAATATTTTTACCCCTTTCTCCTTTTAAAAAAAAAAGCAGCGTACATCCTTAAAAGCATAATAACAGTAAATTGTTCAAATGTTTTTAAAGAATCAAATCAACATGATAGTAAAAAAATGTTAGGTAAAAGCGTTATTAAAAACAAATACAAGAGCAAGAAAAATATAAAAGCAATACCAAAAACACATTCGAAGCCGTAAGGCAGAGCTATCCATTTTTTAAAAAAAACCCATTCAGGAAGTCCGTCATTGAGGGAAAGCTTGCCTGAAGAGAAAGGTCTTTGGCTGTTTGTGGGAGGAGAGCCAAGACGGGGCCAGGCTGGCCTCCAGTGGGAGGGAGTTCCACCGTCTGGGAGCAGCCACAGAGAAGGCCCTGTCTTGTATTCCCACCAAACACACCTGTGAAGGTGATGGGACTGAGAGAAAGGCCAGTTCAAAAATCGACAAACCTAGATGATCAATGGGGAAACAATATTTGTTACACCTCCATAAAAAAATGGAGATCGCTGTTTTCGGCCATAAAACAAAAGCCAATCAAAAGCAAGGAAGACCCTAACCTTTGGCTAGGTCTTAGTGGGGCCATAAGAAGCCTGGGTCCAAACTTGGGATTTCCCCGTTTCTCCTTCCCTGCCCTGCTCTAATTTTAAAATACCACCTCATCCAAGGAAGACCTCCGGAGGACTCCAGGGCTGGCTCACATTTGATGGCATTTGAATCGGTCCCAACACAGCGATTGGAAGCCTATGGATATTTTTGTTTTATTCTGCTATCAGTGATTTGAAGCTCTACCCAGATGAGAAATATGATTTTATTGGCTGAAATCCGGTTGCTTAACACAGTACAACACGACCCCTTTAGTGTCCGCTGATTCACTGATCCATGGTCTCAAAATTTTAAAAATGTTAAAAGAAAAATCCCCAAAATATATATTTCTAACCATGAAGTTACCATAACTGGCCACTTGAGGGAGCCAGAGACCATGCTATGTATAATACCTATTGTTATAATAGCATTTCTATTATCCACGTTTTTCAGCATCCGCGGGGAGGCTCGGAACTGATTGGGGGTCCGACTGTAAATTTGGTGAGTCTACTCCTCTGTAAGTTCCACTGATCCTAATGGGCCTCCTCTAGTTGCAAGTTAGTACACTAAGCAACAGGATTCCAACTGATGCATATTAACAGTGAGTAAATTCATTACCAGGAAATCAGTGGTATCTGACTCAGAAAAAAAGTTTTCTATTTCCTTCATCAACTGCTGATTACCCCCAAAATTCAGCTAGGAGCCCCTCACTTAATCCATGACGGATGCCCCCTGCCTGGCATGCATTGCGGATGTTTCACTGCTAGTCCTGATGTCGTGCTGAGCATGAATGGAATTTATCAGGAGCACAGTTAATTCCCGCAAGCTTAATATTCAGAGGGACAAGACACAGCCTTCCAGAAGTACGTACCGTAGTGAAGAAACTCTTGGGAGAGGCTTAAGGCTTGAGAAATGTTTCCTGCCTTTAAGAAATGCAGGGCAGGGGGAGAGAGAGAGAGGACAGGAGAAAAAGAAGACAGAAATGAGTGTTTCCATTTTTGGAAAGAAGTAGAAGCAAAGAGGCAAATGGGGTTCAAATTTACTTCCCTCCCGACACATTTCTCGATATCTCGGCCAGCATGCGACGGGGTGTATTCGTTCCTTGATTGGGGCAGCTGCCCTCTGCACATGGCCAGAGACACACCGGGTTCTAAGGTTCTAGCACAGGCGGGTTCAAGTCCCAGAGGGAAAGATCAGGATTCAGAACTGGATGACCCTCCTGTGGGTTTGCCCCAGCCTCTTGGGTTTCTGGCTGAGTGGCTGTAGAAGATGCGTGTCTAACACAACACAGTTTTACGGTGGTCTGATCCCACTTTGACTACTGCGGCAGCTCCACCCTACGGAATCCTGGGAGTTGAAGTATATTTATTTTATTTAAAACATTTTCACCCCGCCTTTCTCCTTCAAAAGGACCCAAGGCGGCTTTCATAGTTATGAACACAGTATTTCGAAACTTAAAACAGCATGGGAGGCAAGGAAGGGGACTTGAATCACGGGACTTGCTGTCCAGTCGCACCAGTGGACTCAATTCAAATTTTTTTCCCCTCCAATGATTTGTGACTTGGAGCCCACCCACTACCTCCCTTTTTTTCTGGGGAAAAAGGCTTGCTTTAATAGGGACTCGGACTTGGGACTTGATAACAAAGACTTGGGACTTGGTACCAAAGACTTGGGACTTGGGACTTGATACCAAAGACTTGGGACTTGGTACCAAAGACTTGGGACTTGATACCAAAGACTTGGGACTTCATACCAAGGACTTGGGACTTGGGACTTGATACCAAAGACTTGGGACTTGGTACCAAAGACTTGGGACTTGGGACTTGATACCAAAGACTTGGGACTTGGGACTTCATACCAAGGACTTGGGACTTGATACCAAAGACTTGGGACTTGGGACTTGGTACCAAAGACTTGGGACTTGGGACTTGATACCAAGGACTTGGGACTTGGGACCAAAGACTTGGGACTTGGAACTTGATACCAAGGACTTGGGACTTGGTACCAAAGACTTGGGACTTGATACCAAGGACTTGGGACTTGGGACCAAAGACTTGGGACTTGGGACCAAAGACTTAGACTCTGACTTGGGACTCGGACCGAAAGACTTCCCTGATGGAAGGGACTTAACATTCCCTGGTGCTGTTCAGGAGAGGACATTGAAGGCATCCGGCAGTCCCTTCTTAGAACCTCACCAAACTCCAAATCCCAGCATTCTTTAGGATCAAACCACGGCCCTCGAAGTGGTATCAAATAGCTGTGATGGGACAATTTAGTTTTCTCTGCCAGCCTCCCACCACAAGGAGAACGGTATCATCTCGCCTCCCACCTCGATCTACTCCGTTCTCTCTAGCCATCAAACTGCCTTCCCCAACCCGACACCTCCCAGCTGTTGGAACTACCACACCCATTATCCCTGCCAGTTGGTTAGGGATAATGGAAGCAGTAGTCCGAAACAACCCAGAAGCCGACCGGTTGAGGAAGAGTATTCGAACCACTACACTTTCCCCTCATAATTATTTATTATATTCATTATTTTCAATTAATATGCTATTCTTCTGTCTGAAGAATACTACACTCAGAATGGTGTACAACAGTGGTTCCCCACCTTGGGTCCCCAGATGTTCTTGGACTCCAACTCCCAGAACCCTTCACCACTAGCCAGCCATGTTGGCCGAGGATTTCTGGGAGTTGTAGTCCAAAAACATCTGGAGACCCAAGGTGGAGAACCAACGGTGTACAACATGATTTTTGAAGGATATAGCAATCTAAAACATCTTTCTCGGCTTTTACGACTGGTTTAACATCTTCAGTGGCTCAAAGGTAAGCCCTCGGTACATTTCGAAGACCTCCCTCTTTTATCATTTCTGAGTTTAGCCCATCTCTCCATTCCAGCTGCACACAGACTCAGAAATCACGGAGGCCTTTCCCCATAGAATATTTGTTCTACCTGGTTCACCCCTGCTTTCAGTATTTTTCCCATCATCCACTGACAACAGGGACAAATCCATGCTTCTGCAAGCTTTTTTGTCCCCCCTGAAAGCATCATTTTTCTGTTTTTCTTCTTATTATTATTATTTTGCTCCCAGGGTTCCCTTGGAGGCAGAGTTTCGCACTGTGCTGCTATCTACGCTTCCTGTACAGCTCATGGTGGCATCAGAAGAAGAGCTTTTAATTAGCACTCCATTGCATTAAAAATCATAAGTTCCAGAAAATAAACTATGGATTTCAAACAATGATTTCAAAGATCTGCCCCCAAAAAGAAACGTTTTTGGGACATGGATGTTTGAACTTCTGTGTGGACACGAATCCTGGCTGAGCCCCATCATTACCCCCAGGACAAGCCGTGACCAAACAAGGTGGGAGGTTTGCCCCATCGGGAAGACCTCTGAGGTCCTGAGCTAGCTAGCGCCTGACTTACCTTGAAATAGGAAAACGCCAGGTGGTCGAGAGCATCCTCCAGACTTCCCTCGTCCTCTGTGTTCCAGTTCCCGTAGGAGACGCGGAAAAGGGTGACGGCTTCCTCCAACCACAGAATTGAGTGGTAGTAATCCTCCATGTCATAGGCAACCTGAAAGAAACTGGGAGAAATGAGATTGCTGGAGGTGGGTGGGTTGAGGATTAAACTGGCAGCAGAAATGGAAGAAAAAGCACCTGCTTTTTGCAACCTTGCATGTTGCCTTTAGTAGGTTTGGCTGGGAGGGGCCTTTCTGGGCTGGGAAGACTGTCAATCTATCCAGCACTAACCAATTCTTCCCTGCTTCCGAATTCAAAGAGAGCCCTGCCTCTCTGTCTTCTCCCCCCTAGAGTTTGTTGAAGTCTGTGGTTGAAGGTAGTCATGTTTGTCAGTTTGCTGTTGGATCTGTTCACAACTGTAAGTAAAGAACATGATTCTTATTCTTTCTCTAATAAATGTCTCAGAGTGAATTGTTGAGACTGTAGGTGCCAGTTGATGAGAAAAAGAGTTGTCTATTTTGGCGAACTTGAAGCTATTCTGCTCTGCGAATCTTTGCACTTCTGCTGCACAGCAAGAGGAATTCAACCAGAAATTCAACGCTCTGCAACAATTTGAGGAGGGATGAGCACACCTAGTTATCCAGTCGAACTAGTATTGATTGCCGTGCCACTCCAAGCAGTGTCTACTCCAAAGTTTGGAAAAGTAATTTTTTTATTTACTCCTCTTATGGTCCTTCATCCATCAGGGCCTCCGGTTGGTTCTCCAGAGTCCTAGTCAAGTTACCTGGGGGGGAATTTGGGGAGTTGTAATCAAAAAAATTCCTCCTTGGACATTTTCTCCTTGGTCCCTCGGAAGCTAATGAACAGTCCTCAAGGGTTGCCCTACATAGAGTGCATTGCAGTAGTCAAGACGGGAGGCAACTAAGGCACGGGTGGCAGTCTTGTCCTTTTTGAGGAGAAAGGCAGGGTAGCAATATTTTGAATGAATGAATGAATGAATGAATGAATGGCTGTCTTGTGGAATTCAGTGTGCTTACTCACCTTGCCAATGTGGAAGCAGTCATCAGCGGACAATGAGAAGTCATGCCCGGGGCTGTAGACGTCTGGAAGATGGGCATTGGTACTCCTCCGGAACCTTCCTTTGGCCAACTCCTTGACGCTCAGAGCGTAGACATCCTCCAGCCGCATCACTGCCCTGGCTGCTCCTTCCAGATCCTCATAGGCAGGCAGGTCTTCCTCTAATCTCTGGTAGGCAACCTTTAGTGCTGAAAAGGAGCCATTAAAGGTGGGCGCTGGTTACAGTGAACGCTTATGGCTTCACCCTTCAGGATGTCCTTTGACCAAGAGGCGTCCAGCTAGTCCGGGAAATCTTGACCTCTCCCTGCAATTCATCGCTTCCCCTTCTGGCTCTTTATTAACTATGGGCATAAACGAGCCGCGGTGTTATTGTGGAGGGGTATTCATTGCTTTTTAAAAACCGTGCAAATATTGCTTTTAGATCTGAGACAAACACTGACGGGGCACAGCTCTGATTGGCTAGAACCTGTGACGTCCTGAAACCACCGCCTTCCTTCGCCAACAGCTTTTTTTAAAGGGATGTTCTTTTAAAATACATAAATCCATGAGGAACTGGCAAGTCATGGCTAATTAAATGAACATCCGTGCAGCACTGCAAACGATGAGAGGAGAAAAGGGTGATTAAACCAGCTGATGTGTGCCCCCCATCCCTGGAGGTTTTCAAGAAAAGACTGGACAGCCACCTGTCCGGGATGGTATGAGGCCTCCTGCCTTGGGCAGGGGGGGGTGGACTAGAAGACCTCCGAGGTCCCTTCCAACCCTACGACGATTTTATGATTCCATGATAAGTCTGGCACTGTCTAGGGCAAGGGGTGCTGGCAAGTCTTCGTGTCTGAGTCCCAAGGCTGAGCCTTCGTTGTCCCAGTCCCAAATCTCGAGTCGGAGTCTTGAGTCGATGGTCCTGGTCCCCGGTGGGGGGCACACATGCGCAGACCGTGGGCCTGGAAGGGATGTTGGGCAGGCGCATGCACATGTGCGGACTCAGTGGGCTGACTTCTCTTCCTGGAGCCGGCCCCTGCCTCTGCACATGCGCTGGCCTATCAGCTGGGCACCAGGAGGATTGGGGGTGGGGGGAAGCAGCAGCCGGGTCCGGGAAGGGAGGCTGGGCCTGCTGCCTCTGAGGATGATGGCAGCAGCAGCAGGAGCCGGGAGGGAGGGCCATACTTAATAGGGACTTGAAAACCCAGCTTGGAAAACTGGGTCTAAGTTGTGGGTCGAGTCCGCGTCTCCAAAAAACTAAAGCCAAGTCACGTTGCTGGTGCAACTTAAGTTGGGCTCGACAGTGAGTGGTAATTCTCAAGTTCCCATCCCTAGTCTGGAGGGGATCCATGCGTAAAGAAATGGGTCACATTCTTTAGAAAAGGTACGTTTGAATTCAAGCTCATTGCATACCTAATGGGAGATTATTGATGTAATAGATTTTCCACATTTGGCATCTCCCTTCACTATGCGTGTATATCTGCCTCTTGAGAATTAATCCATGCATCTTCAGAAATGGGTTGCAATCTATACAAGCTGGCGCTAAATAAAACTCCTTGGGCTAGCCTCTTCATCGACACGATTGCAGGAGGGAGATTGTGCATGTGTTTCCCCTGTCTGTCCTTCTCTCCTTCCCCTGACTGGTCACCCTCTAGTTGGAAAATTGGGTGTACAAGCAATTGTGTGGCTGGCCGTGCAATGAACAGACCACCAGGCCAGAAAAACACCCTCTGTGATCACCCTAGAGTGCGCCGATTCTCTTATCAAGATGGTAATATTAGTCTTCAAGGTGTCACAGACTTGGTGCTGGTTTCGCTGCATTTTCCACACCGTGTCCCGAATTCACAAAGGGAAGACTCTCAGTGGATACTAGTTCAGAAGTTGCTGCTTGAATTCCTGGTCATATGCCAAGTCTGTGTAACTGGCACATGACAATGAATACAAGCAGCAACTCTGCTTAACTAGAGGCAGCTTGCCAGTGTGATCTGTGCCATGGCACTTAGCGTTGGTGTACACGAAGAATAGGATTTTGGCCATTTGTACCCA
The DNA here is from genome assembly GCA_037013535.1 of Intellagama lesueurii. Taxonomy (NCBI): domain Eukaryota; kingdom Metazoa; phylum Chordata; class Lepidosauria; order Squamata; family Agamidae; genus Intellagama; species Intellagama lesueurii. The sequence continues at coordinate 3,194,715 of JBAJHW010000003.1, read as the reverse complement.
CTCAGCATAAGGCAACAGCCATACAGTTTGTTGGCGAAAATACCTCGGAGGTTGTTGTTAGCCTCCGTGCTGTATACCACATTCAGCCAGTCCGACTGCAACCTCTTGATCAGGGTGTAAGCTGACAGAGGGTTAGCCACGGAGCTGCCCAATTCTTGGTGCAAAGTCTGGATCTTTGTGAAGAATCTGGAAAACCAAAGAGGTGGGGGGGGGAAGGAAGGAAGGAAGGAAGGAAGGAAGGAAGGAAGGAAGGAAGGAAGGAAGGAAGGAAGAGATATTTTACTAGCAACACAAGCTCGTTTCCATGGTTCTTCTCACCAGAGATTGGAAAAGTTATTTCATACTAAAAATTCCAGAATTTTTAGATTTTTGTGTGTGCATTTTTTAGATGTAGTCCAAAAAAAATATAACCTTTTCCAGACTCTAATTTCGAGTTAGAAAAGGAACTCTACTTTAAAATTAACTAAAACTGGAGGCTTCATTCAAAGCCTCTTTTCTTTAGATGGGGCTGAGCTCCTTTTAAAGCCATACCAGATTTTTAAAAATGGCCAGCACGTTCTATAAATTAATGATACACTGTCCTTTCTTGTCTGAACTGCTCATCCTTCAGCTTCAGCAGATGACCCCCACCTGGCTTTTGGCATCATCATAAGAGAGGAAAGAACATCTCGCCCAACCCAGTTATTCTATAAATCTCTAGGCTCAACTCTGTGAGTCATTGCTGTTTTCTGAATTACTGAAACCCCCTAGAAAAGCTTTCTGGGAAAGACTGGTTGCCTCCAAAGCTGACTCAGGATACTTTGCCGTCTGAGGCAGGGCTTCAAAAAGGCTGAGTAAGTTATTTTGACATCTGAAGCAGAAGGAACCATCACCATTGAGTTTCTACAATCCCAGCTCGGCAGTAAAACCTACTACTAATAAATTAAATAAATACACTTCTCTGTACTTTCTTAAAACTCTAAATACGCTACCTGAGGCCCCTCCTCTCTCTAATGCGAAGGCTTGTCATGGACCCCTCCCATATTTATTTATTTATTTATTTTATTAGACTTATATACATTACCGCCCATCTAGAACATGTCTACTCTGGGCGGTTTACACAAAAAATAAACTATGAAAATATTAATGTACTAAAACTACGACCCAAATTAACAGCAGAATCCAAGATGGAAAAGAGAAAAAAGAAAAATAGGCTAGGTGATGGCTGTAGGGAAGGCCTACCTATATAGCCATGTCTTCAGGTTGGTCTTAAAGGTCTAATATTTTATACAAGATACAGTTAATAACATTTTCTGTTTCTCTTCTAACACTTGCACAAATGTATCAAGCCCTGCCAGTATTTGCTTGGCGTTTGGCACAAAAGGACAACCAGATTTTGGACAAAGAAACCTGATGTTGATTTGCATTTGACATTTAGGAAATTGAACGCCACCATGGCACTTATTATGTTTATTCTGTCTTCCCAATTTCTGTTCCCGGCAGAGTGAACTACAGTGAGCTACAGACGGTGGAACTCCCTCCCACTGGAGGCCAGCCTGGCCCCGTCTTGGCTCTCCTTCCGCAAGCTGGCAAACCTCTTCAGGCGAGCTTTCCTTCAGTGACTGGCTGCCTGAGTGGGATTTTTAAATGGGTTATTATGCCTTGTTGCTTCTCAATTTGTTTTCAGCATTGATTTTCTTTACCCTTTTAGCGTGGTAATTGTTTTCTTCTTTTAAAATCCTTGTATCCTTCGTTTTTAAGCTTTTAAATACAGTATTGTCTTTTATGGATGTAAGCCGCCTTGGGACATTTTAAAGGAAAAAGGTGGGGTGAAAATATTTTAAATAAATAAATAAGTAAAGTCAGCCTTACGGGTGATAATTCTAGCGTATGCTTGTCATTTCAGACAGTCCGCTTGTGTCTGGCCACGCGCAGCTGGGTATCTGTTATTGGGAGGCCCCAGGTTTTGTTTTGTTTTTTTCCTTCCAAAAGGTTTTTCTGTTTCACGTTACAGAGGAGGCCGGTACTAAATTCACCCACAAAATGACAGGCGCTGGTTTGCCAAAGTACTGTTTCACATTGCCACGATCCTTTGCCAACGTCACAATCCAAAAACACAAGTTTTTCACGGAAAGAGTTGTTTTTCCACAACCCTCGATCACATGAGAAACAGCATGGCCAGGCGCTTAAGGAATAAAATGATCATTGGCCTTGAACTGAAATTCTGGCTTAAGGTGACTGTTTTTAGGGGTTTCCAGGTAGAGAAAACTCAGAAGTGGTTTACCCTTCCCTTCCACTAGGCGGCACCCTGGGATGGTGCAGCTGGCCCAAGGCCACCCAGGCTGGCTCTGCTCCCAAGAGGCACAGTGCGGGAATCGAACTCCCAGCCTCTGCCACCGAGCTATCCATATGTATTTCCTTTTGCTCTTTTTCCAGGTGGAGAATACTCAGAAATGGTTTCCCATTCCCTTCCTCTGGGGGGTGCCCTGGAACCACCATGCAGCTTACCCAAGGCCACCCAGGCTGGCTCTTCTCCCAGGAGGGAATCGAACTCCCAACCTCTGGCACCCTTTTTCAGTGCAGTCCTTTCTCGCTATCGGATCACCTCCTTACCTTTCTCCTGTGTGGCTCTGTGGATTCTACATTTTCCTGTTGTACAAGCTGCAGTTGACCCCACCTCCTAATAATGATACTAACCATGTGCCACCAAGTCAATTCGGTCAAAATCGACAGAAGTGAAGGCCTTAAAGTCCAATCGAGAATTCAGAACCTTTTCAGGGCTTTCCAAGTGGAAAATACTCAGAAGTGGTTTCCCATTTCCTTCTTCTGGGGTCAGTTCTGGGACTACTGGGCAGCTGGCCCAAGGCCGCCCAGGCTGGCTCTTCTCTCTGGAGAGGCACAGTGGGGGAATCGAACTCCCAACCTCTTAGCTAAATGACGGAGCTATCCAGCCAGATCTGAAAGAATAAGGGCGATTCGAAATGGAGCATCTTTATGGCTGGCCCTAAGAGGAAGCAGGGCTGGTGGCTGTCTGGTGGAGGAACGGGGGCACCCGTTGGACTCAGAGTCCTATATAGTAAATCAAATAAGAGTCCAGAGATCCATATAGCCAGCAATGAACAGTGGGTGAAAGAAGACCCTCTTGACCGGTTAGACAAGCAGGAAAGTCTGACCTGGAAGCATTTATAGGGATCAGCCATGGTGTCCTTTGAGCACGACTGACTTACTAAAAGATTAATTCCTCTTTCTGCCTCTTGTTTCTTTGAGGAAATACCTGTTGGTTGTAATTATACAGGCGCTTAACCAACCATTTGGCAGGTTCCTCCTTTACGACCCTCTACAAGCTCAGCTTTGGACACTCATTTATTTTATGTAGAATATATTTTTTTTTACCCCGCCTTTCTCCTTAAAAAGGACCCAAGGTGGCTTACGTAGTCAAAAACACAATATTAAAAGCTAAAAACAGGAAATGATTCAAATCTTTTAAAAGACATTGATAACATGATACTTAAAATGTGAGTTAAAAGCATTACTAAAAACAGATTCAGAAGCAACACAATACAAACCATCCCATTTTAAACCCTTTGCTAGACAGTCAGTCACTAAGGGAAAGCCTGCCTGAAGAGAAAGGTGTTCTTTGCCTGCTTGTGGAAGGACAGCCAAGATGGGCTTGGAGAAGTTACTTTTTAAAAATTATAGCTGCCAGCATCCTCCGGCTAGGGTGGCCATGGCCTAAAAAGGTAATTTTTCCATGCTGTGAGTTTGGATACCTAGAATAATTTAGGAGTTCCTTAAATCCAACTGTTCTTGATGGACTGTCTGCTAAATATTGGACTACAGCTCCCATCAGTCCCATGCAACATTCTTTTTAAAAAAATCCCCTATTTGCCATGTCGGGGCAGCACTACATAAAATGCATGATGTGGCCTTAAAGGTAAACGTTCCCCTTGACATTTAGTCCAGTTGTGTCCGACTCTAGGGCGCGGTGCTCATCCCCGTCTCCAAGCCGTAGAGCCAGCGTTTGTCCGTAGACAGTTTCCGTGGTCACGTGGCCAGTGCGACTAGACACGGAACGCCGTGACCTTCCCACCGAGGTGGTACCTATTTATCGATTCGCATTTTTACATGCTTTCGAACGGCTAGGTTGGCAGGAGCTGGGAGAAGCAACGGGAGCTCACTCCGTTGCGTGGATTCGATCTTACGACGGCTGGTCTTCTGACCTTGCAGCACAGAGGCTTCTGCGGTTTAACCCGCAGCGCCACCATGTGGCCTTACTCTGCACCAAAGCATTAATCCGTACCACGCATCTATAAAAGATGATGTTTTTGTCTGCCTCCAAGAACATGGGACCCAAACATCTAAAAAGTAGCATGCATACGAATGGAAAGCTATGAGTCCTGTCCATGGAGATGGTTTGGCATTTAAGGGGTATTGGTTTGTTAGGTGACTACCTGTTTGATTCCTGCATTTCCTTTTTCAATCACTAGGTGGCCACCTTTCTTAATCACTGCATAGGAGTGCAGTGGACACAATACTCTGAAGCTGTGGGGACCAACCTGAAGAAAACAGAAGATAGAGTTTCCCTCGCTGCTGTAGTGGCAGATTGCTCCATGGCGAAGGAGTGGGCAGATCCCCTTGTTCAATGGCTACAGGTGCACATCATGGCAACATCCATGCTTGTAGATGCCAGTGATTGTGGCTTCACTCAAGGTCAGTGCAATGTGTCCAGTTCACACAAATGTGTAAGTTTGCTTGGATGTCATCTGCCTCCCATCTAAGCCTTTCCTGTCCTCTCTGGGCTTAGCTACAATCCTCACAGTAGCTGGGGGTGGTGGTGGTATGTATGTTTTCAGCAACAACATATTGCCCTGAACCCAATTGCTAGTTCCAGTTAGGGGAGACCCGCTGACTCAGTTGCTAGACGGTGAGTCAACACATATTTAAATCAGAGTCTGACCATTATTCAGACTTTTCTGTGTCATGTAGACACAGACGTAGACTTATTTATTAATCTATTTATTTAAAAATTTATCCCGCCCTGCCTAGCGTCTGGGACACTATTCTGGGCAAAGAACATATCATAGCAACATAATATAAACAGATAATAAAACAGCAATAATGATCTAATAAAACACCACTCAAAAGAGATCGAAGCACTAAATACAAAACAACTAGTACCAAAAAAGGAAAAGAAAAAAATATATATGAGGCAGCAAAACTGAGACAAGAGTTAGAAGTTGACAAATGTGGGTGATCATAAATGAAATTAATCAAGAGTTAGGCTGTGAAGGCCTGCGTAAACCGTAGAGATGAGCAAGAACCGCTGGTTCGTTTACCAGCCAAACAGGTGTTTGGTGGTTCCCAGCCCCGCTTTCTCCAGTGGGTGTCCAATCAGAGACAGCGCCTCAGCTTCCCTGCCCCGCCTCCTCTGGGCACGGCCTCTGAGTGGGCGCCCACCAGAGGAGGTGGGGCTGGGAACCACTGAACACCTGTTTGGCTGGTAAACGAACCGGCACGAACCACTAAACCAGTGGTTCATGCCCATCTCTAGTAAACAGCCAAGTTTTAAGTTGTTTCCTGAAGCCAAGGAAGGAAGGGGGTCAATCACACCTCTATCCGGAGAGTTCCATAATGATGCAGCCACCACGGAGAAGGCCCGGTTTTGAATAGTTGATTTCTGGGCCTTCCTTGGGGTGGCCACCTGTAACATCCCAGTATATGAGGTGCAGGTGGGATGGATAGATGTTTTGAGAGAGAAGCACTCGGACAAGTAGCAAGGTCCTGCTGAGAAACAGATCAACAAAACAGTCTGGGTTTTGGACTCTCCTAGCAGTAGGGGAACAATGGGGTGATAGGAAGGGTTGGAGGCAGTAGGAAAAGAGGACATCAAAATGTGAGGTGGATTGAATCAGTTGAATAAGCCAGGTCCTTTAGTCCGCAGGACCTGAGCAGGGCTGCTAATGACAGAGTTTTGGAGGTCACTAATTCATGGGGTCAACATAAATCAAAAGCAACTTGACAATGTGTAGTAGCAAGCAGGGGGCACTCCCACAAAGGGTACCTGTACCTTGAAATGTGCAACAGTGTTGTGGTCCAGGTAATGCGTAAAACAGTTTATGAAGAACAGGAAGTCTCTACCCCAGGAGGCTGGCCATCTGAAACTCACCAGAAGGGGAAAAGGCACCTCACCAAGATAGATAGATAGATAGATAGATAGATAGATAGATAGATAGATAGATAGATAGATAGATAGATAGATAGATAGATAGATAGATAGATAGATAGATAGATAGATAGATAGATAGATAGATAGATAATTATTTTTAAAAATCCACAATAGGGTTTCCCAGCATTGAGCTTTTGCATTGTGCAGTCACCGTGTTTTAATCTGAATGCATCTGTGCCGAATCTGATGTAAATAATGAAATAAACAGCCAGTGTAGTTGCCCTCTCACGTGGATTACTTGCTTCTGGCCTTTCCCATTTGAATAGGAGAGGTGTTGTCCTTTTTAAAATTGCAAAAAAGAAAAAGAGAAAAGAAAAAGAAAGAAAAGAAAATGAAAAATGAACAAAAGAGTTGTGTTGAATTTTGCATATGTCCATGCACCATTTTATGCAAACTAATGTCCTCTTGCGTCGTCCTCCCGGGTGGCACGTAAGTGGTCCCCCTACCCACTGTGACTCCGAGCACTGCTGTACGCGCCAGCCTTACCTCCTGAGGTCACCGAGCCGTTTGGTCTCGTCTTCCAGGTAGGTGTGTAAGCCCTGAAGGAGCTCCCTCTCCGTGGCCAGCGCCTGGTGGATGCTCAGCATGGAGGTGTAGGTTTCTGTGCGCCCCCATCTCAAGGCGCCGAGGAGGAGAGCCACCCGGAGACACTGCATCGTCTCCCTTGCTCAGGAAGAAAGTTCTCCTCTCTTCGTAACACCCTTTTCTCTTCTCCTGCTGATCCCAGTCCCTCCCAGAGCCGAGCAGCCAAGAAGCGGCTTGTCAGCCAGCAGCTCCATCCAGTCTGCGCTCACCCGCCTGCTCCTTCTCTGGAATCTCGCCCTCGGCTGGGGAAGCCAGCCATCCGAGGAGGGGAACCTCTGGCAGCCGAAGGAGAATTTCGTTGAATGGAAAACAGATGGGAAGAGGTAATAAAAATGATGCTGGAAGTGGCCAGGTGGCAGCTGCTCTGGGATCGGCACCCTTCGGTCACTGCAAAGTTATGTGAAAGCGGGCCGGCTCTTTTCTGTCCCAGCAGAGAAATTCTGGTTTATAAGTGGGTAGGTGGGTGGGAGGAGAATACAGGCTGGGCTTCGGTATCATTTATTATTTGATTTGATTTATTTGATTTTGATACCGCCCATCTGGCGACCAAGGCCACGCTGGCCGGTTCACAGCAAAAATGAGAACAATACTCAGCAACATTAAATGAACACAAAATACACATTATGATGATATCAAAAACAGGAAGCCGGATTTCAGTTGAATATCAGGAGAAACGTCTTAACTGTTAGAGCAGTACGACAATAGAACCCATGACTTCAGGAGGTGGTGAGCGCTCCAACCCTGGAGGCTTTCAAGAGAAATTTAGACAACCACCTGGCAGATCTGCTTTGATTTGGATCCCTGTCCTTAGCAGGGGGTTGGACTGGATGGCCTTCGAGGCCCCTTCCAACTTCACTATTCTACGATTCCATGAAAAAAAACAAAATTATAGCAAACGTTATAACTTAAGGACATTATAAACTTAAAAATACAAGGTAACAGTTACATTTAATACAATTACATTAGGCAGGACTCTTTGGGAAGCCACTGGGATCTCTTCCCCAAATCTCCCATCATCCCCAGCACGAAGGAATGTTGAGCCTGAATCCTATGGGTTCAGTGCCTAGACAGTTCAGAGGCATCGAGTAAAAGTCACTTTTTCAGAATTGCCTCTCCCAGAATTTACTGGCCTAGCACGGCTAGTAGGTGATTCTAGGAACTGTCATCCCAAACTTGCTCTGGTCACCACGCACCAGCCCCCTGATCGGCCATGTGCCATGGGACCGTCCACCTCCACACCCATCCTCCATTCCCTGGGTCTCATGGGTCTGCACATCAGCGAAGGGGAAACACTCATGGTGGGGCTTTCTCCAGGACGCACGAACACTTTTCAAGGAACCCAACCCACAAAGAAGGGCTGACAATCTTCGTCTCCACTTCGAGCAGATCTTCTGTAAAGGGAATGACACCTAATCAACGTTCCCTCTAATTTTCTGCCAGCAAGAGGGCGAGGGATCGGGCAGAGAAGCAAACGACAGCGAGAGACCGGAAGGACAAAAGGGGTGAGCAGGCAGGTGAGCGGGTGCTGGCTTCTATTTATTAAAAAAATTCCTGCGATCTGGTATAGCGCTATATCAGACAGCAGGATTTTTTTTAAAAGCAAAGTTCATGTAGGCGGAAGAGATTCCAATGAATTGATTCCCTGATGGTTGTTGTGGGTTTTTCGGGCTGCACCAGAGCACAGACAGAGTTCCGGCTCCTGTCCTCTGAAGATGCCCATGGCCACAGAGACTGGCGAAACGTTAGGAAGAACAACCTTCAGAACACGTCCAAAGAGCCCGAAAAACCCACAACAACCATCGGATCCTGGCCGTGAAAACCTTCGAGAATAAACTGATTCCCTGTTCGCCCCCAAATAAATGGGCTTTTGGCAGAGGAGCAGAAAAACTCACTCCCCAGCCACAGTGCTTCGCCCGTGTGTATGCTAAAATTTAAGTCTTTTTTTTTTTTCAAGAGAACCTGGTACCAACAGTGGGTTTCATCCGTGGGACAGAGTCCTAAGATAGAAAGCGAGGATGAAAAGAACATCTCACGGAGGTTTGCATGCCTTAACAGCCCATTTTTGCACCTCGAAAGGTGAGTATCCCAAAGTCCAGATGGCCCAACTTTACCCGTGGCTCTGATGCCCACCCAGGTCTCACAGATGGAAATCAGGATACTTTTTAAAGGCTCCTTCTGTCCAGAAACCAATGATTGCTGGCCAGTTCCTGGCCCTGTTTCACAATGCTAGGATTCTCCTCTACCAGCTCTGTGCTCTGTGTATTCAGCATTCCTGGACGGTAAATACAGGAGGGCTGTGCTAGCAGAGCAGTGAGGCTTTTATTGATAGCATGGTGTGGAATTCAATCAGTTGCTTTGTGGGGGTAAAAAAAAAATTGAAGTTTGGCAGAGTTTACCTTGAGGTCCAAAGAACCAGGGAAGTGCTGCCACCTAGTGAAGAACTCTCACATGACAAGCAGAATATATTGGCAGGTCTGGGCAGAATATCTGGGTATTTCTGTTAAGTGAATTATATTTATATCCTACCTTTCATCCAATGGGTTGAAGTCAGTGGGCTCCCCTCTCTTCCCATTCATTCTGTCTTCACAGCAACGCTACGAGGTAGGATCTGTTTTGGGACTGGTGCTTTTTAACTCGAGGTATCTGGGACGTGGTGGCGCTGCGGGTTAAACCGCAGAAGCCTCTATGCTGCAAGGTCAGAAGACCTGCAGTCGTAAGATCGAATCCACGCGACGGAGTGAGCCCCCATCACTTGTCCCAGCTCCCGCCAACCTAGCGGTTCGAAAGCATGCAAAATGCAAAATGCGAGTAGATAAATAGGTACCACCACGGTGGGAAGGTAATGGCGTTCCGTGTCTAGTCGCGCTGGCCACGTGACCATGGAAGATTGTTTTCGGACAAACGCTAGCTCTATGGGTTGGAAATGGGGATGAGCACCACACCCTAGAGTCGGACACGACTGGACAAATTGTCAAGGGGAACCTTTACCGTTACCTTATCTGGTGGTAGCTCAGTGGCTTATATACCTGGCCTCAGAGCCAGAGGTTGGGAGTTCGATTCCCCCACAGGGCCTCTCCAAAGAAAAGAGCCAGCCTGGGTGGCTTTGGGCAAGCTGCACAACAGTCCCAGAACTGGTCCCAGAAAGAAGAAATGGGAAACCACTTCTGAGTATTTTCTACCTGGAAAACTCGGAAAAGGGTCACCGTAAGTCCGAATTGGCCTGCAAGATTGGCCTGCGTTTTCTCTGACCGTTGTTCTCCCTGACCGCATGGTCTGAGGGGGCGGGGTTTTAGCTTTAAATAAGGGCTACCAGAAGCTTTAAGCCCTTTTCCTGCAGAGGAAGGGGAAGCAGAAGGTGAGCTGTGTCTGGGAGGACATTTTATTTGGTGTGGTATTTTTCTCCGGTTTTATTTTTTAGACTCTAACTTGATAAATAGGAAAGACAAATAGCATTGCATACACGTGGGGGAGCAGGGAAGTTTTAGGGGGAGGATCAGATTTCCTCTCTTTTTAATTCACTGACCAATCAGTCGAGATGGAGAGCGAAGGATCTGTTGCGCTTGTAACACCTGTGTTCATGTTTGTTTTCTTGCCAATGAGGTGCCTGGGTAGAAATGCTCTAAGTGTTAGTTGGTGGTCTTCTTGGAAGACAAGGTCCAGCAGCTGGAGGCCTGTGTTCTAATCTCCGCACTATCAGGGAGCAGGCCGGGTAGGTGGGGCTCGTCAGCCTTGGAAGGCAGCCCATCTAGGAGAAGGAAAACTCTGATTTCAAACCTCCACTGCCTTGTGGCTATATCCACTGATGGAAAAGGCTTCAGGAGTTAACCTCGAGGCAAAATCCGGAGCCGGAGTCCCGGAGGCAGTTCGTGTCGTTCTGGCAACTCCTGCAACGTCGCTGGAACCTGTTGTATTGGCTCTTGCCTTTCCACTGGACTATTTCAGTGACGTGGAGAGGGGGGATTTGCTGCTTGGGTAACAGCCTATCCTCCATATTATTTTACCCAGGCTTCGTGCTCTGGAGAGGACACTCCAGCTTCGCATACAGCGTCGAAACAACACGGGAAGTAGCAGTTACCGGTTATAAGTCTTTGGTCGATTGGCATAGAGCATGACGCCAGTGGCTACTTCCGATGGTGGGAGAGGTCATTGCACCTCACTAGGTAGCTACCGCCCGCCTTAAGCTGGGCAGCCCCCAGCCAGTAAGGTGCTACCTTGCCACGGTCTGTTAACCTCACGGGGTGCGTGGGATTTAGGGTGAAAGCCGACAAGCAGATCGATAACCCTGCACCATGCAACAATCACAAGAAAACTTCTGCCCTCAAGTTGGGCACCTGGAATGTTCGGACAATGACCCCTGGCTTTTCTGATGACCTGCAGGAAATAGACGGTGTGCGCAAGACAGCTGTCATCGACATGGAACTGAGTAGGCTGCAGATGGACATTGTTGCCCTGCAAGAGACGGGATTGCCAGACATGGGATCTGTCAAAGAAAAAAAACTTTTCATTCTTCTGGCAGGGAAAACCATTGAATGAGACCAGGGAACATGGTGTTGGCTTTGCGGTCAGAAATACTCTGCTGAGATCCATTGTTCCACCTACTGTGGGGAGTGAAAGAATCCTGTCTCTGCAGCTCCACTCATCAGCGGGACCGGTCACCCTCATTAGTGCATATACACCAACACTGTCGTCCACAACAGACGTGAAAGACAAATTCTACGACGATCTGGCAGCTACTATCAAAAAAGTCCCTGAAAGAGAGGCACTGTTCATTCTCGGAGACTTTAACGCTAGAGTTGGTGCTGATCACAATTCTTGGCCCACTTGTCTAGGCCGTTTTGGCATTGGAAAGATGAACGAAAATGGCCAACGCTTGCTGGAGTTTTGCTGTTATTATGGTCTTTGTGTCAGCAACACGTTCTTTAATACGAAGCTTCAACACAGAGTTTCCTGGAGACATCCTGCGCACGGTTGGGTTGGTTCGCTAGCCCTTGTGTGTCATAGGATCACTGGAAAATCATGGCACTGGACTGTGCCACAAGTGGTCCAACATGCGAGCGGTTTCCCCATCTGGTCACATCCTCACCCTCACATCCTCACCCTCCTGCAGTCCAACAGGATACTGGTCCAACATGCAATTTCAAGGCCCTGTCTCTCTCAATCTTCTTCATTTTTTAAAAAAACTGGGCTTGGATTAGAAGCACTTCAGACTGAGAACATTTTCAGAAGTCTGTCCGCCGATATCTTTTCAGACAGAGGGCTGGCTTCTCTCTTGCCGAAACCACAGCCCATCTCTTTTGTGTCTCGTTCCTGGACTTTCCAGAGGGCAACCACCTGGCCACCGCTGTAAAACATGATGTTCAGGAGAACTGGGATGAACCACCTGCTGCCTTCTAAATATCTGCCACTGTGTATGTTTACATGCTGTCGAGTCACTTCCCACTTGTGGCAAAACTAGGACCTGCAAAAGAATCTTATGGTCTTGTTAACAGTCCTGATCAGTTCTTGCAAACTCAAGGCCATGGCTTAGGTTCATCAGTCAGTCCATCTCATGTTCAGTCATCCTCTTTTCCTGCTGCATTCAACTTTCTTTCTTTACTGTCCACCTTTCACACCCATACCTAATGACCAGAAATACGAGAGTGTGGACAATCTTGACCTTTGTCTCCAGTGACACATCCTTGATGGTCTTGTTGGAAGGTTTACAACCTCACAGGCTGCCTCTCTAGTATAATGGCTCCCAACCTTGGGTCCCCAGATGTTCTTGGACTTCAAATCCCAGAAATCTTGGCCATCCCTGCTAGTGGTGAAGGCTTTTGGGAGTTTTAGTCTGAAACCATCTGGGGACCCGAGGTTGGTAACCACTGTTCGAGTAGATGTGGCTGGGAGGGACCTTTCTGGGCTGGGAGTGATTGCCAATCTATTCAGCACGAACCAATGGTTCCCTCCCTGCCTCTAAATTCAAAGAGAGCCCTGCCTCTCTGCTCTATTCTGTTTTCCCTCTCTTGAGTCTGTTGAAGTCTGTTGCTGAAAGCAGCTGCGTTTGTCAGTTGGCTGTTGATCTGTAAGTAATGAACCGTTTTGTTCTTTCGACTACTAATGTCTCAGAGTGAGTTATTAAGGCTGTAAGTTCCAGTTAATGACAAAAGGGGTGGATTACTCTGGGGAGCTTGCCTCTGTTCTGCTCGGTGAATTCCTGCACTTCTACTGCTCAGTGAGAAGAATTTATTAATTAATTTATTAATTTATTAGCCAATGGTTCTCTCCCTGCCTCTGAATTCAAAGAGAGCTCCGCCTCTCTGCTCTATTCTGCTTTCCCTCTCTTGAGTCTGCTGAAGCTGGTCTTGACGGCTACCAGCACTCTTTTTGAAGGGGAAACGTTAGGGCTGCACCGGCCCTTTGCTGCGTGCAAAACCTGTGTGTGGTCCAGCACGGATCGGCGAGGGTTATTTTAAAGGCCTGGACCCCTAGACACGTTGGGGGTCCAGCTCATGTCCACTTGCAAATCATGCTGTTCCTGATAAGTGAATGTAGGCTAACGATGGTTCTCAGACCTGTGCGTGCCCCTCCTCCCCAATAAAAGGAGAAAAGGGCAATGAATCAGCAACACACTGTGTTCCATTCAGGGCCCTGTTTCTCCTTTTTTTTGGCCTTGGAGAGCAAATCTCATGTGATGGTGCTTCACAGCTGGTTTCCCAGCTCTGGGCTCTGTGCAGGACAGGCCTTTGTGAAGGCAGACCGTTACTGGGGGTCATCAGACAGAAGTTGCCTTTCAGGCAGGTTGTTTCCAGGAACTGCAGAATGACCAAACCCTGGCTTCAGTTCCCATCCCAAAGAGGAAGACGACAACACGGGGATCAGCAGGCGGTCAGATGAACCCAAAGACCCCTCTGGAACGAGGGTGGAGCTCTGCATGGTGGGTGGGCCACTCACACGGTCCCCCCAATATTTTTGATTGCAATTCCATAAGACCCACTCAGCATGGTCACTGGTTAGGGACTGTATCAAGGAAAGCTGTCCACCTCCCTCAGTCTTCTTTTCTCAAGGCTAAACATGCCCAGTTCTTTCAGCCTTTCCTCATAAGGCTTGGTTTCCATCCCCCTGATCCTCCTTGTCGCCCTCCTCTGAACTTGTTCCAATTTGTTAGCGTCCTTCTTGAAGTGTGGTGTCCAGAATTGGACACAAGACTCAAGGTAAGGCCTAACCGGTGCTGAATAGAGGGGGACTAGCACCTCACAGGATTTGGAAACTCTGCTTCTATTAATGCGGCCTAAAATAGCATTTGCCTTTTTTGTAGCCACATCACACTGTTGGCTCATATTTAGCTTGTGACATCTACGGCAATTCCAAGATCCTTCTCGCTCGTAGTTTTGCTGAGCCAGGTCTCCCCCATCTTGTAACTGTGCCATTGGTTTCTTTTTCCGAGGTGCAGGACTTTGCACTTATTCCTGTTGAATCTCATTCTGTTGCTTTCGGCCCCGTGCTCCATCCTATCAAGGTCATTTAGAATGTTGTTTCTGCCTTCCCAGGTATTAGCTATTCCGCCCAATTTGGTATCATCTGCAAATTTGACCAGCATTCCCTGCAGTCCCTCATCCAGGTCATTAATAAAAATATTGAAGAGCACCGGGCCCAGGACTGAGCCTTGGGGTCCCCCACTAGTTACCTCCTCCCAGTTAGAGAAGGACCCATTAATCATCATCCTCTGAGTACGATTCTGCAGCCAATTGTGTATCCACCTGACCCTTGATCTATCCAGCCCACACCTAGTTAGCTTGCTCATCAGGAGATCATGGGGCACTTGGTCAAAAGCTTTGCTGAAGTCAAGATATACTACGTCTACAGCATTCCCTCTGTCTATCAGGAAGGTGACCTGATCAAAAAACGAGATCAAATTAGTTTGGCAGGATTTGTTCTTGACAACTCCGTGTTGGCTTCTAGTTATTACTGCCTTGTTTTCTAGGTGCTTGCACAATGACCGCTTTACGATCTGTTCCAGAATTTTACCTGGGATGGAGGTCAGGCTGACTGGCCTGTCGTTCCCAGGTTCCTCTTTTTTGCCCTTTTTGAAGACAGGGACAACATTGGCCCTCCTCCCATCCTCTGGCACCTCCCCCATTTCCCATGATTTCAAGAAAATAATGGGCAGCAGTTCTGAGAGTTCTTCAGCCGGTTCCTTCAGTCCTCTCGGATGCAGTTCATCCGGCCCTGGAGATCTGAACTCGTTCAAGGTGGTAAGGGATTCCTTGACTATTTGTTTATCCATCTCCAGCTGCAATCCTGTTCCCCCCCCCCTTGCACTTCCAATTTGTTTCAAAGTTCATAGTCTGTCTTATGGGAAAAGACGGAACTAAAATAGGAATTAAGCACCTCTGCCTTTTCTTTGTCCTGTTATCATTTTTCCATCTCCATTGCGGAGCTGTGCCACCATGTCTTTGGTTTGTCTTTTGCGACGCACATACCTGAAGAAGGCTTTTTTATTGCTTTTAGTGTCTCTAGCTAAGCTCAGCTCATTCTCAGCTTTTGCCCTCCTCAGGCCATCCCAGCATTTCCTTGCTACTTCTCTGTACTGTACTGTACATGTCTATACAAAATCTATTTAGGTCTCGGGGGATATGAAAAACCAAGGGCCAAACCAAATAACACAGTTGCCCTGTCATAAGAAGGGAGAGTTCTCTTAAGTGGTGAAAACCAACCAACCAACCCTGTGTATTTATTCAACCATGAGCTTGCTCTGGTTCCCAGTTTCTTTTAGGGTATGACCATATTGACAACTTCTGGATTTGCTCCAGAATTGGCATATGTGAATTTAAAGGATTTTTCAATGATAACACAACGCAAAGGTCAATCCGAATCAACCTGTTCTTTTTTTTCTTCCGAATTGGAGATTTTTTCCCCCACCCCCCTGCCACCAGGACCTTGTCTTGTTTAAAAGAGAGAATGATTTAAAGAGTATTTTCCCTGTGTGATCATTTGTTTAGTTCTACAAAAGGACTGCAAGTGTGACTTTGGGTGGTAGCGTCTTCTAGGACTAAGGTATGACTAATGTAGCAATACAGCAATAAGGTGATCTAGTGCTAGACTCGATAGCTTGTTTTTTTAAAAAATAAACAAAATCATAATAATAATTGAGGGTGCCTAGAGAGAAAGATCACAAGGATGGGTCTTCCCACTGGGCCAAAACATTATGGCCCAACTTACTACATCACAAGAAAACGACCCAATGTCATGAACCCTAGTCCTTCTGTAGAACGAAAAAACTCTGATTTGGAAGCAAAAAAAAAAAAAAAAAAAAAAAAAAAAGAGGATAGGTTGATTTGCATTTACCTTTGTGCCAAGGGATCGTTGGAAAATACTTCAAATTCACCTGTGCCTATTCCAGGGCAAATCTGCAGTATTTCTCCGGGTAGTCACACCCTAAGAATCAAGCCGATGCAAAGCCGAATCACTCTGGTTTGGCTTGCCAATGTAAACGCAGCCTCAGCTCGCTTTTGTTTAGTAACTGGCGCTGGAAAATAGCAGGGGATTCCTTTGCACGTTTGATGTCTCGTGCAGCTAGAAGGGTTTGTGTGTCTGGAGGGGAAAAGCTGCGAGACCAGGCCATATGACATGCACTCAACGGGTGTGTTCTTGCATTCTTGAAGGCATGCCCCCATGAATTCAGCAGGAATCCCTTTTGAGCCACGAGGGACAGGATCAGTGGTCACAATGTGGGAGAGCTCCTGCCTAAATCCAGGCCTCTCCGAGTCACGATGCGGCCGTATGGTGCCAAACCCCGCCTTAGTGAGAGAGAAGTCCACCAGAGAGAAACGCCTGGCCGGGCTGCTGAGTACTAAAAGGACAGGGAGATCCTCATCAGCACGCCAGGATCAGCTGCGTCTCCATCATGATCGTTTTAGGATCACGCGTGCTCTTGTTCCTGGCACTGTTGGCGCTCCTCGGTAAGCTTCCCCTGGTGATCGGAGGCAGAGAAGGGTGGGATGGGACTTTCCTCGAATTTAAGCACACCGGGGGGATTCGTCAGACAAAAAATCACAGGCTTCTTTTCCTCTTTGCTGGGGCTCTTCAAGTATTCCTGTATTCCGTGGGCTCCTCTCCAAGCTACTGGAGCTCAGTAATGCAAGAAGGGCTTTCCTGGCCAAAGGATCTGGGTTCAACTCTCAGATCTCTGTATAAGGTGAGGAGAATCCCTTTGCCTTCTCGGAAATCCTGGGAATGGGTGCAATTGGTGTGGGGCTGGCTGCCGGTGGAAAGTGTCAGGAAATTTCATTGGGTCCAAAACGCGGCAGCCAGATGGACGACTGGGGCTGGTGACAGGGATCACATAACTCCCCTGTTGCAGCAGCTCCCACGGGCTGCTGATCTGCTCCCGGGCAGAACTCAAAAGTGCTGGCTTTAACCTATAAAGCCCTGAATGGCTTGGGCCCGAGCTATTTCAAGGACCGCACCACCTTCTATGACATTAATATAATCAGGTGAGGCTTTTCCTCGGTCCCCTCCACTTTCATAGGTGCATCTGATGGGGACACAGCAGAAGACCTTCTCTGTGGCTGCTCCCAGAGACTGTGGAACTCCCTCCCACTGGAGGCCAGCCTGGCCCCATCTTGGCTGTCCTTCCACAAACAGCCAAACACCTTTCGCATTCCCTGAGTGACTGGTTGCCTGAGTCGGGTTGTTAAACCGGTGCTTTACTGACTTGAATGTGTTTTTGGTTTTGTCTACTGTGTTGTCGTGTGGTCTTTGACCGTTTCTAGTATTTGTATACGTACTGTTTTTAAGTTTAAACATAGTCTTTTAATGATGTAAGCCACCTTGGGTCCTTTCTAAGGAGGAAGGCGAGATTAAAAAAAATACTTTAAATAAATAAAATAATTTAAGTCATCATGGCCACCCCCTCAAAATGCAAGGAGGCAAACACTGGTCTCCCCACTTTAAGAAGGATGCAGACAAACAGGTTCAGAGGGGGGGGGGTGACAAGGATGATCGGGGAACTAGAAATAAAGCCCACAGCTGTGGCCTTCTGGGGGAAGGCTTAATATATACCAGAGGAGGGGAACACGTTCAGGTCCATGGCCTTTTCAGGTAGTCCTTGAGATGCCCTTTTTGCCAAAGGAATTTTCTATCCTAAATTACAGTCCAGATCAGCAAATCGACTTCTGTTTACGAAGCTTCACAGAGATGCTAATTTCTGCACCATCATCGCCACCACCAAATTTTTGCAGCACCAGCTATTCACGGGTGCCTTCCTCCCTATGTCACATTCGAGTGTTCTTTTTTCCTCTTTATAACCTGGAAATGCTAGGATAGCTGTTTCAGTTATTTTTAACCATCGTGTCTATGAATTGTGTGTCCCAAAGCTGGGCAGGAGATGGGCGTCCCCCTGATCATGCGGGCGTGTGCCAGCCGGAGAGGGATCTGCCGCCGCTCTTGTCTGTCTCACGAGATGCACCTCGGGGTTCACGGTTGCCCCCGTTACTACCGGTAGGTTCATCTTTCTCCGGATCCTTCAGAATGAGTTTGGAAATGTAGCACCTCTGCACGCAGGCCAACAAAGCAAGGCTGCAGTCGCTCGGTGATCCTCTTTTAAAAATAACAATGGCACATAGCTCCCCACAAGTTTGGAAGAAAAAAAAACATCTAGCACCTCAGGGAGAAAGTTTTTGCAGGGACATTCCCTCCTGTGCTAGGTTTCTACTTGTAAGGTGTGGTTTTCTGTGTGTTTAAATAAAAGTGTTTTTTTTTAGGGCAATCTCCATCTGCTGTGCAGGAGGCCATATCATCTCCTATTTGTAATATGTGTGTGTATCAGGCATGAAAAGGGAGGTAAATCCTAGGATGGGCAGAACTACAGATTCCTCATTGATAAACCTCCTCTTGTTTTTCTCCCTGTCAAGAGACAGTCTTCCCTAAGGGTCGGAGGACGAAAGAACTGGGGGGATTGGCCACATGCAAAGAAGCCGAAAATATGCCTAGATACCTACAGATGGTGTTTAACGTTCCTCCCAATGTAACATGGCCTCTTTTGCCCCCTTCGGATTCAGGGCAGTAACTTGGCCTGAAGGTAGGGAACCTCTGGCCCTCCAGATGTTTTACGGTCCAAATCCCACAGTCCTTTACTAGAGGCTGTGCTGCCTGAAATGGATGGAATATTAAATTGCTGATATCTCTGCTTTGCTTTTATCATCCTTTTTGCCATCCTTTCATCCTCCTTTCTACCCTCTTTATAGCCATCTGTTTTAATTTATCCTACTAGTTATTGTATCGGTTGAATGTCTGTATTATTTTATTCTTAATGTGTTTTAATATTGTGTTGTTTGTCTTGTTGGTGGTTAGCCGCCCAGAGTGGCCTGGCTGCCAGAGGGTGCGGGGTATAAATCTAATAAATAAAATAAATCAAGAAACTTGTACGCCCATAATCTGGAGGGCCAAAAAGTTTCCCCTGGGAAGTCCAGAGCGGTTTGTGAAGTGATCGTGCAGAGAAGAGGGTCTGGATGGGGTGATAAATGGGCTCCAGTTCTATGATGGCTGTTTTGAGGCACAATTTGTCAAAAAAAAAAACACCCCACAACAACCCTGTTCTTCCTTGGTTCCAGGTGCTGTGTGATAAGAATGTAGCGCAGGCAGGAGATGAAGAAAAGCTACCGGCCACAGGGACTGGAGAAAGCCCCGGTAGGAAATCCCCCCCCCCTGAAGAACAGTTTTATTCCATCACATTACACTGTACTTAATCAGTGCTTGAAAATGTGAGTTTTTTTGGATGACAGCTGCCAGAATTCTGGGCTATGGCCATGCTGGTAGGGCGAATCTGGCAATGAGAGTCCAACACACACACACACACACACAAGATTTCCAAATTCTGGTATTAACAGCATTGACCGGGCTGCCCTGAGACTGATTCTCGAGGTGGCTCAAAAACAGAAAGTAAAACACGGTGGAATGAATTAACAATATTATAACATGACCGTAAAAACATCCGTTTTCAGCAGAGATGAAGGAAGAGTTTAATCTAACACACAACCGCAAACATAAACTGCAGAGAGCAAACCACCTCTTAACCCCCATGGACTGTTTTTAATAACAATCTTAGGACACTGGAGCTGGAAGGGACCCCCAGGGATCATCCAGTCCAGCCCCCGCCAAGGAGGCCCAGTGGGGATTTGAACTCCCAACCTCGGGCTCCACAACCAGATTCCGAAAACATTGAGCTCTCCAGCAGCTCTACTCCTTCCATCTTCCTCCTTTCTCCAAACCAGGAGAATCAGGCCTCACTACCAGCGTGTTGGTTCTTAAACTCGAGACCCCAGATATTCTTGCACTACAGTTCCCAGAAGCCCTGAAAATGGGCTGTGCTAGCTAGACCTTCTGGGAGTTGTGGTCCAGAAAGACCTGGGATCTGAAGTTTGGGACGATGGCAGGGGAGATGGGATTCTCCTCTAAAACGAGACATGCTTCCCTACGCCAAGTTTCGGCTTAAATATTTTTTTAGAAATGGGGGGGGCTCAGCTTGAGGGGCTCACTGGCCGACAGCAAAGCTGGGGGGTGGCG
Source organism: Intellagama lesueurii (assembly GCA_037013535.1). Lineage (NCBI taxonomy): Eukaryota > Metazoa > Chordata > Lepidosauria > Squamata > Agamidae > Intellagama > Intellagama lesueurii. The sequence continues at coordinate 3,174,383 of JBAJHW010000003.1, read as the reverse complement.
GCAGAGAAGTGGCCCCCGACACCTTTGGGCTCCCAAGTTGAAATCCTGCTGCTTGGTGTAGTAAGTTCTATTGATTCCAACGGGCCTACTCTTCACTGGTGACACTAGGCAACAGAATCTCATCTAACCGCTGCATTTCAAAAAAATAATTAAACAATGCAAGATGCAGCTTAGCTTCTTTGGCCATATCCTGTCTCCTTGAGTCCTACGCCTGGGGAACGAGGGTCCCGGGATGCCTACATTATCCCTTTGGCCCCGTTAAGATTGCCCACCTCCAGCCTGATGATTTTCAAGGGAAAAATTTAAAACCCATTTTATTTTCCTAGTGCCTTGTCTTAGATTTCAGCCAGGGGCCCAAACGGATCTGGGGGACATTTTTTTTCTGCCACCCACTCAGCTTTGCTGTGGGCCAATGAGCCCCTCAGGCTAACCACCACGGTTTGCTGGCTGGATAGCTCAGTGAGGGAGGTATTTGTCAGAGGTTGGGAGTTCAAATCCCTCCCGTGCCTCCTGGCAGAAGAGCCAGCCTGGGTGGCCTGGGGCCAGCTGCACAGGAGTCCCAGAACTGCCCCCCAGAAGAAGGGGATGGAAAACCACTTCTGAATACTCTCTACCTGGAAATGGTCATTCCAACCCTAAGTTGGAATGGATTTGATAGCATGCAATTCATACTGAAAGGACCGTTTGTGTTTGGTCCTCTCTAGTGGCCAAAGAGTAAGCAGAGGAGATGGCCACATGGCCTAGTAATCCTTTCCTCACAAGGCAAGGCATGGTGACCAGAGCAGAGCGGTCTCATTATCCCTGCACCCGGCTTCAGATGTCCGGCAACTCTTGTTCTGCTCAATGGGTTGGACTTTTGGCGCCACTGTCCACCCATCAATCCATGCCCTGATTCATCCAAAAGGCCGTGCCGGAGAAGAGCTGGGTGGATGCTCTGGGGAGAGCCAGAAACACAAGTTGGGCCCTCCATCGAATCAAGCCAGAACTCGTTCCGGAAACAGAAACGACAAAACTGAAGCTCTCCTGCCTTTGGGCACCTCATGAGAAGATGAGACTCGCTGGAAAAGATGATCATGCTGGGAAAAGTTGAAGGCAGCAGGAAAACAGGAAGATCTAACACGAGACCTAACATAACTCAACGAATGAGGCCACAACCTTGAATCTGCAAGAGCTGTGAGTGATAGGACTTTTCCAGAGTTATTCATTCATAGGGTGACCGTAAATTGGAAGCAAATTGATAGCACAGAACAAATCAACACACAGAAGTCAACAGTGAGTGGAATCTGGTGGCTCAGAACAGCTGCTAGGAGTTTGTTAAAGTGCTCCTCTCTATAAAATAGAATTGTTCTATGTTATTTCCAGACGGCTGAGTTTTTTTAACCAGTGCTTGGAAAAGTTGCTGTTGTTTGGACTGCAATTCCCAGAACCCACAACCAGTAGGGCCAATACTTTTAATTGTCTATATTAGTGGTTCCCAACCTTGGGTCCCCCTCCCCCGGTGTTCTTGGACTGCAACTCCCAGAAATCCCGGCTAGCAGAGCTGGTGGTGAAGGCTTCTGGGAGTTATAGTCCAAGAACACCTCAGTGACTCAAGGTTGGGAAGCGCTGGTCTATATTATAAAGGAGGGGGCCTAGCCCCCAAAGCAAAAAAACGGGTGTCAAAACCACTGAGAAAAACTTTCCATGGATGTTCCTTATCTTTTAAGTCATATCAACCGCCTCAGACCTCTCTTAGGAAGGCCTGTTTCTCTCTCAATCTCAAACCTGGGAATTGTAGTTCTCCACGGAATCTGGGATGAAATTTTCAGCACCTTTGATAAACTACAACTCCCAGGCTTCCTCAGGGGGAAGCCATGACACCAAAGAAGGTAAAGATCAATTCTGTGGTCCCAAGATGCCCCTGGATAGCATACATTTCGAGCACTCAAAAGGATAAACCGAAGCCTACCTATACCACAGACCCGTCTGGATCAAATCAAAAGTTTAAGTCCAGCCTTCCTCTTCCCGCAAAGGCCAACCAGACCACTAGGGAGCAGAAGAGCATAAGGGAGCACCTCCTTGTTCACGGTCCTCAGCAACCATCAGACAGAGGCAAAGAATCTTGGGGACCATATCTCCATCCCAGAGCTTGCCCATGCTCACAGGGAGCGATGGGGCACAGAATGAATGATGAACCAGAAAAAAACCAACGAATCGGACTGGTCTGTCGTCCGGTTCGCAACCCAGTTTGGGGATCCCGTTTTGCCAAAACGAAACGCCGAACTCCCCCCCCCCCCAGCCCTTTGTTTTGGCAAAACGGATGCTCGCCTACCCTCTTCCCACTGCCTCTGTCTCCCCCGACCTGGGGGATGGCAACTGCACAGCACGACCGGAGCAGGCAGGCACCCCCCCCCCCCCAAAATCTCTGGGCATGAACTGAAAACCAAGCCATCCACCGGTTTGGTTTTTCGGCTGGTTCGTGGCTAACCACGAACCATTACAAACCACTATTTTTCAGGTTTGGGCCCATCTCTACTCTACTTGAACAGCTGGGGCCTTCTCGAAATCACAGTCCTAAAAACAACTCAGGTTTCTGAGCTCGGAAATGGCTCTGTCCGGACTAGCTGCCATGGAGAGGACCGTTTGCTCCCTTAATTTGCTCCTGCTTCTTTAAAAGGCATCTGGAACCACGGCCCTCCCACCACCCCGTGGGAGAAAATTCCAGAGGTTCAATATGTGTTGTATGAAAAGCTACTCCTAATGAAGTCCCAGTGTAACAATTTTGGCACATGGATTGCACAGTCAGGCCCCGTGAAATGGCAATAAATCTTCAGACCGTGGGTGGTAAATACAACAGGGCCCCCCTATTTGTAGGATCATTATCCACTGATTCACTTATCCGCTATGTGAAAATGCTAAATTAAAAACCCCAGGAATATGTATTGATATGTATTTCCAGGGTGTAGTTACTAGAACTGGTCACTAGAGGGAGCCAGAGACTACGCAATGTATAGCGTTTGATACGTCCACGTTTTTTGGCATCCACGGGGCAGCTTGGACCCGATCCCCCGTGGATACTGTGGTCCTTCTGTATTTTCCAAGAGCTTAAGACAGATGTGCCTCAGAGGGGACCTCCGCAAATGAGGAGCCTTCCCTTGTGTGCCTCAGAAGCTCAACATTAGTGAACAACTGAAAGGCGATCTCTTCACAGGCTGACGAAACCCCGCACTCAAACAAGCAGCCGAACATCAGCGATTGGCCCTCTTTGCACATGGCCAGATCTGAATAGCCACTGGGCCCTTTGTTTAAAACCCAGGGTTTTTCCCAGCACCCCTTCTTGAGCGGGGACGTGTTCAGATAGATGCCGAGATCCATGCGCTGGTGTCTGCTTGTGGGATGGGAAAAAATCAGCCACGACGTGGCGTTCCCGAGGGAGACAGCCGAAGGACGGATGCCTAAAAGATGAGATGGCTCTCCCATGTCTTCCTTCTGGTCCCGATCCGAGGAGGCTGGCTGTGGAGCGAAACTCACGATGCTCCCCTGACATCCTTTTGGAGGCTCACACAATTCCCGGCACAGGAAGGATTCCTGAAAGCGGTGGCCGTTGTCCGTGCTGAAGGCTTCAGCTCGGCACCCATCCCAACATGGATTCCGGGCGTTGATATATAACACTTGGCTATCGTCCTGGCCGATCACTTCGGCCACCTGGCACTCTGTGGTCCTCAGTTTCTCAAGGAGCTGGCCCTGGGCCCAATGCTGCCCTCCGTCGTCACTGTAGAAGGTGAAGCAATGAGGTTTCGTGCAGCAGAGCGAGACGCAAGAGAAGCAGCGTCTGCGGATGTGGTAAGCGTAGGCCGGCACCACCAGCCGCCCGGACCTCAACTGGACGCCATGGCCTGGCCCGACAGCAAAGGTGGCCCAGTTTCTCAGGTCATCCTCGATCACCAGTTCGGTCAGGTCAGTCGCCTGGCTCCAGGTGCGGCCGCCATCTTGGCTGGAGACGTAACACAGCCGGGCTGCGTTCCTTCCGGTCGTGATCTGGTGTCGCACCGACACGTGGTCCAAGACACAGATGAAGAAGAGGAAAACGGTCCCGCTTCGCTTTTCATGCACTGGGCAAGGGTTCATGGTGCGATATTTGGGCAGGGTGGCTGTCATCAGAGACGTCTGCGGACCCCACTAGAGCAAGACAGAGAGGAGGAGGAAAACATTGAACATTCTCCACATGGCACAGGGCAAAAATCCACAAGAAATACAGTGGGATCGCTGTGTCTGCAGGAATCGGCCAAGTTACCCCCCTCCCGGCAGAAGTAAAAAATGGTGGAAATATCGAACGGTATACACTGCATGGTCTCTGGCTCCATCCGGTGGCCCGTTCTCATAAATACACCCTGGGAATGCATATAAATTTGTGTTTCTGGGTTTTTTTATTTAGTATTTTCAGGCAGTGGATAAGTGAACCATGGATAAGAGAGGCCCGACTCTACCTAAATTGATACTGAACTTCATCATGACTCCAAATGTAGGCATGGATCCAGAGCTTGGAAAGGTTATTTGTTGAAACTACAATTCCCAAAGCCTCTCAGCCAGCATGGCTAGAGGATTCTGGGAGTGGTAGTCCAAAAAAAAAGTACAGTGAATCTGCCAAGCTTCAGTTGGATCTGGAGAAAGCGAGTCCGGGCCACCGAAATTGGGATGACATGTGCTTCACAACTCACTCAGGTCCTGCTGATTTCAGAGGGGAAGTAAGTGTGATTGAGCCCACATTGGGGAAGTAAGTGTGATTGAGCCCAATTGTGGGCTCCAGCCCACAATTAAGACAAGAAAAATCAGTGACAAGAATGGTGGGTTGGGGAAATCCACCCTCTCTTCAGGTGCCTCCATCTGAGAGTAAGTTTAGATATTGAGGTGACCTGTCTTGAGCATAACTGCACACTGCGCTTCAAATGCCTGCTATCTGAGAACTACTTGAGGGACCAGGGGTTTGGGCTTAGGCACACCCTTCCTGGAGTAGACCAAAGTGCTTTGGAGGATGGTGGCCCTGAGTCAAGAGGACTAGGAAGTCAGAAAGGCTAGAGGTGGATTCCTGCTTTTCTCGTGTCGTTTTAAACCAGTCAGCTGATTTTCGATGTAGCCCAGACGTATTTGGCGACTTGAGAATCATAATGTGTTGGATCAGTTTTTAAGAAGAAGAAGGAAGGTTTTTGGTTAAAATTTATATCTGTTAGATACCAGTCAATGTTATTATAATTTCAATTGACTGTATCTGGTGTTTTTGAATAATTAATAATAATAATAATAATAATAATAATAATAATAATAATAATAATAATAATAATAATAATAATAATAATAATAATAATAATAATAGAACTGCAGAGCTGGAAGGGACCCTGTGGATCATCTAGTCCAGCCCCTGTCAAAGAGGCCCAAATGGGGAATCAAACTCCCAACCTCTGGCTCCGCAGCCAAAGACCCTGCTTTCAAGATGTTTTGCAGATGCTACATCACCATGTAATTATACAGTTGTGGATGCTGAGTGACTATTTTTCCACGGCTGGCTCGTAGCTGGAGATGATTGGTTGATGTTTCCTGAACTGAGCTGGTGGAGAGAACTCTCTCTTCCCCACCTTGGGTTTCCCACATCTAGAAGACCCGGGGAAGGCCATGGACGGGGGCTACCATTAAAGAGGAGGAGGTCAACTTGAGGAGTACGAATTTGGGAAAACTGTGAACTGGTGTTAGCCACGAATGGGGCCAGCCTTCTGGAGGCTGACTTTCCTGTTGTCCTTTCACCGGATTCAAGGGCTCCTCTGTGGGAATTCTGGATGTCAGTTCATTTTCATTAGCCCACGGATCAGCCATCTGTTACTCCACCTGGCTAGCAGGTGGTCAGCCATTTCCCTCTGTCCCGTCTGTTCTAGGCTGCCGAGATCCAATATTTTAAAGGTGTTTTGTTTTTCCTGCAGGTGTAGAAGATAGCAGAGGCCCCTCCTTGAATAGATATTGAAGATAAAGCCGTGAAGTGCACTGACTGGACCACAGAACAAGCATGACAATGGAAACTGGGAAGCTTCTGGCTCTCAGATGCCTCCTTGTTCTAAGAGACCAACTCTGAAAGTATTTGGCTTGACCATTATTGCTCTACTTAAGCACTGCAGATATAATCTACCCTGTTTCCCAGAAAATAAGACAGGGTCTTATATTAATTTCTGCTCCAAAAAACGCATTAGGGCTTATTTTCAGGGAATGTTTTATTTTTTTCATGTACAACCATCTACATTGATTCAAACACAGTCATGTCATCTTCTTCTGGTGGCTGCACAAGGGTGGAGGGCAGGGTTTCACTTAACTAGGGCTTATTTTTGAGGTAGGGCTTATATTATGAGCATCCTGAAAAATCCTACTAGGGCTTATTTTCAGCTTAGGTCTTATTTTAGGGGAAACGGTAATTATTTCATTGTATGATTTTATGTACAACAATAAGACACACCTTAAAGACTAACTGGTTTGATTTGGCCCATGGACTGTAGCCCAGTTCTCCATGTGCATAGCTGTGGCCTACAGGCCATGAATCATCATCATATGCTGTCAAGTCAATTCTGACTCATGGCAACCCTTTTTCAAAGTTTTCCAGGTAGAGAATACTCAGAAGTGGTTGACCACTGCCTCCTTCTGAGGGTAGGGCTACCCAGGCTGGCTCTTCCCCTACGAGGTTCAGTAGGGAATCAAACTCCCAACCTCTGGCTCTGCAGCCAGAGAGCTAAACCACTGAGCTCTCCAGCCAGCCACAGGCCATGAAAGCTTATGCCAAATAAAGCTTGTCACGGCCACATGACTCCATGTTGTTTTTGCTGATACAGCTTCCCTTCTTGGAAATGTACAATAACAAAAGAGAATTGGTGTCTGGGAGTGAGTCTGACACCTGATGTGCATAATAATAGGATTATAGGAGTATCTATCTCAGAGGTGCTTTGTTTAAAAAAAATGTATGAATGAATCTTAGATCATCTTGTCAGGAGCCTTCCTAAGCAACCAGAGAGGGAGCGGAAGCAGACAGGGGACAGTCCCTTCTCTATAAGGCCTGTCGGCAGCATCATGCGCTCTTTGGTTATGCAGGGCCCACCATGTCTTCAGGAGAGGAAGGGGAGAGAGAAGGTGCCGGTGCATGATAGCTGGGGAGGAAAACGAATCAGAAGGAGAACGAGCAGAGGGAAAGAATGAACGATCATCACTGTTACTATTCAGAAATCCTGGGGCACAATGCCTCGGGTTCTGGAAGCGGCATACCACCACCACGGCGAGCAATCATTGATAGCCTTGAACAGGAAGAAAGGGGCCTGATAGGCTGCATGTTTTACATGCAAGGAGCTTTTTAAATTTTAATCACAATAATATGACAAATAAAAAGACAGGAAGGAAAAAGAAAAATATGTAATAACAAAACAACAACAACCTCAAATCAAAACTCGTAATACTAAATACATCTAGCGTTCCTCAGCCCCCCTCTGGGTTTTCTTTTTCTTTTAATTTGCATGCCCCATTTCTTTCCAAAAACAGAATGATTCTTGTCCTGGGGTATGACCTTTATTTATCTTTACCAAATACATGTACTAAAAAAAATAAAATTCTATATATCCTTAAAATGATTTGCTTTCACTATTCCTTTTCTAACTTTCAATTCACACATTAATTTGTCGTTGACAGCCATATTCCACATTTCTTTATACCAATTCAGCATATTAAACTTCTAATTCCTTGCAAATATCAATCTTGAATTTGGTACCAAACTCCGGGAGGCAGTGGAAGACAGGAGGGCCTGGCGTGCTCTGGTCCATGGGGTCACGAAGAGTCGGACATGACTTAACGACTAAACAACAAACCCATAATTTCCTTTTCTCTCTTTAAATATCATTATTTGAAGACAATGGGGCTCTTAACATTAATCTCTGGCAACTCCCAGCAGAACAGGAAAATATTCCTGGCTAAAACTCTGGAGAGCCATTAACAGTCAGACTAAGAGTGGTCTTACTCTCTCCAAGACCTCTTTCTCTGTTGTTACCTACCAGCAGGAAGACAACAGGAAAAGTCTAATCTAATTAATTTTAATCTAATTAAAAAATAATAATTCATTTTTTTAAAATTAAAAAAAACCCTTTAAACTGGAGGCCTTTGTGTCAAATAGTGGCCCTCCTGTAACTAAAAATATTAAAAATATTACAAAAGAAGCTAAATCCTCTAATGTCATTCCTGGAAAATTCCTATCACACAATGGGGAATTGCATGGACAACCTTCAGCCGCTTAAATCCACCTCACATACAGCGGGTGGGATGAAAAGCACACATTTAAAAACCGAAACGAGATTCAGATCAGCTCAATGATGTCCCGCTCGGACGTTACCTTGACCGTTTTTCCATCCTTCCGCCCGCGTCTCATCACCAGGAATTGGGCGTCTTCGTCTCGGGGTGACGATCGCTCCTCTGCAAACGCCAGGAAAGTGGATTCGGAGGGGAGGTAGAGCAGCGCTGGGATGCGGTACGTCAGCCCCCCTCGCTTTTTCTGTTGGAAAAGGACCACCTTCCCAAAGCTGGCCAGCGAGTCCACCATGTTTCCTGGAGGTATCAAAATATTCTGGGAGGGGAAGAGAACGGGAGGTTGGACTTGGCTAGAGCTGCACTTCTGTCACACTGGACGGCTCGGTCCCAAAGCTCACCGGGATGGACAGTGAGCAGAACATTAGACCCGATGGCCCACCAGTCTCATCCGAGATGGTTCTTCTTCTTATCTTCTGAAATGAACGGTAGAAATGTGCACCATGAAGCAGCCACCGAGGGCTGTAGGTTCCTCACCTTAAAAGTAGGCTCAGATGCCCCTAAATGACAGGACCCAGGAAAAACACTTCGGCGCACCCAGCTCTCACCCTGCGCATCACTGCTGGCTCAGGAGCAGCTGCTGCCCGAGGCAGATGCTTCATTCTCTTTCATGGGAGGTCTGCCTCTGGACCTCAGCCACCCAAGCCGTCTCTAAAGGAGAGGACAACCTCCTACGGCCAGCATGCAACTCGCGCCCTGGGCACCTGCTTCGGAAGTACCCCCTCAACCGCACCCGGAAGAGATGTTAATCATCACTTTCCCACACCACACCTCCGTCAGCACTCCCAGCCCAAAGAGCGGCTTCTGGTAGAAGTCTTTTGCACTGGCTTGACAGGACAGGCCGGAGTGCCTTCATCATCCTGAACGATATTCTTTTCTGAAGAACGGGGACTTGAATGTGTAACCCTACCTATACTCCCAGGGAAGAAGAAGATTACAAAGTTAGACATGACAGAGTGGCAAAATTAGTGCACGGGTCATTATGCAAAAAAAAATATAACTTGCCAGCCTCCAAAAACCCATGGGAACATCAGGTAGAGAAGGTGTCAGAAAAGGAGGAAGTCAAGGTCTTGTGGGATTTCCGGATCCAAACGGACAGACGCCTTGAACATAACACACCAGACATAGTAGTAATAGAACGAAGAAAGGTCCGGATCATTGACGTGGCAATTCCAGGGGACGCCAGAGTTGAAAATAAAGAATTGGAAAAACGAAGAAAATACAGAGACCTGGCCATCGAAACATCTCGCCTCTGGAAGAAACACCCTTCCGTGGTCCCCGTCGTCATTGGGGCTTTGGGAACAATATCAAGAAATTTCACACAGTGGTATAAGCAGTTGCAGATCTCAGAAATCAGAGCTACAAAAAAAACCCCAGCCATATTAGGAACAGCACACCTACTGCGTCAATATTTAACAGATACTTAAGTTTTTGGTTAAAAACGTGTATGTATCTGTTATATAATACCAGTCAATGTTTTTATAGTTTTGATTGACGGTGCCTGGTGGTGTTTTAATAATAATAATAATCTTAGAACTGCACAGCTGGAAGGGACCCTGTGGATCATCTAGTCCAGCCCCTGTCAAGGAGGCTCAGTGGGGGATTTGAACTCCCAAGCAGAAACTTAAACCACTGATTAATCCAGCAGTAAGTGCGGATAGGGTTGTGATCTATATTTGGTTTTTTTTTTTGTTTATACAATACAATACAATGGCATTCTCCAGTCTCGAGAGACGATGGTCATGTGCTCTGAAGAGAGGTCTTGGAACAGCGTCTCGTGGGGCTGAGAAGGCCAATTTGAGAGTGACCATCCCTTCCACACTGAAAACAAATACAATCTGTCCCCTGTCCAGCTCCCTGATTTTGCTGGTTTCGGGACAGCCTCTTGGCCTCGGCCTGCTGGACAAGGGTCTCTTCAGATTGGGAGAGGCCATGCTGCACTGCCTGCCTCCAGGCTGAACGCTCAGAGGTCAAGGTTTCCCATCTGTTGAGGTCCATTCCTAAGGCCTTCAGATCCCGCTGGCAGATCTCCTTGGATCGCAGCTGTGGTCTCCCTCTGGGGCGATTTCCCTGCACTAATTCTCCATCCAGGAGATCTTTTGGAATCCGACCGTCAGCCATTCTCACGACATGCCCGAGCCAACGTAGACGTCGCTGTTTCAGTAATGCATACATGCTAGAAATTCCAGCTCGTTCCAGGACTACTCTGTTTGGAACTTTGCCCTGCCAGGTGATACCAAAAATGCGTCGGAGGCAACGCATATGGAAGGTGTTCGGTTTCCTCTCCTGCCGCGCACAAAGGGTCCAGGACTCACTTTTGTTTATATCGCCCCCCTCCATTAGTGGCAGAGCCATACATTTTTTAAATGATGGCAACGGTGATGATAATCATATTAATAACAACAGTCTTCTTATCTCAGTGATCATTGTGCATGTTTGAGCTTGTGCCCCTTAGAAAAAAGCCATGTAAAGCTATGCCTGTTGTGGCAAAAGCAAATTCCTCAGAATTTCATTTGCTCCCCCTCTCTCTGATGAGGCTAGAACTCCAAACTGGCTATCCTGGCTGGGGATGATGGTGAGGGTGGCCCCTGGAGCAATATATATATTGATATATATAAATTTGCCAGGCGATTCTTTTTGCCACGTGGGCTGGGAGATTGGGGGGGGGGGCTGTAACCCGCGCCCCCCCCCCGCAACAACAACAACAACAAGGACCCTTTTCAGGTTCTGCTGGTCAGGGGATGATGGGAGCTGTAGTGCAATAGAAGAAAGGGCCTTTCCCGCAGCTCTGCTGCATTTCTTCCCCTGGGAGGGTGGGAAGGATGGAGGGTGTAAAGATGATGATTAAGCATCCTCTCTTGGGGGGGGGTTCCTCCTTCGGGCCTTTAAGCCAAAGCAGGGGGGGAGAGGCGGTCGCGACCCCCCCCCCGGCCACCGCCTCGCTTAATGGGACTGGCGGAAGTGGGAGGGGGGGGCCTCAGGCCTTCCTCCTCCTCCTCTTCCTCCTCCAGCCCCTCCCGGGCAATTCCAAGAGCCGCGTTACAAACCTTCGTTACTTACCTTTTGGGAGGAGGCGGGGGGGGGGAGAGCGAGAGCGAGCGACTGCTGCGCGGGCGGAGGGGACGATGGGAGTGGTAGTCCAAGAAAAAAGGGAACGCATCTGCAAGACGAAGCGATGTGTGTGTGTGTGTGTGTGTTGCGCTGGGGAGGGGGGGTTGCCCAGCTCTGCCTGAGCCTTTGGATCGGGAACTCCGCCCCGCCCCCACTTCGCGCATCATCATCATCATCTCCTCCCCTCGCCGTCCAGGTTGCAGGCCGGGGTTTTTTGGAAAGGAAGAGGAGGAGAGTCGGGTGTGTGTGTGTGTTTCTGTGTGTTAACCGTTGCAGACCCGGCAGCAGCAATCAGGGCGTGCAAAAACCTCGAATAAAGTCTTACTGATGCATTTGCAAAAATATACATATATTTTTTTAATTCCATACTTTACTATTATTATTACTACTACTATTATTCGAAAACACCAGGCACGGAGAATCAAAATGATGAAAACATTGACTGGTGTTATAGAACAGATGTACAAGTTTTAACCAAAAACCTAAGAACCTGTTAAATATTGGTGCAGTTGTTTTATTAATTAATTATTATTGGCAAATGCATGATCGGTGTGGCTTCCTGTGTACAGTATTTGGAAGAGGCAACTGGCCCAGAAGTCGAGTTTCCTAGGTTGCTGCTGGTAACGGTTCTCACCTTTTTGCCCTCCAGATGTTTTCCCCCCCTTTCTGGACTTCAATTCCCAGAATTCCACACTGTTGGCCATGATGCCCTGGGCTTCTGGGAGGTGATGGTCAACCACACTGGGCAAGCCAGTCGTTTTCCACTCCTTTCTGTTCTCCTTCCATGCATCTTGCTCTGTGCAGAGACCATAGCGGGGACTTGGCATTGCTTCCCCCCCAATAGCTTGCAATCTGTTTATAAAATGGAAGTAACTAGTTACAAGCAACAGTTAGCTGTAACTAGTTACTTTTGGGATACAAAGTAACACGACTATTAATCACAGGAGTAACACCTAGTTGCTTTCAAACATTGTCTTAAAGGGTATTTTAAAGGCATTGTGAAAAGAATTTTGCAGGAATTCTGTTAGCGATCCTAAACCAGAAGTATTTTTTTTATGTTTCTAAGGTGCAATATCAGAAGTGCCCACTAGAGGGAACCACACAGTATTTCCTTGTATTTTTCTGGTCTGCAACAGTGCCACAACCTGTGTAAAGGTGCAATGCAACAAATTCCTTCCACCCCTGGAGTGGCAACCTGGACATTACCTTTTAAAAATGTAATGTTGTAGGTTCCGAACGTGCTCTACTGTTCATCCTCCATGCTGCCTGTGCGCATCAGGCCAGATGGCACCGACACATGGCAGGAGTGCAGTTGGTCTTCACCAAAAGGCTTGTGTAACTTGGGGCAGCTAATTTGAGACAACCTGACAAGCCAGCTGGGGTGTGTCTCGGTTGCGCAGCTGGGCACCCGCTGCATGGCTGAGATCTGCTCTGGGACCTTGTCGATTAGCCACAATTAGCCACGTCGAGTTATGCCACCCTGGCAGGAACGTCAGTAGGGATTCCGGCCATGGTGTGCCAAGCCACCTGACTCCTGAAGACAGCTTGCCGTACAACTCCCATCATCCTGATCCAGCGTCAAGCTTGCCTCAAAGCACTGACGTCCCGAAAAGGGCTGGATTAAATTCACAGACTTGCTGAAAAGGTTACTTGGTAAGGCAAGTATGTTTAATGGCATCTGAGACTCAAAACAGGATCGGTGGCGGCATTGTCACAAACCTTTGGCAATGCTACCCCCCCCCCCCCAAAAAAAACCCCACTCCCCTGATCAAAAACTGTGGGGAACAGCAGCATGGTTTGGGTAGCCCTTGACTGTCCAATCCTAATGATTTCAGACAGACAGCAGGTTGTACCGTAGGACCCTCGTATCCACGGGGTATCCGTTCCAAACCTCCGCACAGATACTGAAAAATGTGGATTATTTGTTGTTGTTGTTTAGTCGTTAAGTCATGTCCGACTCTTTGTGACCCCATGGACCAGAGCACACCAGGCCCTCCTGTCTTCCACTGCCTCCCGGAGTTGGGTCAAAATATGGATTACTGTATAGTGAACACTATCCATAGCATGGTCTCTGGCTCACTCGAGTGGCCAGTTCTGCAAACATCGTCTTTAAAAATAGATATTTCCAGGATGTTTCTTTTAATTTTTTAAAATATTTTCAGACTGTGGATCCGCGGATACTGATCCCGCAGATAAGAGAGTCCCAATGTATATGGATTCTAAAACAGGACTTTAAAAAAAGAATGACCTTGGAGTGTTTTAATAGCAGCAAAACCTGCAGCTTCCAGATTCAGAACAGTTGTGAATGAAGTGCAGTCAGTCTCTAGCACTTTTCATCATTGCGGCCACTGCGGTACCTTGCTTTGGGAGCCAGGAACCGCAGCAGGGCAATAAATGAGCACTAATATTAAGACTAGTGATACAAAGAGAGACTGATGAGATCTGCAAAGCATCTGGTTCATTCCACAGGCATTGCATGTCTGGAACATAAAAGATGTAGCCCATGCTTCATGACGGATACCTTAACTCTTTCATAAATCACACAGGAGGTGGTAGGATGCCGGAAGGTACAGATCTAAAAGAAGTGAGTGTATGCGTTATTTTTAATGCCATCTGCCGTTGTTCTGTGCCATCAAGGTGCTTCTGACTTGTGGCAACCCGATGAATGAATGATCTCCAGAACGTCCAGTCCTCAACAGCCCTCTTGCTAACTCAAAGCTGTGGCTTCCTTAATAGTCAATCTATCTCGTATTTGGCTCTCCTCTTTTCCTGCTGGCTTCCGCTTTTCCCCTTAAGTTACCGTCTTTTCCCGGGGGTCTTCTCATCCAAAGTAAGAAAACCTCTTTGTTGTTAGAGATTTCAGTTGATCTACAACCCCTTTATTTGTATTTCCCGCACTCGGTGGTACCGTAAAGCTCCCCTCCAACATCACGTCAAAAGAATCAATTTTACCCCCGTCGGATTTCTTTACTGTCCATTTTTCTGTAAATAGTAATTAGGAATATAATAGTGTGGATGATCCTGGCCTTGGTCTCCAGTGACGTGTCTTTATACCTGACGATCTTTGCTAGTTCCTCCATAGCTCCCTTCTGAATCTCAGTTTTCTTCTGATTTCTTGGCTGAAGTATCCACTTGGATTGATGAGTGAGCACAGCAATATTTAAAGGGGAAAAAATGTCTTCCTGCCTATAATAAACCAATACATTCAAAAGTTTAATACTGATCTCTTTCTCGTATCCTAAATTACTAGCTGGGGTGGGGATGAAGGTTTTAAAGATTCAAAAACTGCAACAGGGAAGTAATACAAAATGCAAACAAAGGTAACTCTAAGCAGGGTGGAGCGTAAACAGTGCAGTATGCCAGGTGATTTCCAGCAAATGTGCCACAACTGTAGACAACACAACTGCATCGCTTGTGGGAACACAATCAAGCTGTCCCCTCCCCTCCACCTTTGTACCGTGGCCAAGAAACCTGAAAGCCAAAAAGCCAGAGGATCAAGCCCATACATACTACAGGGCACTCTACAGAAGAGTTAGAATTTTTTAAAATAATACACTTTAAAATGAATCACACCCTTGTTTTCTAGCACCACAGGGTTTAGAACAAGTAGTACTGTCATGGATCCATGGACTTGCAAAATCAGAATGCCATGACTTTTTTGATTTGCTACGGAAATGGATTCTCCCTAGAAAGATACAGTATGTTGTTGCATTAAAACCTCCCTGGTTTTAATGCAAATTGGTTTGGTCTCAAATGGGCAATCAAGAGCCATTAGACCTAGCAAAGACCTTGTTTCTGCTTCAGAGGAAAACTACTTAAGACTGGCTGGATATTATGGGTCGACCCTTTTGCTTACATTGTGGACTTCTGTACTGGGTGTAGTTATAGGGAGCGTCATCACAGCTAGCTTCATTTCAAAATTTGCCAGAATACCAATGAACATAAATTAAGCATACAGAACGGCTGATTTGTGTGTTCAACCCAACTGGGAAGCTGAGGCTGAAGTTCAACAGGACAGCTGTTTACCAGTCAGTTTGTATCAAGCTAGCAAACCACAGACACTCACAGTGTGCATCTCCATTATACACAGTTACAAGGGTGTGATGCTAGTTTAGTTGTCATGGGTCCTGGGATTTTTAGTTGGATGAAGGACTCAGGGTTTTCTGCTGCAATTCAGGGAAGTTGGACAACAAATCTTTAGCAGAGAATTCAAAGGATTTTACCGGACTACCGGTCCCAGAATTCCTTAGGGCAGAGCCATGGCAAGTAAAATGGTACCAAACTGCTATAGCGATGTAGTGCAAACTCATTGTGTGTTGCAGTTGTTATGAACCCTACCAACACTCTGCTAGAAATATGGACCCTGGCCCCACTTGTAATAATCCCATACGCACACGGTGTTACTGGAAAAACAGGAAAAAAACCTAAACGTACCCCAAAAGACACTAAAACCTCTTTCCCCCCCCTAGAAATGTCCTTTAGAATAGATTAAAGTTGAACCAGGTAAGGCCATTTTCAGGGGACATCACTTTGGCTATGACCCTGTTAGGCCTTAAGCTCTCAAGGCCCAATTAATGTCCTTCCCCAGCGGTGGTAGACGCAGGGGCCTTCTAGATGTTGACGGATTCCGACACCCATCATCCACAGCCAGCAGAGCCAACAGTGAGGGAGGATGGGACATGCAGTCCAACAACACTGATAGAGCTAGGCCATCTTTGCTGTGTTTATGCCCTTGAAAAAGGTTTAACGACAAACAGCTGAGCCCCCCACCCCACCCCGCCAAGGCCCCCCAAACGCTTTGGTGCCTAAAGATGTTGCTGCAGACGTTCTTGGACTACAGTTCCCAGAAGCCTTAGCCGCCACAACCAATCATGGGGGCTCCTGAGAGTCGTCGTCTGAGATCTTCAGAGGTCCAAGATTCCAAGACCATCACCTGAAACCCTGCTTCTAAGACAGGAAATTTGTAAAGGACTCCGGCGCACTCCATTCCCCTTAAAGTCCTGGCCAGGCCGTCCCAGGGATTCCGAAGCCGTGGGCCAAACAAGGAACTTCTCCAGCGGTGACTCCAGGATCATTTTTAAATAAATAAAGGATGCCCAGCTTCTGATTTTCTTAACAACTACCCTGCCAACTTCCCCCCCCTGCGTCAGAAGTGAAGAGGAACCACAGTCCATAAACACAAGAAATAAAACTGGGTGGTGGTGTCGGTGTCGTCATCATCATCATCATCATCCCAACTTTGGCATTCAGTGTCATCTCAGCCACTCCTGTCTTCACAACGAAGCAATCGAATCTACTGTTTTCTTGTCTCCGTGACCTCAGCATCCCAACGGATCCACAAGCTCACAGGATCATTATGAAAATATTAATTGACATACTACTATATATTTCTCTTGAGAGTCCCCTGGACTGCAAAGAGAACAAACATATCCGTTCTGAAGGAAATCAACCCAGAGTGCTCCCTGGAAGGACAGATCCTGAAGCTGAGGCTCCAATACTTTGGCCATCTCATGAGAAGAGAAGACTCCCTGGAAAAGACCCTGATGTTGGGAAAGTGTGAAGGCAAGAGGAGAAGGGGACGACAGAGGATGAGATGGTTGGACAGTGTCATCGAAGCGACCAACATGAATTTGACTCAACTCCGGGAGGCAGTGGAAGACAGGAGGGCCTGGCGTGCTCTGGTCCATGGGGTCACGAAGAGTCAGACACGACTTAACAACTAAACAACAAATATATTTCTACGAACAGTATTTGTGGTGCATTTTTTTCTCTCCTCCTGCTAAGAACATAACAACCACTACCTTATTTCTGAGCAGCCCTTTCATTTTTTGGAATTTTAGACGCTCAGTTCGGTATGAGGGAAAAAATGGAGAATGCGGAAAGATGGCCCTAGTAGAAAATATTTGGGGGGCAGAGTATTGAGGAAATAAGCACATCTAGGAAAAGTTACCTTTTTTTGGACTACAACCTCTGTAGCAAAGACAACTGGGGGATTCCATGAGATGTCATTCAAAATGTAACTTCTCTAAGCCAGTGGTCCCCAACCGTGGGGCTCCAGATGTTCTTGGACTACAACTCCCAGAAGCCCTCACCACCACCTCTGCTGGCCAGGATTTCTGGGAGTTGAAGTCCAAGAACCTCTGGAGGCCCAAGGCTGGGGACCACTGGTCTAAGCTATGCCCTCAGGTCTTTACTCAAACATTCTTCAGCTGAAATTCAGAAAGCAAAAAATTGTATTCATTCTGGAAGTGATAGCGTCAGAGATTGTTGGAAGTTTCTGCAACCTCGCATGCTACCTCTAGCAGTTGTGGTTGGGAGGGACCTTTCTGGGCTGGGGTGACTGTCAATCTATCCAGCACTAACCAATCATTCCTTCCCTGCTTCCAAACTCAAACACAGCCCACCTCTCTGCTCTGGGTCTCTTTCCCTCTCTTGAGTCTGTTGAGGTCTGTTGTCGAAGGCAGCCACTTTGTCAGTTTGCTGTTGATTTGTAAGTAATGACACCTTTTGCTCTTTCTTCTACACAGGTCTAAGGTGCGATATCGAGACTGTAAGTGCCAGTTAATAAGAAAAAGGGGTAGTCTACTCTTGAGGAACATGAAGCTATTCTGCTCTGAGAATCCCAGCACTTCTACGGCACAGCAAGAGGAATTTAACCAAAAATCTGAAAACTGCAACAGAAGTAACCCTTCCAGACTCCTGAAATAAGTATAATATAGATCCAGGATCAGGAAAACAGGCACAGGGAACAGCGACAGGGACAAAATGTCTGTTTCGAATCTGTTTCTGGGGCAGCTTTAGGAAACTGCTTCATTAAAACTGAAAAGGAGAAGCCAAAACGGGGGGGAAAAGGCACTATGCAAATTCCATACAGCTCTGGCTATAATTACTCTAACCCTGAAGTATGAAAGCCAAGCCTGTTATAAGATCACGGCTGACGGTCATGAGCGGCAACCCCTGAGGTCAAGGAAGAATCTTTGGCTTTCGACTGCCCCGTTTGGATCAATCGGTCAACTTGCGTCGAAGTTTGTGTCTTGTTCCAGGCACCCAACGACAAAGGCCTGTTTATGGCCAGAGGCAGCAGCTGCTGTTTTGAAAGTCTAGACGTCCTACAAGGAAGCCAACGGTGGAGTGAAGGCAAAGAAGAAATGCTTCCGTCCGTGAGATGCAAGTCTTCTGGAGGTCGGCCTTGGGCAGCTACGCCTCTGAGGGCGAACGGGGGCCGGAGCAACTTTCCCCCACGTTCCTCAAGAGCTCGACATCCGTGAACAACCGAAAAGCAATCTCTTCACACTCGCAGGACGCCCCGCACTCAAACAGGCAGCCGAACATCTGCGCGTTGCCCTCCTCGCAGACGGCCAGGTCCGAGTAGCCGCTGGGCCCCGGGTTCAGCACCCAGGGGGCTTTCCACGACCCCGGATCCAAGGGGGACATGTTCAAGTAGATGCCCAGATCTGTGCGCATGCGCCTGTTGGTGGGGTGGGAGAAAATCAGCCATGATGTGGCGCTCTTGAGGGAGGCCGAGAACGGCTGGGCATCCGATGCCCGAGGAGTCGGTTTGTGAGCCTCTTCCTGTCGACTCAGATCCAGGGACTCGAGCATGGGGGAGAAACTCACCACGCTCCCTTGACACCCCCGGGGGGGCTCGTACAACTCTTTACACAGGGAGGGGTTCACGAATTGGTCTCCGTGGTTCGCACAGACCGCGCCAGCCCGGTACTTGTGCAGGGTGCGGGCACTACAGTATAAGACTTGGCTATTGTCCTGGCAGGTGAGCTCCGCCACCTGGCACTCCGAGGTGCGCAAGGTTTTGAGGAGCTGGCCCCGGGCCCAGTGTCTCCCGCCGTCATCACTGTAGAAGGTGAAGCTATGAGGCTTGATCCAGCAGCCCAGGGGGCGGCCGAACAAACGCTTGTGGATGTAGTAGGCGTAGGCTGGAACCACCAGCCGTCCAGAGGTCAACTGGACGCCGTGTCCTGGCCCAACCGCAAAAGTAGCCCAGTTTCTCAAGTCGTCTCCAATCGCCTGGTCTGTCAGGTCGGTCACCTGGCTCCACGTGTGGCCGCCATCTGGGCTGGAGACGTAGCACAGCCTGGCCGCGTTCCGCCCCGTCCGGATTTGGTGCCCCTCTGTAACGTAGGTCTGGACGCCGATGAAGAAGAGGAAAACGGTGCCGGTTTTTCTGTCATAAACCGGGCAAGGGTTCATGGTGCGGTGGCCGGGCAACATGGCGGTCTCCAGCGCCTCCACCGGACCCCACTAGAGGAAAGCAGAGAACGGATTTTAAGAAATAATTCTAGGTTCTCAGGTTTCTGCAGGGTGGAATGCAGCGTGTGGGCAACACGGAAGGCTTAGGGAACCTTTTTACCTTCCTCTGGACCTTTGAAAGGAAATTCTGACCCTTGAAAACAAATCATCTTTTAGCACCCAATAGCAAGATGTGTTGGGATAATAGCAACCCTGCGTGCACTTACACTGGGAGGGGGCTTTTACAGCCTAATGCAGTGCTAACTAAGAAGACTAGTGAAAATTCCCCGATAAGCTGTGCCCTCTTGAACCTGTAAATGCAATTTTGCTTCTCTTGAACCCTTTTCTGGCGAGCCAGTCATTTCTGCAGTTATTTATTTATTTATTGCACTTATATGCCGCCCATCTAGACATTGTCTACTCTGGGCGGCTCACAACAGGCAAGATAAAACAGTTAATATATAATAGCAGTTTATAATAGCAGTTTACAGCAAAATACAAAGATAACAATAGTTCAAGATGGGAGGAAAAAATAAATTAAGTAATGCCTGGAGGGAAGGCCTGTCTGAATAACCAGGTCTTAAGTTGGTTTTTAAAAATGCCCAGTGAGGGGGCCAAACGGATCTCGGAGGGGAGTTTGTTCCAAAGAGAAGGAGCCACTGCCGAGAAGGCCCGGTGTCTTGTTTTTTCTTTCTGGACTTCCCTCCGTGTTAGTTAGAACAAATCAAGAGATTAAAAGACATTGAAACAAGACAAAAGACTGTTGGTTTTTTTGTAAATTAATGGCTCTTAATTATCCATTCAGGGCCCAACCACCTTTGATTACTTTGCATTGTGATAAGAATGGCTTGCAACAATAGTGTTTTGGGGGGGGGAAATCTATCTTCCATCTACTTTGAGGATTATCGTTAAACTCAGAGGAAACAGGGACTGGATCTAGTGAGATCATAGAATCATAGGGTTAGAAGAGGTCTTGAAGGCCATCCAGTCCAACCCCCTGCTCAAGGCAGGAATCCAAATCGAAGCAGATCTGACAGAGGGTGGTCCCATTTTCTCTTGAATGCCTCCAGCGTTGGAGCGCTCACCACCCACCTCCTGAGGTCATGGGTTCCATTGTCGTACCGCTCTAACAGTTAAGAAGTTTTTCCTGATATCCAACCTAAATCTGGCTTCCTGTCGCTTGAGCCCATCATTATGTGTCCTGTGCTCCCAAATGATCAAGAACAGATCCTGTCCCTCCTCTGTAGGACAACCTTTCAAGTATTTGAAGAGTGCTGTCTTATCTCCCCTCCATCTTCTTTTCTCAAGGCTAAACAGGCCCAGTTCTTTCAGTCTTTCCTCCTCCTAGGGCTTGGCTTCCAGCTCCCTGATGACCCTTGTCGCCCTCCTCTGAACTTGCTCTAGTTTGTTGGCATCCTTCTTCAAGTCCAGTGTCCAGAACCTTCTACTCAAAGTCTCAGGGCTTCAATCCGTCCAGCCCAGTCTCCACCAGCCTCTTGCTCTTCAAGGGACCACTTACACGCTTTGTTTTTGCCTTGAGAGACCCACACAGCTGCGTCTTCACCCAAAAAATCTATCTGTAAAAAAGGAGCTCTACAAAACAGGTCTACATCCCAAGTTGAAATGGCTTAATCTTTATGGCTTCCAAGCCAGGAAAGGCAAATCACAACAGTAAGCTCTACAGGGGTACTTTGGCCGCAGGAACAGATCCCAAGAAAGAGATCCTTCATGTCATAATTGTGGAACTTTTGATCTTTGGAAAACCTCTCACACAAAGCATTCCTCTCAGCATGGCTTCTCCCACCTCACCCACAGCCAGCCGAGGCCAGCCGATGTTCTTGTTCTCAGTCTTCCTGTATTTCAAAAGGAAATTTCGAATCTGAAGCTGCCTTGTGATTACGTAGAGACATAAAGTGCTTCCAAGCAGATCTACACACCACAAAATGCCTTTTGTGTAAAAAAAAAAAAAAACAACCACCACAAAACTCGTGGCATTGCATTTAGATAATCATATTTGCTTTGGGTGAATGAATGTCCATCGGGGTGTCCATTCACTAGAAAGTACCGTGTCGTTTTTAATTTGAAACCGAAGCGCATTTGGAATGAGCTCGCGGCCTATTTTCAGCTTAGCCTGAACCACTACTCCCGTTTCACGCTACCACCCACCATTCCAAAGTAAAAATATGTCTCTCGCGCTATGCCGAGAATGACCATGCCATTCAAGAACGGCTGTTTCCCTAACTCTTGGGCTCCGTTTCTATCGTAAGAGCGATCCCACACCCTCTCCTTCTTGGGCTACTCAAGGATTAGGAAAAACTTCTTAACTGTTAGAGCAGTACGACAGTGGAACCCATGACCTCAGGAGGTGTTGAGCCCTCCAACGCTGGAAGCCTTCAAGAAAAAGTGAGACAACCCTCTGCCAGAGGTGCTTTGATCAGGATTCCTGCCTTGAGCAGGGAGTTCGAACCCATGGCCTTTGACTGGTGGCCCTTCCAACTCCCATAGATTCTATGATTCTATTAAAGGAAAATAACAGCCTCAGAGTGGGAAATGTGTTCGTAGTACAACATCCATTTAACTGGGACCTGCTTTTTTGGACAAGGACTCCCCCAAACACCTGTACCGGGGGCGGGGGGAATGACACCCTCATCAGGCAGTTTGACTCAGAGACTCTGGAAGTTGTCAGGGGAAAGCATGATTTTTGTAAGTTCAACGGGAACCCCAGGTGAGAGCTACAGCCATTAGGAATGGCTGGCTTGCTGGGGCAAACCTAATTAGGAGCCATTGAGGGGCCGCTTCTGTGCTTTACGGACTTCTTTACATCTTCTCTCCTATGCCTCCTAGAAGCAAAAAAGTTCACGCCAAAGTCGGGCTCGCCTGGTTATACAAAACAGCAACACAAGTTGGCTCACTCGTACAGTGGGAAAAAATTCACCAGCGTCCTTGGGAGCAATAAGGCAGGAAAGAAAGCTTTACGTCTCTTCAAAGCCGGGCCTGAAATAGCTGTTCTCTGGGACGCTAGTGTCGGATTGGCAGATCTGTTCCTTATTTAGAGGAAGGTCTGCTTGCTGCCACGATCTTACGTTGGGACTTGAGCCCAGAGTCTGTCTGTGCGTCCCCAAAACATGTGCTCAGCAAGGTTTCCAGTTACTGGCGTCAGCTCTGCAAATAAATATATACTGGGATGCAGGCGTTTTCTCAGCTGTTCGGTACACAGCCTGCCTGCCAAGCTATTAACCCTTTCCTTCTTACAGTTGGCGTCCTCCAGGTATGTTAGACTACAATTCCCATCATCCACAGACAGCAGTAATCCTAACATATCGAGGAAAGGCTGTCTTATGAGCTGACTTGGGGGGCGGGGGAGCTTTTAAAGCCTATGATTCACGCAGAGGGCTTTTTCCTATACACTTAGAAGCACAGCATCTTAGAACGGTAGAGCTGGAAAGGACCTTAAAGGTCATCAAGTCCAGCCAGTGCAGGCTTTTCAGATGAAGAATTGCTGACGGGGGCTATCTAATCTCTGCTTATACGCCTCCAGCGAAGGAGTCTGGTTGCCAAGGTGTTCACCTTGAGAGAAGCATGTACGTCTGTCACCCATGAAGGCTGGAGCAAAAATCCAATT
The DNA here is from genome assembly GCA_037013535.1 of Intellagama lesueurii. NCBI lineage: Eukaryota > Metazoa > Chordata > Lepidosauria > Squamata > Agamidae > Intellagama > Intellagama lesueurii. The sequence goes on along the minus strand of JBAJHW010000003.1, from coordinate 3,151,051 downwards.
TTCACCACATTTGTGTTACTCTGATCCTTATTGCTTTCGGTCTGAATTAACTCTGAAACTGTTCCATCATCTTATTTATTTGTTCGTTTGTCTTATTTATAGGCTGCCTTTTCCCCCAATAAGGGGACTCAAGGCGGCTCACAGTGTTCAAAAAATACAATTAAAAACAAAGTAAATTATACATGAAAATCAATTAAACTACAATAATAATTAAAATACACTGAATGATTGAAAACATTTAGAACTTTAAAAACTCAACTTAAAAATGGCATTCAAAGACTCAGTCATGATTGTTAAAAGCTTGCCTGAAAAGGTGGGCCTTCAGCTGTTAGTTAACTCCTTAGATTTAATAGAACTCCTTCTTTAACTCCTTAGATTTAAAGAAGAAATACCTGGTTTTTAAAGCAGAATGTTTTTGATAGTAGCAGTTTGAAGGTTAAAGTTGTTCCTTTCAAAATGTTATTTTCGAAATATTTAATGGATCAATTGGCTTGGCGTCCTCTATATTGCGAAGATAAAAGATCTTAATATTAACTTACTAAGCCAAATGCATCATGGAATTATGGAATGCATAACAACCCTTGGTCGTCTGAATATGTACCTCTTAAAAATATATATAAAAGAGGAAATCAACAGCATAGCTATTTCCACCGCTTGCAGCCGGATGGAGCCATACCTGGACCGTTGTTTCCTTCTTCTGCCCGCGTCTCATCACCAGAAACTTGGCATCTTCGTCTCGGGGCGACGATCGTTCCTCTGCAAACGCCAGGAAGGTGGAATCGGAGGGCAGGTAGAGCAGTGCTGGGATGCGGTACGTGAGCCCCCCTCGCTTTTTCTGGCGGAAAAGGACCACTTTGGGAGAGCTAGCTGGAGCTTCGGCCATATTTTCTGGGCATACAGAAATGTTCTGAGAGGGAGGGAGAGAAACCAGATCAGAAGGAGAGAACAGGGCTGTGCCCCTGCAGCGAGGCACATGCTTTGCACGGGGTTGCAATTATTGCTTTTCAAGCTGGGAATGTCTCTTGCTTGAGACTCTTTGTTGTTGTTGTTGTTTAGTCGTTAAGTCGTGTCCGACTCTTCGTGGCCCCATGGACCAGAGCACGCCAGGCCCTCCTGTCTTCCACTGCCTCCCGGAGTTGGGTCAAATTCATGTTGGTCGCTTCGATGACACTGTCCAGCCATCTCGTCCTCTGTCGTCCCCTTCTCCTCTTGCCTTCACAGATAGATTAGCACTCTTCAAAGAGTTGAAAGGTAGTCGTACAGAGGAGGGGCAGAATCTGTTCCTGATCATCCTTGAGTGCAAGACAAGTCATCATGGGGTCAAACTACAGGAAGCCCTGTTTTGGTTGAATCTCAGGAAAAGCTTCCTAACTGTTAGAGCAGTAGGACAATGGAATCCGTGACTGCAGGAGTCTTTCCCAACATCAGGGTCATTCGAGGACATTGTCCAACCATCTCGTCCTCTGTCGTCCCCTTCTCCTCTTGCCTTCAGACTTTCCCAACATCAGGGTCTTTTCCAGGGAGTCTTCTCTTCTCATGAGATGGCCAAAGGATTGGAGCCTCAGCTTCAGGATCTGTCCTTCCAGTGGGATTGGGATGTAGACTGATCTTTTCCAATCCTCTGGCCACTGCTGAGTTTTCCATACTTGCTGGCATATTGAGTGTAGCACCTTAACAGCGTCATCTTTTAAGATTTTAAAGAGTTCAACTGGAATGCCATCACCTCCACTGGCCTTGTTGTTAGCCATGCTTTCTAAGGCCCACTTGACTTCACTCTCCAGGATGTCTGGCTCAAGGTCAGCAACCACACTCTCTGGGTTGTCCGTGACATCCAGATCTTTCTGGTATAATTCCTCTGTGTATTCTTGCCACCTCTTCTTGATGTCTTCTGCTTCTGTGAGGTCCCTACCATTTTTGTCCTTTATCATGTCCATCTTTGTACAAAATGTTCCTTTAATATCTCCAATTTTCTTGAACAGAGCTCTGGTTTTTCCCTTTCTATTATTTTCCCCTAAATCTTTGCACTGTTCATTTAAGAAGGCCCTCTTGTCTCTCCTTGCTATTCTTTGGAAGTCTGCATTTCATTTTCTGTAACTTTCCCTATCTCCCTTGCATTTTGTTTCACATAAAATATATGTGATATATTTTAGATAGTTCATAGTTCTAAGACTAGAGCAGCCCTGAAATTTATGACTTTAGAAATTAAAAGGAAACAATCCTCATTCATTCCAAATAATCTGAGGTGATTTTGTAAGATTCTAGGATGCAGGGCACAGAACGCTGAGTTGAGGGGAAGCAGACGGAGAAGAATTAACTATTGTTCTCCTCTTATCTCAGGTTGTTTCCTCTTGAGTAGACTGTGTCCCCAGCCCTGGACTCTACTGGGATGTTCCTGAAGGAAGGAAAGACAAAAAGGCACTTTCTCCATTTCCCATTCTCCAGCATCCTTCCCTTTGGGCATTTAATACAGCCATGAAACGCAAAAGTGAGGAGTTGGCAGCCGGGCCCCAACGAAGCCCTCCAGCTGGTGGACAGAGAGGGTTAGAGGACAAACGGGTGGTTTCTAGGTGATCAGCAACGGTTTCCTCATTCTCCGTGATTTAAAGGACAGAGCAAAAAGCACAATACTTTATCAGTGAAACCAGCAGAAACTGGGGGTGCAACATTGTAATCTAACCCGACACATACTTATGTATGTATGTATGTATGTATGTATGTATGTATGTATGTATTTATTTATTTATTTATTTATTAAACTTGCCTTTTTCCTTGAAAAGGAAAAGGTGGCTGACAACATTGAAAGCCGTTATTTAAAGTTGAAAACAACGAGTATATGACCACGGTTAACTTCCTTGCACTCTCCGAGAAGCAGAACTTGGGCACATTCCCCAAATCGGAAAAAAAAAAAGTCATCAGATTAGAGCCATTAAACAATCAAGTCCTCAAAACGGTTTTTTTTTTCTCCCTGAACTCATGACTTCCTTTCGCTGATTATATGAATAGCAATAACGAGGTGTATTTCCATAAGATTCCTACAAAGATCTTTAGTCTGACATAATTACCAACTACATTTGTGTGTTTGCTCTTTTTTTTTTTTTCCAAATAAAGTTCATGCTATGATTTATCTGGAGGTGGGCATTGCTAGATGAGCTTAATGAAAGACCCACACTCCTGCATTTTTCTTCATTTTCTACTTAGTCTTTATTATTTTTAATAAATTTTTAGAGTATCTATTTTAATTGTATTTTAATTGTTTTATCTTTCTATTGTATTTTTATTGTATTTTAATTGTTGTAAGCCGCCCAGAGACCTTTGGGTAGAGTGGGCGGCAGATAAGTTAAATAAATAAAATAATAAATAATTATCATCATCATCATCATCATCATCATCATCATTATTATTATTATTAACGGGCTGTCTATTTCCATAGCACAGCTCCACCAGCCTCCCCGATGGGTTGGACTACAGCTCCCACCATCCCCAGTCAGCATCCTGGGGATGATGGGAGGTGCAGTCCCACCCAATGGGGAGGCGTCCGAGCTGGTCGGAGCAGGACAGACGGCAGAAGCCCTTTAGTAAAATGCCAGCTGGATTATCCAGCTCTCTCTCTCTCTCTCTCTCATTTATTTTATTTTATTTTTATTTTTTTGCAACCCCTGCTACCTCGCCGCTTACCGTGGTGCGGATTCCTTTGAGTGCAAACGGACCCAGCATTGCGAAGTGAAGTGAAGAGCGGGGTGTGGGGGAATCTCTCTCTCTCTGTCCGGGCGCAGGATCAGGCCTCCCCGGGCTGGCTTTCCCCGCGCGCGCTCCGCCCGGGCTCGGCACCAGCCAGGCGCCAACAGCTGGCAAGGGGGAACAGCTGGCCCGGGAACTCCGGCGCGAAGCAGCCAATCAGGAGGCGGCAGCCCCTTCGGGCGCCATAGAGCTACGAAATCCGAAGAGGGACCGGGCCACCATGTCGGGACGGGGGATTCCGGGTTCCTTTCGGTCCCCCTCTATTTTTGGGAGGGGTGGCAGAAGGAAGACGTGATGATGAATGATGAACTCTTGGATCGTAGCCCAGGCAGTTGGACCACGAAGAAGACCAAAACCATCACTACACCACCTTAAGGTAGACCCTGGAGAAATTGCAAAAAGAAGGAAAGAGTTTTGTATTCCTTGGTTCAATCATCCACCCCAAGAGAGATTAAAAATACCAAGAAATCAGAAATAGGTGGAGACTCAGAAGGGCAGCAAGGAAGGAATCAGAAAAGAACATCAATTGTAAGGAGGAGACCAAGATCACCCACACGCTTGTGTTTCCAATCACCAGGGAGGGGTGCCCAAGCTGGGCAGCTGAGATGACGGACAGGAAATGAGTGGGAGACCAAAGGCAAGATGGATCAACTCCCTAAAGGAAGCCACAGGTTTGAGTTCACAAGAACTGAGCCCGGCTGTTCACGACAGGACGTTTCGGGGATCGCTCGTTCTCCAGGGCGACGTCACGGCACATGGCAGCAAAATATTCATTTATGTACAGTATTTATCCTGGCTTTCTCCTTAAAAGGACACAAGGCGGCTTGCCACGTTAAAAGGACAATAATATTTAAAAGCTATGGTAAATATCTGTATTTGAAAGGCAGAGGATGACAGCAGCAAACTACCCCTTGAACATCTGATGTACCTCAAAACCGTATTAGGGTCACCCTGAGTCAGAAGCAATTTAATGGCACATAATAATGGATACATAATCACAAGAGATTTTTCCTTGATATTATTATCTTTGTCTTGATAGCTAGATTTCTAGGGTCTGTTTTAAAAAGTAGCACTTTTATTGGTACAAAGTTAAGACGAACCATCATGTGCTGTCAAGCCAATTCTGACCTATGGTGACTCTTTTTCAGGGTTTCCCAGGTAGAGAGTACTCAGAAGTGGTTCGCCATTCCCTTCTTTTGGGACTATAGTGCCGCTTGCCCAAGGCTACACAGGGAGGCCCAGAGGGGGGAATCGAACTCCCAACCTCTGGCTCTGCAGCCAGATACTCAACTGACTGAGCTACATAGCCAGCTACAAAGTTAGGAAGTCAAATAAATTTGTAAACCCTCCAATCAACCTGATGTTGGGAAAGTGTGAAGACCCTGATGTTGGGAAAGTGTGAGGGCAAGAGGAGAAGGGGACGACAGAGGACGAGATGGTTGGACAGGGTCATCGAAGCGACCAACATGAATTTGACCCAACTCTGGGAGGCAGTGGAAGACAGGAGGGCCTGGCATGCTCTGGTCCATGGGGTCATGAAGAGTCAGACACGACTTAACGACTAAACAACAACAACAATCAACCTGATTTTTTCGTTTGTATAGTTTTCTTTAATAATTAGAAATAATGAAGGGGTTCGAGTGCGAGAGGGCCATTGTGTGAAGCCTTCTGGTGCTCAGAAGCTTTCTAGCCCTGTGTGTGGCCAAAGGAAAGAAGCAGATGGGACACAACTGATGTCAGGATAATGTCCATGGGGCAGAGGAGGGAATGAAATAGAGCATGGCGCTAAAGCCAACACTGAACTCCCTAAATCTTTTCACTCCGAAGTGACTTTGGATAATAGCATCCACCATTTCCCAGTCAATGCAACCTTCTGGGGGAGCTCCTGATGCTTCAGTCCAAAAAAGTAACTTTTCCAAACTCCACTCATCCTCAGCTGGCCTCTTGATCCTAGGTTGTTGTTTAGTTGTTAAGTCGTGTCCGATTCTTCATGACCCCATGGACCAGAGCACGCCAGGCCCTCCTGTCTTCCACTGCCTCCCAGAGTTGGGTCAAATTCATTTTGGTCGCTTCGGTGACCCTGTCCAGCCATCTCGTCCTCTGTCGTCCCCTTCTCCTCTTGCCTTCACCCTTTCCCAACATCAGGGTCTTTTCCAGGGAGTCTTCTCTTCTCATGAGATGGCCAAAGGATTGGAGCCTCAGCTTCAGGATCTGTCCTTCCAGTGAGCACTCAGGGTTGATTTCCTTCAGAATTGATAGGTTTGTTCTCCTTGCAGTCCAGGGGACTCTCAAGAGTCTCCTCCAGCACCACAATTCAAAAGCATCAATTCTTCGGCGGTCAGCCTTCTTTATGGTCCAGCTCTCACTTCTATACATCGCTACTGGAAAAACCATAGCTTTGACGATGCAGACTTTTGTCGGCAAGGTGATGTCTCTGCTTTTTAAGATGCTGTCTAGGTTTGTCATCGCTTTCCTCCCAAGAAGCAGGCGTCTTTTAATTTTGTGGCTGCTGTCACCATCTGCAGTGATCATGGAGCCCAAGAAAGTAAAATCTGTCACTGCCTCCATATCTTCCCCTTCTATTTGCCAGGAGGTGATAGGGCCAGTGGCCATGATCTAGGTAAGGAGATACGAATCACTTGTTTTCTAGTTTTTCCTTTCAAGATCCAGGCACAATTTGGGAGAACATAAAGAAATGGTACATCCAGTGATGACAGAAGTCCAAATGAGAGACAAGTTTCAAGAGGTATAAAAGGTTTAAATAATCTTTATTCTGATTTTTAAAAGCCGAATGCGTTTCGGTACACCACCGTCTTCAGGAACAACAGTTTAGAATCAAAACTTCGGTAGCCCATTCGGTCTGTACCAGCTCCAACTACTGATCAAAAGGGAAAATGTGCCCAAATTGCATTTGTAATTTTGTAATTGATTGTGATTTTAGTTTAATTCGTTTTATTTATTATGAGCTGCCCCGGGTCCCCCTCCCCCTCCCCCTCCCCCCCCCCCCCCCGGTGAAAGACAGCCTAGAAATGAAACAGAGAGCCAACAAACAAGATTTTAAAGGGATCTTCATTAAAATATAGACACAGAAGAGAGCAGATAAGCCCACACGCTGCATGGAAACAGTTCTGGCTCTGGATCGGCCAAGGTCTTGAGGTAGGAAGGCCAAAGCCATCATGCAATCTGCAGGAACCAGTCGACAGAAAGAAGCACTGAAGTTAAATGGTAACAAATGGACCTCCACATGCTGCAATTGGCTTGTGAAATGCAGAAGTGGCAGGTTTTTTGTGCTGCTTTCGATGAGGTAGCTAGAGGTGATGGTTGCTTTTTTAAAGATGGGCGGAGGGAAGAACCAACCTGGCCCACAGCCTTCTCCCTGCATGGACTTGATCCCCACAGCGTTATATGGGATAATAATAATTGTGTGCCGTCACGTCAGTTCTATTTATGTGTCATCATTGTGTGACATCAAGTCAATTCTGACTTAGGGTGACCCTTGACAAGGTTTTCTAGGTAGAGAGTACTCAGAAGTGGTTTCCCCTTCCTTTCTTCTGGGGGGAGCCCTGGGACTACCGTGCAGCTGGCTCAAGGCCACCCAGGCTGGCTCTTCTCTCTAGAGAGGCACAAATGGGGAATCGAACTCCCAACTTCTAATTCCACAACCAGATACATACCTAAACCACTGCGCTGTCCAGCCAGCTCTAATAATAATTGTGTGACATCCATTCTGACTTATGGTGGCCCTTTTTAAGGTTTTAGGGAATATCCAGAAGTGGTTTCCCCTTCCCTTCTTCTGAGGTCGTCCTGGTACTCTGCAGCTTGCCCAAAGCTACGCAGGCTGGCTCTTCTGGGATGTACCGTGGGGACTCAAACTCCCAACCTCTGGCTCTGCAGCCAGAGACCTAAACCACGGATGGCAAGTTTTCAACCTCTAGGGCCAGCAAGCCACCACAAGGATTAAAACCGTCTCCGCCATGCAGACGTGTCCAGAGGCTCTGGTTTTCACCCCTGCCGTGTTGCTCTGGACAGACATGGTGAGCTCCCCCTCTCAGTCAATCCTGTGTGCTGTGTGATGCGGACAGAGGTCACTCCTCCTCAGAGCTGGGAGAAGATACTTTGGACTACAGCTCCCAAAATCCCCCTGGGGGATTCTGGAAGTTGTTGTCTAAACAAGAAAGCACCTCTTCTGTGGCTCTGCACAAGCCAATTGGATTGATGGGAGCACTAAGCATGGAGTGTGTGTGTGTGTGTGTGTGTGTGTGTGTGTGTGTGTGTGTGTGTGTAAGTAAGTGTGAAAGAGGGGGTCTGACCTCACCCACTTGGGGCTCAAGCTTTGCCTATGGCTGGCATACATCCCCCAAGGGATGTCCCACATGGCCATTCAGCCTGGGAGCCAAAAGAAAGTCCCTGTTCCCCTTCTAAATCTTATACCTCATAATCAAATCAAGCTTGAACAATCTCGAGAGGCAAAAATGTTGAAACTGAGGCTGTCCTACTTTGGGCGCCTCAGGAGAAGGCAGGATTCTCTGGAAAAGACAATGATACTGGGAATGGTGGGAGGCAGCAGGAAAAGCGGAAGACCCAATACGAGATGGACTGACTCCCTAAAAGAAGCCACAGGCTTGAGTCTGCAAGAGCTGAGCAGGGCTGCTGAGGGCAGGAGATTCTGGCGAACACTCATTCAGAGGGTCACTCTTTCATAAGTTGGGGGTGACTTGACAGCACATAACAACATACAATAGGACCACGGGGATCTGCAGGGGATTGGTTCCCCGTGGATGCTGAAAACCATGGAAGTATTGAACAATGTCCATTGCATGATTTCTGGCTCTTTCTAGTGGCCAGTTCTGGTAAATACACTCTGGAAATACATTATAAATAGGTATTTCGGGGGGGGGGGGCTTTATTTAATATTTTCAACCAGCGAATAAGTGAATCAGTGGATACTGATCCTGCGGGTAGGGGTGTCCAACTGTAATTCCAAGCCAACGACTCAGCAGACAGGCACTGATGAAGGAAATGAGTGTTTTTCTGCCTCAAAGAAGTAGACGGGAAACGTTCAGGATTTGTGAGAGCAGTAACTCAGACAGAGAAGCGGCTCCGAATCAGCGGCTCTTTCATGGGGCCCCCCTCCCGAGCTCAGCCTCGGAGAAGAACTGGAAGGCAATTTCTTCGTAGGAATTGGACCGCCCGCACTCAAACAAGCAACCAAAGAGCCGAGATTTCCCTTCCCCGCAGATGGCCAGGTCCGAGTAGCCACTGGGCCCTGGGTTCAGCACCCGGGGCGCTTTCCAGGACCCCGGATCCAAGGGGGACGTGTTCAAGTAGATGCCCAGATCCGTGCGCATGTGCCTGTTGGTGGGGTGGGAGAAAATCAGCCACGACGTGGCGCTCTTGAGGGAGGCCGCCTTTAAATGAGTGCTCGGTTCGGCCGGAGGAGAGAAACTCGCCACGCTGCCCTGGCAGCCGCTCGGAGGCTCAAACAGCTGTTTGGAGAGGAAGGATTTGAGAAACCCATTCCCGCCGTCTGTACTAAAGGCCTCGATCCGGTACCTGTCCGGACTGCGGGCATTACAGTACAACATGGGTTTATTATCTCGGCAGATCAGTTCAGCCACCTGGCACTCGGAGGTCTGGAAAGTTTTGAGCAGCTGGCCCTGGGTCCAGTTCTTCCCGCCGTCGTCGCTGTAGAAAGTGAAACAGTGAGGTTTGATCCAGCTGCGGAACGAACGCCCCAAACAGCGTCGGTGGATGAAGTAAGCGTAGGCTGGGATCACCAGCCGCCCGGAGCTGAGCTGCAAGCCGTGGCCTGGCCCGACGGCAAAGGTGGCCCATTTCCTCAAATTATCTGTGATTGCCCGCTCGGTCACGTCGGTCACCGGACTCCACGTGCGGCCACCGTTGCGGCTCAAGATATAGCACAACCGGGCCGCATTTTCCCCTTTCGAGATCTGCTGCTGTTCCGTGACTCCGCTCTGGACGCAGATGAAGAACAAGAAAATGGTGCGGCTGTTCCTCTCGTACACAGGGCAAGGGTTCATGGTGCGGTGGCCGGGCAAGGTCGCAGTCTCCAGAGACTCCATAGGACCCCACTAGAAGAAAAGAAGGACCTGCCGTTAAGCAGTAGAGTTCTCACTGCTTGAGTAGCTCAATCATGTCTCCTTATCAAGGACCATCCTGGGGGAGTAGAACTTGAGAATTTTTCCCCCCTTGGATTACAGGGCCCAGAATCCCCCATCTGGCATACCTACTGGGGATTCTGACCGCTGTAATCCAAAAAAAGGAACTTTCTGTTGGAGTGTTTGCAACCTTGCATGCTGCCCTTAGTAGGTTTCGCTGGGAGGGACATTTCTGGGCTGAGAGGACTGTCAATCTATCCAGCACAAACCAATCGTTTCTTCTCTGCCTCTGAATTCAAAGAGAGCCCCGCCTCTCTGCGGATCCTTTCCCCTCTCCTGAGTCTGTTAAAGTCTGTTTGTTGAAGGCAGCCATGACGGTCAGTTGGCTGTTTGATCTGTTCATTTGTAAGTCATTAAAACTTTTTATTCTAATGACTCAGAATGAGTTATTGAGACTGTAAGTGCCAGGTGATGAGGAAAAAGGGATGGACTAATCTGGCAAGTTTGAAGCTATTCTGCTCTGTGGATCCCTGCACTTCTCCTGCACAGCGAGAGGAATTTAACCAAAAATTCAAAATTCTACAGCACTTTCCCCCAAACTCTGAGGAAAACAATGAGAAGGAGAAGCAACAAAGCAACCTACTAGAATTCCCCCCCCCCCCTTTCCCAGTATTTTGCTCATCATGGGTCTCTGTCGGTTTGTCACAAACAACTGTGTAAGAATTACAGCAGGGTCAGGAAACCTGTCGTTCTCCATATCTTGGGGGGGGGGGGGGAGTTCATCAGCACTTTGCACTAGGTCAGTGGTTCCCAACCTTGGGCCCTCTGGGTGTTCTTGGACTACAATTCCCAGAAGCCTTCACCACCAGTTGTGCTGGCTGGGGTTTCTGGGAGCTGCAGTCGAAAAACACCAGGGTGAGCCAAGGTTGGGAACCACTGTCCGAGTTGAAGCTTCCAAACAGTCTTTGAGGGCAGCCCCACGAACAACACGTGGCAGCAGTCAATCCGGGAGATTTGGGAAACCCAGGTTGGTTTTTAAAGGTCTATTATTCAGGAAAAGGAAGTCCCTGGATATCTGGCGGAACTAAGTCTGGCTGATCTTGGTTGATGCCGGAAAAATGCTTATTGAAATGCTGGGATGAATCAAAAACCACCTCCCAGACTCTGAACCAGTTCCGATGGGGAAATCATTGTGTTCATCATCAGTAGACACCACACCACATTCAAGACTTTTTTTTAGCACCACCTACACAACCTGTTAGGATTCAGCGTCAACCGGTTAAACCTCATCGACCTGACTCTGGTTTCCAAATTGCAATTCGGGGCTAAACTAAGAACAGGGCGAGTATCTCACAAACATCCGTTTCTTAAACACTGCAGTAGCTTCCCAGATATGGGTGCCAGTGGGTTGCTTCTTCATTTAAATATTTATTATTTTATTTTATATACCGTTCCCGTCTCCAAAGAGACCCAGAATGGCACACAACACAAAAAGAATGTATTTGCGTTTTTTAAATATAGGTTTTCCTATAGTCCTTGAGTTAGCAGTTCGAAAGCATGTAAATGCGAGTAGATAAATAGGGACCACCTCGGTGGGAAGGTAACGGTGTTCCGTGTCTAGTCATGCTGGCCATGTGACCACGGAAACTGTCTACGGACAAACGCTGGCTCTACGGCTTGGAGACGGGGATGAGCACCGCGCCCTAGAGTCGGACACGACTGGACTAAATGTCAAGGGGAACCTTTATCTTTACCTTATAGTCCTTGATACTTCGGTTTTTCAGGGGGCTAAGGGCAGCCGCCCCAAAGACCGTATGACATGCCTAATCCAACAGAAAGGGTTCAAGCAGCAGCATCACCACTGAGAATAGAAGCCTCTGTAGAAAAACGGTATGGCCCCCGGCACCAAACCCTACTGGAAGGTTAAGAAATATGTACAGAGCTGAAAAGACCCTTGTTGAGCTTAAGATGATCTGCCAGAAAGCTTAGGAAACTTTTCTAGATCACAACCCCCAGAAATATCCTGGAGGGTTCTGTTGGACTTTTTACAATCTCGCGTGCTGCCTGGAGAAGGTGTGGTTGGGAGGGACCTTTCTGGGCAGGGGTAACTGTCAGTCTCTCCAGCACTAACCAATCATTCCTTCCCTGCCTCTGAACTCAAAGAGAGCCCCGCCTCTTTGCTCTGTGTCTCTTTCTCTGTCTTGAGTCTGTTGAGGTCTGTTGTTGAAGGCAGTCACGTTTGTCTGTTTGCTGTTGATTTGTAACTAATGAAACCTTTTACTTTTTTTCTACTCAGGTCTAACAGTGAGATGTTGAGAGTGCAAGTTTGCTATTTGATCTATTCCGTTGTAAGTAATGAAACCTTCTTCTATTCTTTCTCACGCAAATGTCTCAGAATGAGTTATTGAGACTGTTAGTGCCAGTTAATGAGAAAAAGGGGCGGTCTGCTCTGGAGAACTTAAAGCTGTTCTGCTCTGTGAATACCCACACTTCCGCTGCATACGTAAAGGAATTTAACCAGCAGTCCAAAACTCTACAACATATATTTCAAACCGTGGCCCAAGAAGCAAACTTTAAGCTCCAAACATTAACTTTTCCAAGTTCTGAGCTGCCAGGGAATTAACAAACCATCACACAATGAGGTCTGAAACCAAACTGCCATGGATGAAAATAACTAGTCACCCTGTTTCAAAGAGCTTTTTCTGGGCCAGTTACTGCCAACTCAGAATGGTGGTATAACAAAATTCTTGTTGCTGAAAAGCAATACAGATTTTTGCTGAGAGAGCATAATAAATCAAGACAGAATTATTTTTTTTAACACTTTCTCTCTCCATGGTTACCTTGACCATTTCCCCATCCTTCTGCCCACGTCTCATCACCAGGAATTTGGCGTCTTCGTCTCGGGGCGACGATCGCTTCTCTGCAAACGCCAGGAAGGCGGATTCAGAGGGGAGGTAGAGCAGCGCTGGGATGCGGTACGTCAGCCCCCCTGGTTTTTCCTGGCGGAAAAGGACCACCTTCCCTGTGCCATTCCAAGCTTCTCCCATTTCTCCTATAATAATAATAATAATAATAATAATAATAATAATAATAATAATAATAATAATAATAATAATAATAATAATAATAATAATAATAATAATAATAATAATAATAGAAAGCTAAGATCCAAGGAATTAGTGCAAACAGCAAATGTCGACTCTGTCGAGAAAAAGACGAAACTGTGTCACACCTCATCTGTGAATGTCCAAAGATTGCACAAACAGATCACAAAGTTAGGCATGACAGAGTGGCAAAGTTAGTGCACTGGTCATTATGCAAAAAATATAACTCGCCGGACTCCAAAAACCCTTGGGAACATCAGGTAGAGAAGGTGTCAGAAAATGAGGAAGTCAATATCTTGTGGGATTTCCGGATCCAAACGGACAGACACCTTGAACATAACACACCAGACATAGTAGTAATAGAATGAAGAAATGTCTGGATCATTGACGTTGCAATTTCAGGGGATGCCAGAGTTGAAAATAAAGAATTGGAAAAACTAAGAAAATACAGAGACCTGGCCATCGAAACATCTCGCCTCTGGAAGAAACACCCTTCCGTGGTCCCCGTCGTCATTGGGGCTTTGGGAAGAAGATCAAGAAACTTCACACAGTACTATAAGCCGTTGCAGATCTCAGAAATCACACCACCACCAGAGCTCCAAAAAACGGCAATATTAGGAACCGCATACCTACTGCATCGATATTTAAGAGATACTTAGGTTTTTGGTTAAAGCTTGTATCTGTTACATAATACCAGTCAATGTTTTTACAATGTTGACTGTGCCTGGTGTTTTATAATCATCATCATCATCAACTCCCAACCTCTGGCTCTGCAGCCAGATACCTAACCCACTGAGCTATCCGGTCAGCATGTCCCCTAGGAAAACACTTTGTGGCCCTCTTAGGGGGCAGGGCGCCCAGGTTGGGAAACACGGTTCTGGGGTTTTGGGGTTATGTGTTTTAAAAATGATTTCTCTTTATTAGAATTTTCCAGACTATGAAGCTATCCATATATGTGTATGTATATAGGTGTATATACATATAACAATGTCCTACGAGATTACCAGCGAAAGCTGCATCATGAAGGTTAGACATTACACTGGTTAATATTATAAGCGAAGTACTTAAAGTACAAACATGAAGATCTCTGCAGATTTTTAAAATTCCCCGTTTCTTGTATGTATTTTAAGTGCCAGATCCATGTCTCCATAGCATTCCATCAAAAAGCAAAGTGTGCTGCTCATATGGGACAGTTTAATTAGGCAGGACGCCCTTTGCCAGCCCACTTAACCAAGCAGGTGTCTCTTGGCTGGGCATGTTTTACAAGCTGATCTGCTATTGTTGGTTAACTATATGTCGCTTACTTCCAAAGCGGGGGTGGGGGTGGGGTTAAAACCAAAACTCCAATGAGCTCGTTCTTCCAATTTGCAAAAGCTATCCAGCCCGCTCACCTGGAAAAGGAACTGACTCACCACAGGTGAGTAAACGACTAGCTATCTATAAAGCATGGATGACTGAGTGTCAAGGGGCAACTGAATCACAAGCCTCCAGCCTGCAGGCCAGATTTCCTAATGTAGTCTAATGTTATACGCTGACATGACAAGAGGGTGAGTCATGACCTATCCCAAAAACAAACCCTAAGACACGGCTTCCATCGCCCCAAACCTCCCTATCTTACGGTGAGAGAAACGCCAAACCAGACACGATACAAGAGATCCATGCGTCCAAGCAGACATGATGTAGGAAGTCCATTCATGAGAGTATCTATAGTTCCCCCCACCATCCCAATTTTTAGTAGCAGCTGCTTCCGCGTCCAGCTTTGTAGAAGGAGAAGGTTTAATGCTTTCCCCCTGGGGTTCCTCCTATCAATCCTCAAGCAGTTATCTCTCACAAGAGGAGAAACCCAGAGGTCTCTGTAGGATCTGTAGCAGGGTGGATGAAAATCAATTTGATTTAAATCAAATCCACCCTGATCTGTCGGTTATCCGACATACATGGGGCAAATGCTGGGGACCTGATTTTAACTAGGAAAATGGCACAGGGGAAAGTATTTATCAGGAAATCGGGGAAAACGTCTTAACTGTTAGAGCAGTACGACAATGGAACCCGTGACCTCAGTAGGGTTGTTGAGCGCTCCAGTGCTGGAGGCCTTCAAGAGGAAATGAGACAACCAGTTTTGCTTTGTTTTGGATTCCCACCTTGAGCAGGAGGTTGGCCCTGGAGACCCCTTTCCAACACAATTATTCTACGATTCTATGATTTACCCTACCCTGTTCTACAGTCCTTCTCCAAATCAGATCTAACATGGCTCTCCTACCTTGCCTAGATTATGCCCTAAGAGTTCTGTGTGGCTCAAAAGCTCGTTCCTTCTGTTGGGTGCCCCATTTGTTGCTTTCTTTGACAGGCTTTCTCTTCTGGAAACCCTGTGGTGTGGTGTCTGAGCGCACACATCATACCCACCCTGTGCATTTAAATGGAGGGGGAAGAATACAGGCTTATTAGAGAGGTATTCCGAAGCCAGAGTCCAAGACCTGGACACACAGATGTTGGTGGTCTCTCTCTCTCCCCATTTCCCATGAAAACTAGGGGAGGGCGGGTGGTTTCGGTGGGACATGGCAGACCTGGGAAAAGCGGGTGCCTTCCTTGGCACCTGCCATCTGGCACAGCCAGTCTTTCACTTGGAGTAGAGGTGTCAAGTGGGAAGCTGTAAGAAAAATGGCTATTTTTTAAAAAGCGGGGTTGCATGCAGCCAGTAAGGGAAAAGGGAAAAAGGGGAGGGTGCCTGTTTCAGTCTTTTTTTGCCTGTGCGGTGTGTGTGTGTGTATTAAAAAAGATGCTATGTGGGGCTGGAAGAAAGGGTGCTGTGTTCTGGGGCTGGGGAGGGCCCCGGTTCCTCTACGAGGCTGCAAAGAGAGAGACAAGCCACCGAGAAGCATAGCTGTTCAAAAGCGTGCAGGGATGGGAATCCCGCTGGTCAGAAAGTGCGGGTTTATTTATTTAACGTATTTTTACCCTGCCTTCATCCTTTAAAAAAGCACCCGAGGTGGTTTAGAGAGAGCAACGGTGGCACCCTTTAAAAAGGGCTTGCTTGGCATCATCCTGATCAGGGAGTTTTATGAGCAGAAGGGTATTTTTTTTGGGGGGGGGGGGTTAGGTCTGGATTGTGTTAACAGGATTGGGAAATCAAGGTTTTTTTCCCCCCACCGGTTCTGTGGACCAGGCATACCTAGCTTTGGAACAGAGGACAAGCCTGGATCTATACCTTCCATCATCATCATCAAAAACCCTTGGCAACCTGATAACCATTTCACACCGACCATCCCAACCAATAGCCTTTTCTTTTCCCTTTGGTTTTTTTTTTTTTTAACAGCAAAAGGTGTGCAGAAAGGATGATGGAAGCGCTCTGCAGGCAGACCTCTCTCCACCCCCACCCCCCCCCCGCAAGCTCCCTTTCCTCTCCCCATCAACCTCACCCCCCCCCCCCCCGCTTGGCTGACACTATCCTAATGTACCTGAGAGCATCCAGGTCTGCGGAGGAGATGATGCTCTCTAGAACTGGCGTGGAAGAAGTGCCCGCGCCCGCGTAATTTAATTAATGAATTAATGAGGGACGCTCACGCTTGTGTAGGATGGCTGGGACTGAGAAGACACATTCCGATCCCTATTTTGGCGGGGGGGGGGGGGAGAATCAGAGATATTATTCCGAAGGCATGATCTGATGCCATCCCTTCACACTCTCGGCCTGGGGAGGGTCATTTCCAGGTGGGACGGAAGGAAATCAGGCTGGATAGTGTCCTCCTCCTCCTCCTCCTCCGCCCCCCCCCCCCAGCCCCAAATCCCCATCACTCACGGTACAGCCGGCTCTTCAGGAAGGAAGACCCGGGGAGCAGGATCGGGCCCCGGAGGCGGGATCGGGCCCCAAGACATGAAAGAGGGGGGTTGAGAAAAGCAAAGAAGGGGGGAGGCTGGCTCAGGACCCCCCCCCCAACCACAAGCAGAAGGTCCGAGGGTCTCCCCACAGGTGCCTCACCTGCGCCTCCTGCCTCCATCCTTTACGATCGCCGCTGCCGCAGGATTTGGCCGCGTCCAGCGCATTGCAAAGCCGGCGCTTTAATTCATCAGATAGGGAGGCGCGGGAGCTCCGCCCTCCCTTTTCGCCCCGCCCCCTGCAACGCCCCGCCCCCCGGCATCCCCGGGAGATGCGCTCCTCTCTCGCGCGCCCCTGGTTTTCTCCCCGGGGAAATGCGGAGGAATCTGGAGCCTCAGGCAGCGCCGCAGCAAGGGACGGCTTTTCCCTCCGGGCCTCCCCCGGAGCAGCAGCGTGGGGAAGTCTCAAAGTTGACAGTCAATGGACACCTGAGCCGTTTTGTTTTGCACGGAACGTGCGGTCCTTGCCTTGCAACTCTGAAAAACAAGGCTCCCAGTATCCGCGGGGATCGGTTCCAAGCTCAGGCTGGAAAACGCGGATAGTTGCCAACGCTGTACAGAGCATGGTCTCTCTGGCCCCTTCTAGTGGCCAATTGTGGTAACTTCACCTTGAGAAATATGTAGTTCTAGGATTTTTTAAAAGTGAATCAGTGGATACTGATCCCGCGGATATGGGGGTTGTACTCAAAGCAAAAAAGGCAACCCCAGAGAAGAATCTTTCATGTCTACTTACAAGGACAACAACCATCATATGAGAAGGACCGATTTTTTGGGGACTTTTTGCCAAAATCCAGAGGTGAATCTACTGGTCAGTGTTAGGGAAACAAAACAGCAACGCCTCCCAACCGAATCCACTTTTAAATATTCTTTTGAGGAAGCTGTCAACGTCTTCTTTTGGGGAGGAAATTGGCTTCCCCTTCTATTTCTTGGCGGTGGCTCCTGTCCAGGCCCGAGGACAGAGGGGGTGGGGGGACTGGGCTGCCAGCCTCCCCCAGTGCCGGTGTCACTGGTACGTCCCTCCTCTTTGCCGCCTCCTCACTCCCTCGAAGTTAAGCCCGCTAAACCTGACGCGCCGTCCTGCAGGACTCAAAAGCCTGCCTTGTTTGTAACTTCATAGTGATCTACACTGACTTTTATTACTCTGGATCCAGGGGTCTCGCCCGATGATGGAATCTAAGAGTCCGACTACACTGACACGATTAATTTCAAAGCCATGGCTCGGTTTGCAGCCTCTTTTAGGGTTGATCGCCGGAAGACTCTGGATTGCTCAGGTGCTGCTTTTTCACACTGGCCCCCAATCTGATGCAATTTGATACACACACACCCTTCCTTTGATACCACCCATCTGGTCATCCCTGGTTTTGCTTGCTTGCTTATTTATTTATTTAATTGTTTGTTTGTTTATGTGCAGAAATGATTTAAACCAATCAACCAATTTCTCTTGGGAGGACAAAAAGCAACTAGAATTGCATTTTAGAATCCTAGAATCATGGAGTCGGAAGGGGCCTCTAAGGCCATCGAGTCTGACCCCCTTGCTCAAGGCAGGAATCCAAGCCAAAGCAGGTCTGACAGAGGGTTGTCCCATTTTTCTCTTGAATGCCTCCAGCGTTGGAGCGCTGACCACCTCCCTCTGAGGTCATTGGTTCCACTGTTGTACTGCTCTAACAGTTAGGAAGTTTTTCCTGATATTCAACCGAAATGTGGCTTCCTTTCACTTGCGCCCATTATTATTTTGTCCTGCGATCCAATTTTCCTTTGAAGCCCTCCGGCGTTGGAGCGCTCACCACCTCCCGAGGTCATGGGTTCTGTTGTCATACTGCTCTTACCGTTTGTAAGGATCTGGCGAGCCCCCTCCCGATTCCAGTCTCGTCTCTCCGGTCAAAACATCAGATGTCCCGTCAGGTTTTAACTCAACTGATTTATTAAACAAAGTTGATGCACGTTGAATCTCGTTACTTTCCGCTTTTGTCGCCAAGATGTTGCCTCCTGGGGTGGAATGTCCTTTCTTTAGAATGTTGACATCCTCTTCTCGGGTCTTAACCAAACTTGCAACAGGTAATAACACCGAGTTTCGTAAATCGCTGAAGCTGACTCCGTACCCAGGTCTAAGGGTGAAACACCCAGCTTATTGCTGGTTTGCAAACTTTCTCGACCAGGGTTTCTGCAGGTTTGTGAGGTGAACGGCTTTCTCCTTGCGGGGGAAGTTAGACATGTTGTCCTCTCTCACAAACCGCTCACGTTCCTTTCTCCTCTTCCTCTCTCTCTATTCTCTGCTGTTTCTCCCCAGTAAGGGGGTTTCCATACCTTTTTAATTCTCCACTCTCCATCCGCAACCTCTCTCGGTACTTTTCAAAGCCACCCCACTGCGAAATTTTAATGTAAAAAAGTGAGATGTGTTTTTTTTTTGTCAGCAAATTCAGACAGAATCCTAGAATCGTGAAGTTGGAAGGGGCCTGTGAGGCCATCCAGTCCAACCCCCTGCTCGATGCAGGATTACAGATCAAAGGATATCTGCCAGGGGGTTGTCTAGGTTTCTCTTGAAGGCCTCCAGCGTTGGAGCGCTCGCCACCTCCCGAGGTCATGGGTTCCGTTGTCGTACTGCTCTAACAGTCGGCGTCCCTTCCAGCTCTGCAGTTCTAAGATGAGGGTGATGTTTGCCCCTCTGAAATAAAGAGGTGGGCAATATGCCTAGTAAAGCTAGGAAAGTTTTCTTTTTGGTCTACAATTCCCAGAAACCTGAGCCAACACAGCTAGTGAACATGCTATGCAGGGAATTCTGGGAATTATATGTACTCCTAAAACACACTTTTTCTGGTTCTATCTACAAGTCAATGGGCTCAGCGTAGAGTAACCTCTAACAAGAGGGGGAACTTAAAAGCCCCCAAAGCCTTAGTCTTGGGTATTTCAGGACTACACACAAGTGTAATAAAAACTGACCACTGCCCTTTATGGGACCCAGAACAAGGGGAACATAGCCTTCTCTGAAATGATCAGATAAAATTGGCCTAGAGACTGATGTGCAGTGGGGTCCACTTTGGAATCACCTCTTAAAAGGGCACTAAAAATGACCAGGTCCAGAAAGATGCCAGTGTGGTGTAGTTAGTAGACAGAGGGGTCAGACTTAGGACTCAGAAGGTCTAGGTTCAAATCCCGTGCTTGGCCATGGAAACTCACGGAAGGTATGGATCTCAAATACTTTGAAAACCTTGTTTAGGGTTGCCGTAAATTGGACGAGACTCAATGGCACATAACACCATTAGATTCCAAGATAGGGTGCTTGACTCCCCCAGAAGTCCTCCAGAGGTATGTAGACCCCCCCCCCCAAGCAAAGGTCAGAAGCCTGGTGTTCATCACAGCTGGCATCCCAATTAAGGGTTAATCCCCAAATTAAATCAAACAATCACAATCAAATTAGTGTTCATCTGAGTATCATAATATATTTTTTTTTCATTGCTGCAATAATTCCAGGCCACACCAGCTTGTCGACTGATACAAACGTTACTTCTACATTGCATAAAAATCACTTCAGGGGTGTTGTCACATCTGAGAATCTTCCTGTTATTAGAAAAACTTTGGCACGACTTAAAAATAGATGAAAACTGAGCTTCAGTGGTAGGCAAATCCTTAAGACAAATATATAGGAGCAAAATACAGACCCATATCAGAATGTTTTAAGTGACATTCTAAAAAAAATGCAGGAGCTTGATAGTCTATAAAGGCAGAGAATACATCTTTAGAATAAAATTATTTAAAAAGAAAAAGCATCACAATTTTAAAAGCCTTTAGAAGCCTTAAAAGCCCTCTTACAAATAAACACAGAATAAGATTGAAGTTCTTAGAATATAGAAAAATAGCCTCTAAGCATGTTAAGAACACAAAAAATATTTCTCACCCAGCCAAAGCCATTCAAAGTCTATGAAGAAAATCTGATTGTTGATTTTCTGATGTGGCTGCTCCTCTGCCCCATGTTGATATTCTGCGTGTGCAGCATAATGCAAAGCTGTCTTGTTATGAATGAAGGCCTCATCCTGTGGAGGTTTTTGTGAGTCCTACTTCCACGTTTTTCTAACTCTTCTCAATTGTTTCCCTTTCCTCTTATCTTGTTTTTACTAATTGAGGATTTTCCATAGCTGGAAATTCTACACATACTAGCCCAATTCAAATTCTTTCACGTCAATCCTGTTCAGTTTCATTAAGTCGGCAAAGTTTGTTTACCAAAACATCATTGTTTTGACTAATCCTTAACTTTACATAACTGCTGTTCAACATTTCTTGTCCCAATTTACAAAGGAAAAGCCCGACAGAAGAGACTCCATCCGTGACAGAGATGGACAGGAGAAGAAAAATAGCAGGTTCTCGCTGGCTGTTCTTGAGCGCTGAATATCGTCCGGATCCGTTTAGCTTAGTGATGCTTCCGAGGGGGTCTCAGGACGAGAGCATCGTTCCCTCACATTCCTCAAGAGGTCAATGTCCCTGAAGAGTTGAAAGACAATCTCCTCAGAGGCCGAGGAAACTCCGCACTCGAACAAGCAGCCAAACATCAGTGACTCGCCCTCCTCACACACGGCCAGGTCCGAGTAGCCACTGGGTCCTTTATATAAGATCCAGGGTTTTGTCCAGCATCCCTTTTCCAGAGCGGAGGTCGTCAGGTAGATACCCAGATCCGTGCGCTTGTGTGCATGGGTGGGATGCGAGAAGATCAGCCAAGATTTAGCACTCTTGAGGGACATCAAGGACAGATCCAACTCCGAAGGTCTCAGCTCGGGGGCAAAACTCACGATGCTTCCCTGGCAACCATGTGGTGGCTCAGACAACTCTTCGCATAGAGAGGACACCTCAAACCGGTCTTGACCAAGCTTGGTAAAGGCTTCGGCTCGCTTCCGGTCAGGACTGCGCGCATTGCAGTATAAGATTTTGCTGTCATCCTGGTGGATCAACTCAGCCACTTGGCACTCTGTGGTCCGCAAATTCTCTAGAAGCTGGCCACGGGCCCAATTCTGCCCACTGTCATCGCTGTACAATATGAAGCAATGGGGCTCCGTCGAAGACACAACTTTGTCACCAGAGGAGTCCTTGTGGATGTAGTAGGCGTAGGCTGGAACTACCAGCCGCCCGGAGCTCAACTGGAGGCCGTGTCCTGGCCCGACAGCAAAGGTGGCCCAGTTTCTCAAGTCGTCCCCAATCGCCTGGTCTGTCAGGTCGGTCACCTGGCTCCAGGTGCGGCCGCCGTCTTGGCTGGAGACGTAGCACAGCCTGGCTGCGTTCCGCCCCGTCCGGATTTGGTGCCACTCTGTAACGTGGGTCTGGACGCAGATGAAGAAGAGGAAAACGGTGCCGGTTTTTCTGTCGTAAACCGGGCAAGGGTTCATGGTGCGGTGGCTGGGCAACATGGCGGTCTCCAGAGCCTCCATAGGACCCCACTAGAGGAAAGCAGAGAACGGATTTTAATAAATAATTCTAGGTTCTCAGGTTTCTGCAGGGTGGAATGCAGCGTGTGGGCAACACGGAAGGCTTAGGGAACCTTTTAACCTTCCTCTGGACCCCACTACAGCAAGAGAGAAGGAAGTGATTAACCAGCAAATTTCTGTGTCTGTCCAATACCAGGAACATCTACACAGCACATTGAAAGCCAAATTAAATCTGCTTCTCTAACATAGCTTCAAACTCGGAAGCCTATACCCAGGGTCAAATGAAGTCATGTCATTAAGCCACAAACTCTGGTTAAATTTGAAAAACCTCGTAGCTTTGCTAGTTGAAATTTTTCTCTTTAGAGGCTGCATAGAATCCGAGGCCATAAACTCTACCTGTGTGTTTCCCAGCAAAGATGCGTGTCTGGTTTGGCTCCGGATCACACTCCTCCTTACCCCCATGCAAACACGGACCCATTTTTCTTGCAGCTTCCCTTTCCTGTTTGTGAAGATCTCTGGAGATGAGAGGTTGACCTATCTTCTTAAGAACATAAGAAGAACCCTGAAGCTGGTCTTCCTAAAGGCCCCTCTAGTCCAACTTTCTGTTCATATTGTGGCCAACTGGCTAGCCACAGGAAGCCCATGATGACCTACGTGAGCAGGGAGATTTGCCACGAAGGTCTTCTTCTCTGTCCCATGGTATGTGGAGACACAAGAGAGGGCCACCTCAGCTGTGGAATGCCCCCTACATGGAGGCCCAGCTTGTGTTAATGCTACCCTCATTTCAACTTAAAACCCATCTGTGATGGAATTGGGGGAAGGGGAAAGAGGTGACATGGAATGATAAGGTGTGCTGGGAAGACAAAATGGATTAAATCACCAATAGGGAGGGAAATCAAACATTCGAAGTGCCCTCTGTCACGGTGAGTTGGCCAGAATACATTTCAAAGGGAACTGATCCATGGCTTCCCCATTGATCTGGTATAGGTCGGCTCAAAGCAGGCTTTGATATGGCCTGGGAAAGTGTTTTCTCCCTGAGGAGAAGGAGTCAATTGGTAAGGGAGGCAATCCATTAATTTGAAAACACTTGAGGGGGGGGGGGGTTTAGAGAGAGACTTGGAAGGATTAACAGCAGGGATAGGTGATGAAAGCATCTGGAAAGTGAAGCATTCTTCCCTATAAAGCAAGCAAGCCAGAGAGAGAAAGAGAGAGAGAGAGAGAGGGAATTTATGTAAGGGTAAAAACTTCATTTGTCCAGTGCTGATCTGCTTACACTTGAGAAGACCCCTCCCTCTGCACAGGTAACAGTATGGCTAGAATTAAGTAAGACAGCTAGGTTAGCTACACCTTTCTCATATATTTGTAAACAGAATAAAACTGCAAGGATACCGTAAATTTTCAGTATTTCAACTTTCGAAGTAAACTAAATTCCATACTGTCACCCTGAAAGTCTTCACTTGCAGCACACCACTATATTATTATTATTATTATTATTATTATTATTATTATTATTATTATTATTATTATTATTATTATTATTATTATTATTATTATTATTATTATTATTATTATTATTATTATTATTATTAATGAAGGAAATGAAGGGCACTGTAGTTTTTGATGGCTCAACATCAGATCCCTTTGACATCCGAAGCGGAGTGAAACAGGGCTGTGTCCTCGCGCCGACCCTTTTTGGGATCTTTTTTGCTGTCATGCTGAAGCACGCCTTTGGAACTGCAACAGAAGGTGTCTATCTCCGGACTAGATCAGACGGAAAGCTCTTTAATCTCTCTAGATTGAGAGCGAAGACCAAAGTCCAGCTGAAATGCATGCGGGACTTCCTCTTCGCCGATGATGCAGCCATTGTTGCCCACTCTGCTCAAGACCTCCAACAACTCATGAATCGCTTTAGCAAGGCCTGCCAAGACTTTGGACTAACAATCAGCCTGAAGAAAACACAAGTCATGGGCCAGGGTGTGGACTCACCTCCCTCTATTACCATCTCCACACAAGAATTGGAGGTTGTTCATGACTTTGTGTACCTTGGCTCAACGATCTCTGACACTCTCTCTCTAGATGTCGAGCTGGATAAACGCATTGGGAAAGCAGCTACCATGTTCTCTAGACTCACAAAGAGAGTATGGCTCAATAAGAAGCTGACGACATATACCAAGATCCAGGTCTATAGAGCCCGTGTCCTGAGCACACTCCTGTACTGCAGTGAGTCTTGGACCCTTTGTGCACGGCAGGAGAGGAAGCTGAACACGTTCCATATGCGTTGTCTCCGACACATTTTTGGGATCATCTGGCAGGACAAAGTTCCAAATAGAGTAGTCCTAGAACGAGCTGGAATTTTTAGCATGTATACATTCCTGAAACAGCGACGTCTACGTTGGCTTGGGCATGTCGTGAGAATGGCTGATGGTCGGATGCCAAAAGATCTCCTGTATGGAGAATTAGTGCAGGGAAAGCGCCCCAGAGGGAGACCACAGCTGTGATACAAGGAGATCTGCAAGTGGGATCTGAAGGCCTTAGGAATGGACCTCAACTGATGGGAAACCTTGACGTCTGAGCGTTCAGCCTGGAGGCAGGCGGTGCATCATGGCCTCTCCCAATTTGAAGAGACCCTTGTCCAGCAGGCCAAGGCAAAGAGGCAGTCCCGAAACCAGCAAAACCAGGGAGCTGGACAGGGGACAGATTGTATTTGTCTTCAGTGTGGAAGGGATGGTCACTCTCGAATTGGCCTTCTCAGCTACACGAGACGCTGTTCCAAGTCCTCCATACAGAGCACGTGACCATCGTCTCTCGAGACTGAAGGATGCCTAATCTTATTATTATTATTATTATTATTATTATTATTATTATTATTATTATTATTATTATTATTATTATTATTATTATTATTATTATCATCATCATCATCATCACCACCACCACCACCATCATCATCATCATCATCATCTCAAATAGCATGAAGAACTTGTAAGTTTTAAGTCAGAGAAGCAAAGCAGAAAGGAGCTCAGGAACCCTTCCTTCTCTAGCATTACCTGGACCGACATTCCGTCTTTCTGCCCCCTTCTCATCACCAGGAATTCAGCATGTTCGTCCCTGAACGAGGTACGTTTCTCTGCAAACGCCATGAAGGTGGACTCGGAGGGCAGATAGAGCAGGGCTGGGATGCGGTACGTGAGGCCATCTGGGGCGGCCTGGCGGAAGAGGGTCACCTTCTCAGAGTGACCCTGAGGCTCCGACATGTTTTCTGGAAGGTCAGCAATACTGTATTTAAAGGAAGAGGAGACAAAGAAGGAACACAGGAATCATGAGACGTTTTTCATCTTGTCGCAAGATGCCTGGAGTCCCAATTCTGGAGAAAGATCAGGGTGAAAACAAAGTCAAGAATCAGTCAATCAACCAAGGGTTCAGTCACAAAACAGAAATAAATGTTAAATGCAAAATATCATGGGGAGTTTTCCAGTAATAAGAGGAGGGGCTGTCATTGGGAACGTGTGGCTTTCCAGATGTAGCAGGGCTGCAATGTCCATCATCCATCATGACAGCTCCTGGAATCCACCACCCTCCCAGCTGGTGCTGAGGGATGATGGGGGGCCACGCTCCGCCACCAACATCCAGGGGGCCACTCGGGTCCCACCTGTGCTATGAAACAAAAGTCACACAAAAGCAAAAACGAAGGAAATCTTGAAACAAAAACCCAGATCACGTTCCTTCAACCCTGTCGCCCTCCTGACGTGTTGGGTCAAGAAGGGCCATGGTGGCTGGGGAGGATGGGAATTGTAGTCTGGCCAATGCAGGAAGAAAGGAGAGGCTCACAGATTGTGGTGTTTACCCCGTGGCCCCTGCTTGTTTCACCAAACCCAGAGCTCACGAAGGTATCCCAACACGCCTCTTGACACGCTGCCACCAGTTGATCTCTTTATCAACTTATATTTCTTATGAAAGACTAAGGTCCATCCAGTACTGACTTTTTAACAGAAACAGGTTTATTGATTACACGTGGTTTCAGGAATAATTCTTAAGCACATTCTTAAAGTTCCACAAATCTTCAATATTTTACTTTAATCTCTTCTATATCTTAATCAATACTGGTCACACTCTGACTAATCACTCCTTAAACACTCTCTGCCTCAAAACCCCAAACTATCCTCTTCTCTAGCTCTCTCTGACTCAGACTGTGAACTTCTCTCTCAGGCTCCGCCTCTTCAGCAGCCCCTTTGGCCCCGCCTCACAACCACATTAACATACCTTATGAATAATGCATAACTTATAATGCATAACTTAGGGTGGACGCCACATTCCTCCCCCCTTAAATATGTTTGTTTAGGAGGGGAAACCTAGCAGTTTGCCCTCGTAAACAAACACCTAAGTACATGCAAGTATAACAATAACTTACCAATATTTATGCATACCTTATAATATAATTCTCTCTCTATTATTATGTTTACCAAATCAAACTTACCACTTTAAACACCCAAGACAATTAATACAATTAAAACATTTGCATTAATCACATTACTACAAATTACATTGCATCACCTTCACATCAATAAGACTACTCACCATTATTTTTACCATCATTCCAGACCTCTCAGTTCATCAACAGCCAAACAAACTTTGCATTTTAATCATATTTCATAACTATACACAAACAGAACATTTAATACAACATTACAAACTTTGTTTATCCACCCATTAGTCATTTGGCCTTCGAGGCAAGGTATCTGCATCCACACTCTGAGTCCCTTTTATGCTGCGGATTACAAAGTCAAAGTCTTGCAGGTTCCGTGTCCATCTTGCAAGCTTACTGTTAGTGGACTCCATAGTTTGTAGCCACACCAGAGGGAAAGGGTCAATGCAAAGGATGAACCTCCTCTCCCTAATGTAGGGTTTCAGTCTTTGCAGCGTCCAAACAATTGTTGGCAGACAAATGTCTCTCACCAGGTCGGAATCTCCTGCTGATCAGAGTCACCGAGTGTAGACTCCCTCTGGCATCCGCTTGGCACAGCATGGCTCCCAGACCCACACTTGACACCTCGATGTACACGATGAACTCCCGGTTGTAGTCCGGTGCAACAAAGGCAGATCTTGAAGTCCGCGCTCTCTTCGGATGATTGACAGTCATCGGGCACTCTGACGTCCACTGGATGTCCTCCGCTTGCTGTTTCCTGGTGAAGCCTGCTTTCTTTCTGGCTCGTGGCTTCACTTTCTCAGCTGGGGAAAGGGTAGGCCATTCCTTCTCCTCCTCCAGAACATCTATGGATGTGTCCTTCTTTGAGATCTTATTGCTTACGCCTTCCTCCTCACCAACAAATTCACCCACAGGTACTTTTGTTGAGAAGTTCTCCCTATGAGGGGAACCACTATCATGGGTCACCTCCAAATTCACAGGCAGGTTTCTTTTAAGTGCAATCTCAAACACTTGGTTTATTTTAGATGCACTGAGATTCTCATCTGGTTCTGTTTCTCTAATCTCTGGTTTCTCAGGTAGGGGTTTGTTCTGCAAGATTCTCAGGACTTTTGCAGCTGCATGGCTACTAGACTCCTTAGCCCTCCAGTGCCGCGGCAACAAATCCACAGGTCCTGACCCTGCCAAAAGCAATTTACTCCCCTCTATGGGTCTCAGCCCCACTACTTTGTCCTCAGGACAGAGTGCTCTTTCCTGGGCCTCATACAAGCCCTTCTCCTTTCCATGAGTACCCCCCAAGCTTGGCTCTGTTATGTCAAGGTATTAAAAAATTTACAGGCCTGAACAGAGCAGAGCAGAAGTACTAATGAACTGCCATGTCATGCAGGTGTGTAAGTATAAAAGTGCTGAGTCACAGTGACTATAGAAAGGATGATGCAACATCTGGGTGAAGACTGAATGATGCAACATCTGCCCTGATTGGGCAAGGGCAGATGCTTATGTGTATATAGTTGAGTTGTACAGAACACCACCACCACTTCTACAAATGTTGATTTCATGCTGTCACGCTGCCGCTTTGTATATTTGCTGTAAATACACGTGTCGGGCTGGAAGAGAACGTGTCTGTGTGAGTTATTTTTACCATCAGGACCAGAATCAACTCTCAGCTAGCGGCTTGCAGGATTCCGTGAAAACAAAGGTCATGGGCCCAGCGACGCACCCTGCACAGACCGTCTACTGCTGAGAACGTTGGTGAGTACCAGTGGGTGCCACTATAATAGAAGGAGGAAGAAATAGAGGTCCTGAAAGAAAGCAGTTCTGCTGTTGTGTGCCCAGGAGGGGAAGGAAAACAGAGGACTGAGAGAAGAGCAGGCAGCATGGCATTTGGGGGAACAAGCCTGGGAGTTTTTCCCTTAACGAAGTTAAATGACTGTAATTACCAGACGTGGTCCGTCAAAGCTGAGATGCTATTAAGGAGGGAAGATCTGTGGCAGATTGTAACCAACCTCCCAGCACAGCTTGATGAAGAGGAGGAACGTAAAAATGAAAAAGCTCTGAGTACTTTGATACTTTGCTTGGAAGACAACCAATTAATCCACGTGCGTGGCTTGGCTACGGCGAGAGAAGTTTGGCAATGTCTCAAGAGAATTTACGTGAGAGATTCAGCAGGATCTAAAGTATCCTTAACCAGAAAGCTCTACAGGTGCAGATTACAGCCCGGTGAGAGCGTGTCTAAACATTTGCAAGAGATAAAATGTCTCTTTAATGAACTGGAGCAAAGGAATGTGCAGTTTCCAGAAATCCAGAAAGTGTACCTCATTCTAAGCAGTTTATCTGATGAATACGACACTCTGGTCACCAGTTTAGAGTCTATGCCTGAGGCGAATTTGACCCTGGAATACCTGACGGGCAGATTGCTTGAACAGGAACGACGTAAGAGTGAAATGTCTGGTGACGGAGAGAAACAAAACATCCAGCGTCGAAGGAACCAAGACGGCTGGAGGAAAAAGACAGATTACAGCTTACACAGAGAAACAACTCCTAGGAGAGAAGATAGTGGTCGTGCTATGACCGTGAGACGCTGTTTTGGCTGTGGATCTGTAAATCATCTTCTGAGAGACTGTAGCAGAGACGACAGAAAAGCTGGCTGCAAAAGTGAAAGAAGCACCGAAAAGAGAAAAGGGAGGATTTCTCTTGTCCAGGCAGCAAGAGATAAATCCAAGGTCGCTCAGCAAGCTTGCTGGATAATTGACAGTGGGGCCGTTACACACTTAACTAATGAAAGAGATTTGTTTCTTTCTCTAGGTGCTTCGGAACAAAGCAGCGTGAGCCTGGCGAACGGACAGAAGTTGCCTGTTGCTGCAGAAGGGACAGTTTTTGTGTCAGGTTTGGAACAAGAACTCAAAGGTGTTCTTCATGTACCACAGTTGGACTGTAGCATCTTAAGTGTGTCTGCTTTAGTAAAACAGGGCTTTGTAGTCATATTTGAAAATGATGAGTGTAAAATTAAGAAAGGAAAATGTGTTTGCGCAAGGGCAAAACAAGAAAATAATTTGTACATTTTGAGGTGTAAAATACAAAGTGACACACATGTAACAGTGAAAAACGCACCTCAGCATGATAAATGTGCACACCTGTTACACAGGAGGTTGGGTCATGCAAATTTTAGAACAATTCAGAGAATGCAAGCAGTGGCAAAAGATGTACAGTTGAAAGAGTGTAAAAATTATTTAGATTGCAACGTGTGTAAAATGGCAAAATCTAAAGTAAGCCCCAGAAACAAGGAACGAACCAGTCAAACACAAAGGCCCTTTCAACTGGTACATGCAGACTTGATTGGCCCTTTTGCATCATCTTTGGGTGGAGCAAAATATGTCCTGGTAATTGTAGATGATTATTCAAGGTATTCTTTTTGCTACTTATTGAAAACAAAGGCAGAGGTGTTTAGCAACTTCAGAAATTGGCTAAACTTCATTGAGAGACGTTATGGCCACAAGGTGGCGCAAATCCAGACGGACAGAGGGTCTGAGTTCCTATCTAACAAATTTCAAAGCTGGTTGAAGGAAAATGGGATATATCATAGAAAAACTAGTCCATATTCACCCTTCCAAAATGGTGTGGCAGAAAGAAGAAACGGAGTGTTGCAGACAATGAAAGACGCATTGTTAGCTGACGCTAACATGAGTCATGGCCTGTGGGGAGAAGCCCTGCTTACATCGAACTACATAAATAACAGATTGTTATCTTCTGCAATAGGGCAGACTCCTTATTATATGTTATATGGGAGAGAGCCATCTTTAAAACACATGAGGGTGTTTGGGTGCAGTGCGTGGGTGCACATCCCAAAAGAGACAAGAAGGAAGGGACAACCAAAGGCAAAGAAAATGAAATTCATAGGTTATGAAAGAGGTTCAAAGGCATACCGCTTCCTTGATGGAAACAGCAATGTAGTGATTTTGAGGTCTGCCAATTTTTGTGAGCATGAGAATTGGGATAGGGTTCATGCTAATTCCCAAGTTTTCATACCATTCACAAACACAAGAGAGTGTGAGAATAGGCAGTTAGAGACAAAAGAAGAAGAAACAGAAGAGAGCCAGTCCAAGACAAATGATGAAGAAGACGATGGGCAGTGTAGTGATCAAGAAAGTGAGATAGGAATTAAGCAAGAACCAAAAATTGAGGATGAGCCACAAATCCCCAGGAGGTCAGAGAGAGTTAACAAAGGGGTTCCGCCTGCAAGGTTTGGTGTAGGAGAAATAAGGGTGTGCCATGTGTATCAGGAACCAAAATGTTATGAAGAGGTCATGTTACTTCCTGAAGTAGAAAAGAAAAGATGGCAGGAAGCCATGATTGAGGAAATGAAGTCTATGGACGACCACAAGGTCTTCACAGAGACTAGGCTGCCACAGGAGCATAAAGTGATTGGCAGTAAGTGGGTTTTCAAAAGAAAGTTACAAAACAATGGGGACTTTAGGTATAAAGCGAGGTTGGTGGCTCAGGGATTTACTCAAAAGAAACATTTGCACTATGATGAAGTATTTTCCCCTACAGTGAAAGCAGAAACTATGAGGGTAGCTTTGACTCTAGCGGCATCTAGAGGGTATTTGATAAATCATTATGATATAACGACTGCATACTTAAATGCTGACTTAAAGGAAGAATTATACATGGCAAAAGCACCTGGCTTTGAAGGGTCAAGACCAGGAATGGTTTACAGGTTAAATAAGGCCATTTACGGGCTGCGACAATCAGCCCGAAACTGGAACCAATGTTTACATACAGTGTTAGAAAAAATGAATTTTAAGAATAGTCTGGCTGATCCATGCTTATACATACAAGAATGTGGAAGTGAGCTAAATATTTTGTTGGCATATGTGGATGACATTTGTTTTATGACAAAAAATCAGAGCCAGATGAATTTATTTGAAAAACAGCTGAAAAAGGAATTTAAACTGAAAAATTTGGGTCCAATACAAAATTATTTAGGGGTGCAAATACAGAGAAAAAATGAAGGTTTTGTATTAAACCAAAAGTTAAAAATTGAACAAATGTTGGAGAGATACAATATGCAAGATTGTAAAGATGTACAAACCCCCATGGTAATAGATTTTCAAAAGTGTGATGAAGAAAACAAAGAGTTTGAGAGTCAAGAAATTTATCATTCTGCAATTGGCAGTTTGATGTATTTAGCAAATTGGACTAGGCCTGACATTTCAGCAGCAGTGAACATTCTTAGTAGACATGTGTCGAAGCCCACTGTGAAACACTGGCAGGGTGTAAAAAGAGTTTTTAGATACTTAAAAGGAACAAGTGACAAGTGTTTGATCATAAATCCTTCAAAAGAGTTAAATTTACAGGCCTACGTTGACAGTGATTGGGCAAATGATGAAAGTGACAGGAAGTCAATGTCCGGATTCGTTGTAATGTTTGCAAATGTTTTAGTAGGGTGGAAGTCCAGAAAACAGAGTTCTGTGGCTACTTCGACAGCAGAAGCTGAATTCGCAGCTTTGTCAGAAGTATGCTCAGAATTAATCTGGTATAGACAATTAATTAAGGATTTAAAGATAGAAACACATAAACCAATAAAGGTCTTAGAAGATAATACAACCTGCTTACAAATGGCTGTAACAGAAAAAATGCGAAATAGGAGTAAACATGTTGACATCAAATATCATAATGTAAGAGAAGCCATAAAAGAAAAATTAATAGAGTTACAATACTGCAAAACGGATAAAAATGTTGCTGATATTTTTACAAAACCTTTGAGTGTTCAAAGACACAGTGAAATAATCAAAGAGTTGGGTTTGAATTTTGTTCAGGTGTAAATTAGGAGGGGTGTCAAGGTATTAAAAAATTTACAGGCCTGAACAGAGCAGAGCAGAAGTACTAATGAACTGCCATGTCATGCAGGTGTGTAAGTATAAAAGTGCTGAGTCACAGTGACTATAGAAAGGATGATGCAACATCTGGGTGAAGACTGGATGATGCAACATCTGCCCTGATTGGGCAAGGGCAGATGCTTATGTGTATATAGTTGAGTTGTACAGAACACCACCACCACTTCTACAAATGTTGATTTCATGCTGTCACGCTGCCGCTTTGTATATTTGCTGTAAATACACGTGTCGGGCTGGAAGAGAACGTGTCTGTGTGAGTTATTTTTACCATCAGGACCAGAATCAACTCTCAGCTAGCGGCTTGCAGGATTCCGCGTTAACATGTTACTTCTAAGGACTCCTCCCTATATTTTACAGGGACAATTAGCTGCTTGAGATGTCCATCTTCACTCCTATGAGGTGTAAATAAAACCTCTCTATATGTCAGGTTTTTATCAGCTATAAACCTCTCCGGGTGTTCAGGGGTCTGTAGAAGGGGATTCTCATTAGGTGTTCTAATACAATCATTTAAAGTAATATCTTCCTTCTGCTCCTCAATACAGGAAGTATTATTAGGGTTTTTCAATATGACCTCCTTAGCCATTTCTACTATCTCAGGTTTTTCCTCTAAACTGGGGCATCTCTGGTTTGATTCAGAGGTTAGGGATTCCATTTTCCCCTCAGGGATTGTTAACAGCTCTCCCTGGGAACGTTTTACTACTAAAGCACTCTGCACATGCTTAGTGAGATCTAATCCGATCAAACAAGGTGCGGGTATTTGATCAGAAATTGCTACATCCCAAATTCCAACCCAGTCTCTATAGTTTACCTTTACTTTAGCCATAGGTAAAATCACTGGAGTAGAACTTATTCCCTTGATTGTAACAGTTTGATTTAGAAGTATTTGCTCTTTAGGAACCACATCAGGATGGCACAGAGTTATGTGGGAACAGGTATCGACAACCCCCACATAAGACTTCTCATTAATAAGAATTTTCTCACCAGGGTTCTGTAGTAAAATATCATCTGCCTTTATAAGGAAGCACTGAACGACTCTGGCTAGTGGCAGATCAGAATTTTCTGTCGTGCTAGTTGCCATGGAGACAGAACCATTGTTACAGCCTCCTTCAGTGGCTTTCACAGGTTTTACACAGTAAACTTTTTTGGTCTGACTATCATCTTTTCCATTTTTATTTTTGTTTTTCATACAATTTGATTGAATATGCCCAAACTCGCCACAGTTATAACACTGTCTATAAGTCCTTCGATCACACTGAGGAGATCTATTAAACTTTTCCTCAGGGTTCATTCACTTCGGTGGACTAGGCCCTGGCAATTTAGGTGAGGTACTAAGCTGGCCCTCTTTCCCTGACATTTTACTGTCGTAATTTTTATTGAAGGGTCTCTTACTGTTGTCCCAGTTCTGCCTGCAAAATTTTACCTCAGAAAACTTGGGATCTCTAATCTCACTAATGGAATCAGCATTTTCAGACGCGTGTAATACATTTTTAGGATTTTTGTCTTTGACCAAATAATGCAATTCTCCTGGCAAAATGGAATAAAATTGTTCTAAACCAACTACATTTTTCATTTGGTCTAGAGAAGTGACATTTTCACGTTCCATCCATTTGTCCAAAACTTGAATCAATTTAGCTCCCAATTGGGCATAAGATTCTTCAGGCTTTTTGGTAAGGGAACAAAATTTTCTTCTAAGGTGTTCTGCATTTATGCCAAATCTAGAATATACCATTTTTCTATATGCCTCAAAATCTCTAGCTTGCTCCAGAGGCATCTGAGAATAAAGCTCAGCCAAATCTCCACTTATTTGTGATCTCAAAATTATCGTCCTTTCATCATCCTTAATCTCAAAGTCCCAGCACACTCTCTCAAATGAAATCAGGAAAGATTCAGGGCAATCTCCTTTCCTATATTGGGGAAATTTCTTTAGGTCGATTTTTGAGAGATTTCCCTCACTAGAGGAGTTGTTATTATTACTATTATTGTTTTGAGCAGCAATTTCTAATTGTTTCATCTGTATTTGAAATTCCATTTCTCTTTGTCTTAATTCCATCTGTCTGTCCTCAGCCTTTTCTCTTTCCCTAATTTCCATTTCCTTGAGCTCTAGCTCCTTAGCTTTCTCTTCAGCTCTGGCTTTTTCTCTAATTTCTATTTCCTTGAGCTCTAGCTCCTTAGCTTTCTCTTCAGCTCTGGCCTTTTCTCTAATTTCTATTTCCTTGAGCTCTAGCTCCTTAGCTTTCTCTTCAGCCCTGGCTTTTTCCAATTCTAATTGGTTTTTCATAGCTAGCTCCTTCAATTTAAATTCTTGTTCTAGTTTCCATTTTTCAAAATCTTGGGGGCTTTGAATACCTTGTTTTTCTGAGGCACCCTCATCAGTCCCCTCCTGTTCCACTGAAGCTAGAGGGTCTCCATTTCCCTCCACTTCCTGAGGTAAACTTTCTGCCTCCTTACTCCCTTTTTGGCTACGTTTGGGTGGCATGTAAGTCTGAGTGAATTAGTCTTTAATGTCTGTACTGCTTTTAAAAAGGACCTGTCTTTCTGCTGTAATTCCAGTAACTATGTTGTGGCGCTTCACTCAGCAGCTCTCTCTGGCTGTTCTCCAGCTACCCACCTTTTAGTTACTGTGTCTCTCTATGTCTGAGCTATTCTTGCTCTCAGAAACCAAAATAATTTTATTTTCAAGCCTTCTGCTTTTATTTTCCTATCACCTCAGATCTGCTCTGACCCTGGCTTCCACTTTTTATCCACCACTGCTCCCTTATCTCTCAGAGCCTTGGATTTCAAGCTAGCCCACTGGGACTTTCAAATCCTGAGGTAAACACAAAAGAATTTTCCCTTTAGAGTCGGTTCCCTATCTTTAGTTCCCCCAGATCTGGGTTCAGAAGCCCCGCCACTAAGCTTTTCCACAAAAGCTCTAGCAGGTCACCCACTTCTTTACCACAGACCTCTGACTAAAAGGTACCCACGACTCCAGAAAATGCACTTTTTAAACATTGGCTTCACTGGATTATTTCGTATCCCGCCGCTGCCACCAATTGTGGCGTTTACCCCGTGGCCCCTGCTTGTTTCACCAAACCCAGAGCTCATGAAGGTATCCTAACATGCCTCTTGACACGCTGCCACCAGTTGATCTCTTTATCAACTTATATTTCTTATGAAAGACTAAGGTCCATCCAGTACTGACTTTTTAACAGAAACAGGTTTATTGATTACACGTGGTTTCAGGAATAATTCTTAAGCACATTCTTAAAGTTCCACAAAGCTTCAATATTTTACTTTAATCTCTTCTATATTAATTAACACAGGTCACCCTCTGACTAATCACTGCCTAATCAATCCTTAAACACTCTCTGCCTCAAAACCCCAAACTATCCTCTTCTCTAGCTCTCTCTGACTCAGACTGAACTTCTCTCCCCGGCTCCGCCTCTTCAGCAGCCCCTTTAGCCCCGCCTCACAACCACATTAACATACAACTTATGAATAATGCATAACTTATAATGCATAACTTAGGGTGGACGCCACACAGATGGACACCCTTTCCTCAGTAAAAGAAATATAAATAGCCGTGTGTAATTTTGCCGTCCCTCTTTGCTCTGAAAGAGAGAGAGAGAAAAATTCTCCTTCCCCAGAAGAAAGCTTCAGCTTGATAAGCACCAGCTTTTGGGAAACTGAAGGGTATCGATTCTCACAAGCCAGCAGGAGTGGGAAAGACACATGTTTAGCCAGCGTTGGCACCTTTGACTTGTCTGGACTGCAACTCTTGAGAGAAAGCAACAGAGAAAGGAAGGGGTGTCGTCTGGGTAACCCAAGGCGGGCAGGATTTTCCACAAGCGAATCCTTTTGTAAGCCTTGACTTGACTTCCACGACCCTAGTTGAGAACTTATGGTTGCCCATTGACTCTTCAGTTAAAAAAAATATAATCCAGACTTGAGGAAGCTTTGAGTTTAGCTTTTATTAAGGAAGAAAGTGATGGCATTCCAGCTGAACTATTTAAAATCTTAAAAGATGACGCTGTTAAGGTGCTACACTCAATATGCCAGCAAGTTTGGAAAACTCAGCAGTGGCCAGAGGATTGGAAAAGATCAGTCTACATCCCAATCCCAAAGAAGGGCAGTGCCCAAGAATGCTCCAACTACCGTACAATTGCACTCATTTCACATGCTAGCAAGGTTATGCCCAAAATCCTACAAGGTAGGCTTCAGCAGTATGTGGACCGAGAACTCCCAGAAGCACAAGCTGGATTTCGAAGGGGCAGAGGAACTAGAGACCAAATTGCTAACATGCGCTGGATTATGGAGAAAGCCAGAGAGTTCCAGAAAAACATCTACTTCTGCTTCATTGACTACGCAAAAGCCTTTGACTGTGTGGACCACAGCAAACTATGGCAAGTTCTTAAAGAAATGGGAGTGCCTGACCACCTTATCTGTCTCCTGAGAAATCTATATGTGGGACAGGAAGCAACAGTTAGAACTGGATATGGAACAACTGATTGGTTCAAAATTGGGAAAGGAGTACGACAAGGCTGTATATTGTCCCCCTGCTTATTTAACTTATATGCAGAATACATCATACGAAAGGCAGGACTGGAGGAATCCCAAACTGGAATTAAGATTGCCGGAAGAAATATCAACAACCTCAGATATGCAGATGATACCACTCTGATGGCAGAAAGTGAGGAGGAATCAAAGAACCTCTTAATGAGGGTGAAAGAGGAGAGCGCAAAACATGGTCTGAAGCTCAACATCAAAAAAACTAAGATCGTGGCCACTGGTCCCATCACCTCCTGGCCAATAGAAGGGGAAGATATGGAGGCAGTGACAGATTTTACTTTCTTGGGCTCCATGATCGCTGCAGAGAGTGACAGCAGCCACGAAATTAAAAGACGCCTGCTTCTTGGGAGGAAAGCGATGACAAACCTAGACAGCATCTTAAAAATTAGAGACATCACCTTGCTGACAAAGGTCCGCATAGTCAAAGCTATGGTTTTTCCAGTCGTGATGTATGGAAGCGAGAGCTGGACCATAAAGAAGGCTGACCGTCGAAGAATTGATGCTTTTGAATTGTGGTGCTGGAGGAGACTCTTGAGAGTCCCCTGGACTGCAAGGAGAACAAACCTATCCATTTTGAAGGAAATCAACCCTGAGTGCTCACTGGAAGGACAGATCCTGAAGCTGAGGCTCCAATACTTTGGCCATCTCATGAGAAGAGAAGACTCCCTGGAAAAGACCCTGATGTTGGGAAAGTGTGAAGGCAAGAGAAGAAGGGGACGACAGAGGACGAGATGGTTGGACAGTGTCACCGAAGCGACCAACATGAATTTGACCCAACTCCGGGAGGCAGTGGAAGACAGGAGGGCCTGGCATGCTTTGGTCCATGGGGTCACGAAGAGTCGGACACGACTTAACGACTAAATAACAAAAGCGTTCCTAAGGGTCGAAATTTGAAAAGGGAGGGATGAAGGGGTCCAGTTAATACATGTAATATATACATATATACATCTTAGCCTAAGCGTAGCCATATTGCTTTTGTAATAGTTTTGGTGCATGGTTAGGTTTTTGCTTCCTAGACAAGAATAGATAAAGAAGGGAGGTCACCTGCATTCCGTTACTTGTAAGTAACTGGTCTAATTAAAAGTCTGTCTTTGGAAAACTGGGCGATAGCCACGGAGGGCTCAAAGCTGGATTCATGCAGGAATGTGTACCAATTATAGAAACCCCTCCCATTTCTCCACCTCCTTCCAACCCCCTTGGTCCCTCTTTCATGTTATGCCTTATAAAAATGTATACTTCCGTATCAGTGGGGCGCCTTCTCCCTCTCATGCTTTTCCTGGGAGTGGAGATTGTGCCTTATTTTGCTTCCTTTCAGCTGAAAATAAACAAATATCTATTGGATCTCTCTGGCTGATTGATTAATGTGTTAGAGACAGGCAATAAATATTAGGAATTCGTCCTGGGCCCTTCATTTATTAATCTTGGGACCCTTCACTATATTCCTTGTTTTCAACCTTAAATTTAGTCTTTCAGTGTTGCAAGCCGCCTTGGGTTCTTGTCAAGGGGAAAGGCGGGGTTAAAAGTATTAGGAAGGAAGGAAGGAAGGAAGGAAGGGAAAGAGAGAGAGAGAGAAAGAAAGGAAGGAAGGAAGGAAGGAAGAGAGAGAGAGAGAGAGAAAGAAAGGAAGGAAGGAAGGAAGGAAGGAAGGGAAAGAGAGAGAGAGAGAAAGAAAGGAAGGAAGGAAGGAAGGAAGGAAGGAAGAGAGAGAGAGAGAAAGAAAGGAAGGAAGGAAGGAAGGAAGAGAGAGAGAGAAAGAAAGAAAGGAAGGAAGGAAGGAAGGAAGGAAGGAAGGGAAAGAGAGAGAGAGAAAGAAAGGAAGGAAGGAAGGAAGGAAGGAAGGAAGGAAGGAAGGAAGGAAGGAAGGAAGGAAGGAAGGAAGGGAAAGAGAGAGAGAGAGAGAGAGAGAAAGAAAGAAAGGAAGGAAGGGAGAGAGAGAAAGAAAGGAAGGAAGGAAGGAAGGAAGGAAGGGAAAGAGAGAGAGAGAGAGAGAGAAAGAAAGAAAGGAAGGAAGGAAGGAAGGAAGGAAGGAAGGAAGGAAGGAAGGAAGGAAGGAAGGAAGGAAGGAAGGGAAAGAGAGAGAGAGAGAGAGAGAAAGAAAGAAAGCTGTTGATACCAAGATGGAATTATTGCCTGCTGATACTGAGCCAAAAAAAGAGGGGGTGCTGGGAGGCTTTTGCCTTAAAATTCCCCCGCCCTCTAAGGAACGACGCCCCGCCAGCTGGCCCCCCTCCTGTTACGACGACGGAGGAACGGATTATTTGGGGTAACGTCCCGCCCGCCCCCTTTACTTACCGTGCCTTGGGCAGGGGATGCCTGGGAGGATCGGGCGGCAGGATCAGGCCCACCTAGAAGAAATGGGGTGGTCGTGGTGGAGGAGCAGGGAGGCAAGGGAAACGGCGGGGGCTCCCTCCGGTCTTCCCTGCCCGGATCCTCGCTCTGCGCCCAAACCAAACCGCAGCCTCTCTCGGGCACAAAAAGAGAGGTGACTTACCTGTAACTCTGGTTCTTCGAGTGGTAATTTGTGAATTCACACTAACGGGTTTAATCTGCGCCTGCGCAGAGGTCTCCAGAATATTTTAGAGCTCAAACATGCGTTTGCTAGGACCGCCCCCCCCCCCAGTACACGTGGTCCGCCCGTCCTTACGACTGCCTCCGTTCCCAAACTGCCCACCACGGAATAAAATAAAACAGACGTGACGGACAGAGGGGAGGACGGGCGGGAAGTGTGAATTCACAGATGACCACTCGAAGAACCAGAGTTACAGGTAAGTAACCTCTCTTTCTTCTTCGTGGTCTCTGTGAATGCACACTAATGGGTGATTAGCAAGCTAACAAACTCAGACTATTACAGGACTTGAAAGAAAGGGGGGGGGGGGTTCAGGACTACCGAACTGACTATTATACTATAAGGCTTGTGCTATGACGTGGATAAAAGAGTGGATAATTCTTGAAAACCAAAGATTACTGAAATTGGAGGGACATGATCTAAGAATGGGTTGGCATGCATATGTGTGGTATGGGAAATACAAAGAGCAATCACATTTTGTGGAACATATTGTGAGAAAGGCACTATGCTTAGTTTGGCAAAAAAATTCAAACACAAACTTATAAGAAATTTCCAATATGGGTAGCGCCTATAGAAGCATTTACTTTGAAAGTGTTGAATCAGAAAGGAGCGTTACTCACATATAAAGAATTACTTAATAAAGAACAGAATATAAAAAATAAGCAAGAGCTAGAGGAATTAGGGGTGGCAACCGATTGATTGGTGGTTAATGAACAAACTAGAATCGAGATATAAAAAAGATAAAATTGTGGGCTTCTTTGAGGGTGACGTTCAGGTGGATAAAATGTGGATTTATACTGATGAGAAAATAATTAAAAAATGTATATATACCTATTGGAATATGACTTGGAGGACGAGAGGGTGAAGGAGATGATGATAAAATGGGCAAGTAACTTTGGACACAATATTGATATTGATGATTGGACAATGATGTGGAAAGAGTGTCATAAAATGATCAAGCCGGTAAATCTAAGAGAAAATATTCTCAAAATGTTTTATAGATGGCATTATACCCTTGTAAGGTTAGCAAAAATATCAGAGGGTAACAGCAATGTTTGTTGGAAGTGTAAAAAAAAAATGCAGGAACTTATTCTCATATGTGGTGGACATGTGAAAAAGTCAAGAGATATTGGACACAGGTGTGGGAAACAATAAAAGAAATCATTCAACAGAAACTAAATTTTAAACCTGAAATAGCACTACTAAATATTATGCCGGAAATTATTGATAAGAAAATTAAATATTGTTTAATGTATATACTCGTAGCTGCTAGGTTACTCTGGGCCCAAAAATGGAAAAGTGAAGAAATACCTACGATGGAGGAGTTTCTAAAGAAGTTGTTGGACATTGCAGAATTAGACACACTTTCAGAAGCACTACGAGAACAACCAAGGGACTATGTAAAACAAAGCTGGAACTTAATATACGTTTGGGCCCAGAAAAAAACAAAAGTTTAGGGCAAAACTTTTTATTTATTTATTTTCTTTTTCAATGCTCACCGGAAACCTGAGAAATCTGAGACCCAAACGAGGTTGGAATCTCTGTCCTCAAAAGGGGGGAGGGGTGGTTTTATGGGCTATTTTTTTCCTCTCTTCTGTATTTTGTTGTAGTTGTTGGATGTTAGGTGTTCTGTACTTATATGTTTAAATAAAAATCTTTAAAATTAAAAAAAAAGAAAAGAAATAAATACATTAATTTAAAAAAAAAACAAGCTTACCTTAGGGAGGGACGTCACGGCAAGACCGAGGACAGGACCGCACGACCGAAAGCCGCATCCGACTTAGCCCTTACATCCAGGCGATAATAGGATGCAAATGTCGAGGGAGTGGACCAAGTAGCAGCCTTGCAAATATCTGGAATAGGTACACCTCGCAGAAAAGCCGTGGAAGTGGCTATTGCTCTGGTGGAATGAGCCTTAATCTGTGTAGGCAGAGGCTTTTGAGCAAGCTGATACGTGAGGCGTATGGTTTGAACAATCCATCGTGAGGTTTGAGGAGATACATGTGTTCCTCTATGTGGCAAATGTATAGAAACAAACAGACTTCCGAAAGGAGACAGTTCTTTTGACGTAGAACGCGAGAGCCCTTCTCACATCCAGAAGGTGGAGGGATCACTCGAGGTCCGTTGTTGGTGACGGGAAGAAGGTAGGGAGGACAATAGGCTGATGGACATGAAATTCGGAAACAACCTTAGGGAGGAAGGAGATGTCTGGATACATCGTGACTTTATCCGGGTGAAACTGCAGGAACGGAGGGTCTACCCGTAGGGCTGCATGTTTGGACGCCCTACGGGCCGATGTGATAGCGACTAGAGACAGCACTTTAAAGGAGAGTAGACGCTCAGAAGAAGTGGCAAGAGGTATGTTGGTTACTCAGTTTTCTTAAGGTGCACAGCCAGCGAGGATGATGTGGTGGATGGAGAGCCAGATTAGAACCCAGGAGAGCTGGATTCAAATTCTCACTCAGCCAGAGAGATGCACCAGGGAGTGGAACTGGTAGGCCCACTCCTTAAACACCTCGGATTGCTTTGAAAGCCCTATCAGGGTTGCCCTAAGTTGGAAGTAACTTGACAGTGGGTAACAAACAGAGGGCTGATCTAATTTCCCTGTCCATCTGGGCAATGTTAACTGCAGGATTGCTACTCTTGTGCTTGAACACAGGCCAAATAGCCAGGTTGCACATTTTGCCTATGAAAAACCATTTGATTTTAAAATGAAAAGGGAAACTCTTAACATTAAGATTTGATGTACATTACTAAACATAAAAATATATTCTAATGTGTTGAAATGCACCAGATGGCACTGCAGGGCAAATCTTTTGGCTTCCGATGATTTTTTTATTTTTTTTTACTATGGCCCTGAACTGTCTCTGGGCAGTTTCCAAGGGTAGCATCCTGCTTATTAAGCAGAGTCCTAACCTCACGGCCCACCTTAAAGGCAACTGAGTCTCACGGCAACCTGCCACATTAGCAGGTCTGACTGTGCGCTGACCAAAGCAAAGAGGTATCAGCCCGTTTCCTCAGGAAACCTGGTGGCTTGCCACTAGATAAGCAGCGTAGCTGTTTAATAAATAAACCTCCAGCAAAGACAATGTGAAAAAGCACAGAAAAGGGAAGCAAGCATTAAAGGAAACGGTACGGATAGCAAACTGCCCGCATGGGGGGAAACGTGCGAATGGAGAGTGGAAAAATGAATAAATGCAAAGAGCAACAAATGTCGAAGTGAGACAGTTCACAGCATCAAACAGCAGTGGACCTCACTGCCAGAAGCAGGGAATATGGAGAGGCATTGTAACAGGGGTTCCTTCCGATAGAAAGATAAGCCAATACAGCGGGGTGGGAGATCTGTGGCCTTCCACGTCTGTTGAGACTCCATTCCCACCAAGAGCCTGGGACGGCCAGTCGTGGGGGCGGAAGGAGTACCATCTCTGCAGGCCCAGGGGTTGCCCATCCTTTGCTCACAAACACCTTACAGCTCTGTTTGCAGGTGAGAGAGAATGAAAATAGTGCAGGGTTCTGTCCCTTCTCAAAAGCACTGTTTTAGAACACCACACCCATTAACACATCCACACTGTGTTTAAACTTAAGTTTGTTCCTTTTATTGGAAAAAAGACATATTAGAAAACGGCAGTTTATATAAGGGAGGAAAAAAAGAGGTTTTTGAGCATGAATAAGTGCACCAGATGGAGCCCCCCCCTCCCCCAATAAAGCTACCTTCCCCACATGGAAGTACATTTTAAAACTCCTTGCCATTTCTTTGTTCAAACTCTGCAGTTTTCTCGAAATACCCCCAGCCGACCCATCTCGTTTCCAAGTCTGGATTGTTCCACCTTTCCCACCCACCCCCGAGGTCTCTCCCCCAGCCAATAAAAGTGTTTTTTTTTAAAGCATGTCCCTTTCCTGTCTTTGATAAATATAAAAAAAATAAAGAAAACTTGCTTCAAAAATGGACAACATTTGTTTAATAATGGATACAGCGCCCTGAATTGCCAACATAAGAAATTAAGTAATGAGCCCATCCCTTCCGGAAGATGGGACAAAATATATATTTCTCATATATATATATATATTTATTTATTTATATCAGCACGGCCTTTGTGTTGAACTCTGCCCAAGGGTAGGGCTGCCTTATAAAGGTCTGCTAGCTTTAAAAAGGAAGAGAAGAAACTTAACACAGCGGTCGCCTCTGACTTAGGGTCCTCCAGATGTGTTATACCACAACTCATCCCCAGGCAACACTGTCATGATTGGCATTCTCATCCCACGCATCTGGATGGTACCACACTTGGGGGGGGGGGGGGGAAGGAAGCCTGTTCTAAAAG
This sequence comes from Intellagama lesueurii, assembly GCA_037013535.1. Classification (NCBI taxonomy): domain Eukaryota; kingdom Metazoa; phylum Chordata; class Lepidosauria; order Squamata; family Agamidae; genus Intellagama; species Intellagama lesueurii. The sequence continues at coordinate 3,107,065 of JBAJHW010000003.1, read as the reverse complement.
ATTTGGCAGCCCCTTTCTTTTCCTGCTTCGAAACTCTGTGGTTGCAAAGCACCTTGTCAAAGCAGGTAAGATGTTGACCCCCAGAGCAAGACAAAGCCAAGGTTAACCTGGAATTTGCAGGTCATAAATTTTAAAACAGTTCTTCTCTGGGGAGAGAGAGAGAGAGAGAGAGAGAGAGAGAGAGAGAGAGAGAGAGAGAGAGAGAGAGGGAGGAAAAGAAGGGAAGGAGAGAGGGGACCTCTGGACAAAAACTAAGGCTCGCATCCGTTGCTATTTTGCTTTATTGGCTTAAACGCAGCACGAGCCCAGCGGGACGGGGGACACCGGGCGGGGTGGTGCCCTACTTCATCTTCCGTTCTGAGTGCAGGCTGTCGTGCAGCTTGGAGACTTCTGGCTCAAAGGCTTCCATTACTAAGGTACCGTTGCCGTCAAAGAATTTTGCGACGGATTTCGTGAACTCTGCCTCCCGCTGCTGTTTGGTTCTGCCACCAATGAACGTCATTTTCAGGGTGTACTTGTCATCGAACCTGGAGAGCGAGGAACAGAAAATGCTGCTATTGGGGAGTGAAAGAGAGGAGGAAGGAGGCTAGAGAGACCGTATTGGTTCTCATCGGAGAAAAGGCAGATGCAAATATAGCTGATTGATAAAATCTGTGTGGCAACCACAGGGAAGGGCTCCTTCTACCTTCGCTTGTCATGTGGATTTCAAAGATCTAGCGCGCGACAGGTAGAAACGAGCTCCATACACCTTGAGTTTGCTCCCGAGGCACATCCAGAGGGGGAATGGAGCAGCCACAGGCTGTCACTTCACTGTCAGGTCTCATCTGCTTGGGAAGTAATTCTGTGCTCTCTCAACTTTACACCACTGCTTCACCCTAAATTCTCTGCAAGGCGATAAAGCTACATGCAGATTGCATGATGGGTGCCAGGCTCACACAATTCCCACCATGCGAGGCTCCCAGAGTTTGGAAATTTTATTTTTTTAGGACTCCCACAAGGAATTCTGGAATTCACGCTACCCAATGAACCAAGCAGCTTTTCCGAAACTTCAAACCCGACTCTCTCCATGCAAGGACCATGTGAGAGCAAAGGGTTCGAGCCTAAGCTGCCTCCCTCAGACATGCTTTCAATGTGCTAGGACATAGTTTTGGAAAAGGGAGCATTCCATCCCCTCAGCCCTGACTTCCAGTCTGCAGAGACACCTTGCTCTGTAGCCCTCCTTCCACTTTCATTAGATGTTGCCTGGGCCCCTTTAAACCTGCGTGGGCCACCTTCAGAGCTTAGAGTTTGTCTTTCCTTCAAAACAAGTGAAAGCAGAGACTCTGAGGCTGCCCAAATCTGCAACCGGGACCAAATATCACAATGGCAGAGAAAACAAACAGAAGCCAGAAAATCAGCGACTGACTCAAAAGGGTGGCTCTTGATGGTTGATAAGCGGGTACCTTTTCAAACTTGACGATAGCTGCCAGATGTCGTCGGGATCCATTCCTGCTGGATCTTTTCTGTGTGCTACCAGGAAGATGCTTTTCTCCTTGTATGAGGTATAGATGGTCAGAATCCCCATCATAACAAAATACGTTGGGCAAGGTTAAAGAAAAAAAAACATGAAGACCAAGCACAACCTAGCCAAGTATCCAAGTCTGGGACTAAAGATAATCCTGGGTGAGAGAGAGGCACAACTGCCAGGGCTTTGCCATCCAAAACGTTTGATATGATGGGCACATCAACCTAACCTGCACATGGTTTCTGAACCGCTCAAGCCCAACCTGAAACAGCAACCTGTAGCATGGACCATTTAGATTTTTAGATTAGGCATCCTTCAGTCTCGAGAGACTAGGGTGACGTGCTCTGAATAGAGGACTTGGAACAGCGTCTAGTGTGGCTGAGAAGGCCAATTCGAGAGTGACCATCCCTTCCACACTGAAGACAAATACAATCTGTCCCCTGTCCAGCTCCCTGATTTTGCTGGTTTGGCATGGACCATTAAAGGGCAATAATTTCTAATACACACACACACATACATCCACTATGTCTGCTTGATTCTTTTGTTTGGTCCATTTTGGGCGTAAGGAAATGCCAAACTTTCCACGTACCTTCAGAGAAGGCACAGGAAGACCTTGAGATTTAAACATTCCACTGCAGAAGAAAGAGAGAAGCCACAGATTCACCCATCCAGAGTTCAGAGAGTTTTTGTCCTTGAAAATCTGACCTGGAAGCACTTTGCTTTTCAACTACTTTTAGAGCGTTTGATCAAGGCTGTTGCCTTTTATTTCAGTCAGGCTTCTTCTATCTTTCACAGCTACCACACTTTCCTCCTCTGTGCTGGGCTGCACCTCATGAATTTATCTATTACAAATGGATGCAAATTCTCATGCTTCACCATAAATTTGGATGGAAAGAAAATGAGATTTTAAAAAAACTTTGAAGGTGGGAAGAAGCAAATGGGAAAAACCCATCCATCTGCTAGACGGATTCACAAATTCAAAACGCCATCCTTTTAAAATGTGACTTCACGTTATACTCTGGAGGACTAGTATAATATTTCAAGCGAGGAACATCTCTCTCTCTCTCTCTGAACACTTTCTGCCCACCAGGAATAATTTTATAACCCACTTTGTTTCTTGTTTTTTTCCTAAGCCGCTTTGGGTCCCTTGTTGGGAGAAATGCAGCATATAAATAAAACTAATAATAATAAATAAGCTAATCGCACCCTAGTGCTTCACTATTTCGTCAGCAGAAGGGCCCTTCCATGCCTCTGTTCATTTTGAGTAGACTTTTGTACATTTTTCCAGAGCTGCCACGTCTTTGTACAAACGGGTCAACTGTGCACAAATTGTACCAGGGATTCCAAATGCAGCCACATGAGCGATTTATAACACAGCACCAAGACCCCGGATATTTTATTTTCAGTCCCTTTCACCCAGCGGGCCAAACTTTTTACACATTCAATGATCTATCCACCAACATGCCTTGGACCAGCCCTGCTGCCCGAACCCACTCACTCTCAATTCTGCTGGCCAGAACTACCCTTTCTCACAAAAATCTAACATGGTGTTTTGCACATGTTCTTGATCCTTCCATCTTGCTATCTTCACGGGTCCTCCTGCTCCAAAGATACTTTCAAAAGAATATTTTAAAGCCACAAGAGAAAACATACCACTCTCAGCACCTGACAAGAGATACGGAAAATTCAGTCCAAGATGTATGCTCTAGTGCAGCCATTCTTAACCCTTTCTTTTGGCCAATGCCCCTTTTAGGACCTCTTAGCAGGTTCCAGGGCCCCTTGTCAAACAAGGATACTACACAAACAGATGAACAGAAAAATAGAATAGAATTTTTTTCAGGTTGTGGCCCTCTTCAAATGCACCAGGAGGCCATTTGGGCCCCACTGAGAGTGGCTGCTCTAGATCAGTGGCTCCCAACCTTGGGTCACCCAGAGGTTCTTGGACTGCAACTCCCAGAAATCATGGCCAGCACAGCTGGTGGGTAAAGGTTTCTGGGAGCTGTAGTCCAAGAACACCTGGGTCACTCCAGGTTCGGAACCACTGTTCTAGAGGTACCATTGGACAATTCAACTTCTAAATACAAATTAGATCCAATTGTTGGCAGAAAGACGCCAAACCAACCAAGGGGAAACGAACTCCGGTAGCTTAACGGAACACCCAGAAGAGGATATGACACGACACACACAGCAAGGACTGGCTTGGACTCGGGGAAGGGATGAAGATAATCCCAGATTAAAGCCACAATGGCAAAAAGGCAGGAGATCGTGCAAATGATGAGGCGGCCATCAATGAGGCAGAAGTTCTCCACGTACTTGTACTTTTCCAAGAGAACCTAACGGAAGAAGAAGAATCACAATGATAAGACGCAGATGCCCAGCCACACAAACGGAAGAGCACGCTTGGCACAGACTTGGTCCCTGCAAGTCATCTGGGACATCTATGCCCGTGGCATGCGACAGCCCGGATGATGTGTCCCGACGGAGTAAACATAGAACACCCTCTGTGTGGCACTTTGATTCTGACCCTTCAACATCGTGACAGTTTGGTCTTGTGTTCCAGAGCGCTTTGAAGGCATCATGCAGTGCCAGGAACGGTTCTTTCAGCCTCTCTTCCAGCCTCCATTCTCAGGAGGAAGGTTGGGGCTCAGCATGCTTATCACAGCGGGCTAAAGGTATGGCTCCTTACGCGCATGAGCTGCAGGGAAAGAGGCCAAGGGCAGAACGCCTTAAGGGGCCCGAGAGACGGAAGTCACGGGAGGCTGTCAGGAAGAGGAACTCAAAGCGGTTTCACAGCAAGGCAGAGAAACACGCATTTTGTCCATGTGTTCAGAGCTGGCTGGTGAAAGGGTGATAAAACGAGGTCTCAAAATACAGGACACCCTCCCCCGCCCCGCAATCTGCGGGATCAGTATCTCCTGATTCACTTATCCACTGGCTGAAAACACTAAATAAAGAACCCCAGAAATACCGATGCCTATGTATTTCCAGGGTGTATTTACCAGAACAGGCCACTCAATGGAGCCAGAGACCACATCATGTATAGGTTCCATATTTCTGCGTTTTTCAGCATCCGTGGGTGAGTGGTGGTGGGAGGCTTAGAACTGATCTGCGGGTACCCCTGGTCCTTCTTGTTCAGCTACCCCACCACTGCAAAGGGAGGAGAGAAACAGTACCTTTTTGGCAGAGTCGTCCAAGGAATTCTTCACAGCGGACCCGTCCCATTTGTCCACTTTGACAGGCTTGTCTTCGATCTTCCACTGCCGGACAAAGGAACAGACAAGCTGTTTTCAGAAAAGTGCCTTTGCCTCTCTCTCACACACACACCCCAGCCGGCTTCGAGGACAAGAGCTTGGTCTCTTGCCGGTCTGCCCCACGGATGCCCACAGGAGTCTTCGTCCAATGCTGCTCTCATCTTCTTCCGCTTCCCTCCTCCCACCTTGGCAGCTTATGGATCCTGAGGGACTTCCCTTCGGCGGCAGAACGGGTTACGCAGCTAATTTGGGCCGCGACACCCGTCATGACACGGGTGGCCAGGAGGAGGAGCAGCAGTTGAACCTTTTAGGCATTCACAGACCATCGTTCCTAACGGATCAAAGCTTCTGACGCCCAAACAAGAGCACATGAAGCATTGTGATACCCATATTATGATGGCAAAACTGAGGCTGAAGGAAAAAAAGAAAGAAACCAACCCCCCCACCCCCCGAGCCACAACTCAGCTCCCAACTGGGCTACACTCTGAAGAAGCAGGGGGCTTTCTAGCTTTGGCTCCGAGTTGCTTGCATTCCAGGGTTCTTATTCTGGGTAGGCAGATTTTTGAGGAAGACCCAGTGTTAATGAAGAGAGACAAGCAGGAAGATTTCTGTTTATCTCTCTTCATTAATACTGAGATTGAAGACTGTGGCTAGCTGCATTTTGTAAAACCTGTTATTTGTTCGGGAGGGGGGGTGAAGCAAAATGGCACAGATACGTGAAGACGGCTGATACAGTTTGTTTGTTCATTCGTTCACTCCTTGATTCATTCATTCATTCAACTTTTATACTGCCCATCTGGCTACCACAATCACTCTGGGCGGTTCACAGTGAGATAAAACAAGACAAAACCAAAATTAAACATAAGAATCCCTCCAGTTCCAGAGGAAGGCGGTCCTCTGGCTGCCAGCCTTCAAACAGGAGGCTGGACAGCTGCCCGTTGGGGGATGCTCTAGGTTTTAATTTCCTTCGCTGAGCAGGGACTGGACTAGAACGATTCCAAGGAGCCCCTCCAAGCCTATACCTTTCTCACTCGGGCCCAACATTGCCAACTGTTCTCTCCTTGGTCCTTCCCTAGATCCTTTAAAAGTGGAGCTTCTAGGAATTAAACCCGCAGGCAAAGCATGCGTTGTCCTGTTGGTAGGCAGTGGCTCTTCCCTGCCACAGAATCAGACTGTTTTCACATCTGCTGGTGTGATCGTCAAGGACGCCTGCCATGTTCAACTAACTAAACAGTTAGATTAATTGATTTTAGAAACATTTGAATCCGCTAAAAGGGCACTCCAATTAATCTGCTGGTAAGGTTAAGCCCTCCTTCATCCTGGTGGATTAAAAAGTGGCATGGAATGAATGGTTTTGGAGGTATTTTCTGATCCCCGTGAAAATCCCAACACCTTGAAGGTTAGGAGAAATGTTAAGGATAGGTTGAACAGATCCTGTATTTTCTGAACTCACTGAGAATTCCAGCATCCTCTCTCTCTCTCTCTCTGATAGGGCCAAGCCTCTGACAAGCAGGAGATGCCATTTTTGCTGCATGGCCTCATGGCTTGCTAAAAACAGCCAACTAACAAAGAACAATGTGGGATGTTGTGACTGGGACAACAGAAAAAGGCAATATAGACACCTCCATACCAATTTTGTCCCAGCTTAAACCCTGCCCCACTGCATACTCCAAGTTGTCTGATCTTGGGGACAACTGTTTGCAATTCTTCTATATCCTGGTAACCACAGCACCACATTATGGCAAAGTGCGATGTGTGGAGCAGTCCTTGAGATTGGTCCAGAAGACATCATAATAGCTCAGCTGCTGTGGGGTGCAAGCAGGGTGGGTTTGATTTAAATTTAAAAATCTGATTTTTTTTCTGATTTAATTTTTTGCTCTAAACCATGATTTAGATCCATTTGATTTTGAAAACATCATTGATTTTCACCCACCGTGGGTGCAAGCTGCTACCCAAACACAACACCTTTGCTGAAAGAGTTGCATTTGGTGTTCATAGGCCACCGGGCTCAATTTCGGGTCTTGCTGCTAGTGTACAACACCCTAAACAATGTAGCATCAGGTTACTGGGGGGAAAACCACCTCCTTCTCTGCATTCCTCCCCAATTTCTTTGTCTTTTTTTTTTTTTAAGGGAAATCTTTGCCATGCTCCCACTTGCTCGCTTGATGTATCTGGCTGCCTCTCAGAAATGGGCATTCAGAAGAGTTGGCCCTGCCCACTGGAATTCTCTGCCCCACGATGAAGACAGGCACCAATAACTGCCAAGCTTTAGGGGGCACCCTAAAAAACAATTTTCACCCTGGCCTTTTCAAATTCGTTTCTCTTTGAACGAGAGCCATGTGGGCTACTGTTTAACAGGGACATGTAAGAAAAGAGGTTTTCTGCTGCATTGGATTTGATCTCTTTGGAAAGCAGTGTGCCATTGCAGTGGGAGAGCTGGCCTACGACTTAGGAGCATCAAAGCCCCATCCAGTCATGAAGCCCAGTGGGTTCCTGGGGCTGCTCCTGCTTTCCCAGGCAGACGTCCTGCATAGGGCTGTGGTGAGAATAAGGCGGGAGAGGCAAAAATCATGAATAGCACCTTTAAACTCAGTGGAGTGGAAGTGAAAAATAAAATGTAACAAAATTTGCAACATTGTGCATTGCTTTGATAGACTTCTGGTTAAGAGGTTTATTGCTCTTAGGTGCCATCAAATCACTTATGGAAGCATTCTGGTAGGTGTTTGAGGTGTGTGTGACTTTCACAGACGGATTTACCACGGCCACCCTCCCTGTAAGTTTTCACGGCCAAGTGGAGATTCAAACCCAGGTCTTCTGAGGTCTAACTGGACACTACACCGGGGGTCCCCAACCCCTGGTCTGCGGCCCGGTGCCGGTCCGTGGGCTTCCTTGAACTGGGCCGCGGACATGGATCTCTGCCCCCCACATGCACGGTGGGCGTGTCGCACTTGCGGAGGGGCGTGTCGCGCTTGCGGAGGGGCGTGTCGCGCTTGCGGAGGGGCGTGTCGTGCTTGCGGACGGGCGTGACACGCCCCTCCGTAAGCCCCCGCCCCCCCGCGCACAGAGCCCGCACCCCCCAACCGGTTAGCGGTCCCAAAAAGGTTGGGGACCGCTGCACTACACCACACTAGGATCTGCCTTATATATAAAATAACATGGGTCAAGAGAGTGTACTTGTCCGCTCTTTACACATCATTCGTTTGAAAAATTGGCAACCTATTGCTATTTTAGGCTGCATCAACAGAACTACAGTTCCGAAATATTGTGAAGTACTAGTCCCTCTCTATTCAGCACTGGTAAGGCCTCATCTAGAGTCCTGTGTGCAGTTCTGGACACTGTATTTTATGAAAGAATCCAACAAACTGGAACACGTTCAGAGGAGGGCAACAAGGAGAGTCAGGGAGCTAGAAGCCAAGCCTTAGGAGGAAAGGCTAAAAGAACTGAGCATATTTAGCCTTAAGAAAAGAAGATGGAGGAGAGATAGGATAGCACTTTTCAAATATTTGAAAGGCAGTCACACAGAGGAGGGGCAGGATCTGTTCTCGATCATCCCAAAGTGCAGGACACGCAACCATGGGCTCAAGTTAAAGGAAGCCAAATTTCGGTGGAATATCAGGAAAAACTTCCTAACTGTTAGAGCAGTACGACAGTGGAACCCATGACCTCAAGACGTGGTGAGCGGTCAAACGCTGGAGGCATTGAAGAGAAAACTGGACAACCATCTGTTGGGGCTGCTTTGACTTGGATTCCTACCTTGAGCAGGGGGTTGAACTAAACGGCATTAGAAGCCCCTTCCAACTTCATTATTCTATAATTGCATAACACCATCCCTCACATATTCTCTACTTTATATGAGAGGGAGATGGACAATTGAAGAACAAAGCCAACTGCTTTAATTTGGCTGTAAATCAACAATAGCCGGATGCATGATTCTAAGAGCTAACGTAGCACAATCACTAGCAGCAGTCTGAGCTTTGCCATCAACTTCCTTCCTTTCACTGCAAGCACGACCGAAGGCTTCCTGTTACCCTCAAAGAAAGACACATCATCCTTGTTGAGACAGGACGGTGCCACGGGGACGGTTTAAGTGCCTGTAACTGGAAGAGAATTTCAGACCCATCGCTTTCTAGCATGGAAACATGTCGTCTACTGCTCTCTTTGGCTCTAAATCTAATCTCCGGCCAGAAAGCTTTTATTTTTCTCAGAAGCACATTTCCATCAGAGAAGTCAGCAGGAAGGAACTAACACAGTGCCATCTGTCTGAAAATAATTTTTGGCCCGAAAGTCACCGTCTCATCCACAATTTTTAAAAATCACCTGAGAAGCCAGATACCCTTCAGTTCTAGATGTCAGAGGGAATAAATTCACTTTTATATCCTGCTGTTCTCGCAATAGCGGGACCCCAAGCAGCTGAATACAGGATTAAAAAACATATTTAAAATCCAGTTCAGCTCCAACAGATCGAAGGGATGCATAATACCTAAACGGCAGGTGACCAAAAGCGTCCAGAGGTTATCACCAGCCACTGGCTATCATCAGCAATTGTCAACAGAGAAGGATGCTTCTGTGAAAGTGGAAATTCTGGACAGCTTCCTGCAGCCTTGGCACCCTACAGAAACTCTAGACTCCAGTTCCCATCATCCTGAACCAGCATGGCTTGTTGGCAGACCCTTTCTCTCCATAAAAACGTGCCTGATGGTTGTTCACTTAAGAAACTACCGCCTGAGACCCGTCCAGCCACCAGCACTCTGCTTCCAACATCTGGGTAGCAGAACACCTACAAGCAAAAAGGGTCAAGGCAACAGCTTTCTATTATGGTCTGCACAATGAATGAGCCCTTGTTTCTCAGAAGCCCCCCCCCCCCCCCGGGTTTAATCTCTGACAGAGTGGAGGGTGTTTGGGGGGGATAACAGGTGAGTTAAAAGAGACTTTGGTGGCCAAGATCTGGGAGATCTGCTGTCAGTCCTGGCAAGAGCAGAAATGGGGGGGGGGGGGGACGACGACTCCTCCTCCCATTATCCCTCCCCATGCAAGGCAGAGGCCGATGGGACTCGGAGTGGAACAATGCTTGGAGGAACACAAGCCCCCCCAGCTCTGCAGCAGACAAGACCAAGTGAAGCCAGTGAACAGCCTCACCTGGCACACCTCCGGTTCTTGGACTACAACTCCCCAAATCCCTTTCCCAGCCCAGCATTCTGGGCATTGTGGTAGCCCTAAATAAATAAAGACTCCCCCCCTCCTCCAAAGTGTGTCATAAGCCAACCCTCCCCTTGAAGGGTTGCTGACAGGACTCCCCCTCCCCTCTGAAAGCCACCCCACCCACCCCTCGCCCTAGAGATCTCCTGTGGCGGTGAGTTCCACAGGCTCGCCGTAGCAAAGGCTTCCTCGCAAAGGGGAAAAGGAGGCACCCGGGGGGGGGCAGAGAGACTCCCACACACCGAGGCCCCCTCGCCCAAGGAAGGGGGCGCGCCTGAGGGCGAGCGAGGGGGTCTTTCCCCCCCAGCCCTCCTTCTACACCCCCCCCTTCAACAGGAGGGCGCCGTCCAGCCGCCTGGCCGCCCCCTCCCGCGGAGCCGGGGCTACCTTGTCCAGCATCCCGTTCTTGTTCGAGCCCCCGCCGCCGGAGAACCCGCCGCCGCCTCCGCCTCCCGCGCCGCCGCCTCCACCACCGCCGAAGCCTTTCGCCGCCATCTTGCCTCCTCCTTCCTCGCTCCGCGACCTGTTCGCCGCCGATTGGCCGAGAGCGAGCCCGGGCCGCAAGGGACGACGGGAGGGGTAGTTTCGAACGCGGCGGGGAGGAAGGAGGGGGGGGGAAACAGGAGGCGGCGGAGAGGCGGGGCTTAAAGCACGCCGGAACTCTGGGGAATGGCAAAGGACGCTGGGAAGCGTAGTCCGCCCGACACCTCCGGGGCCCCTAGCTTCCCTGTTGCTATGGCTACGGACGGGGCGGGCGAGAACGTGGGGGCGGCGAGGCCGGCCTGGAAGGTGGGAGGCCAGAAGGAAGCGGGGAGCCGGCTCCCCCCTCGCCCAGTGCTCGCCTGACCCCGGCCGGGCGAAGCCCAGGTAAATTTGGGGGGGGGTCCCCCTCCGAGTCAGCAATCCGGGGCAAGGAGGGGGGCGCTTGCCGCTCTAGCCACTGGAGGACTAGAACTCAGTGGTATGCCCTACCCACCCAAAAGCTTGTGCCTTCCTCTAGGGTAGGTCACGGGTCTAGGGGGTCACGTGATCTGCTTAACAACCACCACCCCTCCCCTTTGGCCAGCCCTGACCCACCTCGCAGGGTTGTTGTGAAGGGAGAAGAAACAGGGACGTTTATGACCCTCTAAAAATCATCTCTTTGGAGGAAGAAGCCTGGATAAAACGGCCAGAGTGAAGAAATGCTTGGGAAGGCAGTCAGTCGTCCATGAACCCCCTTATCAGCGGGATCGGTATCCGCTGATTCACTTATCTGCTGGCTGAAAATATTAAATAACCCACCCACCCCACCCCCAGAAATACCTATTTATATGGATTTCCAGAGTGTGGAAGGAGCCAGAGATCATGCAATGGATCGGGTTCGATCCTTCCGCGTTTTTCGGCATCCGCGGGGTGGTGGTGGCGGCTTGGAACCCATCCCCCGTGGATACTTCAGCCCTACGGTACAGGACTCCTGGACCTTTGATTGTTGTTCTGTGCTTTTCAAGATAGGTGGGATATTTAAGGACAGGTTTAACTGACCCCTGCACTGTGCCATGCCTTGGCTGAGCAGGGATTTGAACTCAGGTCTCAGTAGTTCCTGCTACCCCAGTGGTTCCCAACCTTGGGTCACCCGAGTGTTCTTGGACCAGCCAGCACAGCTGGTGGTGAAGGCTTCTGGGAATTGCAGTCCAAGAACATCTGGGTGACCCACACACTGGCTGTTTTATAGGTGGGTGGGAGCTGTAGTTTCAGCAAGTGCCGCCTGTGTGATGAGTATTTGCAAAGGTCTGGAGTGGGTAATACCTTTACTAAACCATTAAAAGAGAGACTAAATGGATAATATTTGAAAGGATGGTTTTGTGTGGCATCTTGCCCATCCCATCCGGTCTCGCCGGGCCGTCTGGTGTCAGGAGCCACCGGCGATCCATCTGGCCTCGTTTTGCATCAACTTTGCCCAGTGAAGAGTTCGGGAGAACTCAAAGCCTTGCCTTATTTGTAACTTTTTTAGTCCGACTGGTGTTAAGATCCTCAGGAGAGGCCTTCCTCTCTGTCCCAAACTCACCACGGGTGTGTTTGGTGGGGACACGAGAGAGGGGCCTTCTCGGTGGCTGCTCCTTTAGACTCTGGAACTCCCTCCCACTGGAGGCCAGCCTGGCCCCATCTTGGCTCTCCGTCTGCAATCAGACAAAGACCGTTCTCTTCTGTCTTTAGTGACTGGCTGCCTGAGTGGGGTTTTTAAATGGATTGTTGTACCTCACAGCATTGAATGTGTTTTTGGTGTTGCTTTTGTTTACCTTCTTTTAGTGTGGCATTTGTTTGATCTTTTTTAGTGCTTGTACAGTATACTTACTGTTTTTAGCTTTTAAACATTATCTTTTAATGCTATAAGCTGCCTTGGGTGCTTTTTAAGAAGACAAGGTTGAGGTATTTTAGATAGATAGATAGATAGATAGATAGATAGATAGATAGATAGATAGATAGATAGATAGATAGATAGATAGATAGATAGATAGATAGTGTCCCCACCTTTTTTTTTTAAACACTTTCTCTTCCTTGGAGGGATTACTAGCTGACACTGACAACCTCCAAGGAGAGGCACATGGCTACCCCTGTACTATTTTCTCAGCAGCCTCCAACTAGCAGCAAATGCTAGTTAAAAAGTGGCACAAGGCTGGCACAGGAGGGGAGAAACACCAGGGAAATAGAGCCCCAAGCTCATACCTGGTCTAATTTCCGCAAAGTGTTATGACTCAGTTGTGCAGGGATGGGAGACCTACACATGGTCACCAGCCTGTTCGTGACCTTGATTTGCTTTTTCATCCACCTCTAATGTTTAGATTGACATTTGCTGCAATGTTTAGACTCTCCTTTTTCTTTAGCGTCAGGTTAATTGGGCAGTCACCGTAAAAACAAAACGCCTAACACACTGTTTGCTCGGTTGTAATTAGAATGGCCCACCTTTTAATGCAGGAAAAAGCTTGTGCGGCTTGTTCCTCTCACCTGTCAGGTACCCCCTGGGGAGGAGAGGCATAATTCAAGGGCAACCGCAGGGTGGCCATTGCCAGATGTTCCCCAGCTGGAATACTGAGGCCATTAAAAGCAAAGCTGGAAAGCAGGGCAATCGGATCTAAAGGCTGTTGCAGTACCTCCTTTTTTTAAATAGGAACATCAGTTACCAAGAGGCGACCAAGCAAGTGAAATAATGACCAGTTCCTGGCGCTGAAAGCTGCCCTGAAGTACTGCATGTTGCATTTTATCAATATTAGATTGCAGCCAGAATCTTAGCGATGACAAACCTAGACAGCATCTTAAAAAGCAGAGACATCACCTTGCCGACAAAGGTCCGCATAGTCAAAGCTATGGTTTTTCCAGTAACGATGTATGGAAGTGAGAGCTGGACCATAAAGAAGGCTGACCGCCGAAGAATTGATGCTTTTGAATTGTGGTGCTGGAGGAGGCTCTTGAGAGTCCCCTGGACTGCAAGGAGAACAAACCTATCCGTTCTGAAGGAAATCAAGCCTGAGTGCTCACTGGAAGGACAGATCCTGAAGCTGAGGCTCCAATACTTTGGCCATCTCAGGAGAAGAGAAGACTCCCTGGAAAAAACCCTGATGTTGGGAAAGTGTGAGGGCAAGAGGAGAAGGGGACGACAGAGGACGAGATGGTTGGACAGTGTCATCGAAGCTACCAACATGAATTTGACCAAACCCCGGGAGGCAGTGGAAGACAGGAGGGCCTGGCGTGCTCTGGTCCATGGGGTCACGAAGAGGCGGACACGACTTAACGACTAAACAACAGCAAGCCAGAATCCTACCAGTGTAAGGGAAATTGCATAAGCCATGATGGCAAATTGCAGCTCACCATTAGTAAGGTGCTGGTTGTGTTCCTGGCCAGGCCTCCCGTGGTGTGATCATGTGTGTGCCCTGGAGCACAACCAGCACTCTGTTATTGAGTGTCAATTATGCTTTTCATTTCATATATATGAGGATAAATCGCTAACAGGCTTCTAGACATTTTTAATAATAGATGTTTGAAAACCAGCCAACGTGGCTTGAATGTAATCACTACGGAAAATAGGTACCTATTTCTTTATCCCATTCAAAGCTAAGGCCAGACAGGTCAGTATGAGAGGTTGTGCCAAGGGTCTGGAATAATACCTCATGAGCTACATCTGGCCCCCTTTCTTAATGGCTCCCCCTCCAACTCTACATCTTTCCTTTCCTGGCAGGCATTTTCCTTGCCAGGCAGAGGGTTTTCTGTGTGGTAGCCCCTCCTCATACAGTGTTTTCCTCTGTTGAGCCTGTATTTGCATTGATTGCTTTCTTTCTTTTATGGGGTTGTTTTTGCTTTTAATGATTGGGACCTGCCTTGAGGGAAGTAAATGAACTCAAAAGGTGGAGTGTAAGTTTTCCAAAGGGACATGGTGGCGCTGTGGGTTAAACCGCAGAAGCCTCTGTGCTGCAGGGTCAGAAGACCAGCCGTCGTAAGATCGAATCCACGCGACGGAGTGAGCTCCCATCGCTTGTCCCAGCTCCTGCCCACCTAGCCGTTCGAAAGCATGTAAAAATGCGAGTAGATAAATAGGTACCACCTCGGTGGGAAGGTCACGGCGTTCTGTGTCTAGTCGCGCTGGCCACGTGACCATGGAAAACTGTCTACGGACAAACGCCGGCTCTACGGCTTGGAGACGGGGATGAGCACCGCGCCCTACAGTCGGACACGACTGGTCTAAATGTCAAGGGGAACCTTTACCTTTACCTAAGTTTTCCGAATAAACAAATTTCTACTGTTTTGCCTTGAATAATATTTCTCTTTCTCTGCTAAACTACGCTGTGTACGAGAGAGCTGCAGCTGATTTCCACCGTGGTGTAGCGGTGGGGATGCTAGACTAGAATTCACGAGACCTGAGTATTCACTCAGGAAACTTAACTTGGTGGTCTTGAACAACTTGCACTCTTAACCTGACAGGGCGGTTGTAAGGATGAAGTGAGGAGCAGCACCGACAAGTATACTGCTTTGATTTACTTGGCGGGATAGCAGGGTTAACTGCAACACAGACAGTTACTGAGTTCGGTGTTTTTCAGAGTGGGAGCTCAGGGGTTCAGTTAGTTCCCCACTGTGCCTTCTTATAGGAGATAAGCCACCCTGTGTCCTAGCCTCGGGCAAGGTGAGCAGTCCCAGATCAGAATGATGCCTCCAGAAGAAGGGAAGGGTGAACCACATTAAATACTCTAGAAAACCCTTGGGAAAAAGTCGCCATAAATCAGAATCCACTTGATGGTGCACAATTATTGTCATTAAACATTGTCTGTGCTTTGGTTATATCCGGTTTGCACGGGCAGCTAAAACAACCTGTGAACGTCTGACAATTTAGCAGGGGGGTTCTGTGTCTCGGTAGTATAGAAAATGTCCTGGGTTCAACTTCAACCCTGGGTTAAAAGAAATGGGTAACAAGCAGTTTCTCTTTGCCTGAGACCCTGGAGCCCTGGCCGTCACTAGCTGGAATAGGCAAAAGTGAACCACAGGGGTAAACGGACTGATGTAAGAGAATAAGGCAACTTCTAATATTGGTGTCTTCACAGTATGACAAGGTAGATATCACACAACTTTTTAAAATCAAGTTTTGCAGATATGAGAAAGAAGACTTTTTTTGGGGGGGGCTACGGCTCCTGTCGTATCTTGGGAGCCAGCATATTCTGGCACTCCTAGGCTCCCCCAAAAGTAATTTGTTCCATCTCTGTTGTGTTGTGATTAGCAACACCCTTGAGCAGGTGGCTGAAGGTTTGCAATGTTAGTCCTGCTATTACCCTGTTTCCCCAAAAATAAGACCTAACCTGAAAATAAGCCCTAGTATGATTTTTCAGGATGCTCGTCATATAAGCCCTACCCCAAAAATAAGCCCCAGTGAAGTGAAACCCCGCCCTCCACCCTTGTGCAGCAACCAGAAGATGACATGACTATTAAATAAAACATCCCCTGAAAATAAGCCCTAATGCGTTTTTTGGAGCAAAAATTAATATAAGACCCTGTCTTATTTTCGGGGAAACACGGTAGTCAGAAAGAGGCAGCCGTCTCAGGCCGCAAATGGTTACGGAATTACTTTGCTGTTGTGTTTCCTCCGTTAGGAACGGAGAGACGTGTCTGTGGGTTTTTCCTGCCTCCTGTAGCAAAATAATCTGGCTGTCGCTAGGCCCTGTCCATCTGGATTTGGATAGGATGAGGCAGGGGTGCCATTTGGATGCCAGTTTCTTCGTCCACCAGAGGCCAGGCTTGGAAAAGATCTGAAACCAGATCCTTGGTCTAGATCCATGGTTCCCAACCTAGGGTGAGTCAGGTGTTCCTGGACTGCAGTTCCCAGAAGGAATTCACCTCCAGCTGTGCTGGCCTGGGTTTTCTGGGATTTGCAGTCCAAGAACATCTGGGGACTCAAGTTTGGGAACCACTGGTCTAGATGGTTTCTCGAGTAGCATCCCTGGGGGATGAACACAGGCTGTCTAATGCGTGATCACAGCAAGATCTGTTTGCATTTTCTGGGATGACCTAAGAAGGGGACGTGGCTCTGATACCACATAAAATCTTGTGTCTTTGGAGGTTCAACCTGTGGTGCCCGCTTAAAGGCTCCGATTGTGTGATGTGCCCACGAGGCATCACTTCCCCCCCCCCCTCCGTTGCCCTGGGCTTACTCTGATGCTGCTGTTCCTGGCATGTGAGGCTGATGGCAAAGTCCCTCTTTGCTGGTGTTGGGTGGGGACGTAACGGCACGGCTCCAGCTTGGTGATTTTGACCCTCACGATGCCATGTGTCACCCACATGGCTGATGTTGCTCACGGCTGTGCTCCCATGCTGCTTTTTCCTCTGCTTCTTCTCGGGGCATGCTGGGAAGAGGGGGCCCTTTGTGATGTGTCACAGCAACAGGTGTGCTAGTCTCCAAGGAGCGGTCATTCTTACAACCACAGTTTTGGACAGGGACTTCTCCTTTACTGTCCTGCCATTTGGAGGGTGGGGGGATTGATGACCCAAAGAGAGAGGGAGAGAGTCTGGCATAGCAGCAATGAACTGGCTTCTAATCGTTTTTAATGTTTTGTTGTTTGTTGTTGTTTAGTCGTTAAGTCGTGTCCGACTCTTCGTGACCCCATGGACCAGAGCACGCCAGGCCCTCCTGTCTTCCACTGCCTCCCGGAGTTTGGTACCAAATTCATGTTGGTCGCTTCGATGACACTGTCCAACCATCTCGTCCTCTGTCGTCCCCTTCTCCTCTTGCCTTCACACTTTCCCAACATCAGGGTCTTCTCTTCTCATGAGATGGCCAAAGTATTGAAGCCTCAGCTTCAGGATCTGTCCTTCCAGTGAGCACTCAGGGTTGATTTCCTTCAGAATGGATAGGTTTGATCTCCTTGCAGTCCAGGGGACTCTCAAGAGTCTCCTCCAGCACCACAATTCAAAAGCATCAATTATTCGGTGGTCAGTCTTCTTTATGGTCCAGCTCTCTTTTAATGTTTACCTGCTTCTAATTACTCACGTGCATTTTAATTCGTGTATAATTTAATTGCTTTCAATAGGCAACTTATTATGTTTTTAATTCTAGTCCTTTAATATTGTGAGCTGCCTCGGGTCCCCTTATCAAGAGAAAAGTGGACCTATCAATAAAACAAATCAATAAAATAATAAATAATAACTACTCAAACCCACAGCTCATTGGTTGGCGATGGGCTACTGGTTTTCTCACAACCTGGCCCATCTACAATAGGATAACAAAGAGTAGCATGGGATGATCAGACCAAAGGCCCATCTCGGCCAGCCTCCTGTTTACACAGTGACCAACCATTTGCTTCTGGGAAGCCAGGGTACGAGTGTGAAAGCAGCCAACGGTCTGTTTTGTTTACGGCTTGCTTTCAGAGCCTTCCTGCCACTGATCTTGGCCCTAACCTCCGGGAAAGAATCTAATTCTCTTTTCAATCCATCCAAGTTGGTGGCCAGCTGCTCATCCCCTTGGCAGTGAATTCTGCAGCTTAGCTATGCTCCAGAGTAGGGACGTAAACCTTTGCTTGTCTCCTTCTCAAATACAAGAGCAGGAAACCACACGAATTTACTCCTCACCTGCCAGAGGACGAGATCTTTTCAGCCAGCTTAGCATATCACTGCACTAAAGTTCCCTGAAGAAGGAAAATATGACTGTTCATTCTTGCAGGAGATTACGTGATGCTGAGTGTCACATCCTATGTTTGTTTTGTGATTGGTCATTGGGAGGCAAACCTGGGCTTTATTTGCAAGTGTGAAGGCTCAAGCATGGGGCTTTGAAGGAACCGCGTGTCTGGTGGGAAACTGCTCTAAGAGCAAGAAATGTGCATTTTCCTTAATGTGTGATTTGCTCCTCAGTGGTAGAGCCAGGCTTGGGTTATAAGTTGGGAAGAAACAGCAGCATCAGATACTGGAGAGGTCAGGCTAACCAGAAGAGACTAGACAGGTCTTTGTATCTGATTGAAGCACCCTGACTTTTTTTTCCTTCTTGATTGGCACCTTACTCTCCCTGGACCACAGCCCCTAAAAATATGTAACCCACTTGCAGAATGCAGGCTATCTTGGCCGGATGTCAGATTTAAACCTTGCTGACCAGGCTTCGGATCTGCTGGTGAGATTTCAGTGCAATCCATGTACAGAGCATCTTGCAGTATGAGGAAAAGAAACGAACCAAATAAGCAGGAACCAAGCGGATTCCTGCCTTTGGTCTTCAAAGGAAAAGCGTCAGGAGGAGCAAGGACTTTGTGCTGTGGGCCGTGTGATTATGGGTTGCCATTCTCCAGGAAAATGATATGAAAATGATACAAGGGCCCGTAAGCAGAGAGTGGATGCTGGCGAGACTGAGCGGTGTTGATGGGGCAGTTCCCGAGTCCAGGAGGATACAGGCTGTTCTGGGAGGAGTTGCACTCCCCCACTCCCAAAAAGGCAGGTGTATAAATTGGGGAGGCTGGGAAATCGCATCAGCTTCTTGGGTACAGATAGCTCAGTGTTTTAGGTCTCTGGCTGCGGTCTGGACTCCATGATCCATTGGGTCCTTTCCAGCTCTGCAGTTCTAAGATGATGATGATGAACAGATGATTCCCCAATCTATTCAGCCCCCTAAGGGTGGAACCGCCTTGACGTACAGTGCGGGAAATGCTGTGAGAATGGAATAGTTTGATTCTCATTTTTTTTCCTGTTGACCGCATGATGCAAAAGCCAATGCCAATCAGCCAAGACTCCTCTCCCATCTGTAGTTTTTCTCCTCTATCACTGGGGCGTCTACTTTTTTTCACGGCGGATCCATTCACATTGGTTCAGGCTGTGTGATCTCTTGAACTGATGCAGAAAAGTGTGTGCTGGTGGTTGGTGTGATGGTGTGGCAGTTGGGGGACAGTGGGAGGACTGGATCTTGGCAAATAATGTCATTTCCTTTTCTTTCATTCTTTTTAAGGCTTCAAGGCAGCTCTGTTGTGCTATGACTGTTTGACACAAAAGAGAGAGAGAATAGAGGAAATTACTATTTGTCCCTTGTTTACAGCTTATTAAGGTAGTTCTGCTGTTGCTATGGCTCCTGGAAATCAGGAGGCCTACAGCAGAGCTGTGTTAACAAGCTGCGAAAAAGACTGTTTTTTCAGTGTCCTCCTCTCTCTCAATGTGACCAATTAATGCAAATTTACCTGACTTCCAGGTGCGACTTTAGAGCTGGTCAATTTGTATTTTTCTTGTTATGTAGTTGCACCCTAAGTCTTACCAGGGAGCATATGGAGCTTGACATATAGCCAAACCCCACGACAATTGCTTTATATATTTGTTGTTGTTGTTTAGTCGTTTAGTCGTGTCCGACTCTTCGTGACCCCATGGACCAGAGCATGCCAGGCCCTCCTGTCTTCCACTGCCTCCCGAAGTTGGGTCAAATTCATGTTGGTTGCTTCGATGACACTGTCCAACCATCTCATCCTCTGTCGTCCCCTTCTCCTCTTGCCTTCACACTTTCCCAACATCAGGGTCTTTTCCAGGGAGTCTTCTCTTCTCATGAGATGGCCAAAGTATTGGAGCCTCAGCTTCAGGATCTGTCCTTCCAGTGAGCACTCGGGGTTGATTTCCTTCAAAATGGATATGTTTGTTCTCCTTGCAGTCCAGGGGACTCTCAAGAGCCTCCTCCAGCACCACAATTCAAAAGCATCAATTCTTCAGTGGTCAGCCTTCTTTATGGTCCAGCTCTCACTTCCATACATCGCTACTGGAAAAACCATAGCTTTGACTATGCGGACCTTTGTCGGCAAGGTGATGTCTCTGCTTTTTAAGATGCTGTCTAGGTTTCTCATCGCTTTCCTCCCAAGAAGCAGGCGTCTTTTAATTTCGTGGCTCCTGTCGCCATCTGCAGTGATCGTGGAGCCCAGGAAGGTAAACTCTGTCACTGCCTCCATATCTTCCCCTTCTATTTGCCAGGAGGTGATGGGGCCCGTGGCCATGATCTTAGTTTTTTTGATGTTGAGCTTCAGACCATTTTTTGCACTCTCCTCTTTCACTCTCATTAAGAGGTTCTTTAATTCCTCCTCACTTTCTGCCATCAGAGTGGTATCATCTGCATATCTGAGGTTGTTGATATTTCTTCCGGCAATCTTAATTCCGGCTTGGGATTCATCCAGTCCAGCCTTTCGCATGATGTATTCTGCATATAAGTTAAATAAGCAGGGGGACAATATACAGCCTTGTCGTACTCCTTTCCCAATTTTGAAGCACTCAGTTGTTCCATATCCAGTTCTAACTGTTGCTTCCTGTCCCACATATAGATTTCTCAGGAGATAGATAAGGTGGTCAGGCACTCCCATTTCTTTAAGAACTTGCCATAGTTTGCTGTGGTCCACACAGTCAAAGGCTTTTGCGTAGTCAATGAAGCAGAAGTAGATGTTTTTCTAGAACTCTCTGGCTTTCTCCATAATCCAGCGCATGTTAGCAATTTGGTCTCTAGTTCCTCTGCCCCTTCGAAATCCAGCTTGTACTTCTGGGAGTTCTCGGTCCACATACTGCTGAAGCCTGCCTTGGAGGATTTTGAGCATAACCTTGCTAGCTTTATATATATCTACCTTTTAATGGAATTCTAGAACTGATTTCATATATTGAAAATAAGCCCATGAAATGCTCACAGTGCTGCGTTAGAGCTTAAATGGTTGTTTACATGTCTGCAATACTTTTGTTGTTCCAGCAAACTGTTCGACTATCCTATTTGTCCTGAAGGATTGTTGGTGGGACAACATGGCCACTACAGGGATGTATAAACTGGATGATGGAAACTCTTTTCCAACCAACTGCTTTCCTGCCAGAAGTCTTTTACGCCCCAGATATCAAGAAGGTAAAGTATCTTGATGTCTGATGGTCATCTGAAAAATCAAGAGCTTATACGCTTAGGTCAATATTTGGATGTGCAAGCAGATTGCTGCTTAAGGCTATCTGTGCATGGACCGGTTGTCCTAAGAGTCTTTTGAGAAGTAACTTTTTCAGGCTCCGGTCATGATTCTGGCAGTTTCTCTTCTTTAAGCCCAGGCATGTTGTATCTCGATACCTGGTTGTATGAGAGCCTGGCCACCTGGAGCACTGCATCAAATTTCCTTGCCTCCATGATGCTGGTGCCATATCCCACATGACACAAGGCTGAAATGAGGTGCTAGTCCCCCTCTATTCGGCACTGGTTAGGCCTCACCTTGAGTATATTGTGTCCAGTTCTGGACACCACACTTTAGGTAGGATGCCGACAACCTGGAGCAAGTTCAGAGGAGGGCAACAAGGAGGATCAGGGGGCTGGAAACCGAGCCCTAGGAGGAGGAAAGACTGAAAGAACTGGGCATGTTTAGCCTTGAGAAAAGAAGGCAGAGGGGAGAGAGGAGAGCACTTTTCAAAGATTTAAAAGGCTGTCATACGGAGGAGGGGCAGGATCTGTTCTCCATCATCCCAGAGTGCAGGACACGCAACCATGGGCTCAAGTTAAAGGAAGCCAGATATCAGTTGAATATCAGGAAAAACCTCTTAACTGTTGGAGCAGTATGACAATAGGACCCATGACCTTGGGAGGTCGTGAGGGCTCCACCGCTAGTGGCCTTCAAGAGAAAACTGGACAATCATTCCGTCAGATCGGCTTGGATTGGGATTCCTGCCTTGAGCAGTAGGGTTGGACCCGATGGCCTTGGCGTCCCCTTCCAACTCCATGATTCTGTGGCTTTATGATTCTATGAGCATCCACAGAGTTAAAAAAGCTTGCTTTCTGTTTTATTTTTATTTATTTTTTAAACGCTGCAGCTGGGTGGTGACACATTCTTTTTGGGTTTGGCTCTGATATACCCCAGTGTGGGCTCTGCTTGGGTGGACCTTAGTTCTGCCTTGTTTTGTGCTGAACTGTGCACATTGTGGGTGGGGGTGCCATTTGGGTTAGGTTTCCTTCTTGAGCGTTTTCACTGCTGATCCGTCTCCACCTCTCCATGCTGTTTGGATGGAGGAAGGGTAGGAGACAAGGACAGTAGCCATCTAAAAGGGTGGAGGAGACAAGCAGAAGAAGAGGACCCTCTGTGTTGGGAGTGAGGCATCAGGGACTGATTTTGGATGTACTTGGGCAGGTGGTCTTGGAGCAACATGGTATATCCCAGTACATCCAGCAGTGAACCCCTTCTCCCCCTGTACATGCCAATATTAGGGTAATGTATTCAAATCTGCAGCAGAAAATGACTAGGATGACCCAGAACAACCAGAGGAAACGCCACGGCATGGACAAACCCTATCCCTGGTGAACTTTTCTCGGTGTGGTGTTGACTGCTGGGTTCTTCTCCTTGCGTGTCCCCTTCAGGGGCCGGCCACTGGCAAGTGGCACGTCGGACAGCAGAGGAAACCAAGATAGAATTGCTCTTTGGGGCCAAATCCTCCCAGGTCAGGTGGAAAGCAGAAGGGGTCCTGACCGCGACGCTCCGGCATCTGGATGAGAAAACCCTGGATGGCGGTCACCTGGTGAGTGGGAAATGGAAGGTGACCGTGCCTTCTGCTGGGCAGGCGGTCCTTGGCAGGGGAGATCCTGGTGCAAATCTGAGTGTCTTGTTGAATGATTTTAAGTAACTTTCGAAAGGAGGAGGAAGAAGCAGAAGAGAGAGAGCTTGGATGTGTTACTTGTTTAGGGACTGCTGCACCTGTCTGAGAGACCACATCACCCTCTGTGGCCTGGGCATTAAGATCCTCAGGGGAGGCCCTTCTCTCAGCCCCACCACCCTCGCAGGCACGTTTGGTGGGGGAACACAGGAGAGGGGACTTCTCTGTGGCTGCTCCCAGACGGTGGAACTCCCTCCCACTGGAGGCCCGTCTGGCCCCTTCTCTGATCTCCTTCCGCAAGCAGGCAAAGAAGACCTTCCTCTTCAGGCGAGCCTTCCCTTCATAACTGTGGCTGCCTGAGTGGGGTTTTTCAAATTGGATTGTTGTGTTCTTTTGCTTTTGTGTTTTTAGTATTGATTTTTATTACCATTTGTTAATGTAATGCTTGTTTAATCCAATTTAGTATTTGTGTACTTACTGTTTTTAGTTTTATGTATTGTCTTTTTAATGATGTAAGTCACCTTGGGTCCTTTTAAGGAGAAAGGCAGGGAATAAACCAACCAACTGACGGACAGACAGACAGATAGATAGACTGATTCATTGGATGGATGGATGGATGGATGGATGGATAGAGGAATAGAGAGATGGAGGGAGGGAGGGAGGGAGGGAGGGATGGATAGACAGATAGACGGATAGATAGATAGATAGATAGATAGATAGTGGTCCATTCACAAATGTAAAGTTTCCAAGCTCTGGTCTCTCTCGCCCACTGTCTCTCCAGTCACACTCCAAAGCAGTTTCCTCCAGCCATGTATACCTTTCTCTGCCATAAGGAAATGATGGGCTGTGAGAAGAAATGTCTCAGTGGGGCTGTGGCTGTCATTCTGCCTTGGGCCCCGTTCCGGTCACTTCCGTGTGCCCTTCTTCCACCTCTGTCACGTCCCCTCCTGCACTTATTTTCCCCCAGAATAAAACAGAGCCTGAAACCCCTCTTAAGAAGCTCTTTGCCCTCATCGTTTTGACTGCCCTATTTGGGATTGGGGAAGGGAAGGAGATGGATGATGGACGGATCGCTTTGAAGGAGGCCCACCGGATGGCTCTTCTGAAGAGCGTAGGGTTTTTCCTTTTTGCCTCACTTGACCGTCTGTCCAAAGCCTTCGTTTTCTGGCTTCTTATTTCCAGATTAAGCTCCACCATGTGAAAACCCCATCGGATCTGTGCTCAGTGAACATCAGCAACCAAAATTTTGTTTCGGTGAGTAAAGATGGGGCCAGATGGTTGGAAATGCTGAGTGACAAACACCACGGAGATGGCCAGGAAGCGTTATGATGTTTTTTGGGGGGCAGGCTCACTTTTGGAAGAAAGATGGAAAACGGGAATTTTATTTTATTCTTGTGTGATCCTATATACAGTTCTCAGTTTATTGCAATGCCGACCGTTCCAAGTGGAGATTCTACTAAGTCGGGCGGTCGATAGATGTTACATTCAACTTTTCTTCTCCATTTAATCCATTTGAGGGGGGGAGCTGCAGTTTTTGAATCCTGGTGCTCTCTTACTTTATTTTTGATAGATTAAAAAAAAAACCCCACTACGATCTGATATATTTAGAATCCACTTTAGGAAAGTTGGTGGTTAAGAGCCAGCGGCAGGATCTTGGCAAAGTGTTTTTTTTTTTGTTGTTGTTTTTTTTTTGTATTTTTTTTTTTTTTTTTTTTGGATTTCAGCTTGCAGGTGTCCTTCCCCAACAGCAGGGAGATGGGAGTCTGAGAAGTAACTCTTCTGAGTAAGTGAAATGGGGAAAGACGGCGTCCAGGTTCCCATTTTGCAACACACACGGGGTTCTGTACAGTGTAGACCTGTGTAGGGCCGCAACTTTACCTCCTGGGTCTCATGGCTGCTTTTCATTAGCAAAGAGCAAACTTGTCCCGCGTGCTCTTGCCAACGTACATTGCAAGGGAGTAAAGGATCAGGAGTGATCAGATAGATACCTGCCTGCTTTTGGGGTTGTATCTGAGTGATCAGATACCTACCTCTTTGCCGTTGCTGATCTTTTCAGCAAACAGCGCCTGGACATTTATGGAGGAATTCCTGAGCTTCTTTGAATCCGTCTTGAAAAACCACGATCACCCCTCTGTGCTTTAGGTGCCTGCTCAAAACTAGGCAAGACTTGAACCCTAAGAAGTGCTGCAGTTCACGATTGCAGGACCTTCGGCAATGCCGTTAATCCAGATTCTAGAATGCAGAGCAGAGCTCTGTCCGACGCAGCAGGTTTCAACACTTCCAACAGCCTCCTTTTCCATCGCCTTTGGCTGTTCTCCCAAAGATAGCAGAAGGAGCGGCTTCCTGCAACCTTCGTTGGGCTAAATCCAGCTGCTAGAAAATGTGGACTGAGTTTATTATTAACGCAACTGATTTTGTTCGTATCCCACCTCTCTCCCGAGAGGATTCAAGGAGCTCTTTTTTTCTTTCCCGTTTTGACAGGCAAAAGAAGAAGACTTTGAGGCGTTTACCTCTGTTGCCTACATCAATGCCACAGAAAATCTGCTGACTTTAGGTAAGGGAAGCAGTCCATTGATCCCAACGTCGTGCTTCGTCGTTACTGAGCTTAGTGAAGCCGATGCGAGGGCTGCTTTGCAGTTAGGAGCTGGTAAAACATGACCTTTCCGAATGCCTGTTGCTCCAGAGCTTTGGAGTCTGCCCAGTCCAGCTTCCTAATGAGCCCTTGCTTGTTTTTGCTGAGGTGTCGAAAACTGAGGAGCAGCAAACGTGGCAAAGGTTCTGCTTTTAACAGCAAAGCTGCCTTCTCTTCCGCGTCTGCCCTCATTCCCTTCCAGTCGACACCGTCCATATCGTGCCCTTCAGAGGGGACATCTAAGTTCCCTCGAAGCATGGATCTTATTGTAAGTCCCCACTTGATGGCATCTCACTTCCAACCCCTTCCTTACCCCTATTTCCTTGTCTTTTTGGATCTCTCTCCCACCCTCTGGTTTATATTTTGTTCCTGTTGGCTTTGGTAGAGGATGTTCATTTCACATCTGTATGAAAGGCTGCTTCCTTTAACAGCTGGGGCTGCCCTGCAGCCACCCAGGACAAATGCTGTTCTCAGCCACCTTCAGAGCCGGGCATTGGTCTCCTCTGCCCTTAACTGCAAGGTCAGATTTATATTTTACGAAAGTAACGCCCAGCACGGTGGGTGGCAGGGGCAATCAGCGTGTGGATGCTGCTTGCAGTAGGGCCCCTGTATCCATGGGATCAGTATCTGTGGTTTCACTTATCCACAGTCTGAAATATTAAAAGAAAAAGATCCAGAAAAAACTATTTTCATATGTATTACCATAAAAGGTCACCAAAAAGGTACAGAGACCATGGTATGAATGCTTGTTAATGGTGGGCTAAATTTCTCTTGAGTGCCTCCAGGGTTGGAGTGCTCACCCACTCCCGAGGTCACAGGTTCCACTGTCGTCCTGCTCTAACCGTTAGGAGGTTTTTCCTGAGATTCAATGGAAATCTGGCTTCCTTTAACTTGAGCCCATGGTTGCGTGTCCTGCCTTCTGGGAGGATCGAGAACAGATCCTGTCCCTCGTCTGTATGACAGCCTTTCAAATATTTGAAAAGTGCGATCCTATCTCCCCTCAGCCTTCTTTTCTCAAGGCTAAACATGCTCAGTTCTTTCAGCCTTTCCTCATAAGGCTTGGTTTCCAGCCCCCTGATCATCCTTGTCGCCCTCCTCTGAACTTGTTCCAATTTGTTAGCATCCTTCTTGAAGTGTGATGTCCAGAACTGGACACAAGACTCAAGGTGAGGCCTAACCAGGGCTGAATAGAGGGGGACTAGCACTTCGCAGGATTTGGAAGCTATACTTCTATTAATGCAGCCTAAAATAGCATTAGCCTTTTTTGTAGCCACATCACACTGTTGGCTCATATTTAGCTTGTGATCTACAACAATTCCAAGATCCTTCTCGCTCGTAGTTTTGCTGGGCCAGGTCTCCCCCATCTTGTAACTGAGCAATTGGTTTCTTTTTCCGAGGTGCAGTACTCTGCACTTATCCCTGTGGAATTTCATTCCTTTCGGCCCCGTGCTCCATCCTATCAAGGTCATTTTGAATTTTGTTTCTGTCTTCTAGGGTGTGAGCTATTCCACCCAATTGGGTATCATCTGCAAATTTGACAAGCATTCCCTTCACTCCCTCATCAAAGTCATTAATAAAAAATATTGAAGAGCACCGGGCCCAGGACTGAGCCTTGGGGTCCCCCACTTGTGACCTCCTCCCAGTTAGAGAAGGAGCCATTAATCATCACCCTCTGAGTACGATTCTGTAGCCAATTGTGTATCCACCTGACCCTTGATCTATCCAGCCCACACCTAGTTAGCTTGCTCATCAGGATCTCATGGGGCACTTGGTCAAAAGCTTTGCTGAAGTCAAGATATACTACGTCGACAGCATTCCCTCTGTCTATCAGGGAGGTGACCTGATCAAAAAACGAGATCAAATTAGTTTGGCAGGATTTGTTCTTGACAAATCCGTGTTGGCTTCTAGTTATTACTGCCTTGTTTTCTAGGTGCTTGCACAATGACCGCTTTACGATCTGTTCCAGAATTTTGCCTGGGCTTGACGTCAAGCTGACTGGCATCAAGACCTTAACCAAGGTCTTGGTGCATACGTGTATTTCATTGTCTTTGCCTTTTCAAATTTCTTAGGAAAGTAAGAACTACCTTTTCTCAGTCTTGACGAATGGCTCATGGTAGCCCCGTCAACCTTGGAAACTGTTGACTATTCTTACTGGGGGGATGTCATAAATGAGATTGCTTGCATGCTTTTCGCTCAGTAAAAATCATCCCATACTGAGTGTGCTTAATACAAATTAATTGTCACTATATTTTGTAAGCCGCCCAGAGTAGATTCCCGAATCTAGATGGGCGGGGTGAAAATGGAACAAATAAATAAATAAACCCACATTTAGGAGAGAAATCCATGTTAGAATAGGCTACCTTTCCAAGCTGTCCCCCTGGCCCCAAAGTTATTTCATTATGCCAAGTAGTTACTTCTGGTGTGAGTTAAAGTCTTGCTTCCCACCCCTTTTCTCATTTGCATGTTGTGTGTGCATGCAAATATGGTTTCTTTATGGATTGTAAAAGAGATACACAGGTGGTGGTGGTGGGGATTGGAGTATGGTACTTCTACTGGGTGCTTGCTGGGTATTGAGATCACCAGAAGAGGCCTTTCTCTCAATCCCACCACCTTCAGTGGGAACACAGCAGAGGGTCTTCTCTGCGGCTGCTCCCAGAGACGGTGGAACTCCCTGCCACTGGAGGCCAGCCTGGCCCCCATCTTGGCTGTCCTTCCACAAACAGGCAAAGAAGACCTTTCTCTTCAGGCAAGCTTTCCCTCACTGACTGGCTACCTGAGTGGGAATTTTAAATTTATTGTTATGCATGACTGCTTTGACTGTATTTTTTTATATTGCTTGTTTACGATTTCTCAGAGTTTGTTCATGATTCATATTTGTATACTTACTGTTTTTAGCTTTACAAATTGTCTGCTAATGATATAAGCTGCCTTTTTATGCTCATGGTTTTCAGCTTTAAATATTGTCTTTCGATGAGGTAAGCCGCCTGGGGTCCTTTCAAGGAGAAAGGCCAGGGGAAAAATATTTTAAATCCATCCATCAATCAATTCTTGCCCACCGATCCAAAATGCTGGCCACCTCCTGACGGATCTTTTCCAATAAACTTTGTCCTTTGCCTTTCTCGAAATGCCCGTCTAGAAGCTTTCCGTAAATTTCCTGAGCTGCGGGAACTGGAGCTTTCCTTGAACGGCCTGAGAAATCTGAAAATCAATGCTGGAGACTTTCCACACTTGGAAGTAAGATTTAAAGGGGTTTTCTTCCATGCAAAAGCTGGGGGAGCCAGCATCTTCTGTACAAATGTCCTGGGATGGAGAGAAGGAATGAGCCGCTAGTACAGAAAGAGTTAAACACCCCATCCTTATCGACTCTCAATCCCACTTTTATCAGTAGCTTTCAAAGTGTTCTGAAGATGTTTTCTCTTCCTTTGTACGCCAAAAGCTCCTATTTTAATGCTTGGGTTTTTTCCCCTTTAAATTCAAACATGACTAAAGTTCTTGTCTGGATTTTGTATAGCCACAATCAAATGTCTTTGGTATTGTTTGGATTTAATATTTTTAAGTTTGGAACCTAGAAATGATGTCAATAAATAGAACTTGTACAGAATCAACAAGTTTTGGAATTACCTGGAATTACTGCAATTTACAGTAAATTGGGGGACGTGGTGGCGCTGCGGGTTAAACCGCAGAAGCCTCTGTGCTGCAAGGTCAGAAGACCAGCCGTCGTAAGATCGAATCCACGCAACGGAGTGAGCTCCCGTCGCTTGTCCCAGCTCCTTCCAACCTAGCCGTTCGAAAGCATGTAAAAATGCAAGTAGATAAATAGGTACCACCTCGGTGGGAAGGTCACGGCGTTCCGTGTCTAGTTGCGCTGGCCACGTGACCACGGAGGATTGTCTTCGGACAAAACGCTGGCTCTATGGGTTGGAAACGGAGATGAGCACCACCCCCTAGAGTCGGACACAACTGGACTAAATGTCAAGGGGAACCTTTACCTTTACTGCAATTTACAGTCATGGCCAAAAATATTGGGCACCCTTGCAATTCTGTCCAAAAATGCAACCCTTCTCTCAGAAAATGGTTGCCGTTGCAAATGTTTTGGTACTCACATGTTCATTTCTTTGGTTTGTGTTGGAACAACACACAAAAACAGAAGAAAAGTCAAATCTGATACAATCCCACACAGAAACCCAAAAGTGCACTGGCCAAAATTATTGGCACCCTTAACTTAACTCAGCAGGAGATGTGGTATGTAACATTATGGTTCCCATATGATCCAGGTTAGGATTGGAATGACTTTGTATCATTCCTTTTTAAAATATTTTTTTGAGCTAGCCTCCCTTAAGGTCTCAGGTGGGAAAAGATTGCACGCAGAAATAAACATGAAATCTCCAGCACTTGATTGAAGTGTTAAAATAACAAGTGCTGGATATTTTCTCATTCCTTTTGTGACATCACTATAACTGTTTTATTGTCACAGGGTCATGGTTGTGTTCCACAGCTCATACCCTGTCGCATTTTGATTCCCCCCCACCCTCTAAGTAATAAATGGAACTGTTCTAGTCACTTTTGAATAACAGTGAAGGGGGGAAAAACTACTTCTTAAATGATGATGATAATGCAACTAATTACTTTCTGAAGGCTTAGGGCTACCCCTGGAATGGATTCTTTGTAAAGCATCTCTGAAAATAGGCCGTTAGGGCTTCCTTCGAATAAAAGCGAATGTGTCGAAAAGAGAGTGAAAGGTAGAACGCATGACCTTAATCTTGGTCTTCAAACTCCGTTGGAATGGGACCTTCCCACCGTGTTGAAAAGGGTACTTATTTCAGCTGGTTGGGGTTGAATCCAACTGGATCATCGCTGTGGGGGAGAGGCAGGTAAAAGGCCTCCCCCAAGAACCCTGTTTCAGAAACATTGTGCCCCCCTCTCGAGTTGCAGCTAGATCTAGAAGCTTCGGCAATGGCGATGAACCACTTAAATAAGGTCACCCGCCTTTTAATGCTTTCGACTGCCTGTTTTTCAAAACTGGTAGTGAATTTGTAGTCACTTCTGGCTTCGGTTTGGAGTTTGATTCCCCCCACTGTGCCTCCCAGGAGAAGAGCCAGCCTGGATGGCCTTGGGCCAGTGGCACATTGGTCCCAGGGCGCCCCCGGAGGAAGGAAAGGGTAAAGCACTTCTGAGTACTCTTTTTACCTGGAAAAGGGTCACCCTAAGTCAGACTTGATGGTATAACATTATTATTCAAAAACTCCAGGCACAGTCAACATTATAAAAACATTGACTGGTATTATAGAACAGATACAAGTTTTAACCAAAAACCTAAGTATCTGTTAAATATCGGCGTGGTATGTGTGCGGTTCCTAATATTTTTGTAGCTCTGCTGGTGTGGTTTCTGAGACCTGCAACTGCTTATAGTACTGTGTGAAATTTCTTGATATGGTTCCCAAAGCCCCGATGACGACGGGGACCACGGAAGTGTGTTTCTTCCAGAGGCGAGATCTTTCGATGGCCAGGTCTCTGTCCTTGGTTAGTTTTTCCAATTCTTTATTTTCAACTCTGGCATCCCCTGGAACGGCAGTGTCAATGAACCAGACCTTTCTTCATTCTATTACTACTAGGTCTGGTGTGTTACGTTCAAGGTGTTTGTCCGTTTGGATCCGGAAATCCCACAAGATCTAAACATTATGATGATGATGATGATGATTATTATTATTATTATTATTATTTTACATTTTGGGCAGTCTGGGAGGCCCCTTAGGGTTTGTAGAAAATGGGTCCGTGGAGCCACCAAAGTTGCCCACCCCTTGTTAAGTAGGGTTTTTATTTCTCCTTACCACAAAACAGTCTGCTTCTTCTGTACACCAGATCTTGGATCTATCGTATAACAACCTATCCCCTGAGGACGTCCAGGTCTTGGGAGTTTTGTCCCACCTTAAAATTCTCCATCTCACCGCCAACGGGCTGAATACGCTTCCACTGGACCTGGCCGTCCCTGAGAGGTAAGCCCACCCAGAGATCAAGTTGGCACACCATGGTCTAGGTTGTTGTTTAGTCGTTAAGTCGTGTCCGACTCTTCGTGACCCCATGGACCAGAGCACGCCAGGCCCTCCTGTCTTCCACTGCCTCCTGGAGTTTGGTCAAATTTGTGTTGGTAGCTTCGATGACACTGTCCAACCATCTCGTCCTCTGTCGTCCCCTTCTCCTCTTGCCTTCACACTTTCCCAACATCAGGGTCTTTTCCAGGGAGTCTTCTCTTCTCATGAGATGGCCAAAGTATTGGAGCCTCAGCTTCAGGATCTGTCCTTCCAGTGAGCACTCCGGGTTGATTTCCTTCAGAACGGAGAGGTTTGTTCTCCTTGCAGTCCGGGGGACTCTCAAGAGTCTCCTCCAGCACCACAATTCAAAAGCATCAATTCTTCAATTCAATGGTCTAGGTAAAATGAAGCCTCCCTGTGAATAGTTTTCGCGCATGGTCTGTCCTATGCTTGGCCCTTGCAGGGAGTGTGATCGTATGGGATTCCTCTTGTGTTCAATGCATGCAGCTGCAATTCTCTGAGCTAAGCCTTACTGAACACAGTGGGACCGACTTAATGTTGAGTTACCGTGGAGCAGTTTGGATGGTATCTGGTTTGTAAACGTGCGAACCTTGGGAGAATATGTAGATCATCAGTAGGGGGTGGGGGTGGTTCTAAAGCCCTTGAGCAAAGTCTGAACCATCAACTGGCCTTCCCATTTGGCCCACTGAGCCCTAGCCAAGGCCTACACCCTTTCCGTGCTCTTTGGGAAAAGCAACAGGTCAAGTTTACTTCCCCCTCCCTGTGATCTTCCCCACCTCGGCTCAGCTCCCTGGAAAGTAGAGGAGTGACAGAGTGACGGGAGCTGCTCCAGCTGCAGCCCCAGGAGGATTCTGTTCCGGGCTCTCTATTCTAAGCAAAAAAAACAGAAAGTATAGAGGAAGGAAAAGGTGATGGGGGCAAAGCAAAGAAGAGAGAAAGAGGGAGACGTAATAAGAGGGAAGGAGGATCCGTGCATGCGTGTGTGTGTGAGTGAGAGAGAAAGAAAGGGAGAAAGAGAGAGGATGCCACTGGGTTGAGCCAGCATTCAACTCTGCATCTCTGCAAATACTTGAAAGGTCGTCCTACAGAGGAGAGGCAGGATCTGTTCTCCATCATCCCAGAGTGCAAGACACGTCATAATGGAATCAAGCGACAGGAAGCCAGATTTTGGCTGACTATCAGGAAAAACCTCTTAACTGTTAGAGCAGTACAACAATGGAACCCATGACCTCGGGAGTGGGTGAGCCCTCCAACGCTGGAGGCTTTCAAGACAAGACTGGACCACCCTCTATCAGATCTGCTTGGATTTGGATTCTTGCCTTGAGCAGGGGGTTGGACAGGATGGCCTCAGAGACCCTTCCAATTCCATCGTTCTAGGATTCTAGGATTCTCTGGTCTCTTGGGCTAAAAAAGGTTCCCCGTCGGGGTTTTAGATCTCTTTTTCCTCCCTCCCTTGGCTTTTCTTGCGCCTTTGCCGTTTCCAGACATGTTTACGCTTCCCTCCACAGCGAGAGCTGCCCTACTCTGTTCCCAGCTCTGGAAGTCTTGCTCTTGGACGACAACCACTTGTCTCACCCAAACGTCTTTGTCAGTCTGGCCAACCTCCGAAGGTAAGGAAGACTTTGTCGGGAACGAGCTGGCCCCATGTCGTTCGCTAAGCCCCAAAAGGTGTGGCTTTGGGCAAGCTGCACAGTCCCTGGGCTCCCCCAGAAGAAGGGAAGGGAAGGGTAGACCCCCTTCTGTGTATTCTCTTCCTGGGAAACCCTGGGGAGGGTCCCCATGTGTCCGAATTGACCCGTCGGCGCACAGTTTTTATTATTAAGCCTAAATGGGATGGATTATTTCCATCTGGCTTCAGGCTTGGCTGTGGCATGCAAGTATAGTTTTGGTGTGTGACTCTATGCTAGGATTTGGAGAGCGGGAGGGTGTCCCTGTGAGTTTTACTGGCCCTCTCAGAGGCTTTCATACCTGGCAAAGAGAAAAAAAATAAGATTTTTTTTTTTAAAAAAAGACAAAAACGTTGTGGCATCTTAAAGACTAACTGGCATATTTTAATGTGAGCTTTCCACTTCTTCAGACATATCTAGCGGAACACAATAAATACGGAGTTCACGAGTGAAACATTCATGCCGGCTTTGAGAGTCCATGTTATAGGATGGGCTTTAGTATCGTCGGCTATCATGTTCTGCTGGGTCAGCTTTCTGAGATGGGCCTTGGGGACACAGTTTTTCCAGCCGCTCTGGTCCTTCTTAGAAGGTGTTGCTGGGGAATTCTTGTTTGACGCCTTGACCTTTGGCCTGTGAAGCCCTTCAGGGTTTAATCCTGTCCTCCATGCTGTTTCACATATACCTGAAACCTCTGGGAGTGGTTCTCCAAAGTTCTGGGGTTCAGTGCCACCCATATTTTGATGACCCTCCCGACTCTTGTTTGTCTTTCCCTTCTAATTCTGAGGAGGCTGGGAATTCTTGCGTCTTTGCAAAAACTCTGCCCTCCCATTTAACCGCTACGACTTTGTCTCCTCAGCCTGAAGCAGTTAAACTTGGACAAAAACGGCATTAAGGAGGTACCGTACCTCCATCACATCAACCATTCCCGTTTCTCCATCCATCCTTTATCAGCAAAGTCAGGCATCAAAGAAGGGCTACGTAGCCGGAAAACAGCGAGGAAACGGCTCAGCCCGGACGGGACCCAGAGGTTCTGCGAGAAACCTGAATATATCATCCTGCACAGCACTAGGGATCCCGACAGGACTGGTGGGTCCAAAGCGTTGATGTCGTTCTATTTCTTGTCACAGTACAATTCATAACCAACACTCCACCTCCATCGTTCCACTGAAAGCGGTTCACAGAACCCACAAACCAGCAGATTCCCAATCCCGTCCTTATACTAATACCGTGTTTCCCGGAAAATAAGACAGGGTCTTATATTAATTTTTGCTCCAAAAAACGCATTCGGGCTTATTTTCAGGGAATGTTTTATTTTACAGTCATGTCATCTTCTGGTTGCTGCACAAGGGTGGAGAGCGGGGTTTCACTTCACTGGGGCTTATTTTGGGGGTAGGGCTTATATTACGAGCATCCTGAAAAATCATACTAGGGCTTATTTTCAGGTTAGGTCTTATTTTCAGGGAAACAGGGTACCAACATCTTGACACGGAGAACAGCAGCCAGGAAATCCAAAGCAACACACGGGGCCACTTTACAAAATGGAAAGTCCCCAGCGTTTTTCTTTCAAGCCATGTTTTTTTTAAATTGAAAAGGCCTGCTTGTTCCCCCAGGTGTTACTGTATTTTTAAATAAAAGAAGTGGGCAAAAGCAGCCCCCCCCCACTCCCTACAGAGCGAAAGGGAGGCGTGTCGTGGTGCTTGGGGGCTGGAGGGGGGAATGCCTTTGGGCCTCTGAGGACTGTGTATGGCCCATGGGGGGTGTTTTAAAACCCATTCCCTTTGGGGCCCTGTTGCGCATCACTCATACACACGGTTGCACAAAGAGCAAGCACCCCACTTTTACGATCTCCTTTGTGAGTGTTTCACCCGGCTCCAGGAGCCGTTCTCTCCTGCAGTCTGACTTTTTTTGCTCTGCCTAAGGAGTGGGCACTGTGTGTGTGTGGGAGAACATGTTGGATTATGGTGGCGTGGGAGGCATGGCATTAGCCTTTAAAGGCTACCTGGCTACCTTCCCCCATCTCCAGCAGCCTGATGTTAAACTCTTTATCTTTCCCTCTCTAGAGGTTGTTTTTCCATCTTGGTCTCCGGAGCCAACCGAGCAGGTAAGCGCTTCTTCCTTTTCTGTGATCCTTGCCGGCTTCGGTGGGGCGCAGGGGTGTCTGCCCGCCAAAGCCTCGTTGGAAAGAAACGGGAACTCTTTGTCTTCATTCCAGTGGCGCTTCTGCAGGAGAAATTCTTGATGG
The DNA here is from genome assembly GCA_037013535.1 of Intellagama lesueurii. Lineage (NCBI taxonomy): Eukaryota > Metazoa > Chordata > Lepidosauria > Squamata > Agamidae > Intellagama > Intellagama lesueurii. The sequence goes on along the minus strand of JBAJHW010000003.1, from coordinate 3,071,473 downwards.
CTTGCACTTTTGCTCTTGGTCCAGATAATGGGTTTTTGACAAGCCATCCCAGTAGAGGAGTTAAATTAAAACCCTTTATGAGCTTGCTTGGGCTTTAGGATCATCCGGGGAGGCCTTTCTCTGGGTCCCCGCACCTTCACAGGTGCGTCTGATGGAGATACAGGAGAAGGGCCTTCTCGGTGGCGGCTCCCAGAGACTCTGGAACTCCCTGCCACTTGGCTGTCCTTCCACAAGCAGATAAAAGACCTTTCTCTTCAGGCAAGCTTTCCTTTAAATTTAAATTTAAATTTAAAGCTTTCCTTTAAATTGGCCCGTTGACCAAGAGGATTTTTTTTTAAGGGATACTTGAACTCCGTTGTTTTACTTCTGCTTTTAACATTGCTCTTATTGATACGTTTTAATAAGAGATTAGTTTAATTCTTTTCTTATATTGTAATTATTTATTATTTTAGGTTTTAACTTTGTTTCTTTCAGTACTGTAAGCCGCCTTGGAGCCTTTGGGAGAAAGGCGGCATATAAGTCCTTTAAAAATAAAATAAAAATAAATAAATAGAGCCAAGGAGGTAAATCCGGCAGCCCACGGAATAGTCTTGCGGCCAATGGAGTTAAAAATGGCATTTCAGCATGAGAATTTTTCCTTGGATTTTCCCACCAACGAAACAGGAACCTAATACCCCTGAGAGTTCTTCCGTAAAGTAGACCCTAACCCTCTCCACACACCTTGTTTTGCCAAAAGCAACGTGTGCAGTTTCTTTTTACACCAGAAGTTACTTTCTGTTCTCATATCTAGAGGTTCATGGAAGAACCTGGGGCTGGAAAAATGCCCCCCCCCCCCCCCCGACACTCAGAGGCAAAACTTTGACCCATGTCGGTTTATCAGGAAGCTAAGCAGATTTGGCTCCAATGACTTTGACTTGGGGAAGACAGGGTTTTACTTCCCTGTGAACGTAGACATACAACTTTGCGTTCTCAAGCCAGGAAGAACATGAGTTTTTGGTCTCTTGGGCTTTCGTGTCTGTCTGGTGGGCTGCTTGTCAAATCACAGGGCCTGAAATCCTGATCCGTCATCTGACATTCACTGCAGATGAGCATCAGCCACTCAGCGGTAGAAGGTCTGTATGCTTTGTGCACCAAAGATTTCTGATGGAGCCTGTGTGCTCTTCCAGTTCGGAGAGAAGTGGTCAGGGATCAAGGCTGGGAGAGATCCAGGACAAGGCGAGATACATAGATATCTGGTGGGCTGCCAGCTATCAGGAGTTCTCCCAGTGGAATCTTTACGTTTATCCAAGACTTGTGCTAAAGGGCAAGAAATTAAGAGCTCGGGAAACGGGCTTTTTGGACTCTCTCCCCAATGGAGCTGTCTAGCCTTGTAGGGAGAGGCAAGTTGCTGGTTAGGAAAGCGGGTCCTCCAAGCAACAGGACGATGGACTGGGAAGGTTTCTTTGCCAAATCGGAAAACCTGAAGCCTGAATCTCTTAAAGAAACCGGTAGAACGTTATAGACTCAATAACGCAGTGGTTCCCAACCTGGGGTCTCCAGATGTTCTTGGACAAGAGCTCCCAGAAGCCTTCGCCACCGGCTGTGCTGGCCGGGTTTTCTCCTACAAACTATTCACCCCAGTGAACATTAAGGGGTTTTGTTTGTTTGGGGGTGTAGGGTTGTATCTGGTCATCTTTCCTCTCTCTCTCTCTTTTACAGGAGGATTCAGCGCAGCCACGTCATGTTTCTGAGACTTCTTCTGCCAGTGGCGTCAGCTCAGAGTTCACTCTTCCCTTACCGGAGCTGAGGTTTCTCAGCCTGGCCAACAACCAGGTGATCGGCCACGCCTTTATCCGTCGTTCCCAAGCCAGATTCCTCTTTTGTAATCTGGTAACCAGGCTTGGAGGTCTGTGACCCACCAGGATCTTGTAGAGCCATAGAGGCCAAGCAGGATCCTTGAGCGGGGGTGGGTGGGCAAATCAAGGTCTCCGGCTGCATGTGACCCCCCCCAACGGCTCACTCGTATGTATACCCTCAGTACCCCAAGAGTAATCTGTTCGTCCGATGCCCAGTTTTATTTTGCTTACTGGATTGGAAACCTCTGTTTCGTGCAACAAGTTTCCGTGCTTTAGACGGCTTCTTATGACTTGTCGCCGATCATGGATCAGAGATATCAGAAGAAACATGGGGGCCGGATGGGGATTCCCTGCCAGCCGCATGGCTACAAGCGCCCGGGACTGGACTTAGACCAGCCCCACTGCTCAAGACAGGATGTAGCAGCCCTGAAAAATCTCTCTTCCCCCTCCTGCTTCATACCTCCGGTGAAGGAGGTAGAGCAGATTTCTGGCTGACTCACAACAGATCAACACTGGGATTTTGCTTTCCAGCTGCCTCCCTCCCGTTGCCGTATTGACCTACATTAAGAAGGGGACAGGAAGCTTGGTGTGAAAAACCTGAGAGCCTAGTTCTTCAAAAAACCTCCACTTAAAAGAGATGGGAAATTCCTAGAAGGCTAATAAGCTCAGAGGTTTTCTTTACCCTCTCCTGCATTCACAGAGCAGGTCTCTTGGCTCCTGTGAACGTCTAGCGTGGGGCTTACGTGGGCCAGGGGCTCAACACCACTGGTTTTTTTTTCCTGGTGGAAGCTCAGCATGTCAAGGAGCTACAGCAGTTCATGTAGTAAAATTTTCCAGGCTCTGGGTTGGGAACCTTCTACCTGACATGCAGATCTTCTCTATGGGGGCAGGATTTGTTTATGGTGTGGAAGAACACGCCATCCTCTGAATTCTCTTCTTTCGCTTTGGAGTGGCACAGCCCAGGCGTGGTCTCGCCACCCCTTGGAGGACGCGGCTTCCACCTTATGCCAAAGTGTGTTGTCCCTTCTGGCATTGGCAGCCGCCGCTCTTGACCATGACGAAAGCCCTGATGGTGTGCGCCTCTGTTCTGGCTTGCAGATCGAACACGAGGAGGATTTGCTCGCCGTGGCCCTCTTCCCGTCTCTGACCGAGCTGACGTTCTACGGCAACCCTTTCACCATTTCGCGGAGCGGTACGGTCTCCACCTGCCAGCAACGTTCGGGGTTTTGTCAGGGCAGCTGCTAAGTGGAAAGAAATCATTGGGGTGGGTGAGTGGGGGGGCAGCAGCCAGCACAGGGAGAATGGGTCTCACAGGCTATGCCGTGGCCCGTTGGAGAGACTATACCACATCACACGGCGAGTGCCGGGGTTTTTTTTACAGCACACCCCTGTGCTTTCAACCTCATTGGTTCCCTTCTGGTGGTTGCAAAAGGAGCGCTGGTAAGCTGAACTCTTATTTTCCCATTCAGCTCCATGTGAAATGTGGGACCTTTTTCCCTAGAGGAGTTCCATTATAAATGAAACCTCTTCCCTCTTTTCCCTTCTGTTCCCCACCTTCTCTCTCACTCTGGCTTGCTGGGCGCTCCCCTCTCACCTCCTCCGTTTTCTCTCTTCTCCCTCCCACTTCTGCTCTCTTGCTCTTGCGTATATCTATGATTTTTTAAATCTTATGTATATATTACATATATTCTGGAAGAAGGCTAGTCTAGCTGTTTCCTCCTTCAGAAATCGCTTTGTAGGCTGGGGCCAGCCGTTCTCTCCCTTAGGTGTCTGTTTTCTTCTTTTATGTGAGCGAGTGTTCAGAAGTGTCGTGTCCCAGCTGCAGTTGAACATAGGGTCGCCTCCTGCTTTGAGATCGGCCACGTCAGGAGGCCTGGCCTCTGGAGCTTGTGATGGCTTTCCATTTCCCACGCTCGGCCCCCGTGGCATTGTGTGGTGGCCCACGTCCGATAGGGTCGCTCATTGTAATGTGCGTCCAAGAATTCCCCAGAAAGAGCACGCTCTAGGCCTTCCTTGCCTCCCGGTTGACTTTGCAAGAAAGTGTTCTGCGTCTCAGAAGCAGAACGGTGGCCGTCCCTCAGTTGTTCTTGCCTGGCCTCTCCTGATCCCCTTGGTGGGATGAGGGAGAGCTAAGGCGGGATCCCCGTGACATAAACGGCATGCGCAGCACACAGAAGGAAGGCGGGCTTTTCTCGTCAAAGGCGGTAGCCAAGTTAACGAGGATTTAGCAACCACGGTCCTGCCAGGTAGACGGCCGACACTGCTTACATCTCGACTCCTTCCTGGGAAGCTGCAGAGAATGGAAGGAAGTACAGTGCGGAACCGAACTCTCGGCTTCCACCATCACAGGCAGAAACCTTTTCTCCAAGAAAGCAGTGACAGTCCAAACAGGGAGGTGCTAGAATTATATCAGACAAAAAAACAAGAGACCAAAACATGGTCACACCTTAAAGATTACCTCTTGTATTTTAATGTGAGCTACCGTGGGTCAAGTCCTCTTCCTCAGACGTAAGAGTGAGATTATACGGCTGTCACATTTATACATGTTCCCATGACTAGGTGGGGATCCAGATAACAAACAAAGTGACGTTGGTTCGTTAGTAAAGGAACAGGCTATCTGGCTGTGACTAACAATACACAGGAGGCAAACTGTGTGAATCAATGTGGCATTTCAGACTTAATTGATATTCAGTATTTTTAACTATGTCTCCAGCATCTGTATATACCTTATTTCAGCTTTTTTTTCTTCCAAGTCTCATTTTATAGTGACTTTTTTTCAAAAAAACGGTGACTCTCAGGTCATTCAAAGAATGATCGGGTAGACTAGAATCTTTTGAAACAGGTTTCTGTGCGTTGTCATTCCTGATTTATGTCCATTAATTCTTTTGCACAGAGATTGTCCTAGTGAGAACGCAGAGGGGCCTGGTTGGCAAAGGATGGTGTAGATCGCCTTAGCGAACAGGCCTCTGATGTTGTGTGTGACATTACCGGGGCTTGTAAGTGGGTTGTTGCCTGGGGCTGGTTGTTCAGTTCTCGTTGCCACCTCTGTGTCAGTGATGTGTAGTCTGTTGGGCTTGACGGGTTGTCTACAAGCAAGTACAGGCCAGCCACCGAGGGCTTTGGGGAGTGGAGTATCCTTATCAAGAATGGTTGTAGAGCACTTACGATACACACAAGGGTCTCAGTGGTGGGCTGCAGGCGACAACGAGTGGAGTTTGGTCATTTTCTCTTCTGAGTCTGTCTTGTGGTATGTTGCTTCTGGAGAGAGAGGGGCACGAACCGCCGGTTCAGCGATTCATGCCAGTTTGTTTAGTGACCAGACAGGGGCTTGGCACTTCCCAGCCCCGCCTCCTCCTCTGAGTGGGCGCCTGCCGGAGGAGGCGGGGCTGGGAGGCGCCAAACACCTGCTCAGCCACTAAACAAACCGTCACGAACTGCTGAACTGGCGGTTCGTGCCCATCTCTGCTTCTGGAAGTTATGTATGCATGTGTGTATTATGTTTGCTCACTGATAATCAGTTATTTATCACTTATGCTGTGGCCCAATTTGTGCTGGCAGCTGTGTTCTTGTTTCGTCAAGGTTCGTAATGCTGTATAACTGCCACAAATATGTGCAGCCAGTCCGGTCGCTCTGAAGCATGCTGTGATCGGATTGATGACGAATGTCTTAATAAACTGCTATGATGACCTGTTTTTAAACTGGAAAAAAAAATATTTTCCCTTTTTTATGTATTGTATATTGTAAAAGCCTTTGATCAGAAACAAAAAAGTATTTATAGATAGATATAGATATGTGTGGAGGAACAGGTACACAATGCAAGCTAAGGTAATGAATGAAAATTTGATCAGCTGCCTGCAAAAAAAAGTCAATTTTTCCCCCTTTGTTTCCAGGAGATCCACCTTTACTCACCAGTTTCCTTCAGAACAAACTAGGGATTAAAATGATAAGGAAGAAAATATCCAAACTCGAGAAGCCACGGATCTTCATCCCTATCAAACCAAACCGGAAGGTATGAACCTGGATAGACTCATCAGATGCCAGCCGTTGGAAGAGAGTAAATTGCATAGGGGTGTGTGTGTGCGCATGCAAGAGGAGGGCTGGGCTTTCTCTGTCGGGTTTTGGGTTTCGTGGTAGTTCAGAGGCTGTGCATCAGAAGGGCCAGTTCCTTCTTGCATTCTCACTTTAACAAAATTGCTTAAATAGTCATCTGGCATACTCTAGGCTAATGGTTCCCAACCTTAGATAACATCTGGGTTACCTAAGGTTGGGAATCACTGCTCTAGAACAATGGTTCTCAAACTGGGGTCCCCAGATGTTCTTAGACTGCAACTCCCAGAAATCCTGGCCAGCACAGTGAGTGGTGAAGGCTTCTGGGAGTTGCAGTCCAAGAACATCTGGGCACCCAAGTTTGAGAACCACTGCTCTAGGAGATGTGTGTGTGTGGGCAATTTTGCTATATTTTACTCCTTGATTTTATTTTAGACTGGGAAAGGAGGCTTTCTCCAACAAGACATTGGTTAAAACCATTCCCAAGCTGTCTAAAAGATGGTGAAATGGCTCCCTTTGGCTTCTGGAAGGTACAAAGGGGATTAAACAGTAGGGACTTCCATGGTGGGCATGTGCGGTCCCTGGGCCTCTGGAATTGGCTCACTCCTGATCTATAGTCTCATATCTTCCCAACAGCATAGACTTCTCTTCCTGAGGTCCGCGTGAGGGTCCCTTTCCCTCCCTCCCACCCACCCTGACTGCTCTTCCTTTTTCTCAGCTCTGCTTGCTCGCCCAGAAATTTCCCTGAAAGCACGGTCAAGGGGGAGTCTGGGTCACGACGCAGTGCCCTGGTTGGTGCCGGATTGCACACCCTTCCCCTTTTCAACATTTCCTCCTGTCCCCTTCCTCAACAAGCTTACGCTAACCCAGCACTCTCCAGATCCTTGGCATTCCAACTCCCATCTATTCCAGCCATCATGCAGGAGAAGAGGTGATTGGCAAGCCACGCTGGCTGGTGGTGGTGGTGGTAATTGTGGCCCAGTGCGTCTGGAGGTCTGGAGAACTGGCAAAAGATGAGAAAGTATAAGGAAAGAAAGAGATTTTAAAAAAAAGCAGTGGAGAAGGTGGACACCATTCATAGTTAAGGTTTCCAGAGGTCTTGGTGCTCTTGGTTGTAGCTAAAGGTGGATTCTAGGTAAGGTAGAGAAGGGTAAAGTTGTTGACTCATAGAGTTGTAGAGATGAAAGACAACCCAAGGGTCATCTAGTCCAGTGGTTCTCCAACTGGAGTCTCCAGATGTTCTTGGACTTCAACTCGCAGAAATCTTGGCCAGTACAGCAAGTGGTGAAGACTTCTGGGAATTGCAGTCCATGAACATCTGGGGACCCCAGTTTGAAAACCACTGCCCTAGTCCAGTGGTTCTCCACCTTGGGTAACCCCGATGTTTCTGGGCTACACCTCCCAGAAATCCTGTCCAGCACAGCCACTGGTGATGGCTTCTGGGAGTTTTAGTCCAAGAACATCTGGAGACCCAAAGATGGGAAGCACTGGTCTAGTCCAAAAGGGTCCATGTCGTCCAGCCCACTGCCAATAGAGGGAATCCACAGCTGGACCATCCCAGACGGATGCCCAGCGTTCCCAGCGTCCGGGCATTGTGGTCCAAAGAAATCGCCTTTCCCAGCTTTCTGTTCTGGACCACAGGGCACCGCCGTTCTTGATGTCTGTTGCAGGTGACCTCGCAGCTGCCCAAGGTCCGGAAGCGCCCTCGGAGGATAGAGGCGCCGCTTGAGACCACCTTCTGGCAACTGTGGACGGGCACTGACCTGCTGGACCAGAGCAAACGTTTTAGCCGAGACGGGTCTCGGCCGCTTCCTTCCATCCGATCCTGTTCCACCGCCTATGGCTCCGACATGCGGATTCTTTCTACTCTGGCCAAGGGCGAAATATCTGCACCGTATTCTCGGGAAAGCTCCTTTTTTGAAGACGGCAGCCTGTCCTCCGTTGCAGAGCTTCTGTGTGAAACCGCTTTGGGAAGTGAATCCTCACTCAACGAGATACTTTTTGAAAGTGCTCCCGAGGGCCAGTCCTCTATGGATCGGATTCTGCTCGAATCTCTCCCGCGAGGTGGGTCGTTTTTAAAGCGACAGGACCTGCTGAAACTGGTGCCACCCACTGAGTCACGTCTGATGGAACACGTTCCGCCCGAACCTCTTCCACCAGCACCGAATGACTCGGGGGCTGCCTCTCCAGCCGGAAGGCCTTCACCAGGAAAGGATCTCTCTGAGATACCTTCACCAACCTCACCGCCTTTGACCCAGCGAACTCCCTCGGGACTTCTTCCGCCTCCAAACTCACCATTGCAACAGCAGGACCTGGCAGAAGATGTCCCCACCCCTCAAACGCCTGCAGAACATCGTGACCTGTCCGAGACGCTTGTCGCTTCTGAGCAAGACCGGCCGCAACCAGTCCCACCATCGCCCAGCTCAGCTTATCCAGAACAGAGTTCTTCTGAACCGGACCTGTCGACGGAACCTCATGCGGGAGAGCGTGGTGTGGCTGAGTCTTCTCTGCCTGTCCGTTCGCCTTCAGAGGAAGAAGATCTGCCCAACGTTTCCCCAACAACTGGATCACCTGTTGTCAAACAGGACCCGTTGGAACTCATGGCAGGAACCAGCCCATCATCTCAAGGGCTGGATTTGTCAGAACATCCTTCACTAACTCGATCTCCTCCAGGAGATGCCCTTGGGGCGGGTTCGTGGAGCGGTTCTCTGGCAGCTCAGGCTTCTGAAGACCCAGCTCCACCAGGCAGCTCAGTTTCACAAGCACAGGATCTGAGAGAACCCACCTCTTTAACTGAACCCTCCGGAGGGGAGCGGGATCTCTCTGAACCTCTTCCTCCAATCCACTTGCTCCCAGCAGAATCTCTTCCTTTACCTTTCTTATCTGTACAAGGAGAGCATCTTCCTGAGTTTGGTCCACCAGGTGGACTTCTTGCAGGTGAACAGGGCTCGGTTGGGTCTCCTGCATCTTCAGTTGATCCTTCTGCACCAGGAAGATCCCCTCCAGAGGATCAGCATGGGTTGGAACCTGTGCCACCTGCTAGCTCAGTATCCCAAGAACCAAATCAGACAGAAGCCGAACCACAGACGGGGTGGCCTCCAGAGCCGAAGGGCTCCTCCACCAAGCTTCTTCCACCAACCAGCTCCAGCCAGGAGACCCCAGTGGACAACCTTCCGCCTCTCAAGCCCTCCACCGCCCCAAAGGTTTCACTGCAGCTTCTTTCACCCTCCCGATCATCTTCCAGTGAGCTTTATCAGTTGTTTGCCCGAATCCAGCCAGAAGCCGTTCCTTCAAGACTTTACGATGAACTTTCCACTGATACCGAAATGTTGAGTAGCAGTGAGGAGTCGTTGGTGGCAGAGACGTCACAATCCTTCTTCATGACCCAGGTGGGCATGTGTGTCTGATGACAGGTTGCGGAGCGGTGTCCCCTTCAGTAGCCATAACTTTTTTTAAAAAAAAAAATTTGAAAACCTGACCAAAAACTAGTTTTACAGAAAAGCCACTTCCAAGTTGGGGCTTGAGATAGAGGTCTCTGGTGGCTGAATTGCTGGCCCTTGTTTTAGAAGCGACAGATTTGTGCAACCTTTAACCCTTCATCCAAGCTGATTAGGACAGGGAAATTGTGTTGAGCGACTTCTGGGGTATTTCCTGACCCCATAGGACAGTGCTTCCCAACCTTGGGTCCCCAGAGGTTCTTGGACTGCAACTCCCAGAAATCCTGGCCAGCACAGCTAGTGCTGAAGGTTCCTGGGAATTGCAGTCCAAGAACCTCCGGGGACCCAAGATTGGGAAGCATTGCCGTAGGATTTCCAATATGGAGTAGGACTCCCTTATCCACAAGATCGGTATCCACTGATTCACTTACCCATGGTCTGAAAATATTAAAAATGTTAAAAGGAAAAATCCTAGAAATATGTTTCCATGATGTCATTTCCAGAACTGGCCACTAGACGGAGCCAGAGACCATGCTGATGAATAGCGTTCGCTATTAAAATAGTGTTTGCTATAATCCACGTTTTTCAGCATCTGCGGAGGGTGGTCTTAGAACCGGTCCTTTGCAGATACAGGGACCCAACTGTATTGAGGGTTAGAGCTCCTGTATTTCCTGAATGGGGCCCACTTGCTCATAACCAGACAGCCACTTCTCATTTTTGGTATCATGGGTTCCCAAAAATAAAAATCAATGTGAGATGCCAGTTCATTCAGTCAGCCGGGACAAGAAAAAAGGGACGGAAATGCCATTGATTGATAGGTTGGGACCATTTTTGTCCCAGGTTTTCCCCCCTCAGTGGCGGAGAAAAAGGCCCCTACCTGGCAGTTTGCTGAAATAGGGATACTTTGTTCAGAATTTTGCAGACGATGCCGTTGTGGAAAGTCTCCCTCGCAGGTCTAGTTCTGCAAAAATTCTCTGGCAAAACAGCTCTAGGAGGTAAAAAGCCCCGTCTGCTGGGATGAGAGCTCAAAGTCAAACCATTTTACAAGGACGCAAGTTTCAGAGGACGAGGGGAGGTGGATCCCGGCTTGCAAAACCAAATGACCCCCCCCCCCCAAAAAGCATTAAATTGTTATCAGATGTTTTGTTGTTGGTTTTGCTGGGACTGTTCAGCAGAGAGTTACAGTATCTTGAGCAGAAGAAAGTCATTGGAGGAAGAGGCCGGTGTGTTAGTCTGTGCAAGCGTTCTAGGTCAAAACGAGATAAAAATACAAGAACGAATTTAAAAAGCCTTTGCCACTGGAAAGTCACCGGGGGTTATAATCAGATCGTAGAAGGAGGGACTTGGACCTTGGCGACAGCTGGCCATGCCGGCTTGTGGATTCTGGGAGTTGCAGTTCAAAAAGTAACTTTGCCAACCTCTGGTTATTTATAACGATTGTTAATCTGGTCATACTACCAGTACGAGCGAAAATGAAGGTTTTTCCAGGGGTGGGGGGGAAAGCTGTGTGATGGGGGTTACTGTCATCTCCCTGCCCCCCCTCTCTCACACACACACACGCACATACTGCCTAGAACCCAGTGGGGAAACAGCTGCAGTACCTGGGGGAGCCGTGTGGACGGATGAAATGCCGCCCTGCCAGGTGTTCAGTGGTGCCCTTTCGGGTCTCATCACAAGTCACCCTGGCATATGATCCTTTTTATATGGAGTTTTACGAATCAATCGTATCTACTCCGGAGCATCAGACATTGCAAGAAAAGGAAAGGGGGGAAAAAAACCTAGCAGCAGCCGCTTGATATGGCCATCAAGGCCAAGGCCTGAAGCCGGCTTTCTGGCAGTCCGGCCGAGACCCTCCTCAGAGCCGATGAGACCGTCACCCTTTTATCTACTGTCCGTTTTTATCTGTTTTAAAATGTTCGTTCGTTTAGTTTAATTTAGCTTAAATTTAATTGCGCTCTGATCGTGTTATTTTTCTTCTTCTTCACGTTATTGTCATCGTTGTGAACCGCCCAGAGTGACCGTCGGTTCGATGGGTGGCATAAAAATTAAACAAACAAACAAACAAATGTGGGAAGGTAGTTACTGAAACCCGTGCAGCAATCCTGTTGTCTGCAAGAGGAGAGGCATGGTGGAGGAAAGGATCTGTTTTTTGAAACAGGATGGGTTATATATCCAATGTCTGGAAGGGAATCTGGGCGACCTTTCAGAAGCGCCTTCAGGACACCGGGCGCTTTTCTGCTTTTCCTGGTTTGCACCTTTAACCTCCTTCCATGCCAGGGAGAGGCAAACGGGGGTCCCTCCTCCCTTCCGAGTGTGGCTGTGTGCCGGGTTCTCGGGCCGCAGCCACCGGCAGTGGTTCGTGTTGGGAGCGTTGACTTTTGGTAAAAAAATGTGCCCCGTCTCTGGCTTGGGTCCGAAGGTGGACGATGCCTCCGGTCCCCTTCTGGAATCGACGGAGCAGCCGAGCAAAGAAAAGTTGACCGAACCGTCCCACGTCGTGCCTGAGAAATACAGAGGTTACGAAGAGCTGCTCCTCGGGGGAGACCCTGGCCCCGACTTCATCGAGCCCGTGGGTGAGTCGATCCGGTCGGTGTTTCCTGCAAAATTCAAAGCACGGGTCATGACCTATAAAAAGGCTTATGTAGCTTGGAACTAAATGATTAGAAAAAGCAAAGCAAAGCGTGGTCCTTCTATACTGCCCCAGAGGGCTTAAAACAGTCTCTGGGCAGTTTACCATTTAATTATGCAGGCGACACATTGCCCCCCCCCCCCCTCGGTGAGCTGGGTACTCAGTTTACTGACCTCAGAAAGATGGAAGTCTGAGTCAACCTTGGGCCAGCTAACTGAGCCCGTTGGGATCAAACTCGGGGTGTGAGCAGAGTCTTCACTGCAGTACATACTGCAGTTTAATCCTTGCACCACAGGAAAAGGACCCCATTCTCTCATATGAGCCCACTCGGGTTTATCTCTTCGGAAGAAACCCATTTCTGACTCCTGCCACCCTCAGAAGCATTTTTGGTGGCTGCTTCCAAATTCTAGCACCGCCTGTTCTGGGGGGGGACACACCCAATTATTTCCATCTCTGTCCATTGGACTGATCTGTACACTTTGTTTGGTTTTATTTTATGAATTGGCTGTTACGTTTCAATCAAGATTTTGTTTTTAATCCTGTATTTTAGCACTGCGAGTCCCCTTCCGTGCCTTTTTGGACAAAAAGGGGTGGTGTGTATAGGTATTTCATAAATAAATAAATAAACCCCGGTTTCTCGGTTTCCACTTTTAATTCCGTTTTCATTTGAACCAGGGATACAGCACCATGTCCAAGCTCTGGAGAAAGCTCTCCGTTACCCACGGGTGTACCGCGACTCAAAGGCCAGGCTTGACAGCTTCCAGAAGCCCTACTTACCTGCTCCAAAGAAGGTCAGTGGCCCCAGAGACAGCGCGTGGGCCTTGCTTCTAGACTTTGGAGGATGGAGTCCAAACCCCTGTTGAGCCTTCAGTGTAGATGAAATTGCTCAGGTGGCTTGTTACCCTAATAGGGCTTTCAAGGCAAGTGAGATATTTAAGGAGTGGTTTTACCACTCCCCCAGTGAGTTTCCGTGGCCAAGTGAGGATTTGAACCCAGGCCTCCCGAGTCCTGGTCTGTCACTCTGTTTACTACACCACATGGTAAAGTCTACTTATATACAGTTTAGTAAATAAAGAACATGGGCTTAGAGGATTGCAGGAGACAAATCTGAAGGTACTCTGAATTCTCCAGCGATCTGAAATCTCTAACTATCCAGGGGGCCTTTCCTCCCATGACTGGCTTCTTGAGGGCTTGAGTATTTATCCCTTTGTTTGTTTGTTCCTTCCTTCCTTCCTTTCATCTATCCGTCCATCAGCAGCTCCTTCCTTCCTTCCATCTGTCCATCATCAGCTCCTTCCTTCCGTCTGTCCATCATCAGCTCCTTCCTTCCTTCTGTCCATCATCACCTCCTTCCTTCCGTCTGTCCATCATCAGCTCCTTCCTTCCTTCCTTCTGTCCATCATCAGCTCCTTCCTTCTGTCTGTCCATCATCAGCTCCTTCCTTCCTTCCTTCTGTCCATCATCAGCTCCTTCCTTCCATCTGTCCATCATCAGCTCCTTCCTTCCTTCTGTCCATCATCAGCTTTTTCCTTCCATCTGTCCATCATCAGCTCCTTCCTTCCTTCCTTCTGTCCATCATCAGCTCCTTCCTTCCTTCCTTCCTTCTGTCCATCATCAGCTCCTTCCTTCCGTCTGTCCATCATCAGCTCCTTCCTTCCTTCCTTCTGTCCATCATCAGCTTTTTCCTTCCATCTGTCCATCATCAGCTCCTTCCTTCCTTCCTTCTGTCCATCATCAGCTCCTTCCTTCCTTCCTTCTGTCCATCATCAGCTCCTTCCTTCCTTCTGTCCATCATCAGCTCCTTCCTTCCTTCCTTCTGTCCATCATCAGCTCCTTCCTTCCGTCTGTCCATCATCAGCTCCTTCCTTCCTTCCTTCTGTCCATCATCAGCTTTTTCCCTCCATCTGTCCATCATCAGCTCCTTCCTTCCTTCCTTCTGTCCATCATCAGCTCCTTCCTTCCTCTCGGGATCCTGTACTTGTTTGGCTTCCCACTCAGAACTGTAACAAACAGGAGCAGCAGCGGATGAATTGATTTGATTTAAAATCTGCTAATTCCTTTTGAAAAGGTGAGCCAAACGGATGATGTCCACCAGCAGGGCATTTTCTTTTCTTTACAGGTCTCGAGGGTCCCTCCTCAGCAGCCTCAAAAGGACAAGGCTGAGCGGCTGGAAGAAATCCTCCTGAGGATGAGACAGCCCACCAACATTGTCCATATACCTTTAGGTATGCACTCAGCTCGGGCCTCCGGTGACGGCTTCTGATCAGGGCAGTGGGGCATCCCACCACATTTAGAAATGGTCTTCTGTGCTGGCGGGTTTTTTTTTTGGAAAGAGAACAGACATTTCAGTGTTATCGTTGGAAGCTTGGGGTCTGAGCCCTTTCTGATGGAGCCTCACCCCTTGGCAAATCTCCCTTGGAAAGCAAGCACTGTTTCACTACATCTCTTTCCGAAACAAGAAGGAAACCCGTCAGACTCAACGAAGACTGTTCTTCTGTGCTGAATTTTTGTTTTTGTGAGGGGAGCAGCGCTAACATTGAAAGCTTTCCATCTCGGGAAGTTTTTGCGGCTCGACGGCCACAATGGTAGAAAGCAAAAGGGCAGTGGGGGGAACCAATCACAGCGAACGGTTTTAAGAAACACAGAGCTTGGGGTGGGTCTGGTTTGGTTTAGTTTGCTGTTCTTTATCACCGTTGGTACCCCTTTAAGCCTTACATCGTCTGGATGGCAAAAAAAAATTGCCAATATTATCCATGCACAATCGGTTATACCGTATAGGGGGGCAAATGCTGTTCCCGGACAAGCCCACAGTTAAAATGCCAGTATGATCCTGTGCAGTCAGCACTTCTTGGAACCAAGAGTGTCGGTGTGTAAGGGGAGTGGTGGGGAGTGTGTGCAGCCGTGGTCCAGCTAACCCAGCTGCTCCTCGTCCAGGATGGGAGAAGCTGAATTTGTTGCACATATCCAGCACAGATAATAAAGGAGCCTCCTGGTGCAGTGGTTAAACTGCAGTACTGCAATCAAGCCTCTGTTCACAACCTGAGTTCGATCCCAACGGGCTCAGGTAGCCAGCTCGAAGTTGACTCAGCCTTCCATCCTTCAAACCTGATTTCGATCCCGATGGGCTCAGGTAGCCAGCTGAAGGTTGGCTCAGCCTTCCATCCTTCCAAAGTTGGTAAAATGAGTACCGACTAGCTATCTGGAAGGGGTGGGGGGGATGTGTAGCCTTCATATTTAAATTGTAAACCGCCCAGAGAGTGCTTTCAGCGCTATGGGGTGGTTGTTTAAGCAGCCTGCTCCACTTCTTGCTTTGCTGTAATACTAACTTAATGTATATAATTATGTGATTTGGTTCTTCCGGGTACTGAATTCACAGTGCAAGTGAGGTGCACACAGACAGGTTCTCTGACATTGCCGTTTCGGAAGGAGTAGGATAAATGGCTTGTTCCGTTCTTTGCAGTGTGCGTCTTGCGGAAGAAGAAGGAGAACTGGCGCCAATATCGGGAGGCCTTAGCTCTCCTGAAGGAATTCCGAGAGGAGTATAAAGTCACCGTGGCCTCCTGCAGTGAGTCCAAAACAAGTAAGAAGCTTGTTGGCGCTGATCAGGGGAATCCAAGCCAGATGTTTGGACCTCTTCCTGAAATCACGGTGAGCGAGCCTGAAGTGGAGGAATCACCAGCAGAAGTGGATCCGTTCACCGAAGACTTGGAAGAGTCACCCAGTCCGGAAGACTAAGAACGATCGCTGCATAAAGAACTGGGGCACAGTTTCTTCCAGAACCTCCAGCGTTGACCCATCTGGAGTCCCGGATTCAGAAACGGCAAGAGAAAAAAACGGATGAAAACGAGCAAGGATACCCTGAAAGGGAGATTTTGGAAACATTTCTGCACCTTGATCTTGTGGCCTTGCATCCCTACGGAAGGCAGAAACAATGGAATAAAAAGCTCCTGCATGGCTGGGTCTCTGGTTTGATGAAATGGTTGCAGCCTAAGGCACCCCTTCTGGAGAAGCCACTGATGGAGACGGGGCTGAATGATGGCCGTGGTTGACCAGGGGCAGCTTCGACAGACAGGAGGGGTTCAGCCACACATTTCCTGTGCCTTAGTATAGGATAGTGAGGACCACCAAGGACTACCATCACACCCACACCCGGTGGATTCATAAAGATCATCCTGCTTCTTTTTTGGCTGCCTTAAACCACGAAAGTCAAGGGTTGGCCCAGAACAAGCCTGTCTTGTAAACATGTCTTTTACTAGGCAGTTGTATTCCCTTTCTCGTTTGCTTTTGAGACATTTAAAGGCCCTTTTCTGTCAGGATGTGGCTTCAGAGAAGCAATGTAATTAAATGTTTAATCTTTCAGATGTCTGTGCATTTCACGGATTGGTGTATGTACCAGATTTCCCTCCCAATCTACTTT
Source organism: Intellagama lesueurii (assembly GCA_037013535.1). Lineage (NCBI taxonomy): Eukaryota > Metazoa > Chordata > Lepidosauria > Squamata > Agamidae > Intellagama > Intellagama lesueurii. The sequence goes on along the minus strand of JBAJHW010000003.1, from coordinate 3,055,108 downwards.
TTTAAACTAAAGACAACTAATAACCAAATCAAGGTGGTTTTTTCACATCACGGTTAATTGGCCTGCTTAAGGCTCGGCTACGTTACCGTTTCTCTCAGGGTTTTTGCGGAAATTATCATGGTCAATGTTGAGTTCTTTCCTACCAATTTCACACTGGCCAAAATCCTGTTGCTTACTTTTGTAAATCGTACTAGAGTAGTTCTACTGAATCAGTGGGACTTGGTGAGTCAGCTTCTCCGTATGTGCCCTTAATTCAAATGGGCCTACTCTGTGGCTTACTTTAGCATAATCAGTTGCAGGAAGAGTAGGCCCATTTGAAGCAACAGACCTTATGGAGGAGCTGACTTACAAAATCATCGATTCAGCGGGCCTTCCCTAGTGCAACTTATGCTAAGCAACAGGATGGTCATTAATTTTATTTCGCTTGGCTGGTGAAGGGTGGGGGGGTCTATATTTGTGTGTGATTAGCAGCACATTGCTTTGTTTTGGTATTTGACATGTGTGATTATTACCTAGATTGGTGTGTCCTAGATTACACTGACAGCTTCAGTGTATTGTGTTGTGCAAATAAGCAGGATCATGCCCTTCCCCTACAATAAGCACCTCTCTTCATTTTGTGGAAGAATTTTTTCCCCATAGTCCCATCAGATACAGCGCTGGTTCAGATCAGCGCTGCGTCAAGTACAATTTTATAAAAAGAGGAAGTTGTTGAGGATGAAGAGAAGGGGTGAGGAAGAGGGTAGTAACTTTTCCGACGTCTGATCTATCCTTCCAACCATTAAAGAAAGAGAAGAAGGTCATATTCCTTGGCGGGTGCCTTCCCCACTCCCTATCACCCTCAATCTGCTGGAGGAAAGCCGTAACCTAGCATCTGAATTACACCTCTGGGTGGTGGCCAGAACCTAAGAGGCTTTGCATCCAGAGCTGAGATGCTGCTTGTGTGCAATAACAGCTGAACACTTGTCCTGTTAGTCGATTCCTGAGTCTGCTGAACAGCAACGCGAAGCACGGACCACCCAGCCCTCTCTCTGCCCCCTTTCTCTTTCATTCTCACTCTCTCCCAGGTTCAGGGTGTCCAGGTGAGAAGCACTGCCTCTGTGTGCATCTCTTTGTTTCTGAGAGAGGGAGAGCGAGAAAGCCCGAGCGCTAAACAAGCATGCATTTGCTGAATCAGTTTCTCAAGGTTTGACCAGTTTCCCAAGATTAACCTGCTCTCTGAAGAGGGAGGAAGTAAAAAACAGGATTACCCTTGCCTACACCACACTACAGACTGCCTCGAAACCTTAAAAAAAGCTGACAAAATATACAACAGAATCATTTTCTAAAAGGTGTACTAAAATATAGCACCGATTCAGTTCGGCACTACATCATCTGTCAAATTTTTGGAAGGTGGTGAAAGTAAAGGGTGGGGAACAGGCTGGTGTTCGTAGGGTGAGAGAGACCCAGATGAAAACGGTACTGATCGGAGGGCGATGGATTCTTGCAGTGGGGCTAATTGATCAATGACAACAGCAAATTTAGGAGTGGAAACTGGTATTGAAAAACTTCACATCAACCCAAATAGATGCAGGATAACTTCCCTGTGTAGCAGTTCCCGGGTTGAATCCTCCAGGGTTTTATTTCAGCATGAGCGAGCCGGGGATTCCCTTGTTAAAAGCTGCTCAAGGTCATTTCAAGCGTTTCCCTCCCTTTATCGCCTGCCTAGAGAAAACAGCTTTCCATCTGTGAGCAGTGAATCCTATCGCTTTGGCACTGTAGGAGCCCCTCTGGGCTCAGAAGAATCTGGGGATACTTCAAAAAGAGGGTGAAAATGCAAAAATAAACAAGGTTGCAGGTGCTGAATGAAGAGGCAGAGACATTTGTCCTCTAGGAAAATTCTCAAGACACAAGGGGGGTAAGTCCACAGGAAAACATGTGTGCTGGCAGGGTTCTGTTTGAAACATCTGAACCGCAATGGGTCTACGGCTGATTGCAATAGAAAAACGCAACTTGTTTTAGCTTCAGGCAATACTTTTAGATTCCTCGAGCAAGTACGGTAATAACTTCCCTCCTTTTTGACAAGATAGTTTATTGGAAATGCTTTTTCTTGTGTAAACTTTGCAGGGTTTGCTGGGGGGGGGACAAAATCTACTCCCCCCCCCCACATTCTGACCTCTAGTCACAAAAGGGGGGGATAGTAGTTCTAGAAACTCCTCCCTTCGTGTCATTTTGTTATTGTGTAAGCTGTATTTAGTGTAGGTCCAAGCATGTCCATCATTCTGACCTAAAGGAATAATTCTTTAAAAAAAACAAAAAACATTTCTTCCACACAATTAAAACCCAGCCAGAGACACTTGGATACTTTAACCCGCAAAGAGAAGAGAGACAGACACATGGAGGAATAAGGGTCTCAATAAACGGATCTGTTTTATCAAAAAATCAATGAAGCCACAGTGATTCAGTTGCAACCTTGAAAATGATGTTTTGTCTTGTACTGGTTTTCAAGTACTAAGCCGAGAATACACGTCAAAGCACAAAATGATTTAAAGCATACCTGGGGGGGCGGGGAGTTGGGAGAGGTGAGAGGAGAGGAACACAGTAAAGTACATTTTTCCTTGTAACTGACAGTAAAACACCAGAAAAAACCAGGCATACAAGAAAAGCCACCTGTTACAACCAAAAGGTGGTCCGGGTTTTTGTGTTTGTTCCTTTGTTTGCATAGTGAATAGCTAATTCTACACCTGCTTGCAGTGTTTTAAAAATAGCTGGAGAAAGAGCCGTGTTTCCCATCGGACGCCTAGAATACAACATTCAAAAAGATGACAGTGCCGGTTCAGTTGATCATAGTGCAGTTCTGACCTCCTTCGGGAGGTTCAGCAGGGGAGACTTGACAGACCAGCCTCGTGTTTCGACAAGACATTCACACCCACATTCAAACCCCGGGCGAGAAAAAACTGCACCCAGCACCCTAGGAACGGAAACCATGCTTTGACCGCATCTTCCCGAAGGGCGCTTCGTCCACCTGGTCAAGTGGAGAAGGGACCAAGATGCCCGGCTGACGGGCGGAGTCCCAACAGGAAGGAGTGCGGACGGTGGCTGCAGCAACGCTCCCGGGGGCCAGTTCTGTAAAAAGAAAAAAATGCATCGTAGAGTCTTTTAAGGCTTTCCTCTCCTTCTGTTTTTCACTGAGAGCACGGCTAAAAAGTGCTGACTTGAACTGTCCGCTCCATGACACGACTTGCAAAGTCTCAAGACGAGAAAGAACACTGCTGGGCACGGAATAAAAATGCAATACAATCATATAACCAGAATCCAACTTTTTGGCACTTTCCCCTTCGTTTCTCATGTCCAACATCAACGGATCTACAAAGAACATGAAGAATGCGCCGTTCCGTAAAATGATCTCCCGGGTCTTGAGTGGGTTTGCGAAGTTGGATTGTCCTCTTTGGTGGCTGCAGGCATTCAGTGACTGTCAAAATCCCCACCCGCCCTTCATTCACTGTCCAAGTACCCTCTTTCGTAGCCCCACCATAAGGCAGCAGGGATGTGCCGTAAAATGGGGCGGCCCGTTAGCCATGCCCAACTGGGCTATGAACAGAACTGTATTTGGAAAAGAAAATCAAGTTTTACAGAGACAAAAGCCGATATGCAGAAAGACAGCATTTACTTCTATTGGTGGCGAGACTCCTTTTGACCTCAGTGGGTTAAGAACCAGATTCTGCTCTCTTCAAAAAGTAGAGAAAGCACAGGTGAGTTTCAGAGGCTCACGTCCTATTTAAGCAGCCCCTGGGAAAAGGTTCAGCTGAGAACAGACCTGCAAAGGCCTTTTTGGCTACTAGGTGGCAGTCAACTTTTGCAACTTTTAAGCCAAACCACTTGGATCGTTTGAAAACCCATAACCTGCAATGAACACCTTTATTGTTTTTAAAAAGAATTTAGTTTCAGGCCCATCCTCCTACAGAGAGACTAAACGGGGCCCCTTGAATACATTCAGCCGCTTGCCCACCCAGGAGAGGCTCGTACAACGGTTCTTATGCCCAACCGTCTCTTGGGTTTGGCATCTGGACTGGTCGGCAGCCACCAAAACCAGACAAGACTTTTAAAACGTGCAGCGCTGAGCAGGCCTTGTGAAAGACCCGTCGAGAGAATGCAAGAGGCTTGGTGCCCCCTCTCCGTGTCTCCTGGATCCTCTTTCTTTTTCTGTGAGCTTACATGCATGCAGGAGAACCGGCCTGCTTCCCACAGGCACAAGGCAAGAGGGACCCCAAAGGCTTCCCTTGACTCAACAGCGGCAGGGCTTTCTCACGGTTACGATGTCTACTTTGGTCCCTGGGCTGTGCCCAAACCAGCGCTCCTTTCTTTGCTGACTTATGGCACCCTCGGGCCGTCTGTATTTTCAACCAACACAGGCTCCTATTCCATCCGCGTGCACTCACAGGGAGCCTAGCCTCCTTCCTCAAACAGCCGGGTCCCCGGCTTCCCCCCTAAGCGAGCGGGCAAACCTCCCCTGGATCCGGCTTCACAAGACGTTTGTGATGTGGCGGCCCGAGCCTGGCTTTCCAGGGGAAATTGAGGAGCCCGGCAGGTGGGTGCTCCTCAGGCCCGGGGAACAACTAGCGCAGGTCTCTGGATCCAGGCCATTCATGCACCCGTCACCATGGCACGGTGACCGACCACTCCTTTCTCTCAGGGACAATGGTTAAAGGGCGGCCACAGATGCCCAGCTCTTTTCATAAGATATCCTGGAAAAAAAACAGCTTATGGCGATGGGAATCAGAGCTTTGTTTCCAAAATTCTGCGAAGCTTCAGATCCGCTCTTAAGATGTTCTTCCACATCCCCTCAGGCCATATTGTATGGCATCAGCCTGGCTTGACACGAATAAAAACTCCTTCTCTTTCCCCATCTAGTTTTTCATTTTAGCAGCACCCACCTACCGTGCCCTGAGGCTGATCCAGTGAACTGACATGCTTCACCCAGTATCCCTATAAACCGGGGTGGGCGACCTGAAGCCCTCCAGCGGTTGCTGGACTGCAACTCCTAATCCTTCCCCCACTGGCTATGTTGGGTACAACTGATGGGAACTGTAGTCCCAGAACTTCTGAAGAGAGACACGTTGCCGGGCGGTGTTTCAAACAGGGCAATTTGAGGCCAGGTGAGGCTTTCTGTTCGAATTCTGCACCAGGAAATGAGCTCTACTGACACCTCCAGAGAAACCTCCTTTCCAGGTAAAAGCGGTGTGAACAGAGGAAAGCTTGTATTTTTTTTCTCGCGAGAATCCCCGTTTCAGGAAATTCTCTCGGCATCCAATCCGAGCCTGTCGGAGCCGACGCTACCTTGAGTGCAGAAGGTTAAAAGCTCCAACTTTCAAGCAAACAGCTGAGGGGAAGAAGCTGCTAGGATCCTGCCTCCGGGCAGAACAAGAATGAAAGAATCAGGCTAAGCTTTTTCTTGGTGGCAGGCAAGAGAATAAAATAAAAGACACGAGTGGGAGGCCTTGAGAAGGGCAGCCTTGGAGGTCTCAGACTGAAACCCACCTGTTCCAAAAGAGAGCTGGTTCTACACGTGACCCCCCCCCACCCCCCTTGAAGTGCAGCCGAATTTTAGAGATTCCAAGCGTCTCTGCCCGGAAGCAGAGATTCTGTGGCCCTAAATCCACCACGGTTGTCTCCCTTTAGCGCTGGGTTTAGACTAAATATTTCAATTTCTTTTCAATGTCTTCCACCACCTCCCAGAACGCTAACAGTAACACAGACAGAGGCCTCTATAATAGGGAACTAGCATGCCACTTTCAGTTCATCAGGACTTCTAAGAAACACCCGAAGGCGTTGCTCCCACACTGCCACTCCCCAGCTGATTTAGGGAGCCCTATTCAAGGAGTTACCCGGTGACTAATCTTCTATTCAAACCTTCTATTCCCGATTCAAAAGCGACTTAAGAACAGGCATCATATGGAATCTGTATTTGGGGGGGGGGGGGGGGAGAGGCAGTGGAAATCAGCACTGAAATGTTGCAAACCAAAGCTGCTCCCTGGCCATCACATCCACACAGCCGGTTTTGCACACATCATGACACTGGGATTTGCTCTCACCGCTATGTCCCCCCCCCCCCCCCCCGCCAGGACAATCTGGCTCCCTGAACATGGCCCAGGATTGGGCCAAGCGACGGGAGAACATTCTGGCCGGAGATAATAAGGTGCAGTCTCTCCTGCCACACCAGCAGAGGTTGCCCTGCGCTTCTACCTAGCAGGCTGTCTACCTAGCGCCCTATTCCAGAAGCTCCACGTGCCATCTATCCATTTCAACACAATCCTCTAACCGGCACCTCCGTGGGGCCAACAGGTGGGGCCTGGCGTAAGAAAGGCTGCTGAACCGCTGTGCCTACAGCCATATACTATGTTCTCTCGGGCAAATGCATCTCTAGTTTGGGTTCAGTATTTTCAAATGCTCAGTAATTAATATGCTGTGCGTTTTGAATACATATCTGGACTCGCCCAAAGTTGCAAAAAGGGCAGCTCCAAAGGGACCCATCCTGCAACAGCCGTTCTCTTGATGTCCTCCTGATCAGAGCGAACGACAGATCCCGTCCTGCCAGTGAGATTCGTAACCTCAGAAGCAGATCTGACTAGAAGGATCAAGTGTGGCGGCTGCCGTGTGTGCAAAAGACCCCGCCGGGCTCCAACCTGAACCGGACTTACAATCCTCTGACCCACCCAAGAGAAATGCAGGCAGAGCAGGGGAGAACGGAGGGTCACGCGCCAGCTTGGCTTCCCTCTTGGATGCCTTCGGACCGCTTCACATTCGCTAGACAAGGCAAACCCGGTTCCCCCCTAAGCGCTACCGGCACTCAGGGTGCTCTTTGACCGCAAGAAATAGTGATCCACCCGCCCCTTCCGCCTCATCACGGTCCTGTTCTCGCTGTCAAATTTCCGCTGGAGCTCCAAGGCCAGCCTCCGGTCCTCCTCCTCCTGCTGCAGCTTCCGTTCCGCCTCGCTCTTCCTCCTCAGGGGATCGGCCGCCTGCCTCAGCCTCTTGACCGAGCCGACCTGTTCCAGGTGCTTCCTTTTGCACTGTCTCTTTCGCCCCCACCGCAGAGAGGAGGAAGAGGAGTCCTCGCCTGTGGCCTTCTCAAGACAGATGCCGTTGGGAAAGCGGCTCAGTTCGCGGTCCCTCGGGCGTTTAAGCGGCTTCCTTCCCGCAGCCTTGATGGAGGGGCCCAGGACACTCCTGTCTGGAAATCCGGCGCTGGCTCTCGCCGCTTTCGGCATCACCAGGTTGGCATCAATGTTGAGACAAGAGCCAGCCACGTGGAGAGCTGATTTTGCATCGGAGACCTCCGAGGCTCTGGCGTTCAGGGCGTCCTTGTTCAGTCTCACCAAAGGGGCCGGAGGGCCAGCGACCGTCACCGCCGAGCCTCTCCGGGCCTTGCAAGAGTTTTCGAGTTTTGCTACACGGGTGGAAGGGAAACACTCTAACTCGGCCTGGGTGTGCGCATGGGGATCTGTGGGCAGCAGGCCCTGGGAAACTGGCAGAGACTCTTTGATGAGCAAATTTGCACTCCGGGCCAGGAAATCCTCTCCTGCCTCTGGGGCCACGGATGTCAGAGTGGCTTTAGAGAGAGTCTTTTTCATCTGGCGATCCTGGAAGATCTGCTCCCATTTTTTCAGAATCCTAGGACTTGCTTCGTAGGTGGTCGGCTTCTGCAGACTCCTGGTCAGATTCCGTGGAGTAGATTTGATAATTAAAGGACTCAAAACCCGGCCGTCGGGAAGCCGCTTAGGAGGTGTGCATGGGGAGCACACAATGGGTTTGAAGTGGTTGAGCTCTTCCGAGATACTGTCGTTGCTCTCGGGGCTAACAGACCGCTCGGGCTTTGGGAGGAGAGAAAAGGAAGCTGTGCCAGGGAGAACGAAGCGCTTGTCCGCCGTCAGGTCTGGGGCCGAGAGGCAGCGATTGTTCTGCGTGGACGACAGAACTCCAAGAAGAGGGGCTGATCCACCGGTTAGTGGGTGGACCTGCAAGACAAGCGATTTACATTCAGACGTTTTAGAAGAGGTAGCCATGCGGCTCTGTGCCGGCATCTCAGGCCAAAACAAAAGAAAAAGAAAAAAAAGAAGACAAAAACATTGTGGCCTCTTCTTTTATGCGAGCTTTCATGGAAAAATACACATGACTGATATGGAATCATGGAGCTGGAGGGGACCTCTGAGGCCATCAAGTCCAATCCCCAGCTCAGTGCAGGAATCTAACTCAAAGCAGATCTGGCAGAGGGTTGTCTAAATTTCTCTTGAAGGCCCCCAGCATTGGAGCGCTCACCACCTCCCCCTGAGGTCATGGGTTCCACAGTTGAGATGGGCTCACCAACTCCTGAGGTCATGGCTTCCATTTTCGTACAGCTCTAACAGTTAAGAAGTTTTTTCTGATATTCACCCTAAATCTGGCTTCCTGTCGCTTGAGTCCATTATTACATGTCCTGTACTCTGGGATGATCGAGAACAGATCCTGCCCCCCAAATACTTTCAACTATTTGAAAAGGGCTCTCCGATCTCCCCCCCCAGTCTTCTTTTCTCAAGGCTAAACATGCCCAGTTCTTTCTGTCTTTCACTGTCTGAGGAAGTGGACGTTCACATCAAAATAAAGTAGTTAATCTTTAAGGTGCCACAACTTTTTTCTCTTCTTCATTTTTTAATTTTTCCTTTGTTTTGGCCTGAGATACATTCAGCAAGACCGTTCTCATGCCAGAGAAGGAAGGGGAGGTTCAAGATAAAGAAGAAGATAGTTACGACCATTGGGTTATGTGTCAATTAACACAGTCCTTTCAGCACAATTAAGTGGTGGTGGTGGGTGTTAAGGGGCACATGCGCGCAAAACTGGACCAACAGCAAAGACCTGCAAGTACGGAGGGCCACATACTGGGAAAGAGTAAAGCAATCAAATTAATTCCTTTCCTTTCAGAACATTGTACTGGACACAAATCCACGCATTCAAGAACTCTTTTTGAGAGTTGCAGGCATCCGGAGGAGCTTTTAAAATCAGAAGCACCAACGTAATCAGAACAAAGCCGATTCGGCAAGACAAGACCCACTGCTGCTGCTTAGCGTGACCACTTCAGGGCAACAGGACGTTATCCCAACAACGGCTACCAACGGAAGACCTGAAAAAGCCGTCTGGTTTCCTCGGGTACCCTCGGTCTCCTGAAAAAAATCAAGGGGAAGGAAGGAAGGGTTTCTTCTAAATCGGCAAAAGGATCGTCCGGTACCTTTGCTCTGACTGACGCTGCTCTTTGCCGGCTCTTCGATCTCTCCCGGAGGGTATCATTGCAACTCTGGCTCCTTTCTACTTTAGCGGTTAGGTTTCTAAAACATTAGAAGAAAGTAAGAGGTTTAACGAAGGGAGGGGGGAAACAGGCATCAACAAGCTTAATTAAGTCACCAAGTTGACTTAGTGGTGGCTTAAGCATTTGGCTCCACCTTTGCCAGGAGTCACAAACGCTTGCCTGCTATCTGCCCCTCAAGTTCGCAACACGACGGCACAGTCTCAGAGCCACACCACGAGGGACGGCGCATGGTTTGCCGTTTCGTCCTGACACAGATCCGAGCCTTCCTCTGTGCAACCCCCAGCTGTTGTTGCTTGCAGCCATCATCTCCCCATCCATCAAACCGCCCCCCCCCCCCCCGGCTGCGAGGTCCCAGTCACAACCGAGGACTCACCCTGCCAGCAACGCCACGGAGTAGGAGTTTCCTTTGGAGACAAACGCTGACCGGTGGGCAGATTTGCCGTGGAACGGTTCCTCGTTCTCAGAATCAGAGAGGCGTTCTGGAAACTGAAGTGCATCAAGAAAGATGAAGTGGCATTTCGTAAACAGCCTCAGTCTGCCGAAACACAGATGCTTCTGATGATGTTTTGAGCCTCCAGAAATGTGGCTCCTGGGGACATTTTGGTGGCCACAACGGACGTAACCCAAGGTTTTTTCAAAACAAAAATTGGTTAATTTTCGATTCTGGGAGTTAAGCAGGAGGAGCCGTTTCCAACATCAGGGCCCTGGCACTGGTGCTTAATTCTCTACCCCGCCAAAATGAAACAAAACCAGAAGTGTTCAGCCAGGGACTTCCCGTTCACTTTTTCCACACAATGGCTGAAAACGGTCATTTCAGGGCTCTGCAGGGCCTGCAGACGAGGCTGGGGTGTATTTTCTCCTAAGCCCGCCCACCCTGCTCTACAACCACAATGGCAATCCCTTGGACTGGGGAAAGAATGGACATTATGATGCTTTGGCAACTGAAACACTGCTATAACAGAGACGGAAGGCTGGGAAGAGGCAGAGGAGAACCTACCCCCGCCCAGATCTTATGACTGGATCCAAATGAGTTTAGGGATCAGCATCCCATCTGAGGTTACTTTGAGCCTCTCTTTCCATCTCCACTCACTGACCCTGCATATCCAGGGCTTGTGCAGGGAATGCTCCCTTGTGTACACTGCCTGACGGCTGTGGTCTTAAATGCATGCCTTGGAAAGTGTATGTTCTACTGAGATCAATGGGGCTTCCTTCCAACTGAGTATCTTTTAAGCCCAAGGCTCCACACCTGGTCTTTGAGCACATAACAAAAATCTTGCTTCATCCAGCCAAAGGTCCTTCTCGTCAAACGTCCAGTTCCCGCAGCAGTCCATCCAAACACCGAGGCTAAGCCCTGAAGCACAGCAGGAATGCAACCGTCCAGTTGCTCGTGTTTGTGGCCCTCACGGTGCGGAAGCCAATTCCACAGTTTAATCACACAAAGTGAGGGACCATGTCACACAAGCTTACGGCTTGCTTCTTCTGCTCTTTCAGGAACCAAAGCAACACACACGGTCCTAAGCTTTAAATGCAATCCGAGATCTGTCTATTCACAAGCAAGTGTCTGATTTTGACTGACCGGACGGCCACATTAAGGCAGTGCAAAGCTGCAGCCAAAAGCACAGACTTGGAGCTCTGTCAGATGCCAGGCCCAGCCTTCTTTCACACACACACACACACACAAGGCACGCCCTCCTGCCTTCTTGCTCCAGCTGTCTTCAGGTACATCCACAGAGCACTGTCACCAAAAAAACAGGAGCCCCTTCTGGCCACTGCCGTCCAAATTCTTAGAAAAATGCAGCCTTCTACTGGTCTCCATGGCTGAACAACCCAATCTCTCCTTTCCTAGGGGGATAGCAGGGCTGCTCCAGACACAAACAAGATTTCTACAATACTCCCTAACCAGGCTTCACTCAAGAGGGTGTGGACAGGTACGGAGTCAATGAAACCGTCATGTGCTCAATGACACTTTCAGGTGAAAGGGCACCCCGGGGGTTTGCCGCTTCTTTATAAGCTTCGTAGTTCTCTTCCCACTGTCCACATAGGTATTACGATCAGAGCCTATTTATCCTGGCAATGGGGAGGTACAGGCTTCGGACATGGGGTGGCAGTGGAAGATAAAATGCCTTTGGGAAAGGAAGAGTACAACCGACCGTCACTTACGTGTTCTTGGGTCATTTTGACAGTTAAGGACTCCAGATCTTCTGTCTTCTTCCTCCCAGCATCACTCTCCTCTACAATCAGCTTGTGAATACAATCCTCAGCGGGTCTCTCTTCTTGCACTCGGTCACCCCTCAACTAGAAGCAAATGAGAAGGCAGGCCCTTTTACATGGAGACAGAGTAAGGGGCTAAACAGGCGCTTGAAGCAAACACCACCTTTGCTGAACATGGAAATTCGGCGTCTCTCCAAGTCTTCTCTCTTTCACCAAGAAGCTCATTCCTATTTTGTTCTTCTGTTGGAAGCCTTAGTTCCTCCTGCAATATTCCTGATGATTACTTATCAAGCACTGATAAGCATCGGTGGTCTTTTCCTGAGCAGAAGAGGGAGAAAAGTGCTCTTCTGTGGGGTAATCTGTGTTAAGACAGTGAGACAGATCTGCTCAATTTACTGGAAAGCAACTAGAGATGGGTACAAGCTGCTGGTTTGGGCTGGTTCGTTTCTCGGCCAAACAGATGTCCAGTGCTTCCTAGTCTCACCTTCTCTGGCAGGCACCCAATCAAGAGGCAGCGCCTGGAGGAGGCAGGGCAGGGAAGCCAGGGCGCTACCTCTGAGTGGGTGCCCGCTGGAGGAGGTGGGGCTAGGAAGCGCCAAACACCTATTCAGCTAAAAAACGAACCAGCTCAAACCGCTGAACCAGCAGTTCGTGCCCATCTCTAAACACAAGATGTTAGTTTTGCCAGAGATAGACCTTTCCCAGCATCTTTACACGGAAAACCCCGATTTGAAAGGCGAGAATAAAGACTGAACTGTCGTGGATATAAACCAGGACTACCTTCCAGAGAATCGTCTATACTCTGTAAGTTGTTTAGTGCCTTCCTCGTCCGGCCAACGGCCCTCAATCTCTTTGCAAAAAGATACAAGAGTACACCTCTCAGAATGAAGTCTCCAACTAACTGCAATGTGGTGGAGATTTTTGTGGGAATTATCTTCTTCGACATAATGCTGAAAGACAGCTTTCTTTCTGAAACATTATTTTTACACAGCTTTTCTGGAGAAGACACCTTATGGCAGTTCACACAGTAAAGAAACAAAGCCATGAGCTATTTATAAAAATTAAATAAAACAGCAAAAGAAAGCACGAAAAGCCTGACCAAAAAAAAAAAAAAAAAAATCAACTAAAAAAATGCACCCTAAAATGACTACAGACAAACTCTTCATCTGCCTAGTGCCAGACAGAGGGACCTCTCTGGGGAAAGCATTTCAGAGCATGTGGGTCACAACCTAAAAAGCCCTGTTAAACTCATTCTTCTAAGACACCTATCTAATAATAGTTTTACAAAGATGGTTTTGCACTGATTAGTTGCCATTCCTTACACTTTCTTAAAAAGAGAAAGCAGTCTTTATTAAGCAAAAATAGAAGTGAGTCTTACCACAATACTTGCCTGTAATTTCCAGAATTATTATTTTTTTTTTAAAACCCTGCCCATCATCTGCAGCTCTTGCTTTTCTACTAGTAGCCGACCCTTAAAAGGTCAAGACTTGGCAATGCCTGCCAGCCGCCCAAATTCACCTCTCCCAGTAATGAACCAGTCTGCCTTCTCTAGCCCCAGAGGCAAGAATCGTCGCAAGCCCCGTTCTGCAGAAGGGGTTTGGAACAGGTGCATACGCACGGCCATGTTTCGTGGCATAAACTTTAAACTAAGTTTAAAGCGAGAGGAGAGAAGGGCCAGCAAGGCAAAGAGGAAGTAACTGGAAAAACCAATCTATAGGCGGGCTGTAGACTTGGCACAGTCAGGTGACCATGGAAAAAACAAATCCTCTTGCCCACATAATTTCGGTGAAGAACATAACCACACGTCCTATCAGAGAAGTTCCTGCAGCACCAACACAGACAAGATTGCAGTGTAAGAAGTGGCCATGTTTATCAGATGCAATTCCTTTTTATAAATGGGCTCTTGGCGGATCAACTCTTGCACGCTTTAAGAACTAAACAAAGAACTACAAGAAATTCATGATGCTGCCACTCTGGCATGTCACATGCATTACTCTCGTGAAGAAATTAAGGAACAGGAAAGTGTAATACATTTTATGGTGTTTTCTGTCTGCCTGGAGGGGCGTAAGAGTATGAACTGTCATACCCGGAAGACAGCTGATTTGTGTCTCTTTCCCCAATCACCCTGTTCCTGCATCTGGCTCTGTGTTACTTCAAAGGACACTTGAAATCAAGAAGACTTCAAAGAGGAGCCTAACAAACAAATTTGGTGGTATCTGGTGTATCAGTGAGGGTAACAGATTTCGAAGCTGGGAAGGAAGGATGTAGGAATGATCAAAGAGGATTAAGAGTAATTATGTAATGGTCAGCCTGAGTGCCAATGGAGCATTCCTAGGTATAAAGAGGAAATCGGAATTCAAACCCTTTGAGACTTAAGTGCAGCTTAGGGAAGCAGTGTCATCCATGAGTAGAGTTCTGCATGCTATGTAAGAACTGGTGCTTGGGGAACACAGGGAGTATCCTCCGTGTTATTCCATCCCTTTACTTACGGACGAGATAGACAGGGCAGTGCTTATTATTTTCTGGTGTTTATGTTTCGTATCCTGTAACCCTGTGTCCACCGTTGTTTTGGATTTGTAATTGTTTGCCTATTTTTTTAAATTCCTCTTTTATTTTCCTATTTCCCTTTTTCTTTTAAAATAAAAATTTTCACATCCTTTTAAGTCGGTGTCTGGACAGTGATGGAAAGGGGAAGTGCAGTACTGATTTTCCAGTCCTTGCCTTGGTTAAGCTACTGAATGGGTAATACTGACGTCCGCGGGAGCTGGTGGCTGCCTATCATAGTTTTAAGCGGCAAGCCCTTGAGCTTACATTGCCTTGCAGGCAGCAGGCATGTTGGGACAGGAAGGATCCCAGCTGGACCTCATCACACACTTGTCCTTCCTGCTCCCCCGGGGCATTTCCACTCACAGCAAAGGGAGAGGCTGTGGGACAGAGTGGCTACAGGAAAGAGGCTGGGCCCCGAGATGGTGACAACTCTCGTCTCTTCTCTTTGTTGGCCCACAGGCAAGAGGGCTACCCTATACAGCTTAGCAATAATTAGGGTAACAATGGCATCATCATCTTCTGCCCACCTAACCTTTTTTGCCTTCTCCTACCCGTGGCCATCAAAACATTCCAAGTTTTGAGAAAGGGCAAACAGGTAAAGCATTCCTTGTAACATGCAGGAATTCCCATTCTGTCACTACGAAACGTCTGGTCCAAGGGCCGGACACCAAACCCACTTTAGGTTCCCTCTCTGATAACTGACTGCGGAAGGGGGGGGGTATGATACAAGACTAGAAGAACAGAAGAACCCTCATCACAAACCCTTATCCTTGGAACTTCTCATACACTGGTGTAATACTGAGAGAGAAAGAGAGAGAGAGAAAGAAAGAAAGAAAGAAAGAGAGAAGGCAAAACGACTATTAGGAACAGACCTACCAAACGCTCCCAGTTATTGTCAACCAATATCACAAAATGAAGAACACAAAAAACATCCAGTGGTGCTATGCTGGCAGAATACGTACCCCGGATACAGGCAGTTTACTCTTAGCATTGCTTTAAACATCTGGAGCCATATGCCTAGAAAACACCATTGCTCTTATTCAACATAGTGTATGGTACAGCATACCTTCCGCAGCTGACTTTTATATTCCTCGTGAAGTTCTCCAGGTTTGCTTATTGTGATGGGTGCTCTGAATATGAAATCTGTAGGGAGGGGGGGAAAAGTAGAACTTTGAACATGCACAGTACTACAGAAATACAGTTTCTTATTTATATTACATTACGAACATATATTTTCCCATACATGAATTTTACTTAGACCAGGATCATATATTTTTCTATGTATTTACAAACTAGTTGCTAAAGAAATAACCTCCAAAAGAACACTAAAATAAAATGCAAGCCCATCCTGGCATGGGTAGCTTTCACTTAGATGCACACATTCGCAGAAGAGAGTACACTTAGTATACATACAAGCTCCACAGATATCCTGCTCTTTCAAAGTCAGCTGCCTCACCATCTCTTGCATGGCCTGAAACAGAAAGCCTGACAGCAGAAGTCACACCCACTTGTGCTCAACACATGCCTGGGCAAGTCATTGTTGCAAACCAAGGGATTCTCCCGGGGAATTCAAGACAACGCCGTCTGACTTGATCTCATCGCTGGTGCAGAGAAAACAACTGACAGAAAGGAACGGTGTGTTGGAACTGTTGTCGCTGATGGTATGCAATGAAATTCCATTGGTCCCCTCAGATTTTAGCCCCGATCCCTCTGTGGGCCATATTCTTTCACTCTACTGAGCAGAAAGTATTTTCTCCACTTTCTTGCTGGAATCCGATCGCTCTTCTCTGCTTGCCTAATGCCCTCTTGCATCTGTGGTTTCTGAAATACACTGTCTGTGCAAACATAGGCCCCCTTGTTCCCAGTGGAGTGATCTTGCACACCCATAATGGCAAGAGAACAGCAGAGTGCTTTGCCCACCAAGTGGTTCCACTCCACCGTTACGAGAGCGCCTCGTCCTGCATTAATCTGCTTATCTATGGCTGACTGTATTTGTCACCGACCAATGACCTCTGAATGACTCTGAGTCAGTTACAACCACCATGGGTCACCCCCAAGGACTGTTAAACACCTCCTAGGCCACTCGTTAGCCATAACCTTTTACACTTCGACACTTCCTACTCTTCTCTCCCCTATGCCTGTAGACGCGCCATCCTATGCATCTGAAGAAAGCAATGGACTCCATGAAAGAGGACGCCCAATACAAGCCAACCATCTTTAACGTGCTCGAAGATTCGCACAGCTTTCACAGTAACAGACTAATAAAACAAGCCCCCTTGGGAAATCTCTATTACCTCAGGAAACCCATAACACTACAGGTGGCTCAGTTCCTCAGAATCCTTTCACACATAGAATCTGTTTGCTGACTAAGGCATCACGCTTGAAACATCTGACATAATTTTTTTTAAAAACTGTTAAATGTTCGAGTCATATATGCCTGCTTCAATATTAAAACCTTTTCGCGCTCTACAGGGAGATGGGTTCGTTGAGTGTGCACAGAAAGAGGGATCCGCAGCCAAACACTGCTTCCTGTGCAATGCTTTTGTGTTTGTCATGTTTCAGTGTGATGTAGTGGTTAGGGTCCTCAACAGCGACTGGAGAGATCCAGGTTCTCCTTTCTATTGAACCATGAAACTCACAAGCTGACCTGGGCCACTCACTCGATCTTGGCTTGACCAAGCACACAATACAGCACTGTTAAAGGGAAGATAAATTAGAAGTATCTCATATGCCACCTTGCGTTGACTAAAAAAATACACAGGTATGTAAATAAAGTGTTTTTTAAAATAATAATAACCCCCCCCCCTTAGAACTGCAGAACTGAAACAGACCCTATGGATCAAAGAGGAACAGTGAGGGAATCGAACTCCCAACCTCCGGCTCTGCAGCCAGAGACCTAAGCCACTGAGTTATCCAGCAGTTCTTAGCAACCCTCCAGTAAAACATAGATTTTTATTGAGTTGTTCTATAATAATTTTGTTCTACTTTAAATCTTGGATGCTAAGATTTTTTTTTAATGTGTTGAGTGGCATTTTGATCCCAAAGAGACTTCCAGTGTATCAAGGATGAAGGTATAAGATACACTTTCGTGTCCTGCGCAGTGTTTCTTGACCCACACACCACATGGAAGAAATCTCAGTTCCTTTCAAAGGTTGACAACCAGGCAATCTCTCTTCAGCATCACATGCATTAAAATAGAAAACAGCAGAGGGGACCTGTTTTATCCCAACCTGTCACACTGCTTGGAACAAATATATGCCCCAATGGCAAAAATAAAACACAGACAAAATTCCACGACAATAGATCTGCTGAGATAGTGTTTGGACCAGAGATGTTTCATTTGTTAAAGATATACCCCTACATGGAAATTGGTTGAAACAGAGGGAACCACTGAAAAAAGGTCTAGGTGACAATGATGCAGAACACCTATATTGTAGGTCCAGTTCCATATTGCCACAAAAGCAATAGCAAGCAGCAGCAAAGTGGCTTTAGACAGGGGGCCCTTCACTCCAAATTTTTGGAGGTACCTCTTGTCCCATTCATGAGTGATCTACGACTCTGGGGAATTAAAATGCCATGATCTCACAAGTCTTAAAATGATTCTTTTTTTGGAAGAGAACTTGAAATTCTTTTCAGTCCGTATGATGAAGATGATTCAAAAACACCAGGCACGGTCAACATTATAAAAACATCGAGTGGTATTATATAACAGATACAAGCTTTAACCAAAAACCTAAGTATCTGTTAAATATCAGCGCAATAGGTATGCGGTTCCTAATACGGCTGTTTTTTGGAGCTCTGATGGTGTGATTTCTGAGATCTATGGGGAGTTTTTCCAATCCTTGAACATAACACACCAGATGTAGTAGTAATAGAACGAAGAAAGGTCTGGATCCTTGGCATTGCAATTCCAGGGGACGCCAGAGTTGAAAATAAAGAATTGGAAAAACTAACCAAGGACAGAGACCTGGCCATCGAAAGATCTCGCCTCTGGAAGAAACACACTTCCGTGGTCCCCGTCGTCATTGGGGCTTTGGGAACCAGATCAAGAAACTTCACACAGTGTTATAAGCAGTTGCAAATCTCAGAAATCACACGATCAGAGCCACAAAAAACCAGCCATATTAGGAACAGCATACCTACTGTGCCGATATTTAACAGATACTTAGGTTTTTGGTTAAAACTTGTATCTGTTCTATAATACCAGTCAATGTTTTTATAATGTTGATTGACTGTGCCTAGTGTTTTTTGAATAATAATAATAATCTCAGCAGCTAAAAACATGTTCATTTTTAGCAAAGGCAGCAACGGGGATTCTTCTGTGTGCTTTTGTTTAGTAACCGGTCGATTGCAGAGGCCAATTCCTAAACACGCTTTGGCGGCATGTCTGTTGCAGACAAAGCTCTGGAAGAGTCGCATTCTTGGAGGGAAGATCCGGATAAAACTTCCTAACTGTTCGAGTCGTACAACGATGGGACCCACGATCTCGGGAGAGGCGGTGAGTCCTCCATCGCAGGAGGCCCTCAAGAGGAAGCGAGGCAGTCATCGGTCGGATCTGCTTTGATTCGGATCCCTCTGCCTGGAGCCCCTAGGGGGGTTGGACTGGATGGCCTTCGAGGCCCCTTCCGACCCAGGGATGGCGTGATGATGAATACATTATTTCCAGTGCGCTTGGATCCGGCATCCCCTCCATGACGGGGAAAGCATCAGCCTGTGGCCGGTCCACCTGCTTTTGCTTTGGGCGCCTCTTGGGCTAATCCAGAGCCCGCTCAAGGGCCGAAACGAGAGACGAACCGGCAAGCCCATCATCCTAAACGGAGCCTCCTCAAGGGGTGGGGGTGTCATATGGGGGGACGACAACGACGACAGGCGAAGAGGCTTGTTGGTAAAGCCGGGAGGCCTTGGGAATCGGGTCCCCTTGTCTTGGGTTCCCCCCCCCCCAAGGGTCTGAATCACGGATCTCCAACACTGGACAGGCTGATCCGTCGACCTTCGCCCGGAGGCCCGCAGAACCCGCGTTCCCACGCGCTTGCCTGACCCGCAGGCCCACATCCCGACGACGACGCGCGCCTTCGAGTCCACCCCTTCACACGCGCGCCGAAACACGCGTTTGGAACACACCCAAAACGCCTGCCTGCCTCCCCCCTTCTCTCTCCCTCCACCCCCCCCACACAACCTGACCCAGGCCCCCTCTCACGCCCTGACGCGCGTCCCCGCATTCACACGACACGTGTCGGCGGCAGCGGCGCACCTCGCTCGGTCGGAACCGGGGCTGTCGTCGTCGTCGGTGGCGGCGGTTCCCCTCCTGAGGCGGGCCGAGGCGGCGGGAGAGGGCGGCCGAGGCGGCGGCCGAGCGGGCGGCGGCGGCAGCAACAGCCGCGTCCCCCGCCGGGCGCCTCCGCCTCTTCGAGGCCGCCCTGGCACGGCCTCCGCCGGCGGCGCGTCCTCCGGGCCCGGCCCGGCCGTAGGAGCGGCGAGGCGGTCACGGACAGAGCCGCGGCCCGCACCCGGAGCCCCGTCGCCGTGGCCGCCGCCGCCATTTTCTCGCGGCGCCGAGCGACGGGAAGACCCGCCCACCGGCCCCCCCCAGGCCACGCCCACCGCGTCCATATTCATGAGCCGACGGCTGAGGGGGGAAAAGCCCGCTTTTTCCCCGCCCCCCACGCCTTGCCCTTCGCCCCGCCCCCCGGCTCCCCTGAGGTAAAAGAAGGCGGCCAATCCGAGGAGTTGGAGGAGGAGGAGTCCGCGGAGGACCCGCCCCTCCTGAATAATTCCTCCCTTCGCGCCTTCCCTTCTTTCGCGCGCTTTTTTCTTTCGGTTTTTCTCCCCGAAAGAAACCCGGGCCAGGAAGGCGCGCGTGTGCATGGGTGTTCCCGGGATTGGCGCTCTTCATTGCCCGACACAGGTTCACGTAGAAGCAGCTTCATTTTGAAGGCCTCTCCAAAAGATCTCCAGCATGAGTTCAGGAGGACCCCCGGTGTCCGCGGGAATCCGTATCCGCTGGTTTCCTTATCCACGGTGTGAAAACATTTAAAATAGGAAAAGAAACATTCCCGGAAATCTATATTTCCAGTGATCATATTTAAAATAGGAAAATAAAAATTCCCAGAAATATATATTCCTGATGATATTTACAATAGGAAAAGAAAAATTCCAACAAATCTATATTCCTAATGATGACATTTAAAATATGAAAAGAAAAATCTTTGGGATGAGAACAGAAGTGTTACAAGCTTCTTAGTTTTTTTATCTGTGAAATACTGGAGACCACATGTGAAAGTGTCTTAAATACATCCATTGTGTCCACCACGGCTTCGCTCATGACCATGGTGTCTGTTGAACATGAGCCAACAGTGTGATGTGGTTGCAAAAAAGGCCAACACAATTTTAGGCTGCATCAATAGAAGTATAGTTTCCAAATCCCGCGAGGTGCTAGTCCCCCTCTATTCAGCCCTGGTTAGGCCTCACCTTGAGTCTTGTGTCCAGTTCTGGACACCACACTTCAAGAAGGATGCTAACAAATTGGAACAAGTTCAGAGGAGGGCGACAAGGATGATGACCAGGGGGCTGGAAACCAAGCCTTAGGAGGAAAGGCTGAAAGAACTGGGCATGTTTAGCCTTGAGAAAAGAAGACGGAGGGGTGATAGGATCGCACTTTTCAAATATTTGAAAGGCTGTCATCCAGAGGAGGGGCAGGATCTGTTCTCGATCCTCCCAGAGTGCAGGACACGCAACCATGGGCTCAAGTTAAAGGAAGCCAGATTTCGGTTGAATATCAGGAAAAACGTCCTAACTGTTAGAGCAGTACGACAGTGGAACCCGTGACCTCGGGAGTTGGTGAGTGGATAGGGACGTGGTGGCGCTGTGGGTTAAACCGCAGAAGCCTCTGTGCTGCAAGGTCAGAAGACCAGCAGTCTTAAGATCGAATCCAGGCGACGGAGTGAGCTCCCGTCGCTTGTCCCAGCTCCTGCCCACCTAGCTGTTTGAAAGCATGTAAAAATGCGAGTAGATAAATAGGTACCACCACGGTGGGAAGGTCACGACGTTCCATGTCTAGTCGCCCTGGCCACGTGACCACGGAAACTGTCTACGGACAAACGCTGGCTCTGTGGCTTGGAGACGGGGATGAGCACCGCGCCCTAGAGTTGGACACGACTGGACTCAATGTCAAGGGGAACCTTTACCTTTTACCTTTACCAACACTGGAGGCATTCAAGAAAAACTTGGATAATCACCTGGCAGATCTGTTTTGATTGTATTCCTGCCTTGAGCAGGAGGTTGGACTCGACTGCCTTATAGATCTCTTCCAACTCAGTTATTCCATGATTCTATAATTATCCTATGGTTCTATTCCCATCCTGTTATTATGCACATTTCTAGACTTTTTTCCATCTAGATCCCTCTGTGTCAGAGTTGGGCACCTCTCCCTAACAGAGCTCTTGGGCGTAAGGGTCTCCAGGACCCATGGATAGTGGTATAGTTGAGTTTTCTTCCTCATTTACTTCTCTGAGCCTCCAGAGAATCAAATGCTGCCGATAAAAAGAAGAGATAATTGGATTCCCTCCAATAATGATGTCAGTACTTTGAATTGCTTTACTCCAGGAAGCACAACGCAAGGAAAATTCAGACCCACAGGGGTTTGGACACAGCTCCCCAGCAGAGGTCTCTGTAGCACCAAAGCAACGGGTTCCTTCCTGCTCAAGGACAGTTGATCATCCAGATACTGGTTACTTTCCAAGCAGCATCTGTCTCTTCGGCAACTGGGCAGACTTACGATCGAGGAGAATGAAAAACTAGTAGAAGGCAGATTTTTGTCTCTTCCTAAGTCTTGCATCTCATGGATAAAGTACGATTTTTAACCTACCTATTCGATTGTGGCCTCTGGCCTGTTCCACAGAGGCGATAAGCCTTCATCTGTGTTACATCGCTCATGTGGTTGCCACATGTTCCTGTGCAACACTTTAAAGTTCTACGGGGCTACTTGCTTACTTAGATATCTATCGAGGAACCTTGCAAAATGAGTCTCTTCTTATTCACAGTTATAGAACAGACCACATGAGCGATTATAACCACAACAAAATGCTCAAATTTGCACACCGAAATCCTAGGCCACAGCACTGATACAGATGTTGCTGATAGAATTGCAAAGTTCCAGTGTCCCTTTGAATTCAGATTTAGATAAAAATCCAAGACATCTTCCTCAACTGGGTTGGGTGTCCAATACCTAGCGGAATCATCTCCACATGTGGAATCTTCAAAATCCTAGAATAAAAAAATAATTTCAACTGCAACTCCAACACAAACATCTAGGGGTCATAACTAGATCAAGTTGGCAGGGGCTTCTGCAGTATAAGTGGCAACGGCAGCTCCGGCCTCTTCAGTTCTCTTGCTCTGTCTGATTCAAACCTCTTACTCACAGCCCTGCTCTTTCTTCATCCCACTGCTTTGGGCTGAGCCAATATTTCATAGGGTTTACACCTGCAGTTCTCATCAGTTCTAGTCTTTATAGCCAATTGTGAAGGCTGATGAGCGTTACAGTCCAACAACATCCAGAAGAGCAGACGTCTCGACCCCACCCCTTTCTAGCCCCTGCAGTGTGCTTAAATCCTAAATAATTGCCATTTTTCCTCCCTGAGAGCTATCTACCAGACCACTCTTCTAAATAAACTGAATTCACCTGCAGAATGAAGAGAAAGACTATAGCAACTGTATACCATAGTAAAGAGATAAATGATGGTCTGAAATAAACCCAACACGGTTCTGTAGGAACAGGTAGATTTTGGCTCCGAACGAATTTCTTCCATGATTAACTTGTCTCGTTGGTTTCAGTGGGACTAAATTGTGACTCATATAATCTGGATCTAATCCAGAATATTCTGCAGAGTTTGAGAAAATTGCTGTTTTGGATTACAAATCCCACAGCTAGGATATTATATGTGTCCATTCATGCTTCTCCTACTCATATTCCTTCCTTCTGGGTTCTTTTTGTGGTACCAGCCGGTAGCCAAGTTTTTTATTTGTGACAAGAGCTTTAGACAATGAACCCTGGGGCAAAGCAAGAACAGTTAAAGAAAAGAAAGGTTTACGTAGGGAAGTAATTCCTGGAATAGCAAAACAAGGATATATATATATATCATTCTACGGTGTATTATGTGCAATACCGTAATTTGCTAGTATAACCGCCTGAGTGCCTGTCCTTATCTAGTCAAACCCAGAGCATGGTCCAGTAGGACCCCTGTATCCGCGGGATCAATATCTGCTGATTTATTTCTTCACAGTCTGAAAATATAAAAAAATATTGAAAGAAAAATCCAAAGAGGAAGTTACTAGAAATGGCCACTAGAGGAGCCAGACACCATGAAATGTATAGCATTCACTCTAATCTCACATTAAAATTGTATAGCAATTAGTGTTTAAGGTGCCACAACATTTTCTTCTTCTTTATTTTTTATTTTTCTTTTCTTTTTGCCTGGTACCTTAAGTAGTAATATACTGAATGTCCTTTAGAAGCCATTACAGAGCAGTTACAAACTTCCATGTAAATCTGTGTGAACGGCAGAGCCTATGGAAAAGTCTATTGCAGTTGTTCCCAACCTGGGGACCCCCAATGTTCTTGGACTACAGCTCCCAGAAATCCTGACCAGGACAGCTAGTGGTGAAGGCTTCTGGGAGCTGCAGTCTAAGAACCCCTGGGAACTGCTGGTTTATTGAGTCCACAGCTCTGGCAACTCTCATAGAGAATGCATGGTGTCTGCTACCGAAGCAGGGTCACAGAGATTTTGCATTGAATCCACTAGTTTAGGACAAAATGTAGATAAGAGAGATTGTTTTTGTTTCCCTAATCAGCAAGCTGTCCACTTGGGTAGCAGAGTCTATGAGATTTTGCATTAGTCTTTTACTAGCGGAATCTTCAGGCTTGGCAAGAATATGTAAACAATAGATTAGGTTATATAAACATCCATGTCTATAAAAGGGCTGGTGTAATGTAAGCAAACTGCCAGACAGCACAGCGTCAGCATGAAGCCAGCTGAATGTCAATGAAGTCAGCCAAGCTGAGCCAAGAAGCCGGGGCATTGGGGGGGGGGGGGCGCGGGGGGAGAAAGATAAGATAAGTTCCAGAGACAGCAGCACAAAGGCAACACACAGGAATCATGGATTTCGCTTCATAGATTTTAACCAGCAGATGGCTGGGTGAGCATGTAGAAAATTTAGTATTTTTCCATGTGTGTGTTCAAAAATGCTTTAAGGCTAAGAAATTTATTTCTACCCTTATTGTTTATTACTTTTTTTAAAACAAAGCTGTATGTTTTTAACAACTTTTAAGTATCTTTATGCTTATGGAACATAGAAGCAATGTGGATGAATAAAGTTTGTAGAAGTAGTCAAGCTAATGTTCCCTGGACTCATTTTTCTCTGCTTACTTCACCATGAGTGAAAACACTTATTTATTCTCATCCTCTGAAGAGAGGTGGAGCAGGCTGCAGTTTTGGTGAGCCAGTCAGAAAACCAGACTGATTAATTACTGTGTTTTGACATTCCTGATGAACTAGGCAGGAGCAAGGAAATGACATATACCTCAATACACCGATTAACTTGGATCTAGCGGCCTGGCCACTAGATGGGTAGGATAAAAATTTAAATAACTAAATAAATAGTCACGATGATGTGATTCACACTGGTATGTAAGCCTTTTAAGGATCAATGTTAACTGAGACAGAACAAAAATCAGGAAGTATGACAGTGGAACCAGTGACCTGGGGAGTTGGTGAGTGCTCCAACCCTGGAGGCATTCAAGAGAAACTTAGATCATCCCCTGGCAGATCTGCTTGGATGGTATTCCTGCCTTGAGCAGGGGGCTGGACTTGATGGCCTCACAGGGCCCCTTCCAACTTCACTTTTCTATGATTCTATGATTCTAAGTAGTTAGTTGGTTGCTACTTGTTAACAGCTTTACATTCATTTTACATACAAAATGGGATGAGACCTCTCTCTCACACACACATTCTCTCTCTCTCTCTCTCTCTCACACACACACACACACACACACACACACACACACACACACACAACACCCCACTCAGGCACATGAGGTCATTAAAGTTAAAGGCTTGTGATGCTCTGATACTAGCTGGATTTAGGGCGTGGGCAGCTGGCACGAATGGTACCCTGTTTCCCCGAAAATAAGACCTAACCTGAAAATAAGCCCTAGTAGGATTTTTCAGGATGCTCGTCATATAAGCCCTACCCCAAAAATAAGCCCTAGTTAAGTGAAACCCCGCCCTCCACCCTTGTGCAGCAACCAGAAGATGACATGACTGTAAAATAAAACATCCCCTGAAAATAAGCCCTAATGTGTTTTTTTGGAGCAAAAATTAATATAAGACCCTGTCTTATTTTCGGGGAAACACGGTAGGTGTAGAGGACAAGCAATGATCCGCTGGGCTGAACAAAGGATGTTTGTAAGAACCCTTCAGGATCTCTCCTTTCTTTTAATTGGGTCCCGTTCGGGACAGGCGTCCCAGACCCATGCTGTGGAAATGTGCAACCATCACAACAAGGTGGACTTCCTAGGGAGGAAGGAATCCTCAAATGCTGTCAAAACCTCCCTGGGTTTGAGACCAATAGAGATAATTCTCAAAGGGAGCAGGTTCACCAGTCAAGGAGCTGAGTTATTCTGCAACCAGACCATATCAGCTGCCGTCCGAGATGCAGGCAGCTTAAATTGGCCTTCCAGGCGGCTGCTGGTTTAGTAACTGCAAGAATTACAAAGGTAAAACCGGTTACGACATATGTCATTAAAAAAAATTCATTAGAGGAGTGTTCAGCAAACTACACTGCACTCTTAATTACCAGAAAGCTAGCCGCAGGCAATGGTTATGCATGAAACACCAGGCTTTTTTTCATGTATCATTCTTTGCCATCCAAGATTGGATGGTTTGCTATCAAAGAGGACCTGAAAACGGCTTTGCCAGATTAGGCGGAGGGTCCATCTAGCCCAGAGCCTGAGAAAGGTTTCCTCTTTTTTCGGACGACCTCCCAGACATCATGGGCAGTGTTATGAGCACTACTGCTTGCCCCATGCACCTGCAATTTATAATAATAATAATAATAATAATAATAATAATAATAATAATAATAATAATAATAATAATAATAATAATAATAATAATAATAATAATAATAATGCATCATTAAGTCAATTCTGACTATGGTGACCCTTTTCAGGGTCTCCTAGGTAGAGAGTACTCAGCAATGGTTTACCCATCCTTTCTTCTGGAGGCAACCCTGGGACTGTGTGCAGCTGGCCCAAGGTCACCCAGGCTGGCTCTTCTCTCTGGAGAGGCCCAGTGGGGACTTGAACTCCCAAACTCTGGCTCCACAACCAGAGACCTAAATCACCGAGCTATCCAGCCAGCTGTGAGACAGAATAATAGAATCATAGAATAATGGCGTTGGAAGGAGCTTCTTAAGGCCATCAAGTCCAACCCTCTGCTCAATGCAGGAATCCAAGTCAAAGCAGATCTGACAGAGGGTGGTACAATTTTCTCTTGAAGGCCTCCAGCATTGGAGCGCTCACCACCTCCTAAGATAATTTCAAGTATCTGAAGAGTGCTATCATATTATCTCCCTTCAGTCTTCTTTTCTCAAGGCTAAACATGCCCAGTTCTTTCAGTCTTTCGGTTTTGGCTGGGAGAGACTTTTCTGGACTGTGATTGCTCTCGATTAGTTCAGTAGCAACCCATTGTTCCCTCTCTGTCTCAGATTGTTTTCCCCTGCCTTTTTTCAGTCAGAGGAATTCTGTCAGTTAGAGTTAGCAATGGAGTCTGAAGTCAGTCATGAAGCCAATTAACCAGTTAAGCTCAGTTATGAAACCAGTTAATACTTTCTGCACAACATGACGTTTGTTTTTATCTATGAAGAACTGTAAGTAAAACGAAATATTTTTTTTATTCTTTCTCATTTCCAGTGTCTCTGAGTTAATGGCTGAGACCGTAAGTGCCAGTTGAGGAAATAAGGGGTGAGCTACTGACGGAAGACTTGAAGCCAATCTGCTTTGTAGGTCCTGGAACTTTTAATCTGCTGCATAATTACAGGAAGTTTTTATAAGCCAATACATTTTCTCACCACCGATTGGGGGGGGGGGGTTAAGACATCTTCATGTTGGTCTGAATTTCCAAAGGAATGGGCACAGTAAGGTGCAACTACACTGCAGTTTATTCTGCGGCTTGTGCCAGAATCGGCACAGTGAAATTCAGTATATTTTCAGTCAATGACAGGATGTACAGCTAATCATAACAAAGTCTGGTCTCTTTTCATGAGCATGTGTTGACTTTTATTCAGCAGGGGAAGGTCTAGCGTTCTTTGTAGAAATTCCACTCACATAACTTTTTTTCCTGCCTTCTGTGATTTCTTGCAGAAATCCAAAGGGACAGCTGTGGATGATGATGTCCTAGGATGATGTTGACGGTGGGCCCCTTTTTCTCTTGTTACTGTTTTGGCAAGTAACACAGTGCTGAATTGATAGAACACCTCCAGGGCTTGTCTGATTTAGCGCTAAACTGGAAAAGCATAATAAAAAAGGCCATTCAGAGGAGAGACAAGAGGGGGACGATCCCATTGTGTCGGCAGATCTTTCAGCGGGGTGTGGTATGCCAGTACAGCAGGAATATCCCCCCGCACGTTCAGCAACTCTTATCTGTCTTCGGAAAAATGTTAAAGTTATGCTTTCCCACAAGCTGTTATATCAGTACAGCGCTACGACACTTGCCAAAACATTTTTTAAAAAATAAATACAATTTAAAAATAAGAATAGGGTGACAGAGGAGGGTGGGTGACCTGTGATCCCAGTGAGAACTGCAGCGATATGAGGTGCGTTGTGGCCCCCAGTATTGCCAAGGACAATTAAATATCCTATGTGAACAACCGTAGTGATACACCTGCCATCGGAAACTTCAGATCAACGCAGGACGGCCTCCATGTCTAGTTGCACCCTAAGTCTGCTCCATCAAAAGAACCAAGAATCTTGTGGCATCTCTAAGACCAACAGATGCCTGTTTTAGCCTGTGCTTTTATGGTCAATAGTTTACCTCGACAAGATGTGATATTAGAACCTCAGGGCGTACATGTTTGCAAACAGGATCAGAGCAAATGTAGATGTAGAAAATAAAAAATCATACTATTAACATTGGGCTGTTACCATTAGCAGAAAGATCTTGACAACAAGTAAGGCAGCTAACATAATACAGCATCTGTTGTCTGTCCCACAAATCTGCTCAGCAGTTTATTATTACTCCGAGGTTGTAAAAACAGTGAGTTCTGTTTTCGAAGAAATGCTTGTTCTGTTCTTATGTACTGGAATTACAGCGTCCTGTTGCATCTTTAGATTAATTAACATTTCGCCGCACTCAAAACTTATTTTGAAAAACCAACTCTTATATTTGTGTAGCGGGATTAGAAAAAACATGATCTTGATTCAGACCCGTGGTGGCAGAATGGAATTTGTGGATGTGTCTCATTCTTTCCCACACAAACTTTCCCTTTGGATTCCCTTTTCTCTGCAATAGCCACTAAGCAATCAGTGAAATGTTGCCTGGGGGAATGATTCCTTATTGGGCTTGCCTTGGGGTCCTTTTGGGGAGAAAAGCGGGATAGAAATATTTTAAATAAATAAATAACTTATTATTTATTTCCTTCATTTATTTTTATTTTCTCCAATGAACTAAAGGTGATGGGCTCTCTCTTCGTCCTGACTTGTGGCAGTACCCCAGACTAGCTTCCCTTACCTTGATAGCCACTCTGCCACACTACCTTTCTTGTCCTGATGTGGCAGGCATGTTGGCAAGTTTTTGGGTTCGAGTCCCAGGTCTGAGTCCGAGTCCCTATTAAAAATAAACTAGCTGGAGAAAGTACAATGGAATCTGACGGTGACTGTATTGCTCCTAAATTTTACTACGTTCTGGAAGCGAGTTCGAAAGATCCGCAAGGTGAGGCCCTTAGAACATACGCCAACCTTGCAAGAGTGCTGCCACCACGTCTACTCACAAACATTAAAAAATCCCGGTAGCTTGGTCAAGGCGGGACCTGGTTTTAGTGCCACAAACCCTCTCGGCCAAAACTCCAGACAGCTGCCTGAAAGGATTTGTATATTTTATTAAAGAAAGAAGAAAAAATGTTGAAAAGAACCAAAATGTTACAAAAGGGTGCAAAAGGTACTTGGAGGGAAAGTCTTGGGCAGTTCAAGAGAAACACACCAGAAAACAACAAAAGCTAAACGTTTCCACCTAATACTCATACCTGAGCAGAGAGGTAGCCTGGATCTGGGGCATACGCAGAGTGCGTCCCTCCTATGGCTTTGTTGAACAGTAGTTGAGCAAAAGCTCCCTCTTTGGAGGCAAACAAAGCTCTCTAACTTGTTTTCCAATCCCTTGCATACAAACAAATGCACTATTACACACCCTGTTGCAATCAACACCTTAATCCCCCCTTAATGCTCTCTCAAAGCAAAAGCATCTTCCTCCCCTTTTTCCTTTCTCACAGCTGCAATCTGCATAACTCCCAGGGAAAGTAAGCAGACTGGCTTTGTGGAGTCAAGAGTTAAAGTGAAAGCATTAGAGTCCCGTTTGGGAAGGCTTTGATATGCCATGGAAACACCAGTTTCCTTCCCAGTCCTTTCTTTGAAGTGTTCATTAACAAGAGGTAAATTGTGCTGGAATTTTGTTTGCAATCTTGCATGCTGCCTGTGGTTTGTGTGACTGGGAGGGACTTCTCTAGACTGAGGTGATTGTCTATCTGTCCAGCGCTAAGCAATAGTTCCTTCCAGACTTTGCAATTAAAAAGCCCTGCCTCTTTGCTGAGTGTTCTTTTCCCTCTCTTTAGTTTGTCCAAGAAAGCTGTTTGCTTGCTGTTGATCTGTTTGCAACTGTAAGTAATGCAAAGTTCTTTCTCCTACAAATGTCTCAGAGTGAATTGAGACATTAAGTGCCAGTTAACGAGAAAGGAGTGGACTCTGGGGAACTGGTAGCTATTCTCTCTGTGGATCTCTGTACTTCTACTGAGTAGCAAAAAAGGAATTTTACCAGCAATATGAAACTCTGCAACAAAGTGAACGTTTGAAGTGTCCTTTTGTTCTGGGCAAACACTGACCTCTGCTGTTTGGTCAGCTTCCCAGATACCTGCAAAGTAGCATCGAAGCTTCCAGAAATTGAATTTCATATTCCATATTCTCCAGTTCTGGGAAGTTTAGTCTGAAAAAGTAACTTTCCCAGGCTGTGGTTCTTGGAGACACTGTTAGGTCCTGCACTAACGTAAATGGGAGATGATTTATAGCAATTTATTGCTTCCATATTTTGTCACCTGTTGTTGTTGTGTTGTTTATTTCTCCAACTATGAGCTGCTCACACTGAGAGACCAGTTATTTATAAGAACAGGTGAAAGAAAAACTTGCCTAGACAACGTCCTTCTCTGGATTGTGGTTGTTGTCGCTGTTGCTATGTGTTGTGCGTTGTGAAGCACAAGGCTCATCTCTGAAGTTTACTGGAAAAATTGTCAGATGGTACTTAAGATAACGTTGCATGTGCAAACAGAGCCATAACTCAGACTGTGGCAGGAGTTTTTGATCACGAGCCATGCTGGGTGAAGAAAAATCACAGCGAAAATGACTTATGACTCCAGAATTAGAAGCTTTTCCAAATGCTCCAGAACCTTCCGTAAACCTTCCCAGAACAACCTCAAGGAATCTGTTGTTTTGCTTGTAAAGCTGGAAAACTCTTACTGGCGTTCCTGGCGTTGGCAAAAAAAAACCTAGGTCATGTGAAAGACCCAGAGAAGATCTCTCAAGGATGTGTGAAACCTGGCCTGGTAGATTCCAGAGCTGGTCATGCCGGCAGGGGGGATTCTGGGAGAAACAGCCTCCACTTCACTTCCCACACCAAAAATTTTCCCAAGCTCGGTGGATTTTTCACTCTGTGTATTAACAACCTCAGCTGGCTGGAGAGCTCAGTGGTTTAGGTCTCTGGTTGTGGAGCCAGAGGTTGGGAGCTCAATTCCCCGTTTGTGCCTCTCTAGAGAGAAGAGCCAGCCTGGGTGGCCTTGGGCCAGCTGCACCGTAGTCCCAGGGCCACCCCAGAGGAAGGAGGGAATGGGAAACCACTTCTGAGTATTTTCTCTACCTGGAAAACCCTGAGAAGGGTTGCCATAAGTCGGAACTGACTTGACGGCACATGGTTGTTATTATTATTATTAGCAATCTATCCGTCTAAAACAGTTTCCATGTATTATCAATCTATCAGTCGGTCGATCAGCAAGTTCTACTTACAGTCAACGATTCAACCCAAGCTTTCACTTCCAAAACTGCTTACAATCCTAGTCTGCATCATGTGGACCCTGGAAGATGAGAAGTCATAGAGCGAGCGCTGGCTCTCCTGCTGGACAGCGTGAGGTGGTTGCCTCAGGCGGAAGATGTCAGGAACGGACAACCCAAAGAGCTCGTCACTTTTGTCAGCCTGTCCAGTCACCCAGCAGAGTGTCCCTGGGACCTCGTGGAAACTCACTGACCCCTTAGGATGGTCGGACCCACAGTGGAATCACCAAATGCTAGAGGTGGGGAGGTGGAAGGGACGCCCAAGGATAAGACCTGAGTCCAAGCCATTGGAAGAACCGTATCACCTCACATGAGCCTTCTCGGCTCTTAAGATCTTCTGAGGAGGCCTTTCTCTTGGTTCCACCACCTTCCCGAGCTCGCTTGGCGAGGACACGAGAGAGGGCCTTCTCAGTGGTGGCCCCCAAGGCTTTGGAATGAGCTGCCCCGAGAAGCCAGGCTGGCCCCCCCATCCCTCTTATCCTTCTGTCCTCAGGCCAAGACCCTCCTCTTCGGGCAGGCTTTTAAGCAGTCAGTTATCTCAGGAACGCTGGTTTTGAACTGACATGTTTTTAAATGTTTTTGAATTGTTTTTAAGCTTGACTTTTAATCATAAGAGATGTTTAACTGTTTTTAAAATACGATATTTACATAGTGTTTTTAAATCTGTTGCTTTACTTGTTGCAAGCCGCCTTGGTTCCCCCATGGGGAGAAGGGCAGAATGTCAATCAACCAACCAACCAACCAACCAACCAACCAACCAACCAACCAACCAACCAACCAACCAACCAACCAACCAACCAACCAACCAACGTAGGAACCTGCAATTAAAGCATCCTTGACAGGTGGCCAACCACCATTTTAAATTGTCTAATGAAGGCCAGCAATCCACCACCTTCCCAGGTAGACCATTCCATACTGCTCTTATTGTTAGCAAGTTCATCCTCACCTGCAGCCAGGATCCACTTTTCTCATAATTTGAACTAATTAATTCCAACCCTGGTCTTTGGCCTTTTGGAGCAGCAGAAACCCAACTTGTTCCACTTTCCATGTGGCGGCCATCTTTGCCTACCATCTAAACGGCCAGCTAGTAATAATGTATTGTCTATGTATTTGATGTTGCTGACCTTTGTGTGAGACTGGAGTGGGAAAAGAACAAAGGTGCTTCTGAGCATGTCTTGAATCTCTGAGAAAAAAACCCACCAAACAAGGACTGCCAGCTCAGGGCCATCCAGAATCCTGAGATTTAATCAGGACCGAAACCTGACCGATGGAGGATGTACCCTGCAACCTGCACTTTAAGGTGAAAATCTGTGAGACCTGGCCGCCCTCAGCTGCCTGCGGTACGTGAAGCGGGATTGACTCACCTTTCTAGAAGATACCAGCTTGGTGAAATTTGCCTGCCATAATCGATGCCTTTTAGTCTTCAGCAGAGCTTGGAAGAGTTGACATGGGTCGATAAGATTTGGCAGTGGGAAGGCAGTCATTTCATTCCGGGTTTTCGCCTGAACTTTAAAGGAGCTATCCATGGTGCTGAAACTAATTGGAAGATACACACAACACTGCAGGCAGCATCTGTAAAGTTCAGACTCAAACCCAGAAGAGATTCAGTTCCCCCCCTCCCTGCCACACACACACAAAAAATGGCCATCACTCTTCTCCAGGGGCTTGGAAATATTTATTTTATGAAATATGATTCCCAGAATCTCCCCCACTAAGGTCATGCTGGCTGGGGCAATTCTGTGCTCCAACTCACCCGCCCTCATGATTCTTCTGAACTCTAGTTCTGGAGAACTTTTTCATAGACAGAAACATATCAGATTTAATAAGGGGAAATTATGAGTTTTTCCTGCTTCATGTATCAAATGAGTGGGCTGGACTTGAATACTGTGCCCCTTGAGATTAGTGGATGCCCCTTGAGATTAGTGGATAGGTAGAGCAGAGGTGGGTAATGTTTGTTTTTGCAGGAGAAGAGCTTTGCGACTCTGCTGAAGGAGAAACCAAGCACATTTTCAAGGACCAATGGCGCAAGACTCCATCGCTGTGGAGAATGTGGGGTTCTATGATAGCACTTTTCAAATACTTGAAAGGTGGTCCTAATGAGGAGGGGCAGGATCTGTTCTCAGTCATCCCGGAGGGCAGGGCATGCAGCAATGGGCTCAAGTTAAAGGAAGCCAGATTTAGGCTGAAGATCAGGAAAAAAACTTCTTAACTGTTAGAGCAGTACGACAATGGAAGCAATTGAAAGGTTGTCATACAGAGGAGTGGCAGGATCTGTTCTTGGTCATCCTAGAGTACAGGACATGCAACAATGGCCTCAAGCTACAAGAAGCCAGATTTTGGCTGAAGATCAGGAAAAACTTCTTAACAGTTAGAACAGTATGACAGTGGAACTCATGACCTTGGGAGGTGGTGAGCACTGCAATGCTGGAGGCATTCAAGAGAAAATTGGACAACCCTCTGCCAGATCTGGTTTGACTTGGATTCCTGCCTTGAGCAGGGGGTTGGATTAGATGGCCTTAGAGGCCCCTTCTAACTCAATTATTCCAAGATTTATACCCCTGTGTCTACAACAGGGATAAGCTGAGCTGTGAGAATGGTAGAGGGGAGAAGAAGCAACAGAAAAGCAATCAGACTGCATGCCCTGAGAAAAACCTGTCCAGGAACATAATCTGGGCATCCTTGTTCATGTGACATCAAAGATCGATCCTTGTATAACGGAAGAACAACATGATCCAAAACGATGGCACAAAAGGCCCTTATTGATATAGCAAACAACAACCCATCTGCTTCTCTTTCTAAGGTCCCACTTCTTCACCGTTGGGGCTGGAGCGTGGCCACCTGCCACCACTTGCGCCATTACAAGTGTGAGCAAGGGTCTGTGATCATCCCAAGTCCTAACGTTTTGAGAGCATCCAAGAAAAGCGTCAGACTTGGCATTTGCATATCCCTTGGAGGCTTCATGATCCACCCCAGCAGGAACCTAAAGAGAAAATATGGATCCATACGGGAGGAAAGGGAAAGGCCATGCTCCCCAGAGGATCCTGAGGAGATGCAGACGAGCCATGGCTGCCTGTGCTGTCTGCTTTTCCAGGAGGAGGCTGAAGTCAATATTTTGTTGTCGAAAAGGTTTTCCCAGGTAATTCCGTGTGCTTTCCTCACACGGCTTCCCATGTGCCTGTTTTCATTGACTACAGACCCTGTGATTCTGGATGCGATTTTTTGGATCTCTGAGACCACAAATCCCATTACTCTCCATTCTAGAAGCCCTATCTGCCGACACACACTTTACAGATGCCTAAATGTGGCTCACCTGGGAGAAAGGCCTCGCCTGAAAGGCTTTGAGGCCTAGTTCTGCCCCAGCTTCCTCTTCCTGTCCCAGTGCCAGCTGGGAGCTTCCTTTCTGAACAGGAAGCTAGGCCGGGCTAGGCCTAGCTCAGCCCCAGAGCCTTCCAGTTTAGGCCTTGTTTCCTAGGTGAGCCCCATTTTGGGTGTCTGAAAAATAGATGTCTGTCTGTCAGGCAGAACTCCCAGAATGGAGAATTATGGGATTCGTAGCCCAAGGAAGCCGAAAAACCCACCCCTACCTGTGAGCTCTATCAGGAGGGAAATGATCCTGAGTTTAACCGGGAGGACCTGTATCCTCTCAAGAGATCCAAATGTTTCTGATATATTAATTTCCATCCCAGCTATAGGATACTCCTGGAGAAATCTTGCACCATCACTTACGTACCTAATAAGGCCCATTTGGCTGCCTGCACAGCACCTCGTTTCTATTACTTATCGAGATGACATGCAGACCCTATAGAAAGATCAAACGTCACCCCCGTTTTCCCTCACTGTGGTAACATTTTCCCCCGACCTTGCATGCATCATTTACCAAAGCCATCACTCCAGTCTTGAGTAAAATACCTGGGCACCTTTCCAACCTTGTTAAAACCCCGATGTTGCTTTAAATTCTCCCTGCAGAGCCCGGTCTGAAGCTATGCACCCGTCAGCCCGCCAAGCACCAGCAGGGCTCATCCTGCTTTTATGAGAGCCGGACCAGTTCTGTTATTAACTGGCCGCGTCCATCGGGAGATCCCTCACCTAAGACAAAGGCCACACGGTCTTGTCTGGCGAAGGAAAGTGGGTTTTACTGGGGAAGTTAAAAATGTCCAAGGGGGCTTGCTGGGTCAGCATCCCATGGTGGGACCAGGGAAAATAAAAAGCAGATCGTAGTAATATGATCGGCTAGTTCCAAAGCCCGGGAGACAGAGACCCTGGCTGTTTGCAAGCAGGAAGGAAGGACAAAGGGGAGCAGAGATGTAGAAATGAAAAATGCAGAAGATAAAAGACAGTGGTGCCTTTATATGGAAAAGAGGATATTGGCCAGGGGCGGTTCGGTGCAGGAGCCGTGCGCCATTTGAGGATCTCTGTCCAGGTCTTCACTGTCTAGCCAGTCTGGGATGGGGGAAATGGTCACCTTCACTCCAAATCCCTGCCCTTCTTCTGTAGGGTTAAGGCGGGGGGGGGGGGGTTAGGGGTTCGGCTACCCCACCTACTCCCAGAAGTTGCCCTTCGGATTTAAAGAATACAGCTCCGAGGGTCTCCCAACCTGCTTTGCTGACTGGGGGAGCCTGGGAATTGTAGTCCAACGCATGGGACGAGAACAAGATTGACAGAGCTTGCTCTCTGAAGGGTAACCGTGCTCCATCCCATAAGTATACATCAGGGATGGGAATTCGAGTCACAGGACGTGCTGTTGAGTTCTGCTGCTCAAACCGAAGGCCAGGGTGGCTGTGGGGCAAGGCAGCCAGGAGAAGGGAGGCAGGACCCTTATCTGCCTGCTGGTTTAAGAAATGTGGGCAGGAACCCATGAGCAGGACCTGGAGTAGTTGCAGGGCAGAAATGCAATGCCAGCATGCGATCAACAGAAAGCTGCTTTTTAAAAAAATAAAATAAAAGGAGCCAGAGAAAGAAGTTTGGTATCAGAAGCCATTTTACTCCAATCGGCTAGACAAAGATGTGCCTCTTCCAATAAATACATTTATTCGAAACCATTCCTCAGTTAAAATAGGCAGAAATACATATGCCAGTCTATGAAACCGGCCAAGCTGCTTTCCAGGAGCTACGAATGGAGACGGTTGGCACGTTGCCCCTCTAGTTGACAACGGACGGAAGAGATTTTCTGAAGACGCATCTCCCTCGAGTGAGCGTTCTAATACAGTAGATAATGATGTGA
The DNA here is from genome assembly GCA_037013535.1 of Intellagama lesueurii. NCBI lineage: Eukaryota > Metazoa > Chordata > Lepidosauria > Squamata > Agamidae > Intellagama > Intellagama lesueurii. Next base: position 3,018,457 of record JBAJHW010000003.1, on the reverse strand, counting down.
GATACAGAGATGTGCCACGAGGATGACTAAGTTGGGTCTACGTAACTCCATTTAATACTAACACAAAGGTCCCATCATTGCAGACCACAGGTGAGTGGGGATCATTGTCGGATCACTGCTTATAAACACACAGGACGGATTTTAGAGAAATGGACCTGTTTTCCAACCGAGCTGTCGGAAGTGCTACTAACTCACTCTCATGACCTGTTGTCCCAAACTGTGCTCAGTGCCCCTTCTACCCTGTTTCCCCGAAAATAAGACCTAACCTGAAAATAAGCCCTAGTAGGGTTTTTCAGGATGCTTGTCATATAAGCCCTACCCCAAAAAATAAGCCCTAGTGAAGTGAAACCCCGCCTTCCACCCTTGTGCAGCAACCAGAAGATGACATGACTGTAAAATAAAACATCCCCTGAAAATTAGCTCTAATGCGTTTTTTGGAGCAAAAATGAATATAAGACCCTGTCTTATTTTCGGGGAAACATGGTATGTGCAGGAAGTGGGCCAGTCTTAGCGACCCACCCTTTTTAAACAAGACAGTGCATGTATGCATACTTGCAGGAACAGGATCCATGCCCAATAACTTGCCCAGGACTGTGGCAGGGGTGGCCACCCTAAGCTATTACTGGAGTCCTCTGTGGGAGAGGTCAGACACAAGATTTTAGGATGACAATATTTTGGCAATCTAGAATCTTGGTACTATAAGGTCCCGATGTTACAAGGGCTTTATGCTACAGAGTCTTATTCCCCCGTGGTTTGCAAACGGTTAGCCAAAACAATAGCATAGTGGCAGCCTGACTGATTCCAGATTACAAATTTCTGGAGATGCAAACACTGCTGGAATAATACAATTTCCCATTGAAAAATTATGCTTGGAGTTCCAGGGGTTTGGATCTCCATTACCTTGGAAAAAGAGGGTTTACAAATTGAGGGGAGGTGTGGACAGCTGGATGAATTATAAATATAGGGAGATCGGGCACACACACTCGATACAGGCATTCAGGAATCGATCACTTCATCACAACTCCACGCACTTTGGAGTGGCCATCAGCCATCAACGAGCGACAATCGTGCAGCCGCGTAGCAGCAACACCAATCATCATGAATTTTCCTCCATAGATGCAAACAGACACAAGGTTGGTTTGGCTGGGTGAACACTTAAAGTACTTTTTCTCTGTGCATTCTTAATATGCTTAATGGCTAAGAAACCCTTTTATTTTATATATTCTTACTTTTAAGAACTTTGATATTTTCCCATGTTTTTTAAATGTGCCTTCTTAGGTTACAGCCCCTTCACGGATTGCTGCCTTGTCGTGGCGAAGGGGCTTGAGTAATTCAGAGAAGCTATGGGCTATGCCGTGCAGGGACACCCAAGACGGACAGGTCCTAGTGGAGAGTTCTGACTCAACGCGATCCACCTGGAGCAGGAACTGGCAAGACACTCCAGTATCTTTGCCAAGAAAACCCCATGAACAGAAACAAAAGGCTAAAAGATATGATGCTGGAAGATGAGCCCCTCAGGTCAGAAGGCATCCAACATGCTACTGAGGAAGAGCGGAGGACAAGGACAAGTAGCTCCAGAGCTCATGAAGTGGTTGGGCCAAAGCCGAAAGGACGCTCAGCTGCGGACGCGCCTGGAAGTGAAAGGAAAGTCCGATGCTGCAAAGAAAAATACTGCATAGGAACCTGGAATGTAAGATCTATGAACCTTGGTAAGCTGGAGGTGGTCAAACAGGAGATGGCAAGAATAAACATTGACATCCTGGGCGTCAGAGAACTAAAATGGACGGGAATGGGCGAATTCAATTCTCAGACGATTATCATATCTACTATTGTGGGCAAGAATCCCGTAGAAGAAATGGAGTAGCCCTCATAGTCAACAAAAGAGTGGGAAAAGCTGTACTGGGATACAATCTCAAAAATGATAGAATGATTTCAATATGAATCAAAGGCAGACCTTTCAACATCACAGTAATCCAAGTTTATGCACCAACCACCGATGCTGAAGCGGCTGAAATTGAACAATTCTATGAAGACTTACAACACCTTCTAGGACTGACACCAAAGAAAGATGTTCTTGTCATTATAGGGGATTGGAATGCTAAAGTAGGGAGTCAAGAGATAAAAGGAACAACAGGTAAGTTTGGCCTTGGAGTTCAAAACGAAGCAGGGCAAAGGCTAATAGAGTTTTGTCAAGAGAACAAGCTGGTCATCACAAACACTCTTTTCCAACAACACAAGAGGCGACTCTACACATGGACATCACCAGATGGGCAATACCGAAATCGGATTATGTTCTCTGCAGCCAACGATGGAGAAGCTCTATACAGTCAGCAAAAACAAGACCTGGAGCTGATTGTGGCTCTGATCATCAGCTTCTTATAGCAAAATTCAAGCTTAAACTGAAGAAAGTAGGAAAAACCACTGGGCTAGTCAGGTATAATCTAAACCAAATCCCTTATGACTACAGAGTGGAAGTGAAGAACGGATTTAAGGAACTCGATTTGGTGGACAGAGTGCCTGAAGAACTATGGATGGAGGCTCGTAACATTGTACAGGAGGCAGCAACAAAAACCATCCCAAAGAAAAGGAAATGCAAGAAAGCAAAGTGGCTGTCCAACGAGGCCTTACAAATAGCAGAGAAGAGAAGGGAAACAAAATGCAAGGGAGATAGGGAAAGTTGCAGAAAATGGAATGCAGACTTCCAAAGAATAGCAAGGAGAGACAAGAGGGCCTTCTTAAACGAACAGTGCAAAGAAATAGAGGAAAATAATAGAAAGTGAAAAACCAGAGATCTGTTCAAGAAAATTGGAGATATTAAAGGAACATTTTGTGCAAAGATGGACATGATAAAGGACAAAAATGGTAGGGACCTAACAGAAGCAGAAGACATCAAGAAGAGGTGGCAAGAATACACAGAGGAATTATACCAGAAAGATTTGGATATCCCGTACAACCCAGATAGTGTGGTTGCTGACCTTGAGCCAGACATCCTGGAGAGTGAAGTCAAGTGGGCCTTAGAAAGCTTGCCTAACAACAAGGCCAGTGGAGGTGATGGTATTCCAGTGGAACTATTTAAAATCTTAAAAGATGACGCTGTTAAGGTGCTCCACTCAATATGCCAGGAAGTTTGGAAAACTCAGCAGTGGCCAGAGGATTGGAAAAGATCAGTCTACATCTCAATCCCAAAGAAGGGCAGTGCCAAAGAATGCTCCAACTACCGTACAATTGCACTCATTTCACACGCTAGCAAGGTTATGCTCAAAATCCTCCAAGGCAGGCTTCAGCAGTATGTGGACCGAGAACTCCCAGAAGTACAAGCTGGATTTCGAAGGGGCAGAGGAACTAGATACCAAATTGCTAACATGCGCTGGATTATGGAGAAAGCCAGAGAGTTCCAGAAAAAAATCTACTTCTGCTTCATTGACTACGCAAAAGCCTTTGACTGTGTGGACCACAACAAATTATGGCAAGTCCTTAAAGAAATGGGAGTGCCTGACCACCTTATCCATCTCCTGAGATATCTATATGTGGGACAGGAAGCAACAGTTAGAACTGGATATGGAACAACTGATTGGTTCAAAATTGGGAAAGGATTACGACAAGGCTGTATATTTTCCCCCTGCTTTTTTAATGTATATGCAGAATACATCATGTGAAAGGCTGTACTGGAGGAATCCCAAACCGGAATTAAGATTGCCGGAAGAAATATCAACAACCTCAGATATGCAGATGATACCCCTCTGATGGCAGAAAGTGAGGAGGAATTAAAGAACCTCTTAATGAGGGTGAAAGAGGAGAGTGCAAAAAATGGTCTGAAGCTCAACATCAAAAAAACTAAGATCATGGCCACCGGCCCCATCACCTCCTGGCAAATAGAAGGGGAAGATATGGAGGCAGTGATAGAATTTACTTTCTTGGGCCCCATGATCACTGCAGATGGTGACAGCAGCCACGAAATTAAAAGACACCTGCTTCTTGGGAGGAAAGCAATGACAAACCTAGACAGCATCTTAAAAAGCAGAGACATCACCCTGCCGACAAAAGTCCGCATAGTCAAAGCTATGGTTTTTACTGTAGTGATGTATGGAAGTGAGAGCTGGACCATAAAGAAGGCTGACCGCCGAAGAATTGATGCTTTTGAATTGTGGTGCTGGAGGAGGCTCTTGAGAGTCCCCTGGACTGCAAGGAGAACAAACGTATCCGTTCTGAAGGAAATCAACCCTGAGTGCTCACTGGAAGGACAGATCCTGAAGCTGAGGCTCCAATACTTTGGCCCTCTCATGAGAAGAGAAGACTCCCTGGAAAAGACCCTGATGTTGGGAAAGTGTGAAGGCAAGAGGAGAAGGGGACGACAGAGGACGAGAGGGTTGGACAGGGTCACCGAAGCGACCAACATGAATTTGACCCAACTTCAGGAGGCAGTGAAAGACAGGAGGGCCTGGCGTGCTCTGGTCCATGGGGTCACGAAGAGTCGGACACGACTTAAAGACTAAGTAACAACAACAGGTTACAGCCTCCTACATTTTTAGAAGGTAATCGAACCCTTCTCATTGTTCTTATTTTTAACTCTTAAAAGATTATTTTTACTGTATTTTGGATTGAAATCTGACTTAATTATTGGTCTGCAAATTGTTTCGTTTTCATATATTTTAAAGTCTTTGTGCCTCCAGTTTCGACATAACTGTAAGACTTTGGGATGCTTGCAACTTAGAAGTATGTTGAGCATATGGAACAATACAGAGAAGCAATATAGAGAAATAAAACTTGTAGAAACAGACAAACTGATATTGCCTGGAATTATTGCAACAGTGAGAAGATTTATACCTTGATACTCAGATGAATGTTGTTTTGATTGCCAGTGACTTCCTGCTGGAGTTAACCCTCTTTTTTGGCATCATGCAATCAGTTCAGAGAAGCAATGGCCTAAAAGTGCAATAAATCTCTGTTTTGGGATCTTTCCACAGACTTATTTTGATCCTAGCCCTCTAAGAACACAGGGTCTCTCTTTTTCAATCTCAGCTTCCCCTCCTCCCTGTAAGAAGCTGACAGATGCAGAATCCATTTGCTCTTGCAGAATTCAGAAGATGGATTCGCAGGATGAAAGCTGCAGTGGCCACTTTGTTATCACCCTTGGCGCAGCTGGGTGGCTCGACTAGATTTCTTATAAAGCTGTTGCAGTGGATTGTCGTCTCCATAAATGCTGTGATGGTTTATTCAATGATGCAACTTTTCTCGTATATATTAATATCAAATATACCTTTCTTCTCTCTCTCTCTCTCTCAATCTCTCTTCTTTTTTTACAAGTTCTTTGTTTCTTTTCCTGGACTTTCAGTCGCCTTCACTTCTTGCCCTTGAACCAGGAACATCTTCCAGTAAACTAGGAGGAGATGGAAAAGGGATGAGCGGTCAGTCACGACTCATGATTCTCGTGAAACATATACCCTATAAGGGCAATATAAACTATTTATAGAATATGAGCCCTCCCCCCCTCCCCATTGCACTAGGATGCTGTGATCCTAGAAAAAAATAAGTTACTGCCATAGGAGCTTTTCTGAAGGACATTCTGGTTCTTTAGACCAAAGAAATCTCCTTTTGCAAAACACACACACACACACACACACACACAAAGAAACTGTATTTGTCCACCAAAGCAAGGCAAGGAGGATCTGTAAAGTCAGAGCACAATGATCTCGACAGATAAAAGATGTGCTTCTAAAGACAGGATACATTTATGGAATTGTACCTTGATGGACTGATAACTTGCAGCATATACAGCTTTAACACGGAGTAGAGACCCATATAGGGGTGAGGCTTTTAAATGGTTAAGCCAACGGTCCCCAGCTGGGTCCATCTCCAGACATGTTGGAGAACAACAGCCATCATCCCATACCCAGCTAAATTAGTTGCAGCACTATTTGTTGTTGTTGTTTAGTCGTTAAGTCGTGTCCGACTCTTTGTGACCCCATGGACCAGAGCACGCCAGGGTTTTCCACTGCCTCCCGGAGTCGGGTCAAATTCGTGTTGGTCGCTTCGATGACCCTGTCCAACCATCTCGTCCTCTGTCATCCCCTTCTCCTCTTGCCTTCACCCTTTCCCAACATCAGGGTCTTTTCCAGGGAGTCTTCTCTTCTCATGAGAGGGCCAAAGTATTGGAGCCTCGGCTTCAGGATCCCTCCTTCCAGTGAGCACTCAGGGTTGATTTCCTTCAAAATGGAAAGGTTTGTTCTCCTTGCAGTCCAGGGGACTCTCAAGAGTCTCCTCCAGCACCTCAATTCAAAAGCATCAATTCTTCGGCGGTCAGCCTTCTTCATGGTCCAGCTCTCACTTCCATACATCGCTACTGGAAAAACCATAGCTTTGACTATGCGGACCTTTGTCGGCAAGGTGATGTCTCTGCTGTTTAAGATGCTGTCTAGGTTTGTCATCGCTGCGGCACTTTAAGGAGGTTTTACTCCAGCCCATCCAGAAGGGGAAGGCTTGACTGCTGATTAAGAGGGCATCTCTCCAGAGAGATCTTCTGTACTACAGCCCCTCCTCTTGTTTTCTGGTTCCCCCCTCTGTTGCTGAACCTAACAGTAGGATAAGGATTTCAAAATAAATCTTTTGCAGTCCTTCCACAGTCCCAATTTGAACAGGATGAAGCCTGGGAAAGCGAACATAAAGCCGTGACATCGAGCAGAATGACCAGGAACTGTTTCTGCCCAAATAAATCTACACGGCGTAGTTACAGCAGTGTGGTGTCATTTGGATCCCATCCTCTGGAAACTTGGGATGGGGAGTCTGGTGAAGGACTGTAAATTTTTTGCTGTAGTTTGGGGAGGATGCTGTAGCTCTCTAGTGGAGAATTCCAAGGTCAGAAATAGATGCTACAGACAAAATCATAGAATAATTGAGTTGGAAGGGGTCTATAAGGCCATCGGGTCCAACCCCCTCCTCAAGGCAGGAATCCAAATCAAAGGATATCTGCTGAATGTTTATCCACTTTTCTCTTGAATACCTCCAGCGATAGAGCGCTCACCACCTCCCAGGGTAATTGGTTCCACTGTCGTACTTCTCTAACAGTTAAGAAGATTTTCTTGATATTCAGCTGAAATCTGGCTTCCTGTCACTTGAGCCCATTATTACATTTCCTGCGCTCTGGGATGATGGAGAACAGATCCTGCCCCTCCTCTGAAGGACAACCTTTCAAGTATTTGAAAAGTGTTATCCTATCACCCCTCTGTCTTTTCTCAAGGCTAAACCTACCCAGTACTTCCAGTCTTTCCTCTGCTTAGTTTCCAGTCCCTTGAGCATCTTTGTTACCCTCCTTTGAACTTGCTCCAATTTGTTGGCATCCTTCTTGAAGTGCAGTATCCAGAACTGGACTTGGTCCTTTAGATGAGGCTTCTAACCAATGCCACGTGGAGGGGAACTAGCACCTTTCAGGATTTGGAGACTATCCTTCTGTTAACGCAGCCTAAAATAGCATTGGCCTTTTTTGCAGCCACATTACACTTTGGGCTCATATTCAGCTTGTGATTGTCGACAATTCCAAGATCCTTCTCGGTTGTAGTATTCCTGAGCCAGGTATCCCCCCTCCCCCAATCTTGTAACTGTGCATTTAGTTCCCCCCTCTGCTCTTTCAGGACTCTTCTTAAGTGTTAAGTCTGCTTTTCCAGATGAGAACCCTATGTATATTTATCTAAGCCAACGACATATACATTTTGAAACACCAACAATCCATATGAAAAGACACACACACACACACACACATCCTGTTCAGGAGACTGTTTAGGGCCACGTGGTAGCTTCTAGCTTTTGAAACAATGACTGACCCGTCCCTCATTCCGGCTCATAGCCTTTTCCATATGGGGCCACCAGAACCACCCGCAGTAGTCCACGTTGTGCTTACATTGCAGAGTAAGATCTTGGCACGACAGACATTGCCATAAACCAGTTGAGAAGTGGCACTTCCTTAATAATAATAATCATGCTCTGTCAGATCCATTCTGAATCATGGCAACCTTTTCCAGGGTTTCCTAGGTAGAGAGGACTCAGAAGTAGTTTCCCCTTCCCTTCTTCTAGGGGTACCCCTGGGACGGTGTGCAGCTGGCCCAAGGCTACCCTGGCTGGCTCTTCGCCCAAGGAGGCATGGTGGGGAATCGAACTCCCAACTTCGGTCTCTGCAGCCAGATGCTGAAACCATGGAGCTATCCACATGTATTTCCTTTTTGCTTTTTTCCCCAGGTAAAGAATACTCAGAAGTGGTTTGCTGTTTCCTTCTTCCGGGGGTTCCCTGGGACTGTGCAGCTGGCCCAAGGCCACCCAGGCTGGCTATTCTCCCAGGAGGGACAGTGGGGAATCGAACTCCCAACCTCTCGCTCCACGGCCAGAGACCTGACTGAGCTATCCTGAAAGCACTTCCTTAATGAGCTATATTTATTTCATTATCCTGCTGTGATGTCCGTCAGCTTCCAAAGTTGCAAATTATCTTTCTTTCGTTTGGTGACGGGCCTCGGGGGAGCACAAGTATGCTGGTGGGACAAACATGGCAGCTTTGAAGATTGGTATCTTCAGAGGGAAAGGGTTTTATCCCCTTCTAATTGCAAAGCTGGTGCCTCGTCTAGTTTTCCCATGGTCTTTCTTCCTGTGCTGTGCATTACTGGGCATCTATACACAACAAGGAAGGGTGGTCTGTGGTTATTTTACTGAAGCTGAGAAGGTCCAGCTTCTTGTCAGAGTTTGGACAGTAGAATCCTTACAAGTCCCCATATAAATTTCCCCGGGTTTATGGGGAAAGCAGGTTATAAAAGCCGGAAAGACATGCGAAGCTGTCTCTTTTATAAGTTAGGTGCAAGAATAAATGTTACAATAACCACTGCCTGAGAAAATATTAAACAACCGTGATTGTCTATTTTTCTTGTGCAGGAAAGTAAATCCTGTCTTTGCAATTTCTGGTAATACTATTCACAGACTTTCAGGAATGTGACAGTAGCTATTTTTAATGTTTGGAGGGGTGACGCACCATCTTTTCCCAGAATGCCACATGGATGACATGCGAGATGCTACTGATCTCTAGAGATTTGAGAAAGAGACACGTTTTTCTCTATGGGGAGGGAGGAAGTCATATAACCCTTTGTCCGTCTGTATTCACTGAGATGGAAATAGTAGGTGGAAACATAATGGACAACGCAGAGCCCATGATAAGCTCTAGTTAAGTTTGCAAAGTACGGTTTGTTTAAAATACTCTGCCTTGCATTCTTTTCTGTCACCTGTCAGGTCGGGAGAGCGCTCGGGGTGCTGAGTGGGTCACACGGGAATCAATCCAGAGGTGGTGGCAGACTTTTGCAGGCATTTCTGAAGCCATACTCCCCTGAAAAAGGTTGGACATCTTGCAGAGTTTACTCTTTAGGTCTGTGAGCAAATCCTTCAACCTCTCCCACTTAAGCAGGGTGAGTTAATACATGTTTGTGGGAACTTGCCTTCGCATGACAATACATATTATGGGAAATTAGTATTTTCTGCCCTGACAATGTTTTCCCTCCGGCCACTCAATTCCTTCAGAGCTCCATGCCTGAGCAAACAGAGTTGCAAAGGAAGCCTATGTATACCTTCCAAATACCAATCACAAAACTAAAGCTAGCTAATGTGCAACATCTAGAGCGAGGAAAATTCATACAGGGCTAAACGACTGCCTTTTCCTTCTTAAATGAGCTCCACTTTTAGTGACATGCTAACTGTATCATCTTGTTTGACCCTGAAGCTGGTTTCTTCTCTGTTGGTTGGCAAAGGCAACCTCAGAAGGTACAGCAGAAAACCTTCTGATTCTCAGTCGGCCCTGCTCACAGTATAGACCGACACTGCTTGGAAAAGTTACTTTCTGGACCATTGGGATCAAACTCCGGTCGTGAGCAGAGTCTTGACTGCAGTACTTTCAGTTTAACCACTGTGTCACGAGGCTCCCAATATCAATCAGCTTTCTATAAGTTTACTCCCCCCCGACAAAGACTCCTAGGAAATGTCACTTGGTGAAGTTGCTGAAATATTGCACTGAAGAGTCATAAACACAGAACTGCATTTCCCAGAGTTTAGGGTATTACTAGCAAGCAAATTATGTTTGCTTGTGATTTCACCTTTAAAAAACCACATCGTATGTCGGGAGAGATCAGACGGGCAAGAGTGTATATACCTTAGGAACAAGAATACATATTTATTCTCGAAGGCTTTCACGGCCAGGATCCGATGGTGGTTGTAGGTTTTTCGGGCTGTTTGGCCGTGTTCTGGAGGTTTTTCTTCCTAACGTTTCACCGGTCTCTGTGGCTGGCCTCTTCAGAGGACAGGAGTTATTACCTCCAGGATTCACCTAAATCTGATCTCCTGTTTTAGCTGGCAACAAGATGGTGATCTTGCTCCATGGATTTCTGCTGTAGGCCAACCCAGCCCCCCCCCCCCCCGAACCAGGGGCATAATATCTGGCCCATTTTTTGTGAACCAATCCCTCACCTGTTTTTAACTTTTGTTTATGTGTTGTTCTGAGCTGTCAAGCCCTCTCCAAAATGTCCTGTCCTCAACAGCCCTGCTTAGCTCTTGTAAACAAAAGCCCATGGTTTCCTTTAGGGAGTCAGTCCATCTCGTATTTGGCCTTCCTCTTTCCCTGCTGCCTTTCAACTTTCCCAGCATTATTGCCTTTTTCAGAGATAATCTTGCCTTCTCAGGAGGTGCGCAAAGCAGAACAGCTTCGGTTTCAACATTTTCGCCTCCAGAGAGAGTTCAGGCTTGATTTGATCTAGGACCCCCTTGTTTGCCTTTCTGGCAGTCCAGAGTTAGCCAGCCAATAAAGGTACTGTAGCTCCCAAACCAGAACTTTGCTTCTATGGATGGATTGCACAAATACTTTTTTTTTCGGGGGGGGGGGTCACTTTTAGTGTAAGAGGCGCTTGTTTCTCCTATAACAAATGAACACAGCTAACCCACAAAAGCAAATTCATTCTGTCCTCTTTGTTCCAGATCTATCGGCAGTGGGTGTCATTGTAATGTTTTAGTGTTGGGAGAACGATAAAAAACGCTCTGTGTATGCTTTCATCATCATTTTGCGAATCTCTCTCACAGCATTCACATGCCTTTATGAGCTGAGTTCCTCCCAATGGGTTAGGTTTCCTATATTCTGTATTCCAAAGGTTTTCCAGTTTTCTATATTCTCAGGGATTATTTTACACTGCATGCCCCCTACCATCTGAATCTGGGGCGGCAGACTCCCAGTTGGACTCTACGGCATGTTTATTTTTGCAAGCCGCTTCTGTGTTCTTAATAATTTTAACCACTATACCAGAAAGTGAAGTTGGTGGCAAAAACCTCATCAGTTAAAAATGCAAAAAATGTTCCAGATAGCTGGCCTCTGCATTTTATTCTGTTTTACAACTACGGGGTTTCTCCATCCTGGCCCTGGAATTTTAGCTCATCTTTCTTGTTGCAGTGGGGGACAAAAACGAACATTAAAGATCGGTTTGCAATAAGTATTGTTGGTTTCTTCCCATAGAAATAACAGCATATTTACTGACCCTCATCTGGAAGGGACCCACGTATTAGCACAGTCCGAAACGGACAGAAACACCAACCCCCCCCCCCCCCCCCCAGTGACACCAATTCCAAAATGATTCCGTTGCATAAGGTGTACCTTCGTTTGTCCTGGAAACCAGCCGAAAGTTTTGTACTTCTTGCCTGAATTCCTGCTTCTTCACCTTCTGGATCTGAATCAGATGAAATATTCCTAGAAATAGATGCAAATCAGACTTTAGAATACATATTTATTTATTGATTTAAATGATCTTTTAACCCGCTTTTCTCCTTAAAAAACAAACCAACCCAAGGTGGCTTACATCGTTAAAAGACAGTATTTAAACCTAACAACAGTGAGCATACAGATACTAAAAAGGATAAACAAAGGCCATACTAAAAAATGGTAAACATAAGCAACATCAAAACACATTCAAATCAGTAAGGCACAACCATCCATTTAAACATTGCACTCAGACAGCCAGTCATTGAGGGAAAGCTTGCCTGAAGAGAAAGGTCTTTGCCTGCTTGCAGAAGGACAGCAAGGATGGAGCCAGCCTGGCCTCCAGTGGCAGGGAGTTCCACAGTTTGGGAGCAGCCACAGAGAAGAGAAGGCCCTTTCCTGCATCCCCACCAAACACACCTGTGAAGATGGCGAGACCGAGAGAAAGGCCTCCCCCGATGATCTTAACACCTGAGCAGGCTCATCAAGAGAGACCACAGTCCTTGAGAAAGCTTGGGTACTTAGACTTTGCCAAACTGTCCAGAATTATTAGGATCTCCATGAAATTGAAGGACCGTCGTCACTTTTTGCCGTGGACTGAAAAACGAAAAAGAGGAGCAGGGCATTCATGTCCACAGAGGTCATGATGGAAGGCCAGGGTCACGAGTCAGAATGGCCAGGCAGCTGCAAAACACTTCCTGACTGTTAGAGCAGTACGACAATGGAACCCATGACCTCGGAGGAGGTGGTGAGGGCTCCAACCCTGGGAAAAACTGGACCACCATCTCTCGTATCTGATTTGATCTGGATTCCTGCTTTGAACAGGGGGTTGGACTTGATGGCCTGAGAGGGCCCCCCTTCCGACTCTATGATTCTGGGGCTCAGAGAGCCAACCTGCTCCCTGTCCAAAACCACCTTTTGCCATGGGCCAGTTTATTTTTTGGGTGGCGATGCCTGTGAAAGGGCCACGTGACCCTTGTCTGTGCTCTGTACCAGCCACCTACAAACTTCACAATGCCCCTAATGCAACGCCTTGTCAAACACTGCAGTTGTCCTGGGGGTCATCTCAAATGGCAGAGCAGACCCCAGTGCCAGCTTAATTTCTGTACAGGGTCAAACGAGATGATACAGCTGGCCTGTTCTTAGAAACAGAGCATCCTCGAAACGCCCAAAGAGGTGGCTCACAGGATGTGATTTCCCTCACCCAGGTATCTTGCATTTAGCGTGCTTGGTTTTGTAATTGGCCACTAGAAGGTAAACACGGGCTTCATTTTCAAGTCTGCTTACCCAACCTTGAATCTCTGTGGAAATCTCATTGTATGGGGAGGGAAGACGGGTTACTAGCAGGGGTAAGTGACCGACTCTTAGCCACAAGTTTGGTTTAGTTTGGTTACCAGGTGCTCCCCCATCTTTGGCCACACTTCTGAAGGGGAGCTAAGCCAGCCCTTGGCTCCATTCCTCTTCAGACACACTGCTGCGGTACATCTCAAAGACTCCGTTGGTGAGTCATGTGGCAGAGCTGGAACCACGAGACAGAGCAGAAATCTGGCACTAGGGGAAAGATTGGAACCAAGCTGGGTAGATGTGTGGCACTGATATGGGTGGTGAAGAGCTTGGGGGGGGGGCAGCAGTTTGTCACCACAGGGAGTCACACACACAGTACCATAGCCAAGAGACCCCAAAGTTTTGCTGGAGTTTTTGCAACCCTCGCATGCAGCCGGAACTGCCTGGAGAAGGTGTGGCTAGGAGTGACCTTTATGGGCTGGAATGATTGACAATCTATCCAGCACTTATCAACTGTTCCTTCCCTGCCTCTGAATTCAAAGATAGCCCTGCTTCTCTGCTCTGTGTCTATTTTCCCCTCTCTTAAGTCTATTGAAGACTGTTGTTGAAAGCATTCGTGTTTGTCAGTTCGCTGTTGGATCTGTTCAATTGTAAGTAATGAAACCTTTTATTCTTTCTCCTACTAATGCCTCAGAATGAGCTATTGAGACTGTGAGTGCCTGTTAATGAGGAAAGTGGTGGACTACTCTGGAGAACTACTTCTGCTGTGCAGCTAGAGAAAATTTAACCAAAATTCAAAACTTTTCAACAAGTTCGGTCTGATCAAGGCTGATAAAACGTTGACGGTGACTGCATGAACAACACGACCATTCCTTATTCAAATGTTTCTTTTTATGGCTTTACAAAGGGAAGGAAGTTCAAGCATACTTCACACTGATAAACAGCTCAACCAAAGTTTGTATTGGATAAAAGGCACATATGATGTGTTAAAGATCTCCAGGATGTTTATGTTATTAGCAATAGTTTTGTCAAGCGCTGGCAGTCGTAACATCACCATCACTCACAGTAATTTCTGTAGCTAATTCATTGCCAGCCGTGGGAAGTGTGTACATAAACCAGATCCTCAAAGATTAAACAAGAGTTTGGAAATAATTTACTTAACAGTCAATTCGTTATGCTCATTCATTAATTTTTTTCCCCAGCAACATATTCAGGATTTGTTATTTTAACCATTTTAATCATTAGCTTGGCATCTCTCACTGCAATAACTTGTTATGGTCATTTCCGGCTTTCATTTCCAGCCGTTTTGAAACGGAATTATTTTAAAAATGTATTGACAACATCTATTTATTTATTTGCTTGTTTGTTTTGTTTAGATGCTGCCCCATAGCGCTTAAAGCACTCTCTGGTCAGTTTACAATTTAATTAGACAGGCTACACATTGCTCAGCCCTCCACCCCACCCGTGAGCTGGGTACTCAGTTTATCGACCTTGGAAGGAGGGAAGGTTGAGTCAATCTTGAGCCAGCTACCTGAGCGGGTTGGGATCAAACTCAGGAAGTGAGCAGAGTTTTGACTGCAGTGCTGCAGTTTAAACCGGTGCACCACAAAACTCTTCTTCATAGGCTGAAGGAGGAGCAGGTATATGTTTTTTCCATCTATTGAAAGCAACTCTCAGACAGCCATTCTGAGATGGCAGAGTGGAAGATAAGCATGTTCTAGCCTTGTCCAGCCATCAAAAGCGTTAGAGCTGCTAGGCTGTGTGTACAGCTCGGAGAGTGACTTTTTTTCAACTACAACTCCCAGTTACCCCTGTGGCTCTGGCTGCCTAGGAAATTCTTGAAGTTGTGGCCCAAAAAAGGCAATGTTATTTATGATCTTTGGTCACGTGACATAGAGGTCTAGAAGGTTGGGGTTTTATTAGTAGACACTGTGATGATCTTGAAGGAGAGTTGGACTTGTAGTCACTGAGGATAAGAGAAAATGGAGTCAGTTAGGTTTTCAAAGTGAAAGGAGTTGAAGACATGGGAATGTGGAAAAGGCTGAGAAGCTTTTCCCCCTAATTTACAGCCAGGCTGGTACAGAGTGAATCCTGATAAGAGTGCAAGGTCGAAGAGGCCCCAGTGTGGAGACCCAAGAAATTCCCGTCTAATTGGAATGGAGACAACCCACCTGCAGCTCCATGAGAATTGGAGGCGGAGGGAGCCCTTACGCCTCTTTGAGTTAATTGGTTTACAGCCATGAAGAAGGAGGTCCGAGGAATGTAGAAAAATGGACGATGGGCTATGTGAGAGGGAACTTTTTTCCTAAGAGAAGTTCATGATGGATTGTGTTATGTAACTGGATGGTACAGAATGTAGTATGGTAAGAAAGAAGGAGGTGGGGCTAGCCCACCTTAGTTCAGCTTTTTAGTGTTTATTATTTTAATGGGAAGTAGTTGTTTTATTTAACTATTGTAACCTTTGAACATGTCTTTATGCTATGCTTAGGCAAACAAACTGTTTATGAAACTAGAAGGGGAAGATATGGAGGCAGTGACAGATTTTACTTTCTTGGGCTCCATGATCACTGCAGATGGTGACAGCAGCCACGAAATTAAAAGACGCCTGCTTCTTGGGAGGAAAGCGATGACAAACCTAGACAGCATCTTCAAAAGCAGAGACATCACCCTGCCAACAAAAGTCCGCATCGTCAAGGCTATGGTTTTTCCAGTAGCGATGTATGGAAGTGAGAGCTGGACCATAAAGAAGGCTGACCGCCGAAGAATTGATGCTTTTGAATTGTGGTGCTGGAGGAGACTCTTGAGAGTCCCCTGGACTGCAAGGAGAACAAACCTATCCATTCTGAAGGAAATCAACCCTGAGTGCTCACTGGAAGGACAGATCCTGAAGCTGAGGCTCCAATACTTTGGCCATCTCATGAGAAGAGAAGACTCCCTGGAAAAGACCCTGATGTAGGCTTTAGGGCTCAACCTTAGCTAAAAAAGAGCCATGATTAATCCTACCAGGAGAGCCAGTGTGATGTAGTGGATGGCGTGAAGGTTTAGGACTCTGGAGACCTGGGTCAAATCCCCATTTGACCATGAGAACTCACCGGGGGGAGGTGGCAGTGGGAAATCACCCCTTAAATATTTCACATAAACTTGAAAAACGGCTGTTTGGGTCTCCGTAAATCGTATGCAACTTGACGGCAGATAACACCTGCTGCTATTAGGACTGCTACTACATCTATTACTGGGGCCGGTTCCACACAGACACACAAAAGAAACACTCTTCTGTTTTCACAAGGTTGTGGCAGGCAGTGGGCTCACCTTTCACAAGCTTCCAGGTGTAGATTTCCACTTCTTCTGAGGATTCCCGCTCTATTGCCATCTTCCTCAAGTTCTCCGTGGGGTGCTCGGTGGTGGACGACGGCGACACAAACGTATAGACAAACACTCGGCATCTGGTGGCATCAAACCCATCATGGGCTGGTGTCGTTCTGTCCTCTGAATAGACACAAAACCCATGGCCGGTTAACAGGAGCTTCCCAGAATCCCAACCAAGATGCTTTGTCTTTTAACAGGGGGCTAAGAAGTAAGTGGCGAACTTCAGATCTTATGAGTTGACCTCCAGAAACATCGGGTGGTCCATGTTGGCTGGGGCATCCTGGGAGACGTCGGGCAAAACCAGTCACTTTCCTCAGCCCTGGAACCAGCAGGTCACAGCGGCGAGCTAGTCTAACAGGACTCTATATGGGGCGGGGTGGGGGACACGTTTGGTGGGGCCGCCAAGGGTCACTTCTCTGTCCTGTGATCCTTGTGGAACTGTCCAGGTTGCAACAAACACCTAAATAAAAATTAAAAAAAAAAAAAAAAAAAAAAAAGCAAAACCAGATATAGCTGGAATGTCAACTCCAGTTTTGGAAAGGAAAAAAAAATGGGCGGGAGGTTCGTCCTCAAAGACACAGTTGCTCAGCGAACTTTTTTTAAAAATGGCTTCCTTCCTTCCTTCCTTCCTTCCTTCCTTCCTTCCTTCCTTCCTTCCTTCCTTCCTTCCTACCTACCTACCTACCTACCTATCAGGTTCAGCTCCTTCCTTCCCTCCTTCCTTCCTTCCCATCCACCCATCGAACTCATTTATTCATTCATTCATTCATTCATTCATTCATTCATACATACATACATACATACTTTTATCCCACCCGATTCGTGGCAGAGCCACTGTGCTGGGAAGCAAACAAATCATAAAAACAAAGTACAAGCTACCCCAATAACACCCACATAATCAGTGGATGTGAAACGTGATAGCAAAAGATCAAATTCCTAGTAAAAAATATGGAGTATAAAATATTGAAAATATTGAATACAATAAAGGCGGCAAAAAACAGGGCAGGTAGAGGCTTCTAGAAGCTTCTATTCACATTTTGTTTGCCAAGATGGGACCAGGGAAGGAGGTCACAGAAGAAAGATGATGTGGCTCACTGCCTGATTTTATCTACCCTTCCTGCATATGGAAGAGAAGCGGTCTTATTTTGGACTGTTTTTTCACAAAGTACCTTCCCCTTTGGGGAGTCAACTAGCCCAGTGGCTAGAATCCTGTTGCTTAGCATAGTAAGTCACATTAGAATGGGTTCATTGAATCAATGGGAATTCGGCGAGTCAACTCCTCCGTCAGTGCCATTGATCCCAAAAGATCTACTTGAAGTGTGACTTTCTTTAGCATTTTAAGTTGCAACTCGAGTCAGCCCATTTGAATCAGTAGGACTCTCAGACGAGTTGACTCGCTAAATCCCCATTGATTCAGTGGGCCTGATCTCGTGGAATTCACTATGCTAAGCAACAGGATTTTGGCCATCATGTGGGGTGCCTGAGCAAGGTTTCTAACCATGACCATGCAAGCATTTTTTGTTTCTCCTTGACTAGCCACCATGTGAAATATTACAATCCTGTCAGTAAACATCAGCCTTACTAGATCAAGCTGGGGGGCGGGGGGGGGGGGCGGGCGGATACTCAGAACAACAAGTATGTCAAATATTCTCATACTTCAATATTCACTTGCAAGACTCACAACACTGATATTTCAATATTCACTTTCAACACAAGCAAAGAGCAGAGCAGAAAACGCACATGCTTTCTGACCATATATATTGTTTTGATGCAGGCTACAACCCTTTTAGCTGGCTGGATCGCTCAGTGGTTTAGGGATCTGGCTGTGGAGCCAGAGGTTGGGAGTTCGATTCCCCCACTCTGCCTCCTGGGAGAAGAGCCAGCCTGGGTGGCCTTGGGCGAGCTGCACCATCGTCCCAGGGCACCCCCCTGGAAGAAGGGAAGGGGAAACCACTTTTGAATATTCTCTACCCAGAAAATCCTGGAGAGGGTCACTCACAAGTCAGAATCGACTGGACGGCTCATGATGATTATTATTCTTAGCATCCTTTTGTTTCTGTAACGGCTGCCGCAGCTGCTATTCCGACTCCTTCACTGACTATGGTATAAGATGCTCCAGAATTTTTGGACAACCACTCACATTAGCTCCAGCCAGCACGGCCATTTTGCCCAGTATCCGCTTTGCTCACAGGAGGCATCACCGGTGGCATTCCCACCTCAAACGGGTCAAGGGGTAGCAAGCGAAGGAGGCAAATCCTGAGAAGCTAGAAAGCCAGCATCCGAGGTCCTAGGCAATGTGAAGTCATGAACATTTCCCTTTGGTCTCACTTTTGGTGAGTCTCAGCAGAACTGCTGCTGTGACAGTTCACAAGGGAGAAGTCGGGGTTACCTATGGTTCTGACTAAGCAAGTGGAAAGGGGAAAATTACTGCAACTAGTGTACCTGCAGGAACATCCAGGTCCATCCGAGTTTTGGAAAGTTCTGGCCTTACCACAGATCAATAATGACTATCAAAGCAGATGCAACCCGTCTATCTACGTCATCAACTTCTTATTGCTCTCAACTCATGCTGCTGCTGTGATGCACCCAGTGTGCACTCTCCGTTCTGACCACTGCCTTGGGAGGCTGAGACAAAGTTCAGAGAAGTTCAGAGGGGTGTTTTTTTTAAATCTCAGATCATCTGCTGATCAGAGATAAGAGGTTTTCCAGTCACAGGCAGGGAGAGCGAGGGAAATACTGGTGGACCCAAGTTTTTCCATTCTTAGGGTATGCATTTCCATCTTCCTCACTACTATAGACGATAAGCTTTAAAAGAGGATATAAAAGGATAGTTTCCATTTTAATCTTTTCCTGGTAATTTAGTTTCACATTTGGTGGAAAAGTGGGATAGAAATGGGATAACATTAATGAATAAATATACCACAGGGATAAAGTGCCACACACCAATAGAATCCAATTTAATGCGTTCTTTTCTTTACCTGGGCATACTTTGCAGCATTTCCCTTCCACCAGTTCAGGGTTGGCACAGGGGTATTCCTTTGGGCACGAGACCTTCTGGCAATCCTGGCTCCCGTCTCTGCAGGTGCACAGGATGCAAGGCAGGCGCACAACGTGACGGACCGTGGGTTGCCACACCTCCCCGTGGGAGTAAGTCTTCCCGTTGTACAGACACGCTGGAGGGGGGGGAAAATGGGAGGGGGTTGCAAGAGAAGGCAATCCCAGATTAAAATGAATGACAGAGAAAGAGTTAGTGTATAATAATCTTAGAACGATGGATCATCGAGTCCAGCCTTTGTCATGGAGGCCCAAGGGAGAATCGAACTCCCAACCTCTGGCTCTATGACCTAAACCACTGAGCTATCCACAGACTTGTGGTGCTGGAGGAGGCTCTTGAGAATCCCCTGGACTGCAAGGAGAACAAACCTATCCATTCTGAAGGAAATCAACCCTGAGTGCTCACTGGAAGGACAGATCCTGAAGCTGAGGCTCCAAGACTTTGGCCATCTCATGAGAAGAGAAGACTCCCTGGAAAAGACCCTGAGGTTGGGAAAGAGTGAAGGCAAGAGGAGAAGGGGACGACAGAGGACGAGATGGTTGGACAGGGTCATCGAAGCTACCAACATGAATTTGACCGAACTCCGGGAGGCAGTGGAAGACAGGAGGGCCTGGCGTGCTCTGGTCCATGGGGTCACGAAGAGTCGGACATGACTTAACGACTAAACAACAACAACACCACAGGAATATAAACATAGGCATTTGTGACTCGACTGGAAACCAGAAAGCCCCTAGACTGGATTTTGTACCAAGGTTGTTTTTTTTAACCGTTTAACCACAGCCTTTGACTGTGTGGACCACAGCAAACTATGGCAAGTTCTTAAAGAAATGGGAGTGCCTGACCACCTTATCTGTCTCCTGAGAAATCTCTATGTGGGACAGGAAGCAACAGTTAGAACTGGATATGGAACAACTGATGGGTTCAAAATTGGGAAAGGAGTACGACAAGGCTGTATATTGTCCCCCTGATTATTTAACTTATATGCAGAATACATCATGCGAAAGGCAGGACTGAAGGAATCCCAAGGCGGAATTAAGATTGCTCGAAGAAATATCAACAACCTCAGATATGCAGATGATACCACTCTGATGGCAGAAAGTGAGGAGGAATTAAAGAACCTCTTAATGAGGGTGGAAGAGGAGAGTGCAAAAAATGGTCTGAAGCTCAACATCAAAAAAACTAAGATCATGGCCACGGGCCTCATCACCTCCTGGCAAATAGAAGGGGAAGATATGGAGGCAGTGACAGATTTTACTTTCTTGGGCTCCATGATCACTGCAGATGGTGACAGCAGCCACAAAATTAAAAGACGCCTGCTTCTTGGGAGGAAAGCGATGACAAACCTAGACAGCATCTTAAAAAGCAGAGACATCAACTTGCCGACAAAGGTCCGCATAGTCAAAGCTATGGTTTGTCCAGTAGCAATGTATGGAAGTGAGAGCTGGACCATAAAGAAGGCTGACCGCCGAAGAATTGATGCTTTTGAATTGTGGTGCTGGAGGAGACGAAGAGTTGGACACGATTTAACGACTAAACAACAACAATACCTGGGGAACTTGTAGCTATTCTCCTCTGTGGATCTCTGTATGTCTACTGCATAGCAAAAAGATAATTTTACCAGAAATTCAAAACTCTGCAGCGTTACTAAGACTGTAACTTAGTGTTCCATGGCCAATTTCATTCGCTTATTTGCTCATTTATTCATTTAATAGGATGCCTTTCTCCCCATTCAGGGACTCAAGGCAGGATATTCCTCAGGCAAGATTTTAAGGGCATCCACGTGAATCCAGCCTACCTTTTTTGTGCTTCTCCTTCAGGATGATTTTCACAATTGTGCCACTTTTCCCATTTGGCCTGAGGTTTCTTCTGAGGAGCTCCAGCGAAGGACCCGTTGGAGGATCTGCCATCCCTAAGAGGCCTTTGGTGTTGCCCTCATCCCCTGGACACCGCTCGTGTGAATGTCTCTAAAGAGCCAGAGAACAAGTAGGCAGTGAGGGATCTTCCAGACTGTCATCCTGCCCCTTCATATATTGCCTCCTCTCCCCACCATTTACCAGGCTGGTTCATGGAAGTTAACAATTATTTTCACAACTCACATCCATACACTCCCTCCCTCCCTCCCTCCCTCCCTCCCTCCCTTCCTTCCTTCCTTCCTTCCTTCCTTCCTTCCTTCCTTCCTTCCTTCCTTCCTTCCTTCCTTCCTTCCTTCCTTCCACCATCAGCTCCTTCCTTCCTTCCTTCCTTCCTTCCACCATCAGCTCCTTCCTTCCTTCCTTCCTTCCTTCCTGTCCTTGCCCTTTGCATGTTCCCATTCACAGGAATATTTTTCCTAGGTATCCAGAAACAAAACAAAAGAACATGATGCGACCAAACAAGGATCAGGTTGGAATTTCTGCAGAAGGGCACAAGGGGGGGACAGTCAGGCACCCATGGGTGTGCCTTTATTCCTTTCCAGACTGGGTCGGGGGACCAATGCACCTCCCTAGCTTTCAGTTAAGACATATTGCAGTCTTCTGTGCTTTTCAGCAATAAAGTTGCTAGTTCATTCATCTTAATTAGAACCTCACCCCCACTGTCGCCTTTCAGGTTGGGGTGGTTATGGCTCCAGGGATGACCTTCTCATCTGAAAAAAGATTTCCTAATCCTGCCTCTGAAAACATCCCACAACGTTATTATATTTAAGGGAAAGCACTGAGTGCCTTTGAATTCAAGAAAAAAATAAATTCTTCAGTGAACATTTGTTTTAAGCTTTAGCCTTTTAAAACACATAGGCCAAAATCTTATTAGCTACACCCGTCAGCATAACAAAATCCTTGTAAATCTCAGTGTGGAATTACTGCAAGTTAAGACTTTAGCCATTCTACTGCAGTGGAAAACACCTTCTTTAACCTTTTAACTTCTGACAATTCGTCACTGAGATTTCATCCAGTTTCATAATGCCAGTGGAAAAAAACCCAGTAGGGTTGTGGCCATTTATTTATAATTAATAACAATAGATATATATATCACATACCACACCTCTGTTTAAATGAGGCTCTTCTATTAACTTCTGAAAGGAATTATCTGCAAAAAAGCAAGGGAACAACACAGATTTAAGCAGGAGATTCTTACAATGGCTACGTGTGTTATTCTGTCTAGTACATTCACTGGAAATTATTGTGCAAGGGAGTGGGAATTAATATGCCAGTGGGCCACTGAGTTGTGTGATTGTGACACTATAAACTAGTGCTTGCATGGGTCTGATGATGATTTTTCTTTCTCATAGACCATTGCCTGCTTTTGGAGTAGATTGGTTCTCTGTTGCCTTGGTGCTGCTTTTTTGAAGTAGTTTTAAAGGGTTCTTTAGAGTTTTTGGAAAGTGAGGGGGGGGGGAAATTAAGGACCTGAAAGAGATTTTTCCTTTCATGTAAAAGGAAAGGACCAGTCCACAAAAACATAAAAAA
The DNA here is from genome assembly GCA_037013535.1 of Intellagama lesueurii. Lineage (NCBI taxonomy): Eukaryota > Metazoa > Chordata > Lepidosauria > Squamata > Agamidae > Intellagama > Intellagama lesueurii. The sequence goes on along the minus strand of JBAJHW010000003.1, from coordinate 2,995,554 downwards.
ATGAAAGCGGCTCTCTTCCAAAATGAAAGAAATACAAAAAAATTTCGCCATGCACATCCTTATGATGAAATACAAGGAAAGTGAAGTTCGCAACTGAAAATCCATCCCTGTCATTATGGCGAATGAGACGACTGCAACAGACAGTGGATCTGGAGTATCATAAAACACACTGATAGTTTGTTTAATATTTGTTGCATTTATACTACTAGGAAGAAGTAGTAAAGCTTATGGGATTTTTAGCCTTCTACTAAAACATCTTATTTGACCCAACTCCGGGAGGCAGTGGAAGACAGGAGGGCCTGGCGTGCTCTGGTCCATGGGGTCACGAAGAGTCGGACACGACTTAACGACTCAACAACAACAACAACAAAAGATCTTGGCTGCCTATAGGCATGGCATGTACTTACTGGGTAAACAGCTTCATGAGTTAGGTATCTGGCTGCAGACCAGACGTTAGGCAGTTTAATTGTCTGGGCCATCCCTGTCGAAGCAGAAGCCAGATTTACAAGGCCTGATTGCCCAGTACTTGTGAAGTCAACCTGTTTTTGCTATGTTTAATTTTAATTGAAATAATATCAACTGTGGGTCCTGATGGGAATTTTTAGAGTATCTATTTTAATTGTATTTTAATTGTTTTATCTTTTTATTGTATTTTTATTGTATTTTAATTGTTGTAAGCCACCCAGAGACCTTTGGGTAGAGTGGGCGGCATATAAATTGGATAAATAAATAAATGTTGTCACCATCCAACTAGAGAACTGTTAAGAGTGTGTCTGTGTGCGCGCGAGTCTCTCTCTCTCTCTCTCTCTCTCTCTCTCTCTCTCTCTGTGTGTGTGTATGCCATGGTCTAACCCTAATGTGATCCTTAAAGTTCCTGGGCTTGAAAGATAACCTTTCAATCAGATTTGGCCATCAGTTTTGGGTGAAGGGTATTTTATAAACATTTTAAATAAAACAAAGACAAACTATTAAAAACCAAAAGTAACCCAGTTTTTCTACAATTTCACTGGGTTGGGTGGCTTTGAGAGCTGGCAGGCTCATCATGCAGCCGCCGGGTCAGTCCACTGTCTGCTGAAGCTTCTGTTCCCTGCCCTTGCTGAGTTTTGCTGATTTGGGGGAAGTGATGCTGGTTTAAAAGGGGGGGGGTATCTGTCTCCACTTCCACCCCCATCCCAGGGGTCCTTAGATACTCGTAAACCGTGTGGGGACTAGCGTGGGGTGCATCTGAGATTACCTTTGCAGACTTGGCAGCAAGAGTCTGGAACGGTTTGGGGTAAGGCACACAACAGCTCTGGGCACGTCACCAAATGGCAGTAGATCTGGCCTTCCTGTGAGACACACAAGTCAACAGCACGCATGGTCAAAAGGGGGCAGAGAGCATCTTTCCCTGAGCACCTTCATGTGCTCCAAAGGTCAAGAAGCACATGATGGACCAACATGCACATGGACAATCGCCCTGGCAGGTATAGACAGGGGTGCATTTTCTCGCACACATGCCTCCGAAGTTTCATGTGGCGTGTTTGCTTGTGCTGCAAACCCACGTTGGTTGTGTACCACTTAAATTGCCATGGGTTCCCCCAGCCCTTTGTCAAAACCACCTCTTGTAACAGAGGGGGACTGCGTCTCCCAAAAAAACAAAACAAACAAACAAACAAAAAACCAGCAGGATATGGATGGGGATTATAGGAGCTGCAGGTTATTCCATTCAGAAGGCACCACAATGGGAAATACCGTCCTAAATTATCTCATAACACTATAGTTCACAGGTTTGAGCAGGAAAAGGGAATAATAATGGGATAGATACTTTGCTCCACTTCCTCCACTTCTTATACAGGACCCCCCTATCTGTGGGATCGCTATCCGCTGATTCACTTATCTACTGCCTGAAAATATTAAATAATCCCCCCCCCCGAAATACGCTTTTATACATATTTCAAGGGTGTATTTACCAGAACTGGTCACTGCAGTGAGACCATGCAGTATATAGTGTTCGATACTTCTGTGTTTTTTTGCATCTGCGGGGGTGGGCTTGAACAGATCCCCTGAGGATCACACAGTCCTACTGTAACTTCTTAAAACACTATCCCTCCAGGTATACAAATCTTTCAGTGCTGTGTCTCCCTTAATGAGGCCCTCTGATGATATCCAGTTCTACCTCCAATTCCCACCACAGGGCAGCCACTAAGACGACCGAAGCGGTCCAGGCTTGAAGCCCAATGAAAGTAAGGTTTCGGTTTTCAGATCTTTATCCTCCAGTAGAGAAAAAAAACAAAAACAAAAGGAAAAACTTGGCCACCCTCCTCTGGACATCCTTCCAGCTTGTCGATCCCTTTCTTAAATTGCCGTGACCAGAATGGACCTAGTCGGGTCCAGTCCAAGGAGGAGTACGAGGATTCCCCTGGAACCCAACACTCTACTTCTGTGGATGCAGCCTTGAACCGCATTCGCCTTTTTTGCCACGGTCTCAGCCCCTGGTTGGATCATGCCCTTCACCACTTACGGAGCAGCTGCATTGGGTACACTGGTGAGACTGCCTGGAAGGGAAGAGCTCGTGGTTGGTGAAAAGGTCGCCATGTTGGTACGTGGTCCCATTGTATTGGCAGGAGGAGTTGACTGTTGTCTGGAGTCCAGAAAGAGCCTTAAGCTCTGTGGAGGAAGAGGAGAGGTAAACAGATAGGAATATATATGGCCTTGAAAATACTGAAAATACCTCTATAGAAGTTTAAGAAGAAGAAGAAGAAGGAAGAAGAAGCCATAAACACATGGGCAGTTCCAGTGATTAGATACCCAGCTGGAATAATAGATTGGGCTCAAAACGAATCAGAAGAATTGGATCGAAAAACACAGAAACTAATGGACATGCATCACGCACTACATCCCAAAAACGATGTTGACAGATTATATTTACCACGAAAAATCAGAGGCCATGGATTAACGCAAATACAGCAGAGAGTAGAGGAAGAAAAAAGAAGCCTAAATGATTATATCAATACAAGCAGAGAAAAATTACTTATGGCAGTGAAAATAGAGAATATTTTGAAAACCACAGAAACAAAGGCTCAAACAACTTGAAAACAAATTAAACAGCTGGAAAAATAAACCACGATGTTGACAACACCTGAGAAATACTGATGGAAAGCATGATCATAATTCAACATGGGCATGGCTAAAACTGGGGACCCTTAAGAAAGAAACCGAAGGCTTGATTTTTGCTGCACAAGAACAAGCGCTCCAAACCAATGTGATGAAAGCTAAGATCCAAGGAATTAGTGCTAATAGCAAATGTCGACTGTGCCAAGAAAAAGATGAAACTGTGTCACACCTCATCTGCGAATGTCCAAGTATTGCACAAACAGATTACAAAGTTAGACACGATAGATTGGCAAAGTTAGTGCACGGGTCGTTATGCAAAAAATGTAACTCGCCGGACTCCAAAAACCCGTGGGAACATCAGGTAGAGAAGGTGTCAGAAAATGAGGAAGTCACGATCTTGTGAGATTTCCGGATCCAAACAGACAGACGCCTTGAACATAACACACCAGACATAGTAGTAATAGAACGAAGAAAGGTCTGGATCGTTGACATTGCAATTCCAGGGGACGCCAGAGTTGAAAATAAAGAATGGGAAAAACTAACAAAGTACAGAGACGTGGCCATCGAAACATCTCGCCTCTGGAAGAAACACACTTCCGTGGTCCCCGTAGTCATTGGGGCTTTGGGAACCATATCAAGAAATTTCACACAGTGTTATAAGCAGTTGCAGATCTCAGAAATCACACCATCTGGGCTACAAAAACCCGGCAATATTAGGAACAGCATACATCCTGTGTCGATATTTAACAGATACTTAGGTTTTTGCTTCAAAGGTGTATCTGCTGTATAATACCAGTCAATGTTTTTATTGTTTTGATTGACTGTGCCTGGTGTTTTTGAATAATAATAAAGCAGTTTGCCCACTTTCACCCAGTACCTGCCATGACCTCATAACGAGAATGCACCATTCATTTATAGAACTCATTGCCACAAGATGTGATTTTATTGATTGGTTGGTTGGTTTTATTTATAGGTCGCCTTTCTCCCAATAAGGGGAACCCAAGTTTCTTCACAATATTAAAAAGACTAGAATTAAGAACATAATAAGTTAAACATTAAAAAACAATTAACGTATATGCTGATTAAAATACAATTGAATAATTAAAAACATGTAAAATGTTAAAAACGATCTTAACTAAAAAATGGCATTTAGGGACTCGGTCATGATTGTTAAAAGCCTGTCTGAAAAGATGGGTCTTTCGGTGCTGTCGGCGGAAGGATAGAAGGAAGGGAGCCACCCTGATCTCCCGAGGGAGAGCGTTCCAGAACCTGGGAGCCGCCCCAGAGAAGGCCCTGTCTCGTGTCCCCATGAACTGTGCCTGCATTGGTGAAGGGACCGAGAGAAAGTTCTCCTCGGATGATTGTAAGCACCAAGAAGGTTCATCTGGGGAGATACAGTCCTTCAGAGTTCCTGGACCCAAGCTGTTTAAGGCTTTATAGGTAATGATAATCATCACTATAGGTGATGTCAGTCACTACAGTGATTTGATAAGAGGGACCCCATAACTTAATGTATATGCTGTATATTGTCCCCCTGCTTATTTAACTTATATGCAGAATACATCATGTGAAAGACAGGACTGGATGAATCCCAAAATGGAATTAAGATTGCCGGAAGAAATATCAACAACCTCAGATATGCAGATGATACCACTCTGATGGCAGAAAGTGAGGAGGAATTAAAGAACCTCTTAATGAGGGTGAAAGAGGAGAGCACCAAAAATGGTCTGAAGCTCAACATCAAAAAAACGAAGATCATGGCCACTGGTCCCATCACCTCCTGGCAAATAGAAGGGGAAGATATGGAGGCAGTGACAGATTTTACTTTCTTGGGCTCCATGATCACTGCAGAGGGTGACAGCAGCCACGAAATTAAAAGACGCCTGCTTCTTGGGAGGAAAGCAATGACAAACCTAGACAGCATCTTAAAAAGCAGAGACATCACCTTGCCGACAAAGGTCCGCCTAGTCAAAGCTATGGTTTTTCCAGTAGTGATGTACGGAAGTGAGAGCTGGACCATGAAGAAGGCTGACCACCGAAGAATTGATGCTTTTGAATTGTGGTGCTGGAGGAGACTCTTGAGAGTCCCCTGGACTGCAAAGAAACAAACATATCCGTTCTGGAGGAAATCAACCCTGAGTGCTCACTGGAAGGACAGATCCTGAAGCTGAGGCTCCAATACTTTGGCCATCTCATGAGAAGAGAAGACTCCCTGGAAAAGACCCTGATGTTGGGAAAGTGTGAAGGCAAGAGGAGAAGGGGACGACAGAGGACGAGAGGGTTGGACAGTGTCACTGAAGCGACCAACATGAATTTGACCAAACTTGGGGAGGCAGTGGAAGACAGGAGGGCCTGGCGTGCTCTGGTCCATGGGGTCACGAAGAGTCGGACACGACTTGATGACTAAACAACAAACAACTCCATAACTTGTAAAATATCTCTATAAAAACACCCTCGAGTCTTTTCCCTTGGAAAAGCACAGCACTCTAGCATCGCATGCATCCAACCGCTTTGAAGTCCATAAGCCACGAGCATCACAGCTTTGGGACGATTGCATTTTTGTGTTTTGAGTACCGTCTGTGGAAAATTGTTCTCGCTCACGAGAAAACACTCCGTTAGAGTGCAAGGAAGTATCTCGCCCTCCTGCAAGGGGAAAGAGACGGTATTTTTAAAATAGCCTTGAGTCTACAAGACAAGCAAAGATCAACGTCCCTTATGTAGCTGCCGATGCGAACTTGAGAAAAGAGAAAAAGAAGGGCTTGGAAAAGTTGCCTTCTTGATCCAGGATTGTGAGAGTTACACGGACGTACAGGATCAACGCAGCAGGCACAAAAAGCAACTTGCCTGGACACCTTGGACAACACTGGTGAGGGTCGCTGATAGGATTCGGGCACTGAAGAACCGGGCACTGGATCTGGTAGCAATGGACCTTGGCGTCCTGGACAGCAAAAGGAAGAAATTTGTGTTAGGGTACAACTACATTGCCCGAATAAGTTAAGAGTTGGGTCAGGGTATTATTGTATCAATTCACGTCATGTGCTGTTTGTTTCACTGTCCCTGCCCTCGTGGGGCAGCCTTAATTGAATTGGATTGGTTCATTACATTGCTTTTTAATTGGCCTTAAAGAGACCCAGGGTTGGCACTCTGATCCCCCCATGGGTCTGTCCTGACTCCAACTGCATTCTCTCTTTGTCCTTAACTCTCTTGTCCAGAGTTAAATTTTGTTCTCTTTTCAAATTCTAAGTGGCATAGCGCTGCATCAACGTTGCAGACAGAAAAACTCCAGCACCTATGTGATGCAGCGCTAAAGTTGAACAGGTTATTTAATTTCTTTTTCAAAGGGGAACCCGTTCAGACAGCAGGTATAATTAGTGATTTCCTGATGGGACAGTATCCTGCACTACCTGAAACACATCACTAAGACAGTAGCACAGGGAATCACACACACAGAATACAAGGACATGACTATTTCCACAACCTAAAACTGGTTAAAAAACAGTGCAATGTAGAGCGGTTTAAAATAGGCAGCCTCCTAATGAGTGTTCAAAATGAGCCAATTCCTTAAAGAAAAGTCATTGTTTTCCCTATGTTTCCAATAATGTCATGCAATCAGGAAATTTTGAATCGGTTTGCTTCATGCTAAACTCAAGAGGACTACATTGCAATGCAGTTGCACACTTCGTTCCAATGGAAACATTGGCATAAATTTAATTGCTAGTCCCAAGTAAAGTGAACACATTGAATCATTGGGACTGATGTAAATGTGCATTTCCTAAGGTCCCACCGAATCAATGGGTCAACTTCAACTGGGAATAGCAATTGGATTTAGCCCATAGCTTTCACTGAAATTTATTTCAGTGGCTGGCTGCCCGAGTGGGCTTTTTAGATGGATTATTATGCATTACTGCTTTTACGGTGTTTTTGGTATTGCTTATGTTTATCATTTCTCAAAATGGTATTTGTTTGTTCCTCATATTTGTGTACTTATTGTTTTTAGCCTTTAAATATTGTCTTTTAACGATGTAAGCCACCTTGGGTCCTTTTTTAAGGAGAAAGGCAGGATAAAAAAAATATTTTGAAAAAATAGATAATAAATAAATTCTACCTAGTTCTGCTCTCCAGCATGGAATTGAACAGGGGATGCGAGAATGTAATTCACTAATTATTTCAGGACAATAAGAAAAAAAAATATTTTAAATAATTCGAGTACAGGAGAAATCAATACCAACAGATCTGTCCACCCCAGTCTAGAAATGCAACAATGGCTTTTTTTGGATTTTAGCTCCCCTACAGATGGAAACATCTTTCCGTTAAGGAGTAACATTTGAATTTTTTTAAACTTCAAGGTCTTTCCATCTGAAATTTTTCCATGTTTTCCACAACAAGGAAATGCAGAAAATGCTAGGCTTTGCATGTTTTTATTATTCTCTTGATTTTGCTCTGAAAAATTACTCTAGTTTTGGACTGTAGCCTCCAAGAGGGTCCACCCAGCTCAGTTATGGAAACTTCCCTGCACAAAGTAACTTTTCCAAGCACATCTTTTTATGGGGGAAATGGGAGAATCTACCTACACAATCAATCAATCAATCAATCAATCAATCAATCAATCAATCAATCTATCTATCTATCTATCCCTTCCTTCCTTCCTTCCTTCCTTCCTTCCTTATCTATCTATCTATCTATCTATCTATCTATCTATCTATCTATCTATCTATCTATCTATCTATCTGTTTTCATTCTCTGTTACTTTTCTTGCCCCTGTGGTATCCACCGGAGTGTGCTTTTGGTGTTGCATTACTTTTTAATTTCTGTGCTTAATTCTTTTGCTTATTAACTGCTCATTGCTCTGACAACATTTTTGTTGCAGAGCGACTCCTAGCTGACTAACTAATTGTCTAAATAGCAAATCCTGTTCACATGGGGAGGTTAATTACATGGGATACTCCGGCCTGATTAGCACGGTCTCAGATGAATGCCGGTGGTATGGAAAGACCCAAGTGATTTGAGCAGATTTCACAGGAGATTGTGTACAGGCAGGTGGGATCCTGACCCTTTTAGATGGGTGTGGGTGTCTTTTGATCCAGACAACTGGGCAAGGTGACCTTCTGGATCCTCCCACCCTTGACGATTCTATCTGCAGTCAAAGCCTAGTTTTGTTGTTATCAAGGATGGTGCCCCAAAGCTGCAGGACTTGTTGTCAAGTCAGACTTAAGTCGCGCAGGGGACTCAACTGGGACTCAACTTGGGCTCCCCCCCCCAATGACTTGGACTTGACTCAGAACCGAACCACCCCTCCCTTTTTTTCTGGGGGAAAAAGCTTGTTCTTAATAGGGACTCGGACTCGGGACTTGGTACCCGAGACTCTGACTCTCAGATTTGGGACTCAGACACAAAGACTTGCCAACATCCCTGGCTGTTATCATTCATTCTCTCCTGTCTGCACATTTTTGATACACAGACCTGGGAAACTGATTAATTTAAAAGTTTTGCAAGGTACCTGGGAGCAGGTGCACCTGAGGCAGTACATCACCCCTTGAGGCTCCAGGTAAGGGTGCCAGCTCTCCCCTGCTTGGTACATCTTGCCATGAAATGTACAGGAAGCCTCCAGGCCTGGAAATGAAATGTCGTTGTCATTTTATTGGATTCATGGCCAAATAGGTACTCAACATTTCTTCATAATATGAACTCAAAATGGCTAATCACTGCCATCATCGTCATCCTTGCAGTAGAACAGTTGTTACAATAAACACAGTTCAGATTCTAACATTTAATTTCACATATTCCTACTAAGAGCAGGGTGAAACAATTCAAAAATAAAAAAATAGGAAGGTAGAATTTTTATTCACATTAGAAGCTCAGTGAAATAATAGAATCATAGAATAATTGAGTTGAAAGGAGCCTCTGAGATCGAGCATATAGATATTTTGCGGTGAAAGATCTGTCTGTCTGTCCGTCCGTCCGTCCGTCCGTCCGTCCGTCCTTCCTTCCTTCCTTCCTTCCTTCCTTCCTTCCTTCCTTCCTTCCTTCCTTCCTTCCTTCCTTCCCTATCTATCTGTCTGTCCGTCTGTCTGTCTGTCCATCCGTCTACCTACCTTCCTTCCCTCCCTTCCTCTTTCTATCCGTCTGTCCGTCCGTCTACCTTCCTTCCTTCCCTATCTGTCTGTCTGTCCGTCTACCTTCCTTCCTTCCCTCCCTATCTGTCTGTCTGTCCGTCCGTCCGTCTGTCTACCTTCCTTCCCTCCTTATCTATCTATCTATCTATCTATCTATCTATCTATCTATCTATCTATCTATCTATCTATCTATCTATCTATCTATCTATCTATCTATCTATCTATCTATCTATCTATCTATCTATCTATCTATCTAAGCAGGACAAAAAAATGCTTTCCAGATTTTTTTAAAACTCCACCACGGAGTGGGAATGTACAGTGTTTTTTTTTGTTCTGCTTGGCTCCCGCTTGTGCCAGGGCAGGATCTGCTCACCTGGACACTCGTCCTGCCTTGTTCCATCCACATACTTTGAGGGTCAAATGTTAACATTGCCTCAGGGGTGTTTTTCTCCATCTCCAAACTCCATGGACAGGTAAAACGAGGAGAAAAAGGAGGAGGAAGTGGTGGGGAAGATAAGCAAAAGTGGGGTGAGGACCAGTGCCATGAGGGAGATGTCAGAGAGCCATTCCAGAGGTGTGTGAGCTGGCCACATCAGGGTGACCCAGAGCATCCCAGTACACTTAGCAAATCGGGTCATGCTTGGACCCAAATACCAGCATAATCTATTCATATTTCCAACAGAACAACATCAAAAATGACCCAGAGCAATCCCAGAAAAACTGGGGGGGGGGGGGGGAGAGGGATAATACCCTATGGATGGGTCCCACAGCCAGTGTGTGGAGGATTCTGGAAAAAGCAGTCACACTCAAAAAGAAAAAAAAAATGCAAGCTCTAGTTAAACTCATCTTTTGTTGCTCTCCCGAAACAACAATGAGGGGGAACAAAACTTTATATCCCATGCTCAGTGGCATCCTTGTTAGCGGCTGCCTAACATCGTATGAAACCATGTAAGGAGGTGAGGATCCATGTCCAGAGTTTGCCTTTAAAACCCCAGGAAGAGACGTCGGTGGGTGTCCCCTGATCTCCCTCGGCCTGTGGTGGGTATTTTTTTTCACCCAACAAAAACAGTCCTTCATTTCCACACCAGACAGTCCCAGATGATCAAAACACCGCTCTTTCTTTGCCTGGCGTTTGTACAAAACCACGAGAGAATAATCAGTTAGCCATGCACGCGCTGTGTTTTCCTGCACACGGCTGGCGATCGCAGAAGAGGTGATGAAACAACAACAACAGACAATTCCCAGTTTTTCTAATGAGTAATGTCTTTGGGGTTTTATTTCTTTCATTCCCCCGCTTGAAATCTTTCAAGGAATGATGGCAACAGTGATGAAATGTGGCCACCATTCCTACCCCCCACCTCGCATGATGCAGCTTTCTTGAACTAAGAGAAGCTTCTATGCTGATCGGCTGCCTCTAAGTCATCATTCACCCGCACAATGCTTGCTTTCACTGGTGTGGTCCTGATTTACTTCCAGATTTAGAAAGCAACATGGATTGAAATTCACAAAAGCCACAGGAGATAAAGCTGAAAAGATCAGACCTCTCATTCTGCTCTGAGGAGTCTCTCTGCTGTCTGTCAGGACTTAATAATGACGTTTGATTTATGGCAGTATTAGCATCAGCAACCATAAATGCCCTTCTCTCTTTGTGAGTAGGTTGAGATCTGTCAGGTTTAGTGGCAAACACTAGCCACCACTTCAACCTTTGTTAATGGAACAGCTAGACTACTGAATTGGGGCGCCCTTGGTGATGTTCTTGAAAACTTCAACTAATACACACCAAGAGCTTTGTTAGAATCACAGACCAATTGAGTTGGGAAAGGCTTATAAGGCCATCATGTCCAACCCCCTTCTCAGTGCAGGAATCAAAGCACATCTGACAGACGGTTGCCCTGTTTTCTCTTGAATGCCTCCAGCGTTGGAGGGCTCAACACCTCCTGACGTCATGGGTCCCATTGTTGTACTCCTCTAACAGTTAAGAAGTTTTTTCCTAATATTCAGCCAAAATCTGGCTTCCGCTAACTTGAGCCCATTGTTGTGTGTCCTACACTCTGGGATGATTGAGAACAGATCCTGCCCTTCCTCTGTAGGACGACCTTTCAAGTCTTTGAAAAGTGCTCTCCTGTCTCCCCTCAGTCTTCTTTTCTCAAGGCTAAACATGCCCAGTTCTTTCAGTCCTTCCTCATCAGGTGTGGTTTCCAGCCCCCAATCATCCTTGCTGCCGTCCTCTGAGCTTGTTCCAGTTCGTTGTCCTCCTTCTCAAAGTGTGGTGTCCAGAACTGGACACAAGACTCAAGATGAGGCCTAACCCGTGCCGAAGAGAGGGGAACGAGTACCTCGCAGGATCTGGAGACTGGACTTCTGTTAATGCATCCTAAAATCGCAATGGCCCTTTCGTCTTGTCAAGATGCTGTGCAGTGACCGGTGGGGGTCTGGTAGGGCAGGAACACAGGAGGCATGGAAAATCATGGAAAGGTCACTCCTGATCTTGTTCTTGGGCAAATACCGCATCTGACCCAGCTCTAGGCTAGAGATCCGCAGTGTGGAGGTTGCCCACCCTCCTCTGCTGAAAACTGGAACGGAATCTGACAGCAGAAATTCGCCATATATTCCCTGGTGTTCGTACTTCAAACTTTTTGAAGAGACACGGAGGTTAAAATAAGCCACGACTGTTTCAGCTCTGGAAAGGCTGTTTACTGAACTCCATATAAAAATCCTGCTTTATATTATGGGTATTATTACAAGGGTATCTGCAGGAGGGATCTGAAGGCCTTAGGAATGGACCTCAACAGATGGGAAACCTGGACCTCTGAGCGTTCAGCCTGGAGGCAGGCAGTGCATCACGGCCTCTCCCAATTTGAAGAGGCCCTTGTCCAGCTGGCCGAGGCAAAGAGGCAGTCCCGAAACCAGCCAAATCAGGGAGCTGGACAGGGGACAGATGGTATTTTTGTCTCCAGTGTGGAAGGGATGGTCACTCTCAAATTGGCCTTCTCAGCCACACGAGACGCTGTTCCAAGACCTCCGTTCAGAGCACGTGACCCTCGTCTCTCGAGACGGAAGGATGCCTAATCTATATTTTTTGTAAGGCGCTTTGCCAGTCAGCAGGGTGATATGAATAGTGTTGTTACCGCATGGGGTGACTGCTGTTCAACACTGAAGTGATACAGAAGAGATTTCTTAAGCAATTGAGCCACTTGGCATGCCAGAAAAGAAGAACAAGGGAAACCTTAAAACCACAGTCTTTGGTCCTGCCTTGAGGTCTGCATAAGTAAACTCCTTTCTGGTCTCATCCAGTCCATTTTCGTGTAAAGGGCTGGATCACACCCCGGCTGCTAAAAGTACCATTCTCTGCACAGCTGTGGGTGTAAACCCACACAATGGAGAGGACAGAGCGGAACATGCTTTAACTAAGAGAAGAGAGACACAATAGTTCTCTGAACAACTCAGTTCTCTCTTTGGTCCAGAGGGGAGGATTTTTAATGTGTGGGCAGAAATGGAAGGGAAGTGGATTCCATCCAAGAATTTAGGGAAACACAGTGAGATTAGGAGCTGTTTGACAGTGGAATCAACCTCCTCAGGTGTTGGTGGACTCACCAGCGCTTAGCAATATTAACTCCAAGGCTGGAGATTCATCTACCGGTAGCCACATGGCGCCCTACAGATTTTGCAGCTGGTAGGCAAGCTAGACTGGACAACCGCCTCCGAGATGCCCTGCCCTGTACTCTGAAATTCTATGATTTCCTTCAAATATCCATAGAATTGGGCTGGGCCAGATGAGGAAATGTTACTTTTTGGGACTCCAACTCACAGAATTCTCTAAGCTTTGGGCTGGTTGCTCTTAATGAGGGGAGATAGGAGAGCACTTTTCAAAGACTTGAAAGGTAATCATCCAGAGGAGGGGCAGGATTTGTTCTCAATCATCCCAGAGCGCAGGAAACGTCATCATGGGCTCAAGCGACAGCAAGCCAGATTTCAGCTGAAGATCAGGAAAAACTTCTTAACTGTTAGAGCAGTATGACAAAGGAACCAATGGAAAGATTGTCCTACAGAGGAGGGGCAGGATCTGTTCTCGATCCTCCCAGAGTACAGGACACATAACAATGGCCTCAAGCAACAGGAAGCCAGATTTAGGCTGAAGATCAGGAAAAACTTCTTAACTGTTAGAGCTGTACGAAAATGGAAGCCATGACCTCAGGAGAAAAAAATTGGGCCACCCTCTGTCAGATCTGCTTTGAGTTGGATGCCGGCATTGAGCAGGGGGTTGAACTGGATGGCCTTAGAGGGCTCTTCCAACTCCATTATTCTACCATTCTATGATTCTAATTGCTCTAAAAGCAAAGGAGACAGCCTGTCTCAATAACAGACAGGTAAGAGAAGCAAACTTTCCTACAGGCATTAAACATGGCTATTCCATCAATAGTCAGTGTGATCAACCATAAACCGTTAAAAAAATTCCCATTCAGCTATTCCAGATAACCTATAAAGCAGTGGTGCCCAGCCTTGAGACCTCCTACTCCCAGAAATCACGGCCAGCACAGTTAGGGGTGAAGGTTTCTGGGAGCTGTAGTCCAAGAACATCTGGGCACCCAGGGTTCAGAACTGCTGCTAGAGAGGGCTATAGTCTCACACAAATAATGTGGCCACACAATTTATCATCCATCTGTACCCATTCCATGGCTGAGTACTTGTGACTACTTATCAGAAGGCTGATAGGTGAAGCTACTCTAAGGTAAGAGCGAGCATCCTAGGCCGATCTGTTGTTGCCATAAAACTTAACCTCTCATTTACAGCTTGGAATCTGGAAACCTCTCCCTCGAGTCTCTAAAAACAAGGAGGTTATTAATGTGAATTACATGCACAGCCCATTTTAGCTTGTAGAAGTGTTCGAACGAGATCCTTGGCAGGGTGATCAGAAGAGTGGAACACCCGTTCCTTTTCAAGAGCAAAATATCGCCAGTACAGCACCCCCACTAAGATGAATGAGACGCAGCCTGAAAGATTGATTTCAACGGGTCTCACACCTTATTAAAAGAGAGGTACCCCATGGCACTCACGCCAAAGGAATATTACAGGAAGAACAGGTATCTCTCAAGATGTGTTACTCTCTCATTCAACAAGTCAAAATTTCCTCTAAACTTTTCTGCTAATTTCCTTTTCCTTCCCCATCACCTCTTCCTCTTGTGCTATGTCTTTCTAGACTATAAGCCTGATGACAGGGACTGCCTTCTTGGTTTCTTTTCTTTTTTTTATCATTGAACTCTTCCACTGTAAAGCATTAAATGCTCCCAGCAAACCAAGATTTCTGCCAATGCTCAGAAACGGAACTTTTGGGGACTTCTACTCCCAGAACCCAAAGCCAGTGTGTCTATAGGTACAAAATATAATGTTCCCGAGGTCTGATTTCTGCTACATGCACTTCTAATAATCTCAGTGATAGCAATAGGTCAATAACTGCTAGTAATACACTGAACTCCGCATTGCCTGCTCTGTCTTTTCTCTTCATTCATCTCCTCTTGTACAAATGATTCAATGAGCTTTTCTCTTCTGTTTTACTTACTGGCATCCGTTTCCAAACTAAAATAAAGGAGCCAGCATCCCAGGCCAAAAATAATCTCCAGGAATTCTGTAACCATTCTGCCGCTCAAGATGTGAGAACAGGAGCGAGGAAGAGAAAGGAAGAAGGAAACCGTCCAGCGAAGGTGTATGTCCAAATATCTTCTCTTGGAAGAGTTTCCAAGTCCCGGGACCGAGAGGACGACCAGGGAGAGGCTGCGCGGGTGTCAGCTTGCGGTGGCCCACTCTGTGCATCCACCTAGGTGAGCGGTCCCTCGGCCGTCCCTCAGCCACTCTCTCCTACAGCCGCAGCGTGATGCCAAGGCTCTGCTGTGGTGCTTCCTCTCGGGAAAGCAAAGAACCGGGACTGCCGTTTTTTAAAAAATCAGCCTTTTAAAATATCCCCACCACCCCAGCAAGTTTTATTCAGCAAAGCAAGCAGGAGGGGCTGAAAGCTGGAAAAGGTTAACCCTTCCTTCCCTGAAACTGACTTCCTTTCTACAGGAAAATTCATGACCTGTCAATGTGGATAAAGATCATTTCTGTCCTGTGTTTTCTTTCATGGTCTCCATAATGTCGTGGCACATGATGTTGCCTGGGCAGAAAAAAAGCCAGTGGCCCGTAAGGCATTTCCACACACACACATCCCAGCCCTGACAAGCAGCCAAGGCCTCCGAGAAACAAAGACGGAGGGTACCGTAGCAAAGAACCTCCTGTTTCTCAGCTCCGCTACCTGATAGTCAGAGCACAGTGTAGGGAAAAGGCCCCAGATTTAACCAGTTGATGTTAAAATGTGTACTTTTTTTTGTTAAACAAGAGGACAAGCCAAAGAGGCAGCAAGAGAAAGAAAAAATTTACAAGTAATTATTTAATGTTAATGGTGGGAGAGCTATGATGCAATTGGCCTTCCACCCTATATTCAGGCAATTAGATATTGGCCTGTGATACTGGCAGCTTTGGCGTTGTTGGGCACACATGGAAAGCAAGCTCAGTGGTTTAAGTATCTGGCTTCTGATGTTTCCCTGAAGGTCTGTAAAGTTTTGGAGGACTCTTAGGAAGGATTCAGCAATTGGTACCTCTGCTCTGATGGAGTAATGAATGAGGACTCAGGACACCAATATTTATTTCCCCAGCTTTGGCAAGAAAACTCACGGGGGGGGGGGAGTAGAACGGGTAAAACCACTTGTAAAACTGTTCTCGATCATCCCAGAACGCAGGACATGGAATAAGGGGCTCAAACGACAAGAAACCAGATTTAGGCTGAAGATCAGGAAAAAAAACTTCCTAACTGTTAGAGCAGTACGACGATGGAACCAATTGAAAGATTGTCATACAAAGGAGGAGCAGGATCTGTTCTCAATAATTGCAGAGTGCAGAACACGTAAGAATGGGCTCAAGCTATAGGAAGGCAGATTTCGGTTGAATGTCAGGAAAAAATCTCTTCACTGTTAGAGCAGTACAACGATGGAACCAGTTGTTGGGGGGTGGTGAACACTCAAACACTGGAGGCGTTCAAGAGAAAATTGGACAGCCACCTGTCAGATTTGCTTTGATCTGGATTCCTACATGGAGCAGGGGACGATTAAATTGACGTCTTCCAAGTGGCTGCCATTGCTATCGAACATACCACCCCCTACACCTTAGAAGACACTCAGCTTTGAAAAGGGAGTGGCAGAAATGCGAGGCAAACCAACTATTACCCATACACAAGGACTGCCATGATCAAATATTTAGACTCAAATCTCCGAACCCACCGTGAAAACTTGGACCGCAACGAGTCAGAGAAGACTTTGACCTTGAGACGGCATGGTGCCAGGAGTGCCACTTAGTGCCAAATCCAGCACAATGCCCTTATGGCTTGGGTCTCCCAAGGAGAAACTGGACAGCGCTTAACCGGATCTGAACTAACCATGGCAGGTGCCAATATTGGAAACATAAATGGGGGCTGGACAATAATCCCCATTGTGACTGTGGGTATGTCCCGCAAACTTTACATCACATTGCTTTCGAAGGCCCCCTTCGAAGGTTCCCTCGCCCCCTACAAGAACTGCCTCATCTTGAGGGCACCGCAGCCCAACGGTTAAATTATTTAGATAACCGGCCTTAGGCTTAGTCGCTCTTGCAACTGCTCTTACATAATTTATTTCACTAATTATTCACGATTCGTATGGCGTGTTGTTCAAATCTCGTAGCATTTATTCTTTTAACGTTTTGCATTTTATATTGTCCTTGCGAAGTCCTGTGCAATAATGCTGTACTCCACTGTGCCATACGAAATAAAAAAATTGAGGAGAGGGGGTTGGACCCGATGGACTTAGAAGCCCCTTCCAACTCAGTTATTCTATGATTGTAACGGAGAGTCCTGGGGATTGTACTTTGGATGTTTTGCGTATCATCAAAACAGCCTCTGGGGAGAGACGGGCTCTGAGTTTAGAGGAAGGTTGTTGTTGTTTAGTCGTGAAGTCGTGTCCGACTCTTCGTGACCCCATGGACCAGAGCACGCCAGGCCCTCCTGTCTTCCACTGCCTCCCGGAGTTGGGTCAAATTCATGTTGGTCGCTTCGGTGACTCTGTCCATCCATCTTGTTGTGGCTATCAAGGGAAGGACCCTTCCCTTGATAGCCACAAAGGCGCCACACGCCCTTTGAACAGGCTTTCATGGGGCTTCTAAATTCTTGCCCTGCATGCTTTTCCAGTGGCAACACTCCACCCCTGTCCCTATGCAACCTGTCTTCTTCAAGGAGATGAGCCACCTGGTTGGGAGTTTTCTGCCCAATTTAATTTGCTAAACGCTGGAGAGTCCCTGAGCAGGAATGCCAAGCATGACCTGCTGGAGCCGAGCCATTTTTGCCCTGAGGATGAGCAAACACCCCTGGCCACCTGCCCCCCTGAAGCTTCTGCCAGCAGCAGGGCAAACTTGCAGAGAACAGAGAGAGAGAGTTTATGTCCGCAGCCCTCATCCATCCATGCTTTGTTCTGCCTTCCATGACTCCCCACCTAGCTAGGCCAACACCCCTTCTCGGGCAAGGCGCATCTTTGCAGTAATTGTCTCCCATCCCCAAATCTGCTAATTGCCTTTATTAATTGTTCAGTTATACGGCTTCCACTTACTTGCCTTTTTATCTCAGCAAAACTGTTCCTGAGCTGAACCACATGCTTGTGCTCGGGGGAACTGGTGCATTAGGGGCAGAAGAGAGAGGGGGAGGGTGATGGCTGTCATCCTAGAGCAGTGGTTCCCAACTTGAGTCCCTAGGTGTTCTTGGACTACATCTCCCATCACTCTTGACCAGTATAGGTGATGGTGAAGGCTTCCGGGAAGTGCATGACAAGAACACCTGGGTGACCCAAGGTTTGGGAAGCATGGCGCTACAGAAAGGATTCCCAACCTTGGTCCCCAGATGTTCTTGGACTACAACTCCCAGAAGCTCTCACCACGAGCTGGGCTGGCCAGGATTTCTGGGAGTTGTAGTCCAAGAACATCTGGGGACACCCCGTTTGAGAACCACTGCTCCAGCGGTCAATCTCTCACACACGACCAAAGCCCGAAGGTTTGCATCAACACTTTTGGTCTTCTGATTTTGGACCTTACCTATTTATTTTATGTTATAACTTCAGCTTTCCTCCCATTTGGGGGGGGGGGGGGGAAGGGGGGGACTCAAGGTGGCTAACAGACAGAACTAAAAACAGATTAATTAATTAATTAAAGGGGGGAAACCCTATCAAATCATCAAACTATGGAACGACCTGTGCCCCATTCAAAAGTCCATATGGAAGCCCCCACTCTCCACGGCTTCTACATATTAAGCACGATCAGACAGTGGGGTCTACTTGGGGTGGGGTTGGGGAGAGGTTTCCACCTGCAAAGAAATGAATAGCGGTGGTGATTTGTAACTGCTATTATTTACTGATGCTGCTGTTCCGGTTCTCAATTCTGCCCTCTCCTGTAAGGTTCAGGTCTCTATTTGCAAGTTTGCAGAGTAGCAATTAAACCCCTTCCCCTCCAGGATGGAACTAGGTTACAATGGACTCATCCAATCCTGGAATGGGTTTCCTAGTGAAAATTTTAAGGAGCACAATGATACGGAGTGGAGGACTCATTGATGGAGGTACATAGGACGATGCTCTTTAAGAGACATGCTTAAAGGGAAGAGGTATCTCCTTTGCCAGTGAGTGGGGTAGAGATCTCGCCAGAACAGGCTGGGAGAAGCTGATTAGCTCTTTAGATAATGAATGCAGTGAGTCTTTTCCTTCTTCAGTTTTACTTTAATTTTTCTACAGTAACACTTCATCGTCTGTACCACAGTTTGCTCCTGGTCTTCTTTTGGCAGAGAGAACTGAGCTTCTCTAGCTTCTGCTTCCATCTATTAGTCTGTTTGATTTCAATGCCTAGGTGTAACAGGTAAAATAGCCATCCATAGCCCTCCAGGGTTAGCATGCAGGTGGATGTGCCAGCTGGCAGAGAATAGATAGAACCAAGACTGGAAAACAGACTGCTTGGATCGCAATTCACCAAAAGTCAAATCACTCTACAAGGGAAACCGACAAGGACGACTCAAAGGGGTTTTCGGTCCCTCGTTGGGATGTTATTGTTTCTCACCAACACCTGGGGATTTTTGGCAGCGGGTAGTCTTCCCCTAAATATAGAAGTTCCACTTAGGGCTCATTAGGTCCATCTGGTATCCTACGGGAGCGAGATATATTTTTCCTCCCTCTCTTTGCTGCATGTGAAATGCAGATGGGGATCATGTCCTCTCTTGGTCAAATATTCTTCTGATATTAAAAACACTGAAAGGTGTTGGGTTTTCTCCAGGCAGTATTTTGTTCGTAGGTCACGGTTCTCAAAATCTCCCCGTCAGCCCTGCTGGTAAAGGCATTCTGGGAACTGAAGTCCAAACAGGGAACTTCTCCAAACCCTTCCGGTTCATCACGGAGAAGGTCTTTTTTTCCATCTTTTTCTGGCCCTTTTCTGGGGTTATGAGAACCCTTTTGGAAATGGGCAAAACGAGGGCTGTATGCAACATTCCCAGACTCTCAGGCTATAGATTTAGAAAACAACCTCTTTTTTGGAGTGTATTTGCAACCTTGCATGCTTGTCTGTGGTTTAGTGACTGTGATGGACTTTTCTGGGCTGGAGTGGTTATGTACTTATCCAGGACTAACCCATTTTTCCTTCCAGCTTTGAATTCAAAGAGAGTCCCGCCTCTCTGCTGAGTGTTCTTTTCCCTCTCTTTTGTCTGTTGGAGACAGCTGTTTGTTTGCTGTTGATCTGTTCAGTTGGTTGCTAAGTATATGTGCGGAAAGGAAAGCCGCATACACAAGCAAGCCTGTAATTGCAGGCAACTGGAAGTAAAGACATGTTTACAAAGGTCTCAGATTGAGTTATTGAGATTTTAAGCGCCACTTCATGAGAAAAGGGTGAACGATCCAGAGAAACAGTAGCTATTCTCTGTCTGCCTGTCTCTGTACTTCTATTGTGTAGCAAAAAGAATTTTACCAGAAATTCAAAAACACTGCAATACTCGACACAACAGCTGTCGTGTTTTTCATCTGCTTCTTTTCCCACCCGCGCAGCCCGCTGAGCTAACCTTTGCACCGACTTGTCTTCCATCATCATCACCCAAAGCTTCTTACTGGAATACATTTTTAAACGACTGTCTCCCGTGTTTTTATTTCCAGCAAAACGAATGAGCTTCTCCAGCCAGTGGAAGCAAGAAGCCTTGCGTGGTCTGGAGTAGGTGGGTGGAAAAGGAGAGAGTGTTCGGTGTGCTGAAAGCCTCGCTCTTTTCCTGACCTGGCACTCGGGCCGGGAGTGGGTGGCGGCTGCTTTCGGAGTGTCTTATCCTCTGGAAAACGATGTCCGTTTGCACTGCCATTTCTGAGCGCGATGAGGCAACAACATCCTGGAGCATGGTGAAGGTCAAGACGCTTTTACGGTGCCAATAATCCAGGAAAGGAAGGAATCGGGAGGCTCCCCTCCTCACCCACCCACCCAAGTAGAAGGCGGCCGTCCTGCAAAGCTATCAGAAAAAGCACCTTTACAGGAAGACCCCTGGCTTCTGCCCAGATGCAAAAGGATTCAGAGGCTGGAATCCACCCAAAGAGACTGTCAGCCACTGAATCCCAGCTGAGACAGGGGGATCAGCCAGAGAAGGATGAGACCCGATACCAGGCAGAAATACAGAAAACCTTCTAGGGGAAGGGCTACATTTGGGGGGGGGGGGAAATCACACACAAAAACCCCTGTGTTGAATTATAGGGTGTGAGCAGGGAGAGAGTCAAGCTCATACCTCACTATCGAGTGGCTGGGAGATGGTGCCAGGTGCCTCAGGTGCCAAAATGGCTAGTTTTTGGCCCCTTTGGTAGAAAGGAGGCGGTCATCTCCATGGGGGTTCGTCCAGGACGTCAGCCAGCTCAGCTCCAGGTGTGAAAGCCAGCCAGCTGTCAGGGGGCTTTTGAGTCCCGCTTCCTGTCCTGTTCTTGAAAAGATTTCTGGAAGGGATAAGAGCTTCCCCCCCCTTCTTTTTTATTATATCAATAGAAGCATCCAGAATAATATTCCTGTTTTATAGTCATAAGCCCAGAGCACTAGCCTGCTTCTCTCTGCTGACGTAGACCTATTGATGTCCATATGACAAATAACCCTACCTTCCACCAACTGGTCCTCAACATAAAAAATGAAGGTCAAGCCGAAATTCATAAAACAAACCAAATAGAACAAAGCGGTGGAGAGCCCCATCAGGGTCGAAGGGTACATATACGCTAGCTGAGGGGGAGAATATCCTTAAAGGCTTCCCTGAAGAGTGTAGTTTTTAAGCTATCTTTTATAACTCTGGAGGGAGAAAGTCTGCCGGGTCTCAAGTGGGAGGCCATTCCAAAGCTCGGGGGCCACTACCAAGAAGGCCCGCATGCTAGTTGAGATCTTCCTTCCCTCCCTCTGCATGGCCACCCACAGCAGAGAGGCCAAGGAAGATCGGGTGAAACGGGCAGCAGTTCTGATGGGTCGCAAGGTCCTAAACCGCGGAGGGCGTTGCATGTTAAAACTAACACCCTGAACCTGGCCCAGGCCACGACAGGTAGTCGGTGCAGTCAAGCTAGGACTGGGGATAGGTGATCAGATGTCCTCACTCCAGTAATCAATCTGATCACTGCATTCTATACCTGCTGTAATCTCTGGGTCGGCCTCAAGGGACGCCCCCTGTGGAGGGCATTACAGTAGTCAATCTGTGGGAGAACCAATGCGACGCGCCATCAAGTCCAAACAGACCACTTTGAATTGGATTCCACCTCCATGAAGACATATCTCCATCAGAGGTGTGCAGATCCGTGCTTCTGGATAACAACAATTTCCCGGAGAGTTCCAGAAACACAGAGCTACAGATCTCTGCCTCTGTCCGATGCCCGTCATGTGGGTCATTCAAGGGGGCTGCCATGAAATAAATCCTATAGTCGATTCTTCCTATAGAAATCCAGGGTGCCACAGTGGATACAGCGACTGGCTGGGACTGAGGAGTCCTGGGTTCAAAACCCCACTTGGCCACAGAGACTCATGGGCAGGATCTGTTCTTGATCATCCCAGAGTGCAAGAAATATAACAATGGGCTCCAGTGACAGGAAGCCAGATTTAGGCTGAAGATCAGGAAAAACTTCTTAACTGTTAGAGCAGTACGGCAAGGGAACCCATGACCTTGGAAAGGGGTGAGCACTCCAACACTAGAGGCATTAAGAGCAAATTGGACAGCCGTCTGCCAGATCAGCCTTGATTTGGATTCCTGCCTTGAGCAAGGGGTTGGACTTTATGGTTTTATAGGCCCCTTCCAGCTCAATTATTCTAGGATTTTATGATTTTTGATCAGAAGCAGGCTACTTCAATAGCATCATCTCGGCCATTTGTGAGATCTTCTTTTGTACATGTGGTGAGGCATAAATTGCATGCGCTTAAGTGCTTAAGGGACGTGGTGGTGCTGCGGGTTAAACCGCAGAAGCCTCTGTGCTGCAAGGTTGGAAGACCAGCCGTCGTAAGATCAAATCCACGCGACGGAGTGAGCTCCCATCGCTTGTCCCAGCTCCTGCCAACCTAGCTGTTCGAAAGCATGTAAATGTGAGTAGATAAATAGGTACCACCTCGGTGGGAAGGTCACAGCGTTCCGTGTCTAGTCGCGCTGGCCACGTGACCACGGAAACTGTCTACGGACAAACGCTGGCTCTACGGCTTGGAAACGGGGATGAGCACCGCGCCCTAGAGTCGGACACGACTGGACTCAATGTCAAGGGAAACCTTTACCTTTACCTAAGTGCTGCATTGACTGAACTTCTCCGCAGTCACAAAAAAAATTGTCCTGTATCCAAAGTGCCCCATTTTGCTGGATTCGTCTTTGAAATTCCTACCTATTAAGTGACATCATCCCTATGGGTCCATCCAGAATCTTGTCCTGGTGGGGCTTTCTGAACAGCCCCAAGTGAAAATGCACATCCCAACTTTTTAAAGAACCGAAACCAACTTTTCCAAACCCAGAGCTGGCCTTACTTGAAACATTTTGGCAAGGAGCCCCAAAATATGTCTTTGGAGCAGAGAATTCCACTCACTGGCACAAGGGGGTTTGGAAAACCGTCAGAGGGAAAACATAAGAAAGGAATAAAACCCACAACAAGATCTAGGTGGGATTCAGAAAGGGGAGCTCTCTGCAGGATGAAACTGACTTGACATCCATCGCCCCCCGACCCCTGGTTTCTTGTGTACATATTTCGATCATGACTGAGTCTTTCATTTTATTGCTTAACTGGTGTTTTAAACCCATCTTGAGCATTTCTGCTAGAAGAACTGGAAAGTAAACAGAGGTAGTCCAGTCTATATTTGCTAATTAATAAATCCACCCTTCCACAGACTCCATGTCCTCTGCTTTCTATATTAATTGCCATGCGGAGGTTTGACGAGTTATCCCAGGACTGCAGAGCTGAAGAGGAGGTAAGCCTGGGAGATGTACTTTTTTGGACCATAAATCCCATAATCTCCCAGTCAGCTCTGCTGGTTGAAGGATCATGGGAATGGTAGTCCAATTTATGATCTGGAGGACATCTGGGTGGGGACTGCAGCCTTTTAAAGGCTGGATTAGACCCTTGAAAAGCCGGAGATAGATCAACAACTTCACAATTGACTCCCAACTTCACAATTCCTGCTCTCTTTTCTTGGGGTTATTTTGTCTTTAAACCTGAATAGGACTGGATAATCCCATAAAAGGAGAACATTTACTCCCCTCAATAAAGTAGGATGCCCTCTTACCCTGTTGACTTGGTGAGAGAAAAACACGAGCCGGGATACCCGATTGGTCTGCCTAAAGAATCACAGAATTGTAAAGCTGGAAAGGACCCCAAATGCCAGTGAGTCCAACCCTTGGAGAAGGAAGATCCCACTGAGGGATCCCACTGTTGAAAATGTTGCAGAGTAATTTTTTGTTAAATTCCTTTAACCGTGCAGCAGAAGTACAGGGATTCATAGAGCAGAATAGCTTAAAGTTCTCCAGAGTCCATCCCTTTTTCTCATTAACTGGCACTTACAGTCTCCGCAACTCACTCTGAAACATTTGCAAGAGAAATAATAAAAACGTTTCATTTACTGACAGTCGAACAGACCAAACTGCAAACAAACAACAGCCACCAATCCAGGAAGGAAAGGGAGAAAAGGTGCTCAGTAGAGGAGCAAGGCTCTGTTTGATCTCAAAATCTGGAAGGAACGATTGGTTAACGCTGGATAGATTGACAGCCACCCCTGGTCCAGAAAGGTTCCTCCTAGCCAAACCTGCTAAAGGCAGCCTGCGAAGTTGCAAAACATTCCAACACAAAAGACCATATTCACTCTCTCCCTGGCCTGAACTGTAATAATGGGGTGGTCAATGAAGGGCCTCTGAAAAGGATTTTAACGTAAAGATGAACGAACTCATGGTGGAGGCTAATTTTTACTTACCCACCCAGGTTCACAGATGTCTGGGCAACAAGGGCGAACACAGGTGAGTGTTCAGAAACGATGGCTGCTCCAGAGTGGTGTGGACAGGCTACTGCTCTTTAGACCCCATCGGGACTTATTTATTTATTTTAAATATTTATATGCCGCTTTTCTCCCGAAGGATCCAAGGTGGCTTACAGTATTGAAAAGAAATAAAGTTGAAAACCAAACAATAAATTATTAGGATTTTTTTAAAAAAAGTGTTAAAACAACTTATATTAAAAACTCACAACGAGTACAATAATAGAATGATAAAAGTCTCTTTTTATTTTCTGTTGCATTGAAACCAGACTGTCCCACGGCGTCTTGCAGTCTTTTTAAACTTTGAGTTTGACAGTATGTGAAACCGTGGTGCAAGTTGGGCTACTGATATACCTACGGCGCTAAGAAGCCGCTATCTCTTGAAGGCGCTTGGACCTGCAAGCATGTCATCCTAGAATATACGAGGAAAGTTTTTCAGCGCTTTTGAACGTTTGCTGGGGAATAAGAGATTTGTGACTTTTTTTTCTTCGACCACTAGCTTTCTTCCTGAGGTCGGGGGCCGCTGGCAGGATTTCAGGAGGCCCTGCTGTTTTGAGAAAAAAGCGTTCGGCCTCCAGAAAAAAGCGACTTTGCTGGAGCTGATGTGGCGTCTGCTGTTCGAATCATGTTGGTGGCCCGCACCTTCTCCGAAGAAAATTAGGTAACAGTGAACCACAGAGTGTCTTTTTTGCCTTAACTGAAAGGTATGTGCCATCAAGTCTGAACCGACTTAGAGTGACCCGATTTGGGCTTTTGAGGAAAGTGAGATATTCACTCTGATGGCAGAAAGTGAGGAGGAATTAAAGAACCTCTTAATGAGGGTGGAAGAGGAGAGCGCAAAAAATGGTCTGAAGCTCAACATCAAAAAAACTAAGATCATGGCCACTGACCCCATCACCTCCTGGCAAATAGAAGGGGAAGATATGGAGGCAGTGACAGAGTTTACTTTCTTGGGCTCCATGATCACTGCAGATGGTGACAGCAGCCACGAAATTAAAAGACTCCTGCTTCTTGGGAGGAAAGCGATGAGAAACCTAGACAGCATCTTAAAAAGCAGAGACATCACCTTGCCAACAAAGGTCCGCATAGTCAAAGCTATGGTTTTTTCAGTAGCGATGTATGGAAGTGAGAGCTAGACCATAAAGAAGGCTGACCGCCGAAGAATTGATGCTTTTGAATTGTGGTGCTGGAGGAGACTCTTGAGAATCCCCTGGACTGCAAGGAGAACAAACCTATCCATTCTGAAGGAAATCAACCCTGAGTGCTCACTGGAAGGACAGATCCTGAAGCTGAGGCTCCAATACTTTGGCCCTCTCATGAGAAGAGAAGACTCCCTGGAAAAGACCTTGATGCTGGAAAAGTGTGAAGGCAAGAGGAGAAGGGGACGACAGAGGATGAGATGGTTGGACAGGGTCATTGAAGCGACCAACATGAATTTGGCCAAACTCCAGGAGGCAGTGGAAGACAGGAGGGCCTGGCGTGCTCTGGTCCATGGGGTCACGAAGAGTCGGACATGACTTAACGACTAAACAACAAGATATTCAAGGAGAGGTTTTAACCAGTTCCAATCCCCCAGTGAGTTTCCATAGCAGAGTGGAGATTCAAACCCAGGGCTACGAAGTCCAAGCCTGTCACTCTATCCACGGCATCACACTAGGTATCTCTTAAGTTATAACTAGAGAAACTGAAAGAGAGGGGAATGCTCTGATTTCCTTTCAAAATTATTCCGATCAACAAAACCCAACGTTTCTTATGCTCTGTCTAGTGAAAGCTTCAGCGCCTCAGAGGTAGTTTTCAGTGTCAGAGGGAAGGCTTTCAGCTTTGTAATTACTGCTATATGTCAAGCCAGGATAAATGAGCCCAGGTAAGAGCACTGAGGCAGATCAACTCATTTGCACTATGTTTGCAAAGTGCAGAAATACTGCAGAATTAGCACTAGGTGGAAACCGAATTTTACGTTTCGCACTGGGTGATTTGTGCCACTTATGTACTGAATCAATAGAAATCTAATCTGAAGATGAATTTCACACCGCCAGACAGTGCCTCTGTTCTGGATATGAGAAGAGAGGGGCATCATTTTAAGAGGAAAAATAAATCAATAGATCATTTTACTTTGGCGTGGATTGCCAGGTGAGCAATAAGCCAAATCTCTGAAGAATATTTGGCTAACATTTTAACAAGACTCCCTCAAAGCTGAGTCGTCTCAAAGGGAACCTTCTGTTTTGCATCTTCATATATATTTACAGTCCAGAGATCAAGCTAATATTTGCTGAGCGAACAAGGGTTCTGTCTTCAGTTTGATAGACGTGATGCTCCCAGTCGAAGTGCCCATTCCGATGAAGAAAATTCCATAATGGTTCATACCAGGGTCGTGAAAAGCCGTCAGTAAAAAGCACGCGCCGAGCCAAAGAAAACACGATGACCTATTAAAGTGTGAGGAATTGAGCGGCCCAACGCATCTCACAAAGACATAACTTTTCATGAGAAGGCCTAATAAGGTTCCAACGGAGAAAATATGCACCGGTTGGCTTTTTAAAACCACTCTCTGCCATTTAAGCATCTTCACAAGTTTAGAAGGGGCGGAAACAGACGAATAGAAGAAAACGGGGAAGGTGGAGAATTTGTTTGTTTGATTATTTATTTATTTACCCCGCCTTTCTCTGTGAAAGGACCCAAGGTGGCTTACAACCAAAATATCAACGAAGTAAATACAAATTCAATAACCAGCCAAAGTTAAAACATTAAACAAAAAGACCTCTCTCGAAACTAACTATACATATTAAAAAAAACAACTAAAGCAAAAGATGCTGGCAAAACCAGATCATCTCTGGAGGACCTGGAAAGCGTGGCCTGAAATATTTCCAATTTCTTGAATAACTACTGGTTATATTTTCTGGCTTCCCCGACGCTTCTCAGTTTCTTCTTTTACAAAACACTCTGCAAAGTCTCTCACGAAATGCTTGCTCTGTGATAGTTGCTCTCTCTCTTTCTAATTCTGTGATAATTCAGTTGTTCCCTACTTCTCTGTAAAATCAGCATCTCACGCCCTCCGAGCCTCTTGGGTACTGGAATTTTTACAACCTCTCATTTGCCTGTCGCTTATTTGACTGGGAGGGACTTTTATTGGCTGGGGTGACTGTCAATCTATTCACCACTAACCAATCGTTCCTTCCTGCCTCTGAGTACAAAGAGAGCCCCGCCTCTCTGATGAGTGCTTTCTTTCCCTTTCTTTTAAGTCTGTTGGAAGCAGTGTTTGTTAGATTGTTTGCTGTTGATCTGCTCACAACTGTAAGTAACGAAATGTTTTTATTCTTTCGCCGACAAATGTCTCAAGAGGGGGTTATTGAGACCTTAAGTGCCAGTTAATATGAAACAGGTGGAATATCTGGGGAACTTGTAGCATGAACCACCAGTTCGGACAAATGTGTTTGGTGCTTCCCAGCCCTGCCTCCTCTGGCAGGTGCCCATTCAGAGGCAGGACCCAGCTTCCAGCCCCTCCTCCTCCAGGTGCTGCTTCTGAGTGGGTGCCTGCTGGCGGAGGTGGGGCTGGGAAGCACCAAACACCTGTTTGTCCAAAGGATGAACCAGTGGTTCATGCCCACCTCTGCTTGTAGCTATTCTCTTCTGTGAGTCTCTGTACCTCTACAAGGAATTTTACCAGAAATTCAAGATTGCAACATTGGGGTCCCCTTTTCTTAGATTTCTTCCCACAAAAACGTTTTGTTCTCCGAAAACACTGGGGTTCTGCTCAGCTCTGGGTTTCCTGTGCATGCAGAGGGTCACTCTGAACACTTAAAAAGCCACGCTTTAAAGAATAGCAGTTGCTATTCACTACATAGGATGAAAAACCATCGTTATTTTATTAGCTAGCCAGACTCCCATCTGTTTTTGAAATAAAACATCTATATTCACTTCCCCAGCCTTCAAAAGTGCCCCTGTGGTAGTTCACAACCTGAAGACTAACGATTAAAACCAGCAAGAGCTGAAAGAAGAAATTAAAGAAATTCAACAAGTAAGAACCGAAAGAGCTTAGAAGTTGGGTAGAAGAGGAAGGCCAGGGAAGTTCCTCTGTGGGAATAAGGGACAGGTCATGACTTCAGTGGGTGCATGTGGGTCGGGATGCATGCCAACATGTCCACACCTCCCAAAAAACAGTGATCCCCTGCAGTCAAGGTGATGCCATGGCATGGGCCGGAGAGGAGTAGCATCTGCAGCACATGCCTGAGCCTCTCGTGCAGATTTGGGCCATTGTAATCCTCTTTCAACAGAGCGAGCAAGCGCAATTTTTCCAAAGTTCAACTCAGGCAGCTTCCGCATGCTGGGGAGCTACGCAGGCCGTCGTTCTGATCCAGGATGGCAATGCCGAAGTCCTAACGCTGCTCTTTGTTTGACCGGTGACCCGACCCCCCCCCCCCCCCGGCTCTTCCCGGTGGCTTCTCATCGTCTTGACTTCTCGCTCCTTCTTCCGTCACCGGGGCCTGGCTCAGAGGCCAACTTCTGCCCATCAACGTCACCGTTGACCTTCTGTCAGCCCCAACGAGCTGGATGTGACCCAGCGCACCCAACGTTTGACCTCAGATCTCCGTCCTGCCCTGACGAAGCGCCTCATGCCCAACCGGCCAGAGGTCTCGCTGCTCCGAGGGCGGGGTCCCGTGGCACCACGGTCCACGTACGTCAATCCCGGCTCCCAGAGACCCACCTGCTGCTGCTCCCAGCATGGGGTTCAGCGGCTGCCAACCTGCAATTAAGTCTCTCCACGTTGGGATGGAGGTTTATCCCCCCTCACTCATGATATCAGAACCAGAGGTTAATTCGGAGCCCTTGCCAGACCTCTCAAGCAGCCACACAGCCTGACCTTGCTGTTCATGAGAAAGCCAACTTTCCTCCCTGGGGGGAAACGCCAGGGAGCTAACCCTCGCTGGTTAGTACACATTTTACTAATTGCTTTAAGCTGCTAGCTGTCTTCAAAGGAACTCCCCACATGCTCAGGGGCACCCTGCAGGGAGTAACTCTGGGCTGAAATGTTCCGAGCATGGAAGTGACTTTTAGACTTCCCACTGCAGATGGTGACAGCAGCCACGAAATTAAAAGACGCCTGCTTCTTGGGAGTAAAGTGATGAGAAACCAAGACAGCATCTTAAAAAGCAGACATCAGCTTGCCGACAAAGGTCCGCATAGTCAAAGCTATGGTTTTTCCAGTAGCGATGTATGGAAGTGAGAGCTGGACCATAAAGAAGGCTGACCGCCGAAGAATTGATGCTTTTGAATTGTGGTGCTGGAGGAGACTCTTGAGAGTCCCCTGGACTGCAAAGAGAACAAACCTATCCATTTTGAAGGAAATCAACCCTGAGTGCTCACTGGAAGGACAGATCCTGAAGCTGAGGCTCCAATACTTTGGCCATCTCATGAGAAGAGAAGACTCCCTGGAAAAGACCCTGATGTTGGGAAAGTGTGAAGGCAAGAGGAGAAGGGGACGACAGAGGACGAGATGGTTGGACAGGGTCACCAAAGTGACCAACATGAATTTGACCAAACTCCGGGAGGCAGTGGAAGACAGGAGGGCCTGGCGTGCTCTGGTCCATGGGGTCACGAAGAGTCGGACACGACTAAACGACTAAACAACAACAGGAGGTTTCTCCACCTCCCACAATCCTCTAACCAACAGGGCTGCAAAGGTTTTCCACGGGGCTCCCGCTGACTGGCTGAAGATGCCAGGAAGCTCAGTTGGGGAGCAGGCATAGGATGTGCTACCAAGAAGCCACAGCAAGAGTTTGGCCAAGGGATTCTAAAAATAAATAAATACTACTAGATACTGGTTGGGGAATTTAAAGAAGGCAAATTTGCCAAACCCAAGATGGGACTCCCTATTACAGAGAGAATAACGGGTTCACTTCTCGCTGCAACAGTCTGCTCTGGCAGTACTTTTCCCGGCTTCCCTTCAGGCTGGTTCCTT
Organism: Intellagama lesueurii; assembly: GCA_037013535.1. Taxonomy (NCBI): domain Eukaryota; kingdom Metazoa; phylum Chordata; class Lepidosauria; order Squamata; family Agamidae; genus Intellagama; species Intellagama lesueurii. The sequence goes on along the minus strand of JBAJHW010000003.1, from coordinate 2,964,825 downwards.
TATCAGCGCTTCCCAACCTTGGGTCTCCGGATGTTCTCGGACGACAACCCCCAGAAACTCTGGCCAGCGCAGCTAGGGGTGAAGGTTTCTGGGAGGTGCAGCCCGAGAACATTTGGGGACCATTGCTTTATCAGCTGGAGATGCCAGGGATTAAATGCAGAACCTTAACCTGCTGCTGAGCTGGGAGTCTTGCTCACCAACCCTTAGAGAGGCAATAATAATAATAAAAAAGACCACACAGCTGAGCACATCCACCCCCTTTGTTTTTTGACTGCTCTACAGAAGGATGCTGACATCACCAACTATAAAGGACCCCCAGGATGTGCCTGGTGAAAAGAAGGTGCCACAATGGCAACCCAAAGCTGCCATGCCTCAGGGGTAAGGCACACCCTGTCCGGAAGGGACTTCCCACCATCTCCCACTCTTTCAGAGCCACCTCCTCTCCCTGGGGAAGTTCCTATAGATTTGAATCCTACAATGAACATCGGAAGCGAGGCCTTCACACCCACAGCTACACGGCTCTTTCCCAGGCAGCTGTGAGACAGAACCGCTGGCCTTGATGCTCAGCCAGCTGTTTGTTACGCCCACACCGGAGCTGAAGTGTGGTTTCTCCAAACAAGCCAGCAAGGTTAATTGCAGATTGGTTGATTTGAGTAAACTCTAGTTAACACCCGTGGGGAGTCAAAATGGTAGCACACACTTCCGGTCTCATCAGAGCCATGGGGGAAGAGCGAGAACGCACAGGTAGCAGGCTTGGGCCCCTCATAAGGAATTGTGGCTCAGCATCTCAGCCTGATGCCCCCGAATGTGTTGGAGGCTACAACTCTTACCATGCTTTAATGACCCACAGGAGTCGAACACGTCTGGAAGGCCCCGAGGTTGAAGTGGCTGGTTCAGCACTTCTGGGTCAGGCATTATTTCTCTCCTGCTCTCCAGCACTGGAAGAACAAGCTGGCTGTAGAACTGCCGTCAGGATGGGCGCAACACCACAAAACCTTAGGTGACTTGCTATGTGCCAGGCCCCCTCCTGTGTTGCAGGTTGCTTTGTTTAAACCTCTGGTGGTCTCTCACCCCTCCCCTAGCGGGAGTATCATCAAACCTCATGAGAGGATGGGATGCTGTCACCCGTAAAGCCACAGTGAGCCTGGCTCATAGGGCATCTACCCATTTCTTGAGGCTGAGGCAAAGGTAGGAAGGCAGGACAGTTCTGTCTGAAATTCCTAGCTGTTGACCCATACACCTGTAAGAAGGTATAGGTGCATCTGAGCAGCGCGGATCAGGGGGATGTCTGTCATTCAAAGTCTTCAGCTGGATGGGAAACCTTCAAAGCTCAAAGACAGGATTTCAGCCAATCAACAGGAATGAAGAACAAACGGTTCAACACGAAACATGGAAGATTAGGAAAAAATAAGGTATGAGACCATGTCTTTATTTAGTATCCCTGCCCCACCCTAAATTTAAACTTCTGAAGATACAAAAAAAGGCGTTAAGTTTCTCAAAAAAGATGCCCAAGGAGGGGTGGGGGAAAGGGGGGGGGGAGTAGACAACGGCAAAGAGCCACCTCTTTAAAAAGGAACCCCCAATCGTCCTACTCAGCTGTTGGACTGAGCTCTGCATTGACTCAACCTTACCCCGTAGGCTTGGGGAAACCTTAGGCTAGAAAGGTGGCGTTGTGAGTCAGCGACACTTAAGAGGGCCACCGTCCTCCGTCGCAAAGGCTGGACATTGAACTTTTAAAGGGTAAAACGCCTTGAATCGGCTGGTTGGAGGACGCAGCAAGCTGAACTCTGGAACATAACACTTCCAAGCTCTGGGCTGGAACAGACTCTTTCTCGCATCGGCAAAGTTGTGGAGATGTTTTTTTTTCCAGATTTCAGGCAATGGGCTCCAACCGATTCGCCGATTTGGAAATTGTTTCACCGTTGACCTTCAAGCCCTCTAACAGGCAAACAAAACCGCTCGAAGAAGTTACCACCAGCGTTCAAACCAATTCCATTTTGGAGGACACCTACCTGCCAACCCCTTACGAGGCGGCTGTCTTTTGGGTATGCCTGAAGCAAAGAGGCGGAACAAGACGACTCCACAGGCTGAGCTAAGCCAATCCAGGGGGGTGGCTAGGAGAGAGGCTCCCGTACACACAAACACCACGTTGTGCACAGCTGCCTCCATCCTGCTCCTTTCCAAGCTCAGTTAACCTCAGAGGAAATGAGGAATTTAAACCGCGCCATCCCATTCTGAGGATTCATCAAGGAGGAAAAGACAGAGTCAACGAACAATGAAGAGGTGGGACGGTGAACCAACGTTCCTGTGTCACAACCAGCTGAGAACACACAGGGGTCAAAGAGAACATGGTGTTGCAGCCCTCTTTCCAAAGGGACCTCTTTTGAGCGGGGACCACCCACCCAGAGATGCTCATGGCTTATTTCTCGTTACTGAGTGGCTTCTCTGTGAGGGGAAGGAAAAGAACCGATGGTCGTAAATCAAGGCCAAGTGGTCTGGAACTCCACTAGTCCTCATTTATGGGAGCAACCAGGCACGCCAAGGCGTGCGTGGCATCGAGCCACGGCACGCTGCCTCGGACAGGCTCCCTGCTAAATACGGTGTGCAGTGTGGAACACAGTCTTGGGCAGAAGCAGCACACAGGCGTTGCAAGAGTCATCTCGGGCGCAGCAGAGAGGGGCTCACTATCCCAAGGAGGATACCCGCTCACACGGGGGGCCAGGGTTCTGGAAAGTTCCTTGCTGCAGGAATCTGCTGCCTCCATTCAAGCACATGCCGCTGCAGGGGCAGCTTCTGTCACCCCTCAAGGTGGCGATACTTTATTTTCAATGAGTTAAGCTTGTACTGTTTAGCGACTGTCCGTAGCCCTTTATTTGGGAAACAGGCCAAGGTGATGGGTTTGCTCCTGGCCTTCCTAGCGGCTGCCACCGCATGTAGCCAACACGGAATTTAATAAAACGGGAAGTTTTGTGCAGGTTGCGCCTCCCTCCCCCAAAAGCGGCCACGTGTCGTTTTTACAACACAGAGGATGAGGGCTAGGCCACCGATTGCTATGGGCTGGGCACTGCCAGTCTCAAAACAGCGGCACTCTGTTGCCTCCAGCAGCCCGGGAAAGGGCAGCTGCAGAACAGCCAGCTCACGGAGGGTCTTTTTGGCAAAGGAGTGGCTCTGCCTCCTCCTTCCCAGGGGAGGCAGGGGGTGTTTGCCCTTGTCTCACTCAGGGAGGCTGTCGGGGATGTCCGGTGGAACATCCTGCCTCAGTGTTCTGCCTTTTTGCTCTCTGGGATGCACTTGGAAGAACTTAAGCTCACGCTGCAGACTCCTCCGTCAAGGACTCTGAACCCACCACCGTTGAAAGGAAAGGGCTTAAGTACGGGATGGGTGGGGCTGACCTATGCTTGTGGGGACATTGAACTACATCTGATGGATCAGACTGAAGGAGAGAAGCCGCCCCTCCTCATGGAGTTTGTCTAAGACAAGAGGGTTCAAAAAAGGTCAGTCTTAAAAATACAAAACATACCATGTGAAATACAGATCTCACATGTAAAAGGCCTCTGTGTTGCCAGTTCCCAGATATTTAAGGCTCTCTCATCTCCAGCGGCTGCCTCTGACACAGTTCAGCGGTAAATGCTTGCCACAGGTGGGCCGATGCCCCACATGCCACTTCCAGAGAGCTCACTTCCACAGTCAGTAGGGGCTTCAAGAGCGCCGCTTTGCTCTGAAGCCGTTTCTGCACACCGCCTGGCTGCCGAGGCTCATTTCTTCTGGAAAAAGCCCATGATGGAGGCTTGCCGGTTGGCTCTGGGGGCGGCTGCCCCCCTTTTGCTGGCTTTCCTCTCCTCTCTGGACTCTTTTTTGGCAGCCCCGACGGAGGGGTAGTGGGCCACAGGGGGCTTCTGAGCCAGAGGGGGCTTGGACCGGAATTCCTCTTCACTGTCTGTACAGGACTCGCTCTCGTAAACCTTTTCAGTCACTGAGAACAAAGGAGGGGGAAAAGCCGTTACCCATGTCTGGAAGGCCCCCAACTCCACCTTTGGTTTGTCCACTAAGACGTCAAAGCCCACGACGGATGCCCCCCACCCGCTCTTTCCTCTCCTGTTCTCCAGAAAGCCATCCTTGGGCTGTGCAAAGCTTAACAGCTTTTCCTTGATGGCTCTACTACAAAATGTCCCATTTCCCTACCCTCGATGAACAAATATCGAAACCTGTCCGTTTCGCCTCCCCCCCCCACCGCCCAGTTCTGCAGAAGGAACATCTGGACCGGCAACTTGGAAGAGAAGATAGCGACTCCCATGCAGTCTCATCGTGTTCTTTTCTTCCTGCATTCGAGCCTTTTGCCAAAAAGCTTCCCGAGAGCGGGAGCCACTCCGTGACGAACTTTGCCAGATCTAGACTGTAAACCCAGAAGGTCAGCTTTCCACAGGAGACCATTTAATCCAAGTTCTAAATGGGGAACGGCAAGCTTCCCAGTCTTGACATGTTTAGAGAAACCCGAGCTTAAAAAACAAAAGCCCCCAAAGATCTTTTGTTGGAAGAAAGGACGGGGCCCGTCTTTGTTATTTCAAGCTCTGGCTACGGGAAGCAAGCTGGCAGGAGACGGCTGGCTGGCGAAAGCAAAGGGGGGCCGCCTTTCCCTTCAGAGAAGCCTGGACTGAATCTGGACGCCGCAGCACATATCCTCGCAAAAAAGGCGCCGAGCCAGACTCGAGGAGCCAAACCTTTCACAACACCATTTTCAACTTGACAAAACCCAGGGCTAGAAACTGGCGGGACTCGTGAGCGGCCAGGCGCCCTGCAGGGTTCTCCGTACACAGGCAGACCGCCTTTAAGAGCTGCGACAAGTTGACGAAGGGGTCCTGCCTGGAACGGGGGTGCCCAGAATCCCCCTGATCCTGAACCCCAAGCAAGCCACGGATGAACGCTTATGGCTACAAAGCAGCAAAACTGGCAACCATCACCCTCCCGGCCTTGGAACTGGGGAGAAGTGGGAACTGGCCACGGTGGTCGGCAGCCACCTCCACCAGGTGGGAATGGCAGTCACTTACTGCCCCCCCCCCCCGAAGATGGCAGCACATTTGCCAAGGTGAGTGCAAATGTGGACACCTTTGCTACTGGCCGCTACCACTTTCTGGGTCCACCCTGCTCCAGGCAGGTCTGGCTCCTTTTTTTTTTTTAAAGGGCTGCATTATGAACACCAGTGCTTTTGAATCACTTCAGCCTCATCTCTCAAGAGGCCTTCTTGCTTCCCTGCACAAAACAAAACAGGACACCTCTTGGTCTCCGGTAGTGACACAAAGTAAGCTTCCTGCTCTAGCATCCTTTTTCCTCATACACGACTGCAGGCAGATTCTGCAAACCGTGAACATTCACCCAGTACATTGGCTAAGGTTTCTTTCACCCAAAGGGGCGGCTGACTGCTCACCTATGCAGCCCTCTTCGTCCACAAAGGTTCGGGACTTCAGAACTCGCTTACGTTTCCGCTTCTTTTCTCCTGAGGAAGTCTGAAAGGGGACAGACAGCACAGCAGGTGAGAATAAAGGACCCTGGTGCCACGTTCAGCTGGACCCGTTGGTCAGAAGCCTTTACAGGCCAATTTCAAACTCTGCTAGGAGTAAAACAAGGGAGAAGGAAGGGAATCTCAAAGAACTGCACCTGGCGGCTGGAAGCTCACAATGCTATGTTTCCAACCCAGCTGGGTCTTGCCTGCAGGCACCACCTTCCTTCTAGCCTAAAAACTAGCTCTAGAAGGGAAAGGAGAAATGGTTCATTCCAAGGCACAAGGGCTACGGTTCGAGCAGATGGCCTGCGGGTTTCTCTGGGAAGACCATAAGGAAGGAGGGATGATTGGCAGCCTTCACATCTAGTCAGGGTAACAAAGGCAGCAGCCTCCCTCGACTTTGGCGAGTAAATGAGGTGAGAAAGAGCTTTTCAAAGGTCATCACTGTTTACAGTTACTTCCTTAGGGTAACCTTTCAGCGCACGGTGGGATTCCCAGTAAAAAGCTGCCTCCTTCATTTGCTAATGTTCTGTTGCAGGCTGACCCTTTAAACGACTAGTTTGATCTGCAAGGAACTAAACACAAATAAGAAGAAGAGTGAGGAAAATGAACACAGAGAAGTTGAACGTCTGTTTCGTTGCGTCGACGGGCATCTTCTTCAAACCAACCGGAGGAAAATCTGTAACACTGGTTAGAATGGAAAACTTGACTGTTACATTTCAACTCCTTGGACCGGTTGTCCAGTGTGTTTCTGAGTTGAACCTAGGCGTACTAACCCAAACGTAAGCACTCTCACGCACATATACAGAGGATGACACATTTAGAATAAGTCTATTTACCGGGAATAGCTAGAAGTCAGACAGTGTTTTATAAGCAGAATCGAGTCAATTCTTCCAGTCTTCCATCCCCCCCCCCCCAATCTGAGGGGAAGCTTTTACTCAATTTAGTTTTGAAACAAAACATTTTGAGCTTAGAGGACTATTAACAACCACTGGCAAGCCACACAGATCAGTTTTGTCTCTTGCCAAATTTTGGGTTTTCACAGATGACAGCAGGACCCATGATTTGCTGTGTTGATCTTAACTGCATCCTCTGTTGTTTTGAAGGTATTTAAGTATTTACTTTGATTTTAATGTGTATTTTTTTTACAGTGGGTTGGTTTACCTGATCTTATGATTTTTTTAAAGTTAAATTTGGTTTTGATCTGTTTTCATTATTTAAAGGAATTTGCAAGCCACTTTGAAAGCTTTTTTTTTTTTTAAGCAAAAAGTCAGGGTATCGATGTAAGTAAATAAAAAAGCAATAAGGAAATGAACTTACCTCTCGACGCACAGGGTCTGGAGATGGTTTCAAGGCTGGCTCTGGCTCAGGCTCAGGAGAAACGTCTTTCACTTCAGGAGCGAGAGGTGATTCTGGAACCTCTGAAGGAAGAGACAGGAATTCAACAGTCATTGTGGAGCCATGGCCCCATGTGAGTTTGGCAGAATGTTTCTGTGACATTCTTTATCTCTTACAGCCTAACTGGCCACTGAAATGTTCATCCAAGGTCTAATTTTCAAGACGTGCTGCCACCTCGGTTTTTGATGGCCAGCCTAGGAAATGAAGGGCCCACAAAAGCAAAAGGCAATTTGTGCGTTTAGTCCTTTCTAACTCGCCAAGACAGGCTCTTAAAATGTTTCAATTTTTTTAATGCCACAGAGTACAGTAAAACCTGGTCAGGGGAATTAAATAAACAGATCTTTGTAATTCTTTTATGGTTATGATTAAAAAATGCTTTGCCTGCTACCAACCTCTGTACCAAAATGCATGCACTGTGCCTATTCATTCATTCATTCATTCATTCATTCACTCAACAGCTGGACTTCCTCCCAATGCCGTAAGAAATCTAATTTCCTGCGGAGTCATTACATGCTTTCAAGTCAATTCTGACATGTGGCAACCGTGTACAGAATAAAATGGGACTCAACAAGGGCAACGTATCCTCTGTTGAATAACAAAAATAAGCCAGTAAGTCCAGTGCATAAGCGTTTCTGTCCCAATTTTAATTTTCACAGTTGTTTGTGCAAACCTTGCTACCCATATTCTGAACACGTGACATGCAGAGGGTGCCTAAACTCTGGGCCCAGCCTCATTTTTGTCCGTTCTGCCTTCTTTTTCTGCTGAGCTCAGCTGCTGAGATTTATGGTTGTGCGGAATGCCGGGGAGGGCCAGGCCGTGGAAGAGGAAGATAAGAGGCAGGAGATGTCAGAGAGTAACAAGCTGAATGGGGCTGTTGAAGGACAGCAAGCGAGGCACGGGGCAGACCCCCGTCATGCCGTTATTGGGCCGTGTATTTTGGTCGATACCTACAGAAATCCCCCGCAGGACTGGAAGAAGGGATCGGCCATTCTGTATAATTACAGAGTTCAATTTGCAGCCGTCGTACTGTGCTTCCCCGAAAATAAGACAGAGTCTTATATCAATTTTTTTGCTCCAAAAAACACATTAGGGCTTATTTTCAGGGGATGTTTTATTTTACAGTCAATGTCATCTTCTTCTGGTTGCTGCACACGGGTGGAGGGCGGGGTTTCACTTCACTGGGGCTTATTTTTGGGGTAGGGCTTACCGTATTTTTCTGTGTATAAAACGACACTTTTTCCTAAAATAATTAGAGGGAAAATGGAGGGTCGTTTTATACACGGAAGGAAGCTGTTGCATGTGCGCTCGGGCGCCTCTCGCTGCTGCCCAATGGCCTCTTCCAGAGCTCACGGCTTGTCCCCTCCGGTGGCAGAGGCAGCAGGAGGCAGAGGCAAACAAGCACTCGGGCGCCTCTTCCTGCTGCCACCGGATCACCTCCTCCAGCGATCATCTCCTTAGGGCAGGGGACACGGCGGCCGTGAGCTGGAGGTGACCCTCGGCAGTCTCCCTGGAGGAGGTGATCGGGTGGGCAGCGGAGACGGCAGTGGAGGAGCAGTTGCCCATTAACTGCTCCTCCGCCTCCGGCAAGGGTCAAAATTAGGGGGTCGTCTTATACACGGAAAAATACGGTATATTACGAACATCCTGAAAAATCATACTAGGGCTTATTTTCAGGTTAGGTCTTATTTTCAGGGAAACAGGGTACTTTATTTACTTTTAATTCTTGCCCCACCTGACAGGCTATCACAAATTTCTGTCTCCACTTCCGGATGTGTAAGCGATAGATGGTCTGGGCAGGTTAAACAGCCATGAAATGCGCATGTTACCCAATCATCCCAAATCATAATTTAATATATGAAGTTGCTTCGGATGTATAGCGACTACTTCCAGGGTTGGTGTGATATAGAGTACCGAGAAGTGATTTAACATTCCCCTTCTTCTGGGAGCACTCTGGATCTTAGTATCTTCTGCCTAGTTACCCAGGCTGGCTCTTCTCCCAGGAGGCACAGTGGAGAATCAAACTCTGACACTCTGCCTCTACAGCCAGGTACCCAACTCACTGAGCTATCTAGCCAGTGGTCATACATTGAACTAAATTTCACAGAGTATGCAATGTCTACAGCCAGCTTCTATGCCTTAAACAATTTCACAGCATTTATGGATTTCTAAATTCAGCCAGAATAAGTTATGCAAAACTGAGTGGATTTTCATTTAAGGGAGCAGGGGTTGCACCAATCTTAAAGCGTGGATCTTTTATTGACATGGAAGAAGGACAGAGTCATACACGGTCCTAGGAGCAGCAAGCTTAGAACTTAAGGAGTCCCATTTCTCTACTAAGGCCACTTGCAGTTTCTAACGCTGCTTCCAGGCAAAAACTTTTTTGGATGCCAGCTACTCAGACGCAAGGCAGGGAACCCCCACTAACCACATAGCTCCTCTCTCAACTGTGAACGTGTAAGCACCAGTAACAAAGTCCAGATAAAGGCTTGTGCCCTCTTCTTTATTTGTAGAATTACTTCCAGGACTTCTATTTTAGTGCTGAAGTGCACACGCACGAGTGCATAAAACATAAGAAGAACCTGGCTGCTCAGACAACAGCCCGGTCTAGTCCAGTATTATGCTTGCAGAGTGGTAAACCTGGTGCCTCTGGAAAGCCGTCAAAGCACGGCATGACCCTGATGACAACCTGCTGTTTCTGGTCTTGGATAAATATTAGGTACAGCCATTGTGATGCACAGCCGAAGACAGCATTATCCTCCGCTAATCTGTGAAATTTCTTTATAAATCTGTGCAAAAATGCTGCCAGCATGGACCCAAAATCCCTGAATGATTAAGATGCTCTCTTCTGTAAGCACTGAAAACCTGCCCTCTCATTTTGAATGTCCTGACTAAAAAAAAAATTCACAGAGGTCATATTACATGTTCCAGGTTGTAAGAAGAAACGTAATAAAACCACTGTCATCCCGTTCTAAGCTTCCACCGCTGCTTCTGAAGATCCTACACATTTTTACTGCATGCTCACTCCTTGCAGCTTACTACACGGACCAGCTAATGACACCCATCAATCACAGTGACAGATCATCTCTCCCCCTTTCACAACAAGACACCCACAACAAAAAACAAGCTGATCACCTTAATCACCCAATCTCCTGAAAAGGACAAAAAGCTGATCCCACAGCTACGAATACTTAATTATCCCACAAACTACACCAGAGCACAGACAGAGTTCTGACTCCTGTCCTCTGAAGATGCCGGCCACAGAGACTGGTGAAACGTTAGGAAGAAAAACCTTAAGAACACAGCCAAACAGCCCGAAAAACCTACAACAACCATTACTACACTGAATTTTACCATCACGCAATACCCATGAATAATGTGTTCCATTCTAATCACATGCATTAATGCAGCTTCAGGTAAAAAGCACAACCATGAGCTACAGAACAAATGAAGAGAGGCAATTAAAAAAAAAACCCAGATGCAACCAAGCAGTTCTACAGTTCCTCTCAATATAAACAACGCTGCAACCTTTCTCAATCCCCAAAGGATCCCTCAAAGGGCATTTTCAAAAGAACCTGCTTGATTTATCAACAAAGCCCAACCTGGCATAACTCTTTAATCCCAAGACACTGTTTCGAGCCACAGGACGGACAGTGTCTCTCTTCATCCATCCCACCTGCGGTCAATTTTGACAGTCCCTAGTAGAAACCTGTGCTGTTCGGTCAAGGGATGGCAACATCCGGCACGGATCAAGCCAATTCCTAGCTTCTGCAGGGGCCACGAAACAGGCTTGTCACAAAATCATCCCTCGAGATGGGATTTTTGGATCTTCTGGACTACAGCTCCCAGAATTCTCTCAGAATTGCCTAGGGGCAATCCTTCCAGCCTTGCAATTCTGTGATCTCATTTCAACACACACACACACACCCAGCTTGGCACAGAAACTATGTTAAGCGCCAGTGATTGTAGCCCTGAAAGGTTGCAGAGGAGCCCTGCTGAGTTCAAGGGAGGACTACGTCTACGCGAAGCCTGAGAGGGTTAGCAAGCTCAGCAGGGACTAACCTTCCCACTGTCCCCTGCCAGGCTTTCGTCTCTGTATTTTTTTTAAAAAAATATTATTATTATTTTAATTTTTTTTGCTCATGCTGTAGTCACAACACACGTCCAGGAAGTGAAATCAGCCCAGCCTATTAGATCACTACTGGGAATTATATTTGGACAAGGCGTGAAGCCAAGCAACCTTTTGCGGGTTAAGTTGGGGGATCAAATCAGAGGCTGTCTGGCTTGCGATGGCTAGGAAATGAACTGCGTTCTTAGAGAGGGGGATCTGTGAAAACCCTGCAGCAGGAGAGAGGGTGGGAGAAGACATCACACCTCGAGATGGGCAGCACCACCTGGAGGCACCCTTTCTAAGCAGGCGGTCTCCTAAGAGTAAGCCTCAAAGCAGGGAGCTGCAGAGAGCAGTTGAGAGAGGGAACTAAAGTCCTCAGATACCCAACAGGGACCTTAGAAAATTCACTGGCGGGTTTGGAAGACTCAGACACAAGCTAAGCAAGAAAGCCCCCCAGAGGATTAAGGAGGACGGCATGGGGAGGATGGGCGGCTGTTCGCCACCCCTATTCATGTAAGGTTACTGGAGAGCCTGGAGCAGGTGTGGGGATCTTGAGCCAAGCCGGAGGGAAACGAGTGAAAACTCAGGTTTACGCCTGCTTTGCAGAAAACCCCTACTTTCCCGACCTCTATCAAGCAAGGGACGTGGGTGGCGCTGCGGGTTAAACCGCAGAAGCCTCTGTGCTGCAAGGTCAGAAGACCAGCCGTCGTAAGATCGAATCCACGCGACGGAGTGAGCTCCCGTCGCTTGTCTCAGCTCCTGCCAACCTAGCCGTTCGAAAGCATGTAAAAATGCAAGTAGATAAATAGGTACCACCTTGGTGGGAAGGTAACGGCGTTCCGTGTCTAGTCGCGCTGGCCACGTGACCACGGAAGATTGTCTACGGAAAAAATGCTGGCTCTACGGCTTGGAGACGGGGATGAGCACCGCGCCCTAGAGTCAGACACGACTGGACAAACCTTTACCTATCGCCTCTGCAGCAAGCTGTTGGCACCCCTTGCCTGCCAAAGCAAGCAGTACCCTTTGCACCCAGATGGTTCTACGCAAGGAGTAGCAGAAGGGCATCAGCAAAAGCCATAATTGGGATAAGGAGGTTCACTGAAATCCCCTGTTCTGTGATGCACAGGATGAGGCCCTCAAGACCAACTATCAGCTATCATTGGGCATTTTTAGCCATCCTGGGGCAACCAACATTGTCCCACCCGATTTTGTTTCCTTCTGCTTCCCCCATGCTGATCTGATGATATTAATGACACTTCAATGGCGGGTTGACCACAGGGACTTTTTTTAAGCGACTGTTTTATTCTGGTTCTTTTACTTTTGTTTTTAATAGCGCTCGTATTTGTGAAATTTTAATATGACATCTAATGCTCTTTTTTTAACATTGTAATGATTATTTAGCTTTTAACTCTGTTGTTTTAATACTGCAAGCCACCTTGGATCCTTTAGAAGCCTCCATTTTCTTCCCTTCACTGGCTTGTTGGATCCTCATTTTGTTCACCACTTTCCTACTTGCTCAATTCCAAAATTATTATTATTACGATTCGCCCAAGCTCCCTGTTCTTGTCCAGTGCCAGCTGGAAGCTTTCGTTCTGAGAAGGAAGCTCAGGTGGAGCTTGGCTTAGCTAAGCCTCAAAGCCTTCTAATGCAGGTATTTCTTCCAGGTGGATCACACTGATGTGCCTGCAAGGTAGGCAGGACTCCCAGAAGAGAGAATTATGGGAGCTGTAGTCCAGAAGATCCAAAAATCCCATCTCAAGGGATGATTTTGTGCCAAGCATGTTTCGTGGCCATTTAACAAGACTGAACAAGGAGAGAGAAGCCGGCCTCTGGGGCAGAGGCGTGTTATCACTGCCATCGTTCCTTTTCAAAGAGCCTAAGATGTATTCGGAGTCGACTTTAAAAACCTGGCAGAGTCATGGAATAAACTGATTTCCACTCACCCTCACTATCGCTGCTGTCAGATTCAGGTTGTTTGATTCGACGTCTCTTTTTCTTCAGATTCTCAGCCTCTTTCTCCTCACTGTCTGACCTCTCTGCCCTCTTTGCTCTGCGAAAATAAAAAATAAAAGAAAGCAAATAGAAATAGATGGGTCATCGCAAATGTACTTCTGGGGTGTGAGAAGATCCTAGAACAGGAAACTTTGCTCAGTAATTTAGAACAAATGCAGCATTTTTCACATCTGCTGCCTGTAAACAAGGACTGCGGCTTGTACCAAATCCTTATGCAAAGTCATCAGCACACCTTTGGAATTCCACTCTTCTTGGTGGAGATCTGAAGGGTACTTTACATGGGCCACGTCAAGGTTGCAGTTTAAAAACTATACATAACTATGTGCCACCCTACAATGAGATGAAACTTCTCTGTGTACAGTGTTTGCATCTACAGAGAACTAGCCAGGACTTGGAAACAAGACTGCAGCTTGGAAGTCAGGTTTCCAGGACGATATAGGACTGGCATGTGCCATGTGGGGTAAGAACTAGGGAATCCAAGCCAAAATGGGTATTGGCGATGCAGTAAACAGAGAAGGAAACATTGCATTTTCCCAGAAAGAGACAGCAGACCAACGGACAACCTTTTATCTATGATTTCTTTGAAAAGTGCCGAACCTCTCACCTATCAAAATGATATAACCTTGCTCTGGGCCTTTGTAACAACAGAGTAGAGCATGAAAGCTGAAAGCACCTCAGAGGCAAAATTCAATGTTGGTCCATTAACTTCGGAGCCTCAAAAGAGGTAACATCCCTGCTGCCGATGGTTCTCCTCCTGCCCCGAGGACCAAAAATAAATAAATAAAGTGCTTGACCCCCAAGTACAGTTTTACCCTGACAGTCACTCAATACTCTTCTAACAGAACTCCCCACTAGGAGGCAGTGTCTCAGAATTCTGGAGCAGCTGTCAAATAATTTTTTTTAGCATGACTATATTTTTTAATAATAATAGTATCCTGTCAAATCAGTTCTGACTTATGAAGACCCTTTGCAGGGTTTTCTAGATAAAGACTACTCAGACGTGGTCTACCATTCCCTTGCTTCTTTCTAGGGGTGCCCTGGGATGGTGTGCAGCTCGCCCAGGGCCACCCAGGCTGGCTTTATTCGAAGGAGGCACAGCAGGGAAACAGAATTCCCACCTTTTTGGCACCGCAGGGGGATTTCTAACTCCACGAGCTACCCAGCCAGCTGGTTATATTTTTACTAGTGAGTAAAGAAGATATCAAATGCTTCATTCAGCTTTGACGGGGAGGTGACAGCTACTGAGCCTGGAAAGCAGACGCCAGTCTTGGCCCTACGGCTCCTTGGCTCTTCGACTAAAAGGCACTTTCTTCTCCAGGCCTTGGGAATAAAAACCACAGGGATAGTTAGCTTCACCTGGAGCAGGGGGTTACGTGAAAAAAAGGACCCATGCAACAGGAACCTGCCTAGGCCATTCATCGCTTACATATCTGGCCCTACAGATAGATATTTTCTGCCTGTCAGGTGGGGCAAGAATTAAAAGTAAATAAAGTACGACGGCTGCAAACTGAACTCTGCAATTATACAGAATGGCCGATCCCTTCTTCCAGTCCTGCGGGGGATTTCTGTTGGTATCGACCAAAATACACGGCTCAATAATGGCATGACGGGTGTCTGCCCCATGCCTCGCTCGCTGTAGGTATTGACCAAATGTGCCACATGTTTTTGTCTTTTTGTTTTGTTTTATTTCTTTGGATTTTGCCTGATATGCTTGCACAGACTAACACGGCTACTTCTTCTAAAACTACACACGTTTGGTACCACTGAGCTAAATGAAAAGTTCTGGAAAATTCAGAAGCCTCCAGGTTTTTCGGTGGCATTTTGGCAGATTCCATTAAAGGTACGGCCCGACTATGGTCAGAAATGTCAATTACCTTTTCTTTTCCTTCTGATGGACTTTCGAAGGTTCAGACTTCTTCCTGTGTTTCTCAAGATCTGGAGCATCAGAGGACACTCTGGGTTCCACAGAAGAAGCTGCCACCTTCTCCTCCCTTTGCTGCTCAGACTCAGAGCGGCCCTTCCCTGTGCCTGTCACAAGTCAAAAAGGAAAAGCTGCAGCATCATGGACCAGGAGGAGCAGAAGACGTAATTCTGAAGACCCCAGGAGTTGCTTCTTGTCCTCTGAGGATACTCAAAGCTACAAGCTGCACCAGATCTGTTTATTGAAAATATTTCAACCCCGCCTTTCCCTTTAAAAAGGACTCGAGGCGGCTTACATCACTAAAAGGCAGTATTTAAAGCTAACAGTAAGTACACAAATGTTAAAAAAGATCAAACAAATACTATACTAAAAAACAATAAACCAAAGCAAGACCAAAACTCATTCAAAGCAGTAAGGTACAACCATCCACTTAAAAAACTCCAGAGGCAGCCAGTCAGGAAGGAAAAGCCTCTGTTAAGCCGTCTGACACCATCGGCTCAAGTCAACAATTCCAGAAGTGACCAACGTTTATGCCAGTTCCTGAATTCTCCAGGAATTCCACAGAAACCGAGGGGTCCACGTCTCCCTTCAACACCTGGCATTTTATAGGCAGACCAAGGAACTGCACAGGGAAACAAGATTGGGTTTCGGACTGCTTTTGGAGCAGTCTGGTGCAATCTTTTCCCTGGCGATCACACAACACATGGGGAATGGTGCTTCAGCCCGGGCCTGATCCATGTCCAAGCTGGACCTTTTTGGTCCAGTTGTAGGGCTTCTACTTTTTTTGGGTGGGGGCACGATGGATCGAGGCAGACAGAAAAGTCACTTTAAGGGAATTTGCGCCTTGCAAAGCGACCCTTTCAGGTGCGACTGGACGGGGGTGCCTTTCCAGCCGTCTGATTGCACCCTAAGGCTTACAGCTTTGAAATATTACTTCTTTGGACAAAATAAATTTTTAAAAAAACCAAGAGATTCTAGGACTTCCAGATTGAAAAAAAAGAAAGCAATTCCAAGCTGTGATGAGACTAAAATCCAAGTCTACATGTGGATCAGAACAAGGTAGTCAAAAAAGACCACATCACTTTGATAAGTCAGTGAGGAACACCTTTCTTGAAAATAAATATTGTGCCGCCTTTATTTTTAAAAATCCTGTTCAGTTAAAAAGGCACACATCATGCAAGGGGTTTCCAGCTCTAGCCTTTCCAACCTGTTTTCTACTTGCCCTTCATTTATTTGACCCAAGAACATATAAAGAGCATTTGAATCCCACCTTTTTTGAAGTTTGAAATAGCACAGCTTATTCTAATTATGCCATGTATACAAACCAAACTTTGCCAGGAAGAGTCCACTGAGCTCAGTGAGATTTCACTTCTGAACAGATATGTTTAGGTACAAGTTGTTCATTTCACTCCCTCTGAACTGACCATAAGTCCCAGAGAGCCAAGGATCTAAACAAACATTGCCACAGCCTGCCATGGGATCTTGGCACAGGGAAGACGAGAGAGGGATTTAAAACCCTTACTCAGAGCAGCCTTTCCAAAGAAGTTGTTCAACACGTTTCCTTTAGCGGGTGCCTTGCTGCTGGTCGTGGAGGCCTGGAAGAAAAGAAGAAAGATCCTTAGGAGAAACACAAGGCCACAATCCACCAAAAATGACTCTTTAAAAAAAAAACCCAGGGGTGCTGCAGGAGAGAGCAGGGGGCAAGCAGACTCTCACCTCACCTGACCCAAGGATGAAGGGTGTGTCATAAAAAAAACAGCTTGGAGATTGGAAACTTACACTTGGTGCCTCTTTAGCCTCCGCTTTAGCTTCTTTGTGCTTGTCCTGGGATTTGGTAGCAGATTTAGCGGCAAACATTCCCATAATGCCACTGGCTTGCTGGGAGGTCTGCTTGGAAGACGTGCTTGGGGCATGTCCATTCGCCCCTGGAGCCGCGGCTGCACTGGTGCTACGTGTCGGCTGAGAATCTACCTGCGCAGGGGGTTCAGCCTGGGGCATTTCAGCCGCCGTCCTGGCCACGGCAGCAGCACAGTGAATGGCACTAAACCTGGAGCGGGAACAAAAGCAGGCATGAATTAGCCTTGGGAAGTTTTGTCATCTAGCTTTACTTCTGTCCTCCTGTGCCTGATGCTATTTCCAGTAGATTTGGGTAAAATGGAAGCAGAGGGAGACACGTCTGTCCTGTTCCTTAAACATATATTAAAAACTATTCTCCTCAATCTAGGGTCCTCCTGACTATGATTCTAGACTATTTTATTTAAAATTGTTTTTGTTGTTGTTTAGTCGTTAAGTCGTGTCCAACTCTTCGTGACCCCATGGACCAGAGCACGCCAGGCCCTCCTGTCTTCCACTGCCTCTCGGAGTTTGGTCAAATTCATGTTGGTCGCTTCGATGACCCTGTCCAACCATCTCGTCCTCTGTCGTCCCCTTCTCCTCTTGCCTTCACACTTTCCCAACATCAGGGTCTTTTCCAGGGAGTCTTCTCTTCTCATGAGATGGCCAAAGTATTGGAGCCTCAGCTTCAGGATCTGTCCTTCCAGTGAGCACTCAGGGTTGATTTCCTTCAGAAAATGGATAGGTTTGATCTCCTTGCAGTCCAGAGGACTCTCAAGAGTCTCCTCCAGCACCACAATTCAAAAGCATCAATTCTTCAGCGGTCGGCCTTCTTTATGGTCCAGCTCTCACTTCCATACATCGCTACTGGAAAAACCATAGCTTTGACTATGCGGACTTTTGTTTTAGGTCATCTTTTAAAGATGGACAAGCAGGACCAACACCAGCAATGACGGAGGTGTTAACATAACACTGTGTTTCACTGAAAATGAAACAACGACGAACCCTATTGGGAAATTGCACCAACTTATGTATAAAAGCACAAACTGTGACAGTGAATGGCCACTAGTTAGTAAGTGACGGCTTGCATTTCTGGTTGTGTGCCAAGACATGCCACTGACATGGGACCAAGACTGTGAGTGGCAACCCATTAGTTAGCAGCAATTTACCACCACCGTTTGCACCATTACACTAGTGATCACATAAATGCTCAACAGAATTCTGGCTAGTGTATTCAAATGCAGGCCTAAAATGGATTATATTACTTCAAATAGCTTTTGACATGGTTTTAATAATCACTTGTTCAAGCACTGCAGCGAAGAGGAGAAACAAAGAGAATACCTTTCAGTTAAGAAGACTTTGTTAAATGGGAATGGCTTCTCAGTAACCATCACCATCATCATCCTTAGAACTGCAGAGCTGGAAGGGCTAGAAGGGACCCTATGGATCACAAGTGATTGCTCCAGTGCTGGAGGCGTTCAAGAGAAAACTGGACCACCATCTGTTGGATCTGCTTTGACTTGGATTCCTGCCTTGAGCAGGGGGTTGGACTGGATAGCCTTAAGAGGCCCCTTCCCATGATTCTAGGATCCTAAGTCCAGCCCCTGCCAAGGAGGCACAGCGGGAGACTGAACTCCCAAACTTTGGCTCTGCAGCCAGATCCCTAAACCACGGAGCCATCCAGTGCAGAACAATCTGACTCAGTCAGAAGCGCAGAATGCAAAACTTGGTGCCCTTAGTGCACATTCAGAACTGCCTGTGCCCATAAAAAGTCAGCGCTGTGGTGTGTGTTTGGTGTGGGGAGAACAGATCAAATTGTTTCCTATCGGAAGGGGGGGAAATCATGGTCCCAGGAGGGGCACACCTGTAAGAATATGGTGTGGGTACTGAAGATCAATTTTAGGACAAATACACCCTGAAACAAAGGCAAATAGAACTGAGCTCAGGCGAACACACAACAGGTATGTCATCCGGCCAAAACTCACTGGCTGCATTTCTGCAGGTTCGCTTTGATAATATCGTAGTCGGTGCTGTAGAGCGGGCTGCTGTCCTTCAGCATGGCTTTCTGGACGCTGTAAACATGTACGCTGGCAACCGTGGAGAGCTTTGACTTCATGGCTGAAATGGAAACAGAAAATCTGTGAAGGACAGAACTGTTTCTGAGAGGTGACAGTTCCACACTGGGGTACTTCAAGCCTGAGGGCAAGAGGTTGCTGGTGGACAGTGGGCCGCTGGAGGCAGAGCCTAGCTTCACGGACTGGGAAACCCTGGGAACTGAGAGTCCATTATAGTAACTTTTCCAAGTGCTGTTTGGAGGACCACACTTGCTGTGAAATGCAGTTTGTGCCACTCTTTGCCTCTGTCTGCAGGCATGTTATGTGACCACAGCCGTGCGTGGGATCACAACGAGGAACAAAAGCCGTCTTTCCTCAAATACAAATATAAACTTGTGAACATCTTATTGGTTTCTCTGCATCTCCACTCAGAATGCTCACCACTTATGCCTTTTAACCAGTATTTGGCATCTGTTGCTGGTCCTCAAAACTAAAGAAGAAATTATCTCCTTTGTAAGACTTGTTTTAACCTGTGCTTTTCTGTTCTCCACAGCTGGGAGAAGCTAACACAGTTTAAACACTGGGTACAAATCAGGTTGCTAAATCCCAGTTTGACTGATACACATAACTGTAGTTTGGAAAAACAAACAGGAAGGATGGTGTGAGCTATGCTAAGCCCAAAACTCATAGCTGCTATGCTTATGCTAACACTTGTTCTAGCCTGTGTCTGCTGTTACCTTTGGGACATTATCTGTGGGTAGAGCACTGAACACTGTTTGAGAGCATCAGGGTAAAAATCCAAGAAGAGAGAAACAGTGATAGCACCATGGGGATCTGCTACAGATCTCTAAACCAGACTGAAAATCTGAACAGTGTCTTCCTAGATCAGATTAACAAGATTTCAAAGAGAAGATACAAAGTAAAAATGGGAAATTCAGATTACACTGATATTTATTCATTTAATAAATAACTACACTGATATCTGTTGGAAGTCCAACCCAGCCAGAACGACAAGGTCCACCACATTCCTCATATACCTTATTAAGAACTTTCCCCTTGACATTTAGTCCAGTCGTGTCCAACTCTAGGGCGCGGTGCTCATCCCCGTCTCCAAGCCGTAGAGCCAGCGTTTGTCCAAAGACAGTTTTTGTGGTCACGTGGCCAGCGCGACTAGACACGGAACGCCATGACCTTCCCACCAAGGTGGTACCTATTTATCTACTCGCATTTACATGCTTTCGAACTGCTAAGAACTTAATCTTCCAAAAAGTGGAAGTCTCAATGAAAAGGGGATTTTAATTAGGACCAGATCCAGGTTGTGGGGTGGAAATAGTGGGAACTGTTGGAGGAAGAGACCATGGCCTCATTGAGATTTGTTATTCTGACAAAAAAGGAAAGCGGAGAGTAGTGTAACGAGAACTCTGGACTTAAAGAAAGCTGATTTCAACAAGCTTAAGAAAATACTGAGCAAGATCCCATGGCTAGAAGTACTCAAAACAAAGGAAGTTCATGATGAATGAGAGCTTCTTATAGGTGAGATAATGAAGACACAGTCACAAAAATACCCAAAGCTAAACCAAAGGAACCTTAACGAGAGAAGCATGCATTATTCCTGGCTAGTTAAACTCATTACCCAGGACTATGGTTCTTAAATATCCTCGCTTCTGGCAGATACGTGTTTTGGCTGTCAGAAAGCACTCAATGCAAGACGGTCTACCGCACTGCCAAATTATGGCTACAAAACCACTTGCAGTCAAAATGTCTAGCTGTACGCCTGGCCGCGGAGATGGAGAAATGCTAGCCCTGTCATAACAATCTGAGAGTTTGCAGCCAAGGGACTTCTGCCAAGGCCTATCAGATCCCACAAAGGATGGTCTGCTTACAGCAAACGTTTGGTGGAAAGTCTGGCTCACCTCAGCAGTAGCTGGCTATAATTTCAGATGATCTCCCTTCTGGATCATGCCTGAAGACAATGCCCACAAGGGGCCGAATGGCCCGTTCTTGCAGAAAGCACTCACACAGAGGAATCTGCAGATTCTAGCTAGCATTGGTCGCTGGGGAAATGCTGTGAATGCGAAGTGCGAGGCTGTGATCTTAGGGTCATGCTGAGCTTCTGAGGCTGTCGGAGTGCTTCTGCCACGCACAAGGGGGGTTAGGAAGAGTCCTCTGTGCTCAGGCGGTCCTGTACGACCAAGTCTCCAAGTGTTCAAGTCCGGAGCTAAGGCAAGAGCGCCACGGCCATCATTCAGCCCTTCCAGAAGTGCTTTGATTGTATTCCTGCCTTGAGCAGGGGGTTGAACTTGATGGCCTTTGTAGGCCCCTTCCAACTTCACTTTTCTATGATTCTAAGTGCTCTGGGGAATCTCATCTCTCAAGCACTACAGAAAGCAAGCCACGGTCAGGGTCCCAAGCATGGATCCGGCACTTCTCAGAGTTCTGAGAGAAGACAGATGACTTCGTTGTAAATGGGATGTGCCGAACATGAGAAGGGGAGGGAGGGAGAGAGGGAGGGAGCCAGCAAAGGCAGGAGAACTTTTCAGTAACAAGGAGATAAGAGAAGAACAGCTTAAACAAGAGCAGACATTCCCCTTCAATTGCAGCTAGGAGGGGAGCCTTTCTCCAAACAAGCACTTCAAGAAAAGTGGCCAGGAGGAATCAGGTGGTTCAGTAAGGTTTCTCAGCGAGAACGAAAAAAAAGACTCCCCCCACTCAAAAGGAGGCGTTGCCAATGGAATGGCTGGAGGCAAACTGGGATTGGGCAAGAATAGAGACTAAGGATCCAGACGATAAGAGCTGAAGTTAGCAGAGGGATGTGGACTGTTAAGTTTCAGGTAATTCCAGGTCTTCTGTCCTCAGCAGCTTTATACTCTTTTAATGATTCTCCTTCCCCAGCTTTTGGGTTAGGGCAAGTTACATAAGAAGTACATAATGAAAAAATGCCCCTTCTTACGCTGAATCCCTCCAGCGGCAACCTCTAACCCTCTGCAGCCTGCCAAGAGGCACAAACCTTTGTTTCAACTAATCAGCCTCTGCAGCCAGAATTTGTGTAATTCTGATTTTGGCATTTGGAAGCCTTGTTTCAAGATGCAAAACTCAATTACTTATTTAAACATCATAATCAGGATATACTTTTGTTTCACAGTCACATAAAAAGAGAAATAAGTTGGTCCCTGCCACAAAGATCTTCATGTTGATGGTAGTGGAAAGCAACACGTGATCTGTGGTTTTTTAAAAAAAGAAATCTTTAAGCTGCTTGAAAAACTTCTCTCTCTTCTTTTTCTTTTCTTCTTCATCTGTTTGTCTTGCCTTTTCCCCCCCAACCCTGATAGCAGTCCTGCGTCTTTTTAAATTGATGCAAGCCCCTATGAAACAATTCTTTGAAAAACAGGATTTTAAAAATGACCTAATAGGTGAAGAACTCTCATAAAAAATAAATAGCAAGGAGAGAAGGGTAGGTGAGAGAGAGAGCTCGTAATAAAAAGTCATGACTTAACACAGAAAGTCAAACATTTCTGGAGAAAAGGGAATTTTCAGCTTAAGGCCTCTCAAGAGCTGGGAGAAGAAAGTGCAAAAGCTTAAGAACCTAACAGATTCCCTTTGTCCTTGAAACACCAAGCCTGGTAAGTCACCAAACCTTCCACCTTTGCATCCATTCTCAATGTCGTATTTATATTCCGTATCCCAACATAATATTAAATCTTATCTTTTACATTTTGGAATCATGCTAGAGAAGACCATCTCCAAAAGCAGCTGTCAAACAACACATTTGGCCTCTTTAAAAATGGGCCGATTCCAAGCCTTCTCGGGGGACAAAACCCAAGACAAATTCGTCCACATCTCTATCCGCATGTCCTGTGCAAATCACAGACAGAAGTCATCTTTGGCTGGTCTCAGCATTGCTTCCCGTCTAGCCTTACCGTCTAGCTCATCTTCTTTCACTACTGCAACCTTGTGGCCCTATAAAGAAATGAGAGCATATTAAGGCAGCCAGGGATTTTCACTGCCCCAACAACAAGTACACCCACAAGTCTGATTCTTAACATGTTTAACATATAATAGATTAGATTAGACATCCTTCAGTCTTGAGAGACGATGGTCACATGCTCTGAATAGAGGACTTGGAACAGCGTCTCGTGTGGCTGAGAAGGCCAATTCGGGAGTGACCGTGCCTTCCACCCTGAAGACAAATACCATCTGTCCCCTGTCCAGCTCCCTGGTTTGGCTGGTTTCGGGAAGGCCTCTTGGCCTCGGCCTGCTGGACAAGGGTCTCTTCAAAATATAATATAATCATATAATAAAGGTTTCAGTAAGGTGCGTTTCCAAGCAACCCACTTAGAACTGCAGTCTCAGCCTCCACTCCATTTCCCCCAAATCTATTTACCTTTGGGGGAACTTTAAAAAAATCAAGGAGACATGAAAATAAATGGCATTAATGTTCTCACCCAGCCAGCTGAGATAGCTCAGTGAGCAGATTTTGCATCATGTATGAGGTACTCCTACCCACCATTCATGATACGGTGATATGATATTGGATAGCAGGGGGGGGGGGGCACTTTTTGCCTTACCACATGGCATGTGAGCATACCCATTTCGATTACCTATTTCTCAGACCAGCGATCCACCTTTCAGGACACCCACGAACAGCAAAGGTCCAAAGAAGAATCTCTTCCAGGGGAGGGTAACTTGTCCCATACTTAGAGACGTGCCGTAGATGGCCACAAGTCACCCCTACATTTACCTTTTCCCCATGGAACCATGGTTTTTATTCCTTCTACAGGGATCACATTCTCTCAATGGGAGAGGTGAGCCCTAAGATGACTATGGCGCTTGGTAGTGACGGACGTTGTAGTCCAGCACCCCAAGAGCATCAGACTTGAGAAGGTTGTTCTAAACCAGTGGTCCCCAATCTTTTTCAAGTCGCGACTCCCTTTTATAACAGCCAAGTAACCTGCAACAACCCCCTGCCACGTTTGCATAAAAAGGCATTTTTAATGGGGTAAAGTCATTCCTCCTCAGAAAGTAGAGGCTTCTTTCTCCCTCAAAGGACCTGTTTTTCATATATAAACATACATGCAAACTTTAATATCTGGCTCCAAAAGGTCAAGGAAGGAATTATTTAACAAGGGCTACATAGAAGGTGACCCACGACTCCCCAGAAAATGTTTTGCGACCTCCAGGTTGGGAAACACTGTTTTCTACACAGATCAAAATCCTTTTACTGAGCAGTTCTGGCAGGATAGCACCACCCTCTGCTGGTCACTGAGCAGGACAGGAAGTAATCTATCATTTCAATTTGCATTGTACCTCTACAAGATAACGCTACCAGAACAACCTGTTACACGTACTCTTCTAATAGATGAAGTGCTAATTATGATACATCTCTACTGATGTAGATAAATGATAAAGCTTTATGATATTTAGAACTTCTCCACAGAGAGGATGGAAAGGTGGCACCCTCGGTACACAGAGCACAACTGGCAACTAATGCAAAGAAAAAAGAATTAGCCAATTCGTTTTCTAAACCACCACACTCAAGAGTGGCCAAAAGGTTACCAAACACAGAGGTGACCTCTGTTCTCTTCCACCCAGTGTCCAGAAAGCACCATTTTTTTTCCATAGGAAGTTATGAGGCTTGACCATCCTAGTCCACGTTTCTTATTACTTTCACTACTGAAAGCTCCTGTTATTTGGTTTGCACACTCAGCTGCAGCTCTGATGCAGACTATCTGGAATGAAGACTGCTCTGCAGCAGTGCTTCACAGCTGGTGGCTACCGGGTCGGTCATTTCGTTCATGTCAGTATTCCTTTATCGCTTTCCCCCTTGGACTGGTTTGCTCCTGAGGTCTGGGCAACCGTCACCATTTTTTTGCTGCAGAAGAAGCGGAGTACTTACTATGTGTCCATTCTGGATGAGGTTTCCTGCCACCAGATAGGTGACATGCAACTGGGCTCCAGAATTCTCCTTCCGTTTTCTTTCCACATATTCATATAACATCCTGCGTGCAAGAGAAGACAGACACTAGGAAAAGTATAACCACTGCAGTCTTTAGTCAACAACTTAGAAACAGTTTACTTTAGGAACTGATCCAGGCACATGTGATTTAGCTCACGCTTTTCAGCACAAAGTAAAAACAGCTGAAAAGGTTTTTGTTTCTCCTCTTCTCATAAACATCAGAAAAGCTTGCAAACCATCTCCTGGAGGAGCACCACTCAGTGCTACAGCCGCAGTAGTTTACGTTAGTGAATACTGCACCATCCAAAAATTATATGTTCATTACATCAAAAGCAAGACTTCAGGAAGAAGGGTTCTGATCTGGTTCTGTTCCTGAAATTTCATTCTCTGTACATAAGGAATATTTTGTACGAAGGAATGTTCGGCTATGTCAGCCTCAATCACTCAACAGGAGCAGCCTCCATGCTATAGCCAAGAAACAGTTTACCTCTTCATCTGCTGGTGGTGAGAAAATAGCCTTAATGCAGCACACTGAATCTTGGCAACACCAGTCAAAGGGGCTTTTTAAAAGAACCCATGTCGTATAATTTGCCACCCCTTGTAAAGCTTGAGCGTTTGTTGCTTGTGTCTTGCAAAACAGGTGGATGATATACACACCTACCTCTTCTGCAAGAGACAAGCCATTAATGATGACAGCAAATGATATAACATTGATTCTTTTTAAAAGACCCTCTTGTGATTATTAGTGATTGCAGGTTTAGGAGATTGTTGCCTATGTCTCTCCCACCTGAAACAAATAAGTGCTTTTAAAAGCGATCATGGTTAAATCTTATGAATGTAGTTGCGTAAGTCAGGCACTAAGAAAAGCGCTGAAAGCCAGTGTGATGTACTGAATAGAGTGATGGACTAGGGTTCAACAGGTAAAGGTAAGTAGGTTCCCCTTGACATTTAGTCCAGTCGTGTCCGGCTCTAGGGCGCGGTGCTCATCCCCGTTTCCAAGCCGTAGAGCCAGCGTTTTGTCCGAAGACCATTTCCGTGGTCACGTGGCCAGCGCGACTAGACATGGAACGCCGTGACCTTCCCACCGTGGTGGTACCTATTTATCTACTTGCATTTTTACATGCTTTCGAACAGCTAGGTTGGCAGGAGCTGGGACAAGCGACGGGAGCTCACTCCGTCGCGTGGATTCGATCTTACGACAGCTGGTCTTCTGACCTTGCAGCACAGAGGCTTCTGCGGTTTAACCCGCAACGCCACCACGCCCCAGGATTCAACAGACCTAGGTTCAAATCCCTGCTTGGCTACAAAAACCCACAAGGGGTGGGTGACAATGGGAAAACCGCTCCTTAAATATCTCATATATCTTGAATTAGAGTCATCATAAGTTGGATGAGACTTGACAGCACATGATATAAAATATAGAAGAGCCATAAGAAACAGTGAGGGGCAAGGCTGTATCAGCAAATTTCCCTCAGCTATCTCCTCAAAGTTTTCAAGACACTGTAACGTATGTTTCATGAACAGTGTCTCCATATTTACCTCCAAAGATAGTCTTTCCTAAATTTACAACTGAAAAAATTGCAGAGGCCTATGGAACCTAAGCTTATCAGACATGAAAACCACCCAGCACATCAACCAAGTGACCATAACTCCAAGAGCAAAATGAAACAAAACAAAACAAAGCCCATATGGAAAGTTTAGGCAACTCAATCAAAGGATTTTTAACAAGCTGTCTAATTGGTTTTGCAGAGCAAAAATAGCTTTATACCATACCGAGAAAAAAGTAAATATACTAACAAAAAGTAACGTACTCATGTGCCCCTGCCTTTTGAAAAATATGAACTATAGAAAAAGAAGCTCAAATATTTTAGCTAGTCTCTGTCTCTTTTTCATAAAGTCTGAACTTATACATTGAGGGCTCCCCCCCCCCCCTTCAGATAAAGGTCACAGAGAAATCCTCTCAATCCTTTTGTAGTATTCTTCTCCCAAAGAACACCTGAGCCTCACTCTCCCACTGCTGAAGGTGTAAAGATTTAGAGCATCTCACAGCACTTGAGTGTCTCTGTATTCTCCAGATAGTCACTGCATACTAAACTTGCAAGACGCATGTGGGAAGTTTGAGTCAGAGTCTAACCAGATGGGCTAAACACTGCAAAGGCACAGTTTTCTCTTTTCTCCATCCAGACGTCAGAGACAGAAAGAACAGAACACAACAACTGAAGAACCCAAAGTTTATTTTTAAGGGTGTGCACAATTTGTTGATGGAAGGGGAAATTTTTAAAAATCTTGACAAAAACACTTTTTAAATGAAGAAAGACTACACTTACACAGATGCCTAAAGGTGACATGTCAGGTGGACACGGAGAGTAAATCACCTTTCAAATCTCAGAGAGTGTTAAGTCCTCAGATAAAAGCATGCTCAGATTTCATCCACTGCTCCGGGTAGACGACAGGGAGACAAAACGCAGCCTGCATCTCCCGGCACTCCTAACCACTGGTTAGGTAACCACTGACAGGAGCTGCAGTCCAACAACATCTGAAGGGCTTCACTTTGTCAAGCCCTGAATGTATAGGAGGTATAGGATCATCAATACTTACTGCTTGGCTTGGTTGACGTGAACACCTAACGTATAGCTCAACCATTTGTATGTCACCTGCAATGAAAAACATTACAGTGTTAACATACAACAAATGACAACACACTCAAAAACAGATGAACAAACACAAACAAATTTGCCAAGGTCATATAAAATTCCGCCTATTATCTCCCTTGTCACACTACCAGGCATTGCTGCAATCTCACGTACACCACTATGAGATTTATTTTTTTATTCAGTGTATGTACTGCCTGATTGGTGAATTCATGGTATTCTGGGTGGTGTACAAACAAGCAAAAGGACTGACATCCTCTCTCACACAGGCATGTACCACCAATTTTTGGGCTCTTGTCTACAATTTTGCTGCATGATCCGTGAAAGGGTTGCGCTTGGCCTGAAGAAGTGGAGTTTTCTGCACAAACGCTTGCAAGTTGTTTGATTATTTTTTTTAGTGGTTCAACAAAATATATCACCCACTTTGACATCTCTGTACTCGGACTACACGGCCTTTTCCTTGCTCTTCCCTCTTCCCTGTGACAAGCCCCCCCCCTTTAATGTTAGGAGTGAAAAGTGGGATGGAGAGCCTCAGAATAAAATAAGCAAATCATACCAAATTAACCAGAGTAATCCTGCCTCCAGTAACCTTTTTTTCTTTCTTTCCTGTGCCTGTGAACTTGCTGTTGTCTGCCACCGATGATCATTATTATATTCTGTCCCAGATTGTCCCCCACCCCCGTTTTCCATCCACCTCCTTCCCTTTCTTCCCAACTTCTCCCTTTCCCACCTAAATGCCATATTAGATAGATAGATAGGTAGATAGATAGAGATATGTGTGTGTGTGTGTGTGTATATATATACATATATGTATATGTATATCTATGCGTCATATACATATGTATGTATATATATACATATGTGCATGTAAAAATACACACGTGTGTATACACAGACACACACACATACATATACATGCATATCTATCTATCTATATACACACATATCTATCGTGTTTCCCCAAAAATAAGACAGGGTCTTATATTAATTTTTGCTCCAAAAAACGCATTAGGGCTTATTTTCAGTGGATTTTTTATTTTACAGTCATGTCATCTTCTTCTGGTTGCTGCACAAGGGTGGAGGGGGGGGGTTTCACTTAACGGGGGCTTATTTTCAGGTTAGGTCTTATTTTCGGGGAAACGGTACAGTATATACATATCCATTCATACATGCATGCATATACACAGACGCAAATATATTACAGTACACAAACGTATACACACACACACACACACACACACATGAAGGTGAAGTTACCAGGACTGGCCGCTAGGGGGAGCCAAGGCCATGCTAGGTATGGCGTTCGCTACAATCCGCGGTTTTCCAGCATCCGCGGGGGCCTTGCCTGCGATCCCCCTCGGATACGGGGGGTCCTATTATATCCCCCACTTCTTTGAGCCGTAGCCCAGCTCGCCCGCCGCCCCCGCCCATGTTTCCCACCCTCTCTCCCACCTCAAGGCCTTCCTTCCCTCCCTCCCTCCAGCCGCCCCCTCAGCCCTCGGCCTCCGGTCGCCTCCCCGACCCCTCAGCCGCCCCCCCGCCAATCCCCCGCTTACGACTCGGTTCTGGTCCGTGACGAACTCGTCGATGTTCTCCAGGTAGAGCTCGTCCTCCATGGCGGGGACGGGCAGGCCCGAGCGGCGGGAAAGACCAGCCCCCTCAGCGAGGAGGAAATCCCGCCGCCTCCATGGCAACGGCAGGGCCTTCGCGCGCTCTACGGCAGCCGCGCAGGGACATACGCACCTGGCGGGCGTTTCCGTGGCGACGGCCGGCGTCTTTCCGCTTTGCGCACGCACGCACTACGGGAGCCGCGCTGGGACCTAAACATGCGTCACTCTGGCGGGCGCTGCCTTCGCGACGGCCGGCGACCTTCCCGCTTTGCGCATGCGCGCACTACGGGAGCCGCGCTGGGACTTTTTCTTATAGAGGCAAAATACTCCGGGAGGAATAGGGAGGGGGAAGTAAGCGAGGGAGGGCGTGAGTTGTCCTGGCAAAGACTTCCATAAAGAGTCCTCTAGCTATGGGGACTCTCCCTTTTTTGGACTACAGTTCCCAGAATCCCCGAACTATCATACTGGCGGGGGGGATTCTGGGAGCTGTAGTCCCCCAAAAAAGGGTGTGTCCCAGGCTCTGCTTCAGAGGTAGACTGCTGCTGAGCGTGGAGGTTCTGCATAATCATCCTGATCGGAGTTCTTCTACATTAGTTTCTCTGATTCCCTTCCCTTTCATGTCTGGCCAAAACAAAATAAATAAAACAATTTTAAAAAATCCCCTTATTTAAGACTTTTTAAAAAAAGTTCTTTGTCTGATTCCCTTCCCTTTCATGTCAGGCAAAAACAAAACAGAAAAATAAAACAAAAATATTTTTTAAATCCCCTTATTTAAGGCGTTTTTAGCTCTCCTTTTGCTAAAAAAAAAAAGGTGGAAAGAACTGTTTATGAAGACAGCCTTTATCCTGAGGTATAATCTAGATTTAAGACACCCAAGATAGAAGGAATAAGAGAGAGAGAGAGAGAGAGAATGAGGGGAAAGGGGGGGTATGTAATAGAACAAGCAGGTGGCCAGACACAGTTGGGGTGGGGTGCTGCAGTGGCTTCCACCAGGTCACACCAAAGGCTGCTAATCCCAGCAGATCTCTCTCTCTCTCTCTCTCTCTCTCTCTCTCACACACACACACACACACACCAAAAAGTTCAGGCTGGTGACCCCCCTGCTCACCCCCTATGGCCTCAAATCCCTTCTCTCTCTCTGAGTCTCTCACTGACCCGTTTCCCTGTGTGCCCCCCTTCTATCCAAGTGTTATGGGAGGAAGAGGAAAATCCCCCGCCAACCGGTTCTCCCAAGTTATGCAACCCAACCATTCCTGCCTTACAAGTACTGGACTCACAAAAGAGGTGTGAGATGATTGTGTTCTTGGACCCCCAACGGCCAGAATTCCTTGGGCAGCACCGTGGCCCCGGGAGGGTTCTGGGACTTGGTTACTCCCACAAGCGGCACATCTCCGGAACGAATCGGGATCCCTGCACAGACCAAACTGCACCAAGGTGCAATCTATCAGCACGTTTGGGAGGGACCCAGGGGTTGCAGAAGGACAACATGAATCAGTGGGGTGGGAAAGAAAGGTGTTTTCCTTATAGGGGGAAAAGAAACCCATTAAAACATCCTGGAGAATACTGACTGCGTTCAATGGCTCTAGAGTCTGATGAGTTATACGGTAGTGGAAGTAGAAAATGTTGTACATTTTGCAACCTGCATAGGATGTATTTGAGAAGTTTTGGCTGAGAGGGAAGTCCAGTGAATGTCGTGAATGTCAATTATTCCCTCGTTATCTCGGATTTTCCCCCCACCTTTTTCCCAGTCAGGGTTCAGTTAAAGTCTGTCAGTGATAGCAATGGGTTCTGTCAAAAGTAGACAGAGTGAAGTGTGCTGTCAGCTATGTAACCAGTCAAGTTAGTCAGCAATTAAGCTAGTTAACCAGTTAAGCTCAGGAGTGTAACAAGTTAGCATTTTTATACAATATACCGTTTGTTTTTATCCATGAAGAACTGTAAGTAGAATGAAACGTTTTTATTCTTTCTCATTACCTGAGTCTCTGGGTGAACTGGCACTTATTGAGACAATAAGTGCCAGTCGAGGTAAACTAATAAATAAGAGGTGGTCTTTTTTTATCTATGAAGAACTGTAAGTAAAATGAAACGTTTGTTTTTATCTATGCAGACCTGTAAGTAAAATGAAACATTTTATTCTTTCTCATTATCAAAGTCTCTGGGTGAACTGGCACGTATTGAGATAATAAGTACCAGTCGAGGTAAACCAATAAATAAGAGATGGTCTACTGAGGGAGGCTTGTAGCTCAATTTGCTTTGTAGGTTCCTGCCCAGACCATTTTCACCACTGTGCAATCAGAGGAAGTTTGATTTTAATATGAAGCCACACTCAGTTTCCTCACACACTTTGCCCCCACTGAAAAGGGGTAGGGGAAAGGAATGGGGTATCTAAGAAAAAGACATGGCTGACTGGGTGAGGCTTTAAATAGGAGTATACCATATTAGTATTCTTAAGGTGATACACGGGTCCCATTTATACTCTCAATCAGAGTTTCAGCATCTTATATTTGGGCTGCAGCTCCGAGAATCCTCCAGCCCGGGGATTCCAAGAGTTGCAATCCAAAAATTACAATTTCCAAGTTCTGCTCTTGATTATAGCATAGACCTCTTGCGACTGGAGTCATCCAGAGACACAGGACAGCAAGGGCTCAGATGCAAAACAACTTTGCGAGGAATAGCTGTGGAAATAAAATTCGGCAGCCTCCCGGAACAGCCCGGCCTTCCCTTCTTTTTTGCCCCGCCAGCATAGCGAACGGCTGGTTTGTCCCAAGTTTGCAAGGATACTGGTTCCTGGAATTCTAGTCTAAAACCGCAACTTTAACCAGCTGGATCTAAGCAACGTTGTGACAGAGAGTCGATGCACTTGAGAGGGGCTTGTTCGTGGAAGAATGAGGTCCTTCCTCGCTTCCTTCTGACTCACAAGCTGCTCTCCAGGATTCAAGGCAGAGAAAGAATGGGTGCTGATTTCTTATTTTCATTTGTCCATTGTGTTGCACTGAGGTAATCAATGGGAGAGAAAAACACCATCTCTCACCCGCCGTGCCTGCCTGTTTGCCCCCCAGGCTCATGAAACTGGCTTGAATAATGTTGTGTCATGGTGTGGCACAGCTCTCTAGTGCCAAAGATCAAGGACGTTGGCCAACTACAAATCCCATGATCCCTGAGGATGGAGCGACACCCGTTGAAAGAGTATCAGATTCCTAGCACCCTGTAGTGTCGGTGCATTCAAACAAATGAGTTATGTTCATGGAAGGGAAGACCAGAGAAAGATATTTTTATTATCTGCAGGCAATTTGATGTAATGGCAAAGCCGTGGTTTCGTTCGCAACAGAGTCCACCTTCACACAATGTTGTTTCATTGCATTTTGGGGAGGAAATTCCTCTGGATCAAGAAGTTCTGTTTCCAGTTGAGTCACTGACACGGCTATGCCAGTCTTCCCGATACACAGCACCTATCAGGGGAAAAACACCAAACATTTATAGATACATCAGAGTCACGAGACAGCGAAACCCCTTGATCTGATTTTGGTTTCTTGTATGAATGATTGTGACTTGAATTAACTTTGAGGGTTCCATAAGAAAGTAAGGGAAAGCTGACCTCAAAGGATCAAACGAAATCCCTGGCTTGCAGTCTTTGTGAGACATTAATCAAGCCAAATTAAGATCTGGGATCCCTTTCCCAACTTCCTGAATTCACACCTGAAAAGGTTTTGATGGTGGAGAACAAAAGACACCAGAGAAAGTTAAAAGGGAGCTTTCTGAAGAGAGAAAAGAAGGGAGAAAGAGCAGGAGGAAGGCTACTCTGTTTGCTGAATCTAGGTCTCCCAAGACTTCCCAGTGTGTGTAGCTTAAGCATCAAAGCAAAGAAGGACACCAATCTGAATAACCCACCTCATGCAGGCAGACTCAGCATGGACTTCTGGCATGAATTTTTGGGACTCTACAATACCTATAATTTTTTCTTTGCTATGGTGTACAGCCAGAGGAAGTGGGATATTTACTCACGAAAGCTTGTGATTTCTGGTTTTTTTTAGTGGTTCAATAAAGGTATCACTCTACTCTTGCATGTGTGTAATTCTCAACTGCAGGGCCTTTTCTCAATTCTCTACAATCTTAATGGAATGTCCCTATGCTACCTGAGATGTAAAGATACAGAGTTATAAATGTTTACTGTAATTTCTAGAAGGGTGCAGATTTGTGTATTTTTGGAGTCTAATTCCAGATTTCCCAGAGGGTGGCAGTGGCGGCATTATTTTATTTATTTATTTATTTATTTATTGGATTTCTATCCCGCCCATCTAGACCAAAGGTCTACTCTGTTTATTATCATAAACAACAACAGGCTTCTTTAAACCATCATACCTTACATAATCAGACATAATTACCTTTCCTGCTGAACTAAAAGAAGGCAAGAATTAGTAGCATCGAAAAATGGGGCTGGGTTTTTTTTTTTAATGTTAAAAGAAAAGACACAACAAAATAAATCATGTTATTTTGCCTTTTCTTAACTTGACATCTTCCAGATGTGCTAGGTAGGCTAACAAGAGCCATGCTGGATGGGGTGATGGTGAAGACACCCGATCAGGGTGAGCTGACGTATTCTGTTTCTATCAGCTTTGCATTAGATGGAGACCATGTACATTTATCATGAAATGAAACCCCCGTTCCTTTCCAATTTAGCTAAGGAACGCTGTGCTGCAAGAGAAGCAGCGGCAGATGGGTGAAAGAGGGTTTTCATAGGCCGAGCTCTTTCCCACCGTCGTTTCTCATCAAGGGAAAAGGCAGGGCAGGGGGACGCTGGCACAAAACAAGGACCAGGAGACGTACATCAAGCCTGCAGAACAGTCCTCAGGTCCCAGACTTTTCTCCTGGGGGAAACATGTGTCCCGGCAGAAGCCTCTATGGTTTGCACAACCCCATCCTCCATCACAGTTGCTGAAGCCTGTTGAAACACAAAGAGACAAAACATACAATTGTCATGGAAACCTGTCTGTTCTGTTATGCTGGCTGGATAGCTCAGTGGTTTAAGTTGCTGGCTCTGGAGTCAGAGGTTGGCAGTTCAATTCTCCACGGGGCCTCCTCGGAGAAGAGCCATCCTGGGTGGCCTTGGGCAAGTTGTACAGCTCAAGGGTGCCTTCAGAGGAAGACAATTAAAAACCACTTCTGAATTTTCTCTACCTGGAAACCCCTGAAAAGGGTCACCATAAGTAAGAACTGAATTGATGGTGCATGATTATTATTATTCTGCTATAGTTAATCAAGGGTGAAACCTATAGTTGGACCTTAGTGCTCATGGAAGACCAAACCACCTGAAAATATTTTGCATTGCATCAGAGATAGATAGCAAAAACAGACCAACGCAGAAAACATCTGTTTCTCTTCTAGCTACTGTGAGGATGATAGGTAAAAAAGAGATCCTGGAAGGAACAGTGGCAGTTGATGTCACAGTCCGTGCTTCTCAAAAGTCCTGGGGCACCAACCCTGAAAGCCACTACACCACTACACCACTATGAAAAGCACACTGGGTGATCTCACAGATAATCACTGTATTTCAGACTCACCCTGTTTCAGTCATCGATCCAAATGGAGACAGCTGCCAAGAAATCAGAAGACCAAGACTCGGAAGGGCAGCCATGAAAGAACTAGAAAAAAATCCTTTAGTGTAAGGATGTGTCACTGGAGACCAAAGCCAAGATCATCCATAATATTGCAGTCCTGATAATATTACGTGCAAGTGAGCAGTGAAGAAAACTGATGGGGAAAAATTAGTTTGAAATATGATTTTTTTGGGAAGAGCTTTGTGGATACCACGGACTGCCAGAAAGATGAGCAAGTGGGTCCTAACGCAAATCAAGCCTGAACGCTCTCTGGAAGCAAAAAAAAAAAAAAATCATCAAAACGATGCTGTTATATTTTGGGCACATCGAGAGAAGCCAAGACTCACTGGAAAAGACAATAATGCTAGGAAAAGTTAAAAGGCAGCAGGAAAAGAGGAAGACCAAATGTGAGATGGACTGACTACATAAGGGAAGCCACAGGCTTGGGTTTGCAACAGCTGAGCAGGGCTGTTGGGAACACGACATTTAGAGGTTACTCACTCATAGGGTCACCATAAATCAGAGGTGACTTGATGGTACTTAACAACAACAACAACTGTATTTCACAAGATTGTTACAGAGATAAAATTGGAAGGGGTAGAAACGACATATGCCTCCCTGAAATTCCTTGAGAAAGGAGATAAATAACAGTGATCAATATACAGTTTGGGTCCTCCTGGCTGTCAGAAGTCCTGTATCACTTCCGTCAGAGTGAGCATCTGAAAAAGTGGGCTACCGTGCACCAAAGTTTAATGCCATATTAAACATGTTGGTCCTTAGGGCAGCATTTGAAAATAAATGGTTTCAGAAAACATCATGATGTAGAACCTAGTTACTTTGGGCCAACAAGTAATGGGACCAGCAATTGCAAAGTTACAGTAAAGGTAATGGAAGAGGTAGTTACAAATGAAAGTCAAAAGCAGCCATATGGAAGCGTCATTGGGTTCATGGATGTCCCCTTCATACTTACAGATAGCTGTAGCCAGGAGCAGGCACACTGTCAGGAATAAGACATTCAGGCTGACCAAGGTGGCCATCTCTTCAGAGACCTTTCACACGGTGACCTTCAAGTCAGACGGGTCCTTCACAAAGCACCTGGAAGATTCACCGGAGAAGGTCCACCATTCAAGAGTATCTGTTGGATGTTTGATTTCCAATTTTACAGCAAATGGCTTTTCTATAGGCAGGGTTGGGGGCAGGAAGATTGCTTAACTTTGGGGCAGAAGGAGGGTGCGCAGGGCCACGAGGAATTTGCTCATGTGCCAAGTCTAGCATGCCTGTTCCAAGGAGGCCACTGAATGGATCACTTGTTTGAGAGGGGTCTTGCCTAACGAAATAGGTGAGGACTTCAATTATCGTATTTCTAGACGGAGAGGTCTCCAGTGATGCAGATGCGCTCCAGGCACAGACAATTTGTGCCACGAGAAATGCATTTGCCTTGAATATACGTCACAAGACTCTGTTTTTTTGCTTCTGCAGATCCACATGGAGTTTCTATTGAAATGAATCTGGAATTTGTATTGAACAGATATTGTATGGGATTGGAAGGGAGGCAGTGGTTTGGCTGCAAGTACACAAATCTTCCACCCAGGATGGCCAGAGGGTCTCTCCCCCAATTCCCAGAATCTCCCAGTCAGCCAGTTGGTTCGGGTCCACAAACCAAACGTTTCCAAGAGCCGAGTTTGCCTTTCTGTGAGTTGAGTTAAATGTGCAGTTCTGTGCAGTTAACATCGTAACCTTAATTTCTCAGTATAGGCATCCTTCAGCGTCGAGAGACTATGGTAACGTGCTCTGTATGGAGGACTAGGAACAGCGTCTAGTGTGGCTGAGGAGGCCAATTCGAGAGTGACAATCCCTTCCACACTGAAGACAAATACAGTCTGTCCCCTGTACAGCTCCCTGGTTTGGCTGCTTCCGTGACTGCCTCTTGGCCTCGGTCTGCTGGACAAGGGTCTCATCAAATTGGGAGAGGCCGTGATGCAACGCCTGCCTCCAGGCTGAACGCTCAGATGTCAGGGTTTCCCATCTGTTGAGGTCCATTCCTAAGGCCTTCAGATCCCGCTGGCAGATGTCCTTGTATCGCAGCTGTGGTCTCCCTCTGGGGCGATTGCCCTGCACTAATTCTCCATACAGGAGATCTTTTGGAATCCGACCATCAGCCATTCTCACGACATGCCCGAGCCAACGTAGACGTCGCTGTTTCAGTAATGTATACATGCTAAAAATTCCATCTCGTTCTAGGACTACTCTATTTGGAACTTTGTCCTGCCAGGTGATCCCAAAAATGCGTCGGAGGCAACGCATATGGAAGGTGTTCAGCTTCCTCTCCTGCCGTGCACAAAGGGTCCAGGACTCACTGCAGTACAGGAGTGTGCTCAGGACACAGGCTCTATAGACCTGGATCTTGGTATATGTCATCAGCTTCTTATTGAGCCATACTCTCTTTGTGAGTCTAGAGAACACGGTAGCTGCTTTGCCAATGCGTTTATCCAGCTCGACCTCTAGGGAGAGAGTGTCAGAGATCGTTGAGCCAAGGTACACAAAGTCATGAACAACCTCCAATTCTTGTGTGGAGATGGTAATAGAGGGAGGTGAGTCCACGCCCTGGCCCATGACTTATTTTCCTTAATTTCTACGGTGCCATAAAATGCAAGACATTGCTCCAGGAAAGCAGAATGTGCAAATTCTTGTGTTGGTTGTGAAGTAGGCCGAAATTAATGGACAACTTTCTGACCCACATTCTCCGAATCATGTGGTTGGTCAGTTTTGTGGTGAAACCATGTAAGTCACGATGATGAATTGGTGCTAACTAACAAGATGCTGGTCTTGTTCCTGGTCATTGGCAGCCAGTAACGAAACCAGCAGCTTGTGAATTAGTGGCAATTCACTTGTGTGGCTTATACAGTTTCTCCTTATGCATGTCTAAAATGTCAGCGGTACAACAAGTGAAAAAGACAGAAGAGCCGTGGCACGTTAAAAATAAAGTGGCAAATATCTACAATACACTCAAGCCTAACACATGCGTGAGATGAATACAATTTGACGCCTAAGTTTGGTTCGGCCAAACTTACCCGTTGAACTTAGCAGGAAATGGTCCACCAAGTTCAAACAGGAAACAGAAGGGGAGAAAAACAAAGACATTAAAAGGATCCATACAGCGAGAAGGAAAGAAAGAGGGGGAACAGCTTTCCTCATTTGAATTCTGCTTCGTTTAAACCATACCCAATGACAAAGGATGGATACAAAGAGCAAAAATAATCTCTCTCTCAGTCTTTTTAAGGAAGATGGCCATGGGAAAAGGATATGGTTTTCTTGCCAAAGAAAGACCTTTTTAAATTTTGCAACTACAAGAAGGAAGAAGAGTTCCATGCGATGCAGGAGATTCTGTGATTCTTGCGCAGATGTTCACATCGGATGAAACTCTAGTTTCCATTCCATCTCCAAAGCTTTTCACTTGAAGGCTGTTCCAGGCGGGGCCCGTTTGCACTGCATCTTACCGCCTCTTCTTCTCCCCTCTTTCCTTCAAAGCCATAAAAATAAGATCCAAAGGAGAGGGGAGCCAAGGGAGAATCGTCTGGCGCTCCCAGTTCCTCGGACACTACTCTTTACTAGAGATTGGCACCAAACACCAGTCTGGCGGTTTGTGGCGGTTCATGGATGCTCCAAACAGGTGTTTGGCACTTCAAAGCCTGGGACGGTGGTTGTGAAAACGGTGGGTCTACTGGGTTTTGAAGTGGGCACCTGGCAGACACTGCCCCGGTTTATGGTTCCTGCGATGGGCTTTACCCTCTGGAAGATGTTGCTTCAACAGCCCATTGAGGGTGGTGGCGACAGATGTCCTTGTTATCTGCTGTCCCGTTCCATGCCACTGAGAGTGACCCTATGAAGGAGTGACCACACCCTGACATGATCCACCTGGCAAAGCTTCTGCAAACGACGAGCTTTTTACAATGAATGGTCCTATGATGCTTCTGGCATGAACAAAGAAAAGTAAGCTGAGCAAGACTGAGAAAATTTATTAACTCGGCAAGCCGGCACTTTGAGTTTCACTGCAGAGGTGTAGCCGTTGGGTAGCAGGTCTGTGTGACGTGTTCTTTCAGCTTGAGGCTACTTTCCCCCACGATGGGCTGAATGCCATGTTTTAAAAGGCAGCGGGCATAATTGGTGTTTTCTCTCTTTTTTTAAAAAAATGGGTCTGTTCCACCGTGTCAGCATGAGGAAGGCCAGCAGGATGGCCTCCAGCCCTCAAAGATCGTCCTCTGCTCCGTGGAGATAGTGAGATGGTATCCGCTGGTCTTCCAAGTGGCTTTGAAGATTCACCTGGGTCAAAGCCCTTCGGTTCCTGACACAGACCTGGCAGGTCTCCAGCTTCCGAACCGGGACGGTCCTTGGTCTATGTGCGTAGTTGCTGACCCAGAATCACATTCCTGAGAGGGTGCTGAGAAGACAGGAAACAATAAAGAAATTTCCGTTTGCGTCTGACTCCTCTTCAGCCGGGAGTGGGAAAAGAAAGCAAGGCCGGAAATCCAGGCCCCCCCCCCCCCCTTGGTGAGAAGGGGCTTTTGTGGGAAGATGGCAGGAGTGCAGGTCAGGCCAAGTGTATGTCCCTCTTTCATTCCACAGCTGGCTCGGGTGGTGTCTTCGGTGCACCGGTTACAGGAGACACCGACTGGAGTCTTCTCATGCAGAGTAGACATCAACTGAGGATTGTAGGTATCGTAGCTGAAAAAAGTAACTTTCCTGGTCTACTTCTTTAAGCAGTCCAAGGTGAATACCCATGGCTCCTGTCCCTTTTTTACCTTTTAACTGAGACTGTAAGTGACCGTTAATGAGAAAAGTGGTGGCCTACTCTGGGGAACTTGAAGCTGTTTTGCTTCGTGAATCCCCGCCCGTTTGCTGCACAGCTGGAGGAATTTAACCAAAAACTCAAAACTCTGCAAGTTTCCTTCTTGCTTAGCTGGAAGAGGGATCTGCTCCGACGAGCCGTTTTGCACAAATACACAGCCACTTTTGCATAATACAGAGAATAATGATATTTCTTGGGATTTCTTTGGCCTCTTTTGGTGCAAACCGTTGAAGGAGTGCTCCCTGGCGTCTCTCTTCTGGCCCTTCCACCCCATAGAAGGAGCAATCGGCTTCCCTTTCCTGGCTTAAAGTGCTGGAAATGTATTCTCCAGGTTCCCTGCTCTACTTGACCAGCGGGATGCAGACAGTGAGTTGACCTTGCCCCTTCGCTTCCCATGTCTGGAAGCAGTCCTGTCTGACTTTACCGCCACTTTTTTTCCGGCCCTTGTGGAACAAGCCAAGAAGGAAAAAAACATTGGCCTTTGGCCTTGACAGCTTTGACACTTTCTTCAGAAAGAAGGAAACCACTGGAGACTAAACGTACACACACGAACATGATGTGAGATGATTTGGAGCGTGAGTGCCTAAATCCGCATACCTCCAGGTCTTCTTTGAATTTCTGCAGCATGGGGTCTTTGTGACGCAACTGGAAACCAGAAAGCCCCTAGACTGGATTTTGTACCAAGGTATATATTTTTTAATCACAACTCCCAGAATCCCCATCCATGTCAGCTAGTGGATTCTGGGAGCTGTCATCCAGAAGTAACTTTCTCTGTGCTCTGCAAGTCTCAGCAGTGTCAGGTAGCCCTCCCCCCAGTCTATATTAGACTGACTGTTACAGGAACCCCCTTCTTACATCAGTGGATCCCCACCCCTTAAATCATCACAGGAGGTTTTGCACATCATGTAAGGAGCAGCTTATGCAGTGTTGCTGGGGGAAAATACACTGATAGGTGACTCCAGGATACAGCTGTCTGCCACAGCAGTTTGGGATGGGCACCAGCTGTGGTCCCTGGCATCTGTTCTCGGACTAAAACTCCCAGAAGCCTTCAGCACTAGCTGTGCTGGCCAGGGTTTCTGGGAGTCGTAGTTCAATAACATCTGGGGACCCAAGGATGGGAACCAGCGGCTGGTTCTATCAGACTCTTCTCGCCATCTCCCTGCTCTTGGTTGCACTATAGAGTCACCAAGAGACGGGAGTCAGCGCGGGCACCAGGAGAAGCCTCCTGGCGCTACCCATCAAAAGGAAACAGGGCAGTCCATTCCAGCAGTTCTGCCAGCCATTCCATCTTCCCTGCTTTAACAAATTGGGTTTTTTTGTCCCCCCCCCCCCCCCCCGGTCCAAAGAAATGTTCAAAAGCTGGAAAAGCTTATCTGGTGGGCCACAGTGGGGAAAAACAAAATGGTGGACTGGATGGTCTGATCTAGCAAATGTTAGGCAGTCCAAGCCGACAACATTCTTCTTATGTTCGTAAAGTGGCAAGAATAAATACATCTAGAGATCATGGTGTTCCGGTCCTGGTTGCAAGCCACGAGATCTGCCCTTGGTACACGGTGTCTGTTGATCCTGTCTTCAAAGACGCTTGTCATAAAACATGCTTAACCGTCTTTGTTATGGTCTTTCCACCACTTTTAACGAGTGAGAAAAAAAATATAAAGGGTTTATTTTTGCTTGCCATCTTTTATATTTGTTGCGATGCCCGACAGGAAATAGCTTTGGGCTCAGGCTGCACCCACTCCACGTGGAGGCCACAGAGAGACACTCTTAATGTTGCTGATGCTAAATGCAGGGGATTGGGGCCTTTAAAAGCTCTTTCCCACATGCAATTTCTAGGGCATGCCCTGTTTGAACACTTCTAGTACCACGAGGGCTCCTGCAGATAAGAACTGTTTCAGATGTCTGAAATCCCACTCCTTAACAGAGCGTGATCTACGTGGAATTCCCCTGTGCCAGCCGTGAGGAAACGAAGCGGAGATGCGCAAACACCTTTTTTTTTTAACCCTTACGCCTTTCCTCCTCATTTCACCAAGGCTTCTTGGTGAAGTTTCCTGCTCGGTGACTCTTCTTTCTTCCTCCGTTTCCTTCGTGGTCAGTTTCTGTGCCAGATCTGAGCAGTGGTGGGCAACAGTTGGTTTTTCTGAAGTTCCTGGACTGCAGTTCCCATCGTCCTTGGCCACTAGCTGTGCTGGCAAGAGCGGATGGGAGTTTTAGGCTGGAAATGTTTGGAGGGCCTCACAGTTGCCTACCCCTGGATTTAGGGCTTTGAGATTACATTAATTACTTATATGCCATCAAGTCAGAACTGATTTATAGGGACCCTAATAGGATTTTCCATGTGAGATATTTAAGCCATGATTTTATTAGTTCCACAGCCCCAGTGAACTTCCATGGCTGAGTGGGGATTCGAACCCTGGTCTCCAGAGCCCTAGTCTGTCACTCTATCCACTACACTACACTAGGTAAGATTATGAGAGGGCTCTAAATAAGAAAAACATTTCGGGGTAGTGCTAAGAGGCCTCTGAAACATGACATAGCTTAGGGCTTTAGCACGTTGGTCTTGCCCAGGTAAAAACACGGCACATGTAGTGAGAAACATCTCCACATTATGCTTCAAGGCCTGGTCCTGGCACAAGTAGAGGCTTTCACGCAGCCCACTTGAGGTTACTGGCACATCAGGCTCAGCCATGCTCATTTTGTGTTTCTGGTTCACCTTAGAGATGGGCACAAACCAGGGAAAGGGCGGTTCGTCACGGTTCGTCGTAGTCCACGAATTTCCAACTTTTTCCCTGATGAACCATGAATCAGTTGGTCCGTTCGTTGCCCCTTCCTTTCTTTTAGACAGCCATTCGGCTGTCTTAAAAAAAGAAGTCCCTTTTCCACCCCCTTTCCACTGGCCCTGTTACCTCCGTATCTTGTCCTGCCGCTGCCATCTTTGGAAAGAGAAGCCCGGTTTCCCTTCTGGGAGCCAGGCCTTGCCACCTCTGGGCATGCATGGGCAGGGGCAGCCGGCAGGGAGCTGCCAAGCTGCCACTAAAAATAATAAGTAAGACTTTTTTTTTAAGACAGCCCAGTGGCT
Organism: Intellagama lesueurii; assembly: GCA_037013535.1. Classification (NCBI taxonomy): domain Eukaryota; kingdom Metazoa; phylum Chordata; class Lepidosauria; order Squamata; family Agamidae; genus Intellagama; species Intellagama lesueurii. The sequence continues at coordinate 2,922,271 of JBAJHW010000003.1, read as the reverse complement.
TTCTTTAAAAAAAACAGGGGATGTGGGAAGGGGACAGGCTGTGGGGGTGGGGGGGGAACGAACCAAGAAGTTCGTTAAATCACAGGGAAAAAAATGTGTTGGTTCGGGAAAGTTCGGGTTCTTCAGTTTGGGCGAACACGACCTGACCTGAACCAAAGAACCAAGGATCGTTGACGAACTTCCTGGTTCGTGTCGTGGTTCGCGCCCATCCCTAGGGCGCATACAATGCAGATGGCACCAGACACGTCCACAGTGGCAGAAGGTAAGCGATCCTTTGGTCTACCTTCTGAAACCACCAGCTGAAACCAGATGTCACTGTGCAGTGGTGTAGTTGTCAAGTTGGACTTAAGTCGCACCAGTGGCTCGACTCAGACGGTGTTTTTTCACAATGATTTGCAACTCAGAAACCACCACCCTGCTCCTTTTTTTGGGGGGGCGAATCTTGTTTTTAATAGAGAATCGGACTTGGACTCGCACTCGGGACTCAGACCCAAAGACTTGCCAGCGTCCCTGGCGCAGACTCCCTGTGGCTGTTCCCGTGGGGCTGGTGGTGCGATCCTCGAACACGGATCCTGCTAATTTTTATCCGACCTCACATCATAATTTTTTCTCAGAGGCACAAACCAAGGGCCCAGCCCCCCGGAAACAGCTCAAATTTGCAATTCCCCGCGTGGTGTTTTGATTTCTGCATAACCGTGATTTGGTTAACGTCATCATTTTTTAAAAAAACTTCAACTTGTTCAAAGGCACGGTCTTTAAAGACTTTATAATTTTTTGCAATGACGGAAAACGCTGCCATAAAGCAAAGGTGTCCAAAGATAAGCAAAGTTGAGATTACTGAGAAATCTCAGTTATTAGATTCACCTTCCCTCTTTCTAGACCTCCTTATTACCAAAACTGTCAAGAGTGATGTTTTGAAAATTTTCGTATACTTTCTGATCTTGGCCTTAATATTGTCTGTTAATGATGTAAGATGCCTCCTTATTCATCGTTTGTCGTTTTAAAGATCTTTTCATGATGTTGTGTACTCATTGTTTGCAACTTTTAATACGGCCTTTCATTGTTTGTAAGCTGCCTTGAGTCTTTTTGTTAGGAGAAAAGCGGGGTGAATTTTTTTTTAAAATAAATAAAATTAAAACGAAAGAAAACCTGATGGTAGGGATTTCAGAAAAGGCTTATGATGTCGTCCTTTGCCGGCGTTCTTCTTTCATTTAAAGTTTTCCATCCCCTCTAAGCATATTCCCTAGAAATCCCTTTTGACCGGGGGAAACCCTTGGAATATATTTATTATTATTTTTTGTGGGGGGGTGGGGTTTGGACACGTTTAATTGAAAGAATAATGTCAGTGGCTGATGACATCACCAGCACTTCCGCCAGCAGAACCCCGCAACAGGATTCCAGCCTGTCTTTGCAAAGTCTTTTAAAAAGGCTGCACCCTATTCCCTCTTGTTTCCTGGAGGTTGGCCGGAGGTAAAGCTCCTGCCCTGAAAAACAAAAAAGTTCCTGCATGAGAATCTTTAATCCTGGCAGGAAAAGAAATAAATTATTGGAAAGCCCAGCTGCTCGGGTCGGGTCCCTCCGCAGGAAGCAATAACCAGACTACTGTATAGACCATGGTGTGCCATCGGGTCAGCTCTGACGTCTGGTGGCTTGGCTTTTAGGGGCCGTTTTTAAATATCCTCTCTGCTTAATTTATGTTATTATTATTATTATTTATTTATGAATATTTGCACACGTCCTGCACTCGGCCTTTTCAAGGAAAGGTCTTGGAAAGAAAGGCAGGCAGAAGGGGGGGGCCCTCCATGAACCCTGGAGGGGAGGCCTCTTGGGGGGCGGGCGCTCTGCACGCGCTCCGGGGCCCTCTGGCCGCCGGCAGGGGGCGCCCTCCCTGCCTCCTTGCTTGGCTCGGCGCTTCCGGGCCGGGCGATGGGGCCGGCCGGGCTGCGGGTGCGAGTGGTGCGCCTGGGGCGGGCGTCCTACGCGGAGTCGCTGGCGGCGCAGGAGCGGAGCGTGGCGCGGCTGCTGCAGCGGGAGCGGCCTCGGCCGGCCGGGGGCCCGCCGCCTTGCTGCTCGGCCCCGGCGGGGCGGCTGCTGGTGTGGGAGCCCTCGGGGCCGGTCTACACGGTGGGGCTGCGCGGCCTGGGGGCTGCCGGGGGGGCGGAGGAGGCGGCGGAGGCCGAGGCGGAGGCCGAGCGCCGGCTGCGGGCGCTGGGGGCGGGCTGGGCGCGGGCGCGTCGGGGCGGGCTGGCCACCTTCCACGGGCCCGGGCAGCTGGTGGCCTACCCGGTGCTGGACCTGCGGCGCCTCGGCCTCTCGCTGCGCGCCTACGTGGCCGCCCTGGAGCGCCTGGCCGTGGCCGCCGTCCGCCGCCTCGGCCTCCGCCACGCCCGCCCCCTCCCGCCCCCCTGCACCGGCGTCTGGCTCGGCCCGGCCAAGGTCTGCGCCATCGGTGAGCCCAGGAGGGGGACTGCAAAGCCCAGCATCCACCACCCCCAGGGGAGGGAGGGGGGAACTGCAAAGCCCAGCATCCACCACCCCCAGGGGAGGGAGGGGGGACTGCAAAGCCCAGCATCCACCACCCCCAGGGGAGGGAGGGGGGAACTGCAAAGCTCAGCATCCACCCCTCCAAGGGGAGAGAGGGGGGAACTGCAAAGCCCAGCATCCAGCACCCCCAGGGGAGGGAGGGGGGGGAACTGCAAAGCTCAGCATCCACCACCCCCAGGGGAGGGAGGGGGGAACTGCAAAGCTCAGCATCCACCCCTCCAAGGGGAGGACTACAACACCCAGCACCCACCCCCCCCAGAGGCAGGGAACTGCAAAGCCCAGCATCCACCACCCCCAGGGGAGGGAGGGGGGACTGCAAAGCCCAGCATCCACCACCCCAGGGGAGGGGAGGGGGGAACTGCAAAGCCCAGCATCCACGCCCCCCAGGGGAGGGAGGGGGGAACTGCAAAGCTCAGCATCCACCACCCCCAGGGGAGGGAGGGGGGACTGCAAAACTCAGCATCCACCACCCCCAGGGGAGGGAGGGGGGACTGCAAAGCTCAGCATCCACCACCCCCCGGGGAGGGAGGGGGGACTGCAAAGCTCAGCATCCACCCCTCCAAGGAGAGGACTACAACACCCAGCATCCACCCCCCCGGAGGCAGGGAACTGCAAAGCCCAGCATCCCCCACCCCAGGGAGGGAAGACTACAGCACCCAGCATCAAACCCCCCCCCCCCCAAGGAAGAGGGTTTATTTATTTATTTCTTGAACTTGTATGCCACCCATCTAGACATAGTCTGCTCTGGGCGGCTCACAGAACACAAAGTAAAACAATAAAAATAAAATAGCAATTAACAGCACATAGATAATAATTCAAGATGGAGAGAGTAAAAAAGAAAATTAAATCGTTGTGAAGAAAGAGAAGGGCAGGAAGGAAGGCAACCTCTGGACAAGCATTAATACTAGGCCACAGGAGAAAGAATGCTTGGGGGATTACAATGGCCCCCAAACCCCCAGCATGCACGGACTATAATGCCCAGCATCCCCCAGCAGGGAAGTGGGGGTGGGGCTCCTGCAGGTGATGGTGAAGGAAAGAGAAGGGCAGGAGAGCAGGAAGGTCCCGGAGAAGCATTAAGGCCAGGCAAGACTGGGAAGACAGCTTGGGGGACTGCAGGGCCCAGCATCCCCCCCTTCAGCATGCATGGGCTGCAGCTCCCAGAATCCTCCCAGCTGGTATGACTGGGGTAGAGGATTCTGGGAGTTGCCGCCTGTGCCAACTAAGGGATTCTGAACCAAATAAAAGAGCAAGAAGCAGGCAGGGAGAGAGGCTTTAGTGCTAAGCAAAACTATAAACACAGCTTAGGAACAAAAGGGCCGCCTTTGAGGGACTACAGCTCCCAGAATCCCCCAGCAGGTATAGACTGCAACTCCCAGAATCCCCCCCCCCCCCAAAAGCTGGTCTTCAGGGAGTTTCAGTGCATTATTTATTTATTTATTTGTGAAGCTTAGAGACTTGCCTGACTTCATGAACTCACTACGAAGGGCGGTTTACAAAATATAAATATACCGTGCAGGAAAACCTACATCCCCATCCGACAGCCAAAATAACAGAAAGGCGACCCTGAGCTGGCACCAGCCACACAACGCCAAACGACTTGGAATCGATCCAAAGAAAATAAATAGAAGCCAGTATAATACAAATGAAAAATAATAAAACTTCAGTCGGAAAAATGAAATGGGGTCACACCGGGCGTTGCCGAACGGCCTCCCTGTGAACCATTGAGTCTTCGGTCATTTTCTGGAGGATTTTGGAAGGGGGGGCCTGCCTGATCCCTAGTGGGAGTTTATTCCATAAAGAGGGTGCCATAGCTGGAAAAAAAAAACCCATTTTCCGGTAATGGTCTTCTTTATTCCCCTTAGGGTGGGCACCCTCAATAACGAGGCCTGAGAGGGTCTGGTTGGACGGGTAGATATTCTCCAGGAGAAGCGCTTTGCTGACTGGTAGCGAGGTCCCCAGCCGTGTACTGGCTGGGGTATCCGGGCAGTGGGAGACCACGCTAGCTAGGGGGATTCTCCAGAGAGCGTTAATGCTACAGAAGACGGGAAAGACAGCTGGGGGGAAAATGCTTGTTTGGGGGACTACAACTCCCAGGATGCCAGACCCAGCACGCACTGCAGCTCCCAGAATCTCCCAACCGGCATAGATGGGGTCTGAAGGCCTGGGCCTTCAGCGAAAGAGAAAAGCCGGGAGGGGCATGTGGACTCTGGAGATCGTGGCTGGGGGATTCTGGGAATTGCAGTCCAGGCCAGCAGGGGAATCTGGGAGTTGAGAAGCTCTGTTTAGGGGGGATTTGGGGAGTTGCATTAAAAAAATTAAAAGAAATAAGGAAGTCACAAAGCTGCCCAGGGTAGCATCGTCCAACATACATGATTTTGCAGCTTCTGTTGACTCAAGTCTTGTGAACTCTCCAGAAAGGCCCAGAAAGTATTTACAGGAAGTGTGATACTTTTATCTGCTGGTTTGTGGTGTTCTAATGAAAACTGGCTACGAGGTAGGCTTGTTGGCCCCCACGTGGCAGCAAAATGTGGGCCACGTGTTGCAACGTTCTTCCTGCTTTTTGCTGGGTTGACCTGAGGCTAAAGGTCCACCATTTTTCCAGCCGCATGGACAGGCCTCTTTCATCTTCTGCTTTCTAGGCGTCCACTGCGGAAGGCACATCACGTCCCACGGCTTGGCCTTGAACTGCTGCACGGACCTGACGTGGTTTGACCACATCGTTCCTTGCGGGCTGGAAGGAAAGGAAGTGACCTCCTTGAGCAAAGAACTGCAAAGGCATGTCTCCGTGGAAGAAGCAATGGAGCCTTTCCTGGCCTCGTTTCAGGAGGTGTTTAATTGCACTTTAATTGAATAATCTCAGATCGAGAGGGAACCTTTCGTTACCAGAACGATGGACTTGCACTCATTTTTCGGTGTTCCGAGGAACAGAGAATGCATTTCCTAAGTGAAGATAGTGAAACTTGACACATACTCTCAGACGTGTGTATAATTGTTGTTATCATCCGTGTTGTTTACCCAAAAAAAAAGCTTTTCAGGAGAGATTTGCTAAGGTTCTCTCGCAGAGAATTTTCAGTGCCTCTAATAAAATGGTATTTCTCAGGAATGTCTGATAGTTAAACTGGATTACACAGTTTGTTAAAGTTTTCAATGTAGATTGTAGAGCTGAAGTATCTATTTCTGTTCGTGTCCCTAAAATGAGTTTTCATGTGCCTTTATATGTATGCTATATTCCTGGTGTATCCTTTTCTTCAATTGCCTGTAAAAAAAAAAGGGAGATAGTAAAGATGAAGAGAAGACAAACATTTTGCAGATGGGAAGACGGCCTTCTTATTCATGCTTCAAAAGAATAAAAGATAATCTCCAGCACAGAATTCAGTAGCTTGTGAAGACTGTTCAGAATACTGCTTTTCATCGTAAACAACAAAGCAAGTATGCCGTTCTTGTGCAGGGAAACAATGGTTAATAACCCTGAAAATCTGTAAATGTTTGCAGTGTTTATCGTGCAAGTGTTCAAGTCAAGCAATCCGCTTAACTTGAATTAACACACCTTTCTTAAACACATCCTTGAAAATATCTGTTTCAGTTTTGGAAATAAGTGAAAACTATCTCAGTCACTTCTCATCTCTTCCTGGCTGCCAAGACAAATCCAACAGAATTAATACTGCAATATAGTAATAATAGTCATGTGCTGTCAAGTCACTTCTGATTTCAGTGGCCCTTTCCAGGGTTTCCTAGGTAGAGAATACTCAAAAAGCGGTTTCCTTATGGGGCAGTTCTGGGACTGTGCAGCTTACCCAAGGCTGCACAGGCTGGCTCTTCTCTCCAAGAGGCACAGTGGAGAATTGAACTCCTAACCTCTAACCACTGAACTATCTAGCCAGCCAATATAAGCTGTCTTTATTTGAGTTGCCTCTCATGTGTTTTTCATGTGTTTTTAATTTGATTCAAGTTAGGGCTCTACCCAGCCACAAGGACTGGTGATCACTGCACACAAAAGACCAGCTAATGACACCCATCAGTCACAGTGACAGATCATCTCTCCCCTTTATCACAACAATACACCCACAACAAAAAACACGCTGATCACCATAATCCCCCAATCTCCTGAAAAGGACAAAAAGCTGATCCCACAGCTATAAATACTCAACTATCCCACAAACTGCACCAGAACACAGACAGAGTTCTGACTCCTGTCTTCTGAAGATGCTGGCCACAGAGACCGGCAAAACGTTAGGAAGAAAAACCTTAAGAACACGGCCCAACAGCCCAAAAAACCTACAACAATCAGTGTTTTTTATTCATCTATCATGATTTTTTACCATGATACCCTGCCTTTCAACAGGTGAGTTGTCAGGGGTGGCTTATAATAAATTATATAAATGGGTGGTGGTGGTTCCGGCTTGCCAAGTCAGTTCCAACGCATGGGAGCCCTAAATAGGGCTTTTGAGGTATATGCGATGTTCAAGGAGTGGTTTTCCATGGCCATTCCCCACCCCTCGTGAGTTTCCATGGCCCAGTGGCGATTTGCATGCAGGTCTCCTGAGTCCAGTGCTGTAAGGTCTATAGATCTGCAGCTGTAAGATCGAATCCATGCGACGGAGTGAGCACCCGTCGCTTGTCCCAGCTCCTGCCAACCTAGCGGTTCGAAAGCATGCAAATGGGAGTAGATAAATAGGGACCACCTCGGTGGGAAGGTAACAGCGTTCTGTGTCTAAGTCGCACTGGCCATGTGACCACGGAAGATTGTCTTCGGACAAATGCTGGCTCTATGGCTTGGAAATGGGGATGAGCACCGCCCCCTAGAGTCGAACACGACTGGACAAATTGTCAAGGGGAACCTTTACCTTTACCTCCTGAGTCCAACACTCTACCTGCACTGGCTCCCTGTAGACTAAACATTCATCCCATTAACAATAAACATTATTACAATATCACACTGGACACAGCCCTTATCGATTGCATACTGAATCATGCAGCTATCTGTGCCACAGATCAGGTCTGTGGACATTTCTTAACTGATGGAAATTTGCCGCTAAACGTTACACATTTTGCATCGCTGTGCAACAGATTTTGGCCAGTGTTGGCCCATAAGTAAACTCAATCTTGAGTTCAAAAGGACATGGTGAATTTGGGAAGCTGCCTTGTACTGAGTGAGACTCTCGCTCTGTCGAACCCAGCCCTGTGAACGCTGACATGCAGCCTCGGCTTTGTAGGGTTGCTACCGGAGATTTTTCCAGCCTGCCTGGAGATGCTGGGGATATAGTCCGGTGCCTTTTAAACACTAGGCAGGTCCTTACCTCTTGTTTTGGTGCCCTAAAGTGTCTTTGGGGTGGCGTATTTAGCTTGAGGTAGGTTTACCGCTGGATTTAAGCATTTGGCTGCAGAGCCAGATGTTCTGGGTTCGATTCCCACTTGATCCATAGGGTCCCTTCCAGTTCTGCAATTCTAAGCTGAATTCTGAAATACGTACATTCATCGTCATAACGAACAGGCCAGAAACTTCCGTCGGCTTTGCATTTCTTTCAGGGCAGCTGGAATGTGCTGCTCTGCCCTGTCACCCTCCCCGTTTAGGCTGTGCGAAGGTGACAAACGTGTACAAGGTGGTTCCACTTTTTGCACAGCGTGTTTTTGGAGGTCACCCTCTGTGGGGCTCTGCATTAGTCATTTCAAGAAGTCCCATAGAGTCGGTCTAGGATGGACTGTGCAGCTTGTGGCCATGCCGGTATTTGTGATGCAACCCCCCATCCACCGTAGCCAGTAGCTGAAGAATGATGGGCATTGTAGTCTAAAAACAATTGGAGGGTTGCAGTTGCTTACCCTGATCTAGAGCAAAAGGAACACTGACACACACATTTTATTATTTGGGAAACCGCCAGTGGAACTATATCTGCATCTTAAATTTTTCCAGCTTATGCATCATTTTGTTTTAAGGAGGAGAGGTTGATGGTGGTGGGGGAGGTTTCTGTCCTAAGACACGCCTGTGGCGGCCTCAAGATGCACACCAGGAAGCATCATCTTGTACAACGGATGCTCCTTTAGAGGAGGTTCTGCTGCGTGCCTTACCCATGGCCGTACTGGAAAGGACCAGTGACAGCTGTGGCCCACTGACAGCCAGAAGCCCAGGGTTTGCCCAAATGGACCTGGTTAGGCATTAGCACATGGACAGGGAAAGAAAATAGGGTCGGTCAGTCTGTAGATGCGTCACGAAGCTGCAGCCGGAATTATGGACTTCTCCAGTTTTCCGTGAGAAACAAGACAGCCTGTTTCTGGCTCTACTAGTGAAGCTTTCTAGGCCAAATTAAAAACATTATAGGTAGCTCTAGAATCCATGGGGGTTTTCTTGCATGGCCTCTTACAGAACACGAGGAGCCCCATGGCTCACGGCGTCTTACATTAATCCACCTAACATAGTGGGTCAGCTCTGGCTGCCTTAGTGGCCAACGTGGAAGCCCACGCCTGGGTTCAAGATCTGCCATCTCTCTGCTGCCCCAGCTGAGTCCACGGCCAGCTAAGCAACCGGCAACGAACCCAGATACCGAGTAATTCCATTAGTCACTAGAAGAGCCGTTGTATCAGGACTTTGCTGGAACTGGCTGACCTTGAGCTTGGCCAGATGCTTCTGCTCATCTAGAATACATGGATCAAAAGGGGAAGGGATCCTAAGGGCCATCTAGTCCAACCCCTGCCAGAGCAGGGACTCCACAGGTAAAGCATCCCTGACAGGTGGCCATCTACCACATGGTTAAAAATGTCTAGGGAAGGAAAGTCCACCCCCTTACAAAGGTAATCTGGTCCACTGTCAAACAGCCCTCGCTGTTAATTGCATCTCCTTTCTTGTAACCTGACTCTATTGGTGTGGGTCATATTATCGGGAACTGCAGGAAACAAACTTCCACATCAGAACCGTTCAAATACTTAGATGTGGCTCCTATGTACCTGTTGGAACACCACCTATCGGAGGTCTCGTAAGACAGTTACATCTAGTCACCTTTTGCTCTGAGTCTAAATGCTCGTGGTGCTGCTGTGGGTTAAACCGCTGCAAGGTCAGAAGACCAGCCGTCGTAAGATCGAATCCACACAACGGAGTGAGCTCCCGTCGCTTGTCCCAACTCCTGCCAACCTAGCAGTTCAAAAGCATGCAAATGCAAGTAGATAAATAGGTACCACCACGGTGGGAAGGTAACGGCGTTCTGTGTCTAGTCGCGCTGGCCATGTGACCACGGAAACTGTCTTCGGACAAACGCTGGCTCTACGGCTTGGAAACGGGGATGAGCACCGCGCCCTAGAGTCGGACACGACTGGACTAAATGTCAAGGAGAACCTTTACCTAAATGCTCTAGAATGGCAGCCACCCAGAGCAAGTTCCTGTGGCAGAATGGACATGCGTGTCCTTCTCCCATGGGCCGACTGGTCTATTTTTAAATGCCCCAGGCAAACAACTGTTGAAAGGGGGTAAAAACCCCTGCTTTGGGACTGTTGCCGCCTCATACTGTGTGTGTGGGTGAAATTGCAAGGAAGTTGAACCATCTTCAGAAGCAGAAACCTGTTCTGTCGGTAGAAGGGTCACCACATCAATCATTTGCAGAGTATAAATGCAACACAGCGTTTTGCAACGGGTGAAGCTGATGGGATTCCTTTTGGCCTGCTGGTGCCTGGTCAAAAAAATCTGGATTTCCTTCTTGGCTGGTCGCCTTGTTTCTGGGCTGTGAGAAAGTGTTGAGCGAGTAACCAAATACCGTTTTGAGTGAAAGTCGTCTGTGGCTTCTCCCGTGTGGAGAGCCAAGTTTAAGGAAAGATCCATCTGTACCCATCTGGCTGGGTTAGGATAATGTATTGGGCCTTCACAGTGGTGGCCACCATGCTTCCAAACTCTCTTCCTGTGGAAGTATGTTGGGCTCCACTCCTCTTTGGCTTCAGAGAAAAAATTAAAGACAGATATGTGAATCAGTGTATATTGATTCTGTGGATACGGAGTCCTGTTGTAAATAAGTACGAAAGGGAGAAGATAAGTGATCTGTGGAAAGTCAGTGAAATGCTGCTCACTAAACCGAAGGGTGCTTTGAACAGTTTAACAGTTGCGGTTCATTGAGGTTGGGAGCAGAATTTCACATGATCAGGAGACCAGTTTTCCAACCTGAAAGCCTTCCTAATTGCATTCCAGGTATGTGGGAATGAAAGCTACTGTGGAGGAGAGGTGCCGCAGGGTTGCACTTTTTATTTATTTTACCTTTCCTTTGGTCTAACCGTAGTTAAAACGAGTTAGCCAGCGGTTGTGATGGGTTCAAATGCCAACCTGGTTTCGAAGATTTGCCAGGGAGGGTGGCCATGGGAAACTGCTCCATGAACCTCTCATATGCCTGGAAAACCTGGATGCAGACACCCTGAGTGGGAAGCGACTTGATAGCACCTAAGAGCAGCAGCCACACGAAACCGGAAAGCCCGAGTGTCTACAGGTTTTCGCTTAGTTGTTGTTGTTGTTGTTGTTGTTTAGTCGTTAAGTCGGGTCCGACTCTTCGTGACCCCATGGACCAGAGCACGCCAGGCCCTCCTGTCTTCCACTGCCTCCCGGAGTTGGGTCAAAGTCATGTTGGTCGCTTCGATGACCGTCCATCCATCTCGTCCTCTGTCGTCCCCTTCTCCTCTTGCCCTCACACTTTCCCAACATCAGGGTCTTTTCCAGGGAGTCTTCTCTTCTCATGAGATGGCCAAAGTATTGGAGCCTCAGCTTCAGGATCTGTCCTTCCAGTGAGCACGCAGGGTTGATTTCCTGCAAGATGGATAGGTTTGTTCTCCTTGCAGTCCAGGGGACTCTCAAGAGCCTCCTCCAGTACCATAATTCAAAAGCATCAATTCTTCGGCGGTCAGCCTTCTTTATGGTCCAGCTCTCACTTCCATACATCGCTACAGGAAAAACCATAGCTTTGACTATGTGGACTTTTGTCGGCAAGGTGATGTCTCTGCTTAGTTAAGTGTAAATAAAACAGGGCAGGTGGTTGGCAAATGAAATCAAGCCAAACTGATCCTTAACTCTCTGTATGCTCAGGAGCTGCTCGTTTTAATAACTTCAGCTCTGGCAAAACAAGACAGAGAGACTTAACCCATGCGAGTGTGCCAGGTTTGTCTTGAATGCAGAGACGAGCAATGCATACTTGCATTTTGCAGACATGAAGATGGGGAGAAGCAACGAGGGGTAAGTTCAATATTTGTTTGGAAAACTCTATCCCCCCCCCCCCCCCCAGAAAAAGATGATTTCTCATTCTCTGTAGATCGTCTTTTGTTTTCGGTTCCATAGAAGAAAGGAGCCCTGTCACAATGTTTTGTCTCCACTTCCCGACAGTTTGATTTACCTGGTGTTACTTTATGAAATGAACAAGTGGGCTGATGTTTTTTCATCGCCCTCTGCCTGGTCAGGTTTGGCAAGGAACTGATTTATTTATTTAGATATTGATGGAATTTGGCACCCAAACGAGGTAGCCTCTGCAGAAGATCTAGTGCAGGGAAGCAACTTGGTTTGATCCGTCATGTTTTCTTGCAGCCGGCCCCACGGAACGAAAAACAATCCTTGTTATATCCTTGGGTCGTGGACATGGCAAGTGTTCAAGCACAGCCTTGATCCATGGCCCATCCTAACAAGGTGGACACTCCCTTAGTTACGTAGGATGATCAGCGGGCTGGAAACCAAGCCTGATGAGGAAAGGCTGAAAGAACTGGGCATGTTTAGCCTTGAGAAAAGAAGACTGAGGGGTGATAGGATAGCACTTTTCAAATTTTGAAAGGCTGTCACACAGAGGAGGGGCAGGATCTGTTCTCGATCATCCCAGAGTGCAGGACAGTCACACAACAATGGGCTCAAGTTAAAGGAAGCCAGATTTCAGTTGAATATCAGGAAAAACCTCTTAACTGTTACAGCAGTACGGCAGTGGAACCCATGACCTCGGGAGTTGGTGAGTGCTCCAACCCTGGAGGCATTCAAGAAAAACGTAGATAATCACCTGGCAGATCTGCTTTGATGGTATTCCTGCCTTGAGCAGGGGGTTGGACTTGATGGCCTCATGGGCCCCTTCCAACTTCACTTTTCTATGAGTCTATGTATTCTGTATTTGTATCTTTATTGTTTTGACCACTTTGGTCATCCAACTTCCATCAATTTAAAACATAAGTACAAATAATAATATATACACAAGCATGGTGCCAGCTGAACAAACACAATGCTAGCTGATTAAAAAGTGCAAATACAAATACGTACATTCTCCAAAATGCTGGGTTAAAAACAAAAAGATTAAACTGTACACATAATTTGAATTTTAAAAGCCAAGTCATTTCATGTGGGTCTTTACATGAGGTATGAGGTATTCCATGACGTAAACGTTTATTATAGCCACTGGCCATTAAAACCACGAACATATACATGTACATTAAAATGCACAATAAAATGATATAACAATAGTAAGGTTGTACATCTGATAAACTATATAGAGCCTTAGTTATGGCAGCAAGGGTTTATTATCTTTTTGTATCGCCCTGATTTATGAGTTAAGAAAATGGTGCAATTCTGGGGTGAATTCCAGGTGACAGCGCATGGTTTTCAGGCATGTTCAGCTGCCGTGGAAGGCGTTGACCCGAACGTCCATTAAAACATGGGGGGCAGGTACCCTGAAGGTCTTCTTCCCTCCCCACTCCTTGGACCCATAAATATGGCACCATGCCATCCTGCGTTGCCTTCTCATGTATTAAAGGTGAAGAGGAGACTCCTAATCATGTTCTCTCCAGAGGGATGGTTCGCAGCCATGGCTCTGGTCCACCTGGGAAGGGGGCCAGCTGATAAAACAGGTCCGGGGGCTACTTTTGACGGAAGGGAGAAGGGCCTTTGTGGGTTTTGCCTCTGCAGTCTGATGGTGGGGGGGAGGGGAGATACTCAAAGAGTCCTGTGTTCGAATCCCTGCTCAGCCATGGAAGTTCACTGGGAGAGTGGAACTGTTAAAACCACTCCTTAATTATCTCATTTGCCTTGAAATCCCTGTTCTAGTCACTAGAACCTGTTCTAGTCACTAAATCCCCGTTCTAGTCGACAGAACACATTATGTATGGGAATGTTTTATTTTGTTTTGTTTTCTTTAAACACCTATCACCTTTCTTTCTCCCGGGACTAAGGTACCATGTCGGGTTCAGGCAATGAGCAGGCTGATGGGCTTTGTGCTGATCACCAGATAATAAGATAGCAAAGAGTCTCTGTACCACAATACAGTTTTGCTCTCTCCATTGTAAACAACAACAACAACAATCATCATCATTGTCATACATCACTGCATCCAAAAAGTGATGTGGACAGATTATATTTACCACGAAAAATCAGAGGCTGTGGATTACTGCAAATACAGCAGGTAGTAGAGGAGGAAAAAGGAAGCCTAAATGATTATATCAGTACAAGCAGAGAAAAATTACTTAAGGCGGTGAAAATGGAGAATATTTTGAAAACAACAGAAACAAAGGCTCAATACAAGAAACAACAATTTGAAAATAAAGAGCTGGAAAAAATAAACCACTACATGGACAACACCTGAGAAATATTGATGGAAAGCATGATAATAATTCAACATGGGCATGGCTAAAACTGGAGACCCTTCAGAAAGAAACTGAAGGCTTGATTTTTGCTGCACAAGAACAAGCACTCCTAACCAACAATGAAAGCTAAGATCCAAGGAATTAGTGTTAACAGCAAATGTCGACTCTGCCAAGAAAAAGGTGAAACTGTGTCACACCTCATCTGTGAATGTCCAAAGATTGCACAAACAGATTACAAAGTTAGACATGACAGAGTGGCAAAATTAGTGCACTGGTCATTATGCAAATAATAGAACTTGCCAGCCTTCAAAAACCGGTGGGAACATCAGTTAGAAAAGGTGTCAGAAAATGAGGAAGTCCCGATCTTGTGGGATTTCTGGATCCAAACAGACAGACACCTTGAACATAACACACCACACATAGCAGTAGTAGAACGAAGAAAGGTCTGGATCATTGACATTGCAATTCCAGGGGATACCAGAGTTGAAAATAAAGAATTGGAAAAACGAAAATCCAGAGACCTGGCCATCGAAACATCTTGTTTGTGCGTGAAGCACACTTCCGTGGTCCCCCTAGTCACTGGGGCTTTGGGAACAATATCAAGAAATTTCACACAGTGTTATAAGCAGTTGCAGATCTCAGAAATCACACCATCAGAGCTACAAAAAACGGCAGTATTAGGAACAGCACACCTACTGCGCCAATATTTAACAGATAATTAGTTTTTTGCTTCAAAGGTGTATCTGCTGTATAATACCAGTCTATGTTTTTATGGTTTCGATTGACGGTGCCTGGTGTTTTTGAATAACAATAAAATCCCTACAAGACACTGTTGTAAAGGGGTCCACAACCGACTGGTCAGACAGAAAGAGGGTGAAAATCGCGGGGGCCGCCTCCCCACCCTTCGGCCAGGCGAGATCCGGAGGGCTGCACCCGCGCCATCCTCGGCAGGTCTACTCGGAGGCAAGCCACCCTTCCGGGGGCCTGCTGTAAAGGGGCCAAGGAAGAGACCCCCCCCTCGACGGGGTTGAACCCCAGCCGCGCGAGCGCGCCCCCGCCCCACATCTCGCCCCCCTGCGCCTCCCTGGCAGGCCGATGTTCAACAGGGAAAGCCGCCCCCCGCCCCCCCGGTTGGGCTTCTGCCTGCAGCGCCGGGGAAGGAGAGGCGAGGGAGGGACGGCGAGGGAGGGGCGGCAGGACCGGCCGCCTCCGCCTCCCTCCCCGCCTCGCCCGCGGTACCAAGGCGGGCGCCGCGCCTCTGCCGAGCCACAGGAGCCCGCCGGCGCAGGTAAGGGGGCACCGCGGGAAAGCGAAGCCCCGGGTCTCCTCGGAGGAACCCGGCGGAAGCCTCGGCGAGAGCCCCTTTCCCCCAGCTTGGCCGCCTCTCCCTGCTGGTTTTGGGAACCCAATCTCGGGGAAAGTGGTTTTTTTTTTTTTTTTTTTTGGAAGAGGAGGGGGACTACATCTCCCAGAATCCCCCAGGTGGGATTTGTAGTCCCTCCTCCCCAAAGCCGCTGGGAAGAGGACCCAGCACCCCCCCCCCCCCTGTGTTGTTGCCTATCTATAGCGTTGGGGACGGTGAGGATGATGTCGGGCTTGTACAAATTCCTCTGATGGGGAATCATAGCGTTGGGGACGGTGAGGATGATGCCGGGCTTGTACAAAGAGGGACTCTGGCCTCTCGGTTCCCGATCTCTCAAGTTCGCCTGGAGGATGCCGAAGGTCGAGGGCGCCCCTGTGCAGGTGCAAAGGGCGGCGCCCCCTCCCCGCGCATTCATGTCTGGCCGTTCTTAAAAGTCCGGGTCGGGCAGCGCAGGTGCGCGCCTGGAGCGGCGGCGATCCTCCGAGGGAAGGGACCTCTCAGCCCCACCTGAAGCAGCCTTACGAGCCTCCCGAGCCTCCCACCTCCCCACCCAGGAGATGGTCTTCCGTGGGATGCCCACGGAGTCCCCTGCGCGCACAGCCATGCTTCCCATACACGCCCCCGGGCACTCGCTCGAGTTTGTTTTTGGAGTTTTAGCCAAACGAGGAAGTGGAAATCCTGGGGGGGGGGGGGGGGGGATCAGGAAACAGCTGCCGCAATGCCTAGTTCAGCCGATCTCAGGATCAGCGAAATCCTACAAAACGGTTCCTTCCGAGGCCCTGCCCTCTTGGTCTGGGCAGCTGTTGGCATCTGGCTAGGAAAACGGGAGAAAACCCCTGCCATCCTTAAGAAGACGAACAGGAGGAGTCTTGCAGCCGCAGGGTCTGTAGAACTATTGCGGCTCAGGGGTTGAGGCGCTGGGGGCGCAGGGCTGGTAGGCAGATCGGCGGAAGGAAAGGCCGTACAAGCACCTGGCTGGGAAGGACGGATCGTTCCCCCCAGGGCAGGAGGAGTGTTCAGAAAGAGCGCTGGATGTACGGTTAGGTCCCTGGGTGATTCGCAGGAGATCGGCAAGGATTTTGGACTTGTAGCTTTGGGCAAGTCCATTCAGACTTTTGGTGACCCTATGAGGCTGAGGGACCCTGTCCTGAGCAGCCCTGCTCAGATCCTGCAAACGAAGACTGTGGTTTCCTTTACTGAATCAATCCATCTCACTTTCGGTCTTCCTCTTTCCCAGCTGTCTTCTGTTGTTTTGTAGCACAATTGCCTTTTTCTTTTCAGGATGTGCCCAAACTGTGAAGTCTCGGTTTAGTCCTTCTACAGAGGACTCAATCGGGCTGGGATTTGATCCAGAATGCACTTATTTGGCCTTCCATGTTATCTTTAAAGTTCGCCTTCAGCGCCATGTTCAAATGAAACGATCTGTATCGTTGTTGTTGTTGTTTTAGTTCGTTTAAGTTGTGTCCAACTCTTCGTGACCCCATGGACCAGAGCACGCCAGGCCCTCATGTCTTCCACTGCCTCCCGGAGTTGGGTCAAATTCCTGTTGGTCGCTTCGATGACCCTGTCCACCCATCTCGTCCTCCTGTCGTCCCCTTCTCCTCTTGCCCTCACACTTTCCCAAACATCAGGGTCTTTTCCAGGGAGTCTTCTCTTCTCATGAGATGGCCAAAGTATTGGAGCCTCAGCTTCAGGATCTGTCCTTCCAGTGAGCACTCAGGGTTGATTTCCTTCAGAACGGATAGGGTTGTTCTCCTTGCAGTCCAGGGGACTCTCAAGAGCCTCCTCCAGCACCACAATTCAAAAGCATCAATTCTTCAGTGGTCAGCCTTCTTTATGGTCCAGCTCTCACTTCCATACATCGCTACTGCTTTTTAAGATGCTGTTGAGGTTTGTCATCGCTTTCCTCCCAAGAAGCAGGCTGTCTTTTAATTTCATGGTCTGCTGTCCACCATTCTGCAGTGATCATGGAGCCCAAGAAAGTAAAATCTGTCACTAGCCTCCATATCTTCCCCTTCTATTTGCTATGATTTGCTGTGATATTTGCTTCTATTTGTATCATAGCATGGGTGATTGTGGTCTTGGTCTCCAGCAACACCTCTTGACGAAATAACTCAGTACCCCAATTCCTTCAATTTATTTTGCTAAAATGGAATAAGATTGAGGTAACGAGGAGGTGTTTTGGTTTTTAAAGGACAGAGTGGATTGTGTGCTCAGTTCAATGCTGGGACTCAGGAAAAAGTCCTGTGGTGTAGACATTGCAGGCATCTTTGACTGTGGACAAAAAGTTTGTCTTATATTAATTTTTGCTCCAAAAAACGCATTAGGGCTTATTTTCAGGGGATGTTTTATTTTACAGTCCTGTCATCTTCTTCTGGTGGCTGCACAAGGGTGGAGGCCAGGGTTTCACTTAACTGGGGCTTATTTTTTGGGGTAGGGCTTAGATGACGAGCATCCTGAAAAATCCTACTAGGGCTTATTTTCAGGTTAGGTCATATTTTCGGGGAAACAGGGTAGAAGGTAACAAACTTTTGACTTTGCCCACAGGCATGGTTTCACAAGTGGTACCTGCCAACCTGGGCCTCTAGCCAAGCATCTCATCCCTGTAAGCACATGTGTGTGTGTGTGTGTTTTAAATAGGCTAAATTAACTGTTTACATTTCCTGCTAGTCATTGTGTGGCTCGGGAGGTGACCCTGAAGGGACGTGTTGGGGAATGTTATAATCCCAACCCATCAAGAAGCCCTGGCATTTTGCTCCTGGGCCATACCACCAGTTGCACTCAAAAACATCTGGAGGGCTCCAGGTTGGCTCAACCTGCTCTAATACGAAAATGGTTAACCCAGCAACCCTATGGCTTTTCTGCCCACCCCCTTTGGGGTTGGTGGAGGGAGGGAGGGTACTTTGCAAAGGATCTGGCCGCTTTGTGGCTTTTAGAGGAGCATGGTGGAAAGAATAAGAGGGAATAGAAGCACTGGTCTCTCTCGTGCACAGCATTCCCATTACAGGTATAGTGAAACCAGAGAAGGTTGTTTGCACAAATCAGGAAACCAGTGCAAGCAGTCCTTGAAATATGCAGTTAATTCCTTTAGGTAAACAGTCGAGATAAGAGAGTGTAGAAGTGAAAGGGGCCTCTGAGACTGAAGCTTCTCCCGGGTTCTAGAAGTGTGAACAGGGCTGAGCTTGAAGCTTCATAATTTGTTTGATCTGAGAACCATATCCTAGGATTCTCCATAGAGCCCCCAAACATGTATGGGAGCAATTTTAGAGCACGGTCCAAGCCAGAGTTTGGAAAAGTTCCTTTTTTTTTAGACTACCAGCCTCAGAATCTTCCAGCCCCAATGGTCACTGGTCAAACTGTGTACTTCTCTCATCTTTATAACCAGGTTAATTCACTCTGTGAACCCTCTGCTTTGGTTTCTTGTTTTCTCCCAAATTCAGTGCAAGCCCCTTTTCCTTTCTTTCAAAGACCTACACGAGCTTCATAAGTTACCAGGATAACCAATCAGTGTTGGCCTAGCCAATCAGTGGTCGGTTGACTCCCTGTTCCCCCACATCTGCTTGCTCATAGAGACCCCCAAGACAAAATAAGGGTCTCTCTAGCTGCACCGTCCAATTATTTCCCGCTCCCTCAAAGGATTGCCCTTTCTCCCATCTCAAAACCCACTTTTCCCATGAAGGATTTGACCCAATTGCCTTTCCCCCATCCCAAATAAGCCTAAGGATGTATCACAACCTATTCTTCCCTTGTCTACACAGCCTCTGTTTCCCTACCCTTCCTCTGATGTGACAGTTTCTAGATTGTAAACCCCTTGGGGCAGACGCTTCTCATTCTTGCAAAGAGCCAGGTCCATCATAGAGACACTGGTGCACAGTTGAGGTTCCTCACCCACTTTCTATCCCTCACAGTGCCTCTACAGCGGGGAACCTATATCCTTGCAGTCGTTGTTGGACTATATTTTCTCCCATACCTAGCATTAGCCATATTAGGCTAGTCAACCAGTGCTGGGCTAGCCAATCAGTGCTAGACTAGCCAATCAGTGTTGGGCTAACCTGCTGTTTGAAAATACCCCACGGATCTCTTTGTATTTCTGAATGTCTCCCTTGAACATGGATAATACTGTAATGTCCCCGGAGTAAGAGGTGTGGCATGAGCTACAGTACTTTTCCCCCGTACCCACAAAAAAATGAAGAACTGGTTCTTGGTTCTGAAGAAGAGGGGATGGCCAGCTTGCTCGGGTAAGCATGTCAGAATGAGGGACAGCCTGGTTCTTAGTTTGGCCACTGAGGGATTGGCTGGGACTGAGTGACTCTCAGGGTCGACTCCCACAGCTCTGAATAATAGTGACATTCATACAAAGCAGAAGCCATTGCACACATAGCAACCAAGTGAGACCAGGAAATAAAATATATCGGCTAAAAAGTGGAGTCCGGTTTGGCTGGAAACATGAGAACCCTGCATGGTTTTCTGCCTTCCACGTTATGCAGTGTTGCAAGAAAGTTAGAACAGAGCCTCAGGCGGTCCCTCCTCTGCGCTACAACTCCAAAATCTACCAGCCATCATCACCCCTGACTGTAGCCCCCCCCCCCGAAGCGGCGACCTAATAAGGTCTTGGGTAGGTTTCTCCTAATAGGGTTTTGGGTATACACATGCTAGATATCCGTATCCCCATAGTTCTTATGCGTCTGGAGGGAGCCAGAGTGAGGAATGTTGGCCTAGAAGATTTAAAACAGGAGGGAAGGTGAATGTTTATTGAAACAAACAAACAACAAACATTCTTACGTTCGTGGCAAAAATGATGGGAGATCTGGTAAGCCAGATCTCATGAGGCCAGGAGTTCCTCAGTCCGGGTGCTCCCAAAGGCCCCGCCCCTTTTATTTCCACCAACCACAGCTGGTGGTGGAGCATGCAGTGGAGTTTCTTGAGCTGATGGCAGAAGGGGAGGCAGGATCAAAGGGAGAAAATCGTCCCTCTGCCTTAAACCAACGGATTGGGGATTCCTGCACAGAGAAGCCCGTGTTTCTCTCTGGGAAGGAAACTAGGAATGTGAGAAAGAGGCTCGGGTGCAGCCTTCTCAAAGCAAACCGTGCTTTCCCAAAGGAGCCTACAGTTCCCATGATCTCAGGTACTATTGTTTGTCAGACTTATCTCACAGCAATGAAATTTCATTCAATTGTGTTTGCAAAGCCCTCGAAAATCATTAAGTGAGCTGAGGCACAGCGCCAGCACAGAATTAGTTCTGCTACAGAGTTTGCTTTCCTTAGCAAATGGGAGTGCTGGTTACCTTTTCTGTTCTGTGTTATTTTTCAAGAGAGGAAATGTCTGGTCTTCATTGTGCAGGTCATGCAATCTTAAAGCCTGTTTATTATGCATTAAAAACCACTAAGAACTGTGCAAACCTGTGGGGTGGTGGTGGATTGGGCTACAAACGATCGGTTGAGGTTGGGGGGGGGGCAGAGGAGCAAAGTGCCGTGGCGTGCTCCTCCCATCCAAACAACAAACAATTCCATTAAGTGCTTCCCCTGGTCATCTGCAGAGGGTCAGAGGAAGTGAAATTATTTTTTTACCTCACTCCTCTCTCCCTCTGTCGGTGCCATTCCGTTTTCTCCCTTCCCCACTCGCTGCTTCTCTTCCCTTCGTCTCCCCCTTCTTTCCCTCTCACCCCCTGCAAATCTGCAGCCCTGATGGCGGTTGGAAGCTGTGGCTGCTGGAGGCTGCTTTCTCCTGGCTAAACTGGCTAAACACTGAGCTTGTCAAAAAGAATACATGCCTTACCTTTGGGCCAGAAAGGTGCGGGACAGCTCTTAAAGGGGAAGAGTCGCTCGATCTAAGTAGAAACACTTGCAGACAAGGTCTTTTTCCCCTGATCCAGACCGTGCCATTAGCAATCCATATACCATATTTAGATTCCAGTCTGGATGCCCTCTCTGTTGCCTTTGGCCAGATCAGATGAAGGGACAATCTCGCTCCGGACGGTCTCTTTTGACAAACAGCAGGAACCGTCCAACTGAGAGATGCTTCTGCATTTCCCCACTAGGCATCCACTTTAATTTGGAGGGGCTGTTAATGAAACAATGGCTTTCTTGTTATTTCTCATCGTCGTTATTTGCCATCAGGTTGCTTCCATCTCAAAGCACCCCATGGTTTGATACAGGCTTCAAGAGATCCTGTCTTTATAGCTTGACTCAGGTTTTGCAAACTCAAGGCCACAGTCTCCTTTTCCGAGTGAATCCATCTCATGTTTGTTCTTCCTCTTGTCCTACTGCCTTCAGCTTTCCCCAGCACGTTTGCCTCTTATTTTCTCAGGAAGTGCACAAAGCAGAATAGCCTCCGTTTTTGCTTCCAGATAAACTTCAAGTTTGATTTGATTTAGAATCCACTTTTTGTCTTTTTGATGTTCCTTGACATCCATAAAGCTCTCCTCCAACACCACATTTCAAATGAACCCGTTTTCTCCTCTCTCCTCTTCCTTCACTGTCCATCTTTCACATCCGTACAAAGCAGCTAGGAATACCCTCGTCTGGATGATGGTCTCTAATGACACATTTTCCCGTTCATAAGGATCTTTTCCGGTCCCTGCATAGCTGCCCTTCCAAGTCTCCGCTGTACGGCTGTACTTCCTGTCTACTCGAAAGTAAATCCCATTGGCTCCAGTGGGGCTTACTCCCAGTGTGACCTTTACTGAGAAGCAGATATTACTGACCATACATTCTGAGTAAAGATGCATAGAATTGTTGGTTGTTGTTGTTTTTTAAAAGCCTCTCAATAAACAAAAATATGCTCAGAAAGTTGATGTCTGCAACACTTCTGAAGGTGTATGAAATTTTACCCCAGATCTACAAGGGACAGTAGCTTAGATCGAAGAAGGAGTAACAGCTCTGTGGTGAATGAGGTACAGCTAATTTTTATGGCCTGTGGTAAATGAAGTCTAGAACTAATTTTTGCATCCGAGTGTAATATAAACGAACCTTTAAAAGGTCAAAACAAATCTATTTAATTGGCCAATCAAATGAGGTCAAGCAGAGGCCAGATATTTTACAGGCGCTACGTTTATGAGAATAATGCACACCGAATGTAAAGTCTATCCACTTCCTTGAGGTTAATTCTCATGGAACTCAACGAGGCTTACTCCCAAGTGGCTCCCTATAGGATTGCACTGTAATATAATGGATTAAAATGTGTTGAAGCTGGCAACGGGCTTGAATGCTCCTGCTCAGCTTGTCGCAACCGGCACAATCCTGATAATTACCTTAATTATAATGTTTGTAGGAGATCACTCAGAGGTCAGGTCTGCAGTGGAAAATTACAAGGATTTGCTGAGATTCATCCTTCATTTGATCTCTATCGGGATAATGTAGACTCTGGTTTCTGTGATCCCAGTGGAGGCGGCCTCAATCAGTGCAGACAAGATAATCCCGACTTTCTTAGTCATGTAACCGAGAATAGTAGCGTGTGGAGGCTTTAAGGCAATGCAGGAAAAAAGAGGGAAGAGAGATGGAGAGCCATGGAGGTCATCCTCGGCTTTCAGAACATAAGAACATAAGAGGAGCCCTGCTGGATCAGGCCAAGGGCCCCTCTAGTCCAGATTCTTGTATCTCCCAGTGGCCCCCACCAGATGCCTCTGGGAGCCCACGAGACCACGAGATCCTTGTCTCCTGATACCCCTTCCCCTGCATCTGGCATTTGGAGGTCCATTCCTTCTAAGCCTGGAGATTGTACATCCCCATCAGGGCTTTTCACCTGCGATGGACTTTTCCTCCAGGAATTTGTCCCATCCCCTTTTAAAGGCATCTAGACCAGAGGCCATCCCCACATCCGGTGGCAAGGAGTTCCACAGACTAACCACACGCTGGGTCAAGAAAGATTTTCTTTGGTCTGTTCTCGCTCTCCCAACCCTCCATTGGAGTGGATGTCCCCTGGTTCTAGTATTGCGTGAGAGGGAAAAGAGCTTCCCTCTTTCTACTTGATCCATCCCCTGCATGATTTTATACGTCTCTTTCGGACATGACAAGGGAGGGATTTTCATCCCTTTACCTACCCCACTTGGTAATTCTGCCAGTGAAGGATGGATTGTATGCATGAACCAGAGAATTAGAATGTCAAACTGCCCAATTAACAATTTGTATCGTCACACATCTTCACACACTTAAAAAAAAAAATGAAGCTGATTGAGTGTGGAGTGGATGAGTGTTGTCTTGGCCAGACTGGAAGCGGTAGACCTTCACACTGGGAGGGCACCAGGGTAGAGGAAAGCCAGATCTTGGAAATGTGTAGCTGCCTAGGGCTACACAAGCCGGCTCTTCTCTCTGGAGGCACGGTGGGGACTTGAACTCTCAACCCCTGGCTCCTAACTCACAGAGCTAGTGGGAGTAAGTCTTCCCATAAAGCTTGTTTGATCTGAAACTGCTTCCTTTTTTCACTCACCAGCATCCACTTCATCTCCTGGATTTTGGTCCATGACCATGGCGACCATGGGAAACCTGACGGAGACCTGGCTCCAGAAGCTGGACTTGATGCTGAAGGCCTTCAACCAGACGCTTCACCGCAAGGACTTTTGCCCTCCGGATGCGAGACGTGATTCGGAGGAGACCAAAGAGACCTATGCCTACATGTACATCCTGTTTGTGATGGTCTTGTTTGCCGTGACCGTGGGCAGTTTGATCCTTGGGTATACCCGATCCCGCAAGGAGGTGGACCAGCAGAGCGACCCCTATCATGTTTACATCAAGAAGAGGGTGTCTATGATATGAGGAGCAAAAAGGGGCCGAGGAGAAATTCTTGATGGCATCTCGTGACGAGAAATGTCTGTATCGACTCCTGTGCGGGTCTTATTTCAGGAATCCATGTTCTAACAGCTGGAAAGACTTTCTAAGACACAGAGATACAAAGCAGGAGGTGCAAAGGAATGTGGGAGAGGCCTTACGGAGACTTAGATTTTAAAAAACTGTGCTTTTTTTAAAAATCCATACTTGTATAAATCCCCTGTCCTAGTATAATACACAACAATCACATTTGTACACAGGAATGATTCAAGATTTTAGCAATGAAGCTGAAAAATCCAATAGAAGTTCTCTTGTGCAATTTTTCTTCATTTCTATATAGGGCTTGAGCGCGCACACATGCTCACGAGAATGTGCAAGAGATGTTTCCGTCTTTGCATCCTTTCTTCCACCACCTGGAAGAATAAACCGGTGGGTCCATCTGACTTTGGTCTCTCCTTGTTCTGTTGCTCCAAAGAGCCGTATCTTAAGATGGTTCTCTTTGTGACTCATTTACGCTTTTAACAAATCCCATAATGAATCTACCGTTCCCTAGAGCAGCTGTTTCAGAGAATGGCTCCCAATTCCCAGGGAACCCAATTCTGTGTTGATCCAATCTCCCCGTTTGAGTAGCATGAAACTGTTGGGAGTTGAATGCCCCAATCATTTACAGGAGAAGTGGTTCTGGTCCACTAGGCCAGCTGTCTATTGTCCCCCTGCTTATTTAACTTATATGCAGAATAGCAAGGCCGTTTTAGCAAGGCCTGCCAAGACTTTGGACTAACAATCAGCCTGAAGAAAACACAAGTCATGGGCCAGGGCGTGGACTCACCTCCCTCTATTACCATCTCCACACAAGAATTGGAGGTTGTTCATGACTTTGTGTACCTTGGCTCAACGATCTCTGACACTCTCTCTCTAGATGTCGAGCTGGATAAACGCATTGGCAAAGCAGCTACCATGTTCTCTAGACTCACAAAGAGAGTATGGCTCAATAAGAAGCTGACGGCAGATATACCAAGATCCAGGTCTATAGAGCCTGTGTCCTGAGCACACTCCTGTACTGCAGTGAGTCCTGGACCCTTTGTGCACAGCAGGAGAGGAAGCTGAACACCTTCCATATGCGTTGCCTCCGACGCATTTTTGGGATCACCTGGCAGGACAAAGTTCCAAACAGAGTAGTCCTAGAACGAGCTGGAATTTTTAGCATGTATACATTACTGAAACAGCGACGTCTACGTTGGCTTGGGCATGTCGTGAGAATGGCTGATGGTCGGATTCCAAAAGATCTCCTGTATGGAGAATTATTGGAGGGAAATCGCCCCAGAGGGAGACCACAGCTGCGATACAAGGACATCTGCAAGCGGGATCTGAAGGCCTTAGGAATGGACCTCAACAGATGGGAAACCCTGACATCTGAGCGTTCAGCCTGGAGGCAGGCGTTGCATCACGGCCTCTCCCAATTTGAAGAGACCCTTGTTCAGCAGACCGAGGCAAAGAGGCAGTCACGGAAGCAGCAAAATCAGGGAGCTGGACAGGGGACAGACTGTATTTGTCTTCAGTGTGGAAGGGATGGTCACTCTCGAATTGGCCTTCTCAGCCACACTCGACGCTGTTCCAAGTCCTCCATACAGAGCACGTTACCATAGTCTTTCGAGACTGAAGGATGCCTAATAATGCAGAATACATCATGCAAAAGGCTGAACTGGAGAAATCCCAAGACGGAATTAAGATTGCCGGAAGAAATATCAACAACCTCAGTATGCATCTATTAACATTCCCACATTTTCACAGAATCATAGAACAATGGAGTTGGAAGGGGCCTCTTGAGTCCAACCCCCCCTGCTCGATGCAGGAATCCAAATCAAAGGATATCTGCCAGGTGGTTGTCTAAATTTCTCTTGAATGACTTCAGCATTGGAGTGCCCACCCCCTCTCGAGGTCATGGGTTCCATTGCTGTACTGCTCTAACAGTTAGGAAGTTTTTCCTGAGATTCAGCCGAAATCTGTAGCTTCCTTTTTTGTTCCATAACAAATTACCCCATTTGTCCGAAGCCCCTGTCACTGGAGTGTCATGAGTGCCCTTCCTGTGGTGGGCGTAGGATGGGGACAATATAGCAAGACCAGTGCCTAGACATAAAACAGGCTGTCTAACCCTTCCGCCCCGCCTTATAGGTTCCGTGATCCTAATCCCCCTGCCTCTGTGATCAATGTTCAAGGAAGAAAACACATGCACATCAAACACAGGATTCAGTGTTACACCGTGAAGGGCCCTAACTGTTTATCAGGCAGGAGGCCAATGAACCGAATGTTCTGAAAAGACAGACCATCAAGTTGGTTCATGCCCAGTTCAAGGCGAAGCACCAGGAGTTGCTGATTTATCCATTTTGGTAATCGGCCCAAATACATTTCTCCCAGAGATATGAGTCCATGAATCCCTTCTTTTGTTTGCTTTGTAAATGAGCTTGATAAATAAAACGTCTGGGACCTGATGTGCCAACAGGATATTGATACGCCAAGAAACAGGTAGATCCGTCCTTCCTCGCTCAGACCCCCACCGGCCCCAAACATACCGTTTTCCTTCCTTGGCAGGTCTTGCTGACTTTATCGCTTCTTCAAACGCTTCCTGTAATACTAGAACGAACCCTTTTATGGGGCAATATAATCCTCCAACTGGAGAATGCATTGTTCTCGTCAGGCCTCAGACGTAGCCAGCCCTTTCTTTCCCACGTGGAGAAAAGTTATTTGCTTAGTGAGAATCTCTCTGCAAACACCATTCTGTTACAGGGTATTTGTCTTTCTGTCCCACCTTATCAGTCTTTAAAGAAAAGAACAACAGTCTAGTTTTGTTCTGTTTTAACAAACAGAAGCCCCCGGGAAACTGGCTAAGCTCTGAATTTATACTACCTTTGAGGCCAGTGCTTTTACCAATGTAAGATATTATTTTTTTTGGCATACACCCAAAAAATGAAATAAAAGAGAGCTGTGGGGTCAGTACAAAATAAAATACAAATGCAAGAATAGGTGACACCTTTATAGACCTAATCATCAGACAACTGTGCAAGTTTTCTTGGATGAAAACCACTTCGTCAGGCTTGTACCAGTGTAAAGAACTTAACAGTCCAAAAGTTCATAGCAAAACGGATTTTGCCAGGAAAGTGACTTTTAGATGTAAAGTCCAAAGGTTCTTGGCAAGATGGAATTCGCCATGGAAGGTGTCAAGAAGAAGGCAACGCCTACATAGATGGACTCTTTATCAGTCGAAACTTGCGATTTCCCAGTTTGATGGTGCAGTTGTTTATCTGTGTATTTATTTCACATAACTGTTCTTTTTCCTAAAGGGAGAATTTCTCCCTGTTTTTATTATGTTGCATCAAAATATTTGAGTGGCATGTACAATATTACTGAGGCAGGAACTCTCCCAAGTCTCACCCCAGAAAGACACCACACCTATTGGCTCTAGCTTCTGGCCTCATCAGACAGCAGTACTCAGTATGCGGGCTGGGATGATGGGTGTTGTAGTTCAACATGTCGGCAGGGTAGACGTTTATGGAAGACTGTGTCCCTGTAGCAGGATCCCCTATCAGCCTCTGCCTTCTCTTTTAAAGTAGTGGTTTTCAACACTTGGCACTTCAGATATTTTGTACTCCGACTCCCATCATCCCCAGGTATTGGCCATGCTTGGTGGGGACTTCTGGGAGGAGAGCATCTATAGCAGTAGTTAGAATACCTAGCATTCATCAAAATCACTTTTGACAGGTGCACCACCCCTGCGAGGTGGGACAAAGGGTCAAGAATCAACCCAGGGCCCTCCTCCTGGGTGGGCGGGGCTTTAGGGTGACGTAGGGGGTTGTTGAGGCCACCGTGGGCCTTTATAGGAAGGGTTCATAGACGCCGGGGGTCCCCCGTGACCAGAGCGCGGCCTCAGGATTGGCCCCGAAGTGATGTGTCGCCCCTGCGGCCCTGTGGGCCAACGGGGAGAGGTTGGAGGGGTTTGGCTAGAAAAGGGGTGGCCGTAGGTCATGCCAAGGCCACCCCTTTCGGCCGCCTGGGGCTGAAACGCCACAGCGGTGATTTCGGGGGCCTTCTGCGCGTGCTTGCCGCTCTTTGCAGAGACCGGTGCGGCTTGGAGAAGATGGAGGACAAGGAAAACCAGCTCCCTGGTACCGAGGGGCCCCCAAAGGCGGAAAGCCAAAAGGATCAGCACGCCAAAACCCCAGCCAACCCCAGAAAGCGGTACAGGAGTACAGATTCTGACAATGAGAATATGCCACCTGCATCACTACAACGCCTGGAAGAACCTGAAAGATGGCATAATATGGAAGCTCCCTTTTATAGAGAGAAATCTTCTGAAACGCCGGAATCTAATCATTTGTGGAAGGGTGGCGCCAGAGGGTTGCTATATATGATTACTCTGTGTAAAGTAAAGGCTCCCCTTGACATTTAGTCCAGTCGTGTCCGACTCTAGGGCGCGGTGCTCATCCCTGTTTCCAAGCTGTAGAGCCAGCGTTTTGTCCATAGACAGTTTCCGTGGTCACGTGGCCAACGCGACTAGACACGGAACGCCGTGACCTTCCCACCGAGGTGGTACCTATTTATCTACTCGCATTTTTTACATCCTTTCGAACGGCTAGGTTGGCAGGAGCTGGGACAAGCGACGGGAGCTCACTCCGTCGCGTGGATTCGATCTTAACGACGGGTGGTCTTCCAACCTTGCAGCACAGAGGCTTCTGCGGTTTAACCCGCAGCGCCACCACGTCCCTATACTCTGTGTATGTGTTTGCTAAAACCCCTCTTTGATTTTTCAGGAACCATCCCATTGACAAGTCAGTGGAACTCCCCTGAAAAAAGGCAAGGCCATGAGATCCATTGTCAGGGCAAGCCTTTATGGAATTCTGAAACAAGGTCTGACTGGCTCTATGAAAGATGTGTGCAATGGATGCCGCCTAGAAATATCTGGTCAAGAGGGACACGTCTGTCTGTCCTGGGTCAAGAGGGACACGTCTGTCGCAGCATTCTTTTCAAGAATGCTGCGAATGTTATGTGGAAAAAACTGTTTTAAGACGGCTTTTTCTGTTCTTACATTGGTTGCTTACCAGCATCATGTTGTCTACATCAATAGGAGAACTGTGGATTATAGTTTACAAACTGTCCATCCCTCTTTATTGGAATGGCCGATGACCCCCCCCCCCCCCGCTTTGCAGCTTGGAGTCTCTTCAACCGCCCTAGTTGTTAGGGTGGCATTCCCAGGACAAAGCCCCTCTCCTCATCTGTTTTGGAGTGCCTGGGCCATCTTGTTGACTCTTGTCCATGTCTGTCCCCCTTTTCTGCTGTGATGGAAGGCAAGGTTCCATAAAATGGACCATCCAGCCCCTCACAAGATACACACACCTTCTTCCACCGACCAGCGTTCTGTGATAAGCGACAATAAGAAGAAGCAATAGAAATTTCATTGCTTACATTTGAACAAATTAAACAGCAAACTGACAACCATGACTGCTTTCAGAAAATAGACTTCAACAGACTCACTTGCTTCTAACAGACAAAAGAAGGCGGAAAGAGACACAAAGCAGAGAGGCGGGGCTTTTTGAAGCCAGAGGCAAGAGGGAACTATTTGGTTAGTCCTAGATGGATAGATAGCTCAGTGGTTTAGGTCCCTGGCTGCAGAGTCAGAGGCTGGGAGTTCAATTCTCCACTGTGCCTCCAGGGAGAAACTATTTATAAGAGGGACGTGGTGGCGCTGCGGGTTAAACTGCAGAAGCCTCTGTGCTGCAAGGTCAGAAGACCTGCAGTCGTAAGATCGAATCCACGCGACGGAGTGAGCCCCCGTCGCTTATCCCAGCTCCCGCCAACCTAGCGGTTCGAAAGCATGCAAAATGCGAGTAGATAAATAGGTACCACCACGGTGGGAAGGTAATGGCGTTCCGTGTCTAGTCGCGCTGGCCACGTGACCACGGAAGATTGTCTTCGGACAAACGCTAGCTCTATGGGTTGGAAACGGAGATGAGCACCGCCCCCTAGAGTCGGACACGACTGGACAAATTGTCAAGGGGAACCTGAACCTTTACCTTTACCTAGATGGATGGACAGCCGCCCCAGCCCAGAAAGGTCCCTCCCAGCCAAACCTACTAAAGGCAGCCTGCAGGGTTGCAAAAACTCCCAACAGGAATGTCATCGGCTCAGGTTCAAATGCCACACTGCTGGCATCACATGTTCCTGGTACTGACCACGTAAAAACAGGGAGTGTGTAAAGTTCGGATCACTCCTGGTCTGAGCCCCATGACCAACCTCCTCCTTTCACTGAGGGAGGGTCATAAGCCCTTCCTCACGAGCCTCACAAAAGCCACAGACGAACCACAGGGCAAGAAACGTGAAGAGGGCGGGAGCGACAAGTGGCATCGTAGCCCCAGATGTATTTGTGAAGAGATGCTCTTGTTCCTACGTCACTGAGAAAGTCTTTCATGTCCTCAAGAAGTAGGTGGTGCCTCGCAGTGCGGTGCAGTAATTCCGGGCGGGGACCGTTTGCCTTGTTATGGCAAGGAGAAGCAATAAACCTCTTCAAGAAGTGCCCGTTTGCATGCATAAACAGAGAGGGGGGGAAAAAACAAAAGCCAGGCCAGAGGTCCCTCTGAATGACCCCAGGGCCCCCCGAGGAGAAGCAGCCAGCTTTGATTCCTCTATGGCGACGACAAGGGGATGAAAGTCCACAGAGGGAGGGTGGGGGACAAAGTCTCTCTAACAGAGTTTCCTGTTCGGTCCCGTGAACCCAAGACCTGTCCGCCGAGGAATCCCATCTTTTGCACATCCAGCGATCACTTGACCTGGCCAGGGGGACGTTTCACTTCTCCAAACCCTGCACGGAACGGCCCGGCTCAAAAACCTGATGCTTCCATAGAAGCCGGAGGCAGCACTTCGTCAGAGCACACCTATGTTCACTCTAAAAGGAAAAACAACAACACAACACAACGCAATGCAAAAATCAGGAAACACAGTGTCATTGGTTTATTGTTCTCGGTTACACATCTATACAGTATGGCATCACTGCACGTTATATATCCTAACATAGGAAACTATCATATGAGCACTCTCACGGCCTTGACTTCTACAAATGTTCGGCTTCCGCGGAGGTTTTCCCCTTATACTCTCATGGTTGAGACTAATCACGTCATCTCTTCCGGGCCTGTCCTGGAATCGGCACTTCCTGAGTGCAAATGAGAAAACGAGAGACGTGTCATACTTGTCGGAGCGCCTCTCCCTACGATCATCCTCCCGCGCCACCAGATCTTCCCAGGCTAGGCTCCTCCGGGTAGCCACGCCGAAGGAAGGCGGAAAATCTTGGATGAGAAGTCGGGCCTTCTCGGCGGTGGCACCAACTTTCTGGAATCACTTCCCGGTGGAGCTACGCCGGGCTCCCTCCCTCCCTAATTCGAAGAGGCTGTTGATGAGGATGCTCTTTCGAGAGACCTTTGGTGGCAGCCTCTCTCTTTACTTGCTCCCGAAACGCTGCAGCATCAGGGCAAAACACTGGTTTATTCAGTGTGCAGTGGTCTGTTTTTATATTTTGTTCAATTATCTGATTTTGTTGTTTTGCATGTACACCACCCAGAATAGTGCTGTGCACTAAAGGGGCGGTATATCAATGCCAGAAATCAACAAATAAATTAAATAAAGAACATCGCCTGTGGTTATATTGTGTTGCAGCACCAGGCAAAGGCTGTGGGAAAGAAAACAGCAGGTATTCTTGAATGCTTCCACGGCCGGGATCTGGACCTCCTACTGGGACACAAGGTCTACAGAAAACCCACCCACACAGACCGGTACCTACACAAAAACTCCAACCACCACCCACCTCTCAAAAAAGAGGCATAATCAAAACACTGGTAGACCGTGTGAATCGGAACTGTGAAACTCAATATCTCAGCACCGAACTCAACCATCTGAATTGGGCCCTACAGGCAAATGGCTATTCCAGGAATGAAATCACAAGAGCCATCAAACCGAGAAAACAACACCAAACTGAAGAGGAAAAACAGCCACCCACAAATAAAGTATTTGTGCCATAAAATCAAAGGGGTCATGGACCGCACAGGGAAACTTTTGAAAAAACACAACCTACAAACAGTATTCAAGCCCACCACAAAAGTACAACAAATGTTATGGTCATCAAAGGACAAAAGGAACCCCCTCACCACTGCAGGAGTATATCGGATACCTTGCAATTGTGGCCAGGTATATATTGGGATCACAAAACGCAGCATCCACACCAGAATGAAAGAACATGAACATAGCCTGAAACAAGCGGGACATGAAATCCTATTTCAAAATACAGAAGTACTGGACAACACCAGCAATCATTATGTCAGACTGCACAGGGAAGCCATTGAAATCCACAAACATCAGCAGAGCTTCAACAAAAAAGAAGAAAGTCTAAAACTCAACAAAGCCTGGCTCCCAGCACTGAAAAATACAGCCTGCAAAAGGTCAACAAACTCTACCCAGCCACAAGGACCGGTGATCACTGCACACAAAAGACTAGCTAACGACACCCATCAATCACAGTGACCAATCATCTCCCCCCTTATCACAACAATACACCCATAACAAAAAACACCCTGATCACCACAATCACCCAATCTTCTGAAAAGGACAAAAAGCTGATCCCACAGCTACAAATACTCAACTATCCCACACACTACACCAGAACACAGACAGAGTTCTGACTCCTGTCCTCTGAAGATGCCGGCCACAGAGACTGGCGAAACGTTAGGAAGAAAAACCTCCAGAACATGGCCCAACAGCCCGGAAAACCTGCAACAACCATCAAAACAGCAGGTGTTTGGTTTTACAACTCCTGGCATTCCACAGCCGCCGGTCATGCTAGCATGGCGAATCAGGGGAACTGAAGTCCAAACTGTGAAGACTTGGGATAATCCTCTGTCTGGAACGGGGAGTCTGGGATGTAAAGAAACCAGTAACTTTTTCTATCTGCTAAGCATGCTAGTCTTTCACTTGAGAAACCTGAGGTTCCATAGGAATTGAAAAACAAGGAACACAGCGTGTCTGAAAAAAAATAGAAGCTCGGGGTTTGCCAGGAGTGTCTTTTCCTCACACAAGGAAGATGAACACACAGTAGTCCTGTTTATTTAAAATATTTTACCCCACTTTTCTCCTTAAAAAGGACCCAAGGCCGCTTACATCATGAAAAGACAGTATTAAAGCTAAGAACAGTGAGTATGCAAATACTAAAAAGGATCAAAGAAAGACCACACGAAAAAAGTAAACCAAAGCAACAGCAAAACCACATCCAAAGCACACCAATCCATTTAACAACCCCCCCCCCCCCCCGACAGCCAGTCAATGAGGGAAAGCTTGCCTTATAAGTCTGAATGGGTATCTCTATTTAATTCTTCAAATTCTTCAAATTTATGACTGTGGGAAACTGTGTTTCTGTACCCACAATTCAAAAAGCCGGGAAATGACCCAATATTTCTGGCAGAATATCGTGCCCGTGTTGCCAGCCACGAAAGGGATGCCAAGCTTTACACAGTGAAGGGGCAGTCCGAATGTCAACAACACCCATGGCAGCAGCCCAGATGGTCTACAGCAGTGGTCCCCAACCTTGGGCCTCCAGATGTTCCTCGACTTCAGCTCCCAGAAATCCTGGCCAGCAGAGGTGGTGGTGAAGGCTTCTGGGAGTGGTAGTCCAAGAACATCTGGAGGCCCCAAGGTTGCGGACCCCTGGTCTACAGCAGTGGTTTCCAACCTTGGGTCCCCAGATGTTCTTGGACGACAACTCCCAGAATCCTCAGCCAGCACAGCTGGTGGTGAAGGCTTCTGGGAACTGCAGTCCAAGAACACCCACTGCTATTCACAAAGCGACACCACGCAAGGGAACATCCCAGAAACTGACTCCTTCCTTCAGGTGGAATCTCTTTTCCTGTCGTTTGAAACCATTGCTCCATGTCCTAGTCTCTGGAGCCCTGGAAAACAAACCTGTCCCTTCCTCGACATGACATCCCTTCCAATATTTAAACATGGCTATCATGTCCCCTCTTAACCTTCTTTTCGTAAGGCTAAACATTCCCAACTCCCTAAGCCGCTCCTCGTAGGACATGGCTTCCAGACCTTCGACCATTTTGGTCGCCCTCCTCTGGACACGTTCCAGGTTGTCAACATCCTTCTTGAATTGAGGTGCCTAGAACTGGACACAATACTCCGGGTGAGGTCTGACCAAAGCAGAATAGAGTGGTACTATCACTTCCCTTGATCTAGACACTATAACTCCTATTGATGCAACCAAGAATTGCATTGGCTTTCTTGGCAGCCGCATCACACTGCTGACTCATGTTCAGTTTGTGGTCTACCAAGACTCCTAGATCCCTTTCACAGGTACTGTTGTCTAGCCAGGTGTCTTCCATCCGATATCTCTGCAGTTCATTTCTTCTGCCTAGCTGTAGGACCTTACCTTTCTCCCTGTTGAAATTCATTTTGTTAGTTTTGGCCCGGGACTCTAATCTGTCAAGGTCATTTTGAATTTTAATTCTGTCCTCTGGGGAATTAGCAACCCCTCCCAATTTGGTATCATCTGCAAATTTAATCAGCATACTCTCTATTCCTTCATCCAAGTCATTGATAAACTTGTTCAAAGGTTGGTGACTCTTCACTTAAACCAGCCATGGACCGTCTCTTCCGGGGGCCAAGCGTGCCCAGCCCCACCCTCTGTCCCCCCGCATACCAATTTTAGGGCCCATTTTTCTTTGTTGAAAAACCCCCTTTTTTCCATTCCAGGGGTATTGGGGGAGGCAGAATTCTGCCAGGTTCTTTCTTCTCCCCCCATGATCTGTTTGTTCTATAGCCAGGGGTCTTTTCAAAGTTGGACATGACTTCTGAGCACTTCTGGTTTTGAAAACGGGGCCTCTCCTGACTCTCAATCAGCTGGATGGCTCCCTTAATTGGAAGAAAGGTTGCATATAGAGGGAAACAAACAAACAAACAAACTTTAAAACCTGGCCAAAGGGCCGCCACATGCCTGCTAGAGGGTGTGAAAAAGCTTATTTTAGCTAAAAACAAAAGTTTGAAAAATTAAACTCGGATCTCTAGAAGTCGCTTAAAGCAATTCATGGATCAGGCATGATGGCATGCTGTTTTCTAATCTGCCACAAGAGGGAAGCCGCTGCTAAATTTTGGGTTTTTAAAGGTAGAATCCTTAGATTGTAGAGCTGGAACAAACCTCAAGGGTCACTGGTCCCGCGCTCCGATGGAGCAGGACACACGCAGGTCATCAACAGACAGACAGACAGACAGACAGACAGACAGACAGAGCCAGCCAGCCAGCCAGCCAGCCAGCCAGCCAGCCAGCCAGCCAGCCAGCCAGCCAGCCAGCCATCCATCCATCCATCCATCCATACCGTTCTCCACGAAGCCAAAGGGTTCCTGCAGTCCAAGGCCAGGGCTGGTTGGCTGATCCTCGTGTCTTTTTCCTCCCGGCTTTCCCATCTGTTTGTGCTCATCCCACATTTCATGATCTGTAGCTAAAGGAAGCAGAGTTAGACCACAGCCACAAGGAGGTTCTGCTTGCTGTCTCACAGGAGGGGCTCTGCCTTAACGGGGCTGGCAAGAGGCTGGGACCTGGGATTTTATACATCTTTATTTCATTTATTTATTTAAAATATGTTTAGCCTGCTTTTCTCCTTAAAAGGACCCAAGGTGGCACACTAAAAGGTCTTTCATCTGCTTGCGGAAGGACAGCCAAGATGGGGCCGGTCTGGCCTCCAGTGGGAGGGAGTTCCAGAGTCTAAAGGAGCAGCCACCGAGAAGGCCCCTTTCTTGGGTCCCCACCAAACACACCAGTGAAGATGGCGAGACCGAGAGAAAGGCCTCCTCTGAGGATCTTAACATCTGGGCAGGCCGATAAAGGGCGATGCATTCATAGAAGGAGATGTCAAACGGCAGTTCCTCAGTGCTTTCGAAGTTACCTTTCTGGACTACAACCCCCAGAATTCCCCCAGGCAGCATGGCCGGGATTTTGGAAATTGTCGTCCAGAACGTGTGTGATTTCAAAGCCCTGTTCATCCGTCAGTGGCCTTGCTGGGCGGGGAATTCTGGGAGTTGTAGTCGCCCCCCCTTCAAAGCTCTGATCATTCCCCTGCTCTAACTTTAAGAGATCTTATTATTTTAATTGGTTATTTTGCGTGACATTTTGTGAATTTTGGGGGTTGGGGGGGTCAGTGCTGGAAGGGACGTTCTAAATGTCATGAAAATAAAGAACATCAATGAGCATTCCCGCTTATTTTCCGTGCAGTAGAAAACTCACCCTGCAGAGGCTCGGTCCCTCAAACTTCCGCTGCTTTTTTTGGGAAGCAGGAGGAAAACCGGAGGGGCAGGCGGGTGTCTCCTGCTAAATGGAGCAGCTCGGCTGAATCCCAGCGGTGCTGCGCACGCGCCTTCTGCTGGTTTTCATCTCTGGATCGAGCTCGGTTCGCTGAGACCAGCTGCTGGGACCTCTCTGGCGGACTCTTGGGTCCGTCTGGACTCGGAGTTTCTCCAGAGGGAGAGAAGAAGTGATTCCTAGGGGGTGGAATCAAACCTGTCGGGTTGGCCCAGACATTCGCCGCCGGGTGTTGCTGGCCACAATCCGGTGGGAGACCGGCGAGACTGGGTTCCATCGGTGAGTCAGGGCAGGATCTGGAATGTCCAAAAATTCTCTGCTGGGGAGGCCTTCTTGCTCCTCCTGGCTCCCAAAGGGAGGCAGCTGGTTCTGGGTTCGGGACGTGCCCACCAGGATCCCGCAGGCTTCCTGGACCATCTGCGCGGCTTGTGAGGCCGCCAGGCGGACGGAAGGGTCAGGATCTCGGTGCAGTTTGGAGAGGGCTGGAACAGGGAAGATATCAGGTTTGACAGAGAACACATGCTATTTCCAGGGAACTCTGGAACCCGTGACTCTGGGATTAACAAAGGCACCGTCCCGTCCTTTCAGTTTAAGTTAGCTTTCAGAAACAAATGCTTAGTCTCTTGTTATGAATTAATAAGATTCCCCAGTTATATACATGTATCAATAATCGGGGTACACTTGCATAAATTACATACAAACAAACAATTTCTTAGGGCCATTTGCCACTGGACAAAAATCGCACATGAAAACAAAGTGTACAGAAACCAAAGCAAAGTGTCTTTACTATCCCATAGCACTTAAAGCACTCTCTGGATAGTTTACAATTTAATTATGTAGGCAACACATTGCACCCCTCCCCTGAGCAAGTTGGGTACTCAGTTTAACAACCTCAGAAGGCTGGAAGGCTGAGAGAACCTCAAACCCAGCGACCTGAGCCCGTTGGGATCAAACTGAGGTGGTGAGCGGAGTCTTTACTGCAGTACTGCAGTTTAAGTACTGCACCATGAGGCTCAGAACTAAGTACAGAGGCAGAGATAGCCATTCTAGGTTAAAACAGTGAGAAAGTAACATCATAGACATGATGCAAGCCACATTTAAACACTGGGGTTAGTTGCTGACATGCAAAGTTTGGCTTATTTAAACCATAGTTTGGCATGACATCTGCACAGCATGCAGCCTTGTTTCCCTTTGAATCCTGCCCTCATACATGTAGGTACATGAGCTTCGTAGCTGCTAGAACCGAACTGTCTTACTTACACAGGAATATCAGGTCCCTTTTCTCTTGAGTGATGGCAGCTGGCTCTGTGCACTGGGTGACACAACCTGCAGAAGGGAAGAAAGCCATCCGTTTCCCAGAAAATACCCTCTTTTTTGCAGCTAGGGCTATTTCCGGTTACAGCGGGCTTTTCAGGAGAGAGAGAGAGAGAAAGCCACCCACCCACAGGAAGATACCAGTCAAAAAGTAATATTAACCAAACATATCCCCCTATTAAAATCACGGGCCAGCATCCAATTGAATATATAAGATGCCATTTAAATGCAGAGGTGGAACTCAGAGTGGTGAACGGCTGCATGTTCAGAGGTCCCCAGCTGAATTCCTGGTCTCATGCCGAGTCACGCATCTGGCGTGTGACTAGGAAGTCAACAAGGGTCTTGTTCCTCAGTGACTCTGCGCTGTTTACACTTACACCACTGTAAATATTCAGTTGGATTCTGGCTACTTAGTTGAAACCATTTAAAAATCATTGGGAAGCAGGGCAGAAAAAGCCAAAGTTAAAAAAGGGACAGCATCAGACATTAAAAGCTCCTTCCCTTGGCGATCCACTCTGTTGTCAAAAAGGCTGTCCAAGTGACAAGAAGCATCTTTCGTAGCTTTGCACAATGAGAGGGTCAACTTAGCCTCTGCGGAGCGGGGGGGGGGGGGTCAGAGAAGAGAAGCCACAAAGAAGGGCCGGGAACACACCTTGGTCCTAATCCAGGTGTATTAGTTGCAGATAGGTACGACACTGCAGATAACACACCTGAAAGCTGCACGGCTTTTTTCTGTCTTTTGATCTGGTGTGGCTGTGGGCAGGTGCCCCCCCCCCCCCAGGTGGGATATCACATGATGGGAACATCATGCCCCGCTCCAGCCACCTCCTTTTAAAAAACTATTTTGAAAAAGGGTTTTATGCAGATCTGTGGATGTGTGATTTTAATTACAGGCTCCAAAAAAGAGAGAAAAGAATCAGACATCCATCCAGATGTGCAAACAGAGGAATAAAGGAGAGAGAGAGAGAAAATTAAGATATGATGATTTTGGTTGAGATGTGACGGGTGGCAGGCAGGTGGGGAAACAGGCAGACGACCAGCAGGAGAAAAAAGCGACGGTCCTCTACTACTGCCCCAAACTAGGGTGTATTTGTAATATCCGGAGCCGAAAAGGACCAGATCGGGTGCCGTTTGGAACCACCGTAGGGCTTGACGTTGTGTGATCGATCAGGAGTCCCTGAGGATTTGATTTGGCTTTTCCAGGGTGTGTCATGTGAGCTCAGGTCTGTTCTCCGATCTGTGCCAAATGCGCTTGAGCCGCTGGAGGGTTTCAGAGAGGGGTCTTTACCCCCGCAAACAGGTTTCATCCAGGCTGGGGAAGCTCAGATGGGGAGATGGGGCTCTTTCCCCTAACTCAGAGCCCCCACCGAAGGTGTCGGACTGTCACTCCCCGCCAGGGGATTCTGACAGCCTGGCAAAAAGGCTGTTTTCTTCCCAGCGAATTCTGCTCGCACCCTCGTCACCCACAGAGCCAACGTGCGGTGGGAAGGTTTTCCCAACCTTACCGATAAATATGGCCGCCGCCCTCCGGATGGAAACCTGCGGGCACTGGAGATGGTCCAAGCACTGGAGCAAGACAGCAGGGATCATCTTGACTTTCCAGGACTAGCCAAGCAAAGAGACAAAGGGGAAAACGGTGATGCACGGCAGCGGAATGCTTCACTGGGGGATGTGCTCTTCCCCCTGGGGGCAACCTATGGTCTAGGTTTGGGCACCTCCGGGGTCACAGCCTTCTGGGGTGGAGCTCAGGCATGGTCCTTCCTCCTCCAGAGTCACTGGGTCCTGGGTTCACAACAGCACAGAGGCCAAAGCAGAAACTAATCTAAGGACACTGGCTGACCTCAGCAGATAGATTTATTTATTTATTTATTTATTTATTTATTTAACTTATATGCCGCCCACACTACCCAAAGGTCTCTGGGCGGCTTACAACAGTTAAAATACAATAAAAAGACAAAACAATTAAAATGCAATTAAAATATATACTCTAAAAATTGCCATCAGGACCCACAGTTGATATTATTTCAATTAAAAGCCTTCTGGAACAGGAAGGTTTTGACCTGGCGCCGAAATGTCATCAGCGTCGGCGGCAGACGAATCTCAGTCGGGAGGGCATTCCATAGTCTGGGGGCAGCTGCCGACCACATCAAAAGGTACGGTGTAGTGCCGTGATTCCCAACCTTGAGTCCCCAGATGTTCTCGGACTACAACTCCCAGACATCCTGGCCAGCACACCTAGGGGTGAAGGCTTCTGGGAGCTGCAGTCCAAGAACTGCAGCTCCCAAAAGGGGACTCAAGGTCGGGAACCACCGGTGTAATGGATAGAATGTGAAACTAGAACAGGGAAGATAACCAGTTCAAATCCCGGCTCAGCCATCGGGCAAATGTCAGTCAGTCATATTTTTAGGCCTAACCCATTTCGCGGGTTTGTTATTTAACTAATTAACTTATTTGAAATGTTTTAACCCTGCCTTTCTCCTTAAAAGGACTGAAGGCGGCTTACAACAATGAAGTGCTGTGTAATGCTGAGGAAAGGTGGAGTTAAAAGTGCAATAACTAAATAAAGGTGAAAAAGACAACTGAGCTAAGATAGCTTTCCTTTCCTGTGTTCTCAAAGAAACCTGGATTTGGGGAGCGCAATTCTGCCCGGGCTTGCCTGATTTTTCAAGTCGGATCGCTCTGAGCTTTCTCAAAGCTGGAAGGGGGATCTTTAAAAAGTTCATTTGGAAGTCCGCAGTATCGGACTTCAAATCCGGAACCTTAAAAACTATATACCCCAACTGGGGAAGTCAAAAGGAGCAAAGTAAGCCACAAATCGCAAAAGGCAAACTCATACACGCGTGGGGGGGGATTTGCCATTTCAGGGGGGCTTTGCTCCCACTTCCCCATCTAAAGGAGGCGGGTCTGGGCTGCTCCCCCCCAGGAGGAGGGAGGGTGACTTACGATTTGCCGGCAGAGGATCTCTGCAATCTGTGGGTGGTCGTGCCAAGCTTTCTTGCTGTTGATCTTCTTGGGAAAGGACCACCCCAAAAATCGAAAACACTTGCCAAGGGCATCCTGGCAACCCTGCAGCCGGGAGTCAAAAGAAGCACTCAGAGTGCGATCAGGCGGTGCTTGACCTCACATTT
Organism: Intellagama lesueurii; assembly: GCA_037013535.1. Lineage (NCBI taxonomy): Eukaryota > Metazoa > Chordata > Lepidosauria > Squamata > Agamidae > Intellagama > Intellagama lesueurii. The sequence goes on along the minus strand of JBAJHW010000003.1, from coordinate 2,881,213 downwards.
TGGACTACTTTGGGAATCCTAGAATGATGGCGTCGGAAGGGGCCTCTAAGGCCATTCAGTCCAACCTCTTGCTCAAGGCAGGAATCCCCATCAAAGCAGACCAGACAGAGGGTTGTCATGTTTTCTCCTTATGGCCTCCATCGTTGGAGCACTCACCACCTCCCCTGAAGTCATGGGTCCCATGGTCATACGGCTCTAACAGTTAGAAAGTTTTTCCTGATATTCTGGTTCATCCCATTGTCTGGCAACCACATGATGTACAGGCCAATAGTGAACCAGCCTGCCCTGATCCAGGTCTCCCAAACACCTTCTTGGATCTCTGTTAGGGGCTAATGGTTTCTCGTAGCATGGGTGGGATCTCTCCGTTCTAGCTTGGTTTCTAGCAAGTGTGATCACTGGCACTGAACCAAAGCAGCCCTGATAGGGGTCTCCACCAACAATTCAGCGCTATGCCACTTGGGTAGCAAGCCAATGAAGTGCTATGTCACTTACCAATAAATTGGGGGGGGGGGATCCTGCTTTCCTCTGCTCTGGATGGGGTGACAGAGAAGATGCTGTTCCCCCTTTACAATCCAACACTGTTTCATTTTGGTAATCTGATGCAGCAATAAGTCACTGACCAAATGCATTTTGTTTAGAAATTCAAGTTTCCAAATTCCCCACAGAGAGGGAAACAGGAGAGGACGTGGGGGCCCGGAGGCTGAGAGGGAGCAACCGTTTCAATGAGGTTGCTCGGAGGGGCAGTGTGGCTTCCTGTTCCGAAACCACCCAATCCTTGTGCGTGGATGCACAGATCTTTCCAAATCTCAGAATGTACTTCCAAGGGACCCTGTTTAGCCGAATCCTTCCTGGGGTAAGTTCACTGTCTAGCTGCAGCCGCAGCCTGGATGAGGAATTCCAAGATGTGGCCGCCAGATGTGGTTGGTGAGAGCAAATTTGATCCCATCGCCCCAGTTCTTGCCACTCTCTATGGGCTACCCATTCTGTCCTGGATCAGGTTCAAGGTTTTGACACTCACGTATAAAGCCCTCCACGCTTTGAGACCACGTTTACTTATCAGAGCATCATCTGCCCGACCCACCAGATCATCCCAGACTAGGACTCCTCTGTGCAACCATCCCTAAGGAACCCTGAAAGTCATCTACGAGAGGCAGGGTCTTCTTGGCCGTGGCACCGATGTTGTGGAATCAGCTCCCAGAGGAGCTGCGCCTGGCCCCCCTCCCTGCTTCCGTTCAGGAGGCAATTGAAAACATTACTTTTCAGGGAGAGCTTTCACACCGACCCTGGTTGAATGTCCTGCCTCCTGTCCCGCTATTACTGGCAAAATTTGGTGCCGTTGGGTTTAATGCCATTTGTTATTTGGGCTTAATGTATTGTCGATTGTACTTTTATACTGGTTTTCACTGCTTATAAACCACCTAGAACAGTGCTCCTGTACTAATGGGGTGGTATATCAATTAAAGTAAACAAACAAACAAACACATCATCAAATAGGCAGGCAGAGGGACCAACTGAATCCACGATATTTCCTGAAATCTATTTGGTCCTTCCTCATTTTATCTTGCAGTCGGAGAGACTTCCCTGTTTAAAAGGTTGGTTTTAAGAACAGGATAAACTTTCATCAGACACATCGTACGTTGTTGGCACTCTTAATAACAGTGCAATACTAGATGGTGGTAACAAGAAATTCCGCTCCAAGAGATGATGGATGGATGGAGGCCGATTTTCAGAATTGTGGTGAGGAGAGGTAAAGAAAGACTTAACCTGGACGAGAAAGCCCATCCCATGGCCAGTTCCAGGAGAATACCTGCAGTCCTACCCAGATTCCGAACTTTCGTTCACATATTTGCAAGCTCCTCTTAACAGGCTTAAGAACGAGAAAACTGTTAATTCAAAGTATAGTGAAGTGCTCACGATGACACGTCTGCACGGTGGAGTTACAAAACTACAGTGGGACCCCCGTATCCATGGGAGATGGGTTCCAAGTGCCCCTCCTTGCAGGCACTGAAAACCATGGATAATAGTGAATGCTATACATGGCATGGTAAAAGGAAAAATTCCAGAAATACATATTTTGGCTATGTATTACCAGAACTGGCCACTAGACAGAGCTAGAGACCACACAATATAATATACAGTGGTGCCTCGCTAGACGATGTTAATCCGTTCCACGAGGATCGCTGTCTAGCGAAAACATCGTCTAGCGAAGCACGTTTTCCCATTGGAATGCATTGAAATCGCTTCAATGCGTTCCAAGGAAAAACGCAGTCGTCTTGCGAAATTTCCCATAGGGAAACCTCGTCTAGCGAGTGAGGGTCCCCATAGGAATGCACTGACAGCTGCACTGACAGCTTTTGACCACTAGTCGGCGCACTCCTATGGGGAAACCTCATCGTCTATCGAAATTCCCCATAGGGAAACATCGTTTTGCGAAGCGCAGTAGCGCTCGCAAAAAGGCATCGTCTAGTGATTTCCTCATCCTGCGAGGCAATCGTCTAGCGAGGCACCACTGTATTCTTGTTGTTCAATAATAACATGGCCTCTTGCTCCCTCTAATGGCCAGTTCTGGTAAATACATCATGAAAATACATATTTATAGTTTTTTTCTTTTAATATTTTTAATATTTTCAGACTGCAGAGAAGTGAAATTGCGGATACTGATCCCACAGATATGAGGGTTCTACTGTATTACAGAAAAGACACCTCTTTCTGTGCACTCCTCTGTAAACCCTTTTGAGGTGGCTTAAGCAGCACAGCCTGGCCAGATTCTGTTTGGAGCCGGACCCACCTACCTTCACCACATCCGGCTCCTCGTCCTGGAGGTGAAGCAACAGCGGGACCAGACTTTGGGTCACCTGCTCCTGAATGAGGTACTTCTCCTTCTTCTTCACCACGCCAGGCAGCTCGGCAAACAGGGCAATGGCGCAATGGCGAACGTTAGCATCTGTCTGTGAACCAAACCAACACCAAGAGAGGTGGCCTTACTTGGGATGCCGTACACTGGGTGCAAAAGCGTCCATGGGTTAATCGGAGGATGTCACAGGAGAACAAGCCTTAACCAAGGAACAAGCAGCTGTTCTTTCCAGCACTGATCCCCAATGAATGCTTTTCTCACTCAACCCTCACGAACCATGTAGCTGACCTTCACTAGCCCCCTTGACACTCCACCCTCACTGACTAATAATTTGATTTCTAACATTCATATACCACCCTACTTAGGGAAGACCACTACTCTGGGTGTACTTATAACATAAGATAGACCCTACCCCCCACTCCCATTCTCCTTCCAAACAACGACAATAAGAGAAACCAACCCACCCACCAATAAAATACAGACAAATCAATAAGTCAGCTGGAACGAACTAAGTAATAGCGACAAACTTCAACGATAAAGGTGGCACATGAGTCACAGACCAAACTCACTGAGGGGAAGGATGTCCTTAAAGCCTTCTTTGAAAAGTTGGGTTTTGAGCAGTTCTTTAGAACTCTCCATTCCAAAGTGCTGGGGCCACCACCGAGAAGGCCCCGACTCCTAGTTGAGGCCTTCCTCGGCTCTCTCAGTGTGGCCACTCTCCAGTCCCTCCAAGGAGGAGAAGGCAAGGATGGGCAGCGAGGGAGACGGGCAATTTACTGATGGATGAACTGGCCCCAAACCCACAAGGTTCAGGGGAGCAGATCTGAGTGCATGAGCACCGTTCTGCTGTTCTCAAGCTTGTCCATGATCCATTCCCAGATCCTGCCTTAAGTGAGTTCTTCTGGGCTAGCCGAGATGTGGAGACTTTGGTCCTCTGGCTGGACTCCAGAAGCCTTGGCCAGCCTGGCCGATGGATGGACAAGGACCATGGAAGTGGTAGTCAGCCTCTCCCACAATAGGGTCACTACAGAAGAGGGGAAAAACAAGGCATGCCTGGCCAGGATAATCCAGCCACAAGGATTAGACACGCTGTTCTCCTCTAGTGAAAAGAGGAAAATGGAAAGAGAGTTGGGACTATGATAGGGCCAGAAGGATACTCTGGGGCAGAGGTTGGAAGGCACAGGCTGGATTGGGAGGATCAGAGCTTTGGAACGTGACATGTTGGCTGGGGGATTCGGAGAGTTGAATGACCAGAACAGGTATGTTCCCCAGATTCTGGGAAGGGGCCCACGTCTTACATTGCTGAATAAGGGAAGGAGCTTATCAGCTAGGGTGACAATATCGTTCCTCTGCATGAACTTCAGGATGTTCCGGATGGCCGTGATGCCCTCCACGATGACGCCAACCTCGGTCTCCTCCAGGCTTCCCAGAAGGGTGGGGATCTGGGCCTTCACCTCCTCCACCTGCAAAGGGGAAGCCGCCCGAAGGTCAGCCTTCTTTCCTTTTTCCTCCTGACCACGTGTATAATGGACACGTATAGAACTGCTGGATGGCTCAGTAGTTTAGGTCTCTGGCTGCAAAGCCAGAGGTTGGGAGTTCAATTCTGCACGGTGCCTCCTTGACAGGGGCTGGACTGGATGATTCAAAGAGTCTCTTCCAGCTCTGCAGTTCTAAGGTTATTATTAGAGATGGGCACAAATCAGAAAAATGGTGATTCATTTTGATTTGTGATTCATCAAGGTGGATGAATTACAAATGTACGAATTTTTCTGTTGAATAGATGAATCAATTTGGCAATTGATTTTTTTAACTTTAAAATGCTATAAAATGCCCCCCCCAGCACCTAGAGACATTAATTTCACAGGGAAGCTTCCCCTGACTCTGCTCTACAGGCCCTGCAAATTTGGTGAAATTTGGGTTTCAAAGGTCCAATTTATACTTCCACACTGAGCACCCCCCCAGGAAAGTCCCCCCGAGGCACCTAGAGACACCAAAATCACAGAGCAGCTTCTACTGACTCTCCTCTACAATCCCTCCAAATTTAATGAAGATTGGGCTTCATATATCCATGTTATACACCCACAAAGTGTCCCCCCTGGAAAGTGCCCCTTTAGCAGCTGGCGTGGGGAAACCCAATCTTCACCAAACTTAGAGGGATGGTAGAGGAGAGTCAGAGGAAGCTTCCCTGCAATTTTGGTGTCTCTAGATACCTGGGGGTCCGTTTTACAGCCAAATGAATTGACGAATGAAAAATCACTAAAAATTCATTGATTTGTATTTGTTGGGAGCATTCGCAATTAGTAATTTTGGAATGAATTTGGTGATTCATTTTTAAATTCATGCCCATCTCTAGTTATTATTATAAAGTGACGAGAGCTGCTAGGATTGGCAGATTTTTAAAGAATAGGATTAATAGACAGAATTTATAGATATATATAGACACAGAAATATTAGGCACAGTGCTGGGAAGACGTTACTTTAAAAAAAAAACAATTACAGTTTGCAGAGTCCCCCAGCCAGGATGGGCATCAAACTAGACAATTCGGTTAGTGTGTTGTGAGCCACTTCCTTAAATGCTGGAAGAGCATCAGTTGTCGTCCTAGGTGCCTTTACTCAACTCCTCCTCTTTCAGTGAGCTCTGTTTGGTGATTGGCCCTTAGAAGGTAAGCACAGACTTCATTTGCAAATCTGGCTGCCCAGCCTCATATCTCTGAAGAAATGAGGTTATGGGAAGGAAAATAGGCTACCCGCTTCTAAATGCACACAAAGCGTCTTGTCTCATTGGAGTGTCTCAGAAGCTGGGTTTCTGGGTGCCGTTATGGCTGTTGTTTTATTCTTTGCCCGATCATATCAGTAAGGATCTCTCCACCTTAAAGCCCGGATCTGATCCCAACAAATTGTTTCTTAAGGGACCTTTGACACGAAAAATAAACTCCATCCCTCTTACTCTAAAAGGATTATAAAGCAGGTGTTGGGGGGCTGGGGGAAGAAAGACCCATTATTTTCTGAGGCCTTAGAGAGAACGGTTGGGAAATCTGATGCTATCCAGATGTTTTGGACGTAAGCCCCAGTCAGCACGGCCAGTGGTCAAGGACCATGGGAGTTGTAGTCTTAAAATCTCTGGAGGGCCTCAGGATGCTCCACTACAGTCCATGGCTAGATGGGGAAGGTAAGACATAACCTCTAACGGATGAAGCCATATCTTACCTTCCCGGTTTGAGCTCTCCAGCGGTTTCCTCACCTTGTCCGGATGGATGGCCAGGATCCCAAGCGCTCGTAAACTCAGGGAACGGACATCCGGGCTGGGGTCTCTGGCCCAGTCCTCCACACTCCCGAAAATTGGCTCAGCGGGAAGCTGCTCAATGTCTTGGCAGTGGAGGAGCTGAGGAAGAAAAAGGGGACCTGTGCTCTAGTCTAGCCCTATTCAGGTGTTCAGACAAACATCCGAACTGTGTTTTCATCCAGACCCAAACCGATGCCAAAGGGGATGTTTTAACATGAGCCCGGAGATGATACTTGGGAGAGTTTATCATTTGACAGGATGTGTGGAAATGGTTAAACTCTGTCGTTGGAGAATCAGAATATGGAGCCAAAGCTTGACGGAGAAACCCACTCATCAGGTTAGGTCAGCATAAGGAAAATTTGTAAATTTCTAGTTCCCATATATTAATTATGCCAATAATGACATACATTCCCCCCCACCCCCCAGATACTTATGCAACTTTGGTCAGGAACCTTTTGTTTGAAGTACTCAGCTTTTTAGTATGTGCACTATGATTAACCCATAAATTGCTAGCAACAACGTTTTATTTTGCTGGTTAGGATGATGATGTATGATAATGGAGCATGATTTCTATTTTTAAAGTGATATAAAAAAATCAACTAAGGGCTCAATGACACGTGCCAAAGGAATAGTTTCATTTCCCTCCCTTTAAAAAATTGATACAGTTTCACATGCAGTCACGTAGTCTATACAGTAGGCGCTCCTTATCCGCGGGATCAGTATCCACTGACTTACTTAGCAATGGTCTGAAAATACAGGTATTAAAAATATTACATCGGGGGAAAAAAACCTAGAAATACAGTATGGATTTTCAAGATGTAATGATCAGAACTGGTCAACAGAGAGAACCAGATACTATGCTATATAGGTAAGCCGCCATCATTTCACCTCCTGGGTCCGACAGACTGTTATGTATCATGTTTGTTTTCATCTGCACTTTTCAGTATCCGCGGAGGGGCGTGTGGAACAGATCCTCCTCGGATACGGGGTTCTACAGTATATCAGTGGGTCCGTTCACATTGTTTTGATTTGAATCATTGCATTTCCTGCTATTTGAACCATTTCTGTCGGCTACACGGGCCATATATTTTAATTGGATTCATCTTTCGTGTGGTTCCTGGGTCCCCCCGCCCCCAATTTTTTTTTTTAAAATTCCCGAGTGATATATCGATAAAGTGGCACAAGCTTCAGAACTTGCTACAATTGAACTGTTTCAAGTTGGATGTCCCTTATCTACGCACCACTGGGTGGGAAGAAAACACTCGATAAATGCAAAGGAGGACCTCAGATGATCATGTTCCTCAACTGATGATTGGTTTTTTTTTTCCTTAAATGAAAAGCAATGCAGAAGAAAAGCCACACAGACCCGGGGATGACATAAATAGTCGGGAATCGATATACAGTAGGACCCCTGTATCCGTGGGATCAGTATCTGCAGTTTCACTTATCCACACGGCGGCCACAGCACCAAGTAGCCCAACAGCGGAGCAGAGAAAATAAATCAATAGATATGTTCTTGCGGAATCGGTAAGGATTGAATCGGTACTGGGATCGGTACATTTTAAACATGCTGGCAAGGTGGGGGAAAAAACCAATCAGCAAGGGAAATGAATTGATGTGAATGGACATTTAGAAAGCAACTTAAAAAAACAGCGGAGACGATGTAACTGGGGTTCTTTTGGCACGTGTGATCAAGCCCTGCTAGGGTCCTCGTCTCTGGAATAATCTCCCCTCCGAGATTCGTCTGGCCCCTTCGCTGGGTACTTTCAAAAGCCAACTTAAAACCTGGCTATTTAGGCAGGCCTTCCCTCCGGGCATCACTTGATCTATTTTTTTTTCTTTTTCTCCCATCTTGAATGATTGTTTATTGTTGTAAATTGTTGTTATATTTTAATTGTTTTTATTCCACTTGTTGTGAGCCGCCCAGAGTAGTCAAAGACTAGATGGGTGGGATAGAAGTATAATAAATAAATAAATAAAATAAATAAATTCCAGCCAACTGAAAGCTGAAATTCAATGGCTAAGGGCAGGGAGTCACAACTAGAGGTAGGCCCCTTGAATGAATGGAATTTACGAAGACGCTGACTTCCAAAATCCCTGGCTGGTTCAGAGGGGCTACTCTAGTTGCAACATACCAGGCCAACAACAGGATTTCAGCCAAAGGATGTTTAATCAACTGAAGCCGAAGTGGGCAAAAATGCACAGGGTTCGGGGCTCACAATGGCAGTCCATTTCTGTACCGGTCATTCCAGAACTGGTGGGACGCCTGTCCTTCTCCTGGGCTTCTCCCAATCCACCGGTCTGTCCCAGTAGCTGAACCGGAGAGGCAGATCTGGTCCAATTCAGGCACTTTTTTGGTTTTTTTTTTTTTGGTAACCCCATTTCTTCAAATCAAAATGAAATCGACGTGCTTACCTCGACAAAAAAGGCGATGGTAGTGGGCTTGAGTTTCTCACTGCCTTTGCCGAGGAAGGAGAACAAGAAGTCCAAGATCCTGGTGGTTTCTGGGCAAGCAAAATGCATCAGCGCTCTGGAACACACGGACAGCAGCTGTTTTATTCTATGAAGCCTGCTGCTTTTATCCCGGGTGGTGGTGGTGGGGAAGCAGCCCATGTTCCCCCTAGGGAGTCATCTCCCCTTCCCTGATGGTTCCCTAGATCCAACTTCTTTTCTGTAATTCGCCAGTTAAAATGCCCTAGCGTACTGGGTGGATCTTAGCTGTCTGTTGTGGTTTATGTGACCCAATGAGTTTGTGACCTCCTCAACATTTGGTCCTCGACCGCCTGGCGCATCTCTTGCAGACTCAAGGCGGTCAAGAGGACTTTATGGGCTCAGCAGAGCCACAGAAAGTTACTCACGCTGCCTGGGGGGGGGGGGATTCAGGGCGTTAAACTTCAAAGAGTTAACTTTTCTGAGCTCTGCCAAATGCATGAATTCCTCTTAAGGCCGGACAGGGGAAAAGTGGCTCCTACTGAGCTGCGGGTGGGCGGCTCTGGGCTGTGAGATAGACTGTCTCTGCGTGACCACAAGGATCTGGAGTTCGAGTCCTCTTTGGTCGAGGTCTGCCCCTGCCACAGTCCTGACGGCAAGAAGGGATCTGGGGCAGAAGACAGATGAAAAGCAGCTTCCAAAATTCCAGGCCATGAAGAATCTTCTCAACAGAGACCCAGGAATAAAAAAAAGAGTAGCTAACGGCTTCCCCGTTTGCAGCCTACCTAGTGCCACGGGGTGACCAGTCTATCCTCCTGTCTAATCCCTGTAGAACCTCGGCTTCTCCCACGAGATCTTGTCTCCCTCCCAACCATTCTGCCCACCCCGGTCACACTAAGAAGATCTGGCTCTTGTGCTGAGTAGAACTGTTATGTGTAGCTCAGGAGAGTTATGTGTCTTTGGACTACAGCTCCCCCAAAGAGCTGGGAATGGCCGCCTGGAAATGGTCGCTTTTCCTCTTTCTCCGGAAGGCACCCCCTGCCTGCCAGAGCTGGGCAGTCCAGATGGCAGTTTTGGGTGGAGAATGTCAGCATCCTTAAAGGCAGAGGGAGGGGAACATGGGCACAGGGTTAAGCTGGCGGGTGCTGTGGTATTGCATCTCCACGAGGAGCCCTGCCTCTACCCACAGTTCATAAATATAACATGTAAAATAATAAAATACAGTAGGACCCCCTTATCCGCGGGATCAGTATCCGCTGATTCACTTATCCACGGTCTGAATATATTAAAAATTCTAGCAATATAATATCTAAAGATGAAGTTACCAGAGCTGGACCCTAGACGGAGCCAGAGACCATGCTGTTTATCGTGTTCGCTAATATAATAGTGTCTGCTCTTATCTGCATTTTTCGGTTTCTGCAGAGGAGCTTGGAACAGATCCCGCACAGATATGGGGCTCCTCCTGTACACGGATGTTTCATTTCTCGCTATCACATTCTCCCTACCCTGCATCCCAAATTGAGACTTCCTTGGCGCAGGACCATGTCTCTCTGGGGGGCTGGGGAGGAGGATATCTGGGTGTCCCCCCCCTTAAATGTCAGAACAAAGCTACAGCCTTGGCTTGACCATGTTTTCCCTTTGTCTTCCCGGGGTTTCTGCCCTGCTGGGGCAGGAAGAACAGGACGCCGCAAGGGAACGCACCTGGCGAGCAAGGCGACTCCCCGGAGCGCCTCCTGGGCGCTCTGCAGCATGGCCCAGCCTCGCGCCTTCTCCATGAACGTGACCTCGTATCGGCACCCGACGCGGAGCAGCAGCAGTTTGACTGCCTCCCCTGCAAAGCTAAGGAAACAAAACGGCTCCGTGAATTCTAGAGGGAGGGAGAAATCTCACTAAGTTCCTTGTTTTCCACTTGGGAATAATCCTGACACCTTTGATACAGCCTGCCAGAGTGACCGGCTGCCTGAGTAAGATCTTTTTCGATGGTCTGTTATGCAGCACGGCTTGGACTGTGTGGTCCGTATTGCTTGCGCTTCCCATTTCTCAGAGCGATCTGTGTTTGTTCCTTGTTAATATTTCTATTGGTAAAGGTAAAGGTTCCCCTTGACGTTTAGTCCAGTCGTGTCCGACTCTAGGGCGCGGTGCTCATCCCCGTTTCCAAGCCGTAGAGCCAGTGTTTTGTCCGAACAGTTTCCGTGGTCACGTGGCCAGCGCGACTAGACACGGAACGCCGTTACCTTCCCACCGAGGTGGTCCCTATTTATTTACTCGCATTTTTACATGCTTTCGAACGGCTAGGTTGGCAGGAGCTGGGACAAGCGACGGGAGCTCCCTCCGTCGCGTGGATTCGATCTTACGACGGCTGGTCTTCTGACCTTGCAGCACAGAGGCTTCTGTGGTTTAACCCGCAGTGCCACCATGTCCCACGTCTATACTTAGTGTTTTTAGCTTCAAGTGTTGCCCTTTAATCCTGCCAACCAAGCAGTTCGAAAGCATGTAAAAATGCGAGTCGATAAATAGGTACCACCACGGTGGGAAGGTCACGGCGTTCCGTGTCTAGTCGCGCTGGCCACGTGACCACGGAAACTGTCTTCGGACAAACGCTGGCTCTACGGCTTGGAGACGGGGATGAGCACCGCGCCCTAGAGTCGGACACGACTGGACTAAATGTCAAGGGGAACCTTTACCTTTACCAAGTTGCCCTTTAATGATGCATGCCACTTTTGTATACTCATTGATCTGCTCTTAAATATTGTCTTTTAATGCCGTAAGCTGCCTTGGGTCCTGTTCTAAGGAGAAAGGCGGGGTAGAAATATTTTAGATAAATAAATAAATAAAATTAATCAACTCCTGTAAGATTTCTCGCTTCCAGGACGAGGACTGAAAAAGCCAATGGGTTGTTTTTTTAAAAAATTCTGCTGGGGATGCCTGTAATTCGCATAAAATGCCTCTGTGCAAATCGTCTTTTCCTTTGGAAATGCAAATCACACAGGGAGTGACCGATTCGAATGCTTCTGATTTTTCTAAGGCCCATCCGACAAGGGCAGCAGCTCTGGTAGTTGAGCAACACAATTTGCTCAGTTTAGGCAGCAGGTGCAAAATTTGCTCTTGCAAACAGACAAACCCTCGCTGGAGCCAACACAACACAAACGAGAAGTTATGTCTCCAAGCAGTGCCTTTGGCTAATCGCTTCTTGCTGCAGTTGCCTGAGACGGTGTATAATGCAGCATGGAAAAAGTCACAGAAGTGCAGATTTAAGCAGAGCAAGGCCATCTTATTCAGGCCCGCCTCTCTGTAACTGAAAAAGTAATTCAGTTACTTTTAAAAAGGTAATTCAACTTACTTAAAGTTGCTTTTAAAAAGTAATTCATTTCCATGTTGCTCAGATGTAGGAAAGTTTCATGGGAGCGAGGGCTGTTTTCCAGATTTCCCAGCAAACCAAGTATATGACAGCAAAGGGGCTGATTTACATATTTAAGTTTGGCCTGCTATACCAATTCTAAAGCAGTGGTTATATACTGTACTCTAAAGGTTGCTACAGTGGGCTTTTGGTTGATTAAAAAAAATAGGTTTATAAAAAGGGGGAATGAACCTTTGAAAGAGCCCTGTTCCACCCACTGTGGGCCAAATTTAAAAGAAATGTTTAAAAAAGTTGGAGCATGCAGATTCTTCAAATAAATACTGCAAACAAACAAAAAAAGAGAGAGAGAAGGTTTCCAAGCTGTGGCAGAGCCTGGATGTGAGGGTCTGCTCCCACAAGGCTTAAGCTCACGGGGATGTTAACATCATCCTCCAGATGTTCTGAATGACAATGCCCACAAACCATGACCATCACCCCTGCAAGGCGGGACGGCTGGAAGTCGTAGACCCAAACATCTGGAGGGCCACAGGTTTTCTAACCCCGGTTGGGGGGGGGGGGACCCCAGAGACGTTGCACTATTAGGACAGATATAATACCTCGCCAGGCCTTCCCTCTGTCCACTTTCCTTCCTGAGGGGATTCGTGTCCGGACAGGCTTGGGCCTGGTTGCTGAAATAGAGTTCGGCCAGAAAAGCCGCCAGGAGCTCCGGGTACAGCCGCTGGATGACCTCGGTGGATTCAGGCACGGAGATGACTTCGTAGAGGGCTTGTGTTATCTGGGAAGGGAGTTCGAGAAGACAAGAGGGGACGGGTGGGTGGGAGGCTTTTAAACAAATTGCAAATTCTGACCAGCCTTTCGTTCTGAACTTAAATTATGGAGCAAGGGTGCGATCCGATGGCTGCCAAGGTGCACATCTGATTCTACTAGAGAGGGCCACTTTGATAGGAGTGATCTCCCTCAAAACCACTCTTTTGTCTGCCAGGGAATGGCTCCCACCTGGCCCTGAAAAGGAGAAGCCCTATCATCATCATCATGTGCCGTCAAGTCCATTCTGACTTATGGCAACCCTTTGCAGGGTTTTCCAGGTCGAGAATAATCAGAAGTGGTTTCCCCTTCCCTTCTTCTGGGGGCAACCCTGTGACGGCGTGCAGCTGGCCCAAGGCCACCCAGGCTGGCTCTTCTCCTGGGAGGCCCAGTGGGGGAATCGAACTCCCAACCTTTGGCTTCGCAGCCGGAGACTTAAACCCCTGAGCTCTCCAGCCAGCCAAAAGCATCCAGCTTGGGCACAGATTGTGATTGGGCTGGAACCCATTTCCTGGTGCATCGTATGCCACTGAGAAATAGATTGCACCAACCACTCTGCAAGCGAGCCCAAATAGATCTATTTCCCGGTGTGATCACTTCCTTGGAAGGCAAGATAAGTGAATAACCCCGAGTGAATAAAAATGAATAAACTCATGGAGTAATTTGGGATCAGAGGATTTTGGAGAGATTTCCTTCGAAATAGGCTACTTTTGGCACTAGTCTCACTGCCTCCTGCTTCTTATGATGCAAAGGCAGAGACGATTATCATCATCATCTTAGAATGGCAGAGCTGGAAGGGACCCTGTGGATCATGGAGTCAAGCCCCTGTCAAGGAGGCCCAGTGAGGGATTCGAACTCCCAACCCCTGGCTCCACAGACAGAGACACAAAACCACTGAGCTGACAATCCTGCAATGGTGGCGAGCAATGACACTGCATGTAGCCTCTTCAAAGCTGTTTTTGCAGACTAGCACCTTGGCAAGCTAGAGACCAGTAGCTCAGTTTTCTCTGACGATGAGACCTGACTTACAGCAATAGACGTGGAGGAAACCTGCGGCTCTGTGCGATGGTGATTCTTCAGCCTTCCTAACAGGTTCTCCATCAGGAGTTCTTCCATGACCTCCTCGGTGGAGAGGGACTGCCACAGCTCGGAAAAATTGCTGCAAAAGGGAGAAGAATGAGTTTCGCGCCAAAGGCTGGGGAATTTTTAGATTTCTCAGAGGACAAAGAGATGAGAAGGGGACCCCCTTAGAAACGTATTTTTTCAGTGTTTGTAAGATCTACATGCAAATAGACACATTTATCCCCCAGTCATTAAAGCTAATTTGCAACTTGATTGCAAAATGGTGCTGGAGGATAATCATGCCTCCTTTACTGCTTATGGCAGCTCTGCTTCCAATTGCAAAGCTGCCCATCTTATTTGTTTCTACCTCCAAGTTCCAAACACTTAAGCCATGACGTCAGGTCTCTGTGAATTAGCAGGATGCATCCACACGACTTGACTTCTAAGTTGTCTCTGAGGACTATTACTCATTTATTGATCAATCAAAACATTTCTACCTTGCCCCATATTTGAAGATCTTAATCTGGTGAACAATCAATTAAAGAACTTAAAAAACAACAACACCCCAAATCTAACTAATTTAAAACAGGATAGAACTATTCAGCATGATCACTCCTTGTTACATATTAAAATTGGACACTTATTCTCCTAAGCACACTTATTCAAAAGCGGACGAAACCCTCTTACTTAAAACATGGGTGTAACTTGATGTTACACGCAAGTAGCTACAAAAGTGCCAAGGTGGACATGCTATCCATGAAGCACTTCTGCCGGCACAATGCACAATGGTAGCAACAGAAATTGTAGTGAACGACTGCACAACTGAATCACGCGATTCCCTGTTGCCAGGCTCAACACCTGGCATGTTTACGCGGGTGTAACTTTATGGGACTGGATTTCTCATCCATAACTGGCTGAATAGCTCAGTGAGTTAGGCAGCTAGCTGCAGAGCCAGAGGTTAGGAGTTCGATTCCCCCCGTGGTGTATCCCAGGGAGAAGAGCCAGCCTGGGTGGCCGTGGGCCAAATGGACAGTGGGCGCAGAACTGCCCACAGAAGAAAGGAAGGGGAAACCACTTCACACTACTTCATTTATTTATTTATTTATTTGGCTTTTATACTGCCCATCTAGACGAATCTACTCTGGGCGGTTTACAGTCCAAAAAACAATAATATTAAAAACATCAGTAAAAAGACTAAAACAAGCGAACATAATCAAGATGGGAAAACCAGGGGAAGATTTTAAGTAATGTCAGGAGGGAAGGCCTGCCTGAAGAGCCAGGTCTTCATTTTACTCTTAAAAACTCCCAGCGAGGGAGCCAGGCGGATCTCAGAGGGGGAGGATGTTCCAAAGGCGAGGGGCCACCGCCCGAGAAGGCCCGGTTTCTAGTTTTTTCTTTCCGGGCCTCTTTTGGGGTGAAGCCCCTCAGCCGCCCAGCCTGACTAGAACGAGTGACATAGGTAGAACTAGGTGAAAGAAGGCGCTCTGACAGGTATCGAGGTCCTAAACCGTTTAGGGCTTTATATATAATCATTAACACCTTGAAATTGATGCAGAATCTAATGGGCAACCAGTGTAAGGTGGCCAGAGTGGGGGAAATATGATGATATTTCTTCACCCCAGTTAGTAATCTGGCCGCCGCGTTCTGGACCATTTGAAGTTTCCGCATCAATCTCAAGGGAAGCCCCACGTAGAGTGCATTGCAGTAGTCTAATCTCGAGACGATGAGTGCATGGACAAGTGTGGTGAGCGCCCCAACATCAAGATAGGAGCGCAGCTGGGCAATCCATTGAAGATGTAGATGGGCGGTATGGACCACAGATGCTACCTGGGAATCCATGGTAAGCGCTGGGTCAAGATGGACCCTTAAGCTGCGGACCACACTCTTTGGGGTGAGAGTCACTCCCCCAAAAGAGAGGGAGCTTCCCAAACCACTGATGACAGGGGCGCCCACCCTCAAGACCTCCGTCTTGTCCAGGTTCAGCCTCAGTCCATTCTCCTGCATCCATTGCAGAACAGCCCCCAGGCAGCGCTCAAGGGACGAAACGGCATCCACTGCTGATGGAAAAAAGGAGATGTCGAGCTGAGTGTACTGATGACACGAAGCCCCACACCCCTGGATGACCCCCGCCCAGCGCCCTCATGTAGATATTAAACAGCATTGGGGAGATGATCGAACCCTGCGGGACCCCACAATTGAGGAACCAGGGGGCCGATACATTCTCCCCGAGCTGGACTCTCTGGGGACGACCCTCCAAGAAGGACCGGAGCCAAGCGAAAGCAAGACCACCGATCCCGAACTCGGAGAGCCTCCCCAGGAGGATACCGTGGTCGACGGTATCAAAGGCGGCTGAGATATCAAGGAGGATCAACAAGGATGTTTTGCCACCAACAGCCTCCCTCAATAGGTCATCTAGCAGGGCGACCAATGCCGTTTCCATACCGTGGCGCAGCCTGAAGCCCAACTGGAATGGATCCAGGGCACTGGTTTCATCCAAAAGGGTCTGAAGCTGGTCGGCCACCACCCTCTCAACTACCTTGCTAAGGAAAGAAACATTGGCGACGGGCCTGTAATTGCCAATACTGTCCGCCGTCAAATTCGGTTTCTTCCTAATGGGCTCAGTTACCTGTCCATGGGGAAGGAATATTCCAGAAGGCCTGAGATCACGGTGTCCATGTGCTCTGTCCTGCCAGCCAACAAGCCCACAAACTTCATCACCAGCCTTCTGGCGCTTGGCTGGCGGATCAGGTCCAGGCGGCTGCAAATCCCATCCACAATGTCAGACACCTGGAAGAAAGGGGGGGGGGTGTGTGTGAGAGGAGATCAGGAAGAGAAATCCTTTGGACCCAGGTTGGGTAAAAGCCAGGTTGACAGGTTGACCTCCTCACCTGTCAGGGCAGTGGTTCCAGATGCCTTGGGTCTCCAGATGTTCTCGGACTACAACTCCCAGACATCCTGGCCAGAACACCTAGGGGGTGAAGGTTCCTGGGAGTTGCAGTCCAAGAACATCTGGGGACTCAAGGTTGGGAACCACTGGTGTAGTGGATAAAATGTGAAACTAGAACAGGGAAGATAACCAGTTCAAATCCCTGCTCAGCCATTGGGCGGATTTTCAGTCAGTCATATTTTTTAGGCCTAACCAATTTCACGGGTTCGTTATTTAACTTATTTATTTATTTAAAATATTTTTACCCTGATTGTCACTCTCGAATTGGCCTTCTCAGCCACACTAGACGCTGTTCCAAGACACTTTACCATCGTCTCTCGAGACTGAAGGATGCCTAATCCTAATCCAACCCTGCTTTTCTCCTTAAAAGGACTGAAAGCGGCTTACAACAATGAAGTGCTAAGGAAAGATGGAGTTAAAAGTGCAATAACTAAATAAAGGTGAAAAAGACAACTGAGCTAAGATAGCTTTTCTTTCCTGCGTTCTCAAAGAAACCTGGATTTGGGGAGCGCAATTCTGCCCGGGCTTGCCTGATTTTTCAAGTCGGATCGCTCTGAGCTTTCCCAAAGCTGGAATGGGGATCTTTAAAAAGTTCATTTGGAAGGCTGCAGGATCGGAATTCAAATCTGGAGCCTTAGACAAAAATTCAGTTCCAAAATCAGAGAAGCTAAAAAGGGCGAAGTCTTTAAGCAGCCATGGGATTTGCCGGAATGCAAAGGTTCCCTGCAAGAGCGTGGGGAAGTTACTTTTACTGCAACACACAGAATCTCCCCGGCATGGCCGATGGCCGGAGAATAAGATTTGCACACTCTGGAAAAAAATGAACAGCTATAAAGGACTGTAGCCAAAATCAAGTGAGCTCAGCAGAATTCTGCTGTTCTTCAATCTCAGAATCCCGTCCCCCTCACAAGTAGTCAGACACCCCCTACCTTCTCTATATCAGGACCGCAGTGCCTTGCGATGCTAGCCAGAAGCCCCTCCGTGGTTGCACAACACGCAATCCTGGAATGCTCGGTGAGGCCGTCCAGCGCGGTCAGGATGAAATCCGTCTTCTCCCTTGGGCTGAAGTAGACGCCGAAGACCTGGATTGCAGGGGGAAGGCAGGCAAGTGCTTAGTTAATGCAGCTGGTATTTATCTATTTTAAATGCTTGTACCTCCTCAGGAAGACCCAGGGTGGTTTACAATATTGAAACAAACAATATGAGAAGGTATAAAACAAATAAACTATTACAATACTAAAAAAAGAATTCAGCAGATATCAAATTAAAAAAAAACTATGGAATAAAAACAATTTAAAACTGTTCTAAAAACACGTTCACACTAGAGAAGGGATATTTGTATTCCCGGGGAGACGAATACAGATATCGGCACGGCAGGTGCCCGGGAAACCTCCCTGCAGAACCAGACGGTCTCCTTACTGCTTGCTACGTAGCACACGTAGCGTGTGCAGCCGCCATCGTTCACGTCGCACCAATTGTGGAAGTAACCTGGCCGGTGCTTCCCTGTTTCTCCACACGTCCGACCGCTCCAGCGAAGAGACGGGACGACAAGTCTGCCGAGCTGAGCGGGGGATATCCCATCTCTCATTCGCACATATTCACACACACACAAAATAGCAGCCCTATTTTGAAGAACCTCTTCTTAGTTAGCCAATCAGTGCCTGCTTGTGGAAGGAGAGCAAAGACGGGGCCAGCCTGGCCTCCAGTGGGAGGGAGTTCCACAGTCTAAAGGAGCAGCCACGGAGAAGTCCCCTCTCTTGTTTCCCCACCAGATGCACCTGTGAAGTTGGTGGGACCGAGAGAAAGGCCTCCCCTGATGATCTTAAGACCTGGGCAGGCTCACAAAGGGAGACACAGTCTTTCAGATTGACTGGTTGGCAGAAATTACTGCCCTGTTTGATTTATCTTTTTCATGCAAGAGGCCATTGGCAGATGAACACATGAATGTTTCAATGTGAGAACTGTATCTGACTTACAGGATGACATCTGTGATAAACCAAAGAGCTAAAACAGCCCTCTCTCTGTGAACCATCGATGAAACGCTTGCCTCAACAGTCACGGGCAAGCCTCCCTGATCGGCAGCGGGTTCCCAGGGAAAAGTCCCTGCGAGAACCCGTAATCAACCCCCCTGTTGTGATGGAATGCTGCTAATGCAGAAGAGGTATTTGTACAGCTTTGTGAAAACAAACAATAGAACGCTTCCAGCAATGTGCAGTCACAAACCAAGGGTGCCATCAGATGGTACCGGAACGGGCCACTTTAATATGAGCAACCTGCTTTAAAGTGACACTCCTGCCCGCTGGGGAATCACTCCAGCCTCACCCCCAAAAGTAGAAGCCCTCGATCTGGAGCAAAAAAGGTCCAGCCTGGGCATGGATCGAGGTTGGGCTGGAGCGCATTTCCTCGTACATCGTGGGATGGCTGAGAAATAGATCACGCTGGACAGCTCCATAAATGGTCCACTACGCGTTCCCCAACCTTTTTCGGTCCGCGGACCGGCTGGGGAAGGCGGGGCACCCCCCACGCTCGTGCGCATGCACGAAAAAGTGTGCGCTCTCTCTCGCATGGGTGGGCGCGTGCGCTTGTGCGCATGCGCAAACAGCAGCACGGCACTCGGGGGGCACACGCCCATCCGTGCGCATGCGTAAACGGCAGTGCGGCACTTGTGCGGACCCGCAAACGGGCGGCGCAGGGGTGAGTGCGTGCAGGGGGGGCAGAGGTCTCTCTCGGCGGCCTGGTCTGGCCCAGGCCATGGACCGGCACTGGGCCGCGGACTGGGGGTTGGGGACCTCTGCACTATGTGATTTATTTCCCTGTGTGATCATAGCTAAGCGTAGACCAGAAATGATTGCTTTGCAGTGTTGATGGGTTTCTTTCTTATAAAAAAATTCCATACATTTGATTATTCATGCATATGAATCACGTTCCTTTTGTTCTTTAATTGTTAAGATTAGACAGTTTTTTATTATTCATATTTAATCTTTCCTTGCTTGCTTTCTCTGTTACCATCTGTCAGCAGCAGGGCGGATTCCAGTCAACAGAAGGTAGGCTTTTCCTACCACCCTTCCTCCCTTCTTCCCAGAATTTCCCAGATCTTGGGTGATTCTAAGGAATTTGGGGTGGAAGGAAGGGTGGCCTCTTTTGTGATGCCTTTTCTCTCGTCTTCTCTCTCTTCTTCTTACTGAAAGGCTCCAGAGTAATGCAACATCTGGAGTGCTTTGCAGACAGCCACCCTAATAAGCATCATCATCATCTTATCATAGAACCGCCGTAAGGTTGGAAGGGACCTTGGAGGTCATCTAGTCCAACCCCCTACCCAAGGCAGGAAGCCTCATACCATCCCGGACAGGTGGCTGTCCAATCTTTTCTTGAAAACCTCCAGCCATGGGGCACCCACCATAGGTGGCAAGCTGTTCCACGGCTGAATGCTTCTCACCATCAGGAAATTCCTCCTTACTTCCAGGTTGGATCTCCCTCTGACGAGTTTCCACCCGTGGGTTCTTGTCCTACCCTCAGGCGCCACGGAGAAGAAATCGATGCCCTCTTCTCTGCGGCAACCCTTCAGATCTTGGAAGACGGCGATCATTTCTCCCCTCAGTCTTCTCTTCGTTAAGCTAAACAGACCTAGTTCAGTCGTTCCTCACAGGATTTGGCGAAGGTCCAGGTTTTAATCTGGCATTGAAATGAAGCTCTTGGCAGTCCCAGCTGGGCCTCCCGAATCAAAACACGACCCTAATAATTCTTTGGTGTGATGTGCCATCAAGTCGGAACTGACTTATAATGACCTTAATAAGGCTTTTCAACGTAAGTGTAATACAGTAGGACTCCCTTATCCATGAAGGGTAGGTTCCAAGATCCCATGTGGATCCTGGAAGCCACCGATAACCGTAAATGCTTTATACAGCATGGTAAAAGAAAAAGATCATGGGGTCACGAAGAGTCGGACGCGACTTAACGGCTAAACAACAACAACAACAAAAGAAAAAACAAGAATACCTACTGCAACAGCACGAATACATGGCATGGTCTCTGGCTCCCTCTTGTGGTCCGTTCTGATAAATACATCATGAAAATACCTATTTCTCTCTCTCTCTCTCTTTTTTCTTTTAATATTTTTAATATTTTCAGAGTGTGGATAAGTGAAACCGATCCCACGGATATGGGAGTCCTACTGTACTTAAAGAGTGGTTTTACCAGTTCCGCACAGTCCACTGGGTTTTAATGACTGAGTGGGGGATTCGAACCAAGGCCTGCTGAGTCCATCACTCTATCGACTACATCACACTGGGTATACAGTGTCTAATAACTTCTAAAAGAATCACGGGTGACATCCATGGAGAACCATGCTGAGATTTCCTGCTAATTACATTCCATTCATATTAATGGCGACTTTTTAATTTTCTGTTAATCCTTCTGTATAACCAATGCTAGGCAGGGAGTTGGGGGTATATTTTGGCCCCAGTTACCTCTGCAACCCTGGAGGGGTTTTTGAGGAACACCAGGGGATTCCAAGATTCCAGGAACTCTGTGTGCTTCCGTTTGATGGCGTCCATGTGGATCTTCTTCTCGTCCAGCCTCGCAACTGAAACACACCAACATAACGCACAGATAGGTACCACTATTTTCCGTATTCTTCAATGCGTAACAGACGCCACCCTAAAAAAATCTCTAATTTGAATACAGCTAGAAATGGAAAAGGATTCTGCCGAGATGCTCAGCCAAAGCACCTGCTTCACACCTTCCTAAGACTAGTTATGAGATAAAGCACGGTTTGATTCAGAAATCTGCACGTGTGTGTGACTTGTGGTGCATAACGAAAAAGAAAAAAAAATAGAAACAAACCATGCCGACATTTTAAAAGTGTCACTAGCTGAAAAGATATAGAACAGGAAAACGCAAACGCACACTTTAGTCAGGGGGAAAATGCACACAAAATGCATACACTAAAGAAAATGTGTAGAAAAGCACGGGATAAAGGGGGGGGGGGGGGGAAATCATCTGGAAAATGGGTAAGAATTTCCAGGCAGGAATTAAAAATAAAGTTTCTCAACACGATAGAAACAAGTGATGGGGAGAAAATACAGGTGAGATTTAGAGACACAGCAAAAGAGAGAGATATAGATACCTATGCACACACGCTCTGAGGCCTTAGCTATGGCTGAGCCGAACCACTATATTTATTAATTTTATTTATTTAACATATTTTTACCCCACTTTTCTCCTTAAAAGGATTCAAGGTGGCTTACATCCTTAAAAAGACAATATTTAAATGCTAAAAACAGTAAGTATACCAATATTAAAAAAGAATCAAACAAGCAATATATTTAAAAACAGTAAATAAAGCCAAAACTAAAAACACATTTAAAAGCAACAAAGCACAAAACCCCCTCTCAGACTGCCAGTCACTGAGGGAAAGCCTTGCCTGAAGAGAAAGGTCTTTTATGTGGTTGCAGACGGAGAGCCAAGATGGGGCCAGGCTGGCCTCCAGTGGCAGGGAGTTCCAGAGTCTAAAGGAGCAGCCACAGAGAAGGCCCCTCTCTCGTGTCCCCACCAGATGCACCTGTGAGGGTCACAGGAAAGAGATAAAGGCCTCTCCGGAAGAATTTTAAGGGCAAGCTCAAAAAGGGAAATATGGTCTTTTAGATGCCTTCGAACCAAACTGTATAGGGCCCTTTGAATTGTGCCTGGAAATGGACCGGCAGCCCGTGGAGCGGCTGTAACAGGAGCATTATATGTTCCCTGTAACCAGCCCCAGGTAACAATCTGGCTGCAACATTTTGGCATTTCTGGGAAGGACATGGAGTCACCTGGAATTTCACCCCGGGGCCTAAGGTTGCCCACTCTTGCCACAGACAAGGAGTCTACCCACCGTTCTGTAGTCTCCGAAGCTATGAATTTTACAGAGAAAACAGATTCTCATCATAATTTGGCCCTGTTCCTGCTCATTCCCCCACTAGGGTTCAGGAGACAGGGAAGGAAGGAAGGAAGGAGCTGATGGTGGGAGGAAGGAAGGAAGGAAGAAACTGATGGTGGAAGGAAGGAAGGAAGGAAGGAAGGAAGGAAGGAAGGAAGGAAGGAAGGAAGGAAGGAAGGAGAGAGCTGATGGTGGAAGGAAGGAAGGAAGGAAGGAAGGAAGGAAGGAAAGAAGGAAGGAAGGAAGGAAGGAGAGAGCTGATGGTGGAAGGAAGGAAGGAAGGAAGGAAGGAAGGAAGGAAGGAAGGAAGGAAGGAAGGAAGGAAGGAAGGAAGGAAGGAAGGAAGGAGAGAGCTGATGGTGGAAGGAAGGAAGGAAGGAAGGAAGGAAGGAAGGAAGGAAGGAAGGAAGGAAGGAAGGAAGGAAGGAGAGAGCTGATGGTGGGAGGAAGGAAGGAAGGAAGGAAGGAAGGAAGGAAGGAAGGAAGGAAGGAAGGAAGGAAGGAAGGAAGGAAGGAAGGAGAGAGCTGATGGTGGGAGGAAGGAAGGAAGGAAGAAACTGATGGTGGAAGGAAGGAAGGAAGGAAGGAAGGAAGGAGCTGATGGTGGGAGGAAGGAAGGAAGGAAGGAAGGAAGGAAGGAAGGAAGGAAGGAAGGAAGGAGAGAGCTGATGGTGGAAGGAAGGAAGGAAGGAAGGAAGGAGCTGATTGTGGAAGGAAGGAAGGAAGGAAGGAAGGAAGGAAGGAGATAGCTGATGGTGGAAGGAAGGAAGGAAGGAAGGAAGGAAGGAAGGAAGGAAGGAAGGAAGGAAGGAAGGAAGGAAGGAAGGAAGGAAGGAAGGAAGGAGAGAGCTGATGGTGGAAGGAAGGAAGGAAGGAAGGAAGGAAGGAAGGAAGGAGAGAGCTGATGGTGGAAGGAAGGAAGGAAGGAAGGAAGGAAGGAAGGAAGGAAGGAAGGAAGGAAGGAAGGAAGGAAGGAAGGAAGGAAGGAAGGAAGGAGAGAGCTGATGGTGGAAGGAAGGAAGGAAGGAAGGAAGGAAGGAAGGAAGGAAGGAAGGAAGGAAGGAAGGAAGGAAGGAGAGAGCTGATGGTGGAAGGAAGGAAGGAAGGAAGGAAGGAAGGAAGGAAGGAAGGAAGGAAGGAAGGAAGGAAGGAAGGAAGGAAGGAGAGAGCTGATGGTGGAAGGAAGGAAGGAAGGAAGGAAGGAAGGAAGGAAGGAAGGAAGGAAGGAAGGAAGGCAGGAGCTGATGGTGGAAGGAAGGAAGGAAGGAGCTGATGGTGGAAGGAAGGAAGGCAGGAAGGAAGGAAGGAAGAAACTGATGGTGGAATGAAGGAAGGAAGGAGCTGATGGTGGAAGGAAGGAAGGAAGGAAGGAAGGAAGGAAGGAAGGAAGGAAGGAAGGAAGGAAGGAAGGAAGGAAGGAAGGAAGGAAATTGATTTTCCACCTTGTCTTTCTGCAAAAAAGACAAGATGCCCAGCATGGCTCAAGGGCTCAAAGCAGGGCCCCCATCCCTCCCCCCCACTTTGCAAGGGTCCCGTCATCTTAGCCTCTTACTCTTTTGGCCCAACACAATGGCAAGGAGGAGGTGAACGCTCTTAGCCGCCTTGGAGCTGATGGACTTGACAGGGTCTCCGCAGGAGATGCCCAACACGGCTACCAAGTGGCCGAGCCGAGCAAATTTGGACATCGTCTGGTGGGAGAAAAAAGAATTTCGGAGTTAAAGTCAGGTTGCAAAAAGGGAGGCGGGCGGGGAAGACAACTTCTCGTTTGGCTGCAGAGGGGTGAAGCTCAGGGGAAACGCTTCGAGTCTTCTTGACCTGGGATTCGCCGTCTCTGACCAGCTGGATTAGCAGTTCTTTCCTCTGTTTCCTCCTAAAAGGCGTCTCTGGATTGAGGAGGTGGTGTTATCTCCACGACATCTCATGATTCTTCACTGTTGTAGAAAACATTATTTCCTGGATTACCGTTGGCTGGGAGATTCTGGATAACGCTGTGGCTTGGTTACCTGGCTGCAGAGCCAGAGACTGTGAGTTCAATTCCCCCGCTGTGCCTCCCGAGAGTAGAGCCAGCCTGGGTGGCCTTGGGCCAGCTGCACACCGTCCCAGAACTGCCCCCAGAAGAAGAGAAGGGGAAAACCACTTCTGAGTATTCTCTACCTAGAAAACCCTGAGAAGGGTCACCATTAAGTTGGAATCAACTTGACCACCCACTCACACAAGCAAAAATAAAATAAAAAAATAAAAATAAAATAAAAGCAAAGTTTGCTGCCTACATGCCACGCTTTATCCCATGGAAGGAAAGGTAAGGTATAAATGTACCTAGTCAATAAATCATCTTGTCTCAAGCTGCTCTACAGCATGCTAAGATGGGTTGTCCACCCGGCATATTTTGAAGTTATTTGGCACATGATCACTAGGAGCTCAGTAACTCGAGGCCATTGGCCTCCCAACGTTACCCTGTTTGTGTGATGCCAGCAACGGGATTTTGGCCAAAGTTGCCGATGAAGGTAGATGGCTTTCAGTATTTATTTCTCAAAAGTAAAGGCAAAGAATGTGCTCCAAACACTCAGCTATGGCCCCCTCTTTGCAGCACCAGGAAATGCAAAGGCTCTCTCTCTCTCTCTCTCTCTCTCTCTCTGTGTGTGTGTGTGTGTCAAAGGCTACTCACATCCAGCTGTAATTTGGTGGCCACAAAACTCAGGAGTGAAGCGCTGCTCCATATGGCTCTCTCCCGCAGGTCGGCCTCGGGAGACTGCAGCCAAGGAGTCAAAAGCTAGAAGGGAGGGGGGGAAAAAAAAGGCCTAAGGTGAAATTTTGGGGTTCAAAATGCACACCGTATCTCCAATATATGTACATATCAGACAACACAATGAAACAAAGCAAAAGACAAAGACATTGTAGCATGCCGTATTTTGATGGGAGCTTCTGTGGATCAAAGCAGATATAAGAGTGAGAATCTATAGGATAGAGATAAAGGACAAAGTGGCCATGTTAGTAAAGGAACAGGAAATCAAGCTGTAAATAATTATTAGTTATTAGTTTACAAGGTAACAATAGCACGGTTGACCCAAGTGGAAAACTGTAAATCAATGTAGTATTTCACACTTGGGGATGCCCACTGTGTTGTAGTAGACAGAGTGACAAACTAGAACTCAGGAGGCCTGGGTTCGAATTGCTGCTCAGGCGTGGAAACTCACTGGGGGCGTAAAACCACTCAAATATCTCCCTTACCTTGAAAGACCTGTTATAGTTCCTATAAGTTGGTTCCGACTTGACAGCACATCACAACAAAAATGACTTGGAAACCCTTGATTGATATTCATTCCTTTTAAGTGAGTCTCTAGCACCCACCTATAACTTATCCCCCCTACCCTCAATTGTTTCTTTTATAGAACTTGAAAATTTTAGTCTTTTGGACAACAGTTCCTGGAATGCAGATGGGAGCTACCGGAATTTGGAGTCCAAAACCTTCGATGCTTACCTGTAACATCCTCTCCAGCTCGGAAGGAACCGGGTTCTCCACCATCAGCTGCTGGAGCATGTCGCTGAACGTCTGGTAGGTCCCAATGAAGAGCCTCTGGGGTGGGTGGGTAGGGGGGAAGGAAGAACAAGGAAGGGAAGCTCAGGAAGGCACAGGAAAGGAATGAGTTTGAAAGCAGTGGGAGTCCCGTGTCCCCTCCCCAAGAATTTGGCCCAACGAATGAATGGAGGGGATGGTCGGTTTCTCTGGAGAATGAAATTCAGAGAACCTGAAGTGATGTTCTTCAGGCTTGGGACTGAGGTGGGAGTCGAAGATAAGTTTGTATGCAGTAACCAAAGCACCAAATGAGATGGCCTCCTTAATGAAATAAAAGAGAACCATGCGGTCATCATGACACAATACAAATGCAGAAGTAGGTGATACCTTTATAGACCACTAAAGAAGTCATACCATCTGCTAGCTTTTGTGGATCAGAAAGGTCCACTTCCTTGGGCACACGCCAAAGTCTTGGGAGTCTTAAAAGTTCTCGGCCGTTGGATTTTGCCAGGCTGAAGAATGGGGAAAAACAAGGAAAAGGCTGTGCGTTCCCCAAGTTTACCCAAATGCAAGAGTGGGCGATACCTAAAAAGGAAATAAGTAGCAAGGTTTTGTGGGTGAAAGCCACTTCCTCGGGCCAAGCACACCTCCTTCATGGACGGTGCAGAAAAATGGTAGACGAGAGTCCAATGATGGACGAGACATGTCTGTGAGCGACGATCCAGGTCTTCCCTCTGGGGTCTCTGTAGCAGGTTTTGGAATTTTTACACCCTTCCTCTTGAGACTGGGGTGTGATATCCTACCAATGGCTTCCTCAGCTGTAACGTTAAAGCCATGACTCCAATGGGATCAGCAGCCTCTCCAACTTTCATCTAGGACAAACACTTGGCAAGATCAGCCACCAAGAACTTTGGACTCTATGACGTTGAGGCGTGCGCAAGGAAATGGACGTCTGATTCATGAAAGCTAGCAGATTGTATGATTTGTTTAGTGGTCTATAAAGTGGTCTACTCCTGCACTTGTACTCCTTAATAAAGTAACTTGTGGGATGTAGGGGGAGGGGGGAAGCACCCGCACACCGGTAAATAGGTATGAGATTTTTTGGAATTAATGAGTTCCTAATCTCATGATGCAGGTTAGGGCTTTCCTGCCAAAGTATGGAACTGGGGGGGTTTGTTAATTCCGAAAATCACATCCATATGGGTAAGGAAATGTCTGACCAGGAGGTGGATGGGGCTACCTTTGTGTACTGAAGATCAGCTGCTCCTTCCTCTTGTCCTGCCTTCACAGGAGAAAGGGAGAAGACGCTCCTGAAGAACGTCCGGAGTAAGATACCCTTCTTGTAAGATCCCATGGTTTTCATTATATACCCCTTGCTGAAGGAGATGAAAAGCACAGTTTGGCATTTGGTATATTACGTATTGATTGGGTGATCTTTCCATTGACCTTCCAACACAGAGCGACCTCATCCATGCCATGATAAAACCCAGCAGGCTCAATCAAACGCTCAGTCCCACCTAGAGTAGACCCAACGAACGAACGGGGCTTGTCCAGCCAACACATGCAAGTCCCGTTGATGGAATAGGTTCACTCTCGTGAGAGCCAAGAACTGGATTTAGCCCCATCAATGACAATGCATGCAGTTTTAGACAACAAAATGAACCACAGGACCAGCTTCTAAAAGGCCATTAAAAACACTCATAAACCCTTCAAAGCCACAAAATGGACTCTGCCCAGTGATCAAATAGCAACAGATGTAGGGAAAAAAAGCAAGAGAGTTACGTTTGTGTGCCACCATAGCCTCATGCCGGACCTCAGTAGACAGGGGTGTTGGAAGATGCTTTTAACCAGCAGGAAGATCATCAGGTTGGCCAGATCAGAAAAATGCCACATCACAACAGATTAAGAGGTTTTTGAATTGACACCACGCCGCATATACTTTTCTTTTCACTCTGGAGTTTACAGCAATATATAATAAAAACAGAGCCTAACCCTGCTATAATAGAAAGAGTTTGAAACAGAAGCCAGCTTAATCCAGAGTGGTTATGCGATCACATAATCAGGGGGAGCTTGGGGCCAGCTCTGAGGCTTCTGCTTATAAGTGGCAGCTTCATGAGCAACCACAACGATGCCCCCCTTGTTCTGACCCTTCAGAGAAATCAGGCTCTTTAAGGAAAACAACCCCCCCCCAAAATAGGTGCTGCTCCCCACTTGCTCTGCTGCATCCCACAATCTCTGAGCCTTAATTCAAGAACAAAGCTCAAGAACAGCCTTGGCGGCTGCTGTGCTTTGGAACGACACCCTATAATTCTGCATCCTGTTTTAAAAATGGCTCATAGTTACAGCGCTGACAAGGAAGTGCCTCAAAACACAGCCCTGTCCGCACACAACAGACACACAATCCTTTAGTTCCGCGCCACTGGACCATTACTTTCACAAACAACAAAAAAATATGAATTAGCCAGCAAGCCAGTAATTAGAGATACCCTGAACATACATGTTCCTGGATTTGGTACGGGGAAGTGGCTACTTCTTCGAAAACCCAATTTGTGGGATTTTTGCGGGACATCTTCCATTCTGTGAATGCTTTTCTTCCCCAAATTAACCTGTATTTTGAAGGATGGGGTTTGACCACAGAATGAGAGGCCCTCTTGAACTCTCTGGTTCCTATAAGATATAGGCTTATGGATGGGCAGTGTTCTCTTTTACCAGACTGGGAAACGAAGGAAACAGGGAAATAGGGAGGGAGGGACCTTTTCTCACTCAAAATAGGGACACACTGATGCACCCTTCTTGTATCTTATTTTTGCACCCCAAGTAAATATTACAGCATAACCCTCGTTCCTTCTATAGTGCATGTAGGTGGAAGAGCTGAACGAACCACAGGCTTGAACCATCTCAGCAGGTATGAACTACGATTAGCAACAGATGCTTTTCCATGGGTAAGTAACCTTTCACGTTCTGTCTGGTGGACCGCCAGTTCTTTTTCTTCAGAGAGTCAAAGAGAGGAGCTCACCCGTTCCATATACTTGAGGTCGAAATTAAAATACGAAATGGATGCCTTAATGAGCCCATGTTTGCCGTGAGTAGAAGATGCTGTTCTGGAGTCTGATTTTTTTTTTTTTTTTTTTTTTTTTTTTTTTTGCCTTTAAGGGTACAGCTACAACCACAACGGTTCACTTTAACCAATTTTCTCTTTCTTCCCGAGAAAGATTCCTTCCTTTTGAAACGTAAGAGCAGATGTTGGAAAAAGAATGGGTTTTTTTTTTTGTATTCAACTTAAGAAAAAAATGAAAAAGCAGCATGTGTACATAAAGCAAATTGCCAACAGCAATGGGACACCTTAAGACTCTCTGCATAAAGCAGACCAGCTTCTCCCAAGCAGTTCGGTCTTGATCTCCAGGGAAACGACACCCACTCACAAACGAGACGGCTGTCATTTAAGCCGGTCCCCTAAACAGACAAGCTCAGCAAAGTGTTACTCATTAATCTTCCTCCATCAGGGAGCTGGTGGGCTGCTCAAATTTTCCATTGAGAAACACATCACAGAATTGGGTGTGTTCCACACAACGCTAATCTTACACAAGGAAGCAGAAGACTTGGTAAAACACTCTTTCCATCTGTTGATACCCCTTCACATTGCCCCCCGGGGGTTAAAAAGAGCCAGTTTTCCGGAATTGGCAGGACTGCAGTGAATAACAATTGTTAAAAATGCAGTGTCTACCATTTCCTTCCATAGAAAAATAACAAGGACACTTCCTATTAATATAATGGTACAAAACTCAGCAGCCAGATTGCTAACTGGGGTTGGACGCAAGGATCACAAAACCTCCTGCTGTCGCAGCTGTGCCGTCTGCTGATCCGTTTCCAGGCTGAGTTCAAGGGGTTAGTACTAACTTATAAAGCCCTAAATGGCTTGGGCTCGAGCTATCTAAAAGGACCACATCTCCCTTTAGGAGCCTGCTCAAGTGTTAAGAGGCCTTTCTCTGGGTCCCACCACCTTCACAGGTACATACCCGTGGAAAAGCATCTGTTACTCATCGTAGTTCATACCTGCTGAGATGGGACACGAGAGAGGGGCCTTTTCTGTGGCTGCTCCCAAACTGTGGAACTCCCTGCCACTGGAGGCCAGCCTGGCACCTTCTCTGATGTCCTTCCACAAGCAGGCAAAGACCTTTCTCTTCAGGCAGGCTTTCCCTGAGTGGCAGGGTTTTTAGACGGATTGCTGTACCCCGCTGCTTTGAATGTGTTCTGGGGTTACTTATGTTTTTTTTTTACTATGGTATTCATTTGATCCTTTTTAGTATCTGTATCCTCACTCTTTTTAGCTTTAAAGACCGTCTTTTAATGAAGTAAGCCACCTCGGGTCCTCTTTAAGGATAAAAAGGCATGGTAAAAATATTTTTTAAAAATAAAAAATAAATAAATACAATTGCTCGGGTGTCCGTAGTAAAAGAATATCAGACTATAACAGTAGCTGACAGCTGTTCTCAGCTTGGTGACTTCCAGATGTACTGGACTTGCAGGCTGTGATATTATGGAGGCTGTCGGTCGGTATATCTGGAAGGCATCATTGGTATATAGCCGGCAACTAATATGTAAGGTTACGGCCATGAGTAGACATCTCTAAGGGAAACCACTGTATTAAATCAGCAGAGACCGAACCAGTAGCACAAACATGGCCTATGATATTTCCTCATATTGCAATCCAGTCTGATTCTTTTTTTCAGGAGCAACAGCTGAAAGCTTGAAGGCTGTGAGTGCAGCTCGCGTGGGGCAGGAGTTTAGAAACCAGTCATGGGTTCAGTTAAAAAGGAACAAGAAGCAACTCTACCTCAAGTCAATAACGGTGGCCATGGCATGAAGACAGACAATGTTGGGCTCTGGAAGTTCTTTCTTGATCATCTCCTGTAAATGAAGGGAGGAAATTATCCCAATAAGAACAATGTTGTATATCCAGAAATAGCCTCTGGAAGCCACGCTGATCAGCAGGTGAACAAGGGGCCTGCTTGGGCATTGTGGCTGACTTGGAGATGCAGAAACAGTGGCTGGAATCCTGTTGCAGAGCGACGCAAGAGGTGTAACTTTTGGAAGGGAATTGCCGTTAAGTTAACCAATGTCTGTAGGCATCACGTCTTGCATCTTGAGTTGTGCCATTTAGGGTGCAACAGGTGAGGCCTACGGAGATTCTTCAACTTCTGGCAATTTGCATCCTAAAGCTACTCTACCTGCATAAGTGTGTAACAGGATCTCAGCCTGTGGGTTTAACTCCTCCATAAAATAAAACCAGAACTTGGAAAACTTTGGGGATCGTAATTCCCAGAAGCCTCTAACAACCATACAGCCTGGTGGATTCTGGGAACAGTGGTCCTGAAAAATAAATTTCCTAAACTTTGTTTAAAACCAATGTGAACAAACACCTGCCAGAACCAGGAACAGCCACGAAGCCTCAACAGGATCTGGTCATGGATAAAAACCAGGCCTTGACAGGGAGGATTTGATCTGGATTCCAAAAACCTGACAGTTAAAGGGAGTCAAGGCTGATAAGGCTGGGGTCAGGCAACGGCAGAGTCACGGGAAAGGAGAAGACGATGGACGGAACCCTATTGCCAATTCTGCAACTTGCTCCCACTCACTGCCGCTAACTGAAGAGGTCCGTGTGTGTGGACTTTGGTTGTGCTATTGGGTTAAATGAGCAGGCACACAATTGAGACACACACACACACAACCAGGCATTTGGCCAGTTAGCCGCAATTAGCAAGGGGCAAGTGACACAAACTATATGTAAACACTGAAAGGATTCCAGGCAGTGTAAGGACACAAGACCCCGGGGGCCAAGACGATTTGTGGAGATTACCCTGTGAATCCTCATGAATTCTTTCTTCCTGTTTTTGAGGGCAATGCTTCCAGTTTTGCACAGAAACAAGAAGGACCCGGTGGGACCTATGTTCCCTCCCCAAGATGCTTCTTCAAAAATTATCTCCTCTGACAGACAGGCGTAGCCTCTTGGCTACAGCTCAAGAGGCTTGGGTTCAAATCCCCGCTCGGCTATTAAGCTCACTGGGTGATGTTAAGTTTGTCAAAGTCTTTCAGCCTGGTCTATCTCACAAGGCTGCTGTGATGATGAAGTAGGGGGAAGAAAGCCATGTTTGCCACCTTGAGCTTAGGGAAGGCAAGAAGGCTCTAAAAAATGCAGCAAACCAAGAAGGATGCCAGAACCACCCTGGGTCTCTCGATGTCTCTAGCAGCAGCCAAGGAAATCACATTCAGCCGTGCTGTTACGTCTCTTTAAAGGATGATTTAATGCGTAGTTGATGACATGGTTAGATATTGTTGGGTCCCGTATTTTAAAAGATGAAGACGTGAGAGAGGTGGCAGGGAGGATTCACGGATTGTGTATGCTCACAATTAACTCACAGTTATGGCTGCCACAACATCAGATGTGAAATTATCCATGAAGAATTCGGTCATGTTACTCCAGTTTATTGTCTTGCTGAGTATAGACAGGAACCTGAAAAAACTTTTCTTCATCACAACATCCTACAGCAAATGGAGGAGAGGGAAAGCAGACGAAAAGAAGGGAGAAAGCAGACCTCGCTCGTAGTAGTTTTGAATTACCAATAATATCAGAACCGAAGAACAGAAATTAGTAGATACCGCAAAGTTCCGTTCTTTTGTTCATGCAAATGTCCCTTTATTCAGAAATACCGGGAAGGGGTGATGCCATGATGTAGACAAACTGTTTACTGGAAAGGCACAAATTGATATTGAGGCTTATTTATTAGATATGTGACAAATTTATATCCCACCTGCAAAACGGTGTCTAAAGCGTTAATCCGTAAGAACAGTCATACGAAAACAAAACGCCATTGAAACCCAAAAACAGAATAAAAGCAGAACTTTAAAACACATGCTAATTTTAAAAAAAATCCCAAATCATTGAGTCAGCCAGAATGTCTTTCAAAAAGATCTCAGCCTGGAGGGGCCAAGGACCTGCCGAAATAAAAAACAGATCTCTGTTTGCTAAAGGAAGGGCAACAGAGAGAGCTTTTCTAAGCTTCCTCAGCAGAAAGCTGCATAACATGGAAGCAACCACGGAGAAGGCCCTTCCTTATGGTTCTGAAATGAATGGGATCAGGAGGAGACCCTCCTCTGAAGACCTTAAAACCCAGGCAAGCTTGTACGGGGGAAACGTGCTTTCCTAGTTATCCTGGCCCACAGCCATGCAGGGCTTTAATCAGCCCTCTAAAGTGTGCCAGAAATAGGGAAGCAGTTGTGGGAAGGGACTCACTCTGTCCCTGTAATTCGCCCCGGTCCACAGTCTGGGTGCTGTGTTCGGAACAAGCGAGAGGCTCCAAGTTTTCAAAAGACAGTTTCAAAAGACAGTAACCAGACAGTAATGAAGAGGGGAACGAACTCAGGCCTCTGCCGTGGGGTTTGCATTATATGCACTATTAGAGGGAATAAATCAAATGCTGATAGGATTAAATTCCAATTATCTTTGTGTGCTGCTTATATACAGCCCCAAAGCACTTAAAGCACTCTCTGGGTGGTTTACAATTTAATGGTGCAGGCTACCCATTGCAGCATGCTGCTGGGTACTCGGTTTACCAACCTCAGAAGGATGGAAGGCTGAGTGAACCTCAAGCTGGCTACCTCAAACTGAACCCGGGGTTCTGAGCAGAGTTTGGGCTGCAGTACTGCAGTTTAACCACTGTGCCACGAAGCTCTGTATCCATTGTTCTTAGTAAAGCCCTGCTGGTGATTTGACAGCAAATGTGTTTCTTCCGGGTGTCACGCACATACAGAATTAGCCTGCTGAATGTGCAGAAAAGACCTCTGTTGGAACACACAATAATCCAGAGTCTGGAAAAATTGCATTCTTGATTTACAATGCCGGAAATGGCTCGGCCATGCCAGCCAAGCTGACTGAAGGAGCTGTCATCTCAGCCCCCCCTTGCCCTCCCCCACCAAAAATCATCTTTCTAAGCTCTGCAACTTACACAACTGCCAACTGTCTTTGGTGCCAATCATCATCATCATTATCATCATCTTAGAACGGCAGAGCTGAAAGTGACCCTATGGATCACTAAATCCAGCCCCTGTCAACGAGGCACAGTGGGGAATCGAACTCCCAACCATCCTTAAACCACTGAGCTATCCAGCAGTTGAGAAGAGAAAGGATAATAAATAAATGTGGTGTAACATGGTGGGATCAGGAGCCGGAAGGTAGCAGCTAATGTTTAACATGGGCTATGTTTTTTTTAGCAACTGAGGTCTGGCAAAGCAGGTATTACTGGGTTCCTCTGACTCATGGAAGTCACGCTACAGGCCAATACAGGTTTCAAAGCCATCATTCCCAGCAAAAAGCTTGATAAAAGGCAGGTGACGTCCCGAGAGAAGGCAAACCGTTAGTTCTCCTTCTTACAGCACTGTCCTTCCAGACACACAAACCTTTCAGTGCTACATGCCCGAGACCTTAGACATACAGACATGCTATCTCTCAGCTGAACAATTGCAAACCAAAGCAGGCTGATTTGTCAAAAGGTTTCTTGTGTTAGAATATTTTTCTTTAAATGGGGGAATGGTCCCCATTGGCCAAAAGGGCTCCCTCCATGGGCCTGGGTGGCCAAAAGTGGACTTGATGGGCGAATTGGATTGGAGGGAGGGATGGGCCAGGTGGAGATTTTTCCATACCTCTTTTTTAGAGTTGAAATAGTCCATGCTGCTTCTCCAGGATGCCAGTAAGCGCTCCGGCTCCTGCGTGGAAGCAGGGTGCTCATTTTCTTCCCATATGGTTGCCATGGCAGAGAGATCAGGGACTAAGCCCGCCAGAGGAAAGAGAAAGAAAGAGAAAGGGGGGGGGGAGTAGATAAAAAGAAAATGATCCATGCTCCAAATAATAGCAAAGATGCCCTTTAATAAGGAATGATGCGTTCACCCCAGAGGTATTATGTTCATAGGATGCTTGAACGGTCCCTTATTCAAGTAAGGTGCACTTTGATTTCGTTTGCACTAGAATAACCATTTCTAATTTTGCCTCTGCATCTATAAAGCGGCATAGGCAATTTAATGCAGATTCCTGTCTTCTTTCATCATCCTTGTTTGGTAACTTGCTCCTTTGGCTCTTGCTCTGTTATTTAGGGTGCGATCAGACGGTGACAAAGCCGTGGGCCTGACAGCCGCAGGAAGAGTTACTTGAACAGGAGCAATCTCCCTTAAAGCGGCCCTTCCATCTTGGAAGGGGGTCAGTCCAGAGTGCAATTCCCTGAACATCATGGGATCAACAGGAAAGAGATCACACCGGGCCGCTCCCCAATGGGCCGAAATGGTGATCTCCTGCCCCGTGTGATCGCACCTCTCGTTTCTGGCTCTGCCTGAGCCCGGCATTATGTGTAGACTGCAGAGTTGCATTCGGCCAAAGTTGGAAGTTAAGAGTTACAAGAAACCCCGTTATCTATGACGAATTATTGTTGGCAGGTGGTAACAAGGCTACCTTTCTAAAGTAATGAAAAGAACGGGAGTAGCTACTTTATCAGTGCTAAGGGCGATGATTTATTCACTTTGTATGTTTATTTTAAAAGGACAGGTTTTAGGGGCACTTTACCAGAATTTTTCAAATTGCAGGCTCTTCTCTTATCCACTTTAATTTCCCCCAAATAATAAAAAAAAGGTACTAGGAAACCAATTGAGAATGTCAAGAAATGGAGGATTTTAAACATAGCAACAACTGGTGACAACGAATCATTTTTTGAACGTTGTTGTAAATTATTTTGGACGGCAACCCACCACTTCCTGAAGTCAGCAGTGTAGGGAAAAGTTTAGACCTGATCGTCTTATGGGTCGGTGGGGTGCTGTACTGTCAAGTCTGACTGCTGAATAGCTTTCCAAGATTCCAGACGGATATTTTTAACGTCACCTTTTGTGTCGTCCTGTTTCAGCTGGAGATGCCAACGAATGGATGGTGGGCCTCCTGCAGAGAACTCCCATGTGGAGAGCTCCTGTAAAGTTCAGACTAGAAGCTGAACTTTCTAGTCCCTAAGCTATGGTTCCCTTCTCTCTTAGAATCAACGTGTCTAGCCCATAAGATTGCAGAAGTGTATTTGAAAACTCAAAGACAATCTTCATTTTGGGCCTCTGCAATCTATGGAAAGATGGCTGGACTAGAGGGATCTTAAGTAAGAGTGCTTGTCTCTTAGGAAGCCCACCTTGCCTTCTTGACCCAGCTCCACCTTCCCAAAGGTTCGCTTGCTTGTGTCAAGAGCCAGGTAGTACTTCGGACGTCTGCTGAAAAACTTTGGACAGGGCAACGGCCTGCCTTCGAGAGGCTCCATGAAATATCTTCCTATCCTAAGAAACCTTTGAAAGTATTCTCAAAGGCTTTCACGACCAGGATCTGATGGTTGTTGTGGGTTTTTCGCGCTCTTTGGCTGTGTTCTGAAGGTTGTTCTTCCTAACTTTTCGCCAGTCTCTGTGGCCGGCATCTTCAGAGGACGGGAGTCGGAACTCTGTCTGTGCTCTGGTGCAGTTTGTTTGGATAGTTGAGTATTTATAGCTGTGGGATCAGCTTTTGTCCTTTTCAGGAGATGGGTGATTGTGGTGATCAGCGTGTTTTTTGTTGTGGGTGTATTGTTGTGATAAGAGGGATCCCACAGCTATAAATACTCAACTATCCAAACAAACTGCACCAGAGCACAAAGTTCTGACTCCTGTCCTCTGAAGATGCTGGCCACAGAGACTGGCGAAACGTTAGGAAGAACAACCTTCAGAACACAGCCAAAGAGCCTGAAAAACCCACAACAACCAAACCTTTGAATCTTGGTGACGGAGCTGGTTGACCCCCAACTCCGAGGAGGCAGCAAATCCATTTCAGCCTCTAGTCTGAACTTTACAGGTGTTAAACTTTGAGATTCCATACAATGGCAGATGGACGCAATGGGACTTTATACAAATTTTTGGAGCAGAGGACTAGCAATTCCATTGGTTATGATCTTGACGGCAATGCGCTACTTCTTGGAAAACAACCAAAGAAGAGGGCTGTTTGATTACCCTGCTTGAAGATTTCCTAGAGGAGGCATCTGGAGTGCATCTACACCACACGGTTATAGGAGTCTGAGGTCACAGATTATATGTCATGGGGCTGTCCTATGGAATTTGCTGAGTGACGAAAGAGGTCTTATACCCTTCCTAGAACGATGATGGAGAATGGGAAGTCCCTCACCAGGCCACAAAATCTCAGGATTCCACAGGAGAAAGCCACGGCACAGGTGGTATCAACCTGCTATAACTGTAGTATAGACAATACTCCTGGTAG
This sequence comes from Intellagama lesueurii, assembly GCA_037013535.1. Lineage (NCBI taxonomy): Eukaryota > Metazoa > Chordata > Lepidosauria > Squamata > Agamidae > Intellagama > Intellagama lesueurii. The sequence goes on along the minus strand of JBAJHW010000003.1, from coordinate 2,843,733 downwards.
GAAAGAGGACACAAGACAAGAAAGGGCTTTGATACCATCCTAGACTTTTAGGCCTCTCCTCGCATACTTAGGCAGTCAGGTTAATGCAGCACTCAACCAGATTCTAGCCCAAACTTCACTATTCAAGGTGCTGAGCCTTATTCTCAAAGTAGGTTCGGCTCCTTGAAGGTTGGACTCAAATGCAGAGGGGATTCACTACCCCATTGGGTACAGGAGCCCCCAGTCTCTATTGTTCTTCTGCTTGATTATGCCATGGCTCTCCTCCTCCCCTCTTTTACCTGAAGTCATGGTTCTTCGGCGCCTGGTCTTTTCCTTCTTCGCCTTTCGGTAGATCCTCTTGAGGCACCTCAGGACAGGGCCACTTTCGTCAGCAAGGGAGTCGGCTGAGTCGTCCGGAAAGTCCCCCTGGCTCAGCTCCAGGCCACTTGGGCTGCTGACAGAAAGGTCAGGATCTTCCCATCCAAGGGCTGGTGGGGTGGCTCTGAGAATGTCATCCTCCTCTCCCGAGTAACTGTGCAAATCCATTCTGCAACTGGGGCAGGAAGACGGAGCTGCTCAGGGCACATTCACACCAAGAAAGGAACCGGGTTCTCCTCCAGGAACGGTTTCTTTTGATGGGGTTCACACACACATGGGGCCAAAGTGAATTTGACTCATTACAGTAGGACCCCCTTATCTGCAGGATCAGTACCCGCTCGTTCACCTATCCACTGTCTGAAAATATTGAAAATATTAAAAGAAAAATCTCAAAATCTTTTTTTAATGATGAAGTTACCATAACTGGCCATTAGAGGGAGCCAGAGACCATGTTTGGAACCAATCTTCCACAGATACGGGGTTTCTACTGTATTATTATTATTATTATTATTATTATTATTATTATTATTATTATTATTATTATTATTATTATTATTATTATTATTTACTACTACTACTACTACTACTCCAACTTTCTCCTTAAAAAGACCCAAGGCAACTTACATCATTAAAAAAACAATATTTTAAAGCTAAAAACCATAAGTCTACAAATATTAAAAAGGAATTCAACAAATATTATATTAAAAACTGTCAATAAAATCAATCCTAAAAACACGTTTAAAAGCAACCGAGGACAACAATCCATTTTAAAACAGCCACAAGAGAAGGAGAGCCACAGAAATGAATGGGATGTATGTTACGTATTGACTAATAAGGTGTAGTTGTTAAGAATATTGGGTTAGGATAAAGGGTAGAGAGGAAGAGCCACATCTCACTTTGAACTCACGGGAGGCAAGGTGGGATGTAAGTGAAATAAACAAACCAAGGACCATTCACAGGTCACCTCTAGTGGAAATTAAAATTAGATTTCACCCATTATTTTTATATAAATACGTGTAGGTGCCGTAGGAAAGTACCTTTCCTCAAATACATAAATTCACAGGGATTTGTGTTCATTGTCCCAATCATTGGTGGTGCTATAATTATAGGATATCATTGGATGCTGCCTGGATCGCTTGGTGAGTTAGATCTCTGGCTGCGGAGCCAGAGGCTGTGAGTTCAATTCCCCCACTGGGCCTCCCCAGGGAGAAGAGCCAGCCTGGGTGGCCTTGGGCCAGTGGCACAACGGTCCCAGAACTGCCCCCACAGAAGGAGGGACCGGGAAACCACTTCTGAGTTTTCTCTACCTAGAAAACCCTGGAAAAGGTGACTCTAAGTCAGAATTGGCTTGATGGCATGCTATTATAATAATAATTAGGAACAAAGGGGGGGGGGTGTTGTAAAATCCGGATGTATTGTCCCTGTTGTTTTAAGATCCAAGAACTAGAGTCTTTTTCTTTTAAATGGAAGCCTCAAAGTGCACAGAGAACATTCCGCCTTGGGAACGTTGGCTCAAAAGGATGTCTTTTCATGGGAGCCCCCTGAGAACTCTGGGAACTGCAGTTCCGGGAGGATGCTGAGAACTCTCCGCTGAGCTTAGCAGGCCATCTCTAAGGACCACATTCCCCAGAGATCCTTGGAACGCAGAAGTGGCCGTTAAGCCTGGATGGAGTGCACCCCAAAGCCTCCAGATGACCAGAAATGGTGGGAGCAGCTTCTGCTTCCTCAGAAGAATTTGTTTGCGGGACTTAGGTAAAGGTAAAGGTTCCCCTTGACATTGAGCCCAGTCGTGTCCGACTCTAGGGGGCGGTGTTCATCCCTGTTTCCAAGCCGCCATAGAACCAGCGTTTGTCCGAAGATCGTTTCCGTGGTCACGTGGCCAGCGTGACTAGACACGGAACGCCGTGACCTTCCCACCGAGGTGGTACCTATTTATCTACTCGCATTTTTACATGCTTTCGAATTGCGGGACTTACTTCTTGGCTAATTTGAGCTGATCTTCTGTGCTTCCTTCCGGCTAACCAGCTGCTACCACCCCTTAACCTGCACCCTCCGGACAATCCTGGCTGATGCTGGGAGTGGTGGTGGTGCTGAGCAAAAGGTCTGACATGGCAGCCAGATGGGGGTCACCTTGGAAACCGCCGGGCAGGGTTGCTATGAAAACACAGAGGTAATAAAGGGAAGATCAGGATCTGTGCTCTTAGCCTTTTGCCAGTATTGACCGGAGTCTTGAAAAGACCACCTCTGATCTAAGGATGCTGGCAAATCCTCATCTTCTTTCCAAGGTGGATGATTATGCCATGGAGCAGTTTATTGTTTGGGGCCGGAATGCTGAGCTCCCACCGAGCAGCACCTCTGATTCATGCTTTATGTACTTCCAGCCAGTAGGATGACCCCCCGCATGTTTATTATTACTTTATTTAAAATATTGTTACCCAGCCGTTCTCCTAAGAAAGGACCCAAGCAGGCTTAACGCATTTTTAAAAAGAGACGACAATGGAAGGCTAAAAAACAGTAAGTTATCCAAATATTTTTAAAAATTAAATAAACACTATCTTAAAGTGTTAGATTAAAAAATATCACTAAAACAGATTTAAAAAGAAGAAAAATATAAATCATCCCATTTTAAGACCTCTCTTAGACAGCCAGTCACTAAGGGAGAGCTTGCCTGAAGAGAAAGGTCTTTGCCTGTTTGCAGAAGGACAGCCAAGATGGGGCCAGGCTGGCCTCCTGTGGGAGGGAGTTCCACAGTCTCTGGGAGCAGCCACAGAGAAGGCCCCTCTCTCGTGTCCCCACCAGATGCACCTGTGAAGGCCTCTCCAGATGATCTTAACACCCGAGGTGGCTCCTAAAGGGAGATGTGGTCCTTTAGATAGTCTGGACCCAAGCCGTTTAGGGCTTTATAAGTTAGAACCAACATTTAAGCCATTTAAGGGGACCATGTTCTCTTTTAGACTGCCAGAGGGCACTCTTGTTTTTTAAGGTGTCCTACATGTAAAGAAAGGACTGTCTAATATCCATCTTTCTGGAAGACAACCAACAGGGGACAGATCCTGGCTATTGCTGTTGCCCATCATCTGCAAGGAGCAGCACCCAGGCCGCAGACTCAGTACGAACCACATGACTGATCCCTTGAAAAGTCTTTCTCGCTCCCGTGAGACACACTGTAATTCCATAGAATTCCATAGAAAATGACTTATAATTTTGCATTTGCACATCTAGATGAGATGTATGCCATTTTCCAAATGACTCTGATTTTGGTGGAAACCAAATTTTGCATTTCTGGAGAAGCTGCAACATGGATACAGCTTCACATGTTGTAAAGTTTGGAATTGTTGGTTCAATTCCTCTAGCCATGCAGCAGAAATACTGTACAGGGATTCACAGAGCAGAATACCTTCAAGATCCCCCAGATTAGTCCACCCCTTTTCTCAATAACTGGCACTGGCCGTGTCAGTAACTCACTCTGAGACATTAGTAGGAGAAAGAATAAAAGGTTTCATTCACTGACAGTTGGAATCAGCAAACTAACAACTAACTGACTTCCAACAGACTATAGAGGGGAGGAAAATAACATTCAGCAGAGAAGAGGAGCTCTCTTTGAATTCAGAGGCAGGAACAAATGATGCAGAGGAAGCTTTTCCTGACATGGTGGCGAATTAATGGAGAAAACATAGCTTCCTACATTTTTCTATGTCTCTTTGTGAAAGCCCAGAGTCAGCTCAAAGCAAATAAAGAAATGCAAACTCTATTTAGTTTCCAGGAGGTTATGAAGGAAAGATGCTCCCATGCATAGAGCCATTCAACCGCCCACTAATTAACGATTAAGGTAGCATGTCCATAAAACACTACAAATCAGTGCATGCATGGGAGACGGGGAGGTCTGGAGCTAGGGAGGAGGTCGTGCTAAATGAGAGATGCAAAACAGAGATACCCTTGGTGGGATGATGGAAATCCTTGCGGGTCTAAGGAAAAGGACCAAGTAGAGTTTGGAATCCTTATTTTGGATGATGACTCCCAGAATCCTCCAGCTGGCACACCTCAAACATGTGAAATTAAAATTTCCAAGCTCTGGGACCAAGTTCTGTCTACCCCACAGAAGGCCCTGCTATGAGGCGAAAGGAGAAGGGGTTGCCTGAAGCAGCAAAAGCTGAGAAGCGGCTTCAAAGCCCTGGAGGAGAGAACTTTCCTGGCCACAAGGAGGTCAAGGCTCTGGCGTGGCCAGGAAAGTTCTCTCCCCAACTTAGTCGGCTGCCTTGGGGTGAATTCCACGACACTTCCCATTGTCATTGTTGGGGAAAAAAAAGTTCAATGGCCAGTTTAATGCCTTCTGTGTATCGTGGCTGCCTGGATTGCTCGGTGGTTTAGGGATCGGGCTGTGGAGCCAGAGGTTGAGAGTTCAATTTCTCCCACTGGGCCTGTCTGGGAGAAGAGGCAGCCTTGGGCCAGCTGCACATGGGTCCCAAGGCTCCCCCAGAAGAGAACGTCTGAATATTCTCCACCTGGAAAACCCTGAAAAGGGGTCACCATAGTCAGAATTGACTTAACGGCACACACATGTGCGTGTATTGTGGGATGTGAAGGCAGCACCTCTGTGTGTGTGTGTGTGTCTGTCTTCGTGTCAAGGAAAAGCAGTGTGTCTTGGCCAGTCATGCTCATCAGGCCCTAGAGCACAAGCATTGATTTGGGGGTGGGTGGGTTGGAGACAGGGATCCTAGTTTAGCCCAACCGTTTCCACCCTTATTTTGGTCGTGGCCATAAACCCAAAACGAAAGAAATGTCGGCTGAACAGGATTGAATCAACCGTATAATGAACCTTACAAGGCGGCGTGTGAAGAAGAATTGTTTCCAGCCTATAGGGCCCCCTTCCAATGTGCCCCAGGGGCCCCTATAGCCCCCACCCCCTGTTGAGAAGGGCTGCTTTGGCCCAATGAACGTGGTATCCAGGATCCAGTAAAATCAGGGACAGATTTATCCTTGGGATCCAGAAATGCAGCAAGAACCCCAGCATTGCAACCAGGCATGACATCATCAAGAGCCAATCGTAGGGAAACTGCAGAATTCCAAAGTGCCCCTCCCCAATTTTTATAGCGGGGGGGGGGGGGGCCCTGCAGACCGTAATTGCACATCTGCTTCCCACTCCCTCCCCTCTTTTTTTTTTCCCCCTGCATGAACACACACACAGGGACTTCTATTCCTGCTCTCTCTGCAAATCCCTGGATTCAATAGGACAAAAAAAAGCTCCGTTGCTCTCCCCCCTCTCCCCCACGCCACTAGATTAAAACATAATTCAGGATCAAGATTGGGCTGGTCGGGTTTGCTGAGTGTGGTGACAATTCAGCAGAGATGCTGTTCAATAAAAGCCTGGGTTTAAAGCTGCCCCAGTGTGATTGATCTGGGTTGTTGGGGGGAGAGAGAGACGGCTGTTGGAAACACAAAAGGAAAGGCCAGCTCGCTCTCCCGGGTGTAAGGTCTGTGCAATCTGAGATGGCCAGAGAAAGTACAATGCCTTAGTGCTAAATAAGTAATGGCCAGACCAAAGGCATCCTGGAAAACTGGTCTGGAGATCGGCTCTCCACCTTTCAAGAGATGCAGCAGCTGAGGTCTTAGAAACTTCATCCAGGTCACCTTGCGTGACCCCCAGAGGACAAAGGCAACCAGAGGGAGAGGAGAAGCAGAGAACCGGGTTTGGAGAGACTGCCACTGGGGTCAGACCGCTGGGATATTTTGCCTAGGATTGCTATTGTCTTCTCAGTGGGGACCGTTGGAAGAGAGCTCAGAAGCATCTCTTTGCACCCGGGCCTCTCAGGGTGTGCTGGCTGGGAGATTCTAGGAGCTAAAGAGTGGGCCATCTTTCAAGCTCTGCTTGAACGGATAAGCAGTAAAATGATGTAATCTTAGAACTGTAGAGTTAGAAGGGACCCTGTGGGTCATCCAGTCCAGCCCTTGTCAAGGAGGCACCGTGGGGGAATTGAACTCCCCACCTCCGGCTCCACAGCCGGAGACCTAAACCTTTGATCTATCTTACATCTAACAAACAGTAGCAACCCTCAAAACCCATTCCTGATTGAAACTCCTGGTCCAGATTCAAATCCTGCTCACTTTGGTTTAAAACCGTACAAAGGGAATAAAGTAGTGGTGATTGGGCTGTGTTCTGAATTGAGACGAATTTTCACCAAACCTTCCTCGAAATTTCATCTGACCGTCCTCGTCTGCTTCCTCATTTTCCATGTCCACGAAAACCAGCTTTGTGCGTAAGGATGCACTTATTTCCTTTTTAAACATTTCACTTAGGTGCTTGTTTCTGGGCAGCCTCTGAAAGCCTTCACAAGGTGGCGCACCTAATGAGCGAAAGATGACTCCGACACACAATTTAAAACCCAAACCGCTCACCAGGTGTTTAGAGGGCATATTTCCTAGCAACTGGTCTTGCTTTAGGGCCTTGTGCACAGCTTCAAAGGGCCTCCCTCTCTCCACCCTCGGGGCGGCTTCTGCCCCAAACGCCCCCTCCTGCCCAGATGATCCCATCTCCCTGCAGTGCCTGTGGTCACCATGGCAACAGAAGACTTGATCGTTCAGCCAGAGATGCTAAGCTGTCTTCTCAGCAGCCAGCCGGCAACCATCCCACATTACAAATTCCTTTATGTGGAGTTTCTTGAGGTCCATTTTGGAATACACTTTGGACATCAACATCTCTCACACTCCACATGTTGACAAGGGGCAATCCCATTGACTGGAGCTTGTGGCTGGTTTGTCTCTCTCCCCCCCCCCCATACACTTTTTTTTTGTCTTTTTGGGATTGTTGCACACATTTTGGGAGTGTCCCTTGCCAGATCACATCTGTTTAAAACCATAAAACCGTCATCTTCCCGGCTTTCTTCAGCTTCACCTCTCAGGGCAGCCTGGTGATGGTTAGAGGTGGCCTTCAAGGTCCCAAACACCTCGAGGGGCCCCCCATACCTCCGAAAATTTGAAAAGTAAATCTAAGAACCTCAAACAGGACACTCCGTTCTCTTTTTTTGGGGAAAAAAAAGCTCAAAAAGCCCCCCCTTCGGCCTTCTGGATAAATGGAGGCCATTTTGTTATATTTTGAGACCCCCCTCCAAAAAATAATTTTTTCCATTAGAGAGCACAGGGGGGCATTTTAAATAAAAACACCCCATTTCGGAAAGACACGAGCTTTTATGCCTTCGAACCACAAGGAAATAAAGGTACAGAAAAATCCTCATTGGCTGACAAGTAGGTCAAGGGGGTTATTCAGTATGCATTCTATAGGGTAGAACAGCCAAGGGGCATATGTTTTCTAAGTATGCAGGCAGTTCCCCCCCTTTGGGTACTTATTTCTTATATTTGGCTCACAGTCTCCGAGCAGGAGTTTTTGTTGTTTAGTCATTAAATCGTGTCCGACTCTTCGTGACCCCATGGACCAGAGCACGCCAGGCCCTCCTGTCTTCCACTGCCTCCCGGAGTTGGGTCAAATTCATGTTGGTCGCTTTGATGACACCGTCCAACCATCTCATCCTCTGTCGTCCCCTTCTCCTCTTGCCCTCACACTTTCCCAACATCTGGGTCTTTTCCAGGGAGTCTTCTCTTCCCATGAGATGGCCAAAGTATTGGAGCCTCAGCTTCAAGATCTGTCCTTCCAGTGAACACTCAGGGTTGATTTCCTTCAAAATGAATAGGTTTGTTCTCCTTGCAGTCCAGGGGACTCTCAAGAGTCTCCTCCAGCACCACAATTCAAAAGCATCAGTTCTTTGGCGGTCAGCCTTCTTTATGGTCTAGCTCTCACTTCCATACATCGCTACTGGAAAAACCATAGCTTTGACTATGCGGACCTTTGTCGGCAAGGTGATGTCTCTGCTTTTTAAGATGCTGTCTAGGTTTGTCATCGCTTTCCTCCCAAGAAGCAGGCGTCTTTTAATTTCGTAGCTGCTGTCACCATCTGCAGTGATCATGGAGCCCAAGAAAGTAAAATCTGTCACTGCCTCCATATCTTCCCCTTCTATTTGCCAGGAGGTGATGGGGCCAGTGGCCATGATCTTAGCAGGAGTTTGTTGTTGTTGTTGTTTAGTTGTTAAGTCATGTCCGACTCTTCGTGACCCCATGGACCAGAGCACGCCAGGCCCTCCTGTCTTCCACTGCCTCCCAGAGTTGGGTCAAATTCATGTTGGTCAAAGCTATGGTTTTTCCAGTAGTGATGTATGGAAGTGAGAGCTTCCAACTGTCCAACCATCTCATCCTCTGTCGTCCCCTTCTCCTCTTGCCTTCACACTTTCCCAACATCAGGGTCTTTTCCAGGGAGTCTTCTCTTCTCATGAGACGGCCAAAGTATTGGAGCCTCAGCTTCAGAATCTGTCCTTCCAGTGAGCAGGAGTTTACCTCCCATCTGACTCTTGCTCGTCACCCAAGCCCTCCTCCAGAATAGTATAGAACCTCAAATGAGTGGTGCCTCGACTTCTGTATTCTGTTTTCAGCTCATGCTCCTCTTTGGTGAAACTTCTCGCTATATAGGAAGAGCCTCAAAAATGAAGCAGCTGCCCCATTTATCCAGAGGTGTGATCCTATTTTCAGCTTCCCGATCCTGGGGCACTGCTGTGCCATTATTCTGCTATAAAGGGAGATATTATCTGAGGGATGCCTTTGAAGTGTGGTGGGGTTTTTAAAAGATGCATGCACATGTCCAGTATCATTTATCAGGTTTCGGCTGCCTGCTGCTGCAAGTCTACAAGGACAAATTCACCTTGCCATGCACATTAATGAACTACAGAGCAGGATAAGCTACCGTGCACTGCTTCTGATCTATCTCAAATATTAATGGTTTTGCAGTTTGTTGCAAGGCTTGTTATGACAGTACACTCTACTCAGGAGTAAGCCTGAAAGCTGTCCTATTGATCCCAGAAGGGATTACTTGAGTAGATCCTTTAATAAATCCTACCAAGGTAAGCAGGACTTACTTCTGCTCAGATCAGTATGGTTTACTTCACAGTTGTCATATTTCTGCCTCAAAAGAAGCCACAGCCCTTAGTCAGTGCTTAGGACTGTTCATGACCAAATCTTCTGGAAGTTATTAATTCCTGTAATTAGGAAGCAACTTTATGGTACGTAATATCAGCAAATGCATTTCAAATGACGCTTCATATCTTGGGAAAAAAAGGGAGAGCAAATTGTTTCATACAGTTTACTAATGGACTGGGCTTCATAAGCTCCTTTGGTATTTCAAGGAAACAAGAGCGTTTTCATTCATTGAAGACTCTTCAGAGCATCACAAGAGCAATAAATATCTTTATTCTCATTAGTAACCACGCAGATCCGGCCATCTAGTTTATTTACATGCAGCTTCTTCCGTTCCTTTAGAAAGTCTTGAAACCTTCTCTCTTCATCCGCAGCCTTTGCTCTTCAGTTTCTCTCCAACTCGGTGGCTCCCGAAGGGGCTCGACTACCACTCCCATCCCACCCAACCCCCACCCTTCACCTTGCTGACTGGGGATGATGGGATGGGGAACCCATGAAACGTAGCTTTGCAAACACGCGGAAAGGAAGGGATGAAAACTCTGTACTTCTGCTCTAAAAATGCAGTAATTGCCCGTGAGTGGTCAATTGACTAAATGGGCGGGATATAAATACAATAAATAAATAAAATAAAGCCAAGTGCACGATGGAAGGCAGATAGAGAGCCATGCGCACAAACTACGCAACCACCACTCTACCCAACAACTGCGCGGCTCCCGCTTCCAAAGTGACATTAGAGACGCTGCACCCAAATCAACCCTGCAAAAACCTCAAGGCTAAACCACACAAGTCAGTCCCAGTTCTATCTTTAATAAGCAAGCAGCCTTAGCAAGCGAAACGGGGGGGGGGGGAGAGAGAGAGAAAGGCGCTCCCAAGGGCCTGCCGGGAAATTGAGTCCTTTTCTCTCCACGCGGCAGAAACCGAACGGAGGCACAGCCGCCGCGGCAACTACCTTACCCAGAGGCGCTCGCGGCGGGAATCCGGGCAGCGACGGACATGCGCGCGCAGCCAACCCGCCCTGAAGGGCGGACGGTAGGGATGTACGCCTGTCTGTCTATCTATCTACCCGGGAGGCGGGGCTTGGTTCCTCTTGCTTTTTCTCTCCTCCAAGGCCGAGTGGGCGGGGCTTCGCGCCGGGACGCGTGCGGAGACAGGAGGGAGGGGCGTGGCCCAGCGTCCTCCACGAGTGGGCGTGGCTCCCTGACCACCATCGCCCCGCCCCCCTGCCCCTCCCCTCCCGGGAGCCCGGCCGCGGCTTGTTGTTTCCCGGGGCGGGCCGCGCCTTTTGCTGGGGCTCCTCGGGAGGAGGAGGGGGGGGCGCGCGCGCGGGAAAGTGGTGGGGTGGGTGAGTGGGTGGGTGTCTCCTGGAAGAGACCAGTGAGAGGCAGGGTGTGTGTGTGTGTGTTTCGGGAGGGGGGGGGTCTTTGTAGGCGAGGAAGCATTAAAAATTGGGGGGGGGAGGGAAATATTCCTGCATGCGGGGGGGGGGGGAAGGGGCGCCTCTTAAATATGCAGATTTCGGCCTTCATTAAGCCACCCCCCAGCCAGCTTTGTTAGCTCCTCTTTGCCCTTGGTGGGGTTTCATCCTCTCCCCCCCCCCTCCAACACCACACAACAGCCCTGCAGGGGAGGGGACGGCGAGGCCCCTCCCCCCAATTTTAGGAGCGCCCCTCCCTCCTCGAGGGGGGTGGGAGGAAGTAAGTAAGTGAGGAGCCCTGACGGCAGCCAAAGCATCCCTCCCTGCAGGTGTGTGTGTGTGTGTCTCGTGCAGAGGTGCGGGTGCAGCGCCGTTTGCACGCGCTTGTGATCCGCCGCCGCCGCCCCCCCCCCCCTTGCACGCTTGCTTGCCTTTTGGGGGGTCCGTCCGGTCGAGGCGCCATGGGAGACGGCCGGGAGGTCGGGGACGTGAACTCCAACCTGCTCATCACCACCTCCAGCACGGGGGACTCGGAGCTGGACCAGGCGGTCAGGCAGTGGCTCACCTGGGACAAGGTGGGTACCTACCTACCTGCTCGCCCACCCACCTACCCAGCCAGCCATGGGGGAAGGGGGACCCCCACCTTCTCTGCACTAGGCTTGCCCACCCAAAGCCTTGCAGGCTTCTGCCCTCGGGGACAACCTGGGTGGGTGGGTGGGTGTCCCCGGGCAGAGCTGTCAGGGAGAAGAAGGATGATGATGGTTAGCTGCGCAGGCGGGTGGTGGTGCAGAAGGCGTTGCCGGGGGGGCCAGACGCTGGAGACGGGTGCCCGGGTCTGGCCAGCTACGGTGCTGAGTGCCGAAACCCATGCCTGGGTGGAAATGCTGGCCGGAGAAAAGACCCTGAGTTAGAAATCTTGGTTTTTTTCCACTTGGCAGGGCAGGGATCGGGATGTTGGGCAGGAGGTCTGAAGGATGTTAAATGTGCCAGGAAGGAATACCTACCTGAAATATATATATATTTGAATATATGTGTGTGTATTACCCCCCCACCCCCATTTTCCATCACCTTTCTTCCCCTTCCACCTGTCCATTGTGTTGCAAAGCGTTTCCAGTAGTGACCGTTGTGCATCGGTGATATATCCATCTTTCGAAATCCTACAGCTTTCAGGAGTGCTAGGAAGAATGTCGTGTGCCATTGGCGTGGCACCTCTTTCTTGGCCAGATTAGCCAAGGTCGGCTTGCTGGGGCTTTGGAGGACAACGGGACGCTTGCCTCTCCTGCTCTCAGCCCCTCCGTGTTTCAACACCTATGTCTTGCTATCCTGAAACAGCCCTGCTTCATACACAGGGATGCTGAGTGTAAAGCATCGTGACGCATCGGATCAGCGTGAGAGCCATGAGCAGTCGAGGGAAAGTGATTCAGCCAGCTGGATTCTTAGCCTTTTTCTGTTTCAAAATGCAGTATTTACAGCAGAGAGCAGCTCAGCTCTTTCGGTTTCAACGCACTTCACCTACTTTCTCGGGAGAGCCGTTTTTGGCCTTAAGCTTCCCATAAATTCTTTTGACAAAACAGAGCATTTCAGAATTCCACGCTATTTGCAACTCACCATTTCTGGCTTGTTTTGAAAAACACTTCCCTTTTGGGAGGGGCTAAAACCGGGTTCGTTTTTTGTTTCCTTTATGTTTTGGTTCCACTGGGAAGTTGCTTTAGACCAGCATCAGTTTAGTTTTCTCCTTAGTTACTGGTAATGTTTGTATACTTTGGCGAGCAATACCAGATCTAATTCTCTATATTTTCCCCCTGATCTCCCCTCTGTCCTCTCCTTTCTTGGTGAGGTCATAGAGAGCCGGACTAGCATTCTGACGTGAGACATGGCGAGACCTTTCTGAAAGACACCAGTCTGTAATTTGGAAATGAACAGGAGCTTTTTCTGGAATTATTGGTCAGTGGGACAGTTCTTTTTAAAGCAACTTTTATTTTTAGCACTAAGACAACATCAGGAAGCAAATGTTTAAAAACTATCCACCTACCAGCTATATTAAGCAGGATGGAAGACATCTTAATATCTTTGTATTTTAAGTAAGCCCTGAAGATAGCAGTTCGTGATCTTATTGCAACATAACAAATATGGTGTAATTGGTTTTGGCAAAGACAGGCCTGATGAGTTAATATACATTAAATCCACCCGCTAAGATGTACTGAAGAGAGAACATTTCGTCTGTTTTGTAAAAGAATATTAATATGTTTTGCTTAAATAGCTGGGATAATAGAAATTCTGGACATGTTTGTAGGAAAGAAAGGTGCTTTTCCATACGATGCATCTTAGTGTTGAGAATATACGTTCTTTACATTGTATAACACCATCTAATTGTTTAAATTATGGTGTCTGCATGCTATAATTTTCAGAACTGAGCACTGGGGAGTCTCAGCATTCAGAACTGATGTAGATGGCATACTCCATAAGCTCTGGTTTAATGCTTGCAAAGGCAGCGCCAGAGCCCTCTCATGTAAAGTTAAAATTAATTCCACCTGTGTTCTGTACGTATTTTTTAAAAAATTCTAACCATGAGTATACTTTATTATCTGGGTAGTCTGCTGATGCTGCAGATTGGCTTCTCAGCTATTTTAGGCAGCAGTTCCTTCTGGGGTGGGATATAACAAATGATTAATAATATATGCTACCAACTGTACCGGTAGGGATAAGAAATTGAAAACGTTGCCTGCGTATGAGAGAGGATGTGAATCTCACCGCTGCTTGCTGTTGGAGGACAAACTGGGGGGGGGGGGGGGAAGCCTTGCAGAGAGACTTCTCATGTAAAATGCTTGCATGAAATCTCAAAAGGATTTTTCCAGGAATTTTTTTGGCCATTTAAAAAAGGCATAGTGTCCCTTTGCAGAGCGACATCTTTCCTGTGAAGAATCCCCTTAGAAAGGAGAGGAGAAATCCCAACCTGTGCAGGATTGTTCCAGCTCTAGTTGCAGAGTGGCATCTCTCCTGTGTAGGACTCACAAGAAAAAAACTTTAGCTGTGCAGAATTCAGCAGCTTCCCATGCAGAACGACAGGCCAAAACTTCCTTTTTCTCTGGAGAAGACATTTTTCTATATTCCATGTTATGGATTTGCCTTGAGGTTCTAAGAGGTCCCAAATAGCTAGAACCGCAACCCCATCGGGGCTGAAATGCCTATGCTTCATAGGGTTAAGGTCACGCTGTGAAGTAGTGGAGAGAGTGACCAAATGGGACTCAAGAGGCATGGGTTCGAATCCTCTCTTCCCTATAGAAAGTCAATGGGGATAAAACCCATAAAACTGCACCTTAAATGTCTCACTTACCTTAAAAGCCCTATTAGGGTTGCTATAAGTCAGTTTTGACTTGACAGCACATAAGGTGACAAGCATCGTAAATCGTTGTAAAATTGTTATTATATTTCAATTGTTTTTACTTTGTGTGTTGTGAGCCGCCCAGAGTAGACAATGTCTAGATGGGCGGCATATAAGTTTAATAAATAATAATAATAATAATTTTATTACTGTGGGTAGCTTCCGGCATTTTTTCTGAGAAAAGCTCCCTGACCTTTTTCCTGTTTAGACATAGCAGTTGGTTTGTTTTCTGCTCCACCTTTCTCCCAAGGTGGGGACCCCAGCCAGCTTACAAAAGCAAACAAACACACAAAATCTAAAAATCGCAAATCCAGAGTGCTGCCTAAGCCTTGTGTTTAAGTCTGTTGTAGTACTTATAACTGCTTTTTAACTATCCTGTAACCTGTCTTGAGCCCCAGTTCTGTGAGAAAAGTACCATATAAATAAAATAAATTAAATTAAGAACTGCTGGATCGCTCAGTGGTCTACCTAGGTCAGGAGTTCGATTCCCCGCTGGGCCTCCTTGACAGGGTCTGGACTCAATGATCCATACCGTTCTAGGATGCTGATGATAAATTCATTTCTGCTTTATGTAGTAGAATTTTTGGTGCTGAACTTTCCATTCTGTTGAAACAGGTCAGAACTTTCTGTGCTTAGCTCAAGGCTGCTGTGGGTGAAGGTCTTTAGGGACGGATCCAGCCAAGTGTACGTAGCCTGCTTTGACGCTTACTTCTGATAAAGGTACCGCTGACAGTAGATCTACACCCCTGGCGCTCTCCGTGATCTCCTGGGAAGCCGCTGGGCAGACAGGATCCCTTCCCATCAACAGAACTCATCTCTGCTGTTCAGGGGACTGACTTTCCTGTCTTGCTGTCCTACAAATAGTAGATGGATGTTTACTGGACCCTTCGTGAGCCCCGCTGATCAGGAAAGCGATAGAGGCTGTAAATCAATGTTAGGACTGTGCTTTAAAATGTTTGATGTGGACAGTGGCTTTAAAATGTGTCATGTGTTTTGTGTAGTCTTGCTCTAGAGCAGTGGATCCCAACCTTGGGCCCCCAGAGGTTCTTGGACTGCAACTCCCAGAAGCCGTCACTATTAAGTGTGCCGGCCAGGATTTCTGGGAGTTGTAGTCCAAGAACATCTGGGTTACCCAAGGTTGGGAACTACTGCTCTAGAGGTAACTAAGGTCATGTGAATGAAATGTGTAGATACGCTTGGAATAAGCCAGTGCAGAATGGAGAGAGACTGGGTTTGTTTATTTTTTTTTTAGCCAAGGTTTAGATCTTTGCTTGGAAAAATGGTATGCCTAGGCTAGCTCAGGCGGGCCACTTTGCTTTCTTGTCCTTTTTTTGGCTTGCCTGCCTTTCAAATAAAACCCACAGTTCAGCTACTGCCCTATCAGTTTCCTGCCGCGTTTATGTTCTGTTTTTTTGATTATTCAGGCAAAATAATGTGGAATGCAGGCCCCTCATGAGAAGATTGCTTTCATGGAGGTGAACTTGAGTTGGGAACAAGGTCCTTATGTAAGAATCTAAGAAGAGCCCTGTGCTGGATCAGGCCAAGGGCCCCTCTAATCCATCTCCCTGTATCTCCCGGTGGCCCCACCAGATGCCTCTGGGAGCCCACAAGGCAACTAGATAGCTGTCTCCTGATCCCCCTCTTCCCCTGCATCTGGCCTTTGGAGGGACCTTCCTTTTAAGCCTGGAGATGATACATCCCCATCATGGCTTGTCACCTGCGATGGGACTTTTCCTCCAGAAATCTGTCCAATCCCTTTTTCAAGGCATCTAGGCCAGATGCTATCCCCACATCCTGTGGCAAGGAGTTCCACAGACTAACCACACGCTGGGTCAAGAAATATTCTGGGAAGAGATGGCTCTCTGCATTGTGGGAATCAAACAGGGGAGTGGGTAATTTAATATTTATGTTGTGTCACGTGTTCTCCCGTGGTGGTGCATGAATCCCATTGGTTTGTGAGTGGCTCTTACAGACTGCTTTAGTTGTGATGAATGATAATGGATACGTACCATTCAGATGCATTATATACGTGCAGTCTAATGACATCTTTTCCTAGGTGCGAGAGTAGAAAAGCTCAGGGTTTTGATGCCTCTGGGGTGTTATTTAATCAATTTCTATCCGTCTGACCCTACCTAAAATGATAGGTTGAACCTGTGTTAGTCTTGGGGTGAAATGGAAAAAGTGTTATTTCTCAAAGGGGAAAATGAAAACATGTTCAGACATGGTCTCCTTGAGATGACCTGAGTGACCGGCTTTCAAACCTTTTTCTTTCTTGCGATATCTAAAGCGGCCTAACTGGAAAAGTTTTCCGTTGACTGGCGTCTCACAGGAGAGACTTGACCTGTGTATATATATGTGCTTCTGTTTGTACACTCTATTCTTGTAGGCTGGTGCATGGAGAGGAAAGGCCCGTTTACTGCTTCCAGTGGAAAACTAATTTAATCGCATTGCCATTGAGCTCGGAGATTCAGGGCTGTTCGGTAGTTAAAATGATGATGATTTTGTCTGGCAGACAGATCAATGAATAACTCCCTGGCTTGTTCTCTCCTTGGCATTTGACTCTCCTAAAGGCAAATCAAGTTCTGTAGTGAGATTTGAAAACAAAGATATGGGGTTTGAAGTCCCCCCACCCACCCACAAAAACATGCTGACAGTATTATTTTCAGAGACTTTATTACTGACTCAACTGTCCAAGTGCTTGGAGATAGTCTAGAATAGCACGTTTTCAGGGTTAACTTAGATGTATTGTTATTCACGGTTTTAGCCACTGAAGGGGTGTGTGTGTGTGTGTTTCTTTCCTAGAAATAAATAGCTGGTTTCTGCTCCCTTCACCCATTGGAACGGTAGAAGAGATGCGTCTTTTGCCTTTTGCTTGTCCTGCTGTGCTAGTTTAATTGGAGCAAAGGGGTTTTCTGTTTGCATGAATGTTTATGCTCTCCGTAGCTATAGTGTCGCTATATATTTATTTTCTGTTTCAAGCAAATTAAGAGGGGCAGTTACAAGGGAAGCTGTGAGAGTTGTACGTTTCATATTTCCCTGTGTATCTCACTATAGAGTTGTCCTGTTACAGGGATGGGAGAATCTTTGGCCCTCCTGGCATTTTGGACTTCATCTCCCAGAAGCCTCAGCCAACAGGTCCGATGGCAAAAGATTACGGGAACTGGAGTTCAGAAATCAAAAGGGTCACTAGTTTGTTCCCTAACAGCCGACTGGATAATCTGGATGTTGCATGTTGGTTAAATGATGTGATGGGGGGGGGGGGGGGGGAATATCCCTGTCCATTTTCTCAACAGCCTCTTCTCTTTCTGGAGAATCCCTGCACAGGAAAGGTGTTATTCCTGCACAGGACTAAAGATTCTCTGCAGCGTTGTGTTCCTTCTACTTGTTTCAAAGGGATCCTATGTAGGAAAGATGCTGTTCTGTGCAGGAATTGTCCTACCCCTTTGCCTCATGGCATTTCTTCCTTCAAAAAATGCCTGTCAAATGTCCAGGAAATCCTGTGAAATTCCTTGGAGTAAAAAAGTCTGACGGAGAAATTTTGCTATGTGATGAAAAGGGTGATTTCTCCTCTTCTTCTTGAGGGTGAAAGCTGCAAAATTAACACAGGTGTTACACATGTATCTTTTTCGCTAGAACATTTTCTGGCCATAAAAACACTAAAATTACTGTCTTTGAAGTTCCGGGTGGTTAAGACTTTTCCCGTATTTAATGAACCATAACTGGGAGAAGGTGAACCTAATTTACAGTACATTAAATTCTAAAGCTTGTAGGTTTGTGGATAATTGGGTAACGATGGCTGAGCCAGTAAATCTAGGGCATTCTGTTAAAAGGATTAGATCTTATTGGAACTCTTGGGGTTATTTTGCTGGATACAAAGAAATGTTCGTCTAGTCAAATGACAGAAGTCTCGTTGGGATTATCCAGTAAACCTACCTTGTAATTAAAAGCTTGTGCTTTTAAAGTAAATCTGTTAGTCATCAAAGTATGACAAGACTTTAAAAAACTTTGTACTTGTTCTTGTCTGTTATACTTGGTATACATTGCATAATCCTTCTTTATTATTCTTATTCTCTATCAGAGCTCTGAATTGGCAGCTGTTTCAGGCTTCCGAATTCTGTACCCAGGATGGAAACTTTCCAAATTATGGAAAGGTACAGGTTTTCGTGATCTTTATCAGCCTTTGTTCCTGAGTGAATCAATCCTTTGACGATTTTAAGTACAAATAAAACCAAACAAACCATTTCAGAGATCTAATTGATTAAATAAAACTTGTAGTATCAGTGTCCTGTTTTGTGTTTAAAGATAGGATTAAATGGATGCCGTTCATACTGCCATGAAGGACACCCTCGTAACTTTGTGTGGATTATGAATAGAGACGGGCGCAAACTGAAGTACGAAACAGAAAAACCAACGAATTGGGCTGATTCGTGCTTCGGTTCACCACCGAGTTCGGGGATCCTATTTTGACAAAGCAACATGAAGCGCTAAACTCCCCCCCCCCCCCCTTGGTGCTTCGTTTTGTTTTGGCAAAACGATGCCCACCTTCCACTCCCTGCTTGGTGCCCCCGTTGCCCCCTGTTGGGTCCTGCCGCCATTGTCTGAGATGGTGGGCTGGCTTCCTTTCCAGGAGCCGGGCCTGCTGCTTCTGTACATGCGCCTGCCGCCCAATGGATCAGGGCACATGCGCAGAGAAGCAGCGTCCAGGCTCCTGGTAGAGAAGCCACCGCGGTAGTGGTGGGGCGGCGGCGGCCCGGCAGAAGCAGGTAGCTCCCTCCATTGGGCACAAACCGAAAACCAAACCGTGAATTGGTTCGGTTTTCCTAGTTCATTCGTGGTTATTCGTGACGCCACCCACAAACTTATCACAAACCACCCTTTTCCAGGTTCGCGCCCCATCCCTTAATGGTGAACCTCTGATTTTGGGGAGGCAAGTAATTTCCAGAATGGAAATGGTGCTGTGGAGTGCAGGAGCTGAGCCAAAGAGCTGTGTGTGTGGTTATGCGTTACGTGAGGGAGGTGATGGAGCTGTGTGAGGAGAGGGCCTCTGAGCTCGTGTGCTTGGTGGGACTTGCAGCATTGTGGGCAGGGAGACAGAAGCCTTGGTGAGAGAACAGGGCACAGTTACGTGGAGTTAAGAGAATAACCCCAACAGTCTCCATACCGTGTGCACCTATTTCAGCGGAAACTCAGATTCACTTCATTTGGGCTTACTCTCAGAAGGTTGTGAATGAAATCTCTTCCATATGCTGTATTTTGTTGTGAATTCATGGCCTGGCGTAATGCAAAGTTACACTAGCGCAAACGGGCCCTGGCAACCAGGAATGGTGCCATGCCGTTGTGCCATCAGTGGTGTGTCCCTAGCACAACCACTTGCACGATGCTTGAGGATGACGGTTCCACCTCAGCCGTTGTGCGACTTCCATGGGTGGAACCACAAGTTGCCTAGTTGTATGGCAGGATTTTTGTCTATGTATGTAAATGTTTTCGGCTTATAAAGCCCAACACAGTTCAGGGCCAGACTGTCTGAGAGTCCACATCTTCTTCTGTAAAGACCTCCTCTGGTTTTTAGATTCTGAAGTGGTGGCAGAGCTGTGTGTAGACTGCACTCTGGTGAGGTTTGTTTGGTTGTGGTGTAGAGGAAGGCCTTTTCTAAGCCAAAGCGGTGCAGAATGCTTTTCCCATTGAAGTCAAGCATGGCCCCTAAGATAGGGTGTTTTCTGCCATCAGTTTAAAGACTGATCTGGTGACTTAGACATTTCGTTATCTCTGTATTTTAGTCAACAGTTTTGAATGGATGCAAGTGGTTTATCATTTTTTTTACCTATTGATACCAATTATTGTAGTTATTGCAAACCACGCTGGGATTTTCAGAACAACAACTGGTATGAAATGCTATGAATACCCACATTTTAACTGGGGGATGCGTGCTACTTGTCTGATTATGAGTGGACATCAAGGAGAGCATAAAAATAATCAAGTTTGCCTTGCTGGAATATTTTTAAGTCATTATTTCAATTAGGGTCGATTTAAGCAGTCCGTTCTGTTGTGGACGTGGTGGCGCTGCGGGTTAAACCGCAGAAGCCTCTGGGCTGCAAGGTCAGAAGACCAGCCGTCGTAGGATCGAATCCACGCAACGGAGTGAGCTCCCGTCGCTTGTCCCAGCTCCTGCCAACCTAGCAGTTCGAAAGCATGTAAAAATACGAGTAGATAAATAGGTACCACCTCGGTGGGAAGGTCACGGCGTTCCGTGTCTAGTCGCGCTGGCCACGTGACCATGGAAACTGTCTACGGACAAACGCTGGCTCTATGGCGGCTTGGAGACGGGGATGAGCACCGCGCCCTAGAGTCGGACACGACTGGACTAAATGTCAAGGGGAACTGTTACCTCTGTTGTGGAAAGGTTCAACACTGAAGCTGTGTGTGCGGGGTTAGCTGTGCCCTAAAAGCAGTGCAATGTCTGGCGGTCCAGAGCACTTCCACGGCCATACTTCTTTAGCCTATTTTTTTCCCTCTTGCTTCCAGGAATTTTTCCCCCCAGTACTTCCTGAGTTCCCATGGGACTGATGGCTGTAATGGACTCTCCATGGGACAACCTCTGAAAGCGGTTCTGATACTTGAAGCTGGTTGAGAATGCTTGTCTCTGCCTCCGAGCAGATGTGAGCAGAGAGGATCATATTCAACCAGTCCTGCTGTGGTCGGCAGTTGGGTTGCCATCTGGAGGCAATCCAAAGAGTTGGTGCCCATCTCTAAAGCCCTTTACAACCTCATCATACCTGCCTCTTATTCCTTTCCTCTCAAGATCAGGGATCAAATCCCCACATAAATGTCCTTCCTTGAGAGGTACTAGAACATAGAGATGTAGAACGGGACGGACACGGCCTCAGAGCTGAACCTCCAGGAGCTCTGCTCATATGTTTTTATTTTTTATTATGAGACCTGTTTGATTTGCGGGTTTGGGGACTTGAGCTCCTGCTCTTTTTGTATGCTTGTACAGAATATTGCGGTTCCCCACAGTTGTTTGCTGCTTTCACCGCTGCGTTTCTCTCTGAATTTAATTTTTCAGAGAACGATAAGTCTAGAAGGGACGTGGGAGGTTGCCTGCTTTCGTTTCCTATCTGGTGAAGGCTGCTTAGCAATAGATGTCCTCAAACAAGTCTAGAGGAGTGGTCTGTGGAATAGAACGGATAAACAGCCTGCTGTAGGTTGGGCTAGGAAAAACAGAAGGGTTCGCTTCCCGGGAGCAGCCCATGGAGACAGACGTTGGCCTCCTTCCGCCATTGTGAAAGGTGATGTCTCCTGTGGGGTGTCCCACGTTGGACAAGGCAGCGGTGGCTCCCAGCCAGAGATGTCCCAGACCAGGAAAGACACTAGGGAGTTGGGGGCAGCTACTGAAGAACTCACCAAAGCGCACAACCAAGGCAAGGAGATCCAAACCCACCATCCAGTGTCAGTCCAAAGGTCCAAGACAGGTCAACACCTACCACGGTCCATTGGTAAAATCCAAAGGTGTGGTCCAAACAGTCAAGAACAGTCCAGGAACCCAAAGCAGGGGTCCAGCCACACAGGAAACAGGTAGAGGAACTAGTAAACACATTGTCTCCGGTCCCTTAAGAGTCTCGACTGAGTGTTTTTAAAGAACTGCTGGAGCCACCCTATCCAGCACTCAGCTGCAAATGTTTGGTAGCAAGAACGAAAACCCATTCCCAGAATTTCGTTCTTGGGTGGGAAAAAACCTCCTCCCACGGAGACCCTTTCTCTCAAAGAACCCTTCCTTAAGTAGTTAGAGTACCTAGCACCCATCAAAATCGATTTTGACAGGTGCCCCGCCCCTGTGAGGCGGGACTAAGGGCCTAAACCCTGCGAGACGGGACTAAGGGCCTAAACCAGAACACCTTTTCTTGGGCCTTCAGGCTGGGATAGTGCCTTCAGCATTCTCAGCTTCCATTGACTGGGTGGGGGTCCCGCCTCCCCCTCTTAACTTGGCCCCTGTGTTGTTGTTGTTGTTGTCTGCAGCCTGAGGCTCCTGGATCCTTGGGTTTGCAAAGTCTTTGGGGCTGCCCAGTTTTTCTCGACTGGGATCTCGAGTGTGGGATTCTACTTGGAGTGGTCAAAGAAAGAAGAGGAGGAAAACTCCAATTTCTATCCCTGGTTTTGGGGATAGCTGACTGTTGGAGATCCCTGAGTATTTTCCCTACTTAGTTACCATATTTTTTCCATGTATAAGACAACCCCCCCCCCTACTTTTCTAACCCAAAATTTCTTTCTTCAAAAAAAGTGGAGGGGGAAAGCAGGAATCAAAGCGCTTTGGTCCCTCCCCCCTCCTTACTTCCGTGTATAAGACGACCCTAAATTTTTAATCTAAATATTTTAGACAAAAGTATTGTCTTATACACGGAAAAATACGGTACTTCCTGAATAGTTACTTTTTTGAATTGGTATCATTCCTGGGCACTAACCTCATTATTATTATTATTATTATTATTATTATTGATTGAGTGGAAAAGCAATAGCTGGTTTCTCTTTATTATTTTAACGGACGCAAAACATGAGCGATAAATTATACGAAGCATGCATAGGAAGGGAAAAAAAATAAGTGCATGCTGGCCGAAAGGGAGAGAGAAATGAAAAAAGATAAATGTGTTCTTTTTATAGCTTAGAAAAAAGTAGGGGAAAGGGAACATAATAGAAGTGTGTAACATTAAGTATGATATTGATAAATTTAGTAGGGAAACCTGAAGGGTTCGTCTGCTGAAGCCAAAGGATGGACGGCTTAGGACAGATTTTTATCACAAAAGAAAATATCTCAAGAGCTGCTCGGACTCAGGAGAATGAGTAGGTTCTTATATAGTCCGTGGATGTACAAAATAGAGTGCTCTTTATTCCAGTGTAAATTGGCCGAAGTGGTTCAGCCCATCTGCCTCCTTCGAGGGTGTGTTTATTAAACTCGAATTAGTTTTTTTCCCGTTCGTTCGGTCTGTGACCAGCTTCGTTAAATCGATTCGTTCATCATGGAGCTGGTCACAGGCCGAACGAACAGACAAAGAACTAATTAGAGCTTGATCAACATGCCCTGGAAGAAGACTGATAAGCTGAAACGCATTGGGCATTTTATCCTGGAATAAAGAGCGCTATTTTTTTCTACATTCTGGAACTACAGTTTCCTCTTTTTTTGACCTAATATTTCAGTGGATGTACCAGTTCCTCTCGTTATTTTCTAAAATATTATCAACAGCCATTCTAAAAACGCCCTTTGCTGTGAGCGGGACCATTTTCGGCTGCCTTTTTCACTGGTATAAAATTAATAAAAATAATCTGCTAAAGGCACAGCAGAACAGATGGTTCTTCTTTGTAAAACCCAGTTAAAAAGAATCAGTTTCTTCCTGAAAGCTAAAGTATTTGTGCTTCAAAGACAGCTATTGTGCACCAGCGTATAGACGTTTACAGTTGTTAATGACTTTACTATTGCCAATATATTTAACTAATCAGCATTTTGGAAGTTCATTACCTGAGCTATTGAGGCTGTTGTCGCTTAGGAATTTCATTACCTTGTCTGTCTCACTTTCCACTTATTTGTTACCCTGCAACCATATGCATTGTCTATATAGACTTGTAAATCATAGAATCACAGAATAGTAAAGTTGGAAGGGGCCTGTGAGGCCATCAAGTCCAACCCCCTGCTCGATGCAGGAATACAAATCAAAGGATATCTGCCAGGTGGTTGTCCTAAGTTTCTCTTGAAGGCCTCCAGCGTTGGAGCGCTCGCCACCTCCTGAGGTCATGGGTTCTGTTGCCATACTGAAGTTACTCCAAATATCTAAGAAAGGGTAATGTAATCAACAAAAGCTCACATTCAAATAATTCTGTTAGCTTTAAATGGTGTTATAATTCTTTTATATTTGCATTTGTCATCTTTTTTTGCAAAGGTGTTTTTGAAAGGACATTTAACCTTCTCTTCTTGCATGCTCTATTTACTGAAGTAGAAAAAAACAACCCCCCCTTGTGCTGCTGATTTTACAAACTTTAATTTATTCTTCCTATGTTCCAAGTGGAGATTAGATTGGGAATTAAACAGCTTTCTGCTGCACGTTACTGGTCAGGCTGTATAGTAGGATGCTTATTGCTGATGATGCAAGCCTGTTTTATCAGGCTGTGGTGAGAAAGCAGCTAGAATTCCTTGATAATAGCAGAGTTCAGCCAAGGTTAATTTCCTGAGGCTTATGAATCATCCATCTGTCTCACATCTCATTGTTCGCAACAGCCCACGTCTTCTAGAATTTAGTTTTCGAAGAGGTAGCCGTATTAGACTGTGCTAGCATAGCGAAAGAAGAGTAAAAAATATAGAAGACAAAGACATTGGGCCACCTTAACTGTTTTTGTCTTCTTTATTTTTAATTTTTCTTGTTTTTGCCTGATCTTCCAGAAAGAAGCATAAGAATATTGGTGCGCTATCTCTGGCGTTAGGAAATGGTGCTACCACCCGGGAGAGCAGTCACCTTGAACAGATGCAGAAAATATAGCTGTACATAACCAAGTATGGATAGGGAACACAGTTGCATGCAGCACTTGCTGGCTGTCATCGTAAAATCATTGTTGTGGACTGATTGATTGATTGATTGATTTATATACCGCCCATCTAGAACATGTCTACTCTGGGTGGTTTACACTTTATATACATTCTGAAACAGCGAAGCACCCTGCAGCAGCTTTAAGACTTAACCATTTTTATTTGACATGATCTTTTGTTGGCGTAGTGAGCGAAGGTTGGCAAAGCCCAGGAAAACGCACGCCAAATACATTTTTTTTTTAGTCTGAAAGATGCTGCTTAAAACTTTTTGTTGTTTTTGCTGCAAAGGCTCAGGTGGCTTGTCTTCACAGTAAATCTTTTTATATATTCAAAGTATTGTTATTGTTTTAAAACCCCAAAGAATACTTACTTGTGCAAGAGTTGCTTGTATTAGCCATATGTTGAATCCTTGCTTTATTTTCCATGTGCACAATGCAAATTCTGTGCAAAACTGTATAATGTTATCTTTATCCATTGTTCACTTCAGTCATATTTGTACATCTTGCCTTCTGTGGCTCCTTTCTGCCCTTCTGTGAAATTCTGTTTGACTTCTTCTCTTTAGATTTCAGGAGGTGTTGCTCACCTCTGCTTTTTTTTATAGTTTTAAATATTGCTGCCTTGGGCCCCCTCTTAAGGAGAATGGCAGGCTAAAAATATTTTTAAAATAAATAAATAAAAGGTCTATCACCACACTTTGATCTAGAAACATGGCACTTTTTTTGGGAAAAGGTGACAGAGTGCCAGAAAGCTTCCGTTTGGGCCTGGCACTAAATCCCATGCTTCTGTGCGACGACTGTGGAATTGTTCAATGCTCCCCATTCTGATTGAAACCAGGTTGCTGTAATAAAAAAATAAAATCTGCCAGAAAGGGTCAAGGGGTGCTTTATGGCAGATCCATAAGATCACTAGTTCCCAAACCTGGGGTTCCCAGAGGTTCTTGGACTTCACCTCCCAGAAGCTTTCGCCGCTCGCTGTGCTGGCCAGGATTTCTGGAACTTGTAGTCCAAGAAGATCTGGAGAGGTTGGGAATGACTACATGAGGTGGACCGCTGCATCTTCCTCAGAAGCTTTTGTGAGCCATCACCCAATCAAGCCGTTCTAAACATTTCCTTCATATTGGCCATTTGTGATGCTTGGGAAGGCCCACCCTCCGGTCTGGCATCAGTGACTGTCAGGCAACAGTTTGGGTCTGATGTTTAATACCTGCTGTCTTCCAGGAAATAAAAGGAAGGGTTCCTCTACTGTGATATTTTTTTCCTCCTCAGTGGTTCATTCATTCCATTTGGATCCCATGCCCAGATTCCCCTCTTGATGGTCAATTGATTCAGTCTTGCACAGGGCATCTGTGGAGGCTGGCAAGTCGTCGGGCCCAATCCTTGAGTCCCAGTCTCAAGTTGTTTGGCTTACCCTTGGGTTTGGGACTTGAGACTCGGACCCAAAGGCTCGGGCTGCGCATGCGCCACCCAGTCGATAGGCCCTCTGCATGCGCAGAGACGGTGGGCCGGCTTCCCTTCCCAGAGCTGGCTCCTGCCTCTGTGCGCACACCGGCCTATTAGCTGGGGTGGTGCGTGGGTGGGTGGGTGGAGGTGGCAGCCGGCTCCTGGAAGGGCCTCTGAAGATGATGGCAATGGCGGCAGCAGATAGGGGAGACCCATCCCTAATAGGGACACGAAACACGACTCGGAAAAATGGTTCCGGAGTCGTTGAGTTGAGTTGGGGTCTTTTTAAGAAAAGACCCGAGTTGAGTTACTATGTGTGACTTAAGTCGGACTCGGCAGGGAACCACTGCTTTAAGGCACTAGGTAATGGGGAATGAACGAATAGAAACTTAAAGACCTTATTTTAAACCGTGGGAATGCGAGTGTGTAGAGCTTTACAAAAGTGCCAAAAAGGTCTGGCTGGAAGCTGAAGATAACGAGCTTCTTATGTCGTCTTAGTGTGCCAGACTGGCTGCCTGATTGGGAGGCTGTTTGGGGTGCTGGTTTTTTTTTTAATCGTTCTCTGCAATATTTGTTAGCAACAGGCCTAACTATGCTGTATGTGATATATTTAGGAAACATAACCCATTGACTTGGGGGCATTTTAGCAGACTTTGCTGTTGTTTAGTCGTTAAGTCGTGTCCGACTCTTTGTGACCCCATGGACCAGAGCACGCCAGGCCCTCCTGTCTTCCACTGCCTCCCGGAGTTGGGTCAAATTCATGTTGGTCGCTTCGGTGACCCTGTCCATCCATCTTGTCCTCTGTCGTCCCCTTCTCCTCTTGCCTTCACACTTTCCCAACATCAGGGTCTTTTCCAGGGAGTCTTCTCTTCTCCTGAGATGGCCAAAGTATTGGAGCCTCAGCTTCAGGATCTGTCCTTCCAGTGAGCATTCAGGGTTGATTTCCTTCAGAATGGATAGGTTTGATCTCCTTGCAGTCCAGGGGACTCTCAAGAGTCTCCTCCAGCACCACAATTCAAAAGCATCAATTTTTCGGCGGTCAGCCTTCTTTATGGTCCAGCTCTCACTTCCATACATCGCTACTGGAAAAACCATAGCTTTGACTATGCGGACCTTTGTCGGCAAGGTGATGTCTCTGTTTTTTAAGATGCTGTCTAGGTTTGTCATCGCTTTTAGCAGACTGGTTCGCATTAAATGTCTACGTGGTGGGTGTGGATTGTTGAATGGAGCTGCAACTTCCCAGCTGGTGCTGTTATGAATCTTGACTGTCCTAAGGGAACTCTTCTTCACCTGTTCAGCTGATCCGAGCGGCACCTGGACAACCGTGTCTCAGTTCGTCCGCCAGCTTTAGGATGATGAAGGTTCACAATTCTAGAATTTGCTCCTCTTTCCTTGTTTGTCACAAGTCCGAAGCTCTCCTTTGACCTCTCCAGCTGCCTCGGTTGTCGGGGAGCCCATCTGCCGCCTGTCCGTAGGGTTACAGAGCCACTCCTGGTCACCCTGAATTGTACGGAAGCTAGAATGAGAAAGACTTGGGGTCTGTGCAGTTGCGTAGAAAATAGACTACCGTTCTTGTACGAATGATCCGTTTGGTTAGACCGAGGGTCCCAGTAGTCAAACCTTCTTTCTAATTTCCAGGTCCCTGTTGAAGCACAAAGGCAGAATTCTCTCTTTTTGCTCTGAAATTTTGACACTCCGAAGAATAATTGCTCTGAACAGGAAGTGAATTTTTTAAAAAAGACGATTAGATAAAGTACTGGCGAGGAGGCATGAGAGCTTATCAAATCAAAAAGCAGGGGTGCGGTGCTGAAAAGTTTGGGAATTGCTCTTGGAAAGAAGAGCTCCGATGGGCAATTTCTCAAGGAAGAATTTGTCAGACATGGTAGGTTTTCACTTGCAGGCTGAGTTGGAAGAAATGCTAGAGAGGCATTTTCTGTCACGTAGAAACTTCTATGCCACCTTCTCTCTCTCACTTTGAGACTGAAGGGTTCTTGCGCTTGAAGACCCTGCCTTCTCAACGCATGAATGAGCTGTGCCCGTCCCCAACACACGAACCCCTTTGATCGCTGAGATTGTTAAAACAATCAGGTGCCGTCACATCAATTCTGACAAACCTTTGCAGGGTTTTCTAGGTAAAGAGTACTCAGAAGTGGTTTCCCCTTCCCATCTTCTGGGGGTATTTTTATTTATTTATTGGATTTCTATCCCACCCATCTAGACCAAAGGTCTACTCTAGGCGGTTTACAAATTTAAAAACAATAAAACCAAAACCTGGGTAGCCCTGGGACTGTGTGCAGCTTGCCCAAGGCCACCCAGGCTGGCTCTTCTCCTGGGAGGCCCAGTGGGGAATCGAACTCCCAACCTCTGGCTCTGCAGACCTAAAACTACTAAGCTATCCAGATTGTTCCCTGCGCATTAACTGTGCTCAGATAATTTGGATTTGAATCTGCCTCGGCCGGACTCAACAATCTTGCTTGCAAACCATTTGATTGGATGAGATTGTGGCTCAGACTATTACAGTGTAATGTATAGAAATTGGACTAGACTTGGCCAGTGTACAAAAAAATGTTCAGGGTTCAGATCCTGAAGGAGTGTGTGGCGCAGTGATTAAACTGCACTACTGCAGTGAAGACTCCGCTCACAACCTGAGTTCAGTCCCTCACAGGGCTCAGGTAGCCGGCTCAAGGTTGAGTCAGTCTTCCATCCTTCCAAGGTCGGTAAATTGAGTATCCAGCTCGTGGGGGGGGGGGGGGGACGACAATGTGTAGCCTGCATAATTAAATTGTAAACCACCCAGAGAGCATTTTAAGCACTATGGGGTGGTATAGAAGCAGCATGTTTTGCTTTTTGCTTTCCTTTTGTTCTGCAGTTCCATAAAGCAGGTCTTAGAAGGGAGTGAAGCCTTACCCACCACCACCGTCTCTCGAGGCGTTCTCTAACATGCTTTGCCCTGTCGGTTTGATCTGGACCCTGAATAACTCGAACATTTCACCATGGGCCGAGTTTCCTTCTGAAAGATGTGATATTCCAGCCCGCAAGCTGCTTTCCGTCTCTTGGAACCTAGACGTTGGCTGACCTCTTTGTGTTAAATGTCAGCGTTGCTCTTTCACCCCTGAGGTTTTGGATTGCATTGCCTTTTTTTAAACCTCTGCTCAGGAGTTCGGTTTACCGTGTGTGCTGTGGAGCGCAGCCGGAGAGCCAGACCGCCCTCCGTTAAAACGTCACGTTGGCTCACCAACTAAATGCAGTCAAGATTAGTTTTATGATGTACAAATTGCACATCACCACGTTCTGTGCTCTCAATCCAGTGGCTCCAAATTCTGGCTGAAACTTGAAAGCAGTTGTTAAAAAATGCACCTTGCAAGGTTCTCGGGCTGTGATTATATCTTCCATTTAGCGAATTTTGCTGTTTAATGTGTACAAGGCTTTCAGAAAAGCCTCCTGGAATTTTTCCCTGGCTCAGAACAGGTTCTGTCTTGTGTTTAGCATTTAAGGACTACGACTGGAACACTGTTGTGGTAGTAGAGCGGCATGGCAGAAGTGCCGTTCGGTGCTCGGAGGAGAGTTATGCACAGACATGTTCTAATAATCTGATGAGTGGAATTTGAATGTGTCAGTTGTTCAGGTGATACCTTCAGTGAGAAATTAGGCAAGAGTAAAACAGTCGGGAAAGGTGGGAAATTAGAGAGCAGCTGGCAAGCGTCGGCTTTTGGAATTAATTGCACATACCTTCTCAGGATCTGTATTTTGAGGTGTGCACAGACAGAGTTCCTGAATTCTCTGCCAGCATCGCCTTCAATAACAAATGTCTTAATCTCTTGGTAGAAGATGTACACAGTAGGGCTGTAATGTTCCTGTCGTTGTCACGTGCCGTCAAGTCACCCCTGACTTATGACGACCCTGTGAATGAGCATTCTCCAACATGTCCTGTCCTTAACCGCCCTGCTCAGCCCTTGTAAATGCAATCCTGTGGCTTCCTTTAGGGAGTCAGTCCATCTCGTATTTGGCCTTCCTCTTTCCCTGCTGCCTTTCCCGTTTCCCAGCATGATTGCTTCTTCCAGAGAATCCCGGCTTTTCATGATGTGCCCAAAGCACAACAGCTTCGGTCTCAACATTTTTTTGCCTCCCGAGAGAGTTCAGGCTTGATTTGCTCTGGGATCCACTTGTTTCTCTTTCTGGCCGTCCAGGGTATCCTGAAAGCTCTCCTCCAGCCCCACATGTCAAACAAACCAATGTTTTTCCTGTCAGCTTTCTTAACTGTCCAGCTTTTACACCCATGCACGGTGATCAGAAATACAAGAGTGTGGATGATCTTGGCTTTCGTCTCCAGTGACGCCTCCATACACGGGATGAGCTTTTCCGACGTTCCTCATCACATGCTGTTGTTTTGTGTGATTTCTCCTGCATCGTGACTTCCCGTCCTACTCCGAAGCCACATGTAAAATGCTGAACCTCAGAGGTTCACTCCTTTCACAGGGGATCTTGCCAAATAATTCGGCTCCATGAAACCTAAAATCCAAATGCATTAAAAAGATAAGCAGCTTGGAACAGATTTTTTTTAATGCAAACCAAGCTAAAGGGGGCAGCTCTCTTGATTTGCCGGAGTTAGTCAAGTCGTGTCCCTTGAGTGATCTTTGTACAAGAAATAGAAAAAGGATCTTGTCTCATTTGAATTACAGGAACGTGGCAGAGGAAAGGCCCGGGGACCAGCCTCCCTGTTCATTTGAATCGCTTGGCTGTGCATTGGTTGCCTCCATGCATGGGGAATATACAGTTCCCCAACCTCTGTGTTGTTTACCTGTTGTATTAGCCGTAGGATATAAAAATAAATCTTTTATCTCTTTCAGAAATTCTCAGGTCAGCTTTCTTAACAGCCAACACGACTCGATACATAAAATAAATCTTGGATAAATCAGAGAGAGAGAGAGAGCCCTGTGTTTCCGATATCTTTGGCCAACGAACAGAGCCAAGATAACGCTTTCCCAGATAATCCAGTGACTTAGATTTGCTCGTTGGCATGAATAACTTATTACATCAAAGAACCGTTGAGATTAATGACTGCATATTAAGCAGCAGACAGGCGTGTGGTCCTTCACACAGTCCAAATGTAGAAGAGGTGATACCTTTATTTACACTACTAAAAATCAAACATTCGGCACAAACTGAATTCCAACCAGGTGGCACCAGGGGTGAGGCATGTAAAAACACATATATCCCTACTGGTTGAAACCAGCTCTTAGCTCACCTCAAATCAGATATGCCGGGCAGATCTCTGCCACGACCATTTTGGGTATCATTTTCTACCCGATGTCTGCTGAAGTGAAATTTTATTCCCCAAAACATGTGCTGAATGTTTAATTCTTAGTGGTCCAAATAAATGTGTTGCTGCCTCTTCTATATTTGGAAGGCACGTTAAAAGGAACTCATCGTTACGCATCTTGTGTTAACAACTCTAGTTTGTAGTGAGACGATGTCGGATCATTCCAGGTTTTGACGCAGACTTCATTTATGATTATATTTGTTTATTATGGATTATTTTAAGTGTTTTGACTGCTCTTTGGTCAAAGAAGGTTCCTGCAGAAGCTTACAATGGTCTTGCTAGTGGTAGCATTTAAGGTGTATGTTTCCTTGAAGGATTCCTCAAGTGTCTAGTTTATATCATGCTTGTTGGTCCTCCCAAAGACCTCTCAAGCGGTCCTCCAACAGATTTGTGAGCATCATAATTTCAGTCCTTGCTTTCAGTTTTTCCCATAGTTCAGGCCATTTATTTGGTGTGTGGTAATTAAACTGGCTTTGGTTTTGAACATGTGGAAATATTACAAAAGACTGGGTGTCTTTGCACAGAATTATAAAGGGGAAGGAGAAGGTCTTCCGGATAAGAGGATGTGGCTTTGAGGTGTTTGACCTGCTCCAGAAAGATCCTGCCTCAATAATCATGATTTTAGTGTCTTGGGGCAAAGCTGCATCGTAGCTTTGTTTAGTCGTTAAGTTGTGTCCGACTCTTCATGACCTCATGGACCAGAGCACGCCAGGCCCTCCTGTCTTCCACTGCCTCCCAGAGTTGGGTCAAATTCATGTTGGTCGCTTCGGTGACACTGTCCAACCATCTCGTCCTCTGTCGTCCCTTTCTCCTCTTCCCCTCACACTTTCCCAACATCAGGGTCTTTTCCAGGGAGTCTTCTCTTCTCATGAGATGGCCAAAGTATTGGAGCCTCAGCTTCAGGATCTGTCCTTCCAGGGAGCACTCAGGGTTGATTTCCTTCAGAATGGATAGGTTGGTTCTCCTTGCAGTGCAGGGGACTCTCAAGAGTCTCCTCCAGCACCACAATTCAAAAGCATCAGTTCTTCGATGGTCAGCCTTCTTTATGGTCCAGCTCTCACTTCCATACATCGCTACTGGAAAAACCATAGCTTTGACTATGCAGACCTTTGTTGGCAAGGTGAGGTCTCTGCTTTTTAAGATGCTGTCTAGGTTTGTCAAACAGTGTGTTTGAGCTTTTCTTTCTACAGATTGTCATGGTGGAGGTTGCAGTCTGAAAGCCAGGGCTCCGAGGGGCTTCTCTGCTGGATAGCTCAGGGGTTTAAGGCATCGGCTGGGAGTTCGATTCCCCCCCGTGCCTCCTTGACAGGGGCTGGAATCGGTGATACATCAAGTTCCTTCCAGCTCTGCAGTTCTAAGATGATGATTTTTTAAATTATTGTATTGGACATATAGCTGCTTGTGTTCCTGGTTCTCTGGCTTTAACTTTTTTTTTCCTTTGCAAAATACACTCAGAAACTACAGGTTCTGTCACCAAATTAATTCTGAAGGAAACAGGTCCCGCGTGCTGTGGTCTGGACGGACATCGGGGTGTTAACTCCTAGACACCTTGCATCCTGCTTTATTTATCTGAGGCCGTTGGGTATGTTTAGCCTGGGCAGAAGATGGCTCCAAGGTGATACGATAGCCGTCTTCAAATTTCTTAAGGGCTTGTCACATGGGAGGTGGAGTAAACTTGTTTTCTGTTGCTCCAAAGGGTAGGACCTGAACCGATTCCAATTACAAGGAAGGAGGAGATTCCAATTAAATATTAGGAAGAGGTTCCCGAGGGTGAGAGCTAATTTAGCAGTGGAACCACCTATCTTCAAAGGTGGTGAATTTGCCTTCCTTGGAGATTTCGACAGGGAGAGATGGCGTGACATCTGCCAGGGGCGCTGGAGTGATGGATTCCTGCACTGGCAGGCAGTTGGACTCAATTGCTCTTGGGATACTTTCCAGTACTACAGTTCTGTGATTCTAATTCAGATCTCAATAGACAGCAGCCACAGACTTAAAATTAGCATCAAACAATGGTCAGGATGAGCAAACGTCTGCATGGCAAGCAGGTACAACCTGGTAGCTCTGTGCTGAAAATTAGCACGTCTTGCATTTAATACCCATTGAAGCTGGCCTGTGGAAATATTTGACGAGTCTGCTTATATCATTTTGGAACTTACTAGAGCATACACTGTTCTTCACAAATTCAATGGAAAGAACTTAAGATTTTCTTTTTAAATAAAAAAGAATATGGGAGGATGCAACACTAGGATATTTGTCCTTCTCTAGAGAGATATAAAAAAGGCATTGCAAAGCACTTCATGGAACCACAGAACTATAGAGCTGGAAGGGGACCCCCAGGGGTCATCTAGTCTCACCCGCTGCCAAAGCAAGACATCCACAGCTAAGGCCTCTCTGACTGGTGGCTATCCAGCCTGTGTTTAAACACCTCCAATGGAGGAAAGTCCATCATCCTCTGAGCCAATCCATTCCATTGCTGAACAGCTCTTACCGTCAATACGTTCTTCTTCATGTTAAGACCAAATCTCCTTGCTCATATTTTCAGTCCATTAGAATCCTCTGAAGCTGGAAGAACAAGCTTTCTCCCTCTTTCACCTGACCGCTCTTCAGGTATTGGAAGATGGCTATCACATCCTCTGTCAGTCTTCTCTTCTCCAGGTTAAATACGTCCCTCTCCCTACGCCTCTTCTCATAGGGCTTGGTTTCCTGATCATCCATTCTGGTTGCCCTCCTCTGGACATATTCCTGCTGATCAATATCCTTCTTAAATTGTGGTACCCAGAACTGGGCACAGTATTTCAGGTGAGGTCTGACTAAAAAAGAGGTACTAGTGGATCCAGACACTATTCTCTGATGATGCAACCAAGTATTTCATTGGACTTTTTCCCCCCTTTTGCTACCACATTACCCTGTTAACTCCAATTAAAGCTTTGGTCAACTAAGATTCCCAGATTCTTTTCCCTTGTGCCATCACCTGTCTTATATTTGTACCTCTGGTTCCTTCTGCCTAAATGCAGAGCTTTGAAAATTTCCCCCGTAGAAACTCTGTTTTGGCCCAGTTTCTTCAATGGGTTTAAGCCATCTTGACTCCTGATTCTGTCTTCTGGAATTTGAGCTATCCCTCTCAGTTTGGTCACTTAGGCTCTCTAGAAGGGAGAATCCGGCTTGTGGCTGCCCAGCTCTGATTTTGATCTTTATACAGCTTAATCATGTCGCTTGCTTTGTTTACAGAATCCTAAAACAAGAGGGCAAATCGAAGACCTTTTACGAAATGGAAGGAACAAGGAGCTTCGGGACCGTCTGTGCCGCAGGCTTACCTTTGGGACGGCCGGGCTGCGCTCTGCCATGGGTGCCGGCTTTTGTCGCATCAATGACCTGACTGTGATCCAGTCAACCCAGGTGAGCTGCTTCTCCACGAAATTCTCTTGCCAACCTTGTTGTATAAACCGACCATTTCAATTTTTGGTACGAAACCCTTCCACAGTACAAGCGAGAAGTCATTATTCACACAGTGGCGTCTGTGGGCCATATACCTTGTGTGTTTGTTTGTTTGTTAAAAGCATTTGTCTGCCACTCTTCAGATGCAAAGGTTTGGAGTAGGTTGCAGAAGATCACGAACAAACAAGGCAGTGGCCTCGGGCTTCGTCTTCGAAAAGGCACAACCCAAAAGGACAGGAGGATAGGAAGGTTGGTGGGACTGGAGAAAAACAGGAAAAAACCTGCCGTGGTCTCAGCTGGCTGGGCGGACGCTTAGGACACATCCAGGCAAGGGGAAGTTGGAGTGATGTTCAGAAGGTGCTTGTGTTCAGTGCGATCTGTTGCATCTCTCACTTGAGCGATCCTTCCTTTCACACTGATTGCTCCTTTCCAGAGCCCTGCGGAGAATTCTCTCTCTCTCTCATAGACACACAATCACACATTCTGCTGTTATAGTAAATGCCCTACTGTGTATAAATAGAGCCCCTCGCTTATGTTTTTAATTACTTCCCCTTTGCTGGGATCGTGAATGTCTTAAGACGTTCATTTAGGAGCGCTTTCCAGTTAATTGTCAGCAGTGAAAGTGTTCGTGAAGAGGGCCCCTTCTCCGAGTCGTTCGGCTGCAAGTAGAAGCCGTTTTCTTCTAAGAAACTTCTCTTCCTGTTTCAAGAAACAAGCCCTTCACATTCTTGTCTCTCGCTGTGGTGCCGAGGAAGCAGCTGGAGCCCTGCGCTTCCTGCTCCGAGCATTGTGTTGACTCTGGAGCTGTTCATGTTCCGGCCGCCTGCGGGGCACGTGCTGCCTTTGTGTTTTGGTCTGCTGAAAGCACATGGAAACTTTGGATTGGCTGATAAGAAGGAATACGCTTTCTTGGCAGGAAACTTCGGTTCAAGGCACCCTGGAGTTGCTGTGCCTTTGTACTGTATTGCTCGCTTTGCAGGTTATGTTCTGTACTTGTGGTCGTTTTGGTTGGGTAACTAATTTTGCTTGCATAAATAAGTGTCTTCTGACCTTTGGCTAAAATCAGATTTGTTCCGGAACTGTGAACGTTCTTGTGGATATTTGCTTGTTAGTGTTCTGCTAATTCTTTCTCATTTCTATTTAAGTTTGGAAAACTGGCTGCAGGGCTATATTGCTGGCTTTCAATCAAAGCTAACTTCCTCCCTCATCCCACGTTTTTGCATTGATTGCTAGAGATGAGACGAATGTGGGCTAGCCTACATTTGTCACTCTGTGGAGCCACAACCTGTGTAGGCATCCTTCAGTCTTGAGAGACAAGGGTCACGTGCTCTATATGGAGGACTTGGAACAGCGTCTAGTGTGGCTGAGAAGGCCAATTCGAGAGTGACCATCCCTTCCACACAGAAGACAAATACAATCTGTCCCCTGTCCAGCTCCCCGATTTGGCTGGGTTCGGGACTGCCTCTTGGCCTCGGCCTGCTGGACAAGGGTCTCTTCAAATTGGGAGAGGCCACGATGCACCACCTGCCTCCAGGCT
This sequence comes from Intellagama lesueurii, assembly GCA_037013535.1. NCBI lineage: Eukaryota > Metazoa > Chordata > Lepidosauria > Squamata > Agamidae > Intellagama > Intellagama lesueurii. Next base: position 2,807,273 of record JBAJHW010000003.1, on the reverse strand, counting down.
GAGCACTCAGAGGTCAAGGTTTTCCCATCTGTGGAGGTCCATTCCTAAGGCCTTCGGATCCCGCTGGCAGATCTCCTTGGATCACAGCTGGGGTCTCCCTCTGGGGCGATTTCCCTGCACTCGTTCTCCATCCAGGAGATCTTTTGGCATCCGACCATCAGCCATTCTCACAACATGCCCGAGCCAACGTAGACGTCGCTGTTTCAGTAATGTATACATGCTAAAAATTCCAGCTCGTTCTAGGACTACTCTATTTGGAACTTTGTCCTGCCAGGTGATGCCAAAAATGCGTCGGAGACAACGCATAGGGAACGTGTTCAGCTTCCTCTCCTGCCGTGCACAAAGGGTCCAGGACTCACTGCAGGACAGGAGTGTGCTCAGCCACAACCTGCAGACCAAGAAAAGGGCCGGCCTGCCTGCCTGCCTTCCTTCCTTTTCTGTCTCCCATTGATTCCAGGGAAGGAACAGGACCAAATGTCACCTGCATGCAGGAGGGCCCCCCCCCCTCTCCATATTCCCAAGCAGACTCACCAGCAGCTTCACATCAACATTAAAGAGCCACGAGGGGCAAAGAGCATCTTACAACCTTCTCAAGCTTAAATATCACGGGACTGAGAAGTGCTGCTGTCAGGAGGTGGTTCTTTAGGAAGGGTCGACCATTGTATTGCCGTGTCCCCAACTCGCCTTATTGAACTGCTTTAAAAGATACCCATGGCCAACCTCCAGGGTTCTGGGCAAATCCTCATGCTTGCATTTCAGATCTCTCTCTTTCCCTGTTTGACTAGAACAAGTCAGACACTAGAGTGACTGATCTACGGGTGCTCCCATCCGGCTGAGGCCCGATTGCAGTGGTTTAGGAAATTGGTTTCATCCAGACACGCTTGCAGTTTGTTGACTGCCAGCTGATCCACCGCGTTGTCCTCAGAGAGGATGATAGTGAACCAGGTAGTGATTGTCGAAAACCTCAAGGTGCAGGAGAACCTCTCATGGCGCTGCTCCTGTCAGGCCAGGGATTCGAACGCATGAGCATCTCCCTAAGAGCTCTATAAGGTAAAGGTAAAGGTTCCCCTTGACATTGAGTCCAGTCGTGTCCGACTCTAGGGCGCGGTGTTCATCCCCGTTTCCAAGCCGTAGAGCCAGCGTGTGTCCAAAGACCGTTTCCGTGGTCACGTGGCCAGCGCGACTAGACACGGAACGCCGTGACCTTCCCACCGAGGTGGTACCTATTTATCGACTCGCATTTTTACATGCTTTCGAACGGCTAGGTTGGCAGGAGCTGGGACGAGCGACGGGAGCTCACTCCGTCGCGTGGATTCGATCTTACGACGGCTGGTCTTCTGACCTTGGAGCACAGAGGCTTCTGCGGTTTAACCTGCAGCGCCACCACGTCCCTCCTAAGAGCTCTATGGGTCCTTATAAACCTCTAGGGAAAATCAGAAGCCTGTGTTCATCGCAGCTGGCATTTATCCTATTTAAGGGTTAATTCCAGAATGAAACCAGACAATTTTTCATGGTTGCAATAAACTCAGGCAACACCAGCTTTTCCTAATTCTACAAGTTTTTTTAAAGCTATATTGCTTCTTTGTTCCCTAAGCACAAAAATGCATCAGCATTGTTGTAAAACATCTGAAAGTCTTCCAGCTTTGGAAAACTATAGGCAAAAATGCTTTAAAATATATGAAAAACTTACTTACTTACTTACTTACTTATTTAATATGCTACCTTTTCCCCCCATAGGGGTACCCAAGGCAGCTGGCTCACAACAATTAAAAATAAAACAATAATAACAAGTTAAAAATGCCAGATAAAACTCTATATTAAAAAACAATTAAAGCTTGGTCAGGATTAAAAACAATTTGGAGAATATTTAATAAAATATTTAAAAAGCGGCAAGTAAATACTTAAGTCAGAATTCAATCCATAGTATGGGAGCATAAAAAAGTACAGTAAAATGCCAAAAATAATGTTTTAGTTGCATTCTAAAAATTCAAGAGTTTAGAGCCTGAAAAGGCACATTTAAAAAACGAAAGGCAGAGAATACGTCTCTAAAAAATATCAGTTGTTAAAATTAAAAATCTATTACGTATATTTATTTAAAATATTTTTACCCCGTCCTTCTCCTGAAAAGGACCCGAGGGTCATTTTATAATGAAAATAAAATGTATTATTTAGCCTTTTAGCATATCTAGACACCTATGAGAATTATTAAGTAATGTTCTCCCCCAGCCAAGCCACTTTGTGCTAGTTTGCATCGGCGGAGGGAAATCCATGCGGATTGTTGTTGGAATCCGGTGCATTATAGTGTGGAGCATCGTCACAATGTGTTGGATGTTGCTGTTCCTACCATGGCTATCTTTTTTAGTCATTATTTATACCCTTTTCTTTCCTTCATCGGCTATCAGCAATCCTTCCTGCAGGTCCAGGGGCCTGGTAGAGCAATGAAAAAAAAAATAATACGAAATTCTCTGCACTTTGTGTACAACTCCAGGGGCCTGTAACTCAGAATCTGGCAGGCTGCCACTAGATGTTAAAACATCCTTATCTTGCAAAGCCTGGAGGAATTAAGGCTTGCACCTTAAAGCCTTTGGTGCACCCCAGAGTCTTGGAAGACCAGAGAGTGTAAGCTATCAGTCCTGCATCCTTTCTTTATTCTTTGTTGTCATTTTGTAAAACAAGTTTAACGGTCAGGAGTGTTATTGTACAGTGACCTTGCTTCGCTTGAGAGCTGGCTATTTGTTTTGCAATAACTTTCTATTCTTCAAGCTTCAATTTTAAAAACACTTTCGTTTTCAAGCCTTTGGGTATGTTTAGCCTTGAGAAAAGAAGACTGAAGGGTGATAGGATAGCACTTTTCAAATATTTGAAGGGCTGTCGTACAGAGGAGGGGCAGGATCTGTTGTCCATCATCCCAGAGTGCAGGACACGCAACAATGGGCTCAAGTTAAAGGAAGCTAGATTTCGGTTGAATATCAGGAAAAACTTCCTAACTGTTAGAGCAGTACGACAATGGAACCAGTGACCTCGGGAGTTGGTGAGCGCTCCAACACTGGAGGCATTCAAGAAAAACTTGGGTAATCACCTGGCAGATATGCTTTGATTTTATTCCTGCCTTGAGCAGGGGGTTGGACTTGATGGCCTTGTAGGCCCCTTCCAACTTCACTTTTCTGTGATTCTATGATTTTTCCACACACCTTGTAATTATTTTAACACTTTATACCAGTGGTTCCCAACCTTGGGTCCCCGGATGTTCTTGGATGACAACTTCCAGAAATCTTGGTCAGCAGAGCCTAGTGGTAAAGACTTCTGCGAGTCTTCTGGAAGAACATCCGGGGACCTAAGGTTGGGAACCACTGCTCTGTACATGCACAATTTCACTTCTGGACACGCCTTGCTCGGCCATCAGCGCCACTCCATCCCACAGAAAATTACTGATGGTCACTCTCTTAGACCCACCCAACTCACCTCCAGTTAGCTTTGTCTATTCAAGATGGTTAAGAACATAAAGCGCAAGAGATGGAGTGGCAAAGCTCTTTTCTGTGTCCTGTTGATGTGGCTGGTATCATGTTGGACTAGGTGGTGGAAAAGTTGAGGAGGGCTGTCAACTGGTGGAAGCCAGCTGTCCGTAGGGTCGCCGTGAGTTGGGAGCCTGACCGTACAGAACAATGCAAAGTGCCCTGGACAGTCTTTTGCATCCTTCATTTATTTCATACCGTAGTTTTGCTTTTCGAGCACTCAACCGAGTAGTTGTACCTGACGAGAGCAGCCCACGATAATCCAGAAGTCAGGCTGGTTATGTTTCTGTAAAAAAACAGAAGTGCCATGAAATAGTTACCGAAACAGAACAACTCCATCCCTTAACGATACCCAGCTAAATCCAAGTTGCCGTCAGCATGACAATGAAAAGGCTGCGTAGTACGGAGTTACGGAGGATCAGATCAGCACGCGAACAAGCCGGTCAGCAGTCTCATGACCGAGATTTGTGCTGGCCGAGGGGCCAGGTGCTTGATCAGCATTCAGATTTTGAGCTCATGCTGAGTCAGAGAGGATCTGGCTTACGGTGCATGTGCTGAACCCCAGCCACGCCAGGCTGGTGGGAAACTGAAAGGCTGTCTTTATATTGCAGTGTGAAGCAGGAACCATGCTAATGCTTCAGGTGTGTTCAACATGAAATGGGCCCTAAAAGGTCTCTGAGTGAATTAGCAGTTGGGGGTATTAAAGTATTTGAAAGAGTGAAGTATTGGCCGGAAGGACATGCTGTAAACCCTCCCAAGTGCTTTTGAATCAATTGCTTATGGGCACCAACATTTCCGATGTATTTCAGCCTATCTGAGACATATATGAGCCTTTTGCCCATGTTCTATGCCCTCGTGTTATTTCTTCCCTCTTCAACAAGCAATGATAAAACCCTTTCATTTTAATTCCCGTTTTCTAAGAAATGTGAACTAGGAAACCCGGAGCCCAGTTCAGAACAAGCCAGGATCTCAGATCATGGTCTGAAGTGTGAGCTCGTGTTTCGTTTTAAACTGGTATCGTGGTTTGGACATAATGGAAAACCATAATTACATGGTTAATCTGTGGTTGATTGCAGCTAATCCCAGTACTTAATAAACAAGAGTTTGGGTATACAGGCTCCCAATGTGTTGATTGTTATACTGAGATAGGATGATTTCAAATCAGACAGTATATTCAATTGTCTTTACATGTTTTTAAGATAGTGCGGCTGTATGGAAAAGTAACAGACCCAGGGATCTTCAAGAATAATTACTTACTCTCGAGCAAATACTGTTGGAGCTGATCTGGTATGCAAGGCGTGTTTTCATTGAATTACGTTGGTGGTCGTTAAAAAGACTAACTTAAGGTCACATTTCTTGCTTAATGTTTGCTTCCTTACCTTTATGGTGCAATGATCAGTGCTCGGTTGAAGACTGTGGTTAACCGAAGTCTTCCCCTTCCTGCCTTTTAATCAGGATGTTTTGGATGATTCAGGTCTTGTCAACAGACCCACTGAAATTACTGGCTACTAGCCCGTTACTACTTGGTTGTTGCTACTGATTTTAAAAAGCCACACTTTACTTTTATAAAGTTGTGATTCCCAGTGTGGTGGAGCAGATGGGACTCTGGAGGCCTGGGTTCAAATCCCTGCTCAGCTATGGAAGCTCACCAGGGAAGTGGAACTGGTAAAAACGCTCCTTTAATATCTCACTTGCTTTGTAAACCCTGTTAGGGTCCCTATAAGTCGGTTCTGACTTGAGGGCACAGAAAACACACATGCTTTACTGGTCTGCATCTCTATGAGCAGCGTGAAAACACAAAGCCTTCTACGAAACAGGCTGTTAAAAGAGGGACAAAACCGACCAAGAGGGTCCCTCTTCCACCAGTTGGGTGAGTGTCCATCACCGGAAGGGCAGAGGCATCCTACGGAAAGCTGTTTTCCTCTTTTGGCTGCTGACTTACTCGCTTGTATGGAATTCCTAGTCACCGGTGGCGACCGGACAAAATAGACGAAAGCCATTTCTTCTTTTAAAAAAATTAAAAATTAGGCTGTAAAGTTTCAAATTGGAATTTGCTGATTTTTTAAAAAAATCTCTGTATTCTTAATTAACCCCTTAAATGGCCAACATTATATTACACATTTCTGTCAGCGCAGGTTCATTGGCATGAATTTCTGTGGTAAATCGCTGCAAGGTAAGAAGGTGGTGTTGGCATCGACTGTTACGTGTTGACTGGCGAGCAACAGCGAATGTCTATATACCAACTTTTTAACTTGCCGTAATTCGTCACTGAAATTTATGCCGGCGGATGGTGGGTGTAACGAACAGGATTTTGGCTGATGAAATTAAATTCTTTTTATAGCACATACTTAGATTCTTAGAATTGTCTACAGCAACTTGTCCTGATGGTCAGTAGTAGAGATGGGTGCAAACCAGAGCGTTGTACTGGTTCGTACTTTGGACAGACAGGTGTTTGGCGCTTCCCGGTCCCGCCTCTTCCGGTGGGCACCCACTCAGAGGCCACGCCCCAACTTCCCTGCGCCACCACCTCTGGGTGCTGCCTCTGGCGGGACTGGGAAGTGCCAAACACCTGTTCGTCCGAAGTACGAACTGGCACGAACTGGTAGTTCGTGCCCATTTGTAATCACTAGATTGGATGACGTTAAGAGGGTGTTAGACAAATTCCTGATGGTGCAGAAAGAGATGTAAAATTTCCAAAAAATTCCATTTTTTCCTGAAGAAAAATGTCCCCCCCCCCCTTTTCCACCCCAAACATTTCCAATTTTCTTCTGGGGGGAAAATGTTTCCCCTTGTTTTTTTTTTCTGGGAAAAAAATGGGAATTTTCAGGTTCCCCCCCCCCTGTTTTTTTCTGGAAAAGTGGGTATTTTCTGAAATTTTCCATCTCTAAATGCAGAAGGTGTGGCATCACCCACAGTGACAGATGGCTACGAGTTAAAGATGATTTTGCATGTGCACAATTTTGTCTCTCTGCATGCAAGTTGTGCATGACCTGAGGTTGAAGCAGGAACTTTTTAATCTCTGGCAATGTGCTGGCGCCAGCACTTCCGTTAAGCTGGTGGAGCCATGGAACAAGATACTGGCCGTGGATTTACTGCTTTTCTGCACCCTTGAAAAAAATGAGGCATAAGAGATAAAACACTCTTCAAAACAACGAGGAGGCACATCCTTTAAGTACAGATTTAAAACATTATTTGAAAGCGGCTTTTAAGACCAATTTTACACCCAGAAGGTCGTGTGGAATCATAGCCAGTTGGTTGCCGGCTGGCAGTGGAAGAGGTGTGGCACCACCACGACTTGTCCTTAGGAGGAAGTTCCACGGTGGAGCTGCTGCAACCCCAAAAAGGTCCTGTCTCATGTACTCACCCGCTGAGCCCATCAGGATGGCGGGATCATCAACAGGGCGACAGGTTAAGGAGATGAGATGGCAGACAAGCCCATCTGAGATTTTTCAAAGATGTCCTGGCCCCAAGCCATTTAGGGCTTTGTGAATCAAGAACAGCATCTTTCTCAACTGACTTCAAATTCAGACGCGCATCTTGAACCCGGGATGTTGGTTCAACTGGTGCTGCTGGTTGTTGCTTCCAAATAGCTACCAAATGAAGCGCAATAGGAAGAATAATCGTGTGCTATCAAGGTCAGTTCCAACGGACTGCCGTCCTCTCAGGGTTTTCTAGCCGTAAAATACTCAGAAGTGGTTTACCTGCCCTGCCTTCTTGTGGTGCTCTGGGATCCCACCGTGGAGCGCCTCCGGGGCCCCAGAGCCACACAGATGGCCGGGGACATAAACACCATTAACCACGCCAAGGTGTGGGGAATCTTGGCTGTCTTTTCCCCAGGAAAGGTTAACAATTTAGTTATGCAGGCTACACTTTCCTCCCTGTTGAACTGGGTACTCAATTTACCCGTCTCGGAAGGATGGAAGGTTGAGTGAACCTGGAGCCAGCCCTCCTGGGATTGAACCTCCAGGTTGTGAATTGCGTTTTGGCTGCAATACTAGCCCCCAGTATCATTGGGAGAGAAGGTACAAGAAAACTGTCTTGATCTAGAATTCCTGTGTTCTCATGCTTAATCCTTCAAATCGTCTTAGTTGCTAGGCAGAGAAAAGACGCCTACGAGGTTGCTTCCAAGAAGCGTTTCAACATCTTCATAGTGTGACAAAGAGAGGTATGACCTATAAGACTGGAACATCATTGTAATTAATATTGAGAACACACGTTAATTAATGTAGCTAGTGCTCCAGTTTGCACCACTCTTTGTGCATATATTTGATTTTTACCTTTCTTCCAAAAGTGCAGCTCACAACAGTTTTTCTATTGTTTATGAAGTCTATGCAGAAGTACGGATGCACGGGGATCTTGCTTCTAATTACACCCATGATCTACATTTGTCTCTCTTTTTTTGGGGTGTGTGTGATTTAAATCAATGCGCTTGTGCACCCAGCAAGTTGCCAGCCTGAAATATTTTTCAGGGTTAATGGCGGAATAACAACAAGGTGGCTGGCTCCTTTCATGGGGGAGTCCTGCAGCCGAGCCCTCCAACTCATGGGCTGGACCAGCTCTAAATTATTGTCGAAAAGCACTGTAGCGCTGTATTGTACCCTCTCCTGAAACTGCTGAATAAAGACTCAAAGAGGGCGAAATTAATAATACGGCTTCTATGTCTGAGTCCAATGGGGATTGCAGGTTTGTAACAGAGAAGTTTTCCTTGGCGTGTTCCAGCGCCCTTGTCTGCCTGGGCATGAAGATGATCAGGGGAGGCCCTTCCCTTGGTCCCACCACCCTCACGGATGCATTTGGTGGGGACACGGGAGAGGGTCTTCCCTGTGGCTGCTCCCAGAGGCTGTGGAACTCCCTCCCACTGGAGGCCAGCCTGGCCCCGTCTTGGCTGTCCTTCCGCAAGCAGGCCAAGACCTTTCTCTTCAGGCAGGCGTTTTCTTATTGACTGGCTGCCTGAGTGGGGTTTTTGAAATGCACCGTTGTTTTCAATGCGTTTCAGGGTTGATTTTACTTACTGTTTTCAATAACTTGTTTACTTCTTTCTTAAACTTTTAAATATTGTATACTTCCTGTCTTAGCTTTTCAATATTGTCTTTTTAATGATACAAGCCGCCTTGGGTCCTTTTTTGAAAGGAGATAAGGCGGGATAAAAACATTTTAAATAAACAAACAAATCAGAGTATGCCATTGGAATGTGGGCAGGTGGGGGGGAAGTGTCTAAAAATCAGAGCAAACAGCCGACATCGGTACATGCCAGTTCTATTTTTGTTTTGCTGCAGGGGATGTACAAATACCTTGAGAAATGCTTTTCAGACTTCAAGCAACGAGGTTTCGTTGTCGGATATGATACACGAGGCCAGGTGACCAGCAGCTGCAGCAGTGTAAGGTAGGACTTCGGTCCAGATAGAAAAGACTGGAAAGAGAAAAAGCCAAGTCTCTTCTGTAGTCAGATTTTATAATTTGAGGATGAAAAAAGGTGGAAGATATTTTCTTCCACCTGTTTTCCCGAAAATAAGACCTAACCTGAAAATAAGCCCTAGTATGATTTTTCAGGATGCTCGTAATATAAGCCCTACCCTAAAAATAAGCCCCAGAGAAGTTAAACCCCGCTCTCCACCCCTGTGCAGCAACCAGAAGATGATAACATGACTGTAAAATAAAACATCCCCTGAAAATAAGCCCTAATGTGTCTTTTGGAGCAAAAATGAATATAAGACCCTGTCTTATTTTCGGGGAAACACGGTAGCTGCCTGAAACCGAGTGTTACAGAGAGCCTTGGACCCATGGCTGTTTTCGGCCCCTTGTTCAGCCACGTATCTGATGCCTCCCGTGGCACTTAGATCTGTCACAGTGGCCTGCCTCTTTTCACCGGGCAAACGTAAACATCATTTAATCCAAGAACCGTTTTATATTCTGATGCTGTTACATCAAAGCTAACGACATACAAGACCCCAGTATCTGTGGGGGATTAGTTCCAAGCCCCCCCCCCCCCAGATGCTGAAAAACGCTGAAATAGTGAGCCCTATACATTGCATGGTCTCTGGCTCCCTCTAGTGCCCAGTTCTTTTAAATACACCCTAGAAATATGTATAAATATGTATTTTGGGGGGTTTTTATTTAGTATTTTCAGGCAGTGGATAAGTGAATCAGTGGATGCCGATCCCAGGGATAGGGGAGGTCCTTCTGTAATTTACCCCCGTGCGAAGAAGCTGCTTCTAACCCTCCAAGCCATTTTGTGACAGCTTCCGAATTCAGAAAGTGGCTTGGTAATTAGGAGAGCGGTGTAAAATAAAAGTTTCTGCGCCTTGTTGTATTTTTCTTTCTTTCTCTGGCATGACGCTCAGAATGTTTTCGTGGCTTAGGACTTGGGGGAAAGTGGCATGGGCAGTAAGGCCACTTCATCGTTCCTTCTGTTTCGTAGACTTGCAAAGCTGACGGCAGCTGTCCTGCTGGCTAAGGGCGTCCCGGTCTACTTGTTCTCCAGATACGTGCCGACTCCATTTGTGGTAGGTGTCTGTCGCTTCATTACCTCTCCGTTTCTAGGCAGGAGGCTCTAAAAAACAGGTGCGTTGTGAAATGTTTTGCAACCCAGTTGTGAGACGACTTAAATAAAGGTTGAGCTTGCTTGCTATAAGGCCAGCATCTTCATGTGCCAATGAAGCAGGGGTGGGCTTGATGTTCTATATCAGAGCAAATGTCTTTCCCCCATGCAATTGGTCAGATGATACAGTAAGATCCCTGTGTCCGTGGGGATCAGTTCCAGCCCCCTCTACCGTGGATGCTTTAAAAATGTGAATTACAGAAAACACTACGTATTTCAATAATGAACCCTATAGATAGCATGGTCTCTGCCTCCCTCTAGTGGCCAGATCTAGTAACCTCCTTGTTAGAAATACATATTTATGGAAGATTTCTTGTAATAGTTTAAATATTTTCGGACCATGGATAAGCAAATCAGTGGATGCTGATCCCGTGGATAAGGGAGTCCTTCTGTATATTCTATAGCTCGTGAGTGTTCTGTGCTAGAGTAGGAATACATTGCTTGTGTCCCTGTTTTAAAGCTGGTCTTGCTGTTTGCAAGTCAGATGTCTTTTATGCCCACCAAAGTCTTCATTTCCTCTTGCAGTAATAATTTATGTTAGTTCTCATTAGAAATGGAAGAACTAGCATTGTGAAAGAAGAGCGTTTACTGGAAACGCCTGAGGACTAAGTGTGCTCTTCTCCAGTTACTATTGTTTGTGTCCGTTTATTTCTGAACTTGTGAGAAGTTAAAATCAGGACTTGTGATTAAGAAAGATGAAGAGACCTGCCGCCCAGAGTAGACCTTTGGTCTAGATGGGAGGGGTAGAAATCCAATAAAATAAAATAAATAAAAATAAATAAGAAAACCGCCTGGCTAGGCACTCGCGGCAGACTTCCAGACTCCTGTTTTAGGTTTGCAGCCCCGTGTGCCGTATGGCTCGCTGCTTTTAAAAGCCATAGTAGGGCAGCGTGGAGTGAGGTCTGTGCGTGGCTAAAGAGTAGGGCCAAAGCCTTGCCTTTGAGATGCCTAAAGTTACTAGTCCCTGGGGGACTGATCCAATAGCGGAGGAACACACGCAAGACTGTTTGAAAATCCAAGTGCCTGGGCAACTTTTGCCTTATCCCCGTGTAACTGCTCTCTCAGAAGGATGCTGAGATCACATTCGTACACCTATGAACGATGGCCTTGAGCTTCCGAACATTTGTAGTAATTGCGCATGGAACTGATTTTGCCTGCCAAGAAGATGCTTCTTCTGGAATGGCTTAAAAAGACTGCTTTAGCCTAGCAGCTGTTGCTCATTCAAGGAAGTTATTAGTGACTCTTGATCTTAAAAAAGGTCATATGAAATGGTGGTTAGTTTATTTTTATTTGCTTTTATTTGCAATCATTCTGAAGCTTCAATGTTTTACATCCAGCAATTTTAACGTTCTCCTTTTATCAGTTGTATGAACATGTCGAGTGTGTGTTTTTTTTCTCCCCCTTTCCGAGGGGTGCTTTCAGAACCCCTGGCAAGCTAGAAGAAACATGATTTTGTCTTGCAGCCCTACGCCGTAAAGCAGCTCGGAGCGGTAGCTGGTGTGATGATCACAGCTTCCCACAACCGGAAGGAAGACAACGGATACAAGGTTTGTGTAGAGAGCTGGTTTCTAACAATGACCCTCTCGGCCGTTTGAGAAAGTCTCAAAGGAGAAATGCTTCAATCTGAGGGAGCGCATAGGCCCTCCCAACCTGATTTTTGCCCAAACGAGGGCACCCTGATCGGTGTTCAACCCAGCCTGTGCTGTTTTGGAAACAGTGCGACCTGGTCCCAGGTTGCGTCCATGCGCATATCTGCATGTTCTTCGATCTCCATGAAAGCCCCGCACTCTCACGAACTGAGAAGTGCCGATGGCCATGTCTTGGGAGTGGGGAGGAGGGTTAGGCCATGGGCCATCTGAATTATTTCTCAGAGAATCATTTGCTGGTCCCCATGAGAACATGAAAGAAGGAGGAGGAGAGGAGACAGCTGGGATGAACTTGGACAGTAAGACCACAGCCTCAAGAAGGGAAAACCAGAGAGGGCGAGAAGGAGCCCAGTATCTTAAAATGAGCCGCTCAGAATCCATACAGGAAAGCCAACAAAACGGGATGGAAGAACATTTAAGAATGCAGAGGCAGGAATGCTACTCTAGAAACACAGCATGTTCTTCATTTCCTTCTTGGCTTCCATGTCTCTACCCTATTGGAAGTTGGCATCTGCTTTCCATGTCACCGGGTTCCGTTTTGACTGTCTGGAAGTGAGTCTTCTGCTTATGAAACAGGGAATTCACTATTCCCATCAGGTTTCAGGCTGTCACAGAGGAACATCTTTCTCCTCCCTATTCTTCATTTGCTATGAATTTTCTAAAAGTATATGATGATGATGATGATGATGATCATCATCATCATCAAAAACACCAGGCCCCGTCCATCAAAATTATAAAAACATTGACTGGTATTGTATAACAGATACAAGTTTTTTGTTTTGGTTAAAACTTGTGTCTGTTATAGAATGCCAGTCAGATGAGGCCTCCTTCCGTCTCGAGAGACGAGGGTCACGTGCTCTGTATGGAGGACTTGGAACAGCGTCTGGTGTGGCTGAGAAGGCCAATTCGAGAGTGACCATCCCTTCCACAGGGAAGACCAATACAATCTGTCCCCGGTCCAGCTCCCTGATTTTGCTGGTTTCGGGACTGCCTCTTTGCCTCGGCCTGCTGGACAAGGGTCTCTTCAAATTGGGAGAGGCCGTGATGCACCGCCTGCCTCCAGGCTGAACGCTCAGAGGTCAAGGTTTCCCATCTGTTGAGGTCCATTCCTAAGGCCTGCAGATCCCGCTTGCAGATCTCCTTGTAGCGCAGCTGTGGTCTCCCTCTGGGGCGCTTTCCCTGCACTCACTCTCCATACAGGAGATCTTTTGGAAGCCGACCGTCAGCCATTCTCACGACATGCCCGACAATACCAGTCAATGCTCTCACACACATGGGCTCGTGCGCATGCGCAAACAGCAGCACGGTGCTTGTGCGGGCATGCGCGCACTTGTGCGGGCATGCGCGCACTTGTGCGCATGCGCAAATGGTGGCACGGCGCTCGCATGGGCGTGCTGGAGCGCACGCACAGGCACAAACGGGCAGCGCGGGGGGTGAGTGCGTGCGGGGGGGAGGTCTGTCTCGGCGGCCCGGTCCGGCCCAGGCCACGAACCGGCACCGGGCCGCGGACTGGGGGTTGGGGACCTCTGCTATAGATCATGGAGTCCTGCCCTTGTCAAGGAGGCCCAGTGGAGGCATCGAACTCCCCGCCTCTGGCTCCCCAGCCAGAGACCTCAACCCCTGAGCTGCCCAACCGTCTACGGACTGTTTCTTGTTCTTACACACCAGCTTACCAACTCGTTCCTTACCTGTACTTTCTAGTCTCCCTTCTGGGACTGCCGCTCTGGGCTGCAGTGCTATTTATGAGGAATGGGGCTTTTGGGTGAGAGCCAGTGAAAACAAATGCATTCATTTTTGTCTTCTTCTGTTGCTTTCTGGAAGAGAGCTTTGGAAATGCTAAAGAGGCATCTTGATGAATGAGCGGGACGCAGGCCATTGGTGCTTCCCTCGTTAGTCGCCTTCATTGTCCCCCATGTACGTTAAATCAACTTGCCTTGATGTTCTAGCAGCCTGGCTGGCTGGTTATCCTCCCTCTCCTTGTCTAGCCACGGCCACTGCTGTGGGCCTCCTCCTGTGTGTTGAACATTGATGTGCTAGGAGTGCATGTGCTGCTGCCTAGCGCATAGAGCTAAACTTAAAGGCTACCTTTTAGAAGAGTCACCGTGGCGCTAAACTCTCCTGACTCCTCCTGCTTTAGGTGTACTGGGAAAACGGTGCTCAGATCACATCGCCACATGATAAGGAGATCCTGAAATGCATCGAAGAATGCGTTGAGCCCTGGGCGGGTTCCTGGAACGAGAATCTGGTGGAGAGCAGCCCTCTGACCCGAGACCCTCTGCAGCAGATCTGCGCAAGCTACATGGAGGATCTGAAAAAGATCTGTTACCACAGGTGAAGAGCATCAAAAAGGAAACGGGCAAGCATTCCGGTCAAGCTGGTTGGGGCGCGTGGGGAGGTTTTGGTTGAAGAAGGCTGGAGAGATGAGGCAAAGGCTTCCCTGATCAGCCTGGGTTTTACAAACTGCCACTTTAACTGGAAAAATTGCACAGAGCGTCAAGGGTTGGTTGGTTGGTTGGATTTATTTATTTAACTTACATAAGCCACCACATTAACTAGAAACATCGCACAGAACTTCAAGGAATTTCTTTCTTTCTTTCTTAATTTCTTACTTACTTACTTACTTATTTCACTTACAATTGGCTCCACTAGTGCCACAGCATTATTCTGGGTGGTTTACAATGTAAAATGTGATAGAACAAATGAGCAAAATACAATGTAAAATCATATATGATTATATGTATATAAAATCATATATAATTAATATAATCAAAATTTTATTTTATTTTTATTTTCGGGGAAACACGGTATTAATGTTTTTATTACACACACACACACACACACACACACACATACACACACACACAGTATTTTTTGCTCCATAAGACGCACCTGACCATAAGACACAGCTAATTATGGAGCGAAAAATAAGGTGCTTTGGAGGTATTTGCTTTTTTGCCTTTGGAGGTCTGCAAGGGCTCCCTCCAATGTCGGGGGGAAAGCCCTTGGAGACCTCGTGGGGGTCCGATCGCGGCGGTGGGGGACCCCCAGGAGGTCTCCGATGGCTTGGAGAAAGCCCTTGGAGACCTCCTGGGGGTCCCCCGCCGCCGCGAAGGCAAAAAGGCAGGGGGAAAGGACGGGAGATTCGAATCTCCCGTCATTTTCCCCTGCCTTTTTGCCTTTGGAGGTCTGCAAGGGCTCCCTCCGATGTCGGGGGGAAAGCCATCGGAGACCTCCTGGGGGTCCCCCGCCGCCATGATCGGCCCCCCAGGGGGTCTCCAAGGGCTTTCCCCCCGACATCGGAGGGAGCCCTTGCAGAAGTGTATTCGCTCCTTAAGATGCACACACTTTCTCCCCCACTTTTTTGGGAGGGAAAAGTGCGTCTTATGGAGCGAAAAATACGGTATATATAAACATTAATACCGTGTTTCCCCGAAAAAATTTTTTTGATTATATTATAATCAATATATATATATTTGATTATATATATAAAAATTATAAAAACATTAATACCGTGTTTCCCTGAAAATAAGACAGGGTCTTTGTTTGATCTCGTGTCCGACGGCAAATAAGAGCCACACACAGTAGTAAGTTCACTCGGTTTACTGCATAGGTTGAAAACACACACACACACACACACATATATATATGTAAAAACCCACCACTCCTCATTAGGAGGGTTCCCCACCCTCCCAACACTATTGGCTAAGTTGCCTGCGTCTCACTAATTGGGGGAGGAAGAGTTATCCTCTACAGCTGTTATCCTCAGAGCCAGCCCAACCACCTGGCTGCAACTAAACCCTGGAAAGGATAACAGTGGAGCTGATCTCAAGACACAACACCCCTTCCCCCATGGCCCAAATAGTCGCAACTCACATAATCCCTCAAATAGCCAGGCGGTCTCCGCTCTCGCTGAGAGCGCCTTAATTCTATACGAGGTTCCACATCCATCCCTTTCTCCAGAATTTCCGCAGTCGGGGCAGCAACTGCTTCTGCTGTCTGTGGTACGGGTGCCGCGACAATCCCTGTCATTTCAGCCAGTCGTGACAACTCTAACCCCACAACACCATCAGGTTCAATAACATCCGCTGACCCGTCCTCCTCCTCGACGGATCTCGGGCCGCGAGTCACTATCTCCTCGGAACAGCTATGTTTTGGCTGCACCCTTACATCCTCTGTCAAGCGACTGCGTAGTTGCCCTATGTGCCTTTTCATAGTTCTCCCGTCCTCTGTGGTAACTTCATAAGACACCAGCCCGGTTACTCGAAAAACTCTGGCCACCAGCCAAAGAGGGTTTCCCGAGTAATTCCTTGCCCACACCGGGTCTCCACAAGAAAACCCGCGTGGTGCATCACACACCTCCGTTAGAGGCCGCCGATCAAGAACCCTATCCGGGTGAAGGCGGTCAAGGCGAGTTGTTAGGCGGCGCCCCATAAGAAGCTCTGCAGGGCTATAGCCACTCACAGAATTTGGTGTAGTCCTATAAGAGAGGAGAAAACAAGCAAGCTTCCTTTCCCACTCCATCTGGCCAATACGTTGAAGTGCCTCCTTTGTGGTACGCACCATTCTTTCTGCTTGACCGTTAGTAGCAGGATGAAAAGGCACTGACCGCACGTGACGGATGAGATTACTCTCCAAAAACTCCCGGAACTCCCGGGAGGTAAAAGCTGTTCCATTATCCGTCACAACAATATCTGGAATGCCGTGAGTGGCAAATATTTGGCGTAAGGCCCGGATAGCCGCCAAGGCTGAAGTTGAAGGCACCCGAACCACCTCCAACCATTTAGTGTAGGAGTCTACCAATATGAAGAAAATTTGGCCCTGGAATGGTCCTGCAAAATCCAGATGGAGATGGGACCAGGGAGACCGTGTAGGCTCCCACGACTGCACCGGGCCTTGGGGTGGGTCAGGACGTGACTCCTGACAGACCCTACAGCCCTTAACCCAAGACTCAATCTCTGCATCCAATCCTGGCCACCAAACATAGCTCCTAGCAAGAGCTTTCATACGCACGATTCCAGGGTGCGCTTCATGCAAAGCTAAAAGGACTTGTTGCCGCAAGGGCTTGGGGATTACCACTCGACCCCCCCACAGCAAACACCCCTTATAGGTGGATAGTTCATCTCTTTGTGAAACATAAGGCCTAAAGTCCTGTCCCATCTGAACTCTAGGCCATCCCCTCCCCACCCAATCCAAATCACGGGAGAGGACAGGGTCCCGGGCAGTACGCTTTGCCACGTCTGCAGCGTGAAGAGGCCGATCAGGTAGCTCCTCCATCAGCATAATTTGGAGGGCAGGTGCCGGATCTGGCTCTATATCTGACAATGGTAAGCGGCTAAGTGCATCAGCATGTCCCATTGCCTTACCAGTGCGATGCTGGAGAACATACTGATATCCTGCCAAAAAGATAGACCAACGAAGGACCCTAGGAGAGAGAACCTGTGGTGTTTGGCGATCCGGTGCAAACAACCCCAGCAGCGGCTTATGATCGGTCAAGATGGTAAAGGGCCGTCCATACAAGTAGTCATGAAATTTCTTCACTCCTGCCACAATCGCCAGACCCTCCTTATCTATCTGTGCATAATTTCGCTCCGCCGAGGAGAGAGTCTGTGAATAGTATGCAACCGGGACTTCTTTCCCATCGGGGAGCAAATGACCAAGCACAGCACCAATGCCATAAGGGGAAGCATCACAAGCCAGCACAACAGGTAATTTTTCATCAAAATGTGCCAGTACCGAGTTTGAAACCAACAATTCTTTAACTGCTTGAAAGGCGGAACCCTGACGGGCGCCCCAGGCCCAGGGAGTATTTTTTTTTAAAAGGCGATGCAAAGGCTCTGCAACTGCTGCCTTATGTGGGAGAAAAGCCTGATAAAAATTCAAGAGGCCAAGAAATGCTTGAAGTTCCTGCTTATTGGTGGGCGCAGGAGCATCCTGGATCGCCTTTATCTTGCCTTCGGAAGGGTGGATTCCTGCCACATCTATGGAAAATCCTAGGAATTCCACCCGATCAACCCCCAACAGGCATTTTTCATGCTTGACTTTAAGACCAGCCGTCTCGAAGCGCTTTAACACGGAACGAAGACGATCGACGAATTCCTCCTTAGTAGAGGCCGCAATTAACACATCGTCGAAAAATGGCGTGACCCCTGGAAGCCCTTTTAAAAGGGAGTCCATTAAATTCTGAAATAATCCTGGGGCTACACTCACCCCGAATTGTAGGCGTTTAACCCGAAAAGCCCCCCTATGGGTAACAATGGTCTGTGCTTCCGCTGTATCATTATCCACAGACAATTGTTGGTATGCCTGGGCCAAATCCAGCTTTCCGAAAATCTTAGCCCCTGCAAGGGTAGCTAGTACATGACTCACTACTGGCACCGGATAAGCATAATCTTGCAAAGCCTTATTAATTGTACATTTATAATCTCCACAGATGCGCACATCCCCATTTGGCTTCACTGGAGTAACTATAGGGGTTTCCCACACGGCGTGGGGAACCGGTTCCAAAACCCCCTGCTCTACTAACTGATCCAACTCTTCTTCTATTTTTGATTTAAGGGCAAAGGGAACCCTCCTTGCCTTAAGCCGTACCGGACGCACCTGTGGATCCAACTGAAGGGAAACTGGAGGGCCCTTGTAACGGCCTAGGCTGCCATCGAAAACAGATGGAAACTCACAACAAACGGCATTGAAGTCCATAACAGCAGTCTTATTAACCCCTTCTATCCCGATGCCCAGGGGCCCAAACCACGCTAGACCCAGAAGACTTGTACAGCGACCTTTCACAACCAGGAGATCTAATTTGCCATTGAAATTTCCATATTGTACTCTAAATTTGCCTTGTCCGAATATAGGCACGGCATTTCTCTGGAAGTCAATTAAGGCGTAGCTGGGGTTTTGGAGCTGAGGTCCTCCCCTGGGACATATTCTTCGGAAAGTCTCCACCGAAATAATAGAAACAGCAGACCCGGTATCTAAGTCCATTTCACAGGGAAACCCCTCTATAACGACTTTCACCCTTATTTTAGCTAGACTAGAAGGGTTGGAAAGACGTAACACCTGGAGTGGACCTGTGACAAGGGAGTGCAGTTCCGCCTCAAGCAGCTCCGCTGAATGTGCCGATTTCCGACTCCCCGTAATTCTTCCCCTAGGCTTAGAGCAGCAGACGCGGGCGAGATGACCTTTTTCCCCACAATTGTAGCAGGAGACATCACGAGAATGGCAAAAACGACGCTTGTGATCCTCCCCACAACTTGCACAGCTGGCAACGCCTTCAAACCGACGATTCCGGATACATGTTGGGCGGCTGCTCTTCCCTTTCGGGGCTTGGCGCGTCTGTAGAACCTCCTCTCCCTCTGAATCACTTGTACTCCTCTCTCGAGCAACCTGATTTACTCCAGGGCGGCAGGACGATCGCTGGTCAACACCCGGGTGCCCCTTTTCCCAGCCAGTGGCGAAGACCACCGCCTTGGCCAAGTCGCATTGGGGAAGTACAACTATCTTGCTTGACAGCTTCTCACTCCGCAGACCAAAGATAAACTGATCTAGGAGTACCTCATTCAATTTCTCAAACCCGCACCTTCGGGCGAGACGACGCAAAACAGCCAGGTACTCCGCTGCCGACTCCCCAATATTCTGCAAACGTTTACGGAAGTCCCACCGGCGCACCAACTGAGATGGTTGCGGCATAAAATACTCTGCCAGAACCCGCAAAAGTTCCTGGCTGGTAGCCTCTGTTAACGTATTTGGCTGGATCAAGTCTTTTACTAGGTCTAAGACTTCCGCCCCACATGAACTAACAAACAACGCCTTCTTCTTTTCCTCCTCGGTAATCTCACGGTACGCCAGGTAGTAAGCAAAACCATCTGCCCAAGAGTCCCATAACTCGGGGCAATTTAAATTGAATGGCAGCAGAAATCCCTGAGCCTCCATTTTTCCACGAGCGACAGCACCAGTACAACGAGCTCATCCAACAGCAGGAGCTCAGGAAAATCCCATCCTTGTCGCCACTGTTTGATCTCATGTCCGACGGCAAATAAGAGCCACACACAGTAGTAAGTTCACTCGGTTTACTGCATAGGTTGAAAACACACACACACACACACACATATATATATGTAAAAACCCACCACTCCTCATTAGGAGGGTTCCCCACCCTCCCAACACTATTGGCTAAGTTGCCTGCGTCTCACTAATTGGGGGAGGAAGAGTTATCCTCTACAGCTGTTATCCTCAGAGCCAGCCCAACCACCTGGCTGCAACTAAACCCTGGAAAGGATAACAGTGGAGCTGATCTCAAGACACAACAGTCTTATATTAATTTTTGCTCCAAAAAACACATTCGGGCTTATTTTCAGGGGATGTTTTATTTTTTTCATGTACAACCATCTACATTTATTCAAATACAGTCATGTCATCTTCTGGTTGCAGCACAAGGGTGGAGGGCGGGGTTTCACTTAACGGGGGCTTATTTTGGGGGTAGAGCTTACACGACGAGCATCCTGCAAAACCATACTAGGGCTTATTTTCAAGTTAGGTCTTATTTTCGGGGAAACGGTATAAAGAGACAAGCAAAATTAGATCAGCCTTAGGCTACGATGGCACAGCATTTCAAACGAGGCAACTGGGTGAGAGGCAAAAAAAAATAAATCAGGTGGCGCGGCCGTCAGAGGCCTTCTGGAAGAGCAGCATCTTCTTCAGTTGCCTCTTAAAACTGGGGAGGGAGGGGGTCAAGCGCAGCTCAAAACGGGAAATGATTCCAGAGAGTTGGTGCCACGGCCGAGAAGGCCCGACTTCTCCCTGAAGATTGTCCCGGCCTCCTTTGGAGTGACCCCCCGGAGGAGCATCGCCTGGGAGGATCCTTTGGATGCCATGTGAGCAGAGAAAAGCAACCGGGTGCCCTCCAGAGGTTTGCTCTCTAGCATCCCTAAACCGTAGCCCAAAGAGTCAGGGATTCTAGTCTTAAAGCAGTGGCTCCCAACCTTGGATCCCCAGAGTTTCTTGGACGTCAGCTCCCGGAAATCCCGGCCAGCACAGCTGGTGGTGAAAAGGCTTCTGGGAATTGCAGTCCAAGAACCTCTGGGGACTCAAAGTTGGGAACCACTGCTTTAAAGCATCTGAAGGGGGACCTCTCTGCTTCCCGGTGGGGAAACCCTGGACTAGACGATCCTGCAGAGTGTGTAGCTGATCATCTATCTAGACAGGTGGCTGGTGCAGAGTCCAGAACAATGGGCCCCACCTGAGGCACCCCGGGAGTAAATATTGAAATCCTCCCGAGTCGCCATCCTGGTGTTTTCCAGCATGACATGGCCAGCTTGGCTGACGTGATCGGTGGTGGTGGTGGTTCTGTGCTGTCGAGGAGCTTCTGACTTATGGTGACCCTAACAGGGTCTTCAAGATTTGCGAGATGTTCAAGGGGTGCTTTTGCCACCGCTGCCCCTGACAGGCCGCTCAGTCCTAAGGTTGCCCAAAGTGGGAGGTGACTTGACAGCGTAAAACAGCATTGGCAGGAGCTTCCATGATGGAGAGAGCATTTGAATCCTTTTAAGCCTGGGTCCCGCGCTCTGTCCACTACACCAGAGGGATGGGTACACCATCTGAATCCCCGTTTCTCCGGCTCACTGCTGGATATTCAGAGGCTCTGCGTGTGCTCAGACGAGGGATTTCTTACGAGTAACCAAGGGTGGCCGCACCTCTTCCCTGGAGGGTTATGTTGGAACAATCCCATCTAGCCAGTTGAACGCAGTGGGGTTGTTCTGCTTCGCTCCTTTCATACACCCAGTTGTTTGAGCCAGATTGGGCTTTATTCTGCCCAGTTATACATATTTATCTGTAGGGAGGGAGAGACCCCCTTTTTCCTGTCAAAAGCTGCGTCTGCCGGTGGCTGGGGCCAGCGTTAGAAGTGGGCAAAGTTAACTGCTGTGGCACTTTTCCATCTCCTGCTGGTTTGGGATGCCCTCCACTGGTTTTTATTTTATTATTTCTTTTATTTCAATTATTTTTTTTACCCCGCCTTTCTCCTTAAAAGGACCCAAGGTGGCTTACAACCATTAAAAGACAGCATTTAAAAGCTAAAAACAGTAAGTATACAAATATTAAAAAAAAAAAGAAGAAGAACCAGAACAGGTATTATATTAAAAAGCGTCAATGAAATCAATACTAAAAAAACATTTAAAACCACAGAGCACAACAGTCCTTTTAAAAAACATTTGGAGGGAGGTGTGGACCATTTTTTTCTCTTTAAAATGCCAAAGAAGTGTATTGTGAGGTTTCTTGTCAGGAAATCATTTATCGGGCTAGCTCGCCGAGATGTTTTCAAACGTACGTACACCCTAACCAAGCACATGTGAGGGAAATGTCTGTGGCAACGCAGAATACAGAGTAAATATATAGAAGAGACACACACAGAGTCATAAAAGTTAATTTACAGCAGTATCACATTGAATGTCCTTTCCCAAGGTATTCTCAGGAGGCTCCTTTGAAATTCCCCTTTTTAAAGGATGTCCCTTTGACTTTCTTTTAGGAAGGAGCCTTAGTGTTTTATTGTTTCTGTCATACCTTTTGCGAAAAGGTGAGGAAGGGTCTGTGCACTTCACTCTTACGTCCATGGTGGTCTGGTCCTCTCATCGTTCCCTGGGGACACCACATTAGCTACCTTATATAATCATTAAATCCTAACACACATAGTTATCTTAAAGGCATAATGAGAAGGGATCTCCACAGAGGGAGAACCTAAGAAGGAACCTAAGAAGAAGAGCCCAGTGGTGGATCAGGCCAAGGGGCCCCTCTAGTCCAGCTCCCTGGATCTCCCAGTAGCCCCCACCCGATGCCTCTGGGAGACCACGAGAGACCGGTCTCCTGATCCCCCTCTTCCCCTGTCTCTGGCCTTTGGTGGTGGGATCAGTCATGTAGAGCAGAGCTGGAGAGAAAGGCGTGACCGAGGGGACAGGATATGACCTGGAGAGAGTCCGGGGGTTTGGAACGATCAAATAGGAAACAGAAGCTGTCGTGGGCAGGCGCTGGGAAACAGCGGCCCCCGCTCTCCGTTCCCGTAGGTGTCTTGCCATGGAAAAGCCTTCTGAAAAATAACATGTAGAGGAACAGACGAATAGCCATGTGTGGAAAAAGGGGAGGGGGACACCCCACATGGGCCCCCCAGTTTTGGAAGAGCAGAACACGGAGCTGTGGAGTTGCAAAGGGGTCATTTTCTCTGACCTCATGCGGAGGCGGGAGAGGGGCAGGCTTGACGCCCAAGCCATTGTGCGGTTGGCAGTCGTCCATTTCAGTCACGGGGTTTTGCCCACCCTCCCAGCGGAAGGAGGCACGGATGAGGTCTGGGAGGGTCTGTCTGTTCGATGGGCACTCATCTCCTGGGAGGGGCCGCCTCCTTTTGGGAAGAACATACGAATCCGTTGTGTTGTTTCCCCTGTAGGGAGCTGAACGCAAAGACTCGTCTGAAATTTGTTCACACGTCTTTCCATGGCGTTGGGCATGACTATGTGCAGCTGGCGTTCCAGGCCTTCGGCTTCCAGCCTCCCATTCCAGTCCCCGAACAAAAAGATCCGGATCCAGACTTTTCCACGGTGAAATGCCCAAACCCAGAAGAAGGGGAATCTGTGCTGGTAAGTGGGTTGGGGGACTTCGCCCCTCCTGTGGCGTGGGCCCACGAGGTTGCCTTTCTTGCACCCGTTGTGGAAGCAGGATTAGGCCTCCTTCCGTCTCGAGAGACGAGGGTCACCTGCTCTGAATGGAGGACTTGGAACAGCGTCTAGTGTAGCTGAGAAGGCCAATTTGAGAGTGGCCATCCCTTCCACACTGAAGACAAATACAATCTGTCCCCTGTCCAACTCCCTGATTTTGCTGGGTTCGGGACGGCCTCTTGGCCTCGGCCTGCTGGACAAGGGTCTCTTCAAATTGGGAGAGGCCATGATGCACCGCCTGCCTCCAGGCTGAGCGCTCAGAGGTCAAGGTTTCCCATCTGTGGAGGTCCATTCCTAAGGCCTTCAGATCCCGCTGGCAGATCTCCTTGTATCGCAGCTGTGGTCTCCCTCTGGGGCGCTTTCCCTGCACTCATTCTCCATCCAGGAGATCTTTCGGAATCCGACCGTCAGCCATTCTCACGACATGCCCGAGCCAACGTAGACGTCGCTGTTTCAGTAATGTATACATGCTAAAAATTCCAGCTCGTTCCAGGACTACTCTATTTGGAACTTTGTCCTGCCAGGTGTTACCAAAAATGCGTCGGAGGCAATGCATATGGAAGGTGTTGAGCTTCCTCTCCTGCCGTGCACAAAGGGTCCAGGACTCACTGCAGTACAGGAGTGTGCTCAGGACACAGGCTCTATAGACCTGGATCTTGGTCTATGCCGTCAGCTTCTTATTGAGCCGTACTCTCTTCATGAGTCTAGAGAACATGGTAGCTGCTTTGCCAATGCGTTTATCCAGCTCAACATCTAGGGAGAGAGTGTCAGAGATTGTTGAGCCAAGGTACACAAATTCATGAACAACCTCCAATTCTTGCGTAGAGATAGTAATAGAGGGAGGTGAGTCCACACCCTGGCCCATGACTTGTGTTTTCTTCAGGCTGATTGTTAGTCCAAAGTCTTGGCAGGCCTTGCTAAAGCGATTCATGAGTTGTTGGAGGTCTTCAGCAGAATGGGCAACAACGGCTGCATCATTGGCAAAGAGGAAGTCCCGCATGCATTTCAGCTGGACTTTGGTCTTCACTCTCAATCTAGAGAGATTAAAAAAGGTTATCTTAGGCAGAATTTGGACTAAAGATGGGCACGAATCACAGTTCGTTTTTCTGGCTGAACAGCCAATCCGTGGTTTGGCGCCCTGCCGCCTCCGGTGGATGCCCAATGGAGGGGGCAGGGGGCCGAACCGCAGATCCGCTGTTTTGGCTAGGAAACAAACTACACCGAACCGCCAGACCGGTGGTTCGTGCCCATCTCTAGTTTGGACTTGGTGACCCTTAAAGTCTTGTTTCTACTACTGCAGGACGACGAATCCTGTAACCACTGCGCTTTGGCTTTAATCAGAGCGGTTGAATCCAACAGGCGGCTTTGCACTGATTAAAAGGAATCTGTGGCTTTCTTGCAGGAACTGTCTTTGCGTCTGGCAGAAAAAGAAGGTGCCCGGGTGGTGGTCGCTACCGATCCCGATGCTGACCGGCTCGCTGTGGCGGAACGCCAGGAGAAGTAAGTGGCAGACCCTTCGCTGAAACCCGGGGGGGGGGGGGAATTAGAAAGAAAGAAACGAAATGAACAAGAGCCTTGTTCCTGTTAGTGTCCCTTGAGGTGTGCTCTTTGGTCCTTGTGAATCTTTCCATGCTTAAGTTTATGCATTTAAATCCCTCTGTCCGATCTGCTTGGATTGGGATTCCTGCCTTGGAACAGTAGGGTTGGACTGGATGGCCTTAGAGGGCCCTTCCCACTCCATGATTCTAGGATTCTCGTGGCTATTCCTGTTCCTTTGGTTCTCTTGACGCTCTCCTCCTCTTTCTGCAGTGGCGGCTGGAAAGTCTTCAGCGGCAACGAACTGGCAGCTTTGTTCGGGTGGTGGATGTTTACCTGCTGGAAGCAGAACTGTCCCAAAGAGGCCAACGTCAAGGACGTTTACATGATGGCAACCACTGTCTCCTCTAAGATCCTGAAGGCCATTGCGGTCCGGGAAGGGTTTCACTTTGAAGTAAGGAATCCGTAGCGTCTTCTCCCCTCCTTTCCGCCGAGCCTTCACACACAAGCGTGGAGCCGCTCTCTTCGCTCCACTGCAGATGGGCGCCTTTTCTGTCTTCATGGCTGAGCCCAGAAGCACTCTGCAGTTCTTTTTTGCTAGCTTTGGCTGCCCTCTGCAGAGCCTCCGGGAGCCCAGCGGCAGTACGGCCCCTTCCAGAGAGAATCAATCATTCTGCTCCTCTCAGCTTTTCACTTTCAGCCTTCCCTTGCAGCGTGATTTATCTTTTGCATGCATTTGGTTAACCATTTCCCTATCCACTACAGAAGAATCCTGTTGGCTATTTATGTATGTATAAGAGAAAACATGGACATGACTACCTTGTTAGCTAGCCGGAGTGATTTTCCATATATTCTCTTCCACACATGTAAGTAACTAGTAAGATTTTGGCCTACTAGCCTTTGCAACATGCATACAATTGGTTTTTTTAGGGTGACTTTTTTTTGGCCAAGATGTGGAATTGGAAGATTGACACACACACACACACACACACACACACACACACACACACACACACATCATCATCATCATCATCATCATCATCATTATTATTATTACAGAAAATTCAAATATAAAATTCTTGGACCATTCTTTCTGGACTTCCAGGGCCAATTTTTTTCAGCCAGAGAGCTGTCATGAATTTATCTGTGACCTGTGAGCCCGTTTTATAATACGTTTTTAAGAATGGACCTTTTTTCATCCATGGACTCCGGAAGTGGTCATTCTTTCTCAACCGGCCGTAAGGGTTAGTTTGGATTAGGGAGACATTGGCCCAACCGATGGAATCGGTGACTCCTGCCTCCTCCATCGATAATAATTCCATAGCATCAAGTCGATTCCAAGTTATGGCAACCCTTTCCATGGTTTCCTAGGCAGAGAGAGGACTCAGAGGGGGTTTCCCATTCCTTTCTTCCGGGGTTGCCCTGGGACCACCAGTGGCCCAAGGCCACCCCAGCTGGCTCTTCTCTCTGAAGGTGTACAGTGGGGGAATTGAACTCCCAACCTCTGGCCCTCACCACCAAGTGCCCAGCTCACTGAGCTATCCAGCCAGCAGTGAGGCAACAATTAGGCTTGGATAGAAAAAGCGTGTTGCTCTGCCTGCTTTCTCCCCTTAGCCCTGCTGGCGGCTGGCCGGCCCCTGGAGGGTCAGCCCCAAGGAAATGGGACGGTTGGGCTGAAAAGCATTTCCCACTCAAGGGGTTGGGAGATCTTGTGCTCTGACTTGGGAGGAGGCTTGCTTCTACGCAGGCTTGGGCTCGGCTGTGGTCGCTCTCGGGCCCTGCAGGATTGTGCCTCCGTTGGTGCAAGAGCCTGCTACCGGAAGGCCTCCGGGAGAGCGAGCCCCTTTGTGAAATCGGCTTGCAGTCTCTGCATACCGTGAGAGTATTCGGTATTTAGAGGAGGCGCCTTGTTCCCTTCGTTGTTTCAGGACACCCTCCCTGGCTTCAAGTGGATTGGCAGCAGAGTGAAAGACCTGCTGGACAAGGGGAAGGAAGTTCTCTTGGCCTTTGAAGAATCCATCGGTAAGCAAGCTGACAGACGGACATGGGTGGGTACTTCTTCGTGGCCTCTGCGAATCACACCCTGGGTGATTCGCGCCTGTGCGGAGCCTCATCGGAAGATTCTAGAGCTTCTGCGGTAGCAATGAACACATTAGAATAAGGCCCCTTCCCACCCGTATAAGTACCTTGGCGCCAAGCGTCCATAGCTCTAGAATCTTCCGATGAGGCTTCGCGCAGGCGCGAATCACCCAGGGTGTGAATCACAGAGGTCCACTCGAAGAACTACAATTACAGGTGTGTAACCTGTCGTTCTTCTTCGGAGACCATTCAAGACGGCAACGGGTGAATCTCTCCCAGCATTTTAAGCCCAAACGGAGCAGAACTTTTTATGGAGGTAGCTCTGAATGCCCCTCCCTTCCCTTTGCGTAGCTCTTAGTACGACAGCTGAGCTCGGATGACAACTCCCAGAATCCCCCGGGAAGCATGCTTAGTGGCCATGCTGCCTGGGGGAATTCTGGGAGTTGTAGTCCAGAAGCACAGAGCAGCGTAGCTGTACTTAAGATCCTTCCGCTTTCTTATTTTGGTTACTGTGACCTTTCAGAAAGGCTGTTAATGGAGAAGAAAGGTGCCATCTAGTGGGAAACTCTTGCGAGTTTTTCTGTTGGAGGCAAAGGCCGAAGGCACCCAAAGAGCTATGCAAGCTGCCCCCCCCCCCAAAAAAAACAGAGCGGTCACAACTCTTGAGAATGGAAAAAGTAATTAGAATTGCAGTAAATCAGTAATGTTTCTCTCTCTTTCTCTCTCTCTCACACACACGCACACACATGCACATCATATGGGGCCTTCTTGTAGCTGCCTTGTAAGAAAGAATTGAATTTGGACTGTGTTTCCATGGGACAGCATGAGCTTTGGTACCAATAACACAAAACCTCTTGATGCGGAACAAGGAGGATGTGCATGCCTAGTTAAATCTGCTCTGTCTTATGGAGGGAGCCGTGTTGAGGCAGGGGTTCCTGTTCCTTTGCCAGATAGAAAGCGGGTCTCCATGCCAGATCCATGCCTGTCCCCCCCCCCCAAAAAAAACACCAACTGGCTGGCACTCCAGGAATATGGCTGCTTCCTTCAGACTGCTCTTTCCCCAGAGCTGTTCTGCATGGTTCAGTTTCTGAATGGTTATGTTTGGTGGCAAGATGCAGAAGAGATAAGAATCACAAAAATCATAGAATTTTAGAACTGGAGAGGATCTCAAGAATGATAAAAGTCCAAGTTCCCGCGAAGAAGAAAAATTTGCAGCTAAAGCATCTCTAACAACCAACCTCTATGTAAAAGTCTTCAGTGGAGGACAGACCCCGGCCTTCTGAGGTAGTTCGTTCCATTGTGGAACAGCTCTGACTTCCAGAAACTTCTTCCTAATGTTTACTTGGAATTTTCCTTCCTGCAAATTGAAACCATTCGTTTGCATCCTACCCACCCAGGCCTCAGAAAACAAGCCCATTCTATCCTTCACATGACAGATTATCGTATCACCTTTCCGTCTTCTCTTCTCTACCCAGCAGTCCCAAACATTCCTCACAGAACTTGGGTTTTAGATCATAGAATCAGAGAACCATAGAAAAGTGAAGTTGGAAGGGGCCTACAAGGCCATCAAGTCCAACTCCCTGCTCAAGGCAGGAATACAATCCAAGCAGATCTGCCAGGGGATGATCCAAGTTCTTCTTGAATGCCTCCAGTGCCCAGATCTTTCATCCTCTTGGCCTCCCCTCTAGACACATTCCGGTTGGTCAATATCCTTACCTGTTTCGGTAATGCCCGTTAAATCACATTTGCCTTCCTACGTTAAGAGTTCAAGCTCATCTTAAACACAAAATAGAAATAATAAGGTTTTTTTAAAAGACAAAAACGTGGTGGGACCTTAAAGACTAACTTATAATTTTTAATGTGAGCTTTTGTGTACAAGTCCACTTCATCAGACATAAGAGGAAGAGATCTAACATGGCAAATATTGATAGATGGCATCGAAATATAAATGTCAAAATACAGAGATCATGGTTGGTTGGTAAGAAAGTCAGTGGATGTGACAATGTGGTGACAGGGTCTTTGATACGCAGGTCTTTCATTGATGCTCGTGCTGTAAAGAATGTGAGAACCTCTGTCATAAAACAACAATGGTAGAGTAACATGAATGTTAATTAGATGGGCTGTTTACTCATCTTGTTCGTTTCCTACCCTCTGTGCAGAGACATTCAAAGCTCTTTTAAAATATTTCTATACCCACTGTTTTTAGCTTTTCAGTATGGTCTTTTAATTGTTGTAAGCCGCCTTGGGTCCTTTTAAGGAGAAGGGTGAGGTAAAAAATATTTTAAATAGATTAGATTAGGCATCCTTCAGTCTCGAGAGACGATGGTAACGTACTCTGAATAGAGGTCTTGGAACAGCGTCTAGTGTGGCTGAGAAGGCCAATTCGAGAGTGACCATCCCTTCCACACGGAAGACAAATACCATCTGTCCCCGGTCCAGCTCCCTGGTTTGGCTGGTTTCAGGATGGCCTCTTTGCCTCGGCCTGCTGGACAAGGGTCTCTTCAAATTGGGAGAGGCCACGCTGCACCGCCTGCCTCCAGGCTGAGTGCTCAGAGGTCAAGGTTTCCCAACATAGCTGCCCTCTGGAAATACGTGAATGACATGTACCGTGATAAAATGCTGGTTCTTAGAATGGATTGTGCTCCTGTTTGCAGGCTTCATGTGTGGGACGTCGGTGTTGGACAAAGACGGTGTAAGCGCGGCCGTGGTGATCGCCGAAATGGCAGCCTATCTAGACACCAAGAGCCAAACGCTGGCCCACCAGTTAACAGAAATATTTAAAACGTAAGTCGGGATGCATGAATGACAGAAGCTGGAAAGAGAACTTGGCAGCATAACGATTCTGTGAGGTAGGAGACGGTGGGCCTCTGCATCGTATGAATCTGGTGGGACTGAGAGAAGGAGATGGGTTGGGTGGAGCCTAACAGACGGAAGCAGAATCTCGGGAAGGAGGGTGCACTGGGAGGAGGTGGGTTCCGGAGTCTTGGAAATGGCTGGCTGCCCTGTTTTGAAAGGGATTGGAAGCCGATCGTTGTTGTGAGTTTTTCGGGCTCTTTGGCCGTGTTCTGAATGTTTTTCTTCCTAACGTTTCGCCAGTCTCTGTGGCTGGCATCTTCAGAGGACAGGAGTCAGAACTCTGTCTGTGTTCCAGCTCTGGCTGAACGTCCGTCTCCCAAGCTATATTTATAGTTTTATACCTGGTACAGGAATACAAGAAAATGGGATTATTTTATAGCTACCGTATTTTCCTGAAAATAAGACAGGGTCTTATATTAACTTTTGCTCCAAAAAACGCATCAGGGCTTATTTTCAGGGGATGTTTTATTTTTTTCATGGACAACCATCTACATTTATTCAAAGACTGCCATGTCTTCTTCTTCTGGTTGCTGACTACTATATTGGATATATATTGATATGTATTGATATGAAAAAGGAGGATATATATTTTTCCAACATAAATAAAGGAAGCCCTGTCTCTTCTTATGTTAGACCGCTTGAGTTTTAAGATTGCCAGCGGTTTCCTTCAGGCGCCCTTTTGACTCAGAGGGATAATCATCAGCAACAGCTTTTTCAAGAGAGTGAGTGGTGTGAGGATGCGGCAAAAAAAAAAGCTAATGCAGTCTTCGGCTTCCTCAACAGGAATTTAGTGTACTCTGCCACCTCAAAATCCGGAAAGGGTTAAGGACAGTATAAACCTATTTTGTATAAGTAAAAGAACTGGCTTTGAAGAGTAGGTTTGGGGTTAATACGTATGTTTCCTGTGTTTTTGAGGGGCCTGAGGGATAAAGTCAAAGTGATAGACTTAGAGAGCCATTCTGGTTGGCTGAATATTGCCCTTTTGATGGTGGTCATGGCTTAGCTTTCTGTAGTTCCTATAAGGACCGAATTCAGGTGTAACAAAGCCTTCCATTTCTAACTTTATCCTGTCTTTTTGCAGGTACGGCTACCACTTTTCCAGGACCTCTTATTTCCTCTGTTACGATCCACCTACGATCAAAAAGATCTTTGACAGACTTCGGAACTTTGACGGACCTCATTCGTACCCTGCATTTTGTGGCACTTACAGTATTTTAGACATCCGGGATGTCACCACCGGGTATGACAGCAGCCGGCCGAACAAGAAGTCGGTGAGTCGTGTGGCTCTCCATGGGGAAGGGCTGCCAGCTGTGCGGTGACCTTTGGGATGAACCCTTTTTTTTCCATTGGGCGCCATTTTCAGCCTTGCCCCTTGAGTCTAAAATGGGCAGATTGCGTAAATTGGCGTTAAACGGGTTGGCATTTCACGGATACCTGCAGGGACCGCAGTGCCCACCGGTTGCGTGTAACTTCGACAGGTGGGCTAAAGGGGCTGGAAATGGGGCACTGAAGAGGCTCCTTTTTTTTTCTGAACAGGAGGGCCCTAGAAGCACCCTTGCTCTGTTGAGCTCAAAGCATACCTGTTCCTCTCTACAGGTGAGCTCTTCGGAAGCAGAACTCACCTGTGCACAGTGCTAGTTGGTTGGTCTCCCTCATGCGTCAGTAGTGGTACCATGCCTCTCTGAACAATTTTATGTCTTTTTAAAAATATATATAAATGTCTATTTTAAGAAGCTGAATGTGATCGTGTTCCTGATTCTCTAAAATGGCTTTACAACCTTATTTATTTATTTATTTATTACATTTATACCCCGCCCATCTAGTCAATCGACTACTCTTGCTGTTGATCGGTGCTGTTCACAAGAGCGCTGCAGGTCACTGGGTGGCCACTAAAATGCCTTTGGTGGCTATCTAGTAAAATTGGCAATCTGGATGTTCTTCTTATGGTCCAGAAGCAAACCTATTTCTATACGTAACCAGTAGTGGCCAGAATCCTGTTAACACAGGAATGCTGGTATGGAAAGTGTCAGGAAAACTTCAGCAGGTTCAAAACATGGCAGCCAGATTGTTAACTGGGGCTGGTCACAAGGCCCCTGTTACAGCAGCTCCACTGGCGGCTGTTTGTGCTGGCTTTAACCTATGAAGCCCTAAAGGGCTTGGGTCCAATCTGTCTAAAAGTCTGTATCTCCCTCTATGAGCCTACCTGGGCATTCAGATGATCAAGCCCTCTCTCTGGGTCCCACCACCTTCACAGGTGCATCTGGTGGGGACACGGGAGAGGGGCCTTCTCTGTGGCTGCTCCCAGAGACGGTGGAACTTCCCTCCCACTGGAGGCCAGCCTGGCCCCATCTCAGCTCTCCTTCCGCAAGCAGGCAAATAAGTCCTTTCTCTTCAGGCAAGCTTCCCCTCAGGGACTGCCTGCCTGAGTTGGTTTTCTTTTAAATGGATTGCTGTACTTTGCTGCCTTGAATGTGTTTTGGTGTTGCTTATGTTTTTTTTAGTACGGTATTGGTTTGATCTTTTTTAGTATTTGTATACTCGCTGTGTTTCGCTTTAAAGACTGTCTCCTATTGATGTAAGCCACCTTGGGTCCTTTTAATGAGAACGGAGGAGCAAAAATATTATCAAACAATCAATCAACTAGATGGAATAAGTTGCAGTGGTGAATTGTTGCTACTTAACAAATTGATGCTTGTATTTATAATCGCACATCAATTTGACAGTGTGTGATGAAAGAATACAGGCATCAATCAGCTTCTTATCTCGGAGTAGTTAGGATTCGGTAACCTAATACTGTTTGGGGTGAAAAATAAGATTCTTTTCAATCATACCACTGGAACAACTTAGTTCAGAGCAGATGTGCGCATGCACACGTATTGGAGCGGGACAGAATGAAGGAGAAGGAGGAGGTGGAGATGTGAATGTCTGGACTCAGATCCTGCTGTTTTTGGGTTTGTTTGTTTTTTGTGACAGGTGCTGCCTGTGAGTAAAAACAGCCAGATGATCACCTTCACCTTTCAAAATGGCTGTGTCGCCACCCTTCGGACAAGTGGAACTGAACCAAAGATCAAATATTACGCAGAGATGTGTGCACCACCTGAACAGAAGTGAGAAACTGTTTCTCCCTCCCCCCCCCCCCCCCAGTGTCTGAGAGAGTCAAGTTCTGTGCCTGTCACAGATCCAATAGATTTGAGCCCAGATGCCTTAAGAAAAGGTCTCTAATGCAGTTTGATCCAGGCACTGCAGCTGATAGAGGACCTTATCTATTAAAAACCCCTCTCTAAGGCAAGGGAACACACCGTGATCTAGTGGACAGAGCGATGAGCTAAAACTCAGGAGACCTGGGTTCGAATTCCTGCTCAGCCGTGGAAGTTCATTGGGGGGAACGGAACTGGAAAAACGATTCCTTAACTGCCTCACTTACCTTGAAAACCATACTAGTGTTGCTTTAAGTTGGATTGGACATGATGGCGCATAGCAAAAGGCAAGGGTGGCGACTTCGGCAGGTCTGGGTCTGAGCCTCTGTGAGCTGAATCCCATCGCCCTTCTTTTTTGTTCATTTTTTAAAACTTGGAAGTCACTGGAAGTCAAAACCACCAAAAAAATCCCACACGGGTTTCGTGTGCCATCTTTTTACAAGAGGGCGATACTTTGCTGTGGCTTCTGGTAGCCTGATTTCCGTTTTCTTTTCTCTTTTTTTGGTGGGGTCTTTAAAAATGGCTGTGGGTGGTTCGGGGGTGAAACTTATACAGGCTACGTATTGCTATTCGGACCTGAAGGTGACTTAACGAGGTCTCTTCCCGTCCCTTAGCAGTCCTGTGAGGTGGGTTAGTTAAGCAGATGAGAACATCATTGTAGTTTGTTTGTAATCAGAGTTTACTAAAATTCAAATGTGGGGGGGGGGGGGCAGCATCATCGACAGGTGTGCCCAGCCTTAGGCGAGGGGTTCGTGTGACTAGCCTTTTTAAAATACAGTGGATCGAGCAGAGATGTCCAGCGCTCCGCCTTGCCCGGTGACTCTTGAATTCTTTCAGCCTGTGACACAAGAATTGGTGGACAAAGCGCTTGATCGCTGTCGTGCCACCACCTCCTCCCTTGACCCTTGCCCGGCCTGGCTAATCAAAGCAGCCAGGCCTGTAACAACGGAATGGGCCACAGCAATAATTAATGGGTCTCTCCAGGAGGGCAAGGTTCCTCTTGCCCTCAAGGAGACACTCATTAGGCCCATTAGGAAAAAACCAAATTTGGCGGCGGATGATATTGGAAATTATAGGCCCGTCGCCAATGTTTCTTTCCTTAGCAAAGTGGTGGAGAGGGTGGTGGCAGACCAGCTTCAGACACTTTTGGACGAAACCAACACCCTGGACCCATTTCAGTCGGACCCATTTCAGTCCCCTCGGCTACTATCTTGGTATTAATCTAATCTAATTGTTTAAAAATTATGATGTTTTATGATTTTGTTATATAATGATGTTTTTATGATATTTGTAAGCCGCCCTGAGTAGACTTTGTCTAGGGGGGCGGGGTAAAAATCCAATAAAGTAAAGTAAAGTAGCCTAGAATCAGCTGGCCAGCAAGCGGCTCCTCCTGAACATGACGGAAGGCCATGGACCAAGGCCAGCACTCCCACCTGCTACGGGAGGCTAGTGGTGACCGATGGCTCGTTCGCCTTGTATTTAGTGCAAAAGGTTTACGCTGGCCATGGCTGAAGTGCTTGGGTCGTCATGGCCACACTAGTCTGCTGGAGCGTTTTCCAAAACGGACCCTTCCGTGCTGCTGAAACCAGTGAAAACATACAGAATGTGGGAGCCCTTTTGCATTAGAAGCAGCCCGAGCCCCTTTTTCCCCCTGACTCTTCTCCCGGACTCCCTGTGAAGCCAAGCGGTGTGAAGCAGCCGTGTTGGGTAGCCAAGAAGCTGTGGGGAGAGTAAAAATGAATGGAATTCTGTTGCAGTGTTTGTCCTCAGAGAGAAAACAGATGTTCTAGATCATGTTGGGACCTTTTCCTAACCTTCTCTTTCCTGCTCTTTAGTGACATCGCGTTCCTGGAAGAGGACCTGCAGAAACTCATTGACGCCCTCGTTGAGAATTTTCTGGAGCCCAGTAAGAATGGACTGATCTGGCGCTCCGTGTAGCAGCTGGCTCCTCCCGCCTTTGGGCGATGATGCAGAAGTCACTCCATGCACTGTGTCCCATGGAACAAAGGAACCAAGACGATTACTCCCGTTTGCATTAATTTAATGTGTGTGCGTGTGTGTGTATGTGTTCCCTAGACAGCCTACATATAGGGAAGCGGTATTCTTTTGTCAGCATTATATCCTAAAAGGGTCAGCTGATTACCAAACAGACTTCCAGAGGACTATGGGTTCCTCCAGGTATGGCTGAAGCTAAAAGGAAAGGCTGGGCGCAGGCTGCAAAACTCCGCCAGGAGCTGATGAGTGGTCCCAGCTTCTTTTGAAAAAGAGCAAATCCAAATATTATTATTTTCTCCTGTGGGTTCCATCTTGTAGGTTCAGATATCTAGAGTCTGGGACGCTTGGAGGTTCTTGTCAGCTGGAAAGCTCTCAGGGGTGAGAAGGCTTTGAGTCTCAGGCTGATAGAGAGTCTTGCTTCTTTAGAGCTGTTTTAAGCGTAGGTGAGCCTGTCCTGTCGGAGTCTTAATTTTATTCAGCCTGTTTAGTAGAGTTCCGTGAATTAGGACTTTCTAGTTTCGTCCCGGTTGTTTAGTGGTCCTATCTATTTAAACCTCTTTCTATTCTGAAAGGTGCTCTTTGTACATTGAGTTCTCGCCCTGTCCCTACGCTTATGCTGAAGCTTGCGTAGCCGTTAAAGGAGAATAGCATGGTGTGCAAGTGGAGGTTTAACGGGTCTTAAAATGGGCATAATTGCCCATTTCATGCTCCGTTTGGCCCTCAAAGGACTGGTCTCCCGGGCTTCCTGGCAGCCAGGGAACAAGCCTGTGTCTGGGGTTTTTATGCTTAGAGAGGTACCGAGTACTTTTGGGTGGCTGAATGTGATTCTGCCAATTGTGCCCTCAGTTGCCTGAATTAAAAAAAAAAACCCTCCAAACACTTCAGCTTTTAGATAATTAATAGAAGACCATTTTTAAATGGATTTCCTCATATCACACCCTGGGGAGAGACTCCTTTGCATATGCCTTCTTCATCCTCTCTTCTCCTCTAGCAGTGGTTAACATTCTACAGTAATTAATCTGACCGGCCATGGATACTGTTAATTGCTTGTCAGCATAAAGAACTGAGCTCAATTAGTTCTTCTGAAAGAGTCTGTTCCTGCAGGGTGCTGTAGGAGCTGAATCTGGCAACACGCGCTTATAAGCCTGCACTTTACGCTGTCATGCGGCAGCACCTTTCCGACGTGCCGTGGTCTTGCCGTGCTGCAAACTGAGAGCCAAAGCTTTCCAAGAAATTGGGGTCGGCTGCCAACCTCCAGAAGCGAGGACAGGCTGTGTAAATGACAGCAAGCTGGAAACCACCACCTCCTCAGCCTTCCAGGTGCGCCATGGTGGAGAGCCCAGCTGCAGCTGGAGACAGAACATCTAGGGTGGATTGCTAGATGCCTTCTCATGTGTGAAAGGCAAGGAGACCGTCAGGTGCCCCTGGGAGGGGGATTTGAGATGGCAAGCAGTGCTACAGCACAGCACAGAGATTTATCACCCCAGAGCTAAGCCCCTGTTGCTGACGTGAACCGACGAGGCAGATCTTTGCAAAAGGGAGAGCTCCCCTTCCCTTCCCAGTCTGGTACCAGACAAGTTTCCAAATCCAGAAGCTTCTTTCAGCACAAGCTTCTTGTGGCCGAGCAGAGAGCAGAAGCCAAGTTGGAGGCAATAGAGTTTAGCTTTGCCCTTTGACTCTCCCTTCTTTCTTCTCCTTCTTCCTTACACCCTTTTTGGGCTGGATCTCGTAAAATAATCTAGGTGACCTCTGTACTGATGGCCCAGCTATGGATGGCCCCAGGAACAAGCCATTCAGAGCTTGCCTTCACCTGTAACAGTAAGCCAGGATTGCAGGCTTATGTGGCTGGCTGTGAAGGAGCAGCCTGCTGGGACAGACAGCTTACTGGTTGTAAGAGAAACAAACCAGGGATAAAAGACTTCACATGGACGTCTGAGCCTGGACTCCTAGTTTGCTCCCAGGCAAGGCAACGTGGTTGATTCTTGGCTTCTTTGGGAACCAGGAAGTTTTGGTTCAGCTCCACTTCTCTGTCGCTTGGGAGCCAGGAACCAGAGCCCAGCGTTGAGTGTGATGTAATGTTTTCACTTTCCTGATTCGCTTCACCCAGGCTAGCCTG
This sequence comes from Intellagama lesueurii, assembly GCA_037013535.1. Classification (NCBI taxonomy): domain Eukaryota; kingdom Metazoa; phylum Chordata; class Lepidosauria; order Squamata; family Agamidae; genus Intellagama; species Intellagama lesueurii. The sequence continues at coordinate 2,770,042 of JBAJHW010000003.1, read as the reverse complement.
GAGATGCTGGCTTATTGTTCCACGTGAATTCAGCCAAATTTTCTTGTCCCTCTGGATGGAGATTTAGTGGGGAAGGAGGAGCTGATGCTGTGGCATTTTTTTAAAAAAGTACTTTAGTCGTATCTGAATGTATGTGGGTAGCCGGAAATCGCTTTTATTGCACGAAACTCTTGGGGCACCGTTCGCCAGGAACTTCCCCTTGAAAATTCAGTGTGGGTGTGTGCCAGGGATATTCGTGATGGATTTTGTCCTTGCTGCACATGCAATATTTATTTATTCTTTGTGTTTTTATTTAATGATAAACGCCTTCCACAGACTGTGCATACATATGAGTATGATAGATTGAATGCCAAAACTTTTTTTCCCCCCTTATCGTTTGTATTGCTGCTGTATCTGTGCTGGGAGGCACCCAAAGATGTTTGAAGGAAAAGCTTGGAGTTCCGTTGTGCTTTAAAAACCCAGTTCCCCCACATGTGAAAAATGTTCCTTTTAAGTACAGAAGGAGCAGAATCCCAAGGCCTTAAGAATCGTCCTGAGTCTTTGGCTCATCTTGAAAAGAACCGTGTCCTGTGTGATTGGAACAAAGAAATGTAAAAGAGGAGTTTTAAAAAAGGGTTCCCAAATTCCTTCTTTTTAAGAGGATAGCTAAGCAGGGGTGACCCGGATCCTCTCATTTCGTCTAGGGGGGCCCCATGGACTAGCAGTTGCAAACCACTTTGGTGTTTCTTGGAGTAACAAACCAAATAGACAAAATACTACAGTGAGAGAGAAAGAAGAAGGCGGCTTCAGTTTGGTTTGGCGTCCCGAGAAGGGGAAGGGTTTAACCACAAGCTGTGAACTGCAGTATGGGTGTTTTCTCACGTGAAAATTCATCCGATTTTGGTCAAGGGTGCTGTTATTTCTCTCTCTCCCACCCCCCCCCCCCGCATGCCCCAGCCACCCCTCATTTCTTCAACTCTGAGAGGTCACCCCTCCCTTCTCTCACTGACCGGGACTGGAGTCCAGGCTGACATATTTCTGTCCGTGTGATGGCAGCAGGACGCAATACAGGGCATGGTTTGAAGACGTGGTTTTCGACTTCCCTGTTGCCTTTTGCTTCGCAATGTAGGTTGGGATGGAGCACTTTTGTGTGACCGTTGATTGGATTGTTTAAGAACAAAACGAAACAAACAAACAAAAAAAAACCACTGCAACCCCTTAGTGCAATTATTTATTTAAGCTTCCCCCCCTTTTTTTTTTTGCACTGTTAAAAGTGCCTTTTGTCTCATTCATTTGCATCGCCTAATCCCTGTTGACATGTGTGCGCTTAAGATAAAGACTTCAAAAAAGATCCACCCATCACGCTAGCAAGTTGGAAATGTTTCTGATACACGCCTTGGCTGTTTGCTGTACTTCAGCATAACTTAGAATAAGGGCAAGAATCCTCTTCCCTTATGCGATGGTGTGAGGGCAATCTTATAAGCGTTCTCCACTTCCACCACCCACGAGCTTACTGTCGCGGCATTAAGGCTTGCCCTGGCTGCAGAACTGGGCACAGGGAGTGGTTGTGCCACTTATCCCATGACGAGGAGCTGGCAGGAGGGGGGGGGAACAGCTGTCCAGCTGCTCTCACCTGGGTTTTCCTCCGTTTGGATGTTTGGTCCATGCAGTGCTCCCCACCCACTGAGAAAACATCTCAAGGATCTTAACTCTGCTATGGCCATCCGTGGCGACCAAGGTCTGCGAGATGGAGGAAGAGACGCCTTTTCCTCCCCCGGCCGCCTTTGCAAAAGCCACAGTCTGGTTTCTGTAGCTGGTGTAGACTCTCTCTTCTAGGGCGTCGTTGCCGTAGGTGGGTGATAGCCGGCCGTGGAGCCCCTGCCTGTGCACGAGAGTTTCTCCCATCTGCAAGGGTGGCAGGAGAACACGCTTTCTTGCAGACAACCGACGAGCGTCGCTTGGGGGTCTTTTGAGTCTTTGCATGTCACGCAAATGACAGTCTGGAATGGGCAGGCCCTACCCGGCCTTCCATCCAGATTCCTTCCCTAACCCGTGACTCCTAGTTAGAAAGGGGTAGAACCTCCTAACTCGGAAACCGAACGGAGGAGGTGGCATTGGGCCTGCTCTTTCGACGTGGAACATGCCTTGAGTCTCCATGTGCACCTCCTGTGCCGCTAGCAGGCTGTACGTGGCACAGAGGGGAACGTGTGGCACATTCCCAGGATAATAAACAAATAAATAAACGACGCCTCCCCCAGGTTGGAAAAGGGATCCTTGCTTTCCTCTGGTGTGTGTTTGGCAGCTGCCACACCCAGGTGGCCGCATGCTGCCTTCCACCGAGTTTTCTTTTCAGGATGAGCAAATTCCCAGGGTGGTCACCCTCTTGGCCTGCTCTTTCATGAAATCTTAAGAGTGGTATAAGCGGAGTTCCTTTCCTTTCCTTTTGCCTTGCCTTGCCTTTCCTTTAAAATGAGCTTTTCTGCCTCAGAGACAGTGGGTGTTATTGTAAATGTGGACTGAAATTTTGCACTTTTATTCTGTTGGACGTCTTTCTGTGTCTGGATTTATGATGTGGATTTAGTTGGAAGAGATGTTACGTTAATAAAGCATTTTCTTCATAGCATTGTGCTTCCATGTTTTGGGTGTTCAGGGTTTTAAAGGGGGAGGCACAGCGAATCATTTCAGGGGCTACTCTTGGCAGCTGGGGCAAAGTGAGCCTCCTGGGGGGGGAAAACTGCAGACAAAAAGTAGATGTCTGTATTAATGACATCTTTTGTTGCAGAGTTTTTTGCTATGCAGTAAAAGTACAGCGATCAACATGGGAGAATAGCTACAGTTCCTCAGAGTCCACCTCTATCTCATTAACTGGCACTTTAAAGAGTAACTCAGATTGAGACATTTGTAGGAGAAAGAGTAAAAATTCTTTCTTTACTCACGCTTGAAATTACAGACTTGTGTATCTGATTTCTTTACTGCACACATACTTAGCAACCTGCTGAACTGATCAACAGCAAACAACTGCTTCCAACCAACAAAATAGAGGGTGGGGGGAGCACTCAGCAGAGAAATGGGCCACTCTTTGAATTCAAAGATTGGAAAGAACAAGTGATGAGTGGTGGAATAGATTGACAGTCATCTCAGCCCGGAAAGGTCCCTCCTGGTCACACAAACTACAGACAGCATGGAAGGTGTTGCAAACAAAACTCCAACGTCTTTAGCATTGTGTGTGACTACTAAAAAATTAAACAAAAATTTAAGGAAAAAATGCATACATTTATGCATGTAGGGATGTTTTGCACATGCTTTTTTTTTTTTTTTTTTTGAGTAATTGAGTACAACTGGCATAATTTATTTCTGCTTTGTTGTCATGCTGAGGGATGATGCCCCGGCCACTGGAAATTTGACTGATGTTTCTGTTTTTATTTTGGAATGCCCTGCCTTCGGGCTTGCGATAGATGGCTGCTTGTCAAAGTGCCCGCACGCTGATCCTTCAGACCAGAGGCAGCCTGCCTCTGAAATCCAGTCACCGGGGGACACAAGCATGAGACAGCGATTGCTCTTCTGTCTTGACTTTTGAGCTTCCGGTTGAGGCCTCTGCTTGGCCATGGTGAGAAACAGGGCGCTGGATTATGTCGACTTTTGTTCCGGCCCAACATGGCTGTTTTCAAATCTTTTGGGGAAGCCGGTTTGTTGCAAGTCAGCCGTTCACCCAGTTAGCTTACTACCATTTGCAACCCTGACTGGCAGCAGTTGTCAAGAGGTTCACCTGAAGCTTGGGGAAAGTTACCTTTTTTTTTGATCACAGGTGCCGGAAGTCCCCAGCTAGCATGACTTGCTTTGATTCATATGTCTGATGATATGGGTTGACAACTGTTGCCAGTCAGGGCTAGACTTTCTTTTTAAGACTCTGGACACCAGTATGTAGGTATCCTTTTGGTTTAACCGGATGGCTTCATGAACAATAAGGCTACTCCTACTTCTTCTTTGCTCTTGCCTGGTTGCTGAGTCCTCCGACCTGGTAGTCTCATCTCCCGGCACCATCCCTTATTTCCTTCGGAATCTCTCATTGTAGGGCTTTTGAGACAAGATATCCGAAAAGGGATTTACCATTGTCTTCTTCCGTACTATATGAATAAGAGTAAGCTTGAGTGTCGCTGCTCTTGTGTGCGACGGATCTTCTCCCAGTGTTTATCTTCCACTCCTGCTACTCCCCTTTAGCTGCCCGCTCCAGGTATCTCTCTGCCTCTATCACTATTAGGATTACCCGTTCTATCCGGCTGGAAAAAAAAGAGAACCTCTGTTAATACTTTGTAATCTGTGCAGTGCAGAACCAGTTCAAAACAAGCAAGAAATGGGGGGTGGGAGAACCCACACCAAAGCAACCTCTTGTTTAGTCGTTAAGTCGTGTCCGACTCTTCGTGACCCCATGGACCAGAGCACGCCAGGCCCTCCTGTCTTCCACTGCCTCCTGGAGTTTGGACAAATTCATGTTGGTCGCTTCGATGACCCTGTCCATCCATCTCGTCCTCTGTCTTCCCCTTCTCCTCTTGCCTTCACACTTTCCCAACATCAGGGTCTTTTCCAGGGAGTCTTCTCTTCTCATGAGATGGCCAAAGTATTGGAGCCGTCTAAAGCAACTACAGGGCCCCATCTGTTCAGTAATACAGTTTAAATCACCCAAAAACACATCAGAAAGGAGGTCTTTGCCTAGATTCATTTGCAATTCCTAGCAAACAGCACCTGGTGTCACTGTAACCTAACTGGATGTAACAGAACCGGCTATCAGGTGTCAGAGGGTTGAAAGACCTTCCTCAACCGAAGCCTCTACTTCAGGGTAACCTGGAGTTGGAAGGGGCCTCAAAAGCCATTGAGGTCAATGCCTTGCTCAGTGCAGGAACTCAGCTCAAAGCAGATCTGACAGAGGGTAAGTCCAGTTGTCTCTCCCGAGGTCATGGGTTCCATTGTCGCACTGCTCTAACAGTTCAGAAGTTTTTTTTCCTGATCATCAGCCTAAATCTGGCTTAGAATCATAGAATCATTGAATTGGAAGGGGCCTCGAAGGCCATCGAGGTCAACGCCTCGCTCAGTGCAGGAATCCAAATCAAAGCAGATCGGACGGACGACTGTCTAAATTTCTTGAATGCCTCCAGCGCTGGAGCACTCACCACAAGAGAAGGCCTTCTCGGTGGCAGCTCCCAGCTTGAGGAACGCGCTCCCTCGGGAGATCAGCCAGGCCCTCTCCCTTTTATCCTTCCACTGACAGCTGAAGACCCACCTCTTCAGGCTTGCTTTAAATAACTCCAACTGAGTTCCTGGTTTCTTGGTTTGTTGTTCTAAATGTGTTTTAAAATTTTTTAAATACTTTAAAATGTATTACAGGATTTTTAATTATTATTGCATGTTGATTTTTTTTTTTGTAACCTGCAGTTTATTGTGTTTTTAATGTCACTTCTTCTAGCATTGTGAGTCAACTTGGATCGGATCCCCTCACCAGGGGAAAGGCAGCCTGCGGATGATTCTCTCTCTCTCCCTCTCTCCCTCTCCTATAATGTTATCTATCTATCTATCTATCTATCTATCTATCTATCTATCTATCTATCTATCTATCTATCTATCTATCTATCTATCTATCTATCTATCTATCTATCTATCTATCTATCTATCTATCTATCTATCTATCTATCTATCTGATGAAGCAGATCATTTCAAAATGAGAAGAGCCCTCACAGGCAGTTTGGCAAGGAATAAAAAAGTCAGGATAAGCCATTTAGAACCTTTATCCTAGAACAATTACAGAGTTCTACGTCTTCATTCAGATTCTCCTCACAAATTCTTTTCCAAAGTCTTTGGCACAACAACAACACCCACGCCCCCAGTCTCCAAGTCTTACCGTTGCGCTGTCTACTCTGGTGAGGACTGAGCATGCTCAGGACCCACAGATTATTGAGAAAGGAAACTGGTTACGAGGGGGAAAGAACAGCTTTCTGCAGGAAGGCTGCATGGCTGGAACCCGGTAAAGGAGAACTTGGAACGTCTGAAATCGTAACTCACTTGCCTCATTGAAAGATCAGAGAAACATTGTTCGGGTACAGCTTCACAGTGGGGAAAATAGTTTGATCCGCCATGCATTCTTGGTTTATCAAATGGGGCTTCTCTGGCGAATCGCTGTAGCCATCCTGATGACAATGTGCAGGAGTCAGCCGGGACAGAGAGCTTTGTTGGAATGGAGTTCCAGCAACAGAAGCTGCCTTAACAAGGTGCTAATTGGCTATAGAGTTTAATGCAATAGGTCAGTTTTTCCATCAGAGCCAGTCTCCATATTCGATTTTGAAATCTTTGCAAGGACAAACTCTGTAGAGGTGAAATAAAACAAGATACATTTATGGAAGTATGGTATCCCTTGTTCGCCTCTGGTGCAGGAGATCGAATGGAAAATAGGCTGAAATGCTGGTTAGTTTGAATAACTGTAGGGTTAGAAGTAAAACATATATAAATGTTTAAATATTACTATACTATAGATAAGAAAATTATTGGAAGTGTAACTGTATTTATAGATAATTACTCTTTTCTTTTTTTTGTTATTTGATCAGAGGATTGTAACTTATATAAATAATAAAAATTTAAAAAAGGTGCTAATTGGCAATTCCTACCTCTCACTTTTTATTTATTTCGTTCTCTTTAGTGTCCTAGTAAAACTCTGTCCCACCACTGAGTTGAAACTTTAAAAAACCCCTGGAGATTAGGGGCATTCAGTTAAGGGGATCTGACGCCCCTCCATGAGCACCTCTTTGCATCGGATCAGGCGACCACTCTCTTCAGACCCCATTCGGGATCTGCCTTTCGCCCTCCCCTCCTCCTCTTTCCCAGACCGTTCTCTGGCCACCCCTTACAAGCTTGCCAAGAGGGCAGCTTCGTTTCATTGCTGGGAAAGGCAATGACCGGCCTGCTCTCTCTTTGCTGAGTGCGTGCTTTGAGAAAGGCTGCAGCTCTGATTTCGTTAATGAACTAATCCATGCATCTGTTCCCTTTGGAACGACGGAGGGCGACCTGCTGCCAGAGGCAGGCGAGGAGAACAGCCAACGGGTGGGTGTTCTTGAGAGATGGCAGGGCCCCCGCTTTCCATGTGGGGTGCCTTTCACCTTGCGGGGAGAAGAACCTCCTTGATCGGAGCAAGGGGGGGGGGAAGGATACTGTGATGAAGCAGCTTCTGCATCCAGCTTCCTGAGAAGCAGACGTCAGAGATTTAGATCCTGCTGTTTGGAACGAGCTGATCCCAGCTGACATGCAACCAGATTGTTAAATAACAACCCGGTCAACCTGGCGGAATATAGGCCACTATTCTGACATCATTAAGGTAGCTTATTGGCCTAGCTGTCATTCCGAGGGCAGAGCCGGGTTATCTAACGATGGCCTTCTGGTTAACCCTTTCCTGGCTCCTTTATCGCCTTTATGTAAAGGTGCACCTGATAAGCATTTGTGTCTGTTTTTGTTTCATCCTTTTCACAACAGGATTTTGTCATGCTGGCTCAAAGGAGAATGAAGAAAGCGATCCACGAGGAAGGGCCACCAGCCGCAAGTTTCATTGTGATGCTGCTTCTGGCTGCTTTGGGGGGAAAGGGGGGAGAGGAGGTGCGATATTCATCCCTAGACGGCCAAACTCCCATGCATGTGAAGGCAGTAAAGGAGTAACTAGCAGGTGATGTAGACAGCAATGTACATCTGAACAGTATGAATGTCTGCCACCGGCGCTTTGCTCTGGATGGGGACCCACTTCCCCATGTACAAATAGCGCCACTACAGTCGTGGCCAAAAATATTGGCACCCTTGCGATTCTGTCCAAAAATTCAACCCTTCTCTCAGAAAATGGTTGCAGTTGCCAATGTTTTGGTACTCACATGTTCATTTCTTTGGTTTGCGTTTCTGTGTGGGATTGTATCAGATTTGACTTTTCTTCTCTGGTTTCTTGTGTGGTTCCGACGCAAACCAAAGAAATGAACATGGGAGTACCAAAACATTGGCAACTGCAACCATTTTCTGAGAGAAGGGTTGCCTTTTCGGACAGAATTGCAAGGGTGCCCAATATTTTTGGCCATGACTGTATACGCACTGTGCTGGGCAAGACACATCGCTTTATGCCTCTCCTTTTTCAGTAGGGGAAACGAAGACCCTCCCCATGCACTGATGTGTTTGAGAAAAGGGAATCTGCCTGCAACATTCTATGGGTGATGTTTACGTCCCAGATCGTGACACCATCAACTGGTGTTTTAGGAGCACATGAAGCTAAAGACATCTCTTTGTTGTAAGAAAGATCCAAACTACATTTAAGGGTGTTGAGTGTGTGTGTGTGTGTGAAGGGCAGGGGTGTATAATTTATTTCTGCTCTGAAGCCACAGGTGAAGGCTGCACATAGAATCATAGAAAAGTGACATTGGAAGGGGCCTACAAGGCCATCAAGTCCAACCCCCTGCTCAAGGCAGGAATACCATCAAAGCAGATCTGCCAGGTGATTAAGTTGTAGACACATGCACGTGTGCACACACTCAGGTGCATAAATGCATGTGTAGTAGAACACACTGACAAACCTTCATTCATTTGTCCTTGAATGGCAGGGTCTGGCTCCTGGGGGGAAGGGAGGGTTCAAGGCTGAAGCTTCTCTCTCCGACCCATTGCTGCTGCTCACTACCATTATGACATGGAGGAACCAGACTGTGGGGTAGGAGGAGTGGTTCGGCAGGATAAAGAGCCGGGGGGCTGTATGGGAGGCCCCCTGGCATCCATGGGTTGTACACCTGAACGCAAGGGGAGATGAGAAGCAGCAGAAGGAAAGATCAGCTCAAGACATCATGAAACAGACACATGATTAGATGGCCTTCTAATCGGGGATAATGAGCTAAGGGGGTGAGCCCCAGACTTTCTGGAAGATGGGGTTGGACGTGGCTTTAAAGGAAACGGGGAGGAAGATGGAAAGAGTGCTTCTCTCATGTTGGCATTCTGGGAAAGAGTCGCAGGCTTCATAGGCAACCATCAGGAGGATCTGAGTCATTGCCTACGTGGAGTAAACCGCAGTCTCCGGACAAGTCTGTTGTGAGGTGTGGGAGTAGAGAGCGATGTGGTGAGATGCCCGGTTATCCTGAAGGCTCCAAAAAAATGCTACGTCCCACGCTGTGGAGTGATCTGTTTGGTCAGCTGGGTGGATCCATGGTGAGAGTCACCCGAAGGCAGCTCTTCTTGTAGGCCAAGGTGAGGCATCGGTCATGGATGCCAGAAGGGATGGGAAGCCACGCAGCTGTGGCATGGGAGAGAAGGCACCCCAGGGATGACATCTCCAGAATTTTTGTGGGGTGGGTAGCCTTGTCAGTCTGTCCCATCTGAGACCTCAAAAGCCAACAGCTTTTATGGGACATAAGCTTTCATGGACTGCAGTTGTGTCTGATGAATGGGTTAGTCTTTAAGGTGCTGTGCAAATCTTTCGTTGTTGTTTTTTTCCCAACAGATCGAGTGACGGGGGAAATGAAGAGTGGGGGCAGCCGTGAGAGGCACCAGAAGGAGACAAAAGATGGCCAGAGCAAGAACAGTTACAGAAGTCAACGTGAGAGACGACCCCCAAGCATCAGAGGAGCATCAGCTGAGACTGGCAGGCGATGGGCTTTCTTCCTCCCTTGATGCATCCCAAAAAGTGTGTGTGTGTGTGTGTGTGACAGGGATATTCCCAGCTGTGCTGCTCCCTCTCTGCACCTCACCAACCTCTGCCTTTGGACGGCAATGGCAACCTCCCCTGGTTGGTCAGGGGCCCTCCGTCTCCCATCCCAGCCCTGACATCTGTCCCCTTCCTTCGGTGCCCTCAAGCGGCAGACTCCCTTTATGTCCCAAATTTCCAGATGGGGAGACCTGACCAGCTGGCTGGGAGAGCCGAAAGACAGAAGCGGTGGCCTTTTGTGTCGGCCGGGCAGCTTTTTCACGTTTAGATGAACTCCAGATTTTGTGGGAATTCCCAGACGTGGCCATAGAGGGATTCACGGAAACCTGAGTCTCAAGAAATACGTAATGCACGGTGTCATGCTTTGATTGTTTTCTGCACCAGTTTTTCCCTGCCCACCATGGAAGTTGGGGGTGGGAGATCTTTTCTGGATCTGGTGGAGGAGGGGTGTTTGGCTGTTGGTGTTCTCCGGTGGCAGCTTTTGTACCTAAAACGCCAGAAGATGGGATGCTGCCGTGGAATGGCTTCAGGATGATGTGCATCCTTGTGTTGTTTTTTTTAAAGAAGAGGTTGCCGTGGTCTGTGCTAGCATATCAGGCAAAAACAAAAGCAAAATAAAATCTGAAGAAGACCAAGACGTTCTGGCTGCATTTTATGTCTGAGGAACTGAAGTGGTCCATGAAAGCTCAAATTAAAATACAGCCATTCGTGTTCAAGGCGCCACCATATTTTTGTATTCTTTATATTTTTATTTTCTTTTTGCCTCATATGTTTGTTGGTTGTTATCTTTCTTACTCTAGACGTTTCCCAACTCTCTCTCCCCACTGCATACACGCATCTCACAATTGGTCCCGAGGGGCCTGAGCCCAAGAACATCACAGAGGCTCCACGTCCTGTGACTTCACTTCCACCTAGAGCTTTTCCCATTGAAAGATGAAGGAACGGCACAATTTTCACCCAAGGGCCCTAGATCTGGAAGCAAGTGGGACATCCATCCATCCATCCATCCATCCATCCATCCATCCATCCATCCATCCATCCATCCATCCATCCATCCATCCATCCATCATGTGTGTCTCCCTTTCTGCTTCCAGGCAATCAAACTGAACCAGAGGTTCCCGGACTGCAACTCCCAGAAACCCTGGCCAGCACAGCGGGTGGTGAAGGCTTCTGGGTATTGCAGTCCAAGAACACCTGGGTTTAACCAAGGTTTGGAACCAGTGAAATGGACAACTTATTGCATGTTCGTATGTCTTGTCTAGGTCTTCCTGGGTTCCTCCTTCCTCCTCCCGACCACGACTGTTCCCCTCCCCCCCCAGGGCAGGCAGAGGATGGGAGCCAAAAAAAGGTTCCTGCATCAAGTTCCTGGAGTGACACAGGAGGTAGCCCTTAGCCAAGGAGTGGTTGCCCTGCCTTCTTCTCTCTCTTCCAAAATGCTCAGCAGTGGCTCTTTCCCCAAGACATTTACATCGCTGATGTAGGCGTGCGTGGGATGGATTGTCAAGTTTCGTTCTATAGCTGTGCTGGTCAGGATTTGACCAGCTCATTGGTGGGCAACGTGTGGGTCTCCGGCACCGTTCCTCCCCTCATTAGGACCATGCTGCTTAGAACAGTGGTTCCCAACCTTGGAATCCCAGATGTTCTTGGACTAAAACTCCCAGAAGCCTTCGCCCCTGGCTGTGCTGGCTGGGATTTCTGGGAGTTGCAGTCTAAGAACATCTGGGGACCCAAGCTTGGGAACCACTGGGTTACAGCCATGGGACCCAAAGTCCAGCAACACCTGGAGGACCACATGCAGTTCCTCTCTGGACCAGCTGATCGGTGAGGTCCCTAGTAGTTCTGTGGTTGCGTGGTGCAGGCAAGGTGAATTTTGAGAAGCCCCAGACCACTGAATCACAACAGCTGCTGCTTCTTCCTGCCCCATCTCCCTGGAGTCAAATGACCTGCTTTTCAAAAGCTCTGCATTAATCAAATAAAACCACCCTATCGGCTTGCAAACTTTAATCTCTCCCCCCACCACCCCACCACTAACCCTGAAAACACTGACAGATGCTCTTTTGGTCGATTAAGAGGATCCTTCCTGAATAAAGCACAGCTGTAAAAAAAGAAAAGGAACTAAGAGATGCAGGAGGGACCGCGGTGTCATCTACGGAGCTTGGCTCGGTTTCGTTTTTGGAGTGCGGCTCCCAGAACTGGGACCGTGAACCTGATCCGTGGGTTCCAGCAAGAGCCGACATCAGCGGTCCTGTGAGATTAAAACTGTCTGTGTGGCTGATGAATAACCCCGGCTAGAGCACAAACCTATTTCAAAGAGGAGAAAACCCGATGTCTATAAATCCAGGAAAGTATGAAAAGTTTAATTAAAACATAGTGCAGGGGGAACATTTGTAAGTCTCCCCAAGGCAGGCTTGTTCGCCAAAACTCACGGAAGGAAAAGAATTTCCCAAACCGGTACTTTTTCATCAGGTTCCAGCAGGTCTCTTGATGCTATATTATGCTTCTTAGCTTTCTCATTATTCAGAGTGAGGAATGATATTATATCTCGGTGGCTTGATCAGAGTTGACAGCCACATGGGCCATGCAATCCGCCGCAAGCCTTGATTGATTTCTGGGGCTTGTTGTCAAGGGAGTGGTCGGAGGAAGGCAGGGAAAATATGTTAAATAAAATAAAATATTTGCATCAGGATGAGGTAGCCGTCTTTAACAGAAACATCAGCACACACACACCATTCGCACCAGCTTAAATGGCCAGAGATCTCCTGGGAAAAGCAGTGCTTGTTCATGCGAGCTAAAAATTTATAGGGCTCTCCGGATGGGACGGGACCCGGTTCCCACTCTCTGGGGTCTTGCGCACATCAGAGACACGAGGCACTGTGAAGGAGGCAACCTTGATGCCTGGTGGTCCACACCTTGCGGTCGCAGCCAACACAAAACAGTGGTGCAAGGACCACCCCTAATAGTGAACCCAACCACCATCAAAAAAAGTCACAGAATTTATCCTTCCCGGAAAGAACGGGGCAAAACGGCTCCCTGATCATTTCCGTGCACAAACAGGCTGCTAAATGGCAACTAACCTTTCGCATTCTGTCAAAGCTTTGATGCCCTATTGCTATCTTCTCCAACTCACTCCGACAGCTCAGCATTTTGGGCTTCAAGCCCCGTCGGACACCTCCAGAGTCAGGGATGATGGGAGCTGTAGTCCAAAATCTGAATCATATGGAAGCCATGTTTGTCTGTTGCAGCAGAAACAAAACAAAAAGAGAGAGTCTTACGGTAGGTTAAAGACCTACTCATTTTTTATGGTGTAACATAGTTTATAAAAACTACAGCCCTCGAGTTCAAGTCTATATGTAGGAAGAAGTCAGAGAAGGAAAGAAAAAGGAAGCCTAAGAGTACAAAGCTAAATGTAGTTCTGGAAAAGAAAGGGAAGATGTTCACGGTATCTGTTAGGGTATCTGTTTTCCTTTTGCAGATCACTTGTTCTGTACTGAGCTCAGTCACTCTAATTTCTCTTGAACGATTACATCTGAAGAGAACGGGACCTCTGAGCTATGATTCACCAGGAAGTCCCAGCTTATTCTCAGTGGCATAGATCAGAATGGAGGCTTCTTATCACACTACAGGGAACAAACGACTGACCTGGCAGCAGGGATTTTGTGTCATCAGTAACAGCGTTGTGACTGGCCAGTAGTACTAATCATGCCACTGTGGTGTGATCATTACTCTCAGTCCTTTCCATCTGAAGTCCCGTCTTCCTTCCCCAATTGGGAGAATTTTTATACATAAATATGTGGATAACCCTTTGAGCCTCTGATGAAGCGAGCGGTGTAGTCCTCAAGAGTCACGCTAGAATACATTTGTTTGCCTTAAGGCCTCACAGGGCTCTTTGCAACAATTCAGGAACATGGAGAAGGCAGCTGAGCTCAGGCGGGATCTCCCAGGTAAGTTTGGGCCGTTTTTGTACATCACGGTCCTCTCCGGGCTGCGTAGGCGCAAAACCAACTGGGGCGTGAAGCCGGTTTGTCGACATTCTGTTCCAGAGATCCGCTGTGGATGTGGTTGGCGGAAATAGCTGTTCCCAGAAGACGTGCCTTAATTCCTCAGCTCGGATATAGAGAGCTGTGGAGGGAAAGACAGAGGTGGAATCGTTCAATTGGATCATGCAGCTTTTGTGATTATTTATTTATTCTTAAACCCTGCAGCTTCTGCTGGGCATTTGTTTAGAAAAGCCTATACAAGCAGACTTAGTCTTGGCTTCAGTCCAGAAAGAGTTCACCCCAAGAAGAGGCGAAGAGGGTACCTTTTTTTTTGCTCGTTCAGCAGTTATGGGGTGACAATCCATTCTTTTATAGAATCACAGAATAACAAAGTTGGAAGGGGTCTCTAAGGCCATCAATGCAGGAATCTAAATCAGGGGTCCCCAACCTTTTTCACCCCGTGGACCGGCTGGGGAAGGTGGGGCACCCCCCCCCCGCACTCATGTGCATGCATAAACGGCAGCGTGGCGCTCGCACGGGTGCGCTGGAGCGTGTGCACATGCGCAAATCAGCTGTGTGGGGGTGAGTGCGTGCGGGTGGTGGGGCGGGAGGTCTGTCTCCGTGGCCCAGTCCGGCTCAGGCCATGGACCAGCACCGGGCCATGGACCAGGGGTTGGGGACCTCTGATCTAAATCAAAGCAGACCTGACAAACAGTTGTCCAATTTTCTCTTGAATGCCTCCAGCGTTGGAGTGCTCACCTCGTCCCAACATCATTGGCTCTATCGTCATACTGCTCTAACAGTTGGGAAGTTTTTCCTAATATTCAGGCTAAATCTGGCTTCCTGTAGCTTGAGGCTATTGTTGTGTGTCCTGCACTCTGGGATGATGGAGAACAGATCCCGCCCATCCTCTGTATGACAGTCTTTCAAGTCTTTGAAGAGTGCTCTCCTATCTCCCCTCCGTCTTCTTTTCTCAAGGCTAAACATGCCCAGTTCTTGCAGTCTTTCCTCCTAGGGCTTGGTTTATGTTGCCTCTGTTTGGATCAATCACGATCTGCTATTGAATCCAGAAATCTGGGATGCTGGCAGTAGCTTCTTAGGCTTGTTTCTAAACAAGGGCCCCACAGATTGGTCTTAAACTTCGTAATGAAGGAGAACTAAATGGCTATTGTGTTAAACAGGAGTGATGTATTTAATCTTTTTTAAAAACCATGTTTTAAAAGTAATGTTAAAATGTTCCTTTGAATCATTATTCTTCAGATGGAGCAGATGGGGAGCCGTGGGGAATCAAACTCCCAACCTCTGGCTCTGCAGCCAGATGTCAAAAACCACCAAATTATATATTATAAAGGCACATTACATCAGCAGGTTGTTTTATATTTATTACATCAGGATGATGTATACCATCATGGCATTGTTAAGATGAAGAGAGGTATAAAATTGGTTTTTAATTTATAATAATAAACGTGAAAACGTCTAGCGTGCTTTGGTCAACCAGCAGGCTGTACATAAATCTCGTAATGCTGGGTTTTGCCTTGACGTGTGATCAGTGCCACATCTCCTCTGACAAACTGAATTTTCTAGGATGGTTTGGTTGTTGAATGAAATTGAAGCCCTGCAATTCAGCAGTGAAGTCTCATTTTAAAAAAATGAATTACTCCTTCAAAGGTCTGCACTTACGTCAAACCTGTGAGGGATCATGGACTCCAAGGATGTGTGATTTGTGACCTCTGGGAAGCCATACAGAAGGTTGTGCATTTATTCGGCTGATCATATTCGTCGTTTGGGTGTCCTGCTGAACCCAGCGCTGACAATGGAATCTCAGATCCGTTCCGCCTATTGCCATCTCAGGCGGATTGCTCAGCTGTGTCCCTACCTTGACACCGGGTCCCTCATCACGTTGGCCCATGCACCGGTAATCTCAAGATTAGATGACTGCGATGCTCTCTACGTGGGGCTGCCCATGGGGCTTTCATGGAAACTTCAAGAGGTCCAGAACATGGAGGCCAGACGGTTGAATGGAGTGAAAAAGTATCAACTGATCACTCCAGTTCTGGCCACCTTGCTCAGTGACCTGCCCGTTTATCTGCCAGCTTCAAGGTGATGGTTTTAACCTATAAAGCCCTAAATGGTTTGGGGCCTCTGGACCTGGCAGAAAGCCTGCTTCCAACAGGATCACCATGTCCTACGTGAACATCCCAAGCAAGCCAGCTAAGGATGCTAAACCCGAGAGAGGCCTGGAGGGAGAAGACGAAAAAGAACGGTCCATCTCGGTGCTTGCTCCTCGGCTGTGGAATGAACTTCCCCCTGTAATTCGTTTGGCCCCTTCACTGGTGGTGCTTAAAAAGTCATTAAAAAAACTGGTTATTTAGGCACGCATTCCAAAACGTTATACCTGCAGATTTAGCTGAGCTTAGCTACCCTACTTGATCAAGTCCACCATTTTAAATGTTCTAAATGTTTTGTGCAAATGTCTTTTTATGTTTTGACTACTCTTTTTTTCAGTATGTTATTATTTTTATTTTGGGTTCTGTTAAATTGGATTTTAATTTTGCTGTTTATGTAACATTGTAAACCGCCCAGAGTGGCCTTTGGCCAGATGGACAGTGGAAGGAAGGAAGGAAGGAAGGAAGGAAGGAAGGAAGGAAGGAAGGAAGGAAGGAAGGAAGGAAGGAAGGAGCTGACAATGGATAGAAGGAAGGAAGGAAGGAAGGAAGGAAGGAAGGAAGGAGCTGATGGTGGAAGGAAGGAAGGAAGGAAGGAAGGAAGGAAGGAAGGAAGGAAGGAAGGAAGGAAGGAAGGAAGGAAGGAAGGAAGGAAGGAAGGAAGGAAGGAAGGAAGATTCCAGTTTAAGGGAAAAGTTGTTACTTTAAAACCAACCAACCAACCCACTGTCTATATTTTTCTATTGCTTCCTTTTCTTGCACCGTTTACAGTTACTGTACTCGGAAGACCAGGAGGTCATAGCCATGCCATCTCATCTGACCCTGGCCAATTGGGTGGCCTCCAGCTATTTCTATACGGAGCCCTCCTCATTTGTGTTTGTCTTTTAGAAGGACAGAAGCCTTGAGGTGAAGGCTGCACCAGGAGATGGGGAATACATCGTTCTGGTCCGAGCAGGCTGTCCTGATGAAGATCTAAACTCTGCTGCCAAAATAACACATATCCACGGTTTCTGCTTCTGAGCCTCTGTGGTTTTTCAGTGCTATCTTAGGTGGGACAAAGAACTGGGTTGCATTTCTTCCTTGGGAAGGTTTATGTGTGTCATTGGTACCAGAGGTGGTGTGTGAAGCCAAAGTTAGAAACTTTACCTTTTAAAATTTGCTACTGCTTCTCATTGTAATGTGGTCTGTTGTTTTAACAGGTTGCAAAGTTTAGCAAGTAACTCACCCACTGCAATGCTTGGGTTGCAGAGTTTTGAATTTCTGGTAAAGTTCCCTTTTGCTACTCGTTAGAATTATAGAGGAGAATAGCTACCATATTCTTCTCTGTGACTGCCATTCAGTACAACAGAGGTGTGGAAAGTATCAGTGGAACGAGAGAACATTTCCTTGGTGTGATCAGTTTGAAAACTGATTGTTTTAGACGACAAGGCCATGAATGCCTTAGTCAGCAGAGTTTGTCAGGTTACAAAGTCCGCTGACGTAGGGACCTGAACCTGCCCAATGAGTCGTATAGAACTTTATAGACCTCCAGGGAAAAATCGGAAGCCGGCGTTCATCACAGCTGCCATATATTTCAAAAGAGGATAACTCCAGTGTGACCCAGAGGAATATGTTGCACCTGGTGTCATCCCCCCTTCTTCTGAATATCCTTTTTATTTATTTGCCCCATGCAAGACAGATCGAATCAAAGGTCCAAAAAAGTTTCTACTTTTTTTCTCTTTATTCTGTGGGTATATGCAAGCCGATATAAATGAGCATAGGGTTGTATATCTACTGAATATGCAAAAAACTTACCTATAAAAACCTAACACAGAGTTATAGGAATAAGAATATGAAAACCTAGGGGACTCAATAAAAAGATTAGCAACTATTCGAATCAAAGCATTAAAAACACTGACAAAAATGGATGGGGTGCTTAAAAAGTGTGAGCATAAAATGTAAAGTAAATTGTAATAATAAAAAACTCCATGTGTTACAAAATAAAAAAGGTAAAGGTTCCCCTTGACATTTAGTCCGGTCGTGTCCGACTCTTTACAAAATACTTAGGAAGAAAAGAATAAAAGTATGACGAAGACATGTTCTCTAAATTGTACATGTTTAACTCTCAAATAAGTCACTTCAATGTGAGACTCTTGCAGAGTGTGGGCGGCATACAAGTCGAATGGATAAATAAATAAATAAATGCAAAATCTCTTAAAAACTTATATAAATACAATGCTATGCTAGAGCAGAAGCAATCTTTACCCTAACCCCCAGCCGTTTTCTCCCCTCTGTTGTGTTTTGGGGTTGCTTATGTTTTATAGTATAGTACTCAATTGATCTTTTTTAATATTTGTACTCTCAATGTTGTTAGCTTTAAACACTGTCTTTTAATGATGTACGCCGCCTCAGGTCCTTTTAAAGGGGAAATGAAAAGAAAAATTTGTAATAGGATTTTCTATTGTTCCTACAGATCTTGTAGGAACGATGGATAATCTGACTAACTGCCATTATTATGTTTTTTAAATCATTGTTTTGACTATCAATTTTTGCAGACTCTGGAGCTTACTTAGTAACCTATAACTATAAGCCCCTATACGTGGGCCATAGTTTGGGGACCCCCGCCCTAGACCAACAAAACCTTCTAGCATCAAGGGCCTAGACTATTGCAGTACTGGATCACCATCGGCAAAGTTTGGGGGATCATGGGAGCCGTAGTCTAACAACACCTGAAGAGCCACGGATTGCCCGCGCCTTCAGAAAAGCAACCCATCCTGGCTGTGCCTTTTTAAAAGCAGCAGATGGTGGCAGAAGGGGGACTGTAAGAGAAGCATTTTGCCTGTACTTCGGACGGAGACAACGTGGCTGAGGTGTGTAGTCATTTTGGGGGACGCGAGTGAGTCTTGGAAAAAGCGCACATCCTGACAGACAGACCGGAGTGTCTTTCTGCTTCGTTTTGGTCTCAGAACATCCAGGTTCCCAGCCCTATGCGGGTGATGGAGCGAAAGGGATGGTTCGCGTGGACCGGGATGGGGGAGAGAGTGATGCCTTACAGTAAAGTTTCAAGAAGAGTCCTCCCCCTCCAGTCACAACCTACGTTGGTTCCAAGTCACTGGACCTGCTACCCAGCTAGCTGCCTTGAGCAGATATTTACATCATCCTGCCGTTTCTGGCAATGCCACCTTGCTCAAGGTGAGCCCCAAATCATGCTGCTGGCCATATGTCGTTTACCGAAGGCCCCATCGCAGGAGCCATGGAAGTGGAAGCGATTGGTCCAGGAATCCTGGACGCCTTCCCCTGCAAGCTGTTTTCCAGAGGGAAGTCTATTTATCACAGAAGACAAATCGCGGCTGTCTTCTTAAGGAACCTTGAAGGCACCTTAGATAGAAATGTACCAGTTTCGCGACGTGAGTTTACTTCTCTGGTCACTTAAAATCCGATATTCGAAAACCCGCTCTTTCTTCCATGCTTCGTATCAGAGCGTTGCACAATTCAGAACCTGGGATGTACATGAAATATAGGCAAAATCAAAAACCAATGAAAATATCAAAGACATTCAGACTATTATTGACCAGAAGCTGTCAGAGCTTGAGATGTGAGCAGAAACATTTCCTCAACTCCAGCCTCCATCCAGGGGTTCAGCATCTGTGGAGTGAGTGGCTTCAATGCTATTCCAGTGAAACCCTTCTGGAAGTGAAGGACTGGCCAGCTGCACGAATGGGCTGCATGCCCAGGGGTGCCCGAGTGTATTCACAATGGTTGCCCACTTTTTAGGGAGGCTCTTTCTATATCCCCCTAATACCTGATTCTTATTTAATTAATTAAAATGTTGTTGTTTAGTCATTAAGTCGTGTCCGACTCTTCGTGACCCCATGGACCAGAGCACGCCAGGCCCTCCTGTCTTCCACTGCCTCCCGGAGTTTGGTCACTCCGGAATCCCCTTCATGGATTGCTGCCTTGTCATGGCGAAGGGGCTTGAGTAATTCAGAGACGCTATGGACTATGCCGTGCAGGGACACCCAAGACGGACAGGTCATAGTGGAGAGTTCTGACTAAATGCGATCCACCTGGAGCAGGAACTGGCAAGCCACTCCAGTATCTTTGCCAAGAAAACTCCATGAACAGGAACAATTAAATTACTTAATTAATTAATTGATTGATTGATGGATTGATTAATTAAATGTATTTAATTAAATTACTTAATTTAATTAATTTAATTTAATACATTTATTTATTTATTTATTTAGCCACCTCGGGTTCTTTTTAAGGAGAAAGGCAGGATAAAACTGTTTTAAACAAAGAAATATAAATAAATTATTTCAAATATTTTTACCCCGCCTTTCTCTTTTAAAGGACCCATTCCACCAAAGAGTGATTTAGCAACGCACGGGCCGTGTCTAAAAACGAAGAATCAGAGTGAAGTCTGTATTGCAGTTCGGTGGGTCATCATTTTTGTTGAAATTGTTTTCAACCTCATGTGTTGCCTTTAAGAGGTTTGGATGGGAGGGACCTTTCCTGGGCTGGGGTGACTGTCATTCACTCCAGTAGATGCCTACTGTACACCCCCCGCCTCTGACTTTGAAGAGAGAGCCATGCCTCTCTGCCTTAAAGTATTTCCCCCTCCTTTCCCAGTTTGCTGTCAGTTAGTATGCAGCCGTGTGGCCAGTTAAGGTCTGTTCCTGTAACCGGTCATTTTCCTACAATATGCTTTTTTTGATCTGTTCAGAACTGTGAGTAAATGGAACCTTTTATTCTTTCTCTTACCAATGTCTCAGAGTGGGTTACTGAGACTGTAAGTGTCAGTTGAGGAGACAACCAAAAAGAGGTGGTTTACTCTGGGGAGACCTGACGCTAGTTCTGCTCTGTAGGTCCCTGCACTATCTGCTGCGTAGCTAGAGGGTTTTAACCAATACTTCACAGTCCGCCAAGACTTCCTTAGAAGTCCCTTGCACGGAGTAGAAGTGGTACGTGGTGCATCACTTCTCCCATGTCAAAATTTCCTCGCTCGGTGAGCAGTGCCTTCAAGCCACAAGCCTTCCTGAATACCTCCATCGAATCTGAGAGAACACGGTTCAAGCCCAGCCAGGCTCAGTTTTTGGACTAGCTGCCTTAACCCCCAATTTTACACCTCTTTGCCTGAGGAGGACGAGTTGCACAGAATTTGAAAGCGCAGCCTGTTTGCTAACTTTTTAGTGATCTAACAAAGCCCAAGACTCGATTTCTATCGATAGATCAGAATGCTACTCCCCCCCCCCTCATCTGTTTTGGCCACCCTTATCCACAGATAACACCTCCCTCTTAGGGTTGCCAACTTTTTCCCCCTTCTCCTGCTCCTGTGACTGTAGCAGATGCTTGGCCTGTAAAAATGTAGAAGGGGATGCTTTCTCTGCATTGCCATAAGGACCATTGTGATTAGGTTTGTTATATATCTGGAGCAGTTCGTCTCTTTTGGCGGGAAATAACAAGGGAGACTCTTTTTGAACATCATGAACTTTATTGGTCTGAACATTAGGAGAATCAACAATCACCTCAACTGGTTCAAATAAACTAATATTATAGAACTGTCCATAACGTGGTGTCAATAATTCTGCCTTGGCGTTGACAGGATCTAAGAAGGGGCTGGTCCAAACCGTTCGTGATCTGCTGGCTTCCTCAGGGGTGTACTCCTCACCGCGCAGATGGTCCCACAACAGGGACGTCTGGCCCAGTCGGTGGTTGAACGTGGAATCTGGCCAGACCACCTTCTTCCAACGACCCTGTCCTCTCGGATAGACCACCACTGTCCATTCTAATGGATCCACTG
Source organism: Intellagama lesueurii (assembly GCA_037013535.1). Taxonomy (NCBI): domain Eukaryota; kingdom Metazoa; phylum Chordata; class Lepidosauria; order Squamata; family Agamidae; genus Intellagama; species Intellagama lesueurii. The sequence goes on along the minus strand of JBAJHW010000003.1, from coordinate 2,748,442 downwards.
GAACCTCTTTCTGTTTGGTAGCGTCTGGGTTAGGCAGCAACCCTCCGGTCTTTAGATTAGGAAAATCCTCTAGTAATCCTTTCATTCTTTCATATTCAGCTTCCTTCTCCTTATCTCCCGCACGGTCCTCCTATCTTTCTCCTCTCCTGTTCCCCGAATTCTAAATTGTCTCCTCCCCCTCTGATCCTGTATATCTTCCTCCCATACTGGTAAAACTAACAACTCCTCCTTTCCCCCCTCTTTCTCTTCTACTAAACAAACCTCAATCTTTTCCTTTTCCTCCTTCCTTTCTCTCCTTGTCTCTTCTTCTATATTCACTCCTTTTTCCGATGTCTCTCCCACTCTCTCTATTTCATCCCGCGTGGATATATTTTGTTGAGGGATGGCTCACTCTCCACTTTCTCTTTTTTTCTCTAGCTCTCTTTCACAACAACCTTCACTTGCTAAATTTGTTCAAAATAGAAAAACCAAGAAAAGCCCATAACTGCCTCTCCCCTGAGCCCTAAAGAGCAATGCAGAAGAGTGAATCCATTGGGCTTCTGGAGCATAGTTTCACGACATGATGCATCTGTAGCAGCGTTTCTTGTCCTTCTGCGTTTTGATGACCCAAGGTGGAGTTTAGGGGGGAAAATATTTTTTGGGGGGACCACAATTCCCAGAACCCCTAGCCAGCATGGGCTATGGTCAGGCTACCTGGGGATCGTGGGAGCTGTAGTCAAAAAAGTATTTTTTTTCAAGTTATGGATGGAATCATTACTGCTTCAAATGAAGGAGAGAGAAGGGATTCTTCGTTTTCACACTTCAGCTGTGCCTTCCTTTTAATCGCTGGTGTTATCAGAGCTTACCTGCAGAAGTGGAAATAGAAAATTGTCACTCATGTTGATGTACGTGTCTCAGACGATGGGAACAGAAAGCCTGTGTCTAACCTTGCTTCCCTGCTTAAGTAGAAGTGTACGGTTTACAGGAAAGTGGCTCTTTCTGACTTCTGTGCTCTGTCGCAAGCTGGCATTTTGGGTGAGTTCAGCCTGGCTACACGAGGGCCCAGTTTTGTCATGATGGTTTCATTGAATCAGGATGCTCACTGGTCTGAATGGGCAGGAAAAAAGCTTCTTCTTTTGTGGTGGATTTTGTCTCCTTTGAGCTATCAGAGAGAATGCTCCAGCCTGACACTTTGAAAATAGCTCAGTCCAAGTTCAGTAAAGCTACAAACTGTTCCAGAGTTTTGAACTTTGGTTAAAAAACCTCTAGCTGCGCAGCAAAAATGCAGGGACTTACAGGGCAGAATTAGCTTCAAGCCTCTCCAGAGTACACCATCCCTTTGTTTTCATCTACTGGCACTTACAGTCTCAATAACTCACTCTGGGACATTGATAAGTGAAAGAATAAGAGGCTTCATTTACCCACACTTAAACAGATCAAAAACAGCATACTGTACAGAAACGACTGCTTACAGGAACAGGCCCCAACAGACTCATTGCAGACTACATTTACATAACTGCACTAACTGCTAAATGCATAATAGCCTAAAGACTACAAGGGAAGAAAAAGGACACTTAAGCAGAGAGGCGGGGCTCTCTTTGAAATCCGAAGCAGGGAAGGAACCATTGGCTACTGCTGGATTGACTGATAGCCACCCCAGCCCAGAAAGGTTCCTCCCAGCCAAAGCTACTTGAGGCAGCATACGAGGTTGGATCAACTCCCACACAATCTGCTAAATTGTCTGTTGAATCTTCTAATTCTCCAAGGATGAGATCCATTATCAGGTGGGGGGAGCCATGAAAGATATCTCAGGAAGTGCCGGAAACTGAATGATGTCAAAGGCTGTTGCTATTTTGATTTTAATTCTGAGGGTGGGGATTTTATTTTATTGTGTTTTGTTTTAATTTATTTGAAACAGCTGCCTCTGGGAGTTGGACAGCTTGGTTGGCAGCCCAGGGAATGGGAAGGGCTGATGTGAGCAGACAGAGGGAGGGAGGGAAGGACAGAAGGAGGGAGGAGATGAAGGGCCTCAGTCTGGTCCGTGAGCCATCTTTGCCCAAATCCACTCTGTTCTGGTTTTCCAGCACCAAGATAAGAGCCACCATGCTCTAAAATTCAGTTTTTCATCTGGCCATACAGCTGTGTGGGGCTGAAGCCCCGGAAGCCTCATTCATTCCACCGGGAAAGGAAAGGAAACCATTTGCAAAATATTCAGAGCCAGGATTTTATTTCTAAACGTGCACTGCAAATGTGAGTAAGAAGACGGTTCACAGCAGACATCCTGCTTACAGGTCTGTTCTCCCAGAATAACAGGTCCCATTTCCATCCAGCAGTTCATACAGCTGGATGTATGCTTACAGGAACAGGCCCCAACAGATTCATGCACATGCTTGTTTTGGGCTTGTGCATGAGGCAGAAGGGAGTGTTCGGTCTTAACAGCCCAGCTTCGTAGAGTCATAGAATCCTAGAATGATGGAGTTGGAAGGGACCTCTAAGGCCATCAAGTCTGACCCCCTGCTCAGAGCAGGAACCCACATCAAAGCAGATCCGACAAATAGTTGTCTACTTTTTTCTTGAAGGCCTCTAGCGCTGGAGCGCTCACCACCTCCCGAGGCCATTAATTCCGTTATCACACTGCTCTAACAGTTAAGAAGTTTTTTCCCCTGATATTCAGCCTGAATCTGACTTCCTGTAGCTTGTGCCCATTATTTTGTTGTTGTTGTTTAGTCATTAAGTCGTGTCCGACTCTTCGTGACCCCATGGACCAGAGCACGCCAGGCCCTCCTGTCTTCCACTGCCTCCCGGAGTTGGGTCAGATTCATGTTGGTCGCTTCGATGACCCTGTCCATCCATCTCGTCCTCTGTCGTCCCCTTCTCCTCTTGCCTTCACACTTTCCCAACATCAGGGTCTTTTCCAGGGAGTCTTCTCTTCTCATGAGATGGCCAAAGTATTGGAGCCTCAGCTTCAGGATCTGTCCTTCCAGTGAGCACTAAGGGTTGATTTCCTGCAAAATGGATGTTCTCTTTGCAGTCCAGGGGACTCTCAAGAGTCTCCTCCAGCACCACAATTCAAAAGCATTTTGAATTGTGCCCATTATTACAGTACCTGTCTTCTACTCAGGAATGATTGAGAACAGATCCTGCCCCTCCTCTGTACGACTACCTTTCAAGTATTTGAAAAGTGCTATCCTATCTCCCCTCAGTCTTCTTTTCTCAAGGCTAAACAGGCCCAGTTCTTTCATTCTTCCCTCCTAGGGCTTGGGTTCCAGTTCCCTGATCCTCCTTGTTGCCCTCCTCTGAACTTGCTCCCGTTAGCATCCTTCTCAAAGTGTGGTGTCCGGAACTGGACACAAGACTCAAGGTGAGGCCTAACCAGTGCCAAATAGAGGGGAACGCGTACCTCATGGGGTTTGGAAATTAGACATCTGTTAATGCATGCTAAAATCACACTGGCCTTTTTTTGCAGCCACTTCGCACGGTTGGCTCATATTCAGCTTTTGATCTATAACAATTCCGAGATCCTTCTCATTCGTAGTATTACTCAGCCAAGCTGTTCTGACAAGGATCCGATGATGTCTTGCACACGCGAGCAACAGAAGAGACCAAATAACACCTCAGTGCTAGAAATGGCAACCCCCATAACAAAAGAGAGCCGTGGGGTCAGGTGGGAGCAGGAATAGTGCCTTAATACAGAAACATGCATGGATGCTGTGGATCAAGTGAAGAAGGAGGGGTTTGTTTATTTTTTCCAATCCACTTCCAGAACTTGGGACTGGCTTTGCTGCGTGACTCTCCCCAACCAAACTATAGGCACCCCACAATCCGAAGAGGGGATTCTTTACGTGGTGAATATGTCTGATTGTTACAGCACAAACTTTTGCCACCTACCGTACTCTGCAAATTAGCATGCTTGCGCTGTGATTGGTCATGGTGAGGTAAGCACAAGCATCATTTGCAAATGGTATGGCTCCATCATGAGGGCCTCAGGAATCATGTCTCTAGAACACTAACAGGTTTCCAGCTTCTACGGACAAGCTATCTGTAATGTGGTCGTGGACTTGGGGCTGGTTTCTCAGGAGTCAGAGCCTGCTTGTGGGTTTTCTTAGGATGGCGGAAAGGATAAAATGTGAGATGTTTTCCCATGAGAAAGGAAGGCCCACTTAGCTCCAATGCAGCAGGGATTTGGGACGTACCTGGAAGGTTTTATCACTGCCTTTCACCTGCCGTGCTGGTTTTCTGTCTCCTGAGACAATTCAATCCTAAATAGGCAGCTTCTTAAATTCAGCCTGAAGTGGCCTTGTGTGGAGAATGAAAACCAGCCATGGGAAACAGCAATTTTGAGCAGAGGAGCGACAAGGAGGCTTAATCCTCACCCCGTGTTCTTTTGCTCTCACTCAGAACCTCTCAAGGCTGTTTTTGATTTTTTTAAAACACCCTGGGCTGTATTTTACATGTTTTTCTGAGTTCTGTTCCTTTGTTATCTTTTCTTAGAACTCAGAATCAAATGCTGTCACTTTTTCTTTCCTTTTCAAGGCCAGGAAAGAGAGCTGGACACAGTATGTCAAACGCGGCTGCGAGATAGACCAGCAAATAGAGAGTGTGTCTTTGTGTGTGGTAAATTGCACTAGAGGAGGCCCATTGAATCAAGGAGGATTTGGCGAGGCCACTCTTCTGCAAGTCCCGTTGATTCAAAGGGACTGGCTCTGCTTGCAACTCGCTGTGCTAAAGCAAGTCACGCTAGAGTAGGCCCATTTGAATCAATAGAACTGATTGATGACTTAATTCAGGGGGGGGGTCTACTCTGGTGCGATTAACTATGCTGAGCGACAGGGTGTTGGCCAGGGGATTTTGCTCCCGGATCTGAGAAGGGCAAGCCAAGATTTCACGGTCCAACCTGCGCTACCTGTCTGGGTAGGGATGGAAAGAGGTCCAAACTGAAAGAAAAAGAAACAACTAAGGATTAATTTGTTGGTTTTTCCAGTAGTGATGTATGGAAGCGAGAGCTGGACCATAAAGAAGGCTGACCGCAGAAGAATTGACGCTTTTGAATTGTGGTGCTGGAGGAGGCTCTTGAGAGTCCCCTGGACTGCAAGGAGAACAAACCTATCCGTTCTGAAGGAAATCAACCCTGAGTGCTCACTGGAAGGACAGATCCTGAAGCGGAGGCTCCAATACTTTGGCCATCTCATGAGGAGAGAAGACTCCCTGGAAAAGACCCTGATGTTGGGAAAGTGTGAAGGCAAGAGGAGAAGGGGACGACAGAGGACGAGATGGTTGGACAGGGTCACCGAAGCGACCAACATGGATTTGACCCAACTCCAGGCAGTGGAAGACAGGAGGGCCTGGCATGCTCTGGTCCATGGGGTCACGAAGAGTCGGACACAACTAAACGACTAAACAACAACAACAAATCACGCCCTTTACTGATTCTGTGAGTTAGCTACTGACTAGTTTTATTTATTTTACAGCTATGGATTAACACAGCTACACTTCTGGAAATTAGTACCCCCAAAGCTTTGGTACTGTGCAACTTTCTGGGATGGATGTGTCCATTTTAAGGGTCAAGTCAACCTTGTAGTCCAAAAAACATGTATGGGTATGAAAGCTGGACAGGAAAGAAAGCTGACAGGAAACCAGTGGATTTGTTTGAAATGTGGTGCTGGAGCAGAGCTTTCTGGATTCCCTCGACTTCCAGAAAGACGGACAAGTGGATGCTGGATCAAATCAATCCTGAATGGTCTCTGGAGGCAACAACATTGAAATTGAGGCTGTCCTACTTTGGGCACATGGCAGGATTTTCTGGAAAAGACAATAATTCTGGGAAAGGTGGAAAGCAACAGGAAAAGAGGAAGACCCAATATGAGGTGCACTGACTCCCCAAAGGAAGCCACAGGATTGGATTTGCAAGAGCTGGGCAGGGCTGTTGAGGACAGGACATGTTGGAGGTCCCTCTTTCATTTGGTCACCATGAGTCGGAGTTGACTTGATAGCACACGACAACACCAAACTTTGTTTTGCCACTTTTTCCACTTGTTGGCTCAGTTATCCAGCAAACTGGGCCTAGAATCAGGACCTGGGCTTTGTGACAAAGGCCCAGCTGGGTCACAGCGGCAAAACTTCTTGTAATACATTCATGGCCTTTTGTCCTTCAAGCTGGCTTATGGGTGGGTGGGTGGGTGTGTTTGCAGGCCCTTATTTCTGACCACAATGATTTGGCATGAACTCATTCCAGCAGAACTACACAGCTTCACTACACTAGAGGAAACCTTTCAAAATCACTCAGCTTGTCCTCATGACTTTAATGAATGGTTTTGAAGAGGGTGGCCTCAGATGCCCGGCAACGAACGAGAAGCACCTCAAAGCGATAAACACTTGAATCCTGGATTCCACTTGAAATGTGAGTTTGAAGTAGACCAGAGACTTGAAACAGCGAATTCCACGCAGGTGCAGGATGTTCTCCCTCATCACAGAATTGTAGAAGGCACCCAACGTTCATCTAGACCAGTGGTACCCAACCTTGGGTCCTCAGATGTTTTTGGACTAAAATTCCCAGAAACCTTCACCACCAGCTGTGCTGGTCCTCATTTCTGGGGGAAGCTTCCCTGTGAATTTGGTGTTTATGATTCGTGCCCATCTCTGGTGCCTAGATAACAGGGAGATGTTGGGAGTTATAATTGCAAAAAGTAACTTCTCCGAGTTCTCGCTTAGGGCCCTTTGTGCACACACACAAAATAGCAGTGGCCTACACACTCAGCAGCCTGGCTGTTCCCCCTTGCACCCGTGTCATGCTTTACCCAAGAGGCATGGCGCAACTCACAGGCTTGGTCAGTTTCTCCATTCAGGTGGGCACCACCTTTGGGTTGAATCTGGTTTTGTCCCTGAAGTGTGATAAATCTGCCCCGATACTAGCTCTGCAAATAACACATAGACGTTGGGGTGGGTTATCTGAAGGTCTGCCCCCCCCCTTCCTGGCTTCCTGCCTAGCCTCCATGGTGGAAATCCTTGGGAAGGCTGGTTATTCTGGGCCATTCCACTCTGATGCCTTCTCTTCCTCCCCAGCAGGTTGCCTGTAGTCTCACCCTCCTCTTCCAGGTATCTACGACCGTCCCCACTGTTCACCCAAAGACGACTTGACTCACCTGTGCAGGTGAGGGATTTCCTCCCCACTCAACTCGTCCATTTATGCAGCCCCTGTTTTCCTACAGCTTCTTCCTTACAAAACCAACAAAGAATGAACCTCTTTCTTGGCATTTCAGCCATGAGATACTGCAAGTTGTTGTCCCCCCTCCAGAAAAAAGATGAACTTTTCCAGGGTCTGAGCCTGAGCAGTTTAGCCGGGAGTTAACACCAATCCATGTGACCATGTCCACAGTCACGGCCACGGATTCAAATCCTTTCTCCTGTCCTTCAGGATGAAAAGGTCGTGGTAATGGGAAAATCCAACTTTTAGCACCTTGTACTTTTACCCAGTGTGATGTAGTGGATAGAGTGACGGGCTAGGACTTCTGGGGGGCTGGGTGCGAATCCTTGCTAGACCATGAAAACTCACGGGATGGTGGTGCAGAACAGGTAAAACCACTCCTAAGACATCTTACTTACCTTGAAAGCCCTATAAGGGCTGCTATAAGTTGGTTCTGATGTGATGGCACATAATGCTCTCTCTCTCTCTGTGTGTGTGTGTGTGTGTGTGTGTGTTTCTCTCTTACCACAACCAGGTGGTTCAAAGGGGTCGATGTGGATCAGAGGTCCACATTAAATAATGTCATAATGCATGGCTTTTCCTGGAAGACAGCTGCATCTCTCTGTTGCAGCCCAAAACACAAAGAGTGCTGTGGAGCCTCGAAGACTCCCCAGTTAGATCTGCATTAAAGCTTTCACAGACCACAGGCTGCGTCATCAGAGAGGCATCCATGGCGTTCTCTCCAAAGCACATTCCACGGGCCTCCTAGAAATGAAACTTCTCCTTATGTGGTTCCTATTCCTTCCCACAGTGCTTATGCAGCGTGCTTTCCTGGAGGATTTCTCCGGCAGATCAGATTTTTCCTTCTCCCCAGCTTATAGAAGTTACTCCCTCTAAAATAAAGCTTCCAGAATCACTTTACCCAGGATAGCCAGAGGCCATGCTGTCTTGAAGGGACTCTGGGAGTTGTAGTTTCAAATGGAGGGATTTCCCTAAACTCTAAGGGTGAGATATGCTCCTCGGTTTCTTCCGCCTCTCTCCTCCATGGCTGGACTCATCAACCTACTCAAAGGTTGAAGTCATTGTTCAAAGCCTTCCTTATACCTCCCCCCAGACCAACTAGTAGTAAAAAGAGGTCCCGGCTAGGTAGTCCCTTTCCTGGGCAACTAAAATATCATTCCAAAGGTAGGTTTTGTTCCATGGTGAGTCTTCTTTGGGACAGCTATTGCAGAGGTGGGTCGGGGTGGGTGGAGTAGAAACAGGAAACTCCCCAAACCATGCTGGCTAGATGCTGAAGCCGCAGGAGATGGGATGGCCGGCTGGACAGCTCCGTGGTTTCAGCACCTGGCTGCGGAGCCAGAGGTTGGCAGTTTGATGCCCCATTTGTGCCTCTCTAGAGAGTAGGGCCAGCCTGGGTGGCCTTGGGCAAACTGCACACCGTCCCAGAAGAAGGGAAGGGGAAACCACTTCTGGGTAGTCGCTACTTGGAAAACCCTGAAAAGTCCGAAAGTCCATAAGTCCGAATTCACTTGACGGCACATGATTATTATGATAGTTATATTTGGGACATGTCCTGATGAGGGATCCTGGAGGATTCAAAAGCGCACCTTTTAAACAGTACTTTAGTGGACTAATAGAAGTGTTACTAACCTCCGATTACCCGCTGGGTATATCAGACCTCATCCTTCAGAAGAGCCCTAAAGTCAAACTTTCTCTAAATTGTCTTCCTCTTCAGGTTTTTATTGAACTACCGGATGGAACTTGTTTGTGTTTGTTATTGATCTCAGCGCTGCTTGGCTGGTTTTAATTTTACGGACGGCTCCTTTTGGGTTTGGTTTTAATTTTGGCTATTGATGTTTTATTAAATGTAACAAAGACAAAGCCAGCACAAAAGTAATAACAGAAAGTCTTCCGGTACCCTAAAGGCTCACCCTTTCAGCGCAGAGGGCTGTACATCACAACCTCAGACACTCAGATGTTTTCTTATTACGGTACCCGGCCCTGCAAGAGAATTTCCGGAGGGCAAGGCTATCCAGGCCTGCTAATTACGATGGCTGAGCTTTATATTACCTCTGGCATCAGAGGCAAGATGCTGGGGAAAGCAAATGAGCAAAACAATGGTGCTCCAAGACCCTGGCTGTGGCCTCCTGTGGGGCAGCAGGATAGTGGCCTAACTCATAGGGAATTCCTTCCTTCCTTCCTTCCTTCCTTCCTTCCTTCCTTCCTTCCTTCCTTCCTTCCTTCCTTTTATCCATCATCAGCTCCTTCCTTCCTTCCTTCCTTCCTTCCTTCCTTCCTTCCTTCCTTCCTTCCTTCCTTCCTTCCTTCCTTCCTTCTATCCATCATCAGCTCCTTCCTTCCTTCCTTCCTTCCTTCCTTCCTTCCTTCCTTTAATCCATCATCAGCTCCTTCCTTCCTTCCTTCCTTCCTTCCTTCCTTCCTTCCTTCCTTCCTTCCTTCCTTCCTTCCTTCCTTCCTTCCATCATCAGCTCCTTCCTTCCTTCCTTCCTTCCTTCCTTCCTTCCTTCCTTCCTTCCTTCCTTCCTTTAATCCATCATCAGCTCCTTCCTTCCTTCCTTCCTTCCTTCCTTCCTTCCTTCCTTCCTTCCTTCCTTCCTTCCTTCCTTCCTTCCTTCCTTCCTTCCTTCCTTCTATATGAAAGATTCAGGAATCCAAAAGAGAGGTTAACAACTCTTATAGTTTTCTTTTGTACTTAATACTTTTGTAGATTTAGTGGAGGTACTTCTGAGGCTTCTGCGGAGCCCCCGGCTGGATTTGGCAGTGCTTTGGGGCACTGCGGCGCACTGTTTGGGAACCACTGGTCTAGCTGATTCTTAGCCATTGGAAGGATTCGTAGTTTCTTTTTTAGCAGCACTGCTTGTACTCAGCCAGGAGGTGGAGGAGACGCTTCATGCGGGTCTCCTGAGCACTGCTAAGCAGAAACAGCTTTCTCCCTCAGGTACAAAGTTTGGAAGGAGAAAACAACCCAAACATTTTTTTTTTTTTTTGGATTCCGGTTTTCAGAATCCTCGAGCCAGTAAAAAAAAGTCATTTCCCCAACTCTGAGTTGAAGAGTACTATTCAAAAGCAGCAAAATATTTACAATTGATTTTACATATTCTGTTTTAACTTGCAAACAGACCTTTCTGCGCACGTGTTAGAAGTCAAGACGGCACCTCTGGGCCATTCCAGCAGCTGGTGCACACTCACCCTCAGGCATTCTAGCATGTGGACGGGCTCTGGAATTATAAAATGTGTCCACCTGAATACATCTTATGTAGAATAATGAGATGGCCACACATGACTGGGCCACATTTGTCAGGCACTGCACGGATAGGATGCCCAGAGACACTGCTAATGAGGAAGTGCAGCTAAAACTCCGCAAAAGCCTCTCCTCGTGTGGACAAAAATCAATGATTCAGAAGAAGAAAAATCAAGGATCACGAAGTTGTGATGTACTGTCCGAGGCGTTCTCCGAACCTGGCTGGCAGAAGAAGAAAATGCTTCCGAGCATGTTCAAAGCGCTTCTGCCTAACCATTCAGCAACCATAGCCTGCCCTTTCCCCATCTCTGAGTTTTGTATTTTCTACCACCTCCTATTTTTCTCTTTTTCTTAAGCCCTTTGTGTGGGTTTTCTCTGCCCCACTTTCTCTGCCTCCCTCCTGCCTTCTCCTCCCACCCCAGATTTCACACACAGGCACACCTCTTTTTCCCCCAGGCTCTACCATTCCATTTAAAGCCCAACATTTTCCTTCAGCAAAATAAAACTCCCGGTCTGCCAGCACTCGTGTGGTGCGTCTGCACTCTCTAACCGGACGACAGCAAATGGGCATGTTAGGCAAATGCTGTGACATCACAGCAGCTCAGCAAATGGCCGGGAGAGAAGGACGAAGCATGCAGATCACCTTGGGCAATAATCACGTGTCCCTTTGTTACAGGATACTTTGATTTCATGGAAACACGAGAACGGCTTTGTAGGATGAAACGACGGCCCTCTACTTGGCCTCTGCCAGCACTCGGCGAGTGACCGCCGAACATTTCCCAGCCACTGCATGGAAAAGTTACATTTTGGACAAGCCCCAGACTCCCCTGACAAGCATGGCCCCTGTAATTCCTCCATCCCCAGTATGTCCAAATTAAGCCTACTGCAAACAAGATAATGCAAATGAGGCACTTTAATAATAATACTAGGTTGGCCCCCTGCCTGCTGTCTTTCCACTGGCAGGCAAAGACCTTTTTATCTAGACAGGCCTTTGGCCAAAGACCGGGGTCTTTTCAAGATGTTGTATTTCTTCTTGCTGTTTTTGATGACGATGGTCATCATCATCCTCACCAGATGCCATCGTCAATTCCAACTTATAGCAACTCTTTCTAGGGTTTTCCAGGTACAGAGTACTCAGAAATGGTTTGCCCTCCCCTTTTTCCGGGGGTGCCTTGGGGACCGCAGTGCAGCTGGCCCAAGACCATACAGGCTGTCTTTCCTCCTGCGATGCACACTGGGGGATCAAAGCCCCACTTTTAAACTGTATTCGTTCAGTGATTCTAAAGCGTGATAATCTAAGACTGTTCTAATGTTGCCATGTAAGAAGCTGGAACTGTTTTTTAAAATTTATGTTGCAGCAGCCTTGAATCCTGCAAAAGGGAGAAAGGCAGGCCATAAATGAAATCAATCAATCAATCATCAAATACATGATCATGATTTTCGCCTGCAAACCTCCCAGAGACAGACGATTGTCCATTATTCCAGTGGGAGCGCTAGTGATAGGTGACTCCTCTTAAGTCTTCTTGTATGTAAACTGGGCACCAGAGTTGTCTTGGACCCTACTTCTTTGATAAATCTCTCCTCTTCTCCATGGGAAAAAAAAAAGGTCCATATAAATCTACTTCCTTGCTGCAGCTTTGCACTGAGCTCTTCGTTTCTGGATCAAAATCTAGTTTTACGCCCAAATCAAGACCTCATTAAAGGCTTCCAGTGGGGAGCCTGCGATGCGGGAATGATGCCTCCAGAGGAAACACAATAGCACTAAACTCCACCTCAAGAGCAAATAAACACAGCAAAGCAAGGAGAAGGAATAAATGATGTCAGACCCCTCATTTGGCAATGAGAAAAATGCGAAACCACCCCAGCTAAACTGGGTACTTTCCCTAGAGATTTGTTATGCCTGGATAAGTCCTTTAAAAAGTTGTTCTTGTTACTTATAGACAGAAGAAAAATCTGCACCAGACGATTATGTTGTGGGAAGCGGGTGTGGCCTTCTGGAAAAGGTTAGAGGACCAGATTTATCCCTGGAGCCTGTAGTTCCCCACCCCGCCTTAGTGGTAGCTGCTACCCAACCCTCTTTCAAACTGGAAAGCTCCATGGTTTAGTTCTCTGGCTGCGGAGCCAGAGGTTGGGAGTTCGATTCCCCGCTGTGCCTCCTTGACAGGGGCTGGACTTGAGGAGCCGTGGATCCCTTCCAGCTCTGCAGTTCTAAGATGATGATGATGATCCTTAATGAACTGCTGGATAGCTCAGTGGCTTAGGCATCTAGATGTTGGGAGTTTGAGTCCCCCAGGTTGCCTCCTTGACAGGCGCTGGACTCGATGGTCCTTAGAGGTCCCTTCCAGCTCTGCAGTTCTAAGATGATGATGATGACCAAAGGTTGAAAAGTCACCCAAGCCAGCGGCTCCTTTGTGCTCAATTTAAAACATGGGGCGATGCGGAAACACAAAGCCAGCCATTTCTCTGCCAGGTTCCATCCCTCCCAACGCTGCACTGCTGATTTATTGGTCTGATGCTGTCAACCAATAAAGTCTGTCGTTTTTCCAAAAAAAGCAAGCGCACAGAATGCTCCACTGACAGGATTCGTTCCCGTGGCTTGCCTCTCCAGGTGGGAACCCAGAGGGCATCTGGGTCCGGCACGGAGGGCTTTCTGAAGGCCGTCAAGTGCTATTTATGCCAACCATGGCAAAGTCTGCTCAAGCCGAGGTCAGATGCTGCGGTTCTTCTACCCTGGCGGGTGGGCTGGCATCCTCAAGCTCATCGCCGTGAGCAGAAGACTCCCAAGGTTATGTTGTGAGCTTCCTGTTCACAGTGTCTTTCTCTCCCCCCCCCCCCCCCTGACGCTCTCTTCTGTGGCTGAGCAATGGTACTGCCCACCGCAGCCTCTTGGCCCCTGCTTGTTTTCATCCATGTCATCTAGAGAAAGCGACTAAAAGGGGACCTCAATGACTCTGCAACAGCCTACCCCCCATCAGACACTCTCCTAATGGTTTGGAATACAACTCCCACCATCCCCAGCAGAGAAACCCCCCCAACTGGGGATGATGGGCATTGCACTCTGACCCATCTGCAGGGTGCCAGATTGAAGAAGGTGGCTTTAGGCCCCGCTCAAATAGCTTTGGGAAACCGGTCCTTACAATACGAAAGAAAAGAGAGAATCCAGGGTGCAGGGAAGGATCTGAAGTGTCTCGTCTCATCTGCCGGTCCGTTAGTTCTCCTCTCCAGACAAACAATCTGGACCAGCGTGGCCCATGGGAAAAGAAACAACCCCCGGCCCCGGCCCAAAGCTTAATCAGGCACCTTCTCTTGCTCTCTCTCCCCTTGCAACAAAAAAATTAATCGCAAACTGAAACAAAGGAACAGGATCACTAGCTGAAGATGAAGTCTAATGCAATATTTTAAGACTGGTGGAAATGGTTTGACAGTGACATCACTGCCCCCCCCCCCGCCCCAAAACACATGAATTATTCAAGGCTGCCTTTAACACCCAAGTCTTTGGGATGCTGTTAATATTCATATTTTATTTTTATTTTCCTATTTTATCTTTTTCTTCTTAAAATTACCATATTGTTATATGTCTTGCCATGTGGGGGGTCTTTGAGATTTGTAAGGTTTAACTGGTAAACTGCCAAGAGGAGTGTGTGCAGTAATGGGGCAGTGTATCAATCAATCAATCAATCAATCAATCAATCAATCAGTTGGGGTACTTTCTGGGACCCACTCGGGGTGCTGCAGAGGGAGACGAGGTGGGGAAAGTCTGGTTCTACAAGCAAAAGCTGACTCACATAAAGCTGGATATATCAATGTTTGCGTCAAACAGAGAGGAGTTGTTCCTTGGGTTTGTAGAGGTGTGGAGCTGTGTGTTTTTGGATAACCACTCCCCAAGGGAACTTCTGGGAGCAGCAGTCCAGAAACATAAACCTGCAACTGCTCTAATTCTCACCATAATTCTGACGAAATCCAGGGAAGATCGGCAGATGTCAGCACCTCCTGGCTAGCGCCCCTGCCGTCCTCAACACACCGCCACTCACAGCCACTGCGATGGTGCTGCAGCTGGTTGAGAGCCTTTTTGGACTACAGCTCCCATCATTTCTCAGCCACTATGGCAGCATTTCCAAGCCTCAAAGCTAGTTTTATAAATGGTATGGTTCATACTGAAAAAAATGAATTCATATATCCACAAGCACACACAGCTCTTCCAGCAGAGCATTGCCATGTTTCCTCACCAATGAGCTTCTAAGAAAACCTGGAAGCAATAAAGTTCACAGCAGCCAAGAGTATTCTGAAATTATTGCATTTAAGCTTTATAGAAAAAATACAATGCAAATTTAGAGATGCACGTTTCCAGTGTCGTTGCTCTAGGCGGAGACTAACAGCAGCTCTGGGCAGGACAGGAAGGATCGCCAGCCAGATGCACAATCTAGAATTTGAGGAAGTTACTTTTTTCTTGTACAAAGACTCCCAGAAGCCCCGAGATTTGTTGTGCAAAAATAAAAGCAACTTCTGGTGCAAGGAACTCAGGCATCTGGATCGCAGGACTTCTGCCCGTCCCAAGCCACCCTAACAGGCACTGTTCTAAAGCAAACCTGCAGAATTGAGGACTAAATGGAGCACTTCTGGCCCGATATAAAAAATCAGCAAAACAGCCCTAATCTAAGTTGTTTGTAATGTTTCACAACTGGGAAACCGGGTGTTTCTGCATGCTTCAGAAACAGACTGGCGAGCCTTGCCTGGCAGAGGAGAGGGTAATACATTATCCTTATATATTTGCATTCTCTTGTGTTTGCAAAGAACACCGTCCCACGGATTTTGTTGAGGAAAACCTAAATAAAACTTTTCGGGTCCTCTGTAAATTTCCTGCAGAAATGGTCAGCTCGGAGGGCTAGGAGGAGGCAGGCCATTTTAATAAGATGCAGTGAAAGCAGGTTGTCCCCCACTCCCCACCTCTGTGGCATCCAGGTGGAGGAGGGAGAGGTAACAGGGGGGAGCCAGGTGAGAGGCAGCCGGTTGAAAAAGGGCAAACTCACCCCAGAGGGATGGCTTTGGTCCAGGAGGCCTCCAGAAGTTCAAGGCAACAGTCGGATCCCCCAGCTTCTGCCAAGGGAATCTGGTTCCACCAGAGGGAAGGGTTTTGTACACAGGAAGAAGGAAATCAAGGAGGTTCTTGCTGTTACAGGTTCAGAGTTTGTCCTGTTCCCCAAGACGAAAAAGGTGATTTTGCTACAAGTGGCCCCCTTCCTTCAACAAGAAAGGCTACAGTTGCCGGGGGTGAAGACCATGGCGGTAGAAAAACGGAAGACCCATTGATGATGATGATGATTTTTGTCCTTTGTCTCATAAACTCCAGGGGCACCCGGGCTGTGTGTGTGTGTTTTTTTTTTTTTAAAGGCAACAAAACCCCCATTAGAAATCCACATCCTTTGCAGATGATCTCCTCCCGTCCATGGTTCTGCTGGGTTCCAGAAGAGCAGGCGGGCCGGGCAGATCTGCTAATTTCTTGACGCGGGAGCAAAGGTTGATTTCAATGGGATGGTTCAAAAGCAAGTCTTTCGTGTTGGACCTGAAGGTGCTAATCTTCTGGGACGACTGCAGTCATGTTGAGGGGGGTGGGGCTGGGGTGGGTGGGGGAAGGAGATAGTTTAGAGACGGGCCAAAACAAGTATTCACTGGGCAGGGACCCCGGGCAAGCTGTGGGAAACGATGGCTTCTCTACATGCATTCTCTATGGAGCTCAGAGATCTGTTGGGAGATAGATCCTTAAATCCTTAATGCTAGAAAATGCTACATTAAAAGGTTCCGCAACTCCTTACAAATTATAGAGCATTTTTTGGAGGGGGGAAGGTAAGGTTGCAGCTAGTAGGAAGAGAAGGCACCCCCTAGATTTGCTTTGGCAACAGTGGGGGATCTGGGGTGAGCACTTATTTTTTTTAAAAAAAAAAGGGTACAGCTTGTTCTTTGCAAGTGTTGAGCTCTGCCCCCCCCCCCCCGGCTCCCAAACAGATGTATCCATCACGTTCCCCCAAACTCATTTTAGATCAGGCAACAACATGCACTGCTTCTAAAAATCAACGCAGTTCCAAATTCTAGGCATTGGCTATGAAGCCCTTCGTTCTGTGGGACGAGTTCCTTCCGGAACCGAATTTCACTGTTTCATTCAGAGACCAAGTGGCCACCCGACATCCCCTTCCTGTCTCTGTTTTTTGTTTTTTTAAAAAACAAAGCCTTGCTTGGTTCCATCAAGCTTGCTTTCCAGATGTCTCTAGCTTAGTACAGGCTCTCTGGGGGCTAAGTATCCTTTACTACAGGCTGGAAAACTTACTTTTTGGGGGGCAAGAACTCACAAAATCCTCTGGACACCCCAGTCCCATGCCTTTGCTGAGTGGGGAAAATCCAGGAGCTGCCGCCTAGATGTAACTTTTCTCTTCTGGGTCCTTAAAACACACTAAGAACCCCTTACTCCACAAGGGTAGATGTCGAGAAGGGAGGGGAAAAGGACGGGGTTCCCTGCAAAAAAAAAAAAATGTATCCAAGTTGGGCTAAAGGGCAGATGGGGCAGCAGTGGGGCACGGAGATCCATGAGACAAATGTGTGGATATTTTGGGAGATATCTGAAAATATAGGAAGTCTGGGCGTCCCCCTAGTGCCGTGGTCCTCAACTCATGGTGCATGCACCATGCGTGGGACACAGAAATATTTTAGGTGGAACAGAAAGAGTTTTCCTGACCATGACTCCGGGTTTCCTCTCCTGCAATCCTCAAGTCTGATGTTGGCTTAATGAGACCTCAGCCCTGCCCTGCCTTCTTCATCTGCGACTCATCTGCATATTCATGTTCGACAATTACTGCAGCTGTAAACTTTCCTGAATTGCACGGTGATAACTTCCTACTGCTTGGATAATTCCCCCCCCCCCCCACTTTTTGCTTGCATTGATCGCTGACACATTGCCACAGTTTAAAGAAAAAAAAACCTTAAAACTTACCCTTGAGGACAAATACAATACAGAGTGGCTGTCAACAAGAACTGCTC
This sequence comes from Intellagama lesueurii, assembly GCA_037013535.1. Classification (NCBI taxonomy): domain Eukaryota; kingdom Metazoa; phylum Chordata; class Lepidosauria; order Squamata; family Agamidae; genus Intellagama; species Intellagama lesueurii. Next base: position 2,730,995 of record JBAJHW010000003.1, on the reverse strand, counting down.
AGAGAAACTAAGCTTTGTGGTTTCCACACTAGTGAGAAAGGTGGGGGGACCCTGGTCCTTGCTAGTGCGACCGGTGGGATCTAAGACATGAAAGGGAGACAGAATGCAGAGGTGATGACGGGGGGGGGGGGGGCAAGCACACTGTGAAATCTGCCCATGGCTTACGCCCTTCCCTCTGCTTCAGACAGGGTGTGAGTGTTCCTTTGGGGCACCGGCTTTCAGCTGGAGATGTGGGACTCCCTGACTCATGAAAATGCCTCAGGGCGGGATAGGCAGGAGCCACTTTTTGGCTGGCAGGGGGGAGACTTTTAGGCAGTGCCCTTGGGGAATCTCCTGCATCCGTGGCCCTTTCTGGCTGAGGGATGACAGGGTTTTTTTTTGGGGAGGTGCCCTGAAAAGTCTGCTCCAGGTGGGGGTGCCCTAAAACAAATCTGCCCAAGGAAGGGGGTGCCTTAAAAAGTCTGCCCAAGGTGGGGGGGGTGCCTTAAAAAGTCTGCCCAAGGTGGGGGGGTGCCTTAAAAAGTCTGCCCAAGGTGGGGGGGTGCCTTAAAAAGTCTGCCCAAGGTGGGGGGTGCCTTAAAACGTCTGCCCAAGGTGGGGGTGCCCCAAAAAGTGCCTTGGGCACTGGCAGCTCCTTGCACCAGCTCCGAAGCGCGTGCCTCCGCCCCCAGGGAGGCTGGGGGGGGGGGCGTCCAGGCTGGGGAGGAGGGAGCCCGGGCCCACCCTCAGAGGTCCCCCGGGCAGGCCCGCCGGGGGTCGCTGTCCTGCTCGTAGCGGTAGTGGTAGCCCTCCATCTGGTCGCGGCAGGCCTCCCGCAGGTTGTTGAGCCACCGCTTGATGCCCTTGCGGTTGAGGTAGAGGACCATGAGGAAGACGAGGCCGATGAGGGCCAGGACGATGCCGAAGAAGACGTACGAGGCCGTCTCGAGCGGCTCGTCGGAGGCGTCGCCGTCGTCGTCGGGGGCCAGCAGGTCTCCCCCCCAGTCGTCCTCGCCCGCGGGGGTCTGGGGGTGGCCGTCGCCGCCGCCGCCGCCCTCCCCGCAGTGGAGCTGCCGGGGCCGCAGGTGGCGCAGCGGCGTGTCGCGCAGGGCGGGCGGCGAGGCGCAGCGCAGGCTGCGCGCGTCCGGGGTGCGCCAGGTGGCGTTGCGGCGCCAGGCCAGCAGCGGGCGCAGGGCGGCGCACTCGCAGGCCAGCGGGTTGGGGGCCAGCTGGAGGCGCAGCCGGCGGAGCGCGGCCAGGGCCGGCAGCTGCTCGGGGCGCAGCGGGGCGCGCAGCGAGTTGTTGCGCGCGTCCAGCTCCTCCAGGGCCGGCGGCAGGAGGGCGGGCGGCGGCAGCTCGCGCAGCCCGTTGCCCCCGCACCTCCAGGCGGGCCAGCGCGCTCAGGTTGGCCAGCCAGCCGGCCCCCAGCAGCCGCCCGTCCCCCGGCAGGGCCCCGTTGAGGCGCAGCGTGCGCAGGCGGGGGCAGGCGGCCAGGGCGCCGGCGGCCACGGCGCGCAGCGGGTTGTGGCTCAGGTCGAGGGTGGCCAGGGCCGGCAGGCCGGCGAAGGCCGCCTCCTCCAGCGCCTCGATGCCGTCGTGGGTCAGCACCAGCAGCGTCAGGTTGCCCAGCGGGCGCGCCGCCTCCCCGCCGCCGCCGCCCGCCGCCGCCGCCCAGCCGCCCGCGAAGGCGGCCGCCCGCAGCACCGTCAGGTTGCCGCCCACGATGGAGAGGTTGCGCACGGCGGCCGGCAGCTCGCCCGGCGGCTCCCGCAGGCGCACGTAGCGGCACTGCACCGTGTCCGGCGTGCTGAAGCAGAAGCAGGACGAGGGGCAGCTGCCGCCCGCCTGCAGCAGCGACGGCAGCAGCAGCATCGCGGCCAGCAGCAGCAGCGAGGGCCCCGGCGGCGGCGGCGGTCCCCCCGGCGGCGGCCAAGACGCGCCGGCCGGGCGCCGCGCGGCCATGCTATCCCCGCCGGGCCAGCATCGCCCCGGCGGCGGGACGGCCGCGCGGGGGAAGGCACCCAAGAGCCGCCGCCGCCGCCGCCCGCCGTCCAGCTCCCGGGCCCGCTCCTCCCGGCGCTCCGGGCTTCGACGGCGCGCGGCGAGGGCGAGCGAAGCGTCCGCGGCGACAGGCTGCCGGAGCCGCGACACCGAGGAGGAGGAGATGATGGAGGCGAGCCGGGCGAAAGCGTCCCGGCTCCTGACGGGGCTTGGCTTCGGCTCCCGGAGGCGGGGAGGAGGAGGAGGAGGAGGAGGAGGAGGAGGCGGGGAGCGGAGGGGAGGGAGGGAGGGGAGGGGAGGGGGGAGGGGCCCCGGGGCGGCTTCCCCCGAAGGCGGCTCCCGGGACAGCAGCAGGCGCCGCCGCCTCCTCCCTCGCGCCCGATGGGCTGCCGGCGGCGCCGGAAGAGCCGGCCGGATCGCGCCGCTTGGCTCTGGCTGGCAGGTGCGCGGGGGGGGGGGCGCCTCGCCCGGACGGCTGCGCGGGCGGGGGAGGGGGGGAGGGAGGAAGAAGGGGAGAGCGCTGGCCGGGGCGTCGGGTGCGCACCCCTCCCCTCCAGGACAGGCGGTCCCCGGGCGCGGCCGTCGAGGGCGGCCGGATCGCCAAAGTGCTCCGCCCTGGGCGGAGAGAAAGCATGGAGAGGATCGGGCGTCCCGGGGCGGGGGGGGGGGAGAGGGGGGGCGAGGGCAGGGGGGTGGGCAAGAAGAAAGGGGGGTCGACACTTTTGCGGGGGGCAAGGCACGCACCCCTCTCCCGCTCCCGGGTTGAAAAAGGCGCGCGCGCGCTGGGTGTGTGTGTGTGTCTCGGTGTCATCCGTTCCCCCGAGGCTTGCTCGGTCCTGCCCTGGTCTCTGCCATCCAGGGCTGAGTCGGGCCCGATCCTGCTTAGCTTCCGGTCTCAGGTCGCGTTGGGGGTGCCTCGGGTAGGAGGGGATGGAACCAGCTCCAGGAGAAGGTCCTTTTAGATGCTCAGGGGAGCCCCCCCCCCCCAGTGTGCTACCTGCTGTTTCTCTTAGGCGTTGTCCCGGAGTTAGATAACGTTTCCTGCAGTTTCAGGATCAGACCTCGTGAGCCTGGGATCCCCCCCCCCCCCCGCCGCCAGCACAGCCATGTGACTGGTCTTCCCGGTAAATGTCGCATGTCCAAGTTCTGAACTCAGGACCCGGTTGTCAGAAACCAGCTCCTCCTGCAGGCTTGTCTCTTGGAAAGCCTGACTCCAGAGTAGGACACTTCCTGGCAGCCCAGATGTCCCGTTCCCAGTCGGCCACAGGGGACGGCCAATCTACTCCTGAGTCCTTGTAGGCATCCTTCAGTCTCGAGAGGCTATGGTCACGTGCTCTGAATAGAGAGGTCCCGGGCCCGCTACTCCAGAGTAGGACTGAGGAATAACCTAAGAACAGCAAGGTGCCACGGAGTTTACCTGCGAGTCTTCAACGCTGGGCTGGGGTTTGGGAGGGGCCGGGGTTCAAGCGCTCCCTAGGGTATGAAACTCCCCAGGGAGGGGGTGAGCCGGGGCCAGTCATTCTCCTAGGGGCACGTCTACCTCGCAGGGCTGTTGTGCAGACGGGAGGCGGAGAACCACCTGCCCTATCTTGAGCGCCTTAGGGAAAGGTAAAACCAGGCGGCCGCCTTTGGTTCCAAAGCGGCTCTTCCGGAAGGGACCGGAGCGCTCTCCAGGGTGCTGAATCGACCCTCCCGTATTGGTTCAGTACTCTGGGCAGCTTCTGGAAGGGGGGGGGGGAATCGGCTTGGCCTTAACAGTCCCGTGATGTGGCAGCCACCGGCTTCTACTCTTGGTGTGCCAAGCAGTGCCCCACCACCCAGCTACCTTCTCCTGCCAAGCAAGTCCCAGGGAACACAATGGAACTACGACCGCTCCTCAGAAGGGCAGCTTTGCAGTTTTGCTGCCAGCATGACGGTAGTAGCTGGCTGGATAGCTCCGTGGTTTTAGGTCCCTGGCTGCAGAGCCAGAGTTTGGGAGTTTGATTCCCCACTGAGCCTCCTGGGAGAAGAACCAGCCTGGGTGGCCTTGGGCAAGCTGCACTCAGAGTTTATTCAGAAGGGGAGAGAGTACACCACTTGTGAGTATTCTCCACCTGGAAAGGGTTACCATAAGGCAGAATTGACTTGGTGGCACATGATTATTAGCTGGCTAGATAGGTCGGTGAGTTAGGTCTCTGGCTGCGGAGCCAAAGGCTAGGAGTTCGATTCCCCGCTGTGCCTCCTCAGGGAGAAGAGCCAGCCTGGGTGGTCTTGGGCCAGCTGCACGTTGGTCTCAGACATGTCCCCAGAAGAAGGGAATGGGAAACCATTTCTGAGTACTCTCAAAACCCTGTAAAGTGTTGCTATAAGTTAGAATTGACTTGATGGCACATGATGATGAGGGTAGCCAAAATGAGCAGAGAGGGGCCTGGGCTAGCTCCCACCAGTGGCCATGATCCTGCCTGAGAGACACCTGTTCAGCATCCTTCTGTCCCCTACGTTGCAACTGCGCGCTGGGCTCGCTCTTTTCTTGCCCCCCCCCGGCTCTCTTTCTTTTTTTTTAGCTGCCTGAAATGTTGCACCTTATAACAAAATCTTATAAAGACTTCATCAGTGGCCTCTGGGGCTGTGTTGGCAGTCTGTGTGTGGCAAGAACGGTGGCCCTACAGGACTGGGGCTGGGTGGACGTTTTGGCTTTCATATTTAAAAGTCCGCTTTGGCGTGAGCTCCCATCTTTCATGATTTATTTATTTATCTCTTTTCTCCTTTGTTCCCGGTCGGGTCTGTTCTTCCTTTGCTTCCGATCCTGGGAAAAACGTCTTCCGTGCCCTTTTCATTATCACGCTCATCTGTTCTGCAGCCATCCTTAGCATCTACCAAGTCTTTCTCCTGCTCTTTAATTCATCAGATGCCCAAATGGGAACCCAGATGCTAACAGGATGTTAAATGTGTAAATCATGTGTAAAGCCGTGCACTGGACCAAGAGATAGCCTGGGAATCTCACTCTCTCTTTTCCTCTCAACTGCAGCTACCAGAAACTTTCATTTTTTTTGGGGGGGGGACAATTTCTCAAGTTCCTGGGTCATCTGAGGACAGAGGCTACTTCTTAGCCATGACTAACTCACAGGGCAGTTCTGGGACCCTTGGTAGTGGAGGGTGGGAATGACTAGAGGGAGAAGATGTAATACATAAATAAATAAAATAAATACAATATTTAGAAGCTGAGAAGGAGCCCCTTGCCTCAGGGTTGCTTGTGCATAAAAATGGGAGCCACTGGGGTAGGATGAACTTGAACTGTAAACAGATTAATGGGTGTAAGTGATAATACTTTTTATTTCATGTCTTCGGAGTGTTTTGTGCACATGACTGCTCTAATCCAGTACAGACAGGCTAGGCTGCAGGACATTCAGGAAATCCGGTTTTCCCAAATAAAACACACACACACCCCCATTGGTTGCTGATGAGGAAAGAGTAAGACTCTGTGCCCCAGATGCACCTCTGACATTGAAAGACGTTTTCGGGCACAGATTTTGGGCACAGTTTAAGTTTGCAGGAATGGGATGAGGGGTAAGGCAGCCATAACACATCCCCTTTCTTTGTCCCTTCCATGAAATCTGTAATGGCAGATTAAAAAAATCAAGTGAGCAACCAGACTGCCCACTCCCCACCACGGGCTCCTGGAATCCTCTTCTTCCCATTCCTCTTTTTCTGCTGGAACAAAGGAATGGATTAGCCGTGCGGCCGCAGGTTAAAGCCAAACCAAACCCCTCTGCGCATCCCAGCTGTGTGCCGGCTGCCAGTGCTTTTCAGACGGATCCTGAGAAAACCAAAGAAATCCAAGTTCAGATCCAAATAATCAATTCATCCCATCATAGCTGGATGCTCTAAGCGCAATCAAGTCACAAAGGCCATTTTTTTTCAGCAGTTGGCTGAATCTTACGGATTACTCACATCTTCTCCTCCAGATGATAACCTCTGGCCACCTCCAGTTTTAGAAAATGAAACCACGGTCCTGGAAGAAGCAAGTTGTCATGGATAAAACAGTTGATTTTAATGGATAAGCAATGCAGAAAAACATACCTTATAGAAGCTATTCCATCAACAAGCAACCTCAAAAGTACAGAAAGTATGAAAACGACAAAGTAAGGCAAGGAATTAAGATAGAAGATAGAAGAAAGATCAGCTCATCCTCCTTCCCATAGTAATTTCAGCAACTGGAGTTGCTCCAGAACCTTTGGTTATCCATTTAAAAGAATTGCCAATAGATGTTAATTTGCTTCCTGATAAATTTAAACATCAATGATTTTGCAAACATGTCATCTCACTTGGACATTTTTAGGACTTGATTCCTTCATGCATCAGCAATGCAAAGAAGTAAGTGTATGCAGTGTAATAATAATATTAATGATGACGACAACCCCCCCCACCAAACATCATCATCATCAACAACAATAATAAATAATGGTTTAATATATATGCTGTTGTTAATATTGCTGGTTTTGGTTTTTTGCATATATTGCCAGGTGGTTTTTTTTTTTACCATCGGAGCTGCACAAAACGGCAATACAAGGAACAGCATAAACATGACACCAATATTTAGCTGATACTCAGATTTTTGGTTAAAATTTTGTTATGTGATACCAGTTAAAGACTTTGCCTTGTATTTTCAAATTTAATAACAATAACAATAATTGTTGTTGTTGCTATGTTGAAAGTGTTTGCACATTGCTAACTCTTTTTAATGACCTCTCCTTTTGGGGTTTCTGCAAGAATGAGCATGCAGGATGTGCAAGAGAGGACATCCGGGCCCCTGAGCATCCCCCTGCTGTCGAAGAGATGGTCGTGAATCACCTCTGTCCCTGTCCAAGGGGAATCTTTGTAAGGGGCATGCATGTTTGGCCTGGATAAGGTGAAGAACCAGAGAAAGAGAGAGAGTTAGGACACAAAGATGCAGACCAACAAAACCCAGAGGAACTATGGGACTTTGTATTTCTGGCTATAAGCCCTCATTGTGAGAAATTCAACTCTTGAACATTTTGAACTATGCTTTCAGTAAGTTGACAAAAAACATCTGCTGCTAATTGAGGGAGTGGAGCAAACTTGGGGGTTAAGAAGACCCTGGTACGAGGATCCCCATGAGCAAGCAGATTCCACACCTGTCCACTAAGTCAGTGGTCCCCAACCTTTTTTGGTCCGCGGACCGGCTGGGGAAGGTGGGGCACCCCCGTGCTCTTGCGCATGCGTGAACAAGCGTGCGCTCTCTCTCACACGAGTGTGCGTGCCCCCGTGTGAGCGCCATGTCGCTGTTTGCGCATGCATGTGAGTGCGCGCACGCTCATGCGCAAACGGCAGTGCGGCACTCGCACGGGCGCTTGCTCACTCATGCGCATGCGCAAATGGCAGCGCGGCGCTCGCATGGGCGTGCTGGAGCTTGCACGCAGGTGCAAATGGGCTGTGCGGGGGTGAGTGCATGTGGGGGGTGTGGCGGGAGGCCCAGTCCGGCTCAGGCCACGGACTGACACTGGGTCGCGGACTGGGGGTTGGGGACCTCTGCACTAAGTGATGGAAGACACATTAAGCATTCCATACTTCACAATAAGTGATAAGGACCATATATCTAGGGGGAAACAAAGAAACATCTAATGCGCATGCCCAGCTAGCAACCTGCCTAAAAAGAATATAAAAAGAGGGATCTGGGCAACCATAATTTGTCTGCTGAGACCAAAAGGCTTTTGGAACTAACTACTTTCTTTGGAACTTGGACAATGCAAATAAAGAATTATTCTCTCTTGGGTGAGTATGTATGTGGTGTGAATGTGCTGAATGCATGAAACCCCTTTGTTGAGAATTGTAATCCATAGGTAATAAAGTATATTCATTTTGCCTTTATTCATGTGTCTTGTGAGGTCCTTTGCTGTTTAATATTGTTCTTCTCGGGATACAAAAAGATCCAGTCGTCACCCTTTTGTGACATCTTTCTGCTGTGAGCGAGGGGAATGCAGCGGCTGGCCCCGAAAATAGAGGCCTCCCCTGTTCCCTCTTCCTGCCCAAACAGTCTTGCTCCATGAATTATTCAAGTGGCCTCTAATAGAATCTGGAGTGGCGGAGCTCTTAGCAAAATGCAGTCGTGATTGACTCGAGCCAGAAAATGTCGCAGTCGGATCTATCCCGCTCCCCCACCCCCAACGCCCACGGAGACTTTTCTCAGCCTGGTCAATATTTAGGCTGCCTTTGCCACCCTTCCGAGTGCCCAGTCTAGCTGACGGGTGCCAGGTTGGGAAGGGCAGCTTCTCATCCGCTAAAGGGCTGGTGACTTTGCACCGGGAGACCCTTCACCCCCTTTACATACATTCCTTTCTTTAAAATTGGGGTGGGCAACCATGCTCCTCTGGATGGTTCTGAACTGCAGCCCCCAGAACCCCTGATGGGATTTGTCGGCCAAACAAAATAGAAATAACAATGGAGGGCCACATTTATGCCTCCCTTTCTTAAAAAACTTAGATGAATGGATCGCTGAGTGGTTGAGGGATCTGGCTGCGGAGCCAGAGGTTGGGAGTTCGATTCCCCCACGGTGCCCTCCTGGGAGAAGAGCCAGCCTGGGTGGCCTTGGGCCAGCTGCGCACTGTCTCAGGGCTCCTCCAGAAGAAGGGGATGGGGAACCACTTCTGAGTGCTCTGTACCTGGAAACGGTTACCATGAGTGGGTGGTTTGGGACCAGTGACTCTGAGTCTTAGCTTGATCTACCTCACAGGGCTGTTGTGAAGGTACAGTAAGGAGTAAGAAAGCCACCCATGCTGGTTTGAGCACGCCGATGAAATGTTGAGATATGTAACAAAATAAATCAAGACAGAACTTTTTTTTTTAAAAAAAAGATAAAGCCATGTAGATCAATCAAAGATTAGGATAGTTACCACTTTAGACTACAACTCCCAGGTTGCCCACAAACAGTCACTTGACCATGCTGGGTGCGGATTTTGGGGGCACTGTCGTCCAAGGCACATATCCCAAATCTGAAGCCGCTGGCTCTTTCCACATCTTGTGGCAGGCAGTTTCACAGGTTCAAATTGCTTATCATGCAAAGGTGTGCTTCTCTTTCTCTCTTTGCTGCTTGTTTATTTCTCCCTCGGGGGAATCCCAAGGTAGAATGCCCCTTAATAAGGAGCACCTATTTTTAGCCACCAGTCGTGAAATAATTTTTGGGAAGAAACACGGTTATTTTTGGTGGCCTGCCTGCTGGCTTTGAATCAATACCCAGCTGCTTTTGAGAACTATGCCTTGGTGGCAGACAGAGGGAACTAGGGAATGGAAAGAGCAAGGAGATTTAATTTGTCCGTGGTTCCCAATCCAGTGTGCGTTTGTGTGGGTGCACGTACAGTGGCCAAGAGAGTTTAGAAAACAACAGCTGAATGCAGAGGAGGTCGGGGGGGAGGGAGGGGGAATGCCAGAGAGGGGAGGTGGCCAGTTTCTGCATCTCTCACGTGCATGCCAAGGCTGCTTGGCGTCATTTGTTGGAAGCTGCATTTTTTTTTTTTTTTTTAAAAAGGGAAATAAAAACCTCTCTTTTTCTTTTTCCTCCCCGTTTTGTGTTTGGCTCCGGTCTGATTGTTCCCTGAGTTGCCTTTTTCAAACAGACTTTCCCCCTTTTCATTACTGCACAGCAGGAAGCGATGGGGCCTTTGAGGATGATAGGTAGCTAGCAAGCAAGAGCTCAGGGCTACCAATAACCCCACATCCCTTTCCTCCTGCACCAAATCATCCTTCCAAGGGCAGCCGGGAAGTCTGACTTTGCACGCACTAGTAAAAAAGAGGAGCCAGGCGGCTCTAAGATGATGCCAATGACAGCCGCGTCCTTGCGCGGATCATGAGATCTGTCTTAGGGCTGAGAGGAGAGAATGGGAAAAAGTTCCTTGAATCATCCACCTCTAGGAAGGACTAGAGGATGTTGTAAATGGGTTGGTTGGCTGGAGAAAGCAGAGGCTAACTTGCCTTCTTTGGTATTTGCTGAGCTTTGAGGTTGCAGAACGACGCTTGGGAAACAGACTCAGGTCACCATGCGATGCCTGAGGTTCAAAATCCCAAGGTCAAGAGCTTTCCAAAGGGAAGGGAAGACAATGCACATGCATGGTTGTGGAAGAGAATATATCCAGAGGTCAGACTGAACATTAGTGCTCCGCAGTGAGAACATCATTCTAAGGTTTAGGTGGTGAATAAACTGTTAATTCTCCCTCCGGCTTTAACGTGGTTGGGTGGGAAAATGGATCCTGAATTTTTGTTGTTTAGTCGTTAAGTCGTGTCCGACTCTTCGTGACCCCATGGACCAGAGTATGCCAGGCCCTCCTGTCTTCCACTGCCTCCCGGAGTTGGGTCAAATTCATGTTGGTCGCTTCGATGACACTGTCCAACCCTCTCGTCCTCTGTCGTCCCCTTCTCCTCTTGCCCTCACACTTTCCCAACATCAGGGTCTCTTCCAGGGAGTCTTCTCTTCTCATGAGATGGCCAAAGTATTGGAGCCTCAGCTTCAGGATCTGTCCTTCCAGTGAGCACTCAGGGTTGATTTCCTTCAGAATGGATAGGTTTGATCTCCTTGCAGTCCAGGGGACTCTCAAGAGCCTCCTCCAGTACCACAATTCAAAAGCATCAATTCTTCGGCGGTCAGCCTTCTTTATGGTCCAGCTCTCACTTCCATACATTGCTACTGGAAAAAACCATAGCTTTGACTATGTGGACTTTTGTTGGCAAGGTGATGTCTCTGCTTTTTAAGATGCTGTCTAGGTTTGTCATCGCTTTCCTCCCAAGAAGCAGGCGTCTTTTAATTTCGTGGCTGCTGTCACCATCTGCAGTGATCACGGAGCCCAAGAAAGTAAAATCTGTCACTGCCTCCATATCTTCCCCTTCTATTTGCCAGGAGGTGACGGGACCAGTGGCCATGATCTTAGTTTTTTTGATGTTGAGCGTCAGACCATTTTTGGCGCTCTCCTCTTTCACTCTCATTAAGAGGTTCTTTAATTCCTCCTCACTTTCTGCCATCAGAGTGGTATCATCTGCATATCTGAGGTTGTTGATATTTCTTCCGGCAATCTTAATTCCGTTTTGGGATTCCTCCAGTCCAGCCTTTCGCATGATATATTCTGCATATAAGTTAAATAAGCAGGGGGACAATATACAGCCTTGTCGTACTCCTTTCCCAATTTTGAAACAATCAGTTGTTCCATATCCAGTTCTAACTGTTGCTTCCTGTCCCACATATAGATTTCTCAGGAGATAGATAAGGTGGTCAGGCACTCCCATTTCTTTAAGAACTTGCCATAGTTTGCTGTGGTCCACACAGTCAAAGGCTTTTGCGTAGTCAATGAAGCAGAAGTAGATGTTTTTCTGGAACTTTCTAGCTTTCTCCATAATCCAGCGCATGTTAGCAATTTGGTCTCTAGTTCCTCTGCCCCTTCGAAATCCAGCTTGTACTTCCGGGGGTTCTCGGTCCACATACTGCTGAAGCCTACCTTGTAGCATTTTGAGCCTAACCTTGCTAGCGTGTGAAATTAGTGCAATTGTACGGTAGTTGGAGCATTCTTTGGCACTGCCCTTCTTTGGGATTGGGATGTAGACTGATCTTTTCCAATCCTCTGGCCACTGCTGAGTTTTCCATACTTGCTGGCATATTGAATGTAGCACCTTAACAGCGTCATCTTTTAAGATTTTAAAGAGTTCCACTGGAATGCCATCTCCTCCACTGGCCTTGTTGTTAGCCATGCTTTCTAAGGCCCACTTGACTTCACTCTCCAGGATGTCTGGCTCAAGGTCAGCAACCACACTATCTGGGTTGTCCGGAACATCCAGATCTTTCTGGTATAATTCCTCTGTGTATTCTTGCCACCTCTTCTTGATGTCTTCTGCTTCTGTTAGGTCCCTACCATTTTTGTCCTTTATCATGTCCATCTTTGCACAAAATGTTCCTTTAAGATCTCCAATTTTCTTGAACAGATCTCTGGTTTTTCCCTTTCTATTATTTTCCTCTATTTCTTTGCACTGTTCGTTTAAGAAGGCCCTCTTGTCTCTCCTTGCTATTCTTTGGAAGTCTGCATTCAATTTCCTGTAACTTTCCCTATCTCCCTTGCATTTTGTTTCCCTTCTCTTCTGTGCTATTTGTAAGGCCTCGTTGGACAGCCACTTTGCTTTCTTGCATTTCCTTTTCTTTGGGACGGTTTTTGTTGCTGCCTCCTGTACAATGTTACGAGCCTCCATCCATAGTTCTTCAGGCACTCTGTCCACCAAATCTAGTTCCTTAAATCTGTTCTTCACTTCCACTGTGTATTCATAAGGGATTTGGTTTAGATTATACCTGACTAGCTCAGTGGTTTTTCCTACTTTCTTCAGTTTAAGCTTGAGTTTTGCTATAAGAAGCTGATGATCAGAGCCACAATCAGCTCCGGGTCTTGTTTTTGCTGACTGTATAGAGCTTCTATACAGTCAGCAAATTGAATTGATGCTTTTGAATTGTGGTGCTGGAGAAGACTCTTGAGAGTCCCCTGGACTGCAAGGAGAACAAACCTATCCATTCTGAAGGAAATCAACCCTGAGTGCTCACTGGAAGGACAGATCCTGAAGCTGAGGCTCCAATACTTTGGCCATCTCATGAGAAGAGAAGACTCCCTGGAAAAGACCCTGACGTTGGGAAAGTGTGAAGGCAAGAGGAGAAGGGGACAACAGAGGACGAGATGGCTGGACAGGGTCATCGAAGTGACCAACGTGAATTTGACCCAACTCCGGGAGGCAGTGGAAGACAGGAGGGCCTGGCGTGCTCTGGTCCATGGGGTCACGAAGAGTCAGACACGAATTAACGACTAAACAACAACACAGAGCTTCTCCATCTTTGGCTGAAGAGAACATAATCGATCTGATTTCGGTATTGCCCATCTGGTGATGTCCATGTGTAGAGTCGCCTCTTGTGTTGTTGGAAAAGAGTGTTTGTGATGACCAGCTTGTTCTCTTGACAAAACTCTATTAGCCTTTGCCCTGCTTCGTTTTGAACTCCAAGGCCAAACTTACCTGTTGTTCCTTTTATCTCTTGACTCCCTACTTTAGCATTCCAGTCCCCTATAATGAGAAGAACATCTTTCTTTGGTGTCAGTTCTAGAAGGTGTTGTAGGTCTTCATAGAATTGGTCAATTTCAGCCTCTTCAGCATCGGTGGTTGGTGCATAAACTTGGATTACTGTGATGTTGAAAGGTCTGCCTTGGATTCGTATTGAAATCATTCTATCATTTTTGAGATTGTATCCCAGTACAGCTATTCCCACTCTTTTGTTGACTACGAGGGCTACTCCATTTCTTCTACGGGATTCTTGCCCACAATAGTAGATATGATAATCGTCTGAATTGAATTCGCCCATTCCCGTCCATTTTAGTTCACTGACACCCAGGATGTCAATGTTTATTCTTGCCATCTCCTGTTTGACCACCTCCAGCTTCCCAAGGTTCATAGATCTTACATTCCAGGTTCCTATGCAGTATTTTTCTTTGCAGCATCAGACTTTCCTTTCACTTCCAGGCGCGTCAGCAGCTGGTATTTTTCTTTGCAGCATCAGACTTTCCTTTCACTTCCAGGCGCGTCCGCCGCTGAGCGTCCTTTCGGCTTTGGCCCAACCACTTCATGAGCTCTGGAGCTACTTGTCCTTGTCCTCCGCTCTTCCTCAGTAGCATGTTGGACGCCTTCCAACCAGAGGGGCTCATCTTCCAGTGTCATATCTTTTAGCCTTTTGTTTCTGTCCATGGAGTTTTCTTGGCAGAGATACTGGAGTGGCTTGCCAGTTCCTGCTCCAGGTGGATCGCGTTTAGTCAGAACTCTCCACTATGACCTGTCCGTCTTGGGTGTCCCTGCACGGCATAGCCCATAGCTTCTCTGAATTACTCAAGCCCCTTCGCCACGACAAGGCAGCAATCCTTGAAGGGGGGATCCTGAATTACAAAAGCTAAATTTCACATTAATCCTTTACAGAATTAATAAAGATTCAGAATACTTGGGGTGACATTGGATATTACACTAGAATCCGTTGTGACACCACCAGGATTCATGAAGTTCCCTCTCCTTATGGACTGTCCAACAATTAGAGAAGCTGTACTGTATGCAACAGAGGTAGGGAAACTGAGGCCCACCAGGTATAACTGGATCACAACTCCCATCATTCTTTGCTGTTGGCTATCCTGGCTAGGGTTGGTGGGATTTGCATCTGGAGGGATAAGCCTGCAGTCCTTCTTCAATGGAGGGTCAGGCAGGTAGTTCTTCATGATGCACTGAATGATACATGTGCTGTGGAAGGTGGTTGCCCAGAAAAGAATCACTGGTGGAAAGAATCAGGGAGAGAGAGAAATAAATTGAAAGCCTTTTACAGTGCAGGAGATGGACTTAGTCTTAGGTAAACAGAAACTGTCTTTAGGAGGATCACAAGTGGAGGTCATCTTGTGTGTTTACTTGGAGTAGAAGTTAAGGTATAAGAAAAGTGCTTCAATACGCCCATGTTTTGAGTGAGGATGGGTGGGTTAATCAATGATATGAATTTCGTCCCTTTAGTTCTTTAAGTTACAACCACAGATGTTTGCTTTAAACAAAAGGATTCCTTCCTTCCTTCCTTCCTTCCTTCCTTCCTTCCTTCCTTCCTTCCTTCCTTCCTTCCTTCCTTCCTTCCTTCCTTCCTTCCTTCCTTTCTATCTCTGTATGTGGTACAGAATAATGGTCCTCCCACTTTGTGGCGGCAGCTACTGCTTGTGTTCTTTTATGTTTCACTGGCAATTTGTAACCAGAGCAAATGTTGGAAAAGTACTGTACTTCTCAAATGCAAATACAAGAGAGTGCAGTTGCTGTTTATGTCCTGCCGGTGGGTGACTTACTATAAGCAAATTTTTGGCCACATTTTTAGGCGAACAGAATACTGGACTAAACAAACCTCTGGTCTGATCCAAAAGGCTATTTATGTGTTGCTAACCAAATGATTTGTTTGTGAGAAGCAGAATGCCTTTCTAGGTACTCCCGGCTTGTGTTTTGCATTTCTCCAGCATCACCTCAGCCCTTTATCTCCGATTTCCCTCCCCCCAACTTAGAGAAAAAGGCTCATGGCACCCAGGAGGGAGAGGAAACTGACCATTAATAAATTAAGTGACTTGATGCCTTCTTTGTAATTGGAGATCTTTGACCCCATGCATCCTCTACCATTACAGCACTGAAGGAGGGCCATGCAAAACTAGCACACTTCCATTACATGCAAACACCTCCTTCTGTCTGAAGGCTCAGGTCACAATCTTGGCCAAGCAGCCCAGCGGAATAGCTTCAAATTGGACAGAGTGGAGATTTGATGGGAAGCACCAGGCCCCACCCCGATGGTCTCCTTGCCCCAAGATAGGTCAGTGGGGCAAGGGGGGGGGGCTACCCGGGCAGCCTCCAGAAGAGTCCTTTTGGTGAACCTCCACTGGAGAGCTTCCCAGCTCAGCTTAATTAAGTGGTCAGGAACAGTGGTGAACCTACCTGTTTGGCGCCCTGAAGCTTGAACTGTTATGGGGCCCCCTTTGCAACCAGCAATAGGGTCGGGGGAGCCCCTGTTTCCTCCTTCAGTGGCGTTGTTCCATGGCAGATCGCCACAGTTTTTGAACAGTTGCTTCCGGGCCCCTCCAGGATTACGGGCCGTGAAACCTAAGCTTCATTAGTTTCATAGGACATCTGCCCCTGATCAGGAACCCTTTGAGGTTCCTTTTCACACCCCAGAAATTTAAAAAATCCAGAAAACAGTATTCAATAAGAAGAATACGTAGCATGGTCTCTGGCGCCCTCTAGTGGCCAGTTCTGGTAAATACATCATGAAAATACTTATTTTCAGTTTTATAAAAATATTTTAATGTTTTGAGACCACAGATAAGTGAAACCGCTGATACTGATCCTGCTGATACAGGGTGCCTACTGGATAGGCAAATTATAGCCCAGTTGGGTGAGCTCTGGGATTGTGGCAGAAACTCTTTATTGCCCACATTCTTCCCCGTTGGGGAAGCCACCACCCTTGCACAGGTGTAATTACTCAGATCTTGGACCATCGGGCGAGTAATTACACCTGTGTAATCAGAGAGTATGGAGTTAGTGGGGTGCCAGGAATGGGGTTCGAGCACCATTGTCCCTCCCTGCCATAGAAGGCGTGCAGTCGTCATGCAACCTTCAAAGGAGGCGCTGTGCAATGAGTGATTCGAAAGCGCTAACATGCTGCACACTCTTCTGTTTCAAAAATAACCTCCCCCTCTCCTTTAAACAGTGGCAGTTCCTAAGAAACCCGTCTTTCCCCCAAAGCAGCACCATAAAAAGGACCCGGACCCTGCCCTTGAGATGACTTATCCTGTGATCCCTAACAAGTTCTCAGTGGAAAACGAAACGGACAGAAAGCAATCAATACAACTTCTAGAGGAATGCAGGGCAGAGGTGTGGCTCCCCCCCCCCCCGCACACACACCAAAGGCGTTAATGGGATTTTACAGCCAGAAGGGTCTTTTCACTGGTGCAATCTTGCAGAAAGTCCATTGGGGTGTGTCGGGTTTATTATAACACAGACACACACGAGGGCTTATGCGGGGAAATGATTCCACCGGATGCTGTCCGGGTGATGCCAAAGTAAGATTTGCAGCAAGGTGGGGGAGGCTCCAGGTAAGTCACCTTGTTAGAACGCTGAGTAGTTTAGGTGGGTTTGGGAAAAGTTACTTTTTGGGCTAGACTTCCCAGAAATCTTTGGCCCGCATGGCGGTTGCAGTCTGAACTCTGAAACTCTGGGACCTATGAACCAAACGGTACCTTTTTTCAGCTCTGATTTTAGGCCACTGTAGTAAGGAAGACAGAACCATGCCAGAATGTAGGAAGTTGCCTTCTGCTCTGTTGGAGTATTTGCAACCTAGCATGATGCCTTTAGTAGGTGTGGCAGGGAGGGACTTCCCTGGGCTGGGAGTGACTGTCAATCTCTCCAGTACTAACCTATTGTTCCCTCCTGTGTCTGAATTCAAAGAGAGCCCCGCCTCTCTGCTCAGTGCTTTCCCCCTCTCTGTCGTCTGTTGAAAGCAGTCAGTCTGTTGAGGTCTATTGTTGAAAGCAGTCATGTTGGTCAGTCTTACTGTTCAATCTATTCACAACTGTAAATAAAGAAAATGTGTTTTTATTCTTTCCCTTACGAATGTTTCAGAGTGAGTTATTGAGACTGTAAGCGCCAGTTAATGAAAAAAAAAAGGGGGTGGACTACTCTGGAGAACTTGAGCTATTCTGCTCTGTAAAATCCCTGCACTCCTGCCGCATAGCTAGAGGAATTTAACCAGAAGTTCAAAACTCGGCAACATGCTCAGCCAGATTCTTGGTCCATCTAACCCAGTATTACCAGCATGGCCTGGCAGTGGTGGATCACCACGTTTCTTTCCAACTTTGGAGGTTATGCATATGAAACCTGGCAATGTCTGCATGTGAAGCATGTGCTCTGCAAACGAGCCACTGTCCCAACTAAGTGATCTGTTAAGGGCCTTTTTGTTGGCCTTGCTACCAGGGCCCAACGGTTGGCAATCCACCTTCGGCTGGAGGTTCCCTAGGTTGTCTGTGACATCATGGCAGCTCTGCCAATGGCAGACAGGGAAGGCGTAAGCGGGCTTTGCTAAACTGCAGTCTCTCTTGTTTCGGCTTCAAGCTGTTGCACAGGGGGTGTCTTGTGTTGCAGAGTTTTGAATTTCTGGTAAAATTCCTTGTGCTATGCAGTAGAAGTACAGGGACTCATGGGGAGAATAGCTTTGAGTTCTCCAGCGTCCACCCCTTTCTCATCAACTACTCATTAACATTCTCAATAACTCACTCTGAGGCATTTGTAGTAGAAAGAATAAAAATGTTTCATTACTCACAGTTGTGGACGGATCAACAGCAAACAAAACGAACACAGCGTCCAACAGAAAACTGATTTCAACAGACTAAAGAAAGTCAAAGGAACACAGGGCAGAGAGGTGGGGTTCTCCTTGAATCCAGAGCCAGCAAGGAACAAATGGTTAGTGCTGGAGAGATAGACAGTCACCTCAGCCCAGAAAGGTCCCTCCCAGCCAAACATAATAAAGGCAGCCTGCAAAAAGTCCAACATGTTATTTAGTGCTCAAACTCTGGCGAGCAGAAGGTCCCTGGCTTGCTAGATTTTTTTAATGCTGGCTCTCCGATCTTGGAAAGCTACAGAGGGATATCCAATCTGGCAAGCAGAGCCAGAGCCCAGGGCTTGTGGTTTTTATGAAGGGTTCCCATGCCATTTCCGCCCACAACGGCTGAATGCAAAGCGACGCGGGTGAGGGTGGGGAGTCAGAGCGATTCCCCAATCTGCACTTAACGCCAAAACATAGGTATTAGGATAAAATTCGATTTGCTTCGTCACTTCTCCTCGTGTTCAAAAATGACATTTTTAGCCAGTGCGATGATATTGTTCAGAAAACGTGTTGGTCACAGGGACGTTGGAGAGCTGGGTTCTGATCCCGACTCGCCGGTCAGGAGGTCTCAGCGAAGGTGGGTGAAATGCATCAGGGCAGACAGAGGTTGGATGGAGCACCTCCTGGCCTTTGGCTGGCATCTTTGCCCCCTCCTGGTTTTCCTGCCCAATGATCTCCCGGAAGGGAGCCTGGTCTCTGCCTCCCAGGCAGGCTCCCCTTTTCCTCTGTCTGGCAGCCGGAGTTATGGACCCTCAGATCATTTCCGCCTCTAGACTGTCATTCAGATGGCTATCGGTCAATGAGGGAAGGGCTGAGGGAGGGACGATGGAGAGCGTGGTCACGTGGAAACATTACTGGCAAACGATATGTGGGAATTGGATTGCTGTGGATGTATTTTTTTTTAAAATCAGATCATTGCAGGAAGACTTCCCCTTCTTCTCCTGTCAGACGAGGGATATCATCATGGCTTCTCAGATGTGGGATGCTACGGATCTGGACCGTGATCTTCCATTGTGTCCATACCAGCCTCCTAAATATTTCAGTCACAAAGTGATTTTCCTTGCGGTACGTTGTTCCTCCTTCACTTTAGTTTGAATGATCAGCTGTAACAACCTCTCCTTCTTGTAGAGTGACCAAAACATTCTACCTTTCTGAAATTTATAGCCTAAATCCTATTGCATGTGTGGCTTCACCCCACCCCGGTTGGCACAAAGGGACCTTTGCACATGTGGGGATGCCCCCTTGCTGTGAATGGGGCAATCTGTGGTCTGAACCCGACGCTGACTAGAGCAAACTAAAGACACCGTCTGCAGTGCATTTTAATGCACTGTGGTCATAGAATCATAAAATCCTAGAATGATGGAGTTGGAAGGGGCCTATAAGGCCATCAAGTCTAACCCCCTGCTCAAGGCAGGAATGCACCGATCGGTAAAATGATTGTGCCCTGTGTATTTTATGACTTCTTGGTCTTTATTCATTCTATTTAGTGCTTCTTTGTTAGTCACCCTCTTGATCCAATACATTCTTTGCACCTTGTGCTAAACCTACATTTCAATTGTCTATCTTTTTTATGCTATCACATGTTGAAGTCCATGGTTCCCTCCCAGCCTCCTCTGCTCTTCTCCATGAGAGTAACAGTAAGAAGCTGTGGATCTATATCTGTGTGTAGGCCTGAAAAGGGGCCATGGGGCTGGAGCAAATGTCTGCTGGTGGCATTCCTGGCCATGTGCCCATGCCATGAGCAGCTCGTTAACAAGTGGCAAGAGACCAACTGAGATTTTTAATATTTCCCTTATGGTGAGTATTATGAATGGCTGTTTCTTTACTTTTTTGGGGGGGGGGGAAATTGAGTAGACAGAAAGTTGGCTCAAGTTGACTCCAAGTTCACACTCTGGCACTTTGTACTGACCGAATTTCTTGTTTGCACAGAAATGTTGAATTATCCTGGGCAGGTGTCTTGCAAGTGTCCATACAGCAGAAGATAAAATTAGGTGTGTTACGTCACACCCTTTTCTGACATTATCCCCATGAGCTTTCTTACCAGCCCCACCCGCTTTTGTTCCATTTACAGAGTGACATTGTACTGAATTAACAAGACACAGCCCGTTCTGAAATACAGCTGCATCACTTACCTGATATAGCGCTACACTAGTAATTCTTGAACAATGTTTGTTTTTAGAGAGGGGTTGACCAGAGAGATATGAGCTTCAAGGAATTAAAGTGGAACCATCACTACCTGCCCCCCCCCCCCCCCGGACATCATCCTCAGTGTGATCAGGACATGCCTCACAACTGATATAGGTACTCACACAACCCAGAAAGTGAAATGAAACAATGTGAGTAGAAACATTACAGCCAACTAACTAACCGACCAACCAACCAGGCTCTGCCAACCAAGCAAAATGTGCCAAATAATCATGGAAAAAGTGCTTCTAGCAAGTGAATTTTGCTGGCTAGTCGCTGCCTCCTCTCCTGGGGGTAGATCACAGAGAGATACATATCAGCTCATTAAGGAGCCAACGCTTTAAGATTGGCCTTGTTTTCGGAGTGTGAGTTCAGTGCAGTCTTTGCGCACCTCAGCTTAATCTTAGTTACTTACTTGGAAGATTTTGTTCCTCTGTAATTAGAACCTTACCTTGCACTTTTTACGCAGAAGTCATTTTTTTTCTTGGGAATTCGGTTAAACGAAAAGCAGAATCAGAAGCATACGATAGAAGTCAAAACAGAGAGATAGCCTGGAGCAGCTTCTTTAAGAGGAACAGTATAATATGCAGGAAAAATGTCAGATTACCCTTGAGAAGGCATGTCACGCAGTCCTGCGTGTTCTCTGTTCTACAGTAGAGCATTGAACGGTTTTTATCGTATGGCACAGATTTCTGGACATTAATAAGTTTCCATTTAAAAAGACAGAAACATATGATATGTGGACTTATCACAGGAGGGGGGGGAAAGGGTTTCTTGGATTGGGAGGGTAGCCAACTGAGCCAGCTGTTATGGGAAGAACATTGTTCTTTCTGTGTGATTCAGAGCTTGGAAGGCTGGGGGATTCTGGGACTTGTAATCCAAAACAATAACTTTTCCAAGCTCAGACATGATAATTCCCAGGTCAGACTATCCAGATAGATCCAAGTAACAATAACAGGTAACAAGTGAATTTATCAGTATTCTAGTACTGGAATAAGGATGTACTTGAAAGGTTGATTTTTTTTGGGTGGTAGAAAGGAAGGTAAGAACGAGCAAGCTGCTGCAGAGTTTGGATTTTTTTTTATTAAATGTCTCTAGCTGTGCAACAGGTGCAGGGATTTTACAGAGCAGAATAGCTTCATGTTCCTCAGATTAGTCCATCCTTTTTTTTTCTCATCAACGGGCACTTACCGTCTCAATAACTCACTCCGAGACATTAGTAAGAGAAAAAATAAAAATGGTTTCATTACTTACAATGGAACAGATCAAACAGCAAACGGACAAACACAACTGCTTTCAGCAAAAGACTTCAACTGTCTACAGACTGCCAACAGACAACAGAGAGGCAAAGAGACACCGAGCAGAGAGGCAGGGCTCTCTTTTAATTCAGAGGCAGAAGGGAGTAGTTGGTTAGTGCTGACCGTCAACCCCTGCCCGGAAGGGTCCCTCCCAGCCAAACCTACTAAAGGCAGCCTGCGAGGTTGCAAATACTCCAGCACAAGCTTTGTCCTGTTTTAGAGTGCCTCTATCATCTTTGTCCCGCAGAAAAAGGTCCCTGCTTCTTGGATTCCAGCTTTCTCTACCCTTAAGCAGCACTACTACTTCATTAAAAAGTTGTGCAGTTTCTTTAAAGGAAAAGCAAGGGAGGATAAATACAATGATACTGCATAAGACTCCCCCCCCCATGCCTAGGGAAGCCACAAATGTTGGTCAAGCTACAGAAACGGCACCTTTTTTCTTTAAATATCTCTTTTTCTTGATCTAGAGCTAAGCATAGCTTAGTGGGTTGGAGTGCCTGACTGTGTGGTGTTGGGCATTTGAATCCCTGCTGGGCTCCCTGGGAGGATGCTAGCCAAAGTCACCAAGAAGGAGTACCTGTGGCTGGCGGGGTGAGAGGTGCCCTTTGGTGCCACCCGGGCAGCCTTGGGAACCAGAGTTGCCCCCACAAGGAGAGACCACAACTTGGGAGCCACTTTCGATTCAGAAAACCCTGGGAGCGTTGCCAGAAGGTGGTCTCGATGGGACAACAGAGAGCAACCTACCTGCCTGCCTGCCTGTCTTCTAATCTTCTACACCAGCCATGGATTTCAAGCGCGGCCTAGGTGTCTCCTGCTGCCAACCACACAGTTCTCACATTTTGCTTTTGTCGGGTTCCTCGGAGGTTCGCCACACGCAGCAGACCCACTTTCCACGGGTGGGCGCGGGAAAGAGGAGACGAAAAGAGACGACGAGCTCGTTTGAGCCTCTTTCAGTGGCTCGTTCACCTGGCCGTGCACAGAGAACGGAAGGCAAGGTCAGAAGGCAGGGTTGACCTTCTCTGCTTCTGTTCTCCCCACAAGGTAGATCTCAGATCCATGCCTGAAGAAAAGACGCTCACCTTGCGCTTTTCAGGAGACATCCTGACCCACTGCTTGTCTGATGTACTGTGATGTGATTTATGCATTTCCAAACTTCCATTAAAAAAAATAATAAATCTTGAAAATGGGGAAACAGAAATAGCTCCGACCTGGTTCGGGTCAGGGGCTTACAGCATTATCAGTTTCAGGAACATGGTAGGTAAGGTAAAGGTTCCCCTTGACATTTAGTCCAGTCGTGTCCGACTCTAGGGCACGGTGCTCATCCCCATTTCCAAGCCGTAGAGCCAGCGTTTGTCCAAAGACAATCTTCCGTGGTCACGTGGCCAGCACGACTAGACACGGAACGCCGTTACCTTCCCACCGAGGTGGTACCTATTTATCGACTCGCATTTTTTACATGCTTTCGAACTGCTAGGTTTGGCAGGAGCTGGGACAAGCGACGGGAGCTCCCTCCGTCGCGTGGATTCGATCTTACGACGGCTGGTCTTCTGACCTTGCAGCACAGAGGCTTCTGCGGTTTAACCCGCAGCGCCACCAAGTCCCCTAACATGGTAGACCTTAACATTAAGTGTAGCATCCCATGCAGGGGCACACACTTTCTCTGGCATGGGGTCCAGGTACCTCCCAAGAAGGCACTAGGTCAAGTAATTAAAAAAGAGAGAAAGAGAGAGAGAGAGAGAGAGAGGGAAAAAAAACCAATGTATACCTGGAGGGAGGCAGTCCCAAACCCTTTTATTATGGTGACCCACCCACTCAAAACCCCCATCTGTTTGTTTCTCTTTTTTGCTTTATACAATGGATGCACGTTAAGAAAAAATATAGCTGGGGGAGGAATTAGCAGCAGGTGGTGAAGCTCTCCTGAAAGCAGAGGATTGCATTTCCGACAGGCTTGTGAAAACAAGAGGATGGTTGGGTGCTTTATCAGACACACGCTGTCCACCGCCTCTGCTTTTAAAACGGCCACAAACATGACATTGGCTTTCATGGCGGGTCGATAAAGTCCGTGGAGTCGGCAGGTCCTGGTGGCCCGCGGGCCAGTTTTCTTCCCGAGAAACCCACCGTGGGCCGCGTGACACCCCCGGCAGGTGGGGGGAAATGAACCATCAAACAGATCTGGGGGATGAACTTCTGTTTTTCTATTTAATTTAATTTATTTTTACTTCTAAAGCTTATAGACTCCCCAACCTAATGGGAACATTGCTCAGAGTGGTTCACATAATTAGGGGAACCAGAATACTAAACCGACTGGAATAATAAAAGGAAATCAAAAATCATAATACCATAAACTAAAAAAGGACAGGGGAGGGGGCTGCAGGGTTAAAAAAAAGTCATGCTGCGATTCTTCGTTCCTTCCTCCCTCCCTCCCTCCCTCCCTCCCTCCCTTCCTTCCTTCCTTCCTCTCTCTTTCTTTTCTTCTTTCTTTTTCTTTTCCTTCCTTCTTTTTCTCTTTCTCTTTCTCTTCCTTCCTTCCTTTTCCACCCCATTTAGTGCAATGCGCAAGAGGCATATATTATAAAAATAAGATGTGGAGCGTGAGGCATATCAACAAACAAAACAAATGGGAAAAACACATTAGGCAGGGTTGCCAACCCCCCCCCCCCCCCAAATAAAGCAGTGTGTTCAAAAGTCTTCCAAATGTGGGGGCCGGGGCGGAGGCGCAGCTCCGTCTGACGTTGGCTCCAAAGTGTTGGTGATGCCACCGCAAAGAAGGCCCTATTTCTGGTGGATGATTTCCTGGCTTCCTTTGGGTGGCTACTCAGAGGATCCTGGCCTGGGAGGACCTGATGGAGCCAGTAGATTACTCTGGGGAAAGACGTTCCGACAGGTTTGTCTGTTTTGCTTTCAATTTTTTAAGATTAAAAAAGGGGAGCAGAACTTTGCCCCCCCCTGACTTAAAGAGGGACCCTTGAGCTCTTGTGTTTATCTTTCATAAAGGCAAGAACTCTTTCCCTGCTCTTTTCATATCTTTCGGAGTCTTTAATCCTGCTTTGAACGCTGTTCCTGAGCAGATGGTAACAGTTTCTAGGGCCAACCTTTCCAGCTGCCTCAGTTTCCCCCTCCTTTCTTGATCTCTTTACAGCAGTAGAAAACATAGACGTTGAAAACCTTCGCGGGATCCTGCTAGAAATCAGGAGTTAGAAGTTAAATATAGAATCTGTGCAGAAGTCAAATCATGACACCAAATGCCAGGTATTAAAATTTGATGGGGTTATTGTCAGAATTTTGCACGGATGGATTCGGCAGCTCACATTCCCTTCCTCAGCATTGCGTTCCGAGGCTTTAAAACACCCAGAGGTGAGAGGGAGGGAGTCCAGCAGAAAATGGCATCTTTTTCCTTTTGCATGGGAAGTCTCTCTCCCCTCTCCCAGCCCCAGCTTAAAGCAGATTTTTCACTCAAATGGACTTTTTGCAAGTTCACTGCTCATTGCCCGGAGCAAACATTTTGCCGATTATCCAAAATACATATTCTTCCAACGTGGCTAACTGAGTCAGCATTATGGAATGCTTCTGGGACTTCAGATCAGCACCACCACCCCCGGTCCTATTTGAGACCGTCTGTCCCAGCTGGGAACAGAGCTTCAGACTTCTCTGGAAAGACGGGAGATTTCTGCTGGGGTCCTTGACACCTTGATGTTTAGAGATGTTGCTGCTCTTCCTACGTGCCGTCAAGTTGCCTCCAACTCATGGCCATGCCATGAAGGAGCCATCTCTCCAAAATGTCCCATTCTGAACTGCCCTGCTCAGTTCTTGCAAACACAAGTCTGAGAAGCAAGAAGATTCAAATCTTCTGCTTATAGTCAGCCTTCCTGAAGCAGGTGCTGGGGGGTGGCTGGGCATGAATCCAAGCGACGAAGGGAATGACCGCTGCAGCCGGTTCTCCAACCGAGGGGGCGGTGAGCAGGATCAGATCACTCTGGGCCATCTTGCATCTTTTAGAGCCAATCTCCTGCAGACGCCACTTTTGAAGAGATTTAAAAAATATTGGAGGCTTGGAGTGTAGGTGTTGCGCACGGATGCACCCTTGTTTTTGTGTAAAACCTCTTGGGTGAGAACCATCTCCCCAGAAACCGAGAGCTCCATCAACGATAAATTACCAAGACAGTGTTCAGATAACCTTTCAGAAAATGTTGCCATCCACAGAGAAGTTACTGGGGAACAAACGTGTTTAGTTTTCAGTGAGGGAGAAGATTCTTCAGCTACACTGCGGGGGGGGGGGGGAGGAATTGAACCTCCAGGAGCATTTGATCATCCAAACAGAGGATCTGCATCTATGCACACAGGCACACGGGCACTCACAGACTTCCAGACTGATATGCTGATGCCATGGAACTAGCTCACAGAAATAAAGCCTTTTAAAAGTAAACATATAATTGATAAATGTATGTGTTTTGAGCTCTCCCTCCAAGTGCAAGTGATTAAACTGAGGCTATTGTCGTTTGGACCTGTTATGGGAAGACAAGACTCATTTGAAGAGACACTAAGGTTAGGAAAGTTGAAGAGAAGAGGAAATGAGGAAGATCAAATACAAGACAGATTGACTGCCTAAAGGAAACCACAGGCATGAGTCTACAAGAGCTAAGCCAGAGGACAGGACATTTTGGAGAGTGCTCATTCATAGGGTTGCCATAAGTCGGAGGTGACTTGACAGCACGTAACAACAACAACAACAAGAGGTGAAAGCTCTCTCTCTCTCACACGCACACACACACTGAGAATCAGTACATGTCACAGAAAGTAGAATAGAATGGCCAGAATCCGGCTGCGGATTTATGCCAACGTGAGACCAAATGTGAGACGGATTGAGTCAGTAAAGGAAGCCATCGTCCAGAGTTTGCCAGAACTGAGCAGGGCTGTCAATGACAGGACCTTCTGGAAGCTATTAATTCATAGAGTCACCGTAAATTCAGAGTGCCGTGATAGCACACAAGAGAAACAACAACAGAGGTGTGATCCCACAGAAGGCGGTACTGGATAGATACAAACTTCCCAAATACCGCACTTAAATTTCTGTCGTTATCCACAGAGGAATGTTTAGTTATCTCAGGAATTTATTTATTTATTTATTTAAAACATTTTGAGCCAAGGCAGAAGAGGTATTTCAAGTGTCCACATGTCATGCACACACACACACACACACACACGCACACCCCCTTCCCCCTCTCCCTTGTCTGCCCTTATCACTGCTCTCTTGTCCTTCTCTTATGCTGGCATCAAAATTCCTTTTAAAACACATTTAGCAAGTAAAATAGCGCAGCATTTGACCCGGTAGGCATTTGAGTCAGTGCTGTATCGGCATAGCGCTACAGCAGTAGTACTAAACTTGGAGAAAAACCGTTTAAGAACATCCCATTTGCAACGGGCCATGCCATTGTCATTGTTAGCAGTGCAGGCAGAAGGCAGGTAAAGGAATAGGGCTCACCCCACACCCCACACCCCACACCCCACCCGTTCTGAGCATCAGCAGTGCTGTTACCTGGATAGGTCCAATGGCTGCTCTGAAGGGCAGATACTGGCTATCACACAAGCTAAAAGGAAGATGAAACAACTTGAGTGCAGACGTGACCAAAAAACACACGCCGGGCTTGCAGAGCAAAACGCATTGCAAACTCATGGCAAACAATCACACTCACTTGTAGGTCCCTCCAATGTTGTGGAGAAATATTCGAAAGGAACAGGGAGGAACCCAGCACAAGCGTGGGGGAAAGATCTGCCTAGTTGCTCTCAAAGATCTGTATTTAGGCCACTATCTCATGGCTAGGCCATCTAGAATAGACACGTCTGCTCAATGGCATTTCCATGTCTTGACCCATCCTCTAGCAATGGCGACCTGCTGTGGACCTGCTGTAGCCGAGGCTAGAAATAGGGCCCTGGCTTTAGAGATCAAAGCAAAAGAAAACAGAATATGTATATACGAACAACCTAAATTATTTGAGAATGCCCAGCTTTATGTCCAAATCAGAGCAGAGAAAGCTCACAAATGAAGCCTCGTGGCTCAGTGGTTAAACTGCAGCACTGCAGTCAAGACTCTGCTCATGACCTCAGTTTGATCCTGGCAGGCTTAGGCGGTTGGCTCGAGGTTGACTCAGCCTTCCTTCCTTCTGAGGTCACTAAAATGAATACCCAGAGAGTGGGTATAAAAGCAGCACACTTTGCTTTCCTTCCCGTTCGGAACCCTACCTTTTGGACCAAGGAGAAATATTGCAATTTTGCTTTGCTTTGCTTCCCTCACCACGGAAGATACAGCAGGAACAAAAATCACCAAGGTATTTGGCCTCTGTTCCTAGGCTGGAAATAACATCCGTTATTAGGTAATGATGTGTGTTTTATGCTCAGAATGTGAATTAGCTCTGAGCAATGAGAAACTGGGCGTCCCAGCGGCTATGTGGGTGGCTGCGGACAGCCAACGCCAGCGGAAGCACCCTGATCAATAAACTGCTTTTCCTGCAGTCTTTGGGGCTTAACGCTGGCTGAGGCCAAAGGGAGGGGACGGCGTTTGCTCATCCTTTGGGATAAATGGAATAATCTAAGCCTTTAAACCCATCTAGATTTCTGTGTAATTACAGGCCGCCAACCTAACTTGGCTGAAGTTTGATTCAGAGTGGGGGAAGGGGGGGGGAAGGAAAGGAAATAAACCGGGGTTGCCAATTAAGAGCCATCTGGTTCCGACTAATCTTTTGCAGGTCTCTCGGCCTGATAGCTCGGCTGCGCTGGATCAGGCCGCTGCCTGCCAGGGTGCTTCTGCACCAGCTGCATCTCTGGCCCACTGCACACAGAGGAGCCCTGCAGGACATAAACGAAACAAGCTGCCTTGAGTTTCACCGGATCTGGCGGTTTGTTCTTCTCGCCGACGATGCTCTGCTTTCACTCACAGTGGCTCTCCCAACCTCTGGCAGAGATTTTATTGAGTATAGCCATTTAGGTCTCTGGCTGCGGAGCCGGAGGTTGGGAGTTCGATTTCTCCACGGTGCCTCCCTGGACAGGGGCTGGACCTGATGATCCCGAGGGTCCCTTCCAGCTCGGCAGTTTGAAGATGATTACTACTACATCCTCGGATAGATCCTCCTTTTAAGGGGACAATCCGGAGACGGAGCCTGCAAGCAAAACAGCACTCTGACGGGGCTTCCTCAGCCGGGGAAAATTTCCCCCTCATCCATGATTCTCCCAGAGGAGAGCAGGCCTTTCTGAGAGTTGAGGCCCAGGTGGCATTTTTAAAACCAGCGCCTCCCAAAAAAAAAAAAAAAAAAAAAAAAAAAAAAAAAAAAAAAAAAAAAAAAAAAGAAAAGAAAAGAAATGGCTTCTCTCTGAAGAAAATCTAGAAATCCTTAAAAAAAGAAGAAAAAGAATAAACAAATAAATCCGCAGCTGAAGCATCTCTTCTGAATCTCTCTCTCTCTCTCTGTGTGTTTGTATGTTTGTTTCCTGGGCCAATTGATTGTTTCACCTGCCAGTAAGTAGATAGCTTCTAGCCCGGAAGATGTAACCAGGGTAAATTAATGGGAACCATCGTAACCCTCCACTGGAAGCCCTGGGATAATCTGAAGTGAAAAACAACCATGGATTCAGGAGGGGACTGAAAAACATATAAAGTCATGAATTCTGTCACTGACAAACTTTAAATCGTTTAGGTGGAGGGAAAAATAGCAATATACAAGCGGGGTCCTAGATAAAATCAAGCTTGAACCTCTCCTCTGGAGGGGAAAATATTGAAACTGAGGCTGTCCTCCTTTGGACACCTCCTGAGAAGGCAGGATTCTCTGGAAAAGACCATCATGTTGGGAAAGGTGGAAAGCAGCAGGAAAAGAGGAAGACTAAATACGAGATGGACTGACTCCCTAAAGGAAGCCACAGGCTTGAGTTTGCAAGAGCTGAGCAGAACTGCTGAACACAGGGCATTTTGGAGATGGCCTCACTCATGGGGTCAATATAAGTCAGCGACGACATGACAGCACATACCAACAACAAACAGTGATGACCCAGATACTTTACAGAGAACCAATATATTGCCCAGGACACCGTGAGCTACTGTTTTTTGCCCTTATCCGGTGGTTGCAAGAAACCCGAGTATTTTTGGAGCATTAGGGCTGCTCCCTCCCCCATATATTTTCTTGAGAGTAAGCCCACTGGATTCAGTGAGCCTTACCTCTGAGTAAAACCAGCATGGAACAGGATACAAAAGTTAAAAAAAAAAAAAACTATACACAGTTAATTCATTCAACAAAATGTGCCCCCTGGAAAAAAAAATTATTTTTATTTTTTGCTTCTCTACTGTGGTAACCAGTGGTGACTTCAGTTTTGGGGATCCTGTGAATGCACTCCCGGTTTTAGTCTCCTGTATAGAGCCAACCTCCAGTTCAGCACCATGGAGAACTCCTCCAAGGTACAAGCTAAAATCTGGAGTGGATTCCCATCGGTTCCGGATCCAGAGTCATCAGTAGCCACCACTGCTTCTCTATCACTTGTCTACAGCATATACTGTCCTGGCTGTAAAACTTCTGATTGAGTCTTACTTCCGAGCAAATATGCTTCAGTGTTTTGGGTTAATTTCCTCACATCCTAAGAGAGAATTTTAGTTTTTGACCTTACTGATGTGTCTGTTTAAAAAAAACTGCCATGAAAGTGCTCACATGCAAAATCCTAACAAATGCCTACTGTACATGTTTTTCTGCACTTATTTGTGAGGCTGAAATAGTCCACGTCAACTGGATGGCATTGCAAGATCATAGAATTAATTGAGTAGGGCCATCGCGTCCAACCCCCTGGTCAAGGCAGGAATCCAAATCAAAGCAGATCGGACAGAGGGTGGTCCCACCGACAGAGGGTGGTCCCCATTTTCTCTTGAATGCCTCCAGCGTTGGAGCAGTCAACACCCACCTCCTGAGGTCAATGGTCCCATTGTTGTACCGCTCTAACAGTTAAGAAGTTTTTCCTGATATCCAACCTAAATCTGGCTTCCTGTCGCTTGAGCCCATCATTACATGTCCTGCGCTCCCTAAATGATCAAGAACAGATCCTGCCCCTCCTCTGTAGGACTATCGTTCTAGTATTTAAAAAGCACTATCCTATCTCCCCTCCGTCTTCTTTTCTCAAGGCTAAACATCCCCATTTCTTTCAGTCTTTCCTCCTAGGCTTGGTTTCCAGCCTCCTGATCATCCTTCTTGCTCTCCTCTGAACTTGTTCCAGCTTGTTGGCATTCTTCTTCAAGTGTGATGTCAAGCCAGAGACTTTTGGTAACCAAGGGAGAAAACCCTCAGGGCGTCCCATAATCCCAGTAATCAACACGGGGCCCCATCCACGGGGGCCCCATTTGAGGTTCTGCAAAAATCTCACAGAAACAGAGGGGGAACAGATGACTGAGGATTCTTGCTCTTCCAGATTCCCATGAAAGAGTTTAAAACCAACATTTTATTTCATTTTGAATTTTTTTTATTAAAGAAAAATAATAATAACACTAACATAGAATGTATATACATACAATACAATACAACTAGAATTCCACGCCTGTGCCACCGTCACAGATCTCCGCATTAGGTAAAATTTTACATCATCATCATCACAACCAGGGGAAGGGAAGAGAATGGATGGAGAACTGATGTTCACATAATAGTCTGCAATATGTTTTCTTGAGATGTAATGAAGAAAGTGACTTCGGCAGACTCAAAGTAGGGCTCAAGAGGAAAAACAAGGGCAGCAGAGTCCACCTATTTTTTATTGTATTTATTTATTTATAGTCTTTATAGCCCACCTTTCGCCTAGAGTAATCCGAACGTTTGCTGGGAACACGCAACGTTTAGCCCTCCATTTGAAAATATAAAAATAATCCCTATGAATACTCGTCTGAACCCTAACAGCAGATGCTCTGCTTGGCATTCACAAGAGTTGCTCCAGGCACTTGGCCAGCTCGGCTGGACGGTCAAACCACGAGGAGGTGATGATGGGCTCCATTTTAGGTAACTTTGACAAGGAGGAGGTCTGATGGGACTATTTTCAGTCATTTCACACACACCCCACGCCTCTTTTATTTGGGATGAACGTCCCTTCCTGTCTCCTAATATACTTCCCAGATGGAACTAAATAATGTTAGGGTAATATTGCATTACATGGAACTGAAGATTCAATTACAGGGAGAGTCAGTCCCCCTCGCTCTAACCGAATCAGCTTCCTGGCTTTGTCTCTTTTTCTTGCAAACAGTCTCCCCCGGTTGCCTATGTATGCATTATTAATTTAAATTCTTATTTCTTTATTGTTTCTTCAACTCTTAGGGCAGACTCCATCAAGGCATCTGGATAACTCAGTGGTTTAAGCATCTGGCTGCGGAGCCAGTGGATGGGAGTTCGAATTCCGCCCTGGGCCTCCTTGACAGGGGGCCGGACGCGATGATCCATAAGGTCCATTCCAGCTCTGCAGCTCTAAGATTATAAGGCAGAATTCGGTGAGTGTTAGTGGACTCAGAAGATCTGGGTTCAAATCCTCACCTTCTGTGGAGTGTCGAGGAGAGTTG
The DNA here is from genome assembly GCA_037013535.1 of Intellagama lesueurii. Classification (NCBI taxonomy): domain Eukaryota; kingdom Metazoa; phylum Chordata; class Lepidosauria; order Squamata; family Agamidae; genus Intellagama; species Intellagama lesueurii. Next base: position 2,699,041 of record JBAJHW010000003.1, on the reverse strand, counting down.
ATTCTGATAACTCAGTGGTTTAGGCTTCTGGCTATAGAGTCAGAGGTTGGGAGTTCAATTCCCCCTTGGTATATCGTTATTTTTCCCTCCACCTAAACGAAGTAAACCTTGTCAGTGACAAAATTCATGACTTTATATGTTTTTCAGCCCCCTCCTGAATCCATGGTTGTTTTTCACTTCAGATTATCCCAGGGCTTCCAGTGGAGGGTTACGATGGTTCCCTTCCAGCTTCCAGCAGTTCCAAGATTATAGATTATTAATCAGGAGAATGTCAATAAAAAGTTAAAATAGAAAGCCAGAGTTTTGTGGACCACAAATGTGAGAAAATTTATAGCAGCCTAAGCTTGCATGGATTAAAGTCCATTTTTCTCATGCAAAAACACATTGCAGGAAAGCTGCCTTGCCCAACCAAGGACTCCTGAGATGCATTTGGCTATGATGATCATCACCCCTGGCCATGGATCTGGTGGCTGAGGATGATGGCAATCGTAGTCAAACATAAATGGGGAGCAGCACATTGAGCAAGAGTGCCTTAAAAATCTAAATGGCTGCAAGATAAGCATTGTGCTCAGTGACAAAGGCAAATTATGAGCAGGCAATGAACACCCATTGTGTGGTTGTTTGTCATTATGTGCTGTCAGGTGACCCCCTGACTTATGGTGACCCTATGAATGAGCCATCTCCAACATGTCCTGTCCTCAACAGCCCTGCTCAGCCCTTGTAAACGCAACCCTGTGGCTTCCTTTAGGGAGTCAGTCCATCTCGTATTTGGTCCTCCTCTTTTCCTGCTGCCTTCCACCCAACATTATTGTCTTTCCCAGAGAATCCTGACTTCTCATGAGGTGCCCAAAGTCAGACAGCCTCAGTGTCATCATTTTTGCCTCCAGAGAGAGTTCAGGCTTGATTTGATTTAGGACCCACTTGCTCATCTTTCTGGCAGTCCAGGGCATCCCCAAAGCTCTCCTCCAGCACCTCCTGTCAAACAAATCCATTTTGTTCCCCTGCCAGCCTGCTTTACTCTCCAGCTTTCCTACACCTTGTGGGGCAGGGCACAGACTCTGCATGTTGTGATTCAGACATATATATATATATTTACAACAGACGTACCTCCTTCAATAGCAGGCGCTCACTGCTCTTGCTCTCTTCTGGCCCAGAGGCCTTGGTGCCCCAGCATGGCTCAGGGTCTCCAGTCTTCTCTCCCAGGGATGCTGGCCCACCGAGTGGACCAGTTTGTAGGGAACGGTCTCCCTGAAAGTCAACCACTTCCACACTGCTGCCCCAGATCCACAACTGTGCAGGCTGTTTCCTCTCTGGATCTATCGCAAACTCACCTACCGCCAGAGTCTGGGAAGTTCCTTTTTTGTTTTTGGAACACAGCTGAATGTGGGCTGAGCATGCTCGGTGGGTGTGGAATCCGGTGGTGGGATGGTTTGGGGGGAACCAAGGTATGACCGGCCGGCTGCCACTCAATCCAGGAACACCCCGCGCTTGCTGTAGCTGGTCCCCAGTGACAGATATTTTATTTTATTTATTTATTAGATTTCTCTCCCGCCCATCTAGACAAAAGGTCTACTCTGGGCAGATCCACAGCTTGGAGAAGTTCTCTGTTTTTAAACTACGACTCTACCGTTCTTTACAAGCATGTGATGTTTTGTGTGTGTGTGTGTGAGAGAGAATGATCCCAAAGGTGTGTCTATGGGAGACCTATGTCCATTTATGAAGCTGCTTTCTACTAGATCAGACAAAGCTTAGAAAAGTTCCTTCTTCTGGACTGCACACACACACACCCCCGCCGGGTAACCTCAGCTAGCATGTCTGCTGGGTTTTTTGTTTCGCTCTCCAAAAAGGTGATTCCTGCCACCGCCACCACAGCCCCCCGATTCTTCTTCCCTGAATTTGTCCACAATCAAAGAAGACAATTTTATTTTTCTTTTGATTTATCAAGTGAGTGATATTGCAGCATCATGACAGGAAAGGTACCGAGGTTTTTCTTGGGCTTCAAAATAAATCTGCCTGCGGAGGGCGCTGGAGGCCCACCTCTGCCTTCCTTTGCTGGGGGTCCCCCATCCAAGGGTCTAACTCGAGTCCTCTCCGATTCTCTGGTGTGGTGTTTAGTGTGTGGGTGGCAGGTGGGTGTGGGGTCTGTAGGGCAAACCAAGTGGGTTCCCCCCCCCCCCCACATCCACATTCAGCCTTTGCCGCTTAGTTTAATCTTCATTAAAAGAGACATATGTTTCTTCTGGTAGGGGTGTAATTGCCAAAATATTTAAATTACCCCCCCCCCCCCCGGTGATGCCGAGACCTTTCGTTATTTCCCTGATGGAACCGTGTGCGGTGGACTTACATTCCTTCTCTGCTCTGAAAGCTTTTCTTTCTGGATGGGATGGATTTGAATACCAGGAAGGCCTGGTATGAACTTTTTGACAGCTGCTTCTCATCATATAGCCTCATTTGTATTTATTTCTCTCTCTCTCACTCTCCCCCCCTGTTTATCTGTCTGCTTAGTCACTCCCAATTGTCCCATAATTATCCGCACAGCCTGATTTGCTGTGTGATCAGTTTCCTCCCAGATCTTCCCATGAAAGTTACCCGTTTCTTCTTTTTCACCATCTTTAGCAGGAGCATAGACTTGAACGGTGGTGATGTTGCCAGGCTTTCCATGAAAATCGATTGCTATAATTTGCCTAGATTTTACAGTACAGCTCCTAACTGCTTGTGCTACATCTTGCCTCACTATTAGAGCCTGACCTGCAAAAAACGTCATAATTGTCTGATTTAAAAGGTCCTATTCCAGTCCACTCATCTATCACACGTATTATGTTTAAACATTCAATTTCTTGTTTTAAGGTTTTCAGCTTGTCTTGATTTATCCTTTCCATATTCCAATTATATATGTCATACAGCATCAGATTTTCCTTTTACCTCTTTTCCTATCTGCAATTAGGTGTTCTTCTGGCTTTATTCTAGTTGCTTCATTGGTGACGATGCTATTTGTTCTTAACCTTTGCTCCTCCCCAGCAGCTGGTTGAATGCCTTCTGACCTGGGAGTCTCATCTTCCAGCACTATCATTTGTTTCTCTTATTCAAGGCAAGAAATATTCATAAGAGGCCTATCATTGTCCTCTTTTTGTACTAACAAGACTAAGCTTGATTGTCACTGTCATTGTCTATGAAGAATCCTCTGCCATGGTCACCTTCTATTACTGCTGCCGCCCAACGACTGCCCTTCAAGAGTCTTTCTACCTCACCACTGGGACTAATCCTTCTCTTCTGGGATTGCTATTGTTAATTCCTGAAGAGAATAGCTGCAAAAGTGTTCGATCTCAGCTTTTATCATTCCAGCTTGGGTGATCCCACTACTAGCCTTGATTCATCCTGGAGTCTAGCGCCCAGATGGCATCGCTGTCTGATTCTCTGACACAACCATACTCCACCATCACCTTATGGTGTGCCTTCAAAGTAAGGGTGGTCGGGCAGAGAGGTATGTATTGAGATCAAAAGCCCTCATCCCTGTTCAAGCCAAAAGAGACAGCTATGACCGTTCCGATGTAGGCTTCTTCAGATGTGGTCCCTTTGGAATTTGTTCTTGAAGGTCTTTGGCTCATGGGTGGTCATGTTGAGGTCTGAGACAGAACCCTCATCTAAAGCCCACATGCATTCAGGAGGGTGAACGAGCCCGGCCCCCTCCATGGTCTCTTTAATCATGAGAACACGACTTCCTGAAAAGGGGGAGGCTACCGAATATGGGTACCCACCCTACATGAGCCAAAACCCAAAAGAGCGTTGAGTGAAGCTAGGCTCTCCAGAGAGGCTGCGGGGTCCTTCCACTGGGTTTCGACTCTTCCCTTGTTTAAGACACGGGTTCCAAACCTCTGGGTGACAACTCTCAAAGGGGATGCCAAGTGTCTTTTTGGGGATCTCCAGGCTTAAACAAACAGGAGTTTCTATCCCTATGCTTACCGCAAAGCTAAGGAATTACTCGTTGCATTGCTTTTTCAGCAAGGCTTAAAGGCGCTTGAAGTTGGCTTCCTAGAGAGGAAGGGAACTTGGGGGGGGGGGGCAGGATGGGGAGTGCAGTAAAATTTTTAAAAGTCCCTTTCTTTCTTTCTCTTTTTTTTCTTTCTCCAAAGAAAGCAGGGTTTCTGCTCCCCCAAGAGTTGCCTCTCCCTTCTGGGGATTCCTTCCCCAGTTGTTCTTGGGGGTCATGCTGGTGAGTCCATCCCAACTGGGCTGGAGGGGATGCTAGGAAGAGCTGCAGGGGTGCGCGCGGGGGGCGGGGAGAGCAGAGTGGGGAACAGGCAGGACCCGAATGACCAGCCTAGCCAAGCAGAGAGGGGAGGATTCCCTTCCCCCGCATCAGGCGGTAGATATTGGATGATGGTGTTATGTGCTATCAAATTGCTGCTGCTTTTAGGGGTCCTATCAATTAATGCTCTCCCACCCCAAAAAAACTCACTCCTATAGTCAAAAACCCTGCTCCAGCCTTCTAAAACAAAATCTGTGGATTCTCTTATTGAGTCAATCCATCTCATGTTCTGCCTTCCTCTTTTCCTAGCATGATCGCCTTCTCCAGGGAAGTTTGTCTTCTCACGATTGTTTGCCTCATTAAAAATGCCATTTGATTCAAATGGGGTGGTGGGCGTGTGTCTCAGGTTACGTGGCTATTATAAAAGAGGGTTGTGACTCCAAAAAGGTCGGGCAACACAGGTTTAGCATCATCATATTGGTGTTCTTTCTTCCTTTCACATCCCGGCTGGCTGGTGTTTTTTTTCATGCTGGGTGGGGGAATCTGGGACTCAGAGTTGCAAAAAAATATTTGAAAGTTCTCCTGCTGCTTAAGCTGGGTTCCCTTGTTCAGCATCCTTGTCCTCTCAAAGCTGGAGAGACAGACAGAGAGAGAGAGAGAGAGAGAGAGAGAGAGAGAGAGAGAACTCAAATTTGCATCCGTGGCAATGGAAAACCACGGGCAAGCTGTTCTCAGCATTTTTTTAAGAAACAGAACTGAAGCAAGGGGATCGATTGGCTGCTGAAATTTATTTCCCCTGTGAAGAAGGCCACAATAAAACAAGCAGCCCAGTGTTACTTTGGAGCCGGGGTGGGGACGGGATGGTTACAAATGGCCCCACTCAATATTCAATTACGTGTTCTGCCAGAGGAGCAAGACAAAGGGAGCTGCCTAGAACTGCCCTACAAATGGAGACAGATGTGAGGGCCCCCAAAATATGCCACGGGGGAGCAAAAATGCTCTTTTGGGGGCTGTGGTGGGTTTTGTTTTCTGGCCGACGTGGCCTGCTCGACGGGGGCAGAGGGCGTTCCATCTTTGCGGGTGGCAAAGAAGGGAAAACAAATCAAAATCATGTTTGAAGAGTCAATATTCCAGCGAGAGTCAATTCCGCCACGCTCTCCCCGAGCTGTTAAAATCATTATCATTCATTTGTGCCTGCTGCACCAGTGGGTTCATGCTGCTGAGTCTGAGCCAGGCGCTGAGTCACCTTCGCCTGGGCTGTGCTTTCTGCGGAGCAGGTTGAAACCAAAGTCACTCCGAATCGCTCCCGGTTGGCTGCTGTACGATGCCAACGTCTCCCATCCACCGTCTCTTACGCCGGCTTGCCCAGATTCAAAGATGGGAAACGTGACACATTTGGACTACCACTCCCACGATTTCCCAGCCAGGGGATTTTGGAACATGTAGGTTCTAAAAGTAACATCTCCTACCTCTGATTAAGCTCATGCTTTGAAACAGAGGTGGGCCAAGCTCAGGCCTCGAGGCGTTTTGTGGGTCTGCAGTTTCAGCGTTCCTCACCCAGGCTGGCCAGGGATGATGGGAGTCAGAGTCTAGCAGGATCTGAAGGGCTACCCATGGCCCTGACTTGCTTGAAGGCAAGGAATGACTTTCAGCCCAACGGCCAGATTTGGCTTCAGGTAAATTCTTGGGACAAACATGTTCCGGTGGAAGAGGAAGCCAAGCATAAAGGGCCAGCATATTTCACAACTTTTCCTGCCATCCATTAATCCTTGGACTACCGTTTTTTTCCCCCCCAGATGGGGCAGGACACAGGGACGTGGGAACGCACCAATCAAAGAGGGGTGGCCTGTGGCCCTCTGGGGAGCCTCAAGAGAGCCAGCGTGGTCCTCAAGCAAGGCCACGGACGACCCCCAGGGTCGAATGTTCCCCTCACCTCTCTAGGTTCTGGCCATCTCTCTAGCCTTCAAGCACTCCCCCTCTCTAAAAAAAGCTCACATTTTGGTCCCAAGGCAGCTGATGATGTAAATATTGCTGACAGCTTTGAAAAAGAAAGAGGGAGGGGTGTTAGCAAGTCTTTGGTGCCAAGAAGGAAGGAAGGAAGGAAGGAAGGAAGGAAGGAAGGAAGGAAGGAAGGAAGGAAGGAAAAGCTGATGGTGAATAGGAAGGAAGGAAAGAAGGAAGGAGTTGATGGTGGAAGGAAGGAAGGAAGGAAGGAAGGAAGGAAGGAAGGAAGGAAGGAAGGAAGGAAGGAAGGAAGGAAGGAAGGAAGGAAGGAAGGAAGGAAGGAAGGAAGGAAGGAAGGAAAAGCTGATGGTGAATAGGAAGGAAGGAAAGAAGGAAGGAGTTGATGGTGGAAGGAAGGAAGGAAGGAAGGAAGGAAGGAAGGAATAGCTGATGATGGATAGGAAGGAAGGAAGGAAGGAAGGAAGGAAGGAAGGAAGGAAGGACGGAAGGAAGGAAGGAAGGAAGGAAGGAAGGAAGGAAGGAAAAGCTGATGATGGATAGGAAGGAAGGAAGGAAGGAAGGAAGGAAGGAAGGAAGGAGTTGACAGTGGAAGGAAGGAAGGAAGGAAGGAAGGAAGGAAGGAAGGAAGGAAGGAAGGAAGGAAGGAAGGAAGGAAGGAAGGAAGGAAGGAAGGAAGGAAGGAGTTGATGGTGGATGGTGGAAGGAAGGAAGGAAGGAAGGAGTTGATGGTGGATGGTGGAAGGAAGGAAGGAAGGAAGGAAGGAAGGAAGGAAGGAAGGAAGGAAGGAAGGAAGGAAGGAAGGAAGGAAGGAAGGAAGGAAGGAGTTGACGGTGGAAGGAAGGAAGGAGTTGACAGTGGAAGGAAGGAAGGAAGGAAGGAAGGAAGGAAGGAAGGAAGGAAGGAAGGAGTTGACGGTGGAAGGAAGGAAGGAGTTGACAGTGGAAGGAAGGAAGGAAGGAAGGAAGGAAGGAAGGAAGGAAGGAAGGAAGGAAGGAAGGAAGGAGTTGACGGTGGAAGGAAGGAAGGAAGGAAGGAAGGAAGGAAGGAAGGAAGGAAGGAAGGAAGGAAGGAAGGAAGGAAGGAAGGAAGGAAGGAAGGAAGGAAGGAGTTGATGGTGGATGGTGGAAGGAAGGAAGGAAGGAAGGAAGGAGTTGATGGTGGAAGGAAGGAAGGAAGGAAGGAAGGAAGGAAGGAAGGAAGGAAGGAAGGAAGGAAGGAAGAAGGAAGGAAGGAAGGAAGGAAGGAAGGAAGGAAGGAAGGAAGGAAGGAAGGAAGGAGAGGCTTAAGAGATGGAAGGGCAGATAATAATGTTATAACTTCAGAGCTGGAAGGGACCCTATGGATCATCCAGTCCAGCCCCTGTCAGGGAGGCACCGTGGGGACTCAAACTCCCAACCTCTGGCTCTGCTGCCAGAGACCAAAGAGGGATAGATTCTCCCTTCAAGCTTAGAAAATTACCCTTTGGGGATGGCAGTCCCACCAAATCTGTCCGCCGACACAGCCATGCTAGCCAGGGAATTCGGGAAGCTTGTAGTCCAAAAAGGCGCAGTTTTACAAGTTCTGTCAATCAGAAGAGCAGAAACGGGCAGGCTCCTCTCGGTCTTGTCACCTCTTCCCTCTTGCCGGCGTCTCGCTTGTCTTCTCCAGCGATGAAGTCCTTCTGCGCAAAGGCATTTAAAAAGCCTGGTGCATCATCAGCACAATGATCCCAATGGACCTCTTGCTGTGAAGAACCGTGGAAAAGTCATGAAACTTTGTTTTTAAAAGTCGCCTCAAGCTTGAACCCATCTGCACATTCAGCGGGAGCCCAGCTCGGTGGGGCTTACTCTCCTGTAAGCCTTTTGCAGAACAGGTTGGGGAAGGGGGGGGGGGAGCTGTGTTTATCAGCAAAACCCACAGAGAGCTCAGTCTTTTGCAGTGCTTAGGAAACGAACACATTTATGGTGGCATAAAACCTCTTATCTCAGCCTGGCAACCCCGGACGGTGGACTACAATCTCCATCCTTGGGTGGGGAAATGGGAGTTGTAATCCCCTCTCTGTGGAGGTAACCCATGTGGCAGTGTTCGTCTACCGTCGTACAACCACGCTCGGCTTCATTTCCCAAGAGGTAGCTGCGTTTGCCTGTTTCAGCCTGTACCACAAGAACGAACAAAGGAGACAACGAAGAAAGAAAGAAATTGAAAACACAAGGCATTTCCTTTTATTTTTTTTGTTTTATTCTTGTTACACAGCCTGCTTGATCAGATAGAGGAAATACCTTGAATAAGCCATGATGAGATGAATCTCTGCCACCCTGACAACCCATGAGGCGCTGTGTGGCTGCAGAATGTGTCCCAGTCTTCTCGGTGTTTAAGATAACCGGAGGAGACTTTCCTCTATGCTCCTCTTGCCACTGCAGGCACGGTTGACGGGGACACAAGACGGGGGCCTTCTCGGGTGGCGGCTCCCAGCTTATGGAAGGCTGTCCTTCGGGAGATCAGGGTGGTTCCCTTCCCTTCTCTCCTTCCACCAACAGCACCGAAAGATCCATCTTTTCAGACAGGCTTTTAACATTCATGGTAAAGGTTCCCCTTGACATTTAGTCCAGTTGTGTCCGACTCTAGGGCGCGGTGCTCATCCCCCGTCTCCAAGCCGTAGAGCCAGCGTTTGTCCGAAGACAGTTTCCGTGGTCACGTGGCCAGCGCGACTAGACACGGAACGCCGTGACCTTCCCACCGTGGTGGTACCTATTTATCTACTCACATTTTTACATGCTTTCGAACGGCTAGGTTGGCAGGAGCTGGGACAAGCGACGGGAGCTCCCTCCGTCGCGTGGATCCGATCTTACGACGGCTGGTCTTCTGACCTTGCAGCACAGAGGCTTCTGCGGTTTAACCCGCAGCGCCACCACGTCCCATGTCAATCATGACCAAGTCCCTAAATGCCATTTTTTTAAAAGTTAAGATGAGTTTTAGCATTTTACATGGTTTTACCTATTCAATTGTATTTGAATTAGCTTATAGTTTAATTGCTTTTTAATGTTTAACTTATTATGTTTTTAATTCTATTCTTTTTAACACTGTGAGCTGCTTTGAGTTCTCTTATCGGAAGAAAGGTGGACTATAAATAAATAAACCCCAAATAAATAAAATAAATAAGTCCCATGGAGTAAAAGGCACAACTTTTGATTGGTCACACACTACGTTGTAGAACTTGGTGTGCAACAGATAATGGTTACACTCATTTCATAACTTGCAGCAAAAGCTGTGCTGAGTGTTACGTCTATGTGGTGCTGGGAAATTTATTTATTTATTTATTGGATTTCTATCCCGCCCATCTAGACCAAAGGTCTACTCTGGAGGAAATGATTTCAGCCAGTGCTTTTTTTTTTTTAAAAAAATAAAAGAAACTATTCAGAAAGTGCTTGTGGGGGAAAAGCACGTTTAAGGAGAAGTGACTGGTGGAAGGCAGCAGGAAAAGAGGAATATCAAATATGAGATGGATTCACTCACTAAAGGAACCACAGGCTTGAGTCTGCAAGAGCTGAGGAGGGCTGTTGAGGACAGCACACTTTGGAGATGGCTCATTCATACCGTTGTGTTAAGTTGGAGGTGAATAGACGGCGCAGAACAGCAACAACATGGAGAAAGTTGGTTTAAACTCCCAGAATGCTCCTGGCTGGGGGATTCTGGGAAGAAAAGTTTGAAAAAGAAGCTTCCCCGAACTCTGAATCATGCCAGGCAAGCAGTACAGCAAATCTGCATCCATCTAAAGAAGGGCAGCTTGAGATGGCCGGGACCACGGTAGGAATCTGCCTGCATTTCCTCAGTCATCCCTCAGAGTGGCAGCCGGCAGTGAAGGGGGGGGGGGGCTAAAAAAAAAAGAGAGCCATTTCTTGCTTGGATGCCAGTTATGTCACCTGGTGACTTAATTCCTCTTCACCTTTTGACGAATGGGTTCATGGACCTTCCTGCTGCCGAGGGCGATAGATCTGAGCCGTCTGGGCATCCAAGCAGCTCCGGCTAGGACTCATTTATCAAGATGCTCCATCGCCTTTTCTTGAGCCCTCCGTGGTGAGGATGGGAGAAGCTGTCCTGGACCAGCGAGCAGCTGCAGCCGCGGGCAGAGCACCCCCCTCTCCCTCTGCCCCCCCTCCACCCCACCCTGCAAGGCTGCCATGGGGCTTCCACCCGATTTCTTGCAGGAAAGGAAAGCCAAAAGCGGACTGGGCTTTTGGCTCTGTTGGGCAAAACCAAACTTTTTTCAGATTGCTGACTCCCAGAATCCCCCCAGCCAGGATTCTGGGAGTTGAAATCCCAGAAAGGGATCCTTTTTTGCAAGCTCTGGGTTCGAAGATGCTGTCAAGCTGGAGAGAAACATAAGGGTGATCCAGTCCAAACGGTTTCCCCCCAAAGCTATTGCTCTGTGGAAGTCTGTGCTCTACATTCCTACCAGCTCTTTTGCCGAGGTCCGGAGCTTTGGGGGGGAAATGCAGACTACAATGCCCAGTATCCCCCAGCCACCTAAGCGCCCAATATCCCCCAGCCACCCCAGCTTCTGTGGAGTGATTCAGCTGTGCGAGAGGTCGAGGAAGGGGTCACAGAGCCCTACATAGATGCTTGCCAGCTAATGGAACCCCGGCATAAAGAAGTAAAGGGCTTTGCCAAAAGCTTTTCTAGTTCGGAGAAAAGGGAGAAAGGCTGTTTGTTGGGGGTACCTGTGGTTCCACATGGGGGAGGTCTTGGGTGGCAGGTCAGTCTGAGAAAGAATGCAGGTTAGTATCATCCAGAGTGGAATTAAAATTAGACAATAACCTTGCCAGCCAGTCTAACCACTAGACAACACAGCTTCTGTTTTCTGTCGTAGGAGCCCGGTGGCACAATGGCTCAACTGCAGTACTGCAGTCGAGACTCTGCTCACAACTTGAGTTCGATCCCAATGGGTTCAAGGAACCGGCTCAAGGTTGACTTAACCTTCTGTCCTTCTGAGGTGGGTAAACTGAGTGCCCAGCTCACAGGGGAGGGGGAGCAAGGTGTAGCCTGCATCATTCAATTCGAAATGGCCCTGAGAGTGCTTTAAGCCCTATGGGGCGGTATATAAGCAACACACGTTGCTATAGCTGGAAGGGCCTGGGCTTTAGAGCCGTTGGTGCCTGGAACAGAGGGGGCTCACAAGAAGAGGAGGCCTTTGGTGGGGCATCATCTGGAGCGGGGCAGGTTCTTCTGCATAGGCGAGGGAGGGGGTCAACCACCGAGTCACACTGTTAAAAACTTGGACCCAGCTTTGGGTAGGAGGGGGAGGGGGGCAAAATGACCAAGAAGTCACTTTCGTCCACACTCTTCAGCTGAGCCCCGATCTCAGCACCCAGGAGTGCCTTGGATTGGCGAGAGAGGGTGAAGCTTTCTATCCCTTTCTGATTGCCTTGGCTCACTTGGCGGCTACTTGTTCGGGAGCAGAACGAGATGAGAGGGCTCCCGCTGAAATAGCAATGTCGATATCCAGAGGAAAACATCCGCCTGGCGTTAAACCCTTGCCAATGAGCTGTAGCAGGAAATGCTGGGACCAGCACAGCTTCCCGAGTTAAAAACAAGACACAGCTTCTCTTACAAAATGACACTTTTTTTTCCTCTTGGGTTGCCAACTTTTCTCTCCGGCAATGCTCCTCAATCTTTAACCAATGCAAGAAACCCACACAGAATCCTAGAATCATGGAGTTGGTCTCTAAGGTCATCAGGTCCAACCATCTGCTGAATGCAGGAATCCCAATCAAATAATAATGGTCTTGTGTTGTCAAGTCAATTCTGACTTGTGGCAACCCTTTCCAGGGCTTTCTAGGTAGAGGATACACAGAAGTGGTTCTGGATGGTATCCTGGGACGGTGCAGCTTGCCCAAGGTCACACAGGCTGGCTCTGCTCACAAGAGGCACAGTGGGGAATCAAACCCCCAACCAAATACCTAATTCACTGATGAGCTATCCAGCCAGCTAATAATCATGCGCCATCAAGTCACTCCTGACTTATGGCAATCCTTTGCAGGATTTTCCAGGTAGAGAGTACTCAGAAGTGGTTTCCCCTTCCCTTCTTCTGGGCATGTTCTGGGACTGTGCAGCTGGCCCAAGGCCACCCAGGCTGGCTCTTCCCCTAGGAAGCCCAGCGGGGAATTGAACTCCCAACCTCTGGCTCAGCAGCCGGAGACCTAAGCCACTGAACTCTCCAGCCAGTTTAATCCAAATCAAAGGCTATCTGAAAGATGGTTGTCTAATTTCCTCTTGAGTGCCTCCATGCTGGAGCACTTACTGCCTCACGAGGCAATCACTTCCATTGTCAGACTGCTGTAGCAGTAACATACTCAATATGTAAATATTTTCTAACGAGTTTATCTTGCAGCAGTAACATATTCAATATGTAAATGTTTTCTAATGAGTTTGTCTGAACCGGAGAGGATCTTTTTTGCCATCATGCCGCGGTGAAAGGCAAAGCATCTCTGTCGGGCGGTGAGGATGGGACAAAAGCAACTTTTTCAATAATAATACTCGACTCCCAACCTCTGGCTCCGCAGCCAGATGCCTCCGCCCCTGAGCCGTCCAGAAGTATTCTCGGTGGTTGCACCATGATGGTGGCTGGGCCCCAGTCCTTCACAACAGCTGGGCCCCTCGTTGTGGATCTGGCTGCATTTCTACAGTCAGGGCAGAACTCACGTAGGTTGAGAAATCTGTTATATATTTATAATTTTGTCTTTTGCCCCAGAGCTCAAGGTGACATCTGTTGGTTCCACGTCCATTTTTATGTCTCGTGACAACCCAGTGAGGCAGGCAGCTCAGACGGAGAAACAGTCCAGGTTAGGATCATCCGGAGTAGAATTCAGACTAGTCAAACCACTAGACTACGTGGCTACGTTTGCTTGAACGGTTTCAGTTCTTGGTAAACGGTGCTGTGTAGGGTTATGGGTTGGGTTTTTGTTTGTTTGTTTGTTTGTTTTAATTCTGGGACCTGTCATTCAAAAACACAAATCTGCACATCTGCACTTGTCAGTGTTTCCTCAGGAGTTTCAAGTGGTTGATTTCATGGTACCCCTCATCCTCATGGCAGAGACTAGTCAGAAGAGCTTAAAGAAACTGTGTTCGTTGCTATAAAGCCATCAGATTGCCTCTGACTCATGGCAGCCCTATTGAGAGAAATAGAGGAATCAGTGGTGCTTTGGCCAGATCTTGTAAAGACATAGTGATTAAGTAGATTGCTTCTGTAACCCATTAGTACATGCATTCGTTAATTATGTAGCTGACATTAGGAATTTTAGGGGCGGTCTAAGAAACTAAGAAACCTTCTTGGGTTCCATGATCACTGCAGATGGGGACAGCAGCCACGAAATTAAAAGACGCCTGCTTCTTGGGAGGAAAGCGATGACAAACCTAGACAGCATCTTAAAAAGCAGAGACATCGCCTTGCCAACAAAGGTCCGCATAGTCAAAGCTATGGTTTTTCCAGTAGCGATGTATGGAAGTGGGAGCTGGACCATAAAGAAGGCTGACCGCCCAAGAATTGATGCTTTTGAATTGTGGTGCTGGAGGAGACTCTTGAGAGTCCCCTGGACTGCAAGGAGAACAAACCTATCCATTTTGAAGGAAATCAACCCTGAGTGCTCACTGGAAGGACAGATCCTGAAGCTGAGGCTCCAATACTTTGGCCATCTCATGAGAAGAGAAGACTCCCTGGAAAAGACCCTGATGTTGGGAAAGTGTGAGGGCAAGAGGAGAAGGGGACGACAGAGGACGAGAGGGTTGGACAGTGTCATCGAAGCGACCAACATGAATTTGACCCAACTCCAGGAGGCAGTGGAAGACAGGAGGGCCTGGCGTGCTCTGGTCCATGGGGTCACGAAGAGTCGGACACGACTAAACGACTAAACAACAACAAAAGAAACTAATATAAGAAAGTACAGATAAGGGAGGTGCCCTATTTATTGTACTGACAAAAAGATTAAGTGAGTGAGCCTAGTTAATAATGAAGAAACTTAATGGGTCAGTTAGAATGACCGCAGGGAGGTTAAGGAAAGGGAACATATACCAAATAAGGAAAGAAGTGAATAAGGGTCTGGGGTCTAGGTAGAGAGGGGAGTGGGAGATGTAAACAAAGGCGGGACTTCCTGTGATCAGTTTAGTGTGCCTACCCAGTTAGGACACTCGCTTTTGCAAAAGTGCTTTTCAACAAAGGAGAGCTGCTTGTATTCGTGGTTGTCTGGTTACTGTATTAAGGAACAAGGGTGTGAGCATTTCTCACACTATGAATAAATGATCTCCAAAAGATCCAGTCCTCAGGAGCCCTGCTCAGCTCCTGCAGACTCAATCCTGTGGCTTCCTTTAGGGAGTGCGTCCGTCTTCCTCTTTTCCTGCTGCCTTCCTCCTTTCCCAGCGCGATGGTCTTTTCCTGAGAATCCTGCCTTCTCAGGATGTGGCCAAAGGAGGACAGACTCCGTTTCAACATTTTTGCCTCCAGAGATCGTTCAGGCTTGATTTGCTTGAGGACCCACTGGCTTGTCTTTCCAGGACATCCACAAAGCTCTCTTCCGGCACCACATTTCAGACAAATCAATTTTTTTCCCATTAGCTTTTTTTTTTACTCTCCAGCTTTCACACCCATACAAATGGTGATCAGATATACAACAGTGTGGGTGATCTCGGTCTTGGTCTCCAACGACACATCTTTCCACTGGATAATCTTTTTTTTTTTTTTTTGATCCCTTCACGGCTGCCCTTCCAAGTCTTTGTCTTCTTCTGATTTCTTGGCTGCCGTCTCCCTTTGGATGGATGACTGACAATTAGAGAAATACACAACTAAAAAAAGACCCAGAGCAGACGTTCCGTTGATCTTCAGACCTCCCGGTTTCTAACTGGTTTGAGGCTTTCAAGTTTCATCCCTTGGGCAGACTGCCGGTCCAACTTCCAGTGAATGGCCCACGTGCCGAGAATTTCTCTCTGGATTAAAGAGCTCTCTTTCTCTCCCGGGGACAACAACAAACACCTGGCACTAGACCAGTATTTTTGGTTTCTTCTTTTCTTGACAGAAAGCTTGTTTTTATGCTTTGGAACTCCAAAGACCAAGGAATAAGAGAACACCGTCTAATCTCATTTAAGCTGGTTCTTTAAGCCCTTATCTTCTGCTCGAAGGCTCAGGGCCCTGCTTGTTTACATTCTTTTTCCAACGCCTACAATTCTTTACATTCTTTTTCCCCCCGACACCGACAATTCTTCTTTTACTTCCCTTGGCAGCTTAAATCTTTGTCCTCTGCTTAGCTCCGTGACTGGGCACCAAGTCGGGTAGAAAAATAAGAACAAGAAAAAGAGAAAGCTGCCTAACACTACAGAATTGAACGCTTCAGTGGGGCTGAGCAGCTGCATCTGTCCGATTCAGCATCATCGCCTGACAAACGTACCATATGCCATCAATTAATGGCTCATCTGCATGTATATTTGGTGAAGTCTTCCTATCTCCTTCAGACCATATTCTTCTGTAGAGTTTGGGAAAAATTTCTTTTTTCAATAACACCACACACCTGTATGTGTTCTGTTTTGATTTTAAAGCTGTAGTTAAAGCTGTTCCAAGACCTCTGTTCAGAACACGTTGCCATAGTCTCTCGAGCCTGAAGGATGCCTACAAGTTAAAAAAAACACAACCTGGTTGTTATCTCTTTCTTTAGGGTTGATCTCCCTAAACTAGCTCTGTACCTGTTTCGAATCACAGCTCCAGATTTCTCCAGCCAGCATGGTGGCATTTGCAATCCAACATCTTTTCTTAACTTTCTGCACCCATATTCCATGCTTTGCTTGCTTGTGACTTTTAGGGGTGGGGTTTTTGGATTTCTTGAACTGCAAATCCCATAATTCCCAGTTCTGGGAGTTCTGTCTGACTTACACACAGCTTAAGGACACCTAAATGTGGCTCACCTGGGAGACAAGGCCTCTGCCAGAAGGCGTTGAGGCTTAGCTAGGCCTAGTTCGGTCTATCTTCCTGTTTGGAAGGAAATCTCCCAGCGAGCACTGGGGCAGGAACAGGAAGCTTGAGTGGAGCTAGGCCTAGCTAAGCCTCAACGCCTTCTGGCAGAGGCCTAGTCTCCCAGGTGAGCCACATTTAAGCTGGGTGTAAGTCAGACAGAACTCCCAGAACAGGGAATTATGGAATTTGCAGTTCAAGAAATCCAAAAATCCCATTCATGTTGTCCTTCACCGCATTCAGTGTTCTTTTTCCAACCTCCTGTGTCTCTCGCAAAACATGCTACCCTTTCTCCCTAGCTGCCTCTTATTCCTGGAAGTTCTTCCCATTTCCTTCCCAAGAGTAACGATGAGATAAATCCAGCACTAAGCCAACCTAGACTACATCCATTGAAACCAATCAGGCCTAGATGGGTTGAGACTAGAATTGTGCTGGTTTGTATTTTTTTGACGGTGCTGCCTGAGAAATTATGGGAATGTGCGCCGACCCCCCAAGGTTTCACCATAATGAGGCACTGATCCGGGCATTCCTATCACCTCTGAAAGATTTGTTAAGAACATCCCTGTTAAACCCAGAAATCTGGCATGCGAACGTTAAAATACAATTGTTGAGAGTATTTGGATAAAAGAATGGATGGATAATAAGCTGATTCTCAGCCGGAGAGGATTGTTTTAACACCCCATCAGTAGAGAAGGAAGGATTAAGCTGTGAAACACTGACAGATCTTACCCGTTTTAATGAATCACATCCCAGTAGGACTTAACACTGCATCTGGCCCTACATTATGTGAGAACATTCTTCTCTCTGTTTTTTCAGGTTATGCCAGTGGGGAAGGAGGAGAAGGATGATGGACATTTCCTGCAGAGCTACACATTACAGAGGCGGCATCATTAGATGAGGGAAGACCAGAAGTGTTTGATTGTCACAAAGATGCTGTGAAGTTTGTGATTGACTGACTTTATCTTGTGCTCAGTGTTCTGGACAGAAGTTTGGTCTTTGTTTGCAAGTCTGATTTCTCAGACCTGAATGACTCCCGGAACCATGTCTCCAGATTTCTAATGTGTTTCCACCTACAATGATGTGTTATCTGTAACGTGTCGTTTGCCCCTCGTTCGGTATCTTCTCCACCTTCAAAGATTTCAGCAGACAGTGAACGATGTAGCCTTACGATCATAAAGACGAGACCCTTGCTTGTATTGGAACAGAAGCTGTGGTTTGTCAGAGAAATACAATTTGTGTTGTCCTTCCCTTGTTGTTCCAGCCGAGCAGGGGATTCCGGGCGAAGGTCGTATCTTTCCATTTGCCAGGGAAACAGTGGGGGAGGACCCGAAAACAGAACACAACTTTCTCTGAAAAATAAAAAAAGAAAGGAAATATTCAATAAAATGATCAGCGTCATGACTGCAGTAATGGAGTTTAGTTCTTTCCGCAGAGGCTAATCCGATGTGCTTTTTCCCCTGAAAAGCTTTGTGAAATTAACACTTCGGAGAGTCAGAGGAACTACATCTGGTTGCCAGTGCCAGCAGCTCACAATGCTTGAGAGGATGACCCAGGGTCAGGAACCAGGGCCAAAAGGTGGCATGGGGTGGGCATCTGGGTGATGGCCGCAGGGCACCAAAGGGCCCCTTGCGTGGGACACCCCCCTCCCTGTGGAGCTACCAGTTCTTGGTGCTGCCAATTGGGCGGTATATCAATCAATCAATCAGTCAATCAATCAATCAATCAATCAATCAATCCCCTCGATTCCCTGGATGTAGAATCCTAGCACTGGAAGGCTGCATTAACAAAAGTATAGTTTCCAAATCCCGCGAGGGGCTGGTCCCCCTCTATTCAGCACCGGTTAGGCCTCACCTTGAGTCTTGTGTCCAGTTCTAGACATTGCACTTCAAGAAGGATGCTAACAAATTGGAACAAGTTCAGAGGAGGGCCACAAGGATGATCGGGGGCTGGAAACCAAGCCTTATGAGGAAAGGCTGAAAGAATTGGGCATGTTTAGCCTTGAGAGAAGAAGACTGAGGGGTGATAGGATAGCACTTTTCAAATATTTGAAAGGCCGTCCTACAGAGGAGGAGCAGGATCTGTTCTCGGTCGTCCCAGAGTGCAGGACACACAACCATGGGCTCAAGTTCAAGGAAGCCAGATTTCGGCTGAATCTCAGGAAAAACTTCCTAACTGTTAGAGCAGTATGATGATGGAACCGATTTGGATTCCTGCCTCGAGCAGGGGGCTGGACGTGATGAGCTTATAGGCCCCTTCCAACTGCCCTATTCTGTGATGCTATGATGCCATGGTGGATCCGGTCCAAATATTCCCTGCCAGGGTGGGATGGCCACAAGTTGATCTGCCTTCCATCGCTTGGCAGCCATGGTGCCCCAATGCCCACAAGCTTGCCTGTGAAAAATTACCACAGGATTGCAACAACACCCCCCCCCCTCCTGCCCCAGTGCTGAGCACCAGTCAGGATGAGGTCCACTGAGATGGCCCCTTTGAATGGGCCCATGATTAAGGTGTGCTAAACCGCACCCGTTACCCACGTATAGATCCATATGTTTATTCCCCCTTGAACGTGTGTTTATTTCATCTTTTAGTGACTTAATTTTTCCCATTTTTTTTCCAGCAAAATGTTTTTGACTACAGACGTCCTAAATAATCCCTCCCAGTCCTTGTGGACTATGGAATACGTAGTCCAAAATGGCCAGAGGGCACCGGACGAAGCGCAGGGACAAGCCCTTGTTACTCAGCCGGCTTGAGGGTAGCATAGGTCACTCAGAATTTATTTAAGTGTTATCTCTCTCTCCCGGCAATGTAAAGTTCCCCTAAGGGAGCTTAGGACATCAATTAAAAACAAATACAAGGCCACAACAATAAAGAACAGCAACAGAGAGGATTAGAGTGGCAATAAAATGTTATTACAAAACCTTTAGTCTTTGGCAGCCAGTCAAGTCTTTTCTTTTGCCTCAAGATCACCCTCACCGTTTTTCGGTCAGGACATCCCCAGCACTAGAATACTTCCCCGGCCTCTTTATTTCCCTCCACAGTCCCTCACAACACAACAGTGGGCTCTGCTTCTCTTGAGCGCTCTTCCCTACCCCCTACCCCACATTGCCCTCCGGACCTGCTGGACTACAGCCACCATCGTCCTCCTCCAGCATGGCCATCAGGATAATGGGAGTTGTAGTGGAAGAGAAAGGACCTGTTCCCAATCATCCCAGAGTGCAGGACACGCAACCATGGGCTCCAGTTACAGGAAGCCAGATTTCGGTTGAATCTCAGGGAAAACTTCTCAACTGTTAGAGCAGTACGACAGTGGAACCCATGACCTCACAAGGTGGTGAGTGCTCCAACGCTGGAGTCCTTCAAGAGAAACTTAGACAAGCACCTGGCAGATATCCTTTGATTTGTATTCCTGTATCGAGCAGGGGGTTGGACTTGATGGCCTCACAGGCCCCTTACAACTTCATTATTCTATGATTTCTATGAACGTCTCTCGATGCTAACAGGTGGAAGAAAGCTGTGTTTAGATTTTCTGGTTTCGATGTATTTTAGGTACCTCTTCTTGGAGGTAGCATCTTGGCCAGTCCAAGATGTTTTGCTGCTTAAGACAGAGAATGAAGCACCGTCCCCTTTTTGGTGAGCATTACCCACAGCCAGTTGGGTTGTTTTGGTACATAAGGCAATCAACCAAACAGTCGGTCAGTCAATCAGTCTATTAATCCATATCCCATAAGCCGCCGCCCTGCTTGGCTGTAAAAATGCAAAAGGAATAATGTAAGTCAGTAACAACGCACTGTGTTTTCATGGCACCCAAAGTCTGGTCCTGGTTGAGCAGATCACCTCCTACGGATAATGGAGGCCCTCCTGTTCTGACTTGTCAAGCTCCATGCATCCAGGACAAGAAATGCGACAATGGCGAGGTGGCTGAAAGCGCTGCCCCAGAACATGTAGTGAGCATTCCTAAGCACTGCGGCAAAATGAGTTCGTTCCAAAGGGGCGTGGGCCTTACCGGCCTATGCATCCATGCTGCCATGCATGAATCTACTTCCTCATTGCACCTTCTCCTCTGGAGGTTCCCTGGGTCCATTTAATTTCAGACCTAAACTGGCAGATTCTGGATGAGAGCTCTCGACACAGAAATGACCTCTCTGTAGGAAGTGCCGTAGCGCTAGACTCCAGTGGAAGAGAAAGGACCATAGCGCTAGACTCCCGTGGAAGATAGGACACTACCTCTTGGTAGTGGGCCAAGCTAGACACCTGGAGAAAGCACTTCTGTCGTCTGGGAGCAGCTCTGAAGAAGCCCACCTAATCGTAACATCGTAACCACCCCCACCCCATTTCCTGCTCAAAATCTTTTTCTAATGATCCAGCAAAATAAGCAAAAATGAGCAGATGTGCCCTGTGACTCCTTACGTTTTGGAAATCAGGGACTGTAGCTTGTGTTTCTCCGCTGGTGTTCCAATCTGAGAGCCCGTGTTTTCCTCTCCTCGAAGCATATTTCCCACCTGCAACGCCGTGCCTGAAATGCCGTATTGTCATGCTGACATTCGGGGAGGAAAAACCTCCATTAAACATGCATACGTTTACAGCAGAAGCACGGGTGTTAAACGAAAGGAAGCGTGAGCAAACGGGCAGCATGAAATGGAAGGTGAACCGAGCAGCTGCTTCCTGGTAAGTGTTCTTCAACTATAGGCGGATTCTCAGAGGGGATCCATAATGGAGTCCTGAGAGCATTCTGCTTTGGTGGCTTGGCATCCCATTGATAATATGCAATGGGAGCGAGGGAGACCCAGCATGACGGTGCAGCAAAAACAACCCCCCCCCCGCCGCCGCAGTGCCTGTGCCTCTTGAGAGGGGTAGGGTTGTCAATTCCATCTGCCACGGGAGACACAAAACTAGCATTTTTCCCTGCGTGTGTGTGTGTGTGTGTATGTGTGTGTGAGAGAGAGACAGAGAGCCGTGCACCAGCCCGGGAAAGGAGAGGATGGGAAGATCAGGAGAAGAAGGTCAACAAGGGACCCACCTAGGCCATGGTGTTCTCACAGATCTGAAGAGGATGTCTTTGTAGATGAGAGGCTGGGAAACTTTCTTGGAAAGTTTGTGTGTGCGTGTGTGTGCGTAAGAGAGAGAGAGAGAAAACATGCATGTGTGCATTCCAGAGATCCTTTCAAAATGGTCCACTTGCAAATTTCCCGCAGCGTTTCAAATTTGAAATTACATGGTCTTGCGTACAGCATTGAAGCAAAAGAACTGAGGGCTGTCCATCATTCATTTCTGAATTTTTGCAGCGGGCTATGCATGCATGCAAAGGCCACTGTGCTTGACTCCATGAATGCATTCCACCTGATGTTACGATTAGGTAGAAGAAAATCTGTCATTTAAGGTATATGGAGGACAACCATCTTACTGGCAGAAGGCAGTGATGACTTGAAATTATTTCTGAGGAAGGTGGAAGAAGAAAGTGTCAAAGCAGGATCACAGTTGAACATGATGAAGACAGAACTTACAGAAGAATTACATGACTTGAGCGCTAACAATGAAGAGGCAAAATAGGTGAACATTTTCTGCACCTCAGTTCAATCATCAATCCCAATGGAGACTGCAAGAAAGAAATGAGAAGATGGCTGGAGACTCAGAAAGATTGGGTATGTAAGAACTAGAAAAAAATTGTTGGTATGGATATTTCACTGGAGACTGAGGCCAAAATCACCCACACTATGGTATTTCTGATTGCCATGCGTGGATCTGAAAGCTTGACAATCAAAATTGAATGGGTAGATAGTAGCTTTCTTCAACCACTAAAATATTGCAAACATACGCTAGCTTTTAACTCTGCACAGGTCTTCATCAGGCGGAAGGAAATGCAGAAGAAACATGGCGGCTCCAAAATCCATGGCCAGCTGTGCAGGCCAGGCTTCCTTGTTTAAAGCAAGGAGAGAAGACTACAGAATAAGATGTGAACTGCTCAGTTTCAGCTTTCACCTCTGGCCCCCGTGAATCAGAATCTCCCTCCCAATCTTGATCGACAAAGGGCTGCCGGTCATTCAGCACACAGCCCGCCCCCCCCCATTGCTTTTTTCAAAGTGGTTCCTTCTTGACCGTGGAGAGAGGCACGCCGAAACGTAGCAGGCCCCATCTCTGAGACTTTGGGATCACATTAATTTACACACTAGACAAGACAATCACTCTATGAAATGAGAAGTATGGCATAGTAGTTGGAGAACAATGCTTCTCCTCGGTTGGCCGTCCTGCTTGGGCGATGGGAAGGATCCTTGCTGGATTTTAAATACTGCCCTGGTCAGCTGTTCAGTTATTTGGGCCACAAGATTCCCCAGAGAGGTAACCTCATTCCTCTGTTCCGGCAACAGAACAAGAACGCCGAATATTTTGATAAAAGCCTACAAACCCAAACGTCCGGAGGTGACTACATTGTTGCTTTAATTAAGATCATTTTCCCCCCTGCTTTTCTTTTTCTTTACTGGTATGCAGGAACACTTGGATCCACTAATAACATACCATGCAAAAAATGCTCTTGATGCATGGAGCACATGTAGTCAAAATGAAAATTGCTCTTTTTTTCTTTTTGGCATGTCTTCAAGTGCTACTGCATGCATCAATGACTACAGGGTCAGGAATTTAAAAAAAACACACAGGAATAAGCACCATATTTTATTTATTTATTTATTTATTTATTTATTTATTTATTTATCCATCCATCCATCCATCCATCCATCCATCCATCCATCCATCCATTTAGTGTATAATTGTTGTTGTTTAGTTGTTAAGTCATGTCCGACTCTTCGTGACCCCATGGACCAGGGCACGCCAGGCCCTCCTGTCTTCCAATGGCCTCCCGGAGTTGGGTCAAATTCATGTTGGTCGCTTCAATGACACTGTCCATCCATCTCGTCCTCTGTCGTCCCCTTCTCCTCTTGCCTTCACACTTTCCCAACATCAGGGTCTTTTCCAGGGAGTCTTCTCTTCTCATGAGATGGCCAAAGTATTGGAGCCTCAGCTTCAGGATCTGTCCTTCCAGTGAGCACTCAGGGTTGATTTCCTTCAAAATGGATAGGTTTGTTCTCCTTGCAGTCCAGGGGACTCTCAAGAGTCTCCTCCAGCACCACAATTCAAAAGCATCAATTCTTCGGCGGTCAGCCTTCTTTATGGTCCAGCTCTCACTTCCATACATCACTACTGGAAAAACCATAGCTTTGACTATGCGGACCTTTGTCGGCAAGGTGATGTCTCTGCTTTTTAAGATGCTGTCTAGGTTTGTCATCGCTTTCCTCCCAAGAAGCATTAGTGTATAATAGGACCCCTATATTTGTGGGGGATCGGTTCCAAGCCTAGTGGATGCTGAAAAAACAAGGACCATAGGGAACAGTATACAGAGCATGGTCTCTGGCTCCCTCTAGTGGCTGGGTCTGGCAACGTCACCTTTACGAATATATATTTCTAAGATTTTTCTTTTAATATTTTTAATATTTTATTACCGTGAATAAGTGAATCATCAGAGCCCACAGATATGAGGGTCCTACTGTATTTATATACCGCTGACTTACTCTAAGCAGTTTACAGCTAGACAATAATCAGTTGTCCCAACCGCCCAACAGACAAACGGAGAACATCCCTAAGCGGGCACATATAATAGATACATCACACCCCAAATATTGGCGGACCCCGGGAAACACAAGTAGGAATATACTCAAGGGAGGATGCCCTTGAAGGCTACCTGAAACAAGTGTGTCTTTAGCATTCTTTTAAAGATTGGGGGGGGGGGGGAGGAGAAGGCTTGACGAACTTCCACAGGAAGCCCATTCCATAGGGTAGGAGCCGTGACCGAGAAGACATAATTTCTGGAACAGTTTTCTCTGCTTCCCTCGGCGTGGCAACCGGGAGAAGCAAGGCCGGTGAAGAGTGGGTGACAAATATTGTGTTTTTCATGCTCCAGGCACTGGGCAAGCAAGCTTTACTATTATTCACAGTGCTCTAAACTAAAGCAACACCTATTACATATCATCATCAGCTTGGAACTGCAGAGCTGGAAGGGGGACCCTCTGGATTACTGAGTCCAGCCCCTGTCAAGGAGGCACCGGGGGGAATCAAACTCCCAACCTCTGCAGCCAGAGACCTAAACCACTGGGCTATTAAGTAGTTAAGTCAAATAATCTTAGAAATGCAAAGCCGGAAGGGACCCTGTGGATCATCCAGTCCAGCCCCTGTCAAGGAGGCACCACGGGGGAATTGAACTCCCAACCTCTGGCTCTGCATTGAGCGATCTGCTGTTTGCCATATGCATGATTCAAAGCGCATCTTTATTGTTTACAGGCAATGTATTTATTGTTTTGTTTCATGGGTCACACGTCTATGCCAATTTTCCTTCAGTGAGCTCAAGACGGTTTCCGAGGATTAATTTGGCTACACTTTCTCCTCTTAAAACCAGCCCTGTAAGGCAGGTCAGGCTGAAAGCGTAGGGCTGGCCCAAGATCACCCCAGTGAGTTCCAAGGCTGGATGGGAACGTCAATCTGGACAGCCCCAGTCACAGATCAATGCTGTAACCATCATCCCCCAGGCCATCCTGAGGCAGTGCGGTTTATTTTTTAGACAAGAAAATAAAATATATCTTGTGTTTGAGCCCTGGACCTTACCACGGAAGTCATGGTGACCTCATTCCTCATGCAGCCCAACTGCATGACTTCGAAACAGAAAAAGAAGTTTAAAAATTCTTCTTATGATTTCACTCAGAAATCATACCTGTCCAAACTTCTAGGTGGCTTGAAAAATAGATGCTCACCGGTGCCGTTGCGAGAACCGGCAACCCAGGGAGAGTTATTTACCTCTTAGATTCGTGTATCCATCTGGAACATGGAAATTCTAATGATGATGGCTACTTTCCCAGAGATGCTGTTAAGGATTAATGAGATTTTTTTAAACACACACACCACCCAGCAAAGTGCTTTTCATGCTCCAGGTACTGAGTAAACAAGTATTATTATTCACAGTGCTCTAAACGAAAGCAAACATAACAAGGTAGGAAGGGAAGGGGAGAAGGGCTTTCCTTGCTTCAGGGTCAAAAATGGCACGTGCAAACTTATTTCTACAGATAAGTTTGGACATGCAATTTTAATGCAAAATGTTCAGGGTCATAGAATCAAAGAAACATAAAATAACTGAGTTGGAAGGGGCCTCGAAGGCCATCGAGTCCAAAGCCCTGCTCAGTGCAGGAATACAAAACAAAGCAGATCTGACAGTTGTCCAGTTTTCTCTTGAAGGCCTCTAGCGCTGCAGCGCTCACCACCTCCCAAGGCCATTAATTCCATTATCACACTGCTTTAACAGTTAAGACGTTTTTTCCTGATATTCAGCCTGAATCTGACTTCCTGTAGCTTGTGCCCATTATTACCTGTCTTCTACTCTGGAATGATTGAGAACAGATCCTGCCCCTCCTCTGTAGGACTGCTCAATGCAGGAATACAAATCAAAGGATATCTGCCAAATGGTTGTCTAATTTTCTTGAATGCCTCAAGGGTTGGAGCACTCTCCACCTCCTGCAGTCATGGGTTCCATTGTCGTACTGCTCTAACAGTTAAGATGTTTTTCCTGATATGCAGCCTAAATCTAGCTTCCTGTCAATACCTAAGTTCACATGAATTCAAAATGGCATCCAAATTACATTCAACTGTGATCTTATTTAGAAAGATGTAGTGATGTATGGAAGTGAGAGCTGGACCATAAAGAAGGCTGACCGCCGAAGAATGGATGCTTTTGAATTGTGGTGCTGGAGGAGACTCTTGAGAGTCCCCTGGACTGCAAGGAGAACAAACCTATCCATTCTGAAGGAAATCAACCCTGAGTGCTCACTGGAAGGACAGATCCTGAAGCTGAGGCTCCAATCCTTTGGCCATCTCATGAGAAGAGAAGACTCCCTGGAAAAGACCCTGATGTTGGGAAAGTGTGAAGGCAAGAGGAGAAGGGGACGACAGAGGATGAGATGGTTGGACAGTGTCATCGAAGCGACCAACATGAATTTGACCCAACTCTGGGAGGCCGTGGAAGACAGGAGGGCCTGGCGTGCTCTGGTCCATGGGGTCACAAAGAGTCAGACATGACTAAACGACTAAACAACAATACATTTGAAGAGCAACACAGTACATCTCACTATATCACAGAAGACCATCACCAGGTGACCAGTTTAGTCCGTCATTCTGCATTCTTGTTGCTGCTTAACTGTCAGAGGACAAGTTCACAAGCTGTATTCTTCTTTCTTATTTGTGTACAACCAGATTGCTACGCAACAGCCTTTCACGTGGAGGATACCTGTTAAAAATAAGACACATACCAGCTGATGGACAATGTTATAACTGACCAGCTGACACACACTGGTATTTTATATCTATTCAGTCAATAATTTAAGATATGCAGGTGATATCATCTTACTGGCAGAAAGCAGCAATGACTTGGAATGAGTTTTAGGGAAAAAGAAAGAAGAAAGTGCCAAAGTAGGATTGCAGTTGAATGTTAAGAAGACCAAAATCATGGCTACAGAAGAACTACGAAACTTTAAGGTTGACAATGAAGACATTGGAACAGAAATGTTGTATATCTTGGTTGAATCATCAGTCCAAAGGGAGACTCCAGCCAAGAAATCAGAAGAAGACAGAGACTCGGAAGGGCAGCAATGAAGGAACTAGAAAAGATAATCAAGTGTAAGGATGTGTCACAGGAGATGAAGACCAAGATCATCCACACTCTTGTATTTTCAGTCACCATGTATAGATATGAAAGCTGGACAGTTAAAGAAGCTGACAGGAGAAAAAATGGATTTGTTTGAAACGTGGTACTGGAGGAGAACTTAGCAGATACCCTGGACTGCCAGAAAGATGAACCAGTGAGTCCTAGAGCACATCTGGTCTGAACTATATGTGCAGGCAAAAATGTTGAGACTGAGGCTGGGAACCTCATGAGAAGGCAGGATTATTTCTGGAAAAAGAGAATCCTGCTGGGAAAGGTGGAAGGCAGCAGGAAAAGAGGAAGACCCAATATGAGATGGACTGCTTCCCCAAAGGAACCACAGGATTGAGTTAGCAAGAGCTGATCAGGGCTGTGGAGAACAGGGCATTTTGGAGATGGCTCATTCCTAGGATCGTCATGAGTTGGAGGCGACTTGATGGCGCATAAAAACAACAAGGCTTGTCCCCTTTTTTTGCCTCCAGGATCCGAGCCAGCCATTCACTTGCGGGGCTTTGGTTTAAGTCCTGCTGGCTGGAAAGTTAGATTCCTCCCACACAGTGTCACAGGCTCCTGTTTGCTGGGCTGGAAACTGAGGAAAAAACAGGGATGGAAGTGGGTTTTCTGTTTTATTTTGGTTTTTTTACAACCCAGCTGCATGCTCTTAAAATTTTTAATTAGTGCCCTGGCATTCATCGACTGTGATTTTCTGACAATTCATTTGGTTTGATTCATGAAGCTACACGGCTTGTCGGCAGATGGGTAGAGAACCTGCAAACATTTTGCGACCCACTCCGAGTCATACCTGCTCCCGGAAAACAAACAAACAAACAAACAAACAAACAAACAAACAAACAAACAAACCATTTGTTCCTCAAGCGCAGGGGTGGGGGAGTTGGTTCACTTAGTGCTTCATAATGGGTTGTGACTATCAGGGAAAAAAAATCTTAACTGTTAGAGCAGTATAACAATAGAACTGATGACCTCAAGGGGAGGTGGTGAGCGCTTCAACGCTGAAGGCATTCAAGAGAACATTGGACAACTTTTTGTCACGTCTGCTTTGATGTGGACCCCCCTGTCTTGAGCAGGAGGTTAGACTTGATGGCCTTAGAGGCCCCTTCCATTATTCTGTGATTCTAAGATTCTTATCTATCACAAGGCGCGGAAGTAACTTGTTCCTGGTGACATAACTATCAGTAACTAGTTACTCTTTGGTATTGAGGATGGATGTGAATTACATTACCGAAGTAATATTGAGAGTTCTTGCAAAGTCAGTATAACAAGTAATGTTTTCCAGTTACTTTCAGGCTTTATTAAGTCAGGCGAGGTACTGAGAGAGGTGTGAGTCCCTGGTCCCCGGTTCACTCCTCACTGGAGTGGCAGCTGCCATCTCTCAGCCTCATAACTTGCAGTATGAGAACCATAATACTGAACTACTTCACATGGCTGCTGTAAGAACTGCTGGTGTGTATGTGTGTGCGTGAGTGTGCGTGTGCGTACGTTTGCATGAGTGTACGTGGCATGCAGAAAAAATGCTGTATGCTAAGTGAAGTCTTTCCAACTTGCCTGAAGTTCTTCCTCCCTAGAAGACAGAAACAAAATTCAAAATGACCTTGATAGGATGGAGCACGGGGCCGAAAGCAACAGAGTGAAATTCAACACGGATAAGTGCAAAGTCCTGCACCTCGGAAAAAGAAACCAATTGCACAGTTACAAGATGGGGGAGACCTGGCTCAGCAAAACTACGAGCGAGAAGGATCTTGGAATTGCCGTAGATGTCACAAGCTAAATATGAGCCAACAGTATGATGTGGCTACAAAAAAGGCAAATGCTATTTTAGGCTGCATTAATAGAAGTATAGTTTCCAAATCCCGCAAGGTGCTAGTCCCCCTCTATTCAACACTGGTTAGGCCTCACCTTGAGTATATTGTGTCCAGTTCTGGACACCACACTTCAAGAAGGATGCTGAGAAATTGAACAAGTTCAGAGGAGGGCGACAAGGATGATCAGGGGGCTGGAAACCAAGCCTTATGAGGAAAGGCTGAAAGAATTGGGCATGTTTAGCCTTGAGACAAAAAGACTGAGGGGTGACATGATAGCACTTTTCAAATACTTGAAAGGCTGACATACAGAGGAGGGGCAGGATCTGTTCTCAATCATCACAGAGTGCAGGACACGCAACAATGGGCTCAAGATAAAGGAAGCCAGATTTCGGTTGAATATCAGGAAAAACTTCCTAACTGTTGAGCAGTACAATGATGGAACCATTGACCTTGGGAATTGCTGAGTGCTCCAACCCTGGAGGCACAAGAAAAACTTGAATAATCCCCTGGCAGATCTGCTTTGATGGTATTCCTGCCTTGAGCAGGGGGTTGGACTGGATGGCCGCATGGGCCCCTTCCAACTTCACTTTTCTATGATTTCTATGATTTCCCCTTGGTAATTCTTTCGGTTTCCATGTTTATCTTTTCTCAGGCCACTGGATGACAGAAGCACCAGAAGCTGCCTTCCGCTCAGTGAGAGCCTTGGTCCATCCAGCCCTAGTGTTGCTAACTCTGACCGGCAGCCATGGCTACTCTCTAGGATTTGAGGTAAGAGTCTCTCACGCCTAACCCCTTCTGGAGTTGCCCGGGATCAAAGCTTGGTTCTTCTGCAAGCAAAGCAGGCTTTACATGACGGAGCGAGGCATCTTTCCCAAAGCAGTCCTCTGTCTTCCCAAGTGGCCTCTCATTCGAGGACAAATCAGGTCCAAGCCGGCTGAGCCTCCAAAATCAGGCACCGTCAGGCATCCTCAGGACAGGATGGCGTTCATTATCTAGGCTTGGGCAGATTTGTGTTTGAGACCACCTAAAACCAGGGATGTTGGCAAGTCTTTGGGTCCAAGTCCCAAGTCTGAGTCTTTGGGTACCAAGTCCCAAGTCGGAGTCCCTATTAAAAACAAGTTTTTTCTCCCAGAAAAAAAGGGTGGTTGGTTCTGTGTGAGGTGTGTCTGGGGAGGTCTGAGGCTTGTGAACCACCCACTTCCGGTCCCGTCTGCCCTGCCGGCCTTGCTTTCCCCCTCACCTCTCCACCTTCTCGAAAACCTTCCCTCCCCATTGCTACCTCGTCCTCCTCTGCTTGCGCCATTTGCCTGTCTCTCCTGCGCCTTCTTGGTGAGCATCCCAAAGCTCCTTCCGGGTGGATGGTGTCCTTCATGAAAAGAAGAGAGACTCAAAAATGCAACTTGGAAAAATGGGGGTCCTAGTCATGGGGGGGGGGGGAAACAACAACCCGAGTCGCGTCTGAGTCGAGTCACCGGTGTGATTTAAGTCTGACTTGATAGCGAGTCCCATGACTCAAGTCAAAAAACAAACCTTCCAGAATCACAAATCTGTCCAACGGCAGTATCGGAAATCTATTTTTGATCTATTGTGTCTGTTCGAAAGTGCTGTTATTATTTTTTTAAAGGCCAGCAAAGAGGGAACACAAGAAGCTGCAAGAAGCTGCATCTGGGGTTGATTGAACTTCGAACAGCAGCCACACTTCAGAGAAGCAATATATTTTCAGACAAATGAAGGAACGCTGGCATTGTAGAGAGTCGGGTTTTTTCCCCCCTCTCTTCTCTGCCTGCCAATGTATAGTCTGAAGAGGCGAAAACCATTCTCTTTCCCCTTGATTCTAATCGATACGAGTAACAGGAAGAGGGTCTATGCCTCAGCAAAGAGTCATATCTCGTAAATATGTTCTTATCAACTGTCAGACTAGGCGGAGAGAACAAGGAACGGGGGAGATAAAGGATCAGCTATTAACGGAACATGTTCCAGCTTTGCAGAGTCGGGCTCTAAGAGACCTTTCAATCCATCACGTGTAATACAAGACACCAAACTGGCGAGGGCTGAGGCCCTGTGCCTTTGGGTCTGACTTTAAGGCTTGATTTATGACCTGGAAAATTACATTTTAATTTTGCACATCTCCATTTTTAGATGCACTCTTGTAGCTCTCTGGACTAAATTTGGCTGGATGGTGCCGGGGTTGAAACGACTCCCCCACCAATCCTTCCTCTGCCCTGGTCAGCTGAGACGTTCGTACTGGTCTTGGAAGAAAAAGGATTTGACGGACCCTGAGCTTCGGTACTTGACTGCGGAGCCAGAGGTCAAGAGTTTGACCCGTCCAAGGAATGTACAGAGCAAACCCGATTGGATGCAAGCTCCAGTCCCTATGGTCTGGATGACTTGAGATCATCTTTGGGACTTGAAATTCAAACAAAATGGGAATGGACTCTTTTTGGACTCCAGCTCCCATAACCCCCCTCCCCATGTTGGCTGGAAGATTCTGGGTGCTGGAGTCTAAAAAAAGGAATTTTCCAGCTCATGGCATAACCCACGTCTGCGTTGCACTGGCTACAGAAGCTGCAAGTCAGCCCAGCTGTAAACATTGCTTGAATTGCAAAGGATGGCTAAAATAATGTTGGTTGGTTGGTTGGTTGGTTGGTTGGTTGGTTGGTTGGTTGGTTGGTTGGTTGGTTGGTTGGTTGGTTGGTTGGTTGGTTGGTTGGTTGGTTGGTTGGTTGGTTGAATGACCGTTGACAGTGTGGGACACTGCTGTAAGTAGTTTACAAAGATAAAGCAGACAACAACGCCAACCACCCAACAAAACGTACAAGATGAATAAGTGCATAAAACAAAACCACAGATGAAGGTGGACTCCGGGAAACACACATGATGGGAAACGTAAGGGAGGATTGCCCTTAAATGCTTCCTGAAACAATAACATCTTCAGCATCCTCTTAAAGGATGAGAGGGAGAAAGCCTGATGAACTTCCATAAAGCACCCACAACGTCTTCCTGAAGCTGTTAGGCCACTATTTCTTTCCAGCTGCGTGGGCAACCTGGGAGGACCTCTCTCCTTCTGTGGCCCCCTCCCTCCCTTCTGGAGGGCAGTTATCAATTATGAATGGCAATCAAATGAGAAACATCAGCCCCGGCGTTGGATCTCCGCTGTGTAATAGATCTGTATTTATTTTATTTCCATTTATTATAAATGTCTGTCTCCCTCCGGCTGAAGAGCTCTCCTTGACATTACTGATATCAATCAAGAGCTTCTAATGGGCAGCCACTTAGTTCTACGTATCAAGACTCCTTCGGAAGATGATCCATTAAAAATAAATAACTTTGCTTCCAAACAGGTCCGGCCAAGGTCACAAGACAAGGCGAACCACGGGAACAAACAGAGATCTAGCGAAATACCTTTTCGTTTTAGAGTGATAAGTGACCACCACCCCTGCTCCATATCACTTTAAGGTGTCCCAGGTGGGCCACCTCGACTTACCATCTGTTGTGTTGATAAATAACAGCGCAAATCTCTGTACATTTGCTCCGAAGTAAGGCTTATGGTTTCTGACTTCTGGCGACCCTACTAGACTTTTTGAAGTGTGTGAGATGCCTTAATGTACATACACAGAGAGGAAGGGGGTGGGGGGTTTCCACGGTTAAGCAGAGATTTCAACCGGGGTCTCTGGAGTCCTAGCCCAACACTCTCTCCAGTACCCTGGCTCTCAAATATATCTCTCTTTTGGAAATAAGCCTTACGAATCATAGAATCCTAAAATAATGGGTTTGGAAGAGGGCCTAAGGCCATCAGGGCCAATCCAAGTCAAAGCAGACCTGACAGAATGATTGTTCAGTTTTCTCGTGAATGCCTCCAGCATTGGAACTAAGTTTAAGGGGATGCATACACACACACACACACACACACACACACACACACACACACACACACACACACACACACACACACACACACACACACACACACACACACACACACACACACACACACACACACACACACACACACACACACACACACAAAACACTTGCAAAGAGCCGGGAAAGCCCAATTCCAGCGCTGGTAACTCCAGTCCTTCACAGAGTTCTCCTGGGGGACATCAGCTGAACTCTGGACTTTTGTCCGAACCACATCTCCTCCACTCTGAACCTGATGCGCTGGGACCTTCACGAAACCAGGCCTGGTATCTGGAACAGTGTATTTACTGCCGAGGGACTGCAGTGTTTTCCTGCCCAGTTTAGTATCCTTGTGGACCTGTGGTTTGGCTGAAAAGGACACGAGAGGAGGGGAGGTGGAGGACGGTGTTCCCCCCACCCACGGCGTCCTCAGTAGCCAAACAGGCCTTCGCCTTCATGACAAGGGAGAGCGACAGATGCTCTCTGGGCCTGCAGGTTGCCTCGTCTTCTTAAACCTGTTTGATTTTCTCCAGGCTCTTTCCCATCTGTAATATCCAGTCTTGTCACACAATTCGTGATGGAGATGAGCTGGTGGAGCGCACTGATGCAGAATCGACGGTGTGTGCAAACAGCATCCTGTGATTAGCCTTGCATGGCCATGCTCTGGGCCACCCGTACGGAGGTCCTTCCCGGCCGTGGCAATCATCATCTCTCTCTGTTTCTCCACCCTGTCTGTACCATCTTCTGATTCTACAGCTTCTCAAGCTGTAGCAACAGTGAATCAAGCAGCAATTTCCAAGATGCGGAGAAAATCCTAGGATCGGAAGGGGCCTGCCATGCAGCTGGGAAGATTCTTGCCAAGGGATGGTGGGTAGGTGGCATTTGATCTGCCGAGGATCGCTGCTACTCCCGCTGGCAGAGGAGAGCAAGAGCTATGAAGGTTTGAGGGACAAGATCTCGGGGAGGCTGGCAGTCCTTCTGTCTCACAAGCAGCGGATCTTTCTAGAACATTGATTCGGGCCAACACTAGAAGCCGGTCTCAGCAGTTCTGCTGCTCATCGTGAGGTCTCCTCACTTCATTTCTGTCTGCAAGAGACAGCACCTAATAAAGATGGATTGGTTCCCAGCTTCAAAAGGTTACTTTTTCTGAGGTCTGTTGATCCCGGAATCTGCCAGCCAGCATGGGCATCTTGACTGGAAGGAAATGGGACTTGTAATCGAAATGATTTACTTTGCCAGCTCTGGGTTTGATTGTTAGTCTAATACCCCTCCACCCTCAATTTGGACCCTGCTTCACGTCCATTTTCCCCAGCTAAGATCCCTTTGGAGAAGAGCCACGTGGCCCGAGATGCTTATAACCAACCGTATGTTAAAATAGTCCTTATCATAACCAATTTTTTCAGCATTGTTAAACAGATGCTGCCCGTTGTAAGTAAAGACGATGCTGAGACAGGCACCGAGGCAAGAGGAGCCGGTCGAAAAGAAACGTTAGCATCCAAGGAACTGAACCCTAACCAACCCTTGTATTCTCCTCATATGCCTCAAAAATCCTACCAGTTCCAGCCAAACTGGGTTGAGTCCCATCCTGGCAGGTGCCCATCACTTCTCTAAGTCCATTTTAATTGACCTGGCACACATCCGTCTCCTGGGGACCACGATCCTGTCGTCTTTGAGCCATCAACGAGGAAGGCTTTGTACAGAAGTCTGAGGGAAGGCATTGGCCAGAAACGGCAAAACTAGGGGAGCTGAAATCACAGAAAGTGAGACTGACAAGCTAAGGCCTCTTCAGTACAACAGCTGGGCTCACATCTGTACAATAATGCCAGACTCTTGTGTTTTTCCCTCTTTATCAAAGCCGGCCCTACCATTGGCCTGGGTGAGGCAGCTGCCTCAAGCCGTAGATTTAGGTGTCACGAAAGAGCAGCAAACGGTTTACTTGGTGATTACAGTAGAACCATGGTATCTGCTGGGGATCGGGTCCAAGCCCCCCTCCCCGCGGATGCCAAAAAACGTGGATGTATCAAACGTCATACATTGCACAGTATCTGGCTCCCTTTAGTGGCCAGTTCTGGTAAATACACCCTGGAAATACATATAAATACATATTTCTGGGGTGGGGGTGTTATTTAGTATGCTCAGGCAGCGGATAAGTGAATCAGCAGATACTGATCCTGTGAATGGGGGGGGGGGGTTCCTCCCGTATTGTATGTTTACCACCGGGGGGAGGGGGCTTCTGGGAATGTCCATCTCACCCAGTAACTGAGCTGGCATTGCAAAGTATGTGGTGAGAAAGAGGCCTGCCTCAGGCAGCAAAATACCTTGGGCCCAGTTCTGCTCTCCACTGGTACCCAGAAAAGAGGAAAGGAGAAAGCTTGATATGTGCGAGGGGTTAAGAGACTGGAGCCCATTTGAACTGGCACCATGTTACTGAAGACCAGACCCATGGGAGGCTTTCAACAGTGTGCAAAAAAGTTCCTTTTTGGGACCACAGCTCCCAGGGACCCTTAGAAGCGCATAACTTTTCCAAGCTCTGGATTTAAGGCCCGCAGTTTGTGCCTTAAATCATCCTTCTTCGGCTTTTCCTGCTTTGCAGCTCAGCACATCATTCCAGCCGATCGAAGGGGTTCTCTTCCGAACAGCCTCCGTGTGCCGGTGAGCGCTCTTTGCCAAGGAAATCTTTTATTGTCTGAGCGAGCGGCCAAAGCATCTCTCTGCAGAGGTGGGGGGCGCTTCTTATTGGCGTCTGTGCACCCGTGGACTGTATGAACACACAGAAGGGCTTGTTATGGCTGTCCTAGCATTAAATCATCATAATCATCATCACCACCTTTTATGCTCTTTTCTCTTTTGGATTATCTCTGCCTCAACCAGGCAGTGGAAAGGGAGCATGGAAAAATCCATCCATGGTGACAGTAGGCTGATAGCCATTAACAGAGTGGTTCATTAAGGGGCACGCACGCTCCAGTGAGGAAACATGGCAGAGACCGGCTGGATAACTAAACTCCTGTCCTGAATGGAAATAAGAGGCTGCAGAGAAGGAAGGGCAGTGGAAACCCAAAGGCCACCAAAGATGTGCTGCCCAACCATGCGCCAGGCCATGACGGGCAGGCTGCAGGTCTGATGCGGAAGCAGGAAAATCTCAGTCATGTTCACTCTCCCCCCCCCCCATAACTATCTTCAGTTAAGGGCAACCTCTTTGTTCCCCCTTTTGCCCCATGCAAATGCCAGAGGTACGACTCTTCCCAGTGCACCCATCTGTTAGTTTTTTTCCTTCCCGTACTCATGGGGGGGGGGGGGAACCTAAGTAAAGAGACACATTTAAACTTTGATAAACTCATATTGAAGACGAAAGGAAAGGAAAGTAACTTCTCATCCCTTGCCTGGTGGCGAGAGAACAATATAGAAGTCATTCAGTTGAATGATGAATGTCTCTGTGGAGTCCATAAGAATCATTCACAACAGAGGGTGCCTGCTGCTTCTCTCTGTGAGTCTCTGTCCTGTTTGAGCTATGTGATGCTCAAACAGCAGTGGGCCTAGGAGTGCAAGGAGTAAGTATTTCCCCTGCTGACCAAGGAACGCTGGGACCCTGGGGGTGCAGCTGAGGAAGGCATTGTTGACAATGCGATGCCTCTGAAGAGTAAACCAAACGTAATTCCTCAGCTCTTGCAAAGCCTTTGACAAAGTGCCCCGTGATTTCCTGATGAGCAAGCTAACTAGGTGTGCGCTGGATAGAACAACGGTCAGGTGGATACACAGTTGGTTACAGAATCGTATCCAGAGGGTGATGATGAATGGCTCCTTCTCCAATTGGGAGGAGGTCACAAGTGGGATTCCCGAGGGCTCAGTCCTGGGTCCGGTGCTCTTCAACATTTTTATTAATGACCTGGATCAGGGGGTGCAGGGAATGCTAATCAAATTTGCAAATGACACAAAATGGGGTGGATTAGCCAATACCCTGGAACAAAATTCAAAATGATTTGGATAGGCTGGAGCACTGGGCTGAAAACCGACAGGATGAAATTCAACAGGGATAAGTGCAAAGGACTGCACCTCGGAAAAAGAAACCAAACACACAGTTACAAGATGGGGAATACCTGGCTCAGCAAAACTACGAGCAAGAAGGATCTTGGAATTGTCGTAGATCACAAGCTGAATATGAGCCAACAGGGTGATGTGGCTACAAAAAAGGCCAATGCGATGTAAGGCTGCATTAATAGAAGGATAGTCTCCAAATCCCGTGAGGTGCTAGTTTCCCTCTATTTGGCACTGGTTAGGCTCATTTTGAGTACTGTGTCCAGTTCTGGACACCACACTTCAAGAAGGATGCTGACCAATTGGAACAAGTTCAGAGGAGGGCGACAAGGATGATCAGGGGGCTGGAAACCAAGCCCTATAAGGAGGAAAGACTGAAAGAACTGGGCATGTTTAGCCTCGAGAAAATAACATAGAGGGGAGATAGGATAACATTTTTCAAAGACTTGAAAGGTCGTCATACAGAAGAGGGGCAGGATCTGTTCTTGATCATCCCAGAGTGCAGGACATGCAACCATGGGCTCAAGTGACAGGAAGCCTGAATTCGAATGAATGTCGAACCCACAGCCGGTTCGTCCACTGGGTGCCCCTTCAAAGGGCCTTGAGGTGCCTCTTTCAATGAAATTCTCCAGAGAGCAAAAGAAGTAGGTGAAGAAATTGATAACTCCCCAAGTTTGTTCCGAAGAAGGACGGCTGGAGGGAAAGAAATGGCTTGTTTTTGTAGAGTCGGAAGATTTCCGATGAAGGAGGGCGGAAAGACACAGATCATCTTCAGCCCCGTCCCTGACAGACCATCATAATTTGGTTCTTTGAGAAGAGGCTGGTTTTGGAAGCATCCAGAAACGGACAGGAACATGTTTAGGTCCGCTCTGAGAGGAAACAATTGCTCAAACTTGAAAGCTGAACCCAAGAGATAGTTGAATGCTGCAGCATAAAGAACATAAGACAGGGTCTTATCCAAATGCCATGTTGCCAACCCAGTTGTGGGGCTGGCCCCCTAGTCCAATGCTCCACCCCCACGGGCATCAGAGGGCGCAGCCTCGCAGTTCGTGTGAGCACTTCCGTGGTGGTGGTGGTGGTTCCGAGGGGATAGCAACGAAAGAGCTGCTTTAAATGGACCCATGTTTCCACCTCGCCTCAGGAAGAGTGCTGAAAGCGGAACGGATCTCAGTTCCACCTGTCCAAAAGGAGGACCCCTTGGGGAGTCCAGGTTGCCCATGAAAAGAGGAAACCATTTGTGTAATGATTTCCATTGCTCAGGTAGTTTTGCTCAGCCAGATTTTGCTCTCCGCGTTGAACCGTGCAACACACACCTGGTTTGAATTCAAAGTGGCTCCTTTAAGCAGGGCCAGCCTCCGTGAAACAAGTCAACTTTGAGCTATTTGAGACTGTCGGGATCAAACTCCGCTTATGAGCGGAGTCTTGACTGCAGTGCTGCAGTTTAACCACTGCTCTGGGAGTGCTACACGTACAGAAAGAGCACCGGGGGGGGGGGGGACTTTTAACTCTTTCCTTTGATGTCACTTTTCTCCCCCAGCCCCGGCTGGGGGATTTGGGTTGCTGTCGTCCAGCATCTCTGAAGGACACCAGGGTGGTCGAAAGCTGATCGAATCCTTTGTTTAAAACCCTGCCCAATCCAGCAGTCCTTCTACATCTGGTGCCCGTGCATCCCTAAGTCAACTATAATTCCATGAATTAATTATGGGTCTGATGATTATAAGGCTTATCAGGAAGCAAACAGCAGAGTAATGCTTCTTATTTCCAGTTAGAACCTTTTAAAGCAAGCAAAAGCAAAGCGTGCTGCTTAAAGCAAAAAAGCAAGAATGTTCTCTCTCTCTCTCTCTCTTTTATTTTATTTTTTTATATAAGAAACTTAATGACTTCTCCTCCTGCCGCTCTCCTTTTATAAGGCTCTATTTCCTATTTCCCATTCCCTCCCCCCCCCCCCCCCCCCCCCACTGTACCGCAAGCCACTAAATAATTCAAATTCTTTGTTCCTGGCTTTAGCCTTGATTGTCACCTACAGGAACTGCAGCATCTGCATAAAAGGATCCCAGATTTTTATTTTATTTTTTTTTGGATTTGGAAAAAGAAGTAGTGTGGCTGACCTCATTCAGTGGAAGGACTGCTCAGGGAGAGCAGGGTGGTTTCGGGTGTCTCTGTGTACATGTGTGCCTGTGTACGGAAGAGCAGTTGGCGGCGGTGTTTTGTAAAAATTTTTAAGTTAGAGGACTCAGCCTTGCAATCCCCATGGTCACAGCACCAGGAGAATTAAAAACACAGGCAGGTGGATTGATTGAAGGTTGCCCACAGAGCTTCCATCTCCATCAGGAGGAGGTCTTTTGTAAATCTAATAGGTCATGATGGCCCATTCGGAACCAAGCCCCTTTCCAACAACTTTGCACGACGAAAGGGATTGCTCACAAGAAGAATATTGCTGTTCGAAGAAATCTATTCCTCCCAAAATAGCGTGAGGTTATTCTGGAGCCGTTGTAAACAGGATTTGCAAATTGCCGTTCGTTGCTACAGAGAGCTTTCTTCTTTTAACAAACTGAAACTGGACAGGGCCAATAAACAAACAAGCAAACAAACAAATCAAGATTTACGAAATAAAAATGTTCCACTAAATCTACTGCAGGGTGTTTTTTCCCCTGCCTGCTTAGCATAAAAGGACAAGATATGTCCCATGCTTTTTCCTGGCCAAGATTGATTGATTGATTGATTGATTGATTGATTGATTGATTGATTGATTGATTGATTGATTGATTGACCGACCACCCATCTGGTGGCAAGCCACTGGTTTGGGCAGTTCACACAACCACCAAAAGAACACCGCAAGCCAAAATAAAGCACCAAAGCAAGGAAGGAAGGAAGGAAGGAAGGAAGGAAGGAAGGAAGGAAGGAAGGAAGGAAGGAAGGAAGGAAGGAAGGAAGGAAGGAAGGAAGGAAATGTAGAACAAATTCTTAATTTCTCTTGCTTGTTTGTGTAAAACTTGGCTTTTCTAACCTA
This sequence comes from Intellagama lesueurii, assembly GCA_037013535.1. NCBI lineage: Eukaryota > Metazoa > Chordata > Lepidosauria > Squamata > Agamidae > Intellagama > Intellagama lesueurii. The sequence goes on along the minus strand of JBAJHW010000003.1, from coordinate 2,659,374 downwards.
CCACCTTCATTAAAAAGAAACATAAGTAAAAATTAGTTATGAAAATAATTGTGTGATAGCAAAAAGCTGTTTGATATTTCTGCACCTGGTGAGAACATGCCAGTGAATGACGCTGAATGGCTGAGGAGACAGCATGTGGCATTTCTTGCTGCTTACGCAGACAGTCAGAAGCCACAGGAAGAGAGAGTCGGAGTCCATCATCGGTCAGTGTGATTATATTATTAGTATTTCAAATTTGTATTGAAGCATTCCAATAAAAATATTATAACGGGAGTGTGTGCATGAACAGATTGACTTATTTGTTTATATACCCTAATTTGAAGACCCTTCGTGAGAAACTTTAAATAAATATTTGATGCACTTTGGATTTTAAATCTTGAGTCAAGGCTTGGTGGTCCGTGGGAACAAAAGATGGAGCAGAGATGCTCCCTTGGACTCAGAGCTGAAGAATTTGGAGGCTAAAGCAACACCTTGAATTCTATGTCATGTTCTTCAAACCATTCCTGAACCATTTTTGCAGCGCGGCAGGCTAGTCCTCATTGTAGGCCTTTTCGGCGGTGGACGCTCTGGGCACTTGGACAGCTTTGGGGTTACGCAGCCACACACGCAGCAAACGGCACGCTGTGTTCTGACACCTTTCTTTCCTGGCCAACATTATTAGACTTTTCAGCCATTTGAGCTGCAAGAGCTCTTCTGTGTGATCAGACCAGATGGGCCAGCCTTTGCACCCCACGTGCATCCATGAGCCCGGGGCGCCTACACCCCTGACACCCGTTCACCGGTTGTCCTTCCTTGCATCACTTTCGGTCGGTCCTGACTGCCAACCCCTGCCTACCAGAAGCACTGCACAACATTGGCTGTTTTGAAGATGCGCTGATCCACATGTCTAACCGTGATGATCTGGTCTTCGTCAAAGTCACTCAGATCTTTCTGCTTGCCCAGATTTCCTGCTTCCAACACAGGAAATTAAGGAAAATGACTCTTCACTTGGAACAGTCGTTTCTCACCCCTTGACAGATCCCATTGTAACGATATAATCCATGCCATTCACTTCACCTGTCAGTGGTTTTAAGGTTGTGGCTGATCAGTGTATTCTGGTTGCTAGCCGACCGGCCTCACATGGGGGGCGGAGACGTGGGAATTCTCAGTGGGATCTGGAAATGCCCCGCAGTTCACTCCTTGTTTATAACCCTGGTCGTATTAGCTTCTAGTGGCCCCATCCCCTCCTGGCAAATAGAAGGGGAAGATAGGGAGGCAGTGACAGATTTTACTTTCTTGAGCTCCATGATCACTGCAGATGGTGACAGCAGCCACGAAATCAAAAGATGCCTGCTTCTTGGGAGGAAAGCGATGACAAACCTCGACAGCATCTTAAAAAGCAGAGACATCACCTTGCCGACAAAGGTCCGCATAGTCAAAGCTATGGTTTTTCCAGTAGCGATGTACGGAAGTGAGAGCTGGACCATAAAGAAGGCTGACCACCGAAGAATTGATGCTTTTGAATTGTGGTGCTGGAGGAGACTCTTGAGAGTCCCCTGGACTGCAAGGAGAACAAACCTATCCATTCTGAAGGAAATCAACCCTGAGTGCTCACTGGAAGGACAGATCCTGAAGCTGAGGCTCCAATACTTTGGCCATCTCATGAGAAGAGAAGACTCCCTGGAAAAGACCCTGATGTTGGGAAAGTGTGAAGGCAAGAGGAGAAGGGGACGACAGAGGACGAGATGGATGGACAGTGTCATCGAAGCGACCAACATGAATTTGACCCAACTCCGGGAGGCAGTGGAGGACAGGAGGGCCTGGCGTGCTCTGGTCCATGGGGTCACGAAGAGTCGGACATGACTAAATGACTAAACAACAACAACAACAACAATACGACTGAAAGCATGGGTGGCCACTTGTTCTCTTCCTGGCAGTAGACAGGAAGAGAAACCAGAGGAGAGGAGAGAGAAACCCATCATGCCTCGGCAGGCCCTTTGTCAAACTGGCAGGGGAGTTTCCATCTTCCTGCCTGGATAAGCAAATGTTTATAGTACGGTGACTTTTCTTCCCCCTGGCTAATGGGTCGTTTAATATTCAGGATGGCGAGGCAGCTTTTGCAAAAACAACAACAACAAAAGGTGATTTAGAGACTGGATGGCTCAGATTCTTTACCGAGGCTTCGGAAGGCTTTCCGCAGCTGAACGTACAGGGATCTGACTCCTATCTCTTGCATTTCACCTTGCAGGAGACGAGGTTCAAGAGGGGTGGATGTTTCCAGCTTTGACGAAGAGCAGGGCTTTAGGATTAAAGGGAACCAGACCCCAAGCTTGATCCTAGCATGTGTGAAGCGATAACAAAGGAGGGAACATTTCGGACAGCTATTATGCATCTTATGTTATGCACTACGTAACCATCACACACTCCCAAGCCTCTGAGATTTTTGTGGGAATAATCCTAGAATCCTAGAATTATGGAGCTGAAAGGGCTCCACAAGGCCATCAAGTCTGACCCCCTGCTCGAGGCAGGAATCCAAGTTAAAGCAGATCTGACAGAGGGTGGTCCAATTCTCTCTCGAATGCCTTCAGCGTTGGAGCACTCACCACCTCCCAAGTTAAATGGTTCCATTGTTGTACTGCTCGAACAGTTAAGAAGTTTGTCCTAATATTCAGCCTAAATCTGGCTTCCTGTAGCTTGAGCTCATTGTTGCATGTCCTGCACTCTGGGATGATCGATAACAGATCCTGCCCCTCCTCTGTGTGACAATCTTCCAATTGGTTCCATTGTTGTACTGCTCTAACAGTTAGGAAGTTCTTCCTGATATTCAACTGAAATCCAGCTTCCTATAATTTGATCCCATGATGAAGTGTCCTGTGCTTTGGGATGATCAAGAACAGATCCTGCCCCTCCTCTGTAGGACAATCTTTCAAGTACTGGAAAAGTGCTAACATATCTACCCTTTCTCAAAGCTAAATATGTCCTTTTTTTTTTTCAGTCTTTCCTCCTAGGGCTTGGTTTCCAGTCGCTTGATCATCCTTGTTCCTCTCCTCTGAACTTGTTCCAGTTTGTCTGCATTAGTCTTCAAGTGAGATTTCCCAAACTGGACATGGTACTTTAAATGAGGCCTAACCAGTGCTAAACAGAGGGGGACTAGTACCCCATGGGATTTAGAGACTACACTTTGTGCCCCATGGGATAGCTCAAAGCATGAGCCTGGCACCTGTTTCCTTACTACCAGCCAGAAGTTTGCAGAACCTAGAAATGTTACTCCTTTCAACTACAATTCCCAGAATTCCCCAGCCAGCACAATGGATTCTGGGAACTACAATCTGAAAGCTAACTGTTCTGAACTCTTGAGGTTTACAGATACTCACCAATTCAGCATCCTTGCAGGCTGTTACTTAGCTTTTGGGTCCCTACACAGGATTCTTCCAGATGGGACAAATCTACATATAATGACAGTAAGGTTCTGCATTCAGCATTTTTTCTGCCGTCCATATGATGTCAGGCTTAATCTAATATGTTCAGTGCCTTTACCGCACACTTTTCTGTGCTTTCTTTTTTTTTTTTTGCCTCTGCTGAAGAGGCATCCTTTATTTTGTTCTAGGGTTTGTTCCAGAGGGACAAAGTTTATGGCTCTGCCACTTTTTCCCCTCAGAGGCTCCCAATTGGAAGCTTCTAATTAGCTCACTTTTTGAAGAAAAAAAACAGAGCAACTCCATCAGGTAATTGATTTCCAGGTATTTTTTCCCCAACATTTCAAAGATTTCCAGGGGAGTAGCAATTTTCAAAAATGTGGCTCTGGTAAAGACTGTACCAGAGGGCTTGATCAGAAGCTAGTCTGGCCAGGAGGCAATTTAGACAAATGAATGTGTGGCAAATTCAGAGGTGGGCAAGAACCACCAGTTCGATGGTTTGTGCTGGTTCCTTCACTAGCTAAACACGTGTTCAGCAGTTCCCTGCCCTGCCCAGTGCCCACTCAGAGGCAGCGTCCCAGTTTCCCTGCCCCGCCTCCTCCGGGTGCTGCTTCTGAGTGGATGCCAGCTGGCGGAGGCGGGGCAGGGAACCGCCAACCACCGGTTCGGCTAGTGTACGAACTGGGACGAACTGCTGAATCAGTGGTTTGTGCCCATCTCTAGTGGTGATGATGGTTCAATGTCCCATCCCTTTAACACTGATGTTTAAACCCTTTTCAGCTTGTTAAAACCCAGCAGATTGTGACTGTTAGCCTTGAAACAGCTCTCTGATATGGAAATCACCCTGTAAGACCAGGAAGTGATTTTGTTTTGAGTAGGAAAACTGTAATGTTTTACAACTCGGGCCTCCTCTTCTCCTTCTGGTCTCTTGCTTTTGTTCCAGCAAGTTTCATCCCAACGGAATGTTCTCAAATGATATGACTGCTCATTAAATCTGTTCTGCTGGAGAAATTACTAGATCAAAACCAGGGTTTCCCTTTGCAAAGCACTTTGTGCCAGCCTTTAGGTAGGCTTAAACATCATTCAGAAAAGAGCTGGATCTCTCTATCAGATCCTCCACAATCTGATTTGCATGAGCAAAGCAAAACCTTGGCTTTTTTGCTCCACACGGCTCAGACAGACGGTTCTGACTACAGTAGGACACTGGATCTGTAGGATCAATATCTGCGGTTTCACCTATCCATGGTCTGAAAATATTAAAAAATATTAAAAGAAGAAAATCCAGGAAAAAAACTATTTCATGTGTATTACCAGAAACTGGCCACTAGAGGGAACAAGAGACCATGCTATGAATACTTGTTAGTGAAGACTACATAGCATGGTCTCCTGTATATAATGTTCATTACTATCCATGGTTTTCAGTGTCCGCTGGGGGATTGGAACCAATCCCCAGCAGATTTGGGGGTCCTACTGCACTGTTCTGTGTAGGCAGACAGGGGATCTTTGTATAGAAACTCAGGCTCTTTAGGGGTCAGAGTACCTTGTGAATTGTAGAGGGCCAGCCATGGAATAAAAACCGTAGTCCCTTCACAGTTATATTTGTGAGTACCAGACCTAATAAATAAGCAGGGATCACACTCTCTGAAACAGCTGTGCACCCTTCCTCCCATAGCCTTTTGGCTACTTCATCTTGGCGGTTCTCCTGCTTTGCCAGCTCCGCTCCCTGGCACATCTGTCCTGCCATCTCCCATCCAGCACGAGAACCGTCTTCCTTAACCAAAGCTCCTGAATCCTAGCCACAATTGCTACTCTGGACATCGTGCTCTGCCATAAAAGAGTCCACCAATGTTCTATCTTCAGAGAAACTGCTTAAAAAAAAATAATTAAGAGGGTCTCCATTAAATCATGCCTTTGCACAATCAATACATCTCCTTCACAGGTGGCGTTCATTGTGCTCACCCACTGACTGAGTGCAGGACACGGAACCGTGGGCTCAAGTTATAGGAAGCTGGATTACGATTGAACATCAGGAAAAACTTCCTAACTGTTAGAGCAGTACGACAATGGAAACAATGACCTTGGGAGGTGGCGAGGGCTCCAACGTTGGAGGCCTTCAAGAGAAAATTGAACGGCCATCAGATCTGCTTTGACTTGAATTCCTGCATTGAGCAGGGGGTTGGACTCAGTGGCCTTAGAAGCCCCTTCCAACGCCATTATCCTACGATTCTATTCTGTAATGACTCTGTGATTATAGTGGCTAGCCTGTGAGTCACTGGGTATAAGCTGACTAAGGCTAGGCTTTCATCCCTTTCAGGGTTGAACAGATTTTGAAGGAGAAATAATCCTGAGCATGCAGTAAAATCTCAGATTTCACATTTTGAAGGAAATGGCATGGTGTAATGTTTCCAGATTAGGGAATTTCCCATTTTATCTCTTACTCGTGCGCAAAACTTCTCATGTGTACTCACTATTGGTGCCTCCATTTTACAAATGGTGTAAGAAGATTGTCCCACCTTACAGGGTTGTAAGGACTACTGAAATAATGTGTATCGAGCACCTTGAATATTATAGAGCATTACATCAGTGCTACAATTCTGAAAAGAACTCTGAGTGGCCTTACAAATCAAGCTAAATGGCATTCTTAGCAAGTACTCAGAAGAAGTGCTCCCTTGTGGAGAATGATGTCTGTTTGTCACAGCATGTGCTTTTCCAGATATCTGTATTTTGCAAATAGGATGGTTTGCTTTGTAATTGGTCATTGGAAGGCAAAGATGACTGTGATTTGCAAGTTTGACCAATAAGGCACATATTTCTGAGGAAATTGCACTGCCAGAGAGAAAACATGGAATATGTGTTAACATCTAGTTTGACCCTTCCTAAATTAAAGTCAGTATGAAATGCATTTTTATTGCAAAAAAAGTGACTCCAAAGTTCTACTTTGAGCTTTGTCATCTATGGAGAATAATAATGTCTCCCGATTGGGTAAACATGTTAGTAAAATAAACATGAAAGCTGTTCGGGTTCCTGCATGCTGGCTCTCAGAAATGGTGAAATGCTTGCTTGTGCTGTGAAATTGGAGTGTTAGTATAAAAACGGTCCCCCTTTTGTGCAGACAGGTGGGCAATAAATCAGGATTTAAGAAAAACCATTACATATTCTCATCTCTGGAAAAGATTTGGAGAAGATCCAGCCTCGGAATTTGCAAATGTAAAGTGCAAGCATTGACCGGAGGGCCACTCTTTCCTAGCACCTCCCAAGTAAGGCTTCCATTTTTCAGATTCTAGTTCTGTTTGGTTTTTAAGCAGCTTCGACCCGCATCTGTGTTTCTTGGCCGCCTGCATCAGTGGGAAGAATGCGATTCAGGATGGCAGGCTATGTTAATTTTCTCATGTGAACTGCTACTTTTCTTAGCCTCCTAGGCAGGTGCCTGGTGGAAGGAGGCAATAAACAGAGAGTAAGGTTGAGAAAGCCGCTGTGGGCAGGAGAGATGGAGCAAGTCTGTCCATGTGGTCCAAGCACCTCTCCCCCCCCCCCCCCCCGGTCACTCATGCCATCCCATCCCTTGGCTTCGAGCCCCTGTCTTCCATTTCGAAGCCAAACGGCTTGGCCTCAATCGTTGGGGGTGGGGTGGGCAACGATTGAATGAGCAAATCTTTAATTTATTGAGCACAACAGATGGAGGACTCGGGATTGCACCGAGCCGATCCCAAAGCACTGGGTACAGAACGTGGCCAGCAGCCTGGCAGCAATGTTGCCGGGAAAGTATTTAAGCAGAGCAATCGGGTGGTAAAAGTGAACGGGGGGGGGGGGGGGCAAAGAGATGATTCACTAGGTCCCATTGAATGAAGCACCTTTAATGCACAGGCACTGGCGTGGCACTTCTGCTAAATCACGTGGTTTATTGAACATAATGTGCTCTCCCAATGTTCTCGGGGCCAGAAAGAGGCAGGTGTTTCCGAGTTTTTAACTCCATGGCAAAAGGGAAGAAAGCAGCCGCCGGACACTCAGCGAGCTTCTTGATCAGAGGCAGAGAGCTCAGGAGTTTAATTAAATAATAATAATTTATGCCTGTCGCTTGCTACAATAGCTTTTCAAAAGCCGTACTCATGACACTTTACAATAACTTGATAAGCAATTCATTGTGTCATTGGTTACATTATTTTTTCTGTTACTTTGCTACTGCCTCCCCCCCCCTTCTTTTTGGGAAAGAAAATAGGATTGTAAAAGAAGGACGTGAAAATGCGCCTCAAATGCGTCCTTGTAAAATAACTTGGGAAAAGTAACTGTTGCTCGTTACGCCCTCAAACCCAACTGGGCACCACCATCCCCATTTAAGGGCCAGAATCCTATCTGCAGTTCACATCTGTGTAAGCGAGCTAACGTATGTTGCGGTGATGAATTGCTGCTAATTAATGAGCTGGAGGTTGCATGCCTGGCTGTGTGTCGGTTGCACGACTCGGCAGGTGACTGGGAATACAACCAGCCCCTTATCCACGAGTGGCCATTCAATGCTGCCGTTCCCCACTCTGAGTTCTGCAGGGCTGTCCTCTTGACACGGGCATTGCAAACACAGTGAACTTTACGGAGATTTGAATAACGAAACAACAACCATCATGACAGAAGCACTGCCCCAAACCAGAGAGTACAGATTGCACACCCCTTGAGTTCCCTTCACCAACACCGTGGAGCAAAAGTTGCTTGTGGGAACCGTGGAGGAGGTGCAAATGTCTCTTTGAAGCAAAAGGGGCCTGGAACAAAAGTCCAGGTCTCTGTATTACCCGAGGCAGAAGAGCCACAGCACGGAGAAAACCACTCCGGCCGTACAATCTTTTAAGGCTCTCAACCAAGGTAATAAGGGCCTGTTCACCTCCTCCAAGGAAAGTGCAGCGCCTGCCCCCTCCAGCTCTCCCTCGCTCTTTCTAAGGGCATGGTTATACTGACAACAAGAACAGCTGTTGAACTAGGTCTTCCGTAATTAAAATCAATTTTAAAAATCTCAGCTACCCAATGCACAGTGAAGCCTGCTCCTTTTTGACCACAAACTGAGGGTTTTTCTGAAGAGGCTAGAGGGGGCTTTTTAATTTAACACACTTCTGAAATCGATTCTTTATGAATTGCTTCTGGCGATGGGAACAGCCTTGTTGTATTAAATACTGGTTTTGCAAGCGGTTGACAGTTTGGGATGATAGAGATACTGCCGTCCATCCAATATATATATATATTAAAACACTCTATCTATCTATCTATCTATCTATCTATCTATCTATCTATCTATCTATCTATCTATCTATCTATCTATCTATCTATCTATCTATCTATCCATCCATCCATCCATCCATCCATCCATCCATCCATCCATCCATCCACCCACATCCGTCCGTCCGTCCGCCCACCCACATCCATCCATCCATCCATCCATCCATCCATCCATCTATCTATCTATCTATCTATCTATCTATCTATCTATCTATCTATCTATCTATCTATCTATCTATCTATCTATCTATCTATCTATCTATCTATCTATCTATCTATCTATCTATCTCCTTAAAAGGCTCAAGGTGGCTTAAATTTAGCACTGCATCACTGTAGTGATAAGTCACAAAATTATTATTTTTTAAAAAGAGAGAGAGAGAGAGAAATGCAGAAATCTGTCTGAAATCCGAAAAAACACAACACTGAAAACATGGTCTGCAAACATGAAATCATTTGAAATTTCACGTGTAGTTTCCTAAAGCTGTTTTAAGCCCTTACATTATTTTGGAGTTCTGTACAATATACAATAATAGGTATTTAGAGTAATTTACAGGAGGAATAAAGTAAAGTAAACATAAGATGTCAAGGTACATACCATTGATATTGCACTTATATTGAATCTATCTCTGAGGCTTTTTTAAGGGACAATTTCCCACTCCTCTTTGGATAAATGGAGCCGTGGCAGCAGGAGAATAACAGTTTTATAAAGATAATATTGCACAGTTGTGTACAAGGCCGAACCGGTGTGTTAGACTTCCCTGGCTAATTAACTCATCGAGAAAATGTGTGAGGGAGATAATGTGGGACTACAGCAAGGGAATATATAATCTATCTCTTCGTTGAGGCCAGCAGGAGCTAGTGAATTTAACCTTAATATTCGACAAGGAGTGGGAAACTGTCCCTTTAAAAAGCCTCAGAGACAGATTCAATATAAGTGCAATATCAATGGTATGTACCTTGACATCTTATGTTTACTTATGACATGACTTTATTCCTCCTGTAAATTACTCTAAATACCTATTATTGTATTAATGCTTGCACAAAATGTTCTAATTTTATAAAAATGTCTTATATGTTGTCCCATACAAATAGGAACCTCACATATATGCTTTTTCTGTTTTATTTTACATATTATTGCCCCTGAAGAAGGCTAAAAATATATTAGCCGAAACACGTTGGGCTCGCATCTTGAAATAATCAACTGATACTCATTTTACACCCTGGGACGATCGTCTCTCCTTGCTTGACCACAACAATGGCAACAGAAAAGGCCCGTCTCTGCTATATAGGGTGGAAAGCGGCTGCCAGTCAGAGCAGGCGTTACTGGGCAGGATGGAAGAGATTTCTCACAATGTCCTCTGCTCAATTTCTGGATCCTCGTGCTTACAAAAGTTTTGCCAAAGGGGCCGAGTACAGTTCGTGTGAGCTTCTCGTGAGTCGGGTTTGGGACAAAAGGCCAATGGAGAAATTCTCGGCAGAAAGCAACTGAGACAAAGAAGACCATCTTGAGCCTAAGAGTCAAACATTTGGCTGGTTCTATCAGTCTCCACAACACTGATAACATGTTGTTTTGAAGTTTTAGCCTGGTGGTTAATTTTGTGAAATTCAGCCTGGCTTCCTTTTTGCACGAGAAATGGAAACACATTGTTTAAACACTCCTTATAGTATCACATAGTGATGTATGGAAGTGAGAGCTGGACCATAAAGGAGGCTGACCGCCGAAGAATTGATGCTTTTGAATTGTGGTGCTGGAGGAGACTCTTGAGAGTCCCTTGGACTGCAAGGAGATCAAACCTATCCGTTCTGAAGGAAATCAACCCTGAGTGCTCACTGGAAGGACAGATCCTGAAGCCGAGGCTCCAATACTTTGGCCCTCTCATGAGAAGAGAAGACTCCCTGGAAAAGACCCTGATGTTGGGAAAGTGTGAAGGCAAGAGGAGAAGGGGAACGACAGAGGACGAGATGGTTGGACAGGGTCACCGAAGCGACCAACATGAATTTGACCCAACTCCGGGAGGCAGTGGAAGACAGGAGGGCCTGGCGTGCTCTGGTCCATGGGGTCACGAAGTGTCGGACACGACTTAACGACTAAACAACAACAACAACATGGAAACACATTGTTTAAACACTCCTTATAGTATCACAAGCCATTGCAAACATCCAGAGTCGAACTGGAAAACCAGAGCAGCTGATGCTCCGCCAGAGACATTTTGTTTGAAATCTTCTGCTCTGTTATTTTACAGTTTGCTAATTTCACCACCACCACCCCTTGCTGGGTGCTTCTGTTATCATTTTATTGGCAAGTCAGGTGAAGAGTCCAGAAATCATTCTATGCCACCATCTGATATTTTAAAAGGGAATTCAAATATGGATCCTTATGGAGCCAACCTGGAGCTCAGAGAGGCTAATGTTTTTGACTACAAATCCCATTAACCCCATACTGGGAGTTCTGAAAAGCAGCTTTTCCCCCAGCTCTGGCTGAAACGGCACCTTCTGTGCCTACCAGAGAGGTACTGGTGAGTTGACGTGAGAGGAGGCCGTTCCATCCTGGTGTTTCCTCTGAACTGGAATCAGGACATAACATAAAATAAAATAAACTCGACCTTTCTTCCTCCACCCAGAAACTCAGATTGCTGAGTCAAGCTCATAAATCCTGCGCCTCTCGCTCAGGAAGGAAAACTGATTACCCGGCTGCTGATAATGAGCAAAGGTTTATGGTCGGGATGCCTGAATCCTTGTGCTGTTTTGCTGACCTCCCGTTGTTGCAGAAAATCACTTTATTTTAAAAATTTTTGGACAGGTTGGCAGCCCTGAGGCAAAGCGAGGGAGGGAGGGAAAGGAGAGTTACTGTCAGCAAAGGCAGGACCTTGTTTATTGGAGCAGATTTTCTGAAGATGAGTCTGGTGGCAAGAATACAAGTGGAGATTTTCCTAATGCAAGAATTTGGATTTGTTTATTTTAATCAGCTTTTCCTGGAACAATCAGGGTGTGAAGCACTCAACTGGGCTAGCTGAAGTTTTTAATTCCTGCCTTGAACCCTGGGCCAGAGTGCTGGGGTTAGGTGGCTCTTTCTGCTTTTAAATATTCCACAAAAATAAGCGTGGACAGCTAAAGTCTGGCTTGAAAATTTGGCCAAAGTTTAGATGTGTGCCAAAACCACAATAAATATAAAAATTTTTAAAAAAACACCCAAAAATGTATCCATGTTTTGCCACAGAATGTATCAAGGGAAGAATTTGGCATCCTGGCAATCTTAAGCATTCTGTTTTGAAAATAACAATATTCTAGTCCTCATAATTACAGATCTGAGATCTGAGAAACAAGCAAGGGGACCAAATCATTGTCGCCGTAGGAATTCAGCTGCTATAAAACTTCCTGCTCCTCTCCCACAATTACTTTTCCTGGGCTCTACAGTCTACAAATCCAGATTTTCCAGTCATTTAAAAATATAGCGGAAATTTGTGTTGGCGTTTTTGCAGACTTACATGCTGCCTTGAGTAGGTTTCGCTGGCGGGACCTTTTCTAAGCTGGAGTGACTGCCAATCTATCCAAAACTAACCAACTGTTTCCTTCCCGCCTTTGAATTCAAAGGGAGCCCCGCCTCTCTGCTGAGGTCTTTCCCCCTCCCTAGAGTCAGTTGAATTCTGTTGTTGAAAGCAGTCATGTTTTTCAAATTGCTGTTTGATCTGTTAAGTTGTAAGTAATAAAACCTTTAATGCTTTCTCCTACTAACGTCTTGGAGTGAGTTATTGAGACTTTGAATGCCAGTTGATGAGAAAAGGCAGGGGGGGGCTACTCTGAAGAACTTGAAGCTATTCTACTCGGTGTCTCCCTGCACTTCTGCGGCACAGCAAGAAGAATTTGGTGAGGAATTCAAAACTCTGCAGCAGTTGGTTCACCCAGGCCAGTTGCCCTTTCTTAAGAACAGCCAGTTCAATTGGGACTGGAATCGCCCAAGTGTGTGTTGCTACTTGAGATGGAGCAGAAAATGGCAGCACCCACTCCACCAAGACAATGTGGATACCATATCCCAATGCCAATCAAGTTATTTATGCATAGGAACACCCACCCACCCGCCCTGCTTTTTTTATTTTATTTTATTTTTTATTTTTTTGACATAGTAGGCAGTAAATAATCCTTGGGACACAATGCCTCACCCTTCTTCACAGGATGGTCAGCCATGCTCTGGAAGGCTCACCCTCTGGGCTTGATGGAAAAAGTAACTTGAGGCATGCGCTGCTTCTAAACATGGAGGTTCAACATCCATGTTCCTAGTTCTGGCTAGAAGAAATGAGTAAATCATGAACTCCTCAACCGAGTGGATTTTAGAAGAGAAAATACGTGTGTCTGAGATTTAGCTCCCGTTGCATCTGCAGGAAGGAATAAAATGGTTTTATTAGATTCCAGGACAGGAGGACAGGTTGGGAAAGTTCCTTTTGGGCTAGAATTCCCCAAATCCTCGGGGTAGAATCCCTTCTAGGGGATTCTGGGAGCGGTAGTAAAAAAAATGGGGGGGGAATTAAAGGTAGCTTTTCCAGATTCTGGACTAAACGAAGAGTTTTGTGGCTTGCAGGCTGTGTGCTGAGCCTTCTGGCGACCACACGGTCTGGCCAGCATTGTAATCAAATGAGAACAGCTGTTTTGGATTTGTATACTTTAATTACCGTTTCGACTTAGGTGCCAGTTAACGGTGCCAGCCTCCGAAGCAAACCACATCATGAAGCAACTGGAACCAGTTTGCTTTGGGTCACAGGTTCTGGTATTCCAGAGCCCCAGCTTCTTGCCTGCAGAACCTATCACCATGCATCATCCCCCAAAACGCTGGCAGCCCAAACAAGGCCTTGAAGAAACCAGGGGCCTCTCACGTGTTACTTGAGGATTTGGGGGTCTGTGGAATTCTGTATGAGCTGATCAGATCCACCTTTCCAGGGCTGGTCTCCAGATAAGAAGCCAACTGGCTTTGGCATTTCTCACTTTGCTCCATGTTAACTGCGCCATTCCTAGCTTAAGACAGGCATCATCCTGTATTTAATGCATGCGTTTTGAGAAAGAATACGACTAGCAGTTTCTATTTTGAGAAAACTGTGGAGTTATTGCAACCTCGCAGGCTGCCTCTAGTAGGTGTGGCTGGGAGGAACCTTTCAGGACTGGGGTGGCTGTCAATCTCTCCAGCACTAGCCAATCGTTCCTTCCCTGCCTCTGGATTCAAAGAGAGCCCCGCCTCTCTGCTGAATGTTCTTTCTCTCTCTCTCTTTTTCTCTTCCTGTTGCTGAAAGTATCCAGTGAGTCTGATGAGGCCTGTTGCCTAAAGCAGCCCTTTTTGTTCAGTTTGCTGTTTGATCTGTTCACAACTCTAAGTTTTCAAAAATAGTTTTCGTTCTTTCTAATCTTATTATGTCTCAGAGTGAGTTACTGAGACTATAAGTGCCAGTTAATGAGAAAAAGGGGTGGTCTACTCTGGGGAACTCAAAGCTATTCTGCTCCATGAATCCCTGCCGTTCTGTGCAGATAGAGGAATTTAACAGAAATCCAAAAGTCTGCAACAAAAGCTGCATCCTGAAATATATGTCTGAATTGTGAACCCCTGTGCTTGCTCTTTTCAGTGCGGAGCACTGAATAAAATTGATTTATTGTGAAGCTGTGCAAAAATAATGTGGACAGCTGAGCAGCACCCACACCTGCTTGCTCGGTCGAGAGTCTTTTCAGGTTGTGCTGTTTTTCACCTGGCCAACATGGAGTACTGTTGTCAATGTCGTTGTGGCAGTAGGGAAAGACTGGGGCGTGGGACCGAACTCTCCTGCGACGGGCTGCTCTTGATGGTGTGTGCATGTAATGAACTGACACATGGCATTTGCCAAATAGACATCCCCTTGCCGGTTACGCAACAGAGTTTTCTGTCCATCTGCCAGGCACAGCCCTTGTTAATTGATTTAATCTAATCATCTCCAGCCAGTTGCTCGTTTTAATCAAATACAACCTCTCTCATCCCCCAACGTCCACCACTTAAGAAGAGCCCAGGAGAAGGGGATCAGGCCCCTCTCGTAATTACATATGTTAGATTGTGAAAAGCTGCCGGAACGTGTCAGGCCCGGTTAAGAAGTACAAATGAGGTAAGGTCCTGCTTTCCGTTTTGTTAGCATCAACATGTAATCAGTGAGAAGCACAGAGATTAAAAAACAAACCCAGCTCTTAAGATCTCTGGGACTCTTTTTCCCATCTAGGGGGATTTCTCGCCCTGGAGTTTGACTCCAGGATTGGGGTGGGGGAAAGGAATGCTCTCCTGTTTCAATAGCTTGAGGCAGAACTCGGGAAAGTTACGGTATTGTTTGGAGCACAAAGACCCAAAATTCAGAATTGTTTTCAGCAGGAAGTCCCACGCGGACTGAAGGGATCCTGGAAGTTGTAGGCTGAAAAGTAGCTTTTCGAAGCTTGGCTTTGATGGGGAAGGGAAAATTCTACTCTTTGGGTTCCCCAAGAGAAGCAGATGACCTCTGAAGACACCTTGAACTGAGGGTGCGAATACACGGCAAGGAAAATACAGGTTGATCTGCTATGATGCACACCCGGTGAATCCGCTATAGCCATCCAGAATTGCAGGAGTCAGTAGGGGCAGAAGAAGAGAGCTCAATTTCCTCAGAGCTCCAGCAATAGAAGCTGTCTTAAGAAGGTGCTAACAAGTGTTGTTTGGCCATGCTCAACTCTCTCTCACCCTCTCTCTCTCTTTTACCGTTCTCCTGTGTGCACTAGCAAAACTCTGTTCCAGTGCTAAAATAAAACCACTTGGTTGAGGGGATTGGACACTCCCGCAAATCCCCCTTTGCTTTGGATCCGGCAAGAAGTGGACAAAAGCGAGGTCAACCCAGTCGGAAAAAGTTTCAACCACCCCTGCTGGCTGAACAAAAAACAATAACAAAGCATGATTCCCCATTCAGAAAAGGTGATTCCATAATGAACTTTCTCGTATTGAGCTTACGTCCTGTAGCCACTGGTTTTTAATGCAAAGTCATCAGTGCCCAGTCCAATGCAAATTAAAGAGTCAACAGCCGATGTAGCCATCCCCTGAGTTAAATCTGTCTTTGTCTAACTCTTTCCTGTCTTAGGTTGGGAGAGGGAATTTTCCTTCCTGACCTCTTACGGGGGAATCTTTTTCCCTGGGGGGAGGGTATGCAAGAGACTGGAACTGGGGCACTCTACGCGCAAACCGTTTACCCCACTGAAAGAAATTGGAGCCTATAATGCCCCGTCACAACAACTGTACTGGCTACTAGTTCATTTCTGGGCGAAATTTAATGTGCGGGTCATTCCCTATATATAAAGCCCTACATGGCTTGGGTCAGGGTACCTAGAGGACCGTGTCGCCCCACATGAGCCTTCTCGGCGCATACAATTGTCAGAGGAGGCCCCCCGCTCGGTCCCATTGCCAGGTCCCCTTATTGGGAGAAAGGTGACCCTTTACCTGTTCGGTGCCAAACACCTGTTCGGCCAATAAACGAACTGGCACAAACCACCAAACCAGTGGTTCGTGTCCATCTCTAGTGGGCATATAAACCAGTGGGGGAGAACAAAGGAAGGGAAGCAAGGAGGAGGGAAGGGAGAAAAAGGAATGGCACCGACAGAGGGAGAGAGGAGTGATGCAAAAAAAATTAATGTCACTTCCCCTGACCCTCCTCAGACGATCAGGGGAAGTGCTTAATTGACAACTGATGGGGCTATAAGGGATCGTTTGCTGTTTGGACAGGAGAAGCATGCCAAATGCACATCACTCCTTCTGCCTCAACCTCAACAGACCCTTTGTAGCCCAATCAACCCCGCACCCAAAATGGCCAGTCTGGACTGGCCCGAAGACAAACAGGAAAGAAAGCAACTGGATAAAGAAGCGGCTACCAACAGAAAGGAACAGCAATTGTGAATCGGGTGGAGAAGGTTTGGAATGGACTGGGAGAAAACAGGGGAGAGGGAATGGGGGGCTATTTTTTTTATTAAAAAAACATTTTTTAAACAATGTTTGAAACTGCTGGTTTTAAAACAACCATTACTGCATTTGTGGCCCTCCCCGAGGGAAACTGAAGCAGAGGCGGTTCAGCGCTACCCCTCCCTTATCAGGATGTGAACCCTGCTAATCCCTGTAACTTCCAGGATGAAGCAGGAAATCGCTGCAATTACAGGAGCAAACTCCCGGTACGGAAGGACATTAATAGATTGAAAGATGGTGTTTCTTTTTAATGGGGAATGGCAGTTCTGGACACCCAGTCGCCGGCTGCTCTTTGCTTCCTTTGGTGTCTCGAAAGGGGGAATCTGCATTGAAGTTTTTGTTACATGCAAAACGATTTAAATGGAATCCATTTATCAAGTGTAATGGTTGAAAAGAAAGATGATGAAGTGCCTGGAGATGCTTGAGTCAGCCGACCGTTGCACCAGTGCAGCACTTTGCTTAATCTCCTTTGCTTTCTCTTGTCCATCTCTCTTTAAAAAAGGCCTGCCTGGAGTGGTACCTGCCCCTCAGGGCACCCCCCAAATATACGCAGGACGATGAGTAAGCGTAGCTGTGGCTCAAGGGGTCCTTGTGCGGGGTGCAGTAGAAAGCAGTCACTAGAAACACCATTCTCCCACGCCTCCTCGCTCATGAAGGCACATCAGATGCAAAGTGCAGGAGAAATTAGCTTCCTCCCTTCTGGCGCCTGGAAGATGCATTTATGTTCGCAGCATTAATTTAGGGGATTCACTTGTGGTGGGAATGGCCATTAGCTTTGGATTCATGTTCAACACATTTATTGAGCTCGGATGAGTCAAGATCTATTAGCAAATTGAACCAGCTTGGGGCCAAGCTGCCTCAACGGCCACGTCTCCCTTTATGAGCCTTAACACCATTAAGCTCATCAGGGGAGGCCTTTCTCTCGGTCCCACCACCTTCACAGGTACGTCTGGTGGGGACACGGGAGAGGGGACTTCTCTGTGGCTGCTCCAGACTCTGGAACTCCCTGCCACTGGAAGCCAGACTGGCCCCATCTTGGCTGTCCTTCCACAGGCAGGCAAAGACCTTTCTGACTGCTTGCCTGGCTGCCTGAATAGGGTTTTTAAACGGATTGTTGTGCCTTGACTGCCTTTCTGGTGTTGCTTCTGTTTACCATCTTTTAGTGTGGTGTTTGTTTGATTCTTTTAAATATCTTTATACTTCCTGTTTTTAGCTTTTAAATATTGTCTTTTAATGATGTAAGCCGCCTTGGGTCCTTTTTAAAAGTGGGTAAAGATCGATCGATCGATCGATCAATCAATCAATCAATCAATCCATAGTCAGAGGCAACATATCTTTCAATACTATGTGCTGGAGTGAGATGAAAGGTTGTGGCCTCCGAGCCCTGATTTTGTGCTGCGTGATGCATTGGATTGTGAACACAGCAAAAGTTGCTTGTGCTGTGTTGGACTCTGGGACCCATCTAAGCCAGTATTGCCAGCTCTGACTGGCAGCCAGGGCTCTCCAGGTCCTTAGGCCAGATCCTGTCCCAGCCTGAGCTGGAACTGCTAGGGGTTGAATCTGGGACTTTCTTTGGGTGAAACATTTGAGCCGTCACGCAGCTGCCAGCCTTTCCCCAACATGGCGCCCCGGGCCGTGCTGGTGGCCTCCCGGCCGAAGAGCGATCAAGCCCGACCCTGCTTAGCTTCTGGAAACAGGTGGGCTCAGGCGTGTTCAGGAGGCGGTCGTGGCAGGGAGCAGGAATGCCGGATGGTCTGGGTGTCTTTCTATAGCAGGTCACACCTAGCCAGTCCTCAGACTTTTGCCATCTCTCCTGAATCCATGCACCAGGAAATAAGGAGAGATCCTGCCTAAGCTTAGAAAAAAATCTGGTTTTGGATCATGATTCTTAATGGGCATTCTGGGATGGATGGATGGATGGATGGATGGATGGATGGATCCCTCCCTCCCTCCCTCCCTCCCTTCCTTCCTTCCTTCAGTCATCAGCTCCTTCCTTCCTTCCTTCCTTCCTTCCTTCCTTCCTTCCTTCCTTCCTTCCTTCCTTCCTTCCTTCAGTCATCAGCTCCTTCCTTCCTTCCTTCCTTCCTTCAATCATAAGCTCCTTCCTTCCTTCCTTCCTTCCTTCCTTCCTTCCTTCCTTCCTTCCTTCCTTCCTTCCTTCCTTCCTTCCTTCCTTCCTTCCTTCCTTCCTTCCTTCCTATTTAATTTCTATACTGCCCTGTTTAGCGCGCAGCACTATTCTGGGTGCCCAACAGTTGATAAAATCCAGTGGAACATAACAACAACAAAAATGAAATAATACAATTATGAAATCATAGAATAAAATTGCTGTAGGTGTTTTTTTTTAACTTCCCCAAGGTCCACCCAAACCGCCATGAGCATCCCCCGCCCCATCCCTGTGACTCTCCATGGACATTAATTGGCAGCTCATTTCTCTCCTGTTTTGGAGTCCGATCCACTTTATGTCTCAATTTCCGGGGGTTTGCCTTGAGGATAACTGAGATTTAGATCCAACCCTTCCGTGTGCTGTGCCTCCCACCCTCCACCCCCTGCCCTGTAGTAGAGGGGGATGGCTTCCTCATGTGTGAAAAATGTAATTATACTTGCAAAACTGTAGAGGTCTGTATATTTCGTGGGGGGAGGAGATCTCAAAGGCTTGCACACTCTTTATTTATTTATTTAGCCTGTTGGGATGGCTGAAGAAAATGTGTTGCCCCCGTGCATATTTTACAATGGGCTTCATTTGCCTACCTGGTTGCTGAGGTGCCACATTTATAAGGAAAATCCATTGTGGCAGGAAAACCCACTTAACTGGCTTAATTGAAGGGAACAGGCATTTTCCTTCATACCCAGCTTGGCCTCAGGTTGGAACATACAATTTGCTTCAAATACAGCTTTGAGCAAAAATGGCAGCCTCCTTCCTTCCTTCCTTCCTTCCTTCCTTCCTTCCTTCCTTCCTTCCTTCCTTCCTTCCTTCCTTCCTTCCTTCCTTTTATCCATCATCAGCTCCTTCCTTCCTTCCTTCCTTCCTTCCTTCCTTCCTTCCTTCCTTCCTTCCTTCCTTCCTTCTATCAGGTTCAGCTCCTTCCTTCCTTCCTTCCTTCCTTCCTTCCTTCCTTCCTTCCTTCCTTCCTTCCTTCCTTCCTTCCTTTTATCCATCATCAGCTCCTTCCTTCCTTCCTTCCTTCCTTCCTCCCTCCCTTCCTTCCTTCAGGTTCAGCTCCTTCCTTCCTTCCTTCCTTCCTTCCTTCCTTCCTTCCTTCCTTCCTTCCTTCCTTCCCCTAATTTGCCACTCCACTGAAGATTTCCCCCCATTTCATTGCCTGCAGCGTAGCTTTTTCAACCCTTCTTCCAAACGTCCTGCAAAAAACCGTTTGCAAAACCTAAATCTGTTGGGTGCTGACAAAGGGGACGCATCCTTCGGGCCCGAGGTGTTTCAGAACAAAGAGCCTTGCCTCCCAGCCCCTCTCTGAGAAAGGGTCGCCCCGCGGTCCTCCGGTGCGCACAGGGCTGTCTCGATCCAGTCGCTCCCCTGCCTGTTCAAATAAATGCACTCTGGCTTCATGAATTATGTATCTCCTTGCGCCGTGGCTTTTAGCGGCCGACACTGCTTCCCTTCTGATTAATTTCTGCTTTGCCGATAAAGATTAAGGTACTGAAGTACCAAGAGGGCTTAAGACGTGGGAATGCTGGGCCTTTCTTTGGCTTTGTTTGACGGTTGTTCCCTTGTCACTTCCAGGATGAAATTTAAATACAAAGTGAAAAAATGGGCAAGTCCTTCCCCCACCCTCCCCTTCTTCCCAGGCCAAAGATTCAGCTTGGCTGAAGCTACCTCTCCAGGACAAAAAAAAGCATAGACTCAGCAGCCCAGCTGCTGCAAGCCAACAACAACAACAACCATCTTAGAACGGCAGAGCTGGAAGGGACCCTCTGGATCATCCGGTCCAGCCCCTGACAAGGAGGCACAGCAGGGAATCGAACTCCTAACCCCTGGCTCTGCAGCCAGAGGCCTCAACCTCTGAGCTATCCAGCAGTTCAAGATCCATCTAGTCTAGGAGTTGAGCCACTGTTGGCCTTTCTCCAGCTTCTCTTGGACCACATGCCTATCATTCCTTATTGTTGGCTCTGCTGGCTAGAGCTGGCGGGAAGTTCTAGTCAACAACATTTGGACAGCCACGTGTTCCCCACCCTCTTCTATTCTGGCCTCTGGTAGTCAACTGTCGCCATCTGGGTGCCTCTAAGAAGCCAACGAGCAGGGCAGGAGGAAGTCAGTAGCGTCTTCCTGCTGTTGCCGACCAGCCACGGATCTTCTACGGTGGTGCTTCCCAGCCATGGGTCCCAGATGTTCTTGGACTACAACTCCCAGAAATCCTGGCTCGCACAGCTAGTTGTGTGACAGATTTAGTCCAAGAACATCTGGGGACCCAAGGTTGGGATCCATTGTTTTAAAGTACATTGACATTGAAGATGCATGTTCCATTTTGCTCTCCTGATTGTCAGCATCATTTTCATTTACTCGGAGCGTAAATCTGTAAATGTGTATTTCAGCTTTGCTTCTGATGGATCTCAGGTGCAACTCAAGGAGGTGTGAGAGTCATTCATTCATATGTGGAAGCTGATGCATCAGATGTAGAGATGGGCCTGAATCACAAAAATGGTGGTTCATGGTGGTGCGTGGCTACCCACGAGCTATCTGAACTTTTTTTAAAAAAAAATGAATAACGAACCAGTACTTTTTCTTAAAAGTTCGTGCCGGGGTGGGGGAGAGGAAACTAACGCCCCCCCCAACAGACTGCTCCCCCCCCCCCAACCAACAGCTGAAGACCCATCTCTTCAGGCAGGTTTTTAACAGTCAGGACTGAATCCCTGAATCCTTGAATGTGCCCCTAAGACAGTTTTTTTAATGTTCACTTTCTTTTAATTATTCAGTTGTATTTTAATTAGCACGTAGTTTAATTCTTTTTTAAAAAATGTTTATTATATTTTAAAACTATTCCTTGGATCCCCTTATTGTGAGAAAGGTGGCATATGAGATAGATAGATAGATAGATAGATAGATAGATAGATAGATAGATAGATAGATAGATAGATAGATAGATAGATAGATAGATAGATAGATAGATAGATAGGAAGGAAGGAAGGAAGGAATAGATAGATAGATAGATAGATAGATAGATAGATAGATAGATAGATAGATAGATAGATAGATAGATAGATAGATAGATAGATAGATAGATAGGGAAGGAAGGTAGATGGACGGACGGACGGACGGACGGACGGACGGACGGACGGACGGACGGACAGACAGACAGACAGACAGACAGACAGACAGACAGACAGATAGATAGATAGATAGATAGATAGATAGATAGATAGATAGATAGATAGATAGATAGATAGATAGATAGATAGATAGATAGATAGATAGATAGATAGATAGTAAAACTGGAAAGCCAGATTTGATGTCCTTCATCCAGACAAACATCTGAGCAGCTTTGAAGTGATCAAGAAGAATTTCCTTAATGCTGCACGAAAGCAAGCAAGAACCACCAATCTTGCTTCGAGATCTTTTGTGAGCAATTAAGTGGCAACCCAAACCTCCCACCCTCTCCATCCTATCTACTCAATATGTATCATCATCATCTTTGGCATCTCCCTCCTGCAGCTGCCAGTCCTGTCCCTGTTTGTCCTTTTAGACTGGATTTTTAGCCGGCTCTAGGGTAAGGAATGATCGAGCGCAACTCCCTTAATACCGGCAACAGATGGAGAACGTTTGGGTTGTGCCGGTGGGTCTCCCACAATGTCTCTTGTAAAACATGACAGTGGCTTTAATAAGCATGAACGAACCTTGTGAGGCTTATTTTGGTCTGACTGGAAAGAACAATTAAAGGGATCTGGGGGCTGGAGCAAATTTCTTAGCAGGCAGAAAGGTTAAAAAAAGTTTGGGATCGTTGGATCAAGGTGAAAAGGGACTCAGGGGTACCTGGCAAAAGTTTATCAAATTGCAATTTGAGGTTTGTGTATGTTCGTTTTCAAAAAATGTTGAGAAATTGGTGGAGCACAAGCGCATTGAGAGAGAAATGGAACCTCCTTGTTCAAAAGCACCATGCCTCTAAAAACTAGATCTTAGTGTCCCACCAAAATCTACCCCACCAAAATCTACCCGTATCACTCGATCTAGTCAGGAGGTGCGACTGAGGAGCCTAACGCCGAGAGAGGTCCGGAAGGAAAAAACAAGAAACCGGGCCTTCTCGGCAGTGGCTCCTTGGTTATGGAATAATCTACAGTACCTTCAGAGATCCGTATGGCCCCCTCGCTGGGTATTTTTAAAAGCCAATTAAAAACCTGGCTATTCAGGCAGGCCTTCCCTCCGGGCACTATTTGATCTATCTTCTTTGATTATTTCCATCTTGAATGATTAATTATTCTCGGATATAGATGTTATTTTAATCTGTTTATTTTGTTTGATGTACGCCGCCCAGAGTAGTCGAATGACTAGATGGGCGGGATATAAATAAATAAATAAATAAATAAATAAATAAATAAATAAACAAATAAATAAATAAATAAAAGATGATCAGGGCCACCTCCAAAGCACTCGGATGCTGAAATGCATCTCTAATGCCCCCATCTGAGATAATATGCTGGGTTTGATTTGGAGCATGACTCAGAAGTTCTTTTGGAACATAACTCCCAATGTCCCCAAGCCAGAAGGGGGTATTAGAAGCTGTAGGGTTTTTTGGGGTTTTTTTTTTTAAAAAAAAGAACGTCTGCATGTTCTGACATAGACAGCGCCCTTCAATTCAGTCCTAAGTATGTCTACTCCAAAGTAAATCCGAAAGAGTTCAAAGCAGCCGAATTTCAGGTAAATGAGTTAAAGATAGAGATGGGCATGAATTGCTAGTTCGGCGATTTGTGCTGGTTCGTTTAATGGCCAAACAGGCGGGTGTCTGCTGGGACACTGCCTGGCGTGTGCCCACTCAGAAGAAGTGCCTCCTGGGCTGCTGCCTCTGAGTGGGTGCCTGCCGGAGGAAGTGGGACTGGGAAGCACCGAACACCTGTTTGGATGATAAACGAACCGGCACGAATCGCCAAACCAGCAGTTCATGCCCATCTCTAGTTAAAAATTGTAGCCTTTCCCTTTATCTAGCAAAGCAGTTGTTATGCAATTGAGGGGGGGGGGAATGCCAGGAGGGATGATTCCCTCTGTATAATCAGAGTCTGATGGTTAAAGCAATTATGCTTGTTAGCATCCCAAGGTGCATCTGTAATGTTTTCTTCAGCATGCTGCTGGGTTTGTTGTTTGCTTTAATTACTCCAAAGGGAAACCACAGGCGCCAAGTTATTTGGCGGTAAGAGTTTTCTAGATGGCGCAGAGAGAGTCCCCCTACGAGTACCTAATCAAGAGGTATGACTGCAAACATCTTGCAGGCTCCCAGGCTGGGAGAAATAAACTCATACATAAACACTGCCCTCTACTGCAGAGACCCGGATCTGCTCCTCAGCCAGCACGGCCAGTGGGAATCAATGGGAACAACAGCTAGGGAGGCATGGATATCTTTCTAAGGTTGATTCTAAACCAGGAAACCAGGAATTCTGGAAGCTGTGGATCAAAAGGGGAATGTTTCCAAGCAATGGATAAACCAGCTGGGGATGCTTGAACAGCCCTAAAGAGTTACAATTACATGCATAAATACAGCTTAGATAGATAGATAGATAGATAGATAGATAGATAGATAGATAGATAGATAGATAGATAGATAGATAGATAGATAGATAGATAGATAGATAGATAGATAGATAGATAGATATGTTTGTCTAGTACATTTAATCTTCTGCATCTTCAGTCTGGTTAGATCTGCCTTCCATCTGGCTGCTGCCTTCTCCTCCTAGAAGAGAAGGTGTGAAAACTCCAGGATGGCTGGTAGGCTCATTGGCATACTCAGAATATCATACCCTAAACTTTAATAATGGCTGTGAAGAAATTAAGAACTTGGGGTGTATAAAACAAGAAATCTAGTTGCTGGACTCTTATGCTTCTGTAAGTCTGGGAAGCTTTCACAGGTAGAGGTCAGGGTGGAAACCAACAGTTTGCACCTTCATCTGATCTCCTGTTGTTGAGCACTTCAAAAGGAGACTAACGCCTTATCTGTCACGGCTTCCTTACCAGAGAGGTATGTGGATTGGGGCAACAGGAATGCTCTCAAGTCAGGAAGCTGCTTTTGTCCTAAGGGAACATGAAAAAGATGGAAGATGGGTTGGCAACAGGTGCTAAGTGGCGCATTTACTTGCATAAAGGGGATGGGGAAAATTGGTTGGTTGGCTGGCATGTCTCTGCACAGAATGATGCCATGTTCGGCTGCTGCCTGAAGGGACTCAGTCTACTTGTGAGTAGACTTGTAGTTTGTTTACCATCTTATGAAGATGTGCCAGGATTCTGCACTCTGTACATGCCCAGAAATACTCTATCTCTCCACTCCATTGTATGTATATATAAGGTAGATTAGCCTTTATTGTTTTGGTGTTGTTGTTTTTCCAGAATGCTTGTAAGGCTGCAGCCACGCTGGCATAAGAACCACATTTAAGTGTCATTTAAATCGATTTAGGTTTTATTGTTCACACAATGCAAGGGTGAAATAGAGTGATATGGGCTGCAAAGCAAGTTTTTTTCAACTTTGCTTCTAAAATTGGTTCAATTCAATTGCGTTTTTGTGGAAATGAGCTGATTTCAGCTGGGTAGACATCAAAACTGCTTTAAATCACCACAAATAAATTGATTTTCACCCAGTGCATATGAACGTTTAATACCACGTGACTTGAACCTGATTTTTAAAAAATCTGAGCAGAAATCGATTCATATTGCCAGGGTGACCACAGCCTGTGTCTACCTTTGCTCCATATCCGGAAAACGTTTTTCTTGTAATCATTTTAACTTTTGTCTCTTTTATCCTTTTTATTTCTTTTTTTCCTTTTAAGAAAATAAACTATAAAAATCCTTTCAAGCAAGTTGTCTGGCTTTTGACTGAGAGCGTGGAAGGTACTCAAACCATTCCTAGCCTGGAACAGCTACTGGGACGTTTTGCAATGTGTGTGTGTGAGGAGTGGGAGCGTTCAGCTTCAGATGAACCATCAAGCAAAATAAGCATGTGCTTAAGGCATCCGTCCACAAGGGAAGGGGGCACCACAGAGTTTTGTTCACTGCCGGATTTACCGTGGACCACAGTGCAAATGGTGCACCCTCCTTAACAAACCACATCCATCCCTCCAGATCCATTGACTCTTTCCCTCCCTCCCCTCAAGAGCCCCACTCCGCTTCCTGTGAATAGTGTCAGCCTGGGTGGCCTTGGGCAAGCTGCACACAGTCCCAGGGCACCCCCCCCCCCAGAAGAAAGGAAGAGGAAACCACTTCTGAGCTTTCTCTACCCGGAAAACCCTGCAAAGGGTCACCCTAAGTCAGAATTGACTTTGACGGCACATGGTGACGATTAGTTGGGTTTATCGGTCTCTTAAAATTTGGAGTTAAAAGGAAATGCAGCCGTCTGAATTTTCCAAATTATAAACAAGTTCTAGCTAGGCAGAATGGACGAGGAGATTCAGAAGGGAGTTATCCTTTCCAGAAGGTTGGTTTTGTTATTAGGGATGGAAGCCTTGGACAACACCGAATTTCTCCGTGGGGCTTAATGCTTTTCTGCTTTCTATGCCTCCGTCTTCTTCAGTTCTTGATTCAGCTGCTTATGGAAGGCACCTGTCCCTCCAGTAATCTTTTAGCCCACCAGGTCATGATTGTCTGTTGCACTTTGTTAACATGGCTGCCCTAAGTCGTGAGGAAAAATCAAAAGACCAAAAAGCAAAAGTGTGACACGTTGCACTGCGTAAATATAATTTATACCATTAGCTGGAAAACCTCAAATCTTTTACAGTAATGGCATGCCTGCTTCTTATCTTTGGTAGCGTGGGCAGGAGCTGAAATGTCAGAAAACTGAGAGAGACAGATCCAATGCATTTTCTCACCCATATTTAAGACAAAGCTTGGAGAGGTTGGGGTTTTGGAATACAACTCTCTCTCTCTCTCACACACACACACACACACACACACACACACACAACTCCTGAAGTGGCCTGCTAGAAGCTTCTGGGAGGCTCACAAACTGGACATGAGGGCAGCAGCTGGATGCTCCCCCAAGCATATTTAAAGGTATTTGTTGTTGTTTAGTCATTAAGTCGTGTCCGACTCTTCGTGACCCCATGGTCCAGAGCACGCCAGGCCCTCCTGTCTTCCACTGCCTCCCGGAGTTGGGTCAAATTCATGTTGGTCACTTCAGTGACACTGTCCAACCATCTCGTCCTCTGTCGTCCCCTTCTCCTCTTGCCTTCACCCTTTCCCAGCATCAGGGTCTTTTCCAGGGAGTCTTCTCTTCTCATGAGATGGCCAAAGTATTGGAGCCTCAGCTTCAGGATCTGTCCTTCCAGTGAGCACTCAGGGTTGATTTCCTTCAGAATGGATAGGTTTGTTCTCTTTGCAGTCCAGGGGACTCTCAAGAGTCTCCTCTAGCACCACAATTCAAAAGCATCAATTCTTTGGTGGGCAGCCTTCTTTATGGTCCAGCTCTCACTTCCATACATCGCTACTGGAAAAACCATAGCTTTGACTATGCGGACCTTTGTTGGCAAGGTGATGTCTCCGCTTTTTAAGATGCTGTCGAGGTTTGTCATCGCTTTCCTCCCAAGAAGCAGGTGTCTTTTAATTTCGTGGCTGCTGTCACCATCTGCAGTGATCATGGAGCCCAAAAAAGTAAAATCTGTCACCGCCTCCATATCTTCCCCTTCTATTTGCCAGGAGGTGATGGGACCAGTGGCCATGATCTTAGTTTTTTCGATGTTGAGCTTCAGACCATTTTTTGCACTCTTCTCTTTCACCCTCATTAAGAGGTGCTTTAATTCCTCCTCACTTTCTGCCATCAGAGTCGTATCATCTGCATATCTGAGGTTGTTGATATTTCTTCCGGCAATCTTAATTCCGGCTTGGGATTCCTCCAGTCCTGCCTTTCGCATGATGTATTCTGCATATAAGTTAAATAAGCAGGGGGACAATATACAGCCTTGTCGTACTCCTTTCCCAATTTTGAACCAATCAGTTGTTCCATATCCAGTTCTAACTGTCGCTTCCTGTCCCACATATAGATTTCTCAGGAGACAGATAAGGTGGTCAGGCACTCCCATTTCTTTAAGGACTTGCCATAGTTTGTTGTGGTCGACACAGTCAAAGGCTTTTGCGTAGTCAATGAATTTAAAGGTATACTGCCTCTGAATCTGGAAGATCTATTTATTCTCTGATATGACTGATCCTCTATGGTTTCTCCCACTTTTTAATAAAATCCATCCCATCACAGTGAATTTCATAATTTAATTCTGTGTGGTGTGAAGAACAGATTACTTACCTGTGAACGTCATTCTCTGAGTGATTATCTCTGTGTGTTCACTCATAGGGGTCTTGCTCCTGTGCAGAGCCATGTCAAGAACATTCTAGAGCTGAGTAGCCTACATCCAGATCTCCACTGTGCATCTTCCAACAGGGAAGATCCTTTGGTTCTGAGTGTGCCACCAATACAGGTAAGACCGTGAGCTGTAGAAAGGGGAGGCTGGTGGGGTTGTGTGAGCTCACAGGTGACTATGGGAAGGAACCACTGTTGCAGGTAAGCAATGTTTTCTTCGTTGTGGTCTCTGTGACCACGTGAACTATGGGTGCTGGCAAGCTCAATTTACAGGAGGAAGGAAGGCATCTTTCAAAAACTGAAGGCAGAATTTCTCTACCCAATCGTACATCTCACTCTTTCACTGGACATCCAGCTTACTGTGTGAGAGGAAAGGAGACCGATGAGATCATATAGTAGTACAGCAGGCTTCCACCAGAGGCACTTCTCAGGAGAATACATGTGAAGATGTCAGGAGGGCATCTTTTAAGACACCCAGGGACAGCTAGACCAGCAAAAGCATGGGCTAGCTAGGTGGCAGCCATCATCTCTTTTGAAAAGTCTCAGAAGAAGCCCGGTAAGCCGTTCTTGGGTCCACCACAACAGTCAAACAATTGCTATGTCTTATGAAAAACAACAACACAGTAGTATGATCCATATAAAAAGACCATCTCATTAGAATTGCTAACCTGTGGAGAGTTTATGGCAAATGAGGGATGGTACAGTAAAACAATGCCCTGGATCCTATGGAAATGAGACAGTTGTGAAAAGATCAACAGCAAACTAACAAACAGACTTACTTCGAACAGACTAAAGAGAGGGGAAGGAATTCTCAGAGGAGAGGCGGGACTCTTGTTGAATTCAGAGGTCTGAAAGAATGATTGGTTAGTGCTGGATAGATTGACAGTCACCCCAGTCTTTGAAAGGTCCCTCCCAGCCACACCTACTAGAAGCAGCATGCGAGGTTGTTAAAAAAACAGGCACTGCAACGACATCACAGAGAATAGCTCAGGAAGATAAATGTTGCGTTCATTGTCATGTAAGTGGCTTGGATCAGGGTTGTTGCCCTAAATGTAAGAGTGCAGGGGACGATGGAATCATTAGTGGGACCTTTTAGCCTTGCTCCTGAACTTGGCCGGAGAGCAGATCTGAAACCAGGGAGGTGGAGCCTTTTGCCTTGATCTTGACCTGGATGGCTAAGTATTTGATCTGCCTTAAGTCTTCTTATCTTCTGATGGAGATGATGCTGTTGTGCCTCTGACAAGACGGCCAGGAGATGAAAGCAACAGTGACAGTGATGGAGGAGGTGATAGAGTTCTGAGTCATTTCCCTCAATCAATAATGATGAAAGGGCTAGAACACCTTTAGCCGCTTTGACACCGTGATTGGCAATCGGTTCCTCCACTGACCCTGATCTGTGACACCATCACAGATCCTGCAGCAGGCACTGCAAAAAAATTCGCTGTGTAACTGAAAGCAGAGTGGAAAGTTGGTGGGCAATTTGCTACGGGCAGCAACAGGAAAGGAAGGTAAGCATGAATGGGGGTTGAAGCTGGTTGTAAGCTGAAAGCCAAGTGGAAAAGCCAATATCATCAAGGAAGATCTGGTTGAAACTGGGGGTAGCCGTGACCATGGGTAGACTAGGAAACCAGGCTACCCCAGCAACCATTCCATGACTGACATGGCAGGTGCATAGATGCCCGCAAATTTGCATTACATAGTGCTGAAGCTGGCTGGATAGCTCAGTGGTTTAGGTGTGGTTGGAAGTTTGATTCCACGTTGTGCCTCCTGTGAAAAGAGCCAGCCTGGGTAGCCTTGGGCAAGCTGCACAGTCCCAGAGCTGCCCCCAGAAGAAGGGAAGGGGAAACCACTTTTGAGTATTGTCTACCTGGAAAACCCTGAAAAGTGTTGCCAAAAGTCAGAACTGACTTGATAGCACATGATGATGATGATGATGATGATGATGATGATTATACAGTACTGGGGAGCCCAGTACAGCACCAGTACTGTATTATTATACAGTACTGGTGCTGGAGGAGACTCTTGAGAGTCCCCTGGACTGCAAAGAGAACGAACCTATCCATTCTGAAGGAAATCAATCCTGAGTGCTCACTGGAAGGACAGATCCTGAAGCGGAGGCTCCAATACTTTGGCCATCTCATGAGAAGAGAAGACTCCCTGGAAAAGACCCTGATGTTGGGAAAGTGTGAAGGCAAGAGGAGAAGGGGACGACAGAGGACGAGATGGTTGGGCAGGGTCATCGAAGCGACCAACATGAATTTGACCCAACTCCGGGAGGCAGTGGAAGACAGGAGGGCCTGGCGTGCTCTGGTCCATGGGGTCACGAAGAGTCGGACACAACTTAACGACTAAACAACAACAACTGGGGAGCCACCAGTAATGAGGAAAGTGCTGGTGTCTGAAGGAGACAGATGCAAAATTGGGGACGTTGGTCTGAAACCTCCTCACTCTGCTCACCTTGGCAAGGGTCATTTGTTCTGACATCACGCAGAACAACAAGATGATAGTCATAGTAATTTCTGTGATAGGATCTTGCAGAAGACCAGCCCTGATATTGAGAAGACCTGTGGTCCCAGCAGAAGGCGGATTTGTCATCGACAGGAATACTCTTTCTGCACCAGATCCCATTGGCATGAGACACAACCAGCAAAGGTCTTAGAACTTGGGGGATAGCTCAATGGCTTAGGTCTTTGGCTGCAGAACCAGAGGTTGGGAGTTCGATTCCCCACTGGGTCTCCTTAACAGGAGCTGGACCCGAATGGGTCCTTCTAGCTCTGCCGTTCTAAAATTATTATATAATCCATTTTGTATTGGGGAAAGTGTTTGGAATGAAGACGTTACAGAGTGTACAAAAGCTGATAGTTGCAGTGAGGAGACTCTGAACTGAAAAGCAAAAGCAAAGTGTGCTCCTTCTATACCAACCCCATAGCAATTAAAGTACTGTTTGGGCAGTTTACAATTTAATTATGAAGGCTACACATTGCACACACACCCCAGCAAGCTGGGTACTCAGTTGACCAACCTCAGAAGGGTAGAAGGTTGGGTGAACCTCAGCCTGGCTGTCTGGGATTGAACCCGGGTCATCATGAGCAGAGTTTTGGCTGCAGTATTGCAGTTTAGCCCCTGGGCCATGAGGCTTCTTATCCCTCAGCTCTCTCTCTCTGAGAATGACACACACACACACCCCAGGACAATCTCATCAGAAAACTACGACCTGCTACTGCCATCTGGAACCCTTCTAACACTGGAATCAAAGAGGCTGGAAAGACCAAAAGAGAGGATACTTCCATTTTTCTTGGACGTAAAGCTGTGCCCAATTTTTCAGCCTTTTCCTCTCCCTTCATTCAAACTTAGCAGGACAAAATT
Source organism: Intellagama lesueurii (assembly GCA_037013535.1). NCBI lineage: Eukaryota > Metazoa > Chordata > Lepidosauria > Squamata > Agamidae > Intellagama > Intellagama lesueurii. Next base: position 2,627,893 of record JBAJHW010000003.1, on the reverse strand, counting down.
GCTTTCAGGGCCGGATTCAGCGAGTGGTGAGCAGCTGACCAAAGTTGGCCAAGGGAAGTCAAGACTCAGAAGCCGGTGGTTCTTCTCTCTCTAGTCCAGGCAATGACATGCTACAGATTCAAAGAGACTCGTGGTCTGAACTGAGGGGTGGTTCAAGATTTCGGGCACCCGCTGCAGCATAAATCAGGAGCTGCTTTCGGTGTTTGACAGCAAACCGAACAACGTGGGCTTCTCGCAAGACATGATTTATCTTGCAGCCCTCATAAAGAAGATGGGAACATTTCTTGTTGTGTGAAGGTTCTATATTTACAGCTGCAAAAGCACAGGGCTCTCTAACCTTCGGGCTGATAAGGAAAGCGGCTGGAATGAGGCTTCCTCTCCGTGCTTAGCAGTCCCAGTTTCTGCTCTAATCTGGCGCCAACAACCGAAAACACTTGCAGACAGCCATGATATATGTCGCCCTTGCCTTTAATTCTTTTCCTTGGTTTTTCAAAGTTCAAATGAGAACTGCCTGAGGCAGAAGAAATGTACAGATGGAGTAAAGCAAAGCAAACCTATCAGCAGTGATGGGGGGGGCGGGCTGTTCCATTAGTTCTCTTGCTCCCACTTGGTCCTCCCATCCCCACCACCCATGCATGGGGTTGGGGGAGAGGTCTGGCAGTGGGGAGGACCCTTCTACATGGCTTAGAACCCCCGGTGTACAAAGTTCCCTTTCACACCGATGTAGAACTATCTTCCTCCTTCTGACCTTGCTTCAGATACATAGACGCTGCCAGTGGGGCTTGGGTTCACAGTGATATGATCCTGTTTTCCCCTGCCCCAACATAAAAATAATTTAAAATAGCAGAAAACATCCCCTAAACGTTTATGACTTCCAGTTTCAGGTCTATGCACAGGTTCTGACTTTAGTGAACCTCCAGGGAGCGTAGCCCTTGATAGCCTCCCAACCTCCCACTTGTTTTTTCTTATTTGACACACAGAAATTATTCAACATGAGCTCTATCCAATGATACATATTATTCCCCATGGAAAGAAGAGAAGCTTTTCTCTAGTGGAGAGACAGGAAAAATCCACCAATTCCCTTAAAATGAAGGGGGGGGGGAGGGCATAGGAGAAGAGCTTCACCCAAATTTGTTGAGTTTGGTCACAGTTTGTCAAGAGCACACCTTATAGGTAGCACTGAGTGTATTTACAGAGCAACAACCATGATGTGCTTGTATAAAACTTTCACCTTCTCTTTTAAACTCTTCCACCAAGATTTTTAAAATAGATGTTCCCTACATCTCTGGTAAGTACGGGGGGGGGGGGGGGAATGCATCTACCCCTGGGTACCTGGTTGCTATACAATGCTCTTAAAGTGCAGAATGTGCTCAACTACGGATGTCTTAAATCTCGCAAGCCGCCCATCATGTGCTCTGTACCACTACTCTGCTACTTAGTTCCAGAAGTCACAGCTTCTCATTAGTGATTAATCCCCCCTGAAGACGGTACCCCGCACACTGGCCTGCATCCGTGTAAACAAAAGTGCAACTGTAATTTCCCCTTTGTGTGTTGTTTTCTAGAGTCTGTGAGGTTTTGATTTTAAAAAAAAATCTTTGTTTATCTTGTCTGAATGGAACCATAAGGAAAAGGAAGCGCCATGGCATTAAATGCCACCTTCCCATAACAATGTATACTTCCCAGTATACCTTACTGAAACAGCGATGTCTGTGTTGGCTCGGACATGTCGTGAGAATGGCTGACGGTCGGATTCCAAAAGATCTCCTGTATGGAGAATGAGTGCAGGGAAATCGCCCCAGAGGGAGACCACAGCTGCGATACAAGGATATCTGCAAGCGGGATCTGAAGGCCTTAGGAATGGACCTCAACAGATGGGAAACCTTGACCTCTGAGCGTTCAGCCTGGAGGCAGGTGGTGCATCATGGCCTCTCCCATTTTGAAGAGACCCTTGTCCAGCAGGCCGAGGCAAAGAGGCCGTCCCGAAACCAGCCAAACCAGGGAGCTGGACAGGGGACGGATTGTATTTGTCTTCAGCGTGGAAGGGATGGTCACTCTGGAATTGGCCTTCTCAGCCACACGAGATGCTGTTCCATGACCTCTATTCAGAGCACGTGACCATAGTCTCTCGAGACTGAAGGATGCCTACAAAGCCCATAACAAAGCCTGGAACAAGGATGAGAACAATGACAACAGCAAATTCTTTGCAAGGGACAAAAGAGGTTGTGGAAGCAGAGATTTGCCTCTCTTGTTACCAAGACAACCATTCTATTGTACGGGTGGCGGTGGCGGTGGGGAATCAAAAGAGCCCGGCACAAATCAAGTACTTTTACAGCACCAAACCTGCTATGCAGAATAGTTCTCAGAGACAAAGGAAAAACTTAGCGTGACTTCTTTGCAAACACAGGTGGAACATCTTTCCTTTCAATATGACCACCCACCGGTGCAGGTTTTCATGCCACACCGCATGGGTCAGCGGTGGGAAAAGCTCCCCTCTGCAAAATTCGCTCTTCTCCACTTAGGAAGCCACAGAAATACATCTTCTCTCATTACACACAGCCGCCATCAGGCCAGCACATCTCTTCAACCCAGCAGAATGGCAGCCAACGCCGGCGAAGCCCTTAATACGACGGGTAACACGGATTCTGTATACAGAGGTGCGTGCGTGCCTTCATGAGCCCCGGTGAGATTGCCCATTTCTTCTGGGGTGAATGGCCAGAAAATGGTTCCAGCCCTTGCTTGTCAGAAACAACCTTGCCAATTTTGGGGAAAGGTCATTGGGCCAGCTTTTTATCACCGTATCCCACAAACCATAGCAAAATTACTGAAAAGGGGCGACTGCCCTTTTTACAGCCACTGGAGGGTGGCAGGAAGAAGCCATCACAGAATTTTTACAAATATAACACTGACCAGGGAAGTCTGGAACAGGCAGGACCAAAGAAGGGGGGGCCTCGCAGTCAAGGGAATCCTCAGCCCCCTCCTGTCCAAGATCTCCTGTTTCCAGCTGCATGGCTGCCCTCGGACAGATGGAGGCTCCTGCATTTTACTGGGAGATAGCGGGTGGAGTTCGAGGGGCCCTGGGCACGGCCGCAGAACCTCTTGTGAGAGAGGGAGCGCCATCCTGTTGTGTGTGAAGACAAGAGTCCGCATGGCAGAGCATGCTTCCTGCCACACAGCCTTGCCGCTTGATGCCTAGCTCAGAAATACCGCATGAGACGTTCTCTCGCAATGACTTTGGAAGTGCAGAGAAGTCAATATTCCCCCCTTCGCACCTCTCAGCTGCCGACAAAGTGATAAGAGGCTGTCGAAGGGAGTAGGGAAGCTCCTTGGTGAGATACAGGCTGTCTCCGACTGACGGCGTCTCAACGGCCCCACGGCCCCCTCCCCGGATCCCAAGGGAATGAAAACGAGGCCTTATTTGCATCACGCCTTCGGTCCCAGAACATGTATCATTCATGTCTCAGAACTAACAGATCGCATGGGCCATCCATGGGAGTCACATGGATATTTTGGGACCCCCTGTCTTTCCAATGCTGCCTGATTTATTTTATTCACTTTATTTTATTGATGTTATTTACATGCCACCGTTCCCCCCATAGGGGACCCAAGGTGGCTCACAATATTTAAAATTGGACAACGATGAAAGTTGAAAATACTACGCAGAAGAAGCAGCGTTGGACTCTTTTTATCCGTGATTCACATTTGATTCAAGCCGACTGTTCGTGGACTCTGCAACTGGACGCTTCAAACATATACTGCAGAAGCCATGTCTCCTCTGATTTGTTCTTATAATAACTGGGGGGGGGGGAGTGAGGAGGAGTGCCCACTCATGAAATTTAGGGGACCATAATGATGAACGTATTCTCTGCCCCATCAGATCTTCCATGGATTACAGTCCACTTCCTGAGCTCCACTGAGTGCCCATGTTGGGGCTCACAGGTTTATGTACACTGAAGACAGGGTTGTGGGATGGGGTCCCAGTGCGATGGGAGAAAGAGGGTGAGAGGGAACCCCGTTCTTAGGCTCCCAAGTGGCAATGGCATTCTTAGCACCATGTTCAAAGGATGGATTCCACAGGCATCCTGTGAAGAGATGAAGAGTCGGCTTCAAAGGAGAGCCCTCTGCTTGTCTGTGGGCACCAGGGAGAGCCAGTGAAGGACAACAGACGGAGTGTCTCTGGGGATCCCTGTGGAAATCCCAGATTTATCTCGGAAATTCACTGGAGGGCAGGCAGTGATAAGCCTCTCCTTAGACATCTCACACGACCTCCAGGACCTGATGATGGGAGACCGTCGTGAATAGAATGTCGGAGGAGGACTCGGGAGCCCTGGGTTCCAATAGCCCCTTGGCCATCGGAACTGGGAAATTTCTCCCTGTCCCTTTGGTCCTTTTAAAGTGCCCTTACCTGGAAGCTGGCATTTGATGTTGCATCGCAACCACAACTGGCTGAGAGGGAACTGCCCTGGGCCTGTGTTTCATGAGTCAAAAAGAGCCGCGCGCAGTTTGCATCTGGAGAGGGTCCTTCAGCAGAGCAGGGAGGGCGGCTCTTCGCTGCCCTCCCCACACGTTTTGGCCAACAGCTCCTGAACGTTAGCCATGCCGGACGGGGCTGATGGGTGCCACGGGCCAAATCTCCTGGAGAGCCCAGTGGTCCTCACCCCTGCTGGCAGTGGTTATTCCTTCCGTTTTGGATTTCCCAGTGTCTGCAGGCTCTCCATGATAGAGAGTATATACACCTCTTCAGGACAGACAGGTAAGACTCTTGCATTTAGCAGTTTGGTAATATCACCAGGTAGATTACATTTTTATTTAAAATATTTATACCTAGCCCTTCACCCAGTGGCATCAGGGCAACTAACCAACCAAGGTGTCTGTACAAAAGCAGGAATGGCTATAAGTTCCAGAACTGAGTTCCAGTCTGTCCTCAGTCCCATCTTGCTCCCACGGCAGGGGGAACGCAGGCTTAACATACAGAGCTGGACTCCTCCTTCTGCCCAAGGAGAAATTGGGGATCCTGCCCATCATGGATCAAACGCGGGACTCTGCGATGGATTCGGGGGACCTGCCCAAACTGGTTTCCTCTTGCAGGGCTTGTTTCTCTTGCCGAATGAGAAGGAAGTACACGATGCAAAAGGACAAAAAGCAGCACAGTTCGTATAAAATTTGGACGCCGACGAACCTGAGGATCCAGAGAGCAGAGTCAATCAGTATGGTTGAATTGGCCCATCATTCTGCACCTGACTGACTGACTGCCTGCTTGCCTGCCTATCCCAGGTCATTGCAGTGCCCTTAAAGCAGAGGTCCCCAACCCCCAGTCCGCGGCCCAGTGCCGGTCCATGGCCTGAGCCGGACCGGGCCCACCCCCGCATGCACTCCCCCCCGCACAGCCCGTTTGTGAATGCATGCGCGCCAGCGCCCACGTGACCGCTCCCCTACCCTTTTGCGCATGCACACGAGCTCCCGCATGAGTGCTGCACCGCCATTTGCGCATGCACACAAGCGCCCACACGAGCACCGCCGTTTGCGCATGCACACGAGCGCCCGCAGGCCCGCACGAACACCCTCCCGCTCCTTCGCGCATGTGCGCGAGGGGGTGCCCCGCCTTCCCCAGCCGGTCCGCGGGGTTTAAAAGGTTGGGGACCCCTGCCTTAAAGGGCTTCTGGAGACAGTGTGACACAATCACCCAACATAGGTTCATCTGGATGGAGCAGTAGTTCCTCCCCTTTTTATTCTGGTGGGTGCCACTTAATGCTGGAGGAGTGCAGTTCTCACAAGGGCTTCTGTCCACACTTCTTCCTAAAACCTCACTTTCTCTGCATTTAAGAAACTGGCATCTTTTAAAGGAGTGGTTTAGAAAACCTGCTTTAAGAATGATCTGTGCTTTGCCGAGTGTGTATGTTTTTTAGAGTAACCCAATCACTGGCAGCTTCCTAGGCCACCCCACCACTAAGCTATTTTGAAAATCAGCTGTCTTTCACAACAAGTCTTCTAAAAACGGTGAGGAAAGCCTTTCAGCCTTTTAAGGAGCAAACTTCTGTGCTAGATCTCTCTCACTCACTCTCTCTCTCTCTGTTTTTTCATTGATTAGTGCTAACACTGAAACTTTCTGGGACAAGAAGATCTTGCTGTCTGAACTCCACCCCCAGACAAAGCAAAACAACAATGAAAATGATGACAGTTAAACAAAACGAAACAAAAAACAAGACACCCAGAGAAGGTCGTTTGGAAGGTTGGGTTGTTTTGCGCTTTTTGTCACCTCTTGGTTCTGATTTAAACTCTGTGTCATTTGGATAGCAAGAAAAATCCCTATAACCACCGTACCATCGAATCCGTACCGTGGACCAGATCTTCCATTCAGATAAGCCTGAAAGCTCTGTGGGGACTAAGGCCAGACCTCCTATTAGGCACAGGGAGGCAGCCCTCTCAGGCTGCTGATTTTAGGTGTAATTATGAAAAAAACTGGAGATAGGGTGAGAGAGAGAGGGGTTTATGGGATTTCTGCTCCACCTGTTAGAATAATGGGGCAAGCTCGGGGTCTTCTGCCCCTTGGCTTGCATCTATGGGGTGAGTAGCATAATTCCTTACTCTGCCTCTGGCGTCAAAATAGCTTGGAATATTGGCACTGTTTGGTGCTTCTCTTGTCCAGTCCCAAAAGGCCCCAGGAACCCAGTGTCTAGAGACATTCCTCCTGCGTCTTCAGTGGTGTGACCCCGTCTTCTGCTACTACTTTCCAGCGGAACGAGGCCGACGAGCCACCATCAATGGCCCAAATAAGAAGCAAAGTTCCCATGCAGGAGTAAGTTCAGGGGACCACACAGGGTGGTCAGAGAGGGAGAAGAAAAAGTAAGAATGTTCCATCTCAGCCTTCTTCCTGGCTGTGAGTACCTTCCCCTGCCAGAGCATGGGAGGTCGCTTCTTCAGAATACGACTCCAGGAACCCTCTGTCGGTGCCACCAGCGCCCACCTTACCTGGCAGAATCTGGTCCAAAAAAAACCCCAAGTGTTTCCAAGCATTCACTCCTACCCAGTAAGCCAATGACTGCATTTTCCCAGTTGGCTTCCATTTTCCTGGCAAGCACAAGTGCGCTCAGACCCCCACACATCCTTTGCCATTGGTCTGCAATAAATACGGCAAGACTGGGGACTTACCTTTGCCGGAAGGCTGTGTTGTTATAGTATCGGCAGGCTGCCTTCTTTTGACATTTAATTTGCCACAGGAGGCAGGACGTGTCGATGGCACTGCCGTACAGCACCGGCGCAGGCAGCCAAGCTGGAAAAGAAGCACGAGGACCACACTGTGTAAGAGGCAACGCCCTCCAAACGTCCACTGTCGCCCTACAACTCTTCCACCGCCAGAACTGAGCCCTAATCGACAGGTCATGTTTTTTTTTAATGCTTTAGAGAGAGAAGGGAGGTAAAGAATCACACTGTTGGGAAAACCCAGACAGCTCCTCAGTGCTTCTGTCCACATGGTAGCAAATGGCTCTCCAGGTGACAGAGGGGGGTAGAGGAACCACCAAAGGCACTGGAATAGAGGGAAGTGGCCCGGGGCCACCCCATGCATGACTCCCAATTCACTAGCATCAACTTTTGTTACAGACTAAATAACGTAGACACTCATTTCATGACAAAGTAAGGTAAAAGTTCCCCTTGACATTTAGTCCAGTCGTGTCCGACTCTAGGGCGCGGTGCTCATCCCCGTTTCCAAGCCATAGAGCCAGCGTTTGTCCATAGACAGTTTCCATGGTCACGTGGCCAGCGCGACTAGACACGGAATGCCGTGACCTTCCCACCGAGGTGGTACCTCTTTATCGACTCGCATTTTTACATGCTTTCGAATGGCTAGGTTGGCAGGAGCTGGGACAAGCGACAGGAGCTCACTCCGTTGCGTGGATTCGATCTTACGACGGCTGGTCTTCTGACCTTGCAGCACAGAGGCTTCTGCGGTTTAACCCGCAGCGCCACCACGTCCCTTATTCATGACAAAGTACATCTGGAATGAACAGAATGAGAACATGCCTCTCACTTTTGCTTCCACCTGTTCCTCCCACCCGCACCAGTGATGCATTTCAGGTCATAGATGAGTGAAGGAGAAATCTCAGTGCCAGCATCTTTATTCCTGCATTCTCTTAATCGGAAAGGGGCTGATGGATCCATCATGTTTGATAGGTCCTTCCCACTTCCTCTGTATGTCTCTGGGCTATGTGTGTGGCTGAGACACCGGGGGGGGGGGGGGAAGGAAAAACTGTGCATCCCAATTTTTGATGGAAACAAAAAGGAGCTAGTATGATCTGTAATGTCCTGCTTCCCCCGCAGAATATACATTTTTAAAAGAGGGCCATAGAGGCCATTAAAAGGGGGGGGGGGGGGAGAAAACCAAACAATTAACCATTTCTTTTTAAAAAATCAGCAAAAGAAGGTGGCAAAAAACAATAAAAGGCAACAAGGACGGAAGTCCAAGGGGAAGATAAAGAGGTAAGGAAAAAGCTGTATACAGCTTGCTGAGATAAAACAAAATACTCCAGAGGTGTTGTTTGTGTGGTGGGCAAAGAGAACCAAGGAGCAGCAATCAGGGAGTGATTAGAAAAGCACGGTAGTGATATGGGGCGGGGGGGGGGGGAGACTTTGGCCTAAAACTCTCGAATTTCCCTATGATGCTTCCAGTCCAGGTGAAGTGCAGGGTGACTCAGAGAAGACCATGAAGAAGAAACCGCACATCTCAAGCTCGGATGGAAACAAACGGGGCTCGTAGGATCAGTAACGCCATGTTGCCTCTGCAGCTGACGGAGACACAGAGACTGCTGTGGAGTGGCCCTGGGAAATGGGGCACTCTGCGTGTGCGCACAACATCCCCAGCTGGCCAGAAGGAAGCACAGCTGCCCAGATTCAAAACCAGCTCCTCCAACCAACAGTTCCTTCATTTAGCAGCCAACGAACTGACCAAGGTGCTGACATTCCTCGGAGCAGACCAAGATCCTCCTCCACTGCACGTGGACAGCAGGTTTTCTGTACTCCCTCTGTATCCTTACAATGGCTGTGCCTTACATTAGGACAGTATACTGATTTTCTGTTTGGAAAATGAGCATACCTGGGCGAAACCTTAAGGAAGCCCTGCTGTTCCGACTGGCATTTTGTGAACTTTTTCTTCCGCTTTGGAAGAGGCAGCCACGTTAATCTGCCTAATGTCCAATTCCAGAAAAGAAAGCTGCAGGGGTAGAGGAAGATCCCACGGTGCATTTAAGACTAAAGGGTTTATCTCAGCAGGATGTTTTTGTAGGTAATAGTTGAAGGCCATTGTCCCATCTCATGTTTTTAGGGAGTCACACCGATCCTAACCAGAAGGTCTGACGTCTATATTGGCTCGGGCATGTCGTGAGAATGGCTGACGGTCGGATTCCGAAATATCTCCTGGATGGAGAATGAGTGCAGGGAAAGCGCCCCAGAGGGAGACCACAGCTGCGATCCAAGGAGATCTGCCAGCGGGATCTGAAGGCCCTTAGGAATGGACCTCCACAGAGGGGAAACCTTGACCTCTGAGCGCTCAGCCTGGAGGCAGGCGGTGCATCATGGCCTCTCCCAGTTTGAAGAGACCCTTGTCCAGCAGGCCGAGGCAAAGAGGCAGTCCCGAAACCAGCCAAACCAGGGAGCTGGACAGGGGACAGACTGTATTTGTCTCCAGCGTGGAAGGGATGGTCACTCTGGAATTGGCCTTCTCAGCCACACGAGATGCTGTTCCAAGTCCTCTATTCAGAGCACGTGACCATCGTCTCTCGAGAAGGAAGGATGCCTACACTAAAACTTATTAAATATCCGCCCCCACCAATTTAACCTTAAATTGATTTCTGAGCTCAAACCAAGTAACCTTAACTGTTAGACTGAAGGATGCCTACAGTTTAACCCGAAGGGCATGGGAAGGTTCATTTTTGCAGTCATGGGCACCTATGTACCTGAAGGTCATGGGAGAGGAGGATATTGGTACGGCTAAGATGCCACCTCCCACCATAAAAGCCCTTTAAGTCCTCCCTCCCCAGCTTCTGGCACCACACAGTGCACCTGCTGTGGATCTTCCTGTCCCCTGCCCTGGCAGTTTACTTCCAGGTGTTACATTCAGGGCCCCCCTGCCCCGCCTGTACCAAACCCTTCCTACCTACCTGGCCCCACACAAGGACAACCCTTGGCTTTGACTCACCGAGAACTCTGAGCATCAGGAACTGTATTCCGATGGCAAAGGACTTGTCTTCGGGCTTCACATTCCTGAAAGCAAAAGGGGGAAGAGGAAAATGACGGAGGGTTTCTGGGGCCCAAGTAGGACAGCTTTGGACATGATTCTTCGTGTCCTGTGCCGTTTTATTCTCCTTCCACCCTACAGGGATTTTCCCTCCCACTGTCAGGCCTTAGGCTGTAAACCCCTTGGGAACAGAAGGCCGTCTGTGCACATAATATTAATACAGACAAAAGCTGGACCTTCTGAAGAGAACTTTGGGGGACTTTCTGAATGCCAGCCACGAGAATTCATGGGATCCCTCAGCTGCTTCCCATCTCAGTCCTTCCACAGAGAGAAGGCAGCCATTTAAATATTCCTAATCTGCTATTCTTTAATATCTTAAGCTACCTGAGGATCATCACAAAGGCCGGTGTGTGCGAGAGGCTCGCCAAGAATCCAGAGATGCAGGCGATCATCACAAAAGGCAGCAGGAATCGGGAACAGTATGTGCTGCAGCTGCCAGGGACGGCGTATCCGAGCGCCCCGTCGACAACGACGCAGTTGCACGCAGTGTAATTCTGCGGGAGGGAGAGGAAGCCATAAAAACATAAATCCAGTTGTGTTGGGGGGGCTGGGGAATTGCAATGAAACGGGTCTCCTTCCCCCTCCTTACTTCCCTCCACCTTCAAGGCTGGCCCCAAGCTCCCCAAAATAACCCCAGACCGCTGCATCTTCCGAAGCCTCTGGGAAGACACCATTAGTCATTTCATACCCCCAGAAGATCTATTTCCCCTTCTGGTCGCTTTCAGTTTTGGAAAATTGGCAGGTGCAGCCTGGCCAGGCCACGGAAAGAGCAAAAAAAACAACACACACACACACACACTGGCCCCCAGGCCTGCCAAAGCTGCCCACCCTTGCTTCAATCTTCTCTCTTCACCCTGAAAACTTTCAAAGGTTAACTGGCTAGATCCATGCCATTGTCTGGGTACATGAACCCGAGGGTTCAACACCTAGCAAAAGCTGAGTGGGTGATGTAACTCTTTAAAAAGGAGGAGGAGGAAGCAGAGGTGCTGCATCTGAGTGCAGAAACCCCGTGGTCTTCAGCCAGAGCCCCCGAGGCAGAGCCGGCCTCCGCCTGTTGCCCTGCCCGGCCCCTAAGATGCTCCCCAGAAGCTCCCTTTGGGCTCCCCCTCCACTCTCTGAGATACAAAAAGAGCCTTCTCCTCCCTGCGATCAAAGCAGAAATTAAAGTGTGCTGCTTATAAACCACCCCATCGTGCTTAAAGCACTCTCTGGCCAGTTTATAATTTAACGATGCAGGCGACACATTCCCCCCCCCCCCCTCCAGCAAGCTGGATAGTCAATTTATCAACCTTGGAAGGATGGAAGATTGAGTCAGTCTTGAGCCGGCTACCTGAACCCTGTCAGGGATCGAACTCAGGTCGTGAGCAGAGTCTTGACTGCAGGACTGCAGTTTAGCCACTGCGCCATGAGGCTCCTGTCGCTTTCCCCCTGCCCCAGATTTCAAGGGTAGGTAAAGGCATCTCTACTCACCTCAACTTTGTTTAGCTCACTGTTATAGATCAGAGCCGAGCAGCCGGCATAACAAGGGGAGATGTACTCCACGTTATTCTGCCCACAGACAGGGTTGAAGGAAGAAGACATGCATTTGCATTTTTTATTACATTCAGTGACAAGTTGTCCAACTTCAGAACTACACAGGGAAAAACAACAGGTTATTAAGCCAGGCACAGCTTGAGGGTAGAACACTCTTGCATATATATACTTGAGCAGAGATGTCGAGCAATTTTTATTCATTCTGTTATTCAGTTCAAACACTCTTAGGCAATTGACTCAGCCTGCTTATCTGAACATGAAACTCACTCGTTAAACAAACAGCATCTTTCTTTTTGGTAACTGCTGGATAACTCAGTGGTTTAGGCATATGGCCGTGGAGCCAGAAGTTGAGAGTTCGATTCCCCCCTTGGGCCTCCTTGAGAGAGGTCAGACAGGATGATCCTGATAAATTTCCTTCCATCTCTGAAGTTCTAAGATATTGTCCGTCCTTCCTTCCTTCCCTCCTCCCTCCCTCCCTCCTTTTCTTGATGGTACATTCAGCCTTTCATAACCTATTAAGCTAACTGACTGACAAACCACTCCAGCCCTAATACTTCTCTTTTCTGCCATGCAAAGGGGGTTGAAGGTGTCATAAATTAGTCATCCGTAGTTGATTGTTAGTTTCAACAATAAATTGGATAGTTTCAACAATAGATGGTTGACTGTTGATTAGGGGATCTTGGCCTGCCTCCAGGCTTTTTCTACACTGATTTTTTTTTCTGGGGTTCTTTTGGGGAGCTTGGGGCCACACTGGGAGGAATTTCCTGACGGTGAGAAGCATTCAGCCGTGGGGCAGCTTGCCTCCCGAGGGGTGGGTGCCCCATCGCTGGAGGTTTTCAAGAAAAGATGGGACAGCCACCTGTCCGGGATGGGATGAGGTCTCCTGCCTTGGGCAGGGGGTTGGACTAGATGACCTCCAAGGTCCCTTCCACGATTCTATGGTTCTGTGCCCACCCTTGAAGTGGAGGGAAGCAAGGAAGGAGAAGGAGACCAGCTTCTTTGCAATCCCCCTGCCCTTCCCACACACCCCCACCCCCACACCCCCGACAGCAAGTTCTGACCGGTCCATAAAGACCTGAATCTGAACTGACGAGTGAATTTATTTCTGAGTCTTTAAAAAAATGAAAAAGCATCTAGCCATAACCTGTTCAACCGGTTCTGTATTTCTAATAAGATTGGTTCCTGGTTCACTTTTTGCTTTTCCTAGTAATGATTTTAACAGTAATTGTAGCACTGGATACTATTATTTATTTATTTATTTATTAAATTTATACCCCACCCATCTAGACCGAAGTCTACTCTGGGTGGCTAACAATAAAAAAATGGAATAAAGACAATATAATAAAATAAAGAACAACAATAGTAATATAGTTCAAGATGGGGAAAAGAAATAAAAATAATTAAGTGATGACAGGAGGGAAAGCCTTCCTAAAGAGCCAGGTCTTCAGTTTGCTCTTAAAAACTCCCAGCGAGGGAGCCAGACAGATCTCTGGGGGCAGACTGTTCCGAAGGCGAGGGGCCACTGCCGAGAAGGCCCGGTTTCTTGTTCTTTCTCTCCGGGCCTCCCTCGGCGTTAGGCCCCTCAGCTGCCCCTCCTGGCTAGAACGAGTGATTCGGGTAGATCTAGGTGGGAGGAGGCGTTCCGCTAGATATCGAGGTCCTAAACCGTTTAGGGCTAGACTACATCTTGAAATCCTGCCAACCTAGCAGTTCGAAAGCATGCAAATGCAAGTAGATAAATAGGTACCACCTCGGTGGGAAGGTAACGGCGTTCCGTGTCTAGTCGCGCTGGCCACGTGACCACGGAAACGGTCTTCGGACAAACGCTGGCTCTACGGCTTGGAAACGGGGATGAGCACCGCGCCCTAGAGTCGGACACGACTGGACTCAATGTCAAGGGGAATCTTTACCTTTACCTTACATCTTGAAAAGAACGAAAGCTTCCCACAGAGGCACAGAAGAGGTTTAGAGACCACCGGGGAAGGAGGACGAGATGGAAAAAGTCACGGCAGAAATCAGAGGGGGAAAGCTCAGGGGGGCAAAAGCGGCTTTCGGTTTCTCTTTCAAGGCCAGGCTTCCACATACCTTCTAGAGTAGTCGAGGCCGGCCACCTCCTGCGTGGGGCAACCCAGGAAGAGGAGAGGCACGTCGAAGAGGACACAGAAGCCCATGCTGAACATGCACATGACCGTGGCCTGCTTGAGGGTGAGACGGCAGTTCTTCATGATGACACCCCCCAGGATGATTCCGAACATGGCGCCAGGGATGTTGACCACGCCTGTGGGGCAGAGGGGGGGAAAAAAGGAAACACATGTTTGGCCAGCTCTGGGGGAACCATACGCTCCATTTTGGTTGAACCAGATGCTTCCTGCAGACAGATTTATCTCTGGGACTATGCATAGATAACATTTCTTTAGCGCTTAGGTCTAGCTGGGCTGGTGTTAGAGAGAGGAGGTTGCAGGAACTTGGGAGTCTGGTCTTGTCCAAGAAGGCCATCATTCCATTTTTCTACTAGCACTAAGGCGGGAGGAGACAAAGGCCTTTCAAAAAGCCTTCCACCCTTCATGGAAAACAAGGTTTCATTGGGGGAAACTGTATTGGGTTGCCTCCTTCAAAGCAGTTATCAGGGACACCCTTGCCCATGAAGAGGGAATGTGAGGGCCAGGGCACCAACGGCTCCTCCAGGATCTGGGTCTCTCCTGCCCCTTTGTTGCACTGTGGCTGATATCCTCATGATTATGATCATCCTCTCCTTCCTCATGAAAACCCAGCACAACGAACGGGTTCCATAAAAGCATCGCCGTTAAAATCACAACGATGAAAGTAATACAAATGAGTGTCAGAGACCCCCTGAACCCTTGCTCATCCCTCAGGGCTGCACAGCAAAAAACAAGGGTTGTCAAAGAGTGTGGCAGGAATGCTGATTGGGGATCTGCATTTGGAAGCAAGAATGGGATTCCTTCCCTTCCTTTGGAAAATCCCTTGCAACCCGGGGCATGGCTTGAAGCAAAAGAAATGATGGCCACATCAGCTGGAGACACACCGCGCTGGCTATTAGGGTGCCAGCCATGCCCCCCACTGTTCCACGTCATGCGATCTGGGCACCAGGAAGAGGCAACTGCATACCAATGATCATATTGGCCACCGATGCCGTCAGGGTGAATTGGCGCTCCAGGAATTTCGCCATGAAGGTTGCTAAGCCGGCAATCATGCCGGAGAGGTTGATCAGAGCGAAGATAACCATGACAAAGATGGGATTCTTGATATTTCTCATCAGCACCACAGGAAACACTGTAAAAGACCGGAGGAAAGAAGAGCAGACGATGATCTCTCCTGTCCGTAAACTAGTACCCATAAGCACCGTACGTTAATGGTTGTCAGATACTGCAAATAAAGGTATATTGGACTGCACTGAAAAATAAGGAAATCCATACAAATGCAGTGGTGCCTCCATTCCACCTGAAGGGAGATCTGTCCCACAATTAAAACCTGGAGGGACAGGCAGTATTTAACAAATCATATCCAGGAAAATGAGAGCTAGTGTGAGGTAGTGAACAGAGTAGAGATCAGGACTCAGGAGACCTGGGTTTGAATTCCTGCTTTGCCACACACACACACTCGTGTGTGTGTGTGTGTGTGTGTGTGTGTTCTGCATTTGGCAAGCAGGATATCAAATGTTTTATTCTGGAATAGACAGTGTGGTTGAATATTAGGCAGGGATAAGAAGCCGCACACCAGGGCCAAACCTTTCCTGTCATTTACTGTCTAATACTGTCCTTCTGTCCCCGGGACATAATCTCTGTACAAGATTCTGGGGAGCCCATCTGAATATATGTGGTAGTATTGAGGTCAATGGGCCAATGGCCTCAGGCAGCATCATTCGTTTAAGAGTGCGTTCAATAGCCGCAACCACAGCCAGGGGAGATCTAGAACTGGCAGAGATTTTTGTTTACTACAGTTCCCAGAATGCCCCAGCTGGTGGTGCTGACTGGTGGATTCTGAGAGTTGTAGTGCCAAAGGTGACTTTTCCGTGCTCTGCTACGATTATCTTGCAGGTGCTTGTGATCCTGCATCAGCACCACTGCATGAGGATGCAGAAAGCAACATGTGGACAGTGTGGAAGTAAGGACGTGAGGATCCTTTGGTGGTCAATTTTTGGGTGGCAACAAGCAGGGCCTCGGGCAACAACTCAGTGTTGAGATTTCTGGCACCTTGGAGACAGAATATTTATAGGTTTATATGTTCTGATCTTCCTTTCAGAGCTTCAAAACTACATTTTTGGACTACAGCTGCAAGCACCCTGGCCAGGGTGACCAGAATAACCTGTTTTATGGTCAAAACATTCAGCTTCTCCAAGCTCTGGTTTTGAGCTTTTGCTCCTACTGGAAGAACTCTGTCTCGCTAGTTGATTAGCAAGACAAATTTGTAGACAAGTAATGTACAGTACATTGACTTACTTTTGATGAACTGACCCAGAGTGAAATCTTCCACATCTGCAGGCTTATTTTTAAGCTCATCCCTTAAGTCCGCCTTATTCATTTCTGTAATGCTCTTTTGTGAACTCTCCTCCTAGGAAAAGACAGGTATACATAATGCACCACTACTGTTCCCGAGACAGCTCTGCATCATAGGTGGCTCCTTTCAAAATGTTGGGATGTGTCACGTCCCCAATTACATCATGAGCCTCCACAAGACTGTACGGTGGCCCTCTTCACCCAAAAGAAGGAACCCGGTTTTCATCTCTCCCTATCAGCAGTAGAGTCACAAATTCAGAAGTGAAGAGTCCCTCTATGAGACTTTTACACACACACACACACACACACACACCCCACAACACAGGGAGTTTGAGGTGGGGGAAGAAGGACAGAAGCAAAGTTTCCCAAGCACCCAATGAGTGAGTTGCAGGATGGCTCCTTTTCTGGGCATGAAACTGAGGAAAAATGGAGGAAAACTGCCTGTCAGGCACAACGCCGAAGGGTGGGTCCTGCAAAACAGACTCAGCTTTGAAAGGTTCCGGAGTGTTCTACACAGGCACAGTGCACTTTTGCGGAGACCATGATGAAGAAGGCAAGATATAAATGAAGGAAAACCAACCAACCAACCAACCCAACCAACCAACCAACCCAACCAACCAACCAACCAACCACACTTTCTCTGTTTGAATTCGCACCTTCTACCCCTAATCTTTTACCAAGACTTCCTTGTTACACAATACTTATTCTGCTTCTATATAACTATGCAAACTGGGTTTTTTTTTTTCATTGCTTTTCATTACAAGTTTTGGCTGTCTGTTTTGATAATTTAGCTAGCCGATGCAAATCGCTTTTTATTTGATCGATTGTTTCATCATTTTCTATTTAGGGCTGAGCCAAACCTATTCAAACAGATATTTTGAGCGGTGCCAAAACCCTAATTGGAGAGCTTTCCTTTTTCCTCCCTTTCTTTCTGGCAAGCTGTTAAAAACATTCACTTCTCCAATGCACTCTTCTAACTGCCCTCACTTGCATTCATTAGTTCACACATCTCTATCCAATTACTCAGATACTCATATAATGTCCTCTCCCTCTCTCGGTGTTTCCTGATTGGGTAGAATTTAATCAGAAAACCAAACCACAAGGACAATATTTAATTTGACTTCAGTGCCAAGCCTCTGACAAGGCTATGAATTTGTGGAACAAATACTTGCATTGGAGGAAGACACAGGGCCAAAATACACAAGAAAGGGTAGCTTCTCAATTGGAAGGGGATCTGGCCTAAGCATAAAAATCTTCTGATTTTCCATTTTTTAATGTTTGTTTTGCTGCTTTACAAGCTGCAAATTCACCTGCTTTTGTTTCGTGGCTTATCACGTGGAGGAAACAATAGCGTTCCATTTGTCTGCTGATTATGGAAATACAGCAATGTGGGAGGATGCATTCCTAAGGGGATCGCTGCCCGTGTCATGAGTTTTGGCCTACAGAAAGTGGGACAAAACCATCAATGGAAGCGGCAGGTTTATGGGGAAGATGGCTTTGGGACACTGGCAAATTAATCCTTCGGAGCAATCCTCACATCCGACGGGCATGTGGACCTCAAGCGAACCTATTTGGTCCACAGCAGCCCACTTCAATTTGCCAATATCATGAAGCGGCTTAAGAAGAGAGACACTCCAGGGTACTGGCAAATTAAAGACTTCCTGGGCTCCGTGGGGCAGCAGAGGAAGTGAAAAAAACATCTGAAGTGTCTATAAGGGCAGAGAATGTGCGTTGCATCACTTCAAAGACCTAAAAGACTCATGGAAAGCAAATGTGTATTTTGACAGCAGGTTGCGCTGCGCTGAGCTAATACATATTTGCTTTCCCAATATACAGTACATTTATTTTCTGTTAGTCTTTTAGGTTTTTTTAAGTGGTGCAATGCACATTTGTTGCCTTTTGGGATCTGGAGTCCACAAATGCAGGGTTTCCAAACAAATACCTTTGGGATGTAATGTCAAGTTTCTGCCAGTTTTTGTCGCAGCTTCTCCCAAGGGGCTGGTCGTCTGCTGGGGACAATTTGCTATTTTGGGCCCGTAGGCCATGGACACAATTATAGACTGTGGTGTTTCTAGCAGAAATAAAAGACCGTTCGGCCTATTTAATTCAATTGTGTCCAGGAACTCTTGTGACCTGACCTTTGCAATGAAGTAAGAGGCCGCTAGGAGACATTTCCGTTCCATGCACTGATACATTCATTGCTAAAAACAGAGAGCACATTAAAAAGCTGTGATAGATGATATTTTATACATCACATTTTGTCACTGGGGAAGATTGCTTTCAGCTAGGGATATAAATAACAATCGGATTCATCCTATTGTGTTAAATAGAAAATAGAGCAATGTTTATTCTTGACAAAAGATGGCAGGAACTGGTTGTTGGCTAAAGGCAGGATTTGCTCATTTGCAAGACGGATGTTTTTCATGCAGGTACACAAAGCTTGAAACGATGGTGATGATGATAGGTGCCTCTTTGTTGCGTGAAGGTTTAAGAAGTAGAAGCACCTATCTTTTTTGTGCTTGCTATGGATATGGGTCTGCTTAGGGAAAGGGGCTAGTTCTGTGCCTGCGTTTTGTACTCATTGTCTTGCTCTTATGCTGGAAGTGGGATTTCTCACACAACTTGAGGTTTAACTGTGTCGAGATAGCCTGTCCTGACCAAGAACCAAAACACTGGTGAGATTTCACCATATTCTGGCTTTCAGGCTATCCCATGCTTTGTCACCAATGCCAGTTGATCTTTCTAAGCATGGGGGGAAAGCAGTAGTGACACAAGTTAGTCAAAATTTGAGATGCACTGCTTTGCTATAAACAGAATGATCTGAGCTAAAGACACTCAGAGAAGGAACGGAGAGACCCGGTGTTTATAGGCTCTGAGAGCCGGCTGCGAGTGTTTGGTCTCCATAAATAAAGCAAAGAGAAAGGAGCAACCCAAACAGTGCAAAATGACAATGGCTGCTACTCCCTCCCTCCCTCTCTCTCTCTGTGTCTTTTTTCAGCCAACCAGCTAATTGTTCTGTGGCTTGCTGTGTGTGTCTGAGCTTCCCTTTTCAAAGGGAACAGGCAGTAGTTTTGCACAGAGAGAGGTTATGCAAATTACAGAGGAGGAGGAAGAAAAGAAGAAGAGTTATATTGATTGTTGTAGGTTTCTCGGACTGTCTGGCCGTGTTCTTGAGGTTTTTCTTCCTAACGTTTCACCAGTCTCTGTGGCCGGCATCTTCAGAGGACAGGAGTCAGAACTCTGTCTGTGCTCTGGTGCAGTTTTGTGGGATAGTTGAGTATTTGCCGCTGTGAGATCAGCTTTTTGTCCTTTTCAGGAGATTGGGTGATTATGGTGATCAGCGTGTTTTTTTTGTTGTGGGTGTATTGTTGTGATAAGGGGGAGAGATGATCTGTCACTGTGATTGATGGGTGTCGTTAGCTGGTCTTTTGTGTGCGGTGATCACCGGTCCTTGTGGCTGGGTAGAGTTTGTTGACCTTTTGCAGGCTGTGTTTTTCAGTGCTGGGAGCCAGTCTTTGTTGAGTTTTAAACTTTCTTCTTTTTTGTTGAAGCTCTGCTGGTGTTTGTGGATTTCAACGGCTTCCCAACAAAGCCTGGCTCCCAGCACTGAAAAATACAGCCTGCAAAACGTCAAAACAAACTCTACCCAGCCACGAGCCCAGCCATGAGGACCGGTGATCACCGCACACAAAAGACCAGCTAACGACACCCATCAATCACAGTGACAGATCATCTCTCCCCCTTATCACAACAATACACCCACAACAAAAAAACACGCTGATCACCATAATCACCCAATCTCCTGAAAAGGACAAAAAGCTGATCCCACAGCAGCAAATACTCAACTATCCCACAAAACTGCACCAGAGCACAGACAAGAGTTCAGACTCCTGTCCTCTGAAGATGCCGGCCACAGAGACTGGCAAAACGTTAGGAAAAAAACCTTAAGAACACGGCCAGACAGCCTGAAAAACCTACAACAACCATCGGATCCCAGCTGTGAAAGCCTTCGAGAATACAAGAGTTATATTAATAATAATAATAAAATTAGAACAGCAGAGCTGGAAGGGACCCTATGGATCATCAAGTCCAGCCCCCCTCAAGGAGGTACCGTGGGGAATCGAACTCCAACAGATGCCTAAACCATGGAGCTATCTAGCAGTCCTTTGTCTTGGTCTGACCTAGAAGTGAGGAATGTTGTGGGGCTGGAAATATCCTCACTGAGGTATCCAGTCAAGTTGAGGCAGCCCAAATTAGCCAGAATAAAGATTTCAGCATTCTCCAGTACCCAAAAATGAGTCAGTTTTCATTTTATGTCCCTACCCAGGCCCTCCCTGGCTGATGCAAACGGTGAAGATTTTATCAACTCCATTAGTTCTCTTCCTGCCCGTCTGACTTGGGGGTGAAGAGAAGGTGCCCAGCGATTAGCTCTCCTCTGCAGGTTTCATGACAGGGGCCGTTTTTTTCTCAGGCTCCCCGGGGGGAAATCAATGTGATTCTTTGCAGAGAACATAGCGTAAAATCAAACAGATGCAGCAAAGTCAGCGCTTCACTGACAAGAAGAAAAGCCCCATTTAAACATCCTTCCACAGAGAGGAGGAGGAGCTGAATGTTGGTTTTGTCTTTCTGGTGACCTTCCGCTCCTCTAGCCCGGGCACCTCCTGGTGCTTTGGTCGTATGGACAATTCGCCCAGCTTGGGTCTGTCCAGATATATGGGACTACAATTCCCCACCAATGGAGCCAGAGAGTAAGCGCTGGGGAGCTGTACTAAATATATATATATTTATATATACTGTATATGAAGAGGTTCGGGTTCTGAAAGGCTGCCTGGAAGAAGCAGCAACAAGAGAGAGGGATCAGAAGCGGAGACGCAGTCGGTAAGTGTGCTTAACCCTGGTGTGCAACTGCTTGTGACCCCCCAGCTGTTTTACATCCATGGGAATGGAAGCATGTGCTTTCAAGGGTTGACATTGTAGTAGTGGGGGGGGGGAGGGAAGGCAGAAGAAGCTGGGTAGTGGGGAAGCGTTCCTCCCTGTTCTGTCTTGCCCCAAGTAATTTTCCCCTCAAGGAAGTGATGGGCATAGAAGAAATTCATCCTTAAGTGGGTCCAAGACCCTTTCTGTGCCTTCTGCGTCATGGCAAAGTAGAGCAGGCTGGGCGGAACCACTGGCCAAAGCTTCTACTCCAAAATGCAGGTGAGGCATAAGCAGAAAAAAGCAATGACCCGCTTGGGAAGCCGCCAGCACGTCAAAATGATCGGCGTTGCTCTTACCAAGTAGGTGCAGGGATCATTAACAACCAGGTATGGCCAGGGGCTTGGCTTTACCTCTCACTGGGAAACAGCCATTCCGTTCAAAGGCTGCCCACTCTTCTGCGGAGCCCACAAAACTAGCCCTTCCCTCACAGGACAGCCTGATGAGAACATGTCTGTTCTGGTTTTCTGGGAAAACGGCCCATAAACAAGTAGGATGCAATTTAGGAAACTGAAGAGACCTCTTTGCTTTACAGCCAGCTTTCCGTTATCTGTGAGTGCATCCAGATCACCACCAGCACCATCATCACAACAGAGAAGAGCACAGAAGGCCACGGCCTCATCCATAACACATGCCCTCACTTGCCTCCTTTGCTTCTGTTTTGCACGGCTCAGATTCCTAGTTCTTTGAGGCACGTGCTTTCCCCTTATTGAAACAACAGAAAACTTATCCTGTTTGCGCCGCAAAGAAATCTCGCTTTGCGCTTCACCTGGGCCATTGTCAGGCTGTGCTGACACTCTCCTGACACTTTGCCGCTTCATGATGCGGGAACCCATTGGCTTCTCAAAGCTGGCACCACCCCAAACGCACTGTGCACTTTTGTGGAACACAGCCCGCTGCAGGAAATGATGTTCAGGAGCCCTGAAGGGAGACCCTCGTGCTCACTCAGCATTTGTGAGCACGCTCCTACTCATCATCTTAGAACTGCTGAGCTGGAAGGGGCCCTCTAAGGACCATCAAGTCCAGCCCCTGCCAAGGAGGTGCAGAGAGAAACTGAACTCCCAATCTCTGGCTCCATGGCTAGATAACTAAACCACTAAGCTATCTAGCAGTTTTCTTTCCTCCTATGGCTTCCTCTCTGACTGGTTTCCCTTCCTATGGCTCGGTCTTGCTGGCTTAACACCAGATGACTCTCTGCCTCTACGACACAACGGAGCAGTTCTCCAGCACTTGTCCTCCGCCATGTTCTCTCAGCTGGAACTGAGCTGGAAGGCCATTGAGTCCAACCCCTTGCTCAATGCAGGACCAACAGGCTTCACAGCCCAGGCAAGTGTAGCTTCCTCCAATGAGCCTTGGGACCTTCTGCTCCCAGAGCAGGGACGGGATGACCACCGTTCCTCCTAGGTTGAGCTGGGCCTTTTTGAGCAGATACTTAATTTCTGTCAGAGGAGGTGCCTCTGCTAGACCGTTTATGTCCACAGACTGAGATGATGGGACGACGCCCTTGTCACACACAAAATTCGGGCTCTTTTGCCTTTCGCCATTTGAAAGCTGGAAAAGCCCCTGATGTTGGGAAAGTGTGAAGGCAAGAGGAGAAGGGGATGACAGAGGACGAGATGGATGGACAGGGTCATCGAAGAGACCAACATGAATTTGACCAAACTCCGGGAGGCAGTGGAAGACAGGAGGGCCTGGCATGCTCTGGTCCATGGGGTCACGAAGAGTCGGACACGACTAAACGACTAAACAACAACAACAACAACAACAACAACTTACCTCTTTCGGCAATTCTCTGGGAAAAAAGAAATAAGGTATTGAAGAGATGGCCACAATGCTGGCAGCGAAAATGAAACCGAGCCACCAGGCTCCCACCCATCGTGGATCTTTGTTGTTGATGTGAATTTCCGCTGAAACACAACCAGATGAAACAGCTGTGAGTGACTTTCAGGGGACGTTCTGCTGGCCCAACAACCCCCACCCCCACCCCACCCCCGAGGTTTCTAGAGCTCGAGTGCAGATCATGGCCAAATATTTTGCAAAGAACATAACAAACTGTCTGGCATCTTGGCAGACAATCGATCTCTCAAGCCTGTCCTGACGGGCAGGATCCCATCATGGTTTCCAATAGGCCTCCTTCGCAGCCATCCCGGGAGAAGCAGTGGGTGGACTCTGGGGCCTGCTGGCACAGGAGGCACTGTACCAGGTAGCCACCATCAGCTCATCCACCTCAGGACTTCCCACAGTGACTGACAGCAGCTCTCCGCCCCTGTCATGGGGCAGAGTGGAGAGTCTGCCTCGGTTTTCAGAAAGGAAGCCATGCAAATCTATTTCAACAACAGCAACAGCAATAACATTATGGCATCTTTGCAACTTACAGATCTTTTTCATTGTGAGCTTTCATGGATTGGATTCCATGGTCTGAAAGCATTAAAAATATTAAAAGAAAAAAAAATCCAGAAAAGAAAAAAAAACTATTTTCAGATGTATTACCAGAACTGGCCACTTAGACAATGCTGTGAATATTTGTTAGTGAATAATACTGTATATAGTATGCTCCTTGGTGTCCTCTAGTGGCCCGTTCTGGTAATACATGTGGAGTCCATCTGTATGTAATACCCTGTTTCCCCAAAAATAAGACCTAACCTGAAAATAAGCCCTACTATGATTTTTCAAGATGCTTGTAATATAAGCCTTACTCCAAAAATAAGCCCCATTTAAGTGAAACCACGCCTTCCACCATTGTGCAGCAACCAGAAGAAGATGACGTGACTGTATTTGAATAAATGTAGATTGTTGGACATGAAAATAATAAAACATCCCCTGAAAATAAGCCCTAATGCGTTTTTTGGAGCAAAAAGTAATGTAAGACCCTGTCTTATTTTCGGGGTAACACGGTAAGAATGTAAGAACCTAAGAGGAGTCCTGCTGGATCAGGCCAAGGGCCCCTCTAGTCCAGCTCCCTGTCTCTCACTGTGGCCCCACCAGATGCCTCTTGGGAGCCTATGAAACAATGAGAGACCTGTCTCCTGATCCCCGTCTTCCCCTGCATCTGGCCTTTGGAGGTCCCTTCCTTTTAAGCCTGGAGATTGTACATCCCCATCATGGCTTGTCACCTGCGATGGACCTGTTTATGGCCATTTTGGGAAAGGTGCATTTCAAAATGGGGTGGCGTGGGGGAATCCAGACTGAAAGCGGTACATAGCCACCAAGACATGATCCACAAGGTCCCAAAGGGTCCGCCTTAGGTTCAAGTTGTGGCCGTGGCCTGCGCTCATGAGCACCCTGTCTTATGGACATACTCTACTAGTGCTCTGAAATGGCACAGTGGAGGATCAGCCATTCACAACCTTGTTGCGGACATGGGACTAACTTCCTATTCTGGCTCTATCCGGGACTTAATCAGGACGGGGGCCCCTGCACAACGGCTGGCAGCACAGGTGCCGATTCATTGGCACTGTTGTTGCCCAGCACCTTCGAGAGATACGGCCAGCTACATTCAGGAACACTCTAGACTCTACTTAAAAAAATAGGATGCAAATCTCTAAATACACAGCTGCGAGACCAAAGGTTTGCCACGCTGTGAGAAGAGTAGACCTTTGGTCTAGATGGGCGGGGTATAAATCCAATAAAATAACATAAATAAAATAATAAATAATAAGAGCCCAGCAGGGTCAGAGTAAAATTCTTTCTTTTCCAGCTTTCCTTTTGCAGGCGAAGGTAGCTGCGTGTCTCTGGGAAGATCTGGCTGGGGCCACCGTGCCCTCTTGTCCAGAACTTGGAAAACTTTCAGACTACAGCCCCCCCCCCCCCAACCACCACCACCACCAGTGGCCCTGCTGACTGGGGGATTCTGGGAGTTATCCTCGGGGGGGAAAAAATGAGCATCTTTCACGCTCCTTAGCAGGAAGAATGAGTCATGGGGAGGAAGATTAGGCGACCTCCCTGTGGCTGATCTGCACCAAGAGCAAGAGGCTCCTGCAGGCTGAAGGCCACTGTAGAAGGATGGACACAGGCGAGGGAATCCATCCCCTCTCAACGGAAGGCTCCAGGGATCAGGACCGGTGATGCCCTGGACCAGGGAGACAGGCCTGACCCAATTTCATTGCCTTCTTGCAGCTTATAAGTGGGATAGGAAAATCACTCCTTTCCTCTCTTACTTGTCTTCTGCTACCAGAAACTCAGATGCTCCCTGCCATTCCACCTAACCATGATCCTATGTTGACGTTGTATTTGCACCACGTGACTATAAACTGCCTTGCGTCCAAGTTGCGGCAGAATGGCGGAATATTAAAAAAAAATCCATAAATAATATGCACGGACAGCAGATGCCACTTACTTTTTGGGTGGAAATGTACCTTATTTCACCTCCCCTGAAAGACTTTAATGAACGTGTGCTCCAGCGTTATAAGGGCAGGGATCACTATCTATTTTACAAAAACAAGGCTATTTCAGATTTGCAGGTAGGAAGTTGGCAGGGAAAATATTCACCGGGGGGGGGGGGCAATGATGAGGAAATTTCTCACCCCCAAGTGTTCCCCACTTCTACTTGGAATGGCCTGGCGCTGCCAGAATCACGTCCGGGCGCGCATGTGTGTGTGATGGAGCAGATGGAGGAACAAACACAGCTTTTGGGGACAGTAACTGAGCCAAGAGTTGTTAAGCAACAAAATGTGGGAGCGGACTTATCATAAACATTCAAAAGTCCTTCCAAAGGCAGAAGGTACATTTTGTGGGGTAATGGCATCTCCCATCTGAGAACAGATGACATGACGTGAATGTTGGCTCTTACGGGACCCCCGAAGGAGTAAAGGAAGCACACAGCCCTCTAAAAGTCCCCCCACCCCCAGCTCAAGCCAGCGGGGAGGAAGTCTGAGAGCTGCTGCCCAGCCACACGAAGAAGGTAGACTGTTCCTCAGAACCAAGGACCCTGTTTGCCATCCTTGCCAAGAAGACCGATGCATCCCTGCCTTCGGAGGAGGATGGAAGGGGTCTGCACTTTCAGCTAAGGAGCCTAGTTCCTCTGTGAGGAAGAGCCCCCCACCCCTGAGGCTGCTGCGGCTGGCTCTCTCTTGGTTAGAACTCTCGGGAGACCCGAGTTCTAACCACACCGCAGCCTTTCGGTCCAGACGTAAGGAGTGGAGCTAGCTTTTTGAGCACAGAGTGAGGGAAGTGCTTGAATGGAACACCTCACAGCGCAGCACCAAAGCAAACCCCAGTCTCCACCTTCAGCTCAAGAGAGAGAGACACACAGAGAGAGAGAGAGAGAGAGAGAGAATGAAAGAGAGAGAGAAGCTGAGTGTGGCCCTTTGGATGCTGGACTTCCTGAGAACAGCAGCCCCAAAACACAAATCAGCACGCTTCTACAAAGAAGCCTCTTGAGGAATGGCCTGCAGCAGAGGAATCCTCTCCTCAGCCTCAAGTCTGGAACCAGTCAAGGGAACAAACGGGGTCTCCACCAGCTTCTTGTTGAGAGTTGTGAAATGTAGAGGCGGGTGACAGGCTGCGTTTTGTCAGCCATCAGCCCTGAACAGTTTCTTTAGCATGATATAGTCGGCGTCCATGGATTGCAAGAACCGGAGACAACGTGGCTTAGGGCAACAAGAGACGGGTCTCTCTTATGTTATTATCAAACAGCTGGTCTCATCAGAAGAGAAAATGCACCATCTTCTTTGTAATGCGAACCGAGTCTTCTAGCTACTGCAGGGGCTAAATTTGGGTTACAAACCTGCTGAAACAAGAGCTGCTTTTCTGCCTCAAGGGTGAAAATTTCCAGACCCTTTCAAAGAGAGGCACAGACCAGAATACCTGGTTATCTCTGTTCCGATCGTGGAAACCGACTGTATTTCAACAACGTAGCTCATAAATCCACAAGGTGGAATTCAGAGCAAGAGTTTGGATGCATAAAAATGAAGTGTTGGGTTTTCTTTTTGTTTTTTCAATGAAGGGCCGATGTCTTTCAAGAAAGATAAAATCCGCAGTGGTTTTTTTAAAGCCAACATCAAGAAACAGAACCCCTTGAGGTGTAGGAGAGAGTAAACACAGATCTGTTTTTCTTCAGAATATGTTGTTTGATGTGACTCGAACTCAGAAGTCACTACCAACCTGGTGACCTCCAGTGAATAAGAGAGTTTTCTTAAGGAGATGACAAGCTCATGGTGAAGCCAGAAAAGCATCCTAACTAGAGTGGAATACATTTGGTAAAGGATCGGCAGGTAGAGGGATCACCAGCCGGGAGTCCAAAGAGCATTTTCTGTATATAAACAGGCTCCGGCTCTGAAGGTTTTTCGATTTAGAGAAAGAATGGAAGATGCGGAAGTGATGGGGAAGGAGATTATCTTATAATAAGATAATATGACAGTGTGGACAACTAATAGAGTAAAGCCAGGTTCCCCCCCCCCCCCCCGATAATGCAAGAGACGTGCCCTGAATTTAACAGGCGTGAAATCTGTGACAAGAAAATACAAGGAGGGAAAGATGCTCTTCAGTAATCCAAGGAGCTCTTACAGCCAGGATAA
This sequence comes from Intellagama lesueurii, assembly GCA_037013535.1. Classification (NCBI taxonomy): domain Eukaryota; kingdom Metazoa; phylum Chordata; class Lepidosauria; order Squamata; family Agamidae; genus Intellagama; species Intellagama lesueurii. Next base: position 2,600,072 of record JBAJHW010000003.1, on the reverse strand, counting down.
TTAAGCAAATCCAAGCAGCCCAGTCCTTCACAAAAAAAAAATTTTTTTTTTCTGACTGATGGAAATTGGGCCACCTCATATTGAACAAAATGAGTGTTTTGTTCAAGATCCACTTTTTCTGGAGAGGAACTGGGGGACTGCGGGGGAAGAACTGGGGAGATTTCCTGCAGGTATAGGAAATATTATTACCAGTCCTGGTATATATAGTCATCATGTTGGAAGGGGCCTCTAAGGCCATCCAGTCCAACCCCCTGCTCAAAGGAGGAGTACAAATCAAAGCGGATCTGACCGAGGGTGGTCCAATTTTCTCTTGAAGGCCTCCAGTGCTAGAGCGCTCACTGCCTTTCAAGGGAATAGGTTACCTTGTGGTACCAGGAAATTCAACTGAAATCTGGCTTAACAAGCTGTGAAGTGGAACAACCCACTCACTCTGTAGAGGTAGGTTTCCTGTAGATGTTAAGTGGCTGCCCACCTTCCATTGTGGGGCTGGAGGAGACTGTTGAGAGTCCCCTGGACTGCAAGGAGATCAAACCTATCCGTTCTGAAGGAAATCAACCCTGAGTGCTCACTGGAAGGACAGATCCTGAAGCTGAGGCTCCAATACTTTGGCCATCTCATGAGAAGAGAAGACTCCCTGGAAAAGACCCTGATGTTGGGAAAGTGTGAGGGCAAGAGGAGAAGGGGACGACAGAGGACGAGATGGTTGGACGGTGTCATCGAAGTGACCAACATGAATTTGACCCAACTCCGGGAGGCCGTGGAAGACAGGAGGGCCTGGCGTGCTCTGGTCCATGGGGTCACGAAGAGTCGGACACGACTTAACGACTAAACAACAAAAACCTTCCATTACCGCACCTGTCCAGGATGCATGTTTTTAAATGTCTCTGGAGACTATTTGTCCATGGTCAGGGGAGAAGCCATTCAGGGACATGAATGACTCGGGCAAGTGAGCTCAAACACTCTTACAGGGAACAGATTCCCACCGCTGGTCTGGCTCTGTTCCAGCGAAGGGCTTTGCTGTCTGTCTGGCGGAGGGGAGAGCAAGTGTGAATCAGAGAGTCTGTGCTCAGAAGCAAGGATGATCATGGAGCCAAGAGCTAACCCCTCATTTCACTGTTTCACATAAAAGAATGAGGGAAATGAAATAGCCCATGTAAAATTGAATCAAACAGCTTGAGAATTACGACGGACATTTTGTCACAGCCACAAAACCTCTTTAACATCCCCTTGCCATTTTTATCTGCAGCAATAAAAACTGGCTCCCCTGAGCTGTCCATAGGCTGAAATGACTTGGCAAAACTCAGCATTACAGGAGGGAAAGAACGGTTTGGGTGTACTTCTAGGAAAAGAAACTCCTCTTTTAGGATGAACATCCCCAATATTTAAGAACAGAGCTTTCTGAACTGGCCTCAGGGAGCCTAAGGAGAGAAGAGGTTTTATCAAACAAGGGAGTTGTGGCGGGAGATGATGGTAGCATATACTGCAGAACCGTGCGGTAGTAGAATTTTATCCAAGAAAAAGCCTGTGCTAGGCTATCGATATTTTCATTTTAAAACTATATTTAGCATCCCATGATGCCTCTCTGTCAAGCAGGCCATTCTCACTGTTCGCCCCGGTTCCTTCGAAACCTGTGCCTCTGCTTGGCAGACTTCTTATTCCTTAGCTCATTTGTCTGTTTATCTCTACGTGTGTTGAAAATGTATACTAGAAATAGTGGCAATCATTAGAGTAGAAGCAGAAATTCCAGCCCACACTTTCCTCTACGTCTCTGAACTTGATCTTTCAGAAATATACCGATTTTGTGAAGTTTTCTTCCACGTATAATGCATGCTCAGGGACCACCAAGACCACTAACACCATAGGAAGAAGTTTGCATTTCATCCACCGATACAACTACGGGACAGAGATCAAAAATTTATAAATGGCTATTGGAATATATATATGGAAAAGTCAAGGGATTAAGAATGGTATAGGAAACAGAACTTAAGTCTTCAGCATTGGGAAAAGATTTGGTCAAGAGTTCCTTTTAAGAATGTCTTCCCAGTTCCAAGAAAATATGTTAAACTAGTACACCCCATGGCATAGTCGTTAAACTACAGCACTGCCGTTAAAAGAAGGTAGTTTTTATCATATGTGGTGGACTTGCAGGGAAGTTAAAAGCTTTTGGAAACTAGTCCATGAGATTTTACAAATTGTACAATTCCATATGGACCTGAACTGTTTCTGTTGAATATAATACCATATTCGATAGAAAAAGAAAAAAAGATATTTGATCATACATGTAACTACAGCAGCAAGAATTTTATATGCCAAATACTGGAAAAAAAGAGGAGACTCCAACAACCCAGGACTTAATAGAAAAATTTTTTTTGAAGCAGCAGAGATGGATATTTTAATCAAAGTATTAAAAGACAAAGAAAGGCTAGAAAAAATGGGAGCCTTTGTATAATTGGATGAGAGATGAGAACATGAATGGGTTAAGATTATAAGAAGACATAAGATATAATTGTAGATCTTAAAGGCTTAGAAAAAATTGGCAAGATTAGTGAGGAGTAAGCTTAGTGAGAAAAGCATATAGGTAAAAATAATAATGGTATATAATATTGTTCTCTACCACATTCTGTATTTTTTATTTTATTATATTGTTTTTATTTTATCTATTATTGTTAGCCGCCAGAGTAGACTTCGGTCTAGATGGGTGGGGTATAAATTTAATAAATACTGTAAATAAATAACTTATTTACCCCAGTACCTTGTTCCAAATCCCCTTCCCTATGATCTTCCCTGACCCAATGGAAAATGAATAAAAATTAATAATAATAATAATAATAAACTACAGCACTGCAGCCAAAACTCTGCTCACACAACCCAGGTTCAATCCCAGCTAGCTGGCTCAAGACTGACTCAGCCTTCCGTCCTTCTGAGGTCAGTAGACGGAGCACTCAGCTCGTGGGAGAGGGGCAATGTGTAGCCTGCGTAATTAAATTGTAAATCACCCAGAGGGCAGAATATAAGCAGCACACTTTGCTTTGCTTACACCAATGGTATTTAGCCCCTGATAAATTATGCACATTAGACAGCACACAGCCAGCCACATGCTGGAAGGGACGTGGTCAGCATGGCTCATTTATTCCTCTGTGGCTGAAATGTGCTCCTGTCGTACAAAATTGGGAAAGCGTTGTCTCATTCCTAATTGAGAAAACTAGCCAAGACAATAGATTACTGTGGTTGGCTTTTAGTTTTATCAGTTTTTATCACATAAAGAACTGATGATAATGTTGTTAGCAGCTGCAGGGCTAGAAAGTTCTCAAAAGTGGAAAAATTTGGATGGTTTCTTGATAGATACTGGGATGGGTCTGGAATGGTCGGTTGAATTCAATGAAAGATTGACATGTAAAAGGAGAGTAACAAAGGGAATAGAAAAGAAAGACTGATTTATGGAAATCTGGTCACCTTTAAAAAAAAAAACATTTATCAATAACAACTCTACCTTCACTGGAGTGCTACAAGATCAACTTAGACTTTGGAAAGATGTTGTGTGAACTATAATGAAAATATCCTTTTTTCCCATGGGACGATAATAATCTTCTACCCAGGAGTAGGATCTGGGTTGAAAATGTTTTATTTTTATTTTTTCCTTTTCTAAATAATAGAGAATGTTATTAACAGTTGCTGGTTTTGTTACCCAAATTTCTTTATATGATATAGCTTAGCATTTTGTATTATATATGTTTGTACTATAGTTTGTTAAATATATTATTTTTTATTTTAAAAAAAAGAGAAATAGGCTGATTTGAAAGCTTTGTTAACTCACATGGAGAAAATTTGTCTATGTCGACATAAAAACGCAGCATGACCGACCCCACGATGAATGCGATGGCAGGACCAATGCTAGTTGTAGCAAAGAGGATTCCTATAAAGAGAAAACAGAATTTCTGTTGTAAGTGAGAAGCCTAACAAGGAAAACTCAAACGCTGCCACCATTATTTGAGATCATGGGGAAGATCTGCACATTTATACCTTTCCAGGGAGTTTCTAACCAATTTCCTGATTGATTTTTCAGGGAACCTGGTTTTTATCGGAATCCATCATCTCAAGACTCATGTGTACAACCTCATGCCACATTTCAAACTTCCCAAACAGAGACTTCATCGCCTCCATCCAACCAGCTATCTGCAAAACACTTGTCAAAGTATTTAAGATAGCAGTTCCCAACCTGGGGCCCACAGATATTCTTAGACTGCAACCCCCAGGAATCCTGGCCCAGCACAGCTAGCGGTAAAGGCTTCGGGGAGTTGCAGTCCAAGAACATCTGGGGACCCAAGACTGGGAACCACTGATTAAGATAACACTAGTGACTTCTTAACTGCTGTGACTGCTGTAAAGAGACCATCACTACCGAGCTGTATGAAATCTTTTGTCTTTGCTGGAGGGAAGGTGGAGTACCACAGGACATGAAGGATGCAAACATCGTCACATTGTACAAGAACAAAGGAGACAGGGGCGACTGCAATAACTACCGTGGCATCTCTCTTCTCAGCGTTGTAGGGAAGCTGCTTGCCCGTGTTGTGCTGAAGAGGCTCCAGGTGCTCGCAGACAGAGTCTATCCAGAATCACAGTGTGGATTTCGAGCTAATAGATCCACCACTGACATGGTATTCTCCCTCAGACAGTTGCAGGAGAAATGCAGGGAACAACAACAGCCACTCTTTGTCGCCTTCATAGATCTCACAAAGGCCTTTGATTTGGTTAGCAGGGATGGCCTTTTTAAAATCCTTCCCAAGATTGGATGTCCACCTCGACTCCTTGAAATCATCAGGTCCTTCCATGAGGGAATGAAAGGCACTGTAGTTTTTGATGGTTCAACATCAGATCCCTTTGACATCCGAAGCGGAGTGAAACAGGGCTGTGTCCTCGCACCAACCCTTTTTGGGATCTTTTTTGCTGTCATGCTGAAGCACGCCTTTGGAACTGCAACAGAAGGTGTCTATCTCCGGACTAGATCAGACGGAAAGCTCTTTAATCTCTCTAGATTGAGAGCGAAGACCAAAGTCCAGCTGAAATGCATGCGGGATTTCCTCTTCGCCGATGATGCAGCCATTGTTGCCCACTCTGCTCAAGACCTCCAACAACTCATGAATTGTTTTAGCAAGGCCTGCCAAGACTTTGGACTAACAATCAGCCTGAAGAAAACACAAGTCATGGGCCAGGGCGTGGACTCACCTCCCTCTATTACCATCTCCACACAAGAATTGGAGGTTGTTCATGACTTTGTGTACCTTGGCTCAACGATCTCTGACACTCTCTCTCTAGATGTCGAGCTGGATAAACGCATTGGCAAAGCAGCTACCATGTTCTCTAGACTCACGAAGAGAGTATGGCTCAATAAGAAGCTGACGACATATACCAAGATCCAGGTATATAGAGCCTGCGTCCTGAGCACACTCCTGTACTGCAGTGAGTCCTGGACCCTTTGTGCACGGCAGGAGAGGAAGCTGAACACCTTCCATATGCGTTGCCTCCGACGCATTTTTGGTATCACCTGGCAGGACAAAGTTCCAAATAGAGTAGTCCTAGAACGAGCTGGAATCTTTAGCATGTATACATTACTGAAACAGCGACGTCTACGTTGGCTTGGGCATGTCGTGAGAATGGCTGATGGCCGGATTCCAAAAGATCTCCTGTATGGAGAATTAGTGCAGGGAAATCGCCCCAGAGGGAGACCACAGCTGCGATACAAGGACATCTGCAAGCGGGATCCGAAGGCCTTAGGAATGGACCTCAACAGATGGGAAACCCTGACATCTGAGCGTTCAGCCTGGAGGCAGGTGGTGCATCATGGCCTCTCCCATTTTGAAGAGACCCTTGTCCAGCAGACTGAGGCAAAGAGGCAGTCACGGAAGCAGCAAAATCAGGGAGCTGGACAGGGGACAGATTGTATTTGTCTTCAGTGTGGAAGAGATTGTCACTCTCGAATTGGCCTTCTCAGCCACACTAGACGCTGTTCCAAGTCCTCCATACAGAGCACGTTACCATAGTCTTTCGAGACTGAAGGATGCCTAATATATAAGTGACTTCTTGTTCAGGTTTGTCTGTAAAGCCCTGTGTTGGCAGGGGATACAACTAGGGAGAGAAACAGTATGAAATTCATCTGCAGTAGTACCATGGAGAGAGCCATTTGCATTATTTACTGCTCTTCCTTAAATAAAGGCTTGTCAATGAGAACAAAACATGTTTAAGGCCCAATTAGAGGTGAAGTAATTATGTTTGAAGGACAGTGATTTCTTTTTATATGGTGGGTGATTTTGGCAGGACTGAGGGTGTGTGTGGAGGTGGTTCTTTCATCCTCCAACACACACACACACACACAGTGAAAACCCACATGGCTCCTGAGATAATGGTTTATGGGGTACTAGGTACTGGGGAGGGGGAAATGAAGACGGAAAGGGTTAACCCCATTCCCTGAACCACCTGCCCTGTGACAGCAGTTTTTTGTAGGCATCCTTCAGTCTCGAGAGACTATGGTAACATGCTCTGAAGAGAGGTCTTGGAACAGCGTCTAGTGTGGCTGAGAAGGCCAATTCGAAAGTGACCATCCCTTCCACACTGAAGACAAATACCATCTGTCCCCTGTCCAGCTCCCTGATTTGGCTGGTTTTGGGACTGCCTCTTGGCCTCGGCCTGCTGGACAAGGGTCTCTTCAGATTGGGAGAGGCCGTGATGCACCGCCTGCCTCCAGGCTGAACGCTCAGAGGTCAAGGTTTCCCATCTGTTGAGGTCCATTCCTAAGGCCTTCAGATCCCGCTTGCAGATCTCCTTGGATCGCAGCTGTGGTCTCCCTCTGGGGCGATTTCCCTGCACTCATTCTCCATCCAGGAGATCTTTTGGAATCCGACCGTCAGCCATTCTCACGACATGCCCAAGCCAACGTAGACGTCGCTGTTTCAGTAATGTATACATGCTCACAATTCCAGCTCGTTCTAGGACTACTCTATTTGGAACTTGGTCCTGCCAGGTGATACCAAAAATGCGTCAGAGACAACGTCTATGGAACGTGTTCAGCTTCCTCTTCTGCCATGCACAAAGGGTCCAGGACTCACTGCAGTACAGGAGTGTACTCAGGACACAGGCAGTGAACAACATAAAAACCACGGGCAGTTCTAGAGGCAACGTACAGTAGAGATGGAACTGGCAATTTTGATACCCAGAGGAAGCAGCACAAATCATAGAATGGTAGAGCTGGGAGGTCATGGAGTCCAACCCCCTGCCAAAGCAGGAAATCCCACTGATTGATATGCCTACTTGCATGCTTCCAGTTTCCATCCTGAACACACAACAAAATCCATTGTTCACAGTCAAGCCCTCAGATAGAATTGGGTCTGCTCGGACCCACAAGATAGAGACTCCAAACCCAAGGATCAACAAAACACATTCTTCAGAGAACGATATCCACTCAGTGTGATTAAGGAACAAATTAACAAAGCAAGACAGATGCCCAGAACTTAATCTACTACAGGACAGACCCAGAGGAGAAAATGACCAAACACTAGTTGGCACTTTCAGTCCGCAAATGAGATCACACACACACATCATAAGTGATCTCCAGCCCATCCTGGACAAGAACAGTTCACTCTCCCAAGCGCTTGGAGGCAGACTTATACTTGCTTACAGGCAAACCACCCTCCACATCTCAAACAACTACTAACACACAACAGACCACACAACCCTGAAACAGACATGGGGGCTAAACCTTCCACAAACCCAGAGGCTAACTCTGCCCCCATATTTATTCTGGCAATATGATTACAGGATCTAACAATGTCACACACAGCATTAAGGGCACCTTCCGTTGTTCCTCAGCGAATGTGATCTATGCCATCTTTTGCCAACAGTGCCCCTCTGTACTCTACATGGGACAAGCAGGACAATCTCTAGGCAAAAAGAATTAATGGACATAAACCAGACATCAGAAATTGCAAAAGACAGAAACCTGGCTCAAAATCACTTCAGTCTAGTAGGACACTTTTCACAAGATATGCAAGTTGCTATTCTGGAAAAGAAAGGCTACAGAACAAGAATACCGAGGGAAATAGCTGAGATAAAATTGATACACATTATGGACACCCATATAAATGGACTGAATAGTAGTCAAGATTTCTTAAGTCATTACCAAATGTAATAATTATGCTGTTACCTACTGTTATTTTCCTTCACAAACACCAGACCCATCTTTCAAAACAAGGCTCAAAGATAGTCTGTCATTCTCTATATTAAGCTGGATTGTTCCTCTGTTGTTTCCTTTAATCGTGTTACTGCTTACAGTTGGTCTTTAAAGTGCCACAACCTTTTTTTTTTTTTTTTTTTTTTTTTGCTTTTGCCTTGTTTTGTTTCTCTTGTTGCAATGTTTGCAGAACCAGACTTCAAAAGAACTGAATACCAAAGAGGGATCATAGGCACATTTATTTATTTATTTAACTTATATGCCGCCCACACTACCCAAAGGTCTCATGTGAAATGCAACCATACACCACCGTCCCTTAGAGCCGGGCATGAAACTTTTACTGTGTGATCTCTCATATGTCTGAAGAAGTAGGTGAAGATCCAGAAAAGCTTATATTAAAATATAACAGTTAGTCTTCAAGGTTGGGTGCCCTCTTCTACTCACCTCCCTACTCCCAATGCATTATTCCACTCACTCCATAGCTCTTATCCCTTTGGAAGAGATGCCAATTTGGAAAGGGTTTCTCATGGGGGCTTTCAATTTGCACCCTCTAAATTTCAGCACACTGAGTCAAAACCCTAGTCCCACTGAGTTTGGTCCTAAGACTCTGCTCTCCTGTGGATTCATCTCGTCCTCTTTTTTTGGCCATGAGGATATGCGTTCATGCAAGCATGTTCTGGTGGTACCGTTTTAGGCACATCCCCAGGGAACTGGATGTTCTTCAGCTGCTGCTAGTAGCCTTGCTTCTTTGTCAGGAGGAGCTACAAGCTAATGGCCTCTCTATTTATTCATAAATGTATCAGTTGAACCGGCCAGCCTTCAAATAGGCAGTGCGACTCCATAAAACAGACCAGTTGGCAAGAAGCAAAACAGGATGCACTTAGAGCTGCCTGGGGCTCATGCCTCTAATTAACCACTAAACCTTGGTCTCTTCTTTTTCCGGCTACACCAATAGTATTCATTCCTCCTTCTTACCTATATATGCAAAGGGATCACTCCTCAGTGCTTGTCGCAACCATGCCTTTTAAGCATCTTCAGTCAGCAAACAACAACTGGCCCTCAGTGTTCATTAGGATGTGCACAGATGGAAGAAGGCTGTTTTTTCAAACTACAACTCCCAGAATTCCACAGCCATTTTGGGCACTATTTTTTTTCCGGTTCCAAAATGTAACTTTCCCAATCTCTGAGTAAGCACTTGGGCTTTTTAAAAAGACGGCCAGAACGGTCCTTTCCACCATTCATCAGCATTTCTGTTGCCAAGACAACCTTCAAGACATGAGTCACCTCCGTCTTTTTGTGAATACTACAAAATACTACTAAACCAGGGATGGGGAATCACGATTCGCGACTCGCAGTTGAGTCTGACTTAAGTTGCACTGGCGACTCAACTCCTACTTGACTTGAGGTTGTTGTTGTTGTTTTTTTAGACTTGAGCTCAACTTGCGATTTGGACCCATTTTTCCGAGTCACATTTTCGAGCCCCTATTATTTCACTCCCCACCCAATGCCATCTTACCAATTAAACTTCTTAAAATGTCTCCAATACCACTTCCTTTGAAGCAGACTGACGGCAGCTTGACATTTACTTAAAAACCCATTTGTTCCAATTACAAGACAGGTCGAGGCGGCTTCTCAGGCTTGGGGCCAGCTTGAAATGAAATCTGTGGGGCAAGAATCCTCTCCCCTTTCCGAGACCTTCCATGCTGCTTAGGGTGGATAGGTGATGCTGGACACGAAGGATGGCCATCTGCTCTATTCCGCAGCTCTTTTGCACCCTCATGCTTGTTACAGCCCTCGAGCTGCTGTCAACATTCGGGGTGGGGGAGCTCTTGCATTTCGGCCAAGATTTCCTTCTTCCCTACACGACAGCATTCTGGCTCCAAACTCTTTCTCTGCCTCGATGGTCGGTGCTCATTGCGTGAGTCAAAATCGATATTCTGTAGTGGACAATTCATACCCTGCAGGGCTCCGCACACTGAAGAGCGAGTTGGCACTTCGGATGCCAAGCATGCTGCTCTCTGCCAAGTTAGATTCTTATTCCGTGCTGCTTGAAACTCTTTTCTCGCACGGCCCGTAGTTCTTGACAAACCGTGGAATGGATGCATCTTTCCCATGGCCTTCTATCTGCTCCTGGAAGCTTCAGATGCCCCAGGATGAGCCTTTTGCATGCTGTGCATGGGCTCCATCAATGCAGAGACACAAAGGAAGCTGCCTTATACCCCAATAGACCTTTTGCTCATCAAGGTCGGAACTGCTGACATGGACAGGCCTCACCAGAATCACAGGAAAGGGTTTTTCCGCCGTTTGCCATCGGATCCTTTTTTTAAAGAAAAACTAGGAGTGCCTGGGAACTGACTGGGAAAGTCTTGATGTACAGAATACATCCTTCTGTATTCTGTGTCCAGAGGAGGGCAACTAAACTGGTTAAAGGTCTGGAAGCCATGTCCTACGAGGAGCGGCTTAGGGAGTTGGAAATGTTTAGCCTTATAAAAAGAAGGTTGAGAGGGGACATGATAGCTGTGTTTAAATATTTGAAGGGATGTCATGTTGAAGAGGGGACAGGTTTGTTTTCCAGGGCTCCAGAGACTAGGACACAGAGCAATGGTTTCAAATGACAGGAAAAGAGATTCCATCTGAATCTCAGGAAGAACTTCCTGACGGTCAGAGCTGTCCGGCAGTGGAATAGGCTGCCTCGAAGGGTGGTGGAGTCTCCTCCTTTGGAGGTTTTTCAGCAGAGGCTGGATGGCCATCTGTCGGGAGTGCTTTGATGGAGTTCCTGCATGGCAGGGGGTTGGACTGGATGACCTCAGTGGTCTCTTCCAACTCTATGACTCTATGGATCTCTATCCTTACAGACACAAACAGAAACCTAGTCGAACAATATCCCTCCCTTGCCAGAGCACAAGGTGCCCTGCAGCCCAACATCAGCACCCACGGGCAGAGCGTGCAGGCTGGCAAGAAGGCAGGCTGAAGAAGCTGCCACTGCGGGTGCTACACCTTCAGGTGCAAAGGGGTGTTCCATTTTGCTTTTCCCAGTTGAGGCAGGAGCAGCACCTTGCTCAAGAAGCACTTGTGCCTGTTGGCACGAGTCAGTGTAGACGTAAATCCCAGTGAGTCCCTTGTTTTCCAAAGCAAGCAGGAACAAACCAGGAGAAGGGAAGGTGGAAATTCCCTTGTCTGGAGAAGCCTGGAGAGAAGCAAGGGGCTGTAACAACCACATGATGCCATCTTTCTTTAGCCCCTGCTTCCTTCTCCTCCCCATTGTCAGGTCTCTCTGTTCACGCCAGCTAGCAGGAAGCACTGGCCTAGCTTAGCCTTGGTTTCTAGCATCTTACCTATATAGAGAGGTGAGTTGCTCTTGCTGGCGTAATCGTCAATGTATGAAATGCCAAAAGGCTGGATGGGAACACCCCCGACCCCCAGCAGCGTCTGCCCGATCAAGAGCAGGGCCAGGACCGCTTGGTTTTCTCTCTCCATGCCTTCTGTGCAGACGTCCTCTGTGGCAGACGTGTCCTTCTGGTGGGGGAGGCACATGTCGGTGTTGTTGGGTGACGAACCTACAAGGGCAAACGGCGACACGGTGAGGCTTCCATACTTCCTTGTTCTGAAGGTTGGTCCCTTCGCTTTGCTAGATTTGAAAGAGGCACAGCAAAGGGAGCCAAAACAGGAGAAAAAATTCCCCCCCTCCCCCCCCAAAAAACTGAACAGATTTCTGTGCACAAAGAGAGAACGTTGAAGTGGGAGTCAATGTGCCTTTTCATGAACTGACCCATTAACTGAGTGAAGATCTGATACTGTAGTAGACGGAAGACTTACTTGAGTGCAACTTGCTTCTGCAATTATCCTTATTGGGGGGGGGGGAAGAGTCATGGGGTTGGGTGCTGATTTCTCAGACATGAACATCTGCCCAAACCATGGCTCTCTGAGATTCACAGGCACTCAGTTCCGATCATGGGCCATCTATAGCATCTGTCTGCGCCCTTGGATGGAAAGTCTGAGGGCAGGACCAGATAGCTATTTTCAACCAACTTCAGCTAGTTTTGGAGGTCATGCTTGCTAGAAAAGTGGTATGGAATTGAAACAAAATAAATCTAAACTGCTCCAAGAGCCAAGCTGATAAAGCAGGGCAGAGCTTGGAAATGTTGTAATTTTTTTTTAGACAGTTCCCAGAATCCCTCAGCCTACGATGGCTGGGGGATTCTGGGAGATGTAGTCCAAGAAAGGTAACAGGTCGAAGCACTGGGGTAGTGCACCTTAGTCCTTCCATAAATAATGCTAAACAAATGACCATGTTAGCAAGGCTTGACTTTGGACCGGGAAGAGGATTCTGCTGTCTTCTGAGAGCAAAAACTGAACTCTGGCTTGGCCAGGATTTCTCTACCACCTCTGCCTTCTCTGAAATGAGCTCCCGGCCCATCGGCAGAGCCAGGTTCTGCTTTTCACTCTCCCTGTGCAGCTCCTTATTTGGGAATCTGAGCAATCCTATTGACTTTTACAGGGAAGTGTGGCAGAGTAGCATCATCTTCACACTTCAGTCTCTGGGACCACAGAGGTAGAAGGCCAGCGGTGTTTTCTGTACCAGGTGAGTAACTGTAACTCTCCTGCTGTCCCTGAGTGACTGCCCCCTTCCAAGATGCCAAGACCACCGTTCCCTCCAATCCAAGCACATATGCCTCTCTAGGTGGTGGTAACACACCAAAAGGCATCTTTTCCCATAATGCACAGGCACATTCCACCGTTACCTCTTTTCCTATATTTTACAATACTTTTCAGGTTCTTAAAGTGTTTCCAAAAAGCCAGCCTGGCCAGAACGGACAGCAGGAACACAAAAGTAAAAGTGAGTGAAGGCATCAACACCTCTGTCATTCCATCTCCAGCTCTCTTGATATACGAAATACGGAAGGATGAACCTGCCAGTTTCATTTTTTTCACACACTTTTCAAAAATGCCACATTTCCCTTTTTCTGAAGAATTTGCAGAGTGTGGTTAATAATGTCTAAGGAATGAACCAACTGATTTGCACTGGCCAAGTTGAACAGGTGCAAATAGGTGTCGAGAGGACCATGTCCTGTTTGTGTGCCATGTTGCAGGAACAGCTGGTCAAGGAAGGAAGGAAGGAAGGAAGGAAGGAAGGAAGGAAGGAAGGAGTTGAAGGTGGAAGGAAGGAAGGAAGGAAGGAAGGAAGGAAGGAAGGAAGGAAGGAAGGAAGGAAGGAAGGAAGGAAGGAAGGAAGGAGTTGATGAAGGAAGGAAGGAGTTGACGGTGGAAGAAAGGAAGGAAGGAAGGAAGGAAGGAAGGAAGGAAGGAAGGAAGGAAGGAAGGAAGGAAGGAAGGAAGGAAGGAAGGAAGGAAGGAAGGAAGGAAGGAAGGAAGGAAGGAAGGAAGGAGTTGATGTTGGAAGGAAGGAAGGAAGGAAGGAAGGAAGGAAGGAAGGAAGGAAGGAAGGAAGGAAGGAAGGAAGGAAAGGAAAGGAAAGGAAAGGAAGGAAGGAAGGAAGGAAGGAAGGAAGGAAGGAAGGAAGGAAGGAAGGAAGGAAGGAAGGAAGGAAGGAAGGAAGGAGTTGAAGGTGGAAGGAAGGAAGGAAGGAGCTGATGATGGGTTGATGGAAGGAAGGAAGGAAGGAGTTGAAGGTGGAAGGAAGGAAGGAAGGAAGGAAGGAAGGAAGGAAGGAAGGAAGGAAGGAAGGAAGGAAGGAAGGAAGGAAGGAAGGAAGGAAGGAAGGAAGGAAGGAAGGAAGGAAGGAAGGAAGGAAGGAAGGAAGGAAGGAAGGAAGGATCATAGAATCATTGAGTTGGAAGCCTATAAAACCACTGAAAGACGGGAGGGAGGGAGGGAAGAAAGGGAAAATGAGAAGAGATCATAAAATCCCATAATGAAAAAAGGCCCCAGTCAATCTGCTTGTTCATTGAGAAGGTATATAGAACAGGATTCTTACCAGAAGCAGAACGATCATATTCATAGGGTCCCGTGATAAAGTGAGGAAGAGCTATGATCAGTCCAGACAGAGAAACAAGGATGGCACCAAAACCGATGAAACGGGGCCTGTGGACCCGGCTGCCAAAGTAACTCACAAAGATGATCAGCATGGTGTTGCCCACCTGGGGAGTGAGACGAGAGTTTGAGAAGCCTTTTAACCTTCTAAAGAAGTGACGTCTTTTCGAAAGCAACAAGCAGCGGCGGCAAGATCCAAGTATAAAAGGCAGTACCTCATTGAAGGAAGCCACCAATCCGGAGGTCTGACTGGACAGCCCAAAGCGCTTCTCGATGGTCGAAATGGTGCTTTTCATATAGCCCGATGTCAGCAGCTGTGTGAGCTGCAGGAACCCTTGGCAGACGACAAAGAACTGTGGCGTGGAAGAAAAGGAACAAGAACGCAGGTAAAAACAGGGCCTTTTTCCTGCAGCACCCGGTGAGCTCCCTCCTCCCTCGCTTCCCACTGGACAGACTCTCCAGGCCACAGGAGGGTCCCCCCCCCGCCAACCCACGGGCCACGTCCGTCTGCCTCTTCCTTTCCCTGCCTCTCCACTGCCACCAATTTCTTGGGCCCTTTTCTCCGCTGGCCACGGTAGAGCCCCAGCTCCCACGGCCATGCTTGATAATTAAATCTGTGCATATACAGTGTTACAAACAAGACTCTGTCATTTAAGTATTATTTTATTATATTTCTATCCTGCTTTTCTTCCACTATAGGGCTCCAGATGGGAACCAGACCTGCTAAGCTTCAGCAAGGGTACGGCATCATCCAGACACACAACTGGTTGTTTTCCTGTACCATGCTGGCCACACAGTGACCTTGAGAGAACGCACTGCTAGGTGACTCTGTCAGGACTTGTTCCTTTAAGTGAACAAGGGGTTAAATTTAATATTGTAGTAAAGAATGCAAAGTCATGCCTGTAAACGTCAAGTCAATGGATGACTGATAGCATACAGATGGGACAAGCTTAGGTAATGCTTGTCGACCACGTTCAGCTGCCATGTCTGCAGTGATAGGCTGCTCTCACTATTTAAGCAAGAGAGTGAGAACAGCACTTGGCCACTCAGTTGTGAGTCTGGTGGTCATTACTTTACTTGAATGTGAATGTTATGTTGCTCTGAGAGATCTATGCCAATGTATATATTGCCATGTATATATGTCTGACCAAGTCTAATATATTATGCTATAAGTCTTACTAGAACTCTCTCCGTGCATTTTCTTACACATCCGCGTCTTTGCTCTGTTTATTAAGGGGAGGCTTTGAAGCTACCAGATAAGAGACTCTGTGTAACTTGTTATCTTGGGCTCCAAGGTTTGTTTTCCCTAACAGAGTGCTCTTGGAAGCTTCATTATCCGAATCTGACTCCAACCTTCAGGAGAGGCATATGCCATATCGAGCCTTTGGAGTTGGCCCCACGCCAACAGACTCCGTGCCATTTTAACCTAACCCTTCCCAGGAGTCAACCATCCAAGATCAACAGCATTGAGGGGGAGATGCTGAAGCCAAGACATTCAGCAGAGAAAACACTGGAGTCTGCCTGGCACAGACTGAGACCTTTCGTCTATCTAGCCCGCTTAAGGGGGGACACCTAAGGATGGCATTCCCTCCCACCCTCTCTTTTTTCCTTTCTTTTTCCTGCAAATAATAAATATAGACATACTGTTACAAATAACAACTTTAAAAACAGCCCCCACAACAATTGCTTTGAAAATCAGGGAAGCAAGATGAGGAAGCAGGGTTAATTAACTCCCTCTACATCACTCTTCTAATCTAAATCCTCACACAGTAAAACATATATGTGTCCTAGTAAGCCACTCAGCTATAGGGAGTTGTTTATCAGGAAGGAAGGAAGGAAGGAAGGAAGGGAGGGAGGGAGGGAGGGAGGGGAAGGGAAAGGGAAAGGGAAAGGGAAAGGGAAAAGGGAAAGGGAAAGGGAAAGGGAAAAGGGAAAGGGAAAGGGAAAGGGAAAGGGAAGGAAGGAAGGAAGGACTCTGATTACAGATAGAAATGGAACAAGTGTCTTCTGCTGGACTTCATTTCCCTTCTGGGTAGGAACTGCTTGGCAAAGAAGTGAATGAGATGAAGCACGTCATGCTCCCCAAAGCCATGCATTCCTGAGACTTCCCATGCATTTCAGTGAAGAGATGTGCACAAAGCCATACGAATATAGCCTGGGTGGCCTTGGGCAAACTGCACAGTCCCAGAACTGCCACCAGAAGAAGGGGAGGGGAAACCACTTCTGAATACTTTCTGTTCCTAGGAAACCCTGGAAAAGGGTTGCCATAAGTTGGAATCAACTTGGTGGTATTACTATTACAATTACTATTAGTAAAAAATGCCAGGCAGAGTCAATCAAAACTATAAAAACACTGACTGGTGTTGTTTAACAGATACAAGTTTTAACCCAAAACCTGTAGGTCTGTTAAATATCGACATAGTATAGGTGCTGTTCCTAATATTGCCTCTCTCTTTTTGCTGTTGTTGTAGTTCTGATGGTGCGATTGATGAGATATTTATGTTGTTTTTCTTTGTTGTTTGTTGTTATTATTATTATTTATTTATTTTATTTATTTAACTTATATGCCGCCCACTCTACCCAAAGGTCTCTGGGTGGCTTACAACAATTAAAATACAAGATAAAACAATTAAATTGTTTTATAATTTAATAATTATTAAAACATAATAATAATTATTATTCATTGTTTTGTCTTGGGGCTTATCTACATGCCCACTTTGGAGCAGGCTGGGTGAGGCCAAATAGGGTTGCTGGGAGGTTCCCTATGCCATCTGGAGAGAGTTCCCGGAATCCAAACGGCATATGGACCTCATACGACACTACATGATCCATAACAGCTTGCTGTCCATTTGCCAGTATTGTCAAGTGGCTTAAGAAGAGAGCCACTTCAGGATATTGGTAAATGGGTCCCATGACACAGTGGTTAAACTGTATTACTGCAGTCAAGCCTCTACTCAGAACCTGCCTCTGAGTGGGTGTCTGCCAGGGGAGGCAGGGCTGGGAAGCACCGAACACTTGCTTGGACAAAAAAAAAAACAAAAAAAAACTGGCACGAACTGCTGAAGCAGTGATTCGTGCCCATCACTCATTGTGGAGTCTTGTGGTACATATTTCCACCTCTCCCTAAGTTCTACCTGCCCTGAGATACATTTTAACAATGATTTTTTTCTTTTAAAAAAAACCCCGAACCCTAAACCCTGGAAGTTTTCAATCCTTCCACCTGCATAGAACATCTATTTTTAAATGCTGCCATCCTGCAAGCTGCAGCCACAGCCCCCCGCGTGGAACGATCCTGCTGCAAAGGATAGGATAAGAGCATGGGGGTCCCACGTCCATCTGCTGGGAAAGAAGTCACAGAGAACCGGGTCAGGTGGGTCAATGGCTTGGACGTGCTCAGCAGCTGGTTCTGGGTACGGGTGCCAGGGCGTGAGGAGCGGGGTGGTGGTCAAGAATTCACCCTGTGTGTGCATAGGCACACCTCAAGGTGACTTTTCTAGTCGTCTTCATGAGGAATAAAGCTCTTAGCCGACCCGAACGGTGGTTCGGAAGCAGTTAAATCCACCTCAGAGCCTGCCCATTTTTTAAAAAAATAATAATAACCCTAAACCACTTCATGAGCATTCTCAGTACTTCATTCCATCCTCTGTGAATGGCAGTCCCATCGTATTCAGCCTGGAGCACTTACATGCCGGAAAATGGAATGCTGAACCTGAAAAGCTGAACTTTAGAAAGGAGCAGCAGAGTGCCCTTTAAAGCTCAGCCCATTTTGGCGAAGGCTTTTCTTGTCTCTAAGCCCGCATTTGGCCTCTCGACCCTCTCCAAAAAGCAGCTTGCTTTTCAAAACAACACTTACAGGAAAACAGGGGGTGCAGCTAGAAGCCAGCTGTCCATCTTCCTTCCTTCCCAGGGGTTCTAACTAAGGAGAAAGGCGACGCGGTGTGTGTGTGTGCGTGCGCTGATGTAGGAAGAGCGCAAGGTACTACTCACTTTGATGGTGTGAAATGGGTTCGTGCAGGAGAATCTTCTGAACAGACCACCGCTTGCTTCGTCTGGCATTTTCTATTTTCACATACAACGTGTGTGTTTCTGCAAAACAGAAATCATGCCATCAAATGTGTGGACGTTTTCCATTTGGTTTCACACACGGTGACCCTGTTCAGTGGGAGAACGTGAATAAAAGCAAGACTGAGGTATAGCTGTAAAGACACATTGCATCTGTGGAGTGCTTTAAAAGGACTGTTCAATAAGATCAGAAGTAACCAGATAAAAGTAATAAAGAGAAGGCAGGATTCTCTGGAAAAAGACCATAATGCTGGGAAAGGTTGAAGGCGGCAGGAAAAGAGGAGAACCAAACATAAGATGGATTGATTCCCTAAAGGAAACCCCAGGCTTCTGTTTGCAAGAGCTGTGGTTGAAGAAAGCACAACCTCTAACTTTTGGTGCTGTTTCAATGTTGGCGCCTTGGGACAAAATACTTTTACACCCTCCCCTTAGTTACGGCCCTGACTATGAGAACAGAATACTGGACTACGAAACACAGCAAGACTTTTCTAATGCTTTTAACAGAATCTCCATGGACTAATGCTGCCGAGGACAAACCTTGTTCTCTCTCTGTCTAGGCTTGTCCTTCTCCACCGCACCTCTGTTTAAGAGATGTGGAAGTGCCACGGATTCCTGTGCACCTAGTCTCTCACCCTCTTTCTCAAATTTCAGGCTGAAGAGTGGAAAAAAGTGGATCAGACTGCATCCTCTTTTAGGATGGCGTTAACAGGGTCCTCAGTTGAGAATACGGACCTGGGCAGACAAGAGAGTCATGGGACAATCCGTCCTCCCTTTAGATCACGGTTACCATTCCAGAAATCCTGAAGTCCAAAAGGCACCGTATCTCTAGGAAGATGTCATTCTAGACGCAGTGTGGAAAGGCAGCTATTTTGGTGCATCCTGCTTTCTTTTCTCACCGCCACAAGGCTGTCTTACATTGAGAATGGGGGGTGGGGGCGGGAAAGGGGGGCGCTAAAACAACTGGCATCACATTTCTGTTGTCAAGCTTCATCACGTCAAGCCCGACGGAGCTGAATTACACCATTATGTTTGCACAGCTCTTGAAGAGAGAGGAAAAAAATCCCAAACAGAAGGGATAAATCAAAGAGCACACGCTGCCTGAGACCAGCTGACCCTTGCAAATAGTTTCCATCAACTTCTGCACGTGGAGCTGAGGATCACTCAAATCTAGTCTATTACAGAATAATGCCACAAAAGTGGACTGAAAGAGAAATGCCCTTAACCAATCATCAGTCCGCTTCGACACAGATCATGTCCTAGAGACAGGGGGCCCTATTACGTGAATATCAGACCATTCCCATTTATTTATTTTACTTAATAGATTCATATCCCATTGCTTCTCCTCTACTTCCCAAAAACTCTGATCGGATCCTGGGAACTACACTGTGTGGCCAATTAGGCTCAGAGACGTCAACCTAACCATCCTGAACGCACCGATCATGCCTCATTTCAGAATGAGGGTTAGGCCTGGTTGGTGTCTACTTGGGGGAGAGAGGGGAGACCTCCAGGTAATGCTAGACATTTCCAGGCAGGGCTAGGAGAACATCAGGTCTGAAACCCACTTGCGCGCGCATCACCCTTGCACAGGGGGGTCACCTCCACAAGGAAAACCTGTGCAGCGCTAACCCTGGCACAAGTGGGACCCTATGGTGTTATGTGAGCAGGACGTTCTGCTTCGAATCTCAATAGGAGGTTTACCAAGATCCAACAATACTGGGCGAGCCACATCAAGGGTCTGATTCAGCCGAACGCAGTCTCCTATGTTCCCAGAGACGGATTCCCCAAGCTCAGCTAATGAGTTTAATGGCCGAGTGAGAATTTGAACTTTGGTCTCCTCTGTGTTGGTCGGACACTCAGACCACTACATGGCACTGCTGCCTCCGGCCCAGTATTGCTTCCACCGACTGGAAGCAGCTCTCCAAAGTCTCAGCCATGGGTCTTCTCCAGACTTTCTGGGCAATTTTTTAAATTATTTTTAACCAGGGGTGCTGGAGAGTAAACCCTCGGACTTCCTGCATGGAAAGCATGTCCGAAGTCCCAAGTCCCTCTTAAAAACAAGCTTTTTTTTCCCCCCAGAAAAAGGAGGGGTGGCTGGGTTAGGGTTCCAAGTCATGAGTTGAGTCCAAGTCATTGGAAAAAAAGAAAAAAGAAACAAGTCAAGTCTGAGTTGAGTCACCGGTGCAACTTAAATCCGGCTTGACAGGGAAGTCCCACAAACTCGAACCCCCCTCCCCAGAAAGCACCTGTACCCACCCTGCCCGAGAGGTACGTTTGGCTCCGTTTGCACTTTGTGCTAGTCTTGCAAACCTTCCAAAGCAGAAACTAAGTCTGAGCAGACGACCAGTAATCCCTGCAGCAACCAACTCTATCCTTGTTCTTCATCACGGCTTGCTACACGAAACAGAAGAGAGATGGCTTCTCTTCCCAAGGAACCAGAACCAGCTTTTGATAGGATTGCCTGTGGACATAATTTGGGACGTTTTTGTTGGATGCTCCGCAGCCCCTTCCGTGGTGGTTTGCCAGGACCGAAGCATTTCCCAGAAGCTACGTAGGTGAGCCTTTAGGGACGTTTCAGATGATTTATAAAAATGGGCAAAGGATGGGGGTAACTTGGGCTCAGCAGAGACCCAAGGGCAAACCAATGTTCCCTTGGTAAAAAGCATCCTTTGCAGATTAAATGTCCTGGGAAGGAAAAGATGGCCAGGGGAGGGATGTGTTAAGATCTTTTTTGATATATTCAGGAAGCAATACTGCTGTGTGCGCGCAAGAGAGAGAGAGAGAGAGATCAAATTTCAGGGCTGGATCCACACTAAATGAGTTGCACTATGTTCCTACTGACATCAATGTATTTTTCTCATGATTTCATTCTGAAATAGAGGTTGCATCGAATTTGGTCTGAATTCAACAAATCAAATGCTCCTCATGAACCTATTGCCTCTCAATATTGGTGCCATCTCTCAGCCTCATCCCTCCAAAATCTGCAATATTTACACTGCATATTGGAGGTCACACCAAGTTTGAGGAGAAAGGCGGGGTAAAAATATTTTAAATAAATAAAAGTACAGGCCTGTTGCTTGAGGGATTAGGAGGGTTGAACTCCAAAACAAAACAAAACTTTTCCAAGCTCTAAACTGTCAAATAAACTCATAGCGGTCAAAGAAGATTACGTTTTTTAAAACAGAAGATAAGTCTGCCAATGGCAGGTATGTAGCCTCCGCTCCTTGTTTGTGAGCTCCCACAGGCAAACACAGATTGCCTGTGGTTGGGAATAGAATCCCAGGTTAGGTAGACCTGCAAAAGATGTTTTCACCAGAACAATTATGTTTTTATTTGCAGTTCCTCACTCATCCCTCAAAGATAGCAGAAATACTCTCTACAGCATTATGTTGTTGTTGTTTAGTCGTTAAGTCATGTCCGACTCTTCGTGACCCCATGGACCAGAGCACGCCAGGCCCTCCTGTCTTCCACGGCTTCAGGATCTGTCCTTCCAGTGAGCACTCAAGGTTGATTTCCTTCAGAATGGATAGGTTTGATCTCCTTGCAGTCCAGGGGACTCTCAAGAATCTCCTCCAGCACCACAATTCAAAAGCATCGATTCTTCAGCGGTCAGCCTTCTTTATGGTCCAGCTCTCACTTCCATTCATTGCTACTGGAAAAACCATAGCTTTGACTATGCGGACCTTTGTCGGCAAGGTGATGTCTCTGCTTTTTAAGATGCTGTCTAGGTTTCTCATCGCTTTCCTCCCAAGAAGCAGGCGTCTTTTAATTTCGTGGCTGCTGTCACCATCTGCAGTGATCATGGAGCCCAAGAAGGTAAACTCTGTCACTGCCTCCATATCTTCCCCTTCTATTTGCCAGGAGGTGATGGGACCAGTGGCCATGATCTTAGTTTTTTTGATGTTGAGCTTCAGACCATTTTTGGCGCTCTCCTCTTTCACCCTCATTAAGAGGTTCTTTAATTCCTCCTCACTTTCTGCCATCAGAGTGGTATCATCTGCATATCTGAGGTTGTTGATATTTCTTCCGGCAATCTTAATTCCGGTTTGGGATTCCTCCAGTCCAGCCTTTCGCATGATGTATTCTGTATATAAGTTAAATAAGCAGGGGGACAATATACAGCCTTGTCGTACTCCTTTCCCAATTTTGAACCCATCAGTTGTTCCATATCCAGTTCTAACTGTTGCTTCCTGTCCCACGTATAGATTTCTCAGGAGCTGGATAAGGTGGTCAGGCACTCCCATTTCTTTAAGAACTTGCCATAGTTTGCTGTGGTCCACACAGTCAAAGGCTTTTGCGTAGTCAATGAAGCAGAAGTAGATGTTTTTCTGGAACTCTCTGGCTTTCTCCATAATCCAGCAATTTGGTCTCTAGTTCCTCTGCCCCTTCGAAATCCAGCTTGTACTTCTGGGAGTTCTCGGTCCACATACTGCTGAAGCCTAGCTTGGAGGATTTTGAGCATAACCTTGCTAGCGTTTGAAATGAGTGCAATTGTACGGTAGTTGGAGAAAAACAGTACCTATACAAACATTTAAAACCCCTGCACTAAAAATGGTAAGCGAAATCAACACTAAAGCCACATTCAAAGCAACAAGGCACAACATTCCATTTTTTTAAAAAAACCCGCTCAGGGAGCCTATCACTGAGGAAAAACGTGCTTGAAGAGAAAGGTCTTTCATCTGCTTGCGGAAGGACAGCCAAAACGGGGCCAGGCTGGCCTCCAGTGGGAGGAAGTTCCACAGTCTCTGGGAGCCGCCACAGAGAAAGGCCCCTCTCTCGTGTCCCCACCAAATGCACCTTCTCTATCCTCCTCATGACAGAGGTTCGGATACCTGAACAAGGTTATCACATCGCCTTTCGACCATTTATTCTTTAAGCCAAATATGCCAACCTCCGTGAACCATTTCTGCTTTCGAGACTATTTCCCATCTCAGTTGCTCTCCTCTGGACACATTCCAGATTGCTAACATTTCTTTTAAAACTGGGATGCCCCAAATTGAGGACACAGGCCCAGGTGAGGTCTGACCAAAGCAGAAGAGAGTGGTCATAACTGCCTCCCTTGACGCGGGCACCATGGCTTTTTGGGGGAAGAGTTTCCCAAGGGCTGCCCTGCAATGTCAAAACTCTGACTCATTAATGTAATTAAATCGACTGTGCAAACATCAACAAATTACTCACACGAAGCTAATTAGAAAGGGAAGAATGTTCGCAGTGAGGCTTAATTGTCTAGCATTTCTACATAAATCACTTTGTAAAAGCTGAAATGGAGAATGTTCTCCACAGCACTGCCAATTTATCTTGGCTGTAATCTTCGTCTTCCCCTTGAGAGCTGAACATAAATCTTCCGATTTTGAGCAGATTATTCTGAACAATGGCTTCGGCTTCCTTCTAAGTGCTGCTTCACGCTGGCTTTCTTCCCGCAGCAACTGTGGAAACTATTCAGATCTGATGGGAGACAGTGGGATCAAGGTATTAGAAGGACCATCATCTGTCACATGATCCTCCACCATCCACAATGTTCTTCATCAAAGACCTTGCTTCATGGCTCATTGCCACTGAAAGCCCAGTTGTCCTGAATGTGGGAATGTATGGCTGTATGCCACACGGATGATTCCATAACTTGAAGCAGGAACACTTAGGAGAAAAGATGGTTGCCTTAATACTCATTTGGCAAATTAACTTGCTTTTGTTTTGTAGCTGAGCAATTAGAAGATCATCTGCTGATTAATTACAAGCACAGCTTTGGTCGCACATCTAATGTCTCAGGCATGTAGCTCTGAAATATATGCATGTCTGGAGGGATAACAATGTAAGAGGAGGAAATACGCATTTGGCTTAACAATTTTATCTAACAGATGGGAAAACCTTGACATCTGAGCGTTCAGCCTGGAGGCAGGCGATGCAGCATGGCCTCTCCCAATTTGAAGAGACCCTTGTCCAGCAGGCCGAGGCAAAGAGGCAGTCCCGAAAGCAGCAAAACCAGGGAGCTGGACAGGGGACAGTTTGTATTCGTCTTCAGTGTGGAAGGGATTGTCACTCTCATATTGGCCTTCTCAGCCACACTAGACGCTGTTCCAAGACCTCTATTCAGAGCACGTGACCATCGTCTCTCGAGACTGAAGGATGCCTACTAGCATTATCTAACCCTTATCTGGAGACCTCAGAGAGCCACGGTGAGTACTTCTCACAATTCTGATGATTGCAGCACCTTTTCTTTACAAAATCATTGCTGGAAGCTTCCAGAATACGAAGACAATCTACGAACTAGCTCTCTTTTTTTAAAAAAAATAAAAAGATCAAATACAAGAGGATAGGAATGTGGGAAATCAAAGAGGAGATGGAAGTAAGCCTTATGAGAAGAACCTGCATCCTGTAATCAAAGGGATAATCTGGGGAGCCCTGCCAATTCCCCGGTCCCTTTCAGAACAATGAGACCGGAAACCTCTTTCTAGAAGAAAAGAAAGTAAAGAAAGTATGGTTTTTATTTGTTTGCTTGGAGACTACAGTTTGCACCTCACATGAAATTCAACCCTTATGAGAGCCAAGTGCAGAACTTTTCTGCCAGGCTGCTTAGGAACCGCTTGAAACGTTTCATGTACGTATTATCTCGGTTCTTGGCCTTTTAGATAAGGCCAAGTATAATATATGCATTATAATGGAATCATTAGCTATAAATTAAAACAAAGCTGACATCTTCAGGGTGCTTACTTGAAAGTTAATTGTATCAGAATCAACACTGTGTGCTTCAGGGGAGACATTTTTTCACAGTTAAGATAAATTGTACAAAATTGTTCCCTTCGCATAATTAGCAGGGTAAAGAAGCCAGTTTTTCTTCAGGCAGACTTCAACGGGGTGACAGAATTTTTAATGCTCTTGAAATGCACCATGCACACTGCCCTGACTAGAAGAGGGCCGGCCGATGCAGCGGTAGAAATGGCTTGTTTTAGATGCTTTGGAAACACAAGCCGATGCAATCAAACTCTGGGAACAAGAATCATCTATCTGAAGGGCCGCCCACATTTTCCCCGTTAAGGTTTAGAATGAGGGATTTCTCTCTCTTTTTATGGCCTTTAAAATCAAAGTCTCCGTAATATGCAAAACATCCAAAATATTTGTTTTCATGGGAAGAGCAACACGGCTATCCGACTCATGCCAATTAACCTCAGTTAACTAATCTGCAGTTATGGTGAGTTGGCCATGGACCACAATAGCATTTAGCAAGTGAAGTCAATAACACAATTAACAGACATTTAAAGAATTTTAAATTGCAGAATCTCACCATGTTTTTCATATTGTGAAATTAATTCATGTAGCAAAACTACAATTTACCAATCCCATGTAAATTCATTTGTCCAAAAATCAGTCATATAAGTATTCCATAACAGTTGGTGGTGCTTTGCTATTACAGAAGCCGGAGCATGGCGCACTAGCTCCTTGTTTATCATTAGCGAAGAGGAATTCAATTCTTTTTTGCAGATTAGACCAATATTCACGTCTCCTGCAGGGCCAGGAGAGATTTTTCATATATACTGCTGCAAATAAGACAATCAAATAAACAGAGTGGAACATCTCTAAAGGCTCCTTGTCTTCAAATGCAGTCCGGTGAATTGCATGAAATTTGTCTGCACCTCCCACTCAGTCTCTAGAAGTCGTTCGTAATTCATCCAGAGAATTGGCTGGCTTTGTAATGAAAATTTGCTGCAGAGCTGCTAATTCTTTTTTTAAAGGAAAAGGCAGTCAGGATATCAAACGCTTTAAAAATGTAAAAGTGGTGCTTCTATTGTAAGATTTTAGTGGTTCATCAGGAAAAGGTGTTGTTAGCAGGCTGCAGGTTGGGATCTATTATTATTATTATTATTATTATTATTATTATTATTATTATTATTATTATTATTATTATTATTATTATTATTATTATTATTTTGTTTTATTTATAGACTGCTTTTCTTCCGATAAGGGGATCCAAGGCAGCTCACAATATTAAACGAATAGAATTAAGAACATAAGTTAAACATGAAAAAAACAATTAAACTATACACTAACTAAAATACAATTGAATAATTAAAAGCAGATAAACATTAAAAACTATCTTAACTTTAAAAAGGCATTCAAGGACTCAGTCGTGATTGTTAAAAGCCTGCCTGAGGAGGTGGGTCTTCAGCTGTTGGAAGGAAGGATAAAAGGGAGGGGGCCAGCCTGATCTCCTGAGAGAGCACATCCCATAACCTGGGAGCTGCCACCAAGAAGGCCCTCTCCCGTTTCCCCTCTTTTGCCTAGACTGTGTTAGGGATGGGGGTGGAATTCTGCTTCAGTTCATTTTCAAAATCAGAATTTAACAAAGGCTGCAGAATTTGGACATGGGAGAAAGCAAAACAGATTTGCCAAAACCGCGATGTAATCAGAATAACTGTGGAACCAGCAGAGTTGGGCCAACAGCTGGTATTGCGGCTACCATCCATTCTGGCTTCAGAGTCTCTGTGAAAACTGTGACCCTCAGAAGCAAGTTTTTAAAGAGAGGGAACAGCAGATCGGAAGCGATTACCTGCTTGTGTGGTACAGAGGCTGTGCTTATTCCATGACAGGGAAGATTTTGCTGGAGTTTTTACAACCTTGCATGATGCTTCGAGTAGGAGTGGCTGAGAGGGACCTTTCTGGGCAGGGGTGACTGTCAATCTGTCCATCAGTAACCAAACATTCCCTCGTGCCTCTGAAATCGAAGAGAGCCCTGCCTCTCTGCTCTATGTCTCTTTCCCTCTCTTTTGCCTGTTGGAAGCAGGTAGTAGGTCTGTTGAGGTCTGTTGCTGAAAGCAGTCATGTTTATCAGTTTGCTGTTCGATCTGTTTAGTTATAACTAAGGAAACGTTTTATTCTTTCTCTTACTAATGTCTCAGAATGAGTAGTTGAGACTGTAAGTGCCAGTTGATGAGAAAAAGGGGGGGACTACTCTGGGGAACTTGAAGCTATTCTGCTCTGTTAATCCCTGCACTTCTGCTGCACAGCTGGAGGAGTTTAACCAAAAATTGAAAACTCTGCAACAGATTTGACCGGGGTGGTCAAAAGCCGGCCCTTCCCCACACAGGTCAAGAGTAATGCACAATTCCAGGGGAAATCCAAAGAATCCATTGGCCTCAGAGACTTCAGTTCTCAAGCCGCTCCCCACCTAGGCTGGACCGCTGCAGGGATTGCAAACAGCTGCACAGTTTTCCGAAGCTTCCCTTTAAATATAACATATCTACTTTGGCATCTGACACCTGGATGAATGATAGGGCAGGGATTTGGCATTGTTTGCAGGAGAAATATGGTTTAGCTTCTGCAAAATAAATGGTTTGTCCTCTGAAAGGGACCCTAATTGATTCATGTCACACGCAGGTGTCCTCCTGCCTTTATCTAATATTAAACAGGATGCAGAAAATGCTCTTGTATTATGTAGAGATGCTGTTATTACACACAAAGAGTTTTCTTTTCTTGGCCGTGTCGTACATTCTCAGTAGTAGAACCTCAGCCTAAGGCGTGAAGAAAGCAGGGAAGGGGCCAGCCTGGAACACTTCGAGACTAAGCACCTTTGGGCTTTAACCCCAGCTTACCGTCCATGGAGGTCTGTCTACTAAGGCACACCTTACAAAGCCAAATATAGGCCTTCCCTTGGTCCTTCACTCCACAGTACCTCTGCCCCGTGTGGGTTTCACCCTAAGAACATAAACTTAAGAAGCGACATGCTGGATCGGACTAAAATCCTCCGTCATCCTGCATTATTCTTCCTGCATGGCCAACCAGCTGCTCAGGGGGATGAAGCCTACGAGTGTGACAAGCGTGTAGAAGCGCGCTTCTGCTCGTGTGCCCTTGAGCAGCGATCCCCAACCCCCGGTCCCCGGCCCGGTGCCGGTCCCTGGCCTGGGCCAGACCGGGCCGGCGAGAGAGACCTCCCCGCGCACACTCACCCCCGCGCAGCCCGTTTGCGCCTGCGCGCACGCTCCAAAATGCCCGCACGACCGCGCACGCGTGCCCCGCCTTCCCCAGCCGGTCTGCAGACCGGAAAAGGTTGGGAAACAGTGCCCTTGAGGCTCATCGGCTGAGGTGCTTTGCCTCCCATACGGGAAGCGATATATCGCTATCATGCCTTGGGGCCATTTATAACCTCCTCCTCACCTGGATTGCTTTAAAGAACTTAAGACCTTATGGCCCATCTCTGATGGCTCTGATCAATAGGGCGTTGTTGTTCCTATGTGCCTTCAAAATCAGAATCAACTTATAGAGACTCCGATAAGGCTTTCAGGGTAAATGAGATATTTAAGGAGTGGTTTTACCAGTTCCACAACGCCAGGGAGTTTCCGTGGCTGAGCGGGGATTCGAACCCAGACCTTCTGAGTCCATCATTCTGTCTACTACACCACACCGGGTATCCATAAAAGTAATAGTTTTATTGAAGTCTGGGAAATAACGATAAGGACACTATCTATTCTTTCATTATTTCCTTATATGTATAATATGTTATGCGCTGTCAAGTTGGAGCTGACTTACAGAGACCCTGGTAAGGCTTTCGAGGTAAGTGAGATATTTAAGGAGTGGTTTTACAAGTTCCACAGCCTCAGCGAGTTTCTATAGCTGAGCAGGGGATTCAAACCCTGTTCTCTGGAGCCCTAGTCCGTCACTCTGTCCGCGACAGCGGTGGTCCCCAACCTTTTTGATACCGCAGACCGGGGGGGGGCAGGGTCCGTGGAAGGGGGGGAAGGCACCCCCCGCGCTTGCGTGCATGCACAAAGAGGCGGCGCTCACTTGCGCGGGCATGCGGGCACTCGTGCGCACGCGCGAAGGGGCGGGGGTACTCGCATGCATGCGCGAAGGGATGGGGCACTCACGCGGTGCACGCACATGCTCATGCGCAAAGGGGCGGGGGGTGCTTGCGGGGCACGCGCACGCATGCACGAAGGGGCGCTGCAGGTGGGCATGCAGGGGGAGTGCGTGCGGGGGTGGCGGAAGATCTGTCTCCACGGCCCGGTCAAGGCCACGAACCAGGGGTTGGGGACCCCTGCGCTACAGCACCCTGGGTTCAATAGGACATACGTTCAAACAAATCCCCATCGACGTCTTGTGACATTTCATAGATGCAATGTGGGTGGGTGAGAAGATTGTTGAGCTTCACACAGCCTGAGCTCTGCACGCTTTTTCATGTTAGCTTTAAAAGTCAGCAGAAGCTTTCTCCTTACGAAGCCTTGAGACCACAATCTCCAGTGCAGTAAGTCACACACAGACAGCAGGAAGGCGTGCAGAGAAATATATTTACGTGCTATACAAACTTACATAGTGCTCACAGGAACTTAACATTCAGCAGTCGACCGGACAGAACTTAAACCATGACAGTCAAACAGGAACTGCAAAGAACACAGTAGCAGGTCCCTTCATTTATATTTCCTTCAACCCATCACATTAGTGGTTTGCTTCAGGATAGCTTATCCCTCAAGGCTGTGTTCTACTAGTCACGTAGGCAGTGACTTGGTACTTAATTAACTCTACCTGTACCAACCATAACCCATTGCTAATTACAACATTTCTTAAAGACCGAACATTACACACTGCAGGAGGGCCACTGTTTTGCACACCAACGGAGCTGTGTTCGATTCTCTTACAATTCTGGGGATGGCCAGGAAAAAGTCCAGGCCTACATGGCTGCTCGTCCATGTGGACGGGATGGATCTCAGCTCTGGCCGTTCCAGATAGTTTTTGCTCACAACTCCCATCAGTCCCAGTGGCAGAGACACTTTTGATAGATTATGGGAACTGTAGTCCAAAAACATCTGGAGGGCCACAGCTGTTCAACTCCTGAATAGCTTCCTGTTCCTGCAGTTTAGGGCTTTGCTCTTCCGCTGTGCTATAATATCCACTCATTTTAAAGCCAAGAGAAGGTTTGCTTTTTCAGTTAAAAATATCCTTGGGAAAAAATAGTTGATCTAGGATACAGAATTAACTGTTGAAAGTCAGGAATAGATGCATCACCCTATTTCTAGTCACTGTCAATTTCACAGGGATGTATTCATAAGTCTGCCCTGATTCTGCAAAAAAAAAAAGGAGAGGGGTGGTTTTTTGGAACCACAAAAATATTGACTTTATTTTAAACACTTTTTTGCCCACAAAACAGACATTTTTGTACATATTCATCCTAAAGTACACATTTTAATGTGCATCTTAATCTAACATATGCATTTATTGTGAAAATCAAATGCATGAACATGTATTTATTAGTCTGGGAAGGGCAAACTGGATTGGTTTGCATAAAAATAGAGAGTTTAAAAAACTTCTCACATAACCCTGTTCAGCTTATACTTCAGCAAATACAGTGTGTGAAAATGGCAGCTAAACCTTCAAGCACTTCCCACTGGACAGCCAGAAATTGTCTTCTACACACGATCCAGATTCAAGGGAGATTCTTAGCTTATTTTTAAATCATGGTATGACTTCCTGAATACAAAAAATATACGCGCTGGTTTTTCAGAGTTTTCTATGCATGTGCGTCCATACATTTAAAGTTCATTCATTAAACATTCTGTTTAAAGTCTAATCCCTTCCTAACTGCAATTCATATTTTTAAGACTTAATTTATCCTTTTGTAAGAAGGAGATTTCTATTTCGAAGATTGCTACTTGGTTAGAGACATGAAAGAGCTGACCTCGCTCAAGACTTCAGCCCCATCCATTCTGATTTTAATTTTAATTGCTATCTTCTAAAGGTGAAAACACTGAAAACTTGCCACATCTGACGGTCCCACACTGAGGCTACACCTTTTGGTCACGCTTAAAGGATGGCGGAATGTGAGACAGACAGAACTGATCCAGCGGCATGCTCTCTGAACAGGGGCACATTTCTTTTGATTTTCCTGCTTGTGACCTAAAATTTCATTAGTCAGCCTTGACTCAAGCATGTGGCCTGGATTATCCTTTCGCTCTCAGGCGCTGCAGGAGAGACCCAGCCATTTGCTCCAAGCATGGATTTAAGGAAACAGGTTGTTTTTTTCCCCAGCCAGCTGTGTCTTGAAAGTCAGTAGAAATCTTCCAAAAGAAAACTGCGGTTCTTATAAAACAATAAAAGACGTCTTCCCAGGAATATTCAGAAACAGAATGAACATCCATTTCATAAGCACGCGAGAATAATCGGCTTTGACCGTGGGCTATTTTTCCGGGGAAGCTGAGGCAGAAGGAAACATGGACCGTGTGGATTCCTTTTCAAGAAAAGAAAAGAAAAGCAGAAGGAAAGCATCTAGACAGCTGCCCTCTTCTGCTGACACGGCTCTCCCACCACAGCCTAAGTTTAGCACAAACGGGTGCTGTGGGTTTTGCTGTATTTGCTCATTTGTGTTCTCTCCATCATGCAACTACTTTGGGCTCCTCAGAGGGTCGGGTGGTTGATGGAAATCATTTTGCTGAAGCCATCGTACAGATGTGCAACAGCCTACAGTTGGAACTACAGAAATATTTGCTCTATTCAGCTCTACCAAAAGGCCTTTCAGCTTCTCTTGAAGGTACTCCGATCAAGTTTCTTTCGGCTTCCTCTTATTTCTCCAAGCAGGCACCTTTTCAAAAGTTATTTGGGAAAAGGGAGAAGTAGTCCGGGAACCACCAAGTTGCAAGATCATCACCTCTGGGTTGTTGAGAGGACAAGCACATAAGGCAGAGTGTTGACTGAGTCGCCTGACCTGTCTCTGGACTGCAGTTGCTTCAGGCTGCAGGAGTGGAAATGAAATGCTCCACTCCCCCCCCCACTCATAAATCCTCCCGTTTAGAGATACTCCCATGTCATGGATGGTGGAGAGGTTCTATTCTAGCCCCTCTCTCTAACATCCTCACTTTCTGTGTGGTGCAAACTTTTTGTAGGTAGCAGGAGAGAATGGGGTGAGCAAAGATTTATATTCCCATCTATGACCCTGCCTCTGATCTGGCAAGGCTGCCCCTCTGCGCTCAGTGATGAAACCCGTTCATCCTATTCATACCAAGACCCCCCCCCCCCATGCAGAACCCCACACCCCACCGTTGGACTTCATGCATGCTTCTCACAAATGCCATTCTCTGAGCTCAGCGGGACTTGTGAGAACAGTCTGGGACTGAGAAATACGTCTCTAAGGGCCACCGGTGCTGAGCAGGAAGGAAAACGAGAACATGGCCTGGGAGATTCTGATGGAAATCCAGCCTGTCTCCGTCTGCTGGCATTTTCCTTGCTTGCTTCCCACTCTGCAAAAATAACTAGTGATGTCTTTCCCATAAATCCGCTTGCCCTTTCAGAGACTCAAAGCTACCATTGAAAAGAACAGGGAGAGCTCCACGTTGAAGCGTCAGTGAACCACTGCTCCATTGCAGAGAGCTTCAGCGGGATCCTTCTATTCCTTCTTCTTAAAAGTAACTTCTCAAGCTTTGCCCTCACTCGAAGGATGCTGTGAGGACAAGCACACAGAAAAAAGGCTCCTCTCTGAGATCTTGCAGAACCATGGCCACTTAAGGGCTGAATCAGTATAAAGCAGCTGCTTAGCTTGCCGTAAGAAGTGCTTAGCACCCCTGTGATGTTCCTGTGCAATCTCAGGTTAGGCCTTACAGAAATCTCCATTATCGACAGATGTCATCGCGAAAGAATGAATGTTTGATTTGTCAGAGCTTCTGAAAGCTAAGAGCTGAGGCTGAAGTTTTGCCCAGGGGCAAACAAATACAGGAGGAAGTCCCTCTGTGGCTTTCATTCCAGGGGGATCCGATAGAGCAGAAAAATGAAGATGTTGGAGATGGGTCTGTTTTGTTGGCTCCTGAAAAAGACTAAAAGAGGGCAGAGCAGGGCCAAACCTAGAAGGAAAGTTTGTCCCGAAGAGCCGAAGAAAAGCTGAACAGGAAGAACAGCAAGAGGAGAGCCGAAAGAGTTGAAAGAGTCTCCCAGGTGTGCTAAAGCTTTTTAACTTAGGGGACAGGAAGGCAGGACCAGTTCACGAAACCAAACGACAGTCTCTGAGCATAAAACCCCAGGGATACTTACGATCGCTCTCCAGCTGCCTCGGCCCTTGTGCCTCGTTGTCGCTGGGTGTTCAGTGTAGCTCCTAGCCAGCAGGGAGAGGAAAGGGACTGAGCACTACTTTCTCCCTAAAGTACACAGAGCCTGTTCCCTCCCGCCTCCGCCCACCACAGATACCCCACCCTGCCCCCAGATCCTTTTGGTCCTCTAGGGAGAGGGGAGGGGACCTCTCTAGCCGATGCCAGGCTTTTTTGGGGTAGGTAGGCAAAAGCAGCAAGCCTCAGCCTGTGCTGGGAGCCCTCCCTGGCTCCGAAGGAGGCATCTCTCTTGTGCCACTAAGCAGGCACAGAGGGCTCAGGGCTCTGGCAAGGTGGCAAAGGGATGTGAGGATGCCCTTTGAGAAGCTGTTCAGGTGATGAGCCTGATCTCCAGGCTGAGAAAAGCTTCCTCTGACACAACCGCTTTTGGTTTTACTGTTGCTGTACTCTCCCAAATATTCTTTGCACCACAAATGTCACGGGGAGCGGATGAAGCCGATGGGAAACGATCTAGCCACCTAGCGAGGCAGGGAGGCAGACCAGAAGCTCCCACTGCCGAAGCCCACCATCCTGTATCCCGGCTCTGAGGACCAAGAAGCAACCGTGAAGCCATCCACTTACTCTGTCTGTGCTGGAGAAAAAATAAGCACGTAGGCACCAGACAGCCAGGAAGGGATGGATGTCCTCCTGCGCCTTCACCTCTCCCTGTGGCAGATGCTTCAGCCCTTTGAAAATGCCACTCAGAAGGTCAGGGGACCTCTGCTGAATGAGGTGAGCTCTGCAAAAGGGGACCCCCCCCCCAAATCAGGCAGGGGCACCTTCCGTGGACAGAGCTCTCCCGCTCACAGAAAGCAGATCCTGGGTCCAGCCCAGTTTTCGTTGGTGACGTCTGCCAGCATCCACTCAAAAAAGACTCCTTTTGTGATTCTCAACTGGCAGATTTGGGGGCCGCAACGTCAGTTTGGGATTTTGGATTTGGAGCGTTCATTTATATCATGTTACATCTGTTAAGCCTTCTTAATTGCTCTTGTGTTTGACAGAGAGGAGAAAGGGAAACGTGATCGGAGCACAGATTAATCAGGAAGAATGGGTGTGCTAGTGTAGCACAAGTTAAACCTTTGCTCTTAATTTTTTTAAGTGTTTTAATGGCTTGCTCAAGGAATTTGATTTTTCTGTGTTGCTGTACAAAACGACCAGGTCCAGGCTTCCTGGATTAATGAGCAGATCAGAATTTAGCTTTGTGCCAGACTTCCACTGATCTTTAAACATATCAGAATATGCATCTGAACATGGATTTGTGGGGGGAGGGGATATCAGAATCATCTTAGAGCTGCAAAGCTGGAAGGGACCCTTGGGATCATCAAGTCCAGCCCTTGTCAAGGAGGCACAGTGGGGGAATTGAACTCCCAACCTCTAAACCACTCAGCTATCCAGCAGTCCTGGTAACGCTTAATCCTGAAGCTGAGGCTCCAATACTTCGGCCATCTCATGAGAAGAGAAGACTCCCTGGAAAAGACCCTGATGTTGGGAAAGTGTGAAGGCAAGAGGAGAAGGGGACGACAGAGGACGAGATGGTTGGACAGTGTCATCAAAGCGACCAACATGACTTTGACCCAACTCCGGGAGGCAGTGGAAGACAGGAGGGCCTGGCGTGCTCTGGTCCATGGGGTCACGAAGAGTCGGACACGACTTAACGACTAAACAACAACAAGTAAGAAAAAAAAAGTCCTAAAAGAATGCATTTAAAAAAAAAAAACCTAGCAGATCAGACTAGAACTTGTCTTCCTGACTACCATTTTTGTTTTCGCAGGGATTTTTGTAAAAACAAAGATTTTTCAAGACACTTTGTTGAAAGCACAGCAAAGATTTTGTCAAAGTATTAAAAAATTTACAGGCCTGAACAGAGCAGAGCAGAAGTACTAATGAACTGCCATGTCACGCAGGTGTGTAAGTATAAAAGTGCTGAGTCACAGTGACTATAGAAAGGATGATGCAACATCTGGGTGAAGACTGGATGATGCAACATCTGCCCTGATTGGGCAAGGGCAGATGCTTATGTGTATATAGTTGAGTTGTACAGAACACCACCACCACTTCTACAAATGTTGATTTCATGCTGTCACGCTGCCGCTTTGTATATTTGCTGTAAATACACGTGTCGGGCTGGAAGAGAACGTGTCTGTGTGAGTTATTTTTACCATCAGGACCAGAATCAACTCTCAGCTAGCGGCTTGCAGGATTCCGCGTTAACAAAGGTCATGGGCCCAGCACGCTTCCGCTGCGCAGACCGTCTACTGCTGAGAACGTTGGTGAGTACCAGTGGGTGCCACTATAATAGAAGGAGGAAGAAATAGAGGTCCTGAAAGAAAGCAGTTCTGCTGTTGTGTGCCCAGGAGGGGAAGGAAAACAGAGGACTGAGAGAAGAGCAGGCAGCATGGCGTTTGGGGGAACAAGCCTGGGAGTTTTTCCCTTAACGAAGTTAAATGACTGTAATTACCAGACGTGGTCCGTCAAAGCTGAGATGCTATTAAGGAGGGAAGATCTGTGGCAGATTGTAACCAACCTCCCAGCACAGCTTGATGAAGAGGAGGAACGTAAAAATGAAAAAGCTCTGAGTACTTTGATACTTTGCTTGGAAGACAACCAATTAATCCACGTGCGTGGCTTGGCTACGGCGAGAGAAGTTTGGCAATGTCTCAAGAGAATTTACGTGAGAGATTCAGCAGGATCTAAAGTATCCTTAACCAGAAAGCTCTACAGGTGCAGATTACAGCCCGGTGAGAGCGTGTCTAAACATTTGCAAGAGATAAAATGTCTCTTTAATGAACTGGAGCAAAGGAATGTGCAGTTTCCAGAAATCCAGAAAGTGTACCTCATTCTAAGCAGTTTATCTGATGAATACGACACTCTGGTCACCAGTTTAGAGTCTATGCCTGAGGCGAATTTGACCCTGGAATACCTGACGGGCAGATTGCTGGAACAGGAACGACGTAAGAGTGAAATGTCTGGTGACGGAGAGAAACAAAATATCCAGCGTCAAAGGAACCAAGACGGCTGGAGGAAAAAGACAGATTACAGCCTACACAGAGAAACAACTCCTAGGAGGGGAGAAGAGAGTGGTCGTGCTATGACCGTGAGACGCTGTTTTGGCTGTGGATCTGTAAATCATCTTCTGAGAGACTGTAGCAGAGACGACAGAAAAGCTGGCTGCAAAAGTGAAAGAAGCACCGAAAAGAGAAAAGGGAGGATTTCTCTTGTCCAGGCAGCAAGAGATAAATCCAAGGTCGTTCAGCAAGCTTGCTGGATAATTGACAGTGGGGCCGTTACACATTTAACTAATGAAAGAGATTTGTTTCTTTCTCTAGGTGCTTCGGAACAAAGCAGCGTGAGCCTGGCGAACGGACAGAAGTTGCCTGTTGCTGCAGAAGGGACAGTTTTTGTGTCAGGTTTGGAACAAGAACTCAAAGGTGTTCTTCATGTACCACAGTTGGACTGTAGCATCTTAAGTGTGTCTGCTTTAGTAAAACAGGGCTTTGTAGTCATATTTGAAAATGATGAGTGTAAAATTAAGAAAGGAAAATGTGTTTGCGCAAGGGCAAAACAAGAAAATAATTTGTACGTTTTGAGGTGTAAAATACAAAGTGACACACATGTAACAGTGAAAAACGCACCTCAGCATGATAAATGTGCACACCTGTTACACAGGAGGTTGGGTCATGCAAATTTTAGAATAATTCAGAGAATGCAAGCAGTGGCAAAAGATGTACAGTTGAAAGAGTGTAAAAATTATTTAGATTGCAACGTGTGTAAAATGGCAAAATCTAAAGTAAGCCCCAGAAACAAGGAACGAACCAGTCAAACAGAAAGGCCCTTTCAACTGGTACATGCAGACTTGATTGGCCCTTTTGCATCATCTTTGGGTGGAGCAAAATATGTCCTGGTAATTGTAGATGATTATTCAAGGTATTCTTTTTGCTACTTATTGAAAACAAAGGCAGAGGTGTTTAGCAACTTCAGAAATTGGCTAAGCTTCATTGAGAGACGTTATGGCCACAAGGTGGCGCAAATCCAGACGGATAGAGGGTCTGAGTTCCTATCTAACAAATTTCAAAGCTGGTTGAAGGAAAATGGGATATATCATAGAAAAACTAGTCCATATTCACCCTTCCAAAATGGCGTGGCAGAAAGAAGAAACGGGGTGTTGCAGACAATGAAAGACGCATTGTTAGCTGACGCTAACATGAGTCATGGCCTGTGGGGAGAAGCCCTGCTTACATCGAACTACATAAATAACAGATTGTTATCTTCTGCAATAGGGCAGACTCCTTATTATATGTTATATGGGAGAGAGCCATCTTTAAAACACATGAGGGTGTTTGGGTGCAGTGCGTGGGTGCACATCCCAAAAGAGACAAGAAGGAAGGGAGAACCAAAGGCAAAGAAAATGAAATTCATAGGTTATGAAAGAGGTTCAAAGGCATACCGCTTCCTTGATGGAAACAGCAATGTAGTGATTTCGAGGTCTGCCAATTTTTGTGAGCATGAGAATTGGGATAGGGTTCATGCTAATTCCCAAGTTTTCATACCATTCACAAACACAAGAGAGTGTGAGAATAGGCAATTAGAGACAAAAGAAGAAGAAACAGAAGAGAGCCAGTCCAAGACAAAAGATGAAGAAGACGATGGGCAGTGTAGTGATCAAGAAAGTGAGATAGGAATTAAGCAAGAACCAAAAATTGAGGATGAGCCACAAATCCCCAGGAGGTCAGAGAGAGTTAACAAAGGGGTTCCGCCTGCAAGGTTTGGTGTAGGAGAAATAAGGGTGTGCCATGTGTATCAGGAACCAAAATGTTATGAAGAGGTCATGTTACTTCCTGAAGTAGAAAAGAAAAGATGGCAGGAAGCCATGATTGAGGAAATGAAGTCTATGGACGACCACAAGGTCTTCACAGAGACTAGGCTGCCACAGGAGCATAAAGTGATTGGCAGTAAGTGGGTTTTCAAAAGAAAGTTACAAAACAATGGGGACTTTAGGTATAAAGCAAGGTTGGTGGCTCAGGGATTTACTCAAAAGAAACATTTGCACTATGATGAAGTATTTTCCCCTACAGTGAAAGCAGAAACTATGAGGGTAGCTTTGACTCTAGCGGCATCTAGAGGGTATTTGATAAATCATTATGATATAACGACTGCATACTTAAATGCTGACTTAAAGGAAGAATTATACATGACAAAAGCACCCGGCTTTGAAGGGTCAAGACCAGGAATGGTTTACAGGTTAAATAAGGCCATTTACGGGCTGCGACAATCAGCCCGAAACTGGAACCAATGTTTACATACAGTGTTAGAAAAAATGAATTTTAAGAATAGTCTGGCTGATCCATGCTTATACATACAAGAATGTGGAAGTGAGCTAAATATTTTGTTGGCATATGTGGATGACATTTGTTTTATGACAAAAAATCAGAGCCAGATGAATTTATTTGAAAAACAGCTGAAAAAGGAATTTAAACTGAAAAATTTGGGTCCAATACAAAATTATTTAGGGGTGCAAATACAGAGAAAAAATGAAGGTTTTGTATTAAACCAAAAGTTAAAAATTGAACAAATGTTGGAGAGATACAATATGCAAGACTGTAAAGATGTACAAACCCCCATGGTAATAGATTTTCAAAAGTGTGATGAAGAAAACAAAGAGTTTGAGAGTCAAGAAATTTATCATTCTGCAATTGGCAGTTTGATGTATTTAGCAAATTGGACTAGGCCTGACATTTCAGCAGCAGTGAACATTCTTAGTAGACATGTGTCGAAGCCCACTGTGAAACACTGGCAGGGTGTAAAAAGAGTTTTTAGATACTTAAAAGGAACAAGTGACAAGTGTTTGATCATAAATCCTTCAAAAGAGTTAAATTTACAGGCCTACGTTGACAGTGATTGGGCAAATGATGAAAGTGACAGGAAGTCAATGTCCGGATTCGTTGTAATGTTTGCAAATGTTTTAGTAGGGTGGAAGTCCAGAAAACAGAGTTCTGTGGCTACTTCGACAGCAGAAGCTGAATTCGCAGCTTTGTCGGAAGTATGCTCAGAATTAATCTGGTATAGACAATTAATTAAGGATTTAAAGATAGAAACACATAAACCAATAAAGGTCTTAGAAGATAATACAACCTGCTTACAAATGGCTGTAACAGAAAAAATGCGAAATAGGAGTAAACATGTTGACATCAAATATCATAATGTAAGAGAAGCCATAAAAGAAAAATTAATAGAGTTACAATACTGCAAAACGGATAAAAATGTTGCTGATATTTTTACAAAACCTTTGAGTGTTCAAAGACACAGTGAAATAATCAAAGAGTTGGGTTTGAATTTTGTTCAGGCGTAAATTAGGAGGGGTGTCAAAGTATTAAAAAATTTACAGGCCTGAACAGAGCAGAGCAGAAGTACTAATGAACTGCCATGTCACGCAGGTGTGTAAGTATAAAAGTGCTGAGTCACAGTGACTATAGAAAGGATGATGCAACATCTGGGTGAAGACTGGATGATGCAACATCTGCCCTGATTGGGCAAGGGCAGATGCTTATGTGTATATAGTTGAGTTGTACAGAACACCACCACCACTTCTACAAATGTTGATTTCATGCTGTCACGCTGCCGCTTTGTATATTTGCTGTAAATACACGTGTCGGGCTGGAAGAGAACGTGTCTGTGTGAGTTATTTTTACCATCAGGACCAGAATCAACTCTCAGCTAGCGGCTTGCAGGATTCCGCGTTAACAGATTTCCCACTGGCGCTCCCTTTCATTGCAAAAACAACACAATGGAGGAACCAAATTCGGGGTGGGGTGGGGGTTTGTAATACCATGTTCCTGGCTGATATGCAGAGATGAGACAATACTGCTTGATGCTACCTCGTCCTCGTGATACAAATGTCATTACAGCACAATACCTGTACATTTCTCTGAGGATCTGGTAATTTTCTATGCCTCAAAAAAAAACTGGCAGCATCCATAATTAGACAGTAATGCAGGCTGTTTCTCAGCACTTTTGAAACATTAGGTATCAATCTTGGAAAGCTGAAGGGGAGTAGAGGGCCCGTTTCATTTTGTGTTTTATTTGGTGCAGTGACGAGAGTGTGGCTTCATTCTGTTGCAATCAAGGACCTCGCTCAGTGTGGTTTTTTTTTGTGTTCACTGCAGCTTAAACAAGAGTGTGTGTGATGATCAGACTGGAAGTGAAACATAAGCAGATGCAACATAAAATGAAGATAAGGAAATTCAATGAAATTCAGTAGCATACAGTGGTATGAAGAGTCTTGTCTGGATTCTCCCACATGTACTCTGCGGATGACCATTGTATGAAGCCAAGGTTATAAGAAAGGGAGCCTCTTGTAATTATCTTAGGGTAGCCCCCCCTTCCCCATGGTGTCTTCCAGATGTTTTAGAGTGCAACCTGCATCTTTCCCAACAAGAATGGCCAATAGCCATGTTTTCTGGGCCTGGTGGGAGTTCAAGATATTTGGAAGCTCCAGATTGGACTGACTTAGGTAACACCTGAATTCTCTTCTACCTCTGATTAAAAAGTGCAAATCAACGTTTGAACAAAATCGCCAAGGGCAATGCACAGTTACTTTTGCATGAGTTGACAGAGTCAGCAAAGGCATGTGCGTCTGGACCACCCTGGGATTCCTTGTTCTGCTAGGCAAGGGCTTTCATTTCGAGATTTTGCAAGTGTAAGAATAAATGATGACTGGGCCTGGAGGCAGACCCAGAAAACACTTGATGGTGGTTGGGGAAATGAAGGAAAAATCAGATGAAGAAGACAGATGCTGAGGGCTTCTTAGCTAGGTTCTGTTAAAGAACACAAAGAGATGTTTGAATTGCAGCCACTGAGAGAATGCGAAGTTTCCTATGGCATATAGGGGAGACACCAAGAGAGAGAGTGTGTGTGTGTGTTAAGCTTAGAGGGGAAAAGGAAACCCAAGGCGGTATCAAGTCATTTTATCAACCCTTCCAATCCAGAAGTTCCAGGGATTCAACCCTGGAAGGCCCAGATACACTATAACACTGCTCACACATTGACAGATCCTCATGCAAGCCAGGATGGTTACAAGCCATGATGGGGATGTATAATCTCCAGGCTTAAAAGGAAAGTATGCCAGATGCAGGGGAGGGGTATCAGGAGACCGGTACCTCGTGGTCTCGTGTGCTCCCAAGAGGCATCTGGTGGGGCCATGGTGAGATCCAGGAAGCTGGACTAGAGAGGCCCTTGGCCTGATCCAGCAGGGCCCTTCTAAGGTTCTTATGCAAAAGAATTGGATTGGCTGTTTGTTCAGTCTATTCAGGCGGAGGTTTGGCACATGTTATGGGCCCTTTAAGGTAGTCGCTTTCCTCAGTCGCTCTTTTGAAATGTTAATTCTGTGGTTGCAGAGCCTCTCCCTACAATATACACATCATTTGATTCTGGCAGCCCTGGGGGGTTATCGGAAGATGGGAAGAAGTGAGGAGGACCATAGAAAAAGGTTTTGGATCATTTCCGTAGTAAACAACACACGTTGTCAAGGCAAGACTAATCGATTTCTTTCCCAATTAATGTTTCACCTGCCTGTATCCATTTTTCTGGCAGTCAATCGGGTACTGAAAAAAGGGGAATTTGAGTCATACCTTTGAAGAAAGGCTTGAGAATAAAAAAAGCTGTCTTTACACATCCAAGGTACTAGCCATCATAGCTCAGCTTCCCCTCTAGAAGGCCTCCCAGCCTTTGGGGCTCCAACATCTTCCTGATACACTGGCTGTAACCCAGCCTCCCTTCCTCTGCCTTCTCTCTAGGAAGAATAAATGAAAAAATATGACCCAGTTCATAACTCCTGCTTCTGCCTACTT
Source organism: Intellagama lesueurii (assembly GCA_037013535.1). NCBI lineage: Eukaryota > Metazoa > Chordata > Lepidosauria > Squamata > Agamidae > Intellagama > Intellagama lesueurii. The sequence continues at coordinate 2,557,905 of JBAJHW010000003.1, read as the reverse complement.
GGTTTGCTGGAAATTGTTGATTTTCACCCTAAGCCCCTCTGTGCGTGTATGGGATATGCCATGTCTCAAGTGTAAAAACGCCCATCTGTCACTTCTATTTGGCCATTTCATTCATTCATTCATTCATTCATTCATTCATTCATTCAATTGCTATACTGGGCAGACATGGATTAAATGCAGGCCTTCTGATGCTTGTTGTTGTTGTTTAGTCGTTAAGTCGTGTCTGACTCTTCATGACCAGAGGACGCCAGGCCCTCCTGTCTTCCACTGCCTCGCGGAGTTGGGTCAAATTCATGTTGGTCGCTTCGATGACCCTGTCCATCCATCTCGTCCTCTGATGTCCCCTTCTCCTCTTGCCTTCATACTTTCCCAACATCAGGGTCTTTTCCAGGGAGTCTTCTCTTCTCATGAGATGGCCAAAGTATTGGAGCCTCAGCTTCAGGATCTGTCCTTCCAGTGAACACTCAGGGTTGATTTCCTTCAGAATGGATAGGTTTGTTCTCTTTGCAGTCCAGGGGACTCTCAAGAGTCTCCTCCAGCACCACAATTCAAAAGCATCCATTCTCCGGCAGTCAGCCTTCTTTATGGTCCAGCTCTCACTTCCATACATTGCTACTGGAAAAACCATAGCTTTGACTATGTGGACTTTTGTTGGCAAGGTGATGTCTCTGCTTTTTAAGATGCTGTCTAGGTTTGTCATCGCTTTCCTCCCAAGAAGCAGGCGTCTTTTAATTTCGTGGCTGCTGTCACCATCAGCAGTGATCATGGAGCCCAAGAAAATAAAATCTGTCACTGCCTTCTATTTGCCAGGAGGTGATGGGGCCGGTGGCCATGATCTTAGTTTTTTTGATGTTGAGCTTCAGACCATTTTTGGCGCTCTCCTCTTTCACATGACTGGGTACCTCTCCACAATACCCTTCCTCTATAAGGACCTCAAAAAGCAACCAGCATTTGCTCATACCACCTTGTTTCCTCTTAAATGTGAATCCCTATTTCTTCAGCCTGATGCCTGTATGTCTCAGACCACCCGTCGCCAGTCTTGGCTTGTGTGTGGTTTGTATACATCCTCTACATTGCTGCTGTTGCCCTTGTGCTGACTCAAGCCACCTCGAAGGTTCCTGGCCTGGCTTTGACCCCGGATTCCAGGCATCTCATTCCTCCACTGTAACACTTGCTGCTGCTTTGCAAATGTGTACCTGGAGAGTTGCACCTGATGAGCACTGTTTCTGTAAAGACCGTCAGTCCCTCCATCCATAGTCATAATGTGCTGCTCAAGTTCTGAGTCATCAGCCTTGAGTTAAGATTCTGGAAAAGGGCCAAAGCTAGAACGCCAAAGTTCAGTGAGGTGAATCCAAACGGCTGAATTCTTGCAAAAGTTGAACCCCTCGCCTGTTCTCCCTTTTTCTGGCTAGAAACATTCAAAGCAACTTCCACTTTGCTTGATTTAGTAACGCTTCACTAGCCACCTGCTGACTCCTGAGTTCCTTGTTTCCAGGCATTAACACGCTTACTGCCTGCCTGATTCCCTTTCTTTTGAAGGAGTCTGTAGGGTGGCGGAGTAAGTGAGGAGGAATTAAAGAACCTCTTAATGAGGGTGAAAGAGGAGAGCGCAAAAAATGGTCTGAAGCTCAACATCAAAAAAACTAAGATCATGGCCACTGGCCCCATCACCTCCTGGCAAATCGAAGGGGAAGATATGGAGGCAGTGACAGATTTTACTTTCTTGGGCTCCATGATCACTGCAGATGGGGACAGCAGCCACAAAATTAAAAGACGCCTGCTTCTTGGGAGGAAAGCGATGACAAACCTAGACAGCATATTAAAAAGCAGAGACATCACCTTGCCGACAAAGGTCCGCATAGTCAAAGCTATGGTTTTTCCAGTAGCGATGTCTGGAAGTGAGAGCTGGACCATAAAGAAGGCTGACCGCCAAAGAATTGATGCTTTTGAATTGTGGTGCTGGAGGAGACTCTTGAGAGTCCCCTGGACTGCAAGGAGAACAAACCTATCCGTTCTGAAGGAAATCAACCCAGAGTGCTCAATGGAAGGACAGATCCTGAAGCATCCATTCCATGGTTGTCTTCCATGTCCCCCCCCCCCCCTTCTAACCACAGGAAATCCACTGAGGAGGAAGAAATCAAGCAGCCACACAATGTAGCACAAAGAGCTGGCCTTTGGGAAGCATTAATACTACATCCCTTGCAAGACGATGTGATGATTGTTTGGCAAAGTATGTAGCACCGGTTATTTAACTTTTCTGGAATGAGGTCAAGATACTTCCTTAGTGACTTTTCAAGGCTAGATGGCATTTTCTGGATGGGTATAGAGGGCTGAGACGGCAGTTGTGGGGGAAACCAGATTGAGGTGATGTGGAGCCAGGAAAGGACAAACAGTCCAAAGTTTTGCAGTTGGCTGGAAGATGATGAATCAAGGGGGACTTCAAGCAGATGCCACTTTACAGGCGAAGGCTACCTTTCTGGGCATGCGCCTGTATCTATGTATGCAACGTCAGGAAGTAAATGTCCACTCCCTCCCCAAAAGTCACCAATGCTTTCTCTTTAGGATGAAGATGATGTGGTGCCCCCACCCTCTGGAGCCTCTCATTGCTGAGAGAATGAATATCTTTTGATGCAGGCAGCAAGTAGCCACAGTTAACCCAAGGCGGTCAAATGGCTAATTAACACAGTAGTTCGCCCACTGGAAGACCTTTTCAAATCACTGTGCAAGCTCCTGTCCACAGGTGGTCTCGAACTGAGACTGTTTTGGGAATTTGGAAAAAAAATTGAATAAACCACGTGCCTCAGAGTCGATTTAAATTTACACCGACACATATTCCGAACTATTCCTTTAATGTAAACAGGCTCTAAGTGAACTAATTGGCAAGCTGAGATGCCTTGACACTCACATACAATTAATCCTTAGAGATTTTCTTTGTTTTATGGGCTATCTAGAAAGTCTGTTTCTTCATGTCAACATTATTTGCTTCAATTTTTAAAAAAACTGCTATCAAAACCTCTCTGGTTTTAATCGACACTAGAGACTTAAACTTGCTGAATACTTATTTTTTAAGGAGCTATGGGGGAATATGCTAGTTGGATAGCTTAGTGAGTTAGGTATCTGGCTGTGGAGCCAGAGGTCGAGAGTTTGATTTCCCCCTGTGCCTCCCTGGGAGAAGAGCCAGCCCGCGTGGCCTTGGGCAAGCTGCACAGTTCCAGGGCTCCCCCAGAGGAAGGGAATAATAAACCACTTGTGACTACTCTCTACCTAGAAAACCCTGAGAAAGTGTCACCATATGTCAGAACTGACTTGACAGCCCAGAATTGGACCTAAAGATGGTTGTTGTAGGTTTTTCGGGCTGTTTGGGAGCTAAAGATGTCTATAGGCTAGGAAATTTTCAGAATCCTCGTCAAAATATAATACTCAGGATTCACTGGGATAAGTCTGTTGTGCAGTTCCACCCGTTGGATCACTTCACTAGTCAAACTGAAGGCTTAGATGCCTTCTCTTGAGAATTGCCAGATAACACCACACACATATTCACTACCTCACTGGTGAGCAGCAGATCAGAAGACCAGTTCATCAACTGGAGAGAGCAGTAAAAATTTCCTGAGAAATGTGGAGCGGACTTACAGGTAGCCAAAGACCGAGATCAGAAGTATCCTTGTATGCTACTTCTCCCAAGGTGGTGCCAAGCAGTGGAACCTTAAACATTCCAAATGCGATCATCGCGTGTTTGTTTTAAAGGTGCCACGTCACTCTTTCTTGTAACGGTTAGCCTGTGGAGAGTCTTGTGTCTCTGAGAAGCATTGCCTTCAGCCTCCAGACAGATAGTTTTGCTTACTCAGATCTTAAGATCACGATTCATGTGTTACAGAGCTGCAAGGAATGTATTGACTTGATTTGAACCCTGTGTCCTTCGAGCCCCGGGACACAAAGCAGCTCAAAGGATCCTTTGTAATCAAAGGCACTCGACTGTGAGTGATCTCTTGAAGGCTGTGCGGTTTAAACCAACTCCTCGCTCCCCACCCACCACATACGGAGGCATCAGTACATACAGAACAGGAGCTTCCCAGTTTGGAGTCGTACCTGTTCCTGAGAAGTAAAGTCCCTTGTGTCTAGCTTGGCCACCCTTTTCAATTCAGACTACAATCAGAAGGCGACAAAAAAAGGAAACCCTGTTTGAAAGGCAGAACAGTCCTTTCTTTCCACACAAGTAAGTGCTTTGCAGCCTCAAGACAGACAAATGAGCTACAAAGAAGGCTTGTCTTTTCAGAGATTGGTCTGTACAATATTCTGCAAAGCCATGGAAGCAGGGAGCAAAGCAAGGCTGCAAGACGCAACGGAAGCATATGATATAATAGCCAATCCACCCTTCATGTGATCTTGCCACCAGCTTATGCCTGCCGTGTAAAGCAGATGAGAAATACCCAGCGCAGCTCCCGTGTATCTGCTTCAGTTCCTCTCTAGAGAGTGCACTTGACAAGTACCCACAAATGATTCCACTAGTCCAGTGTTTCCGAAACTGGGGGTCGCAAAGTGTTTTATTCGGGGGGCGGGTCACGGGTTGCCCTGTATGTGTTGTACCCCTTGTTATAGAATTTCTCCCTTGACCTTTTGAAGTGGGGTATTAAAGTTAGCATGTATGTGTGAGAAAGAGGCCCTTTGTGGGAGACAGAAGCCTCTGCTTTCTGAGAAGGGATGACTTTTGCCCCATTAAAAATGCCTCTTTGTGCAAATAGGGTGGCGGGGTGGTTAGGTTATTTGGCTCTTATGAAAAGGGGGTCGCAACTTGAAAAAAGCTGGGAGTCACTGTACTAGCCCATCCATGTCAACATGCATAGTGCCCAAAGCCAGACATACTGTTTTGGCAGATGAGACGGAAGATTCCCAAAAGCAGCTGTCCCTGTTCCTTGCAGCAAAATTACAACAGCAAGTTAATTGACTAACAATTTGCTATTCTTGAGTGGCCACCAAAGTGCACTGCTTGAGGCAGCTGGATAATTCTCCCGATGGACAAAATGATCGAAAGATGGAGGATACGCAGATCATTCCACTCAGGGTGCCTAGAAAAGCACCATCGTGCCCGTTGACTTCTGTGAGATGCCCGTGACCATCTGCCAGACTTTCTCATGATTTCCCTGAGTAGATGGCAGGGACGGAGCAATTTATACAATGGACCCTGTGTCAGGAAAGAAAAAGACGTAGCAGGAAAAAAAGATTTCAGGTCAGGCCACAAAGGGGATAATGAAATCAGTGGAAGGAATGTTGTACAAATCATGCAGAAAACAGAAAGGAAGCCTCGTAGATCAAAACTGAGAGTTGTTGGATGAAACGAACTACTTCTATCAGTTAATCATTTTTAAAAAAATCTTGTGAGGAAGAATTCCAAAGCCAGGGTATTGCTGAGTTCTGTTTGCTAATGCTGCCATCTAAAGACCAAGAATCATGTTTATAGTTTTCAGAAGGGTAACCGATGGTGTTAGTGAGTTGCAGCAAATCAGAGTCCTGCAGCAGCTTAAAGAAATAAGTATTATAGAGACTTGGGTACTATATTATTTTTTAGATTTAAGCATCCTTCAGTCTCGAGAGACTATGGTCACGTGCTCTGAATGGAGGACTTGGAACAGTGTCTAGTGTGGCTGAGAAGGCCAATTCGAGAGTGACCATCCCTTCCACACTGAAGACAAATACAATACTGTCCCCTGTCCAGCTCCCTGGTTTTGCTGGGTTCGGGACGGCCTCTTGGCCTCGGCCTGCTGGACAAGGGTCTCTTCAAAATGGGAGAGGCCACGCTGCACCGCCTGCCTCCAGGCTGAGGTCAAGGTTTCCCATCGGTTGAGGTCCACTCCTAAGGCCTTCAGATCCCGCTGGCAGATCTTCTTCTATCGCAGCTGTGGTCTTCCTCTGGGGCGATTTTCCTGCACTAATTCTCCATACAGGAGATCTTTTGGAATCCGACCGTCAACCATTCTCACGACATGCCCGAGCCAGTGTAGACATCGCTGTTTCAGTAATGTATACATGGTAAAAAATTCCAGCTCGTTCCAGGACTACTCTATTTGGAACTTTGTCCTGCCAGGTGATACCAAAAATGCGTCGGAGACAACGCATATGGAACGTGTTCAGCTTTCTCTCCTTTGCTCTGGATTCCTGCTTTGAGCAGGGAGTTGGACTGGATGGCCTTAGAGGCCCCTTCCAACTTCACTATTCTATGATTCTATGAAATAAATAACCAAGTAGTCCTTTTCGACAATCCTAAGTGATGTTTTCTTGTGTTTCTTGCTGATGGCAAAAAGGGCAACCCATTTCCCATGCCACTGGGTGACTCCCATTTCTGCTATCCTTGCCTACCAATGTTCAAGAAATTCTGTTCAAGGAAAAGAACAGAAGTCATCTCAGGAGCATTAGAACTGACTCTTCATTATAGCTACTTGTTACAATCCGGGAAGAGTGTGATTATATTCCCTCCGTCACGTATTCCTCTCCTTATGGCACAGTATCTAGCACCTCTAGAGAGCTGGCTGCTCTGGGGAGCCATTTAACCCCTACCCTGAGAAACTGGCAACATGAGTTGATGTGTCCAGGGACTAATACAGAACAAATCCCTGTATGGAGGAGATAGAAATAAAAATATATCACAATCACTACTGCATTGAGAGATAGTCGATTGATTGTCTCAGACAGATTTAGGCTCCCCTTACTCCAACGGAGGCTTTAATAAGGTGGGCCTGACACTCTATGGCAGTGGTCCCCAACCTTGGGCCTCCAGATGTTCTTGGAATTGAACTCCCAGAAATCGTGGCAAGCAGAGGTGATGGTGAAGGCTTCTGGGAGTTGTAGTCCAAGAACATCTGGAGGCCCAAGGTTGGGGACCACTGCTCTATGGGAAAAGCCAAGCTTCATTCTTACAAGGCATTTTTTAGGGTTGAAATCTGGCATGAAAGATGGCTTCCCAGGCCAGAGCCAGGAGATAATCGACCCCAGTGAAGCCCGGGGACTCAAGGGGAAGCTCCTTTTTGCATAGCCCGTTCACCTGCGACTATTCCAAAGGGCTGCGCTCTCATGCAGTCACGTACTACCTTCCATATGCACCTCGCCAGTTATAAGCTGGGGAACTGAGATATATTTCAAGCTCAACTATTAAGATGTCTGATGCAATTTTTATGAACTCCAGGTTTAAAATGGGACATATATAATTCATGCATCACATTAGACGGTTCCTTTATTACTCTTCATTCATCTCCGTCTGATTTATAATAGAGCTGAAAAATTTGAGAATTAATGGCAAAAGCTCAGTGGAAATTACAAAATTGCTCCACAGCTTCTCCCGAACTTTGAAAAGACTGAGTACTTGTTCTTCCCTATTTATATACACATTTAGGAGCCCTACAACAGTAATGAATACACTGTTAATTGCCAATTAACAATGTATTCATTGTTGTTGTTATGTGCCATCAGGTCACCTCTAACGTATGGCAACCCCGTTAAATGAGCAGCCTCCATAATGTCATGTCCTCAACAATTCTGTTCAGGTCTTGGCAACTCAAGGCCGTGGGGCTACCTTATGGAATCAATGCATCTCTTATTGGGCCATCTTCTTTCCCTGCTGCCTTCAACTTTATAGAACAAACGTTATAGTTTAATTGATTTTTTTAATGTATGACTTATTCTGTTTTTATTTCTGGTTTGTTTGGTTTTTTTTAAATACTGTGAGCTGCCTTGAGTACCCTTACCAGGAGAAAGGCAGCCTATGAATAAGACAAATAAAAATAAATAAATAATAAATCTTTTGATGTATTGTCGAAGGCTTCCACGGCCGGGATCCGATGGTGGTTGTAGGTTTTCTGGCCTGTTTGGCTGTGTTCTTAAGGTTTTTCTTCCTAACGTTTCGCCTGTCTCTGTGGCTGGCATCTTCAGAGGACAGGAGTCTGAACTCTGTCTGTGCTCTGGTGCAGTTTGTGGGATAATTGAGTATTTATAGCTGTGGGATCAGCTTTTGTCCTCTTCAGGAGATTGGGTGATTATGGTGATCAGCGTTTTTGTTGTTGTGGCTGTATTGTTGTGATAAGGGGGAGAGATGATCTGTCACTGTGATTGATGGGTGTCGTTAGCTGGTCTTTTGTGTGCAGTGATCACCGGTCCTTGTGGCTGGGTAGAGATCGTTGACCTTTTGCAGGCTGCGTTTTTCAGTGCTGGGAGCCAGTCTTTGTTGAGTTTTAGACTTTCATCTTTTTGGTTGAAGCTCTGCTGGTGTTTGTGGATTTCAATGGCTTCCCTGTGCAGTCTAACATAATGATTGCTGGTGTTGTCCAGTACTTCTGTGTTCTACATTAATGGCACATTAGCTGGTTTAATGTATTTTAATGAATCCTTATTACTCCACCGGGCTCTCAGTTTAAATTGATTGCAACCAAGTGCTAGCTTATACATTTTTAGCTTGGCTGTGTCAGGTCTGATGTATGATGAAGAATTTGGAGAAATGCCTTGAGTCTTGCTAAGCCATAAAAAGAGCACCAGTGGATCACTTTGGAGGTCCACCTAGAACCGAGTCCAGGATCTTCACAAGGTCTCACCGTGGCAAAATGGTTATTCTCTGCCATCAATTCATGTCTGACTTACAGCGACCCTAAGAGAGTTTTCAAGGTATACAACACGCTCAAGGAGTGAGTTATCGTTGCTATTCCCAGTAAGTGCTCATGGCCAAGCACAAATTTTAACCCATGTCCCTTGAGTCCTAGATCAAGACTCTATCTGTTATACCAGTGTTTCCCAACCTGGTGGTTGTGACCCCAAAGCGGGGGGTGTCACAAAGTGTTTTTTGGGGGGTCAGGGGTCACCTTATAGGTGTTCTTAAATAATTTTTTCCTCAACCTTTTGGAGCAGGATATTAATCTTAGTGAGTATGTGTATGTATGAGAAACAGGTCCTTTGGGGGGAGAAAAAAGCTTCTCCTCTCTGAGAAGGGATGACCAGGACTATTATTTATTTATTTATTTTACAAAAGGTATAATTGCTGCTGCTTCTGCAAGAAAGGGATTTTAACTAAGACATGTCACTTCCAGAAAGCCTAAAGAAGGGGAGGAAAAGGAAAAAGAAGACACACACATACACACCCCACACAAAATCCCCAGGAGGGGGACACAAAAACAAGCAGCCTGCCTCAGCTGCAGCGGGTGCAAGGAAACTTTGTGCTGGTTTTGAGGGGGATCCTCTCTGCGTGAAGGTTCTGCCCCTCCCTGTGTCCCGTGATGTCCTTCTGGCCCCTGGCCCATCTCCAAAGTCCTTTGCCTTCTCTTCTCCCTAACCTTTAACCTCCCCCAGCCTGTTCCCTCCCCAGTTTTGAAGCAGTAGCACTGGTGCCTGTAGTAGGAGGGGTGGGCAGTAGCAGCCAGCATCAAAAGCCCCACCATGTCAGGGAATGAGGACAAAGGCTTTTTTAATGCAAAAAATGGTGGTGGTGGGGTCACAGGTTACATCCGTGTTACAAAAGGGGGTCACCACTCAAAACAGGTTGGGAACCACTGTGTGATACCATACCAACAAAGTAGACACTTCAGAATCCTACACATTGGGCAAGATGGGGAAGCCGGCCACCTTCACTATTGTTGAGACAGTTCCTGGTGGTTTAACTAAATTCCTAATCTCAACTCTGCTAGAGGCAGGCCGTGTTAACTGGGCATCCTTCCATGTCCAGCTAAAGAGAGAAACTCTTTGAGTTTCAAAAAGTCAGAAAGGAAGAAGGACAGGGGGCTCAGATGGCCTGTAACTGTCCTCTGTTTTAAGAGATGGGCCGTATATTCCAAATGGCTAGCTGAAGAAAAGCTTGAAACCAACATGCACGCTGCAGCTATTTCCATCTAAGACTCTTACCTGGTCTCTTCACCATCAGCCAGGTGAATCTGGGACATTAAAAACAGCACCTAAGTTTGGAACGGCGCACGATAATTTGATGCACATCCTTGAAGAAGATGATTTATCATTGAAAGCTCGCTCTTTCTTTTTTGCTTTGGTTTTTTGTTTTGTTTTATATTCTGATAAAATATATCACCTATTCCTTCATTTGTATTGTTTCCACAACCGTGTGGCCTTGTCCTGATTTTTAGGGACTTCATTAGTGTTTTCGTTTTTAAAACCACAGTATTAAAAAGCTGTGCTTTGGAGCAAAAGTGACTGAGTAGATTTAAATGCTTTTAGTTTTCACCTTCATTATTTACCATATTGCCAGACTGAATGGTATTCTCAGGTATGAAAGAGGCCATTAATAACTAACTCCTAGTCCTTACCAATATTTCAAAGCTAATTGTACAGCATTCATTTGATAAAGAGGAGAGCCTAATGTCCTCCTTCTATACTATGAGAACCATTACTATTATAAATGTTTTGTAATTGGGGCATTTATTTTCAAAACATGCTTGTTTCAGCAGCTTCCACTGGGCCTTCAGGCAGGAAACAACAGCAAATGGGTTTTCTCTTAGTGGGGTGGCTCTTGGGATTTGTCCAACAGAGCTGCTGCCAGATGGCATCATGAACATCCAGGGCCAGAGTGATCACGGTCAATGTGTAAGGAAAAGAGTGTTGCTGTAGAGCCCAATGGTTATTACAAGCCCTGTTCCAAAAGAGCACTCATTTGGAAGTCAGAACTGAGAGTGCTCACGTGTGGCATCCAGGAGAACACCCATAAAAGCACTCCACATGGATAGCATCGAGCGCTGGGTCATGCATGTACAGTGTCTGTTCCTCAATGCAGGCAGATTCTTGAGTGTGTGAGCACTCCGGCTTGCCGTGGTGCACAGCCACTCTTGAGCCTCCCTCACCGACCAAGAAACGATGCATTTCCTTGACGCATCTTTACTTGCAAAGGGGTGATGGGCGTAGATAACAAAGGGCACACAGAGCAGAATGCACAGCGAATGAGACCCTCGTCCAGGTGGCATGGGGTTAGCCATGTGCCTTTTGAGCATTAAGTGGAGCTCTTGAAAAGGCTCTCAAAGCAATCAGAGTGTTTGACTGCAATGCTCAAAGGGAAAATGGCATCCTGTGGGACGAGCACAAGACGGCTGACCCATCTGTAATAAAAAATACCAGACATTTCCTCCTGCATCAGACGAAGGCTCACGGAGCTCAACATTAGAGAGTCTTCTTAATTCAAAAAGGCGGTCACCAGAAAGAAGGCTATAGGTTTCTGCAGGGTTTTATCATTTTCTCCTGTCATGTACCCACAACACTTTTAACATTTTTTTTTTTACTGTTCAGTTTTTTAAAACACCTATCTTATTATTTCAATAAGCCAGCTGCCCTGGGAAGGTTAAAAGGAAGGGCAGCACAGAGGTACTCTATGAAACACAAGCATCCGGGAGAAACAGATTTGCAATGTCTTCTGTAGTCCTTTGTTTCTCCCAAATGCTTCTGTTCCCTGCCTTCTGTTTCAAACAGCCCACCACTTTCCATCCTATTCAGGCTGGAAAGGGTGACCAGATTCCTCTTCTCCACCTTTTACTGAAACTCGCTGAAAGCAGCACCCACCAGGCTTTGATGGAGAGCGTCAAAAAACAAAACAAAACAAAAAGCACCAGAAACCTGCAGAAGATTCAGAATTTCAAATCTAGTGGGTCAATCAATCTTAGGGGGGAAAAGAGGTTTAAAGTGGAACAAAGAAAGACTGGCAAACATTTAAAAAAAAAGATTCGTGAAAGAAAGCAAAAGCAATAACGAAGATAAATGTTCCTTCGTCCCTTTTCTCCATTTGTAGCATCTCTCTTAGAGCACAAGACTTTAGGCACTGAATTTTCTTTTGATCCTTGCTGCTGTGCAGGGTTCAGAATATTTTGAGTGATTTATCATTGAATAATACAACTAGAATGAAAAAAAACAACAGCCCTGACATGACAGAGACAGGCACAATAATTTATGATGTTGAGAAAATAGGGAAATAAGTGTTCCCCTCTGTCACAGCACTTCAGTTAGCATGCACTGTTTATCACTCAGTGGAATTTATTAGCTGTATATTCAACGCAAACAAAACAAATAACTTCTCCTCACAACACAGAGGCCAATGTTCTGTTGCATAAGTTACGCCTGTGGAAGGGAGAGATTTCTGGGAACAACAGACTTCCTCCTTCTGTTCTGGGGCTTCAGATAACATAATGAGGAAGTATTTAATGACCAAAAAAATCTCTCTCTGCTGATGACACCATCACCCTTCTGCAGGAGTAATTTATAAAGCAGGTTTTTGGCCACTGAATGATATAATCTCAACATTATAGAGCTGGGAGTCACAAGCATCATGAAGTCCAATCCCCTGCCAAAGAAGTAAACCCATAGTGAAAGTGTTCATGACAGACAACCATCCAACCTGTCCTTAAACACGTCCAATGAAGGTGGGTCCACTCGCCTCTGAGGTAGTCCCTTCCCGTGTTAAATGGCTCCTATGGTCAGGAAGTTCTTTCTAATATTTAATCAACATCTCATTTTTGTATTTGTATTCGGTCGGATTCTACTATTTGGAACTGCAGAAAACAAGCTTTGCACTATTTTCCATGTGGCTATCACATCAACTCTCACTTTTCTCCAGGCTAAACCTGCTCAGTTCTCTCAACAATTTCCTTTCCGCATAAAGAGTTCATCTTGTTTATCTCTCATGTTGTGTGAATTGGTATGGACTGACACTGGAAACAGACTTGACATACCTGATTCTGAATTTCCCCCCCACAACAATTGGTGCCACTAGCCAAGACGGCTTCAGAAATGGATTAGGCAAATTCATGAAGAAGTGCACCCATGCCAAGGAAAGGCTTTGCATCAAGATGCTGGGAGACACAGAGCTGAGCGAGAATCAAAGCATCTAAATGGATATCAGACATTCAGCGCCAAAGAGTCTGAAAATAAGTGGTCCCTCACGTTGTGGAGCTGTAGCAGAAAATACAGCTTTATAGGGACAGAAGGATGTTGGGTTTCACTTTACTGTTTCCATCTCGGGGGGGGGGGACCATTCCTGGTAAGAAAGCAGAGGCTCCTAGAAGCCTTGCAAACCAGAACTGCACAGTGGTCACTCAAGGAAGACCTTGCATTGGTGGCCTGCTCATTTGTTGAATCACTCCACAAGAAGCAGACAGATGCCCATCTATCCAAGATGTGTTGTGTCTTAGTGAGGGTTTTTGTTTTGGTAAAGAAGCATCCATGCAACTGAATCGTAGAGCTGGGGGGGGGGGGGGATCCTCTGCATCTCATTTCATCCCAAAGCTTTCTTGATGGACACACACCTGCAATGAAGTCATGGCTGCCTTGTTCACAACAGCCCTCCAGATGTCTGAAGGGTGCTATCATGGTCTTCCTTTTCCCCAGTTTTCTCTTCTCTGGGTCAAACACATTATTTTCTTCCATTTGACTTCAGAGGACTCTTATTTTCGGTGCCTCTGAACATCTTTGTTTTTCTCCTGTTGCAGTGGATCTATACTGTTCTTAAGCTGCATGTCTGAGCCTTCACCCGTTGTACTAGGAGAGGTACGGTCTTTCTTTACTTGTAGCTTACCCCCACCCCTTATCTGGCAGCCCAATTCAAAGTTTTCTTTTCTGTTCCCTTTGAATTCTCCAAAGCAAATCTTCTGTGCTGTTTTGTTTAAAGTTTAAATAAATATCATGCTCCCAATTTCCGGCTAGCCATGGAACAAAACACATGCCAATTCTGTTGCCTGTTATATAAAAGTAGATTCTATCTTTACAATTGTAATCATACTCTTTGATGGTTAGAAATTGTGATTGGATTTGCTCCAACTGATTTTATTGAAGTCTGGGAAATAATGAAAAAGGTATTATCTGTTCTTTTAATATTTCCTTATATGTATGCTATGTGATGTGCCATCAAGTCAGAACCGACTTCTAGCGACCCTAACAGGGCTCTCAGGGTAAGTGAGATATTTAAGTAGTGCTTTTACCAGTTCCACTCCTCCAGTGAGTTTCCATGGCTGAGCAGGGATTCAAATCTTGTTCTTCAGAGTCCTAGTCCATCACTCTATCCCCAACACAGTAGTCTTAAATTATCTTCTGCAATTAAATGTTGGTTTAAATCCAACCTTCTGCTACTCTTCACATTTCTCTGGGGAAAAAATGCTTTGAACTTTGATGAGAGTTAGATGATTACTCTTGCCAAACTGTCTTTCACAAGTTTTATCACTCTTTTCTCCCAGCACTTTTTTTTTGGGGGGGGGGGGGTCCATTCCCCAGTTCATGTCACCACAGGCTTTATTCCCCCCCCCCCCATCAAAGAAACATTTTAAAAAAACTAAGATCACGGCCACTGGCCCCATCACCTCCTGGCAAATAGAAGGGGAAGATATGGAGGTAGTGACAGATTTTACCTTCTTGGGCTCCATGATCACTGCAGGTGGTGACAGCAGCCACAAAATTAAAAGACGCCTGCTTCTTGGGAGGAAAGCGATGACAAACCTTGACAGCATCTTAAAAAGCAGAGACATCACCTTGCCGACAAAGGTCCGCATCGTGAAAGTTATGGTTTTTCCAGTAGCAATGTATGGAAGTGAGAGCTGGACCATAAAGAAGGCTGACCGCCGAAGAATTGATGCTTTTGAATTGTGGTGCTGGAGGAGACTCTTGAGAGTCCCCTGGACTGCAAGGAGAACAAACCTATCCATTCTGAAGGAAATCAACCCTGAGTACTCACTGGAAGGACAGATCCTGAAGCTGAGGCTCCAGGACTTTGGCCATCTCATGAGAAGAGAAGACTCCCTGGAAAAGACCCTGATGTTGGGAAAGTGCGAGGGCAAGAGGAGAAGGGGACGACAGAGGACGAGATGGTTGGACAGTGTCATCGAAGCGACCAACATGAATTTGACCCAACTCCGGGAGGCAGTGGAAGACAGGAGGGCCTGGCGTGCTCTTGTCCATGGGGTCACGAAGAGTCGGACACAACTTAACGACTAAACAACAACAATCAAAGAAACATGGGATTTGCAGCATGGAAATTCATGTTGTAGAATCCCATCACATGGTGCTAAAGCATACAGTAGGTCTCCAACAGAAGGAAGACTTTGTGACACAAACACAGGGTAACTTGTTCTAAGAACTGTGGGGGATAGAGCCTTAAATATTCTGTAAATAGTGATCACAGGAGGTAAAGTAAAAAAGCAGACAGACAATGGATTTTTGCTGCATAGACAACATGGCCCATGACATGAACACTCATCTTATTAGGTTCTGCATGCTTGTATATGGCTTTAAAAAAGTACAAATTTGTTTGACCAGAGACAGGAGTGTGGCAAAAGGATCAAGACCACACACCATCAGAAATTACGGTATGGGTGTCAGACTGATTTCTTTTAAGAACAATTGTCTGCCTGTAGCTAAAGCACCAAATGTATTCATCTGCATAAAGCAGCAATGTTGATTGAGCAAGAAATCAAGATGGTACACAGAAAATGGCTGCTGTCCGTCTTGACTCCTCCGGCAGAAGATGTGATCTGCCCACCATCAGGTTCTTCTGCCTGAGCAAGCTACTGGATGTGCCATTAAGCCAGCCTCCTTGATACATTAAAAAGTGATCTCCTAGAATATAGGTTTGGGGAACAGGGGGACTTCAAGACCCCCTCTGTTTGACCTTCATACCTGGGTCAAAGAAAAGGAGAAAATTGCTTTCTGTTGAGAAAGGTATGGGTCCTTGCTCTGATTCCCTTTTATTTCTGAGCCTTGGAGAAGATCTTCCTTTGTCTTCACCAGATTGGGAAGAGCATGGCCTTGCCCTGATTCCCAGAGAAGACATCTTCTCTGCCCACATCTCAGGCTGAGTGCTGGAGATTTGTCTTCCCTTTTCTTTCCTACCAGTAGTAGCAAGGTCTTGAAGTTGTCTCCTGAGGCTTCATGTTTGGTCTTTTCTAGTTTGGAAAAACGATGTACAGGAACCTCCCTCTGTAGCTAGAAACCCAATTGGTCCAGTAGGTCCTTCAAGACTCGCCCATGTCAGGATGGTCCTTCTTGTTGTTGTTGTTGGTAGGGCTAATGTCTGTGCCTCTTCTTGGCCACTGGACCTCCAGCCTGCTGACGGTATCACGTCAGCAGTCCCAGACCACTTCCAGCCTAGTCAGCTTGCCAACAACTCCTGTGTTCACTCATGGCATAAGCTGTTAACCGTAGACCCTGTGATCGGCTCAGGAACCCCAGCCACCTCAGAGATGCAAGGCAGGGTTACTGGCAGCAGTGGCTGATCTAGACTGATACAACAACTACATCTGAGTGGCGGGATGGGAAACCAAGTCAGGAGCTCTCCAATGGCAGCAACTTTCTTCTAAGCGCACAAAAGGAGGTTTATCTTCCCGCTTACCCATGATTCAGAGTCTCTTATTTGAAAGGGACAGACCTGAAGATGTATGAATAAGCCCTCACAGATAAGGGCTCTACATATTAATTCCTAGCGGAATTCAAATAGCTCATATTAATGTTACTTCTGTTTGCCTTCCTTTATATAACAGAGTAGAGTCAAACCGAATAAAGAAGGAAGATAGCTTACCAAGCAATGCAACACTTCATGTTAATGAACAAAAAAGTTTGTTTTAGTGTCCTTAATGAGGAAATTTTCTGTACAATTCACAGCTGTTATCAATTCTGTTACGAAAGCCATATTGACAAATAGAAGGGCTTGTTAATTAAGGGCATTAAGATGTTTATGGATTTATTAACAGGAAATTAGGAAACAAGCAGCTTATAGATGTTAGGTGGTGAGGATGGATAAGAGTATTTTTCTTCTAAAAGTCTGCAATCTATTTGGCAAATATACTTTTGTAATTACTATGGTGTTGAAATTTACATTTATAAACCAGAAAAGTAGGAAAATGTTTTCACTACTTCAGTTTTTAGGGAAAAGAATATCTACACCATAGCAACATGACTTTTAAAAACAAGACAGATGAAACCACGATCTTCAGCGTATCAACACGCTACCCATCCATTACAGCATTCAAGTTGTACGAAAAAGAGAGATAGAGGTAGACACCGTCGGCACAAAGATGATACTGAGACCCAACCCCTCCCCAATAATGTCTTGTATCAGCACATGGGGTTAAATCAGAACCTCGAATTGGAATTCGATTCCAATCCCTGTTGTTTGTTTTTGTTGCTATGTGCCCTAATAGGGCTTTCAAGGTAAGCGAGATATTTACTAGCTTCCATGGCTGAGTGGGGATTCAAACCCTGGCCTCCTGAGTCCTAGTCCATCAACTCTATCCGCTACTCCACACTGGGTATGGTGGGAAGGTCCTTAGGTCCTTATTTTATGGTCAGCAGCCAAAGGACTGAGTTATAGTCCCCAGCATCATCTTGAAAAACAACAAGACACACACACACAAACCTTTGAGCCCCAATGGTCAGGCACAGCCGGTCACTGCCCTGGCAGGTCAAGAGCTGTCCAAGGTCCCCATCGGGTCCCTTTAGGCCTTTCGTCAACGGACATTCTTCTACTCCCTCATCTGTACAGGGATGGTATCATAGGTGCACCTGTTGCAAACCATGCTATTTGACAGTTTATTGTCTTGGTTTTTAGTGCCATTCGGCACAAGCAGAGAAAAATGCAATCTGGTGCCCATCCAGGTGAGTTTGGTCAAGTACACATCCAACGGCAAAGGCCTCCCATAAAAAGCTTGGGAAAGTTACTTTTAAAAAAACTGTTGGCCATGCTGGCTGGGGGGTGGGGGATTCTGGGAGTAAGAATTCCTCCTGCCAAAAAGATTTTATAAATTCTGTTCTCACTGAGATTTATACAAGAGATAGGCCCATAGTGGAAAACAGCTTCTATTTTCCAAGTCCACCAAAGCAGAGAGTTCCCTCCATTGCAATATGAATACCATGCCCACCTTTCCTGGGTGCTTCCATAGTACGAAGAGCAATTCCACTCCCATCAAGTTCCTACCAGCCCAACCTTCGTGAGGCTCCACCGACAGCTCTCAGCAACCTCCTCAGTTATCAAACCTATTTACTTTTGCTCATGCCCTTATAACTTCTCCCTTATGTTCACAGCTGAGAAAAAGCGACTCACCTATCCGTAGCTGTGTCTCCTTAGTTGTCATCAACATTTATGCTTACACTTTGGAGGGTGAAGCATCTCCTTGTGGCAAGCATCCATTAGCAACTCATCGGCTTCTAAGCATCAAGGGCTTCCACCAGGCACTCGGCTGAATTGCTCCCGTCCGGAGAGGAAGACAGAATCCTAGATCAGTGTGTTTCTATGGTGGGAGACTAGAGTATGCTCTTCAAAAAGCTGATTTCAGGAATGGATTCCATCTTTGGTGTTCAGAATATTGGCTTGCTTTCAGAAGAAGGGAAGAGAGGCTGAGAGGCTGGACCTGAAAAGAAGAAAACAAGGAATCCAAATAGTTAAGAGTCAACACCCTCTTTTTTTATGAAGACTCCTCTTTAATACTGCAGTGTGGAAGGAATAGGCTGGATCGCACAGTGAGTAGGGTAACTGTCTGTGGAACCAGAGGTCAGGAGCTTGATTCTCCCACCCCCCGTGCCTTGTAAGAGAAGAGCCAGCCTGTGATGCTGTGGGCAAGCTACACTGTCCCAGTGCACCCCCAGAAGAATCATAGAATCATTAAATAATGAAGTTGGAAGGGGCCTCTAAGGCCATCCAGTCCAACCCCCTGCTCAAGGCAGAAATCCAAATCAAAGCATATCTGCCAGGTGATTATCTAAGTTTTTCTTGAATGCCTCTAGTGTTGGAGCACTCAACACTTCTTAAGATAACTGGATAGCTCCGTGGGTAAATCACCTGGCTGCAAGGTTGGGAATTCAGATGCTCACTGTGCTTTGTGGAGGAAAGTCAGCCTGTGTAGCCATGGGGAAGCTGTACAGTCCCAGGGCACCCCCAGAAGACAGGCATGGAGGGTAGGTACTGTTTACCTAGAACACCCTGGAAGGGATGCCATAAGTCAGAATAGACTTGACAGTGCACAACTATGAGGATGATGAAAATGATGATGATGTATAAAAAAACCTGAATATGCTTCCTAAGATGCGCAGATAGTCTGAAAGGCAGCAAACGGCTGAGAGGATGTGCATAAAAATCTGATGATCATTGTTATTTCTGAACAAAATGAAATGGGGGAAGGAAATTCTCACTCAATTTTGAAGGGCTAAAATTCTGTGTATTTCAAAAGATAATTGGGCAAAATTCACTGGGAATTTATCTCGGGCAAACTCTACTAAGAGATGAGAAAGGAAGATGGGTGCAGCATCATAGCTTTTCAGAAAGGATGGCTGGGCCAAGTTTTTTTCAGAAAGAGTCAGGTCTTCCAAAGATTCTGTGGTTGAGTGTGCAATATACACATCCTGACAACCCTCCCGAGTGCTATTGCCATTCGGAAAGAGTGTTTCTGAGTGAGTCCATGGGTCATGATGAGATCAGCCACACAGCCCTGGGTGGTACCGAAACCTCCCCCTTCTAGGAAGTAATGGTCTCCCATCTCATCCCAAGTTTAATCCTCAGACAGAGCGTGCCTCTAAGTCTTATCATCTTAGCTAGCATGTAGAGAAATTCAAACAATGCAGCATGTACATGCATGCAATTTATGCTGCACCAGGTGGACAAAAAAAAGTTCTAGCAAACGCCTGAGATAACGCTATTGAAATAATCATTTTAACATTTTAATTTGTTTTTAATTTTACCTATATTTCATATACACCCATACATTTAAATTGTGCAGTGCTTTGAAGAAAGATCTTAGCTAGGCAAGTATATGGAAATGGAGATTTACAGGAAACACAGATTTTAAATGAAATATAAGAATACGATAAAATCAAAAGTGCAAAAATAAATAACAGCATTATACATTTGCGTTTATAATTTTACAGTCCTGTTTTATCAGGGTTTTTTTTTTTTTCACTTTTCAAATAAAGTGTAAAAAAGTGAGGGGAAAGGTAAACATTCTGAAGTAATCACTTGGTACTCTAGCCACTTGCCACAGCCTTTTTAAAAAAACCCCATTTAACGCATCCTGTGTGGTGTCGTGGGCAGAGGGCTTAGCTAGAGAGTTCATTTGGAGCGGGCTGGCAGGGGCTAAATAGGGTCAGGGAGAGGCCCTGTGTGCCATATAGAGTGATTTTTGCATCTACATGGCATATGTACCTCAAGCAGCCCCATTATTTATCCTGCCTGCCTTAAAGAAAATGAAATAAAATTAAAGAAAAAAAGGAAAGGAAAGAAAAACTCTCCTTCCCCTCTCCTGTCTCCTCCTGCTTCGGGGGCCTTTGGGCCATTTTTGAAAGAAATAACCCTTCCTGGTCTCTTTTGAACTCTGCACATGCTCTGAGATGCTCAGCCTGAGATGCGATTTTTTTTTGAAGGCCGTTAATCACGAATGTTCGGGGGGGTGGGGAAAAATACGGTGTCTCTTCCTCAAAATCACCTGCAAATGCAGCTGGCATGCCCGCCTTCCCCTTGACGGGCTGGGGCGAGGGGGTCTCAGCTAGAAAGACCCCCCTGCAAGGGGGATGATGGCACACCACAGGTAAGCGACCGTAGGCTGTGACTTTAACTTTCCCTGGGGGTTCTTCTTATTTTCAGTAATGTCTGAAGAAGGTCGGTCTTGAACCCCAGAGGCAACAGGGCGGAGGAAGAGGGTCACCCCGGGGTGTCCAGGCTCCCTTGTCCTTCCTTCCGGGCTGCAGGTTGGTTGCCGAGGGCAACGGCCAGGTCAGCAAAAGGAAGGCCAGGTGAGGGTTCCAAGGTGGGCGGGGCCACAGCTGGCGAGGGGGCGGGGCTTCCACTCGAGAACAGGTACCGAGGGGCTTCCAGCTAGCCTTGGATTTTCTTTTTAAATATATATTATTTTCCTTGGCAGCCACACCTCTGGCCTCTTGTTGCGCAGGAAGGCAGCGCCATCGGTGGAAAATGCTCCTTTTTTGGACAGTTCGTAGAAATAACAACCACCACAACAACATACATCTTAGGAAAATAAGAATATGTATTTTATTTTTTTTCTGGTCCAAGAAAAAAAACACCACGTAACTTTACTCCAAAATGATAGAACTAAACAAGCACGCACACATGTACGCATATTTATTTATTTATGTCCTGCCTTTCTACTTCAAAGAAAATATTTACCAGACGAAGCCTGAAGATGTTTTTTTAATAGCGTCGTTTCATCAACACTGTAAAAACCCGGCCTTCATCGGTGTTCTGAATTCAAATTCCACCTTTCTCTGGGATTAATTCTCTAAACCTGAGAAAACGAAAGCAGGTCTGGATTCCATCTGCAGGAAATTTATCTCTGCACAAAGGCAGCAAAATTTGTGCCCTGCAATGTGAAGCGCCGAAGGACTGTTGGGGAAGACAAAGGAGTCAGCATTTTATGATGGACTATTTTTGTCGCCCGGACATTGTTAAACTTGGAGAGGAGAAAGAAGAAGAAGAAAAGAGAGAGAAAAGCATCCATATTATCTAAGCATTCAAAGAGATCTGAAAACTGAAACGTATTCAAAGCAAACAGTGGGAATCTGTCAAGAGGGGAGACTCGAGTTGTGAGACTCGGTGACCCGACCCAGGGTTTTTCCCCCCAATGCCTTGGACTTGTCCCGTGACTCAGAACCCACCCACCCCTTTTTTTTTCTGGGGGGAAAATCTTGTTTTTAATAGGGACTCTGACTTGGGGCTTGGGACTCCGAACTTGGTATCAAATACTCGAACTTGGGACTTACACCCAAAAACTTGCCAATGTCATAGAATCATAAAATAATGAAGTTGGAAGGGGCCTCTAAGGCCATCCAGTCCAACCCCCTACTCGAGGCAGGAATATAAATCAAAGCAGACCTGGCAAGTGGTTCTCTAAATTTCTCTTGAATGCCTCCAGGGTTGGAGCACTCAACACCTCCCAAGGTCATGGTTTCCATTGTCATACTGCTCTAACAGTTAGGAAGGTTTTTCCTGATATTCAACCGAAATCTGGCTTCCTTTAACTTGAGCCCAGGGTTGCGTGTCCTGCACTCTGTGATGATGGAGAACAGATCCTGCCCCTCCTCTGTAGGACAGCCTTTCAAATATTTGAAAAATGGTATCACATCACCCCTCAGTCTACCCTGGAAACTGTATCCACACACTGTGGTGAAATGGATCAAAACACGTGCATTCATATATATATTCTTTGCAATTTTTTTCTCATAACTATGAGTCTCTCTTGCTGATATAAAACACTGAAGTTTCATAAGCGTCAGGCCCCACATTCTGAGAACACAGCCAGGATGGGGCCATCATTCGGTTAGAATCTGGGGTTGCTGCTCTTGAAACCCTAATTTGGCTGTCACTGAAATGAAGGGGCCTCTTTTCGGCAAACGGGGCCGGGGGTGGTGGTGGAAATAGAGGATCCAATCCAGCTCCATTAGAAAGACAGATATTCACTCGATTGATCCATGGCCTATTCCTTTGGTCTCTGTGTAGTAAAATGTGTAGGCAGGGTGATGCAAATAGTATTGCATTGCCCTGCAAAGCACATCATCGGGATTAAGTGTAGAACTCTGAAAAATCTTGAAAAAATGTTTTGGGATGCGGAGGAGTAAAATCATGAGACAGGAGAGGCGGATCGATCCTTTAACATGTTCCTCAGGATTTCAGCCTAGGAGAAATGCTGTGGGAGAGGCAAATATCATTTAAGAGAAAAAAAAAAGACACACGATGGTCTGAGACCCCTCACAGCAGAGGAACGTGGGTTCAGAAGAACCCACTTAAAACTTTCGTCCTCCTGCTTCTTTGTGCCTTTGGTTCACCTTCACCCTTCCCAGGAAAAAAAAATCGCATGAAATTAGAAGTAACATTTTTCTTGCACTAGGAAAGAAAATTCTTATTTTTTTAAGACGTGCATTGTTGAAACAAAGCAAAGCAAGGTGCGCTGCTTATGTACCGCCCTATAGTGCTAGAGGCAGTTTGCAACATGATGAGGCAGGCTGCACATTGCCCCCCCCCCAGCAAGCTGAGTACTCTGCTTACCAACTTTGGAAGGATGGAAGGCTGAGTCAACCTTGAGCCCAACCACCTAAGCCTGTCACGATCAAACTCAGGTCGTGAGCAGAGTCTTGACTGCAGTACTGCAGCTTAGCCAGTGCGCCACAAGGCTCCTCCTACAACCTACACAAGTGGTCAGCTGCAGAATTTCCAAGGGTGCCATGGGGAGGCTGAGGAGGCGGGGCTCCAGGCTCAGTGGAGTGGCAGGAATGCTGGAGGTGGGAGGGGCTTGGAACCAGGTGGCAGTTGGAGGAGGGGGAGGGGCTTGGGGTTCATGGGGTGGAAATGGCCAAGGGGGATCTTGTCCAGTCTTGGTCACCATTCCCTGTGCTGAGGCTGGAAATGCCAAGCATTGCCAAGGCGTGGCTGGAGGGGCTGCTTTACCTGCTCCTCCTCAGACCTGGTGTGTGAAAAGACTGAGATGTGAAGGGGGGGGGTCTGCTTTATGGGGAAGGGGTTATCCCATACAGATGGTGGCTTGGAATTACATGTCTATTAAGGCACCGGCTCAGAGACTCTGTGGGGTGTGCAGACGTCACGTCTCTTTGGGTTTCTGTGTGTGAGATATAATTTTTTTAACAATTTTAAAAGAAAAAAACAACAACAACCCAAAGCTTTCTTTATACTGCTTTCCTCTTGCACAGCCATCATGCAACTCTGTTTTTCTCCTGAATTGGTGCATTCCTTTCCAGGATGCTACTTTCTCCCCCCCCCCCCCTTCTTCTTTTACACCCACTTCTTTGGCCTTTACAGCCCATGGCCCCGTTTGTACATGAAGGGCCACCCGCATGGGCCAACCCTCTGAGAGATGCCACCTGGCCCCCTTTGTCGTGGGTGGCTGAAGGTCAAGCTGGTCTGTAGAAATGTTTTCTCCCTGGTAATAAAAGGTGTGGCTGGAGGGTGGCTCCAGAGGCACTCCTTTCATTGATGTGTCCTGCCCCCCAGAAAAACCAGTTGCCTACCAGAATGGCTCATGAAGGCAGCTGGGCTGAAGCAGGATATTGGTATTTGGAGGACTAGACTACTGTAATGTGTCGTACATGGAGCTGGGCTTGAAGACTTCACAGGAACTTTAGCCGATACGATGAAGCATGGTTGGCAGTTCACTAGGAACTAGGAATCCCATTACAGGGATTAGACGGCTTACCGGTTTAAAGAGGGCTTTTTCCAAAGCGGCCGTATCATTTCAGAGCCAAATGCTGCTGATCCCCTATAAGGCCTTCATGAACTTGGTGCCTGAATGGTGTGCGGGGTTTCCCAAGTTGCACGGCAGGGCCTTCTTGGTTGTGGCACCTTTTCCGTGGAACGTCCTCTCCAGGAAAGTTCACTTGGTTCCCCAGCTGACGTCCTTGGGATACCAGGCGATAACCTTTTCAAAAACGGTGTTAAATCCCTTTACACTAGATTTTTAAAAAATATGATCTTGCGTAAACTGGCTTTAGGTTCTGTTTGATCCATTCTGCGGAACTGAATGGACGGCTTTTAATCAACGGCTCCTTCCTCCACATGACAGCCCTTCCTCTATTTGAAAATGGCTATCGTGCCACGACTCAGCCTTCTCTTCTGCAGGCCAAACATACCTGGATCCCTCAACCGTTTGTCATAGACCTTTCATCTTTATTGCCTTTCTCAAACACACTCCAGCTTCTTCATCATCCACTCAGCAGACCTGCCTTCGATAGAACCAACATCGGATCCAGGCCTGGCGTAAGACCGGTTTGACACATGGCTGTGCTTCTTTCTAGGTTCGGCAGAATCATCATCGGGATACCTCTATTCAGAAGTAATAGTGCCGAGACAGCTGGAATCAAGGAGTATACCTGGAAGCAAAGTAATTTCCCTTTTAAATAAGATTAGATGATGTGTGCTAGATAGCGATTTTGTTGTTGTTTGTTGTTTAGTCGTTAAGTCGTGTCCGACTCTTCGTGACCCCATGGACCAGAGCACGCCAGGTCCTCCTGTCTTCCACGGCCTCCCGGAGTTGGGTCAAACTAGATAACGATAGGACCCCCTTATCCATGGGATCCGTATCCATCGATTCACTTAGCCACAGTCTGAAAATATTAAGAACATTAAAGGAAAAATCCTAGAAATATATAGTTCTAAAGATGAAGTTATGAGAACTGGCTACTAGAGGGACCAAGAGACCGTGCTATGTATACCTTTGTTATTATCCATGGTTTCCAGCATCTGCGGGGAACTTGGAACGGATCCCCGTGCATACGGGGGGGTCCTACTGTAGGTCTTAAAACAGTTTGCAATCCCAATTTCTTTCTGTACTTCCCAAAATTCTTCTGCCGTCTCCTTCTTCCCCTATAGCTCCATCTGCCTCCTGTATCTAAATAGGAGCCTGAAATCAGGAACAAGTCAAAGGTGGACTGCTTTGTTACAAACAGGAACGAGAAATAATGGATTAAAAAAAAAAAGCTTGCTTGTTCGTTTTGCTATGTTTTCCTGTTGGAATTTCCTTAGCTGAATAATATTATGTTCCTCCTGGTGTTGGGGGAATGGTGTGAATCTTCGGCATGCTTACCATTCTGGAGCAGTTTGTTTCCATTGAATTGCAAATACTGAGGAATGCAAACCCGCACGTCCCTTTCATTTTTGAAATGTATGGAGTGGGTTTACCAGTTTCACACACACATACACCATTGAGTTTACATCACTGAGCAGGGATTCGAACACGGGACTCCCGAGTCCTAGTCCATCCATCTACGGTATATACTACACTGCACTGAGTAGCCCCTGGTCTGATACCTACCCATTAATGCATGCTGGCTCTAGAGTTGTAGGGAACAAGAGCATTCAGTTTAACTCTCAGACTGAATAGTCATGGATAGAACTAGCTTTTATGAATTGGTCTAATCCAGTTGATAAGACAATGGTAGGTGGCTGGGACAGTTTTTCTGCAACCTCAGTTCTGTGGACCCGCCACAAGCTTCGTTACCTCTACACATGCAAAATGCAAAATGAACAGCTGTTAGGAGCTGGGGAAGAAAAGAGAATTTAAGGTCTTCCAAATTACTGTAATAAACTATTCTGCATTTTTGTCCATCTGACTTTAGATTGACATCTCTTATATGATTAAAGTGGAAGAGGATTACAAAGTTCTTCGCCTTGAACAGAGGTAAGCGTCTGCTTCTGTTATTCTGTTTTCTTTGGTTCCTCTTTGTTGTGTGAATTAAACCAGGTTTCTTCGCCAGTTCGAATTTCTCTCCCAAGAAGCTTCCACACCTGGACCGACACCCCATGTTTAAATTCAGATATAAATCGAAAATGATAGGAGGAAGGAGACTGGCAAAAATGTATTATGGGAGTATGATAAATAGAACTACTTTCAGAGTTATTGCCAGTAAGAAAACAAATCACAGAATCATAGAATCGTGTAGTTGGTAGGGGCCTCTAAGGCCATCACGTTCAATTCCCAGGTCATGGCAGGAATCCAAATCAAAGCAGATTAGACAGATGGTTGTCCAGTTTTCTCTTGAATTCCTCCAGCATTGGAATGCTCACCACCTGTCGAAGTCATAGGTTCCCTTGTTGTACTGCTCTAACAGTTAAGAAGTTTTTCCTGATATTCAGCCGAAATCTGGCTTCCTGTAACTTGAGCCCATGGTTGCGTGTCCTGTAATCTGGGATGATCGAAAACAGATCCTGCCCCTCCTCTGTAGGACAGCCTTTCAAAAGTACAATCATACTTCCTCTTAGTCTTCTTTTCTCAAGTCTAAACATTACTAGTTCTTTAAAGTCTTTCTTCGCATGGCTTGGTTTCCAGTCCCCTAATCATCCTTGTTGCCCTCCTCTAAACTTGATTCAGTTTTTCAGCATCCTTCTTGAAGTCCGGTGTCCAGAATTGGACACAGGACTCAAGATGAGACCTAAACAATTTCTTTTTTACCACCTTACAAACTGGCATAATTGCAATATCCACCTGGAATTAACATAAGTAATGACCTCATCTTGCCGACATCACCTTGCCAACAAAGGTCCGCATAGTCAAAGCTATGGTTTTTCCAGTAGCGATGTATGGAAGTGAGAGCTCGACCATAAAGAAGGCTGACCGCCGAAGAAGTGATGCTTTTGAATTGTGGTGCTGGAGGAGACTCTTGAGAGTCCCCTGGACTGCAAGGAGAACAAACCTATCCATTCTGAAGGAAATCAACCCTGAGTGCTCACTGGAAGGACAGATCCTGAAGCTGAGGCTCCAATACTTTGGCCATCTCATGAGAAGTCTCCCTGGAAAAGACCCTGATGTTGGGAAAGTGTGAAGGCAAGAGGAGAAGGGGACGACAGAGGACGAGATGGATGGACAGGGTCATCGAAGCTACCAACATGACTTTGACCCAACTCCGGGAGGCCGTGGAAGACAGGAGGGCCTGGCGTGCTCTGCTCCATGGGGTCACGAAGAGTCGGACACAACTTAACGACTAAACAACAACAATGACCAACATGTGTAACAGGTTACTTTTTGTGAGATGTTGCTAATGTAATACTACAATACTTTTCAAAATGTAGTGACTAAATAGGGAGTCGTGAGGGTGCTTAGACTATTTTGTAGGAGCTATTATGAGGAATTATGTGATATTATTTCCATTCCATCTACCCTGCCCTGAGTTCTTTAGATATAGGTCAAATTAAAAAACAGCAACAAATAAAATCAGTGAAATAAAATATGTTAGGCTTTTAAAAAAAATGTTTGAAGTCATTTTTAAATGAAAGAAGCCCTGAAAGCCAGTTGAACATGTGCAATACCAATGTGTTACTAGTGCATTACATTCAATCCAATGCATTACTCTTAAGCCAATGCATTTTTAATAATAAAATCTAACTCCTAATGTATACTATTTTTTATAAGTGATGTTCCAAGCTCAGGTAGAAAGACAGGTCTATATTCTGGGTAGTACACAATGTAAACTTTGATAATGAGACAAAAAAAATGAAGACAAGGGAACAGAGAAAGTGGATTCAGTTACCTTAATGTTGGCTTAATTTGCGTGGGGCAGGTCTGCAGAGTTACAAAGGGCTTTGCTTAACTGGCACTGATGCAACAAAAATATTGCCCAAAATTCAATTGTGTTTCTATGTTGGCATAACAGAATCCATGTGACTCTTTGCTACAAATGATCACAAGTTAAAAGTCAGCATAGGCGTTTGCTGAATCTTATGACTTGGCAGGAGACACCAAATGCTTGAGAGGCCTTCTTAACATCCAGCAATTTGCCATTGGCATAGATGCCAAATGTGCTAATGCTGGCAGGTGTAACTCACAGGATTTTGGGCAACTTTCCCTAAGCCACATTTCACAGAAGGTTTAAACTCTGTCTCTATTGGGTTTTCAGATCCTTTGTCATTTCAAATTTGCCTGTCTACACTTATAATATGAAAGGAGATGTGATTGCAGATTATCCATATGTTCAGGTAAGGCTTTTCTCATATAAATATGTCCAGAAAGCTGGAGGTATCAAAGACATGTTTCTTTGTTTTGTAATGGCACGTGATGATTTTGATTTGTCAAAACTGAAGTTCGTATGACTGGTACCGATGGTTTTGTGCTCTGTGAATCGGGGGCAGCCCAGTCACGAGCAATCTGCTGCAAGAATTTAACCTTGATTTTGCCCCCATAGCCATTTCCACCCCCCATGAGAATCCGTAGGATGAAAGTGGAAGGAATTTTAATTTTTTTGCCGTCAAACTGGGTTTTAGTGATTCTGTCTAGGAAGAGAGACTGACAGCTAAACTGTACGTTGCAAAGAGCCCTTCACTAGGAAAAGGAAATGCCTAAAGTGATGATTGTGTATGTTTGTCAATTAGCTTGCTTTGTTTGGTCTTCACGACACAAGCACATTCGTTTGCAGGTCTGATTTCTCCAAGTATATTTCTTCCTTCCAGGTATGGAAATATTCCAAGCTTAACGCTTGAGAAATCAGACCAATGAAGCTGTGTTTTACCTCCCAACAGCCAACAGCAAAACGAGAGCTAATTTGTCAAAGTGAAGCAAATCCATCTGAGAATAAATAGTCTTTCACCTCCTAGCGGAGGTCTGCTTCAAATGACATGTGAACTGCATTGTCTAGTTTGGCTCTCTGACAGAAAAGACTGCCTCGGCTACTTTGTGCGATACCGGGACTGTCACTCTAAGGACGGGTTATCTGTCGCTTCTAGTTTGGTCTTGAAACAGAGCAGAGATGAGATGGGAGTGAGGGAAGGAGGTGAGCTGAAAGATCATGCAAGGGGCCAAAAGGCAAAGAGAGGAGGAGGGGGGGGGTTACCTAGTTTTAATTCTGCCAAGGTGTAAAGAGGAAGGTAAGGAGAGAAGAATGCAGAGTTACGGTAGATCTAAATAAGATGAAGCAATATTCCCAGACCACAGGGACTCTATTACTCAGAAATATGGAGTGCGGAGAGGGGCGGAAGCTGGGAGCTCTCAAGGATAACTTGTAGGCATCATCATAGGGAGGTCAGCAAAAGTGCTGTTCAAAAAGTTCACAGAGTTGTGGGATTCAAGGATGGTTTTTAATCTAGGAACGCAAGCAAGCAAACCAGGAAGGGTGTCTATTGAAAGGGACTTCTAGAGCCACGGTGCCCAGCCGTGGGTCCCCCAGATGTTCTTGGTCGAAAACGCCCTGAAACCCCGGCCAGCACACTTAGTGGTGAAGGCTTCTGGGCATTGCAGTCCAAGAACATCTGGGGACCCCAGGTTGGGAACCACTGGCCCAGTGGAACAAAAGCAATGGAGAGGCTAGAACATCAATCTGAAAACAAGAGGTGGTTGGTTCTCAGTAGGTGTTTCTGGGGCTAACTGAGGGCCAAAACATTTGTCAGGCTCTTAATGGTGTCAGTTAATGAGTGGGAGGGTGTTTGCCATTTTTAATTAAGACATATGCGTTAGCATATGGAAGCATGAATGTCCTAAGAGGCCAGCTCTTCCTAGCAAGACTGTTCCAAGATGGAGAGACTGTGTGAGAAAGGAGGACCTTTAGAAATTTGGTGCCGGGTGAACGCCCACCCAGCCAAACCCTTCCTTTCAACCACATTGGGATTTGTGCTGAACATGTGTTTTGGGACCTTGCAGGATGACTGCTACTACAGCGGCTACGTGGAAGGCACCCCAGACTCTTCCGTCGTCCTCTCTACCTGTGCTGGGCTTTGGTAATAAAGACTTGGTGTAAGAACTGTAAAATATATCTATATGTATCTACAAACCCAGAAATAATCATATATAGATCATCTGAGTCTGATATGAGCATGAGTGCATACTTCACGGAGGATATTTTATGCTGATTTTTCACTTTGCGGCATCCGCTGATATCAGTTCTCAGGCCTCACAAACGCAAACAAAATGTTTAGGATGTGCGGGAAACAAGTAATGTAAGAGATGAGGCATCTTGTTGACCAGGATGGGCAGCCTTATCACTTCCAAATTTGGGGTGAACAGGGCCCTCCACCGAGCCACAAGCTGCTTACGGCTGAAAGACTGTCGTCATTCCTTTAGCCGGCCGGACCTTCTGAAACAAATGCTAAGAGTGGCTAAGATCTCCACCTCCACCCCTCTGAAGCCAACGTCATGCAAGCAGCGCACGTTCAGAGTTACTCTTTTCTGGATTACGTCTTCAGAAACTTGGGGACCGGGGTGACATCGAAATGAGGCGCCATTCAGGGCTGATATCCCTCTCCGGAGTTCACGCTAGGATTCTGAGTCTCCGTAAACGTGGAGCAAGGTTCCCTCTCAATTGGTCGTAATTGAGCAAACCAGTCTGACTAATTAAAGTTAATGATCCAGACTCCATCCGGCTGTATCAAGTCACCCGTGCCGGAGCCAACCAGTCCTGTGCTGGTCCCGCTCTGCCACAGACAGAAAACATGTCAGAAGATAATTCTGACAAATGTTATAGGCGTCTGTCTGTTCTGTTAACAAAGTACGTCGGGCAGCCCGTCTCCAAGAAACAAGTTCAATAAAAGGTCAGGAGGAGAAGGAATTAGAATTCCCTGTGCCGCCCTGGCCTGCAGAAAGTGCTGGCTGACAAAGAGGTGCAGAGTTTTGAATTTTGATAAAATCCCTCTAGCTGTGCAGCAGAAGTGCAGGGATTCACAGAACCGAATAGCTTCAAGCTCCTCAGTTTAGTCCACCCCTTTTTCTCATCAACTGTCCCTTGTAGTCTCAGTAATTCACTCTGAGACGTAAGTAGGAGAAAGAATAAAAGGTTTCATTTACTTACAGTTGAACTGCTCTACAGCAAGCTAAAAAGACAAGTGCTTTGAGCAAGAGGCCTCAACAGACTAACTGACTACCAAAAGACTTAAGAGAGGGGAAAAGCTTAAAAACGGAGAGGTGGCGCTCTCTTTCAAATTCAGAGGCAGGGAAGGAATATTTGGTCAGTGCTGGATTGATTGACAGTCACCCCTCCCAGCCATACCCACTAGAGGCAGCATGCGAGATTGCAGAAACTCCCACAGAGACTACCCATCTCACAATATGGGCATGCATGTGCATTTCCTGCCCCAGACAGAATCCTCTCCCCAATCTTGAGACTGAACACACGAAGAGGAAATGAGAAGTTGATCAGGCCTCAGAGTCAAGAGATTGAATGGGAAGCACTTGCTTCTCTGTGTTGTACGGTCCTTCTTCACTGGGTGAAATCTCAGTTTCCTGGCTTCAGAGGGGTGGTTGTGTGTGTGTGTGTTTCTGTCTTTGTAGGCAAAACACTAACATTAAACATTACTAAAGATAAAAACGTCAGTACAGCTAGGCCTCAGATTGAGATAAATCCTGAACTACTAGCCAAATTAGCTTGATTTGATTTGTATGAGGTCCCCGATTGAAGCAAAATGGCCAAATTTGGTTCCAGACTGAAGCAAATCAAACTGACAAACCAATTTTATGTGTAGGGCATAAATTGGACCCGGATGGGGCAGAAATTGCTTTAACCTTTTTCACTTTGAAAACAACAAAAATAATGTGGTGGACGCGTGAAATCAGAAAGGAACAAGCACTGGTTTTAAAAGAAATTAGAAAAATTATGGGAGGCCCTATTCAGATATTACCAAGTATTGCCCTCCTGAATATAATTAAGAAGGACCATTTGAAAAAAGATCAGAAAGAGTTAGTCGTTATAATGGTTGCCGTAGCAAGATTGATATTTGCAAAGAATTGGGAAAATGATAAAGAAATTCATCTTGAAGACGGGTATAAAGAAATGTGGAGTTTAGCAATTAACGATAAGTTAACATGCGAAATGAAAATAAGAAGAGGAAGGGTAAAGGCTAATGATGTGTGGAATTTATACTTGGAATATGTCTTTTCGAAGGGGAAAGGCTATAGGCCAGCAGAAGAATCCATGTACTTTTGGAGAGGAATGGGGCAAAAAGGGGTACAAATCGATATTATTGGTCACCTAGTCCCAAGGGTGAAGGTGGCACCAGTGGGGAAGGGTTTAATTTTAACTGTGTCGTTTTTACTGAATTTGTATTTTAAGTTAGTTTTGTTATTTCTTATTTCCCTTTAATAAAATTTTAAAAAAATCAAAACAGCAAAAATTAAAGGTGGCCTAGTTCCCCAACCCCTGAAAGCTTGCTGTCTGAAATTTGGGTGCTTTCCCCTCCCACTCCCTTCTTTAGCATCTATTTGGTTTCCAGATTTAAGGTGCATCCGCAGAAAAACAAAACTGTTAAAGCATTTTGGTTTCCCAAAGCACGTCAATGGGATGCTTCCAAATTGACTCCAAATTGGCATGCAAGAAATCAGACGGGGCACCGATCCCTCTGGGCCAAATCGGGATATGTTCCAGAACCCCAAATTGGCCTCCAGGTTGGACTGGAGGGCTCCACAACCCTCATTGTCATCCCTACAGAAGGACAACCCGGTTGAAAAAGAAATCGGTTTGGCTCGGGTTCTCTCGGCAACCTTGGGTAACTTGTGTGTTCTTGGACTACAATTCCCAGAAACCTTGACCAGCACAGTTTGTGGCGAAGGCTTCTGGGAATTTTAGTCCAAGAACATCTGGGGAACCCAAGTTTGGGAAACACTCATCTAGAGGTCTCCAGGATTGCCAATCAACCGATAGACAGTGTTGATCTGATAGACCATGGGTAGGCCAAGTGCGGTCCACGTTTAGCTGGCTGGCTGGTTCAGTGTTTGAGGTCTCTGGCTGCAGAGCCAGAGGTTGGGAGTTCGATTCTCCCACTGTGCCTCCTGGGAGAAGAGCCGGCCTGGGTGGCCTTGGGCAAGCTGCACAGTGGTCCCAGGGCACACACACACACCCAGAAGAAGGGCATGGGAAACCACTTCTGAGTACTCACTCCCAGGGAAATCCTGAAAAGGGCTGCCATAAGTCAGAATTGACGCAATGGTACATGAATGATTCTTCTTAAGAAGGGTTAGCAGCAATATTACAAATAAGGTAGAGGAGCAGTATGCATCTCTTGCATAACCTTGTCATAACATTCCTGCTTATGCTTCAGGTGCTGTAAAGTTGTATTTCGGCCAGGGTGTGCTTAGTTGTGTTTCCACAATCTTTATACAGAGAAGGGAGACTCGTTACAACATGTGCTCTGGGTTGCTCACAAGGGTAGGCGAGAGCGCATCGTTCTGGCATGCACCCGTGACATAGGGCATGCCTGTTTTCCCTTCCTGGATTAACGTTTTGTTGGGCCGACCTGATCACTGTGCTTTGGGCACCAGATATGGCCATAGGTGGGCCACCCCATTGCGAGTGCCATCTTGTTGGCCCTAAGTCTCTATTTTGGGTTTTCCCCCCCAGGGGACATGTGCAAATTGGGACTTTAAGGTATGACATTGAACCTATTGAGAATTCCCCCAAATTTCAACACCTTATTTATCGAAAGACCCCAGAGCAGCGTGAACCGTGTAGAAGCGTGGTCGAAGAGGGAGCAACTTTGACTGATGAAAGCGGAGAACTGCAAATGGTGGCTCTTGATGACCTCATGCCTCCCACCAGGGTCGTGAGTATTTTGTTTTTGATGGTGATGAACCGATAACAAACAATTTCACAGGCACTGAGAGTTGCTAAAGATTCAAAGCTCTGAAGGAAATGTATTCACAAAGGCTTTCACGGCCGGGATCCGATGGTTGTTGTAGGTTTTTCGGGCTGTTTGGTCGTGTTCTTAAGGTTGTTCTTCCTAACGTTTCGCCAGTCTCTGTGGCCGGCATCTTCAGAGGACAGGAGTCAGAACTCTGTCTGTGTTCTGGTGCAGTTTTGTGGGATAGTTGAGTATTTATAGCTGTGGGATCAGCTTTTTGTCCTTTTCAGGAGATTGGGTGATTATGGTGATCATCTCTCCCCCTTATCACAACAATACACCCACAACAAAAAACACGCTGATCACCATAATCACCC
Organism: Intellagama lesueurii; assembly: GCA_037013535.1. NCBI lineage: Eukaryota > Metazoa > Chordata > Lepidosauria > Squamata > Agamidae > Intellagama > Intellagama lesueurii. The sequence goes on along the minus strand of JBAJHW010000003.1, from coordinate 2,523,555 downwards.
AATCTCCTGAAAAGGACAAAAAGCTGATCCCACAGCTATAAATACTCAACTATCCCACAAGCTGCACCAGAACACAGACAGAGTTCTGACTCCTGTCCTCTGAAGATGCCGGCCACAGAGACTGGCGAAACGTTAGGAAGAAAAACCTTAAGAACACGGCCAAACAGCCCGAAAAACCTACAACAACCATCTGAAGGAAATGCGTATCTGGAAGGAAAATCCTAGAGCAATGGTAACAGAATGAGTGTGGGGTAAATATGCTTATGGAGTGGAACTCGTAAAACCTGAGAGATTTCACATACCTCGAAAGTCCTATTAGGGTTGCTATAAGTTGGCATAGAATGCACACACATTTGAAGAAGAAACGGAGAGACACGGAGCTCTCTTTAACTCTCTTTCATAAGCGATTCATCCTGGGCTATTAGGTTTATTTCAAACATGTTATTGTAATTTTAATTCTCCATTTTTAAATCTCTATATACTGCTGGATAGCTCAGGGGTTGAGGTCTCTGGCTCCAGAGCCAGAGGTTGGGAGTTCGATTCCCCCACTGGGCCTCCATGACATGGGCTGGACTCGATGATCCAGAGGGTCCCAGTTCTGTAGCTCTAAGATGATGATGATGATGATTGCTTAGGTAAGTCTGTGACTAGCCAGCCATAAATAATCTAAACCAATCTACCATATAGCAGAGTGAGGAGAGGGGTAAAGCTGAGTCCTTGGAAACGGGTCCACACGTAGAGAGTTGGGGTCTGGGGCAGGGGAGGACCCCTGAAATTTTGGGGTGAGGGTGCCCCCATCCCAGTTCATGAGGCATCCTTGAGGCCACATATCTGAGCTGACTGGGAACACTGCCAAAAGTCACTCGCGTCTGGGCCACGGTTGTGAGTAGGAATGGGAAGAATGAGTCAGACCAACCTTTATTCTACCTAGTCAATTCCTGGATATTTTGCTGTTTTTTTCTGGGCAAAGCACGGTGCCTAGAAAACCCAAGAAAGAGTTGCCCTCAGTCACAAATGACTTGATGATGATGATGATGATGAGAGGAGCACAAAAAATGAAGGAAATGAAAGTGTCTGTTCTTGCAAAACGTTTTCAAGCTGCTGAATAATGAGAAAGTAATTCCTAAGAATGCTTACCTGGGATGCAGTGGAATTTACTTCTGAACAGACAGGGTGCAGTCACCAAACACTCATTTTTTTAAAAAAATGTGAACAAGAAAGAGAGCATTCAAAGCGACACTAACTGCTCCCACCACTTGATAGATCTCACACACGTAGTGATCTAGGATATGTTGCAGAATTCCTGCAAGGCACATTTGAACAAATACATGTAAATTTATAATACACCTGCAGTTCCACGGCAAACCACTTTTTTCAAATGCTAGAAGCCACTTTCTGGAACCATCAGGATTCTCCCGCAATCCAGATTTCCATGATAAAGGGAAAAGTTCTATGTCACTTTTTTTTAAAATAAAAGCCAGTATCATTTCGAGTCGTCCCAGAGTTGATCTAGAAATATAGAATAGTTCCTATATAGTTAGGATAACTTTAATATTAGCAATTTTAGACTTCTCTGTTCTAAGCAAATTGTGTGTTCATAGTTCATTTCCGCAGTCGTTTCTTCTATAAAACCCTCTTTTTAATATATATATTTTTTTTTCATTCCAGGCAGATGATCTTGAGCATAACACAGTGACCAGTTACCTAGAATATTACGTCGTTGTAGACAAAGGCACGGTAAATGGTGTCATTAACATTTTTCCTACAGACAAGCTTTAAGTTTGGTGTCGGCTTTCATGATCACAGAATGAGAGCTGAAAATCTAGGGTTAAGGTCCAGACACAAACCAGACTAGGCTTAATGATGAATGATGTCTTAAGAGAAAATTATATTACTCAGTAGCTGCTGCCTGTCCTTGAGTGGCAGACTGAGATTTTCAGTAATTTCTTTTGATAAACTCTAGTTGCCCTGAGGGGGAGCAGCACCCTTTACTCTCGGGTAACAGGCAGAGCTTCCAACGCATACAACCTTGGGTGGTGGAGGAAGGCGCGTCGGCTCAGCGCCCAGACTCTTAAGGAGCAGACTCACGGACATGAGTTCCGGTGGCCACCCTTCCCCTTGACTTCAGCAGCCTGTTTAATTGCTGGGGGGGAGAAAGGCAGTCTTTGAGGAAGGGACCCCCCCCCCCTTTAGCTCTACCCTGGTCCCCAGCCTGGAGAAAACAGCTTCACTGAGGCCAGAGAGACCGGGGACGTTTCTGAAGAGAGATGGCCACCCTCGCCTCTCCCACCATCCTGGCCTTGGCTTCTTCCCGTCTGACGGAGAGGTGGAAGGCAGCCAGCACTAAGGCTTATGCCACAGGACCATTCCTTTATGGGGCCAGCCCACACTTTCTTACCCACCATTTTCTCTGGGAGGTGCTGGTCTTGCAGCATCTCCCATCAAAGCTCTTCCTCCTGGCTCTTTCTTTGTTTCATGGACTGGCTCAAGGCTTCCTGGACTGTGGTCCTCTCTCACACAACCACGGAGCGGTCTCGCCAACATGGCTCCATCAGATTCTACTCCTGGTCCTGGCCCAGAGTTGGCTTAACCAGCTTATTGCAAAGTCTTTCATGCCCTTGGAAACATCGGCTCTGCAACTTCACATGGGTTCCTTTGACATTATGACTTTTCTTTGCCTTGAGAACGAGCAACCTGTACTTGATACTTCATAGGCCCCAAATGGTCCTGAGGCCGGACCGTCTCCTTGTACCTTCTCAGCTAGCGCCTCCTCCTGCCAGCACCGCTTCCCACGTCTGAGCTTGTCATGCCAACGACGAGTTTCTTTCCACCGGATCGCCTTTTGCTGTGCTCTCTCTCCTTTTACTGCAATCTCAAGGAATTGTCCTTAAGACTGGAACCAGTCTGAAGGTCCAGGGCCTTATGACTGGTTCCAAGTCATACGGCCTGGGCATTCACATTTCCTCTCAAAGTTTTGCAGAGCGGGTGACCAAAAGCAAGACTTAGCATCATTTGTAGGAAATGTCCACATTGCAACTTCGTTGTCTGTGTCTGGTTTTGAGGGTTCAAATCTGGTGCAATCTCCTCACTCATCTTTTAAATCTTAGGCAGCTGCTTTTTGACCTGCCAAAGCAATTGAAATGCTTTAATGGACGAAGAGTCCCAAAAAGGAACAGAGAATGTGTTTGTGACAGTTCAGTCTAGCGCAGAGAGAGAGGCCCATCCCAGTCCAGACATTTTGAACTGAGTGGTCTTTGTTTTATCTCTTCTCTCAGTTTGTTGCACAGAAGTGCAATGAAACTCGCTTGATCTTGCTAATTCTTCTCATGATGTCAAATGTTCATGTGGTGAGTACATTTTATGAAACCTTCTGTGTAGCATGCACTATGAGGAGTCGCACTAAAATGGCCAGTAGAATACAATTTCAGTGTATCCCAGATTGATGGTTAAAATACCACTTTATGCACAGAGGTCACCCCGGGTGGTTTTCGTCTCCATTAGAGAGACAAATATATAGAGTAAATAAATAGAAGTGTCTATCTATCTATCTATCTATCTATCTATCTATCTATCTATCTATCTATCTATCTATCTATCTATCTATCTATCTATCTATCTATCTATCTATCTATCTATCTATCTATCTATCTATCTATCTATCTATCTATCTATCTATCTATCATTTTGCACTGCTATCTATCTATCTATCTATCTATCTATCTATCTATCTATCTATCTATCTATCTATCTATCTATCTACATTTAAAAGAACAGTTTTTTTTAAAAAAAAAAGAATAAAATTTAAACATAAGATGGGAAAGTCTTTCAATTTTGCTTTCTCCTGCATTTGACTTTCTAAAAACATCAGGTTCCTTCCATCACAAATATACAGGATGGAAATATGACTTCATATATCTTAGCAAATTTTGTAAATTCTCCCAAACCAAACCAAATATTTATTTATTTATTTATTTATTGGATTTCTATCCCACCCATCTAGACCAAAGGTCTACTCTGCTATCAAAAAAGTCCACCCCACTGCACAGCCTGGATCCATAGGCACATCCATTCCTAGCAGGGAGAGAGCCATGGAGTGAACCTCTTTCTGTAACCCATGACCTGGTGGGTGGGTGTGAGCGCTCCAAAGGTGGAGGCGTTTAAGAGAAAATTGGGCAGCCATTTGTCAGGTCTGCTTTGATGTGGGCCACTGCCCTTGAGCAGGAAGGTGGACTCGATGGTCTTGTTAGTCCCTTCCAACTCCATCATTCTAGGATTCCAGGATGCTATGGGTTCCGCTGAGATGACATTCCAGTGGCGAGGGCTCTGTTGATGGGCCCAAAGACAGAGTAGGTTGAGCCAAAGAGAAAGAGGCAGGACCAGACAGAATACCTATCCGTTCGGCCATTTGCCTCCCTGCCGGCCGGCCGGCCATACAATACACAGCTCAATTCCATGGGTATCTAATCAGAGGCAAGTCTCGGTGCTGTTCCAGCTGTGCATGGCATGGACCACAGAAACAGGAGCACATGTACAGTCAAATGGGAAGCGCCTTTAAAGCCCTGCTCTTGCCTTCCCTCCGTGGTTGGGGTCTCCTTGCCGAGGGCCCAAGAAAGTCCTGTGCAGAGAAATAAAGAACCAGGTTATCTCTGGTTTCTGATGGGCAACAAGAACCGGGATTTCCCTGCGTAACCATGAAGGGGTTGGAAAGGGGCGAAGAAGTCTGCAGAAGAAGCTTGTAGGCTGGAAGGCCCCAAGTCACTCACACACACACACACCCGGTCCAAAAGAAGGCGGGCAGGTCCCTTAGGGTTGCCAGCGCGTGGCCCTGCAGCTGTGGTTGAATCTGGGTGCTGGGAAGAAGGCGCAGCCAGTCCAGAAGGCTGTGAGGGGTTTAGTCGCCCTCATCCCCTCTGTCACCCCATGGCTTCAGTGCCAGTGGGGTGGAAGTGCTGGTCCTCATAGCCAAGAACCGGTGGCCATTCCCCTGTTGCTCCAGATATTAAAGCTATGAAGGGAGCTATAAAGGGAGAGAATGGGGTTGGGTCAAAACGGGGGGCTCTTTGCCCTCCATCCTGTGCCCTGCAAGCCATCATTCCATGTTTTCTCTTTCCAGATCTACCTGCCCTTAGACCTCCACGTCTATCTGGTAGGTCTGGAGCTGTGGACAGAGCGAGACTACATCACCGTCGGCACGAAGAGCCTGGGCATAACTTTGCAAGCCTTTTACAAATACGTCCATGACGATCTTCGGCATCGTGCCCATTTTGATCACGCTGGCATCCTGACGTAAGACTCCCCGTTTCCCCTTTTGAACGAAACGTCGTTCTTCCCCGTCTCCCTCTTGTTACTATTTCTCCTTAAGGAGTTGCAACTTGGCAGGCTCAGAGCCTGGGAGAACCCGAGGGGGCTTGTGTCCTTCGGGCCCCTTGTTCTCTTCATCCACGTGGGCTGACCCACATCTGCCGGAACCACGTAGGAGCCCAGGGGGAACTGCCTTTCCTCTGGTGTGAGGCCTACTGAGATTGGGGTCCAACACCAAAGAAAGGGATCTTCAAACTTGTTGGCCTTCCCAGCCACCAGGAAACATAAATGTTTTCTTAGGGGACTCCTAGGGGCTTCTACTGATTCTCCTCAAAGCTGCCTCCTTGGTAGTCCAGCCATGATCCATCTGCGCCACCCTCCTGTTTCCAGCAGCCGTTGGTCAGATGCCTCTGGACACCAACTGACAAAGCAGGAGGGGAACAGCGGTCTTGCACTGGGCAAAACCCCCACGTTCGCTCTGCCACTTTCCCCTCTTCCTTCATCCTGCCAGCTTCTGCAGAAAGGGGAAAGGAGAGAATAGAAAAAAGAAACACACACTATTTTTTTATTATGATTATTATTATTTATTAGTTTCCTAGTCTGTATGGTTCTGTCAAGGGGCAGAGCATTTTCCAGGATACCAGCATGCCGTTCTATATCTTTTAAACCTGACATAAGGAAGCAGAGGAAAGGGAGTGGGCTGAAAAAAGAATAAGATCTCCAGAGGTCAAACTAGATGTTAAACTATTTCGCCCCGTTGACCTGTTTTCCTTTATACAGCGGCGTTTCCTCAGAGACATGTGATTTGGCAACACAGGCTTTCCAGTTAATCTCATGTTTACCCTTTTTCCCCCCACCACTCATAAGATAAAGCAAGGCACGCTTGGATGTGAAATCAAAATAGGGAAAAGAGGAAAATCAGGTGCTGTAGTAAAGGCCTTTTCACCGCTTGAGGGAGCACCTCTTCCAAAAATGGGCTAAACTTACCCTGTAGTTTTATACAAATGCAAAAAATGGGCAAGACCCTTATAGTCCAGTAAAAATTATCATACAATACGTGAGCTTTTGTGGATCAAACACCAGTTCATCTGGCTGGTACCAGGGTGAAGATCTTCATCCTTAGCGGAGAGAGTAGCCCCACCCCAAAAAGAAAGGGAGCCCCCAAGCCACAGAGACTAGGGGGCCCCACCCTCAGGACTTCCATCATGTCCGGGTTCAGGCCTCAGTCTATTCTCCCTCATCCACCCCAGCACGGCGTTCAGGCAGCGCTCAAGGGACGGGAACAGCATCCTCTGCAGAAGGGTGGAAGGAGAGATAGAGCTGGGGGCATCATCCACGTCTGGGTGACACAAAGCCAGGACAAAGCCGGGCCGCCGATCGCCAACCCTGAGAACCTCCCCCAGGAGGAGACCGTGGGTCGATGGTATCAAAGGAACCTGAGAGGTCGAGGAGGACCAGTGGGGACATTTTGCCCCTGTCGGTCTCCCTCAAAAGGTCATCTTGCAGGGCGACCCATGCCGTCTCCGTGCCACGGCTGGAACGGCTCAAGGGCCTCGGTCCTCCTCCAGGAGTGCCTGTAGCTTGATCAGCCGCCACCCTCTCCCTGAGCTTGCTCAGAAAAGGAACGTTGGCAACAGTTGTTCATATCGTCCACCACCAAGTTAGGTTTTTTTTTAGGAATGGGCCTAAGGAGTGCCTCTCGGAGGCACATTGATGAATGAAGGAAGGTGGCCCATTCCATCCTTCTTGGCCTGGCAGCTTCTACGTATAAGGTTTGTATATCATGCCCCAGTTCTTCAAGCAAAGAAGCACTCTGTAGTTCATCTCTACGGATCTATAGTTTTAGACCTCTACGTATCCTGCAGAAGGGAGTGTGGGGTATGTGGTGGGTACTCGGGTGAAATGGAGCTGCTCCGTCCAGAAAAAAAACTGAAGGAAAGCCCCTAGGGTTACCAAAACTGCTTTTCCTCCTGTTCCTCCTAGCCTTGGTTCTAGACACAGTGATTCCCAACCTTGGGTCACTCAGGTGTTCTTGGACTCTAACCCCCCAGGGGCCTTCACCCCTACCTGGGCTGGCCGGGGTTTTCTGGGAGTTGGAGTCCATGCCTCTGGGGACCCGTGTTTGAGAACCACCGCTTTAAAGCAGAGAATTGAGCACAGAGTCTGCGATAAGGGTCGAGGCAAGGGAGCGCTTCTCCTCCCGAACCTGGCTGAGCCGGCGCCTCCTCTGACGGATTGGGGCTTCTAGCCCAGAGTCTCTGTGGATGTGACGGTCAGAAGGAAGAGGAGGAGGGAAAATCCTTGAGCCCCCCATGCAAGGGGGGGGGGAGTAAAAGTCAAGGGCAGACTTTTAAAAAAGGATGCTCAACTTTGGGGCAGCAGGATGTTCTGAGCCTTTTTCACTCCGCCTGTCCAGAAAGTCCTTTACAAATAAAATAACTTTTATCTCCACTAACGGCCAGAATGTGCTGTCTGTAAACCCAAATTTGTGTACCATGTGTGTGTGACCCGGCTATTCGTCATGGCCTCAGGCCTACTCAGGTCTTGCAAGTGGGTGGCGCACACCCTGGGCGGGCAACAGACGACCAGAGCCTTGCCTACACCCCCCCCCCCCAAATGGCTCATACCGTTTCCTTTGTGTGCACGATATTTCGCAACACACTTCTGCCCAACCTTTTTGCTATGAAACGTAACATGCAGCATCTTCTCTTATGATACAGGGCTGAAGGGTATCCGTCTGGACTTGCCTGGGGAGACCGTTTGTGTCATTACACCCACGTTTCGGTGTCTGCTGTGCGTGTAGGTGATTACCCGTTTTCTTTCTACCTATGTCAGGATTGTTAAGAATTCAGACCATTGGCAAGGGGGAGGCGGCTCTGTTAAATGAGTTGTTTTGGGGAAACTGGAAATCCATCTAGCTACTGCCTCGAAGTGGGGACCAATCCAGGCTGGGGCTGCAGAACTGAGGACGTGTCGTGTTCTCTCTTTCTGCCTGACATTTCCCTGATCTAAATTGCTCCACTGCTATTTTTCCCCCTAAGGGCAGAACCTACACAGAACCTACACAGGTAATTTATTTATTTTATTTATTTTATTATACTTATATCCCGCCCATCTAGTCTTTGACTACTCTGGGCGGCTCACAAGTGGTTGTGACAGATCAGAAAGCAAGACAGGTTCAAATAACCATATCTTAGTGCGGTAGAAGTTTTAGATTGCCATTAGTAAATTAGACTGGATTCTGAAACAAAATTATGAACCAATGTAGTTGGAGAATGCAAATTTTAAAAAATCATACACGTGCAGTTTTTGTTTTTTTTTAATGAAGATAGGCATCTTAACTGTTCTGGATTCTTGGATAGCAAGCTGACGACTAAAATGTACGGGGTTCCCCCCCCCCTTTAACATACACCTTCTCTTTGAACAAAAAGTGACACAGAAAACTATTGCACTTTGGATCGCAAAGAGAGGGAAGGAAGCTTTTTAAAAAAATTCCTTAATCGTGTGTGACCAGAGATGGGCACAAACCAGAAAACCAGGGTGATTTGTGATGGTTCGTAGTTCATGGCTACCTATGAACCCTAAGCCACAAACTATCATGAACCCCCCCTGAAAAACAAACCAAGGGGTTCCCCAAAATGAACCATGAACTGAACCACAAAACAGTCCAGTTCATGGGGTTTTTTTGTTTGTTTGTGGTTCAGTTTGTGCTCATCTCTGTGACACCTCTCATAATTCACTATTGAGAAGTCAGAAAAACAATGAGGGACAGCATCCAGTTAAGCTGGTAGATACTAACCTGCAGTTGTAAGGACAAGAGGAGAAGGGGACGACAGAGGACGAGATGGATGGACAGTGTCATCGAAGCGACCAACATGAATTTGACCCAACTCCGGGAGGCAGTGGAAGACAGGAGGGCCTGGCGTGCTGTGGTCCATGGGGTCACGAAGAGTCGGACACGACTTAACGGACTAAACAACAAAGTTGTAAGGTCATCAGCACAGAGTCTGGATAGCAGGAAAGTGTTTTCTAATGGTCTGTCGTTCTACAGTTTTCATTCTTAGGTGTTCACATGAAATTGCTGATTTGTCCTTTGGAAAGGCAGTGTGTGGTACAGCAACTAGGAAGGGACAAGTTAAATGGGAGACTGGGGATCTACCATCTTGCTGAATTGACTTACTTGCTTATTTCTATTGCTTTTAGACGACCACTCCCCGGGAGTCTCATAAAAATGTAAAATGGAACAAAATGAGGCTTAGTGTTGTTGTTGTTGTTTAGTCGTGAAGTCGTGTCTGACTCTTCGTGACCCCATGGACCACGTCATTCCAGGCCCTCCTGTCTTCCACGGCTTAGTGGGTAGCAGAATATAAAAAGCAGTGTGCTTTCTGAGGGTGCTGCTGGTGGGTTCCCCCCATTTTTTCGGATCAAAATTGCAGTCCCCAAAGGTGTTAGGCCTTCAAGAGTGACAATTTCTTCTTCTGTGGACAGAATAAGAGAGTGGAGAGGAATCACGAAAATATTTAAGGACCCTTGGTCCGTTGCAAGCACTTATGGATCCACTGGCAGCCTCCTAGGACTGTGCTGGTGCTGAAAATCCAAAATGCACCCATGGCGGGAAAAACAGCTGGGAAGACATAGTAATAGGGCTGCCCTCCGGAAAAATTGAGCACGGTGGTCCAGTGACTGAATAACATCTGAACCCATCAATGGTCTTTCCTGGGGGACCCCTACGAAAAGATATAGTCAGCCCCCGCTTATCTGTGGGGGATTGGTTCCAAGCCTCCCTCCGCAGATGCTGGAAAATGCAGATAATAGGAAATGCAGTGAACGCGATGCTTAGCATGGACTGTGGCTCCCTCTAGTGGCCAGTCCTGGTAACTCCTCTTTAGAAATATATATTTCTAGGATTTTTTCTTTTAATATTTTTTAATATTTTCAGACGCTGGATCAGCGGATACTGATCCTGTGGGTGAGGGGGTCCTAGTATATACTGGTGAGCTTTATGCTCTTCAATGTATCCTAATAACTGTCCTGTGAGACAGATACCCACCCTGGGCTGATATATTTTAAAAATCGTGACTGAAGGCATAATTTGTGCGCATGACAGGCCCAGCTACAGCACAGTGTCTCTCTGCCTGCATACCTGAAAATAACAAATCCATTTAGAATGACCATGCAGATCAACTCCACTCCATTGACATCCATGGCTGCGCCCTGTGTCCCTCTGAAAATACTCTAAATCTCTTATATTCTGCTCTCCTCCATACCGCCTTTCCTTTGTCTGGTTGGGCGAGGCATATCTGAATCCTAGATCCGATGCCGAAGTCGTTGCCCATCAGCTGGGCCATTCCCTTGGCTTTATGCATGACGACACCCCAGCAAATTTAGCCGGGGGGCTGTGACTGTCACTGCGTCAGGCGTGGCCACTGTCTGATGGTGGGAACAGGCACCGCTGGTGAGTACAGTTTCGTTTTCTTCCACATCTCCTTGGGTTTTGGAAGGGAAAGAGTGGAATCTGGCCACCCGTTTGCCTTCATGCAACAGCTCTTTATCCTGCTCCGTCTGCTCTGTCTTTGCCTTCTTTTTTCCCGTCGGAATTGCAGCTGATCTGGCATGTGGCCTTGATTAAAAAGTTGGATATAGCCAATGAACTGGGCCCCACGCAGATTAAACAGAATAGAGGTTCTCATGCTTGCTGTCTGTCCAGATGGACAGTATAGCGAAAATCAGGTCTGGATTGGTCGTTGTCACTGGAGACTCAGGTGGCCTCTGTGGCATTAATGTGTGGAATGCCTTCTAACAGCTTTGACTGGTGCCCAGCTGTGATGCAGGCTGCATGGAGTTAGCTGGCATGAGGGCTTAGGGGCTGGTAACCTACTATGTTCCAGTTACTTCAGGGTCTTTTGTGTGTTGGCTGTCTTTGAAGACTTTCTGGAAACTGAGGATAGAGCAGAATTTGGGAACCAACAGACTGTTGACAGGGTCCCTACGGCTTGTGAATGCAGAGGTCCAGTCGCGCTCTTCTCGATCATCCGAGAGTGCATAGACACACAACCATGGGCTCAAGTTACAGGAAGCCAGATTTCGGCTGAATATCAGGAAAAACGTCTTAACTGTTAGAGGCAGTATGACAATGGAACCAATGACCTCGGGAGCATTGAGCACTCCACGCTGAGGCCTTCAAGAGAAAATTGGACAACCCTCTGTCAGATGTACTGATTTCCTGCCTTGAGCAGAGGGTTAGACTCGATGGACTTATTGGCCCCGTCCAACTCAATTATTCTTCGATTCTATGATTCAGCTGTATCATTTGCCAACCCGCATAATTCAGAGTGCTGGTCAAAAACTACAAAGTTCTCTGTGGCTTTGGTCCAGTCTGTAGGGAGGTTCACGTCCTCCCACATGAATCTACCCAGGCTCTGAAACCTTCATAGAGACCATGCTTTTGGTCTCACCCATGTTAGATGGGCCAGGGCCTTCTTAGTGTCTGCTCTCTCTGTGGGAACTCTCCACATGGTCAGAAAAATCTGAGAAATCAGGATCCCCTTTGTGTAGAGAGACAACATAGTGCACTGGGGTTCCCTTCAGATATAACTGTCTTTGGGTAAGAACTGGGATGGAGGGAAGGGCAGAGTTAGACCACTCCCTTTGCTTGTGGGCTAAGATGAACCCTCTTTTACATGGGCCTCCATAGAAGGCTTTCTGTCCTGAAGGGCATGATGTAAATGGTTATATTAAATATAATAATAATAAATATAACAACAACAATCACAACAATAGCATGACAGTGCATGATACTCTCCTGTGTTACAGAGAATGTGCAAGACTAAGTAACTGCAGCACGAAGGTGTATTATGACATGATACGGCAGCCAGGAAAAGAATGTTTGCTCGATGTTCCCGTGAAAATATTTCGGAGGAAGGTGTGCGGAAATGGAATCGTGGAAGAGGATGAAGAGTGCGACTGTGGCCAGGATGAGGTTAGAGATCCTTCCAGGAGAGATGTAGAATTACTCAAAAAACATGGATGCGTATGATCTAAGTTTGAAATTGTGCTGGAAGACAATGAAGGGTTCCAGCTTTTCAGTCTTCCATTCTGTATGGTTCTGTAGCAAAATCTTATATTCTGTATTGTTGGCAAATTAATCCTGCAATCATCGTCATCCTCATCTTAGAACTGCAGAGCTGGACAGGACCCTATGGATCACTGAGTCCAGTCCCTATCAGGGAGGCACCGTGGGGAATCGAACTCCCCACCTTTGGCTCTGCAGCCAGAGACCTAAAACACTACAGATGGCACGAACCACTGTTTGGCAGTTCGTATACCAGCCGAACAGGTGTTTGCCACTTCCAAGCCCCGCCTCCTCCAGCGGGTGCCCACTCAGAGGCAGCGGCCTGGCTTCCCTGCCGTGCCTCCTCTGGGCACTGCCTCTGAGTGGTCCACCTGCCGGAGGAGGCGGGGTTTTGAAGCACTGAACACCTGTTTAGGCGATAAATGAACCAACAATTCGTGCCCATCTCTATAAAATACCGAGCTATCCAACCGTTCTAGGCACACTTAATGCAGTTCTCAAAAAGATGAGTACAGAAATGCATATCTTAGGGGAAATGAGCAGAAAACACCGGTATTGACGAAAACAGAATAGAAATCCATATTTTATTGCAGAATGTACAAAAAAGTGGATATTGGGTTAAAACACAGGAAACCTAAGTACATATTTTTGTCCATGTTGAAAAATGGCAGAAAGCGGAACAGATGCAACACTGATGTGGGCTAGATACAAACTGATCTGAACAGCCCAGCTTCCCAGAAGACATGTGTAGGATGGCACTAAAAGTAATTTAGCCTATCTGGCATGGAAACAAGGATAGAATGGATGCCATAGTATATTGCACAGAGTGAAGTCTGGAGAAGCATGTGCACAGCCAGGGAGAAATTCCCGTGTGCATTCTGAAAGCATGTTTTGACAAAGGAGAATTCATGCTGTCTGTGAGCACTCTAGCCAAGGGCTAGAGGGTCTCTAGCCAACACCCACGGCTAGCCTCAGGAATGTCACCTATGGTCAACCCTCCTGGGTTGGGGGTCGGGACTGGGATGGGCCAAGCCAGATCTATACTTATACTCCTTTGTGAGGTCCATACATAAGCTGGTGCTCTGAAGATCTTCTCCGCGTGAGGCCACCAGAGCTTGGAGACGGATAGGCGCACCAAAGATGCCGAAGTGCCGACACTTAGCAGCTTTGTCTGTCTTTTGTCAGGGAACAGAAGGGGAAGGAATCCTGAATTTATTCCTCCTGCCGGATACACAGCACTCAAAAACAGGTCAGCCTTTTAAGGTAAGTGGTAGTCCTGGTGCGCCGTGGAGGCTGGTTGGAGCTTTCTGAGGTTCTGAACCCTATCCTCAAAAGAGATTCGGTGCTTGAGAGAGCTCAGAGCCACTCGTGTCCAATGGGAGTCCCTTGTCCTACCCAGTGATGGAGAGCTCAGTTCAGTGTTAGCCCCACTGAACACAAACCCAATGAAATGAATAGGGCGTCTTGTCAACACTAATCTTAACCCCATTGGTTTCAAGTTGTCTGCTGTTGAGGACAGGAGATTTTGGAGGTTGCTCATTCATAGGGTCGCCACGTTCTGTACTAAGGGGTAACGAAAACACCACCTGTGACCCAAGTTTTAAGCCATTTGATTCACCTGTCTGCAATGAGAGTTCTGCCCAAGTGTGCAGGCCCTGGGTTTGTCTTGCTGCTGTTCAGGTTTCATGCAAACGAGGTGCATCAAGGAGATCAAGATTCTTGATTGACAAAAAAGGCAAAGCCGTCTCAAGAGGTACCTTGAGCCAGGGGGCGAAGATCAGACTCTAAGTGTTGGGACTCTTCCTGAGGATGGTGCGGCGTTTCTTCATCAAAATCAAATAATCAAATAAATTTATTGTCATTGTAAGTCTATACATAGTATACACATACAACGAAATTCACACAGACACCTAGAGACCAGACCCACATGCACACACATAAAAAATCCCCAAACACTCCCCAGCCACTAAAAATCCCCCTCTAAAAATACAAACATCTACACCGCAGGCGAAGTAACACTGTCCAACTATTCACTATTGGTGGTCTTTAAGTTCATTATTAAGTGCAATTATAGCTCTGGGATAAAAACTATTCAGAAAATGTGTGGTCCGAGTCTTAATTGTTCTGTATCTTCTGCCAGACGGCAACAGTTCAAAGAAGTTGTAAGCAGGATGGGAAAAGTATCTAAGCATGTTGTGTGACTTCCTCAGACAGTGGGATGTGAAGATGTCATCCAGGGTTGATAGCTGGAGCCCGATGATATTCTGGGCAATTTTAATGATTCTCTGTAGGGCTTTTTTGTCTGCTACAGAGCTACTCGCAAACCATACAAGAATGCCATAGGTTAGGACACTCTCAATGGTGCTACGATAGTAGGACAGAAGTAAATGCTGAGATAAATTTAACTTCCCGAGCATTCTCAGGAAATACAGCCTCATATTCCTCTTCCGATGTCAACCAAGTGGCTTCCCGGAAAAGCAGCGGTTGGCACTGCCCCACTCATTCCCGGCACCCACCTGCCCCTCTTCAGAATGGGAGAGGGACGGATGGACAGTACAACGAGCGCCACCGATTGAATCCCCTTTCCCCACTGCATCCTCACCAGGAACGGCACCACCGTATATTTCCCAGTTGGTGGGGATTCTGCAGTGAAACCCTGACTGGCTGTGTGGGATTTGGGAGGTTCGTTTCCTCATTGGCACAGAGGTTCGGCCCTACAGAAGGTAGGCAGCTGTCTTCGGTCAAACCAGAAAGGGTCAGATAAGCTGTCGGCTTTGCAAAGAGGGCTCACAGAAAAGGCACAGGATTGGCAAGGTAACAGAACATGCTCCAGTGAGGGGCCCTGGCAGGATTCTCAGGGAGAGGGTCTCGCAACCTGGGAGCCCCGACTGGAAATGCTCTGCTCTCCTGTCTGCTCGCAGTGTTTTGGAAGGAGGGTGATGGGCAGAGCCTCTGATGCCGCTCAGGAAGCTTAAGGGCGTCCAATATGTCAGGTGAAATCTGTTCCATGACCAGAAGTGGAGAGTGGCAGTCAAGGGGCGGGCCAAGCAACCAATATCATCATTAATAAGAACCGGAGTCAATTTCCAACGACAGCAACAACACAAACGTAGCCCAAACTAGATGCTGTCAAAATTATGCCCCCTGAGATCCATGCGCCAAGGAAAGCACCAGAGCAGGAATTGCTTGCAGAAAATGTCCTACAAAGTCTCTTTAATCCCAAATGTCAGGAAATAAATCTCAGGACATCCCTGTCTGTTAGAGTCTCCTTTTGCACCAAGATATCATACCAGTACCAAGATCTTGCCCTTCCGTTGCCTCTCATGAACAAGTGTATGGAAATTCCATTTCTTAAATCCAGCTACTAAGGGTTCGATTCTGGATTTCAGGGGAACAGAAGCTTCTTGGGCTCTTTTTCTCCTTCTTTCCAAGTTTTCTTAAGGATGTATTCGCGAAGGCTTTCACGGCCGGGATCTAATGGTTGTTGTGGGTTTTTCGGGCTCTTTGGCCGTGTTCTGAAGGTTGTTCTTCCTAACGTTTCGCCAGTCTCTGTGGCCGGCATCTTCAGAGGACAGGAGTAGCACTCTGTGCTCTGGTACAGTTTGTTTGGGAGTTAAGTATTTATAGCTGTGGGATCAGCTTTTGTCCTTTTCAGGAGACTGGGTGATTATGGTGATCAGCGTGTTTTTGTTGTGGGTGTATTGTGATAAGGAGGAGAGATTATCTGTCACTGTGATTGATGGGTGTCGTTAGCTGGTCTTTTGTGTGTAGTGATCACCGGTCCTTGTGGCTGGGTAGAGGTCGTTGACCTTTTGCAGGCTGTATTTTTCAGTGCTGAGAGCCAAGCTTTGTTGAGTTTTAAACTTTCTTCTTTTTTGTTGAAGCTCTGCTGGTGTTTGTGGATTTCAATGGCTTCCCTGTGCAGTCTAACATAATGATTGCTGGTGTTGTCCAGTATTTCAGTATTTTGAAATAGAATTTCATGTCCAGCTTGTTTTAGGGCATGTTCAGCTACTGCCGATTTTTCCGGTTGTTTTAGTCTGCAGTGTCTCTCATGTTCTTTGATTCTGGTGTGGATGCTGCGTTTTGTGGTCCCAATATATACCTGGCCACAACTGCAAGGTATCCGGTATACTCCTGCAGTGGTGAGGGGGTCCCTTCTGTCCTTTGCTGACCGTAACATTTGTATTTTTGTGGTGGGCTTGAATACTGTTTGTAGGTTGTGCACAGCCACCCACAAATAAAGTATTTCTGCCATACATCAAAGGGGTCACGGACCGCATGGGGAAACTTCTGAAAAAACACAACCTACAAACAGTATTCAAGCCCACCACAAAAATTCAGGAGATTGGGTGATTATATAAATACTATAAATACTCAACTATCCCACAAAACTGCACCAGAGCACAGACAGAGTGCTACTCCTGTCCTCTGAAGATGCCGGCCACAGAGACTGGCGAAACGTTAGGAAGAACAACCTTCAGAACACGGCCAAAGAGCCCGAAAAACCCACAACAACAATTTCTTAAGGATCTCCCCATTCCCTTGTTCTGGGGCACTTCTGGGACCATCATACAGCTTGCCCAAGGCTACACAGGCTGGCTCTTCTCCCAGGAGATGCACCGGGGGGGAATTGAACTCGTGGTGGTTGCACAACAAAAAGCCGATGTGGAAAAATTCTAAGGATTGTCTGTGTTAACCGGGGTGTGTGTGTGTGTGTGTGTGTGTGTGTGTGTGTGTGTATGTTAGCAGCTAATATGTGAGATGCTATAATTCTTTCCTTTTTCTACAGGAGCAAGATAAACATGAGTTCAGCAGTTCGTTAAGAAATGCTAAACCCCCAACATTCAAAGGACCCAGTGTAAGTTATGAATTCAACTTAAAATATCTGTAATCTGTGAGTATAATCTTTAAATCCACATATGCATGCAAAGGTCAGGCAAGAAAGGAACTGACAGAGAGAAAAATAGAGATATCCCCCATTTTAAGACTGTGCATGTTTTGTGCCATCAGTTGCTTCTGGGTAACCCTGTAAATTAAAGACATCCAAAGCATCTTGTTATTAGCAGCCCTGTTTGGGCCTCAAAGAGAAAAGCCGTGGCTTCCTTGATTGAGTTAATCCATCTCATGTTAGATCCTCCTCTTTCGGTGCTGCCATCCATTTCTCCTTAACCCTATCTTTTTCCAGTGTGTCTCATCTGCTTGTGATACGTCCAAAGCAGAAGACCCTCAGTTTCATCATCTTTGCTTCTGGTGAAAACCCAGGGTTGATTTGATCTGGAATGCACTCATTTGTCTTTTGGGCCACCTCTGGTATCCAGAAAGCCTCCCCACCCCACCAATACACACACCACATTTCGAAGGAATGATTCTCTGCCACTTGAAAAGGTTGTCTCCTTTTTTTCTTGCAAGTTCAGTACCAGGCCAGGGAGCGCTGCAGAGAAAGCCGCCCCAGCTGCCAGGGCCACTGCCTCAGATTTCTCTTTCCGAAAACGATTCTGTTTTAACGTTATAGATTGTCAAGAATGGTGGGCATCAGTGAGGTGGCAGGTCTCTTCATTTTCAGGAATGCAGAAGGAACGGCTGTTGTCAAGAGAACTGTAAATCCAAACCAGACATTGACTGTCTTCATGGTCCCTGCTGTGAGAAATGCAAGGTGAGAAAAGCGCGGAAGGGTTTGAGTCAACGCAACCCCCTTCTCCCACTTCTCCCAGCCTCATTCACAGGCTGCCCAAGGAGGGGTGTTGGAGGGAGGCCAACGGGGGCCGGATCAACACGGGCAGCTCCGTTGTGGTGCTTCCGCCTGTAGGCAGAGTCTCACGGCCATCATTCCCCACCTCTCCCTCCTCTGCGTGTCGGGTGGGTAGAAGGGGTACTTGTCTCCTGCCTTGGGATTTAAAACCAATCAGTTAATTTTAAGGTACCAAGATAGATGGAACTCAAACTAGTCTAACACTAGGTTGAAAGCCACTCCTGAGACGACAGCCGGGCATTTACCCAGGTTCAGGATACAGTGAATATTTGCAATGCCTTTTTTGGGCTTGACAATAGAATTCAAGACACGTCATCAAAAAAACTGTCCACTTACTGTGAGGTTTTGGGCGCCTGCAAAAAAGTGAAAAGATTCAGGCTTCTCGGTCAGCCGTCTTAGTAAAAGTGGTTTATTCTGCACAAAACAGAAGTATTTTGTTCCTGAAACCATCTCGGCTTCTTCTTCTTCTTTTTTTTGCAAAGAAGCACTGAAATATCAAAATGATGATGGATGATGATGATGCACCAAATCTCTCATAAGTTTGCCCACCAGAGGAAAAAAAAAACTTTGGAAGGCTTCATTCCCATCTGTGAGAATGACGTACAGTAGGTGAAGATTTACGTCCCTAGCTCAGACTGAAGCTGCCGGTTCCGATCTTCCGATGCTGCTTCTCCAAATTTTACAAGATTCAGATGCCCGAGAAATGTTAAAATCTTTGTGGGATATTGATTTGCAGAAATAGCACCTTGCTTTTATTAAGGATTTTATAATAACTGGCTCGCTTGCAATACCATCCAGCTTTAGTATAGATTTGCCTTGTTGTTGTTGTTTAGTCGTTAAGTCGTGTATGACTCTTCGTGACCCCATGGACCAGAGCACGCCAGGCCCTCCTGTCTTCCACTGCCTCCTGGAGTTTGGTCAGATTCATGTTGGTTGCATTGATGACACTGTCCAGCCATCTCGTCCTCTGTCGTCCCCTTCTCCTCTTGCCTTCACACTTTTCCCAACATCAGGGTCTTTTCCAGGGAGTCTTCTCTTCTCATGAGATGGCCAAAGTATTGGAGCCTCAGCTTCAGGATCTGTCCTTCCAGTGAGCACTCAGGGTTGATTTCCTTTAGAATGGATAGGTTTGTTCTCCTTGCAGTCCAGGGGACTCTCAAGAGTCTCCTCCAGCACCACAATTCAAAAGCATCCATTCTTCGGTGGTTAGCCTTCTTTATGGTCCAGCTCTCACTTCCATACATCGCTACTGGAAAAACCATAGCTTTGACTATGCGAACCTTTGTCAGCAAGGTGATGTCTCTGCTTTTTAAGATGCTGTCTAGGTTTCTCATCGCTTTCCTCCCAAGAAGCAGGTGTCTTTTAATTTCGTGGCTGCTGTCACCCTCTGCAGTGATCATGGAGCCCAAGAATGTAAACTCTGTCACTGCCTCCATATCTTCCCCTTCTATTTGCCAGGAGGTGATGGGACCAGTGGCCGTGATCTTAGTTTTTTTGATGTTGAGCTTCAGACCATTTTTGGCGCTCTCCTCTTTCACCCTCATTAAGAGGTTCTTTAATTCCTCCTCACTTTCTGCCATCAGAGTGGTATCATCTGCATATCGGAGGTTGTTGATATTTCTTCCGGCAATCTTAATTCCGGCTTGGGATTCCTCCAGTCCTGCCTTTCGAATGATGTATTCTGCATATAAGTTAAATAAGCAGGGAGACAATATACAGCCTTGTCGTACTCCTTTCCCAATTTTGAACCAATCAGATGTTCCATAGCCAGTTCTAACTGTTGCTTCCTGTCCCACATAGAGATTTCTCAGGAGATGGATAAAGGTGGTCAGGCACTCCCATTTCTTCAAGAACTTGCCATAGTTTGTTGTGGAATGAATAGAGGGGGACTAGTACATGAAGTACTAGTCCCCCTCTATTCACCACTGGTTAGGCCTCATGAGTTCTGAACATCGCATTTTAGAAGGATGCCAGCAAACTGGAGCAAGTTCAGAGGAGGGCAACAAGGACGATCAGGGGACTGGAAAACCAAGCCTTAGCAGGAAAGACTGAAAGGACTGGGCATGTTTAACCTTTAGAAAAGAAGACTGAGGGGAGATAATATGATAGCACTTTTCAAATACATAAACAGAAACATATCCATATCCAGTTCTAACTGTTGCTTCCTGTCCCACATATAGATTTCTCAGGAGATGGATAAGGTGGTCAGGCACTCCCATTTCTTTAAGAAGTTGCCATAGTTTGCTGTGGTCCACACAGTCAAAGGCTTTTGCGTAGTCAATGAAGATTTGCCGTAGGTTATGGTATATATTCCCCTTTGTCTGCTGGATTGTAGTAGCTAGCCGCTGTGTATATTTAATGGGTTGTCCTCCAGTAAGCATGGAGGAGAGCGAAGCAGCAGCAGCTCCTCGATGGTCCATCATCTGCATATTCCCAACTTTTATTTTTTTAAATTAAAGCCCACAAGCCTTTAGCTCTTCCAGCGGTAGAGGCAAAAAACAACAACCCACCACTTTTCTGCCCATTTGGTTTCAAAGGCCCTTCGCCTGCCCCAGCAAAGGCTGGTTTTTGAGAATAAATTACGACACACCCACTTTTCCAGGAGGGAATTTCTTGGTTTGTTTTAAACCTGTTGCTTTGGGCTTCCCAGAGACAAAGTGGGGGCTGCCCGTTAAAAGCAAAATGACAGAAATCCTCCGTTGGATAATGTCTTTCTTAGGTGCAGCCCAAATGCAACAAAAGTGTGCAAGCTTTTGAGTTCCTCAGAGCTCTGCTTGAGCCATAGGGCTTCTTCCCCCTTTGCCAGTCTCAATGACAGCAGCCAAGACAGGAATTCTTGATCTTTTTACCTCAGAGCTCGTTCGAAATGCTTTCTTTTGCCAGAGCTGCAAAATTTTATCATGACACGGCCAATTCACATAGGCAAAATTCATCATTATAACATTCATATTGCCTGAGAGGCCAGGTTAATGGCAGCTCAGCAAAGTAGCACAGAGAAAAACCTCCAGAACACGGCCAAACAGCCCGAAAAACCTACAACAACCATCGGATCCCGGCCGTGAAAGCCTTCGAGAATACATTAGCCTTGAGTTGTTACCCCGGGTTTGTTACAGAGAGTTAGACAGCTGTGTGACAACCCTGTAGTAGGGTACATCAGGGTAGTTACTCAGGGTTTGGCCACACTGCCAATTTACATTGATTCCAGTCCTGACCTTTTTTATATCGATGTAAAACCACATGTTACATAAACTGGTATGCATGTTCACTTGGGCTGAAATGATTTCAATGTATTTCTAGTAATTAAAACAGGTTTGGGAAGATACACTGGAATTGACTCAATTTGTGTTCTACTTGAAGAGCACACTCTGGTTAAATCGTTGACTTTATTTTTTAAATTAAGTGACACATCGCTAAATCAATGGCGCCACCTGGTGTCATACACTGATATTCAGCCTAAATCTGGCTTGCTGTCGCTTGAGCCCATGGTTGTGTGCCCTACACTCTGGGATGACTGAGAACAGATCCTACCCCTCCTCTGTCGGACTGACTACTTTTCAAGGAGCTTAAAGGGTTCTTTCCAACAGTTTTTGGAAGAGGGAAGGGTGTGCCGAAAGGCTGCGACGGAGTGTGACCTCCCAGAGTACTGCAACGGGACGTCGGCCGAGTGTCCACCTGATCTCTACAAGCAAGATGGGATGCCCTGTGGCGAAGACGACAGCTGCTTCTTAGGAAACTGCCTTGACCTCCAGCGACATTGCATCGCTCTTTTTGGCCAAGGCAAGACGGGGAAATTCTTTAAACGCTGCTCCTGGCACTGAGCCTAAAGGCACTGGCCGTTGAGTTACAGAAAGGGCCATCTGGGAACATGGCGGGCAAGGTCTGGGGGCGGGGGGGGGGTGCTTCACGCCGGTGTGGTGATCTTTCTCTTTGGAAATTCCTTAGGAGTTGTCAGCTCCCAAAACAGAAGCAGAAACTCCGTCACCTGTCCTTGGGGGGTACTGAATTTCCACCCCACCTCCTCTTAGCCAAGTCCAAAGACGGCCCAAAGCTGTGGGGAACTGCTTTTTGCTCCCTGCTCAATTCACCTGCAAAACGTAGATAAGAGGGAGCGACTTAGAAGCTGTCTCCATGGGCTGTTAGGAGCGCTGCAAGAACAGGCTGGTGTGTGCTCTTCAAGAAGGCGACAGGGCAATGCGTTTGTTACAGCCCACTAGCCCAGCCGACACCACCCACCCAGAGGGTTCCCACCGGCACCTCTCTGGCCCTTGCCGAGGGGGCCTAAGATTAGTCTCATTTCACCTCCAGTGTGCGTGATCATTGGAAACGATCCAAAGGGAGCCTTCCAGTTTGCATTTGCAAATGTTGTGACGTGGCTCATTCTTTATTATGTATTCATAATGTGCTTTTATCTGCCACCCGGATTTGTACGGTGCACTGCTCAAAATGGTTAACAACAAGGATAAACGATACATCCTCCCCTCAGTTCCCAACATTGACCAGCTGCGTCCCTATCTTGATGTTGGGGCCCTCACCACTCTGGTCCATGCGCTTGTAGTCTCGAGATTAGACTACTGTAATGCGCTCTACGTGGGGCTACCTTTGAGATTGATGCGGAAGCTTCAAATGGTGCAGAATGCGGCGGCCAGACTCCTCAGTGGGGTGAGAAAATATCAGCATATTTCCCCCACTCTGGCTGCCTTGCATTGGCTGCCCGTTCATTTCCGCATTGATTTCAAAGTGTTGATGATGACATATAAAGCCCTAAACGGTTTAGGACCTCGATATCTAGCGGAACGCCTCCTCCCACCCAGATCTACCCGAACCACTCGTTCTAGCCAGGAAGGGCGGCTGAGGGGCCTAACGCCGAGGGAGGCCCGGAGAGAAAGAACAAGAAACCGGGCCTTCTTGGCAGTGGCCCCTCGCCTTTGGAACCGTCTGCCCCCGGAGATCTGTCTGGCTCCCTCGCTGGGTGTTTTTAAGAGCAAACTGAAGACCTGGCTCTTTAGGCAGGCCTCCTGTCATCACTTGAATTTTTTTTTCTCCCCATCTTGAACTATATTACTATTGTTTTTTTATTTTATTATATTGTTTTTATTCTGTTTATTATTGTTAGCCGCCCAGAGTAGACTTCGGTCTAGATGGGCGGGGTATAAATTTAATAAACAAAATAAATAAAAAAAAATCCTAACGACAGCCTAAGCAGATACACTAGAAAGTCAATAACAAGAGGCCTAAAATACCCAGACCCCTGATAATGGCATTAGGGGCGAAGTGAAACCGCACCCCACTAACACCTCGGGGAAGGGTGTCTCTGAATGATTTATTGAACAGCTCTCAGTCTTCAGAGAGGGAGCCTGAGGAACCCCCCAGGGGAAGCCTGTTCCATAAGCAACTTATCAGCAACCCACTTCAGGGTATTGGCAGATGAATCACTTCCCCTTGTTCAGCACTGCATCAGTTATTTTTAAAAAATTAAAAATGTGTTATTTGCCTTCTCTTAAAGGGCCTTTCGAGAAACTGCCCACAGTCAAACCTACCATGGTGGCTTCAGCTGCAGGCAGTTTCTCAACTGTCCCTTTAAGAGAAGGGAAAGAAAAGTGTTTTTTTTCCAAACTGATGTAGCACATCAGTGATAGCCTATATGCTGTCAAAAAAAAAAAAAAAAACCCACCATTTCACTGCCTCTGCTCTGTGCTGAGCAGGGGGAGTGATTAATTTGCCAATATCCTGAAGTGGCTCGCTTATTAAGCCACTTCACTGTTTTGGCAGGAGCCGTTTCCGTGTGAACGGTCAGGGTTGATTCGATCATTCTGATCATGCCTGACCACCCCGAAGCAGCCCCTTCCCAGCTTCCTCTCTGCCCCCAGTGTTGCTGCGCCCTTAAACCCAGACAGTATAAAATGCACAGGTTTGGAGACGGGCTGCCTGAGGTAGCTTTTGTTGCTTCCTCTTTCCAGAGTCAAAACCAAATTCAGCATCTCCGTCGCCCAAAATCCGGCTTTAAAACAGCCAAACCCAAATGTAACAAAGCTAGCCTGTTCTTTTGATAGCGGAGTGAAAAACGGCAGAACTACTAACGAGACTCCTTGATAGACTCTGAGAGAAGCTTCAGGGAAAGTTCCTGCCTTAAACTTCAGCTCCCAGCATCCCCAGAGAGCATGATGGTAGTCGTAGTCCTCAAAATGTTTTTTTCCCAGTGGTGATCTTGCAATCTTCCTTCTCTGTTTTTAGGTGCGCAGCCTGCACCACTGAGTTGTTTCAAGGAGCGAAACATGCGAGGTGACCCCTTTGGCAATTGTGGCCGGAATGGACAGAAGTACAGGAAATGCCATGAACGGTAGGTTGGGCTGTGTGAGAGATGTTTGGTTTCCTGGAAGACCCTTTGGCTTTCCTGTGGGAAAACAAGCTCTTGGGGAGGGCCACGATCCAGGCCTCCCTGCTGATCGTCTGAGGAATCGTGGCCAAATGACAGGCTCTTGCGGCATCCACAACACACATCAAAGAGGGGCTGTCCTTAGACAGCTGGTTGCCTGGCAACCGGGAAGGTGGGATGCTGGCACACTCGGACAGGACTGACTGGGGTAAGGTGCGCTTAGAGCCCTTCAGAAGGGAGCTAACAAGGAGAACAGAGGAAGGAAGGAAGGAAGGAAGGAAGGAAGGAAGGAAGGAAGGAAGGAAGGAAGGAAGGAAGGAAGGAAGGAAATTGTGGCTGGTACAGTGGGGTCTGGTTCCTGTGAAGACTCTTTTGGAGCATCGGGCACTGCCTAGGAAGCGTTCAGCCCCTTTGACTCAGTCCCCCACCCTCACCCCCTGCCAGGGGACAGATCTCAGCCCCCTCGGGGGTTGAGCCAAACCTGACCCTGAAAAGTACGTAGAGTCAGGCTTCCTGGGCCAGAGGTCCTGATCCTGGACTGATTCGCCACACCCCTGAGTTGGCATCTCATCCTACTTACCAGAAGGTAGATCTTGAACCTGTACCAACTCAAGGGCGCCTCGCTTTTCCTACCTCCCCCTAAAACTCAAGGTGGGAAGTGGGAGGGCTGTGGAGGACCAAGGCAGGGGTCATCTTTGCTGAGTTCAGCAGTGTGGGTGGCAAACTATAAAAGCTGATGTCAAATAAAGCATGATGGAGATACAGAGCTCCCTTCCACCATTCCCGGTTCTTTTTATACCTTGATTTGCAGGGGCAACCATGTCACACTGATTTTTTTCCTGGTGCATCAGTTTTAAGCTTTGCCCCATATATCTATCATCTTTTAAAGCTTGAAGTCCTTCATCCTTTGCAAAGCAAAGCAAAGTGTGCTGCTTATATACCACCCCCTAGTGCTTAAAGCACTCTCTGGGCAGTTGGCAACATTATTATGCAAGGAACACATTGTTTTCCCATCCCACCCCCAGCGAGCTGGATACTCAGAAGGATGGAAGCCTGAGTCCATCTTGAGCCAGCTACCTAAGCCCATTGAGGGCGAACACAGGTCATGAGGAGAGTCTTGAGTGCAGTACTGCAGTTTAGCCATTGCACCATGAGGCTCCTTTTTGCTAAGAGCTAGGGGTTTCAATGATTCAGATGTAAAAAAAACCACCCTCAACACTATGCCCTTAATGTATTCTCGAAGGCTTTCACGGCCAGGATCCGATGGTTGTTGTGGGTTTTCCGGGCTGTTTGGCCGTGTTCTTAAGGTTTTTCTTCCTAACGTTTTGCCAGTCTCTGTGGCCGGCATCTTCAGAAGACAGGAGTCAGAACTCTGTCTGCGCTCTATTGCAGTTTGTTGGATAGTTGAGTATTTGCCACTGTGGGATCAGCTTTTTGTCCTTTTCAGGAGATTGGGTGATTATGGTGATCAGCGTGTCTAAAACTCAACAAAGCCTGGCTCCCAGCACTGAAAAATACAGCCTGCAAAAGGTCAACGAACTCTACCCAGCCACAAGGACCAGTGATCACTGCACAAAAAAGACCAGCTAACGACACCCATCAATCACAGTGACAGATCATCTCTCCCCCTTATCACAACAATACACCCACAACAAAAAACACGCTGATCACCATAATCACCCAATCTCCTGAAAAGGACAAAAAGCTGATCCCACAGCGGCAGATACTCAACTATCCCACAAAACTGCACCAGAGCACAGACAGAGTTCAGACTCCTGTCCTCTGAAGATGCCGGCCACAGAGACTGATGAAACGTTTGGAAGAAAAACCTTAAGAACACAACCAGACAGCCCGGGAAACCCACAACAACCACTATGCCCTTACTTTTGGCATGTAAGGAAACACATTTTGTCCTTATTTTTCTTTATTTATTCCTTTAAAATATTTTTACCCCACCTTTCTCCTTGAACGGACCCCAAGGTGGCTCAGTGACGAGCTGAACCTCATCTCCTTTGGGTTCCTTGGCTGGCCTCCAGTGGCCGTCCCTAAGAACAGAGGAGACACCCGTTTTCCCCCTCTTCCTTTTCTTTTCCAGAGACATCCTTTGTGGGAGGCTCCAGTGCACTCATATTGAAAAAATTCCCCACATTTCAACTGGGCAAGGAATACTTCAGACCCCGGTGGAGGAGACATTGTGTTGGGGCACCAAGTTTCAACCCGGGCAGGAGGGTAATGATCCTGGCGCTGTGAAAGATGGGACAGCCTGTGGCGTCGACAAGGTAACCGAACAAACTTGCCTGCAGACAGGCATTCCCGAAACTTTGGAAAACACGGGAAGCAGGCACGCGGGGCAGAGTCGCCTCGGGAAGCTCCAGGCGTGGCCCTTCCTGGAGCCCAGGGAGAAGCAAAGGCTCCCCCACCAGGAGCCCCCACCCCCACCCCTGTTTGAAGATGCTCCCGAGTGTTTCGGCCCCGGAATATTTCTCTGAGACCGGGGGGGGGGGGGAGAGGGGAGGCATCGTGGCTGGTCTCTGGCGTTCAGGCTTTCTTGCTGCTCGAGCGCTCTGCAAGATTAACCCCTGCCCCCCTCCTCCTTTCGTAGATCTGCATAAACCGATCCTGCGTTGACCTGGCCGTTCTGAATCACGAGTGCAATTTCTCGCAGTGTCACCACCGAGGGGTAAGAGCGTTCTCTGAGCGTCAGGCAAGTTCATGGGACTTTGGCCTTTATCCTTCCCTTGCCGTCTTTGGGATCAGACACAGAGGTTTTGATTCTCTGGGCCAGAGATAAAGGTTTGGGCAAGAGAGGACGACAGACCCAGTGGGAGGAAGAAGGGAGTGTTTCTTACGTTGTCACTCCTACTCGTGTTTAAGAAATGTTTTTGAAGCTGGTGGCGTTCTCAGGAACACCATTGCCAAAGCCACTGCCTCTCCAGGAAGGACCTTCCGGTCTCCCTGCTGGCCTGCACGGCATGGTCCAACCGTAGATTTGGGAGGCACACCCAGAACCATCTCACCCAAGCTTGGCCAGGGTGGGAAAAACATCCCTGTAAGGTGGCAGTTACCGCAGAATGCTTCTGGAAGGACAGAAGCGCAGATTCATTCGGCAAGGCTGTCCATGGAGCAGCATGGAGCAGCACCGGACCCCCCCCCCCCCACTCCAGCCCTACCGCCACCGGCAGACTCAGAGTGAGGAGGTTGATGGGGAAATGAAAGGTGGCAGAGAGCATCTCCCGCTACTGCTTCTACCCCTGTAACCCCCCCCCCCCTCCTGCCCATGTGTTAAGAATCCCTGACCTCTCCGTGCGTCTGAATTTGAACACAGAACCCTGGGTGGAACATTTGGCCCCGTGCGGATGTCACTAGGGGCCTGCTGGTCTTGTGACGTTCTCGCTTGGATCTTTGCCCAGCTGGACCCCAGAGGGTGATTTGCGGGCACCCTTGGTGTTTTACAGGTGTGTAACAGCAACGGAAACTGCCACTGCTCCTACGGATGGGCCCCTCCCTTCTGTGCCGGCAGGGGATACGGGGGGAGCATAGACAGCGGGCCCCCGGCCGCGGAGAGGAGTAAGTACCCTTTGCTCTCTTCGGGGGTCCTTGCGGCCAAACGGCTTTGTTTGTCCCGGTCGCTGGAAAAGGTAGCCTGGCGGAGTTGATGCCTTGAGATGTTACCAAGGGAATTCTTGCCCGTGCTTCAGCTGTGGCTCCTCCTGGTGCCATTCGTTCTGGATGCGACCATGTGCGAACATCAGGAGGAAGGTCCGGCTTCTGGCCTCTGGTCTCTGCCTTAGAAAACTGGACAATTACGAAATCCCGTTTCCAGGGTTTCTCCACATCATGATACAAAACCCAGCATGTCGCATGCAGGGGTGGGGATTTATTTAGGTCGTGCCTATGAGGCCTTCAAGAGAAAATGGGACTCCCCTCTGTCTGATCTGCTTGGGTCTGGATTCCCAGCTTGAGCAGGGGTTGGACTCGATGGCCTTAGAGGAACCCCCTCCAAACACCACGATTCTAGGATTCTGATCCTATAGGACAGTATAGCTTCCCACAAGCATTTTCCCCACCCCCAAACCCGCTCCAGGTTATTCTGAGACTGGTAGATCTTGGCATTCATTAAAGGATACTGGCATAACCTGCAGAGGATGTTCTGTGATGCTCGGCGTGTGTATCCCATGTGTTTGTCCGCGTTGCTGGATAGCTCAGCAGCTGAGGTCTCTGGCTGGGAGTTCAGTTCCCTTCGGCTTCTCCTTGACGGGGGCTGGACTCAGTGATCCAGAGGGTCCCTTCCAGCTCCTTAATTCTAAGATTATTATTATATTTTTACAAATGCGACTTTCCTTCCTTCTCCATTTTTCCCTCCAAACCAAACCACCTTCCCCACACCCTGGGAGTAGGGGGGGGGGGTCCCTTACGTATCAGCACGAGAAGGGTCAAAGCCCCAAAGCAACTGCGAGAGATCCCATGCCTTCCTCCTGCAGAGGCATTTCCACGTGCAATTCTGAATGTGCAATCCTGAAACAGGGGCGCCGGTCTCTCCTTCCGGGCCCGGGAACCAACTCTCGTTTTCTCCTTCCTCTTCCCCCCCCCCCGCCCCCCACAGTGTCCACAAGTAGCATCGTCGGGTTTGTCATTCTTGCCGGGCTGGCTCTCTTTGGGCTGGTCTTCGTCGCCTCCCTGAAGAGACAGCAGTTGGAGACGTGGTGAGTGAACGTCCGCGTCTTCCTTCGGGCTTGGAAAGGAGACGTCCCCGGTCACCACACAATGAGGAATCTCTTAAAACACCCCTACCCACCCACGACAAGAGGAAAATGCAAAATCTTGCAGCACCTCCCGAGCTGCAAGTGGATGGCACTGTGAGCTTTTGTGGAGGATAACACACTTTCTCAGACACATGAAATGCTGAGACATATGCATAGATAGATATACCTACATTAGGTAAAGGTAAAGGTTCCCCTTGACATTTAGTCCAGTCGTGTCCGACTCTAGGGCGCGGTGCTCATCCCCGTTTCCAAGCCGTAGAGCCAGCGTTTGTCCGTAGACCGTTTCCGTGATCACGTGGCCAGCGCGACTAGACACGGAACGCCGTGACCTTCCCACCGTGGTGGTACCTATTTATCGACTCACATTTTTACATGCTTTCGAACGGCTAGGTTGGCAGGAGCTGGGACAAGCGACGGGAGCTCACTCCGTCGCGTGGATTCAATCTTACGACGGCTGGTCTTCTGACCTTGCAGCACAGAGGCTTCTGCGGTTTAACCCGCAGCGCCACCACATCCCTTATATACCTACATTAGGGACACTCAAATATAAACCAGGGGCTCCGTATTTTGCTCCATGTGTGGGAGGAAGTTGAGTACAGTCCGTGAAAGCTAACACAAAGATAAGCATACTAATCTTAAATCATGGTGACATAATTTATTTTATCTTGGGGGTATACATGTGTAAATGGACTAAGGTTGTGATCACACAGCGGGGGAAATACTCTTAGATCTGCTATGATCCACAGTTTTTCCGACTCTGCTTTGTGGAGGAAATCACTGCAGTCGTCCAGATGACCGACAATTTTCTCACCCATCCTGGCCTCAGACGCTTTCGATCTGACAAGGTGCTAATTGGCAGCTTCCACATCTTCTTAAAATTAATTTTTCCAAAGTGACTTAGCGATTATTTGTTTCAGTGCCCACTCTGGGAAGAGTTTGTTTTAACTGTTTGGGGGAAACTGGCGCTCAGCCGAGGGGAACTGGCACCTCCGCAAGCGCCCCTGTGTGTCGGCTCAGGTGATCACGCAGGGCAGAAAGCGCAGAAGAGTTGATGACAGCGGATCAGAGCAAAATCAAATCTTCCTACAGATAATTCCCCACCCGGCTTCTCCACACTTAGTTTCGTGTCAAGTCGTTGCTGGTTTTTAATGTGATGTTGCCTGTGCCAAATCCGACAGACACTGCAGAGGAAACGGCCAGGGTGGATGCTGCCTCACACGGCCACCTCTTGGAAGAGGTTAAGGCAGGGACACCCTTGCTTGAATCTCGTACCATGGCAAGAAAAGGCAGCCGTTCAGTTCCTGCCCGAGAGCTCCAGCCCTTGCAAAGGTCCACTAACGTCTTTGTGCTCTGCATCAATAGGTATACGGATGCGATCCTGAAAAGAACAGCACCAGAATCAGAACACCACCGGGTAAGTTATGGGAAGTCTTAAAGGTTTTCCTAGGTGGGCTTTTACTTAGAAAAGAGAGGAGGAAAGAAAGACTGGATACAAAAAAGGGGATCTGGTGAGTTGTTGATGGTCCACCAGAATTTCAAGTGCTTCCTTTAGAACGCCTTTGGCTTCTGCCCTCCAAAACACAGATCTGGGGAAGCTCAGGTGTCCCCGTTCTTGTCCCCAGTGTTTTCTGTCGGTTCTTTGTACTTTCGGAAAACTTTGGAAACCGAGGCTCCCCAGAAGCACCTCTTGCAAATCTCAGAACGGTAGAGTTGCTGCTGGAAGGGCCCTCGAAGGTCTCTGATCTCTTCTGATCACAGCAAAAGGTAGACCCCGAGGGCCACTGAACGGCCCGGCCGGCCGCTGAGGAAAGTCCTGCCGCTCTCCAAAAGGACACCCTCTCGGTGTCACATCTCAGGCGCTCCGAGCGCATGGGAGCACAGCCCTCCTTTCTTGCCTTGTAGGGGTCACGGTCGGCAGACGGCATTCCCCTGAAAAGCCAAAGGGCAAAGCTGGACTTGACGGCGCCCGAGTGAAGGACCCTGGGACGCAGGATAACTCGTTTTGGATGCCGGAATGATCACAGAAACCGCTCCCAAGAGGAAGGGGTGCAGCTTCACGCGTGCCTTCCGTGTGTGGCTTCTCTGCTTCTTTGAAGCATTCTGTTCCTTAGGGTCTCCAGACTTCAAATAAAATGTTCTTCCTCCTTTGAACACAGCATGTCCTTGCCATGTGTGCGTACGTGTGTCTAGTGTGCAAACTGAAGTTGTGTATGAAAAAAAAACCATGTGCGAGGTCCCCGTCTTGATTGGGGGACTCATGCAGAGGCTTTGCTGATTTGAAAATAAATTTTGATCCCCTTTCCAAGTCTGGCTGAAGGTCGACTCAGCGAGCCAGAAGGAGACAATAACTCCACCCAGCTGTTAGAAGGACCCTCCCAACAGAGCACGGGAGATTCATAAACAGCAAAACGATTTTATAAACTGGCAGTAAATTTCCATTTACTGGTCCCCACAATAACTTGGATCAAGTCAAACTTAAAGGCGCCATAAGGCTATTTATTGTTTTTTTCCTGCAACCACCTGGCCACTGCCTTGAGAAAATTTTATCTCCCCGGTGAGGACGCGGTCAGGAAGCAGAAAGGAAAAAGGACTCCGGGGTTGCTCCTGCAGCTCAGAGACGGGAAGAAGATTACTGCCCAGAGAGATCCATTGAGGCCATGCATTTAAGAGGCCAGGAGGCGTCACTGTTGCCCCGCACTGCCCTGTCAGGAGATTTGGCAAAGCAAAGTTCTGCCTTGGGTAACAATTTGACCACTAGAGGAGGCTGGAGGGCTCGGGGCGTTGGAGCGCTTGGTTGCTCAAAGGTTCGATTCCCCAGCCTGCGTGGCCATGAGCAAGCTATGCAGTCCTAGAGGTGCCCTCTTGAAGATGAGGACAGTAAAGTCCTCTGGACTCGTACTGTATGCCTAGAAAACCCTGGCAAGGGTCACTTAAGTCGGAATGGACTCGATGATATACAGTATAATTGTTATCATTGTAAAATTAGACCACCCAAAGGCTACAAACTAGGTGAGCGTCCAAGTTCTTCAAAACAGTGTCCCAGGCAAAGTGGGGTATAAAAGTTGGGAACGGACATCACATCAGGTCCACCTGTTGGGACCACCTGCTTCCATCCCCAAGTTTTATTCAGGGGTCGGTAGTTTGATCCTCGGGTCCTTAGTGCTCTTGGATGCAGTTCTGTGAGTGGCTCAGAGTTTTCTGGCCAAGGGTCCGGACACCCCCCTCGCATGGATCGGAAAGGCCACCAGGACGGCTGAAGTGGCATTGACAGCGTTGCAACCGTGGAGATGATGCTGGTGTTGCCTCTACGGACCGAGCCGGGGGGGGGGGGGAGACTCTTCCCAAGAGCTCCCTTTATCCCTCGGTGGCCGCCAGAACAAGAAAGAGTCTTGTAACAATAAAGCCGAAAATATTACTGGCGCCTTAAAGTCTACCACGTTTATTTCCGAAATAAATGTGATGGTCTTTTAAGGAGCCACAATGCCTTTGCTTTTCCTTAGTTTTTGTTGTTGCGGAGAAAGGCTAGTCAATAGACGTCTCTCTCAAAAAGAGTTTCCTACCACTGTGGACAGTGTGTGTGTGTTACATGTCATCAAGTAACAAGTTATGGCCACTCTATGAACAGATGGAGGAATTAAAGAACCTCTTAAGGAGGGTGAAAGAGGAGAGCGCCAAAAATGGTCTGAAGCTCAACATCAAAAAAACTAAGATCATGGCCACTGGTCCCATCACCTCCTGGCAAATAGAAGGGGAAGATATGGAGGCAGTGACAGAGTTTACTTTCTTGGGCTCCATGATCACTACAGATGGTGACAGCAGCCACGAAATTAAAAGACGCCTGCTTCTTGGGAGGAAAGTGACGACAAACCTAGACAGCATCTTAAAAAACAGAGACATCACCTTGCCGACAAAGGTCCGCCTAGTCAAAGCTATGGTTTTTCCAGTAGCAATGTATGGAAGTGAGAGCTGGACCATAAAGAAGGCTGACCGCCGAAGAATGGATGCTTTTGAATTGTGGTGCTGGAGGAGACTCTTGAGAGTCCCCTGGACTGCAAGGAGAACAAACCTATCCGTTCTGAAGGAAATCAACCCTGAGTGCTCCCTGGAAGGACAGATCCTGAAGCTGAGGCTCCAATCCTTTGGCCATCTCATGAGAAGAGAAGACTCCCTGGAAAAGACCCTGATGTTGGGAAAGCGTGAAGGCAAGAGGAGAAGGGGACGACAGAGGACGAGATGGTTGGGCAGGGTCATCGAAGCGACCAACATGACTTTGACCCAACTCCGGGAGGCAGTGGAAGACAGGAGGGCCTGGCGTGCTCTGGTCCATGGGGTCACGAAGAGTCGGACACGACTAAACGAATAAACAACAACAACATGAACAGATGATCTGCCAGATGTCGTCCTCAGTGGCCCTGCTCAGCCGGTGCATGCAGACTCAAGCCTGTGGCTTCCTCTTCGGAATAGGTAAGAGATGTTGCATACCTTGGTTCAGTCACCAAACAGGACATTTCGGGGAGGCACGTAGGGTTTCAAATCTTCCATGAAAGCCATCAAGACTGGTGGTAGCCTTTGTGATCTTGTGATCATGAGTTCTACCGGCCGAACATGAGATCTGTCTCATGGCTGTTGTTATGCACACCATGAGTCGCTTCTGACTCATGACGACTGCATCATAGAATCATAATATTTATGTCACTTGGGTATGGGTGGCAGGATGACTCTCCATGAAAAACATCTGCCACCCAACACACACTCCTGCCCCGTCATGTCTCTCTAAATGCACCGGCTTCTCTCCCAGGCTGGAGAGTCCTGGGGGGCCGAGAGAGAACGGATCCTCGATCAACGTCCACCGTCTTCTGGCCTGCAGGGTGTGAAAGCTGTCCGGACTTTTCTGCCTGGCTAGGCTTTGTTTTTGAGCAGACATGGAGAACCTTTGTCTCTCCAGAGGTTGCTCGCCGACATCACCCGTTTCCCTGGTCGCCACCCATGCTGGCGAGCGCCGGCGGGAGCTGGAGGCCAAGGCACTTCGGGGGCCATGATCTCCCTGACCCCAAAGATGTAGGGAAGGTGAGAAGAGCTTGGCCCTCCCAGGCCCAGAGCCAGTGCTTCTTTGTGGCCTTGTTCCGGGCACTCAAGCCACCCCCTGACCTACGGTGACCCTAGGAAGGAGCCATCTCCAAAAGGACCGCGCTTGTAGAGTCAGGCCTGTGGCTTCCCTTAGGGAGTCAGTCCATCTCGGAACTGGCCTTCCTCTTCTCCTGCTGCCTCCCCACCCACCTACCCCCCCCCCCTTTCCCAGCGGTATCCTCTTTTCCTCCGGGCAGGTCAGGAGCGGGGCTTTCCCCGCCGGGCGCCCGGCCCTCGGCCGCTCCCCCGGGCCCGCCTCCCTCCCTCCCTCCCGCTCGCCTGCCCCGCGGCGCGCCCGGGGAGTCGTCCGGGCCGGCATGGCCGAGGAGGAGCCCGCCGGAGCCGCCTGGAAGCGCCACATCCTCCGGCAGCTGCGGCAACGCGACCGGGCGGAGAAGGCGCGCTTCCTGGCGCTGGTGCAGGCCTGTGAGTCGGGGGCGCGCGGGCGCGAGGGCGCTCTGCACGCGCCCAGAGGCGCGCTTGGCCGGCCCCCCCCCCTCCCCGAAGCGTGGCTGTGGCTGGGGAGGCCACGAAAGGGCGGGGAGGGCTGACCTGCGAGGAAGAGGAGGAGGAGGAGGAAGGAGGGAGGCAGGCGGGCCGGGGGGGGGGGGTTGGGGGTCCTCGGAGCCTGTGCAGAGCGCCGGAGGGAAGACTCGCGCGGGCGAACCCCCGAAAAAGCATCCCTGAAAGCTTCTCCTGGCCCGCCGGCCGGCCGGAGCGGGGAGCGTTCCCGGCGTCGGCTCACATGTAACGCGTTCCTTTCGTGCCGCCCGGAAAGGAACGCCGCCCCGCCGAGGCGCCGATTCTGGCCGCGTCCCCGGGCTTG
Organism: Intellagama lesueurii; assembly: GCA_037013535.1. Lineage (NCBI taxonomy): Eukaryota > Metazoa > Chordata > Lepidosauria > Squamata > Agamidae > Intellagama > Intellagama lesueurii. The sequence continues at coordinate 2,488,341 of JBAJHW010000003.1, read as the reverse complement.
CGCGCACGGGAGAGGGAGGGGCCGAGGGCGCGCCGGCCCTGTCGATGCGCGCCCCCTTTGGACCGCCCTGCCCCGTCCCCCCCCCCGGCGCCGCCCCCTGCCGCCGGCTCGCCCTCCCACCCACCCACGGCAGGGGAGCCTAGTGGTTAGTGAGGCAGGGGGTCGGGCTGGGGGGCGCGAAGGGGGGCCGGAGGGAAGCCGGGGAGTGGCGTGGCTGAGCCGGGTCGGGCAGGACCTGAACGGTTTCCTGAACAGAGAAAGCTGGCCGGGCTGTGTTGTGCGTATGTGTGTGTGTGTTTGTGTGTTGTGTTTGTGTGTGTGTGTGGCTTTCGGCCGTTGTTTTTCTGGTGCGCTCCTGGTTTCTGTACTTTGGAACTTTCACTGAGAAGTCCAAAAGAGCACTGGCTTCGGGACCCACCCACTCACCCCTGTACTCTGTGTGTGTCTTTGTGTGTGTGTGTGTGTGTGTGTGTGTGTGTGTTTGCGGTGGTGTGTATGGAGGGAAGCCCTCTCCTGCCCTCGACAGTAGTAACCGTTTGAGGGCTTTCTTCCGGAGAGTCAGGGCTTGCCTGCAGGACGGATCGAGCCCACGAGGCGCACAGGATCCTTGTGCAACCCCCAGCCGGTGAAGTGGGGCCAGGCTTTTGGTGCCATGGGGCCAGATGGAGGGGGTCGAGCCGGGGCAGAAGTGGGGGGCCAGCATGGGGTGTGGGGGGGCTTGCCCTGGACAAGCAGCATCCGCCCATGGATCGTTGTTAGGCATTGCTGCTTTGACTGGAGTTTTAGCGCTACCCGAGTTTCTCCCTTATTTGTACTTTTTCATTTCTCAGAGTGGCATTTTTTTTTAAAAAATTACTTATTGTTCTTACCTTTAATGTGGCCTTTTAATGATGTAAGAGGCCTCTTTCCTCATTCCTTAGCACAAGAGTCGTTTGGTGGCAGCCTTATTTACACGAAAACATGCATCCCATCCTTTTTTCTTTGCAAGGGGGGAGGAACAGTAGTCATAAAACCAATCCCATCAGCACCAAATGAAACCAATTCAAGCCCCCCCCCCCCCCCAAGGAAGCCGTCCTGTCGAGGCGGCCGGCAGTCCAGGGCACGGCCAAGCTGGGAAGAGAGGGAGGAGCTCGGAAGAGTTCACGGTGTACAACGATGCCTCCGTGTTCATTGTTCATAATTGTAAATATCGCCTTTTAATGATGTCAACCACCGTGGCGTACTCGCGGTGTCCACCTTTAAATATCATGCCCATTGTTTTCAACTTTAAATAATGGTCTTTCCTTGTTGGAAGCCGCCTCCGGTCCTTTCCAAGTAGAAAGGCGAGGTAAAAAAATATTGTCAATCAATCAATCAATCAATCAATCAATCAATCGCACAACGGTAGAGAAGGTGCAAGCGAGGCCCTGATTCTCCATCTCTGCTAAAAAGACCGGTGAGGATGGCCTGACAGGGCCTTTTAAAAGGTTTTTTTAATTTTCTTGTAGATCAATATCCGTTTCTTCAGACGCACCAAGCACCCATATGGGTCCTCTGTCTTTATCGATACCCCATGAGACCAAGTGAGGATGCAGAGTTTCGGGGGGGGGGTCATCGTTTCAGCAACCTGGGGGGAGCCAACACAGGGCAAATTGCTGGCCTTCAGGGTATTGGCCCCACACAGCGGAACGGGTTTTCACCATCCCGATGGCGCAGGTGGAGCCCTCTCGTCAAGAGCTTGCACCGCCTTACCTGGGGCACCAGGTGAGGCGGTCCTGCACGGACATGTGCATCCAGGAAGCGGCTCTCCCGTCAGGGACTGTCAGGGTTTGTGGACCCTTGAGCAGAGCAGAAAGGGGGAGAGACAGATCCCCAGTCTTTTCACCAAGGTCCAGTGGATGCTTGATTCATCCCTCCTCTGTTTCTCCAATGTTGTGAATCTGGGTTTTGTGTGTGTGTGTGTTTTCAGAGTGCTTCAACGCCCTTCTTGGGATGGGTATCTTCACCAAGAGGACCCGGGGGAAGGGAGAAGGGTCCGTGGATGATGAGCTGTCCTCTGAGTTGCGCAGCTCCTACGGGTGGCATCATAGCAAAGGGATGCCGGTGGGTGGCTGTGCCCCTGCCCCTTGTGGAAAGTTCAAAGGTCAGAGCTGCCGTGCTTTCAGCCCCCGGCCTCGTTCAAGCCACCCCTGGCTTGCTCTCCATCAAGGCCTTCCCCGAGGGATGCAGAAAGCTGCCTTCTCCAGCCCCCGAGGCCTGCTCTGCCTTGTGCCTTCCGGTCAACGCGGCGCGTCAGCGGCTCTCCGGGTCTCCTTCTGCCCTCTCTGGAAATGCCAGGGTTTGGACCCGGTGCATTACCTCTCTCTCCACCTCTTAATCTCATGGTGTCACAGCTGTGCTGCAGGGAGAAACGTGCGTGGAGGGAACGTGCCACCGAGGTAGCAGAGAGCCGCACAGGGTGTGTACCCAAGATTTAGGGCTTAAGGGAGCTTACAGGCCTGTGTGCATAAAACACTTTTGCTCCGCAGAGGTAGCCTTGCGTCCATCCATTTCTGCCTCACAAGATCAGCAGAAGTGCCCTTCTTTTACGCCCGAGTTCGGCTTCGTCTGGGGGTCTTGGCCATCGTGACAGAGCCTAGAGCGACCCTGACGGGGGTTTCTAGAAGGCTCAGTTAAAAGTTGGGTCCCTGGTTGGGAGTTCGATTCCCCCACTGTTCCTCCTGCAAGGAAAGCCAGACTGTGTAGCCTTGAGCAAGCTGCACAATCCAAGAACTGTCCCCGGAAGAAGGGAAGGGGGAAACCTCTTTTGAGTCTCCCCTTCCTGGAAACCCTTGAAAAAAAAGGGTTGCCATGAGTCAGAATCGACTTGATGGCACATGGTGATTATTAGGCTGGCTGGATGGCTCAGTGGTTTAAGGATCTGACTGTGGAGCCAGAGGTTGGGAGTTCGATCCCCCCAACTGTTCTTCCAGGGAGAAGAGCCAGCCTGGGTGGCCTTGGGCCAGCTGCACAGTGGTCCCAGGGGGCCCCCCAGAAGAAGGGAATGAGAAACCACTTCTGAATACCTTCTATACCTAGAAAACTCTGAGAAGGGGTGCCATAAGTCGGAATTGACCTAACAGCACATTCATATTATTATCATTGTTCTGTTCTGTTGAAGCAAAACACCTTAAGGCGTTAACACATCCCTTTTTCGTGTGAGTTTCTGCGGACGGCGCTTTGAATGTTGCCAGTCCGGTCTGTCACCCTTCCGGCGTCTCCTTGGCTTTCGGTGAGAGAGCTCGCCTGAGAGAAGGGGTGGGGAGCCAGATGCCAGGGGTCCGGGTGGAGGGGAAAGGATCGCCGAAGTCTGGGCATTGCTGGGTATCTCCTGAGCTCATGGGGTGGTGGAGACAAGCCAGGATGAAACCCGTGGAGATGGTGCTGGGTAACCTGCGCCATGCTGAGGGAAATGCAAGAAGGCCCTCACTTTCCCAGCCTTCAGACGACGCCACAGGGCTGTTCATGAGCCACACAGAAGCGGCAGGAGGTTGCCGATTAAGATCTTTGGCTCAGATCTTTGCTCTTGACTTGGTGTTCAGTAATCCTTTTCAAAGGCCTCTTTGTTTTAGCTACAGGTAAAAGATTACATGTGTGGGGGATTCCCGTAAATGACATTATCACTTCTGCTGATTCAATCTGCTTCCCTCTGCTTGGTCTCTAATTGGATTAGGGAGCGATGCCAGCCGGAGTTCGTAGCGGCTCCCTGGCGAAAGAGTCACAACTAGGGCCTCTTGCGCAAAACCGACAAGGAGGTTTGGGGAATTTTAACGGGGTTTCCAAGCATGCAGCCCATTTCATTGGCCTCCTGGGATCCCAGGTCTTGTTGTTGTTGTTTAGTCGTTAAGTCGTGTCCAACTCTTCGTGACCCCATGGACCAGAGCACGCCAGGCCCTCCTGTCTTCCACTGCCTCCCGGAGTTGGGTCAAATTCATGTTGGTAGCTTCGATGACCCTGTCCAACCATCTCGTCCTCTGTTGTCCCCTTCTCCTCTTGCCTTCACACTTTCCCATCATCAGGGTCTTTTCCAGGGAGTCTTCTCTTCTCATGAGATGGCCAAAGGATTGGAGCCTCAGCTTCAGGATCTGTCCTTCCAGTGAGCACTCAGGGTTGATTTCCTTCAGAATGGATAGGTTTGATCTCCTTGCAGTCCAGGGGACTCTCAAGAGTCTCCTCCAGCACCACAATTCAAAAGCATCAATTCTTCGGCGGTCAGCCTTCTTTATGGTCCAGCTCTCGCTTCCATACATCGCTACTGGAAAAACCATAGCTTTGACGATGCGGACTTTTGTTGGCAAGGTGATGTCTCAGTCATCACAAATGGTCTGGGCCCCGTTTCTTGGGAAGGCCCACATCCTCCACCTGTTCCTACTGGGACCCCAATGTCTTTCAAAAAGGGACCCTTAAACTGTCTTGGAACGCCTCTTCTAAAGCCGATAGGATTTTTCCGCTGTGGCTCCTTCCCACAAAAGCCCCCGTGGGTCTGTTCCCTCTTCATCCTAATCTGGAATATATTTTGCTCTTTTGCACACTGGCAGAGGTTGTGAGTGCAGTGGCAACAAGCAGGCCTGCGCCGGGCTTCTCAAGATGGTGGCGGCGGCGGCGGGGGCGCGCGCGGGGGGAGGAGGTACTGTAGCAGCGGGAAGAGGTAGAGTGGTGATGGGGGCCCGGGCAGGCTGTTGGGGGACAACGAACCAAGAGGTTCATGAATCACAAAAATGTCATTGGTTCGGGAAAGTTCGGGATTCTCCAGTTTGGACAAACTCGAACCCATCCGAATCAACGAATTAGTGATTTTTGATGAAATTCCTGGTTCGTGTTTCACGTCGTGCCCAACTCTAGTTGTGAGCCCTGTTCTTGCTCCATTTTGGGGACAAGCCCGATGTGATGGCAGTGGCGGGTGGAGGGTTTTTGTGGTTGTTTCTTTTCTGGCCAACGGCTTCATGGCCTTCTTGCCATTCGTATTTGTCGTTATAGCAAGTCCACTCCGCGGCTTTGGGTACCGAGGCAAGATGTGCCACTGAAAATAAACACTGGCATGCTGATGGTTTGGTCACGGAAAAGATGACGGCCATCCACCCCCCATAACCTGGCTGCCTTTTCCTCTCATTGTTTAGACGAGGCTTCTTTGAAGAACAGGAGAGAGAGAAAACGAGCAGAAAGGAAGTTCTAAGACGAGAGGCGGGCTTGAACGTTGGAATGAGCCCCATGTTACACATCAGGGTTCAGGATGAATCCCAAATGTCAGGGAAGCAGAAAATGAAACCTTCTTTTCTGTTCAGATTATTTTAATTTGATTTTTGAGACTCCCCCTTTCTTCTCAGGAATGGCATTTTGAGCCACACCCGATGGCTAAGCCGTACCCAGTGTGGTGTAGTGGATACAGCGACAGACTAGGTCTCAGGAAGCCTGGGTTCAAAGAATAGTTATTGTTATTTACATTTATACCCTGCCTGTCCACTAAAAGATAACAGTCAAGGTGGCTTACAAATTTAAAAAAAAAAAAGGAGGAATTTTTAAACGAAAGAAAAACATGAGAATCAATAACATGTCAGACTCATTAATATTGGTTTGCTTGCTTGCTTGCTTGTTTGTTTATACCACCCCATTAGTGTAATGCACTATTCTGGATGGTTTACAACAATAATAAATAAAGCATATATCGTATATATAAATCGAATGTCGGGACGTTCGTAAGTCGAGGCCCCCCCCAGTGGTTAAAAGCACTGCCCTCCGTGCCTGGGCATTTTCCAACATCTGAATGAAAACACGTTGGCCTCCTGGTGGAAGGAAAGCAAGGCGGGGACCACCAGGCCTCCTCCGGAAGGGAGTTACGAAGTGGGGAGCAGCCACCAAAAAGGCCCTGCCTCCTGGCCCCCCACAGGCAATCCCCTCTGGGGCCAGAAACGTTATCCTCCAAGGTTTTATCATCTGGGCAGGCTTGTCTGGGGGCACAGAGTCTCTCCACCGGCGCCTTCTCTCCTCCTCCTCCTCTCTCCCTGTCGTTTATCTGGACTTTTCTGTACCTTGCCAGAGGATTGAAAACAGCCATGCCACCAGGGCGCGTCACGCAGCTGCAGCCCCGTCGAAGTGGCATTCACCCTGCGGATGGAAAACCCGGTGCAAAACCTCTTTTTCTTTTCCCACCCATTCCAACCGTCTCTCATTTGTGCTGCCAATTTGCAAATCGGTGAAGGGAAATTTTTTTTTAGAATTGAACAGCCCCAAAAAGAAGAAGAAGAAGACTTTTATTTATTTATTTATTTATTTATTAAATTTATACCCCGCCCATCTAGTCAACTGACTACTCTTGTGAAACGACAGCCGCGGCAAAGGGTTCTGTGGGATCTGTGTGCTGATTCTTCGCCGCTTGGGAGCCGAGAGCGAATGACGGGCCGCCGGTCACTTTCCCTGCTTGCTTTGCTTCCTTGATGTTCCGTGTCAGACACCCGGGTTTAACTCTTCCTGCGCTCAAGTCTTCTCCTGTCTTCTCCTCCCTTTCATTTATGTTTGTTGAATCATACACTTATCGGTTTACTTATGCGTTATATGGTTATATAATTTATATGTATTGCATATGTATATTGTTTACTGCTGCAGGCTGCCCAGAGTGACCATTGACCAGATAGGTGGTTCAGAAGTTTAATAAATAAATCAATAAATCCCCTTTTGGGTATGAGTGTACAGCTCAGCCTGTTCTGTGTGGTTTCAGGCGCATGGTAATCAGACTGGAAAGCGTAAATCGGGAAGAGAGAGACAGAGACAGAGAGAGAGAATGTGTGATGGAAACCATGGCCGTTGAAAGCCGGTCAGGAATTGTTGCTGCATTTCCTGCACGCATGCGCATACGGGTGTGTGTGCGCGCACAGAGGATTTCCACCTCTCATTTGTGGGAAATGCAAACAGGAGACTTCTGCTCTCCCCACCCACCCCTTTTTTTTCCCAGCCCCAGCCTGAAGGCCGAACGGTAGGGGAAAATATCAGTAGAAGTATATATAGGGAAAATAAATAAGCGGGGGGAAATAAATGAATATCAGGTTGAGAATGACGGAAGGCAGAAGAAATACGTTGTCATGCGGGTGGTTTAAAAGTGAAACAAACAAACAAATAAAATGCAATTTACAAAAGCAAAAAAGCAAAGTGTGCTGCTTGTATACCACCCCATAGTGCTTAAAGCATTCTCTGGGTGAGAATGCTTTAAGCGTTTAATGTGCCGTTGTTGTGGCGCACATTCTCAAACCCAGTCATTTGCACGTCTATTGTTAAGCACCAGAAAGTAGCGCCTCTGATGTCGGTAAAAATAAGTCCAGTTCTTGTGACTGTTGTTCTGAGTCTGAGTCACCGTTCGGCCGTGAAACTTGCTGTGGGAGCTTGGATGAGTCATTGTTTTTTTATGCCTGACGTGCCTTACAGGGGTTATTGAAATGAGGAACTATTCAAAGCATGTTGCATGTTAGTAAGTGCCTTGAGCTTGGTTACACCTCACACCTGAAGCCAGAGAAAGTTCTCTTTTCTGACTGCGGATCCTAGGAGCCAGGATTCTGCGAGCTGTAGTCCAAAAAAGTCACTTTTCTAAGCTCTGCTCAAGACAGATCTTCCATGCTGAAAGCTGTGGGAAGCGTGTAGTGACTCCGGTTTCAGGAGTGCTGTGAATCCATGCCAGGTTTTAGCCTGCAGTCCTGCACAGCATCCCTGAAACTGTATTTACAGGAGCCACCCAAGATGCTGAAATGTGAAATGCCACACATGAGTTTAGCCACTTGAGTCACTCCTGGAAAGGACGGACTAAAACCTGGAGCGGATCCGCGGCACCCCTGGGCTTAGTGTCACCAGCTGCCACATTCATGGCTCAGACTGGTGGAAGTTTTCCATGTGGTAGGGTTTTCAGGCCCAGAACAACTAGTGTGCTCTTGTCATCACTGAATCATCCTGTGGGCACGAATCACACACATTGGAGCACATGAGGTCCCAACCCTTCTAAAAGTGTTATTCCTCCTGAGATAGTTTAACCCGTGTAATTTCTGAGTTGGTGCACCATTAATGCCTGCAGGTCTTGTCTGGGTTTACGGGAAGTCCCAGAATCTGTACAGCTTGCAGTGAAGGGGTGGGTGGGTTTGCAAGTGTGTAAGTAGAGACTTATGTTCACTAGCATTTACTGCTACATTTTTAAGCCGTTGCACTTAACGCTGGCGTTACTCCTTGTTCGAAACTTTAAATATCGTCTTTCAGTGTCGTAAGCCGCCTTGGGCCCTTTTCAAGGAGCAAGGCGGGGCAAACTATTCTAAATAAATAAATAAATGATAGATCAAACTGGAGGCACATTATCACCATCATCATCTGTTTTCTTTCTTTCCTTGTAGATAACAGACTCTTGGAAAAATCCAGCGTGGACCATTTCACAGCAAAGTTACAAGCTCAATCCGTGGATCACCCGCTGGGATCTCCTCTTTTCAGGTACAGAAAACTTGAGATTTCCTCCTGAGGAGGTGAGTCGAAGCCACTGGTGACCAAGGGAGCCGTTTTGTCCACAGTGACCATCCTGTCATAGCTCTTGTGAGCCAAAATTAATGAAACTCAGGTGAGGTGCCCTGGTACCTGAGCGTGCCGAAACGGCAGACGTTGGTGTCAAGTTACTCCCTGAGCTTTCTTTCATTACCCGAACCCCCCAGTGATGCCTTCCTTCCAAGTGGAAACAAATGGAAGGGGAGACAGCCGTCAAAAAAAGAAGAGCATCGTGGGGGTCCTTCTGTCTGAGCGTCAACTCGGCGCCAAACTAGAGACCTCCGTGAAGCTAAGCTTGGCTTTCTAGAGGTGTACCTTCCAAATCTATTCTCTGTATATTAGCAACGCCTTTGAACAACCCTTAATGCTTCTTCTATTCAGCTGTTGGAAAAAATATTTTTTTTTCATGCAATGAAGAAAGAGGAACAAGAATAAGGTTTATGGCAGAATGTGGAGGAAACACTTCTAAGGATCAAAGTGTGATTTCTTCTCTGATGTCCTGGTTATCACCCTCAGGTCGGGCACCACCGCCTTCTTCTAGCAAGAAGAGATTTTTCACCCAACTGCTCCCGGAGTGCGCCCTGTATTCTGCCCCACTCTTCTTCCCGGTTCACGTGGGGGACTGTCCCAGATGAAACATGGGGCATTGGCACAAAAGGGCTCCCTGTGGTTTTTAATTTGCACCTTGGCTATACAGGCCATCGCTGCACCCAGCCGGGTCTACGCAGATTAAGCCACAGTGTGGAAGGGAAGGTTGATGCGATGATCCAAATAAAATTTGGAGAGCAGAAGTAAAAGTAAAAAAAGGCAGGTGACTCAGCGCACCCCCAGGAATAAGACTAGTCATCTAGAGTCCCCAGATCTGGGGTAGAGGATGCTCAGACGTGGTTTCCCCTTCGCTTCTTTTGGGACGGTGTGCAACTGGCCCAAGGCTACCCAAGCTGGCTCTTCTCCCAGGAGGCCCCCGCGGGGATTCGAACTCTGGCTCCGCAGCCAGAGACCAAACCACTGAGCTCTCCAGCGGTTCAGCTACCCCACATAAAGATGATCTGGGGAACGGTAGTTCTGTGAAAGGCCGGATCGAAAGCACAGGCTGGTAGATGCTGGAGAAAACAAGACACAGAACGAAACGCATGACTTCTCCTTCTCAGCTCTAGCTGAGGCTGGCTCCCTTAACAGGGAACAAACTTCTGCCTCCATGTCAAGGCCAAAGAAGGGCCAAACTAGGCCCCAGCGTAACTGTGACAAAATAGATGAAACACCCAAATGTTTTTCCTGGCTGCAAAGCTGTGTGTCCACCGGCAGCTTCCAGAGACGGGCCAGGGAGGTGGCATAAAATCAGTTTAGACCACGGCATGCATGTGACATTATTTGCTGCCCACGTCCATGGTGTGTTTTTTTTTTTGTTTATCTATTTATTTATTTTTGTGCTGGTGGTGGGTGGATTGTCCCTAGCCATCCTGGATGAAAGATTCTGGGAACCGTCCTTTAAAAAAGGAACTTTTCTAGGCCCTGGTTCTGTGGCAACAGCACCATCTTCTCTTCCCCTCCAGAAATAGCAGGAAAATGATTTGCGTGGAACTAGCAAAGATAAGACCCTCGACCCGGCTCGCTAGAGGGCTGTTCAGTGCCTGGAATTTATTTATTTATTTAAAATTTCTTTTATCCCGCCTTTCTCCTTAAAGAGTTTTAAAAGGAGAAGAACCGTGTTGCTTTTGACTGGCATGGGGAGGAGCAACCCTTCCCGCCTCTGTTTAGGTGCATCGCACGATGGGTTTTGTTTGTGCCTGTCGTGAAAGGGGTGTGTGTGTGTTTGTGTGTAATCATATTGTTCGATTCGGCCTGCCATAGGCAAGTTCCAAAGCTGCATCCCACTTCGGTGGCCGGCCTGTCTAGAAAATACTTTTCTTTTCCAAAAGACTTTTGGGGAGGCATGAATGCCAGGAGAGGGGGGGGTCCCTTAAAATCTGGGGAAGTTGACCCCACACACATACGCACAAGCCCCAGGGTATAGGGGAACTCTTGAGTGAATTGTTACTAAAAAAATTAATGGTCGGAGGAGCTAGGGTTCAATAGGACTGGAGGTCCCTTTGGGCCCCTGACGGAGGGGGGACACACACACATTCCTTTTATGTGGAGGCTCAGCTGAAGTCACAAGGGGTCAAGAACAGCTGGAAAAATGGAGCCCAGAGCAGAGGCTCGTCTCCCCAGGAGTCTGAATATCCTAGGATGTGTAGTTGCACAGAATGAGGGGTTTTTCTTTATTTCACTGCTTCAGGAGCACCTCATTTCCCAGTGTCGTGTGACTGAGTGAAGCAGTTTTCTGTGTTTTGCATAGGCTTTTTGGCAAGCTCTAGCAAGCCCCCTTCACTGGAAGGACAGATCCTGAAGCTGAGGCTCCAATACTTTGGCCATCTCATGAGAAGAGAAGACTCCCTGGAAAAGACCCTGATGTTGGGAAAGTGTGAAGGCAAGAGGAGAAGGGGACGACAGAGGATGAGATGGCTGGACAGGGTCATTGAAGCGACCAACATGAATTTGACCCAACTCCAGGAGGCAGTGGAAGACAGGAGGGCCTGGCGTGCTCTGGTCCATGGGGTCACGAAGAGTCGGACACAACTTAACGACTAAACAACAACAAGCAACCCCCCCATGTATTTACCTTTGCTTTTTAACAAAAGACCCCCTTTTTTTTTAGAGTGGCAAAGAGGATTATGTTCTAAGGAGGGAAGGATGGGTTCTTGTGTGCTTTGAGGTGGGCAGGGCCAGCTGGGCAGGGAGCCACCTCGTTCTCCGGGAAAGAGGCGTTTTGGAGATGACCCACAGCATGGAAAGTCCCGGAGATTTCTCTCTCTCTCTCTCTGGCAGGGTGTGGCTGCACTGCAGGGAAAATACGCTTGGCTCTGCTCTCGTCTGCATTTTTTTTCAAACTGGGTTCCTGCTGGTTTCTGCAGGTAAAGTTGCTGTAGCCCGCCAAACGGCAAACAAGGGCAGAAGGATAAGAAAGATAAGAAAGGGTCAAACGTTTGCAGCCTTTGGTCTCTCTGGACAGTTTCAACCGGGAGGACCCCTTCCCTTTGCTTCTCCTCCATCCAAGATACCTCTTAGCTGATGAGTCAGTGCTAACTTGAACTTCTTTTTTTTAATAAAAGAAACTGTTTAAAAAAGGACCTGAGCCTCCCTTTTGCATCGGAATGAGCAGGTTATACAGGGTGAAAAGCAGAGAAAAGCCATCTCCAGCCAACCAGAACAAAATTAAATCACCCTTGCCCGCTGAATTTATTATTTTTATTTTATTTATATACCGCCCGTTTAGCCAGAAACCACTCTGGTTGGTTTACAACTTAAAGACAATAAAAGATCCCTACCAATATAAAAAGTAAATTCAACATAATAAAATATCACAGCAATTAAACTGAAGAAGACTGGGGGGTGGGGAGAAGATATAATGTTGTTTGTTGTTTAGTTGTTAAGTCGTGTCCGACTCTTCGTGACCCCATGGACCAGAGCACGCCAGGCCCTCCTGTCTTCCACTGCCTCCCGGAGTTGGGTCAAAGAAGATATAATAGCATTTTTCAAATGCAGGCAGGGTCTGTTCTCGGTCATCCCAGAATGCAGGACACGCAACAATGGGCTCAAGTTAAGTGAGTCAATTTCTCATCAAGAAAAAATTCTCAACTGTTAGAGCAGTACGACAAGGGAACTGTGACCACAGGGGGAGGCGATGAGCGCTCCATCACTGGAAGTCTTCAAGAGAAAATGGGACCACCCTCTGTCCGATCTGGTTTGATTCAGATTCCTGCCTTGAGCAGGGGTTGGACTGGATGGCCTCACAGACCTCTTCCAACTTCATGATTCTAGGATTCTAAAGATTTTTTTTTTTTTTAAAAAAGTCCGTTCCCCATTCAAAAGGAGATCATTCCACTGTGGCCTGCCTTGCCTTGAGCGTTAGGTCATGTCTATCAGAGAAAACCAAAACAAAAATTAAAAAAAGAAAGAAAGAAGACAAAAATGTTGTTGCACCTTAAAGTCAAACTGCTATATGTTAATGTGAGCTTTTACAGAGAAGTCCACTTCCTGAGACATAAATGCGGGACTACATGGCAAATATTTATACATTTATACCTTCAACCATTGCTGGAAGAGACTATATTTTTAACAAGCTTGCTGCTTCTTTTTTTCTGGGAGCAAGTTGTTCACAGTGCACCATGTCACACCTGGCAACGACTTTTATGTCCTGTAGCCATTGGTTTTTAGTACAGTTTCAATCCGCACCGAATTCGATGCGAATGGTGGGGGTCAATGTACAGGGCGGAGGGCCCTGAATACCTCTCTCCCTGCTTCCTTTTGAATTGAATGGGGGGTGGTGGGGGGAGGCAGGCGGTGGTTGTGAACGGTCCAAACCAGAAGTGATCTGTATACATTCAGGAGATCAGACCCCCACTCCCAGAGAGAGAAAGTGGACCAGAGCAGGAAATCAGCCTTTTTTCGGTGCCCGAAACAAGACGCAAAGGGTTTTTATTCTCCTGATTTGGAAAGATTCTGACATTGAACCTGGATTCGCTGCTTTGCTTTGCAGTTCTGCCAAGAGACCTTCAGCTACGCCCGGAAGGATGTCTCAGATTCGGGAGAAAATGGCGGAGAGCGTGCAGCGGATCCACGAGGGGCCACGTGATGCAGTTGGAGAGCGTCAACGGGGGAGGTGAGCACCCTTTTTGGCTCGGGGGTTTCCCGTTTTGGTACACGGGACGCCGGCAGAAGGAGCCGCGGCGTCCTTCGGCTCAAACCGCTTTTCAAAGGCGATAGACACCTTCATCTAGGTGGAAAGAGCTGCCTTATAAAACAGGCTTCCTCCCCCTGCCGGCCATGGTGGTTGGGGATGATGGGGCTTGTAGTCTAACCCATGTGGGGGCACTAGGTTGCGGGAGGCTGTATCGCGAACCTGGAGCAGGACGGCCCAACCTGTGCCCAAAGGAAGGTAGAAACAACAGGTTGAAGGACACGTTGAGGTTTAGAAAAGTGCATGAGAGACGCTTATTGAAATACAGTTGAATAATTAAAAGCAGGTCAACAGTAGAAACTATCGTAACTTTAAAAAGGCACTCAGGGACTCAGTTGCGATGGTTAAAAGCCTGCCTGCAGAGATGGGTCTTTTCTGAATGTGGCCAATCTTCTCTGATTTTGGAAGCTAAGCAGGTTCAGGGCTGGTGAGTCCCTGGATGGGAGACCCCCTGGAGAACCCCCTGGATTTCCAGGGCGGGGTGGAAAAGACTCCCGCTTCTTCTTGAAACCCATGGCTGCCGGTCAGAGTTGATCCTTCTGGCCTGGATCGAGGAAGGGGTAGACCTGATGCACGGCTGTTTTTTTAGCATTGCTCATTATCCGGAGAGAACGCATGGTTGGCCGACTGAGACCCTTCACAGAGGCAGCTCTGCTGACATGGCTGTGTTTGCTTTCCACTTCCCTGTTGGCCTCTGAACCGTCTGTCCTGCTCGCGAAGACAGCTGTAGGGAGCTTCCATGTCCAAAGGCAGTCTATCTCCAAAGGCAAAACTGCTGGACAGCAGGAAATGCAGGAGAGCGCTCCTGTTTTTGTGCCCATCTACGTCCGGGTCTCCTGGGGGTCTGGATTTTGTGGCCACTCTGGGAAGAGAACAACGGACAAGAGAAGCTGGTGTTCTCCTCCGACATGGCTGGTGCTCTTCTTTGAAAAGAAGAGCTTGGTAAAGTTGCTTTTTTAAGACCATGAAGTCCCGGGATCCCCTGAGCCGTGCTTCCAAAGAATATTATGGACCCTGTGCTCTTGCTCGGAGAAGTTTTCTTTTTTGGACTTGCACGCTGGTTGGAGAAGATTCTAGTGCAAAAAACAAACACACACCTGCACAAACTAAATTTCCCAAAACTTTTTGGCCACGAGAGGGTGCCAGAGGGCTTTTTTCAGTTTTTTAAAAAACTGATTTAATTTATTTATTTAAAAAGAAAGAAAGATTAGGATGTATCTGTGTGTGGAGAAGGGTACAGCTCTCCAAAATCCAGAAGACTCTGCACTGCAGATCTTGGCTTTAAATCAAGCCGTCCGTTGCCCTGTTGTCATTTCTGTTGGTTTATCAATTCACGTTTGAGGGAGATTAAGCTTTCCTTTGTGGGGGCAGGAGTCTGGTGGATGTGGGGAGGAAAGAAAAAAAGAAATCTGTCCCCCCCCCCCCCCTTCACGTTGAGATGTTCTGCCAGCTTCTGGGAACGATAACTGGATCTCCCAAATCGATTCTCTTTTCTCTGCAGCTGGCGTACAAACTCTACGAGCGGAACATGTTGCTTAGAGCGAAAGAGGCCACGCTGGAGGAGCAGAAGGGCAGGTGGGGGCCCGGAAGGGGTGGGGTGGGCCTGAGCTGGGGGCACCAATCTCCCCCACAAAATTTGGACGCGAGAGGTCCCACCCAAAGCTGCCCACGGTGGCTGGTTTCACTGTATTTAATCTAATTATCTGTCGCCTTTCCTCTGATGAGCTTAAGACAGTGCCTAGGCCTGCCTTTTTCCTTTCCTCCTTCCTTTCGGTGGCCAAGTTGCCTCCAACTCATGGCGATCCTATGAAGGAGCCCTCTCCAGAATCTCCTTTCTTCCACGGCCCGGCTCAGCTCTTGTAAACTCAAGACAGTGGCTTCCTTTAGGGAGTCTCTCCATCTCGTATTGGGCCTTCCTCTTTTCCTGCTGCCTTCCACCTTTCCCAGTGTGATGGCCTTTTCCAGAGAACCCTGCCTTCTCGGGATGCTCCCAACATTTCAGTTTCAACCTTTTTTTGCTTCCAGAGAGAGTTCAGGCTTGATTTGATCTAGGACCCCCTTGTTGGTCTTTCTGGCCGTTCAGGGTCTCTACAAAACGCTCCTCCAGGGCCACATTTTGAATGAATCCAGTGCCTAATCCCCCCATCATGGCTATTTGTTTAGTTATTAGAATTAGCTACATGAACAGACTTGTTGTTTCCTCTGGAATGCTCAGGGTGGGGGGTCCTTGTTTCATTCCCACAACTGCCCTTTGAGGTAGGACCAGTCTGCAAAAGAGTAGCCGGCCCAAGGGCACCCACAGAGTCTCGTGGCTTGAACCCAGCTCTCCCAAGACTCAGCCAAGTGCTGCCTGCTGTTCCATCCCCTCTCTCAGGGCACCGTTCCATATAGGCACTGCCCCCCCCCCCCCCCAGGACTTGGCCCCGGGGCACAGGGGTTGGATGAGGGCTGGATGAGATTCTGTCTGGGTGCAAAAATCAAATTCCGGCATGGAACTCTGCGAGTTCGGCATCATCTCTCAGCAGAACCTCCCTGATCGGGTTGTTGTGATGATGGAGACGGGGGGGGGGGGCGGGATGGGGAGGGGAGGCGATGGGCCTCAAGCTTTCTTGTATCAGACCTAAAACTACTGATCCACAGAGCTTCCGAAAGCTGATTTTTGGACGGCCCTTCCCCGCCTCCGCCACTCAGCCCACACAGCAGGGATTCTGGGCATTGTAGTCCATAAGAGGAGCGTTTCCAAAGCTGTGCAGATCAGTCCGTTCAAAAGGTCCCTCCCGGTGCCCGCCTGCCCCTGTCTCAACCCCTGGAGGTGATCCTCGCTGTGCTGGTGGTAAAGACAGGATCGGGGTGTGTTTGTGGGGAGAGTGGAAGACTAACCCCCCCCCCCCCTTCTGCCCGATCTGTGCTCCAGGCTGGCCTGGCTGAGCGGCCGGCTTTCCGCCCTGGAGTCCGAGCGGCGCCAGCTGTGGGCGCAGGTGGAGGGGCTGAGCTGTGCCAAGGCCGCCCTGAAGGAGGAGTACGAGGCCCTCCTCCAGCGCCACTGGTGCCAGGATGGGGAGCTCCGCCGGGCGGCCGAGAAGGGTCTGAAGCTGCTCAAGAGTCTCCTGCAGGGGAAGGCGGGCGCCGCTCAGCAGGAGAACGAGAGGATTGAGAGGTGAGGGGACCTCCTTACCGCCCCCCCCCCCCGAGAACAGACCAGGGGCTCATCTGCCGGGATGTGGGCACAGGAAGGGGGGGGGCTGTAAAGGTTGGGATGGGGGAGCTGCCTCTTCACTCACGCAAAGGTCTCCAGCTCAGGGTGTTTCCATTGATCTTTTTTGGGGGCCCCCCGCATCTTCCGTGGGGGGTCCTTGCAAACCGGAGGTGACTAGACAACCCTTCTGGTAGCCCAAAACGTTTGGGCGGGGGGGGGGGAGGGAGGTGGGAACGAAACAAGGCGCAGGGTGACTTTGCATCTTGCTTTTAAGGGGCATCGCCCCTCTTGGTGGCCTTTGAGGGCCACGGCTCTGGTTCTTGGTGCTGAACTGGTCTCCAGGGGTGGTGCCTGGGGGGGGGGGCCTCCAGGAAGGACCTAAAGGTCCAGAAAGGGGCAAGGGGGGGGTGTACTGGGCTGTGCGGTTCCCACAGACTGGGTGGCACCGGCTCTCCAGGTTGTCCCAAAGCCCTGTTTCTCGTGCGGAACCGCCTCCGTTCCAAAGAGAACGTTGCAAGCCGGGTAGAAGAATCAGGACGTTGGACGGGGGCCCTCGAAGGGCATCCAGTCCAACCCCCTGCTCAAGGCAGGGATCCAAACCAAATCTCACAGTGCTTGCCTTCTTCTTGCAGAGCGAAGCACGCCAGGTTGTCCAAGGAGCTGAAGAAAGCCGCCAAGACGATGGTTAGCGTGCAGGTGTAAGTGGCCGGTGGAGAGTCCCGAAGGAGAAGCGAGACCGCCCCCCCCCCCCCCCATCTTCTCTCCCTTTGCTCTTGGCCTCACTTTTTCTGAGCAGAAGCCAAGAGTCAACAGATACCACATTTCCTGGAATTAATGAGGACTCCACAAGGGGTGGTGGAACATCGCTCCCACCAAAGATGAAGCCTGCGGCTTCTTATTCTGGTCATTATAATCAACAGAGCTGTTGTGTAACGGGAAGGGACCCAAAAGGTCAATATTGTGACGATGCGGACAATCCGTGGGTAAAGCGCCCCTGAAAGACTGAGGTGGTGAAAGAAGAGAGAAGGCGCTCGTACGAGGGTTCTTGGGGGGGGGGGGGGGGTTAACGTCTTGTCAGGAGAAGCCAGGCACATTTGTGGCTTGTCCCAGATAAACTTGGTCAGCCTTTACGGTGCCACAAAACATCACAGCAACATCACCCTTAACTTCCCTTCAGTGGAAATGTTGGTGATGAGCTGTCCATTTATCATATTTGCAACACATCTGGTATCTTAAAAGTTTTCCTTTCTGACTTTGGGGGCAAAATGGGATCTGGTCTTATGGTAGGATCCCCTTATCTGTGGGATCAGTATCCCCTGATTCACTTACCCGCTGCCTGAAAACAGTAAAAATGTTAAAAGAAAAATCCTAGAAATAGTATTTATTTCTAAAGGTGAGGTTACCAGAACTGGCCTCTAGAGGGAGCCAGAGACCATGCTATGTATTATAGCATTCACTATTAGAATAGCGTTTGCTATAATTCACATTTTTCAGCATCTGCCTCGGGGGTGTGTGTGTGGAACTGATCCACCGCAGATAGAGGAGTCCTACTTAATTTTTTCTTTTTTCACTTTTATAAACCCCATCTCATTATTCCATACTCTCCCACTTCTCCCGTGGAGCGGCTCCACAGCTGAGCCTTATCAGCAGCCAATGGATGCTCTTTAAAAAATAATAATAATTATAGTTTAAGAAAACAACACAAGAAAGTCACAGAGAACCAGAGGCTGCTGAAGACCAAGTGGTTTAGGGAAGCATTTAATAACATCTTTCCCCGAGGGGACAATGGGATTTGGCTTTATTTCATCCCACCTACCACCACCATTAAGAGATGTTCTGTTATGTCTAGGTCTTATAATTCAATAGAATCCTAGAATCATGGAGTTGGCAGGGGCCTCGAAGGCCATCCAGTCCAACTCCCCTGCTCAAGGCAGGAATCCCAATCCAAGCAGATCGGACAGATAATTGTCTATTTTTCTCTTGAACGCCTCCAGTGTTGGGGTGCTCACCACCTCCCGAGGTCATTGGGTTCCTTTCTCATGATTGTGCGATTGTGTTTGGGAATTAGAGGCAATTGTAGTGTTTGTTTTTGTTGTTAACCGCCCCAGGTAGTGCTTTACACTAACTTGGTCAGGATACCAAGGTACGTCCTAAATAAATAAAAGAAATAAGAACAACAAACAGTTCATTGACGTCACCCGATCCGTAGGTATCACTGCAGTTGATTAATGATGTAGAAAGAATCACAATTCATTTGGAGAACAGCAGAAGCAGGAAGAGCCGTCAGTAAAATCACCTGAGAGAGAAAAACAGTTACTGATTGTATATACATCATCCCACCATGTGGCGTGAGAGTGTGGAGGAATATAATGAGCTTTATTGTAATTAGCCTCTTTGGTCTGAAACCCTTCTACCACACGTTGAGGTCTTGGAGAGAATCAGGAGACCGATCCATAGCCATGCCAGGCGGCTCCCTCCGTACCTTTTTACATCTTTTGCTTGACACAGAAATGAAAACAGAAAGCAAGGAATGGTTGGCCCCGTGGGTGGCAAACGCATCATGCAAAAGCTTTTGCTAGTGAAGGTATTTCTACAGTGCCGTGTTCACGGGGCTTTCTAATCTGCTGCGTGTTATTCCTCCCTGTTAGAGAACCAGAAAAGCAGGATACAGGCAGCCGAAACCTTCCTGAAGAGGAGAACGGCGAAAAATTGCGGACCAGGCCCTTTCGGTAAGGCGCTACCTTTAGAAGGAGAAGGACTTTTGAATCTCCTGGATTTGGAGAGTCACACATTTATTTCTCACAGCATGTTCATTTTTTTCTGCTTCAGAGCAGGTGGAATGGGCAAGCACAGTCTTCCTGTTTCATCAAGGTTCTAGTCCTCATGGATATCAGGTCTGAAAGGAGCACAGACAACATCTACAAGAGGCTTGATGACTGGAGGGCTTAGAGCTTCTGTGCTTGTGCAGAGTCATCGGCACCATCTCTTATCTCGAGGTTTCTTCTCCTGTCCTGCATTTAATTTCTAGAAAAGAAACAGTCCAAATGAGATAAGCAGAGCTGACCATATCCCAGGATGCGTATCCACCCACCCACCCCTGGCATAGTTTGTGCATTGTTTTCCTGCTTTCTCCCTTCTCTTGAATCCCTCCTCTTTCATCGTCTTTTCCATTCCATCTTTCCGTTTAGATCGGCGTCCGCTTCCTCCATGACACTCACCAGATACATGGATGTTTTCAGGGGCCTGTTTGAGTAAGTTGTTGGCTTAGTTTGTCTTCATTCCGTATGACTCAGGTCTGGAATACCTGTTCCTTGTTTTGAATTGCCACAAAAAGTTGAAAAAGTTTGGTAAGGTGGCAAGCTTTCAAACTACACAGAACGCTTCTTCGTGGGAAATAATTTCGTCAGTGTGATTCCTGTCTTTGGGTCCAGTAAAGCAGCCACCTTTGAAGTGACATGAAATGCTAGCAAATTCATTGTGGGTAGCTCACGTAGCTGCCTTTCCCCCATCTTTCCTCTCTCCGTGCATCAGCACTTTGGAATTAATCTAAAGTTTGCATAATTTACAAACCTCGGAATTTCAGAAATGGGTTCAAATGTTTTTAAACTGGCAGGTGATTCCCCCCCCCCCCTTTTTTTTTTTCTGGAACAGGATTTGTTAGCAGTTGCATTAATTTTTGTGTGCCCTAAGGTGACCCTGAACTTGCATTTCCAGATTGGGCAAAGGAGGTCTGGGTGGGGAGGTCATTTACCACACTGGACGTTGAACCATTTCCTGATTCACAGTGAGGATTGACTGGGAACAACTCAGATGATTTTGACCTGGAGTTGTGTCCAAACCGAAAAAATGTAGCTGGAACGCAAAAAGTGTTTTGCAGAGCTGGCAAACGTGTGGGAACCAGCTCCCAAATCAACTGAGAGGCCAGAACAGCTCTCCTTTGACAAAAGCATACACAATGTGGTGCTTTTAAGCTTAGGATAAAGGATGGAGAACGCCACAGAGGTGTGTGTAAAATAGCTCAGGTAGATACACATAAGCTTTTTTCTCCTCCCTTTCTCCTAATAAGGGAACCCACTAGAGGCCTTCCAACACAACTGGGGTGTGTGTGTGTGAGGGATTTGGCACAGATAAAGCGAGGGCTAATTAACAGTGCACCTGGTGAAACGGTGGAACTCACTGCCACAAGATGTAGCGACGGCTGCCAACTCCCAACTGTTCTAAAAAGGGAATGAGAGGCCCCTGTGGAGGTTGGGGCCATCCGTGGCTACCAGTAGGGGTGGCTGGGCATCGCCTGCGGGACCAGAGGCGAATCCTGGTCCTTGATCTGGGAGTTATGGCTAACTCATTGCCCTGGGAAGTCAGGGAGGGGACTGGAGAAGACTGGGTAAGCCATGGGGGGGATGCACAGAGGCCCCCCAGTCCAGAATCGGTAGCCCAGCCATGAAGCCTGAAGGAAGCCATTTCTCTCGAAAGGCACCCCAAGAATATTCTTCACCTGCTGTGCTTAGTTTCAGGCTGAAACGGGGAAACTCCGTCAGCAACGTGTCGGTGGATCGATACTCCTGTCTCCCCTTGTGCACCGCCACCTGCCCTCCGTCCCGAGTGAGCGACGTCCAGGTACGCCAGCCAGTGTTGGCTGCCTTGAGAGCCCATTCATGTTTTTGCAGGGTTATGCTTATTTTGGAGGTGCCCCCGGGACAGAATGGTGGAATACCCCCAGTTTCTGATTTTTGGATTTGAAAGCAAAGTGAAGCCGTGCTGCTTATATACTGCCCCGTAGCGCTTAAAGCACTCTGGATGGTTTACAATTGAATGATGCAGGCTACCCATTGTTCCCCCCCTCCCCCCAGCAAGCTGGGTACCCAGTTTACCAACCTCAGAAGGATGGAAGGCTGAGTGAACCTCAAGCCGGCTACCTGGGATTGAACCTGGGTCATGAGCAGAGTTTTGGCTGCAGTTTAACCACTGTACCATGAGGCCCCTTACAATATTTGAAATATTTTAGCACCTAATAGATGAACATGGGGTGTTCATTGCCATCTAATCTATTAAAGTTTTGCCTCCTTTAGCCCCTGTGATACCCACAGGTGTCCCTGCCTTCCAGTGAGGGATCACACTGGGTTCATCTGTTGGTGAGAACCTTTCACCCGCAGACATGTGCGCCATATCGAATGTGTATTGCACGACCCACGGTTGTCTTTGTGGATTTTCCACACCTTCCCCTTTGCCCTGTCCTCTCTTATTCCTTGCATGTAACCTCCATTCTGGAAGGGAAGAGAATCAGGCAGGAAGGTGGGCTCTGGAGGACCGACCAAGCCAGTAAAAACCTCTCCTCCAGGAGCTGAGATGGCCGGATGATCATGGCATCTTTTTCCTTGATGCACCATCTTGCGCTCTCTCTCTTTCTCTCTCTGTTCCCATGGCCAGGAAGCCCACGCCTCCGAGGTGAACGCCATCAGGTTCAGTCCAAACACGAGCCTCCTGGCCACGGGTGGAACGGACAGGCTGATCCGACTCTGGAACGTGGTGGGAGGTAAGCTGACTGCCCAAGGCCCGCCCTGCCCTCTGTCCTGCAGAGAGCTGGGGAAGAGTCCAGTTTTGGGGATGGTATCTCCATCCTAGCGCCCGCTCGCAACCCGCACAGCCAGGCAGGCTGGGAGATTCTGAGCCTTGCTGAGCAGAAAGTAACTTCTCCTTAACTCTGCCCCCAACTGACTAAGGAAGAATCAGGTTAGAAGCAGTAAAAGCACTTGTTTGGGGCAGAGAGTTTAAGATTTTCTGCAGTCTTAAAATCAAAATTAAATGGGGGGAATACAATCAAAGCCATAAACACATGGGCCGTTCCAGTCATTAGATACCCAGCTGGAATAATAGATTGGACCCAAAATGAATTAGGACAATTGGATCGAAAACCACGGCAACTAATGAACATGCATCACACAGTATATCTAAAAAGTGATGTGGACAGATTATATTTACCACAAAAAATCGTAGGCCATGGATTACTGCAAATAGTAGAGGAAGAAAAAAGAGGCCTAAATGATTATATCAGTACAAGCAGAGAAAAATTACTTGAAAGCAGTGAAAATGGAGAATATTTTGAAAACAACAGAAACAAAGGCTCAATATAAGAAACAACAAATCTGAAAAGAAATTAAACAGCTGGAAAAATAAACCACTACATGGACAACACCTGAGAAATGTTGATGGAAAGCATGATCATAATTCAACATGGGCATGGCTAAAACTGGGGACCCTTCAGAAAGAAACCAAAGGCTTGATTTTTGCTGCACAAGAACAAGCGCTCCAAACCAACGTGATGAAAGCTAAGATCCAAGGAGTTAGTGCTAACAGCAAATGTCGACTCTGCCAAGAAAAAGATGAAACTGTGCCACACCTCATCTGTGAATGTCCAAAGACTGCACAGATTACAAAGTTAGACACGATAGAGTGGCAAAGTTAGTGCACTGGTCATTATGCAAAAAATGTAACTTGCCGGCCTCCAAAAACCCGTGGGAACATCAGGTAGAGAAGGTGTCAGAAAATGAGGAAGTCAAGATCTTGTGGGATTTCCGGATCCAAACAGACAGACGCCTTGAACATAACACACCAGACATAGTAGTGATAGAATGAAGAAATGTCTGGATCATTGACACTGCAATTCCAGGAGATGCCAGAGTTGAAAATAAAGACTTGGAAAAACTAACCAAGGACAGAGACGTGGCCATTGAAACATCTCGCCTCTGGAAGAAACACACTTCAGTGGTCCCCGTAGTCATTGGGGCTTTGGGAACAATATCAATATCAGACAGCGTTCTGACTCCTGTCCTCTGAAGATGCCGGCCACAGAGACTGGCGAAACGTTAGGAAGAACAACCTCCAGAACACGGCCAAACAGCCCGGAAAACCCGCAACCACCATCGGATCCCGGCTGTGAAAGCCTTCGAGAATACAATATCAAGAAACTTCACAGAGTACTATAAGCAGTTGCAGATCTCAGAAACCACACCATCAGAGCTACAACAAACGGCAGTATTAGGAACAGCACACCTACTGCGCTGATATTTTACAGATACTTAGGTTTTTTGGTTAAAACTTGTATCTGTTCTATAATACCAGTCAATGTTTTTTTACAGTTTTGACTGTGCCTGGAGTTTTTTTTAATAATAATAATAATAATAATAATAATAGTGTCACCTTAAAGACTACCTGTTGTAGCTGAAGAAGTGAACTTGTCCACAAAACCTCACATTAAAATATAGCACTTAGTCTGTAAGGTGCCACAACATTGTTGTCTTCTTTTTTGTATTATGTTTTTTTGTATTATGTTTTTGGGCCACAACTCTTTAGGCCCCCCCCCCCCGCCCAAATAAGACCTCTAACTCTCATGATTTTATTTTTGCAAATATCCAGTATGTCTCTCTAGCAACGGAGGGCTGGAAATCTTTCCCAGGCGACGCTGGCCCAGCTCTTCCTATCGTTCCTTACCTTAAGGTCCCCACAGGCTTTGACATTAACTTTTGCAATCCTTCTTCCATGCCCCAGTTCCCAAATTTTGCCAAAATTACCCTACAAATATATGTATTGACGTCTGTAGCGAAGTTAAGAAGTGTGTCCAAATTGGTCAGCAAAAGCAGATTGAATTCATGTTGATTGGCATCAAGTTATAAAGGTCTTGCTAAGGCATTGAAGCAGTCTTGCCATAAGCCAAAGTTATAATTATACATAACCGGAAAAGTTGCTCTATATGTGTTATCCATCCCCCCCCCCTTTATTGTGCCTTCTCAGCCCCACTAGACGCTGTTCCAAGACCTCCATTCAGAGCACGTTACCATAGTCTCTCGAGACTGAAGGACACCTAATCTATCTAAGAACGAGCTGGAATTTTTACCATGTATACATTACTGAAACAGCGACGTCTAATGGTCGGATTCCGAAAGATCTCCTGTATGGAGAATGAGTGCAGGGAAAGCGCCCCCGAGGGAGACCACAGCTGCGATACAAGGAGATCTGCCAGCAGGATCTGAAGGCCTTAGGAATGGACCTCAACAGATGGGAAACCTTGACGTCTGAGCGCTCAGCCTAGAGGCAGGCGGTGCAGCACGGCCTCTCCCAATTTGAAGAGACCCTTGTCCAGCAGGCCGAGGCCAAGAGGCCGTCCCGAACCCAGCAAAACCAGGGAGCTGGACAGGGGACAGATTGTGTTTGTCTTCAGGGTGGAAGGAATGGTCACTCTCGAATTGGCCTTCTCAGCCACACGAGACGCTGTTCCAAGACCTCCATACAGAGCACGTGACCATAGCCTCTCGAGACTGAAGGACGCCTACAGAATTGTGCCCAAAACAGAATGTAAAACCACTTTGCTGAATACCCTGTACCTAGAGAACTCTGGAAAGGGTCACCGTCAGTCAGAACTGACTTGACGGCACACCATTCTTATTAAAGCAACACTAGAAATGTTCCAGATGCAAGGGTAGATACGAATTTCTAAAACAAGGGGTTAAATCTGATTCTGCACAAGGCAGTCGACACAACTTGCTTAATTCTGGAGGGCAAACCAGGCCATAATATTCGTGCAAAATGTGATATACATATAGAGGGAGCGATTGTCGTGCCGTCTGACGGATTGGCCTCCGTGACTCGCTCTCACGTGGAGCAGCTTCTTGGAGGTTATTAAAAATGAGCGCCCAGCGCAGTCCGAACCTACTCGTCAATCGCACTGGAGATTAGCAGACCCTCTTTAAGCACCTCTTAGTGGCCGTTGCCCGTTTTTAAGGTGGGACAAGGCATCTTTGCTGCCGCTTTGATCCTTCCCGGAGGAGGTGGCTGGCAGCCGCACCCTGATTGTTCTTTTTGATGCTCCTCAGGTCGGCTGGAGACCCTGGAGACCCTGGAAGGGGCCAACGGCAGCCTCACCAGCATTGACTTTGACCCTTCGGTGAGTGTGGCCAAACAGGACAAACCGCTGACGACGGAGAGCCGAGTGTGTGCTAGATAAAGCACGGTGGCTCAGGGCGGGATGGATGTTGCACTCCACGTGCGCAGGATCCTCCCCTTCACCCCAAGTGGCTTGGTGGGGATGACTCAGAGCTCCGCTTCAGGGGAGTAGCCAAGCCGGGAGTCGCAGAGTTGAGGTCTCCAGAGTTTCTGAGCCGCAGGGACGACCAGCTTGCCTGCCCTTCTCTCCTTTCATGTTTCGTTCCTCCCACGGTGTGCAGGTGGTAGAGAAATGGCTTCTTCCAGGAACAGGCCAATGCTTGCATGCCGTCGCTTCTGTGTTGCCAAGAAATTGAGCTTAACGGGCTCTTCAGTAAGCAATTAGGAGCCAGTAACCTTACAAAACACCTGCTCCTAATTGGTTGATCTGAACCCATCCGGAGTGATCTCTACCCACACCAGAAAAGTAGAAGCCCCTGACAGGGGCCAGAAAGGGGCAGTTAGCAACGCTTTAAGGGCTGGGCTGATCGGCTCCAGCAAATAGGTCATCTGGTCTCCGTTTTTAGGTGCAAACAAGTCTGTCCCTGCAGCAGACGGCGGGGTAAATGCCCGTGTAAATACCCTAACCCTAACCCTTTCAGTCCCTTCCAAGCCCCACACCCCGGTGCTAGACTTGCAAATGAAGGCTTGTGATGGCCTGTCCCATGACTCATTATGAGACAAAAGCAAGCTAATTTGCAGCATGAAGAATGAGGCCAACGCAAGCTAAGATACACAGACATCTTTTGCCTCTTAAGGGAGTTCTGCTGCTAACTGTGTTGTCTTAGGCAGGGCAGAGGAAGCTGATAAACACGCTCCCCCGGCTCTCCGCTTTTGTCTCCCACCAGGGCTGTCACGTCTTGGCTGCTACCTACAACAATGCTGTGCAGCTCTGGAAGATTGGAGAGTGCCGGTTCAAGGTGAGTTCATCCAAGGCCTTTGCTTTGTGGGGGGACAGGAGTGACGGTGGAAGACGAGGGTGGGAAGAGGCTGGCGGGATATATTCTCCAGGGCCCTGGGCACAGAATGCTCCCTTGCAGGAGCTGGTCACAGCTTTGCAGAAGATGCGGTGCCTGCCTTGCATCCCAGTGGCAGCTGAGCAGGACGAGGAAGGGCCCGCACCCTTCGGATCGTTGCAAGATCCCGGGTGGTCTCGCTTGGAACCGAAGGGCAGAATAGAGAGGGGCCCTGGCTCTTCTTTCCGGCGAAGGGGTTCCAAAGAGCAGGGTTTCCCGCCTGTTCATATTTCACCCACCACCACCGGACACTCTTGTCAAAGAAGGCGCGTCGCACCATCACAGAAAGCCCACATCTCCCAAGGAATTTTTTAATGGCCACAGGCATTCTGTTACTTATGGTAAATTTGCAGGATGTGTAAAAAATTACAATAGCATTGTTGAAAGTAAAGTAGGACCCTCGTATCCACGGGGGATCGGTCCCAAGCCCTTTCCACGGATGTTGGAAAACCGTGGATAATAGCGAATGCTGTAAATACCGTAACATGGTCTCTGGCTCCCTCTAGTGCCCAGTTTTGGGATCTTCCTCATTAGAAATACATATTTGGGGGGGATTTATCTTTTCATGTTTTTACACTGCGGATAAGTGAGTTAGAGGATACTGATCCTGTGGATAAGGGGGTTCGACTGTAAATACGAATGCAAACAATTCTGTGAGTTAAGACGATAATCATACTGGTGTGTATGTATTTAGAAATGTAAATAATTATAAATATAAATGTAAATACAATAGAAAGACAAATGTAGATCTAAATGACAGGCAAGAGAGAAGGGGAATGGGGGACTAGAAGAAGCGCTGAGCCTTACTCCTTTGTCGCTCTGGTGTGCCTTCTGGCTTGATGGCAACCCTAATCGGTTTTTTGAAATACATCAGGTTTTCCAGGGGTAGCTTCACCAGTACCACCCCTCAGTGAGTATCCATGGCCAGGAGGGGATTCGAATCCAGGTCTCCTGAGTCCTGGGCTGACACTCTGTCCACCACCACACCATGCTGGCTTTTGCAGCATTCCTACGAGTTGTGATCACAAGACCACTGATGGGTTGATCCTCTGTGGCTTGCAGGGCTGATACCTCGAGAGGTGGCGAGCGCTCCAACGCTGGAGGCCTTCAAGAGAAAACAGAACCACCCTCTGTCCGATCTGCTTGGATTGGGATCCCTGCCTTGAGCAGGGGGTTGGGATGGATGGCCTTAAGAGGCCCCTTCCAACTCCACCATTCTAGGATTCTATGATAGGAGATGTCTTTTCACACTTGCAAGAGAACACCGTGGAGAAGGGATTCTCAGCAATGGCTATGAAAACCCCATGTCCCGCCCAGAGCTTCTCCGTGTCCCACTGGCTAAAAAAATGGCATCTTTGAACGTGGGCATGTAATGCACCCTCCTGAACACAGCACTGTCCAGGGTCTGGTTTTCATGTACATGGCTATGCTGCAGGGGAGGTGCTTATAGACAACCAGAAGGAAAACGACAGGGACAGGAGGAATGGAGGCAAACCAGAAGAGTACCGTAGTTTGGTACCCCATGGGTGGTTTAAATCCTAACACCATCAGAAGGTTGACTGGAAGAGAAGAGAGGGCTGGGTGAGGTGGAAAAGGCAGCCTAGATAAGTTAGAGGTGTTTTCCTGGGAACGTTGGCCTCAGGGGGTCTTCAGCACATCTAAAAATGCTGCTAGGAAAGTTTCTGGAGTGGCAGGCCAGATTTTGCTAGCTAGGGGATTCTAGAGATTACCATCTCCAAAAGTAACTTTTCTAAACTCTGGGGTGTGGGCCGTGGAAGATCTTCGGAGCCGGTTGGTTCCTTGCGAGCAAGAAATGCTTATTTCTTACTGTGCCAGAGAACAGCGTGGGTGGCGAGCGAGAGATGCGGGAGAATGAAAGGATGTGACCCGTTTTGCCCCTGTGTACAATCCCAGCGCTGGACGAGGCGGCCGGTCCCTCTTGGCAGCCGAACCACCCTCTCAGCCCTGTGCCAGGGCTGTCGGCACTGCTGGGGATGCGTCACCCCATGAAGCCCGCTGGCCTTTCTCGCTTCTTCTTCGCTCTCCCTCTCCTGCAGACGGATCCATCCTCAGGGACCGAACGGTGCACAACCCCACTTCCCACACGCCTCCGTTCCTTTCGTGCAATGTCCTTTGTTGCTGAGATTTGCACCCGTTGAGTTGCCTCGCGGTGAAAACAGAACAAGTCCCCAACCAGTAATCGCAGAAAAAGCAAACAAACAAACAAAATTTAATCGGTGGCCCGGGCGAACGTGGGCGTGAGCCCGGCTGCAGACACAGACTGTGGTTTGGGAAGGTTAAGATTTCATCGGAAACCCTTTAAGAACAAAATAAAATAAGAATAGGTCAGAATCCGTGAACTTCTTCCCATTCGGGAGGGAAACATCTTGGGGGTGTTTCATTTTTGGAGAGGAACTTTGGTGGACAAGTCCACTTCCTCCGCTTACGTCTGAGGAAGTGGACTGATCTATGGAATCTCACCCCAAAACAAAGCCGTTAGTCCCCCACAATGTTTTTGGGTTAAAAAAAATATTATTATTATTTTTTTGGTCTTTTGCTTTTGCCTGATATTCATTTTGGAAGAAATGAGAACCAGTGAGTTTTGTCCATCCGGGCCCGGGGCTTTGAAAGGCTAGCTCTCAATCCTTCTTATTCCATTGTGTTAGTGCTGTGCCGGAACGGCCACTTTTCCTTCCAGAGAGGGGCCTCCTCTTTAACACTAGCGTGACAGAGAAGGTTAGTATTATCCTCCGAAGGAGGCCAGGAAACCGTGGACGAGAAAGCCAGGCGTTCTTCGCTGCGGCACCAAATCTTTGGAACCAGCTTTCGGTGGAGCTGCGCCTGGCTCCCTCCCTCCCAATGTTAGAGGGCTTCTCAAAATGTTGGTTTTGAGCGAGTTCTTTCATTGCAACACTGCCTGATTCTATGTGTCGTGTTATGCCTTCTACAGAGATAATATGCCTCTTATAGTAATTTGTTTATTTTTCCAACTATTTTTAGTTGTATAGTGAGGTCCCTGTATCCATGGGGGATTGGCTCCAAGCCCCCCACAGAGGCTGAAAACGGCAGATAATAGCAAATGTTATACATAGCATGGTAATAGAAAAAAAAATCCAGAAAAAATTATTTTCACCATGTATTACTGGAACTGGCCACTAGAGAGAGCCAGAGACCAAACTGTATTCTTATTGTTGAAGAATACATAGCATTGTCTCTGGCTTCCTCTAGTGGCCAGTTTATGCAAATACATCATGAAAATACATATTTCTAGGGTTTTTTTTTCTTTTCCTTCTTTTAATGTTTCTTTCTTTTAATATTTTTAGTACTACAGATACTGATCCCACAGATGCAGGGGTCCTCCTCTAGTTCCATTGTTCTTGTGTTCTATTTTATCATGTTATAACTGCCCAGAATAGTGCATTGCGCTAATGGGGCGGTATACAAATCAGTCAATTAATTAATTAAACATTACCTTGTCTGTGCTGAGAAAAGCTCATACCCATTGAATTCAGCCAGTGCCAGCAGGAGAGGATTTAATTTCAATTTCTTTTTGAAGCATTTACTGACACTGGCTAACACCGTATTAAAGATGGAAAGAAGATGCGGCTTTTTAAATTTCAGAAAGGGAAACCAACAAGGCTTGGCAGCCCTTCACTAGGCTGTCCTTAAAAAGGAGCCAGAAGGTGTGTCAGCCGATCTCTGGATTTGGCCAAAGAATCGTACTGAAAGAATAATAAGACACGTTATACCATATCCCCTGGGATGCCTGCCGGGCCATCCGGTCCCAACTGGGGACCAGTTGCCACCATTCAAAGCCCTTTTCTCAGTTGCAAAGAGGAACTCTGAAACCAGTTAGTGAATTGTGACTCTGAAGGTTCCTCTTTTGGATTGTCATCTCCTTCCTTCTATCCATCATCAGCTCCTTCCTTCCTTCCTTCCTTCCTTCCTTCCTTCCTTCCTTCCTTCCTTCCTTCCTTCCTTCCTTCCTTCCTTCCTTCCTTCCTTCCTTCCTTCCTTCCTTCCTCCTTCCTTCCTTCCTTCCTTCCTCCCTTCCTTCCTTCCTTCCTTCCTTCCTGCGCGCTGGTTCTTCCTCCATGCCTCCATTGTTCTTGGTCTCTTGACGGGTGACACAGGAAGATGAAAAATCAGGGCTGTTCTCTGAACATCTTGGGTTTTCTAGGAAATCCTCACCGGACACACGGACAAAGTGACGGCCGCCCGGTTCAGGTCTACCCGGCACCAGGTTGTGACGGGCAGCCGAGACAGGACGGTGAAAGAATGGGACCTTGGCAAAGGGACATGTAAGTGCCAGAGGGAGAGGGGTGCTGGGAGGATGGCCCTCGCATGGCCATTAGCCCCACGCCATAGCCAAGCCCTTCTGGGGGGGGCCCCCACCACCTTCCCATGCCCTGCCCATTGTTCCAAACCCGTCCTGTCTCTGCCTGCCTGTCAGGTTCCAGAACCATCAACGTCTTCTCCTACTGCAATGACGTTGTGTGTGGCGACACCATCATTATCAGCGGACATCACGACAAGACCATCCGTTTCTGGGACAGCAGGTGAGCCCACCAGCGGACGGACATGGGCGTGGTAGTGCTGGGGTCACAAATCAGTGACTCAGTCCCAGTGGCCGGGACCTGGTAGATGGGAAAAGGCACAGCCTTCGTCTCTGTTGTCCAGGAGCTAATTCCCAAAAATCAGGGGAACGGTTGAAGAGCCTGTGCTTGTTATGTGCCATCAAGTTGCCTCCGATCCCGTGAATGAGCCATCTCCAAAATGCCATGTGCTCAACTGTCCTGCTCAGTTTTTCTAAACTGAAGCCTATGGCTTCTTTTAGGGAGTCAGCCCATCTTGTATTGGGTCTTCCTCTTTTCCTGCTACCTCCCACCGTTCCCAGCATGATTATCTTTTCCAGAGAATCCTGCCTTCTCAGGAGGTGCCAAAGATTGGGCAGCCTCAGTCTCAACATTTTTGCCTCCAGAGAAAGTTCAGGTGTGATTTGATCTAGGAACCCACTTGTTTGTCGTTCTGGCGAAATTTCAAAATTGCTCCATACAAGATCAGGGCAAGTGGCAACCTCTGTAGTGCTTCTCTCTTTGCCTCCAGGCCTGCCTGAACCCACAGTTACCCCTGAGTTTTTGTACCAAAAGCAAAGTATGCTGCTTATAGACCGCCCCATAGCACTTCAGTCACTCTCTCCGGGCGGCTTATAATTTAATTATCCAAGCTACACATTGCCCTGCTCCCGGTGAGCTGGGTAGTCCTTTTACCAGCCCCAGAAGGACGGAAGGCTGAGCGAACCTTGAACTGACGACCAGAGCCTTATCGAACTCAGGCCGTGAACAGAGTCTTGACTGCAGTACTGCAGTTTAGCTGCCGTTTAACCCCTGTGCCCCGAGGCTCTGTACCTTGTTGATTTGCCTGCTCGCTCACTCTTCCGTTCCCCTTCTCCAAGCACCACAAGCGTAAGCAGCACCTCCAGGGCAGAGGAGAAAAGAGCTTCCCTTCCCTCCCTCCCTCCCTCGCCTCTGGAGGGCCAGTGCAGCCTTCTCTCCTTCTCATGGGCAGCTACTCTTCCTGTGCCTCCCCGGGTCTGTTTAGAGCTGGCGTCCTTTCCAGGGGACTCAAAAGTGTGAGTACGGAGCGTCCCACCTCCCCCTGACTCTCCCCCCCCCCCCCCGTCTTCTCCTTTGCGCCGGATTCTTGTTCCGTGAATTTGTGAGGTCAGGATGCTAACGGAGGCTCCGTTAGTCCCTGAGTTTAGGTACACTCCAGGTGCCCCGTTTGCCGCTGAGAAGACTTGTTTATTTATTTGTAACCTAACCTAGATTGACAGAGCTCAGCGCAGAGCTGTTGATACGTGGCATTAAGTTGCTTGTGGCTGATCGCCACCCTCTGAATTAACCACCCCAAAGGCCTGTCCTCAGCAGGCAGGCTCAGATCTTGTAAACTCAAGGCTGTGGCTTCCTGTATGGAGTCAATCCATCCCATGTTTGGTCTTCCTCTGTTCCTGCTGCCATCCGTTTTTCCAGCCAGGGCCTCGGGTGGTGGGCAGGAGACCGAGGAAGGTCTGCTGGGTGGTCCTTAAGTCGCTTCCAGCAGATATACGAGGGTCCTCCAACTTCCAGTACCTTTGGAAAAACCAACGTCTTGCCCCTCGGCTTCCTGCCTGCGGACCGGTTCCCTCTCAGCGCCTTGTTTGTCACTCGTGAAACATGAGTGTAGATTCATTCCCTTTGACCTGGTCCAGAACTTGGGAAAGTTTTTCTTTTTCTTTCTTTCTTTTTTTTAAAAGTCTCTCTGTGCCCAGGCTGACTTGGCGATTTTGTAGTTGAAAATCCTGACTTTTCCCAGGATCCAATCCAGTCTCGTGGAGTTCCGCTGGCCCGCGTGCGATCGGAGCAAACCATTCCGGAATACCAAGAAGTGACAGAGGGAAGGAAACATGCCCCTTGTGTCCATCCACTTTGGCTTAGGCCAGCCCCGTTGTGATGTGCACATGGTGTTAGTGGCACGCCGTTAAAGTACAGTTCTGGGTTTTTCCAAAACTCTCCTCAGCATTAAATGAAATGCCTAGCTTCCTCCTCCCCCCCCCCCCCCCGCGTGAGGTGGCGCTTGTCGTGGCCCACGAGGGGAACCCGTCTCTTCCTGTCTCCATCGTCTCCAGGGAGCCCCGGTGCACCCAGGTGATCCCCGTGGAAGGCACGGTGACCTCCCTGAGCCTCAGCCCCGACCAGATGCACCTTCTGAGCTGTTCTCGTGACAACGCCCTCAAGGTCATTGACCTCCGCATGCACAACGTCCGGCAGGTGTTCAGGTGAAGGCCTGGGAACTCTCTGTAAGGTTCGGGTCGGGTCGGGTGGGCAGGCCTGCAGACGGTGGCCAGATCTGGACCGGATCCTGCAAGGGCCACCCACATCGGTTTCAGCCTGACTCCAACCTTAGGCAAGCGGCTCATAGTCCCGCCTCAGTTGCCCCTGTAAAATAGGGAACGCTACCGGAGGTTGTTTCAAGGTGCAAAGGGCCAAGGCTACACCAGGGACGTCGCCTCCAGGTGGCTGCCCAGCATCCTGGCAGGTTGAGGGCCTCCGTCCCTTTCCAAAGCTGGCCATCTTCCGATGCAAACCTTCCCCCCAATTTTAAGGAACGGATGTGATGCACAGTCATAACAAGGAGTCACACTGTTTGAAGGAGGGAAATCAAAACCAAAAGATTCAGATCTCAAATTCCAACCCAGAGAGGTTGGTGGCTTTTGCTCATCGGATGCTCAGTAGGATACAGGTTTCATGACTTTCTAAAATAAAGCCAAAGCAATGATAAAACGTGCTGCTTCTGTACCGCCCCATAGTGCTCAAGGCACTCTCTGGGTGGTTTACAATTTAATTCTGCAGGCTACACCTTGCCTCCCCCCGCCCTTCGAGCTGGGTACTCAATTGACCGACCTTGGAAGGATGGAAGGCTGAGTGAACCACAAAGCGGCTGCCTGGGATTGAACGCGGGTTGTGAGCGGAGCTTTGGGTGCAGTACTGCAGTTCAACCACTATGCCATGATTTAAACTTAAAGAGATGAACATGAGGACAATGCACACGCACACGCATACAATTCTTCTTTAGATCGGGTGACAGTCCAGCCACAGAAGAATTCTAGATTTGTCATGGGTTGGGACAAATCAGCTCATGCCAGAGCACCAACAAAGTCACTCTGTTGGAATATAACTCCCAGATCAACTGTTGCCCCGCCCCCAGCGTGGTCAGTGGCCATGTAGGTTAGAGAATTCTGGGAGTTGTAGTTAAACAAAGGTTGTTTTTTTAAAAAATCAGCTGTGATGTGAACTCAGACAATGAGCTTGCTCAGCTCACTGGCCCGTTCTTTCTTTTATAGGGCTGACGGATTTAAGTGTGGGTCTGACTACACCAAGGCAGTATTCAGGTGAGTTTCTACTAAGACAAAACAAGGGATAAAGGTGTCTAACCTTGAGCGGAGTGGTGAGAAATTTGTTTTTTTTAAAAGTCTTAATTATGCCTCTGATTAAAATTCAAGTAGAAACCTACAGAGCAGATGGGCTTCAAGTCTCCCCTCCATAGACCATCCCTTATTGGTTAGTGTACCTTAGCTGGCACTTACGGTCTCAATACATTCACTCAAAGATTCTGGTAATGAGAGAGAAAATAAAATGTCTCAGTTTGCTTACAATTCTTCATCAATAAAAACAAACATCGTATTTTGTAAAAATATTAACTTGTTACATAACCGGCTTAACTGGCTAACTAACTTCATGTTTATCTGTGAAGATTCTCAGAGGGGAACGATGGGCTGCTAGAGTTCACTGAGAGCAACTCCAGTCCAGAAAAGTCCCTCCCAGCTAAAAACTCTCAAAGGCATTATATGTAGCTTATCCATGGTTTGAAAATATTAAAAATATTAAAAGAAAAATCCTAGACATACCGGTATCTATTTCCACTGTGTCATTACCAGAACTGGCCACTAGAGGGATCCAGAGACCATGCTCTGTATGGTGTTCATTTTTAAAATAGTACTCAATATAATCTGCATTTTTCAGCATCCGCGGGTGAGGGAAGGTGTCTAAAGGTCTTCTTTATCCTCTTTCTGATGGATCTCCACCACCCTCTTCTTCTTCCAGCCCCGATAAGAGTTACGCTTTAGTCGGATCGGCAGACGGCACCCTCTTCCTCTGGAGGATGGAGACAGGCAAGCTGGAGGCCACCTTGCCCGGCGTGCATCGGTAAGCACCTTCCCGGTGATTGTAATTGGCTGGAATCACTTGAATATTTTTTCCCATCTTGAACTAGATTACTACTGTTGTTTTTTATTTTATTATATTGTTTTTATTCTATCTATTATTGTTAGCCGCCCAGAGTAGACTTCGGTCTAGATGGGCGGGGTATAAATAAATAAATAAATAAATAAATAAATAAATAAATAAATAAATAAATAATCATGTTGCCGAGGTGTCCGGGTTGGGACCTGGCCTCTCTGGGTGACCTTGGTTGCAGGATATGTGAAAAAGGGCCCCCCGACCCCACCCTTATTCCACCCACACAGACACGAATATACTCTTGGACTGCGTTGACCCTGACAGATTTTCAGTTCACGTGCACAAAGCACAGTAGTACGCTTTAGCGTTGCACAGTTAACTATAATACCTTTCAGAGTGATGAGGACTGTCTGCTGTGGTTTCCAGAGGAAGTTTTTTAAATGGCGTTTTTGTAATATTCTCTCCCACTCTTGTGTTGTTTCTGGGGGGCGGGCGGGAGGAGAGGTGCTATGCTTGCCACCCTCCTTTGGGCCCCTGTCGTGCAGATTTATGGGGCCCATCTTCCCTCTCTGTTTCGTCTTTCCTTGCCTCCAGGTCTGCCGTAAATGCCGTGGCTTGGAGCCCCTCGGGAACCTGTGTTGGGAGCGTGGAGCGATGCCGGAAGGTGGTTCTCTGGAGGTAGCCCATGGACAGACTCTGGACCTTCTTTCGCCCGCCAGCTCTCCTCATCTCCCTCAGGCTGGCCTGCTTGTGCCTCTCGCTGCTGTGCTCCGGACTAAAACTCGCCTCAGACTCTGATAAACTGGGGGTGGGGATGGGGCGCAAGGCTGAGCTTGTCCTGTACACAAGAGGGATACATGTCTGTCTCTCAGGCGCAACCCCTAAAAAAGAGAGAGAGAGAGAGAGAGAGAGAGAAATGGTCTACTCTGATGCAAGATGTTGTGGGAATGGAGCTCAGCCTCCAAGAGAAAAAGCCGCACTCTGCACGGGATCTCTCGAGCAAGACAGCGTCCCCCAGGCTTTTATCTTCGAGAAATCTCTCAGGCGTTGCTGGGCGTGCGGGACGATTGTGCAAGAGAATTAGACGGAGCGACCTCTCTATCCGTGGTTAATAGCCTAGTAGAACCTGCACAGACTGCAGCACTGTACCTCTGTTGATGCTGTGGACAGCCAAGAAGGGAAAGCTTTCACCTTCCTGCTCCACTTGGGATGTGGCCGGGGCATCTGGCTAGGCACAGAAGACAAAGCTGGAGGGATCTTTGATACGAGCCCCCCCCCCCCCCCGAGGCAGAGGGGGAGATCAGATTCTAAAGGCCGTCCCAGAAGACCCTTGTCTTGCGTATGAGCCTGGCCTCCCCCTGTGGCCAACTGTTCCAGAAGTAGCTGTTGCTTCAGAAGCTGCACCTCCTTTTCTGCTGCACCAAGGTGAACACACTGGCTGGATGGCTCAGTGGTTTCAGCCTCTGGCTACAGAGCCAGCGGTTGTTGGGAGTTTGATTCCCCCACGGCGCCTCCCGGGAGAAGAGCCAGCCTGTGTAGCCCTGGGCAAGCTGCACAGTGACTCGGGGCTGCCCTTAGAGGAAGGAAAAGGGGAAAACACTTCTGAGCATTCTCTGTCCCTAGAAACCCTGAGAAGGGCTGCCATAAGTCAAGATTTGCTTGATGGCACATCATCATTATTCCTAACCATTAGGTGAATGAAAAGTGAGTCAGAGCTTGGAAAAATTACTTTTTTTTTGGACTTCGGCTCCCAGAGTTCCCCAGGCAGCATGGCCAGCTTTCCCATGCGCTGGGGTAGCGCTGGGAGGCTGGACGGAGCAAATGATGTGTGGAAGAGCAAGAGGGATGGTGGGGAAGACTGTAAGTTGGGATCAAACATCTCCCCATCCTTGTTGTATTTTTAAGAGTATCCCCAGCTGAGGTTCGTCTCCCTCTTGAGCCAGAGAGAGAGAGAGAGATGGGATTTGGGAATGCTCTGCTCCGACCACTGATGACCGCTGTCACGGGGCCCTTGAGATACTGTGGTGGGTAGAGAAGGATCCTTAGCGCCGCGATATGGCACCCCAAGCGGCTTCCAAGGAAGAATGAATAAAAATGAAATAAATGGCCAGCTTGCTTTTTGGTCTGCAGACTAAGCACTTTAAGGTGAGGAAGCTGTAAGTAGGAGTGAAAAGGGTGGCCGGGTCTCTCCTTGCACATCAAATGAAAAAATGCAAAAAATTAATTGTTCCCTTTGTGAGACGTGTGACGATTTCCCTGTTGTCGTTCAGTCTCTGGGAGAATGTGTGCATTTGTGGGCCTGAAACGTCTTCATTTCTATAAATGCATGAAATTTAAAACCGCTGTCAGTTCTTCCTTGTTGAGCAGAAAATTAAAGAAGTCCGGAGCGGCTTGCATCGTTCTGCACGACAACCCTCTCCATCTGCAGTGGCTCTGTGCTGCGCGAAGCTTCCCACACCATGAGAAAAGGTGCTGGACACATGCCATGTGCCCATGGTGGAAGGTGCTCAGTGGCCTGGTGTCCCTAATTCAAAGAGACAGGGAGCACCAGGAAGGGGTGGATGGGCGGAGAATTTGAACTCGTGCCAACTGGAAGAGTCTATGCCGTTTCCCCCCCCCCCCCCAAAAAAAACAACCTGTGTTTCCATGCTCAGTTGTGCAGCTGCTTTCAAGACTTCGGAGGACACCAGTGCTGCTATAGGGAGGAGGCTGATACCAAGAAATCAGTGCGCTCAACATGCAGAGCCTTGCTGGCTGACGGAGGGACGGTCGGCCGTGGCCTTCAGGCGTTCTCACAGCAGAAACAAGAGGAGTCAAACCGACCTCTTTCTCTCTCTCTTGCTCGAGGAGAGAATTCTTTGACCAGAGATGAAGGTCAGGAGCTGCACTGGGCAACTCAACCCTGGGGAGGAAAAGGAATTATGTGCATACCAGCATCCTGCTACTGAAGGGCACCGAAGCCTGCCAAGGAAACGCGGTGCACGAGAGACAGAAACTCAACAGGTAAAGCTTTCCTAGAAAGTGGCCACTATAGGTGCACCCCCATAAAGGTAAAAGTAAAGGTTCCCCTTGACAATTTGTCCAGCTGTGTCCGACTCTAGGGCGCGGTGCTCATCCCCGTTTCCAAGCCGTAGAGCCAGCGTTTGTCCGAAGACTGTTTCCGTGGTCATGTGGCCAGCGCGACTAGACACGGAACGCCGTGACCTTCCCATCAAGGTCTTTATCTACTCGCATTTTTACATGCTTTTGAACGGCTAGGTTGGCAGGAGCTGGGACAAGCGACGGGAGCTCACTCCGTCGCGTGGATTCGATCTTACGACGGCTGGTCTTCTGACCTTGCAGCGGTTTAACCCACAGCACCACCACGTCCCCGTGCACCCCCATAGGCTCTCACATTGTTAAGGACACAGGGACATACTAAGAAAAAAAGATGGAAAATCAGTGTTTCTGCATGGGAATCTTCCCTTATTAGCTCCCTTTTTGTCCCCCCCACCTCAGGGGACTGCTTTTGAAGTGGGACTTAATCCCCAGAACCTGGACTTTGTTGCTATGGAGCTTCTGCACTCAGGTTGCAGGTGTGCAGCTCTTGAGTTTCCATCATCCCTGTTTCCCTCGGCGGTTTTTGTGATCCTGAAAGGGATTTATCACCCATCAGGAGAGATTGGTGGTCCTAAACATAGGGAGAGATCCTGAGCTGATCAAGGAGGTGTTGGAAGGCGACCTCCAAAGCTCAGGGAAAATCCCCCTTTGTGGCCGAGCTGTCGGAAGGGGCCAGAAATATGGCGCTGAGTCATGATCGCTCCATGTAAACAACAGAATATGAACTTATTTGAGACAAGATATACCGGTGGACAATAGAAAGTGGACGGGGGGGAAATGATTCATTTGAAATATGGTGCTGGAGGAGAGCTTTCAAGATACCCTGGACTTTCAGAAAGATGAACAAGTGGGTCCCAGAGCAAATCAAGCCTGAACTCTCTCGGGAGGCAAAAATGTTGAAACCGAAGCTGCTTTGGGCACCTCCTGAGAAGGCAGGATTCTCTGGAAGAAGCAATAATGCTGGGAAAGGTGAAAGGCAGCAGGGAAAGAGGAGGACCCAATATGAGATGGATTGACTCCCTAAAGGATACCACAGGGTTGAGTTTACAAGAGTTCAGCAGGGTTGTTGAGGGCAGGATGTTTTGGAGAGTGCTTCTTCATGGGGTTGCCATCATTCGGAGGCGACTTGACACCACATAACAGCCACCACCAAGCTTATTCCTTCAGTGTCTCCAGGCCCAGAGAGGAGTTGTAGTTAATGAATTTCGTTTAACGGCTGGAGAAAAAAAACAACAGATTGCACTGCAGTCTGTTGGTGTTTCAGAAGCTCTCGTTTAGTCTCGGCGCCCAGACTTCTAGGTAGCAGGTGCCAGAGAGATTAGCGGAGAGAGAGGGCAGTGAACGTTGGCCAGCTGAACTCCACAGCTGGCCTGGTGGTAAAAGATTTTTGCTTTTCACAAGAGGTCTGGAGATGTTGTAAAGAGTGGTTCCTTTCTTGGCCCGAGCACATGCCGAACCCAAGTGTCAAAAAACACACACAAACCCCTCCCCACCCCCCCGGGAGATCTTTGACTGTTCAATTTTGATTTTATCCTGAGCCCTTCTCCCTGTTCTGGCTAAAAACCGCCTAACTTAGTAAAAGAGGAAACCAGTGATGCGGAATTGTCCGTTGGGTGTTCCCAAGCAGTGAAATGTCATTAACAAATGATTGTTATGGGCCCTCTTTTGCCAACATTGTGATGGCCTTCATCATCATCAGTGGATCTAAACTGCGTTTCCCAGTGGCTTTCCTGAGCTCTCTCTTTTTTTTTTCCACCTGTGAAATCCACAACTTGGTCCCAGGCCGGGAGAGGCTTTGTGTCTGTCTGTCTTAGAAAGGCTGCCCATTTTATTTCATCTCCAAAGAACTTTGCGATAGAAAGACAGTTGTCGGCACCCCTTGTAAGTGCAGAGAACTCTCTTACACAATCTCTTGGAGGATCGGCCGCTGTCCAGCTATCACCTATAATAATGCATGATACAACCCAACGTTTTTGCTAGGGATGCACGCCCCCCCCCCCCCGCCTCACCTGCTTTCTTTCTTTTTTCTTCATAATTTTTTTATTTTTCTCCTTATAAAGGTAGGGTAAGGTAAGGGGCAGCTGGGATAAGGGTACCCTCGGAGGGGGTGGATTTGAACGGACACATTACAAATCAATATTTTTCATAGTAATTCTATACATTCTCTTCTAGAAATAGTTCCACATATCATAAAGAAATATAGACAGTGTGCGAGAGGGAAAAATCAAATTCAGACAGATATATTGTTATTCTAATTATTGATTATGTAGCTTATAGTATTTGTCCATCATTTATTCTGTCTCTTCTGCAGCCCTACAGATAACTATCAGTCCATTATTCTATCTACCTTGTAACCATGTATATAATTGTGACCAAATTTTCCAATGGTCTTTTTTCTTTTTTGCATCTAGCCAATCTGACAGTATGTCCATTTCTGCGGTTTCAAGGATTTTACCTATCACTTCATCTATTTGCGGTGTTCTGGGTTCCTTCCAGTGTTTCACAAAAACTATTCTTGCTGCTGTTATAATATGGATAGTTAGATATAATTTTTCAGAGTCTAGTATATCTGGCAAGATATTTAATAGGAATAGTTCTGGTACCATCAGTATTGAAGTTTCTAATATCTCTTGTAGCATCTGATTCACTTTACTCCAGTATCTTTGGGCGTCTTTGCACATCCGCCACATGTGATAAAATGTTCCTTCTTTCTGTTTACATTTGTAAATGTAATCACCTGCTTTCTGACTAGGGTGACCGGCTGAGAAAAGCGAGAGGGTTCCTGGACCGTTAGTAATTGCTTCGAAGAGGAAAAGCAAGCTGAAATATTTTATTTATTTAGAATATTTTTACCCTACCTTTCTCCTTGAAAAAGACCCAAGGCGGCTTACATCATCCATTGAAAAGCAATATTTAAAGCTAAAAACAATGAGTATACAAAGCGGTTTACATCATTAAAAGACAATATTTAAAGCTAAAAACACAAATTAGGCATCCTTCAGTCTCGAGATACGATGGTAACGTGCTCTGTATGGAGGACTTGGAACAGCGTCTAGTGTGGCTGAGGAGGCCAATTTGAGAGTGACCATCCCTTCCACACTGGAGACAAAGACAATCTGTCCCCTGTCCTGCTCCCTGGTTTGGCTGGTTTCGGGACGGCCTCTTGGCCTCGGCCTGCTGGACAAGGGTCTCTTCAAATTGGGAGAGGCCCAGATGCACCGCCTGCCTCCAGGCTGAACGCTCAGAGGTCAAGTTTTCCCATCTGTTGAGGTCCATTCCTAAGGCCTTCAGATCCCGCTGGCAGATCTCCTTGGATCGCAGCTGTGGTCTCCCTCTGGGGCGCTTTCCCTGCACTCATTCTCCATACAGGAGATCTTTCGGAATCCGACCGTCAGCCATTCTCACGACAGGCCCGAGCCACTAAAAACACGAAGTATAGAAATATTAAAAAGGAACAAACAAATACCACTCTGAGAAACGGTAGACACAAGCAATGCTAACAACACAAAGCAGAAATGCACGATCCATTTTAAAAAACCCGTCTCAGGCAGCCGGTCACTGAGGTAAAGCTTGCCCCGAAGAGAAAGGTCTTTGGCTGCTTGCGGAAGGGCAGCCAAGATGTCGGCCAGGCTGGCCTCCAGTGGGAGGGAGTCCCACCGTCTCTGGGAGCAGCCGCAGGGAAGACCCTCTCCTCTGTTCCCTCCATATATTGATTAAAGGTACAGAAACCTGAACCGCTTTTTCACCCGGTCGCCTGGGTTCAGAGAACTTAAATACATACATAAAGCCTCAGAGGTTTTTCATTAAAGTCTTCACCTCACATAGTTTGAACACCATGTCATAGACAAGAGTATTTGTCATTGAAAAAGAACATATTCCACACCCCATCTTTTTGTGTGTGTGTGCGCAAATTTTCTGGGGGAAAAAAAACAAAAAAAAAGGGCTTTGGGGGGAAAAAAAACCCACCCTGTTTCCCCCCGACTTGGTCTGTTTTTCCCCCCCCAGGCCCCCCCCCTCCCATCTCCCGCCCACACACGGGAACAGAACGTCTGTAGGGGCGCCCGGGTGGCCACCGCAGGCAAGGGAGGGCCGTTTCCCCCGACCCTCTCCGGCCCTTCCCTTCGGCGGGGACACCAGCGACACCCCGGCGCCCGTGTGAAAGGGAGGGAGAGAGGCCGGCCGGGTGGCCAGCCTGCCCTGCGCCTACACGTGCCTCGGGAGGAGCCGGGTCCGGCCAGCCGGCAGGCAGGCAGAGGCGAGAGGCGCTCCCGCGTCTCCGGGGGTGGGGTGGGGTGGGGGGGTTCTCCACCAGCACGTGGGAACGCGGGCCGCCGTGCCTGGCGCGCGCGCGCGCGTGCACACGCAAGAGAGAGAGAGAGAGAGTGCGCGCTTCCACCCGCGGCCCCTTTCAGACGACGCCCAGGCGCCCTCCCTGCTTCCCTCTCCTTCCCTCCTCGCAGCGCCCGGGACGCCCGGGAAGGGGTCGGTGGCCAAGGAGAGCCGGCGCCGTGGGAAGCGCCCGACCCGGGCACCGGGCACCGGGCACGGCGAGGGCGAGGGAGGCGGAGCGCGCGGGCGAGCCTCCCCGGCCTTTTTTCGGGGCGGCGCGAAGGGGAAGAGGCGGCAGCCAGAGGTGGCCGGCAGCGAAGGCTTCTTGGCGGCGGCGGCGGCGGCGCCTGGGGCCGATCCTCCGCGGGCAGCGGCAGCAGCAGCGGCAGGGCCCGGCGGGCGGGCATGGCGCGGCCGTGAAGGCGGACCGACGGGCTCCTCTCCGCCCGGCCCTCGGGAGGCTCCCTCGCTCCTTCCCCACCGAGCGAGCGAGCGAGGCGCCGTGCCGGGCGCCGGAGGCCGGGCGCCGGAGCAGCATCGGGAGCACCAGCAGCAGCAGCACCGGGAGCATCGCTCGGGGCGCCCCTCGGGGCTCCCGACGCCGCCGCCGGCCATGGGCGACAAGGGCACCCGGTGAGTGGGCGGCCGCGGCCGGGGGGGTCCTCCCTCCCCTCCCTCCCTCCCTCCCTTTGGCTTTGGACGGGGCGCCGCCTCCGGCTGGGGATGCCGGCGCGCCGAAACCCCGCCGCGCTCGAGAGAGAGCCAAACGGCCCCGACTCCGGCAGGGTGGCTGTCCTTTCCCGCCGCCGCCACCGCCACCACCACGTTCACACGTTACCCGCGGGGTTGCGGCTGCCCATTCCTCAGCCGTTACCTCTCGGACGTGTGCCCCCTCCCGAGAGGTAACGTGGGAAAGGGGCTGTGCAGATGCGCGTCTGGAAAGCGTCGGAGGTGGTGCGCATCTCTGCGGTGTCGGCGTCGCGGGCCTTTCCTGGGACGGGCAGGGGGGGGGGATTCCCTCGCCGCTCTGAGGAAGAAACGCCGGAGCCCCAAGCTGTGAGGCCGAAACAGTGCAGGGATCGGAGGATCTGTTTTATTTTGGGGGGGGGGGGAAGCAGGGGAGTTATTTCTCTTTTAAAACCTGGGAACGGACCAGGTGTCGGTCCTCTGACACAGACAGCAGGGAATAGCAGCACTTCACACCGCATGGCATGCCTTTGGAACTCATTGCCACAAGATGCAGGCAACTGCCTTGACCCCAG
Source organism: Intellagama lesueurii (assembly GCA_037013535.1). Taxonomy (NCBI): domain Eukaryota; kingdom Metazoa; phylum Chordata; class Lepidosauria; order Squamata; family Agamidae; genus Intellagama; species Intellagama lesueurii. The sequence continues at coordinate 2,444,386 of JBAJHW010000003.1, read as the reverse complement.
GCCAGACAGATGCGATGGAAGGGGGAACAATGTGTGCGTTTTTAACATTTCTTTATGTATTTTTAAAGAAAGTGTGTTAACAGATCCAGAGAGCGGGTTTGGGGGGGACCTCCAGATGTTGGGATGAGTGTGAACGCAGAGGTGAAGCGAGCTGCTTTCTCAGACTTTGCTTCCAGCCTCTTTTTATCCCTCCCCTCCCGCAAACACAGCTGTGAACCCAAGCGGTGAACCCCCCAAAAGAAACAAGACAAAATGAGACCCAAAGCAGTGGGGTGAGAGGGAGGTGGCACCGATGTTTCTACTCCAGTGTAAGCACCTAGAGGTTGACTCTCACCTAAGAAAGTGTGTGCAGTCTCGAGATGGCATCCTTTGGTGTTACTTCCCAAAGAATGGTGTGGCCTGGTTTGGGAGGGGTGGGGAAGTTTGAACGGAGGGACCTGGATAGATTCGCTTCGCTTTTCATTATGGCATTATTCATGGTTGTTTCTTTCTGGTGTGCAGCACCTTGCACTCTCTGAGTGTGGAATGAAGCGCTCCCAAGACAGCTAATTTATCTGCACTACAGGGCTGGGGGGGGGGGCGCAGGGAGGATGATAAGAGGGATAATCCAAAATGGTTGAAGGGCATCAGACTAGATTAGATGCACAGTGTGTTGACTGTGAAATGGGAAGGCCTGGGGGGGGGGGGAACCCGGAAAAATTGGGAAAAACAAAACATTTTTTCTTTTTTCCCCCAAAGCTGTTTTATATGACTTCAAAATTTCCGGGAATTTGACATCCCTCTTTCTTTGCAAACCAAAGCCCTTGGAAACCTGCTCACCCCATTTAGGGGAGCTGAGCATTTCGGAGCAATTCTCTCTCTGGAAGAGACAAAGCCCGTGGGTCTCCCTGGCAGCTGGCTAAGGGCATGCCCACGCTAGGTGGAGACAGTCAAGAGTGACGCTTAGCACCTCTGGGAGCTGTGAGCTGCAGATGATGTTGAGAGGAGGCCGGTCCCCTGGACGTGGCCTTCTCGTAGGGGTTCCCGCTCTAGTCTCGGGACCCGCTGTGTTCTCAGCCAGCCGGGCTGTGATCTTCCCGTCCAGGCCAGAGAGGGTCTGGAACGACCGTGCAGGTCAACCCCAGTTTAGGGAAAACCCAGACATCAACCCCCAAATGTGCTTTTCAGGGCTTAGCAGAACCTCTGTTTTTTCACATGTTTAAAAGGCCACTCTGGTTTTCACCCTTCACTGCTCTGGCGAAGGAGCCACGCTTTATACAAGGTGTGTGACAGGAACCCAGCTGCCCCCCGGGGGGGGGGCACCTTTCCACTGAGAAGCAGGAAGGGGTACTTAAAACCTTTGTCCTAAATAAATCCTGCAACGGCAGAGCTGGGAAGGGATCCGGTGGATCATGGCGTCCAGCCCCTGTGAAGGAGGCGCCATGGGGGAATCGAACTCCCAAACTCTGGCTCCGTAGCCAGAGGCCTAAGCCCCTGGGCTGTCCTGCAGTTGTGTTTCCGGGGTGTGTGTGTGTCTCTCAACAGGCAAACAGCCGGCATCATTCATGGGATGTGACGGGGCAATCCAGATGTTGCTGTGTTTGGTTTGTCCTGCTGGTTGGTTTTCCTCCTCCGGCTCCCTTCCCCTTTATTTTTTACACCCTGGGACTGTAGAGTCAAGCAGGACGGACTGTTCGCAGGTTAAATCGGTGAAAGATTTCATGCCGTTGGATGCCGCTTTCAATGTTGGGCAGAAGAGGAGGAAGAGCCCGCAGGAAAGAGGCAAACCCTTCCTGCTTCTTTGCTCAGAATGGCCCCCCTCCCAAGTGTCTGTCCCCCCCCTCCCCAAAGAAAACAGTCATATCAGCTTTTGTTATGCTGTGCTTGCATGGGTCACATTGTTCTGGCTAGCTGTGCCCCTCACTCTGGGGATTTTGCTTTCTGGCATTCTCTTTTGTTTCAGGGTTGTAAGCTCACCGCCGTGTGCCGATAAGTGTGCCTTTTGGGAACAGAAGTAAAACAGTGTCAGCCACCGAATATTTGAAATGTGGCTGCAAAGGGACTGGTCTCACGTTTTAGCTGCAGGTCCCTTCTGCATTTCCTGCCAACCTAGCCGTTCGAAAGCATGTAAAAATGCGAGTAGATAAATAGGTACCACCTCGGTGGGAAGGTCACAGCGTTCCGTGTCTAGTCGCGCTGGCCACGTGACCACGGAAGATTGTCTTCGGACAAACGCTGGCTCTACGGCTTGGAGACGGGGATGAGCACCGCGCCCTAGAGTCGGACACGACTGGACTAAATGTCAAAGGGAACCTTTACTTTTACCTAATGTAGGTATATCTATCTATGCATATGTCTCAGCATTTCATGTGTCTGAGAAAGTGTGTTCTCCACAAAAGCTCACAGAGCAAACGCTGGCTCTACGGTTTGGAGACGGGGATGAGCACCCCGCCCTAGAGTCGGACACGACTGGAATAAATGTCAAGGGGAACCTTTACCTTTACCTTACCCTTCTGCGTCATTAGAGGAGGCTGCCTTCTGCGTGGCCAGTGTTTTGACTCTTGGTTCACTTAACCCAGTGAGGCCTGCTCGGCCTGGTGGCAGCTGTCTCTCTTTCTCTCTGTGTGTGTATGTGTGATCTTTGAGGATATAAGAAATGCAAAATTTCCCCTCCGTGGTTGAAAGTCTTGTCTGTGCCCATACAGGCACCCTGTTGAAAAAAATGGCAGCCACCAAAAATCTCTCTCTCTCTCTCTCTCTCTCTCTCTTTCTCTCTCTCTCTCTCTCTCTCAACACAAACACACTGCAGGGTTGTTTGTGCACAAAAACCTTGTTTTCTGCACAGCATGTACTGTTTTCTGTGAAAAAAGCAGTTCCATATCTCTCTCTCTTGCAAACATGTTAAAATGAGAAAAAGTACACATATGGTTGTATCATTTTGTCTGGCAGAGAAAAACCCTTTGAAGTCACAAAGGTTGTGATGCTAGTCCCTTTCCTTTCACTTGCTCAGTGATTAAATGGACATCTATGTATGTACATAATCCATAAATCTTTGGTGCCTGGAGATGTCGGGAACCAAACCTGGGACCTTCGGTACGTGAAGCAGAGGAGCAACGGAAACCCTTTAGTCCTTCTGAAGCCCTGTGGCCTCTTTGAACATCCATGGATTTCCCGAGCCTTGGTGCTACTGCCACTTCTTCCCAAACTCAGGACCTTGGGTGTTTCCTAGAGGCTAAGCAGAGGCTATGATCAGGGCTTCTGGGAGTTGTAGTCCCAGAGAAGCTGGGGGTTGAAGTTCGGAAACCACTTCTGCGCCTTCCTTGATGGGACTCCACAACCTGACCCAAATAGGCCTTCAGGGTTTACTTGTGGTTTTGCACCTTAAGTCCCTTCTGACTTAGGGTGACCCACCTAGAGTTTTCGAGGTATGTGAGATGTTCAAAGCATAGTTCACCACTGCTATCCTCCAGGGCATTGCCGTGGCCGAGCAGAGATTAGAACCCAGGTCTCTTGAGCCTAGTCTGACACGGTCAACCCACTAGACGACATTGGCTCTCATGTGCCATCAAGTCAATTCTGACTTTTCAGGGTTTTCCAGGTAGAGAAGACTCAGAAGAGGTCTACTGTTCCCTTCTTCTGGGGGGTGTCCAGAGACTGGCCCAAGGCTACTACTCGCAGGAGGCAGAGTGGGGAATCGAACTCCCAACCGATGCCTGAAACACTGAGCTATCCAGCCAGTGCAAAATAAGGATCATTGGCCATCAAGTCAATTCTGACTTAGGGTGATCCTTTCGAGGGTTTTCCAGGTAGAGAGGACTCAGAACTCATTTTCCCTTCCCTTCTTCTGGGATTGCCCTGGGAGCACCCGTGCAGCTTGCCCAAGGCCTCCCAGGCTGGCTCTTCTCGCAGGAGATGCACGGTGGGGGAATCGAACTCTCAACCTCTGGCTCCACAGCCACACACCTAACTCACGGAGTTATTCAGCCAATCAAGGTTTACAGATACCGTCAAAATAAGTGGCTCCTTTCTTAAAAAGGAAAAAAAAAACATACCTGGTGTATGCATACTTGGGTTTTGGAAATGAGATTCCATGAGCCCAGCGGTGGCAACCTAATCTTTTTTGCTGAAGACAGAAGGCTTAGTATGAGGGCTGAAGCCTCCATTTGGGGGGAGTCCCTGCCCACTGGACCCCTGGCCGGCTGGGGTAGGTTTCCTCTCGGAACCGCTGGCCGGACTGCAGCTGCCTCCGGAGAAGGATGGCTGGCAGCAAGCTTTTGAAAGACCGGCCTAATCGGAAGGGAGGCGGCTACGAGGTACGAGCAAGAGAGGGATCCCTAGGGCAGATCCGTAGCGGGTGCCAACACAGCACCTGGATTAAGGGCAGGGAGGTTTCATGTCTCACTCCCCACGCCGCCCTTGTGTCTTTGCTCCCGGCAGGAGAAGTGCTGGCGGCTGACTCAGACAGCGCGCACACTGCGCCAGCTTCCTCCTGCATGATTGAGCCGAAGGTCTGCGTTCAGGAGTCGGATCCGTGCTTTCTCTCAAGCGCCTCACGTTTCTCAAGGCAACCAGGGGCTGGAGGAGGGGGCTGCAGAGCGTTGGTCCGCTCTGAGCCCTTCTTTGCTTACCTGAGGCTGCTTTTCCTTCTGATTCCCGTTCTTTTATTACTGGCCACGTTTAGACCCTCCTCCCCACCCACCCACCCATCTGGGAGCTCAAGGTGACCACGGTCTTTCTGCTGGATCTGATCAGTGTTTCTCAACCCGACAACTTCTCTCATAGGGTGGCTGGGGGGTTCCGGGAGATGTAGTCCAAACAGATGATGATTGCACAGAGTGCTGTGGGTTGGAGGGATGACTGCCTGTTATGGTAGATCAGCCATCAGCATCACCCCCCCGGCGCTGTATGGATGGGTGCTCCTGTTGCCTAGGTTACCTGTGGTTGTGGGTCAGATTAGGGTGGCCTGTCGGTCTGTCTGAGGGTTCACTGGCCATCGGCGGGCTTCATCATCCGCCAGCATTCATAGGCCCAAGTGAGCAAGGAAGGGGATCTGATCCGTCAGTGTTCTCTCGGCTGCTCTTGCATTGCTCATTCCGGTGTGCAAATCCTCAGCAGCACGGCAGCTTTTTAATTGTTCACTTCCCCCACATTTGCCTGTTACAGGCGCTGGGAATCTTGCGAGTCAAGCCGGAAGCATGAAAACCCTCTCCCCCTTTGCTTTCTGCTGAGGAGGCTGGAGCTGCCGGGAAATTTTTGTGGAACCCGATGCAAAGTTGCAATGGGTGGCTTCTCGTCCTGACAGGTTTCCACATCTTGCAGCGGGCTGGGCTTGGCTCTCTAGTGCATCGGTTAATGGGGAGTCTGGCCTGGACCAGTGGCTGGCTTCCTGCCACTCTTTACAGCCCTGGAACCCATTAAATGTCCATTTTAAGCCCAGGGAGGAGGGGGGCCTGGCTGGTTGAGCAGGAACCCCTTCCTTCGGTATATGCCAAGGTGCTGCTGATCGCAGAGGGGCAACCGATGCATCAGAGTGCAGATGCAATCAGAAAAGGGCTTCCTCTCTTGCAAATCTTCAGGCGCTGACAGGGCTGCGCCAGGAGAGGGAGGGAAGTTCAGCCCTGCTTCTGTTGGGAGTCCTTAAATTTGCATCTCGGTACCTTCCTAAATACACCTGGTCTTGTCTGGTTTTGGAAACCGAGCAGGCTCAAATCCCCTCTCCTGGGCCATACAGGGGATCTCTAGAGACGGCTGGGGAAGAAGCCTAATAGAAACCTGGAGAGCAGCTGCGAGCATCTGAATTAGGATGAGGATACGGCAGTGTCCTAGGTCCTCGCCTGCTTTCTAAAATAATCTCAAAGTTCTAGCCCCGTGCATGGCAGGTCTCTTTCGAATCATGGCTCGCCTTTGCTGCTTCTCAGGTGGAATGCCTGCTTTCCGAAGCCCCTTACTCTCTGGGCAGCACCCTAAGGAGTTGCTGCACCTGCAGCAGAGTGCTGGGTGCGGAATAAAAACCAAATAAAGTGTTGACTTGTACTTCTATGTGAGTGCTCTTCTGGCTGGGACTCCCGGTTCATGTTTTGTATTTAATTTAAGTGGCTGCGGAGCAGGAATAACCATTCTGGAAACTGGCATTGACAGCGGAAGGGAAAACTTACTGCTAATCATCTAAAGGAAACCCCATTTGGGCGCCGTAGAGGAGAGGGGTTGGATTACAGAAATGGCTAGAGGTGGTTTGAGTGATCTCCAGGGCCTGTTGCTTCCTCCAGCTAAGATGGAAGAGCAAGAAGAAGCTGGAAGTCGCCTCAGAAGTGGAAGGAAGGGAGAGCTGCCGGAGTCGCAATCTACACATGGATCTAGAAAAGACAAGAGGGGGAAATTATCTTCCAGATTCTCCTTTCTCAACTGGGTGCTCATGGGAGATGGTTCCTGATTGAAGAGAACCTCGCTTAGCTGCAGTTGCTTACCATTGAGGAGAGACTTGCCTTTCTCATGTTAATTGGATTGGTTTTACGGAGCCGGTAATCCCTGGCTGTGCTTGTACTCCTGCTCTAAGCCTTTTGGTTAAATCTCCTTTTTTTCCCCTCTGAAGATCAGCATTGGCATTCAAGGGCTGCAGGTGGGATGGGCAAGGGAGAGGCAAGAGAGACTGGGTTGCTGCAGAAGCAAGATTAAACCTCAGTGCCAAGTCCTTGGGCTGGAAGCCTTTTGACTGTTGATGATTCTTGTAACTGTCTCTGGTCTTGCTTGTTCCCACTCACCTGCCTTTGTTCTGTCGCTTCCTAGACGGGAAGGAAGCTGAAGCCATCTTGATGCAGGCTCAGAGCAGCCAGATGCAGGTCTGCCTATAACTGCCTATAACTGCCTATAACTGTAGTCACTTCAAAGGACTCCCAAGATCATCTAGTCTAACCCCCACCAGTACAGGAAACCCCTGTCTCAAGGGTCCCTGTTAAGAGGATTGTCCAACCTCTGTTTCCAACTGGTGTGCAAGGGGAAGGGTTACAGAGGAAGACTTTTACCGACGTTTGCCTCTCTGCCTTCTGCTCGTTTCTGTATCTCAAGAACGGATGGCTGTGGGACGAGAGCACCTATATTTCTGCCAGGATGGAATACACTCTGTGTTAGATGTTGTGTGGAAATCTGAGCAGGGAGAATTTTGCCTCTCATGAGATCTTCCCCCAAAAAGATATGGAGAGGAGCATGGAAAGTGATGGGTTTTGGACTACACCTCCCAGAATCCACAGCCAAGGAAGCTCTCTGTGTTCATTTGATTTACGCCCCACCTTTCCCCCCAAACTGGGACTCAAAGCGACGCAAGGCAAGATGAACTAGAAATGATTCAGACTGGGGGGGAAAAATACCGTATTTTTCCATGTATAAGACGCCCCCCACTTTTCTAATCCAAAATTAAGAAATCTAAGTGGGGCTTAGCAAGGGTGGGGGGAAAGGGATCAAAGCACTGCAGGATAGCTTTGATCCCTGCTTTCCCCTCCACTTGTTTTTGTTCAGCTTACTTCCGTGTATAAGACGACCCTCAATTTTTAGTCTAAAGATTTTAGACGAAAGTATAGTCTTATACACGGAAAAATACGGTAATGTCAAAACAATTAAATTGTGCTCAAATACAGTGGGATTAAATACAGCAAGGAAGGTACCATATTCTTCATTAAAAGTCGCTTCCTTAGCAACAGCTGATTGCCAAAATCTCAGCTGAACAGGGACCATCTTTGCCTGCTGGTTGAAGGATAGCAGGGGAGGAGCCCAGACTCCCTTCCAGTGGCAGGGAGTTCCACGGCTGGTAGTCAAAGTCTCTTGTTGAGACTGAAGGTCAGAGTTTAGAATTGTTGCTTTTTTTGAAGCACTGCTCTCAAAAAAATCTATAAAAATTCTCTAACTTTGGGGGTGATCATTCTACTTGCCAGGAGTTGTAATTCAAAAAAGAGTAGCTCTTCCCTTCTGTGATATGGACCATCGTGAGAAGGGACTCACAACAAGGGTTAGCATGGGGAGGGGAGGGGGATCTGGCCTACCTGTTTTAGTTCTCTGGATCTTGGCTGCTCTTTGGGTTTCTGCTTTGGGTCACTGGCCTCATCTGGGACCGAGATAATGCACAGCTGAACTACACAGGCCCCGATCCCTCATCTCATGCCAGCAGAACGCATGGCAGCTGAGTTAACTTGTGGGCTCAGCCCTTGCACGTTGGAATGGGTAGGGAGCCCATGTCCCCCCACCCCTTTGGAAAAGACTTTGCACCCATACGTTTTGTTTTAGGAAGAGAAGAAAGCTAGACTTTGTTGGAGAAAGGCATCCAGAGGGATGAGAGACCAGGAATCCTTGCTCAAGAATCCAACGTTCGGGTGGAGAGGCAGGGAGTCCTCAGCGGTGCTTCCTGATTCCTTGAGAACGGGTGAAAACGGGGGTTCCTGTCTCTTCTCCCCATGCAAAGACACACTGACTGTAAACTTAGTCGTGCCCTATCACGGACAACGTGCCAAACCCTACCCCTCGCGAAAACACAGTTCATTATCTGTTCAGAGCGGCCCATTAAACGGTACATCGGCTTCATGGCTTGCCCTCTTCCGTGCTCAGAGGAAATCAATGGCATGGCTTTAATACGGGGAGAGCACTAAAATCCCCATAAATCTTGGACACACAGATCAAACAAATGCCACTCAATTACCGGCTGATAAATAAAGTGACTGTTACTCCAGAGCAAGCCTTCCGCCCACCTAATGAGCTCGTTAGGGTCCTCACCACAACCATTGCTGCGGGTGGGGGAGAATTGTTGTGTGTCTGTGGAGGATGGTTCAGAGAAATGGGCTGGATATCTGGGGAAATTCTCTTCTGAGGCCAAGCATAGGTTCCTAGCAACTCCCCCCCCCCCCAAAAGAGATCACCTGGAAGGCAAGGTGTAGCATTTTCCCCTTTTCACCCACCAGCAAGAGCTGAACATCTGCAAACTTGCCTTGGTTTCATAGGAAGAAAACACATTTTGATTTTGTCAACAATACCATTGCCACCATCTCATGCCTGGGAACATAATTTTAAAAAGTACATTGATTTTGGAATTCAGTGCCCGGAATTCTACAGGATTTCCACCAGTTGATCAATAATTCTTGATTGATGGCAGCCAGGATGATCAAGAGACTGGAAAACAAGCCCTGGGAGGAAAGACTGAAGGAACTGGGCATGTTTCGTCGTGAGAAAAGAAGACTGAGGGGAGATAATATGATAAGACTTTTCAAATACTTTAAAGGTAGTCGTGCAGAGGAGGGGCAGGATCTGTTCTCAATCCTCCCAGAGTGCAGGACACGTAATAATGGGATCAAGCTAAAGGAAGCCAGATTTTGGTGGAATATCAGCATAAACTTCTTAATTGTTAGAGAAGTACGACAATGGGACCCATGACCTTGGGAGGTGGTGAGCGCTGCAATGCTGGAGGCCTTCAAGAAAAATTAGACAACCATCTGTCAGATCTGCTTTGATTGGGATCTCTGCACTGAGCAGGGGGTTGGACTGGATGGCATTAAGAGGCCCCTTCCAACTCCATCATTCTAAGATTCTATGATAGTAAGTAAACCCTGTGGGACGTGGTGGCGCTGCGGGTTAAACCGCAGAAGCCTCTGTGCTGCAAAGTCAGAAGACCAGCCGTCGTAAGATCGAATCCACACGAGGGAGTGAGCTCCCGTCGCTTGTCCCAGCTCCTGCCAACCTAGCCGTTCGAAAGCATGTAAAAATGCAAGTAGATAAATAGGTACCACCACGGTGGGAAGGTAACAGCATTCCGTGTCTAGTCGCGCTGGCCACGTGACCACGGAAACTGTTCGGACAAAACGCTGGCTCTACGGCTTGGAAACGGGGATGAGCACCGCGCCCTAGAGTCGGACACGACTGGACTAAATGTCAAGGGGAACCTTTACCTTTACCTAAACCCTGTAACACCAGGATTAGCAACCTGTGTGTTTCTCATTTTGTGTGTGTCTCTGTGCAGTCACTTACCTGTTCTGCTGGCCTCTTTGTGAACAGAATGGGGACCTGGATGGGCCTTTGATTCACTAAATCATAGAACGGTAGACCAAGAAGGAGTCCTAAAGATCATCATATCCAACCAGCTGCCAAAGCAGGAAACCCAGAGCTCAAGCATCTATGACAAGCGATCATACAACCTATGCTTAAAAACCTCCAATGAAGGAGAGTCCACACACACACACCCCATGAGGCGGTCCATTCCACTTTCCAGCAGCTCTTACTCCCAAGAGGTTCTTCCCGACGTTTAGTCCAAATCGCCTTTCTTATCATTTGAATCCGCTACTTTCAGTCCTACCTTCTGGAGCTACAGAAAACAAGGTTGCTCCATTTTCCAAATCAGAGCCCTTCAAATTGACGATGGCTCTCGTGTTGCCTCTTTGTCTTCTCTTCTCCAGGCTGAGCGTAGAAAGCTTCCTTCACCCTGTCACAGAGGGCTGGCTTCCATCTTCTTTACCGTTTTGTGTCATAGAAAGAAAACAAGACTGAAACAATAAGTATTGTGGTGCCTTTAAGATGAGCAGGTTGGTCTGTGTGCACTCCCAAAGTCAGGTTCTTCAGATGCTTCTTTCCATTTTACATCCAAGACCGTCGCCCTGCATCTTGGCACAGGCCAGCTTGTCAATATCCTTCTTAAACTGTGATTGATGGTCAGTGGCCAGAACTGGATACAGGATTCTGGATGAGCCCTGACCAAAGCAGAGTTGGGGTGGTACGGTGACTTCCCTTGATTTGGTTTGGACACTAGACTTGTATTGATGGAGACTAGCATAGTATTGGCTTTTTTTGCTGCTGCATTACGCTCTTGGCTCATGTTTGGCTTGTCATCTACTAACCACCACCACCCCCCCAGCTGTCACCCATCTTATATTTGTGTTTCTGATTTTTCTTGCCTAAATGTAGAACTTCAAGGTTTTCCCTGCTGAAACTCATTTTGTTTAATCTGGCCCAGTTCCCCAGTCTATTTAGGTCATCTTGAATCTTTAATTTATCGTCAGACTCAACTATACTGTTCTTATATGTGATCAAAAGATTATGATAATGCAGTGCTTGCTGGCTTCTGCCAGTTCAGGCTGTAAGAGGTGGGCTGATGGTAGCTAAAAATGCTTTACCTGGGTCACAAAACAACCTCTGTGTGGGGTGATACAAATATTAAAACATGTCTGGATCATTGGCATTGCAATTCCAGGAGATGCCAGAGTGGAAAATAAAGAATTGGAAAAACTAACAAAATACAGAGATCTGGCCATCCAAACTTCTCGCTTGTGGATGAAATGCATTTATGTGGCCCCCGTAGTCATCGGGGTTTTGGGAACAATTATCAAGAAATGTCATACAGTATTATAAGCAGTTGCAGATCTCAGCATACATACTGCGCTGATATTTAACAGATACTTAGGTTTTTGGTTAAAACTTGTATCTGTTCTATAATACCAGTTAATGTTTTTATAACGTTGATGGACTGGGCCTGGTGTTTTTGAATAATAATAATAACAAACATACATGCATATGATCCTCCTTGGTTGTGTCTTTCCTCTCACTCCCATATCCCTGGGAGTAGGAGAATCTGAAAAGCGGCCCTCAACTTTACTCAGATTGCTCCTCCACACCATGTGTGATGTGAGCACATCAGGTGGAGGCAGGGGAGGGGAGGGGGAGGGGGGAAGTGTTGGCTTCAGCGTGATGTGGTGGTTGCCTATCAAACTTCACACCGTTTACCATCCAAGCATGCAATTCTCCCCACTGCTGGTTTAAAGTATGTGTCCTGGAAAAGCCGCAGCATGTGATGCTGCTGATCCTGTATTTTGGCTCCGAGTGCCACTTGGCTGGAAGACACATCGCTGAGTGTGTTCGTGTCATGTCATAGTGAGTACCCGTCATAACAGAAATACCTCGCTGTGGGTGTTTAAAAGATCAGTTTACACAGATTTTTTTCCCTTTAAAGGTGCATGGTGCCCAACAGTTTCATGCGCTTCAACTACAGTGATAAACATGGAGGTGCAGGTGCTCATCATGACAGCTCGTGAAGTCAGCCCTCCTCCCAAGAAGAGTCCGAAAAGGCAGGTTGCCGGAATGGGCCATACCAACAAACGACGAACAGGTCTTTTGTAAAGCCAGTGGCTCTTAACTGCCCATTAAAGACCAAACCAAGAACAAGGAGATTTTGCAATAATGATCTTTGAAAAATCAGTTACCGTATTTTTCCATGTATAAGACGCCCCCCCACTTTTCTAACCCAAAATTTCTTTCTTTGCAAAAAGGTGCTTTCCCCCTCCACGTTTTGCAAAGAAAATGGGAGGGGGAAAGCGATTTCTCCTTTCCCCCTACATTTTTGTTGCAAATGTTTTGCAACGAAAATGTAAGGGGGAAAGGAGTTATCGCTTTCCCCCTCCATTTTCTTTGCAAAACGTGGAGGGGGAAAGCAGGGATCAAAGCGCTTTGATCCCTCCCCCCGTTCCATGTATAAAACGACCCTCAAGTTTTCCTTTAATTATTTTAGGAAAAAGTGTCGTTTTATACATGGAAAAATACGGTAACATGTAGGTAACAAGAAAGCTGGGGGGGAGGGGGCTGAGGCAGGTAACATCATAAATCCTTCTACTTAAAAAGACCGGCGACTTCGATCCCATGAGCCCTGGCTTTCGTACACAAACTGATTGCAGAGATGAAAGGTGTTACATGGAATACATTTTAAAAGTGGCAAACGTCGGTGTTTTCGTTTTCCCCAGTCTGTTGCCCTCCAGATGTGCTGTGTGTTAAGAGCCACCCCGGCTAGTTGCAGTCCAAGTGAATTTGGTGGGAGCAGGGAGCAGGTATGGGAGAGGGCCCTTTAAAGTCCAGCCTTGCAGGCGGCCTGGGCTGCATCCCGCTCTGAGCTTCTCAGGACTGGTATCAGAATGCAGAGTGCCTTGCACTGGAAGGGGTGCGTGTGGGTGTGCGCGCGTGCGTGTACTCTCCTTTCAGAATCCTTCATCTCGCCAAAGAACGCTTGACTGCCTGTTTCCCAGAACCCACCCCATCCTGGGAACCCAGGCGTTCCATCGGCGACCTGCTTGGAAAGTTCAGAAATGTCAGAAGCGCTCTTCTTCAGAAAGAAAAGCTTTAGCAAATGGATTTGCTCGCCTCCTGCCCTCCGCACGGCCTGTGCATCTGCGCTGTTAACCAGCTCTGGGAAAGGCTGCAGTCCGTTGCTCGACATTTTTTTTTTTTTTTGGCTCCTTCCGTGCTGTCAGGCGTTTAATGGCATCCTTGCCTTGTTTTGAAAGCTGGGAGTAAGCAAGCCCAGCGTGAAACCAACTCTGAGGTGCGTCATCTCTGTTTTCCTCGCTCTCTCCTCAAAATCTTCCGCGGCGGAGCATAACCTGTAGACTCCGGCGCAGGGCTGAGCGAGGCAGCGAGGGCCCTCCGTAGGGCAGGGCAACCAAAGCTTTGGCCCAGAGGGAAGACATTTAGGAGGCAGGGAAAAAAAAAATCAACCGCATCTTTCCTCCTTGGTATTTGCGGCTGGAGGCTGCAAAGTTTCCAGCTTCCAGTGGTCATTCCCAGACAAAACGAAACAGGCAAGTTCAGGATAGAGCTGATATAGCCATTAAGCATCCCAACCTGGAGATTCCTCCCCATTATTCTGCCCTCTCTCATTATATACCGAGTTTGCATGAAATGTGGTGCTGGAGGGAGAGCTTTGTGGATGCTCTGGATTGCTGGAAAGATAAACAAGTGGGTCCTAGATCAAATCAAGCCTGAGCTACCTCTGGAAGCAAAAAAACCCCAAAAACTGAAACACGGAGGCTGCCCTGCTTTGGGTACATGCTGAGAAGGCAGGATTCTCTGGAAAAGTCAGTAATTCTGGGAGAGGTGGAAGGCAGCAGGAAAAGAGGAAGACCCGATACAAGATGGACTGACTCCCTAAAGGAACCACAGGCTTGAGTCTGCAGGAGCTGAGCCGGGCTGTGGATGACAGGACATTTTGGAGATGGCTCATTCATAGGGTCACCATGAGCCGGAGGCGACTTGACAGCATGTAACGACAACATATGATGTTGCTGAATTCACTGCGATGATTTTAACTGTGTTTATGCTCTCGTTTGGTGTCAGTGAGTCTGTGAACGATTTTTGTAAGCTGCCTTGAGTGCTACCTAGCAGTGGAAAGTCCGGGTAAGAAAGCAATGCCTAAATAATACATGAAGAATAAATAATACATAAATAATAAATATAAGGAAAGACATTTTACACTCAGATAAGTCGGGGAAATGGCAAGGCTGAGTTTTGCATCTCAGGGCCTCGGTTCCATCAAAGTTTGAAGTTCATGGAGTGGAACAGCTCAGCGGAGACAGATCTCTGCCCCCCACATGCATGCACGGGTGCCCCGCCCACCCATGCGCGCACGCATGGGTGCCCTGCCCCTCCCAACCGGTCCGCGGTTTGGAAAAGGTTGGGGACCCCCACTGCCTTAGGCAATCCGTGTCACCTTAAGACTTCACAGCTCAGGAGACTCAGAAGAGCAAGAGACCGGGTGTCTCATCGTTATTGAGGGCTGAGGAAAGGAGTTTATGGGGAAAGGGGTCTTACGGTTTGTGTCTGGTTCAGAAAATTTACCCAGGACTATGAGAGTGGGTGGGAATGCCCACAGGCTGTTCGGATTCAGATGTCCCCACATCAAATATATAGAAAATGACTCACCGTTTAATAAGGACATGCATTTTGGATTTGTTGAGCTATAAACCCCATCATTCTCCTTTCTGGAAGTCCTACTTTTGCACAACTCAGATTTTACAGGCACCTAAATTGTGCTCACCTGGAGCAAAGGCTCAGCTGGCAAGCGTCATGCTTGGATGGGCCTAACTTCCTGTTTGAAAAGGAAGTTCCTGAGCGACCCACCAGGGCAACTTCCTTTTTGTCCAGGAAGTTAGGCCTGTCCAAGGTATGATGAAGTCTGCCAGCTGAGCCTTGTCTCCAGGTGAGCATAATTTAGGTGTCTGTAAAGTCTGGGTCAGGCAAGTGGGATTCCCAGAAAGGAGAATTATGGGATTTGTAGTCTAAAAAAAAACCCAAAATGTATATCCTTACCATTTAATCTGGAGACAGGTAGTCTGATTTGTGAAAACCTATATTCTCTAAAATTGTGGACAAATTTCTTGCATTCCTCTTGCACAGTATTATTTTATGCATTAAAATAAAGAAACTTAATAAAAATGTCCCCCCCCGCAAACCCTTCAATTAAAATTAGAATTGTCAACACATCGTTTGCACCATGTTGCGTATGGTTTCAGATTTAGTGGCTAGCAGGCCTTGCAGCTTGTGATCCTAACTGAGAAACAAGATGCTCAGCTTTCCAAAGAGTTTTCAGTTCTTGGAGTATCTTACCTCTTGAAAGCTTGAGAGACTTCTCAGGAGATGCCTCCCAAATTTAGAAAGGTAGGGTTACTAATTAGGAACAGAATGCGTAACTGTTGCCAAACAAGGGACGACAGTCCACATGCTCCTGATTCCTGTAACGCTGTGCCGAAGTTGTTTATCTTTTGTGTAGAATCCAGAATGTTAGTGAATGAATTCTTCAGCAGAATTACGACCTTGTTAATGAAGTTAAGACAGGCGACTCCTTTCTCTGGGTCTGTAAAGCAGAAGGAGCAGCTAGCACAGCCCTTGAGAGTTTGGAGGTGAGAAGCTCAGGTTCGTCCTTTATCCGTATCAGAGCATTGCACCGTTTAAGATTTCCGCAAGTGAACAGCAAGCCATCCCAGTATTTTGAGCACTACCTAACCCAGCCTTCCCTCTCTTGGTGTACGAGACTACGGCTTCCATAATCCCCCAGCTAGCATCCTGGAGGTCACCAAGTTGGAAACACTCCGAACTGATCCGGCAAGAAAACAGTGGCCATCCACTTTCGCTCTGCCTTCGGAATCTTGCCTGCTTCTGTTTGGAGGCGGGGTGTAAAAATGAGTAAATCCTCTGAAATAGGATTTACTCATTTGCGGCAGACTCCTTTCTTGGGGGCCAAACCCTAAGAAAAGACCCTGCCGTGTCAAAAACTCACTTCTGAAACTTGGAGGGCTGCTTAATTATCCAAGTTGACATTTCTGAACCAAAACAGCTTAATCTGAATGTTGGCAGCAGCCAGGAGAATTTACGAGGTTACTACCATGTCTTGCTCTTGGCCCACACCAGCCTTTCCTCTGATTTATGCCGTGTCTCTTGTCTTTAAATGTCGGAAGAGACGTACTCCTCGAGAATTTTTGGGATCTTCACCCATTGACCAGTCCGTTCAAAACCCAACCTCATGCATTTCTCTTCAGGCCTGGTGCCTGTGTTGTTTTGCTGACTTGACACACACACACACCAATGATAAATTGAAAGTCTTTTTGCTCCAGGTTTCACAGTGGCAAGTTTAATTTTCATTTCTTGACATTGTCTGCTCATGGTGACCTGGCCTGCGTTGACAGAATAGGTCCAGGGATCCTAAATGCATCTGAAGCTGATGAGATTCCTTATTTACAAGAAGGGTTCTCAGGACAGTGGCATCCCATTTCAGGGGCCAAAACTGAAAACTGGGCCAAAACTTGCCCACGGGTAAGTCTTTGTGATGTCTACTGGAAGAATTTTTGGTTATTTCTTTTTAGTTAGTGGAGCATAAAGTAAAAAAAGCAAACAGCTGTAGCACAGGGGAAATGTGTAGGAGAATAAGTAGAAATCCCAGGTTCCAGCCAGCCCCTTTGTTTTCACAATGAAATTAGCCTTTTCCATATAAAATCACTCTAAAGTAGCTTAAGCACAAAAAGAAAAAATCTTTACTTTCAGTTGATCTTTAGTTATAGTCAGAAGAATAAAATATTTTTTAAAAAAGGAGGAGGGACTCTCTCCCATGTGGAAGAGAGTTCCTCCATAGTGACTGCACGGTCTGGAGGTAAGGAGCAGAGAGAAACATGTCTGCTCTAGTCAAACACCAGAGAAGGAGAGAGAGAGAGAGAGCAAACAAAACAATGGAAGCAAACAAACAGGAAGAGGGGGCCAGGACGTGCCTCAAGCCCAGGGGGAAAAAAGGACTTTGCGAACTGACTTAGTGGCAGGGCACAATTATGTTAGGCTGTGCAACCCAGTGTTAGAGCATACCAGCAGTGTCGCAGGTTGTTGTGATGTCATGGAGTAAAACCTTGTGCTGTTATGCGTGAAACTTTTTGTGTTGCTGTGTGCTGTCTGATTTATGGCAACCATCTGCATAAGTGACCTCCGGAGAGTCCTGTCATTAACAGCCCTTCTAAGGATTTGCAGACTCAAGCCTGTGGCTTCCTTGATGGAGTCAGTCCATCTCATGTTTAGTTTTCCTGTTTTCCTCCTGCTGTCCACTTTCCCCAGAATTATTGCCATCTCTAGTTGAGTCTTACCCTCTCATGGTATAGAAACTCTGTGCAACAATTGTTGAGCCATGTGTTTTTGTTTCCTTGATGCCTGCGTTGTTTTTTCCACATCTGCTGGTCATGCATAGAAGTAGTAATCTTTTATATCTTCTTGAAATATCCTTCTATTTCTGGTACGGATTTTTTTATTATTTTTATTTTTTATTTTTTTTATTTTTTGGACTGCAAATATCATAATTCTCCATTCAGGGAGTTACCTAAAAGACAGACACCTAAATGTGTCTGAATCCAAACTTCCTCTTCCTGCCCCAGTGCTACCTGGGAGCTTTCTTTCTGAACAGGAAGCTAGGCCTAGCTCAGCCCCAGAGCCTTCCAGTTTAGACCTTGTTTCCTAGGTGAGCCACATTTTGGTGTCTGAAAAATAGATGTCTGTCAGGCAGAACTCCCAGAATGGAGAATTATGGGATTTGTAGTCCAGAAAATGAGAAACTCCTGTTTGAGTTCAGGCAACACGATTTAGCTAGACTGAAAAAGTACCGCCTGGCCTCCAGTGGTTCCCAACCTGTGGGGTCCCCAGATGTTCTTGAACCACAACTCCCAGAAGTCCTAGCCAGCACATCTGGGAGGAAAGGCTTCTGGGAGTTTTTCCCCCGAGAACATCTGGGGACCCATGGGAACCATTGCTCTCTAGAAGAAACCTTGCAGGGAGGGGAATAATGGCTCCTCTAGATACTGAAATCAGAAATGCTATAGAAAATTGGAGTAGGTGGAAGGACCTGGATGGAACTGATTTTTCCAGAGTACGGTCCTGGCCTTTGGGAACTCAAGGGAGCCCCGTGTTCTCCTTTGGCGATGCTACCCTACTTTTTTCGTTTCCTTTTCTCCATTGCTCAATCTTCTCGTTTCTGCCTCTCGGTTGATTTGTCCCAGGGGTGAAGGCTCCATCTGAATTAGTTTCGACCTTTGGCAAGCCATGAACAAAATCCTTCTCTGTGGCTCTTTCCTGATGTTGTTCTCTCGAGGGAAAAATCAGTGTGTCTGCTTTTGATTAAGTTCTGTTCATTTTTAGAGGGCTTTTGTGGGAGAAACGGGTGAGGAATTGAGTCCATAGTTAATAATGTGCATGGTTACGAAGTGTGCCTTATGTGTTATGATGAAGCGCTATGGTGCTCTTGGCTGTATCATTTTGAGTCTCAGTGGCTGGTGATTTTTTAAAAAAATTGAGTTTATTTGATCTTTTAATAGTTTAACAATGTCTCCACCAGAACCTTGTGGTATCAGACACATTTTGTAGTCCTGCAGGCTGTTCCCACAGTGGCCAACCCGACGCTTGCAGTCAATTTTTATTTTTACTCATTCTAGATGTTATATTTATGGTTTGATTACTGTGTGTGTATTGCCATATTGGTTTTGATCCCCCCCCCCCCCCGTTATTGTAAGGTTTTGAGGGTTTCAAGTTTTAATCTTGTTAACTGCCCAGGGTAGCTTGCATTAATGAGGTGATATAGAAATTGAACAAATGAACGAGCGAATGAACGAACAAATAAACGAATGAATTAATTCACATTCTCCTTCTGCTCCTGGGAGACACAGGGGCATACTGTTTCTGTTGCTGGGGAGAATATCTCAGAGAGAGGTGAGAGACTGTGTGGGTTAGAGGGTACAATGACAAAGTAGGACTCAGGAGACCTGGGTTCGAATCCCCGCTTGGCCACGAAAAATCACGGGGGGGGGACGTGAAATTATTAAAACCACTCCTTCAATATCTCACTCATTCTGAAAGCCATATTAGGTTCCCTATAAGTTGGTTCTGACTGGATGGCGTAGAATACAGGGCAAAAGTGAGCACCCTCAGCAGGTGGGAAAGGGGGCAATTTTCTGCCCTGCGATCCTCTTTGGGCCTCACGGAGTACCACAAACTGCCCAAAATGGAAAGAATTAAACCAGAATTGTGTTTCTTAGCATTAAATGCTGGAAGGGAGGTGCTCCCGTGTTCTCCCCTAGCTGAGGCCATGAGCTAAATAGTAGAATGCGAGGTGAGAACTCTTTGTGGCCTTTTGGTGGAAAGTGGACTCGATGATCCTTCTAGCTCAGCCGTTCTAAGCTTATTATGATGATATTAATAAGTGACAGATGCCTCCCGGGACAGGGAGCCTGGAGCAGGGAACGCTCTCTGTGTTTAAGCTGCCACTTGGGATGAGAAAAAGGGAAAAAACCCAAAGAACTGCAAAAGATTCGTTCCAAACGCTTGGAAACAAGGGTGAGAAATAAATCTAACCAAATTAAGTGGAGTGTAGGTGTGTTTAGGGTTGCCAGATACATAGGTACCAAAAGGAGGACATAGAAAGCCAAAAAGGAGGACAGAGGAGGACGTATTGGGGGGGGGCAGGCTCCGTGTGCAGGGTGGGGTGGGGGGCGTGTCGCTTTTGGAATTAGGTATTGGGGAGAATAGCTCTTTGATCATGGGGCAATACCATGACCATTCAACCTACTCAGTCTTGAAA
Organism: Intellagama lesueurii; assembly: GCA_037013535.1. Taxonomy (NCBI): domain Eukaryota; kingdom Metazoa; phylum Chordata; class Lepidosauria; order Squamata; family Agamidae; genus Intellagama; species Intellagama lesueurii. The sequence goes on along the minus strand of JBAJHW010000003.1, from coordinate 2,424,525 downwards.
GGTCAAGACTGGGAAAGTTACATTAAAAAACAAAATAATCAGCAATGATCAAACAAAATATAAGAGCTACTAAAACAAAGTACACTAAGAAATCACATTAATAAAACCATAATAAAGTGAAATAAAAAGTTTAAAAAGTTGTGTGACAGATTTAAAACACTTTATAAAAACCAGGGGGGAAAAAACAGAAGGCGTGGATTTCTCTCTGCTTGAGAAATGCAAAGGGTGGAGAAAATGGATTTGGAGAGAATTTTATACATACACACACACAATGCTTACTACACTACATATGACAAAGCCATATATGTATATATATAATGTATATATTATATGTGTGTGTGTGTCTATATCTATATCTGTATCTATATATGGCTTTGGATACACACACACACATATATCCAATATATATATATATACAAAGCCATTTTCTCCATCCTTTGCAATTTCTCAAGCTGAGAGAAATCCGCTTGTGTGTGTCTGTGTGTGTGTGTGTAAATTTCCAGCTCCCACAAGCACGGGGGATAACTCTGCACATGCTTCTGGCTCCTGGACCTGGAAACACACTCTGCACATGCCCCAGAGTCAGGGGTGTGTGGGGTCGGGGCAGAAGGGGGGGATAAAAGTGCCTCCTCTTCCCCAGCTTTAGGAGGAAGGAGGGACCGGACCGGCCCCTATTTCCCTGGCTCTGAACCGCCCGCCCCCAGAACCCCAGACCAGCCTTCCCTCCTGCTTGCATCAGTTCCTTTTTTTCATAGTTTTGAATCAGTCTCTCTCTCTTTCTCATACACACACCCTCCCTCCCTCCCTCAATTTTCTACAATCTTACCTTTAAACAAGCTTGATGAAGCCACCCATCCCTCTCTCGCACCTTTCTTCCTGCCTTAATTGGAGCTTTCCCTCCTAATTGGAGCTTTCCCTCCTCCTGCTTGCAGTCACCTCCGTCAGAAGCAGTCATTCACAAGCCGGATTGACTGCCCGGGGCTGTTCTACAGCTGTAACTAATCAAGCCACCTTATCTCCGATCTCTAAAAGAATGGAGGATTTACAAGTGCTGCAACCAAGGAAGGAGGGAGAGGTGGCTTACAGATTGAGGTTCGGCTGCAGGGGGTGGGGTCGGGGGTGGGGGTGAAGATACAAAAGCCGGACATTTTAAACTTTTTTCGCTTTTCCTGCCGGACGGAGGACATTAGCCTGAAAACGAGGACATGTCCTCCTTTTGCCGGACGTCTGGCAACCCTAGGTGTGTTTGATGTGCCATCGAGTTGCTTCCAGGTCACCCGACTAGGATCCTTGAGGGGCAAGACGTTGAAGAAGTGAGAACGAGGAAAAGGCTGTGTGATCCCCAGGATTACACAAATGTAAAGGTGGGTGGTCCCTTTAATTATTACACCACTGGAAAATCAAACAGATTGCAAGCTTTCGTAGAGGAAATTCTACTTCTACTTCCCTTTCTTGGATCGTGCAGAAAACGTGTATGCAAGAGTCCAAAAATTGGGGGCCCCCGTGTCTGTGGAGGAGATCCCATTCCTTTGAAAGCTGCCGTCTCAAAGCATCCCATAATGGTTTGTAATGTTAACCCCCCTCTCTCAGGACCAGAAGGTTGCCAGTCGCTCTGTTCGCTCCTCACCTTCACCTTGCCTGCTTCAAAACTCCAGTTTTGGTTTGTCTGTGGCGGTGGGGAAAACAACCCAAAGAGAGAGCAGCCGCTAGCACAAGGCAGGGGTTAAAATTTGGCTTGTTCTCCCGGAAGAAAGAGCTAATAGTTCCAAATAAAAATTCAAAACCATCTTTTTCTTTTGCAATTCACTTGATTATTTAGTGGGCCCATAAAAGGTACCACCCACTCTTACATCAGCTTTGTCACTTACAACCCTCTTGCAATTTATTTATTTATTGGATTTCTATCCCGCCCATCTAGACCAAAGGTCTACTCTTAAATCGGTGGGTTTGAAACAAAATAAACTGAGCCACTTGCTTCCATCTCCCCTGCCATTTGGGGTGTTCTGGGTTTTTCTTTTTTACATCCCCAAATCTCCAGGGTTTGCTTCTTTCCCCCCGTCCCCCCTCTGCATTTGTCCCCAAAAGGCGAAGGAGCGGCTGCTTTTGTTTTTGCCTTGAAGATGGGCTTAAGGTTTTCTGCAGACGGGGTTGTACAACCGGCTCGCGTTTGTTTGCAACCGGTCTGCTCGTTTCCCTGGCCATTAATGGGAAGGCGTGTGCACGCTGCCTCTGTCCGGTTTATTAAAAGCCGGTGGGAGGAAGGGAGGATCCGAGGCTGACAATGCCCAGTCTTGAGCACGCTTCCTTCCGTCCTTCCCTCTTGCTTTATGGCCATCTGCCATCTTCCACACCCGCTCTTCGCCTCCTTTGAAGGGCTGCCTGTGTCTCGAAGGGGTGGGAAAGGCCGGGAAGGAAAGATGGCCATTCGGTGGCTAATTTACCTTGCTTTTATTTCCTTCCTCTTCTTTCACTGGAGGAAAGAAAGCCCTTAGGGAACTTTCAGGATGGAGCTGCCACTGTTTAGTGGGTAGGTGGGCCTGTATTGTGCGTGCAGAATCTTGCTCTCCCCCCCCCCCCCCAAACACACACACCTCAGTCCCTGGGATCTCCAGATAAAAGGATCTGAGGTTGCAAAAGGCAGGAGAAGAAGCCTGTGGTCCTTGCATGGAAATGCATACATTGAATGCCAGCGTTGTGCACTTCCTGATAGAAGAGTAAGATTGCTTATCTGTGCTGGAACCAACTCCCGGAGGAAGTGAGCCGTAAATGATCACAACCAGCAGTCTCAAGAGAAGATAGACAAATAGGTAGTCAGACTGGCCCGAGTGTGTTTTGCTCTTTTTGCATTTTCTATCTCTGCATTCGGATTGCTACTCACAGGCTCTTTTCCTTCCTCCTTCCTGCTCTGGACTCTTTTCCTCTTTGCTGTTCTTCCAGCAAACAGGAGTGGCGGCAGCACCTGGGGCCTGCCTGATGGCTGCAAGCAAACCTGCAAACAGAGTCCCTGGGACGTCTGTAAATAAGGTTGGCCAAATATCTTACCGCACTATCAATAACTGGATTCCCTAAGGTAATAAAAAGGTCATTTTTCTTATTTTGCTTTACCGCTATTTCCCAAACCAGCCATTTGTATCCAGTGGCATCGAGTTCATCTCTAGGCCGTTGATTAGACAACGAAAGAATAAAATCCTGTGGATGCTGAGTGGGAATTGTGGACTAGCTAGTTCCGGGGAATAAATGGATTTTTTGGACTGCAGCTCCCAGAATCCCCAGTGCTACACTGTGTAACAACAGCACCGCACTGCTTTTTACAGAACAGTTGGACAGCTCTAGAGTCACAGAACGAGTGAGTCCATGTCCATCCTGCTCTTATAATTATTTATCTGCATTTATTTCAGGGAATAAAGGTAAAGGTTCCCCTTGACAATTTGTCCAGCCGTGTCCGACTCTAGGGCGTGGTGCTCATCCCCGTTTCCAAGCCGTAGAGCCAGCGTTTTGTCCATAGACAGTTTCCGTGGTCACGTGGCCAGCGCGACTAGACACGGAACGCCGTTACCTTCCCACCGAGGTGGTACCTATTTATCTACTCGCATTTTTACATGCTTTCGAACGGCTAGGTTGGCAGGAGCTGGGACAAGCGACGGGAGCTCCCTCCGTCGCGTGGATTCGATCTTACGACGGCTGGTCTTCTGACCTTGCAGCACAGAGGCTTCTGCGGTTTAACCCGCAGCGCCACCACGTCCCTATATTTCAGGGAATAGACCGTTGATAATTAATGACACACACATTCTTGATATCAGAACAGCAGTAGGTTGGTAGTAAACATAAATGTATAGACAGCCCACAAGAAATATATGCAGTTGAATTGGTTCCAAGACAGTCCAGGGTATCAAACTAAGGAAGATCACAGGCGTGGGGTTACAGCTTCAAGGGCGGTACACAGAACATGATAATTCCTAGCTTTTATCTATAATTTTGGACCGTCACGGTGGACCGATATTATTATTCCCGTATTGCTGATGGAAAGGCAGAGTCTGAACAAGGTGGGGGGTGGACTTGCCTGGAGCCGAGCTTGGTTTTTAAGTCTAAAACTGCACCCGCTCACATGTTTTCAAGGATAAATACAAAGTTATACACCTAGGGGGGAAAACCCCAAATGCACAGTTACAAGATGTGGGATACTTACAGAGGAGGGGCAGGATCTGTTCTCGGTCATCCTAGAGTGTAGGAAATGTAATAATGGGCTCAAGCTACAGGAAGCCAGATTTATGCTGAATATCAGGGGGGGAAAACTCTTTAACTGTTAGAGCAGTACGACAAGGGAATTGATTACTTCGGGAGATGGCGAGCGCTCCAACGCTGGAGGCATTCAAAGGAAAATTGGACCACCCTCTGTTGGATCTGCTTTGATTGGGATTCCTACCCTGTGCAGGGGGTTGGACTTGATGGCCTTAGAGGCCCCTTCCAACTCTATGATTCTATGACTGAGAGAAATTTGACTGCAAAGGGAAGCTTGGAGAAGTTATTTTTTTCAGACCTGCTGGATAGTTCAGTGGTTGAGGCATCTGGCTGTGGAGCCCGAGTTTGGGAGTTCTGTTCTCTACTGTGCTTCCATGACGAACTGGACTTGATGATCCATAGGGTCCCTTCCAGCTCTGCAGTTCTACGATGAGGAGGATGAGGATGATGAACTGCAATGGCCAGAGTCTCCCAGACAGCGTGGAACCTTTCCAAACTTTGCAGTAAATCTGTGGCTATTTCCTCTCCGCTTTGGGCGACTGGCCACCACGTTCTCCAGACAGAAGTACGTGGGATCCGTTGTCCACATCATCTAGTACTTGAAAAGGGTTGCATGGCTCATCTTGGCTGCTCTGGCAAGATTTCAGGGAAGGGCCCTTGGTCTCTGAGAAGCGGCAGGGTGAATAAAGAGCTGAACCCTGGAAGGAAGCCCCGGCTTTGCTCCGTGTAATTTGCTCTGCGGGAACCTTTTAAGACAAGCTAGCCCTCGTTTCCAAGGTTCGGCTCAGCCTTAAAACAGAGGATGTTTGGAGCTTCCTCGCCTTCCAAGGTATCATAAACCCTTTTAAAGGTTTTTGGTTGTTATGACGACACAGAGAGACTGTTTGTGCTTCTGGGAATCGGGACGGAAAGTCTCCTTGATCTTTCCTGGGCAGATGGTTGTTGGTTGTTTCCCGTCATTCCAGCTGGGAAAAAACAATGGATTGTTGTGCTGGTTTTAGTGGGGTTTTTGTTTAATTTGCTTCTAATGATGTTTGGCAGCTGCCTGGAACCCATCTCTCCTTAGCAAAAAGGCTGGATAAAAATGTAGTATAAATATATATACAACATCTGTATTTCTTCCTTTTCCTGTGTCGGTTCAATGGCAACCCGAGTGGTGCAGTGGAGACTCTTGAATTGGCAATTAAGAGCCATGTTGTTGTTGTTTAGTCGTTAAGTCGTGTCCGACTCTTTGTGACCCCATGGACCAGAGCACGCCAGGCCCTCCTGTCTCCCACTGCCTCCCGGAGTTGGGTCAAATTCATGTTGGTCGCTTCGATGACACTGTCCAACCATCTCGTCCTCTGTCGTCCCCTTCTCCTCTTGCCTTCACACTTTCCCAACATCAGGGTCTTTTCCAGGGAGTCTTCTCTTCTCATGAGATGGCCAAAGTATTGGAGCCTCAGCTTCAGGATCTGTCCTTCCAGTGAGCACTCGGGGTTGATTTCCTTCAAAATGGATAGGTTTGTTCTCCTTGCAGTCCAGGGGACTCTCAAGAGTCTCCTCCAGCACCACAATTCAAAAGCATCAATTCTTCAGCAGTCAGCCTTCTTTATGGTCCAGCTCTCACTTCCATACATCGCTACTGGAAAAACCATAGCTTTGACTATGCGGACCTTTGTCGGCAAGGTGATGTCTCTGCTTTTTAAGATGCTGTCTAGGTTTCTCATCGCTTTCCTCCCAAGAAGCAGGCGTCTTTTAATTTCGTGGCTGCTGTCACCCTCTGCAGTGATCATGGAGCCCAAGAAAGTAAAATCTGTCAGAGCCATAAGCACTACGAAACACTTGCTCTTCATTTTGTCGGTAGATGTTGTTCCATCAGCCTGCGTTGTTTGGACTGTCCTTCTTGGGAAGTATCACAGTAGTAGACCCAAGACTGTTCCTTCTACTGGAACTGTCATGATGAGTTTTGAAACAGACCCGAGTGGTTATCTGGGGTGGCACTCGTTTCAAGGATGCATGTAGAGCAAGCAAAGATGTCTCTGGGTGTTGGGTGTGGGTCTTGGATCGATTGGCATGGGTGCTGGGGATATTAAATGCTCTCATTGTGTGTAAGAGCTGTGCCACTCACTTGCGGAGACGACCGAAGACAATTCTCTGACGTTCTCCTTTTTATTGTCTTTCTCCACCAACCACCCCCATTGAAACCTGAACCGGCGGTGCATAATCTTTTCCGATAGCATTAATAGAATTCAAACTCAAGTACAGCTTATCTGCAGAGACAGAATTATTTGTGGCTCCCCGCCAGGGAAAAGACTTAACAGCATTATAAATAAAGGCATGGATGTGAAGATGAAAAGCCCAGTTTTCAAGGCCCCTCTTGAATGCAAGCCTTTTGCTGCCTTTCACAGTGGGCTTGGAGACTCGATTTAGGGATGCTTTTTGCCAGCGTTGTGGCCTCGAATAGGTGGGAGGCCTCAGGGTGGTAAACACATTTGGCGTTTCCCTTAGCAGAGTGCAGCTGGCTCATGCTGAGCTTATGGCTGTTAATCAGGAGCAGCTTCTCTGCACGTTTTTGATGAGGTGCAAACAGAAAAACATAACGTTTATAGCTCCAGCATATCCGTTCAGGGAACTGTGTCGTAGAAAACACCCTACATTTGGCGGTCGAAGCTGCTGAGCTGCTTGCCTTCTGTCTGTGCAGATCTGTGCCAGGCGGAGAGTGTTCTAAATTCGAATCAATGGCTAACACGTTTTTCGTCGAAGCACGGTTACGTGAACTTTTCCGTCCTTTTGGTCGCCGTGGTGGCTGAGGGATCCTCCGAGATGGCTGAACGAGCCGTCCGAGCCGTGGCTAGCCCTGATTCAGGAATCCCAGTTAGGCAGGGTCTTTCCAGTCATCCCACCTGGATGTGTCCCAGTAGCAGGATCTTGTGGCAGAGTAGACAGGCTCCGGGGTTTTGTTCTGTTTTCCCCCTGCCAAGGATCTGCTCTCGCTCTCTCTTTCCACAGACAGAGGCAGCCCATCTATTGTCAGGGGTGTCTGCCACGCTCCTTCTAATTAAGTTTCCAACAATAAGGGGATTAGGGTGGTGAAGGCCAGTCCGGGGGTAGAACAGATGGAAGCTCTCCGGGATGGCGCTGATGCTAGGAGGTGGCAGCAGAGGGCTGCTCAGAAGCGCAGCTGCCCTGCCTTCGGCTCGAGATTCCCTGGGCGTTGGTTATTAGGGCCTTCCTGGGGGATGCTAATGGAAAACCGGGGTTGAGGGGGTCCTGGAGGAAGGGGCAGAGGGGCAAACTGAGGTTGAAAGCCTTCCCTCGGAACAAATGCACTCTTTGATGGCAACGCCGTCAGACGGGCAGATTAGGAACAGCCTTGAAAAATTTGCTGAAGTTCGAACTTGGTGGGATAGCTGGGTTCTGGTTCACCTCTCTCTCGGTTCCCGAAGGCTGAATTAGACGAGTTGGCGTTAAAGTGCAATGTGTCAGAAATGCACCCTCCTCTCAATTCCTATACACTCAGTATTGTTACCTTTCTTCAGAACTTGGGAATTCTGGTTCTGGCTATCAGGATAAAATTTCTCTTTTCCCGGTGGCTTCCTTGCAGCCCAACCCGGAGCGGAATCACTGAGCAGACTGCATGGCTTCTAGAGCCAACCTATTCAAATAAAGAAAGGCGCCCTACGAAATCAGGGATGTGGGTACAGAAAGGGATGGTGGGCACGGTCCATCAGCATATAGGGGAATGTATAAAATGGTTGGAAAATTGGTCTAATGTAAGCAGATGTTAAAAATTATGCGCCAGTTTCGGTTATGCAATAATATTATAATAAGAATATAAATGGGTCCTTTTAAGGAGAGGAGCAGGGTGAAAATACTATAAATAAATAAATAGTTCTATGGTTGATGTAAACCAGAAAAGGGGGAAGGCCGCAGGAGATGCTCACTGTGTATATGTAATGGAACATGAGGTTGCTTCTGACTTAGTGACCTCATGAATGAATAGCGGCTAGAAGGTTTTCTTATTAACAGCCTTGCTCAGGTCTTGAAACTGAAGGCCGGGGCTTCCTTTATTGAGTCTGAGTGTAAGTGTCAGCCCCTGGTCCGTCATCCCATACTTTTGCCAAGGGCACTGCGCATGTACGGTCACCCCGTCCCGTGTACAATCAGCAGCGGTACCCAAGGAAAACGGCATTTCTTGAGAAACGAATGCAGCTGCAAAACTCTGTGTGTTCTGCCTGTAGAAATGAAACCAGCATTTCCCATTTTCTAAGACTCAGGATCAAACCCAGTGTTGAACAGAAATGTGTATTCTTTGCAAAAAAAAAAAAAACAAAATTTCCCCCCCAAACCCAACACCTTGGTGTCTACTGTGAGGATGGGCTTCCTTCAGAGCTACATTCCTCAGACATAAGATCTGCAAATTAGGTCCAGAGACCGATTGCAAAACAAAATATGATAAATAGAAGAAGTGGAGGGGAGGAAAAGCACAAGCTGTGGCAAACACTCAAGTTAGGAAGCACCGCTTCTAAATATGGGATAAGAGCCTGGTTTATTCTGCCTCCCCGCCTGCCCCAGACACAAGAGTTTTGGAGAACTCTGGCGCCCTTCGGAAGCTGGTTGGGGATCCCCGGTCAGGAGACCAATCTTTGAACCAGTTTTTGGTTGCAGTCCGTAGATACGAGGGAAGGCAATGGGTGACAAGAAGGCTCGTGGGCCTGATCCGTGGGCCTCGTGCCTTGAACGCAGCCCCTGGTTCACGACCCAGAGCCTCTTACTATATGTCCTGGGGGTTCATGGAAGGCTTGCAGGAGCTCCTCAGCCTAGGAAGGGTTCTCCGAAGGTTTCAAAAGCTCCCCGTGCAGAAAAGCAGACTTAGAAAACGCGACCAAGGCTTGGGCCGTCTCTGCATTATTTTATTTTTATTTTTTTTTGCAGGAAATTAAAACGGGTTTAGCAAACGGGGGATGTTTATTCCGGGCGGATCTGTTAATGCAGGTTTACTTCAAAGTGGATTAAGGGAAAAGCAGATTAAATTGCGCATCCCGCCAGGCGGCTCTTTCTCTCCGGCTTTTATGGAGGGCTCTCTCTGCACAAGGCGGACTCTTTCTTGCTCGCTCTCTACGTCTCCCTCACACCTACTCCATTTGTGTCCTACTGACGGAGGCGTTTGCTCAATGATGGAGGAACAGCCTAGAATCAATGAACCATTGCTGCTTTTTTATTTTATTTTATTTCTTTATGCCAGACAGAGAATAGCCACTCCTCTCTAAGGAGCGGCTGGCTATGGATCCGACAGGGATCAATAAGCGCCTCTGTCACTGGATTCAGTTACGCCAGTGTGCTCTCAAGTCTATGGCTCCTGTGGTCCACCTTGTGCAGGGAGAACGTTTGCCCAGTTAGGGGTTTGGGGGTGGGGTGGGGGCTTCGTTGTCAGAGATCTGGGCCTCGGTCCCAGGGCAGAACTGCACATCGTGTCCTCTGAGTCTGGATGCGGGCCAGAGTCGCCGGGAACAGGCACCCTAGGAGAAAATCCATCAGTGTTGGGGAAGGGACGTGGGGAAGGTTCAGAAAATCACTTGGTTTGGGTCGTCTCCAAGACTGGACCAGCGGGATTTCCTAGCATTCTGTAAAAAAAAACAAGGCTCTCGTCTCACTTTTCCTTTTCCCGTCCCTGGTCTTGCTCAGGAAACTGAAAAAAGTTCTGTACTGCTTAATGCCCTTTGCTGAGAATCCCAGTGCAGAAAAACCACCGTCCTTGTGCAGGAACGGCAAGCATCTTGCACAGCTTTGGCATTTTCTTCCAGAAAAAAACAACAACCACGAAACTTCCTCGGAATCCAGCGAGAGGCGTCTTGCTGTGATGAGAAAAAAGCAATTTCCTGCCCTGATTTATCACCAAGACCAAAAGGCTGCGAGATCCACATCTCTAGTGGGAGGGAGGGAGGGAGAGTGTTTACGTTCATTTAAAAATATTTATTCCTTATTCCACTCCTCATCAGGACGTTGTGCTTGTATCTTGACTTTTCTTCAAGAGACCAAAGGAGTGACTTTCTCCCTGTTTTCCGTCTCCCCACCAGCCCCGTGTTACTGCTAAAAAACAATAACTTTTCCCAGGGATGTTGACAAGACTTAGGGTCTTAGTCTTTGGTACCAAGTCTGGAGTCCCAAGTCTGAGTCCTTCTTAAAAACAAGCTTTTCCCCCCAGAAAAAAAAAGGGAGGGAGTGGGTGGGTTCTGAGTCGCCAATAGAGTCCGAGCCATTGAAAAAGAAAAACTCCCTAGTTGTGTCACCGGTACGACTTGAGTCCTGTGACTCGAGTCCCCCCTCCCTGGTTTTCCCCCACTTACTGCTTTCCTGGTCTTTAACCCCCCCCCCCCCCCCATCAGCCCCTGCCAGCGTAGTCAGGAGTGCTGGGAATCGTAGTCCAATAAACGTTTAAGGAATAGCCAGGTCTGGGAAGGACATTTCCAAGTTTTGCCTAATTCTCCCTTCTGCTCTCCCAGGAAGGTTGGCAGGTTGGCTTGGGGTAGTCTGTGCCGGTGTGTGCAGAAAGGATGCGGTTTCCTTCCAAACGTGAGCCTGTCCTCATGGCTGTAAATATTTGGAATAAAATGAAATAGTGAGTTGGCTGCCGCCACCTCCAGAGAGGCAGAAACACAGCGGAGCTTGGGAGAAATCACCTTTTAGGGGCTAACAGCCAGAATCTTGTCTGGTGGGGGACTCATAAGGCAAGGTGTGGGTTTGCGTTGAGAGTGGATTGGGCCCAGCCTGAGGAGACACATTGAATCCATGGGGACTTGGCGTAAGTCAACACTGGCAACAAGCTTCATTGTGTCTACTTTACTCTAGGACAGGGGTTCTCAACCTTTGGGTCCCCAGATGTTCGTGGACTAGAACTCCCAGAAGCCTTTGTCACCTGCTGTGCCGACCCGATTTGACCCAACTCCGGGAGGCAGTGGAAGACAGGAGGGCCTGGCGTGCTCTGGTCCATGGGGTCACGAAGAGTCGGACACAACTTAACGACTAAACAACAACAACAACAGTGCCGACCCGGATCTCTGGGAGTCGTAGCCCATCTTCCCAAGGTTGGGAAGGGCTGCTCTAGACTCACGCGGGAGTTGGGCCCCAAAGAGACAGAAAGGTTTGGGAACTCTTAAGAGGGAACCAGCCCATGGGTGGGTAGAGCTGAGAAGAAGCCGCTCTTCCTACTGCAAGCGGCTGAGGATACTGGGTGTTGTAGTCCAGAAACTGACTTTTCCAGTCCCTGTCCGTGAGACAGGGGTTGATGTTCTCCTGGACCAGCCCCACCAAGATGAGCCCAGAAACGGCCCCCCGGCTGATGCTGTGCCTCGGGATCCCAGCGAGGCGTTTCCGGGAGGGCTTCCTGCCTTCTCCAGGTGCTGCTTTGTGTTTCGCGTCATCGACCAGCCTTCCCTCCACAGCGCTTTCCCCTTGGAAAATGAAACGCTCTCCCCTCCTTCCGCTTTTTCCTTCCCCCAGCTTTTTCCTCCCTCTGCCTTTTCTCTCCGTTCCACCCACGCCTGCCTTCTCTCCTTTCACAGGTGCTTCGCGGAGAAGAGTCCTGCCATGATTCTCATTGCCTTGTTACCCTTCTTCCTTCTTGATCTGCCAAGGGTTGGGGCTTTCTCTCTTTCATCTTGGAGATCTGGGAAGGATAGGCCTCTCCAGCGCCAGTTATCGGCTTCCTCTCATTAAGTGCCTGCCTGCCTTTTATTCCCCCCCCCCTCCCGGTTTCTTCTGTTCGCTGCTCCGTTATACCTCATTATAGTCTCCCAGGCCAGAGCTTGGGAATTGTACTCTTGTGCTAAGTGGGGGATTCGGGGGAGTGGGTGGGTTGAAGTCCAAAAGTGTCATCTTCTATCCTCTTAGAACTGCAGAGCCAGAAGGGACCCCTCTGGACCATCGAGTCCAACTCCCATCGGGGAGGCACGGGAGGTGGAATTGAACTCCCGACCGCGGGCTCTGCAGCCAGAGACCTAAACCCCTGAGCTCTCCAGCAGTTCGTTAAGGATCATCATCCTCTTAGAACTGCCGAGCTGGAAGGGACCCCCTGGATCATGGAGTCCTGCCCCTGTCAAGGAGACGTGGTTGTTGGGGGGGGGGGGAATCGAACTCCCAACCTCTGGCTCCACAACCAGAGACCTAAACCCCTGAGCTCTCCAGCGGTGCGCAATCCAAAACCCTGCTCTGATCCTAAAGGCAAGGGCGTGCACATCCTTCTGTTTCTCTGTGACCCTGTACTCTCCCTTTCCAGGATTGCTCTCCTCCTGTCTTTGGGGGAGTCAAAGAAAAAACAAACAAACCAACAAGCCAGCCCATGTTCTCCTCCTCAGCCTGAGAGGGTGACCTGTGTCTTCTGGCCTACGACGTGACAAGAGTGACTATGGAGCACCAATTAAAATGGTTCAGATAAAGGAACACCAAGGGCCCCAAACGCCGGAGGCCTGCTGCTTTGTTACATCAGCCTTTTAGGGTTAGATGCCTCAGAGGGATGATCTGCATTCTTGTTTAACCAGCCAGTGGTTGTGTGTTTTCTCTCTGCGTCTATGCGCATGGGCGCAAACTTTCCTTCTTACAAGAGAAAGAACTGTCGTTTTACGGGGAAACATTTTGTGCCCATTACAGAGATGTTGATGAGGGAGGGGGAACCCAATGTATTCCGAGCCTGGCTGGGACCTGGGGGCAAGGAACTTACTGGGCTTGAACATTTCCCACTGAGACATCTCTGGAGATGAGCCTAAATTAACCACAACAAAGGAATCAGCCAGAATTTATGGCCTTCCTGTTGTGGGTTGCTTTGTAACCCTGGGATCACTGTGCTGCTTATATTATCCTTTCCAAGGAAACTCGTGGGTGCTGGGGGGGGGGGATATAAGCCCTTCCAGCTGTTTTCTGCCTGCTTCCCCCTTTCAGTGTTTATTAATTCGGGAAGGGGGTAGGATGATCATCTTCTCAAAAGGGAAAACTGGCGTGAACTAGCCCTGTGTCTTTCTCCCCGGGTTGGAAATGGCCTTTCAGGCTTCCGTCACGTCTCCTGGTCACTGTGTTCTGTTGCAAAGGTGAACATCACAGGCAGAACCTGCTGGGCTGGGGTTTTGTGTGGTTTTTTTTTTTTTTTTTTTGGTTTTTTTGGCTGATGATGTGACCCTTCTCCTGTTTTCTGCCTTGCTTCCCAGCAGTAACACGATGCCACCCTACAAATACAGGTACCTGTTTTGTCCGGACTTTTGCATGTCTTGGTGGAATGCTGCACCATGCCTGCTCTGAGTCGTCCTTGTGCCTGGGAAGTTGGGGCGGGGGGTCCTCAGCTTTGATCTCCCACCCGCCTTGCTTTGCCTCTCTTTGCAAGAGAGGGGCCGGGTTCACCGCTGGAGCTGAGGATCATCAGGGGGGAAACTGAGGAGGACACAGGCTTTCTGCATGGATCAAACCACAGCAGTGCACCCGACATCACCACATACTCTGAGAATGATCCGCTCCAGAGGGCCCCGGGTGACCTGTGGCTCTCCGTAAGCGGAGAGCAGAGCTTGTAACGCCACAGCGAAACAAGACCACAGCTTCTCACTTCGAAGCAGACTTTCCTTCACTGTTAAAAAGGGATTTTCTCACCTCCCGTATCTTGCAAATTAATTTTTTTTGTGATTGGTCATTGGGAGATAAGCACTGGCTTCACGGGAAAGTCTGATTGCCCTCACACAGTGGTTCGCAACTTGGGTGACCCTGGTGTTCTTGGACTACAAATCCCAGAAACCCCTGGCCAGCATAGCTGGTAGGGAAGGCTTCTGGGAGTTATAGTACAAGAACATCTGGGGGACCCAAGGTTGGGAACCATTGCCCTAGCATGTGGCTGTGAGAAATACCTTGGTGGGAAGAGGCATATGCTAGCAAGTGGCTGTCTGGGGTCCATTGCTATCTTTCCGCCCCAGATTGCTGTGGGGCTTTGCTTTTATTGGAAATCTTAGGACATATCTAACTGGCTCTTTTGGAGTGGACCAGTGCAGGCCAACTATTTCCTTCCTTCCTTCCTTCCTTCCTTCCTTCCTTCCTTCCTTCCTTCCTTCCTTCCTTCCTTCCTTCCTTCCTTCCTTCCTTCCTTCCTTCCTTCCTTCCTTCCTTCCTTCCTTCCTTCCTTCCTTCCTTCCTTCCTTCCTTCTCTCTCTTTTCCTTCCTTCCTTCCTTCCTTCCTTTGCCACCTTTCTCCTAAAAGGATCCAAAGTGGCTTACGGTATGAAAAGGAACAATATTAAAAGTCAAAGCAATACATTTATTGCAATATTTTAAAAAGAATTAAACCAATATCATATGGGAAACTAGTAAGTCAAAGCAGTATTCAAAACAGATTGAAAAACATCAGAAATACAATAGTCTCTTTAAAAAGGAAACCTTCTTTAACCAGTCACTAAGGGAAAGCCTGCTTGAAGAGAAAGGTAAATAAATATATATAATAAATTCAAAATGGAAGGAGCCTATACAGCTAGGAAGGGTCATTTTTGGTTCGTTCCCAGTGATCATACACACACTGGAAATGGACCAAACCAGAGCGATGCTACCCACACCAAGAAAGTAGAAGCCTCTTGACAGGGTCTGAAAAAGGTACAAGGTTTTGGGATGGTTTGTTTCACTCCAGGAATTACGTTGTGTGATCACTAGGAAAAAAAAGAGCCAACCAAACCGTCTCCCAACAGACCAGACAGCGGGACCAACGCCCGTCTGATCGAGCCCTTACTTACTTCCTGGGGCAAAGTTAGATGTGATAAGGGAGGAGGAGATGCATCCATCAGTCACTCCTTTGCTTTGCCGGATGTGAGGAAGGTCTGCTTTTTTTTACACCAAGAGGTTCAGGGACGAGGAGACCTGATTTCACCCTCTCACTTACTCCCCCACTCTTGCTGCCGTTGCTTCACAGCCTGGCTTCATCGGGGATTGCGTCACGTCACAGGGTGCAAGCGGGAGAGTGGGAGTGTGCCAGTGTCTCTCCCGTTGGACCTGACCCTAGCTGTGTGATGGATTTGAAGGTTTGCAGAGCGTTCCTCTTTTTTTTTTTTTTTTTTTTTTTTTGTTTAATGGCTGTAATTAATCATACAAGCTGATATGCAGGGCTGGCCCACCTCTGTCTTCCTGGGAACCATTCTTGAGTCCTGGGAAGAACCCATCATGAAAACACGGGGAAACCAGAACCTACGTAAGGTTTTCCAGCTTGGACTGGCATGAGAAGGTCACACTGGATAATGGTCATTTGGATAATTCAGGATTCACACAGGCATGTCATATGGGGGTGGGGTGGGGGTGGTTCACCTCTTTCTCTATCCTAGATTAATCCCCCAATCTGTACATGTGCCGTTGGATGAGTGGGATTGATCTGACAGGAGATGTTACCTTTTCCAAAGCTTTATGAAGAGTTTTGTTGTTATCTGCTATTTATGCTTCAAGGTTTTCCGAAAACTGATTATTATTAATTTTTTACTGATGAACTTGGTGTAAATCATGATCGTTATGTCTATAAAGCCAATAAAGGAAGTAAGGAACGTAGCTTAAAATTGACTGTTTGCAAAGCCGTTCTCACGGTAATCTCTAAAAGGCAAAGAGCCCAAGAAATACAGTTAAAAGTTCTGGAAGGAAAGTGTGAGGTGTTTTAACAGATGTAAGTGCCTTGGGATCTGGTTGAACGAAGGGTGGGAGCACAACCACACCATAAACGTCAGAACAGAGATAATCCGGAGAAGCTTTGTGAAAACGGAGATTGGAGTACAGTATGCAGTAAAAACTTTACATGAGCTTTGGACATATGCATGGAGCAAAGTTGTGTATTCTTGGCTTTGTGGAATAGCATGGAATGGTGGATTTTTCACACAGGCAGTTTTCTAAAAGATAGAAGTATTTGAGATGTGGGTTATCACAGGATATTAAGAATTAATTGGACTGAAAGAGTTGTTAATGAAGAAGTACTAGAGCTGACGAGTAAAGATCAAGAAATAATATAACAGAAAGTGTTGAAAGCTTGGGATGCATCGGTCACGTAACAAGACACAGAAAAAGTGTGGCCTGTTACTGCTGGTCATTCGAGAGAACAGCAAACAAGGGAGAAATGCAGGAGAGACGGACGTTTTTGGCTGAAAAACCTGTACAGCATTGGTTTGGATGCAATGTAAGGTGGCAGGTTAGAGCTCCTGCTTTTTTAGAGATGGGCACAAAACTATGAAACATCCCCACCCCCGATGGGACCGTTTTGTGGTTCGTTTGGGGGCAGTTCGGGGAAACATGCCTGCCCAAAATGAAATGAAACACTGAACTATTATCGGTGTCGGCAATTCATATGTGGGCTATAACTCGGACATCGCAAACCCAGTCTGTGCCAAACTCAGGGTGACTTTTGGGCTGACTCTCCTTCACAGCTCCTCCAAGTTTGGCAAAGATTGGATTTGGGACGTCTGAGTTCGTTCTCTCTCTCTCTCTCTCTCTCTCTCTCTCTCTCTCTCTCTCTCTCTCTCTCTCTCTCTCTCACACACACACACACACACACACACACACACACACACACACACACACACACACACACAAATCACATGAACCACAAGACGGTTTGTCTCATCAGCAAATTTGGGAAAGTTCATGATTCACAGTTCGTGAATAGCGACGAACCGTCACGAAGCCCCTTTTCCCCGGTTCATGCCCATCTCGAGCCACGACGCTGTTGAGCCTCATGCGGAAGAAGAATGAGAAGATTACATTTTTTTATCCCACTTTGCTTCTGCGATGGATTTTAAGGGGTAGCAGCCAATGTCTTGGTGGCTCCCCCCCTCCCCGAGGCCTTCCTCTCGTACACCACGCTCTTCCCAAAGTGGCTGACGGGAAGCCCACCCTTACTAGGCTGGTGCCTCTTCCGGTTGTCGCCCTTCCAAACGCTGGGCAGCACCCGGATCTGCTTCACTTTGCAAGGGTGGCTGCGTTGTGTGCCTTGTAATCTTGGCGGTAGAACCCTGGGCTTCCTGTTGTCCTTTTCTCGTTCACTAGAACTGGCCACATTTGCTGCAGGAGCCCACGAGGAGTAACAGGGACAGAGAACACCTACAGGTTCTCTGCTCTCCAGATCCAGGTTGGGCCTTCTTCGCGGTGGCACCGACTTCATGGAACCAGCTATACCCTCTCCCTATTAACATTTAGAAGGCAACTTGAAACACTGCTTTTCAGGGAGGCCTTTCACACTGATCCTGCTCGGTTTTACACGATTAGTTGTGCTATTTCCTTAAAAATCTGCTTATGGGGCCATTTGTTTGTCAGTTGTTAACATCTTAGTGTATATTCGTCGCCTAGTAGTATACATTATATTTATTATTGCTGTAAACCAGCCAGAATGGAGCATTGCACTAATGAGGCGATGTATCAATCAATCAAATTTCCAGCTAGCAAAATCCCCAGCCACCGTGATCAGCGTATTAAAATGACATGTACTGGGACATGTCTCTGTGTTTAGGGGGTGCAGTTGGGTGCAGGCAAAGTGGTCCTTTCTGGACGAAGTTGGAGAGCAGCTCCCGTGAGTGCTAGCTGTGGGTGAAGGCTGTAGTAGCCCAGTGACACCTGGAAGGCTGCAGTTTGCCCATCCCTGGCTGAGCCTCACTTCCAATGCCTGGAGCCTCTCCAGCATCCCTGGCAGAGGAGGGGGGGGGGGTTTCCAGCAGGTGCCCTTCTGAGCTTCTTAGCCAGAGACACCCGCAAGCGATTGAAGGTGTTGGAAGACCGACAGCAAAAGTGTTTTCACCGGAGATTTCTGTTACAGAAGCAGAAATGACCGATTTTAAATTACGGACCATTTTCATTTCTTTATGTTCCTGCAAGAGTTAAAAAAAAGGATCAGGAAAATAAATGTTCGTTATTTGATCTCGATGCTAATTATAATCACACACTCCTTTCATTCAGCTCTATAAATGTTTACCCAAAAGTAAGCCCTGCTGATTTCAATGGAGTTTTTCTCCCTCAAGGAAACAAGGTGCCGGATCCCACAGCATTGACCTACCAGGCTGCAGAATTCTCAAGAGTTCCATTCTCTTGGAAGTAAAAAAAAAAAAGTTACTTTCTTGGTCCAAGAAAGTAACTTTTTACATTCTCTGAAGCCTGTGCTAGCTGCTTTCCTGACTGAAACCCGCTCGACGCTCACCGTGTTGTTTGTCTGGATTAAGCTCTTTTAATCGCCTTTGATAGTTTTGTTTTATTTTGTTTTTTAAGCGAAGTCTTCTTCGTGGTCTCTGTGAATGCACATGAATGGGTTAATCTGCGCCTGTGCAGGACTCCTCAGAACTTTCTAGAGCTTTAAGACATGTGATTAGTAGGACGTCCCCCGTGGAGCGCATGCTCCGCCCGTCGAAGAGTCCCTCCGTTCCTTTTAGCGGCCGCTGAGGATAGACTCCTTTCAACCCTAGAGCAACTTTTTTTCTCTCATCTTCGTGACCTCCTCTCTTTCGCCTTTCAAGCTTCCACTTTACTCATTCCTCTTTATTTGGACGTTTCCCGTGAGTTTTGTTTCGTTTCTCCCCTATGGTCCCTCTGGGCCCGTTTAAACGGTGCAGCTCATGTGCCAATAAAATTCCCCTTTCCGACGGCCACGATCGCTGCCTTTTCTGCTTGGAGGAACAACATCCAAACCCAATCGTGCCCTGAGTGCAAGAGGCTGACCAGGCCTGCGCCTTAAACTTCGCCAGCAGCACCTTCGGTGGGAAAAAATCTCTTAAACGATCCGACCCAAAAACACAAACGGTCATGGAACCTACCTCGACGCCGGTTCCAAGACCAGAGACCGCAGACTCCACACCAGTCCTGCCTACACCATCTCCAAAGCAAAAATCTGCTTCCAAGCCACCCTCGAAATCGAAGTCGACATTGAGCTCAAAGGCTTCCTCGGCACCAGCTCGAGAGGTGTCCCCTAAAAGGAAGAAAGATCAAGCTAAACAGAAGAAAGCTAAGCGCTCCTCGAAACCGAAACAACCACCAGTCTCGGTTTCGCACCATCTCACTCTTCCATCTCCAATTCTGGAGGAGTCTTGTAGAGAGGTAGCCACCTTTGACTCTCTTTCAGAGGCACACGACCTGCTTCCTCTACCTCCTGGCCAGGCTCCTCCCTCCCTCCCAAGCCTTTCGCCGAGTCATGGCCCCTCAGTGGCTGATGTTCTTTCCAGCCCGGCCTCAGCCCATACAAGCCCTGCATCTACAGGGCTGGCAACAGTAATCCAACTCTCTCATTCCGACTCTTCCGTGCGACAATCACCTCCATGCAAGCACCGGGCCAAATGACGCCATCTTTCGCCTCCGTACCAGCAACCTCCACACCGGGAGATACAGATCCTCTAAACGCCAACTTCCTCCTGATTATCCAGAGGCTTATTATGGCGAATACACACGCTGTCGATACCGAGAAGACCAGCCCGACCCTTACTACGAGGCCTATTATTACGACGAATCGAAGAGAGTCCGCTACGCCTATACTTACCCTTCGGAATCTTCGGCATCACCATCGCCGCCCCAACGTCGACACCGCGATTTCGCCTCGAGGCCTTTTCAGCCCGACCTCGCAAGCCCGGTGCCTCCCAAGCCATCTCTGAAATAAGAGCTGCCACAACCAGCTACTTCCCGGTCTGACCATCATGCACCACCGAAGCGTTTTCGTACCTCTACGGTCCTGAGCTCGACTGCTGCTCCTCAACTGGCAGTGACCCTCTCTCACACACGGTCCTCCTCTCTTCAAGTCACCACCACTTACAGAGGACCACCTCCAGCACCGACAGAGACTGAATTGACTAGCCATCGTCCTTCCGCCTCTACTTCAGCTCGAGCCTCCATCCCAAAGCTTCAACATCGCTCCCTGTCTCCACCTCTCTCTTACAACAGAGGATCCTCCAGTACACCACCCTCCGTCATACTTGACCCAGCTTCAGATGCCTCTGATGAATCTCCCTCGAATCTGCCCATGCCAGATTCAGATGTGGCTGATAATCATCCTCCCTCGCCATCAGAGGATTTCACCTCTTACTCGCAGCTGATCCTGTGTATGGCTTAGTCACTTGAGGTCGAACAACCACCTCCACCTAAACAAGATCTCATTTTCGACGACATCAACCAAGATAAGTCTCCACCACTAAGCATTGTCTTTATACCTGCCATGTTAGATCTGATAAAGGAATCTTCAGATAAACCTTCCTCTTCTCTCCAAATTGCTAGGAGAGTAGAGAATCTCTACCGTACTCACAGAGCTGACACTGCCTTTCTGGCTAAGCATCCATGGCCTAATTCCATCATCGTCGAGTCCAATCAATCTCGAGCTCGAAATTGCTCTTTGGTAGCTCCCACTAAAAGAGAGGGTAGAAAGCTCAATATTCTCAGCCGCCGTCTTTATTCTCTCGCCACGCTTTGCCTACCATAGGCAACTTTGGAACAAAGTCTTGCCAATTCTACAGTCCTCACCTGAAGACTCACAAACAGCAGCACAATGCACATCTAGAGGCCTCGACCCTCGCTAAACAACAATGCATAGCGGCTCGTCACATTGCAGATGCTGCCTCCAAATCCATGTCAACAGCTATTGCACTTCGTCGACATGCGTGGCTTAGATCTGCTGGCATCATGGATGATGCGAGGTCTCGTATAGAGGACCTCCCCTTTGACGGAGTTGGTCTCTTTAATGACAAGACAGATGAGGTTATGGACAACCTCCACAAGATCCAGAAAACAGCCCGATCTTACTCTACCCAGCAATCATACAGGTACTCTCGTACACAGTGGCGCCACCCTCCCACTTTCCAACAGCCATATCACCAACAGCCATATCATCAATACAAACCTTCTCTTTCTGAAAGATCACGTCCCGCACCATCTCCATCTTCAGCTCCACCATTTCGGCCACAAGCCCCTGGACAGTGCTCTCGTCAGACCTTCCGTTGTCCTGCAAAAAAGACCAAACAATATCTTTGACTCTCTCCCTCCTGAGATCCGCCACGCTACACCCCCACCCAATCCTGTCTGGCTCCCTTCTTCCACAAGTGGTCCCTCATCACCAACGACAAATGGGTCCTGGCCATCATTCGCCATGGATACCTTCTCGAGTTCATACAACCTCCACCTACTGGCCGCCTAAGACCTACCCCTTACTAACCTGCTCTTGAAGAAGAAGTTTCACTCCTTCTTCAGAAAAAAGATATCCACATAATTCCTCTACATGACCACCACACCGGTTTCTTCTCCCGGTATTTCACCGTTCCCAAATGAGATGGAGGCCTCCGTCCTATTCTAGATCTAAGGCATCTCAACACCTATATTCAACCAAGACGCTTCTGGATGGTCACTCTCGATGCCGTCATCCCACTCCTACGATCTGGCGACTGGTTCGTCGTCATAGATCTTCAGGACATCTACTTCCATATCTCCATTCACCCACACCATCGCAGATACCTTCACTTCATTTTTATGGACTCCGTATACCAATTTTGCGCCCTACCCTTCGGGCTCTCCACCACTCCAAGGACTTTTTTTTTCTCCGCCTCCACAATGTCACAGTTTTCCCTTACATAGACGACTGGCTAGTACTCGCAGACTCTTACCACAAGGCCAAAGAAGATACTCAGTTTATCCTCCGTACCTGTAGTTACCCCAAATGTTTCTGGAAAAAACTGAGGTGCTTTGCCATCTGGAGGAAAATTTTCTTGACTTTGGGAAAACCTGGTTCTGGGTTGTAGCTCTCGCTTGTAAAGCTTGCTGGTGTGTGTGTTTGTGGCTCTTTCTAGAAAGAAGCTGTGCAGCCACTCATTAATGCAATGCGGAGAATGCAGAAGCAGCCATGCTGACCCATAAATAAAGGACAAGATGCAAACTCAGTATCAGGCTGAGAAGTTTTTTTTTTTTAGGCTATTTTTTTCTCCCTTTCTCGTCCTTTCTTTGCAGCCTTTGGGGTTGCAATAATGCTTTGTCCGATGTGTCACCAAAAATGCCCCAGGAAAAGGGAGAGAAGAGGAGCAAGAAGGGTAAAGAAAGCAAAAAAAAGGCAAAAATCTTGGGAGTCTTTATGCTCCCATCCTCTCTCCGATGAAAAGGGGCACCACAGACTTTCAGGAGGTGAGACTTTAATCACTAGGTAATGCTACCCATTCCAGTCCATTGACTTTTTTGTTCTATTGAGTGCAACATCTTGAAGTATCTTCAGAGAGTGTGCATAGCGGACTCTTGATTTCCATCGAACAAAGGGCCATGAGCGTCAACTGGAAGAGAGACAGGCTTGATTTGATCAGGGACCTACTTGTTTGTATCCATTTTCCTCCAGTGCCATGTCTCAAATTAATCATTTTTTCCCCAGTCAGCATCCTCAGCTGTCCAGCTTTCACACCCATACATAGTAATCGGGGAGACAAGAGGGTGGATGACCTTGGTCTTGGTCTCTAGTGGACACGTCCTTACACTTGATGATCTTTTCTAATTCCTCCATGGCTGCCCTCCTGAGTCTCTGTGTCTTCTCCTTGCTTGGCTTCAGTCTCCGTTTGGAGTGATGACTGAACTAAGATGGTAGCAAATATTGATATCTTCATTGTCAGCACTAATGTTATGCTTCGGTTAGTTCTGATTTTTTTTAATCTATAAAGCACAGATGTATCGTTCTTCTGAATTTTTTTTGTTATGCTCCAGTACGAATACATGGTAAACGTCTGTTGTAAAATCTTAAGCATTGCTTTGCTTGCATGGGAATTTTATGTAACGACCATGATGTTTGGGGATTCCTGGGGGTTGTAGTCAAGAATGCAAAAAATCCATACCGCTTAGTGAGGATTTGTATGTCTATTGAAGGTTTCCAGTCTGTTTTGTTTTTCATATTTGTTCACATACTCTCGTTAGGATTTTGATAGATTTCATCTTTATAGTTGTTCTGTTGTCCCATCTGTTGTTGTTTCTATTATTATTTATTCTGCAGCAATATAAAGCAACTCCTTGGCTAGCCTCTTCCCCCCACCCCCACCCCCCCATGAATGCCAGAGACTCCGGTTGTGTCTTTGGGACTGAATTGTTGTGAAGTGAAACATTCGTCACAGGACATACTCTTCAGTTGCTTTGTGAGGGAGGGACGCAGCTGTTCCCATACAAGTCGTAAAACGTGTGTGAAATATTCTTGCAGGTATAAATTAAGTAACAGTGGCCGAAATCCTGCTGCACAGTTATGAAAAAGGCGTTAACACTTGGGGAGGAATTGCCTCAAGTTAAGAAATTCTCAGAGGTATACAAGCGTGACTCTGTGTGCAACAAGTAATACCTACAGAGGTTTCTTAACTTACGGCCATTCACTCCCAAACATTACGTCTGTGGCTTAACTGCACCATCGGATTTTGGCAAGTGTCTTCTGAACCCCCTAATTTCTAACAGGAAAATTCTTGTTCCGGATCCCAAGCAAGCAGTTGCTCTCGGAATTTGGAAATGTCCTTTTCTTGGACTGCATTCGCCTTCCACCCAGTTCCACACCCAGCACAGTCACTGGTCATGACGGCTAGGGGATTCTGGGCCTTGTAATCCAAAAAAGACACTTTTATCCATGCGTAAGGTGTGACAGAGAGATGCATCTTGAGACGATCATTTTACGAAGCGTTTTCTGGCAGAAAGCATAGAGGTGCCAGCTCCTTGCTAAAGCTGGTAGAATGGAAAGAGGAAAACAGGAAAATCCTGAGCTTATGTGCCCTGCCCCATTTTCTTAAATGACTGGGCAGAACAGCTGTCGCTGTTTGGCACTGGTTGTTTTTCTCTTGCCTGCCACCTTGACCGCCTCTGGTTTGTGTGCGAGCATCTGGATTGAATTGCAGTTTCCATTCCCCTCTTCACATCCGAGCCGGCATCAGCCCTTGCCAGCTTCTTTGGCTCCATTCCTGGTGTTTCTAGGAAGGTGGTTTGAGCAGATTTTCTTGGCCGGCTGCCCCGGAGCCCAGCCCCAGGTACGACGGATGCTTTGAACAGGACGTGGACGACAAAGAGCAGTGGTGAGCCGCACCTCCTACGGCACCATCTTCAGACAGAAGACTCTGGTTCTGGGTTGTGCCAGGAGAAGAGCGTGGGGAAAAAAAAGCTGCTTCTCCAGCTCCTGCACTGGGTGGGTGTTCTGGTTGTCAAGAGTCCAAAAAGAGATGTTTCCAAGCGCTGGTTGGGATCAGGACCACAGCAACTGAGATCTGCTAAAAGCGATGATTCTGAATGCTACTCAGAAGTATGATGAGAGGGTATTCTGTGGATACTCCTCGTGCTTGTGCAAGACCAGCGCGGGGGTAGAGTTTAGAAATCTCCAAAGTACTGCCATTGTAAAAAAAACCCAGAGAGAGAGGTCTTCTGGTTTAAATCTCTCCGCTTGGGGCCAAGGCTGTTACTCTACGAGGAAGCGTTTCTATGAGGCTGTACCTGGGAGAGGATTCCATCTCTTCCACCCACAAGGTGTGACTCAAAACAGATGTACGAGCCCCCCTGCTTGGCTTGCTCGTGGTCTGCTTTCGAGAGCTGTGGGCGTCACGTTTGTTTTTACCCTAAAATTTACAATACGTGGTCTTTGTCTGAGTGATCCTGCGGGAGAACTCAAGAACTGGCCTGGTTTGCAACTGTTCAGTGAGTCAAGATGTGTATCACCTGATGCAGAATGTAATTCGATTTCATAATCCATGAATGGAAACCATTGGTTCACCACCCCCACATAAAGCATACCTCCAAGGCAGCCCTTTAAGGACCAGGAGATAATCTGCTGGCACGAAAGGAAAAGATGATTAAGCATATTCAGTGAGGACCTCTCAACCCATAGCGGTCACGCAAATGGGAACGGTTAGTTAGTTTCTGCAGTTGTCTGAATCCAGCAGCTACTGCAGTTACCGATGGGGTTCTGGGAGCTGTAGTTGAGGAAAACAATAGTTCCCGTCTCTGGGTGGTTCAATTGAGCTTCCAAGTACCCTGTTTTCCCGAAAATAAGACCTAACCTGAAAATAAGCCCTAGTATGATTTTTCAGGATGCTCGTAATATAAGCCCTACCCCAAAAATAAGCCCTAGTTAAGTGAAACCCCGCCTTCCACCCTTGTGCAGCAACCAGAAGATGACATGACTGTATTTGAATCAATGTAGATTGCTGTACATGAAAAAAATAAAACATCCCCTGAAAATAAGCCCTACTGCGTTTTTTGGAGCAAAAATTAATATAAGACCCTGTCTTATTTTCGGGGAAACACGGTACAAATGCAACAAGGGGTTCAAGTTAAAGGAAGCCAGAGTTCGGTTGAATATCAGGAAAAACCTCCTCACTGTTAGAGCAGTACGGCAGTGGAACCAGTGACCTCAGGAGTTGTTGAGTGCTCCAACCCTGGAGGCATTCAAGAAAAACTTGGATCCTTCCCTGGCAGATCTGCTTGGATTGTATTCCTGCCTTGAGCAGGGGGTTGGACTTGATGGTCTTGTAGGCCCCTTCCAACTTTACTTTTCTATGGTTCTCTGATACCCCTGCTGTCCTATGTTTTTGAATGAGGTGAATGAGGACTATGCCTAGCCAGAGATTCAGATTCTGCTGCTATGAGTGGAAGATATCTCAGAGCCTGGACAAGTTACTCTTTTGGTTGTGGGATCCTGGGCTCTGCACTCCAAAAGTAAGGTCATCCAGCATCACCCCCTCCCTTGACAGAAAGCAATGGACTTCTTTAGGATCGTGAGATAGGCTCTTTCTGTGTTGTGCCAGGAACTGTTCTCCAGTTTATTTTCTCTATATCCCTCGCCTTGGTGATTGGTTTGTGGTCTCTCAGGGTCACCTGGCTGGATGCTGCTGCTGAGAACAGGACGTGCACACCCACCCACCCAACTGGATGGGCATTTGAGCGGGTTCAGCACGGATGTTGTTCTGTTCTTACCTGCTGGTGTGATTGAATCCACAGCGAGAAAACACGTGAGCTGCTGGAACACAGCCACAGATATAAGCAGCGCAGGCACACCCACACACGTGGGTGCACACCCACACCCCGTACAATGAAAACAGCCTAGGAAAATCTGAGAAGGAAATTATTCTGAAGCACAAAGAAGGCTGGTTGGACTTGTGAAGGCAATCCGTCCATTGACTTGTCCAAAAAATGGAGTTGCCTCCGTACATCTTCTTGGATCAGCCCTTAACACTGTTTGAAGAAAGCCCCCAACCATGAGTCTTCTTACGGGATTCTTACAGGCGCTTAACTGTGCGAAGAAACATTGAGCCATCTGCTGGTGCTGTCAGGCTGATGTCCTAGGCAAAATACAGCTGGCTTTATGAGTGGCAGGGGTCAGTTGTCAACGGTCACAAATCTGACATCAGAAACCACTGTACACAGAAACCTGTCTCCAACCATTTCAATCTACCAGGACACTCTGTAGAAGATTTGAAAGTCACTATTTTAGAACAGAATCATCACAAATCAAGAATACAAAGGGAAACAACTGAGATAAAATTTATACGCATGATGGACACCCCTATAAATGGACTGAATATAAGCCTAGGTTTCTTAAGTCATTACCAGAGGTAATGCTTCTGCTGTCATCAAGTGCCACTGTCATTTTCTTCTCGACTATCAAGTCCATCTCTCATCACAAGATTAATTTTTGCAAAAAACTGGAGAAATGATAATAAATTTAGTTTAGAGGAATGGTATAGAGAATTATGGGACATGGCAATTAATGATAAACTGACATGTGATATGAAAATAAGAAGACGCCAATTGAAAAATAATGATTTTAAGAAAACATGGAATGTATTTTTGGAATATGTATTTCGGAGAGGGAAGGGGTATACACCGAGGGAAGAAACAATGAAATTTTGGAGAGAAAATGGATTGAACGAAGTTTAATGCTAGTCCTTGAAGGTGATGGGGGCACGTGTGAAATTGTATCTTATTGTTTGTTATTGGTTTTGTAATGTTTTTTTTTATTATAGTTTTATTTGTGTGGTAGGAGGTTTATGTTTAAAAATAAAAAAATATATTTAAAAAAGAAATGTTTGCCAGTTGGTAGTAAAGGGCCTGAAATTTGTCCAGCTTCGAACAAGAGAGAAAGAGGGAGGCTGGGCGGGGATCGTAAAGACATCACATCCAGTTTCTGTGAAGCTGCAGAAAGATTTTATGGCTGGTTTGTTTTTCCCACTGAAAACCAGAGCCAGAATGAAGTCACCTTTTCCTTTTAGAAGGGTCAGGAGTATGTGCGAGGAAAAGAGAGAGAGAAAGGGAGAGAGAGAGAGAGAGAAAGAGAGCGCTAGTTTGGTTCATTAGAGGCGAGGAAGCCTTTACAAAATGTAGTTAACAAACAATACGGCACCGGTCAGAATCTTCTGGGAGGAAAACAACATCATCTGTGGTTTTCAATGCACACAGGCCCAGAAAAAGCATGCATGGAATTGTACCGTCAGCTTAGAAACCGGGTGTTGTTGGTGTGAAAGATGTTTTTCCTCCTTAGGGAATGACATCAAGCAGTTTGATTCATGGGGTGGGAGGTGGCGGGTGGGGGACAAGATCCTCCTGGAACATTTAGGAGGTTTGGATTTCTGCTTTGTTCCCCCCATTGACTGTGGAAGTATCGTCTTGGACATTATGCGAAGATCTGAAAAACACTGATGTTCTGACTGTGAGCGCTTGAGGAGAACAGGTTTCTGGCACATTTTGAAAGGCTTCCCCACATTCCTAACGCCTGATATCTTGGAACTGTACTGAAAACAGTACTGAGAAAAACAAACCCCATGGCACAGTAGTAAAACTGCAGTACTGCAGTCAAGACTCTGCTCACAACCTGAGTTCAGTCCTGACAGACTTAGGTAGCTGGCTCAAGGTTGACTCAGCCTTTCATCCTACTGAGTTCACTAAAATGAGTACTCAGCTTGCTGGGGGGGGGGGGGCAAAGTTTTCCTTGTTTAATTATGTTGTAAACTGCCCAGAGAGTGAGTTAAGCGCTATAGAGTGGTATATAATTTGAAACAGTAAACAAGCAAACAGGCTGTTTGGACTGCCGCAAAGGCAGGCTGGTGCACTCTTAAAGAAGGAGATCAGACAACGTCTTTGCTAGAGCTGCCCAGCTCGCCCCCCCCCCCCCCCCCGAGCATTCCTACCCTCGCCTTTCTCAGAGCCTGTCAAGGGGCTTCTACTTTCCTGGTGTGAGTAGAATTGCTCTACTTTGGTTTGTCTCCATCATGTGATCACTGGGAATGGACCAAAGGAAGCCTTCCTCTTTCATTTTGCCAGTATTGTGAAGTGGCTTAATAAGAAAGCCACTTCAGGATATTGGCAAATCATTGACTTCCCCTACTCGACAGAGGGCAGGGGAAGTATGTATGGGGGGGAGTTTTCCCACCACTGTATGTAAACTATTGCTGATGCAATATACATCAATCAACGGGGGCCATCTGGGGGCCACAGAACTGGAAACAGTTCCTCAAACCCCACCTTATAAGGTTCGCTATGCAACTTATACACTCCGGATTCAGCGCTGTCTCCGACGCATTTTTGGTATCACCTGGCAGGACAAAGTTCCAAATTGAGTAGTCCTAGAACGAGCTGGAATCTTTAGCATGTATACATTCCTGAAACAGCGACGTCTATGTTGGCTCGGGCATGTTGTGAGAATGGCTGACGGTCAGATTCCAAAAAATCTCCTGGATGGAGAATGAGTGCAGGGAAAGCGCCCCAGAGGGAGACCACAGCTGTGATCCAAGGAGATCTGCCAGTGGGATCTGAAGGCCTTAGGAATGGACCTCAACAGATGGGAAACCTTGACCTCTGAGCGTTCAGCCTGGAGGCAGGCGGTGCAGCATGGCCTCTCCCATTTTGAAGAGACCCTTGTCCAGCAGGCCGAGGCCAAGAGGCAGTCCCAAAACCAGCCAAATCAGGGAGCTGGACAGGGGACAGATTGTATTTGTCTTCAGGGTGGAAGGGATGGTCACTCTCGAATTGGCCTTCTCAGCCACACCAGATGCTGTTCCAAGTCTTCCCTACAGGGCACGTGACCATCGTCTCTCGAGACAGAAGGATGCCTAAATCTAAATCCTGAACTAGCTCACATATTAAGAAACTTCACGAAATGGCAGGAGCCATTTCCCTGTGAATGGTCAGGGTTTTATTTGGTAGAAGGCAGATTTCCTCCGCATGTGTGTCTCTCTCTGTGTGTGTGTGTTTTCACTGTGCCATCTGGGCAGAGTCTGGAAAAGTAACTTCTTTGCCCGAACCTTCAGGCCAGAAGTGGGGTCTCTGGTGATCAGGAAGAGCTGATTCCCCTCCTGCTGTATCCTCAGCGAAATCCGTCCGGGAATAACCGAATGGCTGGCTGCTTTCCCTTGTCACTCCCTTGTTGAGCTCTGTGGCTTCTCTGCTTTTCTCCTTCAGCAGCTGCTAATTTCCCAGGGGGTGGGAAGGGAAAGGATGGGCAAAGGAGAATTAGCCACCAAATGAGATTGCGGAGGAAAACAAAAGGGAGCGAGAGGCCAAAGAAGGTTGCGGAGTGCTCTCCAGCTCTCCTCCACTGGAGAAGCGCTTTGCCATCCCCGGCCACGGGAGCTTGGCTTCCAAAGGGCTCCATTTCACAAGATGGGAGTCAGGTCTCCGCAGGGTCTCGGCTCATGCCTTCCCCCTCTTTCTCTGTGGTCCAGGCCTTGGGCTGCGGCAGGAAGGCTGAGGCAGTGGTCGGAGGAGGTGGGTGGCTTTGGAGAGGCAGCCTCCGGCCAGCCTCCCCCCCACGTGGGCTAATGCCTTCAGGGGGCCATCTCCTCCCAGCTTGGTTGAAGACGGGCTTCAGCAGTCAACCCACTTGGGTCGTGTTTGCTGAATGGGCCACCGTCGTCTTCTTTTGGCTCAGGCAGGCAGGACATGGATGTGGGAGGAGGATGTGGTGGCGGGGGTCTCCCTGGGCAACCCAGAGGCCCCCCGCAGCTGCCATCGCATTCCCAGCCACTGTCGTCCAGCTGCGGGCTAGACCAGTGAGCCCTGCAGAGAAGGAAAGGCTCTCTTGCCTGGAGGAAGCCCTGCTGCGCTTTAAAATGGTGCCCAGTCCGTATTGTAAAGCGCAGTAGAGCTTCCATCGGGTGAAGCAGGGAAAGTTGCTTTTCATGGAGAGCAATTTCTACCCTGCAGGTTTTGCATTTGGCAAAGACGGAGGGGCTCATGAAAGCTGTCCCTCTCGCCCCCCCCCCTTGACAAGGATTGTTTGGAGGAAATAAAAAGGGGGATCCCACCCCACTTCTGACACAGTGTATTACCCTGTGCATGTGTCCGTGGCTGGCTGATGATCCCATCGCTGTCCCTCTGGAGGGCTGCCAGGTCTGGGGGGTGAAGCCTCGGGGGATTGTTATCCTCCCCTGAATCTCCAGACGTGTAGACCAGGGGTCCCCAACCTTTTTAACTCCACGGACCGGTTGGGGAAGGTGGGGCACACACCCCCGCGCTCACGCGCAGGCACGAAGGGCAGGGAGGTGCTCGGGGGACACTCACGTACACTCACAAAGGGGTGGGGGGCACTTGTGCATGCACGCACTTGCGCACATGTGCAAAGGGGCTGTGCGGGGGGCGAGAGTGCTTGCGGGCTGGGTGGGAGATCTGTCTCCGCGGCCCGGTCCAGCCCAGGCCACGGACCGGCACTGGGCCGCAGACCGGGGGTTGGGGACCCCTGGTGTAGACGATTCCCTGAGCAGGTGGCAGGGAGGTGGAAGAGAGGTTTCGTGTGCGAAGCGGTTCTAAAGCCAGGGCCCAACAGCTCAGTGCAAAAGGTGTTTGCACATGTGTTACACTCACACAACGTTTGCACACCTGATTGTCAGGAGTGGGGGGACTGGGGAGAGAGAAAGGGTAGGTAGATGACCCGAGGCCCAGCATTTGCCTCCAAGTCTCCACCACCAGGGGAGGCAGCCTTTTTTTTTTTGCAGCATCATGAAGATGGGGATTACCAGATAGCAGCGTCTCATTCTCTCAAGTCTTTAGAGTCTAAAATCTGAGATTAAGGGCCAGGCGCCGGTGATGGTCACAGGCATAACATTGTATGGCAGGGAACCCAAAGGCCATCTAGTCCAGCCTCGTACCAATGCAGGAAGCCCATGGTTAATGCATGGCTGAGAGACAGGTGGCCAACCTCTGCTTGTCAACTTCCAAGTTGAGGAGAGACCCTCACCTTTTGTAAGCGTCTGGATCATTCTGTTGGATTGCTGTCTTGCCCTGGTTTTTTTTTTTTTTGGTGCAGAGGAACCTGACCAGAAAAAGCGGCGGGGGGGGGGGGAAGAGAAGGAGTCTACGGGCCTAGTTGCAAGGTTGCAGGTCTTGATGCGCAGAGCAGCTGTTCTGTCCATAAATTGTTAAGGCCTTAGGTACAGAAAAACCCAACTGGCTCCGTAGCACTTTAAAAGATGCTGTGGATTGTTTATGGACATGTGGAAATGATTCTCTTTCACTCCAGGCAGAAAGTTCCTGCCAGGGTGATTTGGGATTTGGAATATGTCTTGGCAACGCCAAGGATTTGTTTGCAAATGCGGTCTCCTTTAATTAACCGGTAAGCCAAGCCAAACAAACAAACCAACAAAACCCGGCAGCCCTCCCTGCTTGGATGCAGTGTGAGCACCAGGAAACTTGATACAGCCTGTACTTCCAAGCCAGAGAAAATAATAACGATAATAGTCTTAGAACTGCAAAGCTGGAAGGGACCCTCTGGATCATCAAGTCCAGCCCCCGTCAAGGAAGCGCAGTGAGGAATCGAACTTCCACCCTCTGGTTCCACAGCCAGAGACCTAAAGCACTGAGCTATCCGTCAGTTCTGGATTGCTTGGTGGTGACTGTGCGGGCATCTGTCTGTCTGTATCAGCTCTGCACGAGAGACTCTTGCTTTGCAGTGGGGGGAAAAACAACAGCATGGGCTTAAATCCTTCTTTAAAGCTCATCGTGGCCTTTGAGGTTGCCAGTTTTTAACCCACCTCTGTTGCTGCGCTTGTAAGAGCCGCCCACCCAGCTGCACATGGTAAACGTCCCTATTGATTTCTGGACAGAAGCAAACCAAGATACCTCTCTCCACCCTGCCAGGGGATCAGCTGTTTGCTGATCCTGATCCTCCTCCGATCACTGTGCTTGGATGCAGCTGCCCAGACGTGAACATCTGGAACAGATAGCTGTTGTCCCTATTCTCTGGGAGTTTCAGAAAATAAGCATTTTGATTTGTGCTGCTTTGTTTGCTGGAGCTGAACCATCAAGCTTTGGAGGTTGTTTCTCCTACTTCTAGTCCCTTTGCAGAAGGATGTTCGCTTTATCCCACGTTTTGCATGGCCACTCAGCAGAAACTTCTCAAAGTTAAGAAAAGTTACTCTTTGGACTCCAGTTCCCAGAATAACCCACTGGCTGTACTAGTTGGGCAGTAGTGGTAAAATAAAATAATAAAAAAATTAAAGTAGCTTTTCCAAGCTCTGAAGCTTTGTAGACACCTGCCAGGGAGAAGGCCAGTACCGGCAGATATTTCTCCTTCCGTGTTTCCCTTTGTCCATCCTTACCTGTCCTTCCTTTTGATTTGCAAACCTGAGCTTCGGCTCTCGATTCTTACAGGATGATAGAAATCCAAATCTAGCCAGGAACCAGAAAATGGATGACTTGGATGCCTAAGGAGAGATGGTGAAATGTAGCACTCGAAATGGTGCTCTAGATTGGGAGACCTGGGTTCAGATCCCCAGCCACCTGCAAGGCTTCTTGGGTTATCTTGTGGGGAAAGTGTGTCTTCCACCCCGAACCATCTGGAAAGAAGGGAAATATAAACCAGGAGCTAAAAGCACGTCCCCTGGGATACCCATCATAAGTCTGCATGAAGCAGCAAGAAAATACATAAACCTAACATTTTTGCAGAGAGGCAGCTGTGTCAGTCTATCCTCTGTGCAGGGAAACTAATGAAAAGTCTTGTGGCACCTTAAAGACTTCAGATTATTTAGCAGGACTCACACCAGCAGACTCAACATGGACACCTGCCATGAATTTTTAAGAATCTAACCTGCATTTTTTCCACACTATCTATCCATGAAGGGCTGGCAAACAGCCTGAGGATTCGCTCACAAAGGCTTGCAATTTGTGTGATTTTTAAAGTGGTTCAATAAAGGTGTCTCCTTACTCTTGCATTTGTGTAATACTGAACCACCAGGGTTTTTTTCCTGATTCTTGGGCAGGAGGTTTTGCGAACCGCTTCCTGCTTCTTCAGATCATTTACCCGTTGGGTTGAGCTGTCGCCCATGAAAACTTATGCCAGATGAATCCTATTGGCCTTTAAAGTCCCACAAGAGTCTGTGTTGGTTTTGCTGCCGAAGATTTGGTGTATTCATTTGGTGAATCAGAGATTTGGTGTATGCATTTAATTCAGGGGAGAGCGGGGGGTTTAGGGTGCGCCTGTAAAGGGCCCTTTCCCAACAGAACACCCGGGTCCAGCACACTGTCTTGAAACCCTGGAAGATGTCCTTCTTCAATGCCTAGCAGCAGGTTTGAGTCTTTCAATTTATGTATTGTGGGAGGCTGGAAAAGTTGATTTTGGGCACCAGAACTCCCAGATTTGGGATTTTTCTGGGTCATGTCCTTCATAGCATCCTACAGTCATGAAGTTGGAAGGGCCGATGAGGCCATAGAGATGGTTGTCCGGTTTTCTCTTGAGTGCCTCTAGCAAGAGAACGCCACCTCCCGAGGTCATGGGTTCCTTTGTCGTACTGCTCTAAGGGTTTACTTACTACCATAGAATCATAAAATCATGGAGTTGGAAGGGGCCTGTGAGGCCATCAAGTCCAACCTGCTTGATGCAGGAATACAAATCCAAGCCGATCTGCCAGGTGGTTATCTTAAGTTTCTCTTGAAGGCCTCCAACGTTGGAGGGCTCACCACCACCTCCCGAGGTCATGGGTTCCATTGTCGTACTGCTCTAACAGTTAGGAAGTTTTTCCCGACGTTCAGCCTAAATCTGGCTTCCTGCAGCTTGAGCCCGTTCTTACGTGTCCCGCACTCCGGGATGATCGAGATCAAGGCCATGTTTCCAAACTTGGCCTCCTTTAGTGGCGGGAAGGAGGGAGGGGCTGCATCCAGGATTGAAGGAAGCATTCTGCAACCTGAACTGGAAAAGACCTTTAGTGCGACAGATGAAGCTTTGAAGACCCCCCCTCAACATTTTGGGGGTGCTTAAGTGAAGCTTTCCTTTGAGGAAAAGGGAGAGGGGAGTTCAAAATGAATTCATACACGGTTTGAGTTTTAAAAATATAAACTGAAAGCAAAACTGTGGATCATTTCTTGACGTGCTTGTAAAATTTGATCCTACCCCCACTTTTTGTTGTTGCAGGTTTTGTATGTGAATAATTCTCTTTCTCTCTCATTCACCCTCTCCCCTTTTCTCTCTCTCTCTCTTGTGCACACACACACATGCACACGCGTGCATGCGTGTATGTATGTGTTGCTCTAGTGCCTTCCAGGTGCCCCTTTTAGGCCTCTGGTGCTGATTCGCAGCTAGAGAAAAGTACTCCGGCGGTTCCAGGCTTGGCTGAACATCATAACCCGGGAGCTCTGATGTTGAGCAGGCTGGGCGTGCATGCGTATGTGTACACGCACACGTGCGCGTGGTCTCCTGACGCATTTTGCAAGCAGCCACTCCGATGGCATGAGCAGTGTTCCTTCCCTCCTGTTCCCATAGCAACGGGAAACACACACACACACACCATCTTCTGCAGCAAGAAACCAGCTGGTTTGTAAATAGTGCCACATTTTTTAATTTTCCGTTTCTATCTTGCCTTTGTGGAGAGGAAGTGAGGCTGGGCGCCCGGGAAGAGGTTTAGGTCAGCCGGGAAGAAGGGTCTCGCTTTGCTCGGCCGAATCCTCCCTTCCCTTCTGCGAGACAAAGCCCTCACAAGGTCTCCCGGGAGCTCGCGGGGCACTTAACGGATCGATACCCAGCGAGATGAGTGCTGGGCTGTGGGAGGTGCCAGCTTGGCAGCTTGGGGGATGGAGCCGACGGGCTTCCTGGATCGGGGCCCTGGGTTTGCTGCCCTCCGCCTTCCCATCTCTTCTTTCCCGCAGGCTCAGGAGCTGCGTGGCTTCCCCCATGAACTACGGGCAGATGTGCAGCAGCAGAGCGAGGAAGAAGTTACTCTCTTTTTTTGCAATACGGATCCCAGAATACATCCCCACCCCACCCCGAGCATGGCCGAGTCCTCCCGCAAAAGCTTGTTAAACGGACTTGGAAAAGCTGAGCTTATAATTCTCTCGGCACCAACTCTGTTGTTGTTCCGTGCCGTCACAAGGTTTCCCGAGAGGGTGACCACCAAAACGTCCTATCATTAGCAGCCCTTCTCAGCTCTTGCAAACTTAAGACTGTGGCTTCCTTTATGAAGTCAATCCACTTCATATCCAGACTTCCTCTTTCCCTGCTGCCTCCTGCATTACTGTGGTTTCCGGTGATTCTTGCCTTCTCATGATGTGCCCCAAACACAACAGCTTCGGTTTTGTTATTTTTGCTTCCAGGGAAAGTTCAGGCTCGATTTGATCGAGAAGCCCCTTGTTTGTCTTTCTGGCAGTCTGTGGTATCTGGAAAGCTCTCCTCCAACACCACATTTCAAGGGAATTGGTTTTTTTTCCTGCTGACGTTCCTCATTGTCAAGCTTTCACATCTTTATCTTGTCCAGCATAGCTCAGTTTGGAGGTTGGTTGTGGTTGGGTTTAAGGCAAGCGATTGTTTTCTTGCAAAATCTGCCCTGGCAGCTAGTTCCTTTCTCGTGGGAATTCAGAGTAGCAGATAAAATGATAAAAATGGCTTAGCACCCGCTTTCTTGAAAGGCTGTCTTGTACACAAAGCTGCACAAATGTTACTCTCTGATCTAGCGAAGCCCTTCTTTCTGTGGCCATGCTGACTAAGGGTGCAACTATACGGGGAAAACATGGAGAAAATGCCACAGGTTTGGGGTGGGCTGATTTGCATTTTTTTCCCCCCTGATGATCACATGATGCAAAGGGAAATGTGAATCAGCGAATAGTCCCTCACACCCTAATCTGTAGTTTGTACCTTCACTGCTGGGGTTTCTGGCTTTAAAAAAAAAGAAAAAAGGATCAATTTGCATCAGTTCTCGCTGTGCAATCGCTTGAACCTATGCAGAAAAACTGCTGTGCCAGAACATGCTCAGGAAAGTGTCAAGCAAAGTCTGTTGGTAAAACTTTTAGCAAAACTTCCCCCTTTCCTTTTTTTTTTAAAATAGCTAAGGGCGAGCAAATCATGACTCAAGTTATCTTTTTCATCCGCTAGCAGTATTCTCTACTGACCTGTTTTCAGTAAACATGAAACTGACCTGTAGTCTCATGGTCCAGTGATTAAACTGCAGTACTGCAGTCAAGACTCTGCTCATGATCTGAGTTCAGTCCTAGCCGGTTCAGGTAGCCAGCACAACTCATCCTTTCAAAGTTGGTAAATTGCTCAAAATGCCAGATGCAGGAGAATGGGTATCAGGAGACAGGTCTTTAGTTGTCTCGTGCGCTCCCAGAAGAATCTGGTGGGGTCACTGTGAGATACAAGAAGCTGGACTAGAGGGACCCCTTGGCCTGATCCAGCAGGGCTCTTCTTATGTTCTTACGTTATGTTATTAAATTGAGTACCCAGCTCGCTATGCAGGGGAGCAATGTGTAGCCTGCATAATTAAGTTGCAAACTGGCCAGAAAGTGCTCGAAGCAGCACACTTTGCTTTTTGCTCTTCGTTCTGTAGATTGGGGGGGGGGGGGGGGTTCTAGAGGTTGCATTAATGGAGACCTCACTAATGCCCTCCTGGACTGCTAAAGACAACAGTGGACGCCACTCACCTCATCCATAAGCTTATGCTGGGTGAGAGGCAGCTGTGGGCAGCTGCAAACATTTTATCCACATCCCCATCTGGTACCAGTTGAGGAAAAAGGAAAGGCATCTTTGATACCATGGCTTCAAGAATCAAGAATGCACGAGCAGTAAGCACAGAAAGTCCCTGCGATGCCCTGTGTTCCGTGTGCCGCTACGACACTCTGTTGTGCTTCATAATGAGTTTTAACCGTCCCTCTTGGACATCCCCTTTTCCCTCTTGCCAGTCCATGCCGTTGCTGCTCAGTGGTGCACGCGGGGGCCTGGGCATTTTGGGTTGTGATCTTCCCGTGCTCCCTTTTTTTCCGGGCCCCGTCTTCCTTCGCCATCTGTCTCCATTTCTCGCTCCATCTCCTGTGTCTCCGGGCTCTTAAGCAGCGTGTAAGTCAGAGCAGCCATGAGACAGTTGGGCGCCTTGGCGGAATCGGTCCCTCGGCACCCACAGGGATGATGTAGCTCTCTCGTCATGCTCAAAGATGATGAGAATCCCTTGTGCCAGGAATTACCGTATTCCCCCTCCCTTTTAAGAAAACGTTTGAATACTTCTGCAAACACATCTCTCTCTCTTTTTTTTTGTTATGGATTCCTTGCTATTTTCCTGTTCTCCCCTCTAAGCCACAGGCTTCCCTTCCTGCTTTAGGTGGTAGAAGGCAGATAAGGCACTAGAAAGGATGAAGGACAAAGGGCAAGAAAGAGCCCTGTGCTTACCCTGAGGCTGGCGGAAGATTATACAGAAAGCAAAATAGGGGAGTTTGCCGTTTCAGTGATTCATAGCTGGCATAGACCCAAGTGCTGGGGGGTGACTAACATGGCACAAGACCTTCCTGCTGGATCAGATCACTAAATAAAAAGAGGAGGTTTTTTTTTTAGAGGAAAAACTGGGGAGGGGAGTTACACGCCATTGACTTGCAGCTTGACTCTCTTCTTGGCTGATGTTGTCTCCCCCTCAACCGCTGGGCTCTGATTTTAGAAAAGAGCCCAGAAGGAGGAGCAGGAGTGTACCGCAGCCTGGACTCACAGGGTCAACCCCACAGGGCTTTCTGAATAGTAGGACTATGACGTCCCCCATCACCCCACGCCCTGGTCTCCTCTCTTTTCCTGACCTTAGCTGCAGCCTTTACAGTCGCTAGGAGAGAAGGAGGTTGTCCCAGGAACAATATATGGTGTCCCTTTTGTAACACAAAGCCCTTGGGAGATAGTTTGTTCTTGAATGAGCAATGTAGAGCCATTAAGTTTACAAAAGACCTGATTTCCCCTTGTCTGTGTGCACTGATCTACTCCTCTGCATGTTTGAACTTTGCTTATGGGGCCGTGTGGTTATGAGCTGAGCACCTGTACTTCCAGATTTAGCACTGCAGCACTAAGGGGGAGACGGGAGGTCCCTGAGAAGCAGGAGGCTATCGGAGAGTGGGGAGAGGGTCATTTCCACTCACCCATATATCCCATCCGGGGATGGTGGAGGTGGTTGTTCCAAATCATCCAGTCAGGTTTTCCATGTCTCAGGGAATGGGATCCTGCCAAGCCCTATAGTTTGGCGCTTTTGCCGAGCATACCATTGCGATGTGCCTTAAAGCTCTGGCTCCTACTGGGATTCCAGAAGCAAAAAGCAAAGTCTGCTGCCCTTATATACAGCCTCATAGCACTTAAAACACTCTCTGGACAGTTTACAATATAATTTGGCAAGGGATAACTTGCCCCTCTAGTGAGCTGGGTATTCAATTTGCTGACGTTGGAAGGTGGAGTCAACCTTGAGCCAGCTACTGGAGCCCGTTGGGATTGAACTCAAGTTGTGAGCAGGGTCTTCACTGCAGTACTGCAGTTTAACCACCGCCCTGCGAGGCTCCTTCGCATAAAACAGGTCATGCATCTTATGG
Source organism: Intellagama lesueurii (assembly GCA_037013535.1). Taxonomy (NCBI): domain Eukaryota; kingdom Metazoa; phylum Chordata; class Lepidosauria; order Squamata; family Agamidae; genus Intellagama; species Intellagama lesueurii. The sequence goes on along the minus strand of JBAJHW010000003.1, from coordinate 2,385,576 downwards.
AGACTCATGCAGATAACAAGCCGTCAAGGTGCCTTTCCTTTGAAACTGCCCTTTTGTACTTAATTGTCCTGGTCGTGTGGCTTTCTGATCTCGTCCCGGGTGAAAGGAGCTGACCAGCTTTCACTTTCCACCAGCGCTGCTCTGCAAGACTTGGTCCGACAAGGACTGTAACAGGGCCATCCCCGGTTCATCCAGAGGCACCCCCTTGGACTGGTGGGCACCGAGAGCCCCCTCTCTCTGACCCTGCATCTTCACGTCACTTTTGTGTGTCCAGAGGAGGAATCGGCAGCCAACCCACAAAGCCGTCAGCCAAGCCCATGCTGCCCTGAAGCCCAGAGAGAGGAAGCCGGCGGCTGGCGGCTGCCTCTCAAAGCCTCTCGTGTTGCTAAGGAAACGAAGGGAAACGAGAGATGGAAAGCCAGGACCGTTTCTGTGGCTCCCTGGGCAGCTGTGAAGGCAAGCAGTCCGTGAAAATAGGAAAATGGGGTTGGGGGGGCCCACCGCTGGATCTTGCAACACGAAGTAGAGGCTGAATAAGTTCTAAGCAGACACCTCTGGCCAGAAGACACAGGAAGGGGGCGGGCTGTCCTTCCGTTGTAGATGGACAGCCGTTACGATTGACTGCGCTCAGCCCGGGCCAGTGATTAAGGATGATGGGAGGTGTAGTTCAGCAACATCTGCCAGCTTTGTCGCTATTGAAAAATCCAATGACTGAGTTCCGTGGATTAGCCAGACCTTAGAAATGTTACCTTTCCCTCCTCCCCGACTACAGCTCCCAGCATTATATATATATAGTGTTCCCGTCATCTGGTTAATCTGTGGAACTCACTGCCGCTGGATGTTTCATAGTCCGTAACTGTGAGCGGCTTCTCAAACAATTCAGGAACACGTGTTTGCAATACGCTTGTTTTTTCTTCTTCTTTATTTTTATTAAGATATAGAAAGAAGAAGAATGAAAGCAGAAGTGAGTTTATGTACAATTCTTGCATATCAAGAACACCTGACATTTGTATACATGACTTATACTCTACATTTTATACTAAACATGCTTTAGATTAGGCATCCTTCAGTCTCGAGAGATTATGGTCATGTGCTCTGAACGAAGGACTTGGAACAGCGTCTTGTGTGGCTGAGAAGGCCAATTCGAGAGTGACCATCCCTTCCACACTGGAGACAAACACAATACTGTCCCCTGGCCAGCTCCCTGATTTGGCTGGTTTCGGGACGGCCTCTTGGCCTCGGCCTGCTGGACAAGGGTCTCTTCAAATTGGGAGAGGCCACGATGCACCACCTGCCTCCAGGCTGAGCACTCAGAGGTCAAGGTTTTCCCATCTGTGGAGGTCCATTCCTAAGGCCTTCAGATCCCGCTGGCAGATCTCCTTGTATCGCAGCTGTGGTCTCCCTCTGGGGCGATTTCCCTGCACTCATTCTCCACACAGGAGATCTTTTGGAATCCGACCATCGGCCATTCTCACAACATGCCCGAGCCAACGTAAACGTCGCTGTTTCAGTAATATGTTGTTGTTGTTTAGTCGTTAAGTTGTGTCCGACTCTTCGTGACCCCATGGACCAGAGCACGCCAGGCCCTCCTGTCTTCCATGGTGTCCCGGAGTTGGGTCAAATTCATGTTGGTCGCTTCGATGACACTGTCCAACCATCTCATCCTCTGTCATCCCCTTCTCCTCTTGCCTTCACACTTTCCCAACATCAGGGTCTTTTCCAGGGAGTCTTCTCTTCTCATGAGATGGCCAAAGTATTGGAGCCTCAGCTTCAGGATCTGTCCTTCCAGTGAGCACTCAGTGTTGATTTCCTTCAGAATGGATAGGTTTGTTCTCCTTGCAGTCCAGAGGACTCTCAAGAGTCTCCTCCAGCACCACAATTCAAAAGCATCAATTCTTCGGCGGTCAGCCTTCTTTATGGTCCAGCTCTCACTTCCATACATCGCTACTGAAAAAACCCTAGCTTTGACTATGTGGACCTTTGTCGGCAAGGAGATGTCTCTGCTTTTTAAGATGCTGTCTAGGTTTGTCATCGCTTTCCTCCCAAAAAGCAGGCGTCTTTTAATTTCGTGGCTGCTGTCACCATCTGCAGTGATCATGGAGCACAAGAAAGTAAAATCTGTCACTGCCTCCATATCTTCCCCTTCTATTTGCCAGGAGGTGATGGGGCCAGTGGCCATGATCTTAGTTTTTTTTTTATGTTGAGCTTCAGACCATTTTTTGCGCTATCCTCTTTCACTCTCATTAAGAGGTTCTTTAATTCCTCCTCACTTTCTGCCATCAGAGTGGTATCAGAAGGATGCCTAATCTGCATATCTGAGGTTGTTGATATTTCTTCCGGCAATCTTAATTCCGGCTTGGGATTCATCCAGTCCAGCCTTTCGCATGATGTATTCTGCATAGAAGTTAAATAAGCAGGGAGACAATATACAGCCTTGTCGTACTCCTTTCCCAATTTTGAACCAATCAGTTGTTCCATATCCAGTTCTAACTGTTGCTTCCTGTCCCACATATAGATTTCTCAGGAGACAGATAAGGTGGTCAGGCACTCCCATTTCTTTAAGGACTTGCCATAGTTTGTTGTGGTCCACACAGTCAAAGGCTTTTGCATTGTCAATGAAGCAGAAGTAGATGTTTTTCTGGAACTCTCTGGCTTTCTCCATAATCCAGCGCATGTTAGCAATTTGGTCTCTAGTTACTCTGCCCCTTCGAAATCCAGCTTGTACTTCTGGGAGTTCTCAGTCCACATACTGCTGAAGCCTACCTTGTAGGATTTTGAGCATAACCTTGCTAGCGTGTGAAATGAGTGCAATTGTACGGTAGTTGGAGCATTCTTTGGCACTGCCCTTCTTTGGGATTGGGATGTAGACTGATCTTTTCCAATCCTCTGGCCACTGCTGAGTTTTCCAAACTTGCTGGCATATTGAGTGTAGCACCTTAACAGCGTCATCTTTTAAGATTTTAAATAGTTCGACTGCAATGCCATCACCTCCACTGGCCTTGTTGTTAGCCATGCTTTCTAAGGCCCACTTGACTTCACTCTCCAGGATGTGTGGCTCAAGGTCAGCAACCACACTATCTGGGTTGTCCGGGACATCCAGATCTTTCTGGTATAATTCCTCTGTGTATTCTTGCCACCTCTTCTTGATGTCTTCTGCTTCTGTGAGGTCCCTACCATTTTTGTCCTTTATCATGTCCATCTTTGCACAAAATGTTCCTTTAATATTTCCAATTTTCTTGAACAGATCTCTGGTTTTTCCTTTTCCATTATTTTCCTCTATATCTTTGCATTGTTCATTTAAGAAGGCCCTCTTGTCTCTCCTTGCTATTCTTTGGAAGTCCGCATTCAATTTCCTGTAACTTTCCCTATCTCCCTTGCATTTTGTTTCCCTTCTCTTCTGTTATTTGTAAGGCCTCGTTGGACAGCCACTTTGCTTTCTTGCATTTCCTTTTCTTTGGGATGGTTTTTGTTGCTGCCTCCTGTACAACGTTAAGAGCCTCCATCCATAGTTCTTCAGGCACTCTGTCCACCAAATCTAGTTCCTTAAATCTGTTCTTCACTTCCACTGTGTATTCATAAGGGATTTGGTTTAGATTGTACCTGACTAGCCCAGTGGTTTTTCCTACTTTCTTCAGTTTAAGCTTGAATTTTGCTATAAGAAGCTGATGATCAGAGCCACAATCAGCTCCAGGTCTTGTTTTTTGCTGACTGTATAGAGCTTCTCCATCTTTGGCTGCAGAGAACATAATCAATCTGATTTCGGTATTGCCCATCTGGTATGTCCATGTGTAGAGTCGCCTCTTGTGTTGTTGGAAAAGAGTGTTTGTGATGACCAGCTTGTTCTCTTGACAAAACTCTATTAGCCTTTGCCCTGCTTCGTTTTGAACTCCAAGGCCAAACTTACCTGTTGTTCCTTTTATCTCTTGACTCCCTACTTTAGCATTCCAGTCCCCTATAATGAGAAGAACATCTTTCTTTGGTGTCAGTTCTAGAAGGTGTTGTAGGTCTTCATAGAATTGTTCAGTTTCAGCCTCTTCAGCATCGGTGGTTGGTGCATAAACTTGGATTACTGTGATGTTGAAAGGTCTGCCTTGGATTCGTATTGAAATCATTCTATCATTTTTGAGATTGTATCCCAGTACAGCTTTTCCCACTCTTTTGTTGACTATGAGGGCTACTCCATTTCTTCTACAGGATTCTTGCCCACAATAGTAGATATGGTAATCGTCTGAATTGAATTCGCCCATTCCTGTCCATTTTAGTTCACTGACACCCAGGATGTCAATGTTGATTCTTGCCATCTCCTGTTTGACCACATCCAGCTTACCAAGGTTCCTAGATCCTACATTCCAGGTTCCTATGCAGTATTTTTCTTTGCAGCATCGGACTTTCCTTTCACTTCCAGGCGTGTCCGCAGCTGAGCGTCCTTTCGGCTTTGGCCCAACCACTTCATTAGCTCTGGAGCTACTTGTACTTGTCCTCCGCTCTTCCTCAGTAGCATGTTGGATGCCTTCCGACCTGAGGGGCTCCTCTTCCAGCGTCATATCTTTTAGCCTTTTGTTTCTGTTCATGGAGTTTTCTTGGCAAAGATCCTGGAGTGGCTTGCCAGTTCCTGCTCCAGGTGGATCGCGTTGAGTCAGAACTCTCCACTATGACCTGTCCGTCTTGGGTGTCCCTGCACGGCATAGCCCAGAGCTTCTCCGAATTACTCAAGCCCCTTCGCCACGACAAGGCAGCAATCCGTGAAGGGGTTCAGTAATATATACATGCTAACAATTCCAGCTCGTTCCAGGACTACTCTATTTGGAACTTTGTCCTGCCAGGTGATGCCAAAAATGCGTCAGAGACAACGCCTATGGAACGTGTTCAGCTTCCTCTCCTGCCATGCACAAAGGGTCCAGGACTCACTGCAGGACAGGAGTGTGCTCAGGACACAGGCTCTATAGACCTGGATCTTGGTATATGCCGTCAGCTTCTTATTAAGCCATACTCTCTTTGTGAGTCTAGAGAACGTGGTAGCTGCTTTGCCAGTGCGTTTGTCCAGCTCGACATCTAGGGAGAGAGTGTCAGAGATCGTTGAGCCAAGGTACATGAAGTCATGAACAACCTCCAATTCTTGTGTGGAAATGGTAATAGAGGGAGGTGAGTCCACGCCCTGGCCCATGACTTGTGTTTTCTTCAGGCTGATTGTTAATCCAAAGTCTTGGCAGGCCTTGCTAAAGCGATTCATGAGTTGTTGGAGGTCTTCAGCAGAGTGGGCAACAATGGCTGCATCATCGGCGAAGAGGAAGTCCCGCATGCATTTCAGTTGGACTTTGGTCTTCGCTCTCAATCTAGAGAGATTAAAGAGCTTTCCATCTGATCTAGTCCGGAGATAGACACCTTCTGTCGCAGTTCCAAAGGCGTGCTTCAGCATGACAGCAAAAAAGATCCCAAACAGGGTCGGCGCGAGGACACAGCCCTGTTTCACTCGCTTCGGATGTCAAAGGGATCTGATGTTGAGCCATCAAAAACTACAGTGCCCTTCATTTCCTCGTGAAAGGACCTGATGATGTTAAGGAGTCGAGGTGGACATCCAATCTTGGGAAGTATTTCAAAAAGGCCGTCCCTGCTAGCCAAGTCGAAGGCCTTTGTAAGATCTATGAAGGCCACAAAGAGTGGCTGTCGTTGTTCCCTACATTTCTCCTGCAACTGTCTGAGGGACAATACCATGTCAGTGGTGGATCTATTAGCTCGAAATCCACACTGTGATTCTGGATAGACTCTGTCTGCGAGCACCTGGAGTCTCTTCAGTACAACACGGGCAGGCAGCTTCCCTACAACGCTGAGAAGAGAGAAGGCACGGTAGTTATTGCAGTCTCCCCTGTCTCCTTTGTTCTTGTCCAATGTGACGATGTTTGCATCCTTCATGTCCTGTGGTACTCCACCTTCCCTCCAGCAAAGACAAAAGACTTCATACAGCTCGGTGGTGATGATCTCTTTACAGCACTTCAGCAGGGATGTTATCCTTCCCAGGTGCCTTGCCGGAAACATGCTACTGAACATGCTATTCTGTGCTTTAAATTTACTTATTTTTTGAAATATATGCTCTGGTTCGCAATATGCTTGTTGATTGCCCTTAGCATGACAAGAGTGGCCCGTATCTCTTTGCTACCTAATGTTGTCTGGGGCCTCTTGACAGGATGCAGAGCCTGGGAAAACTCCCTTTGGACTACCCATAAACTCCCCCCCCCCCCAGCGAATTGGTCCACAGACCACTCAGGCTGGCTCTTCTCCTCCAAGACACAGTGCCCAACTCACTGAGCTTTCCAGGCAGTTGCGCTGAGCCTCTGAGGTGCTGCTGAGGTCTGAACCGGGCTTGACCGTGTTGCAGCTGAAGAGAGGAAATGGCTGATCTCCAGAGTTCCTGCTTGTCTAATCCTGCTGCGGTGCTCTGGCGCGCGCTAATTAATGTTACTGGCTCCAGGAGGTGAATGGAAAGAGGGTTTGGCCCGACTCCATCTCCGACTTCCAGCGGTTGTGTTTGCGGCGATGCAGAGAAGCCCGAGGCTGCTGTTGCCAAACTTCTCGGCTTATTGGATCAATAAAATAAAAAGGGCCGGAGAAGAAAAACGGCTAATCAATAATGGATTGCGCACAAGCTGCTCCTGTTGTCCGGATGTCTTTTTTCTTGTCTTTTTTTTTTTTTCTGTGAAAGCTGCAGCCAACGGACCTGAACAGAGCATCTCAGCTGAGGAGCACGAGAAAGCAGGGCAAAGGGGATGGACTGGTGTGGATGACATCCGGGCCATTCAGAATTTTCCTTATAGAGCAAAAGGCCTGAGTATATCGGGCAGTTGAAATCCAGTCCGTAAAAAAACTGGATTTTGCCAGCATCTTCCGTTCATCTTCCATAATATATTTTCCCGCCTGTTAATGGGAGTTGGATCTCCCGCTGTTCTTCCAGGGAGAAGATCCAGCCTGGCTGGCCTTGGGCAAGCTGCACACAGTCCCAAAAGGAAGGAATGGGAAACCAGATCTGAGTAATCTCTACCTGGAAACCCCTGAAAAGGGTTGCCATAAGTCAGAATCGACAGCACACTGTTCTAGGGAGTTGGTTGGACCGTGTGAGATGGTGCCTTCTTTTCTGTTCTCAATTTTTCGGGCCCCCTTGGGACCTGAACGCTTTCTTGTTTTGCAATTCTGTCTGTGTCATTCTTCCTCCACCCAAGACGCTTGCATTTTGTTATTCATTAAATTTGCATTCCTTCCATTATGTTCATTTTTTTAAGGCCCCTCCCCGCTTCTTGTATCCTGCAGTTTTTTGCCAAAGCAAAGTCAGCAGTCCTGGTTTCAGCCTGGCCGCTGTCCGTGAATTCTCCCAGAATCCCCTCAGCGCTGTGTCACTGTGGTGGAGAACATGGCCCAACATCACCAAGAAAAAGAGAGAGCAGACAGAACATCCAGGGCATTTCAGGGGGGAATCAAAATGGTGGCGGCTGAGAAAAGTTGCTGCCATGCCGGGGGATGCAGTGTGACAAATATGTGCGTGACAAATATGTGAGTGAGCGGACAGGGCATTGGCACCGACTTGCTATATCTGACCTTTGCGATGAAAATGGAACGAAATCTGGCTCATTTGACCAATTATTCATTCATTAGCAGACGAAGGCACACTGGCTAGATCCCACACTCTTTTGGTGACATTTTCCTTTAAAAACAACAGCACCTTTTTATTTTAAACTAGGGATTAGGGTAAAGGGTACAAGAGGTAAAAGGGGATAAAAAGGGGAGGAAAAGAAGAACATAAAGTATACTGTCATAAAATCTTGTTATTCGCGTTACAATGTCTCGTCAACTTTCGGCCTTTCTATAGTTTGATTGCCCTTCTAGATTTCTACTTACAGTTACCTCTTAGCCTAGTTCTATGTTTATCCAGTTCTATCTACTGACTCAGATCATTTGTATAGTAAATCCCATCGTTCAGTTGCCTTTTGTATCGGACAGTCTTTCAACACTTCCGATAAAATGTCAATTTCTGCCGCTTCCCATATCTTCTCGATGAGTTCGTCTTGTTTCGGTATCTCTGGTTTCTTCCAGTTCTTAGCATAGAGAATTCTGGCTGCTGTGACTATAGGTATAACTAGGTAGCTCTTTGTCTTATCTATGTTGTCAGGTATAATGTTCACTAGAAACAATTCTGTATTTAATGGAATATTACAAAGCAATATTTTTTGTAACAGAATATGCACTGCTATCCAGTCCTGTTTTGCTTCTCTGCAAGTTCACCACATGTGGTAAAAACTTTCCTCTTGTGCTTTACACTTAAAACAAACATTTGACACTTCTGTATAAATCTTTGATAATTTTTTTGGAGTCATATACCACCTATAAAACATCTTATATATGTTCTTCTTAAAATTTACCGATTTTGTGAGCTTTATATTATTTTTCCATATTTGCAACCAACGATCAATGTCAATATTATGTCCTCTATTTTATGCCCACTTGATCATAGATTCTTTTACCATCTCATCTTGCATTTTAGTTTCAATCATACATTTTCTTAATTACTTTCTCATTTGAGCCCAACAAAAGTTGATCAAATATTGTTAGTTCTGTATAGAAGCCCTCTATTTTATCTTTTGTATACCTAGATTCCATTTGTGTTCTAGGCCACCAGTCTAAATGTATATTTTGCACCTCTAACTCTTCTTTAGACCTTAAATCACAATCCTTTTTAAATAAATCTTGATATCTTAACAATTTCATTGTAATCTTTTTCCAACTCCATAGTAGGGCTCTTCTTATCATGTGAATATTAAAACTTTTATGTTCTTTATCTTTTTTATACCAAAAAAAGCATGCCATCCTAACTGCAGATCATGTCCTTCTAAATTAAGTAGCCTATCATGATCTAGGGTTATCCATTCCTTTATCCAAACTAATACACAGGCTCTATAATACAACATCCAATCCGGGAGACCAAAACCTACTCTTTGTTTGGCATCTTGCATTGCTTTGGTTTTGATTCTTGATTTCTTTACCTTGCCAGACGAATCTCATGATTATCTTATTAAGTTCTTGGAAGAAAGACTGTTTTAATATCACTGGAATTGTCTGAAATAAGAACAACATTTTGGGTAGAATGTTCATTTCGATAGTTGCTATTCTTCCCATCAACAACAGCTGGAGTTTATCCCATCTCTCCAAGCTGGTCTGTATCTCTTTAATCAATTTCATATAATTGTCTTTAAATAGTGTACTTGTTTTCTTTTTTGGTGACATTTTCCTGATGGGATCATTTCGGACACGGATCTCGGGGCGGCTTCCTCCGTCAGCCCATGACGCACCACGTTGTTCTGGTCTTCATGGTTCCTGGAGAGTCTTGGAGTCCGAGAGGCAGCCAGGACTGGCCCTGCCACGAGACAGAGTGGAGCAGTTGACTTCGGGGGCAAATGCTGGGGAACAGGAAATTGCCGCAAAATGTCAGAGGGCAGAGTTATACATTTGTGCCATGCAGCGGGCTGTGAGCTTCCTTCCTTCCTTCCTTCCTTCCTTCCTTCCTTCCTTCCTTCCTTCCTTCCTTCCTTCCTTCCTTCCTACCTACCTACCTACCTACCTACCTACCTACCTACCTACCTACCTACCTACCTACCTACCTACCTACCTACCTAATCGTGCCTCACCTTTCCTGCAGGGAGCTCAAAAGCACCACACATGGCTTTGTTCTTCCCCACCTGATCCTCACAACACCCACCCAGTGAGTTTCATGGCTCAGTGGGGAATAGAACCTGGATTCCTCTCTGACCCTCCCAGCCCGCTGTTTCTCCCGTGTGATGAATTGTGGAGTGCCACCTTCCTCGTTGGTTGGGGCAGGGCATGAGCAGGTAAACCCGGGCAGAGTTTGTAGCACTAGCGTGGGCGTGAGTTAAATTAAATCCTTCCCTTGGCACAACTGTTTGTCGGACTAATTAAGGCTCCGTTCTTTCATATAAATCTAAAAAGAGCAACGCTGGGTCATTTTCTCTAGTATTAGGCATCCTTCAGTCTCGAAAGACTATGGTAACGTGCTCTGTATGGAGGACTTGGAACAGCGTCTAGTGTGGCTGAGAAGGCCAATTCGAGAGTGACAATCCCTTCCACACTGAAGACAAATACAATCTGTCCCCTGTCCAGCTCCCTGATTTTGCTGCTTCCGTGACTGCCTCTTTGCCTCGGTCTGCTGGACAAGGGTCTCTTCAAAATGGGAGAGGCCATGATGCAAGGCCTGCCTCCAGGCTGAACGCTCAGATGTCAGGGTTTCCCATCTGTTGAGGTCCATTCCTAAGGCCTTCAGATCCCGCTTGCAGATGTCCTTGTATCGCAGCTGTGGTCTCCCTCTGGGGCGATTTCCCTCCACTAATTCTCCATACAGGAGATCTTTTGGAATCCGACCATCAGCCATTCTCACGACATGCCCAAGCCAACGTAGACGTCGCTGTTTCAGTAATGTATACATGCTAAAGATTCCAGCTCGTTCTAGGACTACTCTGTTTGGAACTTTGTCCTGCCAGGTGATACCAAAAATGCGTCGGAGGCAACGCATATGGAAGGTGTTCAGCTTCCTCTCCTGCCGTGCACAAAGGGTCCAGGACTCACTGCAGGACAGGAGTGTGCTCAGGACACAGGCTCTATAGACCTGGATCTTGGTATATGTCGTCAGCTTCTTATTGCGCCATACTCTCATTTTCTCTAGCGCTTCTGATAAACAGAAGGGAATTGGTGTGCTATCCTGTGCAGCCTGCGAACAAGTAAACTCCACCTGCCAGGGGTTAATGAGATATTCTGTTGTTTGAGCATTTCGCTGCACGAGCGAAGCGAAAGGGGTGAGAGGCGGACTGAGGATCAGCTGTAAGGCATACCCCTTCCTTTGGCTACAGTTCACGATGCGTGGCAATGCCACGTGAAGCCTGCTTGCAGCTTGCATCCACAACAGGCATGGAAACGGTACTCACAAAAGTTACTTTTCAGGTGGAACTGTGGTCTTTTCTCTTTATGCTTCCAACCTGATTCAGTTTTGTGTTTCTGCCTCCACTGGAGGAGAAAGCCGGATCTTACTCTCTCGCGCCCAGATGTCCATTTTGTTGGCGCGATGTGGGTTTCGCTGCCAGGATGCGGGGATTTGGTGCTGAACTTGTGACGGTGGCAGAGGAAGCCTCTGCTCTCTAGAGGCTGGTGGAAAGGCGAAGGAACAAGGTGTTATCACTGAAAAATCAAAGATGGGCACGAACCAGGAAAAAACAACAACACGAAGTTGGCTGATTCGTGGTTCGTTCAGGATCCCTGTTTTGCTGAAATGAAACAAAGCACTGAACTTTTCCCCCCTCGGCACTTCAGACCGCCCCTCCCTCTGCCCCTGTTGCCTGCTTACATTGTCTTGAAGCCACAGTGCCACTGCCACCATCCTGAGAGGTGGCAAACCCAGCTCCATGCATGGAAGCTGGGCCTGCAGTCTGTGTGCATGTGCCCACTTGTCAACTGAGCGTGCAAGGAGCCAGACCTGCTGCCTGAGAGGTGGGCGCATGCGCACAGGCAGCAGGCCTGTTCCCCCCCACCCCTCGGCATGCCCCTGAAAAACAAACTGAACCAGTTTGTTGGGGGGGGGGGGAATTTGTGACAGTTCGTGATTCACGGTTCGTGGGTAGCCAAACCATCACTGGTGCGAACCATCATGAACCACCAGTTTTTCTGGTTCATGTTCGTCTCTACTGAAAATCCACTGAGGCCGGTGCAGGCGGTAGAAGGTTTCTAAACATGTTTCCAAGCTCTCCGATACCTGCAGCCAGGCTGCCCTATGTGCAGGTCTGCTCACGCAACCGTCATGACTTCAGCACATTTCTGCGGCTGTTCTGCTCCTGTCCTGCGGACGGATTGAATCCTGTGGGCAACCGACTCAGAATGTTGGACAGGGTGGGACTTGAGTTTGATTCCGCTTCAGACCTCGTCTTAGGTGTTTATGGTCTTTGCATTTAATGCACCAACTGAAAAAGAAGGAGGAGGTAGCAGCCCTGGAAGGTGGGGAGCAACATGGGATGCGACAGCGATCAGGATCCCAGGTGGCCAGGAAACACATCTGAGCATGTCTAAGTTTAGAAACCCTTCTGCAAGGCTTGTTCTCTGGAGAAGGGGGCACCTTCCCCCTTGAGAGGAGGGGTGGGAACACACAGGCCTAGCCTAAGCAATGGTTTAACCCAAGGATAATGAGTTAGCATTACTCCCAAAGCATTGTCTGTAAAGCGTTAGAGAAGTCAGTACTTTTTCTTCCATTACTTTGGCCAGAATCGCACTTGTTTTGGCAATGCGTGTAACAATTTATTGCATGTACAGTACTTCTCTGTGTTTGAGGGGAGAGTCATACCTTATTGCACAAGCGGGAGTCCTGTTGCCGTGAACAGGGTGGTGGTGGACTCTCACACAACGGTGCATGGAAGAGCACATGGGTAGGTGCATCCATAAAGCCTCCACACAGACCCTTGTCAGACGGCTGACGGATTTAGTTTTAATGTGTCAGTTGTGTTGCATTATTTGATTTTATTTATTTTATTTATTTAAAACGTGTCTATCCCGCCTTTCATCTTAAAAAAAGGACCCAAGGCAGCTTACATCGTTCAAAAATAGTTTTTAAAACGAAAACCAAAAAGTATACAAATACTAAAAAAGATCAAACAAATGCCACGGTCAATGCTGGCGAACAGAAAGAACATCAAAACACATTCAAAGCAGTAAGCGAAGGGGCTGCAGGTTGTGGTGCGGGGTTTCACGCAAGCCTTGGTCCCCGTGCCTCTTGTTTTAGAAACCCCGGGTGCGGCAGCTGGGATCAGTGGCTGGCGGGGTCTTCTGCACCGAGTCGCTCATCCCGGGTGGCTCCGTGAAGCACGGCAAGTCTTGGGTTTTTAGATTTCTAGGCCATAATGAGCGACTTGCACTCTGCGCAACGCCTGCACGTCCTCTGATGAATATTAACGAGGCTTTAGCAAGGGGTTGGGGAAATAATTCGAAGGATTGAGATAACACATGACTTGCCTGCAGGCATGCAGAGACAGGGAAGAGCGAGACTTTGAAGTTGGCCGCTGGAAGGGGACCATAGGTGTGGGGGGCACAAAGGCAGAAGGTGGGTGGGGGGAAACGAGCAAACACACCGAGCCTCCCCCCCTGTGCCGATGCCAGCTGATGCTCATGGTGGTTTTGCTAGTATCTGCTGCCAGGTTGCTTCTAACACTTGGTGACCATAATAGGGACTAGAGGATGTTAAAGAATCTAGATTGAAAACTTAAGGGACTTAATATAAAGGCAGATAACACAAGTCACCCTTGATAGGCCAATCATGTAGTCGTGAGAGCAGATAAGGCTGCTGATGTTTAAACTTTATTGGAAGAACAGAAAATTAAATCAGAGAATGTTGGCTTAAAACTAAATAAAAAAAAAAGCAAAAATAGTATCTAATTAGGAGGAAAGTGTGAAGATCAGTGGCTATCATACAGAATATGTTTGAGAACATAATGTGTCTGGGCAGGAAATGCCGTATGGGGAAAGATAATCGGAAAGCAGAATTGGAGAGAAAAATAAGACCTTCATGGCGAGTGTTGGGTAAACAAAGTAAAATGCTTAAAAAACAAAGCATTCCTGTAAAATTAAGGAGACTTGTTTATCATCGATGTGTGTTGCCAGGACTAGCCTAGGCTCTAACAAAATCCACAAACGGAAAAACATTCAAAACCCAAAAAGCAATGGATAGACAAACGCTTAAACCTCACAGGAATAGATAAAGTAAGAAGTCAAGACAAAAATGATAGATTTAAAATAATAAATAGCACGTTGTTAAGATGCCAATGGACAAGCCACACCATGAGACAGGTAGACGGGCGATGGAATAGAGAAATATAATTGAGGCTCCCAGTCTGCCACACATGCTCTGTGCAATCTCGGCTGGTCTCTTTTTCTGGAAGGCACCGTTGGGATTCAAGCTCCCCACCCTTAGCTCTGCCGCCAGGCTCCCCAACCTACTGAGCTGTGCCAGCTCAATTGTTGGGCCGACACAACAGCGTGCACACGAAAAGCCTGCATGCTTGTTAGACAACAGACCTCCTCTTCTTCCAGAGAAAGGTTCCAGAAGCATGGAGGGGTGGCGGAGCGAGAGGGAAGGGCCTCCGGGCGGTGACGAGATGGAAAAACAGAAGGCTCTGCAGACGTTCCGGTGGGGAATGCAGGACAGGTAGCTTCGACCCGGAGTATAGCCCGTAGGCAGCATGTTTGGTGGCTGGGCAGGGGGAGACTGGGACCCGGAGTCCCCAGATCCCAGGCCAGTGGTGGGATCACTACACCACACTGCACCCAAGCGTTCCTCTCCCGGCTGGGGACCCCTGCCCCTCTTTGTAATCCATGGCCGCCCCTCCGAACCAGAAGCAGCTCCTGGGCGGCCAGGTACCTTGATTCTCAGAGGGTGTCTTCACCTCACCCAAGTCAGCCGTGGGTCCGCACCACAGGAGGCTTTTGTCTTCCCGCAGATTAGCATACGGGCGAGATTCCCTTAATTAGCTCCTGGGTGGGAAGAATACAGCTGCCGTCGTCATGACGACAGCTGGGTTTCAGCATCCCCCCTGGGACCGTCCCAGAAGGGCCTTTTCAGATCTCCCGGGTGAGGTCTTTCTGTCTCATCCCTTTCCCTTCTGAGCTGCTGTCGGGGGGGGGGGGGCGCTTGCGCGTTTAGGGGTCAGGACTGGGGTGGGGTGGAGGATCTGGCTTCAGTAGATGCTAAGCCTCATCAGTGCCTTGGGTTTTCTGTGGAGGTCATGCTAATGATTTACTAAAGTCACTGCAATATTTATTGGGGGGTGGGGTGGGGTGCAGAGCCGACAGGGAGCACCGCAATGAAAAATGCATGAGACCATAACTAAAACATGAGCCTTTTCCCCCAGGAAAGAGAGATACTTTTATTTCATGCAGCAATTTGCAAAATTTCTGGGAATGAGAGACGGCTTTCAGGGTGATGGCTGTCGCCTCTAGTTTCCATGGATCTGTAGTTTCAGGAAGTCCTTGGAATCTTTTGCTACCTCTAGGACAATGGTTCCCATGGTTGGACCTCCAGATATTGGACTACGACTCCCAGAATCCTTGATAGTGGGCTTTGCTGTCCGGGGCTGCTGTGGAGCCTAAAACATCTGGAGGCGTGCTTCCCTGCGCAGATCTGGAGATCCTGCAAGATGGAGCGGAAATGGTCCAAGTTAAAACGGCATCAAAGTGCTATCCTTGCGCAGAGGAGATCCCCTGTGTTTGACTGTGAGACTTTCTCCCGCATGATGGGCAGAGTTTGATGGGGGAGCTATGGTGTTCTAGGCAGAGGGCCACAGGTTCAGTTTAAGAAGGAGACCGATAATCTGGAACAGGTCCAGAGGAGGAGAACCGTGATGGGAAAAGATCTTGAACCCAAGCCCTATGAGGAAGGCTCGAGGGAGCTAAGTATATCTTTAGCACGGAAAACAGAAGGCCTGGAGTTGATAGGATAGTCCTCTTTGAATATTTGCAGGGCTGTCACGTGGAAGATGGAGCAAGCTTGTTTTCTGTGGCACCCGAAGGTAGGATCCAAAGTCATAGGTTCAAATCCAGGGAAAGGAGATTTCGCCTAAACGTTCGGAAGAGCCTCTGAACAGTGGGAGCCGTTTAAAAGTGGAATGGATAGCTTTGGAGGGATGGTGGGCTCTGCTTCATTGGAAGCTTTTTAGCAAAAGGTGAGAGGGATGCCTTAGCTGTGGGTTTTGTGTTTTGGTAGGTGGTTGGACTTGATGACCCTTGGGGTCCCCTTCCAGGTCTAACTACACATTGCCCACCCCCCATAAGCTGGGTTACTGTATTTACTGGCTTTGGAAGGATGGAAACAACTGGCTACTGGAGCCCAGCCTTTAACTCAGGTCATGAGTAGAGTCTTAGCTGCAGTACTGCAGTTTAACCCCTATACCACAAGGCTCCCTTAGATTTAGGCATCATGATATATGCCTTGATGTAACTCTGTGACTGGTCCAGTGTCAGCAGCTAGAAATGGTCCTTTTGGGGGAACTACAAACCCCAGAATTCCTCAACCAGCGTGGCCACCTGCTGGCAGGTCCAGGGATCTTGAATCCGCACCCACCCCCACCTGGAAAGCCGTGTTCCCACGTTCTGCTTGTAAGTATGAAATCTGGCAACTTCTTTGGCCTTCTGAAATACTGCCTTTCAGCAGAAACTGCCAGGTGTCTAGCCCACCTTATTTATGGGCTGGCATGAGGGGGAAAGCAGAGACATCACCTTGCCGACCAAGGTCCGCATAGTCAAAGCTATGGTTTTTCCAGTAGCGATGTATGGAAGTGAGAGCTGGACCATAAAGAAGGCTGACCGCCGAAGAATTGATGCTTTTGAATTGTGGTGTTGGAGGAGACTCTTGAGAGTCCCCTGGACTGCAAGGAGAACAAACCTATCCATTCTGAAGGAAATCAACCCTGAGTGCTCACTGGAAGGACAGATCCTGAAGCTGAGGCTCCAATACTTTGGCCATCTCATGAGAAGAGAAGACTCCCTGGAAAAGACCCTGATGTTGGGAAAGTGTGAAGGCAAGAGGAGAAGGGGACGACAGAGGATGAGATGGTTGGACAGTGTCATCGAAGCGACCAACATGAATTTGACCCAACTCCGGGAGGCCGTGGAAGACAGGAGGGCCTGGCGTGCTCTGGTCCATGGGGTCACGAAGAGTCGGACACGACTTAACGACTAAACAACAACAACATGAGGGGAACCAGTTCATAAGATACAAGTATAAGATGGAGCTCTTCCCACATTAACATTTAGGTGTCTTCCTCCATTTGGTTGACCACATTACTTGGGCAGTTCTGGAGGATACCGTCTTTAAAAATGGTATATCTGGCTATATAGCAAATATCTTAAGTGCAGAGGCTGTATTACATAAATGCAGAAATGCACTTCTTATAAGTTTCTTTTAGGCTGTGGTTCTATCATTTACCTTTCAAAATTTTAAATAAACTGGATCTGGGTTATTTGAACGAACGCCTTATTCGTCTCTGTTCGTCCCCCGTTACATGCCTTAAGAGGCACGCTGGCTGAATGAGGTAAGGTGAGAAGTTGCTAGTGTCGTGGCTGCCGGACTGTGGAATAAGTGTAGCCCAGATCTTTTTACTCCTCATTCGGGCGTTCCGAAAAAGCAGCGGTCTATCCAACTGGCAACAGCTTTCCTTTCTTGGGGATATTGATGTCTTCGAAATGCTTTCCATTTGTTTTAAATACTGTTTTCGCCCACAGTGCTCAGAAGCAAAGCTAATGCATCTTGGCCGCCTTCCAAGGTGATAATGACCCACCTGTACCTGGAGGGGCTCAAGACTGCTCGGAAGGAGTTACATCAGTGGCTCCCAACCTTGGGTCACCCCCAGTGTTCTTGGACTGCAACTCCCAGAAACCCCGGCCAGCCCAGCTGGTGGTGAAAGCTTCTGGGAATTGCTGTCCAAGAACACCTAGGTGACCCAAGGCTGGGAAGCACTGGAGCACATGGCGTGGAAGCCTTCCCGTGGGCACTTGGGTCCTGCTGATCTCAATGCAGTTCCTGGTCTTTGCTCCTCCGTGTTCCTGGCAGCCGAGTGAGGGATGCACCCTAGTTTTCTCGAGCCAGAGTCGCTGGGTGCTCTCACCTCCAGCGGACGGCAACCTTGTGACTTAATGTCCTCAGAAAAGTCTTGCCATGAACAGCCCTGCTGAGCACTCATGCACTCAAAGGCAGGCTTAAGTCTGCAAGAGCGGGGCTGTTGAGGACCGGACATTTTGGAGATCAGTCATTCCTAGGGAATCGGCTGGAAGTGACTGGATGAGAACTCTGCCCTCTTGGCAGCAGAGTTTAGAAGAGCTACTTTGGTGGAAAGTACCCACCAGAATTAATAGTGGAAGAATTCTGAAAGCAATAACAACAATAATAACAATGACAATATTGGGAACGACATACTGTGCCGATATTTAACAGATACTTAGATTTTAGATTAAAACTTGTATCTGATATATAATACCAGTCAATGTTTTTATAATTTTGATCGACTGTGTTTGGTGTTTTTAAATCATAACAACAACAGTAGCAGCCCTGAAAATACATTTTGTATGTGTAGCAGAATGGAGCTGGAGTGAGGGTCTTCATGTTATGTTCTTACTGTTGTTTTGGGTTTTGTGCTTCTGATGAACCAAGTGCAGCATAATAAAAAGTTTGCCTTTAAAGGATTGCAAGACCTTTAAAAAATGTTTTTGCTGCAACATGATTGCATCATCGTATTTAGGATTTCTGTCTTCCTCTTTGCATCCGTGTGGTGATCTCTCTTTACACAAGTATCATTTTGGTGTGTGAGAGAATTTGTGTGTTTGTGTGTGTCGGGGGGAGTGGCCTGCCCTATAGAGAAAACAAGCCTGCTGTCCTTCTTGAGAGGCATTAAGCTTAAAACCATGGGAGACCATAAAGAACTGCTAGAGATCTTAATGGTCTGGGTCTCTGGCTACGGAGCCAGAGGTTGGGAGTTCGATTCCCCACTGCGCCTCCTTGGCAGGGGCTGGACTTGATGATCCGTAGGGTCCCTTCCAGCTCTGCAGTTCTAAGGTTATTATGGGACAAGCAGAAGACAGGTACCTGGAGGTGGCTGATCGTGACTCCAGGTTCAGAAGCTTGGTGAATCAGCTGTAGGGGTTTTAAGCTTGTACTTTGTAAGAGTTATCCAAGAGACTGAATGCATTTTGTAACTAGGATACAACACCCTGGATTCAGAGAGACCCTGAAATCGGAATCACCACCCGCTGCTATTGATCTTTCCCCAAAATTGTGGGAGGTGGACTCTGGTCGAGTCACGAGCTGATTTTCTGCGCTTTATGTTATGCTGTGCTGTGTTATTTGTACCGTGCCCTCTGCCTTGTCCAGAGCGTGAGGCAGGTTACAGTGTGAATTAAAGGACCGTGCTCAAGGCACTGTTTCGTTAGAGCATGACAACACCGTTGAATAAGTTGTCATATTAAAAACAAGCACTGAATCAAAATGGCTTCAAGGCCATTAGAAGCACAACAGGGAGAGGGCAGTCCTGAAAAGACCCTTCCCCTTCTAGGCAGCTTCTGTTGCGGCCTCCGGGGTCAGTTCCTCTCACGCTGGCGTGCCCTCCGCCTCATCGGTGAAGGGCCCCGCGGGTGCGGAAACATCTCCTCTAGGTGCCTCGAAGGCAACCACGCCAGGGCCGTGAGGATGTGGAAGGACCCGGCTGGTGCCACGCTGAAATGCCTCTCCCAGGCACCTCCAGAGGTGGAGCTGAGTTACTGGGTGTTGACCCCCCAAGGCGGGAGGACGCGCGTTACCGATCGTGTGCCTTGGCCCTGCCGAATGCCAGGGACGAACGGAGCCAAAGGGCTGGAGTCGGACAAGCCCCCTCAGGAGAAACGGGCTCAGCTCCCGGCTTGAGCACATGCTTGACACGTAGAAGTTCATTTGGGAGCGTGGGAAAACGCTTTTTCCTGACGTTGACTTCCAGAATCCCCCCCAGTGGTCGATGCCAGCGTTGAGCCGCGAAGGGTTCCCGTGGGACCGCCTGAGCTGCGATTAATGTTTGGATTTACGCTCCGGTGTTTAAAGGATGGAAGTGGCCGGGGGTCCTGCTGGCCTCGGGATTCTCAGAATTGTAGCCCACCAACTTCTGGTCAACAGCAGAAGGATGTAGGAAGCAACCTTATGCCAGCTCAACCTGTTGGTCCATCAACCCCATTTTGGCCTACTTTGGTGGTTGTTGGTGGCGGCTTGGGATCTCGGGCACAGAAGGCACCCATTCCCATCACCTGCTCCTTGAGCGGTCAGCCTGAAAACGCCAGGTGTCCCCCTCCTGTTTCACTTTGGAAACCAGAGCAGGTAGAAATTCAGAGGAGGAGAAGTCTAAGAGCTTTGATGGCAGTGGTAATCAGGGTCTAGAATCTGCAGGGCTGTGTGGTGCAGTGGTTAAACTGCGGTCCTGCAGCCCAAACTGTGCTCACGACCCGGGTTTCAATCCCAGGTAGCCGGCTCAAGGTTGACTCAGCGTTCTGTCCTTCCGAGGTCAGTAAAATGAGTACCCAGCTCGCTGGAGGGGGCAATGTGTAGCCTGCATAATTAACTTGTAAACCACCCAGAGAGTGCTTGAAGCGCTATGGGGCAGTATATAAGCAGCACGCTTTGCTTTTTGCTTTGCTTTAAACTGCAGTACTGCAGTGAAGACTCTGCTCACAACCTGAGTTCGATCCCAATGAGCTCAGGTTACTGGTTTGTGGATGACTCAGCCTTCCATCCTTCTGAGGTGGGTAAACTAAGTGCCCAGCTTGCCAGCAGGGGTGGGGGGCAATGTGTAGCCTGCATCATTCAATCGTAAACCGCCCTGAGAGTGCTTTAAGTCCTGTGGGGTAGTATATAAGCAGCATATTTTGCTTTTGGGGAGGGCCTGATTGGTTCAGTTGCCCTACTTTCCCCAGCTTGCTTTTGGTGGGATGTCACAAAGAGGTCAGGGATGAAGAAGAGCTTCGGAAAGGGGGAGTAGAAGAAGCATATGGGCCTTTGCCACCGGCGGAGAAGAGGCGAAGAAGGTGGCAGGTCCAGAGAAGTGGGGGGAATCAGTTTAGGAAATTGGCAGACTGGGGTGAGGTGGGATGTCACGAGCTTGGGAGGACTGGTCCAGACGTCCAAGGAAGGGAGAAACCTGGAGGGAGACGCCTGAAAGGAGAGCGGGGAGAGTCAGCAGGAAAAGGCAACCGGGAGCTGCCGAGATGCGGAATCCTTTTTTTTTTTATTGGAAACAATCTCCATCTTGGCGGTTTGTTTTTACGTTACTGGAAGCCGCCAGGCAGCGTATAATAGCTGGGCTTCCTTTGTGCTGAAGACTCAGGAAGCTACTTGAATGCCTGTGTGCTGTTGGAGGGGGGGGGGTAGAGAGAGAGAGAGTGAGAGAGAGAGAGAAAGGGTTGGTTGCTTGTTGTGTTCCATTCTGTGGCCACAGCGCTTTCCTGCAGAGGCAGAGAAGTCTTGCGCCAGGGAGAAACCATCGTCCCCTGCATTCCTGTCACACGTTTTCTGTGGATCTCAAGAGACGCTCCTGGGATCAAGTAAAGGAGACCCTCCCTCCCTCCCTCTCTCTTCTTGCTCGGCCTCGCCTTGCTGAGCTGGGTCCCCAAGCCCCCGCCTGCATGAATGGGGTACAGGGAGATTTGACCGAGAAGCTCCCCGGCTCTCTCCGAGACGTTGATGGAGCCTTCAGGAACACGATTATGGAAGACGTAACGAAGCGGTAAGAGGTTGTGCGGCGGTGAGATCAGGCGGTGCAGCTGCCCGAACCAAATCGGAGAAGACAATTCCCGGTGTACGAAACTATAGCGCTCCAGAGGAAATATTCTTTTCAGTGTTGTGGGTTTTTTCCTCCTCCACAGAACACACTGTTTGGTTTTCCTGCGGCCCTGTCGCTTGTGAAGCATGTTTTGGGAAGGAGGTATCCCTCCGTTTTGCTGGAGGCTCCACCTGAACCCCCTCCTCCGAGTCTTAAGAAGGACAATCCGCTCGGCTCAACTTAACAAGTACTTGTATTGTGCTCCAGCATCGCAGGGGTCTATTGGATAGTGCCTGTTACACCACGGATATAACAGGCCCTATAACAGGTTCTTATCCCAAGCTGTGTTAGAAAAAAAAAACTTCTAAGGCTTTTTGGGTGTTTATCTCGGTTAAGTTAGTACCTTGCTTGAATGCAATCGCTTATCCATTCAACTGGATGAGTATGTGTATTGCGTTTTCTTTTTAAAAAGTGCTTTAAGAGCATCACTCCCCCATTTCAAAATTATTATTTTTTCTTATTAGCGTGTTTTTAATTGAAATATGTTTCCACCCCTGCCTGAAATGGAGTTGTGTTTGCTTTTTAAAAGAGAGCAGGAAAATAGAGGAAATTGATGTAAAATTCAGACAAGACTGTGGTTCTGTCATTTCGGAAGGCCTCGGGTCCAGTGATAAGAAGTCATTCTGTTCGGAGGGGATGTGGCAGTCCCGCTTAATTGATCAGATTTGCAGCCTGGCTCTCCTTGGGACCTGGTATTATGAGGTGCTTTGATACTGGCTTTGGTCAGGAATGCTTCTGCTCATGTTTGACTGGTGCACCAGCCGTGTCTGTTTCTGCTGTATACTTGCTTAGCCACACTCCTCCATGCGTTAATTATATCATAACTGGACTACTGTAATGTGCTCTGCGTGGGGCTACCCTTGAAGACCACTTGGGAGCTCAGCCTAGCACAGAAGGCTGCAGCTAGAATTTTCACCAGGGCAAAATGCTGGGACAGTATGACCTCTTTTCTGTTATCTCTTGTACCAACTTTTAGTTCTGATTTCAGAGAGCAATTTTAGGTGCTAGTTATCTCCTTTAAAGTCTTTTACGGGTTGAAGCCTGATGACTCGAAAGACCATCTCCTCCCATGCAATCCTGCCGATTTGTAAAGTTCACCTGTTGCACCACTCTGGGGAGGGAGTATGCCATTTCCTTCAGAAGCTTCATCGTGAGCAACAAGTGAGAGGCTTGCTTAGCAAAAACCACTTTGCATGTGGAACTCCCTGCCACAAGAGCTTAAGTCTTGTTCCTATCAATTTTTTTCTGCTGGCAAGATAAGTTTTTATTTAAGGCAAACTTTTAACTCTTGTTTAATTTTATTGTTGACTGCTAGTTTTAGGTTTTTGTGACTGTATTTTACTAGGTATTTTAAATAACTCCCTTTATTAAACAGGAGAAAAGTGGAGTGCAGGAGTTGGCAAATCTATGAACCAGTGCTGAAGAAATCACTCATGTACCTGTGAACCTTAAGGACCTCGTCAGAAGTCTGGCTTTATCTGTCAAGCCCTTTGGCAGTGAAGCATATGGACTTTCTAGTGGTGGCACTCGGAATTACTAAATACCTTGTTTCCCCGAAAATAAGACCTAACCTGAAAATAAGCCCTAGTATGATTTTTCAGGATGCTCGTCATATAAGCCCTACCCCAAAAATAAGCCCTAGTTAAGTGAAACCCCGCCCTCCACCCTTGTGCAGCAACCAGAAGAAGACGACATGACTGTGTTTGAATAAATGTAGATCGTTGTACATAAAAATAAAACATCCCCTGAAAATAAGCCCTAATGCATTTTTGGAGCAAAAATTAATATAAGATCCTGTCTTATTTTCGGGAAAACACGGTACTTCCTTTGTAGTTGCTCGGCTGGTACCTATCAGATTTTTCTTAAGGTGCAAAGCAAGGAAACGTATGCTCCCAAGCTTGCAGTGGTGAATATCTGAGTGTTTCTCTTGCATCTTCTTCTATGGCTAGTTTTGCTGTGTATTTTCATCTGTTTTTTTTTTCCGTGGCTTAATTTGCTCGGGCATGAATCATTCTTTTCTCAGCCCTCCCATTTCTATTCTGCCCTTCCACCACAAAGGTATTGTCTGAGGTGGCCACCAGCATCATTAAAAACAGCACGAAAGAGCAAAACTTTAAGGGAATTGTCACTGGTTGTTTTTCACCTGGGGTAGCCGCTTTAGTGAAGGTTGATTTTACCGAAAGCAAGAGAGAAGGTATTGTTTTAGTACAATAATTTTTAGAACTGCAGCTGCTGGTCTTTTGAAAAGATTTGCCTGTTTATGACAAGGCGGTGGAATGAGGTCAGGGGCTGTCTGCGTTTTCACTTCCTTTGGCACCGTCCAAATGTGCATCTCTGCTTAGGTACAGCATCACAGCATCTCTGCTGTCAGTTGTCCGTAATGTACTCCCCAAGTTTTTAATCTGGAGAGCATCCATGCCAGGACCAAGCCTATTTCTGCTGTAGCCAGATTTGATAGAGAAATGGTTGCCCCCCCCCCCTTATCCGTTGGTTGTTTGGGATGATGGGAACCATGGGAAACCCACCTCCAGTCTGCCTACCAAGGCACCGAATGATCTCTTGATTGTCTTGACAGTCAATAACGAGGACCAGTCCTACCGTTAGATCGAGTGAGGCAGCTGCCACGAACTTGTTGATCGTAACTCTTTCAGGGTCTTGGCTGTGTTCACTGCAAGAGCTTGCACGCAAACTCCCAAGTTCCTGCATGGGTCTAGGATCTTGGCCTGTGCCTTATCCAGGCACCCCAGCTTCCAAGTTGTCACATCCTGCCCCACTGAAGCGGGCAATGGGCTCAAAGGCCTTGCAGTCCCCTTAGCCAACCAGGGCCAGAATTGTGTTGGAATGGTGCAGAATACACCAGTGGCATGCACAGTCTTTCCGACTGTTGGTTGTATATTCAGATAGGTTCAGATCACACACCTGGGCTCATGACAAATGGCAGAGGGGGGGGGGAATGCAAAAACCCCTTGCATCGCTCCCCATACACAAGTGGCATTTTGTGAGAAGGCTGCACCCCAGGTAAACGAGGGTTGTTGTTTTTCTCTGTGCTATTCCTGGAGCGGATCTGGGAGCGCTGGAAGGCCCAAATGGGATGGGATGGGTCCTCACAAAGCCAGAGCAGCATCAGGCACGGGTGTGAGACGACATCTCTGATCCTGTGCCAGGATCTTGCCCCTGGAAGCAGCAGGACCTATGCCATCTTTTGAGGTCTGCAAAATTCAGCAGGATGTCAGATGTCAACCATCCCCTCTCCTGAGTCCTGGGAAGGCCAGGAGCCATGGGAACTGCACATCCTGGCTAGCCACCAAGGCACCGAAGAGTCTCTTCCACCTCTTGCTAGTCAGTCACTCCATGGACTTTCCCTTGAGACTGACCCATAGCCTTCAAGAGGTCCAGCATGCGGCAGCCAGAGACTGGGGGAGCGAGTTTCAACACAGATCGCCAGGTCTGGCCCGCCTGCTCTGCTTGCCTGTTATGTCCCGGGTTCAGGTTCAAGGTCTTGATAGGCATCAAGGCACCTATAAAGCCCTCCACACTTTGGGACCGTGTTGCCTGACAGCGCGACTTCTTCTGAGGTCATCAACCCACTCCACCAGAACCATCCCAGGCCGTTCTCTTCCAGGTGGCTACTCCGAGGGAAGCTAAGACATCTGTGAGAAACGGGGCCTTCTTCGTGGTGGCCCCAACACTTTGGAAATAGCTCATGGCGAAGCTGTGCCTGGCCCCCTCCCTCTGCTGTTTGGAGAAGCCTTTATGATGTCCCTGCCTGGTTTTATATCTGATTTTATATATGCCTCATGCTCTGCCTTATTGGATAACTGCTATTAAGCCTCTTGCATT
The DNA here is from genome assembly GCA_037013535.1 of Intellagama lesueurii. Classification (NCBI taxonomy): domain Eukaryota; kingdom Metazoa; phylum Chordata; class Lepidosauria; order Squamata; family Agamidae; genus Intellagama; species Intellagama lesueurii. Next base: position 2,360,323 of record JBAJHW010000003.1, on the reverse strand, counting down.
ATGTTTTATAAGAATACACAGAGGCAAGATACACAGGTGGCAAGAATACACAGAGAAATTATACCAGAAAGATCTGGATGTCCCGGACAACCCAGATAGTGTGGTTGCTGACCTTGAGCCAGACATCCTGGAGAGCGAAGTCAAGTGGGCCTTAGAAAGCATGGCTAACAACAAGGCCAGTGGAGGTGATGGCATTCCAGTCGAACTCCTTAAAATCTTAAAAGATGACGCTGTTAAGGTGCTACACTCAATATGCCAGCAAGTTTGGAAAACTCAGCAGTGGCCAGAGGATTGGAAAAGATCAGTCTACATCCCAATCCCAAAGAAGGGCAGTGCCAAAGAATGCTCCAACTACCGTACAATTGCACTCATTTCACACGCTAGCAAGGTTATGCTCAAAATCCTCCAAGGCAGGCTTCAGCAGTATCTGGACCGAGAACTCCCAGAAGTACAAGCTGGATTTCGAAGGAGCAGAGGAACTAGAGACCAAATTGCTAACATGCACTGGATTATGGAGAAAGCCAGAGAGTTCCAGAAAAACATCTACTTCTGCTTCATTGACTACGCAGAAGCCTTTGACTGTGTGGACCACAGCAAACTATGGCAAGTTCTTAAAGAAATGGGAGTGCCTGACCACCTTATCCATCTCCTGAGAAATCTATATGTGGGACAGGAAGCAACAGTTAGAACTGGATATGGAACAACTGATTGGTTCAAAATTGGGAAAGGAGTACGACAAGGCTGTATATTGTCCCCCTGCTTATTTAACTTATATGCAGAATACATCATGCGGAAGGCTGGACTGGATGAATCCCAAGCCAGAATTAAGATTGCCGGAAGAAATATCAACAACCTCAGATATGCAGATGATACCACTCTGATGGCAGAAAGTGAGGAGGAATTAAAGAACCTCTTAATGAGAGTGAAAGAGGAGAGCGCAAAAAATGGTCTGAAGCTCAACATCAAAAAAACTAAGATCATGGCCACTGGTCCCATCACCTCCTGGCAAATAGAAGGGGAAGATATGGAGGCAGTGACAGAGTTTACCTTCCTGGGCTCCACGATCACTGCAGATGGCGACAGGAGCCACGAAATGAAAAGACGCCTGCTTCTTGGGAGGAAAGCGATGAGAAACCTCGACAGCATCTTAAAAAGCAGAGACATCACCTTGCCGACAAAGGTCCGCATAGTCAAAGCTATGGTTTTTCCAGTAGCGATGTATGGAAGTGAGAGCTGGACCATAAAGAAGGCTGATCACCGAAGAATTGATGCTTTTGAATTGTGGTGCTGGAGGAGACTCTTGAGAGTCCCCTGGACTGCAAGGAGAACAAACCTATCCGTTCTGAAGGAAATCAACCCTGAGTGCTCACTGGAAGGACAGATCCTGAAGCTGAGGCTCCAATCCTTTGGCCATCTCATGAGAAGAGAAGACTCCCTGGAAAAGACCCTGATGTTGGGAAAGTGTGAGGGCAAGAGGAGAAGGGAACGTCAGAGGACGAGATGGTTGGACAGTGTCATCGAAGCGACCAACATGAATTTGACCCAACTCCGGGAGGCAGTGGAAGACAGGAGGGCCTGGCGTGCTCTGGTCCATGGGGTCACGAAGAGTCGGACACGACTAAACGACTAAACAACAACAACAATTATGTTTTATAGTTTTATTTATAACCCTGTCATTGCGGGGTTATGTTTTATTCTGTTGTAAACTGCCCAAAATAGTGTGCTGCACTAATAGGGCAGTATGTAAATTAATGAAATCCGTCAATCGCTGGGGTTGGTCCTGCCGTTATGGCAGATTGAAGTAGTGGATTTGGGGCATCTCATAAGGATAACCCATGGTTAGTACTTAATGTTTAATCTCTGTATTTTGTTGCCTGAGAGGGGCGAGAGGGGGGTGCCATGCGTCTGGGTTTTCCTGCCTCAGCTTTCCACGCTTTACATGTCTGGTTTGGGGGGGGGGGGCTCACTGTGTGCCATGACTTGGGAGGAAGCACGGAAAGCCCCCCTTTGATGTTTCATTTATTTTATTTATATATTTATTTTAGTTTTTATACCACGCATCTGGCTACTAAGGCCACTCTGGGCAGTTTACAAATTCCATCATGATAAAACAACAATAAAAAGAATAACCAATTAACAACTTAAAACAAAGTGCTTAAGATGCCAACTTATCTTGGCTATGGCCCGTCAGTTGACATGATAAACTGACCGTCATGAACCGCATAGCCTCTGTCAGGGAGCGTAGCTACCGCACAGACCCTCCTGTCCCTTAAGGGCACCAGGGTTTGTGCCAAACCTTGAAATTAAACTTCCAGGAGTGGCATATTTAGCTTCCTGCCATGTTTCTCTATTAGCATGGGTGTATCACTTAGCTCTCTATTAGCATGGGTGTACCTTGGCTCAACGATCTCTGACACACTCTCTCTAGATGTTGAGCTGGATAAATGCATTGGCAAAGCAGCTACCATGTTCTCTAGACTCACAAAGAGAGGATGGCTTAATAAGAAGCTGACGGCATAGACCAAGATCCAGGTCTGTAGAGCCTGTGTCCTGAGCACACTCCTGGACTGCAGTGAGTCCTGGAATTGTTAGCATGTATACATTACTGAAACAGCGACATCTACGTTGGCTCGGGCATGTTGTGAGAATGGCTGATGGTTGGATTCCAAAAGATCTCCTGTATGGAGAATTAGTGCAGGGAAAGTGCCCCAGAGGGAGACCACAGCTGCGATCCAAGGAGATCTGCCAGCGGGATCTGAAGGCCTTAGGAATGGACCTCAACTGATGGGAAACCTTGACCTCTGAGCGCTCAGCCTGGAGGCAGGCGGTGCAGCGTGGCCTCTCCCAATTTGAAGAGACCCTTGTCCAGCAGGCCGAGGCCAAGAGGCCGTCCCGAAACCAGCCAAACCAGGGAGCTGGACAGGGGACAGATGGTATTTGTCTTCCGTGTGGAAGGAATGGTCACTCTCGAATTGGCCTTCTCAGCCACACGAGACGCTGTTCCAAGTCCTTCTTACAGAGCACGATACCATTGTCTCTCGAGACTGAAGGATGCCTAATAAATTGCTTAGTTATAGATACAATATGTGTATAACCCCTGGCTTTAATAGACGAGACGTTGTGTATCTAGAAGGACTGCCTAGGAGCTTACCTCCCTCTGTATCTGGCTGATTAGCCTGCTTTTGTTTTGTAGCTGATCCATGAGAAATGGGACCGCTCTGTTTGCACCTAGTACTGAAAGACTTGCGTGTCTGGAGGGATAACATTGCAAGAGGGAGACTTCCACAGGGGCCATTCGGTCTGTGCTGACCCTCAGGCTGTTAAACCGCGCTCATTCTAAATCAAGGCCAAGAGTTCATTCAACCCACAGGACCATTTTGGGGGAGGGGGAGAATCCTTCATTCATGGGCTCACTCTTAAGTCGCAGGAGCTGTATGGGAAATGAGGATCACGAGAGGGGAAGATGAAAGAAGGCAAAGAGGTCCGATCTGGGACAGCCCTTGGTCTGAACCCCAGTGCTGAGGTCATGGGGCTGCCAGAAGGATGAGGTCAGGTTGCATGATGGTTTTTCAAGATCACATTCCTCCGTTACCCATAGCAGATGTTACGGGAAACGCAGCACAGCCGTGGAAAACTCCAGTCTGACTGCTTCTGCTTAGCAACGTGCCGTGCAAATTATTCCGTGTCTCCTCAATATATAAACATGCTATGCATTACCCAAATCCTCACCCCCATTTTCCCCTTGTGCTGTAGAAGAGCAAAGACCGATCCCATCAAAAGGTGCCTCCGCAATTTTCAGTAACGAAGCATGGCTGCCTCTCGTAATAATGCACAGAGATATTATCCATTGTATTAATATTTTTGCTGCGTTTATAACACCCACACCCACCCACCCACGTCCTCCAGTGAGGTCAAGGCAGTGTATGTAGCTGCTGAGATCCATGCTTTGTTGATGTGATCGCTCTGTGAGGTAGGCCAGGCTACGAGAGTGTCAGTGGTTCCACGGTAAGCTTCCTAGCGAAGGGGCATCTCCACCCAGGTCTCTTGATGCTTTTAACTCTCCGGCGTGTGGCTTAGCCACGTTGCTGGAGAGGAGTTAAAACTGAAGCCACCGTCTGATTTTCTCATCGCCGTTAAGTTGGAATGGACCTGATGACACGTCGTCGTTTTCATTGTTATTATTACAGTACTCTGATATGGAAGGTTGGTGTGGTAGAGTGGCAGAGTGTGAGACTAGGGCTCAGGAGACATGGGTTCAAATCTTTGCTCAGTCATAGAAGCCCACTGATGAGGGTGGGGTGGCACAGGTCAAACCACGCCTCACACACCACGGAAACCCTGCTAGGGTCACCTTATGTCAGGTGACACAAAACAGCCAAGAGTACTGATGCGGATGTAAAGGGACATTTGTGTGTCCTGGCTTTTGTCACAGCTGGGAAGGGCTGTGTTTTACGGGGTTGCATAATTGTTTTGCCAGTCAAGAATATCCACATTTTTAAAGCAAGCGTGATAACTGGGTGGATGGGATGGAATCCTAAAACATCCACTAAACTGTTATTGCACCATCTCAGGGTGTCCATTTGGGAGTGGGGGGGGGAGAGAAGCTTTGAAGCAATGCGATTCTTTGCAGGCAAGTAACTTTAGTAGCTCTAGCGACGGCTTATTGGGGGGAAAAAAGTATTTGCAAGTTCCTGAGCCTGTAAAAATTACTCTTCTTTGGTTTTTTTGGGGGGAGGGGGGACTGCAGATCCCAGAATCCAGTGCCCCAGGCAGTTTTCAACTTCTCACACCTCTCCTGGCTTGTTGACAAAATATGAACCGTGTGTGTGTATGTATGTGATCATTTCACGGAAGAATGAAATACCATTATCTTGTAGACTTTAGACCTTGACTGTCAAGTGTTAAGATTCTGAACTTGAGAGAAAGCACAACGAGAAAGCTGGTGACTCTGAGCAGATGGTGGGAGCAGATGGTGAATGGCATCCGGGTTCTGGTCCAAACTTTCCAGGAACTCTCCAAGGTTCTGAAATGTCTCCAAAATAGGTTCAGCAAGTTAGACAGAGTCTTTAAAATTCAGACAGAAACCCAAAATGAATTCAATACCAGCTCTCCAAAACCAGTTTATGTGCCACTGCCGAGCAAAATGGACCAATTCATCCATCCGAGCAGACATCTTTGAGTTTGTCAGAGTCTGGCTTTGGATCTCTGGATTCAGCCACGTTTGTGATGTTGCCACCTGGTTGTTCTTCTGTTCTCTGGCAAGGCAGAGGCTCCATAATCCTCTCCATGGTGGGAAAATTGGCCAGTCCAGGTGGTTAAGAAGACCTCTGCAGCTCTTGTGCTGCTTCACTGAAATGAGTCCTTCCAAGTTGTGCAGCTTGGATGTGTTGCTTTTTCAGACTACATCTCCCAGAAGGCCCCAGCCAGCATGGCCACCCTGAAAGCTGTAGTCCAAAGAAGTAACTTTTCCAAGCTCTGAGACTTCCAAGAATTGACTACCAAGAGTCTCTGTGGTCAACGGAGGAGATGGGGCAAAATGTTGTGGCTGCTTCTAACCGCTTAAAGGAAGAAATGAGTTGGTGGTGTTGAGGGAACACTGAATTATAAGACGTGGGTGTCCGAACATGCTCTGAGGCACCTACGGGATGCCACTGGGCATGGTGGTCCCAATTGAAAGAGGAGACCAAATGCATATTCTAGGTTTAAGCTCAGCCCTTCCATTGAATTCAATGGAGTTGTTGTAAGGGGACCCCTTGGGATTGCTGGAGATCTTGAGAGCTGCTAAGTGGGGACCAGACCTACCCCATGCGTTGCTCACTCCCTTTTCTCTTTCTCTTCTTGTTTTGCAGAGTGTTCAAGAAGGCCAGTCCTAACGGCAAGGTAGGTTGAAACTTCCTTTTCGATGCTTGGGTTTGGGGAGGTGGAAGGGAAGAGAGCCGGAGCTCGGGGAAGTTACTTCTGTGCGGTTCTAGGAATCCTCCAGCCAACACATGGACTGGGAATTCTGGGGGTTTGACTGCAAGGAAGTCACTTTTCCAAGCTCTGACAGCTGTAGAGGCCAAACTGAAGTCTTTGCAAGCCCATGGTTTTCAGTAGCCATGTTCAACAGAGGGGACCTGTGGCCCTCCAGGGGCTCCTGGCCCATTTGAAGGGGGCCACAGACCGGAGACAGTTCTTCTAAGGTTCCTTACGCGACTTCTCTCATCCTGATTCAGTCTATATTGGTTTCCTATTGTGTTGATGACCGTGGCCCAAAGAAGTTGAGAATGGCTACTTTACAGCATTTAAGAACAGTGACATGGCTAAGAAACAGAGAAGAAAACCACAGGCAGGTAGGAAATAAAAGAAAGAAGATGTCCAGCCGGGTAGAAGAGCCTCAGTCATTTTAGGAATGGGTGCAACTGTGTGTAAATTTGTGTATGAATTACTACGTTGTTCACACCGACCTCTGCCTGCCATCGTATTCTTGTTAGTTGTGTCCTTCGGAGAGGGTCTGTCTTGTGCCTCATGGATTGGGGAGAGTTCTGCTTCCAGCATGAAAAGTCAGTCGATTTCAATGGTGCTTCGGGGGACTGGCTGGGATGCTGTCTTGACGAATCTTTGGCAGGATGACGAGACAATCCTGCCTCCCACGGTTTGTGGGTAGTCTCTCTGGAGAGCTTGTTACCTGAGTGGCATGGTTTTGAAAACTGAAAAAGAGGCCATTTCCTTCTCCAAGGCTTGTCAACGTCAGAAGCCCCTGGCTGGACGGACCAATGTTTGGTCTCTAAGGCTTTCACAGGTCCCCATGAAAGTTACACCTAAGCATAACTCGGGAATCCAAGTGAATAAGCTGGAAAACGAATAGAGTAGTACATGATAGGTGAAGCCCAGGATTTCAAAAGGGGTGGCTTGAGTTCACAGACCAGGGGTAGAGAGGTAAGATTTCTGGACATTTTGAAGCCATATAAAATGGCTTTGGGGGGGGGGGGGACCCTTTTTTTCCCTTCAATTTTTCTGGGGTTTTTTTCCAGGCCTTCCCATCTCTTGCTGTGGGTGAAGAGAGGTGGCGATCGCAAAGGGCCAGCAAAATAGGGTGGCTATGCAGGGAGACTTTTAAGCGTATGTGTGGAGGGCGGGTGGTGGTTCTGTGTGCATCCTGTCACTGCCATTTTAGGGACCTCTATTACGGCAATAGGACGGGTCTCTGGCCTTCTGAGCAGAGGTCCGCGGGCAACACCCTCCCACTCACCCACCTTACCTCTTGCGTTATTCTGAGACATTTGGGGGAAATGGGGTGTTCCCCCCCCCCCTTCAGTGGCAGCCGTATGTTATCGTGGCTTCCATCACCCCACCCAAGCGCTCTAGAATGAGGTGACTGTGAGGCATTTGGGGGGAAAGAGCATCTGTTCAGAAAGAGAAAGGGGGTCGCAGTAAAAGAAATGGGGTGATCATGTAGTGAAGCAGCTGGTCATTTTGAAAAAGGGGAACGGCCAAGCCCCTCTAAGGCTTATGGGCTGAATCCACCCTTCGTCTTGCTTAGAAGACGGATTCAGGAGGGCTCGAGGGAGTGGTGGCTAACGGGACCCACTCTTTTCAGGAGATCTCTTCTAAACAGGACTAAGGTTGGATGTGGCTAGCTTTTTGGAAAGGGTACAGGTCGGTGTGGAAGGCGAGTCATGTTAAGGTGTGCTGTTCTGCCTCTGGCCTGTAATGTAATTATAAGGGCCAGAATCTGATTTGCCTACCCCACCGGCTAAGTCCATCGGTGTAAATCTCACCAGCAAATGGCCGCAGGTTTAAGGAGGCGTTTGCTGTCTTACACCAGCGACATGACTCGGTGTGCCACAGCTAGCGCCCGCCGTGACCTCTTAACCTGTGGCTGAAATTTACATCGATGGAGTTAAGCTGGTGCAATGTCTCCGTTGGATTCCAGCAGTTTTATCTGTTCTGCGATTCGAAAAAAAGTTACAAAATTCTGCATCAGGACAAAGAATTCCCTGGAAAGTGTATGGATTATGCCAAGTTGCTGATATTGGGGTGGTTGTGTTAGATTTGAGTTTTTGAACGACAGCTTCAAGAATTCCCTGGACAGGCTGCCGTTGTCATCCAAAAAGCACGAACCCCCATGCTGCTAATTTTTGCAGTTTATTGCTCACGGACTTTGAAACCTATACTTGGAGCGGCAATAGAATCTAGAGAGGAATGGAGAATCTGGAGCCTTCAGGCCACCACTGGCCGGCAAGCATTCCCTGCAGATCAGCGAAGAAAGACCAGAAGACATTTCGATGTACTTCAGCTGCCTGCAAACAACAGAGTCGAGGTTTGCAGGCAGGAAAGCTGGTGTTCTGGGATTTCCCCCACCCCAGTGGGACTTGGATAAAATTGCTTTCTACACTTTGGGGGGGAAATGGAAGATGGTCCCTCAAGACCCTTCCATCTGCCTGGGCTGAAACAAGAGCTCCGCCCTTGCTTTAAAAACTGAAGATGCGGGGTGGGGTGGGGTGAGGAGATAGTAATGCTGTTAAGGTGGAAGAGGCTTCCTGCTCTTGATACCTGTTGATCATCTAGCTAGTCAAGGCGCATCTTAAAAATGGGAGGAGGGTGTGTGAGTCTTGGTTCTGTTGTTGTTGTTGTTGTTGTTTAGTCGTTTAGTCGTGTCCGACTCTTCGTGACCCCATGGACCAGAGCGCGCCAGGCCCTCCTGTCTTCCACGGCCTCCCGGAGTTTGGTCAAATTCATCTTGGTCGCTTCGAAGACACTGTCCAGCCATCTCGTCCTCTGTCGTCCCCTTCTCCTCTTGCCCTCACACTTTCCCAACATCAGGGTCTTTTCCAGGGAGTCTTCTCTTCTCATGAGGTGGCCAAAGCATTGGAGCCTCAGCTTCAGGATCTGTCCTTCCGGTGAGCACTCAGGGTTGATTTCCTTCAAAATGGATAGGTTTGTTCTCCTTACAGTCCAGGGGACTCTCAAGAGCCTCCTCCAGCACCACAATTCAAAAGCATCAATTCTTCGGCGGTCAGCCTTCTTTATGGTCCAGCTCTCACTTCCATACATCGATCGCTACTGGAAAAACCATAGCTTTGACGATGCGGACTTTTGTTGGCAAGGTGATGTCTCTGCTTTTTAAGATGCTGTTGAGGTTTGTCATCGCTTTCCTCCCAAGAAGCAGGTGTCTTTTAATTTCGTGGCTGCTGTCACCCTCTGCAGTGATCATGGAGCCCAAGAAAGTAAAATCTGTCACTCCCAGGGAAAGTATTCTTCAGCTGTGGGACATCCCATCAGCATTCCTGCTGAACACCCACTCACTCCTCTCTGCATTCTTTTTTTTAAAAAAACTCAAAGGTTTTGTACAAAGTTCTTTGACAAGACCCAGGGTTTGTTGCACCAAACATTGCAATGAAAAAGATATTTTAGGTGGCCCTGGAGTCTGGTAAGGCCTCTGACTTTCCATTACACCGTTCCAATTTGAGGGTTTTTATGGATAGTTTAGTCAGTTAGGTCTCTGGCTGCAGAGCCAGAGGTTGTGAGTTGGATTCCCCCACTGTGTCTCCCGGGAGAAGAGCCAGCCTGGGTGGCCTTGGGCCAGCTGCACAGGAGTCCCGGAACTGACCCCAGAAGAAGGGAACAGGGAACCCTTTCTGTGTCATCTCTACCAGGAAAACCCTAAAAACAGGGTCGCCAGAAGTCAGAACTGACTTGATGGCACATGATGATCTCACTCATATAGCAGACTTGAGACCAGTTTGGGGTGGGGTGGAGGGGGTTATAGCTAACCGCTCTCGGAGTGGGAAGAAAGATTTAGCGCTGTTCTGCCCCAGCATTGTCTCCCCTTTTCCGAACCCCAGCCTTTCTGCCTCTCCCCAGCAACCACGACGGGTCTGCTCTATCCTTCACCCGGCTGGCAGGCTCAGGATCTTCCCACGGGCTCCTCTCGTTCGGTGCCACAAAGGTGGAGCTGTAGCGCTGGCAGAGAAGGAGGCCCCAGCAAGCCGTGGTTGGTAAACAAAGCCAACCGCACCACCAGAGTTTGATTCGAACGCTGTACGCATCACAGTGAGCCTCGGGGATGAGGAAGAGGGGACACGGCGGTTGAGTGGAGGGTGCGCTGCAGTCTCAGCCAGACCGGGAGAGGTTGCTCGGAAGCTTGAGTTGTTTGCTTTTACGGTGGAAATAATAATGTTAAAAAACGACGGTTTGGCTCTTTCTTTCTGACCCTGTTATAAGCTGCCATTTGATTGCCTTGACTCCAAAATCAGAAAGCTTTATTTTTTTAAAAAAAAACCCAAGGGACAGTAAATGAATTTGTTTTGGAATGAAGAATATGAGCTCAGAGGTTTTTGACAGCAAATCAACCTCTAAAGAAGGAGGCTGCAGTTGTTTGTGGTTGGGTGCCATCCAGCTGCTTGTGAAGTACAGTGACCCTATGGTGACACACACAGGCCCTTGTCAGCTCTTGCCAACTCAAGCCTGTGGCTCCCTTTAATCCACCAATCCATCTCAGGTTCGTTATTCCTCTTTCCCTGCTGCCTTTGACTTTTCGTAGCACTGTCCATCTTTCCCAGTGAGTTTTCTCTTCTTACGCTGTGGCCAAAGCACGGCAGTCTCCGTTTCATCCCCCACATTCTGTTCCAACACCACACTTCGAATGAATCATACCTCACTCACCCCCGGGTCGGCTCTCCTCATTGCTCAGGTTTTTTGTATCTGTGCATAGTAAAAATCAGGAATACCCCCATCCGGATGTTCTTGGCCTTCATAAGCAAAGGCTTGGGCAAGTTACAGCTGTGTAGGCTTCAAGCTCTCACAAAAATTTGTGTCATTTATTTGCTGCAGCGAAGGGGTGCAGCTACTGTGGTAGAACTTTTTTGAAATATAGCTCTCCCACTCTGGGCATTCTGCAGGTCTCTGGTCCAAAAAAGCAATTTTTTATTCCAGAGCAGAATCCTTACTTGCTGCAAGAAACGAGGGGGACCCTCCACCCAAGACGAATCGAGTGGCCGTGGGAAATGGAGAGGCTTCAGAGCTTTTTGATCCAGAAGTCCCGGCATGGCCAGCGGGTGGACCTCTTGGGGGATTCTGGGATAAAGTGTCCAGTGGTTTCTGGGAGTTGCCCCATTTCCAAGTTCTGGGGTCCTTAACGTTTACATCCAGGGCTCAGCTTCCCTGAGACCTGAGAAAGCTCTCTGCCTCTCCCAGCTGTCGGTATTCCTTCCGGTGTCTCCAGTGAGGACGACTCCTCCACCCCTGGCCAAGATATTTGTCCCCGGGCGGGGCTTGTTTATCCAGCATTGTTTTTTTCCAGATGAGTCACACCATCAGCTTCCAAGCCACAGGACCCGCTGGAAATGTGATTGAGGCAGAAGCTTATTGAGTTACTTAATTGGATGAACGAAGGGGTCAGAGAGTTAATGAGCTGGGCCTGGAAATAATTCCAGAGGCTTTGCTGAAGCAGGGCTGTCTCCGCCACCCTTCCCTCTGCCCATCCGGCAGCCTGTGAAGTTGGGAACGGAAGACGGGACCAGCCTCCAGGGAATCGGGGGCAACCAGGCAGGACCGGCTGGGTGCCTTTGGCTTGGTCATCGCTGAGGCTGTTTTTCAGCGTGAAAGTTTGTTCTTCAGGTCAGAGGAAACCAAAACAGCTGCCCTCTTGACTCACTACGATTTGGGACGTGGCTCCTCTCCTGCTTGGCGAGAAGAGTCTGTGGGAGATACCTGGGAGTCCAGGCCATGCCTGCTCCAAAGCGGGTGAAGGCCACCCTCCTGGCATCCATCGTGCCCCACCCTGCAGCGACAGTATTTCACAGAAGTGAGGACACCCCCCTCACATTTCATAAATATTTTAGTCTATCTTTTCCTGTGACAACTCTGAAGAAATGACACTTGACTACAATGTAAAGCAGTGAGTCAACAGCTTGTATAACAGTGTCAATGTGCTGTCCCCTCAATATAACGCAACGCACAGCCATTAATGTCTAAACCGCTGGCAACAAAAGTGAGGACACCCCTAAGGGACAAGGTCCAAATGGGGCCCATTTTCCCTCCCTGGTGTCACGAGACCCGTTAGTATCAAGAGAAATTTAGACAGCCACCTAGAAGATCTGATTTGCTTTGGATTCTGGCCTTGAGCAGGGGGTTGGACTGGATGGCCTTAAGAGGCCCCTTCCAACTCAATTATTCTACGATTCTATGGACACTGTCTGGCTGACTTTAAAGCTGCTGGTGTTTTCTGGTGTGTACTGCATGGGTCAGGTTCAGCCGTTGGACTACCTACTGCTTAAAAGAAACCGAGAAAGAGTGGTGTGTGCGCGCAGGTGAGAGGGAGCACAATAAGAACACACCGGACTGGTCTTGGGGGCCAAGCAAATATGGTCTGGGTGGAGAGGTGGTGTGAAAGGAGTAGAAAAATGTTATGCCGCGGCAAATGTGGAAAAATACCGGGCCGTCTGGCAAGGGAGATATACATTAATTAATCAATCGAGTACGCCTGGTTGTACCAGTGGGAAATGGTTTGTGTCCTCCTGGAGGCAAGATAATTGCTGAAATGCTAGAACAAATATAAGGGAAAGGAAATTGTATGCATGCAACAGCTCGTTAAAGCTAGTGTGATTGCTGTTGCTGTTATTAATTTTGAAAGTGCTCTGAATCCAAATACTGCACAATCAATTAGCAACCGGCAAGCCCTGTGTGCTGGCCAACAATAATACCATCAGATTGGGGAAGGGACGGGGATAAGAAACAGAGCCAAGGGTGGGAAGATGGATCGGGAGGGTGTTTTAAGCCTGATGGAAAATACCCCGCCTTCTTGCCAATGAGGAGGGGGGGGGGAATTGATATTTCTTTCTTGTGCATGAAAATGAGAGCATTGAGGATCTTCAGGCCCAATTAAAATATAATAAAGGAACGGGCCTGTAAAGATATTAAAGAGCAGAAATAAAACGAAAGGCAGTCTTTGCAAGGCTGGGCCAAATGGGCCGGATGCCGGATAGGACCTCTGCTGGTGGAAGCACTCTCCTCATGAAAAGATGCCTCTCTCTGATTTTGGGGACCCCCCATCCCCACTGCATCACAGCTCCGACGCATTCAACAGTGCCTCCCCGCCGCCGCCCTCTGAGGGTCGCCTTTGGGGCTCCTTTGAGGAAGAGAGAGGAGTCCTTGGAAACTTTAATTTTTTGATGACACTTTGCAGAATCACCCAACCCGCGACTTGTACGTGCCTCACTCTATACGCACCCTAAGAAGTTTAAATTGGATCCAGTCAAGAAATGTGGGTTTGGGGGTATTTGGGTGGGTGGGGGCAAAAAAAAAAACAACTCTGTGGGTTAGGAAGAAGAAGAAGATAACGTGGGTCAATGCACAAGAAGGGAAGTCAAGCCAGCCCTGGAACTTAAAATAGCAGAATACTGTTAAAGATGAAGAGTGATAAAGTGTGATACAGCCGAGTGGAAGAGTTTGATAGATGGTCGGATGGCCCTGAGCATGTGTTCGCTTCTGATAAAGGGACGCAATGGCAAGCCGCTTCAGAGAGCGTGCCAAGACAGATATCTCTCACATATCTGGCCAAGACAGATATCTCCCACAAGGAACGACCATGTCTCTCTTGGCTTCCAAGCTGGCATTATTTGCTGTCTCCACCAACCTTTTCTTTTCCCTCCTTGTGCTCTGAGACACACAACGTCCTGTGTCCTTTTTTGCCTCAGTAAAGCAAAATGTGCTGTCTCTATCCCGCCCCGTAGTGCTTAAAGCACTCTTGGGGTGGTATCCATGTTAATTATCCAGGCGACACCTTGTTCCCACCACTCTGAGCTGAGTTGACCGACCTCAGAAGGATGGAAGGCCGAGCCAACCTTGAGCTGCTTACCTGAACCCGTCAGGATCAAACTCAGGTTGTGTGTAGAGTCTCAACTGCAGCACTGCAGTTTTCACCACGGTCCCACCAGGCTCAGTAAGGTTTAGGAATTATTTAAGAGACAGAACAAGCATGTTGCACGGAGGGAAGAACACCTTTGCAAGAGGGATCGTACATTTCCCCCTCTTTTACACCTGCAACTTTCTGGACAGTTTTGTATCCTTCTGCCGGGGATGGGAATAATTGGCTCAAAGGAAGGAAACTTGCAAGCCGCCATAGAGTGGTGGAATTCACTGGCTGACCTTTGCCTCCCCCCTTCTCAACCGAATCGGTCTCCACAGGGTTGTTTTTGCACCGCTAAAGTGAGAGGAGGAGGAGAGCAGGAAATGAACTTATTACAGGAAACACATTAATGCAACGTATACATAACAGTTTTTTTTCTTCAGTATGTGAATGTGGAAGTGTTCACAGAATACGTGTTGCCACTTAGCTGGAGGCAGCGCTGGCTTAGTACTGTTCTGACCCCTGCTTGGCCCAGTGATATTGGAGTTAGATGTGGAAATTCTTGCTTGTTTTGGGAAAGAAAGCTAGCCCGGTTTTCTCCTGGCCGGCGAGATACCTTTGACTCCGGGTGACCGTTTGCAAGAACGAATTGTGTGCACATTTGAGAAAATAGCAAAATATGTGACAATAGCGTAAACTGGGTTGCCAAACTCCTTCCTCGCCGTTGCCTCCTTCCACGGATGTCTGAACTAGAAGCCTCGGGTGGGTCGCTGATTCCCATGGGTCCGTCAGCTAGTCTTTTTCTGCTTGTTGTGTGCATGCATGGGCTCAGCTTCTCAAAAAGAGAAAAACACCAGTTCTCTGAAGAAGAATTTTGTGCCAAGTGTGGGGACCTCGGCAACAATAAGAAGCTCCTCGTCTTGTTCTGGACCTGGAGAGAAGAAATCCTGCAGGGGTTAAAGCACCCTGACCCGCGGAGGCAGCCTTGATGCATCAAGACCGTGGGATTTATTGAGATTTCTTCACATCCTTCGTTAAAGCCTCCCGTCTCAAGGAAAGAGACACAGAAGGAGCATGACCAAGTTGGCTGGGTTGGGGTTAAAAAAAGGAAGATCCGTGGTGGGTCCCTGGCTTTCTGGAGCAAGTGTCAGATCACAGAACCTGATCTAAGGAAATGTGTGGCTTGTTTTTTTAAATTTTGAGCAAACTCTATTTGTTTTTTGTTTTTTTGCATGCCATTGCTGACAGCAGTGGTTCCCCAGGTGTTTCTGGATTGCCACTCCCAGAAGCCTTTGCCACCAGCAGGGCTGGCTGGGGTTTCTGGGAGTTGCAGTCCAAGAACACCGGGTTGACCCAAGGTTGGGGAACCACTGGTTTCCAGCAACCCTCGTCGGGTTTCTGAGGTAGATGAGCTATCTGGCTTCCTGTAACTTGAGCCCATGGTTGCGTGTCCTGCCCTCTGGGAGGATCGAGAACAGATCCTGCCCCTCCTCTGTAGGACTGCCTTTCAAGTACTTGAAAAGTGCGATCCTATCACCCCTCCGTCTTCTTTTCTCAAGGCTAAACATGCCCAGTTCTTTCAGCCTTTCCGCATAAGGTTTGGTTTCCAGCCCCCTGATCATCATCCTGGTTGCCCTCCTCTGAACTTGCTCCAATTTGTCAGCATCCTTCTTAAAAATGCACTGTCCAAAACTGAACACAGGACTCTAGGATGAGGCCTAACCCGTGCTGAATAGAGGGGAACGAGCACCTTGCGGGATCTGGAGATTGTACTTTTGTATATACAACTTTTTTAAAAATTAATTATAATAAAAGAGAACAGCATTTCCATTGTTACACGACTATAAAAAACAGCAGTTGGTTTACAGTCTAAGCCATTGCAATTCAGAGAGCTAGGGATTTAACAGGCAACGTAGTCACTGATTAGCATTTGTTTAGGGTACCCCTTGTTGTGTAGTAGATAGTGTGACTGAGACCCAGGAGAGCCGGGTTCAAATCCCTGCTCAGCTATGGAAACTGAGTGGGGTGTATGATGGATCAAACCACTCCTTAAAATCTCTCACCTGCCTTGATGGCCCTGTTCGGGTGGCTATAAGTCAGTTCCAGCTGGATGGCAATAGCAGGGCTGCTTGGGCCAGATAAAGCTGACTGGAGATTCTGTCTGTCTGTTATCCATATCTGATCTGCCCCACCCGAGGAGCTTCCTTTAATGTCCAAGCAGGGGGTGCCTCTCACTCTGTCATTGGGGGGGGGGGGTTGAGCCACCCACCCTGGCTTCAACTACCAGCTGCCTCTAGGCTTTCTCACATCACAACAGTCCCTAAGCAGGGAGGGCATTCTGGATCTGTGCGAGGTACTGCTGTCTTCAAGAAATAGCCCAATTTTTATGTACTGATGGGTTGATTCTTGGAGAGTAAAACCTGTAGAGCAGTGGTCCCCAACCTTTTCTGACCCGCGGACTGGTTGGGAGACGGGGTCCATGCGTGGGGGGGGCACCCTCGCACGCATGCACGGATGGGCGGGGTGTGCTTGCAAATGGGTGGGGCACGCTCGTGTGCATGCATGGATGGGCGGGGGGCGCATGCGTGCATAGGTGGGGCACACTCACGAGTGGGCATGGCACCCATGCATGCATGTGGGGGCAGTGCGTGCGGGGGGGGGGGCGGGAGATCTGTCTCCGTGGCCCAGTCCTGCCATGGCCACGGACCGGCACCGGGCCGCGGACCGGGGGTTGGGGACCCCTGCTCTAGAGAATGCGAGCTGGGACTCTAGGCATGAGCTAATACAGTCTTGGCATCTCACCACATCACCTGTCTTGTCTATGCTGGAAACACACAGTTCACAACTTGGAATGGTCACCACAACTTCTACAATCCGTTAGCTAGCAAGGCTGGTGGTTGTGGTGACTCTGGCTGAGGGACTGTGGGAGACCTAGCGGCGTGGTGGTAAATTTGGAAGTACTGGTGCTCCTTCTGTAAGTCCACGTAGCCACTACCACGAGCCTTTGGAAGATGCAGGCAGCTGGATCAGACCCTATCAACAAATGAGGAGCGGGTCTTTTGCAGAGTTAACGACTCTTAATTCCCCATTCAAACCCAAACCACCCTCAAATACTTTCTGTGAGAAGGGAAATAGCTCAGAAGAATACACTGTTTCTAGGAGAATCCATTTCTGTCCTAGATCCTGTGAGGAAGGCAGCTATGCTTTGAAGGAAGAAGGGAGCCCGGGGAGGAGGGTGGTGAGCCCCCAACAGCACTGATAGTAGTCCCAAAAGGAATTGTTCCGTCCTCTGATCTGCTGCTTCCACGGGAGGGGGACAGTTCTTGTGCCCCGTGTTGAATTTAAAACCCTCTGTTCCTCCACCGAGTCCAGGACCCTCAAGTTTCCCATCCTTGATGTGAAAGTTCTGCTTTTGGTGGATGGTCATCAAGGAACAGGAACAAACCCCACTGTTTTCCCGCAAGCCGTGTAAATCTTTTCTAAATGCTCTGTAAGATGGATGAGCTGCTAAAAAAACGGGGATGGCGGAGCCCAGCAGGATGTGGGATCATCTAAATTCCCCACTAAGCTGTTCCTGGCCATCTGTCAGCTGGAAGTTTATCCAAAGATGGGCTTAGCAGAAACCAGCCCTTTCTTTCCCTCCCTTCATGCCCAGCCTCCAAGTTGACTTTGAAGATGATCCGGGAACGATCGGTGTAGGTTTGCCTGCTCTGGACTCCTGAGTAGAATGCCCCGCTTACTCTGGAATAAATTGAGGGCGAACGCCTATCCCTTTCATAGCTCTGCCGAACAAGGAAGGTTGCTGGATACCAAGTGGTCCCCTGCTAAATTTCCTGTTAACTGTTCTGTCATCCTGTGTTCCCTTTCATGACATGGGTGGCTACGATGTGCCAGGACAGGTGAGTGGCACAAAATGTCCCAGGTTCTCAGTATCTCTGGGTAGAACCAGGAAAAAAACTCAAGAGGGTTGCTTCCTGTCATTGTGGGCGATACCAGGTTAGCTCATATCCTGGAAAAGTTACTTTTTAAAAACGTCAGCCCTGTGGGAGTTCTTTTTCACAAAAATAACATTTCCAAGCTCTGGCTTAGACCGAGACAGTTTGTACAGTGCACGGCATCTTCTGATGCGTGATGATAGCTTTTCCGAGGTGTATTCCTCACCATCATCAAGTAGGTCCCTGCCCACATAAATCTGAACACACAAACAACGGAACAGAAAGGAAGAGGGTCGGGGACAAAGGGAGGGGAAAAGTCTGGCCGTTAATTAATTTATTCATCGAGTCTCTCTTCCTGTGAGTTCAATGCATCGTTCTGCTCTTCCCTACTTTATTCTTCACAGCAGCCCTGTGAGGTAGTTCAGGCTGAGTCTGTGCCTGGCCCATGGTCAGCTGGTGAATCTCATAGGTGTTCCAGCCTAGAGTCGCTGAGCCCAAAACTTTGGAAAGTTAGGTTTTTTGGATTGTGATTCCCAGTATCCACCTCTCAGCCGTTGTAGTTCAGCGGAGTAACTTTGCTAAAGCTGATGCTGCAAAAGCTGTTGCCACTGGTGAAAATGCCACTTAAAACTTCAAGTGCTGCAAGACTCCTTTAACACCTGGATTTGCTAGTTTTACGTGCACAGTATGAAGTTTTGCCACTGCAGATGAGCTTTGCAAGAAGTGAGCTGTCACAGCTGAATCCTTGGAATTTGCCAACGTATATTCGTCCAGAACAGTTTTTGGAGTGGTAGGCGTGTTAGTCTGTGCCAGCATTTCAACGAGAAACACACACACACACAAAAAAAAAAAACCCAAAAGAGAAAAACATCATGGCATTTTAAAGACTAACTGCTATATTTTAATGCAAGCTTTCATGGAACACAGTCCACTTCTTCAGGTGTATAAGTTAGAATACAGAGAGACTGCTCATGGTAAAACGTTTATGCCAGGCTCATAAGAGACAGTGGTGTTCGTTTGCACCTCACATCCGGGAATAATTTATGGCCCTGGGTTTGGTACGCTGTTCTTTTGAAGTCTGGTTCTGTAAAACAGAAACATAATTAAAGGAAACAACAGCGGAACGGCATGTGGTGATGTCGAGAACGGCAGACTTTACCTGTGAGCCTTTTCCTTAAAAGGTGGGTCTGGTAATTGTGACAGAGGCCATAAACCATTACTGGTGTGAAATGCAACCAGCCGCCACTGTCTCTTAGAGCCTTCTAGGAAGGTTTTATGCTGTAGCAGTCTCTCTGTATTCTAACTTGTATGCCTGAAGAAGTGGACCGTGTTCCATGAAAGCTTCAATTAAAGTCTAGCAGCTAGTCTTCAAAGTGCCGTAACATCTTTTTGCTTTTGAACGGAATCCTAACCTGTCACTGACTTTGGTTCAGGTGAGGAAAGTCCCTAACCTGCAGAGGGAAAGGGCTGGGGGGGCTGAGAGGCCAAGGGGAGCCACGAGGCAGTGCATGATGAAGCCAAAGGATGCTCCCAGATGAGGACTTTATTATATTTACAGAGTGTTATGGGGAAGTTCAAAGTTCTCGGTCTTTTCCCTTTACCTTAATCTGTTTGTCACTTCATATTTTGTGGGGGAAATCCCACCCTTTTGTTTGGGTTGTCCATCTGGAAGCTCTGTGAGAAAGACTGGTGCATGAGTCTGTGACATGTCTTCACTGTTTACATGGCAGCGGCCTCTAAGGCAGTGTTCCCCAACCTTTTTCGGTTCGCGGACCGGCTGGGGAAGGCGGGGCACCCCCCGCTCTCGTGCGCCCGTGCACATGTGCAAATGGCGGTGCGGCGCTCGCACGGGCGTGCTGGAGTGCGCACGCAGGCGCAAACAGGCGGCGCGGGGGTGAGTGCATGCAGGGGGGCGGGAGGTCTGTCTTGGCGGCCTGGTCCGGCCCAGGCCACGGACCGGCACCGGGCCGCGGACCGGGGGTTGGCGACCTTTGCTCTAAGGTACCATTTCCTACCCTTTTTTTTCATGCGTGGATGCTTTAATTTTTCTCCTAAGCACCTTTTGGTTCTGAACTTGTACGAGCAGCTTGGCAAAGCCCAGTCCAAAATCTAAAAACTTGCTTTGACGGACAGGATAAAGACTGTTATAATAAATTAAAAATCAGTCGAGAAACCACATCGTCTGGTAGCCAGATGCTTGCAGATAGCAGAGGATGTGTTCCAGGCTTAAAAACAAATGTGTGCAGCTTTCCAGCAGGTGATAAAACCAGCCTGTGAAACTCATGGCTGGGCTGTGCTAGTTTACTTATGCTGCCTCTGTGTTTCTGGGACTTCCCGACAGCTCACGGTCTACCTTGGCAAGAGAGACTTTGTTGACCACATAGATGTTGTCGATCCAGTTGGTAAGTGGATATTTATTTTATTTTATTTTATTTAACATAGATCTACCCTGCCTTTCTCTTTAAAAAAACACAAGGCGGCATGCATCATTAAAAGACAATATTAAAGCTGACCACAATGAGCATGCAAATACTAAAAAATATCAAAAAATATACTAAAAAACATGAACAAAACCAAAGCGTATTCAAAGCAGTTAAGGTACAACAATCTGTTTAAAAATCCCACTCAGGCGACCTTAGTCATTAAAAGAAAGGTTGCTTGAAGAGAAAAAGGTCTTTTATCTGCTTGTGGAAGGACAGCCGAGATGGGGCCAGGCTGGCCTCCAGTGGGAGGGAGTTCCACAGTCTCTGGGAGCAGCCACAGAGAAGGCCCCTCTCTCGTGTCCCCACCAAACGTACCTGTGAAGGTGGCGGGACTGAGATAAATGACTCCTCTCATTATCTTAACATTCAGATAGGCTCATAAAAGGAGAGACACTCCTTGGGATAGCTTGGACCCAAGCTGTTTAAGGCTTTATAGGGCTAGACTTTACATCGACTAGATAGCTCAGTGGTTGAGGTCTCTGGCTGCAGAGCCAGAGGTTGGGAGTTCAGTTCCCCCACTGTGCGCCTCCCTGGGAGAAGAGCCAGCCTGTGTAGCCATGGGCAAGCTGCATGGTGGTCCCAGGGCGCTCCCAGAAGGAAGCCACTTCTGAGCCCTCTCTGTACCTGGAAAACCCTGAGAAGGGCCACCATCAGTCAGAATCAACTTGACAGCGTGTGATTATTAAAGAGGAATTAAGTCTGAGCGTTCAGAACCATGATAATGTGGCCCACGCAGGCTTGCAAACAGACGGACGATGAGCGAAGGTCGTCTGTAGTCTGCAGCCGGGACAACAGTCTGCCTTCAGACCGGGAGACACCCCACCATCTTCTGCTTCCGTTCGGTTCCGCTTGAATATCAGCCCTGAGGCGAGGGAAGGTCACGAGATGCAAGATCCTGGCTAAGGTGCAATTCCATGATGGAAAAAAAAGACATGGGCATGAATATAATGAAGAAAGAAAACAATGGGGATTTCTTTCCATCAAAATTTGCCGAGTAACTTCATACGTTTAAGCCTGGGTCTGCCAAAGCTCCAGAGGTTACTTCTGAAATTATTTTGTTCCTGTTACTCCTGATGGGGTTTGAAAAGTAACTACCGTATTTTTCCGTGTATAAGACGCCCCCATGTATAAGACGCCCCCCACTTTTCTAACCCAAAATTAAGAAATCTAAGTGCGATCAAAGCCCTGCAGGATCACTTTGATCCCTGCTTTCCCCTCCACTTGTTTTTGTTCTCTCCTCAGCTTACTTCCGTGTATAATACGACCCTCAATTTTTAGTCTAAAGATTTTAGACAAAAGTATAGTCTTATACACGGAAAAATACGGTAGTTGGTGTTTTTTTTAACCAAAGGCTCCACTGTTCTGACCAAATTTTATGGCGCAGCCATCCGTTCCCGGGTGCAAATAATTTCCTTTTGCAAGGCTGTGTGCTTGCGATGTTTCCAGCGCTCTTGGATTAATTACCGAGAGGAGCAGAACACGTTTTATTCCTCGTTATCTCCAGTCCTGTGGGTCCCTCTTGTTGACGCTGTGTGTTTTATTATGTTCCAAGCTCCCCCCCCCCCCGTATTTAATTACAGCTCTCCCTTTGATTGCACATTAAGCAAGTAACAAAAACCTTTTCCCGACTGCCCGTTTGTTCTCCCTGGACATTTTCAGAGTCTGACTCATTCTCGTTCCAGACTTCCTTCCCTGGAGCTCCTCACGCTGATTTCACATCCTCCGGGTTCTCATGATCTCCTGGCCTCCCCTCTTCCATCTCAAGAAACAAATTAACTTGAGCAGGCTTAGGAGGGGGACATAAACCTTCCAAATGTCAGCCAGGATTAGCCGTGCTTCTGATCTTGGGGTTTCAGCCCAATTTTGCTGGCCCACCTGCGTCCTTTGGTTGCCTTTTCCCTTGCAGTGGTTTCCTTCTGCAGCTTGTAACGCTACTTCCATGAGCCACAGGCCAGCTGTCTGCGATTCTGAGACTCGGTGGCTTTCGGAAGTGGCATCAGACTGCAATGCGGGGATGGCTCAGGGGGGAACGACTTTGGCCGAACGCAGCCTGCTCCCCCAGGGACGTGGAATCCGAAGGTCTGTGCATTTGAAGAAGAGCCTTCTCATCCTTAAAAGCTTCTGCCAAATCAAATATCTTTAGTAATCATCCTCAAAGGCTGACAAATCAGTTCTGACTTACAGTGAATCTTTCCTTGGTTTTCCAGATAGTGAATACTCAAGAAGTGGTTCCCCATTCCCTTCTTCTGGGGGCAGCTCTGAGATGAATATGCAGCTTGCCCAAAGCGACACAGGCTGGCTCTTCTCCCAGGGAAGCAATCGAACTCCTGGCTCCGCAGCTGCCTACCTAAACCACTGAGCTATCCAGCCCGTTCAAACATCTTTAGTAGGCCATCAAACCCCTTGAGTAGGGAATGATGAGAACAGGACTTGCCATTTAACCAGAGCCAGGCAGAGTTTCCCTTTCACAGTACAACTCTCATAATCCCCCAGCCACATGGATAGTGGCCATGCTGCCAGGGGATTCTGGGAATTGTAGTCCAGGAAAAAAAAAACCTGGACTGAACAGCCACCACTGATTGCATGATCCCATGAACGCTTCTCTTTCCCAGTGCTGGCCTTCTGTTGACCCTCGTCCTTTTCTCCCATTTGGCCCCCCCATCCTCTGCCCTAATGCCCCCCCACCCTCTATTAAAGACCAGAGTCCTCCTGCTTCTTGATATTCAAGACCAAATGGCTTTTCCTTGTTTGATGCCGCTTGATGCAGTTCCTGTGATCGCCAGGCTGTCACTCCTACGTTCACCTGCACGTGTATGAATTGGTGTCGCTGGATGGCCGTTACCAGGGCGACCATCAAAGCTTGGAGAATCCCCCTTTATTTTTGCACCCCAGCTCCTCATGTCCGTGATGGCTGGGCGGCTCAGGAAAAGGGATTTCTGGTGATCATTCAAAGGAACTGAGAATTTGTCCTGTCATTTTCACATCCTTTATTTCTCTCTTTCTTCCTTTTACAGATGGGGTTGTGCTGGTGGATCCAGAATACCTGAAAGAGAGGAAAGGTAACGGCTTTTTCCTTTCAGTAATATGCATAGAAAACAAACCACAGTAGAATCCTAGAACGATGGAGTTGGAAGGGGGCCCGTGAGGTCATCCAGTCCAACCCCCTGCTCAAGTCAGGGGTCCAAGTCAAAGCAGATCCAACAGACGGGGGGGGGGGGTGTCCAGTTTTCTTTCGGTTGCCTCCATTGTACGCGTCGAAGCACCCGGATGGTCACAGCCGTCCCGCTGGAGGAGACTTCTGCCCTGCAGAAGTTTGAAGCCACCATTTGTTCAGATCCTCCTCTTACGCCGCGCCCTGCTTCTTCTCTCCGCAGTTTTTGTGACGCTGACCTGCGCCTTCCGCTATGGCCGCGAGGATTTGGACGTCCTGGGCCTGACCTTTCGCAAGGACCTCTTCGTAGCCAACATCCAGGCTTTCCCCCCAGTCCCTGAGGAGAAGAAACCCCTGACACGACTCCAGGAGCGGCTGATCAAGAAACTCGGGGAACAGGCCTACCCTTTCACCTTTGAGGTGTGAAATCTTTCTCCTTTTTCTGGGTCTTCCGAGTCAGGTGGAGGGTGGCCTTCCCAGGGATGTCCTTCCAAGTGAGGCTTAGGCAGCTGGAAACGGTCCTCTTGTGTAAGAAAGCAGAGCAAGCCAGCACCCAGAGGTTTGGGGGTCCTTTTTTTAGCCCCACACACCTGCCGTGGGCTGCACCAACCCCTCACCCCAAATAAAACTGGAAGTGACCGAAAGTCTCCTTCTGTTTCCCTGAATCCACTCTTTAAGGGTAAAACTAGGCAGGGTGGCTTGTACCTTGTTTTAAAAAGAGGACTGCTGGTCTCGGACGTGTCCGAATGCCAAAACTGTGCACAAAACCAGGTGGCGCTCTCAGTGACACACACCGTAGTGGAGTTTTAAAACAACGGCCATCCGCATTAGGGCTTTGGTCGCCCGCTTGACCTGGGATGGAAACAGAGCTGCAGGGAAGAACAGCATGGGCAATGATGATGATGATGATAGGGGTGGGAGCCGCTCCAGTGGCTCCATTTTTGCCACGTGCATGTTGAATGGCTGACCCCAGCCCTCTCAGTCGAGCCAGGAAGACTCCCAGCACTGGCCGACGAGCCAGAAGGACGCGTCCCATCTGAAGGAGAGGCATGCCATGAAAACAGGATGCCTTTTCTGTGCGAGCAGGGCTGTGCCTGTTTTGCAGACGACCTGCAGGAGGAAGCTTTGGTGCCGGCTACTCTGGGCGCATCCTCCCTGCCTGAGCGTGGTGGCACTCTGGCCCCAAAGGTGTCTTTGGCCAAAACGGCCCTCGTGGTGGGGAGCAAAAACCGCAGGAAAACTCTGCAGCCTGCTGGTCCTTGGTCCTTTGAAGTATTTCTTTGCTGACCCTTCCCGTGTTTATCCCGGGGTGCTTTCGAGGGCAGCCAGAATTTAGTGCCAGTAATTAGCATTCTTTTCCCATTTCCTAGCAGCCGGCACTGGTTCTACGGGTGACTGGTGGCTGGTGCTCACGTCTGCGCACGCTGTGGCCATCCCACCACCAGCCTGTGGGTTTGGAGCCCCTTCCCTCCCCAGGGCTGCCTTTGTTCCCTCCCCAAGAGATTAAACATGGCCTGAAGCCTTCCCAACCCTCGTTGCCTGCTGACGCCGAGCTGGCCCTCCGGCAAGGTGCTTTTCTTTCCAGCTCAAGCAAAGCTGGCTGGAGTTCTCAGTCCTTCAGGCAGGCCGCAGTTCAAAAGCAGAAACTCTGGCAGTTTCCAGAGTTAGGGGTTATCATCGTTGTCTTAGAACTGCAGAGCTGGGGAAGGGACACTAGAGGTCATCAAGTCCAGCCCCGGTCAAGAAGGCCCTGTGGGGGAATCGAACTCCCAACCTCTGGCTCCACAGCCAGAGACCATTAAGCTACCCAGCAGTTCCATAGTTGCCTCTTCTTGGCCCCACTGGTGCAGTGGTAAATTTGGAAGTGACACACTCATCATGGCAGCTGCGTCCCTACATAGCAACAAATGAGAACCGGGTCTTTTGCAAAGCCAGTGGCTCTGAATGGCCTATTCATAGACGTGCTGCCTTCATCTATTCTGTACGGCCACAGGGATAGCTTGGAACAATATGCTGTTCCTGGGAAAATCTGTTTCTCTCCCGGTCTCTGTGAGAACGGCCTGCCAGGTTTTATATATGATTTCCAGGGGAGGCCTTCCTATCGGTCCCACCACCTTCACAGGTGCCTCTGGTGGGACAAACTATGGATCAAAGCTATGCCTCCAGAGGAGAGTTTTTCGAGACACTGGTCATGCTGGCATGAGGGACTCTGGGAGATGTTGGCTCACCACCTTCACAGGTGTGTCTGATGGTGACCCGGGAGGGCCTTCTCGGTGGCTGCTCCTTTAGACTCTGGAACTCCCTCCCACTGGAGGCCAGCCTGGCCCCATCTTGGCTCTCCTTCCCCAAGCAGGCAAAGAAGACCTTTCTCTTCAGGCAGGCTTTCCCTCAGGAACTGCCTGCTTAAGAAGAGTTATTTTTAAAAGAGTTTGGTGTGACTCTTTATCTTTCAAATGGTTTAAGCTGTTTTTGGGGTGATACCGGTTTAACTGCTTTTTAATATTGTATAAGTTGTTGTATTTTTAGTTTTTACGTGGGAGGAGACCTTGGATCCTCTTCTGACAGAGGTAACGAGGAACCCCAGAGGTGAGAGCGTGCGTTGACCTCGCCCTTCCTACTCATAAAGCCCCCAGGACTTCAACTTGGGGATCCTTTAGCTCCACTATATCACCGCCTGGACATGGTAGAATGGGCCCCCACACCACCACCCCTAAAGGACACACGGCCATCATCCCCAGGCAGGATTTGAATTGGGGACTGGGCCAAGTTTGTGGGGAGGGGAGGAACATTTTTGCAACCTCCAACCCTTCCCAAACCATGTCACCAAATTTGGGCTGCCAATGCCGAAGAGGCTCACAAAAGGTGCTTGTTTTAAAGGGGTTTTTCTCAGTCCGCTGGTAAAATTCGCCAGTGCCCCCCCCCCAGACCTGCCAAATTGGCCTGCCCCATTAAATACCACTAAAACAGATCTTGCAGTTTCTGTTGTGGCAAACATATCTTTTTTTTTCCTCTCCTCGGACACTGTTTGCACAGAGTGATACCATCCGCCGTTGCTGCTGAAAACGGGTCCAAGTCAAGGCCACTTGGACAGGATTTCTCAGTTCTCCACCCTTCCCCGAGAGGCAGAGAGTAAGAGAAAGCAAGGAAGGGAAAGAATGGACCCATGAAAGGGTCAAATCCGACCCCAGGGACAGGGCTGACGCCTCCAGCTTTTTGAAATGGGATTCCTGCCTCCTTATGCCCTCGTCCGCTGAATGATCTCCCCAGATCCTGGAGCATCTCGCTCAAGGAGCTGTGGGTCGTTGCTGGCGAAGCTGGGCATCCATGCTTCAATGTGGTTTTCTCTTTGGACCCTCTTGATTTCGATCGGTTCCTGCAGAACATGGTGTCCGTGTCTTGTTTGTCGCTTACCTGCCACCAGGCCGCCTCCAAGTTGCAGTGACCCCGTGAATTATGATTCCCCCCCAAGGTCCCATCATGAACAAAGGGGCAGTCATTGACGCAATGCATTGCAGCAGGGGGTGGCTACGGAAGGAGAGGGGAAAACAGACGGACTGAGCTCTTCTGCTGGGCCTGGAGGGATATTCCAGTGGGTGGGAGAGAAAACATGTCGTTGAATGTGCTTCTCATTTCACTACAACTGCGATGCATGTTTTCTGGGAGCTGAAGGGCAGGTCTCTGCTTGTGGTGTGGACACTCATCGGGGTTTGCTACACGTTGCTTCTGGGACAGCAGCGTTTACAAACTCATCCTGAGGGTGTGATCGGATGGACAGCAACTCATTGCAGCTGTTTGCACTTTCTTTCTTTCTTGCTTGCTTGCTTGCTTGCTTTCTTGCTTTCTTCCTTCCTTAATTCCTTCCTTCATTCATTCTGTCCGTCCATCCTTCCTTCCTTCCACCATCAGCTCCTTCCTTCCTTCCTTCCTTCCTTCCTTCCTTCCTTCCTTCCTTCCTTCCTTCCTTCCTTCCTTCCTTCCTTCCTTCCTTCCTTCCTTCCTTCCTTCCTTCCTTCCTTCCTTCCTTCCACCATCAGCTCCTTCCTTCCTTCCTTCCTTCCTTTTTTTCTTCATATCTTGCACAGTTTAAAATTATGGACGTATATGAAATATGGGTAAAATTAAAAACAAATTAAAATGCCATGGGAATTAGACAGACAATTTTCGACCAGACTCAGGCTACTTCAGTTGTGTTACCTTGACGATTTGCTAGATCTTCTTTTGTCCACTTGGTGGGGCGTACATTGCATGCATGTAAATGCTGCATTGATTGAAATTCTCCACAGTCACAGAAAATTTATCCTGGATCTAGCTTGCCCTATTTTAATTGATTGTTCTGTGATCTTCCTACTTGGCCTTGAAGTCTATTAAGTGACTTCCAGATGGTCCAGCCAGAAGCCTGTCCTGGTGAGAGACCCTCTTCAACATCCATCCATTTGGCAAGGTGTATTATACTGGGTTCTTCCAGTAGCATCTGGTGTGACCCCCCCACCTGCCTGGCTAGGTCTATATTTAATTTCCTTGGAAATGATACCTTGATTTCATGCATCGACTCTCAGCCCCCAGGAGCCTCCAACGTAGGAAAAGGAGGCAGAGCCCAGCGCTGGGTGAACCCCAAGGTCTGTTTCGTCCAGTATCAAATCCAGACACCCCTTGTGGGGAGATCACAAGTGGTGCAAGGTGGTGGTTGCCCTTCTCTGTTGCTTTAGATCCTCAGATACACTGCCTTGGGACATGGAAGGTTCTTCATCACTGATTGTCATGGATCGACTCAGAGGAGAAGCCGGCTGGCTTTTGGAGTACAGTTTCCAAAGCCTTTAATTCATGGGCTGAACTGTAGTCATCTAAAGTTCTTGGACTGCAGTTCCCAGAAGACTTCATCACCAGCTGTGCTGGTCGGGGTTTCTGGGAGTTGTAGTCCAAGAACAACCTGGGTGACCCAAGTTTGGGAACCACAGATCTAAAGAGTGGGGTGAGATTTTTGTCTATCTGCTTCATCCGCGCCTGGTGCAATTCTGTGTCCATTAGTCTGGCTGCATCCTTTAATCAAAAGGCCCCGATCCTTTTAACTTTTCCCTGTAAGGGAAGCATTTCAGCCCCCTGGTTGATTTTGACACCGTGAAACGTCTGAATGAAGGACACAAGGCAACCTTGCCACATGGAAATTTACGGTGAGCAATTGACGTTGGTGTGTACGATGCTGGATGCACCCTTTATGGGGTTGTTAAAGTTTCCTGGTCGGCCTGAGGGTGTGGTCATTCATGGGTCCCTTTTCTCCTTCCCGTTTCAGATCCCGCCCAACCTTCCCTGCTCGGTGACGCTACAGCCGGGACCGGAGGATACAGGAAAGGTAGGAAAAGAGGGTTGCTTGTGTAGGAAGGGTCTTCAAAACAGAAGGTGAGGGAAGGGCGTTGTCTCTCTTTTGTCTCCTAGTTCAATATTTATTAATCATTTCCCGAGCAATCTCAAAACAGTGTCCAGAAAGATACAAATGGTCTTAAAATAGATTACAATCTGTTTTTAAAAAGCCAGCTTCACGAACCAAAGCGGCGGCAACAGACGGCATCGTGGCTGTCGTGAAGAACACCGTGGACTGGGTCAGCTTCGGGTTCTGATCCAGCTTAGGGACTCTTGTCATGCTCAGAAAGGGTGTCGGGATATGGCCAGCAATGTTAACGTCGTCCGAACGGAAAGCCAACGGTTGATGCTCCGGGCTGGCGTGACCTGCCCCCTGTCTTGACGCCGTCCTGCTCTTTTCTGTCTGCTAGGCGTGTGGGGTGGACTACGAGGTGAAAGCCTTCTGCGCTGAGAATTTGGAGGAAAAGATTCACAAGAGGTGAGCCGGGCCAGAGTGCCGGTTTTGGGCTTCTTCTTTTTTTTTTTCAAACGCTACTGCACAAAGCCCCACCTTTGAGGGTCTCACTTTAGACTTGAGGGCAGGAGTGGTATATAAAAAAAAGGAACTTCTGCCAGCTCTGATGTTTACTTGGAAGGGGCGTCTCCCGCTCTGTCTAAGCTCTGTTGGGAGTTATAAAAGCACCGAAGGTGCAAACCTGGTTTAAATGCTGAAGTCCGTTGGGCTTGGCCAGTTCAGGAATCGGACTGAGCAAGGAGCAGCAGCCACCTGGGGTTACAGATGCCCATGGAGGGTGGTGGACGGGTGCTGGGGGGTATCACTGTTAAGGCCAGTCCTTTTCCCTTGTCACCGGAGAGCCCCCTCCCAGCGGCCTCTTTCTCTTGGAGGGCAAAGTTTTCCGGTGCCCCTTGAGCATCTCTGTGGACCGAAAGCTTCCTTTTTTCCTGTCCTCAGCCTAGGGCTCTTTGGGCGAGCTCGCTTTATTAACTAATTGGTGTTGGCGCACAATCGCTTTGTACCGGCCTTATCTGCAAGCTGTAAGGGTCATATGCAATCCCAAACATAAGGCTGAAAATGGTACGCTACTTTAAATAAATTTTGCCCTATATAGTGCAGGACATTATTACCATACGACTCGGAAAATACATACACACGCACACACACAGTGGTTCAGTAGCAATCTTGATAGCATCATTGCATAACTGAGCACTTCCTGTCTTCTTAAGATGTGGGGTGGCCCCTGTTGTTTTGTCAGTGTCCCTCATGGGGAATAAGAACCCAATCTGAATTGAAACAGAAATGAGGCGAGGTAAGACAAATGAGCCGTGTCTTAGTGTCTGACCATGGAGGGGTCGACTTCCCAAGTAGAAACCAAGGAGAGAAGATTCAGAAATAACTAGTGGAAGACTAAAACGATGGCTTAGGGGGAGTGAAACACTGAAACAGTTAAGTCATGGGTTCCATTGTTGTACTGCTCGAACAGTTAAGAAGTTTTTCCTGATTTTCGGCCAAAATCTGACTTCCTGTAGCTTGAGATGTTCTCACCCCACCGCCACCCCGGGACTGGAGCTGAAGGAGAGTTTAGTTGTTGGTGTAGCCGTGGAACAGAAGGGGGGTTTGCCCTCTTCAGCTCAGGCAGCAAAACATCTTGTGATGCTCCTGATTTGCATGCACACCCCACAATGTCCACTGCAGCCTGAAAGGATAACAAAGGGAGGGCAGGAACTGAGCCTTGTGAGATCATGGCGGGAAAGAGGCATCAGGGGGAAATTCTCCTCTCCTATAGCTGAGGAAGGCAGGTGGAACATTCAGTGGCCAAAATCCTGCTGCTTGCCATCGCAAGTGGCAACCAGAGTAAGCCCACTGAATCCACAGAACGTAGAATCCATCGGAACCCCTCCCTCTCCCAGATCTGCTTGGATCTGGATTCCTGCCTTGAGCAGGGGGATTTGGACTCGATGGCCTTAGAGGTCCCTTCCAGCTGCGTGATGCTAGGATTCTTGGGCAGTGGATTTACCAAGTCCCTGCTGATTCAGTGGGCCTACTCTAGTGCAAGTTGCTAAGCAAAGCAGCAGGATTTCAATTGTGACATTTAGGAAGGGACCAGGAAAGTGTGCAAATGGGCTAAGATGGACCCCTTTTTGCTATACGTGGAGCTACCATTTGGGAATAGTTGGCAATGGCCCTCCATTCAGATGTCTTTGGAAGTGCACTGGAAGAGTTCACGGAGGGGGGGGGCTGTTTGGGGCAAAGGGCACATGAGACCTGGGACCGAAATCTTGGAGCACCTGCCATCACCACAGGTCCAGCCGCTCCAAGCCACTTGTGCGTAAGGGGTGCCACTTTGACAGTGAAAGTTTACTGCTTGGAGAGTGAGTTTGTCAGCAGTGTAAAAGATGGCGAAATGGAGCCTCCCTGGCCAGAGGCAGTGTATCCCTAAATTGTAGTTACTAGAAACCCAGTGGAGTTCTGGTCTTCATACCTTGTTCTGAGAAGCATCTGGTCAATCAGCATCAAAAAGAGAACGATGGATGAGACAAACCCTGGTGGAAGACCCTCCCTGTTCCAGAGTTCGGAAGAGCAATTTTTTTCGACTACAAACCCCAGAATCCTCAGGCAGCATGGCCAATGACCAAAATTCTGGGGATTTCTGGAAGTTGCAGTCCAAAATGTCACATGACCGAGCTCTGTTCTCTCTTCCATCAATGAATGCATGGCGCCATGTTTAAGACAACTGTTCCGGGGGGGGGGGTTGGCTGTGGAGGTGGGGGGCAAAAGCCGTTTAGGAAACTGTTCCTGGCCTGCCACGTAGACATGGCCTGTCCTGTCAATGATGTCTGCTTCCCTAGGAATTCCGTGCGCTTGGTGATCCGGAAAGTGCAGTATGCGCCGGAGCGCCCAGGACCACAGCCAATGGCGGAGACCACCAGGCAGTTCCTCATGTCGGATAAGCCCCTTCACCTGGAGGCCTCCCTGGACAAAGAGGTATCATGGGGGCCTTTTCAACCCCCAGACCCTTTTCAAAAGTCATTCGTCCTACACTTGGGAAAGTAATCTGCGGTTCCTACTCATTACAGCGCTTTAAAAATAACTCATTATGTTACTTTAGATAGGAAGTTCTTGCTTTTCCATTTGGTTGGTTGGTTGGTTGGTTGGATGGATGGACTGAGAGATAAGATGGATGGATGGATGGATGGATGGATGGATGGATGGATGGATGGATGGATGGATGGATGGATGGATGGATGGATGGATGGATGGACTGAGAGATAAGATGGATGGATGGATGGATGGATGGATGGATGGATGGATGGATGGATGGATGGACTGACTGAGAGATAAGATGGATGGATGGATGGATGGATGGATGGATGGATGGATGGATGGATGGATGGATGGATGGATGGATGGATGGATGGATGGATGGATGGACTGAGAGATAAGATGGATGGATGGATGGATGGATGGATGGATGGATGGATGGATGGATGGATGGATGGATGGATGGATGGACTGAGAGATAAGATGGATGGATGGATGGATGGATGGATGGATGGATGGATGGATGGATGGATGGATGGACTGAGAGATAGGATGGATGGATGGATGGATGGATGGATCGAACAAACAAATGAATGAATGAATGAACGAACGAACGAACAAACAAACGAACTTATACCCTGCCCATTTAGTAGACAAGCCACTGCTCTGGGCAGCTTCCAAGAAAATAATATAACTATACAACATTAATTTAGATAATAAACATATTTTTAAAAACCCATAAAACCTTCAATCTAGTAAATATTCCAAGACTCAGGATGGTGAACCATGGGTTAGATTTTTAGTAGCAGGGAGATACTGATTTAAAATAGCATAAAATGTCCACTGTTCATTTCTTTTCTGTAACTTTTTGTTGGGGGAGTAGAATTATCAAGAGAATGACATAAAACTTGAACAATGGTTGCTCAAATGTTTCTTAAAGTTGTCCCTTAGAAGTAAATAGAATACCTTTCAAGAGTAAATAGAAAATGCTTTGTAAGAGTAAAGAGAGAAAAAAGAGTTTAAAAAAAAAACCTTTTAAGAGTAAATAGAAAATTTGTTATACCAGTAAAGTAGCTTTCCTGATACTTGTGATAATTTTGAAATGTAATTTCACTACAACCTTGTTGTTCCTCAAAAGTAACTAAGCACAGGAGAATAGTTATTTACAGGTCTTACTTTCCATTTGAATTTATGCACATGTGCTGGATGGAGATCACGAGACAGAGAGAAAAAAGCGGGTTAGCCGTTTTTCTCTCAGCCTTCATGCTCAGGTGGATTGAGCCCAAAGGAAAAAAACAAGATGTTGTCCCAACGAATCTATCACATTGTGCCACAGAAGGACTTTGCTGATGTAGCATACTATGTGATTTATCCCATATTATCTTTGGGGCAGGGGAACCCTGTCCCTGAGAAGCAGAAGAAACCTATTCTAGGCTGTTCCTAGGTTGACCCCATTCAAGGGCTCCATGAGGATTTCCTGTGGATTTAGGGAGTGCAAGAAAAGTCTGCATTTAACCCCAACCCCAACCCCTAACCCTTCTTTCTGCGAAGGCTGAATACGTTGGGATTTGTGGGGAATCAGAAAATATCCCGATTCTCTCAGTGCAAGCTTTCTTTGCTGGCTTGGATGACTGTTAAGGATCACCTGATTCTCTTGCTTTTGCTCCCTGTAGATCTACTACCACGGGGAGCCCATCAACGTCAACGTCCACGTGACGAATAACACCAACAAGACGGTGAAGAAGATTAAAATCTCAGGTGAAAATTGGAGCATGTTCTTTCTTTCTCTTTCTCTTTCCTACCCTTTTGATGAGAGAATGGCTGCTTGAAGAAGCAGCTTAGATAGACAAACTGGAAGCCATGACAGCCAACCCACTGGTCTAGGACCTCCAGCCATTAAAAGGCCCGCTGCCTTTGGCCTTCGGTTCAGGCCAGCTTCGCCACTGCTTATGATAGAAAGAGGAGGCAGGTTGCAAAAAGGTGCATAGAAGCTGGATGCACCTTGAACAAAAGCTCTCTTCTCAACAAATTCACAACTTAGCGCTGCCTGCAAAATTCACTGGCCTGAACCCCATTGGTAGTGCCATTGAATCCATGGACATAAGTGTCGACTCTTTGTTCAGCACACAGTTCAATAGATTTGCTCCAGTTTCGAGTACCAGTTGGAGGCAGGCCCGGAATTTAGCCTTTCACTTAATTGGGATTTTGTTTTAAACGGCTGCCAAGTTTCTAGCCCTCAAGAGGTGGCAAAAAGAGGCAGTGCTCTTCTTTCCCTGTGTTATGGTAGCAAGCCCTCTCTCTCACACCCGTGTTGCTTGTCAAATTGCCTTCCGAGAGATGCTCATCCAGGGTTCGGGGAGGAAAAACCACTCTGTTGGGACTACGATTTCCAGAATCCCCACGCTGACTGGGAGATGTAGTCCAATCATTAACTTTCCCAAGCTCTGTAGGCTGCTGCAGCACCTATTCCATTAGCATTTCAATGATGCAGGAAGACCTTTCTGCCTCCCCAGGGCTTCATGTAAGCACCGCTGACTTTACAGGTTTGCATTTCCTAAGCCATTGTGAGTTGTTGGCTGAGTTTTTGGTTGTTGCGGTTTTGTTCTCCAAGAGCACTGCGCTGTTTTATTGTTTTCTTCTCTCTTTGTCTTGCATAACCCACTCTGGAGAGTGTCAAGGGAAAGTCATTGAATTGCAGGATGTTTATTTGAGAAATAAATAAAAGAGTTCAATCAACTTTCTTAGTTGATACCACGGTTGCTATGGGGTTCTGGGACTCTTGACCGCTGCAGGCCTGCCGTGTGTGTGTGTGTGTGTGTGTGTGTGTGTGTGTGTGTGTGTGTGAGTGTGTGTGTGTGAGAGTGTGTGTGAGTGTGTAAAAAAGTGCAATGCTCATGCCTTCTTTGCTTCCTCTTGTTCTCCTTTCCTGCTTGCTTTCCAGTACGCCAGTATGCAGACATCTGCCTGTTTAACACAGCCCAGTACAAGTGCCCGGTGGCCGTGGAGGAAGCAGAGTGAGTATTCGTCGTACAGCACGGTCAGTTTCTGCACGTCCTTGCCCACGGATCCCTGCCCTCAAGGAGCAGTGGGCAGAAAGGGAGAAGGGAGGCGCTAAAAATGATTTTCCAGGGCACAGCCGTGTCGGTCAGTTGCCACAAAATCACAGAGAGCCTCGTGTGGCACCTTCCAGACGCCCCGATGGATTTCAACCTGGACTCCTCTGGGCTCACGGCAGCCCTTTTCCCTCTGAAAGAAGGACGGTGGTTTTGCCTGAAGGTTTCCCACCCCAATACATGTGCCTGCAGAGAGTAGCATGAATGCAGATTTAAATGCAGAATTCTCAGCCGGGACCATGGCATCGACGTAAACATCTCAGCCCTAGGTGGTACCTAGGCATCAATTTGTAATCCGATGTTGGAGTGATGTCTCCTGCCACTTGAGAACATATTTAAAACCATTGTGGTGTGCATGAGTCACTTCTTAATGCTTTGCAGTGTGTGCTAAGAAGCCATAATCCTGCTTCAGCGCTTTGTGGATCTACTTTAACTATCATCTTAATTCAACTATGGCTTCAGGCTATAATCTTCCTTTGAAATTATTTTGCTGCCTGATAGCCATTTTGAGGTCAGGGATAAAGAATCCTGAGATACTGCTTCTGGGTTTTGTGTGTTGCCACATGTCATGCCCGATCTGAGTCCGTGTATTCATTTGCACGGGCTAATCCCGTTTTCCTTGTTTACGTTCGATTTTATTAAGAATGGGGGCAAAGAGTTGACCCTTCGGTGATGTTGGGAAGCTCACCCTTTCCTCTTCCTGAGTCATGCTTCTCTGCTCAGCTCAGAGATGTGCTGTAAACAGCAGCAGTAATCACTGCATGGGGGAAAGCAGCGTGAATAAAATGGTCCTTTGGTTTAGCATCTAATATGGGTTAATAATGCTCGGAAAAGCTGAAAGCAACGGGAGAATAAGACGACCAAGTATGAAATGGAATGACTTCATAAAAGAAGCCACGACCTTAAGTTTGCAAGACCTGCAAGTTTGCAGAATGACGAAGGGGACAGCAAAATTACTTTGAGGCAGCTGGAAATGAACAGGGATCCTTTTTTTTTCCCTAGAAAGATCTGCTGAACTGCAGTGACCGGCCATGATTTAGTAGCCGAGCTTGGGAAAAATCTGTGGAATTCTGGAAATTACAGGCCAAAACATACTGTTCCCAAGCTCTGCTCCATGGCTGAGCCCTGGTTTGCATTCAGAAGACCTCTGAGGTTCGACCTGGGTCAGCTCCCCCAGTTTTTGGATTAAGAGGGCTGGAAGAGAGAGACCAAGCATACACCCAGAAGAAGACGTGCTGAGCTGCGGGCAGGGGGCCACGTCCCGGTTGGGTCTAAAAGGGTGCAGAATTAAAAAGTACACCTCCCAAGTTTGCTCTGAAAAAAACACACACCCCGGTCTCTGGCCGGTTTGTGAAAAACAGCTGAATAGTGGGATTCTTTTCATCCACCCTTTTTCTGCTGGAGAGGTTTTGTTTACACCATGGTAGGAAACCTCTGAGTTCATCATTATCATCATCACCTTAGAACTGTAGAGCTGGAAGGGACGCTAAGGGTGATACGAGTCCAGCCCCTGCCAAGGAGGCCCAGTGGGGGACTCGAACTCCCAGCCTCTGGCTCCGCAGCCAGATGCCTAACCCGCTGAATTATCCAGTCATTGCCCAGGCGGGTTGTTGAAGCTGCAAACAAAGCTTCAGTTGAGTATTTTTCTTCTTCTTCACCCTGATTTTCTGTCCCTGATGAAAAATGTAGCTGTGACAAAAAGATGCAATAATGCAGTGGTTCCCAACCTCGGTTAACCCTGGTGTTCTTGGACTGGAACTCCCAGAAACCCTGGGCAGCACAGCTGGTGGTGAATTCCTTCTGGGAATTGCAGTCCAAGGACACCGGGGTTAACTAAGGTTGGGAACCGCGGCACTAATACGACATTTTAGGGAGACTGGAAGATCAAGGTGGCCTGCTGTCATTTCACTGATCTGGGCTTTTTTCCCTGCAGCGACGTGGTGGCCCCCAGTTCAACATTCTGCAAAGTCTACACTCTGACCCCATTCCTTGCCAACAACCGGGAGAAACGGGGCCTCGCTTTGGATGGGAAGCTGAAACATGAAGACACCAACCTGGCTTCAAGCACGCTGTGAGGTTTTCTTCCCACTCAGCAGCTGGGACAGGCCGTGCAGGGGTGGGGTGGGGTGGGGGGGTCTCACACCAGTGGTGCGGTGGTAAATTTATAAGTGCAGGTAGCCCTTATCACAATCCTCATTGCCACCTCCATCGTAAGAAGAGTCCGAACAAGCAGACAATTGAATTCATCCGTATCGGCAAAGGAAGGGCAGGTCTTTTGCGAAGTTAATGACTCTGAGTTGCCTGTTGAAGATTCCAGCTAATCTCAGAGGGAGCAGAGAAACCTGAAGGGGTGGTAGATGAAGCCATAGCCCCGTGCGGTGCCCCACAACAAGAAGGTCTTTGGGTTTTGACCCAGGGAGCGCTGGCCCTACACCACTGGATCTCACATGAGCATGTTCACAGAAACACAGATAGGTACCATTACACCCGAAAATAAGACCTAACCTGAAAATAAGCCCTAGTAGGATTTTTCAGGATGCTCGTCATATAAGCCTTACTCCAAAAAGAAGCCCCAGTTCAGTGAAACCCCGCCCTCCACCCTTGTGCAGCAACCCGAAGAAGATGACATGACTGTATTTGAATAAATGTAGGTTGTTGTACATGAAAAAAAAACCTGAAAATAAGCCCTAATGAGTTTTTTTGGAGCAAAAATGAATATAAGACCCTGTCTTATTTTCGGGAAAACACGGTATTGTTTCCCAAAGAAGGCCTATGGAGTGAGCTGGGTGGGTTGGCTCATAGATTCCAACCATAGTTCACGGTGTATGATGCCTCCGTGTTCATTGTTTGTAATTGTAAATATCGCCTTTTAATGATGTTAACCACTGTTGCATACTCACTGTTTCCACCTTTAAATATGGTCTTTCATTGTTTGTAAGCTGCCTCAGGTCCTTTTCAAGGAGAAAGGAAGGGTAAAAATATTTTAGATAGATAGATAGATAGATAGATAGATAGATAGATAGATAGATAGATAGATAGATAGGTCGGTCGGTCGGTCGGTCGGTCGGTCGGTCGGTCGGTCGGTCGGTCGGTCGGTCGGTCTTCCTGGAAAAGTAGGATCTTTCACTTGTTCCCAGAAGGCCAGAGATGAGAGGGAAAGAATCAGCCTGACTTTCTCGGGACGTTGTGGTCCAGAGGTGCAGCTCAAACCAGGGTGAGCCCTTCCATCTGCCAGAAGTGGCATCTTCTTCCACTCTTGCACCAAACGGGGCAGACGTTGGTGGGTGTTGTGGGGCACCGGCTCACCTCCCTTGGGGTGCTGGACCAGCGTTTGTACACGTCCCCCCCATTTTTATTTTTATTTTTAACTACAGCGAATAGAATTTTCTTCCTTTTTGCATTGTAAATGTCAGAATTCTGCTAGTTTTTAAAATTTATTTCATTTATTTATTAGGCTTCTAGATTGCCTGTCTTAGTGAAACAGGACTTGGGATGGTTTACATACTTAAGCAGAATGAATTGACAACTAAAATGAGTAAAAGAAGGAGGACATAATACCACAAACTAAACAGAAACAGAACGGCGACGGAGGATTGCCATCTGGTGGCTTAAGGGAGCCTAGTTATATAAACTATAACATAACAAAATGTCCAGTAGTATAATAAAAATAATCAATAAAAGCAATAGCCTGTGGGTCTCAAAAATCAACCTAGGATGTGGCCAAAGGCCTTCTTAAATAATTCGGTTTTTATTGATCCTCTGAAGATAAGCAGGGAAGTGGCCTGTCTAGTTCCCATTGGACGTTTATTCCTCAGCAAGGGTGCCACTGCTGAAAAAGCCGGGGTCCTAATATTATGTTTTCCTTATTTGCCTCCGGGTAGGTACCTTCAGCAGTGCAGCCTGAGATAACGGGTTGGACAGGTAGATACCCGTGGGGTGCGGCGCTCTTGATAGGCAACGAGGTCCCAAACCATAGAGGGCTTCATAGGTCATAACACACACCATAAATCTGACAAAGTAGCCAACAGAGAGCCAGTGCAGATCAGCCAGCGTCAGGGAAACATGATCAAAGCTCTAAACCCCTGATATTAACCTGGCTGCCGCATTCTGGACCTGCTGTAGTTTCCATATCATCGTCAAGGGAAGTCCCAGGTAGAGAGCATTACAGTAGTGAAGTCTTGAGATGACCAATGCGTGGATCAAGGTCTTCAGGGATCTTCCATCCAGGTAGAGGTGCAACTGGGCTATATACATCTACTAGTTGTAGTCCAATATATATATAGTGTGTGGGTTTTTTGGGTTGTTTTTTTTTTTAATAAATTCTGGTAGTGGTCTGAAAAGTGACTTTTCCAGTGCTTTGCACTAGATCCACCAAGGGATGCACCTGCTTCCGGATCGAGGCTGGCTTCTCCATCCTTGGTGGCCCGGCCAAAAGCCTGCTAGAGCCCTCCCTTTCTGTTTCATTTTTTTCTACTACAAATTTTGAACCAAGCAAGCTTGCCTTTTGGACGTTAGAAGGACCTGGTGGTGGAAATGCCATTTCCACTGTTCCACACCCACTTGTTTTATCATCATTTGGTCACTAGAGCAACATCCACTTATATGGTGGCTTGCCAAGTTTCTTAAGCAATAAAAAATAAGCCAGGTCTCTGCTCCCAGGAGCTTACAGTAAGGATGATCATCACAGGGGTGAGGGCATCTGGCCTAGATGCCTTGAAAAGGGGGTGGGACAGATTCCTGGAGGAAAAGCCCATTGGGCAGGTGAGGGAGAGGTATCATCTCGAGGCTTCAAAGGAAGGGACCTCCAAAGGCCAGATGCAGAGGAAGAGGGGGATCAGGAGACAGGTAAAAACAAACAAACAAACAGGTCTCTCGTGGGCTCCCAGAGGCATCTGGTGGGGCCACGGTGAGATACAGGAAGCTGGACTAGAGGGGCCCTTGGCCTGATCCAGCACAGGGCTCTTCTTAAGTTCTTACAGTATATTTATTTATTTATTTATTGAATTGATACCCCGCCCATTTAGTCAACTGACTACTCTGGGCGGCTAACAACATATAATATAAACAATTTAAAATATAAGATCAAAATAACACATCGACATGTATAGAATCGACAGTGAGGAAGACAGCAGGGGAAAGGAGGGACCGAGGCAGCCTGTGATGGCACGACCCCTTGCATGCCTTCAGCACGGGTGACTTCTCTGCAGGCTCACCCATCCTTCTTCTTTGAACTTCTTCCAGGTTGCGAGACGGGGCCAATAAGGAGGTTTTGGGCATCATCGTCTCTTACAAAGTGAAAGTGAAGCTGGTGGTCTCCCGAGGAGGGTGAGTTGTCATCCAGGTCCTAAACCACTCGGCGCGGCTCCTAGCCCTGCCCTAGGAGAGCTTCCCAACAAACAGAAAAGGAGTGTTTTTTGTGTGTACTGTTTATGAATGAGTACAGGAGCCCCCTAGAGTGACTTTTCTTTTTGCATTAGACGTCCCCAAATCCCCAGCCACCACGGCCAAGGTTTGCCAAAGTCCGGTGAACAGGCATAAGATTCAGCTCTGCAAGGGAGCAAAGAACGGAGGCCCGGCTGGCTAGGGAATCCCAGGAGTGGTCTTGC
This sequence comes from Intellagama lesueurii, assembly GCA_037013535.1. Lineage (NCBI taxonomy): Eukaryota > Metazoa > Chordata > Lepidosauria > Squamata > Agamidae > Intellagama > Intellagama lesueurii. Next base: position 2,319,809 of record JBAJHW010000003.1, on the reverse strand, counting down.
AAAAGAAAAGAAAAGAAAAGAAAAGGAACTTCTCCAACCTAGCCTGCTTTACACACTGAGCTGCCTCATGCCGCTAGTTCAGCCCCTACCAACCATGGTGGACCACTGCACCACGGCTGCAGCGATTTCCCCAGAAATGGCTCTTTGAGCGGAGTGGGATGCTTTTCCAAGTAAACATTGCAATCTGGAAAAGTTCTCCCCCCCCCCTTTTTTTTTTTTAAATTACAATGCCCAGAATCCACACACACACACACAGGCAGCCAAGTTAGTAACTTTTCCAAGCGATGGGGACTTTGCATAAGATCTGGCGGCCAAGGCTCACTCAGGCTCACGCGGAGGTTCATCCGTAAGGCCAGTGAGTCCCCGAGCCGATCACAGCCTTAACGTTGCCGCCTGGGGGTCTCGGCAGCAGCACCCGGAGGGGCTCGGCTTGCATCTGTGGCTCAGCGGCGGATTCCCAAAGCAGCATGGACTGGCCCTTGGACTGGCAGCCCCGGTCCGCGGATGGGGGCTCCCCTCCCCTCCCCTGAGGCGCAGTCCGAGGGTTGCAACCTATAACTAATTCTCTCCTCTCCTTTGATAACACCAGCCTGCTGGGAGACCTTGCGTCCAGGTAACCTCCCCTCTCACTGATTCTGCCTGCAACGGCCACACACACAATCCCTCGCATGCTCTCTCCTGATGCTGCCCCCCCCCCCCCTCCTCACCTTCCATTCCCTCTCCCTTGCCGGTTTTATTTTTCCTTTCCTTTTTTTTTTTTTTCAAACAAGCCCATCTCAGTCATTCACCGGCATTATCATTCGGCACTCTCCGACCTCGCGCTGGCCCAGCCGGTCATCGCCTCGCAAATTCTGGAAATGCAACGGGGTGGAGGAGGAAGAGGTGGGTCTCCAGAGGAGGCTGGACTACAATTCCCATCTGGCCTGCAGCCAGCCTAGCCAGGGGGAGAGGAGCCCTTGGGGCCCTTCCCTGGCAGCAGGGGCTCACGCTCGGTCTCTCTCTTTCCAGCGACGTGGCCGTGGAGCTGCCGTTCACCCTCATGCACCCAAAGCCGAAGGAGGAGCCGCTGCACCGTGACGGTGAGTTGCACGCCCCTCCCCTCCCCGCGGGACCCTTCTTGAGGACCTTTTGGGGAACAGAGGTTCCCGGAGATCCCTGCCAGTACAGGATTCTGGGAGTCATAGTCCAGAAGATGACCTTTTCCACCCTGTGGGTGGGAGTGTTGGGAAGAATCGGGTCAAGGAGGAGAGACTGGAAGCCCAGACTTATCCTTTATCCATTTGGTGGCCTGTTTTTCAACCTGGGTGGCTAGCAAGTAAAGGAGCCACTGGCCTCGTGAGCCCACGGGGAAGGCACCCACGGGGTGGGGGTGGTCACACGGGGAAGTAGATGGCCGTCTGGACTGCTTGTGGAGTGGTCTGGTGCAGTCTGTTTCTCAGCGACCACACGACACACAGGGAAATGTGGTCCAGCCTGACCCCGATCCACACCTAAGCGGGGCTTTGGGGTCTATCTGCAGGGCTACTGCTTTGGGGGTGGGTGGGCTGGGTTGGAACCCCTCCCGGCAGATGGAAGGGTTGCTTTAAGGGAGGTTGCTCCCATGAAATGGACCCTTTTTGGCACCATCAGGCACATGCCTGTGCCGCTGTCCAAGTGCGCCCACTCCTGTCCAGGTTTCAAGGTGTCTTAATGAGAGAAGCCAGGAAGTGGTGGGTGTCCCTCAGTGTATCTGGGAGGATTCTGGGAGGCTCTTGCAGAATCAAACACTTCTCCAGTGTCCAGGTGCAGCTAGCAAGTAACAAACAGCCACCACGTGAATCAGCTTTTACCAGGGAGGTTGGCAAATCTTTGGGTCTGAATCAGAGTCTTTGGTATCCCAAATCCGAGTCTCTATTCCAAACAAGCTTTTTTTTCCCCCAGAAAAAAAAAAAGGGAGGAGTGGGTGGGTTCTGAGTCGCGAGTTGAATCCGAGTACCTGGGGGAAAAAACACACCCTGAGTCGAGTTGCTGGTGTGACTTGGGTCCGACTGGACAGTGAGTTCGGCGACTCGAGTCCCCCTCTCTGGCTTTTACCGCTGCAGCTGCTTTGGCTACAGGCTCAGAAGAACTGCTCAGAGTCTCTCAAAGATAAGTCCGTATAAGAATGTGGAAATAAAGGGGATCCCTGAGGGTATCAAGCTAGGGCTGTGTATCCGCTCCGGATGACTCCTCTGGTTTATTTTATTTATTTATTTATTTATTATTAGATTTTTACCCCGCCCCCCTAGACAAAGTCTACTCGGGGCGGCTTACATACATAATAAAAACATCATAACATTAAAACATCATAACATTTAAAAACAGCATAATTTTAACATTTATATTAAATTAAATCAGTACCAAGATGATAAGAGTAAATGGTTCTTTTGGCAGGTGTGATTCAGCCCTTACTCTCCTGGGGATACCTCTCTGATGAATGTGTCCTATGCATATCTATTTTCCCTGAAAAGACAGGGAATAAGAGTTAAACCCATCCTCCTCGGTATTTCAGTATTTCCTTTACACTGGAACGTCTGCGCCAGTCTCTCTGAAATTGGCCAGATTTCAACTGCTCTGCTTACAGGCTGCTGTGCTTGCAAATTTCATCTGGTTCTTTCGGGAAAAAAGAAAAGAGAAGAAAAATCAAAAAGGAAATGACGGCCCTTTGCTCGTTTGCCTGTAAGCCAATAAAGAGGCATGCACAGCTTCCAGATATTCTGGAGCATGACTCAGTTTTAGACCAGAAGTAAAAAAAAAAAGGGTTGAGTCACATTGGCCGCTTTCTGAAGTTCTCGGAGGAGGAATAAATGGAGTTTCACATTTTAGCTGTGACCGGCGACACTGCAGCAGTTCCCAGTCTTGGTTCCCCAGATGTTCTTGGACTACAACGCCCAGAAATCCCAACCAGCACAGCTGGTCGAGAAGGCTTCTGGGAACTGCAGTCCAAGAACATCTGGGGAACCAAGGTTGGGAAGCAGGGCTGAGGTTTTTGGCAGGGTTAAAGGTCTGAAGGCCCACGGTGCCAAAGGAGCCTCACTGCTGAAGTGCAGATCTGGGAAGAAATGACTTCTTTTGGACAGCAGTGAGACGGGGGGGAATCCGGTGCCACCCGCGTCCAGAAAAGTAACGTCCGCCTACTTTGGAGGAGTTTGGGCTCTTCCTCGCTCCTCCACTTTCCTCTGGCCTGTGGCCTCCTGATCCGTTGCCCTCTCCGAGGATGCAAGCACTGGTGAGGGAAGAGGGGGACCCAGACACACACACACACACACACACACACACACACAGACCCTGGAGTGGATTCTGCCCCCACCTTAGCCTTGCAAGGGTGCCTTTGGAAGGCTTTGCTGCCCAGTGGGTAAAAAAAAAACGGCCCTCCGTGGCCATCTGAAAGCACGACTCGTGTGAGGACTGCAGACGGGAGACAGGAAGAGGGAGGTCTTGGAAGCAAGCAGAAACCAAAGAGTTTGGGAAAAGAGGTGTGTTGCCTGGAGGACGGCGGGCTTCCCGGGAAAAATAACCGTTTGCCTTGGTTCCGTGTGTTCAGTTCCAGAAAACGAAGCTCCCATTGACACCAATCTCATAGAGCTTGACACAAAGTAAGCCGAACTCTGGGGAGGGCGGGGGGAGGAGAAGGGGTCTCGTGCCTGATTTTCCAGGGAGGGTGTCGGGGTGGGTGGGGGTTTCTGCCTGGAACTCTGAACCGTTTGCATGTGGCCGAGAGCCTTGTCATTCCTCTGCACGTAACTCACTAACCAACTCACTCGTCTGTTTCCGACACCGTCTGCTCCATTCTTCATCGGAAGGTCTGTGTGGTTTTAACGCTCCGGCGCCTAACTTCTCTTAACGTGTGCTCTGCATGTTCCTTCTCTTCCTTCTCCTCCTTTGCATGACCCAAACCATCGTGTTGCATGCATGCGCACGACGCAGCAAGAAAAAAACCGTAAGAGTTCCTCCTTCTGTGTGTCTTCATCGCTTTGGTCACGTCTTGGTGCTGCTCTGGTTGCCCCTGTGTTTGCTGCTTTTGAAAGCCATTTGAAAGAGGATTCATTGCAGATCGATAGCCCACCTCTTCTATTTGCATGAATGTCCCTTCTCGGTCAACAGGATGTGCAGGTTTTACCCACAGCGCAAAAACCTGCAGTGCCTGTTTGTCACTAGAACTGAAAAAGATAAAAACGTATGCAAGGCTGCTCTGGTGCACAAGACCCCTAAAGAAAACCAAGCATGTCCTTAACTTTAAGCCCCAGGGATGAACAGTGGACCCCTAACAATGAATTGAGTTTCTAGTTACACCTTGCACCTCTGCTTAATTTAGTTAATCCCAAATTTCAGCTGGACTATATGGCAGAGAAGCCTTTTCTCGTAGCACGCAGTTCAGAACTAGTTACTGCCTGGCCTGTAATTCTATGCAGTCGGACCATAGTATCCAGGGGGAATCGGTTCCTAGCCCCCCCAGCGAATGCCGAAAACCAGGGATAATAGCGATCCCTGTATATAGCATTGTGTGTCCAGTGTGGTGTGTAGTGGATAGAGTGATGGACCAGGACTTCGGGGAACAGAGTTTGAATCCCCATTTGCCCGTGGAAAGTCACTGGGGGAGTGGAACTGGTAAAGCCACTCCTTAAATATCTCACTTACCTTAAAAAGCCCTTTTAGGGTCACTATAAATTGGTTTCGACTTGACGGCACATAACATATATATAGTATTTTCCCTGACTCCTTCTAGTGGCCAGTTCTGGCAATTTGTGTGTGTGTTTGTGTGTGTGTGTGTACGTGCGTGCCAAGTGGAGATTAAACCTGTGTTCTCCAGAGTCCTACCTGGTTCATCATTCTAACCACTACACCGCACTCTGAATCTAAGTCTGGTAATTATGTTGTGGAAATACATATACATATGTATTTCTGGGTTTTTTTGCTAAATATTTTTAACATTTTCAGACTGTGCATAAGTGAAACAGTGGATACTGATCCCGTGGATACAAGGGTCCTACTGTATATTCTTTGCCTCCTCCAGCCCAGCCAAAAAAGTTGACATTTTGTGAAACAGCTGCTTCATAATGTGAGCAGTATTTCTATTCTTTATCATCTTTCGGATTACAACTCCCAGAATCTCCTCTGGCCATGCTGAGGGATTCTGGGAGTTGTAGTCCAAAACAGCAAGGTGGCCACAATCTGCTTTGAAGTGCTTTAAAACGTGCTTTGTGTGTGTGTCGTTTTTCTCATCAAAGGTTCATGTTTCTGAGATGGTGCTGGTACTGACAGGAGGAAGGATGTTGTTTGTGGCTGAAAAACACCTTCCTCACAAACAGCCTTACTCTGAGGAGTAGAGTTTGTATTTCCGATCAGCCCCACCCGAGCTGCACCTCTGCCCTCGAGGCCACTAATTACGGGCTGTAGCTAATGTCTGTTTCTGGCCCCAGCTCTTTCTTCACTCCTGTTGCACCTTCCCTTTCTCGCCAGTGACGACGACATCGTTTTTGAAGACTTTGCCCGGCAGAGGCTGAAAGGCGCGAAAGATGAGAAGGAAGAGGACGAGGACGGGATGAACTCCCCGCAGCTGAACGACAGATAAGCTGGAGGGCCTCCATGCGCCGCTCTCTTCGTCCGTCTCTCTCTCTCTCTCTCTCTCTGCGTGTCCTGGAGTCTACCCCGTCAAGCGCTAGGCTCCTTCTCTTTTATATGAGTTTTTGGGGTGTGTGGGGGGGATGGTTGTTTTGTTTTTTAGACCGGATTCAGGAGCCTTTGGGCAAGTCGGCCAACTTGGGAAAAACCCGGCTGCTTCTTTTGACCACCGTCGGGCTGGTGGGCTCCAAGGCCCTCGACCTGAGCCACGTCTAGGGCACATGTAGGCGTGTGCGTGTGCATATGTGTGTCCGTCTGTGTGTTTTCCGTGTGCAGTGGTTGGGAGAAGGGAGGGAGACCAGCCTGCGATCGCTGTGGTCTGCTTTCTGGTTTGGTCCCGGACGGGGGCAGTGAGGGGGAGAGAGAGAGAAAAGCATCTTCTCCCTCTCTAGGCATCCTACAAGCTGGGAAGGGGGTCACTCCGTGTGCTTGTGGGAAGGAAGTACTTCTTCATTCAATGCTTGATAAACCTTACGGGAACAGTCCTGCCAGACAGGAGGCCTATCTCTCACCAGGGTTATTGGCAAGTCTTTGGTACCAAGTCCCAAGTCTGCGTCTTTGATACCAAGTCCCAAGTCCCAGCTCCGAGTCCCTATTAAAAACAAGCTCCCCCACCCACCCAAGAAAATATGGGTGGGTGAGTTCCAAGTCATTGGGAAAAAAAGAAAAACCTACAAGTCAAGTCACCGGTGTGACTTAAGTCCGACGTGACAGCGAATCCCACGACACGAGTCCCACTCCGCCTCTTTCACCTCGAGCATCGGAGGCAGTAGCCTCAATGAAATAAATACCTACCCTGGGGAATATGAGATGCAAAGGTACCGTTTTCCCTCTTGTCCTGCTCGGGGATTAAATCCCACTGGGAAATGCGAGGGCCACTGTCGGGAAAAGATGCTGGACTGATTATCCTTTAGCCTGATCCATCTTCAGGACCCTTCTCACGTTCCTCCCTCGCCTCCTTCAGCCCAGGAACGCCGGTGTCCCTGGTCTGGAACTCTGCGGAGCCCTGATGTGGCCGTTCGCTGCAAGGTGAACCCACGGCGCCAGCCAGCATCTGTCGGAAGCCACATGCTGGATGAGGTGCGGTTTAGGGTCCGATCCAGTGGAGCGCTGGTGCTTCTCTGTTCCCTCAGCCGGCTGTATTGCATCTTTTCTTGCCCTCATCGAGACGGTCACTCTCGACCGTTCAAGAGCTGCCCTCTGGCACTTTTTAGATGCCTGCCCTAAGGATGCCCTCACTCACCCCTGGCGCTGCCAAGCGGGCCACCTTCTCTTGCCTAAACAGCGAGGTTCTAAACCAGCCCTTCTCCATGGGACCCTGGCACGTTGGAAGAGGCCACAGAGGCTTCTGTTTGTGTTGTGTCCTTATTTTGCACACTGCCGAAGGTTTCCCTGATCGGGCCGGAGGCCCTGGAACCTCAGGAGAGCTCCTCAAAGGGCCAGGGGGGCAAAACAGTTTGAAAACAGCTGATCAAAACACATGGGTTTTGCTTTGAAGGGACTGGGAATGGTCCAGACTTTTGCTGGCCTTGGGCCATTTAATTGTCCATGGGTTGGCCCTTAGCCCCTCCCCAGGCTCTAAATGGATTGCCGGTTGGGGTGTGTTCTCCATTGCAAACTCTACGATCCTGGGCCCAGCCGGTGCCATTTCCCTTTCTGTGTTTTGCTGGATTCAGAGCTGAGAGGTTGGCTTTCTTTTTTTGGGGGGGGGGGGCTGTTTGCTGAGGCCAGCATCTATACCAGTGGGCAGAAAATGCACCCATCAGTTACCCCCAGGCCCTCCCCCACACCCTCTTCAACCCCCTCCCCATGTTCTGCCCCCCCCCCCCAGATCACACACCATGCCCCCCACCCACCCTGAAGCCTCTGGGGGGCCTGACTTGTCTTGCATGAAACACCATTTCACTTCCCCAGGCTCTGTGCAACCTGGCCGGACAGCTCAGTGAGTTGGGCACTGAGCTGCGGAGCCCGAGGTCAGAGGTTCGATTTCCTGCAGGGCTTCCCTGGGAGAAGAGCCAGCCTGGGTGGCCTTGGGCCAGCTGCACATTGGTCCCAGAGCTGCCCCCTAAAGGAAAGGGAGGGTAATACACCTCTGAGGACTCTCTACCTGGAAAACCCTGAAAAAGGGGTCACCAGAAGTCAGAATTGACTTGATAACAGACAGTTCAGAGCGGTGGTATGCCCTAAAAGGTATTTTGCAGCAACCAGAAGAGATGGGCCCCATGTTTCAAGGCCACGTCATGCCTCTGAGGACTTTTGCAGGGAGCATGGTCTGCAGGATTTTTTTTAGGAGTTGGGGGGGATAGCCCTCCAAGCTTTGGGGAAAGAAAAATGCCCCTTTGGGTCCGTGGACTCCCCACCTCGGCCCTACATAGATCCTGCCTTCCTTCTGTCAGGGATGGCACCCTTTTTCCGTCCTACCTGACAAGGGCTGTGTTCTCCATGATGTGGCATCATAGTAGGCATCCTTCAGTCTCGAAAGACTATGGTAACGTGCTCTGTATGGAGGTCTTGGAACAGCGTCTGGTGTGGCTGAGAAGGCCAATTCGAGAGTGACCATCCCTTCCACACTGAAGACAAATACAATCTCTCCCCTGTCCAGCTCCCTGGTTTGGCTGCTTTCGGGACTGCCTCTTGGCCTCGGCCTGCTGGACAAGGGTCTCTTCAAATTGGGAGAGGCCGTGATGCACCGCCTGCCTCCAGGCTGAACACTCAGAGGTCAAGGTTTCCCATCTGTTGAGATCCATTCCTAAGGCCTTCAGATCCCGTTTGCAGATCTCCTTGTATCGCAGCTGTGGTCTCCCTCTGGGGCGCTTTCCCTGCACTCATTCTCCATATGGAGATGTGGCATCACACCATTTACATTGACCCATATGTGAAGATGCCCACGTGGGTGATTCCTTTCCAAGACATATGGGGAAAGTGTGGAGCCTCCCTTGCGGGCTAAAGTGTCGCTTTGCTCCTTCTACACGGGGGGAAAGGCAGGGTGGATGTTAAATAAGGAAGGCAGGGGGAGAAAGCCCAGACCACAGAGAAGCGGCAATGGCTCACGGAGCCAGTTATGACCTTGCAGGAAATCCGTGGACAAAAAGGAGGGGGGAAAGGTGGGGGTTTAAAAGACAATTGCTTTCCTGCCCCAGAAAACAAGATGTTTTCCAACCACAAAGAGCCGCCACCCAACTACAGTACAACTCCTTATCTACGGGATCAAGATCCACTGATTCAGTTATCCATGATCTGAAAATATTTTATAAAAACAATAAAGTTACCAGAACTGGCCACTAGAGAGAGCCAGAGACCATGCTATGTATAGCATTCACTAGAGCAGAGGTCCCCAACCTTTTGGGTTTGGCTCCCGGCTGAGCCTCTGAGGAAGGCAGGGGCCCCCCTGCAGGTGTGCGCGAGTGTGCGCGCGCTCTCGGGCGCATGCGCGAAGCGGTGGGGGAACGCTCGCCCGCCAGCGCTGGCATGAGCGCTCCCCCACCCCTTCGCGCAAGCGCAGGGGCGCCTGCACGCCCACCCAACCCTTCGTGCGGGCACTCAGGCGCATGCGTGAAGGGGTGGGGGAGCGCTCACCGCGGGCACTGGCACGTGCGCAAAGCAGCTGTGGGGACTGCATGGGGGGGGAGGCGGGAGGTCTGTCTTCACGGCTCAGGCCACGGACCGGCACTTGGCCGCAGACCGGGGGTTGACGACCCCTGCATTAGAGGACTAGATTTTCACAATGTCATTACCAGAAGTGGCCACTAGAGAGAGACAGAGGCCACACTGTGTATCACGTTCACTATTAAAATAGTGCCCTTAGTTTTTCAGCATCCCCGGGGGAGGGGTTTGGAACCGATCCCCTGCAGATACGGGGGGGGGGGGTCCTCCTGTATTTGTGGAACATACATCTGCTAGAAAAAAGCCCATGACCCCTTATTTTCCTCTGGAGTGACTCTGTGACACATCACAATTCCCACTTTGCAGGCCGAGGGACTTCGGTTTTCCTGGGCAGAGGGAAAGGACTGTTCTCTTGGTCTCGACCACCTGTCGCGCAGGTGGATGCAGCCAGGTGGGAAGCAGCTTGAGCTTTACTTACATGCCTGCACCCTCAGACCAGGCGGTAAAAAAGAACCCACCCACCCACCCCCGCAAGAGGCTGAGAGGCAGAAATCTGCAAGCAAAAACGTAGAGCAGTAACCCTGCCACCTGCTCTGATTTTTGCAGATTGAGCTGCTCTTACAGGGACATTTCCAGGGCCCGCTGCAAAGGCTGAGCATCCGCAGGCTCCGATATGCCCCGTGACTGAAGGGAACTGAGGCACTGCCTTATGCAGGAGGAAAGGATTGCCCTTTCGCCTCAAAACCGGCAGCGGCAAGCCATGCATCCATCGGCCCAGAGTTTTGTTCGATTCAGCTGACGACGTTTACCTTTGTTTCGTCCTCTAGTTGTGTTTGCCGTGGGATGTCTTGGGATGTTTTGCATTTCTAGAAGGGTGGGTTTGTTTGTACTTTGGCCTCTTGGATGAAGGGCTTAGGATGGGGTGGGGAAGAGCGAGAGCAGAGAGTCGAGCCGAGCACAGCCGCAGGCGCGAGAGAAGCAGCCCTTGGCCGTCTCGAGCGAACCAAGCCGGTGTATGGTCCGTTTTGTAATGTGGTTCCTTTGTACTGTTCCTTTAGAACCTTGGCTTCCTCCACTCTTTATCTGTGATGTTTTCTGTGTTTTTGTCAAATAAATTATTCTAGTTTGTTAACCTGAGGGGAAGGAGAAAAAAAAACACAAACCACCCCAAGGAGTCTGACTTTCAATTTGTGAATGTACTTCTCTGTCTCTCTAAAGGGGCCTGTTTGGTTTCATCCCAAAAACAGCAGCAGCCGTGAGCATCCATTTCTTTATTGAAGGGTATTTAAAAGGATACAAGCTCAATTCCCTTGGTCTTTTCTTTCAAAGAGGCTGGGAGTTCCACAGACAGATGCCTAAATGTGGCTCACCTGGGACGAAGGCCTAAACTGGAAGGCTTCTAGGCCTAGCTCTGCCTAAGCTTCCTCTTCCTGCCCCAGTGCTAGCTGGGAGTTTTCTTTCTGAACAGGAAGCTAGGCACAGCTAGGCCAACCTAAGCCTCAAAGCCTTTCAGTTTAGGCCTTTTCTCCCAGATGGGAGACCTATCTTTGAATCCCTGGGAGGGTGGAACGGCCCCGGTGGGCTGCCAAAGCAGGACCCCTTGCCAAAAAAGGAACACCCCTCCTTCACTAAGCACCACCACAACCTGCCCCCCTTTTTGTAGCCACTTAGTTGTTGCAAAGCTTCACGGCTGCTGCCCAAACGGCCACACACTCACCCCTGCCCACATCCATTCTTTAGCCGTTCCTACTTCCTGTCCGAAGTGCCCTCTTCCAGTGCCTGCCAACGGTGAGGAGTGGAGGTGCACCAGAAACCTGCCAAAGGGGGTCTGGTTCCACCTTCACGGGCTGCCTTTCAACAGGAATTTGTGAGTTGGTGAATCTTCTTCTTACAGTACGTCTTCTCACCCACCAGTTGGTATTAGTTCTTGGATGTTCCCCCAATACCCAGATTTCTGTCTGGAGGCACCACAGGTCTCTAACCTTCTTGCTTTGAGTTCTACAGTCTCAGGTTCTCTAGGATGATGGGGCCCTGGGGTACCATCCCAAATCAGCTTCCGCAACATGCCAGGGGGTGCCCCGCTGTTTTGCCAACTCCCTTTATCTCCTGGCCCAATACACTGATAAGTAGCCACACTAAGACATGCCGGAACATGCTCTTAGCAAAAACAGCTGCTGGGGACATGTTGGTTATTTATCCACAATCCCTGTGTGAGCCCACTTAAGCAACTCCACTGGAACCCTGGGAGGCCTCAGGTTTCTAAAGACAAAAGTTAGGGACCTGTTCCTCCTTAGGAAAGCTTTTCCTAAGGTGGAAATCATTTTCATGATTCTTGCATCATTAGGAAAAAATCAGAGCCGGATTTCTTTCGCTCCCTTTAATGGGCACAGAATCAGGTACAGCTGGCACTTCTTTCACCGTGTGTCATTCTCTGCAACAAGGTAGCATCATAAAATGTGAAGCGGAGGTGTGTGCCGTGCCAGAGGGTGGTAGACACATGCCTTGAAAACTTGGGATTCTTCTAATTTTGGGGACCATATATCCCATAATTCTCCATTCAGGGAGTTCTACTTGACAGACACCAAAACGTGACTCACCTGGGAGGAAGGCCTCAATTTGAGATCTCGCTAGGCCTAGCTCTCACCAAACATCCTGTTCCTGCCCCAGTGCTAGCTGGGAGTTTTCTTTCTGAACAGGAAGCTAGGCACAGCTAGGCCTAGCTCAGCCTCAAAGCCTCCCAGTTTATTTTATTTATTCATTTGTTTATTCATTCCTTCGATTTGTATACCGCCCATCTAGCCCAAGGCCACTCTGGGCGGGTGTGGCCTTTGTCCCAGGTGAGCCACATTTCGGCGTCTGTACAATGTCTGCCTATCGTAGAACATCCAGAATGGAGAATTATGGGATCTGTAATCCCAAGATCCCATTTCTAATGGACACTTGCTAGGGGTCAGGCCTTCTCCACTTATATTTTAATGCTCAGTGGGGCAAGGACTCACCCCGCATTCACAACATAAACCCTCACTCTGGGGTCTCCTCTTCTGGTTCTCGCTGCTCTCCTTCCGTCTCCCATCAGGCAGATCCAGCCACTGGAGCGCAAGCCACAGGAAACAGCACCGCTAACTGGAGATGCTGTGGTGTGGGGGGGGGAGTGGGCCCTAGAGGTTATGCGCGAACACCTTCCTTGAATGTTCCCCGTTTGCTTGTAACAATGGCGGACTTCAGGGGGCAAACCCTGTGGCTCGGGTGGCGCTCCCTTGGGGGTCAGCCCAGTCCCACACGTGGAGCGACCCGTCGCTGGCGGCTGATAACAATGTCCGGGGCTTAGAGGGGTGCCACGTGTGAGTGGTCACCAGGGGCGGGTCTCTGGCCCCACCGGGTCCACCAAAGACATGTCCTTTGTGAAGGAAGGCTGGCTGGGCTTCCTGCATCGCAGAATCCCACTGGTGCGTCTCGTAGATGCGGACGATCCCGTCGAAACCTTTGGAAAGAAAGGGAAAAGGTGAGGTAAGAACACGCCCCTCCTTTCAGGAGGGAGGCAACAAACCCAGCCCCCTGCCGCCTCCGAGTGCTCCGGCATAAAATTCTGGGGCCGACAGAGGAAATATTATCCCAACCCTGCTTAAGGGATTAAGGACGGGAACGGTCACACCACCTGAAGTGAACCCTCTCTGGGTCCTCTCCTCCCGTGTAAGGGTCCACACACAGTCATAGAATCATAGCATCATGAGAGTCGGGGGGGGGGGGGACTCATAAGGCCATCGAGTCCAACCCCCTGCTCGAGGCTGGAATCCAGATCAGAGGAGATCTGCCAGGTGGTGGTTCTCTTGAAGGCCTCCCACGTTGGAGGGCTCGCCACCACCTCCTGCAGTCATGGGTTCCGTTGCTGTACTGCTCTAACAGTTAGGAAGCTTTTTCCTGAGATTCCACCGAAATCTGGCCTCCTGTCACTTGAGCCCACGGCGGGGTGTCCTGCTCGGTTGTCCTGCTCTGCTGTCTCGTCGTGGCACAGTTGTGAATCCTAAGGTGTGCTCTTTTGTGCTTGCACACTGCAATTCCCAGAATGCTCCAAGGCACCTTTAGTTTCACCCTCTCGGAGAAGGGCTTCCAAGCTACTTACCTGCACTATCCACTTGGTTGATTTATTAAAAAAGAAAGAAATCTGTCGCGAGCCAGCCAGCCTGCCTGCCTGCCTTCCTTCCTGATCAACAACAGGGAGCAATGACTACAGAAGCCAACAGTGTAGATAAGTAACTTTAAAGCCCTTTTCTACGGAGGTGAAACCTACCGATCCGGGTTTGTGAGCTGCCGCCCTTGCAAATGGTGGGATCGGCCTGGGAGCTGCTCTCCGAAGACACCCCCCCTCCATCCAGGCTCTGGGAGGCTCTGCCCGTGGAGTGGAAATGTGGGGCAGCTTCTGCCGGGGTGGAAGGGCTTGGCTGACCCTCTTTGCCCGCTCACACGTTCCCTCCCCCCCCCCCCCCAGGCTGGCAGAGAAGCTCGGGGAGGCCTCTCTCTTCCTCTCCTTTCTCTTAGCTCCCTCTCTGTGGGGCAGCCCCACAGGACACCCAGCTGCCCCCTGCAAAGGGGGCCTGGGGATCAGCCCCTCCTCAGCATCATCCATCACCCCAAGGCAGAAACCTCATCCCCGACTCACCGGACACGGCCAAGCGACCCTCCAGCAGAGGCGCAAAAGAGACGGACAGGTGCTCTACCTCACGGAAACTGGGGGCCGGCGCCACGCCACACTGAGCCCCACTCAGGGGACTGGCCGGGCTCCTGAGGTCAGTCAGCACCACGTGGCCCCGCGTCGACAGCCGGGCGACCAGCGGCTTGCCCCCGGCCGGCTCCAGCGGGGGGCCCGGCCGGACGCCCGCCGTCCAGCTGTGCCCTCCCAGGGCGGAAGGCAGGCTCGCGTCCGTGACCTCTCCCAGCTGGCCCTGCGGCTGCCTGGTGTCCGCCAGGAAGAGCCGCCCGCGGTCGCTGCAGGCCAGCAGGCTGGCTCCGTCCAGGAAATGCAGGCTGGAGAGCTCCTCGGTGCAGGGGGAGGCTGAGAGGGGGGAGAGGAACAGAAGGACAACAGACGGAGAGTGTTTGGGTGCAGTCCGATTGGGGCCTGCTGTCAGGCATGGGGTGGGGGGCAGGAGGGGACACGCGCCCCTGAAAGCCCACCTTCCACACGTCTTGAAAAGCGCAAACATCAGGAGCCAAACCCAACCCTCATCGGAGGAGCTGAAGGGAGACCTGGGCTCGGTGCCTGTTGGGTCCCATCCGGCTTCCTAGCCCCGGGCCGACGGGCTGAGCTAGGGTGGACTCAGACCCGGGCCAGGTGCCCTTCCCGGGGGGGGGGGGGCTTCCTCGTCCTCCACCACCCCCACGATGGCATCCTCCCAGTCCTCTGGCAGGAACGGGGTGGGGAGGCAGGACGCTCCAGCCGGTGAGCCCCAACAGAAGGCCACCCGCTTTCCTCCGCGATTCTGTCTGATGCAGGATTCTTTCCCTCCCATCGGAAAGGCAACGGGGTGGGGAACCCGGAGTCGCCGAGGCGGCAGGGTCTCTCTGTGACTGCTGGTCAGCCACGGCCGCTTCTGTCAGCCTCGCCGGCCCACAGAGGTTCTGACCGTGGCGCTCCGACACGGCTGCTGCGGCCCCAGGGACTGGCTCGAAAGGAAGCCCTCCTTCTGGGGTGGGGTGGCCAGCTTGCTCCGCTCAAAGGCGCGAAAGCCCTTCTCCTCCGTTGTGGCCGCCCCCTTCATGTCCTTCTTCTGGTCCTCTGCTGCCCGTTGAGGTGTCAGGACGGGAACCACAGACAGTTAAGTCGTCGATGGACTGACCAACTGATCAATCGTATCCCCCTCACCTTTTTTTCTAGTGAGCTCAGGGCTGGGTCCCTGGGTCTTCTCCCCCCCCCCCCCCCCAATGAATTTTTATGTTGTAAACCACCCAGAGTGGCCTCTGGTTAGATAGATAGATAGATAGATAGATAGATAGATAGATAGATAGATAGATAGATAGATAGATAGATAGATAGATAGATAGATAGATAGATAGATAGATAGATAGATAGATAGATTAGTCTCACAAGTACCACCCTGTGAGGTAGGTTGGGCTGAGAGTGAGTGACTGGTCACAAGGCAGGCTTCATGGCTTCGTGGGGACTCGAACTCAGGCCTCCTGAGTTCTAATCCTATCCACTACCCATGGTTGGGAGCAGAAAGAGCCGCTCCAACCAGCCTCAGGCTTTGCTTCCCCACTGCTTTCTTGGTCTCTCTCTTTCTCTCTCTGCTTCTCTATATATTGTAAGGGTTCAGAGTCAGTTTTGGGGGGTCCTTCCCCACCACCCCACCGACCTAGGAATTTGCCTGAACCTACGAGGAGAGGAGGAGGAGATGAACAGAGCAAGTCCGCACGTGCCCACCGGCCAGCACAGAACTCCAGAAGATGCACGGGGGGTTCCCGAAGGGAGGGAAAATGGGACAGGGATCCGAGAGATCACCCAGAGCTTTTGCAGCCTGCAAGAAGAAAAGCTACCTGCGGTAAAGACGGTTTTCTGGGATTCCACCTCCGTCATCTGGATGCCGTTCATTTTCAGCCCGTGAAGGACGCAGGCGGCCCGGGAGGAAGCGGTGGCCATTTTCACGCAGGAGGAACGCTCGTCTGCTTGGCTGGGAGGGATGGTGGCCATGGGCTTAATGACCCCTGGCGAGCCGGAAAAGGAGAGAACCGCGCTCAGTCCCTCCTCGGACGTCCACCTGGGCTCCGGCCTCGACACCCGGAGTGGGCAAGGCCTGAAGGCCCCGGGGCGGCCAAAAGCCAGGTCCCCCCAGGCCTCACGAAAGGTGGAGCCAAAAGCCCAGGAACTGGCCAAAAAATGGCGCTTGAAAGAAAGAAAGAAAGGACCATCGGGAAGGAACCGCCTCTGCCGTTTTTGTCACGCCACCTGGGTCCAGAAGCACTCGTGGTGCAGCAGCCCCCCCCCCCCCCCCGCCTCCGGCTTTCACCTGCATTACAGGAGCAAGAGGGACCTTTTGGCCTCCCCCCAAAGAAACCCAGTCCTTCCTCCATGATGGGATTGATGGAATGTTGCCAGAAACACTGTTTTTACAAAAAGCCATTACGGGGGAAGTCTTTGAGAGGGCCGTGTGGGGCTGCCTTCCGGGGATGGGGCCCAGCTTCTAGAATGACGGAGGCCTCACGCGTGCCCTCCTCAGCACCCAGCGTGGGAGGAAATGCCTTCCACGCCCTTTGTCCTATGGCTGCTGGGCAGGGGGGGGGGGGAGTGGTTAGTGACCCTTCCGGTTCCCTGTGGGTTCCTCAGAGGCACCTGGCCGGCCAGGGAGGGGTGTGCTGGGTGTGCCTGCGTGTCTTGCGGAACTAGACGGATTCACGGTCTAATCCAGTCGTTTTTCCCCTGAGATTCGGGAATTAACCTTCGTTTCTCAGTACGGCCACCCCAGTGAATGCTGTTGGACATGGCACTGGGACGAAACGAAAGCCACGGGCACCCAGCTACTTGTTCACCGACCTGTCTCCTCTGGTTCCATGCGCCACACCTGGAGCGCACCATCTGGCGGGCCGCTCGTCACCAGCAGGCTGCAGACACAAAGAGATGCTGAAGGGAACCCTTGCACAGGGGAAAGAGCGCACTGCTAGCGTTTCCCACACACACAAACTCCCAGGCAGTGGGCAAGCCTATTTTTTTATCTCCCTGCAAACTTCATGTTAGGAGAGAAAGACATTCTGAGTCACCCAAACCCGACACTCGAACCCCTTCCCTCCTTGATCTCTTGGGTATTTCTGGCTGTTATAACGTGAACAGTGGTTGCCTCTACGTGGGGTTTCTCTCCCAGCTCTGCCTCCACTCCACCACAATATTCTGCTAAACAGGGTTTCCATACAGACACTTTTCTTTTAAAAGACTCGTTCTTCCTTTAAAGACACGTAGTTAGCCCAAGAGGACTCACGGGTAGGAAATACGAGAAGGCTTCTTAGCCTTCTGGCAAGAGGAGAAAAGATCGTGTTGTCCTTTTCAAACTGCTTAGGAGAGAAAGAGTAAAAATCTGTGCCCCCCAAAAAAACACTAGTGAGCTCAGTTCTACACCCCAAAATTATCAACACAGAATCATCGCAGAACACTCACAACGGCATACGGGTGTCATGCAAAATAATTGAAACCGCTGTGATGCTTGCTGAGAAAACCAGGGTGGCTCCAGTCCTATGTCACAGCAAACCATGGTTTGTTCCCACATCTAAACTTGCATCTACATCCAAACCGTGGCTTGTGAGGGCTACCAGACTGGAATACTGCATGGCGCTTCGAGGCCATTTTGCAGGACGAATTTGCGCACCTTCCAGTGTGCCGGTACATCTACGTTCTCAAACCACAGCTGTGGCTTTGGCTGCCGTATTGAGGCTCGGCTGGTGTTATAAAGCCAAGGCTTGACCAGAGGCAAAGGGAAACAGACGGGCAGCCTCAAAGCACGATTCCCCTGCTGTACGTTTCCGAGCCCACCCAAACAACGGTCTGGGAGGACCTCTGAAGCAGCCTGAGGAGGAAACCGGACTCTTCTTCACATATTTCCTCCATTCAGCTTAATTCCTCCCATCTGCCCCCCCCCCCAAATTCCTTCTATTTCAGAAGCACCCTTCTCAGCCTCGCGTGTTACCCGCTCAAGACATTCTCTTACCTAGTCTGAGGCACATGCTTCAGGCCGTAGACAGGGCGGTCAGAAAAGCCACCAAGTTCAACCTTAAAGTCTCTTTCCGGACACAGGCCCTGAAAAACATCAAGCCCCCCGTGGAAAGCAAGGGACAAAAAAAGGCTTCCTACCCGAGGCAGCGGTCCCTGCAAGGCACAGAAACGTTTCGGGGGTGTGTGTGTGTGTGTCTGGTGAGGGTCACTCCTACCTGGTTCCATTTGGAGCAGAGCCTCTGAGGCAGGAGCAGCTGGAGAATTTCGTTCCTTCTCGGGTTTTCATATCCGGCTACACAGACACCTAAAGACAGAATCCCCGAGCGGCCTCAGCATTCTGGACCTTCTACAAAAGCGATCCAAGCAGAATCCTGCACGGCTGCCGGAGTTCTTCGGCCGCTCGCCCCCCCCCCCCTGCCACAACTGGGACCCCTGAGAGGCCTTCCATGTCTCCAGTCAAGAATCCCTCAACCTTGTTATTTTCATAAAATCATGGAACCCTAAAACAATGGGCTTGGAAGGGGCCTCTAAGGCCACAGAGTCAAAGTGGATCGGGCAGAGGGTTGTATAAAGTTTCCCTTGAAGGCCTCCAGCGTGGGAGCGCTCGCCACCTCCTGAGGTCACGGGTTCCGTTGCCGTACTGCTCTAACAGTGAGGAAGGTCTTCCTGATATTCCACCGAAATCAGGCTTCTTGTCGCTTGAGCCCACGGTTGCGTGTCCCGCACTCTGGGACGATCCAGGACAGATCCTGCCCCTCGTTCGTGTGACTGCCTTTCAAGTATTTCACACCGTGGGTTTCTTCCCCAGCCAGTTTCCCCTCTGTGAGACCCTGAATCTGGAGACGTCTCTCCTGCCCCATAAGGAGAGACACGGATTGCACTTCTAGTCTGACCCCCTGAGTGCCCTTTTCGAGGGCAGACCATGCCCTAGAGAAGGGCGCTCTGTCTCCCCCGTTTTCTGCTCTGGAGGCCAACAATAACGAGGGTCCCGTCTTTCAAGCCTTGGGCACAGGCGGCGTCCAGCAGCTGGCATCAGCCCTCCTGGCCTTGGTGGGGAGATCTCGTGGCAGCAGCTGTGGCGGTTCTTAAAACCGCCGCGTACACAGAATCCCCCCCCCCCACAAGAACTCAGCAGGCGGGGGGCAGGCGGCGGTGCAGCTTCGTCCTTGAGAGGTTTCCCATCCGCCGCGCAAGAGTCGAATCCGCCGGGCCCAAACCCAGGGGAGAAACGCCCCACTCACTTTTCTCTCCGATCCACTCGATGACTCTGGTGGGATCCTGAAGCTCAAAGGCGTGGAGGTCGTTGTATCTAGGGGAGAAGAACAGGTTAAGCCTTCTTTCCCCTGAAACGCCTCCAGCCTAGAGGAGGGAGGGCAAAGGGCCCCCTCGGCAGCTCCCGACGAAGAGAGGAAGCCTGGCTTCGACACTTCCCCGGAAGGACATCCCGCGGACCGAATGGAACGGGATTGACCGTCACACCTTTGGGATTCCTCTGAATCATTCAGTAAGGATCAGGGCCCGCGCGCAGAAGCAGCTCTGCTCGTTCTCATCCGAACAACCCTCCGGTTCCTGAAATACTGTATTTACTGCCACAAGGATTTCTCCCTATAAATCCGGGGGGGGGGGGGGGGGGCGATACACACGTGGGCATGGGGCCGTCCAGATGGTACAGGACTACAACTCCCATCAGCCCGACCCAGCACAGCAGACAGCGAGGGATGATGGGAGCAGCGGCCCGGCAGAATCTGGGTGGGTGGGTGTCACAAAATCCCTACCCACCCACCCCCAAAATAAATAAAAATGATAAGAAGAGTGGAGGGACCAAGAACCTTAAACCTGGCAGCAAAGACTGGCTGGAGAGCTTAGGGGTGCTGGAGAGCTCTGGCGGCGGAGCCAGAGGTTGGGAGTTCGAATCCCCCACTAGGCCTCCTTGTCGGATGATCCAGAGGGTCCCTTCCAGCCCTGCCGTTCTCAGAGGATGATGAGGAGGAGGAACTGCCTGTCTCCTGGAAGAAGCTCCCATGGCCTGGCTTTATTTATCAGTGGGTTCCGTGGTTTTACTCCGTTTTTAGAGAGCTTTGAGAAACGTTTTTCTCTTCTTCTTTTTTTTTAGAGGGGGGGGGGGGGGGAGAAGCATTGCATGTCCCAGAATCCCCTCACCGGCCTTGCCAGGAGATGATGGGAGAGGTAGTCAAAGAAAAAGAAAAATAACTTTCTCTAAGCTCCGGTTTTTATTTCTGAGCTGCGCCAAAAAAGGGAAGAAAGAGAGAGATCGAAAGATCAAAGGGGGGCGGGGTTTAAAAGAAGATACACTGAAATGAAACAAAGTAACACAATGTAAAATGAAATAAAACAAGAGCCACCCGCGGGGGAGGGGGTGGCACAGAAAATGAATGAATGAAGAAATAGGTAAGGGACAAAACAAATCCCACCCCCACACACCCCACCCCACCCCCCGGCCATCGGGGGTCACTTACAAGCTCAGGGACTCCACCAGCCACTCCTCCTCTTCCTCTTCCTCCATCTTCCCTTTCGAGCCCCCTTTCGTCCGAACCAGCCGTGGACGCGTGTCGGAGGCCCGCAGGGAAGTGAGCAGGTCACGTGAGCTTCCCTTCACGTGACGTCCGGGCGTGACGTGTCGCCCTCTTCCCGACGAGCAACGGGCGTTTCGGATGAGGTCAGCGGCGGCCCTGCCCGCGGCTGCTCCCGGGTGCACGTGAGAACGCGGCTGGGACGCGGGTCCAGGGGCACGTGTCCGGCAGGAGGGTCCGCAGAGGCAGGGTGTGTGTGAGAGAGAGAGAGAGAGAGAGAGATGGGGTCGGCCGCCTTATCTTACTGTTTTTTTGCTTTTAGCTTTAAATACTGTCTTTTAATGATGTAAGCCGCCTTGGGTCCTTTTAAAGGAGACAGGCGGGATAACAACATTTTAAATAAATAAAAATAAATACATCTTTCGATATGCAGTGGGTTAGAAATAAAATAAATAAAAGACCCTGATGTTGGGAAAGTGTGAAGGCAAGAGGAGAAGGGGACGACAGAGGACGAGATGGCTGGACAGTGTCACTGAAGCGACCAACATGAATTTGACCAAACTCCGGGAGGCAGTGGAAGACAGGAGGGCCTGGCGTGCTCTGGTCCATGGGGTCACAAAGAGTCGGACACAACTTAACAACTAAACAACAACAAAAGAAATAAAATAAAATAAAAACCCTTCACGGATGGCTGCCTTGTCATGGCAAAGGGGCTTGAGTCATTCGGAGAAGCTCTGGGCTAGGCCGTGCAGGGACACCCGAGACGGACAGGTCATAGTGGAGAGTTCTGACTCAACGCAATCCACCTGGAGCAGGAACTGGCAAGCCACTCCAGTATCTTTGCCAAGAAAACCCCATGAACAGAAACAAAAGGCTAAAAGATATGACGCTGGAAGATGAGCCCCTCAGGTCGGAAGGCGTCCAACATGCTACTGAGGAAGAGCGGAGGACAAGGACAAGTAGCTCCAGAGCTCATGAAGTGGTTGGGCCAAAGCCGAAAGGACGCTCAGCTGCGGACGCGCCTGGAAGTGAAAGGAAAGTCCGATGCTGCAAAGAAAAATACTGCATAGGAATCTGGAATGTAAGATCTATGAACCTTGGTAAGCTGGATGTGGTCAAACAGGAGAAAGTGTGAAGGCAAGAGGAGAAGGGGACGACAGAGGACGAGATGGTTGGACAGGGTCATCGAAGCGACCAACATGAATTTGACCCAACTCTGGGAGGCAGTGGAAGACAGGAGGGCCTGGCGTGCTCTGGTCCATGGGGTCACGAAGAGTCGGACACGATTTAACAACTAAACAACAACAAAGAAATAAATAGAGACGCCGGAGGTAGCTGATGCATTGGGTCACCATCACTCCGAAGTGACTTGACAGCGCAGAACGAGGACCACCACCAGGAGAGGTGCTCCGGAGTAAAAGGCCTGCCAGGATCCCTCCTGCGCTCATAAGGACGGGCCCCTCAACTCACCCTTGCAGCTGAAGCCGATGCGCTCTGTCCTAAGATCTCATTGCTCTCCTTTCAGCTTTGATTAGCTGTTCGTTAGTGTGCATTTGCTAATTGCTTTTGCCGCAGCCTTTTCCTGGATGAACAGGGGCGTGACTTCCAAAACTTGCGCACACCTTCGCACCTTGGTGGCCCGAATCAGCTTTATGCTGATGTTGGGAATTTTTCCCCCCCCTTGCGCCCATCATCCTTCCCTTTGCTTCTTGTGGCACCTTGAAGGCAAGTCTATTTTAGTGTGAACTTTTGTGGGTGCACTTCTTCAGGGAGGTGGAAGCTCACACTGAAGTACAAGAGCTTGCTTTAAAGGTGCCTCGAAAGGGACCTTCCTGAAAACGGTGCCCCCTTTTTTCCTTCTTCAATCGGAGGCTCTGAGGACCGCAGGAGAACTCTTGAGCAAAATGCTTTCTGCCCATAACACGCCGCCGGTGGCTCTTCTTCGGAGTTCTTCTGTTTTCCCTGGAAGTAGGAAGAGCTGGCCTTATCCCCGGGGCCGTCTTATGTGCACAATTCACTGGACGTCCGTCCTCCTCTGGGACCGTGCGGGATTTCTGTGCACGGGGTCAGACCGTGGGCCTCTTTCAGAAACAGACGATTGATGGGACCTCCTTCCTTCCTTCCTTCCTTCCCGTGACCCAGCCAGAAGGCCGTGGCAGGAGTTTGGAAGGAGGTCGCTGGGTGTTCCCTTCTTATTGGGGCCCTCCGTCCTCCCGGCTGGGCGTGCTTTTCTCCCTGACCTCATGCTTTCCCATTTCTCTCGGCCTCTCTCTCTCTCTCTCTCTCCTCCTTCATCCCCGCAGCCCCCACCGGGCCCGATTTAGAATCAAACGCCCTCGTCCGTGAGAGATGGGAGCGCAGGGGTGTGTTTGAGGGGACCGGTAGAGGGTTGAGGCGAGAGGCATCCTCCTCATCAGGGAACCCCTGCCCTCTCCGCTTGGCTGGGCCTGGACTTTTTCCCTCTTCCATCTTTGCCATGCCAGGAGAGAGTCGAGGCCAGCCCTGGCTTCTTCTTCATGATTGATTGATTGATTGATTGATTGATTGATTGAGCTTATATGCAGCCCATTTAGACATAGTCTACTCTGGGCGGCTCACAAAACACAGAATAATCATGATCATGCCTAGATAAACATCCTGCGTCTTCTTTGTTTTTTTGTGCAGATGCTGGCAGTGCACGCGAGAGCGAAGGAGCGTTCCCTCACGTGGCCTCCACGGGACGGTCTCCAGACCCTCGGAGGGGGCCCCCCTCTTCTCCTTCACAGCCTTCCGCCCGTGATCCTGCCTCCACCCGGGTTTTCTAGGCTTCTTGCCCCGCGTGGAAAGCCTTCCGACCGCAGGGGGAAGAAGGGAGGGCAGGAGCCGCGTGCTCTTCCCGGTGCAGGCGGTCTTGCCTCGTGGCCCCCTTGACTATCCGTGGAGGCCGTGAGGAAATACCACTGTGGGTCCAAGTCCAGCCCAAGACATTCAGCTGCCTGAGGCGAAGGGACAAGATGGCACCCCCCACCCCTCCCGCTGCCAGCTCACCTCTTACTTCAGTCCTGGCGTCAGGAGGACGGGGGGGGGGGGGGGAGACCAGCAGCCACGTGGGTCACGAGGAGGCCTGTTCTTCGGGGGCGGGGGGGGGGGCTCAGAAGGAAGACCCAAGGGACTGCTATGCCTGCCTCCCCGCCCCCCCCCCCCCCCAGCATCTGCCAGCGATGTTGGCAGGTCTTGGGAGCCGAGTTTGAGTCTTCAGGCCTGAGTCCCAAGCCTCGAGTCCGGGTCTCGAGTGGATCCCCTCTCCCCCCCCCCCCGCAAGGCTTGGGACTCAAGGCCAAAGACTCAGAATGCGCATGTGCTAGGCAGCCGATAGGCACCGGCACATGCGCTGAGACCGCAGGCCTCCCTCCCTGCCGCTGCCACCCGCCACCCCCTGGCACGTTGCGACGGGCGAGCCCCCACCCCTGCCATCTGCTGTGTAGGGGCGGTCACCTCCTTCCCCCTCATGGCTGGGCCCACCCCGTCTGTCTCTAGCGGTGGGTGGGTGAATCTGTGGCTCCATCTTTGGAGAGGGTGTGCGTGGGGGGTGCAAAATCCGTTTCAAAGCAAAACAAATCGCAGTGAGGTGGATGCTTGGTACAGTATATATTTCCTTCTTCTTGAAGCTGACGTGTTAGGTCTCCGGGGAAATCCGCGGCACCTCTTTGCAGGCTTCAGAGAGGGAGCACTTGGTTCGGAGGCTGATTACGAGACGAGGAAGGTCAGCAGAGATCCAGGAGGAGCCGAGAGCGCGCAGGGCGACTCGTGCAAAGGCAGCGGGATGGGGGGCGGCTCTTGCACCTCCCTGCTCTTCAGGGACCTTCTGCTGAAGAAAGGACCCGACTTCAGAGCAGAACAGGAAGCCGCCTGGAGACCTTCAGCTCTCCGTCAATTCCTACAAGAGTGGACGTCATCCTGCTTGGCTTCCCGAGGGTAGCCGGATTGCTCCTTGAGGGCATTTCCAGCTGGCAAGAACATCCCAGCCCCGGAAGGACCCCCCGAGATCCAGTTCCTTCTCCTCTACCATTCAGAGGAGGGAAGTTGTGAGGATGCGCGCTCTTGGAAAGAGTCAAAGCAGAACAAAAATCCCAGTACACTTGCTGGTTTTTTTATTATTATTATTAAAAAGACGTGTATTTGCAAGATGGGGTGTTTTGACTTTTTTTTTCACAGGATCCCATGAAAGGTTTGTCTGTCATGGCCGACTCCTGGCCTTCTAAAGCTGGGGGAGAAAGAGAAGGGGCTCAAGATTTTGGTCAATGGGGAAAGAGGCGATGGATCCCGAGCTGCTGAGGGCCTTAGAAGCTTGGAGGGTTGTTGTAAAGCACGTCTTCTTGTCTTTCATACCGGCGGAGAGACCCACTCAGAGTCAGGCAGGTCCTTGCGCTCCCTCCCACGTGTTTCCCGTTGTTCTTTTTTTAAATGACGCCGAAAGGTTCTTGATATTAGAAGCTCCCTGGAGACGGGTTGCAGATCCTTACGGAGTTTTCTGGAGCAGAATCCATCTCTGAAACAGCATCCAGGGCCTCTGCAGATGTTCCTTTCCCGATTCTAAACCTGTTGCGGCGAAAGAGAGAGAAAAAAAATCTTTGGGCCTTCCTTCTCTCGGCGTTCAGGTGAGAGACAGAAGAAACTTGACTTGTTTCAGATATTTTACTCAGAACAACAACAAAAAATGGCCTTATATTAATGTAAACCATTAACCAATTTTTAAAAACCGAATGGCATTTACATGGTAAAGAGGGTGTTTCGACTGGTATTTAAATGTAAGTTGCATCCCTCTGCTATAGGTGAAAACAAAATAAAAATTAAAAAAACAGATAAAAAGACAAAAACATGGTGGCACATAGGGTCCCTTCCATCTCTGCAGTTCTCAGATGATGATGATAGCATGGCAAATATTTATACTTGGCATCAAAATACAGAGGTCATGGTTGGCTGGTAAGAAACTCAATGGGTATTTAACTCTGCCGCCCAGAGTAGACCTTTGGTCTAGATGGGCGGGGTATAAATCTAATAAAATAAATAAATAAATAACAGTGGAGTGATAGCCTGTTTGATATACAGTGGTACTCCCTTATCCGCAGGATCAGTATCCACTGATTGACTTATCCACAGTCTGAAAATATTTAAAATATTAATAGAAAAACCCCAAAATATATATTCCTAACAATGAAATTGTTCCATGATGGGCTCCATGATCACTGCAGATGGTGACAGCAGCCACGAAATTAAAAGACGCCTGCTTCTTGGGAGGAAAGCGATGACAAACCTAGACAGCATCTTAAAAAGCAGAGACATCATCTTGCCGACAAAGGTCCGCATAATCAAAACTATGGTTTTTCCAGTAGCAATGTATGGAAGTGAGAGCTGGACCATAAAGAAGGCTGACCGCCGAAGAATGGATGCTTTTGAGTTGTGGTGCTGGAGGAGACTCTTGAGAGTCCCCTGGACTGCAAGGAGAACAAACCTATCCATTTTGAAGGAAATCAACCCTGAGTGCTCACTGGAAGGACAGATCCTGAAGCTGAGGCTCCAATCCTTTGGCCATCTCATGAGAAGAGAAGACTCCCTGGAAAAGACCCTGATGCTGGGAAAGTGTGAGGGGAAGAGGAGAAGGGGACGACAGAGGACGAGATGGTTGGACAGGGTCATCGAAGCGACCAACATGAATCTGACCCAACTCCGGGAGGCAGTGGAAGACAGGAGGGCCTGGCGTGCTCCGGTCCATGGGGTCACGAAGAGACGGACACGACTTAATGACTAAACAACAACAACAAACAATGAAATTCCTACAATTGGCCTCTAGAGGGAGCCAGAGAACATGCTATGGTATGTATAGCATTTGCTTACCATAATCACGTTCGCTATAACCTGCATTTTTCAGCATCTGCCGGGGAGGCGGGGGGGTTGGAACCAATCCCTGACAGATACAGGGATCTTACTGTGTGCAATAAAAACCTCACCGAAGGTTTTTTTTCCTTCCTCCTCTTTTGCTTCTGTTTTAAGCTTTGCAGAGAAGGAAGTACCTGTGAGAATGACTGAAAATCCTATTTCTAACCCACCTGGCCAAAAATCCTTCTCTTGTTTCTCCTTACAATCTCTTCTGCTTACCTGTACCTTTTGCTTCTTCATCAGGTGGGGCAATGCTGATCTTGGGGTAGAAGGACAAACAGGGTCTTTATTCTTGGCTTCCTTGATCATCCTCTTACTCGGCAACAGCTTTCCTTCCCTGCACAGCCTTAAACCTAACTTTCCCCTGGAGTAACGTCAAAGCCAAAATCCTGAGTAAAGTTTAAAAATAATTAAACTACCCAGTCTCGGATTATATTAAAGGGACCCCCTTTCACACATCATCAGTTTCATCTGGAAAGATATCAAGGAACTACAGTAAGGCCCACATATTCAAGGGGGACTGGTTCCACCCCCCCACCCCCCGCGGATGCTGGAAAACCATTATAGCAAATGCTATTTTAACGCTATTTTGATGTCTGGTGAAGTGGCCATGTCCACGAAAGCTCACGTGAAAACAATATAAAAGTTAGTCTTTTAAGGTGCCTCCATGTTTTTGTCTTCTTTTACTCTTTACTTTTATTTTGTTTTCACGCATAATGCTTGCACAGAGTAAGCAGGGCTATGTTTTCCACGCTGCTATTTTAATAACAAATGCTATATACATAGCATGGTCTCTTGCTCCCTCTAATGGCCAGTTCTGGTAAATTCATCTTCAGAAATACATATTTTTTGTTGTGTTGGTATTTGCTTGAGGTTGAGTGGGGTGGGGGGTTGTCTGGAATTTTTCTTTTAATATTTTAAATATTTTCACACTGTGGATAAGTGAATCATTGGATACTGATCCCCTGGATACGGGGGGTCCTATCGCATATCATCTGATCCATCATGCAGAGCGATGATGCAACTCAGGTGTCCTTTCCTGCGGATCAAGTCACACCGGACAGGGAGCGTGGGAAACGTCTTTCCTTCTTCCTGTTTGCCTTCGAGGCCAAGTGCTCAGCGGAGAGAACACAGTGGGGAGCAAGCACTTCCGAAAATAAATTGTATGAACATGGCTTTGTCTCACGGAGAGAGAGAGAGTGAACGACGGTTGACTTACCAAGCGTATATGTGCTTCCTCAGCATTATACTCAGAGTCAGCAAAAGCAGGGCAACCCCAAGCATCGAACCGAGCATTAGGGTTTTCTTGGATTCTGCAAGGAGGAGGAGAAGAGGTGGAGTTTATCTTCATTTCCCGTAAGGGAAGATGGCTGGAGGGTGTGCTCAAGACCCCACGGGACGGGAGGTTCGGGACACGAGCCCCCTCTCCCCTTACACTAGCGCCACACCCCAAGCAAGTTCCCAGGCTGAACGGCTTCAGCAGCACGCTTCGCTTTTTGCTTTGCGTTTCATGCTGGGATCCTGTGTGTTCCCACTCTAACAGTGTTTTCCGTCTGAGGAGGACCCCCGGGTTGCAAAGGGCAGGAAGATGACTCCTGCCGGGGGTCTCCATGAAGGCAAAGAACTCTCCCTCTTCTTGCCCGTGGCCCAGCTGACACAGGTTTCTCATCTGTGCATGGCAGAGATGCACAGGAAAGCTCCCCAATGCGTCTCTCTCTATCATAATGAGAAGTCTCACACACACACACACACACCCGCCCTTCTAACTCTACCGAATCCTCCTGGGGAAACCAGGACCGTTGGCGCACCCTGTGACTTGCTCCTCTCCAGCAAGCCAGGCTGGCCTAAGCCCCTCTCCGGGGGCCCGAAAAGGAGCCTGCATCTGGCCCGGCCCAGCCGTGTCCCGAGCCTGTTCAGGGGCCCCCCTCGGTCGCCTGTGCCGCTTTTGATGCCGAAATTGGGTTGGGGTTAGGGGTGGTCCCAGAGCTGGCACTTTCCCTTTTGCTGCTGGCACTTTCCCTTTTGCTGGGGGCATTTGCTTCTAAAGAAAGCATGCGCTTGCCCGTGGCAACCTTGCTTCCAGATGACTGCTGATCCCCTAACTTG
Source organism: Intellagama lesueurii (assembly GCA_037013535.1). Taxonomy (NCBI): domain Eukaryota; kingdom Metazoa; phylum Chordata; class Lepidosauria; order Squamata; family Agamidae; genus Intellagama; species Intellagama lesueurii. The sequence goes on along the minus strand of JBAJHW010000003.1, from coordinate 2,291,321 downwards.
GGAGCGGGCAAGTGGCAGACACCCCCCCCCCCGGTCCCCCAGTCTTCTGGTATTATTATAGGAAATATGCCCAAACTGCAGCAGTTGAAGTGCGAACCCCCCCTCCAAGTGCTGAAAAAAACCGAGACAGGGGTGGGGTGGGGTGGCCCAGAAGAATGCAAGCTGTTGCGCTACTCACGGACGCGTTCCGGAGGGGGCCCGCTGTCGAGACTTCCCCCAAACCCCCGGCTGCTGCAGTCAGGGGGTGCCCACCCGTAAGTGCAGTGGCAGTTCCTGTTACTGTTGCACACCTGAAATGCAGAGAGTGTACTGAGCACCAAATAAGTGGATGGATTTATCCCCCAGATCTGCCTCCGTAGGGCTAAGAGATGGAGAGTGTGCGTTCTCCACAGTCACCATCTTGAGAAAGTCTAATTATTGTGGCCGTCTTCCTGAGCTTGGCTCTTCCAAGGCGTTTTGGACTCTGAATCCCAGCGAGCAGGGCCAGGGTTCTGGAATACTGTACTGGGGGGGGGGGGGGACTATGATCTAGACCAGCGGTTCCCAGCCTTGGGTCCCCAGATGTTCTCAGACTGCAACTCCCAGAAACCCTGGCCAGCACAGCTAGGGGTGAAGGCTTCTGGGAGTTGTCGTTCAAGAGCACCTGGATTGCCCAAGGTTGGGAATCGCTGAGCTAGAGAACGCCCAGGTGGGAAACGTTGTACTGTGACATCGGCCACAAATCTTTAGAAGCTTTTGTTTGGCAAGGAAATTTGGGGCCGGTCTGTTCTTGAAAGTTCACTTCTTCAGACTCCCTGGAAGGGAGCAAGGAGCGTGTAACCTGGCAAAGGCGGCTTCAAATCTGCAGTATAATCAGGTGTCTTTCCTCCTTCTCCTAGTACTGCACAAGGACCTACACTCTCTTCTACCCTTTTTCAGAAGCAGTAAAGTAGAAGGCTTAATTCATTTCTAAATTCATCACCAACGAGGGGAGGTGCAAGTAAACGGGGAGAATTCGGACCAATCTGGGTCATGTTTAAAAGGCTCTTATATTTGGTGCAATCTGTTTTATCATACTCGAGCCATCCTTCCATTCACACGGGGTGCGTTTCTTCTAACACGAGAAGGATCCAGACAGCACTTCAGATGGCTTCCATATCGCCCTTTTCGGTTACTGATCCCCCTCCCTCCCGCTTTGTGTTGCGGCTGATTTCCTTTTCCCCCCCTTCCTTTTTGTTAAATTTAGCAAGTGGCATAGCGCTACATCAACCTAGCAGGGATACTGCCTTATATCTGAAATATTTATTTTAAAATATTTTTATTCCGCCTTTCTCTTTAAAAGGACCCAGGGTGGCTTACATCATTAACAAACAGCATTTATAAGCTAAAAACAGTAACTATACCAAATAGGAAAAAAAGAACCGAACAAGTATTAAAATGGTAAATAAAGTCAATGTTAAAACACATTCAAAACAACAGAGCATGACCATCCATTTAAAACTCCTCTCAGACCACCAGTCCTCAAGGAAAAACCTGCCCGAAGAGGAAGGTCTGCTTCACTTAGGAGAATATTTTTTAAAAATTGTGAAAAGAGGAAAAGGGGGGGGAGGGTTTCTCCACCATCCTTTCACAGTCATCGCCCACTGCATATGTCACAGGGTTGTCACTGAGGAGAACGCTATCCATCGCTCTATCTGGGTGCGAATTACGCAACCACACAGACTGCAGAAAAGGAGATTCAGGAGTCCTCCAAATCATCTCATGGGTGGGGGGCCCTAGTGTCTGTGGTCTGGGTGCTTCCCTATATTTGGGGGGGGGGAATTCTTTCCATACCCACCCCTTGGACTCTCAATTGTGGAGTCCCACAGGGGTCGATCATCTCCCCAATGCTATTTAATATCTATATGGGGCCGCTGGGGGAGGTCCTCAGGAGTTCTGGAGCTCTGTGTCACCCGTATGTGGATGACGCCCAGCTCTATCTCTCCTTCCATCCCTCTGCAGAGGATGCCGTCCCGTCCCTTGAGCGCTGCCAGGAGGCGGTGCTGGGATGGATGAGGGACAACAGACTGAGGCTGAACCCGGACAAGATGGAAATCCTGCAGGTGGGGGCCCCCTACTGTCTGTGGTCTGGGTGCCTCCCTATCTTTTTTTTGGGAGGGGGCACTCTTTCCATGAAGGATGAGGTTCGTAGCTTGGGCTACGATTGTCAATGACATCTCAGAGAGCGTCTGTGGTCCGATCTGCTTATTTCTACCTAAAGCGGATCGCCCAGCTGCGTCCCTACCTTGACACCGGGTCCCTCACCACACTGGTCCATGCGCTGGTCGTCTCGAGATTAGACTACTGTAATGGCCTCTACGTGGGGCTACCCTTGGGACTGCTACGGAGACTGCAACGGGTCCAGAATGCGACAGCCAGACTTCTGAGTGGGGTTAGAAAATACCAACACATCTCCCCCAACCTTGTCCGCCTTACACTGGCTACCTGTTCGCTTCCATACCTGTTTCAAGGTGATGGTACTAATCTATCTTAAACGGTTTGGGACCTCGATATCTGGCCAAGCGCCTCCTTCCAGTTAGGTCTGCCCGCCGTATAAGATCGTCGCCGGGCAGGGCGGCTGAGAGTTCTGACCCCGAGAGAGGCCCGGAAAACAACCACTAGAAATCGGGCCTTCTCGGCGGTAGCCCCACAATTACAGAACTCTCTTCCACCCGAAGTCCGCCTGGCCCCTTCACTGGGCACCTTCAAAAAGCTACTAAAAACCTGGCTATTTAAGCAAACCTTCCCTGAACAAACAACTGTATGATACAACAGTGTTTGCTAAAATATCATCCATCACACCGCCATGCTTCTTGTCTTTTATATTTTATGCTTTTAACTGTAATTTATTGTATTGTACTTATTTTACTGCACTTTATGATATTTGATTTATGCCCCCAATTGTATTGCTATTGTATTATTTTGTTATTATGTTGCTTGTCTATTTGTTGTAAACCGCCCAGAGTGGCCTTGGCTGCCAGATGGGCGGTATATAAATAAAATAAAATAAAATAAAATCAATCAATCAATCCCCTATAAACGGCAACCTGAGCGCTGTGCCAGAAAGAAGGGGAAGAGCTTGTAAAAGGGGCAGGATGGATCGCTCTGACTTGAAACACACGTGGGCGCTGGAACACAGGGCGACCCAAACTGCCCCCAAAGCAAACCGAATAATGAAGGATATGCTCACCGGATCACCCCCATCGTTCATGCATGGAGTTTACGTAGGGGTTCACTTAGGGGGCTCCACTGGTTCTTCATCAATTTGGCCCCATCTAGCTGGGGCTCACGATCAGATTCCACCCTACAAGGTGGGCTGATCTCTGTAATTCTTTTCCCTGGAGGAATTCCACCTCAGTGTCTTATCTGGAAGTGCCTAAACATCAGTGTGTGGACTGGTGTGTATTTGTGTGTGTGTGTGTGTGTGTGTGTGTGTGTGTGTGTGTGTGTGTGTGTGAGAGAGAGAGAGAGAGAGAGAGAGAGAGAGAGAGAGAGAGAGAGAAGGGTGTTTTTTTTTAAAAAAAATGCTGAGCGTTGAGGAGAGGGACACAGGCCGGGCATCTGGTCCAAAGGTTCTTTCCTGGCCTTAACAGTATCCACGCAGCTCACAGAATCCCAAAATTCAGTTTAAACATCTGAGATTTCAAGTGGCGGGCCAAGGGGGCATGGAGCCTTCAAAGCCTTCAGAGCGTCCACTTTCTAGACTCCACCCCCACCCCCACTGATGGAGCATCAGCCGGACACGTCTTCCTCCCTCTACAAAGTTGACTGCAAAGTATAAAAACCCTTATTTCTTCACCTAGAGTTTGAGGAGCTTTGTCAGTGCAAAGACGTTTAAGCTGTGAATTGGTTTTAATCATGCAGATTTTAGAAATCCTTAACATTTTGAGTAGTATTCTGCTAAAAGTGGTTTATGATAATGTCGTGAGAATGGCTGACGGTCGGATTCCAAAAGATCTCCTGTATGGAGGATTAGTGCAGGGAAATTGCCCCAGAGGGAGACCACAGCTGCGATACAAGGAGATCTGCCAGCGGGATCTGAAGGCCTTAGGAATGGACGTCAACCGATGGGAAACCTTGACCTCTGAGCGCTCAGCCTGGAGGCAGGCGGTGCAGCATGGCCTCTCCCAGTTTGAAGAGACCCTTGTCCAGCAGGCCGAGGCCAAGAGGCCGTCCCGAAACCAGCCAAATCAGGGAGCTGGACAGGGGACCGATTGTATTTGTTTTCAGTGTGGAAGGGACGGTCACTCTCGAATTGGCCTTCTCAGCCACACTAGATGCTGTTCCAAGACCTCTATTCAGAGCACGTTACCATAGTCTCTTGAGACTGAAGGATGCCTAATCTGATGACAATGTTCACTCGCAACAGCAACAAAACACCGTAGAGCAATTTTAAAAGCCAGCAATGGCAAAGGGAGCTTCAAATCAGGTGTTTTAGAGTCACTTTTAAGTCCCCGTTTTAATTTTCCTTTTGGTATTTACTTCTGCAAGCCTTTCGTGTGTGTATGTTCGTGTATTGTTTAAAAAGGCATCATCTTGAGCAGAACATTTTCAAAAGCTGGGAAGGCAATTAATACCACAAACAAACAATCTTCTCACCTTGATCGGGGAAATTAACCTAACTGCAACTTACCCCGTGGTTGTTGCACTTTGAGAAATCACAATCATAATTCAGAATTGTCAGACTGACGCATGATCTGTTTACACATATCTACAAAATGAACGTATCAATGGGTTAAATGGAAAAAGCTTAAATTCCTATTAAATCACAAAACATCCCGGAATTAGATGCAGCAAAGCAGGTGCTGGCCCAAAGAGAAATTGATCTGAAAAATTCAAAGAACTGCTCTCTAGTCTTATCTTTTTCTCTTCTAATCTGCAACTTTTCTCAAGACGTGTTTAAACAAGAGTTGTTTATTAAGATGATCAAGACCCAGTTTGCAAATCGCGAGACACTGTCAGCCCATCCCATGAAGGAAAAGACACAGTTTGGAGAGATGTTTAGCAACGGGTAACTCCTCTTGCTGTACACGAAGCCAAGCCCTACTGCGGTTTTAAAGCGGCACCCAATCCACACTTTTTTCTGCTCTAGCTTTCGCATTCATCCTTCTCAAAACGTGAGAAGGAAGGCCTCCAGACCAGGGGGCAGAGATGTTGGGGGGGGGGCAGGTGAAGGGAAGGTGGATGCCGGCAGGTACAGAACAGAACAGGGCATGAGTTGCAAAACCCATGTGTGTGATCCACAGAGACCACAAAAAAACACGTTTAGAGGTGAATTTCTGTAAGTTAAGAAACGTCTGCTGCAGACATTATCTGTTGCATGTGGCGCTGGGTGGCTCCGTACGCCACAGAAGGTGCCGACAGAAATTTCTGAAGGTACAACGGTTTGCTTCCAAAAGTTACACCACTTCTGTGACTGGATGTCAGCCAGGAGGTATTAACACTGTCTGGATCACCAACGCGTACGGTTTGCAACCGATGGCTCTTTTCAATGTTCTTTAAATGTGCCGTCTGCGAGGTGATGGCAAAAGCACAGTCCTACGGGTAGGCGCCTTAGCTCTGTACTCTTTGCTAACCATTTAGAGGTTGGGTTGCAAAATTTCTAATACTTTTGATAGGATGAAATCCTATCTGCCATAGGGTCCTAGAATCATGGAGTTGGAAGGGGCCTCTAAGAGTCCAACCCCCTGATCAAGGCAGGAATCCAAGTCAAAGCAGATCTAATAATAATTAATAATAATAATAATAATAATAATCATCTTAGAACTGCAGAGCTAGAAGGGACACTACAGATCATCATGTCCAACCCCCGTCAAGGAGGCCCAGTGGGGAATCGAACTCCCAACCTCTGGCCTCCGCAGTCAGATGCCACTGAACTATCCAGCAGTTCAGATCTGACAGATGCTTGTTTGATTTTCCCTTGAATGCCTCCAGTGTTGGAGCGCTCACCAACGCCCGAGTTCACGGGTTCCACTGTCGTACTGCTCTAACAGGAAGTTTTTCCTGAGATTCAACCGAAATCTCGCTTCCTTTAACTTGAGCCCATTGTTTTGTGTCCTGCACTCTGGGATGATCGAGAACAGATCCTGCCCCTCCTCTGTTGGACTACCTTTCAAGTCTTTGAAGAGGGCTATCCTTTCTCCCCTCCGTCTTCTTTTTTCAAAGCTAAACCTGCCCAGTTCTTTCAGTCTTTCCTCCTAAGGCTTGGTTTCCAGCCCCCTGATCATCATCCTTGTCGCCCTCCTCTGAACTTGTTCCAATTTCTCAGCATCCTTCTTGAAGTGCAATGTCTAGAACTGGACACAATATACTCAAGGTGAGGCCTAACCAGTGCTGAATAGAGGGGGGCCAGCACCTCGTGGGATTTGGAAACTATACTTCTATTAATGCAGCCTCAAATAGCATTAGCCTTTTTTGTAGCCACATCACACGGTTGGCTCATATTCAGCTTGTGATCTACAACAATTCCAAGATCCTTCTCGCTCGTAGTTTTGCTGAGCCAGGTCTCCCCCATCCTGTCACTGTGTGTTTATTTCCCACCCCCCAGGTATAGAACTTTGCTGAAATCACAGGAGTTTTCCTTTTAGCTTCCTATAAACCTCCAAATAATTCTTTTTTTTTTCTTTTCTAGCAGGCTCTGAGGTTGTAAGGTAAGTGATTTGCCCTTCATACAGGTATGTTAGATGTTTTTATACATGGTGCATCTTGTGATGAGAAGTATCTGGTCTGAGAGACTATAAATCTTTCAAGTCCTCCAAAAACACTGGATCAGGTAGTGCCGTCCTTAATCATCATCCTCAGGTGACCCTTTCCAGGGTTTTCTAGGTACAGGGAGGACTCAGAAGGGGTTTCCCCCTTCCCTTCTTCTGGGGGGGCACATCCTGGGACCACCCTGCAGTTGGCCCAAGGCCGCCCAGGCTGGCTTTTCTCCCAGGAGATGCTCAGTGGGGACTCGAACTCCCAACCTCTGGCTCCACAGCCAGAGGCCTAACCCACTCAGCTATCCTCCCTTTCTTAGATCACTAAAAAAAGTTACAAATAAGGTAAGTTTCCAAGTGCTGCAGATCTCTTGTCAGGCAGAAATGGTGTAGAACTTGGGGTTCAAGCAGGAAGTCCAGAAATGGGACCAGACGGGATGGCCCTTGTTCGGTCTTCGGAGGGCCTGGAAGGGAGCTCGAGATTTCTGCAGGAGACATGGGTGGCCAAGGGATCAATTGACAGGCTCCCCATTCTGCTGAAAACCAGCTTGGCCACATCCCCCCACCCCACCCCAGCTTTGCCAAGTAGGTGTCCTGATCAAGGTCTCAGGCCCCCCCCTCCCCTTTGCAGGCTTGCAGGAGAAAAACATGAAGCGGGTGCCCGTCTGTCAGCAAAATAGACAAATAAATTTAGGCATCACAGGACGTCCAAAAGCCAGTAACAGATGGATCGGTTTGTTTCACCAATGGATCCTATGAGCCACTTTTAAGAGAAAGGTGGGGTAAAAATATTTTAAATCAATAAATAAAATTAATCCCTTGAGGGGAGCAGACTGGGACGGAAAGTTGTGCACAGATCCCTTTTGTCTCTGGTGTTTTGTTTTTATTTATTTATTTTATTAGATTTCTACCCCACCCATCTAGACCAAAGATCTACTCTAGGCGGTGTAGTATCTAAAGCCAAGTTTCCTTTCCAGGCGGGGCGATGGCGTGAGTCATCACATCCATCCAATTTTTGGACTTCCTGCTTGAGCCCCACACCTTACACTGCCTTCGCCCGATGAAGAGTTCTGTGGAATTTGAAAGCTCACCTCGTTTTCAATGTTTGAGTAATCCAGTAAGCCATTGATTCCCTGGCCCAGAGCTCCGGTTCAGGAATGGTTCTCATGGCCTCCGGGTCCCAAACCTCGTTCTCACAGATGCAGCTACCGAGGATCCCCTTACCTTGTCCGTTCCACACGTTGATCCGTCTTTTATGGCTCCGACGTCGTACGCGTCTTCCTCTTCGTGAAACTCTGTGCCCAGGCACAAGACGTTGTCGACGGGCGTCTGAATCACACCTTGCCTGGTTGAAATTACTGGGATCTCTTTAACGTTAACGCACTGGATCCTTCCGCAGAAGACATCTCTGAAAGAAAAGCAAGAAAAAGAAAAGGAAAGGGAAAAAAGAAAATGCATAGCTCCTTCTTCACTCATCATGAAAGCAACTGAAAACCACCATGGGGACGCCTCAAGTTTCCTCTCTCAGAAAACCCCTGGATAGTCTTTCAATCCCACTAAGGGCAAAGTCTAGAGAAAGGGCGCCTGGGGGGGGGGGGGGAGACATGATTGAGACGTGTAAAATTCTGCAGGGGATGGATCAAGTGGATAGAGGGAATTTTTACATAAGAACATAAGAGGAGCCCTGTGCTGGATCAGGCCAAGGGCCCATGGAATCCAGCTCCCTGTATCTCACAGTGGCCCCCACCAGATGCCTCTGGGAGCCCACGAGACCACTAGATAGACCTGTCTCCTGATCCCCGTCTTCCCCTGCATCTGGCCTTTGGAGGTCCTTTCCTTTGAAGCCTGGAGATTGTACATCCCCATCGTGGCTTGTCACCTGCGATGGACTTTTCCTCCAGAAATCTGTCCAATCCCCTTTGAAAGACCTCTAGGCCAGATGTCATCACCCCATCCTGTGGCAAGGAGTTCCACAGACTAACAACCCGCTTCCCTCTTTCCACTTGATCCATCCCCTGCCTAATTTTCCAACTGCATGATTCAGCAAGTGTTTTTTTTTTTTTTAAAGAGATTTAACCCCGCCTTGCCTGGCCAGGAGTGGGGACAAGCCTTTACCACTGAGTGATCTATTTCAAGAGTGAGGAAATGATGATTTCCACTGAGGGAGAAAAGGCTCCACTCTCTGCAGGAGCTGCCGAAAAAAAGGCCATCACAATAGGAAAGGGCCTTGGTCCTAGTGCCTCGGATGAAAGTCTGGGCCTCCAGACAGAACAGCTGCAGATGGCCATGAATGTGAATATTTTAAATAGCACTTGTGTTAAATTGTGCCATCATCCTGGGATGGGGAGGGAGGCGGACGCGAGGAAGCCAAGCTGCAGGATCCTGGACTGTGAAAGCCTCTTTGCTCTTTAGGCACCACTCTCTATTTGGGCTCCTTCGCGGTGAGCCTTGTGGTACTGTGGTTAAAGTGCAGCACTGCAGTGAAGACTCTGCTCACGACCTGAGTTTGATCCCGACACGTTCATGTTGCCAGGTTTAAGGTTCACGTAGCCTTCCATCCTTCCCAGGTCAGTAAATACGTACGCCGTTCACTGTGTAGCCTGCATAACTAAATCGTAAACCGCCCAGAGAGTGCTTTGAGCACTGGGAAGAGAGATATAAGCAAAGCACATTTTGCTGCTTCTCCCTCAGGCAGGGCCCAGCGGATCAGGTCCCTTGCCCAGTGGCATGACCTACTCTTCCTGGCATTTCTTGTATCCCGGCTTGGCCTTGCCGCAGTTGCCCGTGCGATCGCCCCGCATGTTCACGCCCTTGTAGCAACTCCGTGGAGCCGGCTGTGCCTCTGTGGAGGGGGAGGGCAAAAGAGGGGGGGCAGGCCGGGGTGGAAGGAGAGAAAGAGACACCTCTGTCAAGATCCGGAAGAGAAAAAACAACAACAACACAACAGCAGCAGAAGGCGAGGGGGGAATGGCCGGAAAGAGGAGGGCAGGCTGACACCTTCAAAAGACTCACGTGGGCTTCATCCTTTCCACATTCTGATCAGCAGAGAAGCTGCGGGATCCCCTCCGTGGCTGTGGAGCCAGAGGTTGGGAGTTCGATTCTCCATAATATAATATTTTAGAGACACAGAGGCTGGAAGGGACCCTATGAATCATTGAGTCCAGCCCCGGCCAAGGAGGCACCGTGGGGAGGGGGGGGAATTGAATGAAACCATGCGCTTTCCAGATTTTAATGTCAGTCTTTGCTTTGTCCTCTTCTCTGCAGCTTTACCGACAAGATTTCCGGGAGGCTTCTCCATACGATGATAAGGAGACAGAGGAGAAACATCTGGAGAAGGAAGTATGAGGAGCACCAACCAGGACTGATTTGTGATAAAGCACAGCCTTGCCTTTTCCGAAGAGAACTTGGCAATGTTGCTGAAGGTCCAGGCATTTCCCCAAGTAACAGCGGTCTCCGGTCCCGCACGGCATCCCGTCTTGTTTATGCACATCGGCTGGGCATGTGGCAGAAGTCCCAGTGCAGTACTCGGGGAGATCGCACTCCGTGGCGGCTTCCCTGCACAGTTTCCCTTCGTTGGCAATCTGGAGGGCGGGGTGGGGTGGGGGGGTGGGAAGAGGGGTTAAACAGTAGCACCAGCCTCTGAGTGGGGTGCTTTCCAAGAATCCCAGCCCAGGGTCTCACTTCCACTAGCAGCGGATGGCCCCACCAGTGTCATACCAGGGGGCCAGAGGCGTACAACAGACACCCAAGAAAAGAAGTCCCACCAAGAACGTTGAGACCCTCACCCTCCGTTGGGGTCCTGAGCCCAGGCATCATCCTTGGAGGGCCTGTACAGATGCTTAATGAAAACACCCCCTACGTGCCATCTCGTAGAAGGTCTACAATGCCCCCCAGAGTCGCAGAAAGCGTTCTGTTTTCATCCGCGCCTGCCGTGCCCTGAAGCAACATTACTGTCCTCTCTGCCATTTTTATGTTCATTGAGCCTGGCGATTTTGTAACTTCTGGGTTGGCCCAAATCAACGATGATACTGTCAATTTTTGAACTGTGTCTTGTTTGCCTAGACCAGGGGCGGCCAACCTTTTTGGGCTCGTGTGCCCAAACTGAAAAAACAAAACAAAAAACCCAGCGGGTGGCATGCCGTGGTGGCGTGGCGGCAGAACTGGAAGTGGCAGCGGAAGGGGGAATCCTGGGCACGGAGGTGCCTCGAGACCCCACTCCGGATCCGCCACCAGCGCCAGCTGCTCCAGATCCGCCTGTCGAAGCGCCAGCTCCGCGGCCACTCCTTCTTACAACCCTAAGCCACTCCTTCTTTAAAACTTTGCTTGTGGTTCTGACTGTTCTGACGGGCTCCAGCAACTGAACTGAATGGGTGCAAATGCATTTGATTCCAAAAAAAACCAGAAGCCCCAGTGGCAGAGGAAAAACCTACAGATCGGGGGAAAAACCTCTGAGCTAATTTGCATTGATTTGTACATCATAATAGTCAACGACAAATAATATGAATCTGACTGTTCTAAGTGACGACTCAAAATGAAAATTAATCATGCCACAAGCAAAATGGAGCCTGAATGTGTAAAACAAATGACATGCTAGGAGATTAAGCCAAAGCAAAGGCAACGCAACATGAACGTGACAGTTCTCCATCTTCACAAGACCTTTGTCTTAACATTTAAGGAGTTTATTTAGCTAGGCCGGAGAGAAGGTCACTGTGTGTTGACTTTATGCTGAAAACAGAGGCCAAACCGTAGCGTCTGCTGGGCTCTTACCTCACAGTTTTCACAGCAGACCCCATAATGGCAGCTGGCTCCTGGTTTCCATCGACAGCCCTTCAAGCAACAGCCGTTCTCCTGGCACTCCTGTCAGTTAAAATCGCTGGGTGATTCAATGCACGGCTGTTTTATGACAGAGGGTCTCATGTCCTCTACCGCACAAGCTTCAGTGAAAGACCTGCCTATTAAAGACACTGTCACCACAGTGTCAGACACCCACTGACTTTCTTACCAACCAACCAACCAACCAACCAACCAACCAACCAACCAACCAACCAACCAACCAACCAGCCAGCCAGCCAGCCAGCCAGCCAGCCAGCCAGCCAGCCAGCCAGCCAGTCTTCCTGTCTGAGGAAGTGGACTTGTCCACAGAAGCTCACATTAAAATACACGACAGCTAGTCTCATGCCCCTCAGTGCTGCCTTGGGAAATGTTGGGGTCTCTCATGTCCCTCTGTGCATTTGTCTTCTAGAGAAGGCTCTGAGCAAGCCACTCCTTGGTTCAAATGGTGTTTAAAAGACCAGAGGCGCCATCACGTTTTTGTCTTTTTTTTTAAAAAACTGGTTCTTTAATTTTTTAAAATATTTAATATTTTTATTTTGCTTTTACCTATCAGGCTTGCACAGACTAGCCTGGCTCCCCCTCCTTCAACGGCCATGAAGCAGCCTGGGCTGGATCGTCTTCCTGCATCCTCCCTCGTGCTCTTCCGAACCCCCCACTAGGCAAAGGATGCCCCCCCCGCCCCAGTGTTCCCCCTCTGGGCGGTCTTTGATTGTCCTCTCTACGTATCACCAGTCTCTACTCCCTTCCTTCTCCACAGGACCACCCCCGTTAAGGGACCTTGGTTTTGTGAAAACAGAAAGGCACCATGCCTGGATTCTATGACCAGCTGGCTCTTGCTCTAGGTCCCTTGTCTTCATTTTGGCCGTAATTCACTAAAGAAACAAGTCCTGCTGCTTTCAGAGCAAACCTCGGTTTCTATCCGCTTTGGAAGCAGGAGTCTGGATGATGCAGCCCCGCTTTGGGATGACCCACAAAGCCTCTTGTTGCACTCTTAGGCACGCTGGCGTTGGTGGCCGCCAACAGGGAAAGTGTCCCTGGGCACCCATAGCCATGGGGCAGACAGGGCGTCCACCCTCGGTTGCCCCTTCTGGAACGGTCAACCTTTCTTGCATTTTGGACAGACTTAACGGCAGTAAACACGGGTGGGCCAAGAGGGCAAAAACACGGGTTTGGTGTTTTCTTGTTTGTTTTTCAATGTCACGGATATATGAACAGAACAGACAAAGACACAAATCTGAAGTGTGATTTGCTTCTGAACCATGAGTCTTAACTCCCCATCTACGGCAAGATTCCTTCCCCCCCCCCCCCCCCCCCCGAGATGGTGATGACGGGAACGACATTCCCGATTCATGCCAGCTTTTCATGCATTCACTCCTTTGCATTACATTTTGCTTTTTTGCAAGTTTAAAAATGGACAAAATTTTGCATTTAACAGTACACATGAAATAGTACACATATTCTTGTACACCTCTTCCCCCGACGTATGCATTTCTGTAGACGTATCCTCAAATGCATGCCTTCTGCATACCTTTTTGAGCTGAGCACTGTCCTGTGATATCCAGCAAAGCCTGCCATTGACGTGTCTTCTGATCCGCATATTAGCCCAGGAAATGCAAATTAGGGCTGCTTAATAGTGCAGTCCAAACAACCCCATTGACACACACGCCACCCTGAGGCTTCCCACAGGGTGTGTCAACGCCACGGTGTCTAAACTGAATTTAGCAGGGCTCATTCATCATTCTCCCTGCCAAGGGGACGGGTGTGTCTGAACCCACGGACCCTAACCTCATCCGTGCCACAGTCGCATTCTTCACCGCTCTCCACCAAGCCGTTGCCGCACACTCTTGCCACCGACAGGTCTTTGGGCAAGTTCAGGAAACATTCTTTTCCTTGCCGGGCTAAGAATGTAGAATACGCATTTTTGCTGCAGTTACTTAGTCTGTGGCACTCCCTGCAACAGGAGAAATACAACAGGCGATGAAGCACAATGTCCATCTTTTCACAGTGCGTATGATTACAGCGAGCTCTTATTCACCACACTACTGTACTTCTTTTTTTAAAAAAAAGGTTTGCTGCAGAGCACAGAAAACTGATCTTTGCTGCCCCTTTGGGGGGGGGGGGCGGATCTCGATCATCCCAGAGAGCAGGACATGTCATAACGGGCTCAAGCTACAGGAAGACAGATTTTGACTGAATATCAGGAAAACCTCTTAACTGTTAGAGCAGTACGACAATGGGTCCCATGACCTCAGGGGGAGGTGGTGAACACTCCAATGCTGGAGGCATTCAAGAGAAAATGACATCCATCTGTCAGATCTGCTTTGCTTTGGATTCCTGCCTTGATTAGGGGGTTGGACTGGATGGCCTCGGAGTCCCCTTCCAACTCCCTCATTCTAGGATTCTATGATACAATGACAATTCTTGACAAAGACAATGGGCAGTTTCACAAAGGTAAAAAGATTGATATTATAAGCAGGAGTAAGGGACGCACGCCATGGTAGCTTTCTTTATACCCAGAAACCCTGTTCTGCTCCTCCAGTTTCGATCCATAGTTTCCATATTTGAAATTAATGCCACCCACATCAAAGACTCAGTTTTAAGCCTCGCTGGTCAACCCAGCAGTCAAAGGCATGTTGCAGGGTAAGTCTTAACATGTTTGAGGAAACCTAGACTCAGGTGATATAGAAAAGTTTTAAATAAACCTATAATTTCAAAAAAAGGGAATTCCTGTCTCTTAGTCATTGAGAGCTGTTGTTTCCAGATGAGAAAACGAAGACCATCAAAACTTGGCACATCCACTAAGAAAAACATAGGGGTATGCACACTTGGGTTATTTGGCTTTTAAAACTCTAATTTATTTTAATTTGTTGGTGTGTTCGAAGTGTGCAGTAGCATCTTCGGTCACTAGGGGGCAGATGACCCTAAGCAGCATGCAGGTTTGCCACTGATCTAGTCTGAAGCCAGGGAAGCCACGTGAAGGGGACAAAGTCACCCCGCTGTGCTCCAAATGGGCCCCAGTGTGTGCACACACCCGTTCGTCCCGCTTTCCCTTCCTCTCCCTTCCACCACCAGTTCCTGCTGGCATCTGTACAGATGGACACCTTGGGTGGAGTCCTGGGTTGAGTTGTGTTCCCAAGGCTTTAAAGGGAACCTCATCCCTGACAACCAGACGTTCTCCTGCTCTAGCATGACTTGTCCTGAGGTTGGTCTGGAGGACCAGAGAAGGAGAGTAGCTCCCTGAGATGTCAGCCACCACCTTGAGAACCAGCAACCCTACGTAGAGACTCTGCGTTCATTCTGGTTGGGCACGGACATGGGGCAGCTGACGTCTACTCGTTGTCTTGGGCCGTGTGACTCAAATACCCTGGGAAAATCGCCGTGGTTAAAAACTCAGAACCTTAACAGGACTCACGCCACCGTGGAGTGCATGAGGCAATGGCTCGTCTGGGAGCCGCAGCGGCAATCACACGTTCTCCCTCTCTGTGCCAGGAGATCGTCATGGGCGAAGCCGAGGGCATGGCCCAGCTGATGGGCAGCCGAGACACCGTCGCTTGTTGATGAAGGAGAGGTCTGTGCATGGGAGAGAAACGAAGACGGAAAAGGAGCTGAGCCCAGAGGAAAGGAAAGCTTATTCAGAAGATAGCAGAGCAACAGTTACGGAGGGAGGGGGTAGGAAACGCCAGTGAGCAGAAAACAACCGGCATCGGGAAAATTATTTTGCCCAAACGGAGAGCCCAGGAGTGACTTATGGATGGATGATGGAGTGAATGAAAGGATGAAATGAGGGATTACATATACAGGACTGAGTGAATGGCACAGTGACGTTATTATGGGGAGGCTGCCTTGATCCAGGCTACAGAGCAGAAGCAACGAGGATGGGCTCGCTGGCGTTGGCGGGCTACTGTCTAGGGTTAGGGTCTCCTTCTCAACCGGCTGACCAGACTTGGGAGCAGGTAAGCACCCCTGTTCCGTGCTGGATCCCGTCTGCCTGGAAAAGAGATTCTGCAGGGAGCACCCACTGTGTGGGTGTGGGTGTGTTTCAGATTCTTCAGGGTCTCCCCTGCACCCCTGTTCAGTATTTCCATGAAACGGATGAGAAAGCTGCTTCAGAGGCAGTGGCCAGGGTGCAATCTTGTTCACGGCCAATATTAATAAACAATAAACTTCACATAATCGTGCGCAGGTTCAGCTGAGCTCGGATCTGTTTGGTCTTCATGATTTCTTGCTCGACGGCTGTTCCGAGTGCCACAGGGTGCGGTCTGGGGCCTTTTGAAAAGTTCAGGACCTGTAGCTGCTGCCAGGCCATGAGCCACAAGTCGCTGTTTGGGATGGATGTCCCCCTCCTGCAGTTGGTCCAAGCCCGGCTCAAGGTTGCCTTTAAGTCAGTTTTAAATCCGTTGAGCCCTGATGATGCAGAGGCCCCCTCGCTGTGTCATGATCCTGCCTCTTCACCAAGGTCCTGCCACAGGCTGGAGGGGGACCCTCTTGATTGTGGTCCAAAATCTCCAAATCCAAATTGTCCGGTTCTTGTTGCTGAAATGGTTCAAACCCCCACCACGTGTCTTTCCCTTGATGTACAAAACATGGAACTGAAGGTGTCAGGCAGAGGCTGTGGTCTCTCACTTACCTGGACAGCAGAAACGGAGACACGGTTGTCAAGGCAGGAATGCTCTCGCCACAACTTTCCAAAGGAATGGTCTTCACCCATAATCCTACAAGGCAGAAAGTCTCAACATTAATAGCTCAGCTCCGTCTTTAAGCTCGGTGTGTGTGTGTGTGTAATCATCATCAGCTCCTCTAGAGCCGTGCTTCCCAGTCTGGGGTACACAAACACCTCCCCCAGGGGTACAAACCCTAGGACATTGAGGGCTATGCCAAAAAATTGAATAATGCCAGGAAAAGGCACCTACGTCAACAGCGTAAGACGAGATAGAAGCCAAAAGTTGAGAAATTAATGGAATGTCATGATGAGTGGCAGAGCGGGCTTTCTTAGTTATCTGACCTTGAGAAAAGCTCCGATTAGAGATGGGGACGAACTGCCAAAATGGTTGATGAACCATGAACCACGAATTTCCCCGTGGTTGACTGCTGAACCACGAATCACCATCTTAAAAAAAAAAAGGTAAGTCCCCATCCCCACAGCCTTGCTACCTTGTCCGCCTCTGCTGGCACCACAGCCTCCTCTGCTGCCGCTGCACCCTCTGCCGCCGCCTCTGCCGCCACTGTCATCTTTGCAACGAGGGTGGCAGCGGCTTCTCTTAGAGCCACAGAGTTTGTCCTGTCTGCCTAGGGGGCCGCCGATCAGCTGTTCGGCGGCGCATAGACAGAGAGGGAAGGCTAGGCTGCCTGAGCGGAAGCTGCCATACTGGCAGCCTAGGCTTCCCTCTCTGCCCATGAGGACAAATAAAAATAGGTAAATATTCGTCCCTTTGTATTCGTCAGGCTCTCCAGAATTGACGAATACACGACTACAAAGGGACGAATATTCAACGAATCAGCGATTTCTTAGGAATATTGCAATTCGCTTTTTTTATTTCATCCCCGTGTCTAGCGCTGATCCCTCACTCTGTTATTTTGGTGAACGGTGGGGAACCTCTCCCTGAGTAATGTGTTGCGAATACACCACTGCTCAGCGTTGCACCTCTCACAGGGTCAGCTTTCACACACCGTGGCCGCAGCAAGACGGACTCATAGAACGACTTTTTCTTTTTTAAAGAAAAGGTGCTGCAGAGTTCGCAGCGGCAAGGAAACGAGCCACGCCAAGCACTTTCAGCCGAACGAGAAAAAGGCTCTCACATGAACAAAGCGGCATGGTCGAAATGCACAAGGTGCCGGAGTTCAGTCGAAGCATAGTTGTAGAAAGCATCCAGCGTTTCGCTGACTGCCAGGTAATCCCGCCTGGTCCAGATCTCTATTCCTGTCAAGACAACGTGAAGACCGACGTCATCATAGATCTGAAAACAGGAAGCAACACATGGAGCACTTTGGTAAAAGGATCTCTATGCGAAGCAGAACAGCCAGTACAGTCAACCCTCGACTTACGAACGGCCCTAGTTACGAACATTTCGACTTACGAACTGCTCTGATACAAAATATTGACTCGACTTGCGAACTTAGATTCGAATTACGAACCGAAAAAAAAGCCTAAGTCATCTTAGGTTAAAAGGAAAAAATAGAAAAAAAAAATTCTGCCCCTAGTGGTAGGAACGGATTAACCGGCTTTGCATTAGTTCCTATGGGAACTAATGATTCGAGTTACAAACTGCCCCTCGACCTAAGAACCAAAAACAGCCGGAACGGATTAATTGGTTTTCAATGCATTCCTATGGGAAATGCTGATTCGACTTACGAACTTTTCGACTTACAAACTTCCTTCTGGAACGGATTAAGTTTGTAAGTCGAGGGTTGACTGTATCCTATCCGCAGTCTTAGCTAGAGTAGCCCCATTGACTCAGTGGGATCCACCCCAGTGTTGATTTCACATTCACCACTTGATTCGATGGGTCTACTCTTAGTTGGGACTCGTGACCGAGTCCTGAACAAGAGCTACAAATCCACATCAAATTAATATTGATATAATGTACACGGTATTTGTTACGAGTGGCAAATAAACAATACTTGTGAAACACTCTGAACACTTGAAACTACTGCATAAATGTTGCTCCTACTGTTATTCATCATCATCATCACCACCACCACTGCTACAGCAAATATTTGTTCCACAGTCCTGGAGCAGCCACACAGAAGGCCCCTCTTCTGTGTCCCCACCAAACATGCACCTGGGAGGGTGGCGGGACCGAGAGCAAGGCCTCCCCTGATGATCTGAACAGCCGGGCAGGCTCCTAGAGGGTGGTTCGGTCCTGCAGGCAGCTTGAGCCCAAGCCATTTAGGGCTCTATATGTCTCGCGGAACAATGCCATGCAAGGTCTTGTGCGAACTCTTCATGGTTTTTGCTCTTCCTTTTTAACAGTTATACACACACACACGGGCAACATACCTGATGTTCTTAGCCCAGAAAATGCCTTAATAAATAAATAAATAATAAATAAATAAATAAATAAAAGCAACCCTCCCTTGTTTTTTAGAGGAGCAAAATCTGGCTTGTATGGCCAAGAGGAGGTGTCTGTAGCCCAACCTCATTGTGACAATTAAGTATTTGAACCCATATTGGAAGGGGCAAGCGGACTCTTTATTTGAGTAAGGTGAGCCACAAAATAGAGTGGAGGCATCTGAGGGAAAGCCTTGAAGAGGAAATATTGTATTCGGAAGACCGTTGGCATGTCGAGGTTGGACTGAATAGGGAAGTTGCAGGAGGAAGGAATGCAGAGTCTAAGTTGTTGCTCCATAAAATGGAGCAACATCAGGTCCGGACAGCTGTTACGGCTCTGTGCATGAGGGCCAAGTGTATGCAACGGATTACGAGTGGGAACTCCTTAAGTGTTGAGATTCGCTGGTTGTCACAGCATGTCCTTTTCATACCTCCTCTAGTTCCAAATCAGCTTGCTTTGCTTTGTGACAAATCATGAGAGGTAAACGTGGGCTTCGTCTGAAGGATGACTGCCCAGTCACAAACATCTGCGTGAATCCCTAATCGTAGCTTCTAAAGCCAGGCTCTCTGGAATATACAGTACAGGATGGGTCTTGCTGACCACTGTGTAGCAGGGGCCTCCAGAGGTCGTGAGACTGCAACTCCTATCACTTACAGCCAACTTAGCCAAGGGAGAGGCACGCTGGGCATTGGGTTCCATCAACGTCTGGAGGGCTGCATTTTCTCAACCCTTGCTCTGTAGGAACCAGCCAAATCAGAGCACCGATCCTTCTGTACCCAGCATTGGCTGCTCAGACATTTCCAAGAGCGAACACATGTACTTCGGATTGCACATGCGGTCAAAGACTTAGCTGGCCCTTCTCTGCTGGGCCCCAGTCTCTCCCAGGCAGAAACTGGGCTCTGCTGAGTTGCAGAAATCTGTTCGGTATCCCTTTCCTTTATTAGGTCCAGAGATGGGCACGAACAGGCAGTTTGGCGGTTCGTGCTGGTTCGTCCTTTGGACGAACAGGTGTTCGGCAGTTCCCAGCCTTGCCTCCTCCAGCAGGCACCCACTCAGAGGCAGCACCCGGAGGACGCGAGGCAGGGAAGCCAGGGTGCTGCCTCTCCGTAGGTGCCTGCTGAAGGCGGGACTGGGCATTGCCGAACACCTGTTTGTCCAAAGGACGAACCAGCATGAACTGCCGGTTCGTGCCCATCTCTAGTTATCGTGTTGGTGCCAAATGCTTAGGCACCTTACATACTTTGTGGGCCTAATATAAATTGCAGCTCAGGAAAATGAATCCTGGTGGGAGCTGGTTTACACAATCTAATCCTCAACATGCATTTCTGTTCATACTTCTGCTGATGCCTTTGAGGTGAAGCCAAGCTGAATCTTTAGAAAGGCTGGCCAAAATACTTTAGTTTTTGAAGATCCCAAACCTTATTTTGAAAGAGCCGATCACTGAGGCCCTGTAGCCTCCTCCCTCCTCTACTCATAAGTAGACAGCTGCCTTTAGCTGTCGCCTCTCCAGATCTTCATTTTCCTACATATATGATCCTTCAGTTGTATAAAAGCCAAAAAGCGTGCTGCTTATATCCTGCCCAATAGTGCTTAAAGCACTCTCTGGGCGGTTTACAAGTTAAGCACGCAGACTATACATTGCCCCCCGCAATGAGTAATGTTCCTGCAGCTAGGCATGAGGCCTGACACATTTCTGCAGATGTAACTTTTAGCTTTAAAGGTTCCCCTTGACATTGAGTCCAGTCGTGTCCGACTCTAGGGCGCGGTGCTCATCCCCGTCTCCAAGCCGTAGAGGCAGGATTTGTCCGAAGACAGTTTCCGTGGTCATGTGGCCAGCGCGACTAGACACGGAACAGCGTGACCTTCCCACCGTGGTGGTACCTATTTATCTACTCGCATTTGCATGCTTTCGAACTGCTAGGTTGGCGGGAGCTGGGACAAGTGACGGGAGCTCACTCCGTTGCGTGGATTCGATCTTACGACAGCGGGTCTTCTGACCTTGCAGCACAGAGGCTTCTGCGGTTTAACCCGCAGCACCACCACATGCAATCCAAAGTACATGTGTTCGCTCTTGGAAATGTATCTCAGTCTGAGCAGCCAATGCTGGGTACAGAAGGATCAGTGCTCTGATTTGGCTGGTTCCTACAGAGCAAGGGTTGAGAAAGTGCAGCCCTCCAGACGTTGCTGGAACCCAATGCCCAGCGTGCCTCTCCCTTGGCTAAGTTGGCTGTAAAGATGTAACTTTACATTACACCAACTTGAACAGGATTTCAGCCATTGCGTTTTAATTTTAAGTACTGTTTTATATTGCATTTTTAACTGCTGTTGGCCACTGCTTTCAAACCTGCAAAGTAGATTTTTGCACCAGAAGCATCTTTCTAAAGGGTTGCATTTAGAACCTGGAAGGGGGAGAAAATCCGGGGGGGGGGATGTTAAGCACCCCCCCTTTAAAAAATGCAGGGAGGGGCGGTCCTGTTCCTCACCTCACGGCTCCTTCTCTCCAATTGCTGGTTCGCGAAGCTGCTTTTCATTGACAACCAAACCCACAAAGTCTGCCCACATCTGGCTCTCGGGCCTGCGTTTGTACGCCACGTGCATTTCCACCCCTACCCCACAAGCTTAAAGAGCGCTTCCCAGCCCAGAATGCTGGTCAGGAGGGTTCCCATCCATTAGCTTACATTGTGAAGGATCAACACCATCTGAAGCACCGCCCGTATCACGCGGGTTATGTTCTGCTTTTCCCTCTGAAACTGAAAGGCAGAAATGGGGGTGGGGGAGAAGGCCTTCTGAGAATAAGTGCGCGCAGTCACTTACCAAGAGTGCTCAGTATTTCTACAGCAAAACACACACACACCCGCCAGCCCCATCTTCCCAGGTAATCCCTGAGCAGCCCAGCTGAGATGCTGCCGTCTCTGATCTGCAGAAGGGATTCTAGACGCTGTCCTTCCAGGTTATGTTTCTGTCATCCCCCCCTCCCAGTATGGAAAAAAACCATGTTTGTGTTCCTATCACGCTCCCCCCCCCCCCCATAAATGGCTTGGGAGGCTTGAGCTGTGATGGCAGAAGGGGGAAGGAAGAGGAGAGTCCTGGTAACAATTGGGGGGGGGCTCTCTCTGTTTTGGCATTCATATGCTATCTCCCCCCCCCCTTCTGCCCACAGTGCTCAAGGCAGCCTTCTGAGGGTCTGAAGGACCTTCCGGAGAAGCCCCCCCCCCCCCGACTGATCCCAGCCTGCCCTGTTTCAACACGAATACGAAGGCGGCTGCATCAAAAGGGCCAGCTGCACCACTGCCCAAGGGCCGTCCGTCCTTGACCTTCCCCCCCCCCACCACCACCACGATGTGCCTCTGCAGGGGATGCACCAGGGGTGGCCCGGTGGGCACCGTTACTTCTGCTGTCCAGATCGAACAGCTGAGTGGCCGAACCCCTCCTGCACTGGCTTGGCATCTGACCGAAGGAGGGAAGTGAAAAGGGAGCCGAACGAGAAATCAGCTGAGGGAGACGGGGGGGGGGGCTTCCCCCAAAACTGATCCTGAATCATCCAAACGGATGATGCACCAAACCTTCCAGGGACAAACTGTATCTCTCTGTGTCGGTAACAAGGTCCCTCCCAAGACGTGACCCTGATTCTGAGGGCACACTTAGGAGGGGGGGAGGAGAAAATCTATTTACAGCAACACGAGATGGCTGGAATCTGCTCTGGCAAATTGGTACAGGGGATAGCAAAGGTTTAGTGCCATGTTTCTCACCTCTAGATGATTAGCACTGAGATATTTGCTTTGCTTTGCCCGGAGGAGAGAAGATTTTGCTTTATAGTGTGATCTGGCCCTTAGTTTGCAATACAGTAGGACCCCCTATCCGCGGGATCGATATCCGCTGATTCAATTAATCTCCTGGCTGAAAGTACTAAATAACCCGGCCCAGAAATACCTATTTAATATGTATTTCCAGGGTGTATTTACCAGAACTGGCCACTAGGGTGAGACAGAGGCCATGCAATGCATAGCGTCCAATACATACGCATGTTTCGGCATCCGCAGGGTGGGGGCTTGGAACCGATCCTCCGCGGATACCGTGGTCCATCTTTACTTAACTTATGCAGTTGGTTACTTACTTGTACTCTGAAAACCACTGCATCTTTCTTAAACACAGAGTAACAGGTAGATTTTAAATACTGGAAATGAACCATAAAAGAGTCAAACATCTATGAATACATGAAGCACAAAGATGAAAGGAGGTTGTAGTAACTTACCACGGAGCTGTCACAAACCACAAAGTATTCGAGGTACCTCGATGGTGCATTTGGTCCAGGAAACTCTGTCTAAAATGAAACACCAAAAATTGAGGTTGGGACGAAAGTAGGACAACAAGCCACAAAACATAGGGTTGGCCGATCTGATGGGTGTAGAGCGGGCGAGATCTCGGAGTCCTACGAACCCAGGGAGCAGCCGAACCGGGAAGTTAGATGTCCGGTCCCGAGAGAGGGTCACGGTCCTCCTCTTTGCATCATAGCAACCTCACACCTGATTTCAGTGAGTGGACGCCCAGACCTAATTCAGTTTAGGTTAACATTTCTTTAATTCGTTAAATTAGACATTAACTGGTTAGTTTTAAAAGAAACCCTAGGAGGAAAGGGGTTTTTCTTCCGGCTCATTTGAAATTGAGATGCTTGGTTAACAACGGAAATCCAGTCTCGCTCATGCAGTGATAGACCAAGAATGTGTGTGTGTGTGTGTTTGAGAGGGGGGGGGAATACTGGTACCTCCCCCACAAAGTAGAGCTTCTCAGTGACTGCAAGGAGTGGCCTTTTCTGAGAGAGGATGGGCCACAGACACGCAACCCTTGCCCCCCCCTTTCCACTATCAAGCAATGAACCCTTTTTTCAGGTCAATGGTTGGCCACTGCTTGGCTGCTTGGGCAGATCTTTTCATGGTGGCTGTTGTATTATTTTTCTTTTTTCTCCTTTACATTGTTGTTAAGTCGACAATGGTTATTTTTAATTTGAGAACTTATTTAATTGAGCTTTACTATTTCAATGTAATGCTTTTGTAGCTGCATCTGTTTTAACTCCTGTTGCGAGTCTCAAAGAAAGAAAGAAAGAAAAGAAAGGAAGGAAGGAAGGAAGGAAGGACCTGGAAGAAAGAAGAAAGAAAGAAAGAAAGAAAAAAAGAAAGAAAGAAAGAAAGAAAGAAAGAAAGAAAGAAAGAAAGAAAGAAAGAAAGAAAGAAAGGAAGGAAGGAAGGAAGGAAGGAAGGAAGGAAGAGAGAGAGAGAAAGAAACAAACAAACAAAGGAAGGAAGGAAGGGAGAGAGAGAGAAAGAAAGAAAGAAAGAAAAAGAAAGGAACAGTGAAAGAAAGAAAGAAAGAAAAGAAAGAAGAAAAGAAAGAAAGAAAGGAACAGTGAAAGGAACAGTGGGAAGGAAGGAAGGAAGGAAGGAAGGAAGGAAGGAAGGAAGGAAGGAAGGAAGGAAGGAAGGAAAGGAAGGAGCTGATGATGGGTGGAAGGAAGGAAGGAAGGAAGGAAGGAAGGAAGGAAGGAAGGAAGGAAGGAAGGAAGGAAGGAAGGAAGAAGGAAGGAAGGAAGGAGCTGATTTTGAAGGGAGGGAGGGAGGGAGGGAGGGAGGGAGGGAGGGAGGAAGGAAGGAAGGAAGGAAGGAAGGAAGGAAGGAAGGAAGGAAGGAAGGAAGGAAGGAAGGAAGGTCTGCCCTGTTCAGATTATAACCTGAGCCAGAGAAGAAACCAACTTTCCCCTTCTTCCTTCCCACCTGCTCACCTGGAATCTGTTGCAAGAGAAATAGTAGTGGGAAGAAAGGAGAACCCTAAATGCTTACACAGTGGGCCCGAGAGCCTCGGGCCCGGGCTCCTTGTCGGCGCCTCCTCAGCTTCCCTCCCCTGTATGTCCTCGCTGGTCAGCTCATCTTGTTTTTCGAGACGTCCTCTGCATGGTTCATGCTCTTCTGGGTCCGTTCGATAAATAAAGTGCTGAAATCCATGGGAATTCTCAATAGGGTGTATTTCATACTTCAAACTTCCAATCTGTATGAAACCCCTGGAAATGTTTGCAAAAGTCAGTCCATTCATAGGAGTTAAATAGGCAGCCAACATGGTCTGTACCGAGCAATTCAAGTTCCTTAACGGTTATTTAGTGCCATTCCTTATGTATCCCCTTTCCCTCATCCCGCAGGAATAAGGGGAGGTTATGCGGTCGCCTTAAGGCCTCTTGTCCCAGGAGTCTGGTGCAGCTGAGAGCAAAGTTGAGGAAGGAGGGACGCCACTTCCCCTGATCTTAAAATACGCCCACCCTGTGAAGGTTAACACCATCTTCAGGAAAATATTTTGCCAAGTACTCATGAGGGGGGGGGGGAATCTTCAGGGTGGTCACTAAAGCTGTGTACATGGAAAATAATTTTTGAAAAGCAAATTTGAAATAATATGTAGACGTCATGTATCTGTGACCTGGCTATGAAAGCACCCCTACAGCTGACAAAGGGTGCAGTCATAGATTCCAAACTCCCCCCCCCACCCCCAAAACCCAGTTGCATTGATTCTACCAATATTTAAATCATTTTATAAATTTTCATTCACACGATGCATGAGTAACATCGAGTCAATTGGTTTTCTTCCCACCTCAACAGCAAGGCCTTTTTTAAAATGACCTGATCCTGGCAGGACTTCAATCCTTATTGTTTCAGAGCGTGTGAATATTGCTGTTAATTTATTTACTGTCCGAATGGACTGGGTTCTAGGGTGCCATGGCCACAGCATGGCCCACTGCACTGGTAACCCCCCCTTTTTTTGAATTTTTAAAAAGTGCTTAGCAATAAACCACTTACTTTTCCTTTTATATTTTTTCTCCACAACAGTTTAGTGATGTATCACTTAGCCAATGTCTTCCCTATTCTACCTCTCAACCCCGCTTTCTTATAGTTAAACGCCCCCCCCCCCCGGCTTAAGTGCTTTTTAATGATGCCCCGTATTAATCTATTGAAATGAAAAAGTCTGGGAGCTGCATGGTCGATACAAAATATAAATACAAGGGTAGGTGATACATTTAGAGATCAATAATAAAAAATTTTAAAAAATCATGCCATGTGCAAGCTTTCCTGGGTAAATCCCTCTTCTTCAAGGCAAGCACCACAATTCCAAATGTTCATGGCAAGAGGGATTTTGCCAGGAACGTTACTCTCATTTGACCCCAGTCGGCTAAACCTAGTGAGTTTACTCAATTATACCCTAGTTCTCAGATGAACACTGGTTTTCTGTGCCACCCCTGCCCCTCGCCAGCCAAGCAGAAACTTTTGTGCTTCGCAGAAGGTCCAAACGAGAAGAGGTGTGTTTGAAGAACTGGAGTGTGAAATCCAATCCACAGCAAGCTTGAACTGTAACTTTTAACAACCTTCCTGCTTCCTGCTTCCATCTAAGAAAGACTGCTTCGTGAAGTCCATCTTGCCATGAACTTTTGGACTTTTGGTGCTTTGCCTTGAAGAAGTCGGATTTACCTACAAAAGCTTGCATCTTGTATGATCTTTAATTTTTTTTAAATTAATGGTCTATAAAGGTATCACCCCCCTTCACAGATGGCTGCCTTGTCGTGGCGAAGGGGCTTGAGTAATTCAGAGAAAGCTATGGGCTATGCCGTGCAGGGACACCCAAGACGGACAGGTCCTAGTGGAGAGTTCTGACTTAAAGCGATCCACCTGGAGCAGGAACTGGCAAGCCACTCCAGTATCTTTGCCAAGAAAACTCCATGGACAGAAACAAAAGGCTAAAAGATATGATGCTGGAAGATGAGCCCCCTCAGGTCGGAAGGCGTCCAACATGCTACTGAGGAAGAGCGGAGGACAAGGACAAGTAGCTCCAGAGCTAATGAAGTGGTTGGGCCAAAGCCGAAAGGACGCTCAGCGGCGGACGCACCTGGAAGTGAAAGGAAAGTCCGATGCTGCAAAGAAAAATACTGCATAGGAACCTGGAATGTAAGATCTATGAACCTTGGTAAGCTGGATGTGGTCAAACAGGAGATGGCAAGAATAAACATTGACATCCTGGGCGTCAGTGAACTAAAATGGACAAGAATGGGCGAATTCAATTCAGACGATTATCATATCTACTATTGTGGGCAAGAATCCCGTAGGAGAAATGGAGTAGCCCTCATAGTCAACAAAAGAGTGGGAAAAGCTGTACTGGGATACAATCTCAAAAAATGATAGAATGATTTCAATACGAATCCAAGGCAGACCTTTCAACATCACAGTAATCCACGTTTATGCACCAACCACCGATGCTGAAGAGGCTGAAATTGAACAATTCTATGAAGACTTACAACACCTTCTAGAACTGACACCAAAGAAAGATGTTCTTGTCATTATAGGGGATTGGAATGCTAAAGTAGGGAGTCAAGAGATAAAAGGAACAACAGGTAAGTTTGGCCTTGGAGTTGAAAATGAAGCAGGGCAAAGGCTAATAGAGTTTTGTCAAGAGAACAAGCTGGTCATAACAAACACTCTTTTCCAACAACACAAGAGGCGACTCTACACATGGACATCACCAGATGGGCAATACTGAAATCAGAGTGATTATATTCTCTGCAGGCAAAGATGGAGAAGCTCTATACAGTCAGCAAAAACAAGACCTGGAGCTGATTGTGGCTCTGATCATCAGCTTCTTATAGCAAAACTCAAGCTTAAACTGAAGAAAGTAGGAAAAACCACTGGACTAGTCAGGTATAATCTAAACCAAATCCCTTATGAATACACAGTGGAAGTGAAGAACAGATTTAAGGAACTCGATTTGGTGGACAGAGTGCCTGAAGAACTATGGATGGAGGCTCGTAACATTGTACATTGTACAGGAGGCAGCAACAAAAACCATCCCAAAGAAAAGGAAATCAAAAGAAAGCAAAGTGGCTGTCCAACGAGGCCTTACAAATAGCAGAGAAGAGAAGGGAAACAAAATGCAAGGGAGATAGGGAAAGTTACAGAAAATTGAATGCAGACTTCCAAAGAATAGCAAGGAGAGACAAGAGGGCCTTCTTCAATGAACAGTGCAAAGATATAGAGGAAAAGAATAGAAAGGGAAAAACCAGAGATCTGTTCAAGAAAATTGGAGATATTAAAGGAACATTTTGTGCAAAGATGGACATGATAAAGGACAAAAATGGTAGGGACCTAACAGAAGCAGAAGACATCAAGAAGAGGTGGCAAGAATACACAGAGGAATTATACCAGAAAGACCTGGATGTCCAGGACAACCAAGATAGTGTGGTTGCTGACCTTGAGCCAGACATCCTGGAGAGTGAAGTCAAGTGGGCCTTAGAAAGCATGGCTAACAACAAGGCCAGTGGAGGTGATGGCATTCCATTCGAACTATTTAAAATCTTAAAAGATGACGCTGTTAAGGTGCTACACTCAATATGCCAGCAAGTTTGGAAAACTCAGCAGTGGCCAGAGGACTGGAAAAGATCAGTCTACATCCCAATAGTGCCCAAGAATGCTCCACCTACCGTACAATTGCACTCATTTCACACACTAGCAAGGTTATGCTCAAAATCCTACAAGGTAGGCTTCAGCAGTATGTGGACCGAGAACTCCCAGAAGTACAAGCTGGATTTCGAAGGGGCAGAGGAACTAGAGACCAAATTGCTAACATGCGCTGGATTATGGAGAAAGCCAGAGAGTTCCAGAAAAACATCTACTTCTGCTTCATTGACTACGCAAAAGCCTTTGACTGTGTGGACCACAGCAAACTTTAGTGTATTTCCACAGCCATGACCACAGCCATCTCATGAGAAGAGAAGACTCCCTGGAAAAGACCCTGATGTTGGGAAAGTGTGAAGGCAAGAGGAGAAGGGGACGACAGAGGACGAGATGGTTGGACAGTGTCATCGAAGCGACCAACATGAATTTGACCCAACTCCGGGAGGCAGTGGAAGACAGGAGGGCCTGGCGTGCTCTGGTCCATGGGGTCACGAAGAGTCGGACACGACTTAACGACTAAACAACAACAACAAAAATCGTTGCTGGTCCTCAGCCTCTTCGACTGTCCTGTGCTCAGTTTCTGGATCCTCATGCTTACAAAAGTTTTGCCAAAGGGGCCGAGTACAGTTCGTGTGAGCTTCTCGTGAGTCGGGCTTGGGACAAAAGGCCAATGGAGAAATTCTCGGCAGAAAGCAACTCAGACAAAGAAGATCATCTTGAGCCGAAGAGTCAAACATTTGGCTTGTCCTATCAGTCTCCTAGCAATGTATGGAAGTGAGAGCTGGATCATAAAGAAGGCTGACTGCCGAAGAATTGATGCTTTTGAATTCTGGTGCTGGAGGAGACTCTTGAGAGTCCCCTGGACTGCAAGGAGAACAAACCTATCCATTTTGAAGGAAATCAACCCTGAGTGCTCACTGGAAGGACAGATCCTGAAGCTGAGGCTCCAATCCTTTGGCCATCTCATGAGAAGAGAAGACTCCCTGGAAAAGACCCTGATGTTGGGAAAATGTGAAGGCAAGAGGAGAAGGGGACGTCAGAGGACGAGATGGTTGGACAGTGTCATCGAAGCGACCAACATGAATTTGACCCAACTCCGGGAGGCAGTGGAAGACAGGAGGGCCTGGCGTGCTCTGGTCCATGGGGTCACGAAGAGTCGGACACAACTTAACAACTAAACAACAAACGTATCGCCTATTCTTGAATTTATCTAGTGACTTATCCCACCGGGTGGCACATCGACTAACAGTTGGAAGGGACAGGAAAATGGCACGTCTATGCCGCTTTAGCAATATGTACTTATGATTTATTTATTTTTAAGAATATTTTAGGGCAGCGGAGAGCCAGAGACAGGATGGCGAATGAGTCAATTTATACGAGATGGCATGTCCAGTCCACAGAACCGGTACAAAGAGCAAGAAATGCACTGATGGAACTGACCTCTATGTGAGCGGACCCAGCAGTATTTATACCACTAACCATGCAAATACAGAGATATAAAAAAATTCAAGTGGGCCGTGTGATTCTGCCCTAACTTCTCCAGTGGGAAAACAAAGGGGAAAAAACGAAATCAAACCAATAAAAAACAAACCAGCAAGTAGGGGGTGAGACCAAGAGCCAAAAGAGAATCAATGACACTTCTCCTTGGTACCCTTAGAGTTTGATTAGTACTCTATTCATGCCAATTACTTCCCCATCTCTTCTGTCAACGCTCTATCTGGCCCTAAGCAAGCTGCTCTTAGGTAGCCTCAGTCCACCCATCTGCAATGTGGGGGATTCTGGTTCGTTTCACTACTGTGGGCTACAGGAATTGCTAGTTAGCTCAGTGGTTTAGGTCTTTGGCTGTGGAGCCAGAGGTTGGGAGTTCAGTTCCCCACCACATTGATAGGGGCTAGACTCAATGATCCACAGGGTCCCTTCCAACTCTGCAGGTCTAAGATGAGTAAGTGACAACAGGACTTAACTTACAGGGTTGGCATAAGGATTGCAACAATATAATGAACATGAAGGACTTTGAAAATAAGGAGGTACTATTCAAATATTAAGCATTATTATAATCATATGTATGAGAACCCAAGTATTATTATTATTCAGGTTAGAGCAGCTGGTGCGAAAGAAGTGAATCAAGCACAGAGTAGAACATGCTTATTTCTAGCTCTTTTCTTCTCTTCACTCCCAGCTTGGGAGTGGTTCCTGCAACCACCCCTCCCGGTACTTAGTCATTACCAAAGCCCAGCACAGGTAGACAGGGCAACGTCCGAATCAGGGGTGTCTTCCACAGATCCGCTGTAATAGCAGTCCACCTGCAAGGTCCAAAATGGCTGCGTCAGAATCCATTTGTCCAAAAGTCAACCTGACAAAGCAGATAAACCCCAGATCGCTACGTAAGCGGTAGTTCAAGGACAGGAAGGCATGATGAGAAAAGAAGACTGAAGGGAGACATGATAGCACTTTTCAAATACAGAGGAGGGGCAGGATCTGCTCTCCATCATTCCAGAGTGCAGGATACATAATAATGGGCTCCATATTAGAGGAAGCCAGATTTCGGCTGAATATCAGGAAAAACTTCTCAACTGTTAGAGTAGTACAAGGATGGAACCCATGACCTCGGGAGGAGGTGGTGAGCACTCCAACGCTGGAGGCACTCAAGAGAAAATTGGATCACCCTCTGTCAGATCTGCTTTGATTTGGAATCCCACCTTGAACAGGTGGGACTCAGTGGCTTTATAGACCCTTTCCAACTCAATTATTTTATGGTTCTGTGACTGGCACGGACCACGGTGCATGAGCTGATGAGCTGTTCAAGGATAAAAGTGATGCAGAAGGGTGTGGAATCTGTCATGAAGAAAACTCCTTTTGTGAAAATAATAATAATTATGAATAAAGAAGTCGTCAAGGAAGGCAGTTTGGTTGCTCTCAGATCTTGAAGTTTTGAAAGCAGCCTTTGGAGAGCCGGTGCTCTCCAGATAGAACCCTATAAACCCCCATTTATGGCAGGTGAGACAGGAAATATGCTCCCTTTTTCACTGAGCTGAGATGGCTGGCAGAGGTGACCTCGTGCCTTTCATTAAGAACAGAGATTATTTAAAATGGCTTTTTTTTGGGGGGGGGGGGCTGATGTTTATAATGAATTCTGACAGCCTATTAGCCATCACACAGACGGTGGCAAAAACTGGCATTAACAATAAGTTGGTCCAGATCCTGAGCGTTTAACCCCAAGGGAAAATTAGAAGCTGCAAGCTGCGAGCTGAAAGATAAAGCTAAGACATACCTTAATATACGGGTGATCTTCTTGACGGTTTCCTTTTGGATCAAAAGTGTAGATCGGCATATTCCGAAATATAAAGGATCTGCGTGAAAAAGAAGGATTAGGCAGACAGCAGGCACTTGCAGTATAAATGTTGTTTCTTGGATCAACATGGATTACTGACAATGTGCCGCTGATGCTTTTAGTTTGAATTAAACTGTCTCTGCCGACGTTTTGTTTTCATCCATGGGAGAATCTATCTTGTCTCACCTGATGGAAGGTAGAGGGTCAAAAGCAACAAGATCATACAGGAAAGTGCCCCAGACCTCTCAGAGCATTTCCTTTCTTGGAAACTAACCTGATGAGTTCTAAGGACATTATTTTATAACCTGACCAAAGTGTAAATCCATTAGCGACAGAAATACACTAAATCAATTATGCCCAACCTTTGTCGAGTCGCGACCCCCCTTTTGTAATAGCCAGGTAACCCAGAACACCCCCCCCCCCCACATTTGCATAAAAAGGCATGGGGTTAAAATTGTCCCTTCTCATAAAGTAGAAGTTTCTTTCTCCCCAAAAGGGCCCGTTTCTCATACATAGACATACACGCTAGCTTTAATGTCTGGTTTCGAAAGGTCAAGGGAGAAATTATTTAACAAGGGCTACGACACCTATAAGGCAACCTGCGATTCCCCCAGAAAACACTTTGCGACCCCCTTGGGGGTCACGACTCCCAGGCTGGGACACACCGCATTCAATGTTGCTGTCACAATCAGAGTTCCAAAACCATAAGGAAACAAGCCAAAACAGTACACAGCCTGTGCAGTGTTTCTTCTGTCTGTTTATGTTTTTGGTTTTATTGTTTTTAAATTTGTAAACCGCCCAGAGTAGACCCTTGGTCTAGATGGGTGGGATAGAAATCTAATAAATAAATAAATATTGCTATGCATTTTAAATAAGAGGATTCTGAATTCTTAATTTTTTTTCTAATCATAATTAAATAACAGAAGTCTCCCTTCCTTCCCATCCAATCAAAAGAAACACAAGATCTCGGGGGGGGGGGGGGAGAAACACTTACTTTTGATGAAGGTGAACAATCCTGTTGTTTCCTTCAATTCTAATGAAATAAGACACTTCTTTCTAAACAAAGCGTTCAAATGAAAAACAGAGTTACTTAAAACCCAAACCAGTTCAGCCTACAACTTCATAATAGAAGGGAGAAAAATATATTCCAGTCCTCAAGGGTTTACATTATTTCTTGGACTGTTTTCTTTCCTCCCTGTATCTTTTATGTTCAAATGCTTGCTTGTTTTCAAAGAAAAGAAGCCCACCTCCGCTTCGGTTTTGCTTTGGTTCCTAAGCAGGTTCCGTAATTACAGAGCCCTTAAAAGGTGGGTGTAGCTTAGTGGGTTGGAGCACCAGGAGCCTGGAGTTCAAATCGTCAGATCACCCAGAGGATGCATGGCTGATGGGGGTCCATGTGGCCCTGCGGCCTGTCTGCTCTTCGGCAAACGGCAAGGTGGTTGCAGAGCATCACCAGAAAGAGGGGTTTGATCAACCACTTTTGTGTATCTAAAAAAGCTTAAGAGGGTCACCACAAGTTGGAAATGATTGGATGGCACATCATTCAGTCATTCGTTTTAATTACAGATTTGAGGAATTTATTGGTGTCTCCTCTGTTTCACTTCCTCTGTACGGACTTCAGCTAGCTCAGGTCTATTGTTCATTTACACAGTTCATAGCTTGCATTTCACTCCAAGGGGTTTTCAAAGCAGCAGCCTGGAACTGCAACATTACTGTGATAAATAAAATCATAAAAAATAAAATTGTAAAGGGAAGGGATGAACCCAAGAAATGCTTGAACACCTGCGGGTTAATTGATTTAGCCCACCAAATGGGAAACACCAAGGGAAGGATGTGGAACATGTAGGGTGATACGATCCTTCAAATAACCCGGACCCAAGCCATATAGGGCTTTATAGGTAATAAGCAGCACTTTGATTTGGGCCCGGAAACAGACTGGGGGCCGGTGAAGCGGTTGGAATAAGGGAGTGACAGGCTCCCTATAAACAGTGCCAGTTGTGCTCCCAGCACAACACCTTTGGCACCTGGTCATTTTGATCTGGCAACTTCTCCCATTCATCTTGTGTGCACTAAATATCTAATAGGATTCTACCGTAGAGATGAAGCCAGCTTGCGTTTCAAGCATTTTTGGTACAACAACTTCAGAGTACAGGTATTTGGAAGCTCCCACAAAGCCTGGAAAGAAAAGCAGGTTTTAAATATCTATATCTATATCCTGATGCTTGCAATTAATTTACTCTGTTTTGAGCTAGGTTCATGTGGCAGGTGGTAGTCTGGAGGTCAAGTTCCCACCCATCTCCGGGCGCATCGGGTGCCCCATTCTTTAGCCAAATGAGATGCTACAGACAGCTTGTTGCAAGAAGGAAGTAACACCCATCTTTTTTTTTTAATCCCGTAAGCTTTTCTATCCTCCTGTAGTTGGCAAATTAATTTGCTTTTTGAACATTTTGAGCATTAAAGACCAACCTAATTTGCATAATTTGATTCAGTGGCGTAGATGAAATCTGCGTGGTGCTTTTTTCTTCCAATGAAACCCAACGGTAGCATCTGATTTCACCCTCCGACTCAAAAGCCCAACCAAAAGCACAGAGTTAATATCTGTCTCTCTGTCTATTAGTTTACTCCACCTTGCCGCTAAAGCATAAAACTCCAGCTGGCTTGCAATGATCCATTTAAAAGCAAGTGAAAAACAAAACGAGCAATAAAACAATTAAAATGTAATAAACAATTCAAGCCAACACAATACTTAACTAGCTTGGAATATTTCTAAACGGTCAGTTGAAAGCACATCCCTGTGGCCTGCCTTTTTGCACACGTACTTGCAAATAAACCTTATTGATATTAAAGAGGCATGAGAAATCGTCCCGATCCTTTCCACATTTACTCGGAAGCAACACTTGCTGTGTCCAACGGAGGGTTCACGTCTGCCTGGGAGTAAGGAAGTCTCCCTGGACGTAGTGCTAGTTGCTAGTTAGAGAAAATGGGAAGGGAATTGATTTCACAGAAAAAATAAAACTGAATGTTTCTGCTTAAAAAAATGCGGTATAAATGATTCTCAGAGAGTGAAGATCAGCTTTTGCAAACCTAGAACACGTGTGGAGTGAAACCCTCAGAAGGCTGAAGGTTGGAAACAGGAACATTAAGTTAAAAGTGGACTAATTCTCTCCACGGGATTTTCCTTGAGCCATTTGTTCAAGTTGTTCATCCTCTCTGAATCCATTTTGTTTGAACAGGAGGCAAAGCTGGGAACCAAAAGCATCTTGTTTTGTGTGTGTGTGTGTGTGTGGGGCATTCTGAGCAGGAAAAGAGGAACACCGAACAGGAGATGGATTGACTTCATAAAAGAAGCCATGACCTTGAGTTTGAAAGACCTGAGCAGGGCTTTTGAGGATGGGACATTTTGGAGGCCATGAATTCATAGGGTGGCCATAGGTTGGGGGCAACTTAACCGCACATAATAATAACAACAGCAGCTGCAACAATATTCTGGGGTGCCAGGGCTCAAAGCCTCTCACAGAACCCCTCCGTCCTAGGGAGTTTCTAGAGGGAGGACACCCGACTGTGCAGCTATTCCTCTCCATCTAACCTCAGCTTTTCCCTTTTAGGAGAACAGATATAATTAAAAGGAAAGACAACACCATCCAAACCCTGCACCAACTCGAGGGAATGGGGTGTCCCAAAACCAATGTAAAAGAGCATATTGGAAGCACTTTCTGGCCTGCAGATTTAATGATCCATAGGAAGGGGAAGGCAAGCTGGCTGGAGAAGCTTGGCGAGTTGGAACATCTAGC
Organism: Intellagama lesueurii; assembly: GCA_037013535.1. Classification (NCBI taxonomy): domain Eukaryota; kingdom Metazoa; phylum Chordata; class Lepidosauria; order Squamata; family Agamidae; genus Intellagama; species Intellagama lesueurii. Next base: position 2,256,128 of record JBAJHW010000003.1, on the reverse strand, counting down.
TGTAGAACCAGCGGGCTGGGAGTTCGATTCCCCCACGGTGCACCTTCAGAGAGAAGAGCCAGCCTGGGTGGCCTTGGGGCCAGCTGCAGGGGTGGTCCCAGGGCAACCCCAGAAGAAGGGAAGGGGAAGCTACTTCTAAGTACCTTATACCTAAGAAACCATGGAAAGGGCTGCCTTAAGTCAGAGCTGACTTGACAGCTTGCAATTCTAGGGAGCAGGCAGGCTAGCTCAGTGGCCTTGGGCGAGCTATAAGGTAAAGGTAAAGGTTCCCCTTGACCTTGGGTCCAGTCGTGTCCGACTCTAGGGCGCGATGCTCATCCCCGTTTCCAAGCCATAGAGCCAGCGTTTGTCTGTAGACCGTTTCCGTGGTCACATGGCCAGCGCGACTAGACACGGAACGCTGTGACCTTCCCACCGAGGTGGTACCTATTTATCTACTCGCATTTTTACATGCTTTCGAACGGCTAGGTTGGCAGCACCTGGGTCAAGTGACGGGAGCTCACTCCGTTGCGTGGATTCGATCTTACGACGGCTGGTCTTCCGACCTTGCAGCACAGAGGCTTCTGTGGTTTAACCTGCAGTGCCACCATGTCCCAAGAATTTCCCCAGAAGAAGGGGCTGGCAAACCACTTCTGAATATTCTCTTCCTAAAAACTCTGAAAAAGGGTCGCCATAAATCAGAACTAACTTGAAGATACACAATTATAGGGAGCTGGCTGGATCGCTCTGTGGTTTTAGGTCTCTGGCTGCAGAGCCAAATGCTGGGAGTTCGATTCCCTGCTGTGCCTCCTGAGGATGACAGGCTCGAAACTGCAAAGGTCTCCTCCACGTATTGGAACCAGACTGTGGGTGCGAAGGGTGCCGAAGCCAGGGCCTGTTTTTCAGCCACGGTGAAGAAAAACTGGAAGAATTTCTAAACCATCTCAACAGCATCCACCCAAATATACAATTCACCATGGAAAAAGAAATAGAGGATCAACTCCCTTTCTTAGATGTCATGGTCATACGCAAAACTGACCTCCTATTGGGACACAAGGTCTACAGAAAACCCACCCACCCAGACCGGTACCTACACAAAAACTCCAACCACCACCCACAACAAAAAAGAGGCATAATCAAAACACTGGTAGACTGTGCGAATCGGAACTGTGAAGCTCAATTTCTCAGCACTGAACTCAACCATCTGAAGTGGGCCCTACAGGCAAATGGCTATTCCAAGAATGAAATCACAAGAGCCATCAAACCGAGAAAACAACACCAAACTGAAGAGGAAAACAGCCACCCACAAATAAAGTATTTCTGCTATACATCAAAGGGGTCACGGACCGCATGGGGAAACATTTGAAAAAACACAACCTACAAACAGTATTCAGGCCCACCACAAAAATACAACAAATGTTACGGTCAGCAAAGGACAGAAGGGACCCCCTCACCACTGCAGGAGTATACTGGATACCTTGCAGTTGTGGCCAGGTATATATTGGGACCACAAAATGCAGCATCCACACCAGAATCAAAGAACATGAGAGACACTGCAGACTAAAACAACTGGAAAAATCGGCAGTAGCTGAACACGCCCTGAAACAAGCTGGACATGAAATTCTATTTCAAAACACAGATATACTGGACAACACCAGCAATCATTATGTTAGATTACACAGGGAAGCCATTGAAATCCACAAACATCAGCAGAGCTTCAACAAAAAAGAAGAAAGTCTAAAACTCAACAAAGCCTGGCTCCCACCACTGAAAAATGCAGCCTGCAAAAAGGTCAATGAACTCTACCCAGCCACAAGGACCAGCGATCACTGCACACAAAAGACCAGCTAACGACACCCATCAATCACAGTGACAGATCATCTCTCCCCCTTATCACAACAATATACCCACAACAAAAAACATGCTGATCACCATAATCACCCAATCTCCTGAAAAGGACAAAAAACTGATCCCACAGCTATAAATACTCAACTATCCCACAAAACTGCACCAGAGCACAGACGGAGTTCTGACTCCTGTCCTCTGAAGATGCCAGCCACAGAGACTGGCGAAACGTTAGGAAGAAAAACTTAAGAACACGGCCAAACAGCCCAGAAAACCTACAACAACAACAACAACAACAACAACAACAACAACTATTATTATTGTTGTTGTTGTTGTTGTTGTTGTTGTTGAAGAAGGGAAGGCACTCTGTATATGCTCAGAGGTGCTCTTTGGCTTGTGACCTCCCATGAACCCGTGATGCTGGCACTGAGCTCCAATGTAGGAACACGCCATCCTTCTGAAGCCCCCCCAACCCCACCTCTTTGCCCCCCTTGGACCCACCCAGACTGAGGAGGAGCGGGAGCAGCCCCGCCCCATAGCCCAGCATTCCCTGCTTCTGGCGCAGGGTCCTTGAGTGACCCCCTTCTCAGCCCTTCCCAACTGCCACTAGGTTCTACTGTCCCTAAACCCCACTGCCACTCATGCCAAGGCCCTCGCCTGATTGGCTGCCCTGGCTTGAGTCCAGCCCCCTCGGAGCTCTGGGAGAGCACTTTGACATTCCAACTGCCACCTCCGCGTCAGGCCATTGGGCCACCCAGCTGCCAGTCAGACCCAAGCCCCGCCCCTTGTAAGCCTTCCGGGACCTCCTCCAGACTTAACAGCTCCCTCACTGGGTGTGTGCGTGAGTGGGTGTGCGTGGGCTTGGCAGAGGGAACTACAGTTCTCAGAATCCCCCAATGACCCTGATGTCTGGGGCATGATGGGGACTGGAGTCTGAAACAAAATACCATCCCTGAGCCCTGCTTTTTGACTCCTCCGCACGAACGCCTCTTTTTCGCGTTATTCGCTCCCCGTCTTGTTGCAACCCCTCTTCCGCCCCAACGCCTTCAGGCAGAGTCGCCCCAAGACGTTCTGCTGCCCGAGGCCAAGGGCAAGTGGGCGCCTCACCATCCCACCTGGAGAACAGGGCGGGACTGGCAGCTGAGGAGGCATCATCCTCTTCCACCTCGCCAGCCCTGACTCTGGGTGCCCATCAGGCCTAAGGCCCGCCCCTTTCCTGCGGTCACTGGAGATTCGAAGCTGACGTCCTGCCCTGACTGAGGTCCAGGGGCCCCCCAGCCCCCCCCAAAAAATACCTGCTGCAGTTCAAAGGTTTCCCAAACCTTCATGGGCGTTCCAAGGGCCCCTCGGCGTCTCTCGCCTTCGTCACCCCCGGCCCCTCCACCACTTGCGAGAGACCCCCGACGAGGCAGCCACATCGCTGGCAAAGGTGGGATCTGGTCCCACAAGACCGAGCCATGGCTGACCCCTTGAATGAGGGCTGGACCCCAATTTGCCATGGGGATTGGGCAGTTGGTGGAGGATGAGGCTCTCAAGGCCTCCGAGCAGAGACGGCCAGAGAGGGGCCGGTTTTCGGGTCGGGTGGCCACGTGCAGCGTGTTCGAATCCTTGCTCAGCCCTGAAGCTCCCTGGAGCTGCTTTGGGCCCATCCCTGTCTCTCCCCCTGGTCTACCTTGCAGGGTGGCTGTGAGAACGTAGTGGGGATGGGTAGACCCGGAAACGCTGCCTTGGGGTCCGATGTGGGGTGGTGCTGCAGGACTCTTCTTGTGGGGTTTATCCAGGTAACTTCAAAGGGAACATTCCCCACCTTCCCGGCAGAGAACTCTTCTGCATCGTCCTCACCTTCCTTGGCCACCCAAAGAGGGTTTCAGGATGCATCTTAAACGAAGAACGACATAACGGCTGCCTAAATAGGATCAGGCCTGGGCAGGAATCGATGCCAGAAGGGGAAGACTATCTGGCCATTTGGCATTTTGTTATTTTAGAATGAAAAGCAGCTGGAGAGGAGAGTTGCCTCTGAAACAGGTGTGGCACAGCAAGGGTCTCTGGTTCTCTCGCCAACAAGAGGCGCGACGGGGAAAAACAGTGTTTTGGAATAACTTTGCTTCCCTGCAAGGTAGAAGTGGGAGGAACGTGGCACCTTCTGGCTATCTGCAGGCCAGATGCCCTCGGCAAAAGCACTGCCAGAATCACCGGTCTCAGAATCTCAGCTAGGAGGGACTGTTGTGTTCAGTGTGGAATCGTTTGTATTTAAATGCACCCATCGCAGCTTATTTTAGTAAGAAAGGGTTTTTTTTCTTTTTTGCAAACAGGAAAAGACGGCAGAGAAGACAGAAATAATTTTTCCCACTTCTGAACTCTGCCAACCACTTGGTTGCTGCTCCTGCTAGATTAATCCTCATGCATTGAGAGTAAAAACATGAATGAATAAGTTCTGGGATATTTGCTGACCCCATGAGAAGTCCAATGTGTTAAATGCTAGTAACAGGATTGGGGCTAGGGTTCGATTTTAGGGTAAACAACCACATGTTGCATTCCCTGGGGACACTAAGAAACCCAGCCCACATTCCCACCAAATGGGACCAACCTATTGACATGGAGACTACATCACTTCCTGTCCTCAGAATTAGGGTTTGTTGAAAAATGCGGGGGGCATTTTTGTCTCAGTACATTACATTCTCTAGCTGGTATGAGAAAGTATCCCATGGCAAAATAAAAAAAAATAAAAAAAAATGATAGATTAACTGAGACAATTTTTTGTCCTGGCTGTTTTCATTTGTATCCACAAAAAAACACAGAACAATACCCCTGTATGGAACACAAAGAATGACCAGATGGGAATTCATTCCAGTCTTTGTGTCCTTTTTCTCCCTGTTCCAGCTCTAACGGATTGCTCCTTACCAGCCGCTGAATTCAGAGAGAGCCCCACCTCTCTGCTGAGTGTCCTTTTCCCTCTCTTTAGTCTGTTGGAAGTGGTTTCTGCTTGTTTGCTGTTGATCTGTTCCCAACTGTAAGTAATGGAATGTATTTATTCTTTCTCCTACCAATGTTTCAGAGTGAGTTTTTGAGGACTTAAGTGCCAGTTAATGAGAAAAGGGTGGACTATATCTGCGGAACTTGAAGCCATTCTCCTCTGTGAGTCTCTGAACTTCTACTGAGTAGCAAAAAGGGAATTTTACCAGAAATTCAGAACTCTGCTTCAGTCTCTTCCACGGCACTTTGTGCACTCTGACAGTCCCACCGTGTGGCCAGTTTCCGGTATCACAGCAGAGCATGGAAACCGAGAGGCAGCGGCCTCCGCTCTGCTTTTTTGGGAAGGAGGAGCAGGGCTAGGGTCTGGTCTCTGGTTTTAGACTATTATTTGCTGGCCTTTGGGATTGCCCTCCTTGTGAAGGAACGCACGCATTTTAAACCCCCATTTTCCCCTGCTTCACTTGGGAGTGGTGGAAAGTGGCGTGCGCTTTTCCTGCTCCGGGGACAAGAGACCGGGGAGGGTTCTGGCACTGCCTTGCCTCGCTTTGGTGGATGTTGTTCCCAGCCGAGCAGCTTGGCCTCTGCACTGCCATCACCCCCTGGAGCCGTTCCTTTCCCAACAAGTTTGACCGGCAGCCGTGAGCCATTTTCCTGCCCCCCTTTCCTGGTGCCCTGCTATGCCTAGAGGAAGAGACACGCTGGCCCTTGGCGGGAGGAACCGAAGATCAGCTCCTGGTGTTGCTTAAAACTACCGCCCGCCCTGATCAATGGCCAAAAAGAGCATCTAGCTAGTTTGTTACAGAAGCTCAGCAGGTCTGGCGGAGAACAGTCATGTCAGTAGCTCCAGTTTATCAATCTAGGGAGGGAGATCGGCAGCCAAGCCAGCCCTTCCTAGTTCTTTCCCCCACATCCTAAGAATGAAGCGACACTGTTTGCCAAGCACGTTCTCCTAAACTTAGTTTGAAGCCTTGCTGTTAGATTCTCAGAGGGCTACAGTGCCCAGGAAAAACATCGGTCCTGTTCAGACGGGAGTCCCAGCCAGTGTGCCGCCTTGAAATGGGAGATCTGGCCACACCGCTGCAATATATGGTCGGTTCCCGCCCACTGCTACCCTGCTAGACTCCTGCAATGCACTCGGTGTGGGACAACCCTTGAAAAAATCTTTGGGAATTGCCACCGGTGCAGAATACGGCCGCAAGATTCTGTCTGGTGTGTCGTGTTGCAGAACCACACCTAGAGCTGAGAAACATTGCTTCCGTGGGCCAGAAATCCTGGTGAAAATGCAGACGGGGAACAAAGTCAGATTTCCAAGCTCCGCCTATAACGACACTGGCTTTAAGTCAACTGCACTGGGCTTCTCGTTGGTTTCCTGCCCACTTTTAAGATGCTGCTCCTTACTTATGAAACCCTGAACAGCTTTATTTTGTATTATTTTTCAAAGTAGGTGAGATGACCGTGCCTTGCTTAGCAGTGGACATGTTTTTAATGGTTTTCAGTGTGTAGTACGAGGCTTTAATCCTGAGGTCTTGATTTTAGATGTACACTTTGTTATGTCTTGGCATTCTGTTCCTTGTTCGTATTTGCTACGAAGGCCAGGTTGGTCCAGCGGGCAGAGCATCAGACTAGAACTCAGGAGAGCTCGGTCCAAGCCTCGGCTTAGCTGAGGGAATTCACAGGAAGGCGACCGCAGTAAACCACTCCATGAGCATCTCACTGGTCTTCAAATCTCTGCTAGAGTTGCTCTAAGTCCAACCCAACTTGACAGTATAACAGTGGCCAGGTTTCGTGAATGGTTTTGTGACTGAAGAGTGGCAGAAACATGATTTTGTAATGAGGTCAAAACAAGATCGTTATGAGTCTGCCTAGGTGTTAAGATCACCAGAAGAGGCAGGTTTCTCTCGGTCCTGCCACCCTCACAGGAGTGCTTGGTGGGGACTCAGGTGAGGGTCTTCTCTCTGTGGCTGCGCCCAGACTGTGGAACTCCCTCCCACTGGAGGCCGGGGGTGGTCCCATCTCGGCTGTCCTTCCGCAAGCAGATAAAACACCTTTCTCTCCAGGCAGGTTTTCCCTCAGGGACTGCCTGCCTGTGTGGGGTTGCTTATGCTTATTAATATAGTATTCATTGGATCCTTTAAAATAATTGTATACTCACTGTCGTTAGCTTTAAATGCTGTCTTTTAATAATGTAAGCCACCTTGGGTCGTTTTAAGGAGAAAGGTGGGGTGAAAATGTATTCTCAAAGGCTTTCACGGCCGGGATCCGATGGTTGCTGTAGGTTTTCCGGGCTGTTTGGCCGTGTTCTGAAGGTTGTTCTTCCTAACGTTTCGCCGGTCTCTGTGGCCGGCATCTTCAGAGGACAGGAGTCAGAACTCCGTCTGTGTTCTGGTGCAGTTTTGTGGGATAGTTGAGTATTTATAGTATTTATATAATCACCCAATCTCCTGAAAAGGACAAAAGCTGATCCCACAGCTATAAATACTCAACTATCCCACAAAACTGCACCAGAACACAGACGGAGTTCTGACTCCTGTCCTCTGAAGATGCCGGCCACAGAGACCGGCGAAACGTTAGGAAGAACAACCTTCAGAACACGGCCAAACAGCCCGAAAAACCGACAACCACCGTGGGGTGAAAATATTTAAAATAAAATAAAGAAATCAGTAAGAGAACCCTCACCTGCTTTTTCTACCTGTTAGGGAGAGCAACAGGGGCAGCTGAAGGAGAGGGTTGTATCTGCACAGGTAACCTGAACAACTGTTGCCTTGCTGGGAAAATTCATGTGCAGGGTCGAAACAGGGAAATATCGTTGCTAGAAGTAAGAATGTAAATGACTAGGCCTTAGAGGAGGATATGGATAGAAATTAGGAAAATCTGTGTGGCTTTCACAAAATGAATATTTAATATACGTGTTTTAATTGTGCAAATCAATGTGGTAACTAAATAAATTCTTCCACACGCCAGGACAGTAGAACTGTTTGTTGTTGTTTAGTCGTTTAGTCGTGTCCGACTCTTCGTGACCCTATGGACCAAAGCACGCCAGGCCCTCCTGTCTTCCACGGCCTCCCGGAGTTGGGTCAAATTCATGTTGGTCGCTTCGATGACACAGTCCAACCATCTCATCCTCTGTCGTCCCCTTCTTCTCTTGCCTTCACACTCCAGCCCAACAACCGGGTCCACCCCCAGAGATGTTAGAAAACACAAACGCTGGAGATCTGCATATGAAATTTATTAGGAAAAGAAAAACTTCATTTTGCCCCGTTCACAGCTATTCAGGGGAGGAGAGTGAGGCACCAAAAACCCCCAGATCAGAATGAGTCAACTCTCATAAGAAAAGACAGGAAAGTTTGAAAAGACCTTTGTCATCCACACACGTACAGAAGAGTATATCCCTACGAATCAGACTCTCTCAAATATTATCTACATATGGGGAGATATATATATTTATCTATATATCTCTGTACACGCGCACGCACACATACAGGAGAGAAAGATAAAGGGCTGACAACATACACACCCACGTTAAAACTAGTAAGAACATGGCCACAGCAGGGGAACATCTGTATCCCCAGAAAACCCAGTGTTTCTCCTTGATTTATTTATTTTTAAACAGAACAGCTATGCAGCAGGATTTGGCCATAAGCACAGACACTCCTCCTAGAATGAGGGGTGTGTGTGTGTGTATATGTATGTAGAAAGTTAATGACTATTACAATAGCATGCCCATATCCACTGGGGATTGGTTCCATGGGTACTGAAAACCATGGATAATAGTGGATAATGACAAAAGGGGGGGGGGGGAAGCCAGAAAAATATTTATTTTCACATGCATTACCAGAACTGGCCACTAGAGAGCGATAGGGACCATGCTATGTATTCTTCACTAACAGGTATTCATAGCATGGTCTCTGATTCCATCTGTTGGCCTTCTTATGGTAATACATGTGAAAATAGGGGTTTTTTTCCTGGATCTTTTCCTTTTAATATTTTTAATATTCTCAGACTTTGAATAAGTGAAATTTTAAGTATCCTGCAGATACATGGGTCCTGCTGTATTATTTTATAATAGATATTATTATGTGATTCCTGTGTATTTCATGAGAGCCCTTACTTTGTGGTAAGAGTGAGCGAGAACTGATACCTGACCCGTTTTCCTCAATGTAGAAACTGGCAGTGACCAAGAGAAGCGATTGATGCAAAAGCTGGCCAAGGTTTGGAAATTTCATTTAAAACACACACACACACACCACTATATTGTGTTTTTTTTTTTTAATGAAATGGCGGTTGCTCAAGGTGGTGGAAAATATTAAGTGGTGTGTGTCAAAACTGACCCCAAATCCAATCTCATACCTAGTCCTGCAAATGCAAGATGTGAAGGTTACCCCAAACAGAACCTGATCACCCCGACCGGGAAGTCGTCAGTCGCCTGAGGAAGTTTCTGGCCCTCAGGAGATGGACTGAATTCCAACAAAGGAGGGAGAAGATGAAGGTTGGCATTCCTGTCACCTAGATTTTCGAAGAGGAGACGCTTAAACTGGAAACTCAGGCAAATGGGATCCTGCAAATTTATTATGTCCAGATTGGGCCTGGTCCCGGGGCTATCCTGTTTTAATACTCATTTTTGCATGTCGTTCATTTGACGCAACCACATTATTTTTAAAAATGCTCTCCTCAGCCAAGGGTTGCAGTGCTTTTATGTCTGCAACCTCCATCGACAGCCGCTGCTTGGAGTGGCTGAAGAAATTGGGGTGATTTCGTAGGATTTTCCCCCACAGATTTTTTTCTAACTGTCTGGTTACATCAAGAGAAGGGAAACGGCACCATCAGGTCTGCAGCTGAGTGTTGTGGATGGCCACAGCCAAGAGAGGTCAGAGGTTGGAAGAGTGACTGGACACAGAACGTCCAGGGAGCCTGCTGGACAGCTCTGTGCTCTTAGAAGTTGGGAGTTCGATTTCCCCCCACTGTGTCTCCTGGACAGGGGCTGGACTTGATGATCTCGAGGGTCCCCCCCCCAGCTCCGCAGTTGTAAGGTGACGGTAATGATCGTTCTAAGCCAGCAGTCCCCACCCTGCTCCAACCTGCTGGGAGTTAAATCCAAAAATACATTTTTCCAAGTTTTCGGACAGTGGGACAGACGACGGGGGGGCACGGGGAAAGGGCCCAGAGAAGCGGGGAATCTTGAAAACAACACGAATAATGTTTACAAGAGTATTCAGTTTGGGAAGGAAATGGAGAGGGGCTTTTCAGCATCGGTGAAAGCTGTCATGAAGCAAGGTAAGTTCTCAGCTGAGCCCTAGCCAAAAAAAACACACCTGCTTTAAAACATAGGTCTGTGTTTTGTTTTGTTTTTGCGGGGGGGGGGGGAAGAGCTGCATTTGGCACACACATACACAATAAACCAAATTCGTCTTCAGGTGCCACATCAGCCCAGCTGCTGTCTCCAGCTAGTTTTGTTCCTGTGTTTGGCCCAGAAATGGAGGCTTTTGCAAGAGAACCCCCCCATCCCTAAAATGTTTCGGGGGATGGAGGAGGGAGTTGCCTTTCCTTAATTTTGCCGATTTCACAGACCCCCTCGGAGGCATGTCCTGCCTTTAAAGAGACAGTAAATGGCATTCTTGATTACATTCTGGTGCAAAGGTGAATCATCTCAACCCCCCATTAAAAAAGTCTCCCGAGGATCTTTAGCCCGTCTTGTTAGCCCGTCTTGTTCCTGGAAGGCTGCACCAGCGGTCCCTCCTCCAGCATCAATAGAGATCAAAAGCTTTTCTAGCGCTCTCTTGTTGACTTCTTTGTTTTCCCCCCTTCACAATGCTTTTGCTATTTTTCTTTCCGGTCACCCTGGGGAAGAGCTTTGAAGGAACAAAACAAGCCTGCGTCTTAGAGCTTTAGTGGGGCCATTCATTTCGTGAACAGCTGCCCAAACGCAGACTGGCGGTCGCTGGCAAAGCATCACTCAGAAGGCCACATAGTTCAGGTGAACGGAGACATGGCTGCCCCCTGACCAAGCCCAAAAGCGGATCAGACGACCCAAAGGTGCCAGAAGAAAAGCAGCTGTTGTTTTTCCTCCCAGCCGCCCCTTCTGGAAATGTTCTCCGTTAGAAGCTTGGTCTTCAGAAGCTCGCCTGTGTGTTTTCAAAGTGTGGCACAATGACTGAGAACTTCATTACCATCATCGTCTTCTGTTTTAAAAAAACCCACACAACTAAATGGCGGTTAGAACAGGAAGGGTGAGCCCAAACTCATCTGGAAACAATGCTAAAAGGAGCAATTCAATAGATATCAGATGTACAAATTACTACTCGGGTTTAGAGTACAATCCCAGAGTCTGGAGACACGTTGCACGTGTCATACAGTCCTCGAATGATGGAGTGGGAAGGGGCGTCTAAGGCCATCGGGTCCAACCCCCTGTTCAAGGCAGGGATCCAACTCAAAGCAGATCTGACCGATGGTGGTTTTATCTTGAAGGCCTCCAGCGCTGGAGCGCTCACCACCTCCCGAGGTCATTGGTTTCATTGTCGTACTGCTCTAACAGTTAAGACGTTTTTCCTGATATCAGAAGGAATTTGGTGGAACCCATTCAAATTGCTGAGAATTTTGAAAGCTTCCCCATAAAAAGAGAGCAAATCTCTATCCATCCTTCTCCTCTTTACAGCTTCTCTTTTTCCTGCTTTTCCTCCCAATCTGCTGAGAAAAATGTGGCTCCTAAGAGATAAAGCAAGCCGATCTAAGTGGCGGTTGGAGAACAAGAGCGGGGAGGTTCACCTCTACGCTGCACCAGGGCAACTGCTAAATTCTTAGCAGGCAAGATAGAACTAGTGTAAGCCACGTGTTTACATTTGACATGATGATTCACGAAACCATAGAACTGTACAGTGGGAAGGGGCACCGAGGGTCATCAGGTCCAAGCCCCAAGGAAACCCACTGGTGGCCATCCAAGCTCTGTTTTAAAACCTCCAACGATGGAAAGCCCACTGTTTCCTGAGGCCGTCTGACCCCTTATGGAGCAGCTCTTCCCACTAGGATGTTCTTTCCCCCCCAAGTCCGGACTATGTGCCAATGCCTCGCCTTTCCGTCCATACCCGGCTTTGTTCACGAACCTTGCAAGTTCAGTTCTCTCCACCTCTTTCAACCACCTTTAAAAATATAAATAAAATCCAAGTTCTGCTCCATAGTGTTTCTATGCAATGAGAAATACACGCCCTTTTTTGTGCCCCTACAAAAGAGGGCAGCACATCCTACCCTGTTTCCCCTAAAATAAGACCTAACCTGAAAATAAGCCCTAGTGTGATTTTTCAGGATGCTCGTCATAGAAGCCCTACCCCAAAAATAAGCCCTAGTTAAGTGAAACCCCGCCCTCCACCCTTGTGCAGCAACCAGAAGAAGAGGACATGACTGTAAAATAAAACATCCCCTGAAAATAAGCCCTAATGCGTTTTTTGGAGCAAAAATTAATATAAGACCCTGTCTTATTTTCGGGGAAACACGGTACTGTCTGTGCTCTTACGGAGCCCAGGCAAGCGAAACAAAAGACCTAAATCCAGAGGGTGAAAATGCCCTCTTGTCGGTGGCCGTTCACGGGTGGCTTTCCATCACAGGAGGAAGATATTATCCACCCATCAAATGAAATGTCTGTGGATTATAAATGGCCGCATCCCACTTTATCAGCTTCACAAATTCCAAAGAAGATTAAAACACATCCCGCGTCAGGGAGGAGTGGGAGTAATCCTGACCGTTGACATAGGAAAAGGTGGACATCCCATCTGGAAGTTGTGGGCTAAAAAAGTAACTTTTCCAAATGCTGGTTTGACATTCCTTTGTCCAGGGACTGGGGTGCCCAAGGCTTCTCTGCAGTAGCGGTGAGCAAGAAAAACATACAAAAATCAGAGGTCCCTCTGGACGGAGAAGCTCGGGCCTGTGGCCAAAGAGGCTTCTGGTTTCTTCTTAAGCTCGGCTGGACCAAGATTTTTAAACGGGTGGGCCTTTGCCTTCAGAGGAGACTCTTCCCTTTGCGGCAGCCGGCCACCCTCATGGCCGGAGAGGATGCCCCAACTGTGTCTGAACCGGGATGATGGGAGCTGGAGGTGGTTGGGAATCCCACTGTCAATTTCAAAAGGCCTGGGGAGCTCAGAACCAGGCCATCCCCCAAGCTTGTGTCGGCCGACCCAATAAATCTTCTCAGCCAAGGTGAAGAAACCCTGTGCGATGCAATCCGTCTGCAGGATGTTTGGCTTAGCTCAGGGAGTCCTGGGTTCAAATTCTCGGGAGTGCACTAGGTACTCCATCCCTCTCAGCCTCACCTGCCTTCCAAACCTGTTGGGATGGTAGGCTCCTGCAGACCGTCCTGAGCGTCTCATAGGAAGTACAGACACATGTTTAAATCCTCTGCCTCGACGATGTCTTCACTTTAAACCTCAGAGGAGAAGCAGCAAAAACCCTTGTGATCATTTTGATTGATTGTACCAGAAAGTTCCCATGGCTCAGGAGGGGTCGGTCAGGTCCACGAGGGAGCTTGGCCCTGCTCGTTCTTGTTTGATCTGGCAAAGTGGACGAAAGACGTCCGCATCTAGAAACACCAGGAGCCTTAGGGGTTCCCCCTGTCTGCCTGTGGGAGCGAAACCAGCGAAGGAGATCACGACACTTTAGGAACTAACATGTACTATTTGGCTGAAGCATGTTGTGCCTGAAGACGCAGGCTACAGTTCCACGAAAGCTTGTGCCAGACAAAACTTCGTAGCCCTTAAGGGACCAGAAGACTCTCAGTTGTTTTTGCCGGAAATGCACAACACAATAAGGTCCCGGGGCGCGTTGAGAAGCTCCTGGAGCAGGACGTGACCTTCTGCTGAAGGCCAGCCAGCCAGAAGTGTCCCCCAAAGCCATTTTCAACATGAGATTCAAAGAAGGTGAAGCATCTCTGGTAAGAATTTCACTCCTACCTTATTCCCATTCTCTCTCTTTTTAAAATCTATTTCAAAGCCTTCAGAAACCTTTGCAAGGAAGCGGACTCTGTTGTCCATTTCTAGCTTCAACCTTTATCTTCTTCCGTTCCGTGCCAATCATCACACGCGGGCTGAGTTTAGAAGGTCTAAGGGCGCTCAAGTGAAACGACTCTGAGCTGGCGTACGGATGTCCCACTGCGTGAGGCGTAGCAGCTGGGTCTTGGCAGTCCAGATCATGAACTTTCCTGAGGATCAAGAGGTGTCCAGGTATGGTCTCTCATGCAACAGAGAATCCCCTGCATTAGATTGTCGAGTCTAGCGTTTTTACGACAGGTGTCGTATCCTCCTGTCTAAGGACCGTCTTGCATATTGTGTGGGTAGCTGGCTGAAAGGAGGAGGAAGTGATCGCAAACCTAGCTGACAAACATCTGCCCCAGGTGCCCATGACATCACAGCGCAAGAGGGAGAGCAAAGCAGTTTTTTTTCTCACATCTATCCATGGGAAAGCAGGGAACAAACTCACCTACGGAGGTGCTGCGGAGAAACCAAGATCCCAGTCCCACCCATGGGCTGGCTACAAACCAAAGGGAAACACGTGGACCTGCAGACATGGGGCAACCGGTGGCTCTCTGGATATTGTTCAACTGCAGCTCCCAAGATCCTGAACACCAGCCAGGGTGGCTAAGATTAATGGGAGGTGTCGTTGAGTGCCGTCTGGAGGGCCATCGGTTGCCAGAAGGATGATCACCAATGAAGAGACAATGGGGCTGACAGGCAGAGTGGAAGGAGGGAGGTTCTACTTGTTGCTGAACCCTTCCAGACGTTGGGGGGGGGGAGAGGTAGAAGTCCACAATGCACCAACCTCCCGAGACTCCTGTGGCACACCTTTATAGGCTACCTTGTGATCAAATTCCAAGGAGGAAGAAGTGAAGCATCAGGAGATGACCTAAAGAGGCAGCGGGGAAGGGCTGATGGAGATAAACTAGGCTGTTAAACAGGCTGCCCCATGATCCCGCACGGGCACATGGCTATTGGTGACGGCAGGGCTTGACAACTCCCGATGACCTCTGGTGTCAGGGGCAGGCAGCACGCCTCTCAACAGGAGTTGCGGGGGAACCACAGCGGAAAGGTGCGTGGGATTAATCCTGCTGGGGCATGGGGGTGGCCACCCTGTCCACAGCAGGCTGGGCTGGAGGGGCCTTGGCCGTGATCCCGCACAGCTCTCCCGATGTTCTTAGCAGAAGAGGATCTGTGATCCTCCAGGAGCACAGCTATGTAGCTTTGCATGACTGAAGGTGGGGACGGGGTGCTCAGTGTCTCTGAGCAACGAGAAGTTGTTGGCATGTGTCACTTTGAAGGCCGTTGGCATCGATGGCCTTCAACCAAGACAGTTGTAAAAGACTTGACAGTTGGTACTACACAACCCATAACTCTTACCCCCTCCCTCAAGCAAGCTATGTCAAGACTTGACATCCCAAAGATGCCTGCGATGAATTACAGCAGAGGTCCCCAACCCCCAGTCCGCGGCCTGGTGCCGGTCCGTGGCCTGAGCCGGACCAGGCCGCGGATACAGACCCCCACCCCCTGCACGCACTCACCCCCACACAGCTGATTTGCGCATTCGCGCGCACTCCAGCGCACCCATGCTAGTGCCGCGCTGCTCCAGCCGGTCCACGGGGTGAAAAAGGTTGGGGACCCCTGAATTACAGGCTTCTTCTGTTTGGCTTCAATGTATTTGTGTTCGACTGGATACAGTGGTTTTTATTTTTTTTAATTTTTTTTAAAGGATGGTTAACTCCATGGTCTGCCCGGAAGGGTTTGGCAGTAGTCCCGTGAGGTGAACACTTTCTCGCTACTCAGATTCTCGTCTGCAAACTCTGGGATCACTGCCCTGCAAGAGGCATAAACCCTGGGGGGGGGGGGGCTTGCGAACAAGGAGCAGGTTTGTCTCCGAGTCATGAATGGTGAATTTAGCCCACTGACTCCTCTAGTCACATCACGATCCTGTAATTTCATCCACTGCAGGCGTTACTTAGGCCAAGGGCTGCTGGCAAATCTCTCTTGCAATCAGAAGTCTTGTTTGCGTGCAGGCATGTGTTTTTAAGAGGCCAGGCTACTTTTTCTCCATATGAAAAGGGAATATGAACCAAAGTGAATTCCTGGCCAAAGAGCTGGATGGAGGATCTCCCCCTGGCATTTTCTCCAGAAACCCACTGATGGTGGGGGAAGGGTCGCCTTCCGCAATGGCAGGCCATGCGACCTGGTATCGTCTCTCTTGCATGGGGATCCAGGGGGAGGAGGGCCGTGCAAACCCCTCCTCCAGATATGGTTCAAGTTTTCTTCTTGGGCGACATGCCACGAGGCTCCTGTGGATAGTTGAGAGTTACACCAGTTGAGCGCCTCTACTCCCATTTAGCAGCCGAGAAATTTTCCCTCCAGAGATGGGATGCTGTCAGATCTCTGTGCCTCTGCAACCAGACTGCCAGATGAAGCCCGTGTTTATCTTCCAGTGACCAATCGCAGAGATACGGAGGTGAGAACGGCTCTTGCTAGGACAAACAGAAGCCTTCTGCCTCTTAAAGGGAGCGTGGCTTCTAAATGTGAGTTCTCAGCCAGTTTGACCCGTATTCAATTCCTCCAAGAATCATCGAGATCAAGGAGATTCAACACACCTTTCGCTTTCCTTTTAAAACCAGAAACATTTTGTTCTTTGCAAGAGAAAAGGATTTAGAATTGGGGCGTTCGGCCAGCAGCGAAGGCCTGCGAAGCTTCCTTGGCAGCAGCCCATTTGCTAATCTCGGCCGGCAAACGCACTGCCTTCCTGATTCAGGCAAATAAAGCCCGGTCTGCTCTCCTGCCCAGCAAGTCACACTGAA
This sequence comes from Intellagama lesueurii, assembly GCA_037013535.1. Lineage (NCBI taxonomy): Eukaryota > Metazoa > Chordata > Lepidosauria > Squamata > Agamidae > Intellagama > Intellagama lesueurii. Next base: position 2,239,522 of record JBAJHW010000003.1, on the reverse strand, counting down.
ACACAGACGTTCGGATCATCCAGATTCTTCCAAAGAGCAAAAAAAAAGTCACCGTTCTGAGGAAGCGTGGCTCTCCTGGGGGCACGTTGTGCATGGATGACTGTGGAAAGGCAGGGCTCGGTTTGAGGCTCCTTCCTTCTGCTGTCCAACCTCCCTCTGCTAGCTTTAGAGTGACGGGAGGTGGACCTAAACACTTAGGGCCTGCACGACACTAGGCTCTAGAAACTTGGCTCTAGCTAAAATTCCTTTGGCACATCAATTCAAAGACGAGGGACACGGTTCTCTGAACCTGCTCCTTGCACGAGCCAGTCAGGGCCGGACTCTGTATTATACAAGCAATGGGCTGGTCTCCAGCCCTTCGATGGATGGATGGATTGATTTTTTAATAATGGAGACACAGTCATAGGAGGTGGCTGCCCTTCCAGGGCACAGGATGGAAAAGGGGCGACCTAACTCCTCCATTTCTGCTTCAACACAGTCTCTCCCAAGCTGCTCGTCTTCCTTAGGGGTGTGAGGGATACAAGGACCCTCCCGAGTCTTTCCCTCTGTGGATCGGAGAGCATTTGAGGAATAAATCTGAATCAAGAAACAGAAGGCTTAGGGGGACCTCCCCTTCCCTCCATCGTGCTCCTTCTCATAGCCTTCAAGCAAGATTCTCTCTTAAAACAAAAACAAAAAAAAGGTGGTGGGCAACGTGCAGCCTGGGAGCTCCTCTCAGCCCTCCTGGGGACTTATTTTGGCCCCTCTCGCCACAGCCAAATATGGGGCAGCGGGGCAGCAAAAGCTCCTGAATTCTTTTGCCTCGAAAGGTGCGTGGCGAGCGTGCACCTTTTTCTGAAGCCAAGCCACACTCCCAGAATCTCCCCGAAGTTTTGTTTTAAGGGAAAACCACCCCCTTTTATTTTTTTGCTGTCCCTGCCAATGCCAATATTCAGCAGCACAGCAGCAAGGAGATCACCTCCCGGGTGTGTGTGTGTGTGTGATTTCTTCTCCCTTCCTCCCCGCCAACCTCTGGACATTTTCAAGCAAGACAAGGTCCATAAAGCTCCAGTGGGGTGGGTGACCATTCCATGAAAAGGGTGGGATTTTTGCAAGCTCTCATACCTTCCGGTGTGGCTTGTCCCCGGCTTTTTAGCCAGCATGGATATTGGTCTGAGGAACCAACAAGTCTCTCTCTCTCTCTCTCTCTTTTAAAGATCTCCTCTTTGTTCTCTGCTTTGCTTTCTCCATCAGGGTAGAATTTTTCCCACCTCTCCCTCCTGCCTGTTTGCTGATGTTTCCTATCTTCTGGGACTGGGTACGTAGGTTTTGGCAAAATGTACGAGATTTACAGTGGAAGTAGTCGTTCTCACAGCCCTGACATGGCTGAAGGAACCCCGCCCCAGAGATCAGACCCCCAACCACCTCCAGCCCTGTTCCAAAAAAGGCTTTGGCTCTCAGGTGGACAGCACGCCTCCTTCCCCACGTCTCCCCACGTCCAGGCCGTTCATTGGGACTCCAAGCGCACACCCAGCCCAGCCTGGACGGCCCTTCCAGAGAGCAAGAGGAGGCTCTGGAAACCGACAGAGCCACCCCACCTTGTTAGTGGAACAGACACAGAGAGATTCCTGCGCCTCCTTTGGTGGATCGGGCACCCTCGCGCCACCTGTTAAGTCCCGGGCTGAGTGCGGATCAGAGACCAGAACCGGAAACCAGAAAGGAAGAGTAAGAAGGACTTGATCAGCAGCAGGTAGCGAACAGCTGGAGAGTTTTCTCCTCGTCCTCCAGAAAACCACTGGGTCGTTGGGTTCAGGCAAGAGAAGGAGAAGGATAAAGAGTCTCCCTTCAAGCAGAGCCTGTCCCTGGCTTCCAAAATCCTCCTCTGGCCATGCCAGGGGGTGGCCGGTCAAACCCACAGATGCCTTTCCGTCTTGCAGAGGGTATTCTTTCTCCTCCTCTTCCTCTCCCACCGCAGCGGCTGGCCTCTTTCTCCTCCTCCCACAGGCCCAGAGGCCCCAGGGCATGGTGGGCTTTGTGTGCGCTTGACCCGGCCACCCAAAACGCCTTGACCCGCCAGATGGCCAGGGGCTGATGCTGCAAAGGTAGGGTGTGGGGGTGGAGGGTTGTGCATTCATTCGACGCAACCGCGCAAGGGAGCAAGGGACAAAGGCCAAGCTGGCGGAGCTCCGGGGTTTCACGGCGGAAGCTGGTCCACGAGGTCTGAGGCGAGGGGAAAGCGTGGGAATGTGGGGTCAGTGAGTTGGAGCATCAGGTGGGGCCCGGGGAACGGAAGAAAATGCCTGCAGCAGAGAGAGAGCACGCTCACGGTATAAATAAGAGCCACGTTGGCTTCCAAACCCAGCCCCGTCCGGTCCCCAGAGGGCAAGAGTTACACAGCTGCACTTGCGTGCGCGCGGGTCCGTGCCAGGTGAGGAGGCGGATCGTCCTCGTCACCCTTCCAGCTCCGCTTCCCCGTGGCCGTCCTCCAAGTCCAGGCAGCCGTTCATCTTCACCCCGTTGCTCTCGTCACCACCCGTGATCTGCAGGTCGTACTCCTCGTCCAGGAAATCGAGGGAGTTGTTGCTCGGCAGGCCTCGGATGGTGAACTTGTGCGAGACTTTGGTCCAGTGCTCCCGGTTGCTGGCCACTCTCTCGTACAGCTCGGTCGCCTTGGGGAAGAGCTCCTGCAGCAACCTGCGGGAAGAAGGACAAGGTGGAGGAGCTCCGGCTGCGTCTGGAAAGAGCCTGGCCTCTCGTTGACACAAGGACAGCACGGACGCTGCAAGCCCCAGAATCCCCCAGCCCGCAAGGTAGCGGGCTGAGGGATTCTGGGAATCTCTAGTCCTCCAGAACAGGGCTTCCAAACAACACCTCTGGCAGAGAAATAGCAGAATCCTAGAGGCACATAACGGGAGTGCTGGAAGGGATCCCGAGGGTCATCTAGTCTGACCCTCAGGTAAGGTATCTCTGACGGCTGGCCAACCGAGCTCGGTCAGCGCCATTCACTGTCAAACAACCCTTGCCCTCAAGCTGTTCTGCCTCATCCTTCGTCAAACTCTCCTGGTAGTCTGAAACCATCCCTTCCGGCGCTACCTTCTGGCACAGCAGATAACAATCTCGAATTCCTGCCACGGCAGGCCTCCGATTATTTGGAGATGGCTCCTGGACTCCTGTCACTTGCCAGAAGTTGTAGCAAGGGATTTAGGAGGAGGCTTCAAAAGAAGAAGAACGACAGCCGTGGAAGAAATTCTAGTGAACGGTTCGTGGCTGAACGGAACCTCCAGGATCAGAAGCAGTATAGCTTGGAACACCAGTTCCCAGAGGACCACAGGGAGAGTATCCTAAGAGCCTCGAATGATGGAGTTGGGATCGACTTCTAAGGCCATTGAGTCCAACCCCCCTGCTCAAGGCAGGAATCGGAATCCAAGCAGATCGGACAGAGGGTCGTCTAATTGTCTCTCGAAGGCCTCCAGCGTTGGAGCGCTCGCCACCTCCCCCTGAGGTCATGGGGTTCCATTGTCGTACTGCTCTGCTAGGAAGTAACCAAACTCACCTTGAGAAGATGCCTGGGGAACGACTACCATGAATTCATGGGACATTCCTTTGTAACTTTTCTGCACTGCCACAAGTTACTGGTGCATGCTTGAAGAAGGGATATTGAATCCACGAAAGCTTGCATGAATTGTTTGATTTTTTTTTTAGTAGTAGTTCAATAACGGAGTCACATACTTCTACAATGACCACATGGCTTCCTTTGGGGGCTTTTTTTGCGGAAGTTTTTCCTGGTATAAAACCCAAATCTGGCTTTTTGTAACTTGAGTCCATTCATATTTGTCCTGCACTCTGGGATGATTGAGAACAAATCCTGCCCCTTTCAAGTCTTTGAAAAGTGCTCCCCGCTCGGTTTTCTTTGCTCAAGGGAAGCGAATCGTCTGGGAGAGGCTGCTGCTTATTCTCCCAACCCTCTTCCCTGGATTCACCTCTAGATTTAGGTGCCCCCTAAATTCTGGCACCGTGGCACAAAGCCCCGGCTGGCCAGCCCTTCTTGCAGCCCCTCTCTGGGGCTGAGCACTTACTTGTAGATGGGCATCGCAATGTGCTCCATGAAACTGATCTGCAGCTCAGGGATATAGGCTTTCTCCCGGTCCATCATCTCCATCGGCCGGTTGCCCATGGCTTTCTCCTGCAGGGATCAGGCAAATGGGTCATTTCGAGGCTGCAGTGGCCAGCATCCTGCCCCCCCACTCCCGTTTGTGTTGAGCGCCCGGAAAGAAATATCCACCAAAATTCTACCTGGCAGGGAATGATAGGCATTACCGCCAGTGACCTAGTGAATCCCTATGACTTTCTAAGCAGCTGGGGGGCCAGGGCCAAGCTCTGCCTAGCTTCCTGTTCAGAAAGCAAAGCTCCCAGCTGGCACCGGGGCAGAAACAGGAAGCTCAGGGGAAGCTAGGCCCAGCTCAGCCTCCCAGGTGAGCCACATGTAAGTGTCTGTATGTCAGGTAGAACTCTCCAAATGGAGAATCATGGGATTTGTAGTACTGTTTTTAGCACAGTTTTTATTTACAGTTTTTTTCCATATGACCTTTAGTTCTTTATTAATATTGTTTTTAGCTTTCAACAATGATGCAAGCTGCCTTGAGTCCTTCTCATGAGAAAGGTAGGGTATGAATATTTCAAATGATTAAGAAAGGAAGGAAGGAAGGAGGGAGGGAGGGAGGGAGGAAGGAAGGAAAGAAAGAAAAAGGAAGGAAGGAAGGAAGGAAGGAAGGAAGGAAGGAAGGAAGGAAGGAAGGAAGGAAGGAAGGAAGGAAGGAAGGAAGGAAGGAAGGAAGGAAGGAAGGAAGGAAGGAAGGAGCTCATGGTGGAAGGAAGGAAGGAAGGAAGGAAGGAAGGAAGGAAGGAAGGAAGGAAGGAAGGAAGGAAGGAAGGAAGGAAGGAAGGAAGGAAGGAAGGAAGGAAGGAAGGAAGGAAGGAAGGAAGGAAGGAAGGAAGGTCTGCCCTGTTCAGATTATAACCTGAGCCAGAGAAGAAACCAACCTTCCTGCCTTCCCTTCTTCCTTCCCACCTGCTCACCTGGTATCTGTTGTAAGAGAAATAGTAGCGGGAAGAAAGGAGAACCCTAAATGTTCTTTTATTCCCTCCTCGGGACCTGGGATGATTTTTGGCAGTAGCCTAGGGCGAGAGGGGCCTTGGGAGATGCAGGTCTCCAGGGCGCCCACCCAACCCCCCTGGCAAAAACGGCTAGCGCCCTGGAAACTCCCTTTGCTGAGGAGGTTTTGCAGGAGCGGCTGCTACTCCGGCTGCCCGTCACGGGAAATCGTGGCGAGGGGTTCACGGAAGTCTCGGAGGGGCACTGCCTGGATCCTGCCTGGAAGCGGCAGATGGAGGGTTTTCTTGCCTTCATACGTACCAGATCTCCCTGGGAGAAGAATTCCTTGTAGATCAACTCCTGGAAGGCAGAAACCATGGATGAGACCAGCTTCAAGGGACGTTCCCTGAGTCAAAGCATGTGGCTTTTTTGCTCTTCGTTGCTCAGAAGAGCTGAAGCCGTGGACACCCCACCCCAAAGGCAAGCCTTCTGACCCATACATGGATGGTCTCTTTACCCCTTACCCCTCTCTCCTCTGAAAATCTCCCCTTGGCCCCCTACGTCAACGCCTTCTGAAGTGGAGCCACAGAGACGTCTACACCTCAAACACAGAGTTATTCTGATCTCAGACCCATGACACTGTCATGACACAGGTCCAACCCCCCCCCCCACTGCTTCCCTCCACCTGCCAGTAATTCAACAGGTAAAGCACTTCCTCTCCCAGAGAGATGCGGATGGGAAAAGTCTTCCTTCTTTCATGCTGGCCGGCCATCCAGCACTGAAGTGCAAGGGAGCCTTGGGCAGCTCTGAGTCGGAGGTGTTCAGGGTTGTGCCCTCTCTCTCTCTTTTGCGAACCATGCCTGGCACAGTCGTCACAGGTGAGCTGCACCTGAAGCCCAGCTGTCTCTCAAGTCCAGCTGTTCTGTAGGGATGCAATGAGTGCTCAGCAGTTTTGTCAGTCCTGGCAAATATGGAAGCCACGGGGCCTCTTCAGAATACAGATCCAGGAGCTGTCCTGGTGGCCAAGGCGTCACGGTCACTCTTACGTTACTGCTGCGTTTAAAGACATCCCCCCACCCCAATTGTTAAAGATACAGGGGGGGGTGTGTCTCTTGCCATTACCTACAAGAAGTGGAAAAGAGCACCCCTGGATGGTTTGGCAACAGTGGGGCAGGATGCCACCTGCCTTGCAAGAGCATGGATTTCCATCTTGCACGTGGAAGGAAAAGAAATGTCTCAACGCAAATTTGGGTCCTTTCGCACAGAGCCCGAGGGAGGAGCTGTCCGGTCGGACTCAGTGTTCCAAGGAGACGGGGCATTTTGGAAGGCGGGAACGAGACGGGGGCATCCCGCCCAAGGTGAACAGCTGTGCTCAAGCTTGGGATCTCCAGATGTTCTGGGCTCCCTCTTCCCAGAAGCCACGCACCCTGGCCGGTGTGCGGCCAATGGCCGGGGATCTAGGAGTGGTGGTTTAAAACATCTGGAGGGCCAAAGGCCAGGAACCCCTATTCTAGAACAGATGTGTGGCATAATCCGGGCCTCCTGTTTAGGACAGACTCTCTCTCCCCCTTTTGATTTACTCACTGCGATCTTGCGAGTGGTCTTCCAGCCTTTCGTCTGGTCCGAGAGGTCACAAGAGGTCATGAGAAGGCACAGCAGGAGGCTGTGGTGGTGCTTGTTCTTGGGATCGTAACCCACTTGGAAAAGGGCAGAAGCAGAAAAAGAGAGGGTGAAGCTCGAGGCTGGCGCTGCCCTTCCAGAGCAGTGGCAAGCTGTCTCAACAGGCCCAGGTGGGGCGTCACGGAGGAAGCAAAACCCTCCATGAGGTCTTTGTTGCTGTTGTTCTGTGGTGTCAAGTTGTTTCTGAGATATAGAGACTCTGATAGGATTTCCAAAATACATGCAATAATCAAAGAGGAGTTTCTAATGCACACACACACACACACACACACACACACACACACACACACACACACACACACACACGTTTCTGGCTTGGGTGTGTGGGGGGAGATGTTATAGGGAAGATCCCTTCTGCGGATCCCTCGTCCTCTCTTATCAACAGCTGGGCATCATCCTGGCTCTCTCACTCGACTTTTGACACGGCAGTTCTAAACCGTGATTTTCTGTTGTCCCTGACAGGTCTTCTCCTTCCTCCTATTTTACCCTGAATTTTCAGATGTAACAATCTGCACATTTTGTTTCTTGGTACATGGACAAAGTATTCTAGCTTTCTGCACTGTATATGCTCTATTATTTCTTGACCTTTATTCAGTTACTTCAGTACTTCTTCATCAATCACCCTTTCACTCCCAGACGTTCTTAGCATTCTGTGATAAAGCTACATTTTGAGTGCTTCTTTTTTTATATAGTTGCCTCTGTTAGTCTACAATTTCATGCTGGATAAGTATAAAAATACAATTACCGTTGGACCCCCATTATCTGTGGGATCAGTATCCAAGGTTTCACTGAAAATATTATAAATATCAAAAGAAAAAAACCATAAATATATATTTTCACTATGTATTTACCTTAACTGGCCACTAGAGGGAGCCAGAGACCATGTTAGGTATTCTTCAGTAACAAGAATACATGGCATGGTCTCTGGCTCCCTCTAGTGGCCAGTTATAGTAATACATGGTGAGAATACTTTTTTCTGGATTTTTTTTCTTTTAATAGAGTTCACTATTATCTGTGGTTTTCCGCATCTGTGGGGGGGTCTTGGAATCAATCCCCCATGGATATGGGGATCCTAATGTAAACAGAGCTTGGAAGCAATGAGGTGCAAGTAACATTGTTAATAGAAATGAATCCAGTACAGGAGCACAAGTAATAACAAGAAATTACAAAAACCAGTCTCTGACGTTTTGTAATAAATACATGTATGAGTTTGAGGGCGTGTCTTTGTGGGGGGGACAGGATTCGTAGAGGGAGGTGAAGACTTCCAATTTAGTTTGTAGTGAAGCCCCTCACCCTTGATGAGAAATTACCAGGAGACAGAGAGAGAGAGAGAGAGAGAGATCGCCTTACCGTCTGCCATTTTCTGCAGGTCTTTGAAGATCCTCAAATGGTGAGCAAGATCCGTGGCCAGGATGATGTCTCTCATCAAATCCAGCATCCTTTGGTAATCCTATGGAGTCAATGAGAACGCTGCCTTTTTACCCTACTTTACTTTGGTCAAGCGAACGGACCAGCGGGGACAGGTGGGCTTGGGGAAAGGTCACACGACTCGCGCACCCCCCAGCCCTCCTCATTTGAACCACCACCAGCGGGGGGGGGGGGGTGTCCCTTTAACACAGAACATCCTAAGGATCTGAAAACGACCGATTTAAGCTTCAGGGCTTCTCCTCCAAGAAGCCACCAGGATGGCCGCTGTGGCTCAGACTCACCTTCCGTGAGAAATGGTCAAAGATGTTGCAGCCGTGAGTGTTCAGGATGGCGATGGCTTGGGCAAAATGGTGTCTCTGCATTAGAAGGAAAACCACAAGGAAGAAGGGTTTGCAAGTTGGTCCGTGAGGTCAATAAGAAAAAGGATAAAGAGAGCAAAATTTTCTGGACGGACGGTGTCTTAAGGTCCTGTCAAGTCACACTTAACTTAGGGCAACCCTAATAGGACTTTCAAGGTAAGTGAGATATTTAAGGATATTTAAGGCTTCACCAGTTCCAAACCACAATCCAATAAGCTTCCCTGGCTGAGTGGGGATTCGAACCCAGGTCACCTGCGTCCAAGTCCATCACTCTTTCCACTATACCACCCTGGGAAACTCTTCCTTAAATATCATATACGTAGGTCCTTTGTTCTTGCTGTTGTTCCTATTTTCCTCTTTCCTGGTTCCAGAACCAGTGAACACGCTTGGATAACCAAGGCGTTCTTACCTCCATAACAGAGCCTTCTGAGCTGTACAAAGCAGCCAGCACAGATTTCTGGAATTGAGAGAGAGAGAGAGAGAATTAAGAGCGATCCCATGATCAAGGCAAAGAAGCCATACCGAGGGAAAAGGGTTGGAAGAGGTGGGAAGAGACGGGGCGTTGGTGGGTCCGGGCTCAGGAGAGAGGCCCTCGGAGCTGTGATGAAAGGAGGCAGGACTGAAACGATGATGCCACCCATGGGACATGGAGGGCCGAGGTCCCACCGTTTCCTCCATGCCTTCCTTCTTGGCTGTGACAGTGTGCCCCCCCCCGTAGAGTCGCCTCTCAAGGCGCGCAGATCCCCGTGCAGATGCAGAGACCTCGTGGGAGAAGAGAGCGGCCTCAGTATCTCCCACGCCTGGTTCCCAAACCTTGAGGATGAGGGATGCTGTCCCGGGAAGTAAATGCAGGAAGAGATGGCCCCATGGATGCAGGAAATGGTTTCCCTGGACATAGCATCGTAAGTCCTCCCAAGGCAGCTCTACAAAGGATCCTTTCCCCCGCAGAGTTATTTTAAGATTCTTCTAAGCCCATCCCATCCTCCTCCAACTGGGCTTTGCCAACGTCACCCGCTCAGTATGGAACTGGCCTGCCTAGGAAATCGCCACCTCCTTGCCAGGAAAAGATATGGATCAGCCTCCAGAATGCAAAATAAGGGACAGATGCAGTCTCAGAGGCACTCACTAAAAATTGCAATAAATCCAAAAGCGTGCTGCTTATAGACCACCCCATAGTGCTTAAAGCACTCGCTGGGCAGTTTGCCACTTAGTGATGCAGGCTACACCTTGGCGACTTTGGACCACACCACCTGGAATTACCCAGGCAGCTACATACCACTAAGAAATACCTTAGAGAGAGATCCTGAACTTCTTTGAAACACACCCCAACACAACAGTGAGCTGGGTACTCAGTTTAACAACCTTGGAAGAAGGGAAGGCTGAGTGAACCTCAAGCTGGCTACCTGGTACTGAACCTGGGGGGTGAGCAGAGTTTGGGCTGCAGCGCTGCAGTTTAACCACGGTGCCACAAGGCTTCTACAGTCGATAGCGTGACATCTCTGTCCTTACAGATGTTCACCTAGCTCTCTTCTAAGCCATGCTTGAAAAACCCTTTGAGCTGTTCAATAGGATTCCCACAATGCGAACCATGTCATTTTTGCACAGAAATGGCCCCTCTTTTTCTGCAAAATGGCCTGCGGGAAAGCCTGGTGCAAAATCACACCATTTGCAAATTAGGGAGACTGCCTTGAACGACAGATGCCCCTGGATTTAAGACCCGGAAGCACTGGGTGGGGGGGTTGATGTCCATGCTAACAGTCAGCCAGTCCTTCGGCGCTTCCTCCCTGCGCACGTATACTTTCCTTCTCAAATGGAAGCGCAGGAAACCAAAAACATTTCCCGCAAATTGCAGAGACCTTGACGGGGGGGGGGGGGGGAAGAGCTGATGTTCTTGTGTCAAGGTGGTCTTGCTGAGAAGACCTTATTCCAGAGTGGCCATGTTCATCTTTGGGGTCTTGGTAGATGTTCCCGAAGATCGCCCCCCCCAAGTCTCAAAATGAAAAAAATAAATAAAAAAAAGCAAAGCAAAACCATACCGGAAGCTCCCCAGGCAGGCAGCTTTTGGCTTATTTTTCTGCTACCTCAGCCAGCTGGAAACAGCCCAGTGCAGCCTGGGGTGGGATGGAGGGAAGAGGATGACCCTAAGCCCCCTCCCTGAGCTCACCCCTCTGCTTGACGAGAAGGAGGAATTCGGAAAGGCTTTCCTCCCCCCCTTTCTGCTAGGGAACCCACGTTGGCACTGAGCAGCCCTAGAAAGGTTTTGGCGATCTTGCTTTAGCCAAGAGGAGACAAGCTCTCCCCCCTCCCCAACTCCTCTGCCCCCCCACCCCCCACCCCTTTGCTCTGCTGAGGGCTGGTTCCTTCAAACCGTACCGAAGCCACCTGGAAGGAATTATTGGTGCCCCGGTGGTCCAGGTCGTGGCACATGCAGGAGATGAACAAGGCAAGGATTTCGATGTCCCTGTGAACAGAAAACAACACAGGGGCACAGAGCCATGCATGAGGGGCAGAAGTCTCCAGGGTGCCCCTGGGACGCCTGTCGGGCCAGCGATGGAGGAGCGCAGGCGCGTTCTGGACAGACGGCAGCTTTCGATGAGGTGCTCCCCGTAATGTAAAATCTGACCCCGGGGGAGAATGTGTTTGAGGTTTGGAGGAAAGCACGTGAAAGGGAACAGCCTCAAACTATGGAAAGCAATGGGTGGATTCAGAGGAAACGGAAGACTTTGGTCGTTTGGGAAGTGGTGCTGGAAGGACGCCGAAACCCGCCCACCCCGGCTCGTCTTGGTCAGGCTGCAGGTACGAAAGGTGTGCAGATGTCTGTCTTTGGATGACAATTCCCAGAATACCCCAGGCCGTGACACCTCCCCCAAATAGATAACCCTAGAGAGAGACCCTCTCCTTCTTTACACACACCCCTCCCTACACGACAGGAGACGCAGGCGGCTGCCTCTTGCCAGCTCGATCCCAACCCCAACTAGAACGGTGAAGCGACACGGCTCGCTGTGTGTCGTCCCCCCCCCCCCCGTCCGCCCCCTGCTCGACTGCAAGGCATTTCCAAGGCTGAGCCCTGGCAGAAACAGAGCCCCAGAAGAGAGCAGAGCCGCCACCCGCCACCACCAGGTACCTACTCCAGGTAATTGACCAGCTCCAGGTTTTTGTAGAGCAGGTAGCAGAAATGGGAGACAGAGAAGGCATGCATCCAGTTGTGATACGGAGGGTCCCTGTAACCCTTTTTCACCATCAGGCAGAACCTGGGAGAAAAGAACAGACGGGGTCCTTTCGTAAGAAGGAGACGGACGATCTCCACTCCGAGACTAGGAAGGGAAGCTCAGTTAACCCTTAACGGCAAAGCCCTCCTTTCCTTTTAAAGTGCGCACAATTTGAATTATTCATCCTAAACAACGGAGTTGGTGATTAGCAAACTCAAAAGAGCTTTCGAAGAACATCCAAGGAGCCCCAGAGGTGACCGGGAACTTCTGCCATGGCAGAAAAAAAAAAAAGGTTCCGTTGACATAAACGGGGTATGCATTGAATTCACGTTTGCACGTAGGTAGAGAGGAGGGTTGTGAGCCCATCCCGAGCAACCCTGCCCCTCCACGGGGCATGTGGGAGATGGCAGCCGAAAGGGCGCTACAGAGATAGGTACCTATTGGTGTGCGGGCCTAATTCACATACCCACTGAATCTGAGAATGATGGCGTTGGAAGGGGCCTCTAAGGCCACTGAGTCCGACCCCCTGCTTGAAACAGGGACCCAAGTCAAAGCAGATCCGACAGAGGGTTATCCAAGTTTCTCTTGACAGTGTTGGAACACTGCTCTAACAGTTAGGAAGTTTTTCCTGATATTCAATCAAAATCTGGCTTCCTTTAACTTGAGCCCATTGTTGCATGTCCTGCACTCTGGGATGATTGAGAACAGATCTTGCCCCTCCTCTGCATGACAGCCTTTCAAATATCTGAAAAGTGCTATCCTATCACCCTCAGCCTTCTTTTCTCAAGGCTAAACATGCCCAATTCTTTCAGCCTTTCCTCTTAAGGCTTGGTTTCCAGCCCCCTGATCATCCTTGTCTCCCTCCTCTGAATTTGTTCCAATTTGTTAGCATCCTTCTTGAAGTGTGGTGTTGAGCCCAAGACTCAAGGTGAGGGCTAACCAGTGCTGAATAGAGCACCTCACCTCACTAGTTAGGAGAAGGCTAGAGAGCAAGTGGAGAAGGAAACCGACGGATTATAATAGAGAAGCTGTCAGGGTCGCGACTAACCTTTATCTGGCAAAGATAAGGGCTGCTAGTCGAGCTCACCTCGCTCACCGGATAAGCGAGGCTTCAAATCAGCAGGCGGAAATTTTCCGTATAGTTCGCGACCTATCCGGAATTGGTTGGGGTGAAGGGCCTCCTTCTAGCATCTCACCTGACCAATTTGCAGCATTTTTAAAATCTAAAGTGGAGGCCATCCACCGAGAGCTTTCTCCTTTTTTGGTGACAGTGGATCGCGCAGAGATGTCCAGCGCTCCGCCTTGCCTGATGAGTTTTGACTATTTTCAGCCTGTGACGCCAGACATTGTGGACAAGGCGCTAGTTCGCTGTCGGGCCACCACCTCCTCTCTTGACCCTTGCCCGGCCTGGCTAATCAAAGCAGCCAGGCCCACAACAACTGAATGGGCCACAGCGATAATTAATGGGTCTTTCCGGGAGGGCAGGGTTCCCTCCGCCCTCAAGGAGACACTCATTAGGCCCATCAGAAAGAAACTCAATCTGGCGGCGGACGATATTGGCAATTACAGGCCCGTCACCAGTGTTTCTTTCATTAGCAAAGTGGTCGAGAGGGTGGTGGCCGATCAGCTTCAGGCGCACTTGGATGAAACCAATGCCCTGGATCCATTCCAGTCGGGCTTCAAGCCGCGCCATGGTACAGAAACAGCACTGGTCGCCCCTGTTAGATGACCTATTGAGGGAGGCCGACAGAGGTAAAACGTCGCTGTTGGTCCTCCGCGATATCTCAGCTGCCTTCGATACCGTCGACCACGGTATCCTCCTGAGGAGGATCTCCGAGTTGGGAATCGGTGGCCTGGTGTTGGCCTGGCTCCGTTCCTTCCTGGGGGACCGTCCTCAGAGAGTTCAGCTTGGGGAGAGAGAGTCGGCCCCGTGGAGCCTCAATTGTGGGGTTCCGCAGGGCTCGACTATCTCCCCAATGCTCTTTAACATCTATATGAGGCCGCTGGGCGAGGTCATCGGGGGTGTGGAGTGGCGTGCCATCAATATGATGATGACACGCAGCTCTACATCTCCTTTTTGCCAACTACAGTGGATGCTGTTCTGTCCCTGCAGCGCTGCCTGGGGTCTGTATTGCAATGGATGCAGGAAAATGGGCTGAGGCTGAACCCGGACAAGACGGAGGTCCTGAGGGTGGGTGGACCTACCATCAGCGGTTTGGGAAACTCCCTCTCTTTTGGGGGGGTGACTCTCCCCGCGAAGAGTGAGGTGCGCAGCTTGGGGATCCATCTGGACTAGGCGCTTACCATGGAATCCCAGGTGGTGTCTGTGGTCCGCACCGCCTATTTCCACCTTTGGCGGATAGCCCAGCTGCGTCCCTATCTAGATGTTGGGTCGCTCACCACTCTGGTCCATGCGCTCGTAATCTCGAGATTAGACCACTGTAATGCGCTCTACGTGGGGCTACCTTTGAGATCGATGCGGAAACTCCAAATGGTGCAGAACGCGGCGGCCAGACTTCTTAGTGGGGTGAGGAAACATCAACATATCACTCCCACTCTGGCCGCCTTACACTGGCTGCCCGTTCGGTTCCGTGTTGATTTCAAAGTTCTAATGCTTACGTATAAAGCCCTAAATGGCTTAGGGCCTCGATATCTGGCGGAACGCCTTCTCCCACCTAAATCTACTCGTATCACCCGATCTAGCCAGGAGGTGAGGTTGAGGAGCCTAACGCCGAGGGAGGCCCGGAAGGAAAAAACAAGAAACCGGGCCTTCTCGGCAGTGGCTCCTCGCCTTTGGAATAACCTCCCTTCTGAGATCCGTATGGCCCCTTCGCTGGGCATTTTCAAAGGCCAATTGAAAACCTGGCTGTTTAGGCAAACCTTCCCTCCAGCCACTACTTGATTTACTTTTTTCGTCCATCTTGAGTACTGTCTATTGATGTGTTACTTTGTTTTTATATTTTAAATTGTTTATTTTATATGTTGTTAGCCGGCCAGAGTAGTCAGTTGACTAGGTGGGCGGGGTATAAATTTAATAAATAAAATAAATAAATAAATAAATAAATAAATAGTGTACTGTGAACCACGTGCCAGGCCACTGGGGCATGTGGCTCACACATGTACATGAGGAGAAAGTGAGCCTGAAAGACAGTGGTAGTCCCTCAGTGAGACAGTGAGCTGCACAGCCAAGTGGGGAAGTGGTCCTTGGTACTGGTAGGGGTAAGGCTAGATGTCCCATGGGTCCCCGTCCAACTCCATCGTTCTATGGTCTTCCTTCCAGTTCAACGCAGCGCTGACCCTCTGTGCTGTGGAACAGAGTCTGCCGAAAGGAGAAAAGCCAGACGGCTCTCTTCGCAACCCACCTGACAAGTGTGTGGTGGTCGATTTTGTAGCTGCTGATGAAATTCATGTCCTGCAACATGCTCAGAGTGGCCTGCGGGGAACCAAGAGGGAGGGAAATCAGCTCACCACACCGAGTGATTGGGAAAGGCAGTTCACTCCACACAGGGCTGCTAGCCAGTCCGGTCTGAAGCAGCTGAAAACTGCTCCCTTCTTCTTGCTCAGCACCTTTATCCCCTTCAGTCTTTCTCCAGAGCACACGGAGGGCCTTTGCTCCCTCCAGAGGCTAGGAATTCGAAAGTGGATCTGGGGACCCCCTCCCCCAACATTGGGTCAGTTTGTGAATCCTGCCAGCCTGAGCTGGGGGTTCAAAGGAGTTGAGGAGGAGCCCGACAACCTCACATTCGTTTCTCCAAAATGGGAGCGGGCACACTCTGCAGTCCCAAGGGCCCACTTCTGTCCCTGAGGACACGCTGTGGGCTGCACCAGCCCCCCTCCCCAAATGTGGCCAGAGGTGGCACAGAATCCACTTTGGGTTTTGCCAAATCCTTTTTAGAATCGGGAGTGGGGTTTGGGGAAAACGAGGCGCCTTGTTTCGGGGGCAGAGTAGCCACTTCTGGAAGCTGCCGGAAGTACAAAGAGACACGTTGCCAAGCTGACGGGCGGCTGTGTTTGTGGGGAGGGCCTCCGGGGCTCATAAAATGCCCCCCCGGGGGGGGCTGAGCTGGCCCACATCTGTTCTGGAGGAAACGGTGGGCATGTGTCCGAGGCTGGCCCAAATCCTGGTCTGGTCTGGCGACGGGCTGACAGTGTGCCTTCCTTGTCCGGGATGGCTGCCAGCGTGGTGACCCCTGGAATCCATGGCTTGAAAGGAAGCTGGAAGGACATTCAGTGGGGAGGAGGAGAAGGTTGCCTGTGGCTACTGGGAGCCGTGATGGCTTTACCTGGGCAATGAGCAGCCTTCCTAGAGGCAACGGGTTAGCCTCTCTTTGTGCTCAGCGTCTTCTGCATCCGGGAAGGGGCGAGGGTTGAGCTTTCAGAGGGAACCCTAAAAGACTGACAAGCCACAGCCTTGCTGGGAAAGAGAAGGTGGTTTCCGAGTCCCGGAGCCAGGAAAGCCACAGGCCGGACGCTTTCAAGAGGAGGACTGCAACCCACACTCACCATACATGTGTCGTCGTCGGGCAGGGAGCGCGGGGTGTAGGTGAACTTGGCAAAGCTGGGATCTATGTTTGACACCGGCGAGATCCCTTCGTTCAGAAGCTTGGTGTATTCATCGTCTGAGACCTGGAAGAGGAAGGGAGGCTCGGACATCGAATTCAGCACATGGATTCTGGACGGGCGGTGATTGGGGCCAGGCAGGGAAAAAAACGGGCAGTGCAGACCGGTTCGCAGAGTTGCCTCCACCTTGGCTTCGAGCTCCCGGTCAGCCCCGCTGGTGGCCCCCCCCCAAGGGCTGTGCTACTCGCACAGTTAAAAAGAGAAGGCTGTAGCAGGATATTGGGGCCCCCGGGGGCCACCGCCTCTCTACCTTGGCCTGCCCAATGTCGGAGACAGGATGCCAGGTGGGAGGGCAACGTTGACGGTTGGCCTTTTCTGGGGCAGCCTCAGGGCATCCTTACCTTCATGTGGTACATCATCATCTCGTTGGCCAGGTGGCTTCGGTATTGGGCCTCGTGGACTTTCTTGTAGAGTAGAGACTGGAGCAAAGAAAACCCAAAGCGGTTGTCAACCTGGCCCGTGGAAGTCTCCGAATACAGAGCTACGGCTACGTGGCAAGATCGCCGGTGTTATGACATATCACCCCCACCCTCCACCCCCCCATCCACCCGGGGGACCACATGCATGGCTTACGTGGGCAATGCTGATGCCACAGTAGATGGAGAAGGCGGTGGCCAAGTCCTCATCAAATTTGCTGAACCATGGCCCGTTGATCTTGTTAACCAACTCCGCCACTCCGATGACCTCTGGGAGAAGCAGAGAAGAAGAAGACAATGACTGGAATAACAGAAGAAAGAGCAGAAGCCCGATGATCAAGGAGGCCGTGGAGGGCCATGATTCCCCAACAGGATGAGATCATCAGCTCTGCATCTCAAGACACTCTCCCAGCCAGGGACAGGAGAAGTAAGGACCAGCTTCAGAACAAAGCATCACCTATGAGCAAAGCTCTGCTCCTGAGTTAGAGAAAAGAATTGTAACACGAAGAGTTGCCTATAAGAATCAGGGAAGAACAAGTGAGATACCAGCTTCACAATTGGAAGGTGATAAAATATTAGTTCTCCCAAGATGTATTTTTCCAAAGCTTCAATGTCTGTGCTATCCAATTGCAAATGAGTCCCAATGATCAAGTACTAAATAAAGGCAAGCTAGTAGAGTTGTAAAGCTGGCTGGATAGCTCAGTCGTTTAGTATCTGTCTGAGGAGCCAGAAGTTGGGAGTTGGATTCCCCACTGGGCTTCCTGGGAGAAGAGCCAGCCTGTGTGGCCTTGGGCAAGCTGTGCAGTCCCAGGGTATCCCTAGAAGAAGGGAAAGGTAAACCACTTCTGAGTACTCTCTAATTAGGAAACCCTGAAAAAAGGTCACCATAAGTCAGAATTGACTTGATGGCACATCATCATCACCATCATAGCTGTAAAACCACATGACAGGAAATGCAAACATCTTTCATGTCTTAAAGGAGCTCCACTTTCAATTGTGAAGCTTGGCATCTTGTCTGTTTCTGCCCACAAACAGAGGAACTGTGTGAGACGTGGGGTGTTTTCTGAAGAAGCGTTGATGGGAAACACCAGCTCCTCGGGGGCAGAGAAGGAGCCTGGCGGACAGCTCAACCTCTCCTCTTTTCAGGTTTGGTTGGGACTGTCCAGAGGGGGAGACTTCAGCATCTCAGCCCGGGTAGGTTCCCGATGTACCAATCCTCACTTCACATGCTTCGCACAACTTACCTTGATTCTCATCCTTGATGGGGAAACAGAGGATGTTCCTGGTCCGGAACCCGGTGCTGTCGTCCACACCACGGTAGAAGAGCGGATGGGAGTAAGCGTCCTTGATGTTGAGGATCTTGCCCGTGGTTGCCACGTGGCCGGCTATGCCCTGATCGGCCGGAATCCTAATTTCGTAGCTCTGTGTCCAAGGAAGGAAAATCAAGAAACATGCTGGTTGTTCCCCATACCACACGTGCGTGTCCACAGAGTTGATCACACAGGGGAGCTCAACACGCTAGTGAGAGGAACGCCAGCAAAGTACTCAAATTCTTGGAATGGAAGCCAACAAGCTTCCCCTGCTAACCCCCGACTGATGGCAAGTGGCTGGGAGAAAGGGAGACACACATTTGGGCTAGGACGTCCTCCATTTTTCCAGTCTTAAAATCCACGAGAAATGTGAATTGATATTATTTCCTCTCATTTTTGTTATTCCTGATAGCAGTGGTCCCCAACCTTTTTAACACCGTGGACCGGTTGGGGAAGGCGGGGCACCGCCCTGTGCTCGTGCACATAGGAGCGGGGGTGCGCACACTCGTGCGCATGCGCTCGGGGGCACTCATGTGCATACGCGAAGGGGTGGGGGCGCGCTCGTGCACGAAGGGGATGTGCGAGGGGGAGTGCATGCGCGGAGGGGTGGGAGATCTGTCTCCGTGGCCCGTTCCAGCCCAGGCCACGGACCAGCACCGGGCCGCGGACCGGGGACCCCTGCCTTATAGCATCTACATGCACCCAGAAGTCTTTTTTTTTTCAGTAATAAAAATATAGAATTTTGAAAAGGGTTGTGCTACCGTTACACCAAGAGCATTGGCAGAAGGAGGAAAGAGAGTAAAAAAAAGAAAATCCAAGTCCTCCCAGAGCTAATTTAGATTTAAAATGTTAAGCTCTACCAATGTCTCTCGCAGACTCTGAGACATAAGATGTTTTAGACTTTCGAGTGCAGATTCTTTGGTCCCACGGCAGAGACACCAGAGCTTGGCTCCCTTTGGGGCTGTTTCTCAGCAAACTGGGTCTTGCTCCCCACCATAAAATGAAAGAACAGGATTAAGACTCCAGGTACAGACTCCCCCGGACCAGTCTAGTCCATCAGGTGCCCAGGCACACGGCTCGACAGAGTCGTTTATTGGGCAGAGAAATGCCTTTTCTGTCACCTGATGTCTGAAACTTTGTGAACCAACACCTAAATTGTATGCTCTCGCCCTGAACAATAGCATCTCCCCCCCGAGAGCAGGACCCGGAGATGAGCTTTGGTGTGGCCCCAAGCCAACTCCCTGCCTGGTTCAATGCTCTTACCTCATCATCCACCACACCTCCATCAAAAACCTTGGCCACCAATTCGTGGCTGATTCTGTCCAGCAGGAAAACGGAGCATCTGCAAGAGGAACACACACATCCCCAACCCGAAAAGTGAGAGGACTTCTTCAAAGACAGAATGAGGAAGATGGGTGCATCTCTTAGCGGGGGGGGGGGGGGAAGCTACCCTCTGCTCTCGCCGTCCCTTTTTAATAATAGCTGCTTTCTCAAGAGAGAGAAGCCGCTGCTCAAGTCCAGAGCTTGGGGAAAAAAATGTTAAGAACTCCAACTCCCAGAATTGGCAAATCTCTAGTAGGGAAGACAGCAAGCTGGTGGAGCGTAGGTGTAGAAAACTACAGTTTAAATGCTGGTAGTTCTGCTTTCTGCAAATATTGTCTGTAGTAACTGTTTTACTGGATGCTGGAGGATGATTAAGTTCATAATGGTCTCCCCAGGGAACATGGGAAGAGTTAATTTGCAGATAATTATGTCTGTTAGAATCGCTGCATGGAAAAGTTACTCCATCTTGTGGACTATATTCACACTGGCATTTCCTGCAGAAAAAAAACCCCGATTGTTTGATATGTGGTGCTTTCTGATCCTGGAGCACCAGAAAGACAAACAAGTGGGTCGTAGATCAAATCAAGCCCGAACTCTCTCTGGAGGCAAAAAAGTTGGGACTGAGGCTGCTCTACTGTGAGGAGGCAGGATTTCTGTCTGGAAAAGACAAGAAAGCTGGGAAAGGTTGGAAACAGCAGGAAAAGAGGAAGACCAAATTATGAGATGGACCAACTCCCTAAAGGAATCTGCTGGGGTTGAATCTGCAAGAACTGAGCAGGACAGGACCTTTAGGAGATGGCTCATTCATGGGGTCGCCATAAGTGGGAGGTGACTTGATGGCACACGACAACCACAACCACACAACCTTTCCTTCAGCAATTGTTTCACATTCTGTTTAAGACGGGCAGGCACCTAATATTTACTTTATTTATTCATTTCCATCTCTCTACAGCCCTGTGAGGGTTCCCTCGCTCTGGGTGGCTCCCAATATACAATAAAGCCAAGACTTCTTGACTAGGATTCCTTGTGTCGTGGTGAGAGACCTCTGCAGGTCTGGCGCCCATGATCCACCCCACCCCAAACCCAGGCGAGATTGCACTGTGGTTCTGCCATGGCTTTTTTTTTGCCACTTTAATTTTTAAGACTCACCAGGAAAAAGTGACATTTTGCTCGGCACCTGCCCTTTCTGCCTCCCACCAAGGGGCTCATCCGCTTCCAGGAAGACAAAACGAGGTGTGAACAAGGTACATGCCTTGTTCGAAGGGAGGAAATGGGAGTTTTGATCTGAAAACGTCACCTTTGGCTGCTACGGCACCCAAGTTCCAAAGCAAATTAGCAGGTGGAGACCCTTGGGCAGGACGGGAACCAGCATCAGCCCACGGGAGGCCCGGCTGGCCCCATCCTCGCTGTCTGTTTGCAAGCAGGCAAAGTCCTTTCTAGATGGGGAAGGCTTTTCCTGATGGCCCGGTGGTCCGAGACGGGTTTCAAATGGAGGGCTCTGCCTTCCTGCTCTGCAAGTGTCTTGGTGGGGCTTCTGGTTTTTTTGGTCTTGTATTCACTGATCCTTTTAGTATTGTACACTCGCTGTTATCCGCTTAAATGTTGTCTTTTAATTGTTGTATACCACCTCAGGTCCTTTTTAAGGGGAAAGGCGGGTTAAAAACAGTTTAAATTAATAAATGAAATAAATAAAAAACAGCGGATTTATTTTTCACCCGTATTTTACTTTCATCCCTCTCTAAAATCCATCCACCTAAAACATCTTTTCCTTTTCCCTTTGAATTCCTTATGCATTTGGTTTTGGCCTCTTGGCTGCCTTGACGGAGTTACTACTGTACATAATCATGAAACAAATTTCAATTATTATTTTTTTACTTGCCACCCCTTCTCCCTGGCAGCCTTATACACTGGGAACTGCCTCCCAGACTACCTGTGTGAGGCCGATCCCAGTTTCCCCTCTAACCGTTCTTGAAAATCCACCTTTTCTGGCAAGCCTTTGGCATTATTCTTTCATTTCTTGCCTTGCTGTTACTCTGCCTGAAGCGAAGCCTAAGGGAATGCAACAGAAACGGCCACTTCTTAATTTATCTCTCTACCCTTATGTCTCCTTCCTACTCCTGCCTCTGTTTTCTGTCTCATATTTTAGATTGTAACTGCTTTGGGGCAGGGACCTATCTGCTTGTACTTCGTAAAGCCCCCCAGGCTGACAGTGTAATAAAAATAATTGTAACTGGTGACGGATGATGATGATGATGGAGGGGCAGAAAGAGAGAGAGAGAGAGAGAGAGAGGCCTATAATGTTTTATGTGATAACGCTTTATCGGAAACAAAGTCTGGAGTATTCTCACTACTTCTGTATACAACAATTTAAATGGCAGCTAAGAAACCATGAGATCTCAGGACGTAATTAATATATGCCATCAAGCTCAGATATATAGGGAGCCAATGGATGAGAGATCTTCAAAATGGGGGTCCTCAATTGCCCTGCTCAGCTCTTGCGAACTCAATCCTGTGGCTTCCTTTATGGAGTCAATCCATCTCGTATTTGGTCTTCCTCTTTTCCTGCTGTCTTCAACTTTCCCTAGCAGTATTGTCTTTCCCAGCATTAAAGACAATCAATCAGGAGAGTTGTAAATCACATTAAGCAATTGGGAGATGTGATTCAGGCAGACCTCAGGATCTGAGCACTTGGGCTTGCAAAGAAATCCCAAAACACCAAAAGACTCACCATGAAACAGAGCGAGCAAATTAAAGGAGATAACAATGTGTGAGGATAAGATGCTTTCCAAATTTATGAAATTCTCCCTTCTAATGAAAACTTATCTATAACTTAGAGCTGGACCCTTTAACAGAGATGGGAAATAATGAGTTAACATGAAAATACCGTATTTTTCCGTGTATAAAACGACACTTTCCCCTAAAATAATGAAAGGAAAAATTGAGGGTTTTATACTGGGAAGTAAGGGGGAGGCAGGGATCAAAGCGCTTTGATCCCTGCTTTCCCCCTCCACGTTTTGCAAAGAAAATGGAGGGGGAAAGCGGTTTCAGCTTTCCGCTTACATTTTCGTTGCAAACGTTTTCATTGCAATACATTTTCATTGCAAAATGTTTGCAACGAAAATGTAAGGGGAAAGCAGAAATTGCTTTCCCCCTCCATTTTCTTTGCAAAATGTGGAGGGGGAAACCTGCTTTTTGCAACAAAAATGAAGGGGGAAAGCAGGAATCGCTTCCCCCCTCCACTTTCTTGCAAAGAAAGAAATTTTGGGTTAGAAAAGGGGGGGGGCGTCTTATACATGGGGGCATCTTATACACGGAAAAATACGGTAGTTATTTCTGCATAAATTGGAGCAGAAGCCACCTGAGGCACCGAAGGAAAAGTGTGTTGAAACTCATGCTTTCATGTTACTTTCAAAACACGACTTCCTGAAAGATTAGATGCCTTCTTTCTAATGCAGAAGTCATGATTTTAATGCTAACACATTACATTTGACACTTTATTTCCAAACTCTGAGCTCCCGGTGTTAAAAAACAGGGAGAAGCAGCTGATTGTCCCAACACTCTTGAGAAAGGAAGAGAAAGAAGTCGGTGCAGTGAAATGTCACCAAACTAATTTCTCCAGGCCTTCTGCCCTGATTCTCAGCAAAAGTCTGACCACTGGGAATGGGGTGGCTGGCTGGAGGACCTTCTGCTCTGCTGGAACAAGGAAGGTCCAAAGTCAGCCTCAGCCTGCATGTCCCCCCCAACCCACCCTCACCCCAGCTTTCTCGACAGCCGGGCTGGGGGTGTTTGATATAAATATCTCCAACTCATCCAAAGAACCACCAGTAGGGGGATGATGACGTCTCTGGCTGGGGGGCTGGCACTCGGCAAGGTCACTCCTATGGGTCCGCCTGCTGCGGGAACAGGTGGGGGGCACCCGGGAGAACCCCCTTCCCCTCTCTTGCCCAGCCAGAAACTCACATTTCGGAATTGCTCAGATTCCGCGCTTCCGTGATAATCTCTTGCAGCAGCACCGATACATCGTCTGTGAGGGCAAAAAAAAGAGGGTGGCTGATTAGGAAAGAAAGAGCCGAGGAGGGGGGTTATTCGTTCTTTCCGTTAAAATCCCTCTCAGCCCCAGAGGTTGAAATCCTGTTGCGTGGTGGATTTTGGCCACTGATTCCACGAGTTTACTCTAGCAGGGAGTGGATTTAGCCCTGTGTTCCCCCCCTAGAAGTCCACACATAGGCAACTGAGACCAGCGTTGGGAGTTAATGTTTCTTTTACTTCCACTCCCAGAATCCCAACCTCCCAAAAACAACCTCCCAAACCTTTCCAAGTTCTGACAGCGGAGCCTGTGGCCTAACTGGAAACAACAGTCCCCTTGACCCCAAATATAGAATCATGAAGGGGCCTCTGAGGTCATCCAGTCCAACCCCCCCTGCTCAAGGCAGGAATGGAAATCCAAGCCGATCTGAGAGATGGTCTTCCTTCCAATTGTCTCCTGAAGGTGTCCCTTGTTGGAGCGCTCACCCCCTCCCCTGAAGTCATTCCTTCTGTTGTTGTACTGCTCGAACAGTTAAGAAGTTTTTCCTGAAATTCACCATATTCAATATGGTGACAGAACCCTGGGATCTCCTAATAGGGTGGGTTCAAGCCTTTTAGAATTTCGTCAGGGACGTTTGGATATTACGCCCATTTTACAGAGAGTGAGAGGCAGAGAGACCTTTGGGTAGTGTGGGCGGCATATAAGTTAAATAAATAAATAAATAATAAATAAACTAAGGCCATGCAATGAACCGACGCTGGACAGCGGGCCTTCTCGATTGAGCACCAGGTTTCTGCTTATTTCAGGCCACCGTGACTTTCAGGAGCAGGCCCAGAGGCCAAAACCAGCTTGGGCCCATTTTCCTTCACACAGAATAAACCTTTCTCAGACACGCCTGCCAGCCTGTGACCCCTTCACCCACAGAAATGCAAAAAAGGCTGAGCCAGCGGACATACCCAGATGAGTGAAGAGGTTTTTGGCCACTTGCAGAAGAGCCTGCAAGAAGGAGAAAGAAGAGTCAATGTCTCTTTCCAGCTACTCATAACTAAAATTAAGTAGAAGAGCAGAAATCTCCCATCCCAACAGAAATCATGCCGTTCCAGAGTGGTGGTGGTGGTGGAGGAATCAAAACACGTCTGAAGCAGGACTTTAACCACGTCACCATTGCTTGCGGAAAAATCGTATTTCAGAAATGTTGGGACCGCTTGAACTTAGGTGCAGCATCGACTCGAGAAGCAACAGGACTAGACAGAGAGAAAGGCAGAAGGTTCTTCTCTGGAGTTGCCCATCCGCTCTGCATTTCCTACATGGAGCAGGGGCTTGAATAGATGCTCTCTGAACACCCCCCCAGCCCCATGATGCTCTGTCTAATCTGACTCCGTGGAAGGTCCCTTGATGCGACGCAGCAATGGTGGAAGACATGGCCCTGATGGGGCTTCTCCTTTTAAACACTGAAGGTGAAAGGACCAAGAGAGTGGATTGCTTACAGCTGAGCCCTTGGGAAGTGTAGCTCCTCGAATTCCCTGGTTGGAGTTTGGGGGTTTCCTGGAACTGGTAGACCCCAAAACGTCACATCTCAATCTCTGCCTGAGACAGACCCGTGGCTGCCAACCTGGGGTAATCCAGGTGTTCTTGGACTGCCGTTCCCAGAAGCCTTTGCCACCAGCTGTGTTGCCCGGGGTTTTTGGGAATTATGACTTGAGAACTTATCTTAATCGGTAGCAACTCTGCAGGATCTTTCTTATCAGCTATTGCCCTTTTCCAGACTGGTGGTTCCAACATACAAACCTGCAGCCTCCGGCATGAAAAGGAGGTGCTTCCACCACAAGTCAGTGTCCTACATATACAGTGGTGCCTCGCAAGACGAACGCCTCGCGCCATGAAAAACTGGCAAAACGAAAGCGTTTTGCGATCGTGTTGCTGACTCGCAAGACGGCTTCTTCTATGGCCGTGCTTCACAAGACGATTTTTTTTCCGCGACCGATGCTTCGCAAGACGAATTTAATTCGTTCGTCTTGCATTCCTATGGGAAACCGCTTTTCGCAAGATGAAAATTTCGCAAGATGGCGCTACTCGCGGAACGAATTACCTTCGTCTTGCGAGGCACCACTGTATATTAATGATAACACCAGTTTTTTTGCCCTGCCATGTCTCCTTATGCCAGAAGAGGGCGCCCTATGCACACCGGTCATCCCATCACTTATCCCGGACACCAGACAGATTTTTTTCTTTTTGCAAAAACAACACACACACACAACACACACACAGAGTCAGTGGGTGCAGATGTGCAATTCTAGAGAACCATGGATTTAAAGGCCCCCAAAGTTTAGGGAAGCCACTGGAATATCAGACGAGAGGAGAATTCTGCAGGCTCCCCCACCCCACCCCTGGGTACGATCCTGAACAAGCTGCGCTAGGGGGTGAGGGTGGGGGTGCTTGCTTTGTCGGGATTCTCAAGTTTTCTGCCCGCTGCACTGGGGCAGTTTCCCTGCCTCTTGATCTTGGCTTGTTCTCCGGACCCCTGAGTTCCCCGGTCCTTTCATGTCATCATTTGGCTTGGCGGTTACGAGCCGGTGCCTTTTTCTCTTCTGAGTGTCAGAAGCCCCGTGAAAATGACAGACCCCAGAACCACTCTGCTTGACTCGGGAGCTCTGAGAAGCTGCTGGATAGCTCTCGCCAAGTGGAAAGAGATGCCCAAGAGTTGGACGTAAAAAGGAGTTCAAATGTTAAGGGGTCAATGGAAAAGGATGTCCAGAAAAGTGGGGAGCTTTCCTCGGTAAACAGGTCTAAAAGGATGCTTTCCGAGGGGTAAACCCACATCCATTTTCTACAGCCTTACTCAGAAGTGACAAGAAACGAGGGAGGGTCATGGTTTTCAGAAGCAAACAAATATTGTGTCTTTCAGTAAAAAAAAGCACTCAGCAGCTATTTGTTGAAGAGGTGTCTCTAAAGTTCAACCCAGCTGTAATCTGGAAATTCAACAGAGGGAAGGCAGTTTCACTTCCTCTGTCACTCCCAGGCGCCTCCTCTCACCGTCCTCAAAAAATGACAGCAAAGAGTTTTCGAATGACGGGTCCAGAGCGAGTTTTCAGCCCAGACTTTCTCTCTGTTGAAAAGTCTCTCTCATGCCCCAAAAGACGAGGTCCATAGCTGGGACGGAGATGCTCTGGAAACACAAGAGTGGACTTAGCTCCATTTTTACAAAACATGGCTTTCCCAAAAGAAACCTGGGAGTTGTAGTTTGAAGGCAGGGTGAAACGGCACGGCGAGATAAAGTCAATCCGCCCCTCGCACAGAACTAGAGTGAACAAAGGGTCACCAAAAAAAAAAAAACTTTCACTGGTTTGAGTGTGTGGTGTGAAGATGGCCTTGGGGAGGGTTGGTGCCTGTTCCTTCCTCTGAGTAGCCCCATAGAGGAGGGTAGAGCCAAGGGAAAGCATGCATGCTTAAGCACACGGATGTGTTCCACTGACCTGACATTCGCATTTCAGCTTCTGTTCCTTCTGGAAAGCCAGGGTGCTGGTCAGGACTGTGGAGGTGTAGCAAAAGCAGTGCTGGATTTTGTGCTCATCTACATCTGTGTAGCTGCAGAAGGAAGAGGGAGAAGGAGAAGCACATGTGAGTTTGGGCTATGGGACTCCCTGCCACTGGACGTTCAGTGGATTCTGTCTCTTTTGACCTTCTGCCATCTACGTACCTGCTTATTACTCTGGCTGGGTTTTCACTATTTACACGGAGAAATTTTGAGCATCCACGGGGGCTTGGAACCAATCCCCATGGATATGGGGGGTGTGTGTCCTGCTGCGTTAAGGGTACCACCTCCCATCTAGTAGATACTGTTAAGTACCCCATACTGTGGCACAAGAGCTATCAAGCATCCAATGTCCTACCAACTGGTGAAATAAACGAGGCAGAATTGTAAACACGCCTAACAAGCATTTAGCAGACCTTCCCACCCATTCCTCATGTGCAGGGCACTCACAGGGTGAATCATGCCTCAAGCCTGCCTCTTTGGGTTAGCCCTGTCCTCCAGCATTACCCCGTGGAGAGGGGAGGGTGGCCTGCAGGGGCACCCTCTAGACATAAGGCAGTCCTTGCGTGTGTGAGGGTTCCCACATCATTGGGGGGGGGGGGGCTGCCCAGTACGGTGTCTGGATCTTGTTCAGCTTTTCCACCTGACTGTGCCCGGGCATTCTTTTCCAGGTCCAGTGCACGGACATCAGGATGAGCTGAGGGGCTTGGGCACCAAGACAGGACAAAGAGCGCATGGCAGGGCATGACCCACAGAATCATAGAGTCATGAAGTCGGAAGGGGCCTCTAAGGCCATCGAGTCTATCCCCCTGCTTGATGCAGGAATCCAAATCAAAGTCAATCGGACAGAGGGTCGTCCAGTTTTCTCTTGCTCACCACCTTCCCTGAGGTTATGGGTTCCATTGTCATACTGCTCGAACAGTTAGAAATTTTTTCTTGATAAATCTGGTTTCCTGTAAGTTGAGCCCATGGTGACGTCTCCTGCACTCTGGGAGGATCGAGAACAGATCCTGCCCCTCCTCTGTAGGACTGCCTTTCAAGTCTTCGAAGAGGGCTCTCCTATCTCCCCTCCGCCTTCTTTCTTCAAGGCTAAACTGGCCCAGCGCTTTCAGTCTTTGGGCCATATTCACGAAGCAGCCAAACACTCAGCAACAGAGCCTAGGAAAGGTGCTTCTGTCGGCTCTCCCTGTGAGCATGGCCATGCTGCCGTGGGGTCCCTGGAGGTTGTAGGCCAAACAAAGGGGAACGGTTGCAGGCTCTGCTGGGAATCAATTCACACTTTGCAGAAGAGAAGGCCTCAGTGAGCCTAAGTAAAACAATCTTGACCAATTTATTTCTGTAGGGAACAAATCACACACACACACACCCTAAAAAACAGAGGAGTCGCTCAAATCAATTTAATGCAAATTACAAGAACATTTTTAAAAACGAGTCATTAAAAACACTGGCAAGGAAATTGCCGCTGCAAACGCAAAAAGCAAATCGACAGCCTGTAAATAAAATTAAGACGTGAAGGAGGTTGAAAGCCTTTCAGTTTTTCCCCCCGATCACCATCGGAGGTCATTTTGTTGTTTATGAAGCTGTTCCTAACCTGTCCTCTTTGAACAAATCTCTGTGTGGGGAACGATCAATAAATTCAACTGGAAGCAATTCAAAGACTTTGAAGCACTTTGCAAAACGTTGTGAGAAGGGATAGAACACAAAACAGGATTATAAAACCAAGCTATGGGAAGAGACAGGATTTAACTTAGTCGTTCAAGGACGTCTCGGTGCTGGCACCAGTTGGGTCTGGAAGGGGGAAGCATCCCAAAGCTGGGGCACTCTGGTCTCCCAACGGTAGGGCAGGGGGACCCCTTCCCGGGGGGATCCCCACAGTCAGCCGAGTCTCTCTGGGAAGAGGGGGCCCCCACCTTGCCCCGCAGGCGGTCCACTCACCTCTCTCCCCCAGTCTTGTTGAAAGCACAGGCCAGAGCGACCACGTGGGAAGTGGCCCTGCTGATGACCGGGACGCAGAGCATGGCCGTCACTTCAAAGCCCAGCATGTTGTTCAGCTGCTTGTGCTCCTCCTGCAGGGGAAAGGAGAGGACACGGGGAAAGTAAAGACCTCCGCCAGAGAGAGAGATCCTTCTCAGGACTTAGAACCGCAGCAAAACGTTCAAGGACGGAGAGCTCAGAACATTCCCTGCATTCCAAAATCTACCCGGTCTGGAAGAAGGGTTCGGAACCAGCCTTGTCCATGATGCACTGGCTTTCAGCTTTCAGGGATTCCTCTCCCCATCCCCTACCTTCAATACTTTCCGGGCAGCTAGCAAGAAGCAATTAATATTCTGTGTATATAGATATGTGTGTGTGTGTGTGTTTTCAAGCATCACAATAAAACATTTTACAGTATCTGTGGGATCAGTATCCACTTATCCATGGTCTGAAAATACTAAATATGCTAAAAATAAATTCCTAGAAAGATGTAGGTCTAAAGATGAAGTTACCAGAACTGGCCACTATAGGGAGCGAGAGACTATGTTATGTATGAAGTTAGTTATTAAAATAGTGCTTGCTATTATCCACATTTTTCAGCATCTGCGGGGAGGAGGGATACTTGGAACCGATACCCACTGTGTACGGGGGTCCTAATGTATCTACAGGTGGATAAGAGAGACAGAAAGAGAGAGAGAGAGAGGCAAATGAAAATTGTGTTAATCGATATTTGAAAAGGCTTAGGAAAACAGAAGCCAGTCTTGCTCTGGTGCTCTAAATGAACAGGAACGGACAACGCAAGCCCTCCGTTGCCATCTGGCCCGGTGTCGCCGGCTCTGACCAGCAGCAGCCAGGGCTCCTCTGGGTTCTCAAGAGAGTCTTTCTCAGCCCTGCTTGGAAATGCGAGGGATCGAACCAAGACCTTTCCCACTGACTTTGTAAAACAACCCTTGGAAGAGCTGGTTGGTGGGGATGATGACAAGTCTTTGGTACCAAGTCTGAGTCCTTGTTAAAAACAGGCTCTCCCCCCCCCCCCAGGAAAAAAAAAAGGGGGCGGCGGGAGGGGGGGCTCCGAGTGGCACGTTGAGTCCAACCAAGTCATTGAAACAATGACAACAACCCAGGGCCGAGTTGGAGGCAAGTCGCTGGTGAGACTTAAGTCCAACTTGACAATGAGTCCCAGAAACTCGAGCCCCGCTCCCGGCTGGTTGGAGGATTCTGGGAGTTGCAATCCCATAAAAGGCGCCGTTTTCAAGCTCTTCCCATGGGGTGGTTGGAGGAGACAGCGGAGCAAACGGCCTTCTTTGCAGACACCCCCCCCCGCCCGCAAATGCTGGTGCAGCAACTTTCAATCTCAACCGTTCAATCCATGCCTGCAAAATATATCGCTTGGGCAGAACCATCGTCCTCCAGCAGCGCCTGGCAGTCAAGCATAAACTGAACCCTATGGGAAAACCATCTCTCACTTGGTTTAAGTGGACTTTTCCCCCTGTTGTAGCTAAGTCGATGGGGAAGTTCCCTCTTCGAGGACGCATGGGGTCGGGCTTTTGTCCCGATAGGGGCAGCTCTCCGCTGATGCGCTGGTTCCCTGCGCATGGTTTGGCTGCGTCTCCATTCCACAGCCACTTGGCTAAGAACATAGAGAAGCGTCAGGTGGGGAAAAGGTCGATGGTGCCAGCTGCTTTCCAGGAAGGACAGCCAAGTCTGATGGGCTTCAGCTCTCGGCACACACACACACACACACACCCCGTCTCCCGTGCCCGTCGGCAGGAAAGGACCTGCCGAGGCACGGGGTCAAAGACAGGCAGAAAGGGTGACATCCTGAGCAGACCAAGCAAAAGAACTTCATCTGTTTCTGTTTTGCACCTCCGCAGCCAATGTCGACGTCTGCCCCGCTGTTTCTTAGGGGTCAGATTCCTGGGTCAATGGGATGATCGAGCAGCTACGTCATCCCATGACCCCCGAGAGTCCTGGGTCAGCACCCTAGCTAGCCCATGTGCCCCAAAGGCCTCTCTCAGTGACGCCAGCCAATGCTTCTGAAGGCGGTCACGGAAATAAGGAAGCACTGATGTCCAAAGGTCTCCAACAGCGGCTTGGTTGAAGAGGGTTAACAATAACCAATTGAAGAGAGAAGAAAAGGAATTAATTATGATTAGGGTGACTGTGGCAAGGCTGATAGTTGCAAAGAACTGGAGGAATAATAATCAATTTACTATGGAGAATGGGTATAAAGAAATGTGGAATATGGCCGTTGATGATAAATTAACCGGTGAAACCAAGATTAGAAAAGGAATATTGCAATGGAATGATTTTGAAGAAATGTGGAAGCTATTGGTGGCTTATGGGTTTCAGAAAGGGAAAAGAGAAGAATCGATGTATTTTTGGAGAGGAATGGGGCGGTATGAAATATAATGAAAAATAAAATGAAAATAAGTCCCGAGGGTGGGGGGGGGGGGGTAGCACAGGGTCAGTAACTGTGATTTTGTTTATTTTAAGTTGATGCATTGTATACTTGTTGTTTTCTTTTAGTTTGAGAACTAATAACACACACACACACACTTTTTTAAAAAATGGGTGTTCTACTCCCGAGGGGCGATGTTTGAACAAAACAGGTCAGAAGGGAAGACAAGGCCCAACCCTGAAAAACCCAGGCTCTCCAAACATCTGGGCACTTGTCTTCTTCATGTATCTCCAGTTTCTGTTGCCATTTTTCCAGGGAGCATTGGCGATGAACATTTGGCGACGGCATGACCCAAATTTCCCACCCTGCCCGCAGGGAACCTCCCTGGACGATCACACCAAGAAGGTTCTCCAAGAAGCCCAGCTCAGAGGGAAGCTTTTTGCCTGCCCAGCCCGTGTGCCTCATCCCACCCAACGCCCAAGGCCCCTTTTCCTGCAACGCCAAGCGAGTAAACCTTCCTGCCTCTACCTCTGCAAATCCTCCTCCAAGCGACAGGCCAGGGCAGGAACCCCCTCGCCCGCTGCTCAGCGACAGAACATGCTTTCTTCCCCCATTACTTATCCAGCCAGAAATGGATATTGTCGTCCCCCTTCCTTTCTCTTCACCTTCCTGGCCTGCTTGTGGATTCAAGCATGGATGAAGGATTACCCAAGAGACCTGGCTAAATAACTCAGCGAGGCTCCTCAGCACACATCATCTTTCTAGACCGGCTCTGTGGGTTATTTTGAGGAACGCACAGACAAATGGAAACACCACCACCCCTTCCGAGGACTGCAGTCAGGCATAAACCAAAGCTGTTTGGCTGGCCTCTCTGACCTGCTGTGTCTCAGGAGCCGCTTTCATCCTCGGTAGCTACTGGTGCCCTAAGAAAAAGGGCACACGTGCTGCTTAGTGATACTGATCCTTGATCGAAGCATCTTCCTGCCACTTAGGCTGTGACTAGACGGCCCAATTATCCAGGTCTGAATGGGTCTAGATGGTGCTAAACTGGGTCGCTTGGAGGTGTGGAATGCCATTTATTGTTGCCCCAAATGACACACCGTACCTCAAAGCAACCCTGTTGAGCAGGATCGAGACCACTCTTGAAAGCAAGGGAGACCTACCAAGCTGATGTCTTGCAAGGTGATGGATTTCTTCTCCTCCACGACCTTTCCCAGGCGCCCGACGGTTAACTGTGTACAGAAAAGAGAGAGAGAGAAGGGGGAAGAGTTACTTTTATTTTGGCCTGCCTCTCCATGCTGCTTAGGGGACCTGCAGTCCAAGTGAATAATTTCTTCCACTTCTGGTTCGGCCAGAGGATATCTCAGAGAAAAGGCTAACGGCACGCCTGCCATTTTCCTCCGCCATGGCCAGTCTTTGATCTCTCCTGCTCCAAAGAACGGACTTTCCTCACTCGCTCATAATCCTGAGGGCGGAAAGTTGGCTACGGCAGCTTTCGTCCCTGGCAGCGAGTCCTGCCTATTTCGGCTTTAATCAAAACCCTGGCGTGGACGGGAGCGAAAGGCCATTTGAATTGACCCCAGGGGAGGTAAACAACCCTTTTCCCTTCAGGTCCGTGGCTCAGCGATCGAGTTCGTGAATGAAAACCGTCTGCGCTCTGCTTGAGCACAGCTGGCACTCTGGTGCCACCCCAATCGGGAT
Source organism: Intellagama lesueurii (assembly GCA_037013535.1). Lineage (NCBI taxonomy): Eukaryota > Metazoa > Chordata > Lepidosauria > Squamata > Agamidae > Intellagama > Intellagama lesueurii. Next base: position 2,206,471 of record JBAJHW010000003.1, on the reverse strand, counting down.
ACATTTGGCATCCCACAACATCCTTATCGCTGTGCCACGCGGAAGTCGCCGGCCGCCTCATCCCAGAACGCCGCTGCATATTTTAGCTGGAGGAGATAATGTACGGTACATAAATCGAGGAGACAGGCGCTCGGAAGCTCTGAAACACAAGGTCTGGCAGACGGACGTCACTTAACCTTCCTGCCGTTGCCGATTATGGGGCTGTTATCTACTCCCGCGACGCTGCTGCAACTGAACCAGGCGTGCATCGATTGCTCTCTATTAAGCCCTCTGGATGAACCGTCACGCTGGCTGTCTCCCAGGCTGGGCCACCATGTCCCTGCCGACGGCCGGTTCGTTTCTGTCGACATGGCCTTTCCAGGTAGGCTTCCCGGTTGGACTCAAGAGAGGGTGGCCGGGTCATTGAGAACCACTTTCAAGGAAGCTTTGGAGAGGGCTCGGTCAACGAGAAAAGCCGTTTTTATCAATTGACAAAAGGGGCGCATTGGTCTTCCAGGTCAGGAGCGGTGGGAGGCTAACGACATGAGACGACATCACACTCTTTCTAAAAAAATAACTGTGAAGGGCAATTTTATTTATTTATTTATTTATTTCATTTATATCCCGCCTATCTGGTCAATTATGACCACTCTAGGCGGCAATGCCCTTGAGAAAGAGAGCCAGAAAACTTAAAACAGCCTCTGGCTGTTTTTCGAGAATAGCCTTGTAAACCACCCTGCGCATTTCTCACAAGTTCTGGTCACCGATCACTGCCAGAGTTGAGTGAGGACATCGAAGTCTGTGTCTCCACTTGCAAAGAATAGCAGACCCCGTGGCTGTTCCTTGAGGGTGGAAGTCCTTTCCTCACAGGCTCCAAAGGTTTGGCAAGACTCGACCACTCCTTTCCCTCTCACTCGCAACACCGCTTTTGAAACAGTCGTCGGCCAGAATCCTCTTGCTGACTGGTGCCTGTATAAGGGGGATCACTCAACCCTTGATGGCAAAGCGCCGCTCGTTAACGAGGTGTTGGCTGCATTCCCAGATGCACCTAGGAAAAGAGGCGCGCCCAGGAACGCAACCTGCACCTTGTGAGTGGGTGGCAATTTGCTACCGAGGCTTCCTTTACAGATGGGTAAATTAGCAATAGGGTCCTGGCCATTCTATTATATATCATTTAGGCAGACTCTGGAGGTGTTGCTTTTTGGATCAGAACTCTGCAATGGCCGTACAGGAGAGGGAATTCTGGGAGCCATCATCCCAAGAGGTAACTTTTCAAAGCTACAAATTGAGCTATGAATAAAGAAAAGTGGAGTTAGCATATGGGTTAGCAATTGAGGTCTCCACTCTTGCACACAGGGAGAGATAGCAAGCAAAGGGTTGGATGTCCACCTATAAGCACCATCTGCTGTTGAGTGTTCTCCGGAAAGAGATGTAAATCAGTAGGTGTAGTGGTTAGAGTGGCAGCCTAGATCTTGCAAGATCCGGGTTCCAGTCCCTCCTCAGCTGTGAAACTGGAGGAAAAGCACCACATCAAGGCACGCAATAAGTAAGAGAGATTAAAGTGGCAACTGGCTCGTTAACTATCGGGCAGGCTGATTTTCACATAGGTGAGATGCCCCATCATGGCAGTTTTTAATAATCTTCCTATGACCCTTTTAAGGTTTTTTTTTTAGGTTTTCAAAGTTATTCTTAGTTGAGTATTTTAATATTACTATGTTTAATTGCTTTTTAATGGTTTGACCTCATTTTGAGTACTGTGTCCAGTTGTGGACACCACACTTCAAGAAGGATGCTGACAAAATTGGAACAAGTTCAGAGGAGGGTATCAAGGATGATCAGGGGGCTGGAAACCAAGCCCTTTGAGGAGGAAAGACTGAAATAACTAGGCCTGTTTAGCCTTGAGAAAAGAAGGGTGATGGGAGAGATAGGAGAGCCCTTTTCAAAGACTTGAAAGGCAGTCCTACAGAGGAGGGGCAGGATCTGTCCTCAATCATCCCAGAGTGCAGGACACGTCATAATGGGCTCAAGGTACAGGAAGCCAGATTTAGGTTGGATATCAAGAAAAGACTTCTTAACTGTTAGAGCAGTACAACAGTGGAACCCATGACGTGGCAAGGTGGTGAGCGCTCCAACCCTGGAGGCCTTCAAGAGAAATTTAGACAACCAGATCTCCTTTGATTGGGATTCCTGCCTTGAGCAAGGGGGTTGGACACGATGGCCTTCAAAGCCCCTTCCAACTCAGTGATTCTATCATTCTGTGATTTATTTTGTTTTAAACTCCTATTTGCTTTAACTATTTATGAGCTGCCTGGAGTCCACTCACTGGCAGAAAGGTAACATAAAACGGAACGGAACGGAACTAAACTAAACTGAACCCTATAATAAAGTACAGTCAACCCTCGACTTACGAACTTAATCCGTTCCGGAAGGACGTTCTTAAGTCGAAAAGTTCGTAAGTCGAATCAGCATTTCCCATAGGAATGCATTGAAAACCAATTAATCCGTTCCGGCTGTTTTTGGTTCTTAGGTCGAGGGGCGGTTTGTAAGTCGAAGCATTAGTTCCCATAGGAACTAATGCAAAGCCGGTTAATCCGTTCCTACCACTAGGGGCAGATTTTTTTTTTCTTTTTTTCCCTTTTAACCTAAGATGACTTAGGTTAAAAAAAAAAGGAAAGAAAAGAGGGAGGGAAGGAGGGAACAGACACCTTTTCAACAGAACACCTTGAAAGTTCAAATTTCGCGCTTTCCCTGCCTTCCGTGCGTTTTTTTTTTCCGGTTCGTAACTCGAAGCAAAGTTCGCAAGTCGAGGCTATATTTTTCTATCAGAGCGGTTCGTAAGTCGAAATGTTCGTAACTAGGGCCGTTCGTAAGTCGAGGGTTGACTGTAAATATAATTTCCTGTACACAGCTTCAACCATTAGCAATAAAAGCAAGAGTTTGGCTGGAACGTTTGCTGATGGGACATTCCTGTGAGTAGATCCTAGAGCCGGATCCTGGCCCAAAGGGAAGGACGTGGTGAGAGAACGGCCTAAGTGCTGATGGATCAAATCCTTCACTTTGATCCTTCTCCTCACGGGTTGTGTAAAACCCCAGCAGGGTTTATGGGTTCCAGTGGGAAAGCAAGCTTTGCCCATATGGTTTCACCCAATGCTGGGGGTTTTTCGGCCCCAGGGGCAGCCCTGCCTTAAGGAGAGCCAGGCCAACGCTTGACGCGGCAAAGGCTTGGGGGGGCAGCCAGGGGAACCCCCTGCCTGAAGGCTCCTCCTGACCCCCCTTGGCCCATTGCCTCTCTTGATGGAGAGGACTAAAGTTTTACTGTAATTCTGCAAACCCTAGAGCTCTAATCTGCGGATACCTCCAGAGGTGGGAATAAAAGGAATCGTTGATAACAACTCACGGGGAAGCTGATCTCCTCTTCCAGGACTTTGTCTCCGATGACCTGTAAGAGAGAAGAAGCGGTTGAGGGAGAGACGGTGGCAGGAAGCAAGGAATGGCCGTCTCCAAAGAGGAAGGAGCCGGACCATCTGGAGATCTCGGGTGCAAAAGAAGGAGGCCATTATGGGCTACGAAAACCTGTCACCCAGCATGTCACGAGCAGGTTGCTTCGGAGCAGCCATTCTTTCAATGCATTATTCAGGGGAAATGGGCACATTAAATATGGGTTACGTACAGTGACGGGATGAAGCCCCTCACCCCCAGCTGAGAGAGAGAGCGAGAGCAATAAAGAGACACAGGATGGGTGCTGGGGGCAAGCAGACCTGACTTTGCGAACAGGTGGTGTAAAAGGAGTAGAAAAATATTAACCCACGCAAACGAGGGAAAATACCGGGTCATCTGGCAAGGGAGAGGTCCCTTCATTCATAAGGGGTGCCTGGTTGTATCAAAGGGAAATGACCACAAGCATGACAGGGAGGGAAAGAGCCCTCTCTGTCTGCAGCTCCCCAACATCCTCTCTCTGGTACTGGAGATGATGCCTGGACTTTGTGACCCGTAGCCACCAAGCGCTTCGTTCTCCATGAGTTTGCTGAATCCCCTGTTCAAGGCACCCTCGTTGGCAGCCATCGCTACTTCTTGTGGCGGGGGGTTCCCCCGTTCACCTGTGTGAAGGAGTCCTGCCTTTTATCTGTCCTCCATCTCCAACCGCTCAGATGTTTGAATGGACCATTGGGTGAGGTAAACAGAGGTCGCTCTGGGGCAGGGCGGGGTGGGATGGTGGTGCCCAAGCCAGCTTTTTTTTGCTCAGAAGATTTTGGGGAAGGAAATGCCCCCTGTCCCTTGGGTCACCTCTGTTTTTTTTTGGGGGGGGGGAAAATAAACTCAATTTTGCTTTCTTAGCCCTCCGTCTTCCCGAGCCAAGCCCATGACGTCGAGCCCAGTTTTTGAACCATTTGTCTTCGAGCTGGCGTTTCGTACCTGGCAGGACAGCTGATGGTTATCTTCCGACACCAGGAGAAGGCAGCAACAGGGCGACTCGGTTTCCTGCTTCAGCTGCAAGAGAAGGACACGGTTAGAGATGCCAAACCGTTTCTGGGGGCGGGAGAGAAAGAACCCAGAGCGCAGGGTGGGAACGGGAGGCTGTCCCTGGTTCCCTTCTGTTGGGGCAGCTCCGTTTGATCCATGCCAAGGGTTGAGAGCCTGTGTCCAGATTCCTTCTTGGCAGACCTGATCCCACAGCCTGTCAAGAATAAAGCCATGCATGCAGTAGTAGTAGTAATAGTAAGTCACCACCACCGCCTTCATCATCATCATCATCACACAGTACTATAAGCAGTTGCAGATCTCAGAAATCACACCATGAGAGCTACCAAAAAAACAGCCATATTAGGAACAAGATACCTACTGCGCCGATATTGAACAGATACTTAGGTTTTTGGTTAAAACCTGTATCCGTTATAGAATACCAGTCAATGTTTTGATTGACTGCGCGTGGTATTTTTGAATCATCATCATCATCATAATCTCAGAACTGCAGAGCTGGAAGTGAGCCTCTGGATCATGGAGTCCAACTCCTGTCAAAGAGAGACAGTGGGGGGATTCGAACTCCCAACCTCTGCCTCCCACAGCCACATACCTAAACCCCTGAGCTATCCAGCATGGTGCACCAAGCAGAGATGTCCATCTAACTGTCCGTTAGAGCAGACACCTTGAACTAACTGTATTACAACTGTATTCTTTCTTTCACTGGGTGTGACACAGTTTGGCTGAACAATTGGTTTTAGCCCAGCCAGATGGGAACCTGGGAACACCACTTTTGGGGCATTTCGTTAGAGACATAAATCCTCGCTCATCTCATTCTCTGGCACAAGAACAAGTAGCTGCAGAGTCTGCCCCGCCCCCCCCGCCTGCCTTTTGCTGGTGAGATATTTTCTGTGTTTCCACATGTGAGAACAAATTTTGCACAAACGAATCATCAGTGCACACAACACGAGTTGCAACCCGCTGTTATCCATGGGTGTTGAAGAATTAGCAACACACTGATTCCTGGGTCCGTGGATGCTTTTCCCCTCCAAAGGAAAGGACAACCATTAAAAAAAAAAAAAAAATGCAGAGCTCAATAAGTATTCCTGACAACCCTAATTATAATTACTTCTTTGGGACTCTGGCTGCCAGAGTTGAAAAAGATAACTTTCTGCAGCCCCAACCAATCTTGACATCTTCTTTTCCCCCTTCCGGAAATGAGCCCCTACCTTCCTCCTTGATGGGAATCCAGAGGAAGCCGGCTGAAACGTCAGCATCTGCTGGCTCCAGCTGCTAAGGTTAATTTAGGAGAGGCGGTGGGAAGAGATGAAAGAAAGTCAGGGGAAAGGGAGGCCCTTAGAGGAGGGGAGGGGGAGCGGGAGGTCCCACCAGGAAGGCCTGCTTCCTTGCCGTTGCTCCCTGCGGTACAAGTTCTGGCCTTAAAGCAAGGCAAGGGAGGCTCAGGGAAAAAAGGAAATGGACTTGTTTTGCATAATCCTGGTCCATTTGGGGGCAAGTCTGTTCAGGATCCCGAACTGAAACATTTTGAGGAAGTTGGGTTGAAAGTAGAGATGGGCACGAATTAAAAAACGAATCACCAAATTTGTAAATCTCTAATTTGTCGATTTGTATTCATAGGGATCACTGCCCCTGACAAATGCGAATGAATTTTTAGCAATTTTTGATTTGTTGAGTTGTTGGGCCATAAAATGCCCCTCCCCCAGCACCTAGAGACACCAAAATTGCAGGGAAGCTTCCACCGACTCTCCTCTACAATTTCTCCAAGTTTGGTAAAGATTGGTTTTCCCCAAGCCAGCTGCTAAAGGGCAATTTCCTTGGGGGACCCCATTTGTGGGTGTATAACTCACGTGTCCAAAACCCAATATTTACCAAACTTGGAGGAATGATAGAGTCGGTGGAAGCTTCTCTGCCATTGTGGTGTCCCTAGGGGCCTGGGAGAAATTTTCCTGGGGGTGCCCTCTTTGTGGGTGTATAACGCAGACGTCCGAAATCCAAACTTCACCAATCTCGGAAGGCTTGTAGAGGAGAATCAGGGGGAGCTTCCCTGCAGTTTTGGTGTCTCTAGGCATCATAGTTCTAAACTCTACTCTAGAACAAACCAGTACAAAAAAATAAATAAATCCAGAGTTTGGGGAGGTCTGGAAGCTCATGAAATAAAACCAGGGCAAAGCTTGGGAACAGCAACATCACCTTGAGGTTAAGACTGTCCCCATTACAAGAAGTGCTGGACTAGGAACTTGAAAGGCCACAAATGAGTTCGTTAGCTGTGATCTAAGCAGCCATAATTATTTTTTGTGTGGTCCAGGGCGATCCTAAGAAGCAACAACCTCCAAAATGTCTTGTTGTGTTCAGCTCCGCTCAGGTCTTGCAAACTCAAGGCCACGACTCCCTTTATGGAGTCCATCCGTCTCTTCTCTCGTCTTCCTCTTTTGATGATACACTTAGGAACAAACTAAGTTCCTGAGGGAGAGCTGAGGAAGTTTTCTTACCGTTTTTCAAAGTGTTACAAAAGGTGAGGGGAGGTTGCAACAGAAACTAGACAGCTGTGAAGGCATGTGTACATTAAATTTATATTTTATTTATATTTCGTTGCTTCTAAATCTCTTTTTTTTTTGGTGATGTTTTTTTCCTAACATTTAAAATACAGTGTTATTCATTCCTCTTTAATATTTGAAAAAATGTGCTCTTCTTAGCTTTTAATATTGCATTTTTAATTAAGCCAATTTCCTTGTGTCCTTTTTAAGGAGAAAGGCAGGAAAAATACTTTAAATAAAGAAAGAAAGAAAGAAATAAGTGCATTTCTCCCGTACTATTTTCCAAATGAAGTCGGTCCCAACCCTAATCTCAATCCTGTTTGCTCGGCAAACCCCCCCCCCCCCCCGTGAGTTTCCATGGCTGAGCAGGGATTTGAACCCTGTTCTCCAGAGTCCTGGTCTGTGGTTTAGGTCTCTGGTTGTGGAGCCAGAAGTTGGGAGTTCGATTCCCCATTCTGCCTCTCTAGAGAGAAGAGCCAGCCTGGGTGGTCTTTGGGCAAAAGCTGCACCGTCGTCCCAGAACAAGCCTAGAGGAAGGGAAGGGGAAACCACTTCTGAGTTTTCCCTACTTGGGAAATCCTGAAAAGGGTCACCCTAACTCTGAATTAACTTGATGGCATGCACCCACAGCTCAGGGGTTTAGGTCTCTGGCTGCGGAGCCAGAGATTGGGAGTTTGATTTCCCCACTGGGCCTCCTGGGAGAAGAGCCAGCCTGGGTGGCCTTGGGCAAGCTGCACCATCGTCCCCAAGTGCCCCCCAGAAGAAGGAAACGGGACACCACTTCTGAGTCTTCTCAAGCTGGGAAACCCTGGAAGGCGTTGCCATAAGTCAGAATTGACTTGATCACACCCCTACAGGTACTAGCCTGAGTTTTCCACCACTGCCCATTTTCTGCAAAAGCCTTACGCTGGTAAAAGCAGCTGCTGAAAGAGTGATCTGACTTTAATTGCTGGCTTCTTTTAATTGCTTTCGCCATGGAGAACAGAGTGCAAGCACTCTGTCTATCTAGACACGCATACGTACAGCCCAGCTGCCTATGAACACAGGTCAGCCAAAGGGCTGGGAAATTTTATGATGCTTTTTAAAAGGAAGCCATAAAAAGCTTTACGTGGCACTCAGCAGATGGCAAAGATGTCAGCCTCCAAACGGTGGCACGGGGCTTCTGTCCAGCTGGTTGCTTTTATGGCCCCCTATTTCCTGCACTTGGAAAAGGATCAGGGCCAGCTGTTTACAAACGCCTCTCTTGTTAACAGGACAGCGATGGGCTCTTAAACGGCTTTTATCGGCCACGTAACAGAAAGAAAGGGAAGCACAATTTTGCCGTGAGAGACTCTGGGGTCAGGAAGCAGCACACCCTTTCTTCAGCTAGATTTCACATGCATCCCTCAAAGAGCTTTCCCGGTTCTCCTCTTTCACTATCGGCGTGTGTGCATGCATGAAAGCACACGGCATGGCCACCGGGCATCATTCTGTGGGAAACTGTTGCCAGGAGGGGGTTCCACTATCTTTTGTTGTTATCCACGCCTCTCCTCAAAGGATCATAGAATCAAAGAATCCTACAATGATGGAGCCAGAAGGAACCTCTTAAGGCCATCCAGCTGTACCAATCCAGCTCAAGGCAAGAATTCAAATCAAAGCCAATCTGACAGATAGTTGTAAAATTTTCTGTTGAAGGCCTCCAACGCTGGAGCACTGGAGACATGAAGTTTTACATCTCTTTTTAATTGTTGCTAATGCATTGGCAAGGCTTTGAGAGTGGAGCACTGGAGGCCTTCAAGAAAAACTTGGATCATCCCCTGGCAGATCTCCTTTGATTTGTTTTCCTGCCTTGAGCGGGGGGGTTGGACTGGATGGCCTCGTAGACCCCTTCCAGATTCACTTTTCTATGATTCTATGAAAGGGCTTTTAAAAAAAGCTGATAGGCTGTGTCATTTTGCAAGAATAATAAAAAAAAAGAAATGGAAAACTTCCTTTCCCTTCCCCTCCGTAGGTCAGTGGCAAGGAAGGTTTCTTTTTCTCAAGATCATTCACCGGCTTTCTCCTCCATGATTTGCTGAAGCTGCTTACCAAGAAACGGGAAGCTTCCTCTACCTTTAAAGGGAAAGAAGCCTTGATGATGCTGACAGGATTGCTTGAGGTGCCGTGTGGTTGATCCTCCTTGCACGCAGAGGCGAGGATTCCCACAGGCGACACACCACATCTCAAAGCGACCCTGTTTAGTATGACCAGGCTAGGATAATTCGGCTATCTAGTCGCACCTTTCATTCAGCAATACAAACCTGTATCCTGCAGGTTTACAGCAAACGAAAATACTTTAATGCAAAAGTCCAGGAGTACGACCGGACTCGGGGGGGGGGGGGGAGGAGAAGAGGGGGCAGGAAGGCAGGTAGGAGCTTTAAATGACATCTCAGCTAGAGAGCCTCTTTCTGCCCTGTTACAGGCAGCCACGCTCCACCTCACTGGTCTTAAGGGAAAGAGTCAAAGCTCAAAAGGTTTGAGGGGAAGCTACGCAGGAAAGACACCCAGGACAGATCAACGGAAGGACGATGGTCCAAAAATACTCACATAGTTAATGACTTTGAGCTGGAGTGAGGCAGCGTCCAAGTCGTACAGCTCCCCTGAAAAAGCAACAGACCAAGCATGTGGTGGGTCTTGCCACAGAGCGCACGGAGAGCCACTCACAGAGACCGGTTCGGGAAGAGAGGAGACCCATCCAAGGCCTGCGGTGGCTCGTAGTCACGGCCAGCTCTATGCCTTGCTGAGAACAGAGCCACTGAAACCTGACTGCTCAAGACCAAGGGTGGTGGAGGGAGGTTGCTTTACTTAGGGAAGGGCTCTGAGCTTGGAAACTTTCCTCCCTTTCGGACGACAGCCTGCAAAATCCCACAGCCAGCATGACGATGCTAGCGGCAGGATCCCAGGAGGTAGAAGCATGGGAGGCAAGTCCACGTTTGTCTTCTTTTCATACGAGAGAAGAACGCGACCTCAGAGGGGAGAGGTTCTCCCTCCCTCCCTCTCTCTCTCTCTCTCTTGTGGAAGAGAGATGGGCTAGACATTATTGATCCCGCATTTCATGGCCAGCATCCAAAGGAAGGCCTACATCATGCACGAGAACACAAAACTTCGATTTCCTTTTCTCCCCCTGCAAGACAGCCCCGTGAGCTGCGTGGGCCCTACGAAAGTTTACCTCACCCACACAGCACAAACGGCCCGTTATGAAACGGCGATGCTGTGGTATCAGAAGGAAAGAAACCCAAGGTACAACTCCCCAAACCTCTCCAGATTGGGGGGGGGGGGGCATTGTGGAAAGTTGGGCAAAAGGAAAACGAATGTTTTAACTTGACATTGTTTCCTTTCCAACGGGGCATAGGGCTGCTCTCCAGCTGATGCCAAATTCTTTAATTCCAAGTCGTTCCAAGGACGGTCACCTCCTCTTCATTATTTCTGAACCCTGGGAGCATCTTGGACAAAAAATCAGACCTGTGGTAGTCCTTCTGCAAGTCTGATGTTGTTCTTCTCCTCTGGGTCCTTCTCTTGCGCAAGAAAAAGCTGTGACTCTGGTGGTCCTTTCTGGGACAAAGCCCTAGACTTAACACAGGGACCCCACACATATTCCAACCTTATCCGCTGAGGAGCAATGAAGTTTCATTGGGATCACAGAATCCTAAAACGATGGAGCTGGAAGGGGCCTCCTTAAGGCCATCCAGTCCAACCCCTTGCTCAAGGCAGGAATCCAAATCAAAGCAGAACCAAAGGATGGTCCAAAGAAGAGGTGAGCAATATTTATCTTCTTGACTACAATTCCCAGTTGCCACACCAATGGCGAGGTCACTGGAGGTGGGCCCAGAAACCAAATCTTCCTCATCTCTGATCTTCAGGAGTTCTTGGATGTGAGTAGAAAAGTTCACTCATACCTAGTGCTCACAACTTATCTCTTGTTTGCCTCTGCTAAACAGGTGTGGCAGGTTTTCATATTTCACAAAACCTCACAACCTGTTCCATCAGAGATGGCAACGGGACACAAATCATGTGCATCTGACTTACATATAGGGAAGAGAATGTTTTTGTCAACCATCTCTAGATGTCTCTAAAGCTCCCCCTGAACCCCCATCTTTTGCTTCTCCAGGAATGTTCTGGCATTTGGTGGTTCATGTCTGCACCATCTGTATGAGGTTGCTTGATGACCTCTTCCCGGTCCTACAGAGCAAGCGGTTGCTCGGCCCGCATCCTTACCACATAACTGGAGGATTTTTCGGTCCAGGTCACTGTAGCCGCTCTTGGGCGTCCCCTCGGCTTTTGCCACGGAGTTCTGTGATGAGCTGGTGGAGAGGCTGACCTGCGGCCACGGCGGGAGCTTCTGCAGAGCTTCGATGCGCTTGTAGGACACCAGAATCTGCAAACAACCACATGAGAGGCATGGATCGAGGGTCAAACTGCAGCCAGGAAGAAGCCGTAAAACTCAGTGCATGGATAACATCCCAAGCCCTGGGATTAAGAGACCTCTCTGGTCACAAGGGCAAGAGGGCTGGAGCAGCCACGAGTCACCGACCGGAGAGCCGGACCAGATGGACCCATAGCTGGACTCGCATTTGGAACTGGGGGAGGATCCGGGCAGCGGTCGTCCAAAAAAAAAAAAGTGACTTTCCTCAGCCTCTGGGTATGACTCAGATCCTGTTGTGTAAATTACACTTGTGTAAAAGGTGATGACTAGTCATGGGATTTTTGGAATTTGTGGGCTGCAGCCACCAGAGTTCTGCAGGTATTCCCTCAGCCAGGCTTAAGGGGCCTTAAACAAGACTTCAGAGTCCTGACAGATGTTTTAAAGCTCTTACAGCTGATGAATTCAGATGCTGGCAGCCATAATGGGAGGGTCACTGTGTCAAGTGCTCAACTGTTTTGGTGTCCTGCTGTCGGCAGATTAAATTGGACTCCAGTTTTCAGGCCCACAAGGCAATATGTGGAAGGAAGGAAGGAAGGAAGGAAGGAAGGAAGGAAGGAAGGAAGGAAGGAAGGAAGGAAGGAAGGAAGGAGAGAGCTGATGATGGAAGGAAGGAAGGAAGGAAGGAAGGAAGGAAGGAAGGAAGGAAGGAAGGAAGGAAGGAAGGAAGGAGAGAGCTGATGATGGAAGGAAGGAAGGAAGGAAGGAAGGAAGGAAGGAAGGAAGGAAGGAAGGAAGGAAGGAAGGAAGGAAGGAAGGAAGGAAGGAGAGAGCTGATGATGGATAGAAGGAAGGAAGGAAGGAAGGAAGGAAGGAAGGAAGGAAGGAAGGAAGGAAGGAAGGAAGGAAGGAAGGAAGGAAGGAAGGAAGGAAGGAGAGAGCTGATGATGGATAGAAGGAAGGAAGGAAGGAAGGAAGGAAGGAGCTGATGATGGATAGAAGGAAGGAAGGAAGCAAGCAAGGAAGGAAGGAAGGAAGGAACGAAGGAAGGAAATGGTGCTCCCTCTATAAGGAAGTGGATGGGGCAAAGCATTTGACCTTGAGATCTGTTATCTGTGAACTCAAGATGGGTTTTCCTGGGGGCTCTTTGAATTAGAAGACAAGAGCTGTCCCCTGGCTGCTCGTTATTGTGGGCGGCCTCCCATAGGAGAGTCCAGCCTCACCCTCAGAGGGAGATGTTTCCCAGTTGCCCTGTGGCGACATGCGCTCCGCACACAGGCTCAGCCTCTGGCCTGTCCTCTTCCAGGAAGGCTCAGCTGGCGCATATGTTTGCTCCTTTGGGGTCGCGGACAAGATCTTTTTTCGTTTTCCCGGCCCTTTCCAAACTTGCTCTGAGTCCAGTTTTATTCTCTGGTCTTAATGGCCTGCTGGTACACATTATGCTCTTCTATGCTGTTCCCCTACGTATGTATCATCCATCCGTCCATCCATCCTTCTAGGGTGGTGATTTCCAACCTTGGGTCACCCCGGTGTTCTTGGACTGCAACTCCCAGGAATCCTGACCTGCCACAGCGGGTGGCAAAGGATTCTGGGAACTGTAGTCCATGAACACCAGGGTTGCCCAAGGTTGGGAACCACTGCTCCCTAGTGTACTAAGTGTTGTCACTGTTTGTAAGCCACTCTAAAAGCCACGGCCCGTAAGGCGAGGCTGAGTTGTTGGAACAAAATCAGCCGCGTGCCATCCTCTTCATCTTTCTACCCATGTCTTCATCCTCCCAAACACAAAGAGAGGAGGCATGGATGGAAAAGCCAGGTGAATCTGAACGGACCGCTCCCCGCCCCGTCTCTCGATAATGCTATAAAAGGGTGTCTGAGGCAGGGCTTCCAGCCTGAAAGGAGAGTTTGTGTTTTTTTTTTCTTAAATCTACCCTTGGCTTTACTCACATGCTTCTCCAAAGCACGCAGGTGCAGTTCATCGGAATCACAGAGTTTGCCACAGTGCACCTGGGGAGGGCAAGAAGACAAGATCAAAGCCACCTGTTGCAACAGGGAGCACACGAGAACATTGGGAATTACTAAGAAGAAATGTCCACTAGGACCCTCCTATCAGCGGGATCAGTATCCGCGGATTCACTTATCCACAGTCTGAAAATAATAAAAATATTAAATGAAAAAAACCTAGAAATATTTGTTTCTTAAGGCGAAGTGACCAGAACTGGCCACTAGCGAAAGCCCGAGACCACCCTATGTATAGCATTCACTGTAATCAGAGTTTTTCAACGTTGGAGGGGGGGGGGCTTGGAAATGACGCCCCGCGGATATGGAGATTGTACTGTATGAAATTATTCCAAAGAAGGGACAATGTAGGGCAGATCTTTCCTCTTGATGAACATCACCAGGTGGGATGAGAAACCTCATCACGTATAACTCCCCTGAATCGAATAACGGAAGACAGGTGGGTTCTGAAGAGCGAGACTCAGTGAATTAGTGGGAATTACATAAGTGTTGACAAATCCCAACCATTCAACGGGTCTACTTTAGTTGGCACAAACCGTCGAATTTAACTCAAAGGACACTGAACATTAAATGACGTTAATATATTATATGCTGCTTTACTGCATAAAGTAGCCTAGACCACACGAAAAGAGGGGTAAATTCTGTCCCGCTCTTCTGCTCCAAGGAGCCAGTGAGCCACCCGTCTTCATAAAATCACAAACGATCAATGCCCACCCAGCGTTTTAAAATAACAGAATGCCCGCAACACTGACAGCAAAACACTACTCTTGGACAAGCAAGAGTACCAGATACGGTGCATGAAAACGAGCAGGGGTTGGACAGTGAAGGAGACCGGGCTCGAGCCTTCGGCCGGCTGCGATGGCCGTTCCTAAGGTCACCACCAGCTCCTTTGGCGACAGAGGACTTGAAAGGCTGGGCGAACCAAACTCGATCCGGGTCCCACACCCTCAAGCTGAGCAGACACGAAACCTGGTGTTCCCCTTCTGGTTAGGACAACGTTGGTCTCTGGGCGGGGGAGACTTTGGGGGGTCGTGTTGTCGTGAAACCAGGCCTGGCGTCCTGGGAACATTTGATGCTCCGTGCCCAGGTTTTCTGGGTCTCTCCCAAAGCCTGATGGGAGCCAAAGGGGATCCTGATCTCCCTTCGGGCTTTCCTAACTGACCCATCATAGAGTAGCCCACTCCAACAGCCTCCGACAGCCCTCTTTTGGTTAAGGTACATGCTCAACATCCTGACTTGGCATTACTTTCAGAATCTCCCAGCGTTTGTGGCCACCTTTCCAAATTCTGCTCATGAATCTAGCATTATATGCAAAAACAAATATGTAGCTGACTTTTTGGACAGAAGGCCTTGGCAATTTGACAGAACCACAGTGAACCTCAGAAATATTCCGTCCGTCCACCAAATTGATGCTTGGACAGATTCTGCTTTTTATCTTCGCATGCGGTTGCTTTGCCAACTCAGACTTTTTATCTTCGCATGCGGTTGCTTTGCCAACTCAGACTTTTTATCTTTGCATGCGGTTGCTTTGCCAGCCTGCTCTCCTTTTCCGTAGCACCACTCAATCTAGTTGGGTAGGACTTCTACAAGGTGTCCCTAACTTGAGGTCTTTGTACGAGCCCAGGAACATGGTGGGAAACAGCCACAAATTGAAATGCCTGCTGGTAACAGTTGAAGAAGAAACTGCAAAAGCAGGATTGTAGTTGAATATTAAGGAAATGAATGTAATGTCTACAGGAGAATTACATAACTTAATATTGACGATGAGGAAACTGAAATAGTTAAAGCTTTTCTGTATCTCGGTTCAGTCCTCAATCCAAATGGAGGCTGCAGCTAAGAAGAGGACTGAGGCTTGGAAGGGCAAATGAGGAAAAGATCCTTAAGAATCAGGATGTTTCCCTGGAGGCCAAAGCTAAGTTCATCTATGCTATGATATTCCAAAATATTGCAGATGAATGTGAAAGCTGGGACAGTGAAGAACATCTGATAGTAGGCAGAAGGAAAAGAGGAAGACCAAAAGTGAGATGGATTGACTCCACCAAGGAAACCACAGGGTTGAGTGTGGGAGCGCTGATCAGGGTGGCAAATGACAGGGTGTTCTGAAGGTCATCCTAAGTCACTGCTTGGCCATTAAACTCTCGGGGGATCTGGGGCCAGTCACCGTCTCTCTGCCAGGCCAACCTCCTAGGGTTGTTGTGAGGTTAAACCAGGGAAGAGCTGAGCTAAGTATGTCGCCTTGAGCCTGTTAGCAGACAGGCAGGAAACAAATGTGAGAGACTAATGAACTGAATCATCTTTACTTTTACTCATAATTTTGCCTTAAGGTGTTTGCAATTTACACTTGCACTTTTCTCTGTGATCAGTAAACATTTCACGCTTTATTCCTACCTCTAATGCTCTCCTCCAGCTATTCATTTCCTGTGATGTTTCTGATGTAGCCTGTCAGGTCCTTAATATCTAAACAGCATTTATGTCTTTTCCCTTAGATTTTGGTTTTTCCACTTAAAAAATAAAATCTTCTACAATTATTTCCCCCCGTGAATTGCTGTAGATCATTTCGAGTTTCACCTTCCCACTCCATCGGGCCCTGCTTTGTGCCTTGCCTATCTTAGATTCGTCGCTTTTCCTTTTAAACCGTCTGCTGGGCCACTTTCCCCTAAGCTGAAACACTGGGAACCCTTTTTGCAAACTTATCAAAATGAGAACATTAAAAGCACAGATGACAGTTTAAAGAAACAAAAAACAAAAAACCCAACCCTCCCAGGATGGTGCTGAGCTACAGACAGGTGCCAAGTTCTGCTTCTCTGCTTCTCTCCAATCCTTCAGCTTTGTTGAAAAGGGACCCCCCCCCCCCATTCATCTCCAATTAATTAGCATTCTTACCCGCCGTGCTGAGACCCACGCGGCAGGCAGCCAGGTGAGCCAAACTGCGCAGCCAAGAATGCAGAAGCCGGGTTTCCTGGCCTGCAATTCTGAGCAAGGAAACAGGATCTGGCCCCTGAACAGGAGGCGGTCAAGGAGCATCCCTCGGAGGCCAGGGGGCGATGGCACGTTCCCCCCCCCCTCCTCACAGTGATAGTTTACTGTGCAAGATCTTTTGCACAGTAAAACCTCATGGAGGAGTGGTTAAACTGCAGTACGGCAGCCAAATCTCTGCTCACAACCTGGGTTCAGTCCCAGGTAGCCGGCTCAAGGTTGACTCAGCCCTCCATTCTTCCAAAAAACGGTAGCGAACGGGAGAGCTGCTTGCCCCCCGTCCAGTTCTTGAACTGGAATGGGGGGTCTCCTTTTCATGGAAATCTTGGTGAAGCAACAGGAAAGCCTCAGTGGGGAATCTCAGCAAGGAGTAAAACTGCTAAGAATAAAGACATTTTGCAAGTCCTCTCCACAGCCCTTCCCACTCAGCATCAGAATTCCTGGTGCCTCCGGCATTCATCCTTCTTCAGCCTAGCTGACCCTCTTCCCAAGAACATTAACATGTCCCATGCTCTGAGGATAAAGAACTGAATGGCATCATTACAAAACAGACCCCTTCTTTCTGCCTCAGCAGTTAGAGTGTTTATCAACAGTCCGTGGCATCTCAGCCTTGATGGCTCTGGTCCATGGCTGTGCATCAGGCTGTGTATCATGGTGTAATTCCGTACAGATGCAGACAAAGCACAGGAGGAGGTATTTCTGGGCATGGGACTAAATTTCCTAAGAAATGCCAGCTGTGGCTGGGTTGGTTGCTGCCCAACAAGGTCCCAGGGCTTGGAAAAGTGACATCTTTCGACGGCAACTCCATGAACTCTCAAACAGCCATGCCGGGTGGGGGATTCTGGGAAATAATCTCCCAAGGGTGAACCTCTCCAAGTTCTGGAAAAGATCAGGAGGGTCACCCCTGAATTCGCAGGCGGCTCGGGAAGAGCCTCCGAAGAGAGACCCGGGCCCTCCTTCGACCCTCAAGCGATGCTGCTCCGATGCTGGGGCTTGAAACCTCTATGCGGAAATGAGTCCCTGTGATGCTGCCAGGCGGCCTGAAGACATCGAAGGATGCGGCGGTGGGATGTTTAAAGCCAAGGCAAAGATGGAGGGGGAGGGCTGGTCCACAGCGGCTCCTGGGGTCTCATTTTCCAGGGCTGGGAAGGAAAAGGTCAGCACCTTTTCATCATCTTAATATATATCTATCTATTTTGATAAGTCCTGTTGAGATTCTCACCCGCCTGTCAGAAGCATCACTCGTTAATCCACTTAAGCCCTTCACGCTGGCTTGTGGCTTCGCTTCACGGGAGCGGCCACGCTCCCCAAGGCCGCCACGGTGACCTTTCCCCGGCACGGGCGAAATTAGCCACCCGGCCCGCCCGGGCTTCGTTAACCTTGTCTTTTGACCTTTCCAGGTCTGGGAAGTGGCTTTGCTAAGAGACGCTGGGAAGAAATCTCATTTCAAAATTTGGCCTCTGGCTCCTGTAATCTTCGGGAGGCCATGCAATTAGCAGCCCAATAAGTACGGTGAGAGAGAAGCCGGGGCGAGGGACTCTAACCGGTCCCTGACGGCTGGGCCGGGACATCACCAAACCATCAGGCCAGGGGCGAAATGGGGCGATGCCTTGTGCGGTCCATGGGTGGGCAGAGGGCTACCTGGGGGGGGGCATGTGAGGCTTCCCAAGGCCCCCCCTCCAGGCTCTCCCAGTCCTCTGATGAAACCCTGTGCCCAAGAAGCCTCTAGAGCAGGGGTTCCCAACCTTGGGTGCCCAGATGTTCTTGGACTATAACTCCCAGAAGCCTTCACCCCTAGCTGTGTGCTGGCCAGGATTTCTGGGATTTGCAGTCCAAGAACATCTGGCCGCCCAAGGTTGGGAACCCCTGCTCTAGAGAGCATGATCTATCTTTGAACATAACCCTCACCTCTATTTTAAATCTTATAATACTGATAATATAATAATAACCGTTGAACTTCAGAGCTGGAAGGCACCCTCTGGATGGTCCAGTCCAGCCGTTGTCAAGGAGGCCCCGTGGGGGAATCGAACTCCCCACCTCTGGCTCCGCCGCCGGAGACCTAAGCCCGTTAAAAGACCTTTCTAAAACGGTCCTCAGAGGCCGGAAGCAAGGCAGTGGGGAGTTCTGTTTCAACGGTCCATCTGAGGCAAAACGTTTTGGTTAGCTTCTTAGAGGGTACCAGGTGCAAATCACTGAAGATCCCGGGGAGAGAAAAATGCGCCTTGGTACTTCCGGAGTGGCTCACTTCCGGGCAACGTTCTATTCCAGGGTCTGAGGCCCATCGTTCGAGGTAAAGAGCTCCTAAGATTGCTCACATCAACCGTCCAAGATCCAAGATGCCGTGAAAACAACCTCTTCACCATTAAACATTTTGCATTTCTCCACAAAGAAAAACACTCCCTCTTATCTTACATCTCCCTCCTGCATGGCTCCCCAGCACGGAGCCAAGGACTCTTCTGGCTCCCTGGGGAAAGTTACCTTTTTTGACTGCAGCCCCCCGAACCCCTCAGCCGCACCCCCGGCCCTACTCCCCGGGGAGGAATTTGGACCACGTAGCCCCCAGAGGTAATTTGTCAGGTAAGCTTTGGTGTTACCTGACTTACGACTTTTAAAAAGTGTCTCAGAGGTCTCTCGTGACCTTTTCAGTGGCCTGGGGGGGGGGCCCCTCTTTCTTTCATTTCTCACTTTAAACAATGGGTCTCAGGCTCCCCTCCTTAAGTGGCTGTTTGACTTTGATGGGAAGTCATCTCCAGATCCCGCGAGGTGCTAGCCCCCCCCCTATTTATTTATTTTATTTATTAAATTTATACCCCGCCCATCTAGACACATGTCTACTCTGGGCGGCTAACAATAAAAATGGAATAAAAACAGTATAATAAAATAAAAAGCAACAATAGTAATATATTTGGCACTGGTTAGGCCTCATCTAGAGTACTGGGTCCACTTCTGGACACTGCACTTCAGGAAGGATGCTGACAAACTGGAGCAAGTTCAGAGGAGGGCGACAAGGAGGATGATCAGGGGGGCTGGAAACCAAGCCCTAGGAAGAAAAATGGAAAGAACTGGGCCTGTTTAGCCTTGAGAAAAGAAGACAGAGGAGTGATACGATAGTGCTTTTTCAATACTTGAAAGGCTGTCCTACAGAGAAGGGGGCGGGATCTGTTCTCAGTCATCCCAGGGTGCAGGACATGTAATGATGGACTCAAGTTAAAGGAAGCCAAATGTCAAGTCACCTCGGACTTAGGGTGACCCAGTGAAGGATGACCTCCGAAAATGCCATGTTCTCAAGAGCCCTGCCCAGCTCTTGTAGACTCCAGCCTGTGGCTTCCTTGAGGGAGTCAATTCATCTCACATTTGGTCTTCCTCTTTTCCTGCTGCCTTCCACCTTTCCAAGCGTTATTGTCTAATTTAGAGCATAGCGTAAAGAAGATTAATTTTTAAAAATTGAAACCGGCATATTAGATAACAATTCCAGAATAGGGAAGCAATACAATCCCATGACTTTTGATATCCCAAGACCCTGGGGCAAGTCCGTTTTCCCATGGCTCCCAGTGCTCTTGCGGTATGAGGGCAGATTACATCGGCAACCTATTGGAGCCCCCCACTAGAGGAAAAAACCCAGGTCTTTCTTTACGTGGGTTAAATAAATATATGGGGAAGAAGAGGGGTACAAGACTCGCCCGCGGTTGCTTTTTCTGCCTCACACGCGGCGTGGTCCTCCGAAGAGGAGAGAGGTGGGCAGTGCCCTCCGTGGCCACCTGGAACCCGGGTACACCCAGGTGCCTTGCACAGGTGCGCCCATTCTTCTGCTTCCCGGGCCTCACTTACCAGGATGACACAAACCACCGTCCCCGTATCTTTGTCCACCAAGGGAATGATCAGAACTGCAAAGCAAAGAGAATTCGGTGAGACCAAAAATTCGGCAAAGGGAGTTGTGGGTCGGGGATGATTTCTGTGGAAAGCGCGGGGTGGGAAGAGGGGACCCTTTCCCACCACGGTGGATCGTCTCACCACCCCCAGGTCATGGGCTCAACCTGACCTCCAGAGAAGGCCTGGCAAGGGTGGCCGTGAAGACGCGCTTACCTAGCTTCTAGCAGCCAACAATTCTAACCCTCCCTGACCTCTCCTCCTTTCCCAAGAGCGCTTAGGGAAGAGGAAATGGAGGAAGGCCGCTGGAAAGAGACCCGAGGAAGTGGGTTGGAAACCGCCACCACCCCTTTCCTGCCGCAGAGTTATTTCCGCCCTGCCTCTCCCTGTGTTGCACCCCTCTGCCCGCGTTCCTGGGAGGGATCTGAAGCCTAAGCAGGAGGCAGAAGGAGCAGCTTAAGAGAAAGAAGAGCGCTCTTCCTTGCGCCCACACCCACCTCTGGCTTCCTTTTCATTTCCCTACCCATGGCGGCCCACACACCGCACTTTGATGGCAGTGGTTAAAAGGGCAGGAGAAAAACGAGGTGGGAAGACTGGATCCCCACGGGGCAAAACGGATGATTAGGAGCACGAGCCAAACCCTGTATGTGCAGCCTCTGAGTCTTAAAATATAGTGTATAGTAGGACCTCCCTGTATCTGTGGGGAATCAGTGCCAAGTTCCCCCACGGATGCTGAAAAATACAGATTATAGCCAATGCTTTTATAATAGCGAACGCTATATACATATAGCATAGTCTCTGGCGCCCTGTAGTGGCCAGTTCTGGTAACTTCATCTTTAGAAATATATATCTTTGGGATTTTTCTTTTAATATATTCAGACTGTGGATAAGTGAATCAGTGGATAGGGACCCTGCGGATAAGGGGCGGGGGGTCCTGCTGTATTTATGTGTCTGTTCTAGATGTTTTATTACTGCGTTGTAAGCCACCCAGAATACTGCTAGGCACTCATAGGGCAGTATAGGAATGGAAGGAAGGAAGGAAGGAAGGAAGGAAGGAAGGAAGGAAGGAAGGAAGGAAGGAAGGAGCTGAACCTGATGGAAGGAAGGAAGGAAGGAAGAAAGGAAGGAAGGAAGGAAGGAAGGAAGGAAGGAGCTGAACCTGATGGAAGGAAGGAAGGAAGGAAGGAAGGAAGGAAGGAAGGAAGGAAGGAAGGAAGGAAGGAAGGAAGGAAGGAAGGAAGGAGCTGAACCTGAAGGAAGGAAGGAAGGAAGGAAGGAAGGAAGGAAGGAAGGAAGGAGCTGAACCTGATAGAAGGAAGGAAGGAAGGAAGGAAGGAAGGAAGGAAGGAAGGAAGGAAGGAAGGAAGGAAGGAAGGAAGGAAGGAAGGAAGGAAGGAAGGAACTGAACCTGATAGAAGGAAGGAAGGAAGGAAGGAAGGAAGGAAGGAAGGAAGGAAGGAAGGAAGGAAGGAAGGAAGGAAGGAAGGAGAAGAAAGAAAAAAGGGAAGGGAGTAAGGAAGGAAGGAAGGAAGGAAGGAAGGAAGAAGAAAGAAAAAAGGGAAGGGAGGAAGGAAGGCAGGCAGGCAGGCAGGAAAAGAGAGAAGGAAGGAAGGAAGGAAGGAAGGAAGGAAGGAAGGAAGGAAGGAAGGAAGGAAGGAAGTCTTGTAAAAGGAACAGATGTATTTTGGGGGGAGCATCCATTTTTGTTTTTGTTTGTTGTTGTTTAGTCGTTAAGTCGTGTCCGACTCTTCGTGACCCCATGGACCAGAGCACGCCAGGCCCTCCTGTCTTCCACTGCCTCCTGGAGTTGGGTCAAATTCATGTTGGTAGCTTCGATGACCCTGTCCAACCATCTCGTCCTCTGTCGTCCCCTTCTCCTCTTGCCTTCACACTTTCCCATCATCAGGGTCTTTTCCAGGGAGTCTTCTCTTCTCATGAGATGGCCAAAGTATTGGAGCCTCAGCTTCAGGATCTGTCCTTCCAGTGAGCACTCAGGGTTGATTTCCTTCAGAACGGATAGGTTTGTTCTCCTTGCAGTCCAGGGGACTCTCAAGAGTCTCCTCCAGCACCACACTTCAAAAGAATCAATTCTTCGGTGATCAGCCTTCTTTATGGTCCAGCTCTCACTTCCATACATCGCTACTGGAAAAACCATAGCTTTGACTATGCAGACCTTTGTCGGCAAGGTGATGTCTCTGCTTTTTAAGATGCTGTCTAGGTTTGTCATCGCTTTCCTCCCAAGAAGCAGGCGTCTTTTAATTTCGTGGCTGCTGTCACCATCTGCAATGATCATGGAGCCCAAGAAAGTAAACTCTGTCACTGCCTCCATATCTTCCTCTTCTATTTGCCAGGAGGTGATGGGGCCGGTGGCCATGATCTTCGTTTTTTTGATGTTGAGCTTCAGACCATTTTTTGCGCTCTCCTCTTTCACCCTCATTAAGAGGTTCTTTAATTCCTCCTCACTTTCTGCCATCAGAGTGGTATCATCTGCATATCTGAGGTTGTTGATATTTCTTCCGGCAATCTTAATTCCAGTTTGGGATTCCTCCAGTCCAGCCTTTCGCATGATGTATTCTACATATAAGTTAAATAAGCAGGGAGACAAGATACAGCCTTGTCGTACTCCTTTCCCAATTTTGAACCAATCAGTTGTTCCATATCCAGTTCTAACTGTTGCTTCCTGTCCCACATATAGATTTCTCAGGAGATGGATAAGGTGGTTAGGCACTCCCATTTCTTTAAGAACTTGCCATAGTTTGCTGTGGTCCACACAGTCAAAGGCTTCTGCGTAGTCAATGAAGCAGAAGTAGATGTTTTTCTGGAACTCTCCGGCTTTCTCCATAATCCAGCGCATGTTAGCAATTTGGTCTCTAGTTCCTCTGCCCCTTCGAAATCCAGCTTGTACTTCTGGGAGTTCTCGGTCCACATATTGCTGAAGCCTGCCTTGGAGGATTTTGAGCATAACCTTGCTAGCGTGTGAAATGAGTGCAATTGTACGGTAATTATATAATCTCATGTTTTGTGGCAATTCAAAGACTAAAAAACGAAAATCAAAACCAAAGGGTCTTGCAGTACATGAAGGACTACCAAGTTTTTATTTGACATCAGCTTTCAGGGGCGGCAACCCATGTCTGAAGAAGCACCCCTGAAAGATTGTTCCAAAGGAGCCTTGTTGACTTATTATGTTATTTATTTCATTTGCACCACTTCTTCTTCTTCTTCTTCTTTTTAAAAGCAGGCTGCTTATATACCACCCTATGGTGTTTAAATCACTCTCTAGGCAGTTTGAAGTTTAATTATGCAGGCTGCACATTGCCCCTCACCCCCAGCAAGCTGGGAACTCAATTTACTGACCTCGGAAGATTGGAATGCCGAGTCAACCTCAGTTGAATCCGGGTCGTGAGCAGAGTTTTCACTGCAGTACTGCAGTTTAACCACTGTTCCACAAAGCTCCTTAAGGTACCACAAAGTACTGTTGGTTGCAAAGATGAACATGGCTACCCCTGGATATAAGATAATCTCCAATGACAGCACTTCCTGCTTATTCTATTCTATTGATAGGCCATCTTGCAGTTCATAACACAGATCATAAAAAGAGGCGTAGTTTAGAAACACAATGAATTGCAATAATAAAACCACGTTAAATAGATCATTGCATGGAAAACAAATGTGCCGTGTGGCTGCATCTTGCTGAAGGCCAACATTTGTAGTTTGGCTTCTCGGCTCCGTTTTAGGGGAGTCAAGGCCGTGGCTCTCTAAGAAAAGAACTCCGAGCCCCTTACCAACTAGAAGCCCCAGCTTTCCACGGGAGGAGCCATGGTCCTTGTGGTGGTAAGAAGCCACCCCAGCAGTGGAGTGTGGATGCATTAGGCCATGGTAGTCCCTTGGGAATTGGAAACAGATCCGCGGGTCCCAACAATGCCACAGGGGGTGTAGAGTGTTCTCCTTCTGCACCCATCTGTATACAGGATTTTACCTTGTTTATCCGGGGCTAGCGGTGCGGCTAAGCCGGCCACCGGCTTGCCCTGCAGCTCCGACAGAGGAAGGCCGTTACACTCCACCCGCTTCTTCTCGAGGACCGCATCTCTGGAAGGACAAGAGGGACAGAAGGGCAGAGGAGGAGAGTTGAGGAAAGCGAGAGGGTGCCCGCGTAGAAGCTGGATGCAGAGCTTCTGGAAACGGCACCCTTCTATGGACAACTAGCCCCAGAATCCCCAGCCATGCATGTGTGTGTGTGTGTGTGTGTGTGTGTGTGTGTGTGTGTGTGTGTGTGTGTGTGTGTGTGTGTGTGTGTGTGTGTGTGTGTGTGTGTGTGTGTGTGTGTGTGTGTGTGTGTGTGTGTGTGTGTGTGTGTGTGTGTGTGTGTGTGTGTGTGTGTACACGTGCAG
This sequence comes from Intellagama lesueurii, assembly GCA_037013535.1. Taxonomy (NCBI): domain Eukaryota; kingdom Metazoa; phylum Chordata; class Lepidosauria; order Squamata; family Agamidae; genus Intellagama; species Intellagama lesueurii. The sequence goes on along the minus strand of JBAJHW010000003.1, from coordinate 2,181,854 downwards.
GGTTCCATGTAGGAGAAAGGACCAAAGGCATTTTGAAAAGGGGAAGAGAAGTTTGCCGGAGGAGCATCCTGTTGGATGGGGTACATCCTGCACATCCAAACAGCCCATTTTGGAAATTACATCAATTATATAAAGTTAATTTTGGGAAAACAATTCCCAGTGTCCTCGTTGGCTGTCCAATTCTCAGTGTTTTAACCCAAAAAGTTATAAATCCGGAGCCGTGAGGACAGTGCATCTGCCTGCACTGGAAATGGGTGAAAAATCCTCCTGTTACTCAATCATCTGTGGCAAGGGCTGCTTTTTAAGTGTTTATTTTCAAAACACACAAACTGTGCTTTCAACCAGTTTTGTCACAATAAAACACAGGGTCCTAATATTCAATATAATAAAAGCAGCATCAGTCCAAGCCTTAATACGGGAAAATTGAGAGACGTGAAAATTGTTTCCATCTGACGGGGGAAAAACATGAAATGAAATGAAATGAAATTAAAGGGAACAGGCATGTACGTAAAAGGCCTGGGCCAATAAAGCCATTTTAACCTGGCACCAAAACAGAACAACGCAGGCTTCCACAGGAAGGTATTCCAAAGGCAGAAAAGCACCATGATAAGAGTCCTCTCTTTTGTTAGCAAAAAGATTTTGCTTCCCAGAAATGGAATGTAGGTCCCAGTGCAGAGGAGAAAGGAGGTATTGATTGCTCTTGTCTATGGAATCGCTGGATCTTAAAGGCGAAGCCAAACCCGTTCTGGATTTTATATGGTTTTAGCTTTTTCCATCTGGAAGATTCCAGATCTGTCTGGATGATAAGTCCCGTCATCTCCACCCAGCAGCCATGGGATGTGCTGGTGATGGCCACTCTCATCAACCAGATCTGGTGAGTCTTAGTTCGGGGGTGGCGGTTACAGGGCACTAAAAAGGGTGCCTCTAGCCTTGTCGTAGAATCCTAGAACGATGCAGTCGGAAGGGGCCTCCTAAGGCCATCAAATCCAACCCCCTGCTCCAGACAGGAATCCTAATCAAAGCAGATCGGACAGATGGCTCTCCAATTTTCTCTTGAAGGCCTCCAGCGCTGGTGCACTCACCCCCTCCCAAGATAATGGGTTTCATTGTCGTACAGCTCTAACAGTTAGGAAGGTTTTTTTAATACTCAGTAGAGATGGGCACGAACCGTCAAAATGGTGGTTCGTCTTGCTTTGTCGTTCGTGGAAGTCCACGGACCACGAACCATGAATTTACGATTTTTTTCCGAACGAACCACGAATTGAATTGTTGGTTCATTCAGGAAAAAAAATGTATTTAGACAGCCTGGTGACTGTCTAAAAAAACACAACCCAGCTGCCTCCCCACCCACTCAGCCTGCCTCCTTTTCCCACTCCCCCCCCCCCCGTTGCCTCCCTACCTTTTTCCTGCCACTGCTTCCTCTTTCTCCACTGCGGCCAGTGCCACCCTGAGAGGCCTCCGGCTCCCACAGGCCCACCAATCTCTGCGTATGTCCCTGCTTCTCAGCTGACCGCTGACCCGGTTGGCTGACAGACCAGCTCACCAATTTTTTAAAAATATTATTATTATTATTATTTTAGTTAGCTGGCCCGTCAGCCAGCTGAGAGCCATCTGCACATTTCGGGGACATGCGCCAATGCCACCAGCCTGCGGTGGGTTTCTCAAGATGGCGATGGCAGTGGAGGAAGAGGAAGCAGGAAGTGGAAAAGGCAGAGGGGCGACGGGAGCAGTGGGAAGGGGGCAGGCTGTGAGGGGGCAACACACCAAATGGTTCGGAAATCACCAACCATTCATTGGTTTGGGAAAGTTTGGGTTCTCCAGTCTGAAAGAACCCAAACTGATCCAAATCAACAAATTAGCGATTTTTAACGAATTTCCTGGTTCATTGTTAACTTTGTGCCCATCTCTAATAAGCCTAAATCTGGCTTCCTGTAGTTGGAGCTCATGATGATGTGTCCTGTACTCAGGGATGATCCAGGACAGATCCTGCCCCTCCTCTGGAGGACGGCCTTTCAAGTCTTTGAAAAGGGCTCTCCCATCTCCCCTCCGTCTTCCTTTCTCTGTGTCAGCCCCCTTTGCGCACATTTAGGTCATGCCCCTGTGGCCAAAATCAGTCTTGGGAAAGCAAACAGGAGAACTCTCTGTGGCGTCTTTCTTTATTCGTATCAGAGCATTGCACAATTAAAAATTATGCCCATTGATGAACTAGAGGTAAAAATTAAAAACAGATTAAAATGTTAAGATAACCTAACTATTTTTGACCAGAAGCGGGCTACTTCAATAGTGCTATCTTGGCCCCTTGCTAGATCTCCTTTGGTCCATGTGGAGGGGCATAAATGGCATGCACATAAAAGCTGTATGGATTGCATTTCTCCATAAATTGTTGCTGGCAATCTGCAAGTCCTGGCATGGATTTCTAGGAACGCACCAGCTCCCCAGACTGGAGTGAGCTCAGAATGCCAAGTAAGGGACTCCATAATTCACGGCAGGAAGCGGGTGTGAGTTCTGCTGGTGCAACTAAGCAACAGGATATGGGCCGAGAAATGTCAATTAAAGCACGGTGAGCATAAGGCACCCCAGAGCTCCTCCGTCTTCAGGATGGGGCCCAGTGGAGCTGTTCTGCCCAATGCCCAGGTAATCCCGCCTTGACACCTGCAGCCGAGGGGGACCTCCGAGGAAAGAGCCCTGAGCCCAGGTGTCTCACCTGGGCGCTCTCTCCAAGCACAGAGAGCTAAAACACCCTCACCTGGTTGGTGTGAACGAAACCCAAATTCAGGCACTGGAAGGAGAATTAAATAATAAAAAAGGGTGGGAGCACCGTTCACTAGGGTCGAGCTGCCTTCCAGCAACCTAAATTAAGGTGGTTTATCTTGGTTATAAAGGGACGTGGTGGCGCTGCGGGTTAAACCGTAGAAGCCTCTGTGCTGCAAGGTCAGAAGACCAGCCGTCGTAAGATCGAATCCACGCGACGGAGTGAGCTCCCGTCGCTTGTCCCAGCTCCTGCCAACCTAGTCGTTCGAAAGCATGTAAAAATGTTGTTGTTGTTTAGTCGTTAAGTCGTGTCCGGCTCTTCGTGACCCCATGGACCAGAGCACGCCAGGCCCTCCTGTCTTCCACTGCCTCCCGGAGTTGGGTCATATCCATGTTGGTCGCTTCGATGACCCTGTCCATCCATCTCGTCCTCTGTCGTCCCCTTCTCCTCTTGCCTTCACATTTTCCCAACATCAGGGTCTTTTCCAGGGAGTCTTCTCACATGTAAAAATGCGAGTAGATAAATAGGTACCACCTCGGTGGGAAAGGTAACGGCATTCTGTGTCTAGTCGCGCTGGCCACGTGACCACGGAAACTGTCTTCGGACAAACGCTGGCTCTATGGCTTGGAGACGGGGATGAGCACCGCGCCCTAGAGTTGGACACGACTGGACTAAATGTCAAGGGGTACCTTTACCTTTACCTATCCTGGCTATAAAGCTGGGAGGGGGGGCAGGTAGAAAAGAAAGGACGAGTACCTCCATGCCTGTATCTCTAACTCACCCAGAACCACAGGCTTAGCCGCACCAGAGCCCACTCCAGAGACATAAGGATGTCATTGGAGGGGCCTGGAGGTTGCAGGGTGGACCACTTGTGGTGTGCCCCAGTGCAAGCTATTTCACGACTGATGCCTAGGGAAGAGTGCTCCAGCCTGACCCCAGTCCATGGCCAAGGTGGACCTTTTTTTGGCCCAGCACTAGGACTTCTCCTTTTAGCCTTGGGCCAGCTGCACTGCAGTCCCACGACGCACCCCAGAAGAAGGAAATGGGGAAACCACCTCTGAGTACTTGCTCCTTAGTAAACTCTCAAAAGGGTTGCCATAAGTCAGAACCGACTTGATGGCACACAATTATTATTATTTATTATTATATGCACTTTAGGCAGTTTGGAAACGTTATTGTTGTTATGCCGACGACGACGAGTCCTCCAGCTAGCATGGCCACCTGTGGGCTGGTGGACGCTGGGAACGGTAGTCTAAAAAAAATGACTTTTCCAAGCCCCACTGGAGTGGGCCCGCTGCCTCCACCCTTGACGTCTTTCCTTGCGCCTGAGGCATTCGGGTGAGGAAACTAGGCTCTCAAGCAAGCCGCCCCCCTTGGCTGGACATCCTTTCAAAAGACATTCACAATGGCCACATCCTGACGGTGGCTTTCCCCTTCTTCCCACTCCCTGCTTTCCGTGGCAGAACAGCTTGTGGTGTGTTTTTTTCCTGGCTTGTCGGGATTACTGCCAAAGCCTCCTCGACATTTCGAAGGATTTGATACTAAGCCACCAAAGCTGGGGTGGGTGGGTGGGGAGAGAATCCTCCTCTCCTGCTCGCCTTCCTTGTGAGATGATGAGATTCCCAGACATGCCGCAACGGAAAGGTCTCCTAGAAGGAGAATTACAGGACGGAAGAACGTGTGGTGCCGAGGCAAGGGAAAGCACCCTGCTAAGTCCAGGCCAGCTGCTCTGTTTACCAGGAGAGCGAAGCTGTGCTTGGGAATGAAAGCGCCAGTAGAGGAGGAAAGGTCCGGACAGCTCTAGTACACAAGCCAAGCTGCGTGGTAGAAGGCAGAGGAGCAAAGCATGAGAAAGAAAGCCTGTAGGAGAAAAGAAAAAGGAGGTGCTCTCCTCAGAGGCCTTCTCCCGGGACCTCTCTGTCCTTCTCCATGCCAGCTACCTTCTCCTCCGTCTTCGGGTGGCTCGTGACCCCGGCAGGGAGGGTGGTGCTGCTCCAAATTATGGGAGATTTCCCCCCAAACTCAGTTAACAAGCCACTTCAACCTCACTGGAACTGGGAGCTCATCACCTCAAACAGGTGCAGAACATCGGACCAGCAGGCAGACCATCGTACCGGCAACCCCCTGCGCTACCCACTCACCAGCACTGCCAGCCCTCCGCTTTTGCACGGATGTTCTCTTTATTGGGTCAGCTGGGATTCATTAAGATCCAGAAAGGGGAGGATGGATGGCTCGGCTGAGCTCCCCTCGCCCACCTGCCTCTTTCCTAGCTGTGGCCAGCATCCTTCCACTGCCGCGACAGCCAACAGGATTAAGAACTTCTCATTTAAAGCAAAACCAGGTGAACAAGCAAACCAAATGAAAACAAGAAGGGACACACACACACACACACACACAGAGAGAGAGAGAGAGAGAGAGAGAGAGAGAGAGAGAGAGAGGGATACTGTGGGCTCAACTACCGAGGCGTACCAGACTCCAGGAAGCAGAAATTGAGGCCAGTTCAGCACTCGAAGGATGTGTATTTTTTCCCCAGGAGTTTAGATGGTAATTGGGGTTAAAGGAAGGGATATCGTTAAAGCCCAACTGGAACTGGCAAGCTCCGGATTCATGTGCCTGTCTCAACGTCTGCTTTTTGAGATTTGCCCTCTGTTTCTTAAAAGGAACTAAAAACTGAACCTTTGAACTGATCTGAAGTCTATCCCTCACTTTTAGCCAGAGATAAATATTATTGTTGTGGTTTTGGACTACAGCTCACAGCATCCCAGAATCTGTTGTAGAGTTTTGAATTTCTGGTTAACCCCCCCCTTTTTTTTTTTTGCTATGCAGTAGAAGTATAGAGATTCACAGAGGAGAATAAATAGCTTCAAGTTCCCCACCAGAGTAGTCCACCCCTTTCTCATGAATTGTCACTTACAGTTTCAGTAACTCACTCTGAGACATTGGTAATAGAAGTTATAAAAAGGGTTAATTACTTCCAGTTGGAAACAGCAAACACCAAACTAACAGCAAACAAATAACTGACTTCAAAACACACAAGAGAGGGAAAGAGGACACTTAGCAGAGAGGCGGGGCTCTCTCTGAACTCAGAGGTGGGAAAGAATGATTGGTTCGTGCTGCATAGATTGACAGTCACCCCAGCCCAGAAACTTCCCTCCCAGCCAAGCAAACTACAGGCAGTGTGCGAGGTTGTAAAAACTCCAACAGAATCAGCCTGGGATTCTCGGGTACGGGAGTCCCCCCTAAAAGCAGCATTTCCTATCTCTGTTAAGAACCTGCAATTCAAGTCTTAAAACTGAGTTTTCTGGGAATTTGAATTGAAAAACTAAGCCTAAGATTCCTCTTGTGCTCAAAGGGAGAACTCTCAAACGGCACAGCTGCTCCCCTTTTAAATGCCATTTAAACCACGCTAAGCTGATGGCCGCCACCCCATCCTGTAGAAGTGAGATGACTGGATGAAAAAGAAAAGAGAGCTTCCGGACCTTGAGTGGTGACTTGGAAAAGAGAATTTTACCAAGGGAAGCTTGTAAAGCGAGCCACACTAGCTGAAATGTCCTTTTCCATGGGTCTATTGAAGGTACAGGAAGCATCCCTTTAGTGGTTGTTGTAGGTTTTTTGGGCTGTCTGGCCGTGTTTTTGAGGTTGTTCTTCCTAACGTTTCGCCAGTCTCCGTGGCCGGCATCTTCAGAAGACAGGAGTCAGAACTCTGTCTGTGCTCTGGTGCAGTTTTGTGAGATAGTTGAGTATTTATAGTATTTATATAATCACCCAATCTCCTGAAAAGGACAAAAGCTGATCCCACAGCTATAAATACTCAACTATCCCACAAAACTGCACCAGAGCACAGACAGAGTTCCGACTCCTGTCCTCTGAAGATGCCGGCCACAGAGACTGGCGAAACGTTAGGAAGAACAACCTTCAGAACATGGCCAAAGAGCCCGAAAAACCTACAACAACCATCGGATCCTGGCCGTGAAAGCCTTCGAGAATACATCATCCCTTTAGTTTTCATCGGGTTGCCCTATGCAACAGCAAATTCCACGAATACGTTGAGCGCTGTGCGAAGGCAGCCTTCCTTTGGCCCCTGTGGCTGTGCGCCATTGAGAGAGCTTGGGAAAGGTCCCATTTTGGGAGCACCCACTGGCTGGGGGTTCTGAGAAATGTAGACCCGCCCAGAAAGGGGGCTTCTCCAAACTGTGGTTATTGGACTGAACCTTTATGCAAAGTAATAAGTTTTAGTTTAGGCATCCTTCAGTCTCGAGAGACTACGGGCTCCCAGCTCGCCAAGTCATTAGGCAGGATCCCGAAGCCTTTGGCAGTGACGGATGCCACCGCCCGACGCCCCCATTCCAACATCATTATCCACAGGGCTCTGGGAGGGAGGCCATTAACTGTAGCGCATCTTGAGGTGCCCCATGCTCATGGCCCCATTAGTTACGGGGGGGGGGTGGTTTGCGCGGAAAGACGAAGTCTACGAAGCCACCTGGCTGCCCAAGTACCTGCCTTCCCTCCAGCTCCAGCCCATCAACCGGATCTCTCCCGGGAAGGCAACGGCCTGGCCTTCTTCCCACTGCAGAGAAGAGCATTGCTCAGAGGCCAAAGGAAGGCCAGCCGTTTGCCCCTCCAACCTTGGCTGCTTGCTTTGATTCCCCCCCTTCCACCTCAGCTTCTTCTTCAGCTGCCTCCTTTTCCCCTTTCAATGAGCAACCCGTGTGACTCGCTCCCTCTTGAACCTCCCAGGCTGGAAGGTGAAGGGAGAGAGTTTCTTCTTTCATGCATTTCCTACAAAAGGGGGACTCCGGCACTTTCTCTTCCTTTCATCTGGATTTTTTAAAAAAAGACAAGCTTTTCAGAGAAAAGAGCTGCAGACTCAAAGGGGAGCTTGCTACGAGACCTCCGCTGCCATTTGCACGGCGGGAATCCAGATTAGAACAGAAGGCCGAGGCCAGGGCTTCTCGGCAACTACTGGCTTGAGCACTGGGATGAAATCAAGAGCATGAAATGCAAAAGAAATAACGGCGAAGTTCTATGCAGGGTGGGTGGGGAGACCAAACACACAGTGACAAGATGGGGGAGACCTGGCTCAGCAATACTACAAGGGAGAAGGATCTTGGAATTGTCGTAGATCACAAGCTCAATATGAGCCAACCGTGCGACGGGGCTGCAAAAAAGGCCAATGCAATTTTAGGCTGCATTAACAGAAGTATTGTCTCCAAATCCCATGAGGTGCTAGTTCCCCTCTATTCAGCACTGGTTTAGGCCTCACCTTGAGTACTGATCTGGACACCGCATTTTAAGAAGGATGCCAACAAACTGGAGCATGTTCAGAGGAGGGCAATAAGGAGGATCAGGGGACTGGAAGCCAAGCCTTAGGAGGAAAAAATGGAAAGAACTGGGCATGTTTAGCCTTAAGAAAAGAAGATTGAGGGGAGAAAGGATAGCACTCTTCAAAGACTTGAAAGGTAGTCGTACAGAGGAGGGGCAGGATCTGTTCTCAATCATTCCCTAGTACAAGACAGGTAATAATGGGCTCAAGCTACAGGAAGCTAGATTTTGACTGAATATCAGGAAGAACTTCCTAACTGTTAGAGCAGTACGACAATGGAACCCGTGACCTTGAGAGGTGCTGAGCGTTCCAATACTGGAGGCCTTCAACAGAAATTTAGACAAACACCTGGCAGATCTGCTTTGATTTGGATTCCTGCCGTGAGCAGGGGGTTGGACTTGATGGCCTCACAGGCCCCTTCCAACTTCATGATTCTATGAAATGTCTCTCCTCAGCAATGGGGTTGTGGTAAACTTGGAAGTGCAGGGGCTTGTCATGTTCGTCCCAATAGCCCCCCTCCCCAAGGAGAGACCAGAAATGTGGTTCCCTCATGACAGCAGGTTCAGCCATGCCATTATGCAGCAATATAGATGTGAAAGATCCTATCCTTCTTATTACAGGATCGCTACCTCACACATGTGTGGAAAGGCGAGGCACAGTTAGCACCCTGTGAAGGTAGTCTGTGATGTCTCAAGAGATGCTGATGATGATCCACAGGTATACTACCTGATGCCTTACAGGTATTGGGAAGTCAGGTCCACAGAGGACCAGGGATCTTTTAAGTTACCAGCAAAGAGATCACAGGTAAGGAGCAGATGAACCATTAAATATCACTCTTTTGGGAACAAATCTGTTGGTCTTAAAGATATCACAATACTTAGGGGGTTGCTTTGCCTGTCATTTTGTTCTTGATAGACATAATGAATCTGTTCTGTTTTTTTCTTTTTGCTAAAATTCCTATTTTTCTTGAGCCCCAGTTTGTTTGATCCCGTTTCCATCCAAACGCCTGCAGGACTGAGAAAAGGAGGATCCTGTCTTTATGGGTGTATTGGTTCAGACCGTGCAGATCAGATAAGTTCATATGAACTTATCTGAACCAATACACCCATAAAGACAGGATCCTCCTTTTCTCAGTCCTGCAGGCGTTTGGATGGAAACGGGATCAAACAATATATATATCAACTTATCTGATCTGCACGGTCTGAACCAATACACCCACCCACCCACACCCACACCCACACCCACACCCACACACGGAAGCCACTCAAATCTTTCCCTTTTAGACGACACCCCCCAGAATGTCCCACCAACATGGCCGCTGCTGGGGAATTCTGGGAGTGGTTGTCCAAAACAAGGCACTATTTCTAAATGGGGGGCCAGAAGCACCCTTTGGTCCTGAGCACCAACGCTTTGTCCTTGATCCGAACGTCCTTGGTCCCTTCCTAATGGTTTTCATCTCCAGCATATTAAGGCGGGAAGGCGAAACTTCTATCAGTTTTCCTCGACACGGTACAGATAAGCCCGAGCGGCAACTGAGAGACGTTTTCTGAGGGGAAATATCACTGGCTATAAATCAAAACGTCGCCGGAGATCAAAAGCGCCACATGTCACAAGTCTGGAGAAAATATCAGGCTTCCCGCAGATGGGCTCCGGCAGTGCCTGCGATGCCGGTTTCCGTGCCCAGCTGCCATCCGGACACCCTTGGTTGGTTTTCATTCTGCGTTTCCTTTGCACATCTTAGAGGCAGGAGAAACCTCGGGCATCCACACACCCTCACGGTCAGGGTGAGGAACGCTGGGAGCAGGTAGTGGAGATTTGGCGGCGGCTGGTAGAGAGGGGGGCCGCTCAACCCTGGAGGTGCCCCATACGTGCCTGGCAACCCTGACGCGGCCGCAGCATCCTGGGACCCGTACAAAGGGACTTCTGGACATGCCTTTCTCATGCGGGCATTGGGTGTTTGCTACGCAGGGGGAGCGTTCGCATCAGAGCACGGTTCACCTAAAAGGACCTCTCATGGCATCGGAAGCAGGTTGACATGTTGCTTTTTCCAAGCTCACGTGGCATGTAAAAGGAGCCTGGATGCTCTGTGTCTAAGTGCAGGATTCTACTGACATTTACTCATGTATTTAAAACATTTTTGCCCTGACCAAGGCAGCTTACATCATTTAAAAAAACAAACAACCCACACCATCTGAGAGCTAAAAACAGTAAACTATACAAATATATAAAAGAAATTAAGTAAACATTACAGTAGGACTACCATAGCTGCGGGATCAGGAGATCAGCTGTTTCACTTATCCATTGCCTGAAAATATTAAATAAAAACTCCCAGAAATAGATGTTTCCAACGTGTATTACCAAAACGGACCACTAGAAGGAACCAGAGACAATGCTTTATAAAGGGTTTGTTATATTTAGAAATTTTGGTATCTGTGAGAGTGGGGGGGGGGGGGCTTGGAATAGACACCCCCCCCATGGATACCACCGTCCTACTGCATATTAAAAATGTCAGGAAAATGTCAGATAAAGGTAGTTGTATAACAGATTTAAAAGAAAGAAAAAACATTATTTCACAAACCATCCTATTTTAAAAATCTCAGCCAGTTACTAAGTAAAAGCCTGCCTGGAGAGAAAGGTCTTCTTCACCTGCTTGTGAACGTCCAGCAAAGATGGGGCCAGCCTGGCTTTAAAATAATAGTCAGCCTGGTTTTCCTCTTTTTCAAAGATCCATTGCTCCTTCTGTGCTTTAGAATGCGCATGTATGCATGCACACGGGTGCACGTATGTGTCTTTGCTTTGCCTCTCAGTGGAATAAGACATTCGTTTTCTGCTTTCTGCACCATAAATTGGGGGGGGGGAGTTCTTTGTGTTGTCCAGCTGCAGCCGGGAAACCTTGCAGGACTTTTAAAACACTCAACACTGAGTTGAAGCAGGATAAATCAAGAGTGGGGGATTCAGCAAGCGCCCTTCACCGCCCTCATCCAGACAGGCATAACTGAGTCTGTGTCTGGTGCAAAGGGATGCTTGTTCGGATCTTTCTAAGTGTTTAGTCTCCTGTTGAATGATTCGGGGGGGGGGGGGCATCCATTTTTGCTGCTCACAGAGGAAGCTAGTTGTGCACAGCACCGACTGGCTGGTTCCTGTGATGTCAACACTCTACTTCCTTTTCCTCCTCCTCTGGAGCAATTTTTGAACTTAAAAAAAAAATGATTTGAAAAAAACACTCACTCCAAAGCAAGGAACAAAAATTACATGGACTGAGGTGGGCCTGCGGCGTTTCATTGTTGCTGTTATTTGAAAAACGCAAGCCGACTTGCAAAAGAAGGAGAGAAAATCAAGTGAATTAGTGTTGGATTAGTACGTCTACCTTTGGCATTCCAGCCGTGGGAGGAAGCTCTGGACCATTCCTGTGGGGGAAATGTGCGCAGCTGTTTCAGGGACTTTTCTGCATACCTTAGACAAGCTTTTTATGAAAGGGAATCAAAAGCCACAGTTGCCATCTACAATGGTTCAGATTTCTTATTCATCAGGTCTCAACATGTCCAAACAATGGGGCCCAAAGTTACAGAGTTTCTTTTCTTCAACATATATTTCAGACTTCTTTTGTTCCCATTTCAAACGCCTGACCCTCCAGAGTATGCCGTGATCTGCATTTTTACGCATGGAAGACGCATTATGCAAAGCTGACAGGCATTATTTTCATTCCTTCAGCAGGTGAGGTTTTCACAAAATTTCTCTCACAAGGCTTCCTGTTCCTGCAAAGGATTAAACCTCCCTTTCCTTCTGGGACGACCACCTTCCATCCTAAAAACACAACAATCAAGGAGAGACCACGGAAGGAGCCCAGGATCACCCCCACGGGTGATACCTCATCAGGAAGCATGCAGAATTAGGGGACTGATGTCCCCCCAATGGGTCACATGATCCCCCATGCAAGTGACAACTCTGCCACCCTCAGGACCCCAAACACAAAGAAAGCAAGTAAGACCACCCTAAACCTTCAAGGTCAGGCCCAAGTAAGAGGAGAGAGTGGGACAGGCAGGCCACCTCTGAAAGTCACCAGTTACTGTCTGGCTGAGGTTAATCAAGGACTTCATTCCACTCAGCCCCTAATTGTGTCTCCTTGTTGTGATGTTCAGAGGGGACAGCTCCCCTGACGTTTCAGGAGCTTTTCCCGCTGGACAGCTCCTCATGCCGTTGATCATATGGAGAACCCACAAGTGTATCTACAAAACGATCAGCCGGGGTACAATTCCAGGAAGTCCTGGGACTGGTCATTGGGAGCAACACGTAGACTTCTCCGCTGGAGAGCTTTAACACACTCCCATCAACTACAGCAGAGAATTCCCTGTACTTTACCAAACTACAGATCCCAGAATTCCATGGGCTGGAGCCACGGCAGTTCAGCTGGTATCCAACTGCGTAGTGCAGCCACTCCCAACAATGTTAGTCATTTAAAAGACCCTTGACATGGGACAGGAGTGGTTCCCAACCGTGGTTAACCCAGGTCTGCTTGGACTGCAACTCCCAGGAGCCTTCTACACCAGCTGTGCTGGCTGGGGTTTCTGGGAGTTGCAGTCCAAGAACAACCTGGGTTAACCACAGTTGGGAACCACTGTGGTAGAGCAAGGAGCCTGACTAAGCAGCTTCTGGGTTCCACCCAGCTTTTCAGGAATCTAATGGTTGATTCACACGTGGCTGCCTTGGGGAGAGACTGGTATTTTCCCTAGCTTTGGGCATCAGAGAGCTGATGCCAGTCGACACCGGCACTAATAACTGGAGAATCTTCTCTTTTATCTCAAGATTATGTTTTTACCTAGCACTTTTGCTTTTCTTGCTTTTTAAAATGCATTCTTCTTATTCTTCCTTGCATTTAATGCACTTTTAGATACTGTGATTTTAAAGTACCATGCATGGCCCTTAGTAGTGTACTTACAGACACCTAACGATTCAGGATGGAAAAAATTAAACATGCAAAAATGTCTAAAGGTGCATAAATAAATGCCCATCCTATTTTAAAGTGACCTGGTGTAGGCACAGGTAGAAGGTATAAATGCAAAGCCCATGGAGAAACTCAGATCCTGTCCCTCCCTCTGGCAGCTCACTGTCTTGCCCCTAGAACAAGTTTTAAGATCAAACACCCCATTTCCCATCCCTGTCCATTAATAACGGCAAAGCATTTCAGCTGCCCAGGAATATCTGCTGTGGATCCTGGGGCATGGGGGCACCCAAATGGCTGCCCAACTGGGTCCCTATTAGATGAATCTGAATCAAAGGTTTTCATGCCACAATACTGCACACAGTGGCTTGCTTTTTTTTTAAATAGACTCTGTCTGTGAAGACAAATGGCTGTACATTCAGAAACAAGGGTTTGTGGTTTTAAAAGCAGGTTACATTGATCTCGCACTTCCAAAATGTGCTTCAAAACACACGCACGCACACTGCCTCTTTGCTTTCATGACAGAGGCCGATCCACAGCCCATGGTCGTCTCTCTGCCCCCTGAACATAGCAAGACTCTGTGCCAGCGCCGGCTTGGGGTTAAGATGCTGCCAGACTGGGCCTGCTGGTGCTAATGCTTTGTCTATCTTGCCTCACACAAGGTGGTATTTTCGGGCACTCCCAGCCTGAGATCAAGAGTGATTCCCCACACAAACGAAGGAAAAGGTGTGGGAGTCAAGCCAATCACTGGGGAAGGCCAAGATCAACATCCCCACCGGGACTTGTTTGCTTATTTACGTATTTAAAATATATTTTTTACCCCGCCTTTCTCCTTAAAAACTACCCAAGACAGCCTACATCATTAAAAGACCAGATGTAAACCTAAAAACAGTCAGGATACAAATACTAAATACAAAGGATCAAACAGATTCCACTTTGAGAAACAGTAAACAAAAGCAGTACCAAAAACACGTTCAAAGCAGTAAGGTACAACCATCCATTTAAAAACCCTACTTAGGTGGCCTGTCAATGAGAGAAAGCTTGCCTGAAGAGAAAGGTCTTTTTGCCTGCTTGCGGAAGGAGAGCCAAGATGGGGCCAGGCTGGCCTCCAGTGGGAGGGAGTTCCAGAGTCTCTGGGAGATGCACCTGTGAAGGTGGAGGGGCCGAGAGAAAGGCTTCTCCTGCTAATCTTAACACCCGAGCCAGCTCCTAATGGAAGACACGGGTTTTTGAGAGCGCTTGGACCCAAGACGTTTAGGGCTTTATAGGTTAGAACCAGCACTTTGAATTGTGCCTGGAAAGTCAGTGGAGCAGCTGTAATGGGGTGGGTGGGTTATGTGATCCCTGTGACCAGCCCGTCAGCAATTTGGCTGCCGTGTTTTGGACCTGCTGAAGTTTCCAGACATTGTCCAGAGGCAGCCCCATGTTGAGTGTATTACAGTAATCTAGCCGGGACGTAACTCAGGCCTGTGTCACCATGGCCAGATCAGACCTCTCCAGGAATGGACACAGCTGGCACACTAGTTTTAATTGTGCAACAGCCACTGATGGAACCTTAGGTCATTTTAGACCAGCAACCCTTCAGGCCCATGGCCGCCTTTACCCAAAATTTGGATAAATCACCCTTCTTCGATTCGCCAATTGTCCCGTTCTTCTCTCCTAGCCTCACCTCCTGCAGCTCGGCATGAGTTCTTAAAAGCCACCTTCCAAGCCCTGAAGGTGGTTGTGAGGCTGGCTTTTATTTCTCAGGGTGGGGTGGGGTGTCCATTGGGAGAAATGCATGTGCGAGGAGGTCCCACGGCAGAGCAGGCTGTCTCCTAAAAAGCGCTCAGCGCATCTCCAAATTTCACTGGCCAGCTTTGTCTCTTAATGAATTTGCAGTGGCAAAAAAAGGTGGAAGCTTCCCACCGCCCCTGCCGCGGGTCTGTTGCTCCTCAAGCCTCCTTTGTTCACAGACCTGTAACTTTCCAAGCTGTAATTGCCAACTCTCAGCCTCCCAGGGAGCAGGCCTTAAATGCAAAAAGACCGAGTGCTAATGAAACGTTAAAAGGAATGGCAGGGCGGCTTTGCCAATAACACCTTTCAGAGAGAAGCGGGAGGGAGAGGGAGACAAAGGAGCCGCTTTAAAGAGATTGTAACGAAGAAGAGATTAAAGAAAGCGCCTGGCTTGATTTCTCCTTCCCTGCCGATGGCTCTTGCTCCTGGCAGGGGCTTTTTGGGGTGGGGTGGGGACTGGCATTGAGCAGCAATGATCCCACCCCGGGGGTGGATGGGCAGTGAGAAAACCCACGGGATTCCTGCTTGGCACACAACGTTTTCTCCAATGTTTTGATTTGGAGAAGGTGGTGTTTGGAAGGAAAATAAGGCCACCACTCTTAAAAAGAAATCACATTCGTTTCAGCACAAACCTCCCAAATCTGTTGCTATTTTTTTTCCTAACTGTTGATTCTACAGAAGCGGTTAATGTATAACGCTGTTTCCGATCAGGCACTGCCCTTCCCTGTTCCTGCCTGCCTGGCTGGATTACTGAAATGCGCTCCATGTGGGGCTGCCTCTGGAATGTGTCGGGAAGCTTCTGCAGGTTGAACGCATGGCAGCCAGATTGCGGACAGGGTCTGGTCACAGGGAGCCCATAAACCCATTCGGCTCTGGAACAAGGATGCAAAGCCTCCCTCCTCTTGCCCTTGTGTGCAAGAAGAAGGAATGACAGTGTTATTCTCCTTGCCGAGAGGGACACTCGGACCCTTCCTAGCCCGATTAATCAGAGTCCTTGTGTTGCAAAAAGGGTTTCGTATGTCAATGGCACAAAATTGAACCAATGTTTGTTTCGTGGTGTTTTAGGAAACAAACGTGCCAGATCGGTTGTTCTGGAAGAATCAGCCAGTGTATCTCTCTCTCTCTCTCTCTCTCTCTGTGTATATACATAGAATTGTCGTAGATCACAAGCTGAATATGAGCTGACAGTGTGATGTGGGTACAAAAAAGGCAAATTGTAATTTAAGCTGGATTAATAGAAGTATAGTTTCCAAATCCCGCAAGGTGCTAGTCCCCCCTCTATTCAGCACTGGTTAGGCCTCACCTTGAGTATATTGTGTCCAGTTCTAGACACCGCACTTCAAGAAGGATGCTGAGAAATTGGAACAAGTTCAGAGGAGGGCCACAAGGATGATCAGGGGGCTGGAAACCAAGCCTTATGAGGAAAGGCTGAAAGAATTGGGCATGTTTAGCTTTGAGAGAAGAAGACTGAGGGGCGATAGGAGAGCACTTTTCAAATACTTGAAATGTTGTCAGACAGAGGCAGGATCTGTTCTTGGTCATCCCAGAGTGCAGGACACGTCATCATGGGCTCAAGCGACAGGAAGCCAGATTTGAATATCAGGAAAAACTTCTTAACCGTTTAAGCAGTATGACAATGGAACCCATGATCTCCGTGCTGGAGGCCTTCCAAGGGAAAATAGGAGAACCCTCTCTCAGATCTGCTTTGAGTTGGATTCCTGCACTGAACAGGGCGTTGGGACTCGGTGGCCACAGAGGCCCTTTCCCTGATTCTAGGCTTCTAAACGGAAAACGGAACGGTGGAAATTTTTTGCACAAATTCTGGTGACCTTGAGAGGGGGAAGCGGGGAAGGAAAACAGCTGGCTGTTTTGCTTGGACTCCTCTTGATCTTGAAAATTCCTTGTGCTGGTCTTTCACGCTGTGGAGGCAGACTAACGGGATGACAACTAAGAACTCAACCCGCATAGTCCACCTCCCCATCTTGTGACCAGGCAAATGGCTGGTTTCTTCTCCCTCGGCCTGCTAAGCTTGGAAGGAAAGCACTCCCTCCACTCAATGACTTTTCAGAAGCAGGAGAGGAAATCGCAAAGTCTGGCTTTGTTTCTGAGGAAGACAAGGAAAAACACAACCGCCCTGAGGGCAGGGAAGGAAAGTCTGTGACGCCAACCACGGAGGTGCCTGGGCCGCCCGCCTCTTGGCCCTTTCCTTTCCCCCCTCAGTGGTCGCTTCCAATTTGTCTTCAGCTCTAAGTGGTGTGTTTTGTGGGTGCAATTAATGGCGGCTCAGCACATCGTGGCCCAGTGAGATGAAACATACCTTGGCAGGACGGCAGGGGTGTGTGTGTGCAAAGACAATGAAATGAATCATCTGGACTGGTTTTTCAAGAACACGCCCCCCACCCCTCCAAAAACACAACGTCTTTGAAAGGAGATTTATTATGTTTGCCCTTCCTTGGCTCCTTCTTGCCTCCGCCTCATCCCACGCGCTCAAAGGGGCCACCTCCCCTGGCAGGGCAGGCCATTGTACTCCCCTGCCCACGCACACGCCGGAGCAGCAGTGGCACCAACCATACCCGTGCGCCAATTGCACAGAAAGCTTCCTCTTTCTGCAAAAATGACAGAAACAAATGGAGCCCGGCTCTCTCTTTTATTTTCAAGCGGGTGTGATTAATCCCACTGCGCTCTTATTGTTTCGTGGCAGAGCAGCCCGCCTGCTGCTTTGCCAAGGGGTAATTAGCCACTTTCCCCATCACCCGCAGCGAGCCACAATTACCCCGAGGGGAACAATCGGGCGAGCGGCGGACACCTCCCCCCCCCTTTCCCTACCACAGCCTTCCCTCTGGTGCGGCAAAGAGCTTGGCGGGATTCGCACGGAGGCCTTGCCCAGCTCCGTCAAACAGAGCCACCTCTACCACCAGGGATGGGGATTCATGAGTCGCAACCCGCTCTCGAGTCTGCCAAGTCACACTGGCAACTTGACTCAGACTTGACTTGGGAGTTTCAGAGGGGACTCGGGACGTGACTCGTGATTCGGACCCATTCGCCCGAGTCCCTCCAGGACCACCTGCCATGACAGCCACCCAGTGCCATCTTCAGAGGCAGCAGGTCTGGCTTCCCCTGCTCCCTCTGTCCACGCACGTGCTGGCCAGCTGAGAGGCCGCACGCATGCAGAGATAGCGGGCTGGCTCTGGGAAGGGAAGTTGGCCCGCTGTTTCTGCACATGCGCCGGCCGCTCAGCTGGGCGGCGCATGTGCAGTCCAAGTCCTGAGTCCCAGGCCTGGGAGGGGTGAGGCTGGAGACTTGGCCACTCAGACATGGGACTCGGTCCTCGGTCCTGAACACTCGCACTCAGAACTTGAACTCGGTCCCGAAGACTCCCTCTCTACCCCTAGGCAGAAGGGCAGAAGCTGCCTTGGGCAGCTGGCTTTGAGCACCACATATGCCCCCCCCCCCCATGTTACTGAACGGAGGATCCGTGGATTTTCTCCGCTGGGGAAGAGCAGAGGGACTCCACGGTGGCTCCGATTTCTGCCTCAGGGACCGAAATATCTTTCATATTTATTTATTTTATCTATTTGTTTTATTTTTAGGCCACCTTTCCCCTGATCAGAGGACTCAAGGCGATGCACAGTATTAAAAAAAAATACAATTAAGTTATATATTAAAAAGCAATTATACTGTAAAACTGATTATAATACATTGAATAAGTAAAAACATATAAAAGGTTGAAAACTATCTTCGCTTTAGAAAGGCATTCGGGGACTCAGTCATGATTGTTAAAAACCTGCCTGAAGAGATGGGTCTTGCGCTGTTGATGAAAGGAGAGAAGAGAAGGGGCCAGCCGGATCTCCCAAGGGAGAGCATTAGCACCACTCAGGAGCTGCCACGGAGAAGGCCCTCTCCCTCGGGTCCCCATCCGCCATGGTGCCTGCGCTGGCAACAGGACCGAGAGGAGGGCCGCCTCTGAGGATCTTAAGCCCTGAGAAGGCACCTATGGGGAGATATGGTCCTGAGCTACTTGGCAGAGCTCGGAAAAGTTACTTTTTGTACCCCAGTGGCCACAAAGGCGCCTGGCAATTGTAGTGCAGAAAGTGCTCCCTTTTCAAAGTTCTGCCTGGGATATGCACGAGCGACCCCTGGGTCTTTGGCCTCAGGCAGCCAAATGTCTCGGGACCACGCTTGTAGATCTCCTTCTGTCCTGGGAAAGCTCACAGCCATTCTCGCTCACCTCGCGGCGCCCAAATGTTTGCCCACAGTGTGTGAAGTCAAGAGGGTGGCTCCTCCTCAGGTAAATCGCCAGCAGGACATCAAGGATGAGCTGAAGAAGTCCTTTGGGTTCATCTGCACCCTTTCATCCAGTCCGTCCCCCCGCCCAGACAATGCAATTAGCATGTCCTGAGAAACAGAGCACCCTGAGAAGGTGTCTGTTTATCCCACTGTGAGCTTGCCTCACTCCACATGTTGCTTTGTTTTGTGATTGGTGGTCGGAAAATAAACACAGGCTTTGTTGGCAAGTCGGATTGTTCAGGCATGGAGCTTTGAAGGCACCGGGTATCTGGAAGGAAAAGGCTGTAATTGCAGGCTATACCCATTTCTTCTAGTGTGTAATTTGGCTCTTAAGTTGTATCATTCGGGAAAAATGAACTTAAGACCTCTACCACAGAGCCTCCACTTTGGTACGGCTGCATCAGAACAGCTAAAAGAAAGAAAGAAAGGGGAAAAATAGCTCTCGATAGGAGGGGAAGAGGACCATAGGAGGCTACCTTATAATGAATCAGATCCTCGGCTCACCGAGGCCAGTGTTTGCTGCAGGTCTCCAGGGGTTCTGGGTAGATTCTTTCCTAGACTCGCCTGAAGACTGCAGGTGAAAACCCCTTCTTTTCAAAACTTAATTTTTGAATAACAGAGGAAGAAGAACCAAACGAAAGCACGCCGACAGATTCCCCTCAATGGACCGGCTGACTCACGCCCCTGAGCATGCCACAGACAAGGCCTATGAAGATTTCTGAGCTTATGGCAAACCACGGCTAAAGGTTACACCTTCTGCATAGCTGGTCATCAGGATTTGTGTTCAAGAAGAAGGAGGCCGACAAACTGGAGCAAGATCAGAGGAGAGCGACAAGGAGGATCAGGGGGCTGGAAGCCAAGCCCTAGGAGGAGGAAAGATGGAAAAGAATTGGACCTGTTTAGCCCTGAGAAAAGAAGACGGAGGGGAGATCAGAGAGCCCTTTTCAAAGACCTGAAAGGCTGTCATCCAGAGGAGGGGCAGGATCTGTCCTGGATCATCCCAGCGTGCGGGACACGCAACAGTGGGCTCAAGCGAAAGGAAGCCTGATTTCGGTGGAATATCAGGAAAAACTTCTTAACTGTTAGAGCAGTACGACAGTGGAACCCATGACCTCAGGAGGTGGTGAATGCTCCAACGCTGAAGGCCTTCAAGAGAAAATTGGACAACTCTCTTTCAGATCTGCTTTAATTTGGATTCCTGCCTTGAGCATGGGGGTTGGACTTGATGGCCTTCGAGGCCCCTTCCAGTTCCCTGATTCTAGGATTCTAATTGTAAAGACAGCACCTCCCAGACTCCTCCTGCTTTTGAGGCCAGTAGCCCAGCCCTCACCTCACAACACCTGCCCAAACCCACCCCTCCTTACTCTGGTCTCTTGAGCTGTTTTTTTTTAACAGACAATTGCCTGTCTGAGACTGTAAGCGCCTTTGGGGCAGAGACCTTCCTAGGCTTCCTCTGGGACTCTCATGCACTAACGGTTCTGCGTGAATGAAGGCATGCAGACTCCTCCCATGCTCAGGGCTCTGAATGCAGGCCGTTTGCTTTAGGTCTGCAGTGGCTCGGCTATAACCCGCTGGCGAGCCTGGGAGAGGTGCCAGCTGCTGATGGCAGATTAATGGCCTCGCTAGGCTGTTTATGGCCCCTGGCTGTTATCTACTACAAACAAGGCATCAGCTGGCAGACAGATC
Source organism: Intellagama lesueurii (assembly GCA_037013535.1). Classification (NCBI taxonomy): domain Eukaryota; kingdom Metazoa; phylum Chordata; class Lepidosauria; order Squamata; family Agamidae; genus Intellagama; species Intellagama lesueurii. The sequence continues at coordinate 2,161,091 of JBAJHW010000003.1, read as the reverse complement.
ACTTTGTGGGTTTTGGAGTGTCTCAGTGCCAGAGCGGACCAGCCAAGACTGGCTTCACAGCCAGAGCTTGGATTGGAAGCATCATTATTTTTTAAAACTACAACTCCCAGGGTCTTTCAGCCGGCAGGCTGCTGGGAAACACTCTTCCATTTAACTTCCACCTGGCGCCTGCAAAGGTGATCTTAAAAAGCTATTTTCCTCCCACTGGGTTTCCTTCGGGTATCGATCCACGCTATGGCCGCTTCTCTGGCGGGGATGCAGAAGAATATCTTGCATTTGACAGCTTCCACAAACGTAGCTTTTCTGCACCTCCCGAGATTCACTGAAAACAGAAAAGGGCTCCTCATCCAGAATCTGAACCACTGCAAGATTTGCAGGGTATTTCGGAGAAATAAAGCGCACAGAAACCGGTGCAGGCCTTATAAAATTTAAGCAGCTAAAATGTGCAAAACTGGGAGGGAAGGGGAATTACACGGGAATATCTTTTAATCAGTGGGGGAGAATGCATAAATTAATTAATAAGAATAAATAAATGCACACCTTAGGGAGGGAAAGTCAGCTCTAAACTGTGCATGACTATCTGTTCCTCTTTCCCAAGTTTTGGTATTCCATATCAAAGAAGGACTGGAAGAAAAAGCAGGGAGGAAACAACCCAACCCCCTGCCTTTTTCTTCAGGTATATCTGGTTTACAAGGACATTGTGGTCTTTTCTCTCTGTTTTTCTGTCTACGCTGCTTTGTGAAGGATTGGCCCAAAGTTAACTAATAATAAACAGAGGAAATAACCAAATCCAAAGAGTAACTCAGAGCTTTCCCGATGGCAGGGCAATGAAAACACAGGATATTCTTCCCTATGACTTCCATATGACTTCCCACAAGGTGTAAGAAGCTTCTTCTTCCTGGATCCACCCTCCATCTAAGCTGACTCAGTCCACCTCTTGGTCAGCGGTGGGTTTCTCCTTCCCCTTCTGAAATAGGCTCCCAATGGATGAGTCTGTATTTTTCTCCTCTGCATCACGTCTGTGTGCTTTTATTCCTAATTCTGCTGCTTCCCCGTTTTACATTAACTTGTGCTTTGGGCTCTCTCCCGCTTGGCCAAAAATCCTTCCATCAAGCTGCCTCCGCTGTTTCTACCCCAGCTGGCTGGGTGGACACATGAAGAACTGCTTTCAGAGCTTTTTGTTTTCCTCTTCCTTCCCTGCGCCTTTTTCTTCACATGTCATGCATCTTACTGCTCTGAAGGTGTTTTGGTGTTGCTTATGTTTTTTACGGGACGTGGTGGCGCTGCGGGTTAAACCGCAGAAGCCTCTGTGCTGCAAGGTCAGAAGACCAGCCGTCGTAAGATCGAATCCACACGACGGAGTGAGCTCCCGTCGCTTGTCCCATCTCCTGCCCACCTAGCCGTTCGAAAGCATGTAAAAATGCGAGTAGATAAATAGGTACCACCTCGGTGGGAAGGTAACGGCATTCCGTGTCTAGTCGCGCTGGCCACGTGACCACGGAAAACTGTCTTCGGACAAACGCTCGCTCTACGGCTTGGAAACGGGGATGAGCACCGCGCCCTAGAGTCGGACACGACTGGACTAAATGTCAAGGGGAACCTTTACCTTTACCTATGTTTTTTAGTATGGTATTTGTTTGATCCTGTTTAGTATTTGTAAACTCCCTGTTGTTAGCTTTAGTATTGTCTTTTAATGATGTAAGCTGTCTTGGGTCCTTTTAAGGAGAAAGGTGGGGTAAAAATATTTTAAATGAATGAATGAATGAATGAATGATAATTTGAGTGCAAGCTGAAAGCAGCAGCTGTAGTATCCTTCCAATCCATTTTAGGAGAGTTTCATGGGTCTAAAAAAAAGCAGGGTTAAAATTTTACAAACAGAAACAAGTGGGGTAAAAATGTTATAAATAAATAAGCTACTTTCAAAAAATGAGTGTATTTCTCTCTCTCTCTCTCTCTCTCTCTCTCTCTCTGTGTATATACTCATGCAGAAAATAATAAATGAATTCATTCAAAATGTGGTGTTGGATAAGAGCTTTATAGATATCACAGACCAAAAGAAAGACAAATAAATGGGTGGTAGCTGAAATCAATCCTGAACTTACTCTCTAGAAGCAATAATGACTAAACTGAGGCTATCATTCTTTGGGTGCATCCTGAGAAGACAAGACTCTCTGGAAAAGACAATAAAGTTGGAAAAAAACGAAGGCAGCAGGAGAAGAAAATGAGCAAACATGAGATGGATTGACTCCATAAAGGCAGTCGTGGCCTTGCGTTTGCAAGACCTCAGCAGTGCTGTGAATGACAGAACCAACCGGGTGTCACAAATTCATAGGGTTGCCATAAACCAGAAGTGCCCCATGAGAACAAGAAATAAAGATGAATATTTCAGTGTGCATTCGTCAAAAACGGGCATTTAAAAACCCAGTTCGAAATATCCCTTGAGCTGAGAACTGCCCCTGCCAAGAATTTCCTCAAATGACCCAACTCAAACCACCTTCCAGTGCTTGCAATCCAGCACCAAGTCACAAGCAGAGTAGGTTTATTCGAATCAATGGAACTTACGGAGGAGGTGACTCACCAAATCCCCACTGATTCAGCCCCCCCCCCCCCCCGCTCTAGTTGAGACTTACAGCCAGATTTCAGCCAGTGATCCTTTTCTTTCTCCACTTTTAAAGAAGTGAACAGCAGCTGGTTGTCCTCCCTTCTCTTTGTGAAAGTCTCTCCTTTATGAAGATTTTTTTAAAAAAATTATCATTAGTGTCTGGAGTCCGCAAGATACCTTCTTATGTGCTGATTAAAATTTGCCAAAAATGAATACATTTTTAAAAGAAAAAGAATATCGCGATGCACAGCTCTCCCAGTGGGGAAGCCCAGCTACCTCTGCGTCAGAACTCTGCCTTTCCTTCTGATTAGGGGGTTGCAAAGACGTTCGTTCGTATCAAGACCGAATTACTCATATCAAATCTAGAAGCTTGCGCTGAGGGCTTAGCTGGAACCCGGCACAAGGGCCAGCCAGGCTAAAAGTTACTTTGATTTACACAGGAGGGGGGAAATTACTTCCATTTTGCTTTTTTTTTTTTTAAATCACCGACAGCACCAAGATCCTGCAGAAGGGAGAAAGTGATAAACATGTTTTTCGGCTCCAAGGCTGTTTCTGAATTCTCCATTTCAGGGAGGTGGAAAAAGGTGGTCGACACACCCACTCGATTCTATGGGTAGATCTGGGGCACATCAGCACATCTCTGGGTGTGCTGACCCCCCTGCGCTTTCCCCAACGGCGGGAAACCCGACTGCATGATTTGAGGTTGATGCAGTTGGGTTTCCACTGGGGGTGTTATTAAGACCAAGGGGGGTCAACTCACACTAGTAGAGTAGGTCTATTTCAATCAATGGAGCTTTGATGAATCCAGGAATTGGACCACGTCCAGGGTTCTAGAACTTGACGCACACATCCCTCAAGACTAGATTTGCCGGGGGGAAAAAGAAAACTTATAAAAATGGTTTATTTAAGAAAATCTCTTAGCCTCCTTATGTTAAACTTTGGGGTATATAGGTAGGAATCCCAGGGTGCTGCTGGCAAAATTGCCTCCTACCTTTCAGAGAGCAGAAGGGGACTTTCTGAATTAAAAGCAGGGTTTTATTTTCAAACACGTTTTTTTAAATGGTGTTTGTGGGCCCATTTGGGCTCTTGGGAGACGGTCTACAGCCCACCTCTGCTTTAAACTGTCCAAATGATCAACCAGGCTCTGTCATTAAGATCCTGGCATCGCTATTTAGATTTTGGTGTCTCTAAAATGAAGCTGGTGGGATAGCTCAGTGGTTTAGATCTCTGGCTGCGGAGCCAGAGGCTGGGAGTTCGATTCACCCCACTCTGCACCTTCAGAGAGAAGAGCCAGCCTGGGTAGCCTTGGGCCAGCTACATGGTGGTCCCAGGGCAAGCCCAGAAGAAGGGAATGGAAAACCACCTCTACCTGGAAAACCCTAACACGGGTCATCGTAAGTCAGAATTGACTTGACAGCACATGATTATTATTATTAACATGAAGTCATGATGCTCACTAGAAGCCACATGAGGATCTTTAAAAAACAACGTCCCAGAGGTAATTTCTCTTGGTCTGAGAGTGAAAATTTCAAAGCTACCCTTCTTTACTTCTTCTTCATACTTTTCTATTAAATAATGAATTAAATTCTCTGTGTGTTTCTTGGTTTCCTTCACTAATTACTGTCCCCTTTAAACCGCAGATGGCTGTGAAGAGAGAGGGGGGTTAAGCTCCTTCTCTTGAACATTTACTGGCAAACACTGACTTATGTCCCACACCTGCTCCGCCAATGGCATGGCTTCAGGAGCATGTTCACACAAAGGGTGAAAAAGTGGCACCTGTAGAGTGCCGGCTGTGAAAAATCACAAGGACTGCCCTCCTCCGGCTAATTAACCAGGGACAGAATCCACTCAGAAATCTCTGTGGGATGGCTAGAGTAGTAGTATTACTAATTTTCCTTGTACAACTGAAACAAGTGAAACAGTTAAGCAAAACCACGGCTGTGGAAAGGACTACCTGGACAGTTCCTGTGACATCAAGCCATAGAATCATAGAATAATTGAGTTGGAAGGGGTCTCTAAGGCCATCGAGTCCAACCCCCTGTTCAGTGCCCATCAGGATAGAATGAATGAATGAATGAATGAATGAAACAGGGTGTTCCTGATACAATGAGATTCCCCCCCCCCCCCAACAATGCAACCACTTGGAGACTTTTCCCACATTGCTGTTGTGCCATCAAATCATGTCTGACTTTATGACGACCCTATGAATGAGCAATCTCCAAAATTTCCTGTCCTCAACAGCCCTGTTCGGGGGTCCTGTAAAGTCTTCTTTGATGGAGTCGATCCCTCTTTTTTGTCCCTGTACCCAGACTCTGGAACTCCCTCCCACAGGAGGCCAGCCTGGCCCCATCTTTGCTGTCCTTCCACAAGCAGACAAAGACTTTTCTCTTCAGGCAAGCTGTCCCTGAATGACTGGCTGCCTGAGTGAGTGGTGTTGCTTATGCTTTTCAATGTGGTATTCATTTGATCCTTTTTAATAATTGTATACTCTCTGTTGTTAGCTTTAAAATACGTACTGTCTTTTAATGACGTAAACCACCTTGGGTCCTTTTTAAGAATGGTGGGGTAAAAGATATTATAGATAGATAGATAGATAGATAGATAGATAGATAGATAGATAGATAGATAGATAGATAGATAGATAGATAGATAGATAAGGAAGGAAGGAATAGATAGACAGATTAGATAGATAGATAAGGAAGGAAGGAATAGATAGATAGATAGATAGATAAGGAAGGAAGGAATAGATAGATAGACAGATTAGATAGATAGATAAGGAAGGAAGGAATAGATAGATAGATAGATAGATAGATAGATAGATAGATAGATCGATAGATAGATCGATAAAGAAGGAAGGAAGGAAGGAATAGATAGATAGATAGATAGATAGATAGATAGATAGATAGATAGATAGATAGATAGATAGATAGATAGATAGATAGATAGATGATAATGTTTTCCTCTTCTCCTACTGCCTCTAATTTTTCCCAGAATTACTGCCTTTTCCAGAGAACTTTGCCTTCTCTTGAGGTGCCCAAAGTAGGACAGCCTCATTATTGTCATTTTTAGCTAGCACCTTTTTCACCATCAACAGCATCTCCAAAAATGTTGGAGTTTTTTTAACTTGCAAAATCTTTACTTTAAAAGCCTTGTCTTTTGTGTTTTTCTGCACAAAATAGGAGGTTTGTGTGTGTGTGTGTGCAAAAAGCATTTCTGCAAACTTTTCATAGAAAAGACCTGAAATACCAAAAACAAATGAACTCACTCGCATGATCTCATTCTGAGAAGAAAACTTGTGATTTTTTCCCCCTAATTCTTGCCTCCATGCACCTAAGAAAAGAATCTGGGATTCTTTTTTTTGCATAAATTAAACATAACAGCACTTCAACACAAACACGACAAGTTGCACGTAATGAAAATCACTACAGCTTTGCTACAGAGGCTTTGAAGGATTAGGATCATGAGGGGGTGGCTTGCATTTTTTAAAAAAAGCATTAGCTGATTTTTCTATGCTTGGAGTGTGTGTGTGTCTCTGTGTGTCTCCCTGTGTGTTTGCTTTGCTTTTCAAGGGAAAGACGCTCATTTTGTTTATTGGTAGCTTGTACAGGTTACAGAGACCCTGTAAAAAAAAAAAAAAGAAGCATAGAGAACCACATTGGTCCTTGTCTTCTTGTCACCTGGAGTTAAGAAACCTTGTGGGGCTTAAATGTTCCTTGTTGACATGTCTCAGTATGACAAAATTACAGAAGAAAACTCATTAAATGGGCTCAAGTTACAGGAAGCCAGATTTCAGTTCAATATCAGGGAAAACTTCCTAATTGTTAGAGCAGTACGACAGTGGAACCCATGACCTCAGGAGGCGGCGAGTGCTCAAGAGAAATTCCTCATTCCCAGTGAATTAGGCTTTCTTGACAATATGAGACACCTCAAGGAGACATTTCCAAAACCCCACAAGTTCCTGGCCTCAAGAACGTGAAAAGGAGAGCTGCTTTTTGTCATAATTTTGCTATTTGCTGCTGACTATGAATTAGTGTTGCTTCCATTTGAAGAAGCAAAGGGTGCATGAGGATGTGCGCTTGTGCATGCAGGTACATGTGTGTGCACGCACAGACAGACACAAACACATACAGAGAAAAGGAGAGCTTCTTTTGGGTGGAACATGGTTGCTCAGGAAGGTTGTAGGTTGGTTATATCTTTGAGAAAAGATATAACCTCTCTCTTTCTCTCTCTTTCTCACTATTCTTTCCTTTTCTTAACAGTTTGGTCCCAGTGCTGTTCCTTTAGGGCTCCCAGACCTCCTGCAAAAGATAATGAGAGGAGGAAACAAGAGGAGGAAACTGCCACGCAACCCTTGTTTGCAGCTTATCAAGACAGTTCTCCTGTAACCACCGAGAAGGTCCAATCTGGCCTTCTAAGGCTGCTGTTTGGCCCGGCTCTTTGCGGTGAGCAGTCTGGACTGAGTTACTTCCCGACTGGTCCCCACAGAAACTCTCTACTAGACTGGCCTCCAAATGGCCCTGAGGTGGGAAGATGAACGAGCATAAGCAGAGGCGTAGCGCCACATGGCAACTGCAGCCACCTTCCTTTTCCTCAGCTGGTTGATATCGGGCAGAATTTAAGAGCCCTTGCCGGGCCACCACTCCCAAGACAAATGTTTGTTCATCCAGGAAGCCTTGTATGGCTTGGCACTCGCCAGAGCTGGATTCGTGTTTATTGCCTCTTTTCTGGCTGAAGCTCTATTTGTTCACGAGTCAATTTAGCTCACTTCTGGTGTTAATGGGGGGAAGAGGAGGCTGGGAAGGTGGGGGTGGCAGGTGTGGAAGCCGCTCCCTGCCTCTCCACTGGCGACAATGCCGAGGCAAGGTTACGCTTCCCAGCTTGCTTGCCTTACTTGCTTTACTCCCAGCTGGGAGCCTCCCAGGTGCATGGTAGTACCTCTCCCATCACCCCCCTACCAACCCACCAAAGGACTGCTGCTGGGGATGATGGAGATGTAATCTGGCATGTGCAGAAGGCACCAGGTTTGGGGGCTGTGTGGTGTTAGCTTATCTCCTTTCACCATTTTCTGTCATAAGAAAAGTCAGATTGAAACTACATCTTCTCATTACATTTTTAAATTATTATTATTATTATTTGAATGCACATCAAAGGTGATTCCCATTTTTGCCAGTTTGGGCCTCTCTGGAAAATCCATAGGTGCTTCTTCGGTGCAATCATTCTCGCTGTCATCATCCTATTCCTTTTCTGCCTTCACTCTCCTCCTGCACTTACTTACTTACTTACTTACTTACTTACTTACTTACTTACTTACTTACTTACTTATAATATTTTTACCCCACCTTTCTCCTTAAAAGGACCCAAGGCTGCTTACATCATTAAAAGACAATATTAAAGCGAAAAACAGTCAGTAGACACCAACTAAAAAGGATCAAACAAAGATGATACAAAAAACCATAAGCAACCCTAAAAGACCTTCAAAGCAGGAAGGCATGAGAAATCATTTAAAAACTACACTCGGGGCAGTTTCCGGACACTTTCCAGAGGCTGCCCCACAGAGAGGGCACTACAGTAATCCAGCATGTGTCCCCATGACCAGATCAGGAATGGGCACAGTCTGGGTTGTGGAAATGCACGCCTGGCCATGGCCGAAACCAGGGTACCCTTGGCTCACCTGCCCGTTTGCTTCCTTGCGATCATCTTCGGTAAGGGGCTTGGGGATTTTTCTTGGTAAGATGACTCTGTGCAACTCCACAACTGATAGGACAATGGTGTGTGTGTGTGTGTGTGTGTGTGTGTGTGTGTGTGTGTGTGTGTGTGTGTGTAAAAAGACCACATGGTTTGCTCAGTCAACAGGGAGGAAGGCAAATCAGACCATGGAGAGCGACAGCACAGAAGGAGAAAGGCAGGCACAGGGAAAAAGCCACAGTTCAGATGAAGGCGTGGGCGCACTTCAACCATCGGGGAAACAACAGTAGAATTTTTGTTAAAAAAAAAGAAAAGAAGAAAGTAATTCTTTTGGCCATTTTTTCATCTTTCTCTCTCTCTCTCTCTCTCATGTGTTGCTTTTGAGACAAATATCAAAACCAGAGAGCATTTGGCACGTCACCCCAGGCCACACAAAAACAATCTTGAAGTCTTTTCTAGCAAACTCAATAATCCATTTCCCTTCTCTTCTAATTCCCAAAGCGCAGGCGAGCCGGGCCTCTTAGCAGAATCATCTCGCCTTTCTCTCCCGCAACACCACAGGTCAAAAAGACTCTTGCAGAGTGCGGGTGGCATACAAGTCGAATGGATAAAATAAAATAAGATAAATAAATAAAAAGCCACACCGTGCCGGTCTTGGTTTCTGAGCGCACAGGGCAGGGCGGGCGAACGACCTCTTTCGGGCAAGCCGTAGGGCGAGGCAAGGAAACCTCGTGTCAGCTCGCTAAGACGAGAGCAGGCTTTCTCGACGGGAGGAGCCAGCAAGGTGAAAACAGTTTGGAGGGCCAGAGGGGAGCCAGGGCTGAGGCACTGAACAAACCCCAGTTAAGTAAATTGTAACCTAGGCAGTACGTTATTACGCCGAACGGGCATGAAGTGCAGGATGAAATTGAAAAGAAAATTAATCTCAGAAGTGGAATTCCCAGTAGCGGTCTTGCAGCTCCTGTTTCCACAGAATCCTAGAATCATGGAAGGGGCCTCTAAGGCCATCCAGTCCAACCCCCTGCCCAGTGTAGGAATCCACATCAAAGCAGATCCGACAGGTGGCTGTCAGGTTTTCTCTTGAAAGTCTCCAGCATTGAAGTGCTCACCACCTCCATCCTGAGGTCACGGGTTCCATTGTCATACTACTCTAACAGTTAGGAAGTTTTTCCTGATATTCAGCCTAAATCTGGCTTCCTGTACCTTGAGCCCATTCTTGCATGTCCTGCACTCTGGGATGATGGAGAACAGATCCTGCCCCTCCTCTTCAGGGCTCCAACTCTTTATTAATCATCATTGCAAATCACTTTGCTTGACTCTCGTCTTCTTTAAAAGCTACCATCAACTGGAAGGAAGGAAGGATATCCTAATTTGTCATTATGATCACAACCATCATCGTAGCCCTGCAGAGCTGGAAGGGAACCTATGGCTCACTGAGTGGAACCCCTTTCCAGGAGGCACAGTGGGGAATCGAACTCCCAACCTCTGGATTTGTCTTCATATATGAGGATAGAGAAGCACACCATTGCTCTCCTCATTTCAAAAGAGCATGAGGTGTTTTGCAGTTTTTGAAGTAGAATAAGAACGAGAATGATTTTTTTTGTGTGCACACAAATTATACATAATTGCGTAAGCAGTGCTTCAGTGCAAACAAACATTTAATGCAGGCGATGGAAATTCTACACCATTAACATGGCCACAGCTTTGTTTGGTGGCGACTAAACGCTGAGAAGAATCAGAGGCGTCATTTAAAAAAACCTTTTTCAGAGGTGTGCGTCTGAGCTTTGCCTCAGTGTTTTGCACAGAGGGTAATCTGTGCAAATTATGGAGACCTTGGTGAGAAAAATAGTTCTCCTGCTGTCATTCTTGCCCTGAGATGTGGAATCTTTGAAGGCCTTGAAAATTCCACATCCAGGTGTCTCAGCTGACCCAAAACCAACAGGTGCAAAGAACCCCCCCCTCACATCTTTACGTGCCTCAGATGAGAGAAGGGAGGGAGGGAAGCGGCAACCACAATGTCTGCCCTGCTGCCATGCCAAAGAAGAAGCACACAGTTTTTAAAATCGAACAGTTACAGCTCTTTGAGGAGTAAACTCTGTCGGAGTTGTTTCAGCCTCGTACGCTCCCTGCAGATGTGTCTGGGAGGGACCCTTCTGGACTGGGGGGGACTGTCCATCAATAAATCCAGCAGTCACCAATTGTTTCTTCCCTGCCTCTGATTTCAAAGAGAGCCACGTCTCTCTGCTCAGTGTCTTTTCCCCTCTCTTTTAAATCTGCAGGCAGTTAGTGTTCAGTGCAGTCAGCAGTGAGTGCAGTTCTGTGAATGTAGCCTGCAGGAAGCAGGCAATGCGTCTCTTGAGTAGGGTTGCCAGACGTCAGGCAAAAGGAGGACAGGTCCTCCCTTTTAGCCTAATGTCCTCCGTCCGGCAGGCAAAGATAAAAACCTTTAAAATGTCCGGCTTTTGTATATTTTATTTTATAATTTTGGATGGGAGGGGGAGAGGTGGAAGGACCCCCCTCCCCCTGTCTTTCCCTGCCCCTGCCCGCCCCCCCGTTACCTGCCGCCAGTGCTTAGAGCGCAGTCCTCGCCCCCTCCCGCCGCCGCTGTGGCTGCTCGGCGATCCGCCATGCCTGCCCAGCCCACGTGGAGCCCAGAAAGGCAGCGCGAGTGGAGTGCCGCCCGCCGAGCCAGGCAGGAGCAAGCAGCGCCCGAGCGCATCGATGGGAAGGCGAGCGCCCGGACTGTGTGTGTTCAAAGTCCCTTTCGGGGACTCCAACTCCCATATTCCCCATTGGGAACTTGAACTTATGACCCTTGGGGGAGGGGAGGCTGCCTCATTCGGCTTTGCCCGGGGCCGCTTTCCCCCTGCCTGCACCGGAGCCTTGTTTGGGCGTCCAGATTAGCAAGGTTGCCTCTGAGCCTGTGCAGAGTGCAAGCGGCCGGGGGATCCCGCAGCCGGGACGGGGTGGGTTCGGGTACAATTGGCTGTTTACATAATGTTTTTTGGTATTTTGAAAAAAAGCCTCCATTGAATTTATTTTTATTTTTTAACATGACTGTTTCTTGGTCGGTTCACTAGGAGATATTTATTGGCAGCTGTTGTAATAAAATTGTATTGATTGCGGGTTTAATCCGGAACGATTCAAATGAAACATTCCATACGTCCTCCTCTGTCCTCTTTTTTGTCTTTCTATGTACTCCTTTTGGTACCCATGTATCTGGCAATCCTACTCTTGAGGCCTATTACTGTAAGCAGGCACTATTGTACAGTATGCTGTTCAACTGTGAGTGAATGAACATTTTTATTCTTTCTCTTACCAATGTATCAGGAGTGAGCATTTGAGACTGTTAGTGCCAGTTGATAAGAGAAAAAGGGGTGGTCTACTCTGGGGAGATTTGAAGATAATTCTGTTCGGTAAGTTCCATTACTTCTGCTGTGCCGCTAGAGGAGTTGAGCCAAAATTCAAAACTCTGCAACTAAATCACGAGCCCTTATACAACAGCAAAATCAAAGGTTCCTTTTCCAGTCTCACCCTACAAAGCCTGGAAGGTGTTCCTTCTATGAACCATTATACTGGTGGCTCCTGCTGGTAAGGCCCAGGCCACCAGCCAGAGAGAGAGGTAGGCAGAGAGATTCAGTGGAGGAGCTAAGAAGGCAGAAAACGAAAGCTGAGTTTTGTAGCCGATGAAACACGCACATACAGCTGCTCCTTCAGAGAGGGTTGGAAGCCCTAGACCGAGGACATAGGCTTTGTTATATGCAAGGGCTTACCATGCTAAAAAAAATAAAAAAAATAAGCCATTCAGTTCCGTTCATGGAAGTCTCCACTGAGCTCCTTTGTAAGGAAACTGGAAAAGTCCTGGATGAGCCCAGGAAAGGTCTCCCCCCTCAGATGCAGGGCGCACACACAGAACAGCATTAACAACAAATCACGGTACGACCTCCCTGTCCTTAGTTCTTTCAGTTTTCCCACGCTTGAGAGAATTACGTTATAAGGAACGGCTTTAGCCTCCTTGTAACCGCCTCCCAGTCCGGAGCTGCCGAAGGCCAGGCGGTAGCGCTTAGGTCGCACGGAGCAAACAGAATGGATAGGATGTCCTCATCTGGGACCCACGGCATTTAGACAGGGTCATCGTAGGCTCAGCCTTTTGCTTTAACCCGAATGCCAAACGTCAAAAGGGTGTGAAAACTCCCACAAGCGCAGCTGCCGCCTCGAACCAGTCCCACTGCAAGATGTCGAAAAAGACGACGCCAGAGGAGCCATGGGCTTTCCCGGTCATTATTTTGTTAACATGCCCGGCAAGTTAATTTGTAAGCTCCCAGGCCAGCAGCCAGAGTGGGAAGGTTTCAAATCGATACAGGCCATTCTTCCTGCCTCTTTGCATCCCATTTTTTCCCTTTTAAACAGAACCACAAAACCTTGTGGAGGGTTTTTGTTTTGTATTGTTTCTTTTTTGGCCATCAGTTCTGCCGAAATACAGTTTTTGGAGGGAAAGGAAGCTAGCTTGGAAATACAAGCCTGTTCCGTTTGCACCCCCATGTTTTATTCCTCAGCATTCAAACAGACCGTGTATGATGATTGCTGAAACATCAGGCCGTGAAGGAAATCAATTGGCCAGTATCTATGCCGCCACCAAGGCTTCCTGGTCTATACTAATTGCCATAATTTCAATCTTTCGTTTTTTTTAAAGTCAGGAATAGATATATGGATTAGGTAGCTATTGTGCACTCTCTCTCTCTCTCTGTATGTGTGTTTTAATAATAGACATCTCCCATAAAGCATAGGAAGAAATCAAAATCATTGTAAAGAAGGGGTCATTAATCAGCAAGAATCATTCCTGCTGACAAATCCACAGCAACGGAAAATAGGTTGAAGTCTTTTGTATGACACCAAAATGGATTTTTTTAAAAAAAACTGGGTTAAAAGGCAGAACGTAATCAGAATGTTCTTAGCTGATACTCTTTTTTTCAGTCAACAGTTCCTGAAACAACAGCTATTTCAGCCACGACACAGATTCGCACTCTTGCCATGGTATGGTTGCCCATCTTCTGCCCTTCCCTCCACCCCATCCACACCTCGGATGAGACTTACCTGAGCTTTCCTTCCTGGGGCAACTCATGGGGTGGGTCGTTGCACGTCAGCCGAGCTTCACCCTCCAGGAGGTAAACATACACTCTTTCCTAAGAGACAAGGAGAACACCTTCATTGTCCAAAATGGCATAAATGTATTTTAGTAGTGCTTTGAAGCTTTGAACATGGCCTTTTCAATTGACCAGAGGGGAAGAGGTCTGGCGGTTGGAGAAGAAAGCCAAACTATTTTCACATTGCTGATTTTTTTTTTAAAGAAAGTTGATTTTTAAGATTTTTGTTTAAATATTATCTGTTTTAAAGTAATATTTAAAAACTTCTCAGGGGTGGAGCATCACACTTGAAGTCCTCATCCACTGAGAAGTGATTGGACATACATTTCAAATAAATGTATGGTTTTGGACTTCTCACTCCCAGAATCCCCAGGCTGCACAGCTAATGATCGTGGCGTAGGTGGCCCACAAAGGCTACCCAAGCAGTCTGTGTCCCATAACTAGGCCTGAAGACGGATTGAAATGGATCTGGACAATCCATCTCACCCAGAAACCCCCTGGAGTGGCTGAGAAGCCACCACCCGCTCCAGCCCCTTGCTCAAGAATGGGATATTAGGGACTGGCTGGTGATTATCCAGGACTGTGGGGTCCAAGGAGGGCTTCTTTCCAATCATGGTCTGACTACTGCCTGCTTGAAGCATGCTGGGATCCTGCCCTGCTGCAAGGAGGGCTTCACCACCCCTTGGGACCCACTTGCCCAGTCCCTCTCTGGCCACTTTTATAAGCCAGGAAGGGCAAGCAAGGGTGGTTGCGTTCACCTCTCCAAGGGTCTTGTCCACACCCTCAGGCTGCAGAAAGGGAGACTCGTCCATCAACACTGGCCAAGCATGACCTGTATTAATTACAGTGTCCAAGTCAGAGCGGATCCCCGCAATTTTGTCTTGCAAATTCTTCACAGGGAGCTACAGCGTGGTCTGCGTTCTGTCCTTGCCGGCCAGCATGTCGTAGGCCCTTGACCCCTCGAAAGAGCTCCGCTGGGCAACTCTGTGCAGGTGCAATGGTGGCCGAGAAGAACAACTTCTTTGCTGCCACCACTGCCGTGGGGGAGGCCCTCCCGTGGGCCCTAACCTGTGCTCGGTCAGATTCACTCCAAATGTTCTGCCATCATCGCTCAAGTCTGTGTCCCACTCGTTTCATCACCACCAGCTCCTCGGTAAACCAAGTGGCCAGTTGGGTTCTACTTTGCGGGATGAGAGGTTTGGAAGCAATCCTGCCAAGGTAATAGGAAACTCCCCAAGAAGGTGTCAGGAAACCATTTGGGTCCATCAGCCTTCTGAGAAGCATCATCTTAGTCTGTCTCCCACTCCCGCACAAGGATACAGAAAAATCTGCACACATTAGTGAAGTCCAAAACGCAGGTCTGATTTTGCCCAGCAGCAAAGGAGCAACTACACCAAAGTCTTTTCGTTGGGTGCTATTTAGCCGCACACGCCTGCTCTCGGTATCAGCCTCTGGTACGAAATAAGCATTTCCCCCAATTATACCTATTAAACACTGCAGGGAGCCGGGACTAAAGAGAGCCCAGCTTTGGAGCAAGCGGAATAATAATAATTCCTAATAATTCTCATTACATCAGTAAAATACATTTGGCAAAGATACTGAAAGAGATATGAAGCATTCAATTAGTTTTAACTGCTTCCCGAAGAACTCAACTGTGCCAGAGTTCAAGGCCAGAAAGCCCAGTTCCCGCATCTTCAGCTAATGTGGCGGGCAAGGCAGGAAGCCCAGGCCGGAGAGATCCGTGATCACAAGCGTGGTGGCCCTTCAGATGGCCTGGATCCAAGACATAGAGGGCTGTGTAGGGCATGAACTTTGCAAAGGACTTGCACTTAGAACTGGGTCCCGAATCAGACTGAGAACCATGGCAGCTACCACCATGTGAGCGTCACCGCTGGCTATAACCGGCCCTGGTCCATGGCTGGGCCTTAACTCTTCCAACCAGCTCCAGTTTCTGAATTGTTTGCCAATGTGGCTCCAAGATCATGGCCATCCCAATCATCCAAGCAGGATGTGACTCGAGCCTGGTGGGCCACCACACCCAGAGGAGACGTCACCAGGAACAAGTGGGATTGGGGCCCATGCCAGGGGATCATGGCAAAATGACTTCTGCTTGTATTCTAATTGGGGACAAATGAAAGCTTACCCAAGACAGCCGTTTATAAGGAGTCCTAATAGGGCATAATCAATCTGTTACTCTTAACAGGTAGGAGCTGCAGGATAGCTCAGTGGCTTAGACATCTGGCTGCAGAGCCAGAGGTTGGGAGTTCAATTCCCCACTGGTGCCTCCTTGACAGGGGCTGGATTCGATGATCCATGAGGTCCCTTCCAGCTCTGCAGTTCTAAGATGAAGATGATGATAATGATGACGGACAGCTCAGTGATTTAGGTCTCTGGCTGTGGAGCCAGAGGTTAGAAGTTAATTTCCCCACAGTCCTCCCTGATAAGGCCGGGACTTGATGTTCCATAGGGATCTCTGCAGTTCTAAGATGATTATGATGATTAAAGGTGCTGTCTTTCCAACATAAAAAGCTGGAGGAGACGAGTAGAAGGACGTTCCTGCCTTTTGCTTGGTGGTTTTTCCATTAAGCCTTTGAGCTGGTCCAGTGCAGCTGCCCCGATGCTCTTTGAGGGCTCCCTTCCGCTTCTTTCCTTAAATAAATAGCACAATCATTATGTTTTCCAGTTGTGCCTCTGCCAGGCCGCCCTCCAAGACCTTCCATGACTACTTCCTGTCTCTCTGCTAATTGCAACTCTAGTTGTACTAATTTGATGCGCTCTCAGCTCCCGTTGTCAGTTGAGCATGTGAATTAGTAAGTAAAGACAAGCCCTCTTCCTGTGTTCAGATGCCCCCTGAACATCTGAATCTCTTCCAGAAGAAAGCCAGCTGCAACACATGAATGCCAAGGCATTGATCCCCCCCCCCCCCCCCGACACACAAACACTTGCCAAAGCACACCTGGAACTACCATCTGAGACAGACATGACTTTCTGGCCAGCTTGTGCATCCTTTTTGGAAACTTGGAATCATCCCAGTTTTGCACACTTCTCTCAGCCAAGGGCTTGGTTGCGAGACCCCAAGTTTCAGAGCCCAGCCAAACGAGCCGACTACAGTTCCCAAGGCAAGCCACAGACAGTCGTTGCTTCCGACGCTAATTAACTCCAATCCGGACATGCGCTCCAGCCTATTAAGTGTATCAGTTATGCTGGCAAGGCTGCCCAGGAGGGGCCAGGCCATTAGCTCTTGGGAGAAGCTAGGAGAAGCAGCGGGCTGGGGTGGGCAACGTACGCACCACACAGTGCCCAGCTGCCTGCTGACCGTCCTTCCAGAATAGATTTCGAGCTTCCTGTGAGCCTTCCCTGTTCACCAACATCTCAGCTTCCCAGAATGGCTTAATGCTATTTGGCAGCTAATTATCTCCCAGCGTCTCCGTCACTAATGAGCTACACAATTAAATCTCTTCCAGGGTGGCTGAGCTGGACAGGCGGCGGCTTCCTTGGGTGACTGGCTGGCGTGCCGGCTGACGTGGTTTTGACAGTCTAATTTGATTTGACTCTTGCCTTCTGAGAAAAGCTGTTCTTCCCAAGATGGCCTCGTGAGGGGCGACAGGAGGTCAGAGTGGAAGCATCTTGTTGACGGAGTTTCTCTCACGAAACATGTGGCGGCCATCCTCAAAACTACCAGCTCTGTGGGTGTAGAGAAACTGCACTGCGACCCCAACTTTCGGATCAATAGACGGACAGCACAGGTGGGCACAACCTCCGGTTATCCACATGAATTGCGTAGGTGTGATTAGGGTCGCACAAGGAATTGCTAACCCATTTGCCACAGGGTGGCAAATGCCATCATTTGCTAAGTTGCAGAATGTGGGAAAATGACTTTCAATGACTACAGCTCCCAAAATCCTCCTGGGAGTTGTAGTTTCCAAATAATTCTTTTACAAGCTCTGCAACAAATTTATACATCCGGACCATCTTGTCCCAAAGTGAGATGGGTGTTCTCTCTTCTCTCCTGGAATCCAGAGACACAGCCAAGTGTCAGCTAATACTGACAGCTTTAGGGAAGGTCAAAATTAGTCTTGGTGGAGGAGGCGGAAGACGATAGGAAGGGTTATCTGCACCTTTTTGTAGATCTAGATCAGAGCTTAGAAAATTTACCTTTTTTTGAGAACAGCTTCCGGGATTAGCATGTTCATCTCTGAGCACTTGGTATCTTTTGGTTGCCTGGTTATTATTTATTCCTTGTGGCATTTATTTCATCTATGGCTTGCAGTTGAATGTTAAGAAGAATCAAGACTCCAGAAGAACGACGCAACTTTTAATGTTGACAATGAAGAACTTGCAATCGTGGAAGTTTTTATGCAGTCATCAGTCCAAACGGAGACAGAAGTCAAGAAATCAGAAGGTGGCTGAAACTCGGAAGGGCAGCAATGAAGGAACTAGAAAAGATCATCAAGTGTAAGGATGATTCACTAGAGACCAGGCCAAGATCATCCACACTCTTGTATTCCTGATCACCATGTACAGGTGTGAAAGCTGGAAAGTTAAGAAAACTGACAGGGAAAAAAAAATTTTTGTTTGAAATGTGGTGCTGGAGGAGAGCTTTGCAGATAACCCCGGACTGCCAGAAAGACCAACAAGTGGGTCCCAAATCAAGTCAGGCCTGAACCATCTCTGGAGGCAAAAATGTTGAAACTGAGGCTGTCCTCCTTTGGGCACATCCTGAGAAGGCAGGATTCTCTGGAAAAGACAATCAGGCTGGGAAATGTGGAGGGAGCAGGAAAAGAGGAAGACCCAATACGAGATGGGCTGACTCCCTAAAGGAAGCCACAGGCTTGAGTTTGCAAGAGCTGAGCAGGGCTGTTGAGGACAGGACCGTTTGGAGATCTCTCATTCCTAGAGTCGCCATGAGTTGGGAGTGATTTGACAGCACATTAACAACAACAGCAACACGGCCTCTGCCATCGCCTTCAGGCTACTGCTGAGCCTCACAAATCACGGCCACGTACGATGAAACCACAGTGGGCATGGTGGCACCAAGGACGCTTCTGGAGCTTGCATGGGTCACGGCAGCTGATCGGGTTTGATGTCGGGGAAGTAGGCAATGCCAAAACCAGGGTGGACGAAGAGCAGCCAGGACCACGATGCTGAGAACAACAGCTTCCACACTGGGCAAAACTGTCAAAAGCCGCAGGACGAAAACCTGAACACAGATTTGCTCGGTTCTGAACACCAAACATAAAACTGCACACTTTGTTTATTAAAAACAAAAAGGAAGGGAGTTTGATCCTGAGATTTTTGATCTTTGGGGGGAAAAAACAGGTGGCAGAGAGAAGTAGACATAGCACTGTGTGTTAACTTTGTTCCTTGCGTGTGTGGGAAAACTACCCACTGGCCACCTTTTCGCACAAACCCTTCTGTCCCCCCCCCCCTTGCCACCAGGCTATGATGCACAAAGTCCAAGGAGCAAACGGACCTTCAGACGGTCTGTGCTTCTTTCTCATGGTCTGCTTTGCCAGGCTCACGAATATGGATACAGAACTAGGCGAGTCGGTCCATTCTAGAAATAAATTATTGTTTGGTGGCACTTTCGAAGCAACCGGACTTTGGATTGCAGCTGTCGGAAGGTGATGGTTAAGGGTGTACAGTACCGTTTAGTGTTACGGTCCTTAGACCAATCCCGGCTAAGGACGATTTCTTTTTTTTTTCCCCCTTTAACCAGCTGCTTCCTAATCAATTACATTTAAATAAATTTCTATGCAGATAGATTATTCTTTTTTTTTTTATGGCAGTTCTTCTCATACATATACAAATGGCATTCTCTGTTTTGTGAATACATTCATGATTCTATAGCATAGCGTCAAAGGCCTGAAATATTTTCCTGTGAAAAATAACAAATATGCTGTCCTATTCTTTGGCATTCAGACATGTTCCTATTATATTTGATTTAATTCCTTGTTCAGATATGCATGGTTACAGACATGTCCAGTTTACACAGGTTGTAGTGGTCGATGAATGTTGTCCAGTTTCAACAAAGGATTTCTGTTGACTCCCAGACCACCGTCCCAGCATTTCCACTGGCCTTCTCTTTCTCTGAGTAAACCATGGTGCTGATGTTTTTTATACCTCTGTCGTCGTTGTTGTTCTGTCCTGTCCAGTGACCTCCGACTTATGGCGGCCGTAGGAAGGAGCCCTCTCCAAAATGCCCCGTCCTCAGCTGCCCTGCTTGGCTTGTCAACTCAAGTTGTGGCTTCCTTTAGGGAGTGAATTCATCTCATATTGGGGTGTGATGCCAGGTTGTCCCGGCAACTGCTAAGGTTTCACTCTTCCTCAGTCTTCAGACAGCTTCCCAGGGATGGCAAGCCCCCTTCCACGGATCCACCCGCCATGGGTGACCCGTTCCTGACCTTTTGGTCTCAGTCCCTGAAGAGTTTTTAGCAACTCTGGATACCCCAGTGTTTCTCTTCACGTTCATATTCCCGTGCCAGTTATCCTTCCGCCCTACAATGATGTTAAAATCGATGCTCGACAATATTCCTACAATTTTTAATCCCTAAAAGAATGACTTTTTTTTTTGTTTGCTGGCGCTTACTCCCAGTAAGATGACTGCAGTTGCCTAACACCCTTGAAGCCTCTTACAAACATTCATATATAGAATAACAGACTGTGGACTATCACAGAAATCCTTCCCCAGGCAAACTCGTACTACCGTTTCCAGATGGTCTTAACTGGCAAGGCTAAGGGTGAGGGATTCTGGGAGTCGTAGTCCAAAAGCATCTGGGGTTCCAAATTTGGGAACAGCTGCTTTAGGGACATGTGGACACGTTGAGACCCAGATTCTTTGGCAAGAGGCCTGAATGGGATATTAGATCAGACAGGAAAGATTGAGAACCAGCATGATCTGCATGGTCAGATCGGCTTTGCTGTGGATTCCTGACTCGAGCAGGGGGTCAGACTCGCTGGCCTTAGACGTCCCTTTCCAACGCCATCATTCTAGGATTCTCTGTGACCGTCCACCAGCTCTGAAGCGGCTTGCATTCTATATGTTCAACTGGGTGCTTCAAAGGAGCATCATTTTCGCTAAGAAGAGGCTTTCTCATAAAATTATCCACGGCAAATGAAGGTTCCTGCCTATCTGCCACCCCCCACTTTTTAAACCTATCCTTACCGTCTCCCTGCAACGTCTCTCGCCTGTCCCACGGCACAGGGTGGAGGATGCTGACAACACCTTGGATGGACGGCCAGGAGGAGGTGGTGAAAGACAGAGAGAGAGCCAAAGAGAGAGAGGGCAACTGGGGGTACCAGGAGAGCTGCAACAGACCCACGATCTCTCTGGACACCGTGCAGGATATATAACATGTAGTCACTGCTGAGGGGTTTGACTCTAGGGTGGCAGAGAAACAGGCCTTCTGATTCAGTTGCAGACGGGACCGTCGTTTCCCAGGCAGAGTGGTTCCTGCAAACGGCCCGCTCACCGCCCCATGAGTCACGTCAAGAATAAAGCAGTCCTTCATTTGGCTCCTGGGCCGGAAGGAGGCAGCAAAGCTGAGAAATAAGGTGTTGATGCAGGGTTGGAAGAAAGATGAAGCAAGGCTGGGGGTTCTGGCTACTTCTGGGGCAAGGGGTTCCTCATCCCCCGGGGGCTTGCTTCCCCGCTGAAGTGACAGAGAAATGTGGAGCCGACTGGGAGGCCATGGGTGCCGGAGATCTGCCCCTTTTCGGCTCTCCACCATTTGAGAAGGGTCAAGGCCTCCGAAGGGTTGGGTGCCCCAAAGAGGGTGGGGGGCTCCTCACCTTGAGCTCCTCGCCTTCTTGGAGAATCTTTGCCTGCTCAGGGCTAATGCTTCCCAAGGAAGGGTGGCAAACTCTGCCGACGGCTTAGCGCCCACAGCCCCGCTCAGGCGACCAGGGGGCTCAATGCTTGTGGGCAGGATGGAAGAACTAGAACAGAGACGCTGGCTTCCGGGGAGGAGGCTGACCCACGGAGTTGGCACGAAGAGTCCCGGACGGGGCTTCCCACACGACGTTCTGTTGCTTGGTGCCAGTCCGTGGAGTGCTGCTGATGGAAAAGGATGGCTCTGTTGGTCAACTTGCAAGCTGAAGCCTGTCTCATTTTGCTTGGCCCAGCTGTTCCTGGGTGCAAGTGGGATCCAAAGCCCAAAGGCCCACCGTTCTGGGTGGGATGCCAGAAGGAGACGGTGGTGGCTTCCGGTTTCAGCCTCGATGTGTGATGCCGGTGGAGCTGACTGTGTGTCACTCATTAGAGCAACGGGGGATGTAGAAGGAGCTTCCTTGAGGAAACGGGAGGATGATGGACACATTTCAGGCAACCTCTGGGCAACGACAGCATCCTGTTGGCCAGTCCCTTCTGCTCCAGAAGCACCTTTGGGGTGCTTCTGACATGAACGAAGAAGACGGAGAACAAGGCACTAGGGCTGTGTTGCTGCTTTGGCCAAATCTGGAATCCCAGACCAAGCGGGCCTGACTTGAGTCTAGTCCTATGAGGTCTGGATGGAAGCACAACTGGCAGATTCGGTTCCCGGGCGAAGCTGCCAGGAGAAATTATGTGAAACGAGGAAATGGGAGGGAAGAAAGGGAGCCAAGGCTTTGCCCAGGAACATCAGAAACATGGCAGCCAGAGGCCAGGTGTTCACATCCACCCCAGGGCTTGCCGGGAGCAAACTTTAAAGGTGCCCCTTATGCACAGCGGTGAGCCTAGCTGCCAGAAGACTGGCTCATTTGCTCCCTTCTTTAGGGCTTGCTACATCTCCCATTTTCACAGACCTTGGCGCAAAGAGAAAAACAGTACAGGTAGCTACTTTGGTGTTCTAACAAAAGTCAACGCACGGTCCAAATTTGCAAACCAATCCAGTTCTGGGGCCTGCACTGAATTGCGTGGGACCCGTATCACCGGAAATCAAACCGGGATGCATCCCACAGTGTGTGTGTGCGTGTGTGTGTGTGTGTGTGTGTGGGTTCTCCCCACAGCCCTACAATTAACAATTTTAGTGGATACGGAGAAGCCTGGTCCGACCGAAGCCCCCCTTCAAATGGCTTCTGGGCCCGTTCGCCTTCCCTCCTAAACTCTCAGGTCTTCCTGCACGGCCAGGGAACGAACTGCCCGTTCCCTGAACAGACTCGTTGCCATTGTTGCTGCTTTTGTCCACAAAACCCCACATGCACACCAACGGTGCTACATTAACAGGAACGCATAAGGACATGAGTGTGGAGCACACAGCCAGAAGCAGCCACATTCCTGCAGTGAGGTCGTGGTTTTAAAACACATACGATTTCTGCCAGAAGTATTGTCCAGCCTCTTCATAAAAACCGACTAATTAACAAGACGAAGAGGAAAGGTCGTGTGATCTTGGAAGAGAAGGCAGGGACCCTTCTCTCTCTTTTTGGCCTCTTTTCTTAGAGGTGACTTTTCTCCCTCCCACTGGGCCTGTGATAACAGGAATTCATTTCCCAATAATCTGAGGAGGATGAGCTGTGAGTCACCGTGAGCACAAGCTAAGTTACTCACGGCTGTCCAAGGGGGACTTCAGCCAGAACCTGGAACCATTATTATGATTATTTATTTTTGGACTACCACTGCCAGAATCCCCAGACAATAGGGTCAGGGATTCTGGGAGTCGTCGTCCAAAATGGAACATTTCCATGCTCTGGTTCCAGGACATCCCCCTAAAAGATAGCACGATTAATCAGATCAGTCTGAATGCCACCTCTCCGATGAATTCACGTTATATACACGAATTTAGTTTTATTCTCTCAGTCTCAGTTTCCAAATTGCAATATGAGAATTATGGCACTGGCCCGCCACAGCAGGTGGTCCGAATGGCCTCCGAGGACTCAAGTCCTTGCTACAGTTAACCTGTCATTAGAAGATAGCATTTCTTAAAGGCAGAAAGCACACGACTGTCACAGAATAAATTTTTCTTCCCTCTGGGGATCTTGCA
Organism: Intellagama lesueurii; assembly: GCA_037013535.1. Lineage (NCBI taxonomy): Eukaryota > Metazoa > Chordata > Lepidosauria > Squamata > Agamidae > Intellagama > Intellagama lesueurii. Next base: position 2,137,704 of record JBAJHW010000003.1, on the reverse strand, counting down.
GATTGTCTGGCTTTGCTTTCCCACGGGTCGTCAGCACAGCTTTGTTTGCTGGTCTCCTTTCCCAGGCGCAAAAGTCTGCCTTCACGTCCTGAACATGAATGCCCTCAGTCACGTGCAACCTAATCTTGTATGTTGTGTACATAAATCTATGGCCTCAATATTGTACACCATCTGAGTAAGTGGACCTGCAGACTCAGACTAACACGGACTGGAAAGCCACAGAATCCTTCTGTTCTTGTTTGGTGTCAAACTTTTTTGGACTACAACTCCCAGCATGTCTCAGCCAGGAATGTTAGTGGCCACGCTGTTTAGGAGATTCTGGGATTTGTATTATCCAAAGTAGCCTTTCCCAAGCCCTGGTCCTGAAAACTCGGAAATGCTATATATAAATATTCAGTGTTGTTATTTTGCTGTGGCTTTTGAGAGTCGTTGCCTGTCCTGCCCAAGAATCTGGCGGAGAACGTAACAGCTCTCCTAGGAAAAAGAAAGAAGGGAGTAAAACTTAAGAAAGCTTCTGCACAGGATGCCGAGAGAAAGACAGGGCAGAAGCCAACTTGGCTAGCAAGTGGGTGGCAATTTAAAGGAGCTCACCCAATGTTGTGAATTGCAAATCCAGAGCCCACAGTGCGAATCCTGACCTTGCCTGGGGAAACACAGACCTCCCTTTAGTTTCCGCTCTTCCCACAGTAGTGACTTGTCCCAGGTCACAGGCTGTCATAATGCTTCAGAGAAAATCAAAATTTCAAATTCCCTGAAGCGGTCTGTTAAGTCTATTAATTATAATTGACTACTTCAGAGCCGCGGACCAAGACGGCTCAATGCGGGCGAGATGTCCGAACCCAGCTGCGACTCCTTCCTGTGAGCTGAATGGATTTATTTGGAAGCCGACAAGGGCTGCTCAATTTCACGTCCAATGAAGCTCATTGTGGTGGATCTTTGTTGCTTCCTGCCAAAGGGAGGAGAGGATGAGAGAGCGGCACAAGGCGAGCGAGGATCCCACACAGCTTTAACAGGGACGCCCCATGGAAGGCGGCGTGGCATGAACCAGGCTGGTGATTTGGGTTTATTTCATGGATGTTTGGATGCCGTGCTTGGAAAGAGAGCTTAGAAGACAAAGCAAAACCCTCCCCTTGCTTGAGACGAGTTCTTCTTCTCAAGAGGGTTTATTGATCTCTGAGACAAACAGCAGAATCACAGAACCGTGGTGTGTGAAGCCAGTTTCAAATTCTGGATTGTCCCATCCTATGGTTTTCCGGGAAAGAAATACTCCAGACCGCAGCCAAGAAATGAGAAGACGACTGAGATTTGGAAGGGCAGCAAGGAAGGAACGAGAGAAGGTCATCAAATGTCAGGATGTGTCACTGGAAGCCCAGACCAAGATCAGCTACACACTTGTACTCCCAATCACCATGTATGGGTGTGAAAGCTGGAAAGTTAAGAAAAGGGACAGGGGAAAAAATGATTTGTTTGAAATATGGTACTGTAAGAGAGCTTTGCAGATAGCCTGGAGTGCCAGAAAGACGAACAAGTGGGTCCCAGATCAAATCAAGCCTGAAATCTCTCTGGAGGCAGAAAGGTTGAAACGGAGGCGGTCTTGCTTTGGGCCCATCCTGAGAAGGCAGGATTCTGTGGAAAACGCCATCATGCTGGGAAAAGTTGAAAGCAGCAGGAAAAGAGGAAGACCCAATACGAGATGGACTGACTCCCTAAAGGAAGCCACAGGCTTGAGTCTGCAAGCAGGGCTGTGAAGGACAGGACCGTTTGGAGATCATTCATTCATAGGGTCGCCGTGGTTTGAGGGCATGTAACAAAGCAAAAAAGCAACAATCCCCTTTTCAAATGCCAGTATTCTGTTCAGAGAGTAGGACCGGAACTCAGCTAATGGAGATCTGAAATCCCCAGCAAGGACTGGGTGAAGAAAAGCCACGTACCGTATCCTCCGCTTACAGAAAGAACAGCTGGATTTACGTACATGTAAGGGTTGCCCTTCACCATCATCACAACACAATCTGTATCTATTGCCTGTTTATTTGAGACATTTCCTGTCGGGTCGATGGGTCACTCACTGCGACAGTAGGTTGCTGTAAACTGCTCAGAGTAGTGCTTTGCACTAAGCCAGCGCTATATAAATGCAATAAACAAACAAACAAATTTGCAATATATTTGTAAGCTGCTGGCGGAGTTTTTCTTTCCGTCATCTTTTACACCATGCTCTAAAAGGATGGTGGCAGGATAGCAATCTTCGAAATGCATAGCCATTCTGTCTTCTTGCCAAACGGCATTAATTATCTATGTATTTTACTTATTTATGCATGCATTTATGATATTTCCAGACTGCTTTTCAACAGATGCTCTCGCAGCAGTTTACTAAATGACATTTAATTTTTTTAAAGAATGAGAACATTCGGATTATAATTTTTTTTTAAAAGAGCCAGAACAAAAGAGAGAGAGAGAGAAAGAAAGAGAGAAAGAGAAGAAACACCCAAAGTGGCCGAATACAGTCTTGAACCGCTTGGCTAGTAAGATCTCAGTAGAACAGAAGCTGCCTCTTTGCTTGTTTCAGGAAGGATAAAACAAAGGTTTGTGAATCATAGAATCATAGAATAGTGAAGTTGGTGAAGGGGCCTCTAAGGCCATCAAGTCCAACCCCCTGCTCGGTGAAGAAGCTGGTTATGGGGAAACATCCTGAATCAATAGATTCTGCAATAGATTCAATAGATTTTGCAATAGACTGACAATCCCCCTGTGGAACTGCTGATTTACCCCCCAGAGCAGTCTCTCTGGACAGATGTCTACTGGCTTCTCTCGAAGCTGGAGGGGTGGGTAAGCCAAGAAATCACTCCCCAGCATAATCTGGAATTCATTAATTGACATTGTCCTTCTCTTCTTCAAGATACCTGATTGCTGACATTTGAAGAAGTTGCAGCGTTTTGAATTTCTGGTAAAATTCCTTTTGCAGAAGTACAGAGACGCTCAGAGGAGAATAGCTTCACTAGATATAGTCCACCCCTTTCTCATTAACTGCCACTTACAGTCTCCATAACTCACTCCGAGACATTAGTGATATAGAGAATAAGAACGTTTCATTAATTACAGTTGGGAACAGATCAACAGCAAACTAACAAACAGGCAGCACCACTTCCAACAGACTAAAGAGAGGGAAAGGAACACTCAGCAGAGAGGTGGAGCTTCCCTCTTTGAATTCCGAGGAAGGGAAGGAATGATTGGTTACTGCTGGATAGATTGATGGTCATCCCAGCCAAGGAAGGTCTCTCTCTGTCACTCGAACGACAGGCAGCATGCAAGGTTGTAAAAGCTCCAAGAGAAGAAACACTTTTTTGCATGGGGCATTATTTTAGATTTGAATGTCACTGTCCCTCATAGTGAGCGGGCAGAATTTTGGGGCCCAGATCATGCCATGATTTAATCTGGGTCTCCCTGCCCATAAAGCAAATACTTTGTCAAGCCCTCTACCTGCTACAGTACTGCGGGGGAATTTTTTTTCCTTTTGAGGGGAACTATAACTCCCAGAACCTGTCAGACCGCCCCTGCTGGCTAGGGGATTCTGGGTGCTGTAGTCCTGCCAAGGGGGGGGGGGCTTCTCTGCGCTGCACCACAATCTGGAGGATTCTCAGATCGACACAAAGGGATCAGCGTTCTGCAGCCTCCAAACGGCTCAGGGTCCTTTGTCTGCAAAGTTCTCACCGTAACTGCGGAGGCTGATCGGAAAGATGCTTTTTAAAAAAGACCAACCGCGTAGGCACCGATAGAAGGAACGCTCTAGCCCTCCCGTAGCATTCACAAAACAAGGGACACTTCCACGTGGAAGGAAATTCAAATGTATTCACTGGCTATGGGCTGGACTGAAAGCTCTTTGATAATGAGGTGGCAGAACCCTAACAGGCAATCATCATTATTAATTATTTTTACATCAAGTTGCCAGGAGGCAGAGCGGGACTGCTAAAGCGACGTCTGTCAAACAGAGAGATGTTTTTGCTAAGGAAGGTGAAGGAAGGGGCTTTAAGGACAACATTTCCAAGGGCCTAAAATGTTCTACTTCCCTTGTTGTTTTGTGCCCTCAAGTTGCTTCTGGCTAAACGGTGATGCTATAGATGAGTGCTCTCCGAAATGTCCTCCTGTCCTCAACAGCCCTGTCGAGACCTTGCAAAATCAAGGCTGTGGCTTCTTTCATTGAGTCCATCCATCTCATGTTCGGTCTTCCTCTTTTCCTGTTACGTTTGGCTCTCTGTAGCATCACGTTCACTATTGGGTGGTAATCTTCACAACAGGCTTATAACTCAGGGATAGTCTCCCACTAATGCCAGTGGGGAAACTGATGTCTGCCTAAGGGCATCAAGTAGGTTCACAACGTTGCTGAACTGGACTTTTCTCTGTATCCTATAAGGTGTGCTGTAGAGAAGGAGGTGGGTCAGGAAAAGGGGAAAGTTCAGAAGCCCCACAGAGTGCTGTTGCTGGGGTTGTACTGTGCGTTCTGTGTGATCCAGCACACTACAAATCTGGCTCGCATGGCCTGAACAGTGGCGTCGAGTGGCTGGTTTAGGGCAGAGATGGGCACCCTCAGCATTTAAATGTTTCTAGGTACTTCTCTACCCTTCACGGATTGCTCCCTTGTCGTGGCGAAGGGGCTTGAGTCATTCAGAGAAGCTATGGGCTATGCCGTGCAGGGACACCCAAGACAGACAGGTCATCGTGGAGAGTTCTGACTAAACGCGATCCACCTGGAGCAGGAACTGGCAAGCCACTCCAGTATCTTTGCCAAGAAAACCCCATGGACAGAAACAAAAGGCTAAAAGATATGATGCTGGAAGATGAGCCCCTCAGGTCGGAAGGCGTCCAACATGCTACTGAGGAAGAGCGGAGGACAAGGACAAGTAGCTCCAGAGCTAATGAAGTGGTTGGGCCAAAGCCGAAAGGACGCTCAGCGGCGGACGCGCCTGGAAGTGAAAGGAAAGTCTGATGCTGCAAAGAAAAATACTGCATAGGAACCTGGAATGTAAGATCTATGAACCTTGGTAAGCTGGATGTGGTCAAACAGGAGATGGCAAGAATAAACATTGACATCCTGGGCGTCAGTGAACTAAAATGGACGGGAATGGGCGAATTCAATTCAGACGATTATCATATCTACTATTGTGGGCAAGAATCCCGTAGAAGAAATGGAGTAGCCTTCATAGTCAACAAAAGAGTGGGAAAAGCTGTACTGGGATACAATCTCAAAAATGATAGAATAATTTCAATACGAATCCAAGGCAGACCTTTCAACATCACAGTCATCCAAGTTTATGCACCAACCACCGATGCTGAAGAGGCTGAAATTGACCAATTCTATGAAGACTTACAACACCTTTTAGAACTGACACAAAAGAAAGATGTTCTTCTCATTATAGGGGACTGGAATGCTAAAGTAGGGAGTCAAGAGATAAAAGGAACAACAGGTAAGTTTGGCTTTGGAGTTCAAAACTAAGCAGGGCAAAGGCTAATAGAGTTTTGTCAAGAGAACAAGCTGGTCATCACAAACACTCTTTTCCAACAACACAAGAGGCGACTCTACACATGGACAGCACCAGATGGGCAATACCGAAATCAGATTGATTATATTCTCTGCAGCCAAAGGTGGAGAAGCTCTACACAGTCAGCAAAAACAAGACCTGGAGCTGATTGTGGCTCTGATCATCAGCTTCTTATAGCAAAACTCAAGCTTAAACTGAAGAAAGTAGGAAAAACCACTGGGCTACTCAGGTATAATCTAAACCAAATCCCTTTTGAATACACAGTGGAAGTGAAGAACAGATTTAAGGAACTAGACTTGGTGGACAGAGTTCCTGAAGAACTATGGATGGAGGCTTGTAACATTGTACAAGAGGCAGCAACAAAAACCATCCCAAAGAAAAGGAAATGCAAGAAAGCAAAGTGGCTGTCCAACGAGGTCTTACAAATAGCAGAGAAGAGAAGAAAAACAAAATGCAAGGGAGATAGGGAAAGTTACAGAAAATTGAATGCAGACTTCCAAAGAATAGCAAGCAGAGACAAGAGGGCCTTCTTAAATGAACAGTGCAAAGAAATAGAGGAAAAGAATAGAAAGGGAAAAACCAGAGATCTGTTCAAGAAAATTGGAGATATTAAAGGAACATTTTGTGCAAAGATGGACATGATAAAGGACAAAAATGGTAGGGACCTCACAGTATCTTAAAAAGCAGAGACATCACCTTGCCGACAAAGGTCCGCATAGTCAAAGCTATGGTTTTTCCAGTAGTGATGTATGGAAGCGAGAGCTGGACCATAAAGAAAGCTGACCGCCGAAGAATTGATGCTTTTGAATTGTGGTGCTGGAGGAGGCTCTTGAGAGTCCCCTGGACTGCAAGGAGATCAAACCTATCCATTCTGAAGGAAATCAACCCTGAGTGCTCACTGGAAGGACAGATCCTGAAGCTGAGGCTTCAATACTTTGGCCATCTCATGACAATGTGTTGTTGTTTAGTCGTTAAGTCGTGTCCGACTCTTCGTGACCCCATGGACCAGAGCACGCCAGGCCCTCCTGTCTTCCACTGCCTCCCGGAGTTTGGCCAAATTCATGTTGATCGCTTCGATGACACTGTCCAGCCATCTCGTCCTCTGTCGTCCCCTTCTCCTCTTGCCTTCACACTTTCTCCTGTTTGACCACATCCAGCTTACCAAGGTTCATAGATCTTACATTCCAGGTTCCTATGCAGTATTTTTCTTTGCAGCATCGGACTTTCCTTTCACTTCCAGGCGCGTCCGCAGCTGAGCGTCCTTTCGGCTTTGGCCCAACCACTTCATGAGCTCTGGAGCTACTTGTCCTTGTCCTCCGCTCTTCCTCAGTAGCATGTTGGACGCCTTCCGACCTGAGGGGCTCATCTTCCAGCGTCATATCTTTTAGCCTTTTGTTTCTGTCCATGGGGTTTTCTTGGCAAAGATACTGGAGTGGCTTGCCAGTTCCTGCTCCAGGTGGATCGCGTTGAGTCAGAACTCTCCACTATGACCTGTCCGTCTCGGGTGTCCCTGCACGGCCTAGCCCAGAGCTTCTCTGAATGACTCAAGCCCCTTCGCCACGACAAGGCAGCAATCTGTGAAGGGGTATGTAACCAGGACAAGGTAACCAGTGATAAATCCTATTATCAGAGGATGTCCCCCCACGATATCGCCCAACTCACAGAAGAGCGCCAGACTCCCACACCCCAAATCCTTTGTCTAGAATCCACTCCCCTTTTGCGAAACCAGATCAATTGCCAGACAAACTGCATTCCAGGTCTCAGACCTCTTGTATTGACATCCTATAGAATCTTTTTGTTAACTATTTCCTGGTCACGTCTGCTGTATCCCAACCCTTGATTCCGGAATACAGAAGGTATAAAAACCCCTGCCACCGGGCGGGCATTTTACCTCTTGCTTGGGAGAGGCTGTCCATCAGGCTACGATTTCTTTATCGGATATATCAAATAAACGAAAGCCTTTTTGAATTCTCTCTCGAGTCAAGATTTATTGGCAATAAACTTTGGCTTGGAAAGTCTAGGGGGCTAGCCCAGACTCAACAACACAACCAGGTGAGCACAGAACGATCCGTCCAGTTTGCCTCGCAGCCCTCTTTGGCTCGCTGCTCCCCCTATTCCAGCTTTCCGCTTTCACTCCTGGCTCTGATCTCAGGGAGGTGAGCTGCAAGACGTCCCCACACCCCCGGTCTAATTTTGCAGGTTCATGCCCCATGCATGTACCCGTTTCTCTCCCAAGCCTGGAGGGAGGGTCAGCTTCACTGCCCTTTGGGTGCCCATGCCGAGAACTCAACCCGGCAGACTTTAGCCCAAGAGCAGCCCCGCCATTATCCTTTTGGAGAATGGCGATTCCGCCGTCTTTCTGCAAACAAGGCTCTCTCCTAGCTGCAATGCAGGGACCTCTGGTTTTCAAAGGACTTGTGGTTCCTCTGATCTGGCCTGGCTGAAAAGAATTTAATTAAAATACTTGCACGCATCCACCAAGCCTCCTTGCTCACGAGATGCTCAACAAGAGCTGCTTTGTGTAAAAATAGATTCCCTTGAATTGCTTCACTGCAGAGCAACAACAACAATAGGAACAAAACCTTCTTCAGGGGTGTGTGTGTGTGTGTGTGTGTGTGAGAGAGAGAGAGAGAGAGAGAGAGAGAGAGAGAGAGAAAGGTAGAGAAAATTCAATAAGCTGATCAGCAATAAACAACATTGCTATAACCTGCAGTTGTTGTTGTTTAGTTGTTAAGTCGTGTCCGACTCTTTGTGACCCCATGGACCAGAGCACGCCAGGCCCTCCTGTCTTTCACTGCCTCCCAGAGTTTGGTCAAAGTCATGTTGGTCGCTTCGATGACCCTGTCCAACCATCTCGTCCTCTGTCGTCCCCTTCTCCTCTTGCCTTCACACTTTCCCAACATCAGGGTCTTTTCCAGGGAGTCTTCTCTTCTCATGAGATGGCCAAAGTATTGGAGCCTCAGCTTCAGGATCTGTCCTTCCAGTGAGCACTCAGGGTTGATTTCCTTCAGAACGGATAGGTTTGATCTCCTTGCAGTCCAGGGGACTCTCAAGAGTCTCCTCCAGCACCACAATTGAAAAGCATCAATTCCCAAACTTTAGTCAACAGCAATAACAAGAGAAAAAAGCAAAAGTTACATCAAAACAGGAAGCAGCTGCTTAAGGGCATCACATCTTTATTTTTTAATAAATCCAGCCACGTTGACCATTTCTGAGTCTCGGGTAGCCCGTGGCAGGTGCTGAGGGCTCCTCAAGAGTTGCCCACTTGATGTAAAGGATACACTTATTTTCCACATTCTCTCTTTGTTTTTAGTTATGCTCTTCCAGTTATCGTAAGATTGAACTAAATGGGCCACAAAATTGCGGTTTCTCTTCGTCTCATTTCTTGTTTTAATAAAAAGCCGTGGAGCCATCTGATCAAAAGGAGAGGGGCTGATAAACATGAACCCTTCCCGCTGCCGCTTTATATCTGATTTGAAATGTTCTTCCGACCGCAGGCAGAAAGATAAGGGCCCAGGAGGTGGGGGCGGGGGTGGGAGACAGAAACATGGATGTTGTCCACGCCGTACCCAGCACTGTGCGTACCTTTGCATCTATGTATAAAGTAGGGCGTGAAGTGGCATTTTAGAGCTGCAAAACAAGTGACCCGGAGAAAGGGCACAGCTGAAATTCCTGGCCGTCTATGCTTTTAGCGGAAGGCTGCTGGAAGCTTTGTTTGGCGGGAGAAATGGAAGTGAAACAGAGCTCAGGTGGCCGGCAAAGTGGGCTTTGATTGGGAAGATCTGGGTTTGAGTGTCACACCTTTCAGGGATTGGCGGTTACTAGTTACAAGTGCCTTTATCGGCAATGAGTTAATTTTTGGACAACAGGTAATCAAACAAATAGTTACCGAGTTCCTTCTTGGGTGCAATAAAGAACAGTGACTTAGTGTTGTGACTAAGTGACTTAGATCTAAACAAGGAATACCTAGGAATACTTTCAAAAATTACTTTAAACAGGGTTTAGGGGGAGCACCTTTAGGGGCATTTTAACAGGATTTTTTCCCCTGGTTTTATGCCATTCTCATATTAATGCTAAACAGCATGGGAAGTATTCTTTGGCTGAGTCTTTTATGTTCTTAACATTCATGTTTAGAACATATTCATTATTTACTTCTTTGACTTTACTGAGTAATCTTTTGCAGGCCATCTGCGCTGTGAAGCTGCTACCTTCTGGCAACCTCTCCTGTGACGATGATGCCATGATTTGAATCACACAGTGCTTCTCTAAAGTTGTGCCCAGAGCACAGATGGAAACGGAGAGGCAAGAAGGGAGATTATACACCCTCGGCGGGCTCTTCTTCATCCCCCGAGGACCTTGGCTACCATCCCCCAACAAGCAGACCACAGAAAGCCAGCATCTCCCTCAGATTTGTACCAGTCTCTGGGCAGGACAGGAACTGGGAGGAAAATAATATCTCCTGGTGGCCATTGTGCCACTTCTGGAGAAGCTCACGGCTGGGATTAAGCACTAATAGACTCTTGGAAGAGGAGGGGATGGTGTACAAGGTGTTGTGATTATCCGGCAGCATTAGAGCTGTAATGCCGAAGGATTAGGAGCACAATAGCATTGAAAAGAAGCAGGGATTTGGCATTGTGCATCGCTGCCGTGCTGTCGGGAGGGGAAAAGGAGAAGGCGGGAGCGCGAAGGCGATTAGCAAATGTCAGAAAGAATGATTTCATGTTCAGAAATGGCTAACAGCACATCAAAACAACATGCCCACCAGGCAGAGAGAGAGAGAGAGAGGGAGGGAGGGAGGGATTGAAATGGCACATGACACACACATGCTGGCACACTCGCAACCCAGGTCTTCGGGAAGCCTGCAAGGTGACCTTCGCTTTCCTCCTCGGTTCTCCTGGTCTGCAAGCCGAGGAAGGTGAGCGCAGGAAGCTTGGAAAGTTGGTTTGGGGGATGGTCCTGGCTCCCAACCAATCTGTGTGCCAAGGGCATTCTGGGACTTGGGATCCCCCCCAAAAGTAACTTTTCCAAACCCTGATAAGAGTCAGATAATTTCTCTGTCCTGGTCAACACCACCTATTTTCTGACTTTCAGCAACTTCTCCACGTCTCAGTTAGAAAGTCCTTCCCAGCTGCAAAGGACTGGACAAGGACTTGTCTGAGCAGAAGGCATGTCCTTTAGGCCCCTCTTGAGCCTTATATCCCCTCCCATAATCTGCCAGATAACTGCATTCCTCCCTCCCTCCCTCCCTCCCTCCCTTCCATCATCAACTCCTTCCTTCCTTCCTTTCCTTCCTTCCCCCTTTCTCTCTTTTCCTTCCTTCCTTCCTTCCTTCCTTTCCTTCCTTCCCCCTTTCTCTCTTTTCCTTCCTTCCTTCCTTCCTTCCTTCCTTCCTTCCTTCCTTCCTTCCTTCCTTCCTTCCTTCCTTCCTTCCTTCCTTCCTTCCTTCCTTCCTTCCTTCCTTCGGCTTCTTCCTTCCTTCCCTCCTTCCTTCCTTCCTTCCTTCCTTCCTTCGGCTTCTTCCTTCCTTCCTTCCTTCCCTCCTTCCTTCCTTCCTTCGGCTTCTTCCTTCCTTCCCTCCTTCCCTCCTTCCCTCCTTCCTTCCTTCCTTCCTTCCTTCCTTCCTTCCTTCCTTCCTTCCTTCCTTCCTTCCTTCCTTCCTTCCTTCAGGTCTAGTTTCATAGCCCAGCACTGTCAAGATACTAAATAGTGTACAGGTTCAGGGCAAATTCTGTTGCAGGGTTTTGAATGTTTGGTTAAATTTCTCTAGTGGTGTAGCAGAATTGCAGGGATTCACACAGCAGAATAGCTTTAAGTTTCTCAGAGTAAACCTCCCCTTTTCTCATCAACTGGCACTTACAGTCTCAGTAACTACTCTGAGACATTAGCAGTAGAAAGAATAAAAGCTTTCATTACTTACAATTGAACAGATCAAACAGCAAACTGACAAACCTGACTGCTTTCAACAACAGACTGCAACAGACTCACTGCTGCCATCTAACTCTTGAGAGGGAAGAAGACACTGAACAGAGAGGTGGGACTCTCTTTGAATTCAGAGGCAGGATTGGTTACTGCTGGATAGATTGACAGTCACCTAGCCCAGAAAGGTCCCTCCTATTCAAACCTCCTAAAGCCAGAATGTGAGGTTACAATAATCTCCAACAAATTCCAAATCTTGAATCCCATTACAACTTCAATTCCATGTGTTAATGGTAGAGTAACTATTACAGCCCAGCCTTCTTGGCTTAAACATCAAAAGAAAGAGTCTGGTGGCACCTTAAACACGTTAACAAGGCATGTGCGTATTGTTAAGACTTTAAGGGGACATGAGACTTTTTTCCCTTGTTTTTGCTGCCACAGATTGTGATGGCAAAGCTCCAAAAATGTTGGTTTAGCTGTGCCTCTCATAATGCTGCTCAGGTGGGAACAGAGACCCATTGGCTTTACGATCCGTGCCCATTGGTTGTTAGACAAGTGCATAGAACATGGTTTGGAAGTCTCTATAACCGTGATGTTCCTCCCAGAGGTCTGGGTGCATGACGTGTGAAACCTGGTCTAGTGAGAGTTGTTAGATTAGGCATCCTTCCGTCTCGAGAGACGATGGTCACGTGCTCTGAATGGAGGTCTTGGAACAGCGTCTCGTGGGGCTGAGAAGGCCAATTCGAGAATGATCATCCCTTCCACACTGAAGACAAATACAATCGGTCCCCTGTCCAGCTCCCTGGTTTTGCTGGTTTCGGGACTGCCTCTTTGCCTCGTCCTGCTGAACAAGAGTCTCTTCAAACTGGGAGAGGCCATGCTGCACCGCCTGCCTCCAGGCTGAACGCTCAGATGTCAGGGTTTCCCCTCTGTTGAGGTCCATTCCTAAGGCCTTCGGATCCCGCTTGCAGATCTCCTTGTATGGCAGCTGTGGTCTCCCTCTGGGGCGCTTTCCCTGCACTAATTCTCCATACAGGAGATATTTTGGAATCCGACCATCAGCAATTCTCACGACATGCCCGAGCCAATGTAGACGTGAGAGTCGTACACCTTTTCAAATACGTGGATACAGAGTTTCCTGTCCCTGCTCAGGGAAGCATTAGCTGGTGCTTCCTTCAGCTCTGGGGATGCTCAAATATTAGGGAGGGAAAGTCACTGGAAGGAGCACCCGCTGTACTTCTTTCATGGGTGAGCTGGCCAAGTAATGGATTTTCGTCTCTGTGCCGCCTCCTCACAAAGTGCCGATGAGCTCAGAGAGAAGCTGGGCAGCCACACAGAAGGGTTATGTTCTGATGGAACAAGCTGAACCCTGGATTGGAGAGCTGCCGGACCCAAGCTACAGGACCAGCAAGGGCTCGGCAGCTTTGCAAATTCCTTGCTCGGTCTCTGAGCTGTTCAAGAGATCAGATCGTAGAATTAGAGAATCCAAGAATCAGGGAGTTGGAAGGGGCCTCTAAGGCCATCCAGTCCAGCCCCTTCCTCAGTGCAGGAATCCAAATCAAAGCAGATCTGACAGAGCTAAAGGGAAGCTGGCAGACCGAGCCACACTCACAGATTTGAGCGTTCCGCCTCACACCATGGCCGGCAAGAATACAATCATCCAAAATGCATGATTTGGTTTTGCTTTCGTGGTGGGTGAAAATCCAGCCTGTTGATCGATCAAAGACTATTTGTACATGAATCATCTGACTTTTAACACGCATTTTATGAAAACCTCAACAGAAGCGCCTTTCTGAGACGCTGCAGGGAAATGGGGAATGATTGCTTGCCGTGCCATAAACAGAAGCTCCCGCTCGTTGTTTAGAAGGAAAAGCCATTGTTAATATTCCTTGTTTCCTTGCTTTTTGCTGAGACACAACAGCCCACGTTACTGGGAACTGAAGAGAAAGCACTCCTGTCAGAAGGAGGGGACAGCAAGAGGACTGAGGTTGATGCTGGCTGTGGGATTCTGTAGGTCACAAAAGTAACTTTTCCAAGGTCTGGGAGAGAAGACAAGTCTACGGGGAAGGTCCCTGCCGGCGCAACCCTTCACACCTGCCACCTCAAGTTGGAAGACTCCAAGGTTTTGTTTGAACTCCTGGACTGCGTTGGGAGACCCAACAGCCTGACTCGGTAGGAGTCAACTTTGCCTCTTCTCGTCAAGAAGGCTGGAGGACAAGCAAACCAACCATCGTTGTTTGAGTGATTCAATGTTGGGACTTCTGAACAAGGTTCTAACCGAGCCCTACCCAGCTCCTTGGCCAACACGCCTGCACAGATTCAGCTAGAAGAGGAACCGCCTCTGAAGGGCGAGACCGAACAGACTTCCTCGTGAGTTGGTGGCTCTTCCTTTCCTGAAGCCCTGTGTGCAGGTGTAGAACAGGCTCCCTGCTAGGGACGCTGCGGCCATAGACCCTGTGCTGAGCCCCCTCTTCCAAGCCCCCCTTGCAATGCCCTGGTTTCACCAAAACCAGCTGTCGGCCACTTACCACTTTGGGGAGAACGGAAGCAATGGCATCTTTGGTGACTTCCCGGAGGCTGGAGACGTCGATCACAGAGCCCAGGCTCAGCAAGGCGTCCTGGGGAAGAAGAAGGAGGAGGAGGAGGGAGAGAAAACATTGTTAGCCGAAGGGCAGGCCTCTTGATTCAGAATGCTCCCCTCCCTCCCTTCCAGCAACCAGGAACCCAGGGGCGGTGGGGTGGGATTGGGGGTCTTTTGCAAGCAGGCATCCAAGGAAAGGAACGGAAAGAGAAATCTCCAAGATGTGGTTTTTCACAGAGCTTCCAGATCGCATCACACCCAAACTCTCCGCGGACCACACTCTTTGCATCTACCCGACCCCACCCCAACGTTTCAGATTCCTGATTTGTGGAAGACTTTGAAAAGGGACAGAATAGAATGCAATGATGTTTTGAGGCTTCTGTGCCTTTAAAGCAGACACGCTCGGAGGGTGGGAGCTTTATGGGGTTCAAAAAGACTAAGAGCTCTGGAGAAGTCCACCATTCTCCCCTAATAATTTGTCCAGGTCTTCAGGTGGCCCTCCAAGACTTTGTACAGATAGAGAGATGGTACAGTGTAGTGGTTAGAGCTGGGGTTCCCAACCTTGGGACCCCCTGATGTTCTTAGACTGCAATTCCCAGAAGCCTTCATCACCACCAGCTGTGCTGGCTAGGATTTCTGGGAGTTGTAGTCCAGGAACATCTGGGGAACCAAGGTTAGGAACCAGTGGGTTAAAGCGCTGGATTGGGACTATGGAGATCCAGCTCCTAGACCTCCCTTGGCCATGAAACTCACTGGTTGGCTTGGGACTAGTCCTTTCCTGTCGGCTTGATCTACCTCACAGGGATGCTGTGAGGACAAAATGCAGAAGAGGGGAGCAATGCACACTGCCTTGAATTCATTATAGAGAAGGCGAGATATACAGTAGTAGCTCGGTTTACCAATGCCTCGGTTAATGTAATTTTCGGTTTACGAACGGAAATCCATTGAAAATAATGTCTCGGTTTACGATTTTTTTTCACAGTACGAAGCAAGTTTCCCCAGGATGCATTGTGCCCGGAGGTTTATAGCGCCGCCCCCCGTTCCTATGGCAAACTGTGTTTCCGTTTACGAATTTTTCGCATTACGTAACGTCCCAGAGAATGCATTAAATTCGTAAACTGAGGTACCCCTGTAAATGGAACAAAGGACTATCGTTTGACTCCAATACTTGTCGATCCCAATCACCCTGAGCCATGGCAGGGACTGATGGGAAGTGTAGTCCACCAACATGGAGGCAATAACTATTTCCAGACCCCACCCCTGCTTTGAATAAGCCCATCAAAAAGGAGCGGCCACTGGCAGACCCCTTCGTTCGCTTCACAGCATTGAATTTCCAAATGTATTTGAAGTGTTCTCCTGCTGCCTCCCAAGCCATGCAGTGGGCGAACTGGAATTCTAGCAGCCTTTCATTTCTCTCTGGGCTTTCTTCTAATGCAGGGGACCCCAGGTGGTTTACAGGATTACTTTAAAAAAAAACTAGAGCAGTTTCTAAAACTGAAAACACAGTCAGTTATATTGAAATACTGTTAAACACCAATACTGTTAAATTGTTCTAACGCACAGGCCTTAGAATAATTCAAAACATTAAAAAAATACATCACACACACTGAAAAGTTTCTTTCTCTAAAGCTCATTCAATTTCCTTAAAATTTCTCTCTCTCTCTTTGGGGGGGGGGGGGCTGTCTTTTCAGTTTCCCAAAACTTGCATGATGAGAAAAGTCCTGTCCTGCTACCAGAAGGACAGCAGGAATAAGGCCAGCCCACCCTCTAATCCAGTGGTTCCCAAACTGGGGTCCCCAGATGTTCTTGGACTGCAACTCCCAGAAGCCTTCTCCATTAGAGGCGCTGGCCAGGATTTCTGGGAGTTGTAGTCCAACAACATCCAGGGATGCAAGGTTGGGAACCACTGTTCTAGTGGAAAGGAGTTCCACAGCCTGAGAGCAGCCACTGAAAACGCTTTCTCCTGTGGGTTTTCTCATGAGGATGGTGGGACCAAGAGACACACCTTCCTCCAATGCAGCTGGGACTGCATGGAGAAGAGAGCCATTATAAAAGAGACGGAAAACTTTGACTCCGGTCTTTGCAAACGTAGAGCCCCCTTCCTAAAAAGACGGAATCCCTTTCTCCTTCCCAGAGGGGCCAAAATGTGAATCCAGGGTTGCCACAAGATCTGCAGGACCTTATGGGGATGGTTGGGAAGAGAAGTAAAGTTCCTTCTGGTTTCATTCCTCACCCCAACCGCTGCCGCATTTTGGAAGATAGCAGAAGCTCTTGGGTTCCCTCTGGCATTTCGGCCATTGAGAACTTGATGGATACGACACTTTGCCAATGACAGTCAGAGGGTCTGTGAGCATTATGCGTTTTCTATTCTGATGCACGTCTGGCATCGATAAACAGGGGCAAAAGGGGGTGGGTGGGTTTCCGCTGATACACGAGCGATGCTGCCACGCCAGCTCAGAAGGCCACGGCCACGATGAGAAGCGACAGATGCCACGGCCCTCTTTGCTTCCTGGTTCCAGCTCTTTTAAGTGTCAGTGGTGGAAACCAGATGGGGGCTTTACCGCACTCCCAGCTGGTGGAGAGACACAGCACACATGGTTAGCTCCTTCATGATTTTAACGAAGCACTCCTTAATTTGCCCCGATCTTCTTGCTTATGAAGATGTGGTGACTGGTGGGCAAGACATTTGCTCACTCCCGTCTTCAGGGACCTCACCTGTTTCCCAAGAATTCTCAAATATTATAAGCAGAAGCTCTGAGATTAATCCTGCCAAGTCCTTTAATGCCATTCATTTAACCCAGGAGACTTGCTTTCATTTAGAGTTGCTAGATGTTCTTGTTTCACCTCCTAGAATCAGCAGCCTCCTCCCTCCATCCTTTATTCTACCCGCACTGGGTTGAGCACCATTTCCCTTTCTTATCGTATTATTATTGTCAGCCTGCCCTTTTCTCGGTATAACAAACCCCGAGAGGAAACGGACTCTTCCACCCGAAGTTCTCATTATTGCCTGAGAGTTTACTTAAGGTAAAGTCTTTAGGCACTTTCTGTGCTGCCAAGGCTGGTGGAGATGATTTTAGAGGATGGATCGGGAAAAGTAAATCCATGCAAGCTAATGTAGGTGTCAGAAGGAAGAACCCACCCCCCAGAGATTCAAGCCTTAGTCCAGGCGGTGTGAAATCTTCTCCCTACTGCTGGAATGGCTACACAGAATTCAGTGTATTTTTAAAAATTATTTTCTACCTTTGTATCTTGCAAGATGGGAATTCTATGCCGGGTCTTTTGTGCTTTGTGTCTTTGGCACAACATCTGTTTAGCTATGGAGAGGAAATGGCACCCTGTCCCTGTTGTCGGGCACTTGCAGGAAATCAGAGTTGCCGCTCTGCTTTCACGAGGAACCCTGCCTTGTGCCCCTCTTCCATTTTTCTGACTCCCCTGATGCTTTCCGTGTCGCTGTTGTTTTGCACTAGGAGTCACTCTTGAGCTAGCGAGAGACGGGAAGATGGGGAAGCCAAGGAGGTAGGGGGACGGTCACCCTGCCCAGTTTTTAGCTGGGAATCCATACACCTCTGGGCTCAGGAGAGTCACGGCACAAACGGAAAAGCCAAACACCTTCAACCACACGTCCAGGTGTGGGCAAAGTGAATGGAAAAGATGTCCCAGATGTGTTCCTAAAAAACCACACAGGCACACTTGGGTCAGGAAGCCATGAAAACGTCCGCTTGAAAAATGTGCACCAAAATACACAGGGTTCTGTTCTCTGTCCTTAAAAAAATCCACACAAAACTGGCATGGAACACATGGGGGGGGGGCAGGCAGTAGGGAGAGAAGGAATTCCCTGGCAATGGATTTGACAGATTGCCCCTTCCAGAAGGACACCCTTATGAGAAAATGTATTTATTTATTTATTTAAAATATTTTTTTACCCCGCCTTTCTCCTTGAAAAGGACCCAAGGAGGCTTACAACAATGAAAGACAATATTTAAAGTGGAAAACAATGATATTCAGCCTAAATCTGGCTTCCTGTCGCTTGAGCCCATTATTATGTCTCCTGCATTTGCGGATGACCGAGAACAGATCCTGCCCCTCCTCTGTAGGACAGCCTTTCAAGTATTTCAGGAGTGCTATCCAATCTCCCATCAGTCTTCTTTTCTCATGGCGTTTTGTTGTTTAGTCATTAAGTCATGTCCGACTCTTCGTGACCCCATGGACCAGAGCACGCCAGGCCCTCCTGTCTTCCACTGCCTCCCGGAGTTTGGTCAAATTCATGTTCGTAGCTTCGATGACCCTGTCCATCCATCTCGTCCTCTGTCGTCCCCTTCTCCTCTTGCCCTCACACTTTCCCAACATCAGGGTCTTTTCCAGGGAGTCTTCTCTTCTCATGAGATGGCCAAAGTATTGGAGCCTCAGCTTCAGGATCTGTCCTTCCAGTGAGCACTCAGGGTTGGTTTCCTTCAGAATGGATAGGTTTGTTCTCTTTGCAGTCCAGGGGACTCTCAAGAGCCTCCTCCAGCACCACAATTCAAAAGCATCATGCCCAATTCATTCATTTTTTTCTCATAAGGCTTGGTTTCCAGCCCCCTGATCCTTCTTGTGGCCCTCCTCGGAACCTGTTCCGGTTTGTCTGCACCCTTCTTAAAAACAGAGCGTCCAGAAGCTGGAACTTGGTGTTCTTTGGTTCTTAAGATGATACGGAGTTACTTTTGACCAAGTGGCATAAAGTCTAACAAGTGCAGAGTCTTTGCAAAACCACTATTTGCCGCTAAGAAACCTCCCATTATGGCCAGCATCAACAAAGCCCTTTTGTTTAGCCGCTGGTGCTTATCTGATTTTATGATGAATCTGGCAATTCTGAATATTTTTGCAGCATTCAGATGGTCCAAAAAGCAAAAGAACAAAACCCACAATGACTCAACAGCCTGGGCTTTCATTACCAAAGCAAAGCAAAGGGCTCTGTTCCCCTGACTCCCTGCCTTCCATGAAAGAAAAGGAAAAAGGAAGACTTCCTGAATGACTTATTGACAGGGGTCAGGAGGACCAAGGCATGTATGTGGCTCTCTGACAGCGCTCTTTTTTACTGATGAAAGCACCAGCAGCAAAGTAAGGCGGCCCTCCTAAGAGAGCGGTGAAGAGGCTGCAGGAGGTCCCCTGTAACTTCCCTGGGTGGCTCATTTGTCCCTGTGCTGTTTCACTCAACCATTCATGCCTGCAAAAAGCAAAATCAAATATCACTGGAAATCAGTTATCTGGCCTTCTAAGAAGACGTCCGGTGTGGCCCGGACACAGCTGAAAGGCTTCAGACACCATGTCCCGTAAATAAAATTGGGTCTTTGAACTTGAAACTCTGGGTGGGGGACCCAGGCACCTTACTCTCTGTGTCATGATGGTGTGTGGCCAGAAGAGGGAGCTGTTGGGTTGTCCCCCTGCTGTTCCACAGTGCCACCACTCCATATGGCCACAGAAGGTATTGCAACTGAGGTCCATCAAGGGATCCATTGATCTCTCAGAGTTACATCTGGGCCTAGCAAGATGCCATGTCAGACCCAGCTCCTCAATTTTGGGCAAAGATTACATTTTCCTCAGATTTCGCTGCTCTGCCTGGCTTCAGATAAGTATTTGGGAAAGTCAAATTTGGAAAAAAATTGGAACCCATAACCCTGGGAGGTGCTGAGTGCTCCAACGCTGGAGGCCTTCAAGAGAAAATAGGACCACCTTCTGTCCGATCTGCTTTGATTGGGATTCCTGTCTTGAGCAGAGGGTTGGACTGGATGGCCTTCGAGGCCCCTTCCCACTCCATGATTCCAGCATTCTATTCTGTGATTCTCCCCAGAGTCTCCCAGCCAGCATTCCTGGTAGCCATCCCCCACCCAGAAAAATAAATAAATTGCCCATGCTCTGCTTCAAACTATATGCCCTGCCAGTACAAAAATTGAAAGGGCCTCTCACCTCTTCCTGGGTCCCAATCCACAGAAAGAGGTAAAGGAGAGGCAAATAAGGTGCAGTTGCTAGGATTGCTACCCACACGCTTGGCAGTGAGTGCAGACAAGGTCTCGTTCTGCAAAACCTGCCTCTTGCTGTCCCTTGAAGGCCGAAGATGAAAATTTCAGCAGGCATCAAAGAGAATGATGGAGAGGGAAAGGGAGGAGAGACACTGGAACATGTTCTGTGCACAGAACAGTGGCCCCGACTTCCCTTAGCAGCTGGAGAGGGGCCTCCTGGAAGGTCTCTCACTTGAGCCCCGACCTTTTCCCTTTGCCTGGAGCATTTGTTTGTTCCTCGGCGGCGACAGACACTGTGCCCTCCGAAAATGTCACCGCTGGAGCACGGCTAGATCTGTGACGCCGGCAGATTAAAGCCGTCGCTGGGAGTCAAGGCGCCTGCCGAGACCACTGCTGGGGATGAGTTCTGATCGCAAAGAGACAGCCATGGGCTACCTAGTGGCAAAAGCAGCCGTTTGCTCCACAGCACCCGGTCCTGACTTGAGTGAACCCAATGCAGGAAAAAAAAAGGGAAGAATGACACCAGTTATCCTAGGGTAACAACCGCTGCCTTCAGTTCAACTGGTTGACAGAAGGTACAAAGAAAGTACCGTGTTTTTCCGTGTATAAGATGCCCCCATGTATAAGACGCCCCCACTTTTCTAATCCAAAATTAAGAAATCTAAGTGGGGCTTAGCAAGGGTGGGGGGAAAGGGATCAAAGCACTGCAGGATAGCTTTGATCCCTGCTTTCCCCTCCACTTGTTTTTGTTCTCTCCTCAGCTTACTTCTGTGTATAAGACGACCCTCAATTTTTAGTCTAAAGATTATAGACAAAAGTATAGTCTTATACACGGAAAAATACGGTAGGGTTCTTGATCATGAGGCTGCTCCCCGACACCATAAATTGCCACCTCTGGACATTCCCTGACATTTAATGGCACGTTTTCTGCAGTTTGCCTTTTCTGGGTTGTCCTTCCATCTTCTGTTCAACTGGGTTTCATAGAATCCTAGAATGATGGAGCTGGAAGGGGCCTCCAAGGCCATCCAACCCCCTGCTCAAGGCAGGGATCCCAATCCAAGCAGATCGGACTGAGGGTGGGCTAGATTTCTCTTGAATGACGTTGTAGTGGTTTTTTCTTTTTTGCTTGGACTAGAACAGAATGGCAACACCAGCCTTCTCGTTATAGCCAGGCAAAGGGACTCCTGAATTTTGGAGGGTGGGGTTGGGGCTCCTGTGCCTTTAATAAAAGCATCCCTCCCTCTCCTTTGAACTATAAAACCCGGACCTACCCCATCATCTGAACAAGGTATCTTCAACTCCTATCAGGAATCCACTATTTTTCGGCAAAGTGACCCAACTGACATACACAAACCTCAAGGGGATAGCTAGAGGTAGGGAGTTTCCTCCTTTATTGTTGTTTTTTTTTAAATGATTCGCTGCTCTTTTGCAGATTTCAAGGTTTCACAAAGAATACTGATAATCCCCTTTTGTTTCTCAGCACTGTCATTTTTGCTCCAGTCCCGCTGGCTCTTAACCCTTCAGCCCACTTAGTGCACAGCTAAACTGTGGGATTCAAGAGACCTAGTGATGGATACCATTTTCATGGGCTTGAAAAGAGGAACGAGTGAATTAATGGAGAGTAGGTGTGCCGGGGGCTACGAATCACAGTAGCTCTATATGGCCTCCAGTATCTGTACTGGTTTTCTTCTTGGTACCAGCTGCAGGGGAACATCCTTCCCCAAAGGCCACAGCTTGGCAGGATCTGTTCTCGATCATCCCAGAGAGCAGGACATGTCATAACGGGCTCAAGCTACAGGAAGCCAGATTTAAGCTGAATATCAGGGAAAATTTCTTAACTGTTAGAGCAGTACGACAATGGACCCCATGACCTTGGGAGGTGTTGAGTGCTCCAACGCTGGAGGCCTTCAAGAGAAAATTGGACCACCCTCTGTCCGATCTGCTTTGATCTGGATTCCTGCTTTGAGCAGGGGGTTAGACTGGATGGCCTTCGAGGCCCCTTCCAGCTCTATCATTCTATGATCCCATGATGGAAACAGAATACTGGACCGGTAGAGCTTGGGACAGACCCAACAGGAGTTTTCTTAGTGCACAGCGTGGATTGACTGGAGGGCGCTAACTCACATATATTTCCACACTATTTCAAAAGCAAGACTAGTTCGGTTGCATCCACAGACCAACACTGTGATCCTTGGGTCAAATGGAGTGTCATTGCTGGCTCGCAGGTCATTAGAACGTGGAACGGCTTCAGTCTTCCAGTGCGGTGGTTCCAGCAAACGCTTTTGTCCAAGCAATCGGACTTCCCAATAAATCCCAGTTAAAACACTCCCTCTTCTAGTGCCTGTGCTTTCTATAACATATAGTTTATCTCTCTCTCTTTTTCTCTCTCTCACACACACACAGAGAGGGGGGGGGGGGAGAGAGTAAAAGAGAGTCATTATAAGCTTTTGTTGCCCGTGTTGGCTTTAGGCTGAAGGCAGAGGGAAATACAGCGAGACTTAGTGGCCTGGAGAGGGCTTCCGACAGGTCTTTCTCAGAGGCCCACTGCCAAGGGAAGGTGGCAGATTTGGGAACTTTTAAAAAGTTTGCCAGTGACACCAGCTTGGTCCTCTAATGTCATTTGCCTTCCTGGGGCAGGAGATCTACGGGATGTGGAGTGAACAGACCAGAAGGAATGAAAGTACATAGTCTTCACACGGTGCACCCATGAGCCCAGTTCTATCCCTGCATGTTGTCTTTTGTGAATGGTGGAGCTCGGCTTGCCAGGGCATGAATGAGAAGCAAACCTTCCCTTTTCCTGTAAGAGCTGTAATTGGCTGCCCACTTCTAGGCTGTTAGTTCCGGGAGGCTGCAGGCACGCAGCCTCTCATCAGCGCTTCCATCTGTTCCCAATTTCTCTCGCGCTGGCACTAACCTCCCCTCCTGCCCTTCCCCAGTCCTCCTCGAAATTCTATTATCTCCGCAGTGTTAATGGCGGAATGCAACAGCCACCAGAAACTCTACGGAGATGAAAAGAGTATTTGAAGTTTGCAACCGCTGCTCGTCTGGCCACCCCAGATGTGAAGAGTTAGACGTGGATGGCCTTTGCTGTTTTGTTTTGGAAGGAATCAAATGGAGAAGGGAAATTAAACAGGAAGACAGAAAAATAATCTTGTATGTTGTCAAGTGTCCGTGAGCACAAAATACCTCTGTGTGTCACTCTTTAAAGCCTCTCGGCATCATCTTTCAAACACTGTCAGATGCTAGATATACAGTAACTGCAGGTCAGCCATTAAATACGGACACCATTGCATGTCAACTGCCAAATATTGTTAGTTGTGAAAGATCTACTCTTGCCATTTGTCAAATATTAGTGGTGGCGTAAATTCCCCTGAAGAGAGCCAGAACTGGGCTGGGAAAACCAAACGCCTTCCCTGTAAAACTCAGGAAAATCGCTCCGTTTATTCCCAGCTGAGTGAGATCTACTCACGGCTCCCGTTCTGTCTTTGGGAACACAAGGGCGAATCTAACGCTCTCATGAATCTCCTTTTCCAGAGCTCTCTATTTAAAACCCCAGGTCAGAGAACAAGCTCTGGGGCCGTCATATTGGCCCCAAGTTTGAGAATTCCGGAGTTGCGGTCCAAAACAAGTAAAGTTTCTAAGCTCTGTGAGAGAAACGCCATTGATTTACAGGGCTTGCTGTTTCTGAACAAGGGTGACAGGTCAGATGAAAGTGGTGTCTGAACTTCTCCTCAGGAGCCTGAGAGAACTTTATAGACCTCCTGGGGGAGACCAGAAGCCTGTGTGTATCACAGCTGGCATATATTTCAAAGGAAGTAACTCCAGTGTGACCCAGAGGAATAGTCTGCACCTCGTACCACCCTTCCTTCTTCTGAATATCCTTTCATTTCGCTGACCCATGCCAGAAAGATAAATGGAGTGCCGAAGAAAATCTTGACTTTTCTTCTTATTAAATAGGTACATGCAAAATAGATATACAGTATATCACAGAAGTGAAGACACCCCCTCACATTTCATAAATATTTTAGTCTATCTTTTCATGTGACAACACTGAAGAAATGACACTCGGCTACAATGTAAAGCAGTGAGTCTACAGCTTGTATAACAGTGTCAATGAGCTGTCCCCTCAAAATAACGCAACGCACAGCCATTAATGTCTAAACCGCTGGCAACAAAAGTGAGGACACCCCTAAGGGACAAGGTCCAAATTGGGCCCAAGTTGCCGTTTTCCCTCCCTGGTGTCATGAGACCCCTTAGAGTCACAAGTCTCAGGTGTGAAGGGGGAGCATGTATTCTCCCTCTCCCTCTCTCAAACTGGTCACTGGAAGTTCCACATGGCACCTCATAATCATGAACGATCTGAGGATCTGAAAAAACGAATGGTTGCTCTACATCAAGATAGCCTAGGCTATAAGAAGATTGCCAAAACCCTGAAACTGAGCTGCAGCACGGTGGCCAAGACCATCCAGCGGTTGAACAGGACAGGTTCCACTCAGAACAGGCCTCGCCAGGGTCGACCAAAGAAGTTGAGTGCCTGTGCTCAGCGTCATCATATCCAGAGGCTAGCTTTGGGAAAGAGACATATGAGTGCTGCCAGCATTGCTGCAGAGGTTGAAGGGGTGGGGGGTCAGCCTGTCAGTGCTCAGACCATACGCCGCACACGGCATCAAATGGGTCTCCAGGGCTGTCGTCCCAGAAGGAAGCCTCTTCTAAAGATGATGCACAAGAAAGCCCACCTATGGTTTGCTGCAGACAAGCAGACCAAGGAGATGGATTTCTGGAACCATGTCCTGTGGTCCGATGAGACCAAGATAAACTTATTTGGTTCAGATGGTGTCAAGCGTGTGTGGCGGCCACCAGGTGAGGAGTACAAAGACAAGTGTGTCGTGCCGACAGTGAAGCATGGTGGTGGGAGTGTCATGGTCTGGGGCTGCATGAGTGCTGCCAGCATTGGGGAGCTACAGTTCATTGAGGGAACCATGAATGCCAACATGTCCTGTGACCTACTGAAGCAGAGCATGATCCCCCCCCCCCTTCGGAGACTGGGCCGCAGAGCAGTATTCCAACATGATAATGACCCCAAACACACCTCCAAAACGACCACTGCCTTGCTAAAGAAGCTGAGGGTAAAGGTGATGGACTGGCCAAGCAGGTCTCCAGACCTAAACCCTATTGAGCATCTGTGGGGCATCCTGAAATGGAAGGTGGAGGTGCGCAAGGTCTCGAACATCCACCAGCTCTGTGATGTCGTCCTGGAGGACTGGAAGAGGACTCCAGGGGCAACCTGCGAAGCTCTGGTGAACTCTATGCCCAAGAGGGTGAAGGCAGGGCTGGAAAATAAGGGTGGCCACACAAAATATTGACACTTTGTGCCCAATTTGGACACCTGAGACTTGTGACACTAACGGGTCTCATGACACCAGGGAGGGAAAACGGCGACTTGGGCCCAATTTGGACATTGTCCCTTAGGGGTGTCCTCACTTTTGTTGCCAGCGGTTTAGACATTAATGGCTGTGCGTTGCATTATTTTGAGGGGACAGCGCATTGACACTGTTTTACAAGCTGTATACTCACTGCTTTACATTGTAGTCAAGTGTCATTGGTTCAGTGTTGTCACATGAAAAGACAGACTAAAATATTTATGAAATGTGAGGGGGTGTACTCACTTCTGTGATATACTGTATATACAGTATGTGTTATACTATTGTCTATCTATTGACTATCCCCAAAAACATAAATATAAAAACTTAACACAATGATATAGGGAGATAAGTATGAAAAGTTAATGAACTAAATAAAAAATATATATAAGTAACGACTCTAACAAAACTTTCAAAAGCGGAAAACGTGGCAACCACACGATCTAATACACAAACGTTGAAACCTCACTATTTATTATTTATATTTATTTAAAATATTTTTATCCCACCTTTCTCCTTAAAAAAGCATCCACACTGCTTTTTTGGAAATGCAACCCCCAGAAACCTCTCCAGGCAGCATGGGGGCTTCTGTAGCCCAAAGGCAGCACGTCCAAACTCTGCAGATAACTGTCCAACTCACTGCTTGGCACTAAACAGGAACTCTTTAAATCAAATGCCAGAGGATGTGGAAAAGAAACCCTGGCTTTTAGTGACTGACTACTCGAGTCTTCACAGAATATTTGGCTTCAGATGCCACAGAAGAGAATTCCTGGAGGAGAAATGTTTTCCCCTTGGACTCCACTCTTGGCACCAGAGGCCAAAAGCAGCCATTCCAGGTTTATTCCTTCTTTTTTTCCTTTCCAAAAGGACAGCTGTTCCAGAGAGACTTCTGGTGAGCAAAGGGTGGTTTATTAGCCTTTCTGCTTGTTAACAGTAATTGTTCCTTTGATAGCGGTGCGGTGCAATGACCGTGCAGCTGATCTGTCGAGCACTCTCGGCTCCAACTTTGACTCAGAGCTGCCTCTCTAAATGGCATGATCTCTTGGGCTCCAGCAAATTTGGAACGTCAAACAAAAAAGAACTCTTTACGGGTAAGATACGTAACAGGGGAGAATGGTTATTAGTAGGTTCATCTCTAACTAGGGAGACGTTTTGCTTTTAGTGGAAAACAACTGGCCAAGAGAAAGCTGGAGATGAACAGCTTTGGAGCATCTGAAGAAAAAGCTCAGATGCACTGCTTGGAGGGGGAAAGTATTTTTTTGCACTGCAACTCTGAGAATCCCCCACCCAACACAGACAATGGGATTCTGGAAGCTGAATTATTCTGCAGCAGATTATAAAGTGCTCACTCTGCAAGCACCTTGAAAATAATGCAGCAACAACTAGAAGCCAACATGGATTTGTCAAGAACAAATCCTGCCCGACTAATCTGATCTCGTTTTTTGATCAGGTCACCTCCCTGGTAGACAGCGGGAATGCTTTAGACATAATATATCTTGATTTCACCAAAGCTTTTGCCAAAGTGCCCCATGATATTCTGTTTAGCAAGCTAACTAGCTGTGGGCTGGATAGGACAACTGTCAGGTGGATACAGAGTTGGTTACAGAATTGTCCTCGTGAGGAAAAATACACAGTTAAAAGATGAGCGATCCTTGGCTCAGTAATATTACATGTGAGAAGGATCTTGGAATTGTTGTAGATCATAAGCTAAATATGAACCAACAGTGCGATGCAGCTGCCAAAAAAGGTCAATGCTATTTTAAGCAGTATTAACATAAGTATAATCTCAAAATCTCCTGAAACACTAGTTCCCTACTGTTTAGCACTGGTTTGGCCTCATCTAGAGTACTGGGTACAGTTCTGGATGAGAAGGATGCTAACAAAGTGGAGCAAGTTCAGAGGAGGGCAACAAGGATGATCAGGGAACTAAAAACCAAGCCCTGTGAGGGAAAACTGAAAGATTTGGGCCTGTTTAGCCTTGAGAAAAGAAGACTGAGGGGAGATAAGACAGCACTCTTCAAATACTTGAAAGGTTGTCCTACAGAGGAGGGACGGGATCTGTTCTTGATCATCCCAGAGTGCAAGAAATATAATAATGGGCTCAAATTACAGGAAGCCAGATTTAGGCTGAATAAACGTCTTCTTAACTGTTAGAGCAGTAGGACAATGGAACCAGTGACTTCGGGAGGTGGTGAGTCCTTCAACCCTGGAATCATTCAAGGGGAAAATGGGACCACCCTCTGTCAGATCTTCTTTGATTCAGATTCCTGCCTTGAGCGGGGGTTGGACTCGATGACGTTAAAGGCCCCTGCCAATTCCATTATTCTAGGATTCAATGAATCCATTAATTTCAAAAAGTAATTCACTCGCTCCCCACCACAGAACTCCGTGCTCCAAGGTGCCAGTGACAAACGTGATGCCAGGTCAGCATGGCCAGGAGCAGAAATGGCTTTTCAGAAGAAGAATTAGATGAACGTGTTGAAGAGAGATCTCTCCAAGTTGGCCATCAAGGAGAACCAGAAGGACAGCTGTCAAATTTCATCTCACAGGGTTGACAGGCCACTGACAGGTTCCGCCTGCTCTCCATATATAAACGTCCTGGAGACGGTGGGTCGGCACATGGTGGGTTGAGAAGGGGCACCGGGCGCAAGGGTCAGAGGTCTTCTCTTAATCATCTTATTCTTGCTTGAGCAGGAAGAACACAAAGAGATGGGTTGGAGGACACAGATGTGGGGTGAGCCAGGAGCTTGAGAAAACTCCCATAGCCATAGGCCGTGTTGGCTGGGGGAGGATGGGAACTATGATCTAAAAACAAACTCTGGGTGGGCCAAAGATCCATGCAGGACACGTGGGACATAAACAACAACAGGAGGCAAGACTGGATCTGAGACGGTGGGGCTGCTTCATTGCTGTTGCTCCTCCTCTTAATCATTTTAGAACGGCAGAGCTGGAAGGGACTTTATGGATCATCAAGTCCAGCCCCTGCCGAGGAGGCACCATGGGGGAATCGAACTCCCAACCTCTCGCTCCGCAGCCAGATGCCGAAACCACTGAGCTATCCAGCCAGCTACGAATCATGTGCTGTCAAGCCAATTCTGACTTATGGCGACTCTTTTTCAGGGTTTTCTAGATAAAGAACACTCAGAAGTGGTTTCCCATTCTCTTCTTCTTCTTCTGGGGACATCCCGGGACTGTGCAGCTTGCCCAAGGCCACCCAGGCTGGCTCTTCTCCCAGAGAGGCACACAGTGGGGGAATGGGACTCTCAACTTCTGGCTCCAAACCACTGAGCCACCAAGGAGTGACAACCTTTCCCCAAAACTCTTCATATTAGGAAAAAGAGAAATCTCACTCTCTTCCCAACTTTCATTGTCTTAAGAACCTCTTAGGCTCTTTTTTTTTTTTTACAAAACACGGGGATGTTCATGATGAATTTCATGTAGCAAATGGCCTTTTGTTTCTGGGCCTACTGGAAGGACAGATCCTGAAGCTGAGGCTCCAATACTTTGGCCATCTCATGAGAAGAGAAGACTCCCTGGAAAAGACCCTGATGTTGGGAAAGTGTGAAGGCAAGAGGAGAAGGGGACGACAGAGGACGAGATGGTTGGACAGGGTCATTGAAGCGACCAACATGAATTTGACCCAACTCTGGGAGGCCGTGGAAGACAGGAGGGCCTGGCGTGCTCTGGTCCATGGGGTCACGAAGAGTCGGACACGACTTAACGACTAAGCAACAACGAGCAAAGGGCCTCAGCTGTCGAAAACCCACAAAACAGAACGTGGCAGAAGATGCGCCTGCAACCAGACCCACTGCTTTCAGCTGCCAGAACGCACTCTGTCACAATAGTTCACGCTCTCGTCCGTCCTCTTCCTCCCTCATCTCTTCTTCTGTGCTGTCCACGGGCTCCCCGCTCTTACCACAATCGCATCAATTAATTTCCAAAGAGGAAGCCATGTTAGCCTGTCTCAGCATTTTGGTAAGAGGGAGAAAAAAAAAAGAGAGTATCATAGCACTTTCAAGACTAACAATTTTATTTCATTGTGAGCTGTGGTGGATCAAAGCCCGCTTTGAGTGTTCGAGGAAGTGGATTTGGAGGCACAAAGGTTCACACTGAAATAAAATCGTTGTTGTTTAGTCGTTAAGTCATGTCCGACTCTTCATGACCCCATGGACCGGAGCACGCCAGGCCCTCCTGTCTTCCACTGCCTCCCGGAGTTGGGTCAAATTCATGTTGGTCGCTTCAATGACACTGTCCAACCATCTCGTCCTCTGTCGTCCCCTTCTCCTCTTGCCTTCACACTTCCCCAACATCAGGGTCTTTTCCAGGGAGTCTTCTCTTCTCATGAGATGGCCAAAGGATTGGAGCCTCAGTTTCAGGATCTGTCCTTCCAGTGAGCACTCAGGGTTGATTTCCTTCAGAACGGATAGGTTTGTTCTCCTTGCAGTCCAGGGGACTCTCAAGAGTCTCCTCCAGCACCACAATTCAAAAGCATCCATTCTTTGGCGGTCAGCCTTCTTTATGGTCCAGCTCTCACTTCCATACATCGCTACTGGAAAAACCATAGCTTTGACTATGCGGACCTTTGTCGGCAAGGTGATGTCTCTGCTTTTTAAGATGCGGTCTAGGTTTGTCATCGCCTATTACTGTTGTACCCTAAAATGGCCACAATATTTTGACTTTTCTTCTCCTTTTCTTTCGCCAGCATGTCATGTAATGAGACCTGCTCAGCTCTTGCAGACTGAAGCCTGTGGCTTCCTTTACGGAGTCAGTCCTCATATTTGGTCTTCCTCTTTTCCTGCTGCTTTCCACCTTTCCCAGCATCATTGTCTTTCCCAGAGAATCCTGCCTTCTCAGGATGTGCCTGAAGTACGACAGCCTCAGTTTCAACATTTTCCCCTCCAAAGAAAGTTCAGGCTTGATTTGATCTAGGACCTACTGGTTCATCTTTCTGGCAATCCATGGTATCTGCAAAGCTCTCTCTAGCACCACATTGCACATTAATCATCCACCCACCTCAGCTTTCTCCACTGCCCAGCTTTCAAATCCATAACCGAGTAATCAGGAATACTACACTAGATATGAATAGCTCAGTGGTTTCAGTCTCTGGCTGCAGAGCTAGAGGTTGGGAGTCTGATTCCCCACACTGGGCCTCCTTGACAAGGGCTGGACCCGATGATCTATAGGGTCCCTTCCAGCTCTGCCGTTCTATGGCTGTTGTTGACACATCCTTACTCTTGAGGGTCTTCTTTCATTGCTGCCCTTCCGAGTCTCAGTCTTCTTCTGATTTCTTGGCTGCCGTCTCCATTTCAATGGACAATTGGATCAGGTATACAAAACTGTTAACAATTTCAGTTTCTTCATTGTCACCGTTAAAGCTCTGTCGTTCTTCTGTAGTCATGGATTTTGGCTTCTTAATGTGCACTTGCAATTCTGCTTTTACACCTTCTTGTTTTACCTCCATCAGGAGTCATCTCAAGCCACGGCTGCTTTCGACTAGCCATATGGTGTCATCTCCGCATCTTAAATTAATGATGTTTCTTCCACCAGTGTTCACTCCTCCTTCATCTGAATCTAATCCAGCCTTCTGTATGATGTGATTTGTTGACTGAACAGACAGGGAGATAAAATACACCCTTGCCCGATCCTTTTGCCAGAATAGAAAACCGTTCTGTACCTCTATATTTTCTCTTTTGTCCAGAGTATTTATTGCCCATCCAAGCGATCAAGGTCATGGCACACAGACATTTCTTTTAATTAAGCCTTATACTGCGTAGCTCACCTAGTTTTCTATTAGTATTTCCCATGGTACAGAAACCCTGTATATAGATATAGCTCCGGCCAGGGCAATATTTTCCACCCGAGCCAGCTTCCTCTTTATCGCTGTCCCTCTTTATTGATGATCTTCCGGGAGATACTCTGCTCCTTGTGGGTGGAGAACTCATGATGGGCAAGGTGGTGCTGTCAGGCTTCTCTTACTTGCAAACCCCCTTTGCAGACAATCTTCAAAGGTGTGTCCTCGTTCACACATTATTCACTCGTTTGCAGTTCCACCCAGTCTGCCAAGGAGCAGCTTCGCTTGGGAAAGTCAGCGTTCCTCATGGAGGAACAGGAAGGCTCCTTCTTCCCTGCTGGCTTCTTCTCTGCACTGGGTTCTCCAATGTGCGGTCAGATACCCGGGCAAGAGAAGAGAAACGGCCAGATCCCAGCACAAAACACGTCTTCCATCCATCCGCCCACGGTCCCTCCTGACATTCAACTTTAGCGTGTCTGCCTGGAAGTGATTTTCTCTGCTGATAGCAGCTGAATCACTGAGCTATAGACTTGGAAGGAAACCCAGGGGTCATCTAGTCCAACCCAATGTCAGTTCAGGAACAGGATAGTTCAGGTTTTTGGCTGCAGGGCCAGAGGTTGTGAGTTCAATTTCCCCCACTGTGCCTCTTTGATAGGAGCTGGACTCAGTTACCCATCGGGTCCTTTCCAGCTCTGCAGTTCTAAAACTATTATTATGGTTGTACCCTAAAGCATTCTGACAGGTGGCTCTCTAAACTCTGCTTGGAAACATCCAACTCATGCAAGTCCACCACCTTCCAAGGTAGTCCATGACACTGCCAAGCACTTCTCCCTCTTGGGATGTTCTTACTCATGTTTAGCTGGCCCCCCTCTCTCTCTCCTCTAATTTGAATCAGTGGGTTGTCCTCTGGAGCAGCAGGGAAAAAAGGTTTGCCCAGTCTTCGGCGTGACAGTCCTTCAGCTCTGGCGTGCCTGTGGTGTGTTTTGTACAACTGCAGAGGGAAGGAGCTCCCAAAGTGTCAGAAACAAAGATCAAAGTCTTGCCATGAGCCTTGCCCAAGGCAAGAGACTTTGAGGTCCTCTAGCTAGGGGTCCCAGCCCCTGCAGGGGTTCATCCAGACGGCGCTTTTGGAAGAGCAGCACCTTTCTTTGGCCACTTTGGCAAGCCACGTTATGTGTCTCAGAAAAAGACACAGCAGTGAAGACACAGAGAGATTATGGTTCAGGGCCTGGAAATCTTTCCATCATTAGAGGACACCATGACTCCTAGTGGAACATCCAGGCCAGGAGCTGAGGGTTGGGGTTCTCTTGCCAGCATGGTAGAACTGTTAAAGGATTAGAGGGACAACAGCCTTGGAGCGCCTTAAAGGCTAACAAGTTTTAGCTAGCCTAAAACAAACAGAGAGGAAAAAAAATCTGCCTGCTGAGTGATATTGGGAGGGTACTCAATGGGGCGGATGGAAGACTGACTCTCTTTATTTATTTAAAATATTTTTATCCCACATTTCTCCTTAAAAAAAGAACCCCAGGCAGCTCCCTGCACTTGTTGGGATCGAACTCAGGTCATGAGCAGAGGCTTGACTGCAGGACTGCAGTTTAGCCACTGCACCATGAGGCTCTCTGGCCATATCTGAGCCCTTATATCCCGGTTTTGGGTCAAAACAGACATGACAGCAGGTTTGCCATTTGAAACAAAGTGCCCTAAAGAGCTTAAGCTTGTTTCTCTGTTCCCTTGCGGCGTTCCCCAACTCTGCATATTACTGATCAGCTCATTTTGTTTTGTGATTGGCCCCTGGGATTGGCTTCCTTTGCAACGTGGCCGGCTCATTAGTGAAGGCCACATTTCTGGAGGGAAAATGTTTCAACACCTTCTAATTGTGACGCTAGCATCTCCTCTTGCCCTTCAATGGATAAAATCCATGAAATCTTTAGATTTGTTCTTGCTTCATTCCGTTCCCAAGGTCACCGCGTCATGAAGCATTTGGACGCACAGAAACACACACATTCTCCTTGGACAATTAAATACATTTGCAACCCTCTATATTTTCTTAAATCCCATTTACTATCTGGCTTGGCCCGAAAGAATCCGTGGAACTGCATGATGCTGCACATTTTCTGCTAGAGAGCCCCAGTCCTCTGTCAAAAACTACATTTCCCAGAAGCCCTTGGGCAACAGGAGTTACTAATGAACTCCTTTATGGGGTATCCAAGCAATGTAACCACAGGCAGATGTCATTGTACTCCAGTTAGTACACTGCTTCCTCTCTGTCTTCCTGTCCTATCCATTTGCTAGTCTTACATTATTCAACCTTTCGTATGTGGAGCTTTCTTTCATTTCTTGTAACATTACGTTTGTCTCCTACTTTTTCACTACCAATAGAACTCTAGGCACCTATATAATCTCTATAAATCTCTACCGTTCTGGGAAGCTTTTAAGGGTATCCTCCCGTAAGTTTTTTTTTATAGAAGTTCCCATAGTCTGTGATCACTTGGGGTTTCTTTAGTTATTATATCTGTGTTTCTGGCTGTTTTGGATTATTGCTTTCATGTGTAAACCACTCAGAGTAGTGTTATACATGAAGTCAGCAATATAGTAAAGGTAAAGGTTCCCCTTGACATTGAGTCCAGTCGTGTCCGACTCTAGGGCATGGTGCTCATCCCCGTTTCCAAGCCGTAGAGCCAGCGTTTGTCCGAAGACCGTTTCCGTGGTCACGTGGCCAGCGCGACTAGACACGGAATGCCGTGACCTTCCCACCGAGGTGATACCTATTTATCTACTCGCATTTTTACATGCTTTTGAACGGCTAGGTTGGCAGGAGCTGGGACAAGCGACCGGAGCTCACTCCGTCGCGTGGATTCGATCTTACGACGGCTGGTCTTCTGACCTTGCAGCACAGAGGCTTCTGCGGTTTAACCCGCAGCGCCACCACGTCCCTAGACGTCAGCAATATAGAAACAAACAAACAAACAAATAAATCTCTAAGAGTAGTCTATTGACTAGATGGGCGGGATATAAATTCAATAAATAAATAAATAAATAAATAAGAACTGCAGAGCTGGAAGGGACCCTATGAATCATCGAGTCCAACCCCCGTCAAGGAGGACCTGTGGGGGAATCGAACTCCCAACCTCTGAGAGCTAAACTATTGAGCTATCCAGCAGTTCAGCAGCTCAAACACTACATTATAATTACAAGATAAAAGTGAGTTATTAACAACACCTCTGTTGGGGAGTAAAACAGGGAAATCAACCGGAAACACCATCCCCTCGTTAAAACTTACTTCAGTGATACAAATCAGTTTGTAACCCCCAGAAGGATAACAAAACCAGCGCTGTCCACGCCTCCCTTGGTTGGGAATTTTAAAACCTGGGAGAAACTGTCGAGAAGCCCCCCTGTCTTTTGTGCAGGTAAACTGTCACGGAAACGACACTTTGAACCAAGGAAAAAGATTGGGTTTCTTCTGACACTTTGGCCAAGAGGATCATGCTTCCTTACTTTCTCCTTCATCAGACCAGACGGATGAGGCAACCATCAACGTAAAGACAAAATTTCAAGAAAGAAGTACCTCAAAAAAGGAAAGGAAAGGAAAAAGACATCTAATGACAGGAAGGCGTCATGAAACAACAGAATGACATAACAGCCTTTTTTGGGAGTCAAGGAGAAAACTCCCACCCACCCACCCACCCTGCGTTTTTTGCAAGCAGCCTGCAAATGTTGTGAACGTGGCAAACTGGAAGCCTGTTTTTAAACGAAAAGCCTCATTTGTGAAGAGCTGTTGTAGCAGCACTGAGGAGCGGTGGGAGGAGAGCAATTGACCAAGATTTCAGGCTGAAACAAATTTTCTCGCAGATGCCAAGACTGGAATATTCAACACAGCCAAAATACCCATCAGGGATATTAAGCCTCATGCATTAAAATGTCATTCATGTTTCCGAGATGAAGTTAAACCATCAAAGCTGGAAGGAACATGGCTTTACATCAGCAGTAACGAGAAGTCTGGCCTCCGCCCCTTCGGCAGTGACCAGCACTCTGTACAGTGCACAGACCAGCTAAGCGGAAATCCTTCCGTGCCCCTTAAAGGTAACCCAGCGGCTCCCTCTTGGTGAGCTAATTGGGTTTCAGACATCCAAGTTATACACACACAAAGTGGGTCCACCCCAGGAAAGCGCCCTTTAGCAGCTGGCTTGGTGAAGCCCAATTTTCACCAAACTTGGAGGGATTGTAGAGTGATGGGAAGCTTCACTGTGATTTTGGTGTCTCTAGGTGCCTGGGGAAAACTTTCCTGGGGGGGGGGACCTTCTTGTAGGTGTATAGCTTAGATGTCCGAAACCCAATCTTCACCAAACTTGGAAGGACTGGAGAAGAGAGTCAGAGGAAGTTTTCCTCCAGATTTAGTGTTTCTCTGTGCCTGGGGGTCGGTTTTATAGCCAAATGAATTGACAAATCAAAAATCACTAAAAATGCACTGATTTGTATTTGTTGGGGGGTCATCGATTCGTATGAATACGAATCGACAAATTAGTAGTTTTTGAACAAATTTGGTGATTCATTTTTAAATTCATTTCCATCTCCAATAATAACTCTTCAGAAGTCATACAATCTATATGGGCCAGATCTGGTCTCAATTATTTATTAGATTAACTAATTCATTACCCAGTGTGCAGCCTAATTACTAGTAATGGATAGCGAGACGGACTAGGACTCTGGAGACCAGGGTTCAAATCCCTGCTCAGCCATGGAAGAGCACTGGTGTGTGTGTGTGTGTGTGTGTTGTGTGTGTGTGTGTGTGTGTGTAACTGGTAAGACCATTCCTTAAAGATCTCACTTACGTTGAAAGCCCTGTTAGGGTCACTATAAGTCAGTCCCCATCTCACAGCACGGAACAACAACAAACCCATTCAAACTATTCACTTCTACTGCTGCCTCAATGTGGTCTGCTGAAGATGTAAACACAAAGATGAACAGATCCGAAAGGCCGTTCTCTTTGTCCAGCAAAACCTGGCCAAGCTCAAGTTTTCAGAGGCACCATCGACACGCACACTGATGCGAGCAGCAACTTTTCCTGCAGTGCGAATAAGAAAGAAGACCTCAGGATGAGAACTACCTTCAAAGCCATGCTTCAGCCTGCCAAATTTCACTCCTACATAGGAGTGATTGCAGGGGAAGGGGGAGGACAGAAGGATGTTTCACTCCCCCAGAGAATCAGTTCATCTACTGTAATATCCACAGACAGCCGGACGCTGTTGTCGTGGCATCCATTATGCATGCACATTATATAAAATGTATATGCAACTCTGCATAGACAACCAGGCAAGTTGTGCAGACACTTTTGCTTCAGAGGCCGAGAGAGGGATCTATATAGGATGGCTGCAGGTCTGTGCCTGCAAGCCAGAAGTCTGAGATTTGCAGCCACCACCTATTCAGCCGAATAACCAGCCACAGGTAGGTGGTCCACTGTTCCAAGGCTCCAGCTCCCAGAAGGCCACAGCTAGTACGGTCGCTCAATGTGGGGAAGTAGATAGCGGGATGGACTAGGGCTCTGGAGAACGGATTTCAAATCCCCGCTCAGCCATGGAAACTCACGGAGGGAGTGGAACGGGTAAAACCACTCCATAAAATATCCCACATACACCTTGAAATCCCTACTAGGGTGGCTAGAACCCTTTGCCGTCTTTAGAGGCAAACACAGAATAAAGAGGAGCCGGAAAAGAGCAGGAGTGACACTCCTACCCAGGGGTGTCACTACAGTGTTCGAAATGGATACCCTCCATCACCCCACCCCACCCCCGGGGCCGAGCTTAGGATCGGCCATCTCAGCCTGGGAAAAAAGGGGGGATTTCACACACACCCCTAGGCAAACCAGGTAGGTTTCCTTTGCTTTAGCAGTCTGCATCTAACCAAGCCCTCAGGTAATGGAAAGAGGAAACTATTTGGGGGGGAAGGGGTAGATTCTATACTGTCCTGTATTGTATACTATAGTGCACTCTCCTATCCTATCGCCACCCTTCCCAGTATTCAAAAGAGAGCTGGCTCCTAACATTTCCATCCCCCCTGTATACCACAGCCCAGATTATGCCAAGAAAAGGGGGCACTGCCATGACCCAGTGCCACCCCATCGAATAATTTGATCCGTTGCCCCATCTTTGCTGTCCTTTCTCTTTGGGCAAGCTTTCCCTCGGGGACTGGCTGCCGAGAGGGGTTTTTACATGGGCGTTTGGGCCTTACTGCTTTTAATTTTTTATTTATTTATTTAAGTTTTTTTTAAATTTACCAGTTTTTAGCGTGGTATTTGTTTGATCCCTTTGAGCATTTGTATGCATGTAAAAATGCGAGTAGATAAATAGGTACCACCTTGGTGGGAAGGTAACGGCGTTCTGTGTCTAGTCGCGCTGGCCACGTGAAAACTGTCTTCGGACAAACACTGGCTCTATGGCTCGGAAACGGGGATGAGCACCGCGCCCTAGAGTCGGACACGACTGGACTAAATGTCAAGGGGAACCTTTACCTTTACTGTTAGCTTTAAATGGTGTCTTTTTAATGATGTAAGCCGCCTTAGGTCCTTTTTATAAGGAGAAAGGCGGGGTAAAATATTTCAAATAAATAAGAACAAATAAGTTAATAGGTATTCAGGTGCACCATCCAGAACTGTTCCAGGGTTGGTTTCTCAGTCATGTGGAAGAACTCCACCAGAAACTGGGAGTGATTGGATGGAGGTTGCTCGTTTAGAAATATTTTAAATAAATCAACTGCCCGATGCCTCTCCTCCATCCACCCATCTCCCCAAACTGTTCCTTCTGGAAAACACCATCGTCTTGACCTCACACCTTTCTCTCCCTTCTCTGGTCTCAGCTTGAATCATGACTTCTTTGTGACCTTGACGCTACACATTTGCCCCTGGGACCACTCAGTGCACGGCATCCACACCGGCAGACTGTGGTGCCATTCCACGAATGCATGCATCGCATTTGAGAGGACGTGGCCAAGCAGGCTCCTTGGGAACCAACCTAACTTGGGATCTGAAGCAAGCCCCTTCGCAAGGCCACCCTCTCTCCATGCATAGCCCTGCTACTCACCCAACGAGGGACCATCTTTCCAGAGTCATACCAGAGACGCGGACAGGCACAAAGGCATGATTCCACACTGGCAGCACTTTTCCTACCGTATAAGGAGTTGCTCTGACCACAGAGACCTGCTGAATTTCAAGATGGGACATAGGTTGTATGGAGTTGGAACCTGGGTCCATGTACAGGCAGCTCTGACTGGCAGCCACGGTTCTGCAGTGTTTCCAGATCGGATTTCCAAGCCCTTCTTGGAAATGTTGAGTATTGAACCCAGAAACATCTGGGTGCCAAGCAAGTGCTCTGTTACTGACTGAGACAGACTCTCTTCAGTGTAGAACCAATATTCCCTTATAGTCTCCCACCTAAATATTCACCAGGTCTGACCCTGCTTAGCTTCTGGAATTAGCCAAGATTGAGCATGTTCAAGGTAACAGGGAGGCCATTTGGAAAGTCCCCCTTGGTGTCTCCCTTGGTTTCTAAGACAGCCCGACCCAGCCTTGGCTCCATTGGGCCACCCATCGCCCGCCTTCCTTTGGCCCTGCTGTTCTCCTGCTGCTCTTTTTCTCTCTTCTCTTGCCCCAACTTCTCTACTCTCTCCCCAACTGGTAAGTGTGCAAAACATGACCCAGTTTTGCTGGCAGTTTGTGAAGGAGTGAGCCCGTCAGGTGGCAAGGAAAGGCCTTCCACATGCCAGTCTCTCCTCCCTGGTCTTCCTTCAAGCAGGAAAGCCCACTTCGGTCCCCTTGGAAATGTCACAGAAGCTGAAGACAGATCCTCCATGGATGGCGTCCACCCCTCCTTGTCAACCATCTGTCATCCCCTTCCATGGACAGCTCTCTTCTGAACTTTGGCAATGGACCCCCTGCTTAAAAATAAAACCGAGCAAAGAAGATGATTTCTACTGGAGAGGCATATGGAGCAGAGCCACAGCCCACCAAGGGAAGGACTAGATGGAACAGGAGCTGGCTGTTGTCGTTTAAAAGTCATTCACAAAAGCAAAATTAGCCAAACGGAAAACTTCCCGCTAAAATGTCGCGACTCTCCATTCATGATAGAGAAGACCGGATGGATGTCTCTTTGGAAGTAGCTGATATTGCAAGGCAAAGAAAGAAAGAAAGAAAGAAAGAAAGAAAGAAAGAAAGAAAGAAAGAAAGAAAGAAAGAAAGAAAGAAAGAAAGTCTGTTTATTTAGATTCTTGTGTTCAGTGGGACTTACTCCTGAGTAAGCACAGATAGAATCACAGTGGTAAGCAGTTGGGCTTCCCTTGGAACAAATATGGAAAAGACTGCAACCTGAATCCATGAGCCAGATCAATGTAGAGTAGTCCCACCGAATCAGTGATAACTTGTTAAGTCAATGTATGGATTTAAAGGATTCGTGTATCTACGCAGGTTAGAACTCAGACTGGACTTAGGCCTGGTTCTTTTCAAGGCATGACTGGTGCAGAGGGCGAATTGTGTTCTCTCTCTCTCTTTCCCTCCCCTGCTCCGTCTCTGGCTCGTTCCAAGAAATGGACTGGCATCTGATTCAGTTCACACGAACGTTAAGTACTTTGTCAATGTGTAATCAACCAATTAACCTATCAAATCCATCACGATGAGATGGCCGCTAACACAAGAGGCTTGTAAAAGGATTAGCTAAGTTTGTGACAACTTAAGCAGAGCATCCATATCTGTGACAGAGCCTATAAAAGGTGGATTACCAGATGCTGAGGAAGGATGATGCACAAAGAAGATGAACATCAGGGGAGGGGCTTTACCAGAACTTCTGGCAGGCCTAGGGCCAGAGACACTGCCTCGGATGGCACGCCTTCTGGCTCAAACCACACATGGCCATCCTTGTGTTTTCTGGGTCTCAATCTCAGAGAAAGCTCAAGCTTTACATGAACATTTGCTTCCCTGGTGCGACAGAAGGTTGTTGGCTGAGAAAAATTAAAGTCCTTGTTGAATTGGATTATCTTGATTTGAGGAGGCATTCTGACAACAAATCCAAAAACTCTTCTGGATTCAGCCAAGCTTGAGTCAAAAAGATGGTTCCTCCCCCTCCCCCAGGTCTCTAATTCATGCAAGATGTCGTTATTAGGTACTATCCAATGGCTTCCGACTTATAGTAGCCGGATGAATTAATTACCTCTCAAATATTGTGTCACTTGGGTCTTGTAAAGTGAAAGCCATGGTTGCCTTCATTGGGTCAATCCATCTCGCTTTCAGCCTCCTTTTTCTTTGGCTGCCTTCAACTTTCCCCAGCATTTCTGCCTTTTCCACAATCACATATCTACAGAAAACTAGAGCCCATGTGCCTTGAGGACCACAGCCCCTACCCACAAGAAACACGGGAAGACTGACTTAAAAATACACAGAAATTTGTCAACCTCTTCAGATTCGTAAATGACTGTGGAAAAAGCACCAGTCATCTTAATTTTACACCAACTGTGGGATTGTCTGGGAACCTGCATAACACCTCATTCTTACTCCTGTGAGAGTGGGATCAAGAACCTTGCTATCCTCTTTGGCGAAGAGAAGAATGAAACTATTCCACGTTCTCTCTTGTAAGGACAATATAAGTGAGAATTTACACTCACAAGGAAGATCATCATCATCATCTCATTGTATTCCAAAGCCTGTGCTCAGAGATTGGTTGTTTTGATTGACTGAGGGCAACTTAAATTTAGATGGGTATGTTTTGCTTGTGGATCAACATATCAGGATCACAACGGGGCTGGGTTTCAAATTCAACCTTCCAGAATCCAAATTCACCAATCCCAGGAAGACCAGATTTTTCCCGAGGAGAAAAATACATATTTTTTTCCTTGAGAAATCTCACAGGGTTTCTTGGAAGTTAAATCATCTCTCTCTCTCTCTCTCTCTCTTTTTTAAGAAATGCCAAACTGAGCAGGATTGTTGTTGCAGGTTTTTTGGGCTGTCTGGCCGTGTTCTTGAGGTTTTTCTTCCTAACGTTTCACCAGTCTCTGTGGCCGGCATCTTCAGAGGACAGGAGTTAGAACTTTGCCTGTGTTCTGGTGTAGTGTGTGGGATAGTTGAGCATTTGTAGCTGTGGGATCAGCTTTTTGTCCTTTTCAGGAGATTGGGTGATTATGGTGATCAGGGTGTTTTTTGTTATGGGTGTATTGTTGTGACAAGAGGGGAAGATGATCTGTCACTGTGATTGATGGGTGTCGTTAGCTAGTCTTTTGTGTGCAGTGATCACCGGTCCTTCTGGCTGGGTAGAGTTCATTGACCTTTTTGCAGCCTGTATTTTTCAGTGGTGGGAGCCAGGCTTTGTTTAGTTTTTAGACTTTCTTCTTTTTTGTTGAAGCTCTGCTGGTGTTTGTGGATTCCAACTTAAATTTCAACTTAAACTCTGTCTGTGCTCTGGTGTAATGTATTTGAGAATACATTGAGCAGGATTATTGCAATTCCTATGCAGAACACACCTTTCCTGCGCAGGATCCACCCAGAAAGGGCATTAAGTTGCACAGAATTTATCAGCTTCCCACTTGAAATAACAGGCAGAAATCAAACAGG
The DNA here is from genome assembly GCA_037013535.1 of Intellagama lesueurii. Lineage (NCBI taxonomy): Eukaryota > Metazoa > Chordata > Lepidosauria > Squamata > Agamidae > Intellagama > Intellagama lesueurii. Next base: position 2,095,884 of record JBAJHW010000003.1, on the reverse strand, counting down.
TGGAAAAACAAAGAGTCCGAAAGGCGACAGGATTCTCATTCTCGCTGGCACGTGGGGAAGTCTCGGGCGGGGGCACCTTGCCATGGTGAGACTCAGAAAAGAAATGAGAATGAGCCATTTCTCAAGTACTTGCCCCAATTCCAACAGACAGCAGGCACCTCAGAGTTAGATTTGAGGAAGTCGGGCCCTACTGGTTGCCTACTTTAACCGCATTTGTCCCCTTTAAGGTAAGATGGGGTGAAGCAAGGAGAAGGCTCTGAGACAGCCACTCTTCCACCAGCACCACGTTCCCCTCTTTAAAGAGCCACACGTTGGGCTTCGAGCACTGAAACACCTCTTGTTTCTGTGCACTAGACCTCCTGTTGCATAGATGTAACACCCTGATGGAGCGAGTGGGGCTGATTCCATCTCCAGTTTGCTTTGGACGGCAGAAAGTGGATTCTTAAGGCAGCATCCCCTTCGCAGGGAAGGAAACCTTCTCACCCACCCCTCCCTCCTCTACGGAAATCAGTGAAAGCTTGTGAGGTCGGCCACCATTTGGTTGCATAACCTAAGATATCACAGAAGTTGGGGGAGTCAGGGGGAAAAATAAGAAGCTTTTATAAAGGGCTTGGAGCCATTTTTGCACCTCCGGAGAACAATAGCCCTCTATTTTAAGAGCCTTATTTTTCTTTTTTAAAGACAGGAGCCTATTTGGGAGAGGAAGGAGGAAGGGGTGGGGGTAGGGAGTGAAGCTGTTTTTCCATGGATAGCCTCCTTCAATCTTTCATAAGTGATGAGGCAGAGAAGGAGTGAGGATGGATTACTTTCTAATCCGGGAGAAAATCTCTTCCATACTCTTTGCTGGCTCGGGTTTAGCTTCGTCACCCACTTTCCCTTCCTTTCCCATCCATCGACTCCGACTTTACATAAATTAAAGGCACTGCTAAAGGAAGCGACCCCACTTGCGACGGTGGTGGTCTCACACAGTACCAAGGAGGTGTTCTCCTTACTTGGTTCTACTCAATTTTAGCTCAGTGGTTGAGGAATCCGGTGGCAGAGCCAGAAGTTGAGAGTTCGATTCCCCACTGTGCCGCTTTGACGGGCTGAACTCAATGATCTGTAGTGTCCCTTCCAGCTTTGCAGTTCTTAGATTATAGTATTATTATAATTTAGAGCACCAGAAACATATAAGTGTCTTGTTATTTCTAGAGCAGCTGAATCCCACAGAGCTCTGTAAACCAGACAAAATGACACCCCCTTCATTTCCCCCCTCAGTCTCTACCCACCCCAAATACATCTTTGCTTAGGGTAGTTTAAGCCTGGATATGTTGCTTTTCCCAAAACAGACTCAGATAATAACTGCACCAGAAGATCGCACGCCAGACCGACTATATATGTTTTATGGTAGGGTAGAAACAAGCATTCCTGCCAACCTAGCCGTTCAAAAGCATGTAAAAATACGAGTAGATAAATAGGTACCACCTCGGTGGGAAGGTCACGGCGTTCCGTGTCTAGTCGCGCTGGCCACATGACCACGGAAGATTGTCTTCGGACAAAACGCTGGCTCTATGGCTTGGAGATGGGGATGAGCACCGCGCCCTAGAGTCGGACACGACTGGACTAAATGTCAAGGGGAACCTTTACCTTTACCTAGAAACAAGCACGCAGGCCATGCTGGCCAACAAACTGAAGCTTAATCCAGACTGCACAGAAGTGCTCCTGGGTCAGATGATTCGGGGATGGGATTACTGCAATGTTCTCTATGTGAAGCTGCCCTTGAAGATGGTTTAAAAGCTTCACCTCATCCAAGACTAGGTGAAAATTGGACCACCCTCTGTCAGACCTGCTTTGATTTGGATCCTGCGTTGAGCAGGGGGTTAGACATGGCTTCAGAGGCCCCTTCCAACTCTAGGATTCTGTCGTTCTAAGATGCTGCAGACAGAGTGCTGACCGGGAATGGAGACCTCCCATTCTGCAACAGCTGTACTGGTTACCAGTCCATTCTGGGGCCCCTGCAAAATGCTGACAATGACCTATAGGAAGCCCTACGTGGCTTGGGGGCATGCTGTCTGAGAGCCCACCTTCTCTCCTCTAAGGCTGTCTAGGTCTTGAGATCTTGGCGGGAGGAGGTCTCACTTTTCAAGGCTCGTTGGGGGAGGAGAAGAAAGAGGGCCTTCTCGGGAGCTGCTCCCAGGGTTTGGCACTCCCCATCAAGGGAGCCTGGGTTGACCCCCGCTTTGCTGTCCTCCTGCCATCAACCTAAAACCTCTTTATCACACATATGAATTGTGGTTTTGTGGCAAGAAGTCTAGACTGCCTGCTCTCAGTTTCTTGTATTTTTAATGTAAATTATGACTTAACTTCTCCGTAGAGATATTTTAATCTTACTTGTGTTTTAACACTATGAAGAGTTCTATTGTATTTTAATATTCATCATTCTTGTGCTTTAAAAAGAGAGCAAAGTGTGCTGCTTATACGATTTTAATTACACAGGCTAAACATTGTCCCCCCCACCCGCCGCCAGTGAGTTGGGTACTCATTTTACCAACCTCTGAAGGATGGAAAGCTGAGTCAACCTTGAGCCGGCTGCCAGAATCCACTGGGATCGAACGCTGGCTGTTAGCAGAGTTTTGACTGTAATAGGACAATTTAACCACTGTGCCACAAGGCTTAAATTGTGCTCTACTGATACAGTTTTGGCCAATATTGCAAACTGCCTTAAGGGGAGTTTAACATTTGGCAGGAGACAACCTCCAGCACTGGAAGGACAGATCCTGAAGCTGAGGCTCCAATACTTTGGCCATCTCATGAGAAGAGAAGACTCCCTGGAAAAGACTCTGATGTTGGGAAAGTGTGAAGGCAAGAGGAGAAGGGGACGACAGAGGATGAGATGGCTGGACAGGGTCACCGAAGCGACCAACATGAATTTGACCCAACTCCGGGAGGCAGTGGAAGACAGGAGGGCCTGGCGTGCTCTGGTCCATGGGGTCACGAAGAGTCGGACACGACTTCACGACTAAACAACAACAACAAACCTCCAGCAATGCCCTCTGAAAGAATAAATGGAGCTTCCTTCCTTCCATTTATTCCTGGCTGTGCAACCTGTGCAAGGACCCGAAGCCCAGGGAAAGGAAGCCTGTCTGTTCTGTTGAAGCCACCGTCCACCCTTTCCAGTGCCTTCTCCTTCCTCCTCCTGTACAGGCAGGACCGAAGGCATTGCACCAAACATTCCTGGGTTAACTCTCAAACTCTGGTTAAGACCACATAATGCTCCTAGGCTGTATTAGGCATGGTTAACAACACCGTCATATTTAGCAGCACCTTAAGATAAGTTGAGCTGGGAAGGTCAAGCCCGTCTTGTCGGAAATGCCGCATGACATGTAGAATATCTGGGCACTAAACATTTGAAAGCGAATATCTGGAGCCAAACGGTCAAATCTGGACCCCAACACGGGAAAATCAACCCCTTCTCCTTCCCTTGACTTTCCAGCTCATGCCACCATTCCTTTGCTCACACATCATTTTTGGATTCAATCATCATCATGTGCTATCAAGTCAATTCTGCCAGTCTATCAGATGGTCAATGGGTGGGAGAACGGAGGCAGCAAAGTCCAGTTCCTGGAAGAGAAGCCAGGCCTGCTGCCTCTGAGGATGATGATGGTGGTGGTGGTGGTGGTCGGGTGGCAGTGGCAGGAGTAGGTAGGGAGGCCCAACCCTAATAGCTACTCGACAATGCTACTCGGACAAATGGGTCTCAGTCAGGAGTTGAGTCCAAGTCTTTAAAACAAAAATTTATTTATTTATTTATTAAATTTATACCCCGCCCATCTAGTCAACTGACTACTCTGACTACTCAAAAAACACTGAGTCGAGTCTGAGTCACATTGCCGGTGCGACTTGAGTCAAGACTCGACAGCGAGTCACGACTCACGAGTTCCCATGCCTGACCCTGGGGACTGTGTGCCGTTTGCCCAAGGCTACGCAGGCGGGCTCTTCTCCCTAAGGAGGCCCAGTGGGGGGAATCAAACTCCCAACCTCTGGCTCCGCAGACAGAGACCTAAACCACTGAGCTCTCCAGCCAGCCTTGGGAATTCCAAGGGTCTGGTCGCCATAGATCTGCAGAGCAGGTGTGGGTGTCCACATGTGCAGAGAGGGTTTTTTCTAACGACGGACACCAGAATCCCTCAGCCCAACATGCTGGAGCCGGGCTTCTGAGAGCTAAGGCCCATCTCAGATGGAAAATTCTGCAACAGGAAGAACAGAATTCCAAAGCTGTGCTCCGCCAACTCCTTTCATCCGTTATGTTAACACTTTGCTCCGTTCAGGAGGAAGGTTCCAAACTGAAACCAGGTCTTTTCCCCACCAAATCTCTGCACCTCCATTTCCTCTTCTCCCAGTGAGTGACAGATGGACGCTCCTCATCTTGATCCACCCAATCAGTCTGTACAAACCGAACTATTTTTTAAAAAGAAAAAATAACTCAGTCCCCTTACCCCCGCAGACATCTGACATTCCGAGGTAGGACTCCTTCTACAAGTGGAAGCTCCGTTTAGCTGTCACGACCGGTCGCTTTTGCTGCCCCTGAATTTAATCTCTTCCAAACAAAACAAGTGGCTGTTCTAAAGGCCCCTATAGACCTCCATACCTGATGCTCCCAAACAAGGCAGAGTTTGGTCAAGTTGATTTTTTTTCCCCTGGACTACAACTCCCAGAATCCCCCCATCCAGCATGGTTAGGTGCCATTCTTGCTAAAAGATTCTGGGAACTGCAGCCAACCACAACCCTGTCGTTTTCTGGAGCTCTGCACCCAGAGCTCTCCTTGGCCCATGTGGTTCATTACCTTCTGTTTTCCATCATCCTTCACCCTACTTAAAGAGAGCCCATATAGGTCGGCCACAACTTGCATGATGTATTGAAACAGCAAACGACCTGTTCATAAAGGCAAGGCTAGGCTGCGTTGCTACTGGAAGGAGCAGCAGTTCAGCCGTGCGGGATGAGTCCCTAAAGAGACCGTTCTTCAAGTCAACTCCATAAAAGGGAAAATCACACCCCTAAGACCAGGCCATCCATTCACTCCTCTGGCTTTTAACGGCCGGCATTCTTTAGCTGGAACAAACAAATAAATATACTTGCTAGCTCTCTCCCTCGGCTCGGAGTTCAGATGACGGCCGTGTCTGCTTTCTGTTGTTCCAACATATATAGGAATGATATTTCACAGTATTTCACATTCTGAACATTTTTATGCCTCATTCAAGAACAGGGAGCTACGATGCAAGATGGAGAGCAAGTCTGTTTTGTGGAGGGCTATCAGGCATCTTATCTACCTCCTGAGAAATCTCTATGTGGGACAGGAAGCAACAGTTAGAACTGGATATGGAACAACGGATGGGTTCAAAATTGGGAAAGGAGTACGACAAGGCTGTATATTGTCCTCCCTGCTTATTTGACTTATATGCAGAATACATCATGCGAAAGGCTGGACTCGACGAATTCCAAGCCAGAGTTAAGATTGCCGGAGGAAATATCAACAACCTCAGATATGCAGATGATACCACTCTGATGGCAGAAAGTGAGGAGGAATTAAGGAACCTCTTAATGAGGGTGAAAGAGGAGAGCGCCAAAAATGGTCTGAAGCTCAACATAAAAAAAAAACTAAGATCATGGACATTGGTCCCATCACCTCCTGGCAAATAGAAGGGGAAGATATGGAGGCAGTGACAGATTTTACTTTCTTGGGCTCCCTGATCACTGCAGATGGTGACAGCAGCCACGAAATTAAAAGACGCCTGCTTCTTGGGAGGAAAGCGATGACAAACCTAGACAGCATCTTGAAAAGCAGAGACATCACCTTGCCGACAAAGGTCCACATAGTCAAAGCTATGGTTTTTCCAGTAGCGATATATGGAAGTGAGAGCTGGACCATAAAGAAGGCTGACCGCCGAAGAATGGATGCTTTTGAATTGTGGTGCTGGAGGAGGCTCTTGAGACTGCAAGGAGAACAAACCTATCCATTTTGAAGGAAATCAACCCTGAGTGCTCACTGGAAGGACAGATCCTGAAGCTGAGGCTCCAATACTTTGGCCATCTCATGAGAAGAGAAGACTCCCTGGAAAAAGACCCTGATGTTGGGGAAAGTGTGAAGGCAAGAGGAGAAGGGGACGACAGAGGACGAGAGGGTTGGACAGTGTCATCGAAGCGACCAATATGAATTTGACTAGACTCCGGGAGGCAGTGGAAGACAGGAGGGCCTTGCGTGTTCTGGTCCATGGGGTCACAAAGAGTCGGACACGACTTAACAACTAAACAACAATCAGGCATCCATTTTTGAAAGTGTAGTCAAAAAAAACCTAACCTTTCCAGGGCTCTGCCTGCCACGCCACTTTATCACCTGCTTATGTATTTCTCTGAAGTTTATTCCATTCCCCCTGCAGAACTGGGATTCCAGTCAGCTTACAAGAAGATCAAAACAGGTAACAATGGGAGCCGGAAGTACCGAGGGGACTGAGGGTGCGACTACATTGGAAAGCCACTTTGTCATTTGAAGTCACAATTTGCCAGTAGTTTAAAACCATGTGCAACCAGAGCTGAGGCAATTCCTGCATGTATTATTTGAAAATAAAGGAAAAGTATAATGGATGAGAAGTGGAAGGTGGTGATCCCTGTTATGGAATCATTCATACATATGAATTATGAAGCCTTTTGCAAAATTACTGTTCAAACTCTTGATGAAGTACCTTTCCATGTTATTTTTTTTCTATAGAAAGGTTTTTGAGAAATGTAGTAGTCTGAAGCTTTAAAGGAGAAAGTGGCTTCACAGCAATAATATAAAAGGAGGCGGGACCACTTCCAGATCTTTTCGTTAAGTAATTAACAGCACTACGTTTTTGCTTCACAACAAAGGGGCCTTCTCACACAATCTGAAGCATACTGTGTTTGACAGGATTTAGGACTAGCACCTGATCCCCCACAATAAGATCACAGTGCTTCGCTTTGGCATTCCTCCCCTACCGCCCCTGGCCTGAGCATGACACTCCAAGTGCCAACATTACCAAAATACCACCTACAGACACATTCCTCATCTTTATAAGAACGCATCACAACTAAACACACAGGAAAAAGCCCGCTTGAATCATTCTGGCTTGAAAAAGTAGAAGCCCCCCTGCGGCAGAGGAAAAAGCTGCTTTAGAAGCAAAAAATTGTATTGAGTCAGCCTTTGCGTCATGCAGTCAGTAAAAAAAAATACTACAAATTCACCCATTTTATAATTGGAGCAAATCTTGTGGAATTTGACCATGTAGCCACACTCTCAGGAAGCCTCTCTCCCCGCTTCTTGGAATCCCAGGTCAAACACAACTCTGATTATTGGGTATCCCAAATGTTTGTAAGCCATGGGCTCAGGCCAGCTTCTCTTATCATCTCTACTAATTCTCTTGGGTGCAGCCTGGGTGGGTGGGGAGCCAAAGCTATGCTAACCATGCAAGAAGCCGGGGGGGGGGGATGAATTGGATGCCCCTCTGATGCCTACAGGTGGACTTATCCTGACTTCATCTAGTCCAGGGTTGATGGCCAGCCTTCTCCAACCTTTCACCACCACCCCAAAACGGAAGAACGGCAAGACTGCCCACCAATTCCAAACTCCCTCAGGGCAAGGGCTGTTTCAATCCGGCACGTCTGGAAGGTTCAGGTTAGGGGCTCAGAAGGTCCTTCACAGCCCAGCTGCTTACGATCTTTCTGCTGGAGACCTCTAAGGGTGTGTATGCCTGTGCATGTGTGTGTTTCAATCTAGCATCTTCTGCAGCTCTACTGCTGACAAGTTTGGGCTCTCCCTTCCCTCCTGAAAAGCACACATTTTCGAGGTTTCACAGCCATCTCGCCTCCTCCTGTCGGAACAGCCTTGAGTCGGATGTCCTGTGTCGATCCAGCTTCCAGATACTGGCCTGGGGCCCCGAGGTTCTCTCCCCCAACTGCTTCTTCCCAGAGCACTGCAACGTGTCCCCCCCCCCCCCCCCCGCCTCCAGGATGCTGATGCCTGAGAGGTGCTTCCTTCGGACAGCCACCGCGGACGCTCTGGGCACAGACTGTTATTCCAACAGGGCTGTATCTCCAGTTGCTGAGAAACACTGGAGACACATGCACTGTAGAATACAGCCAGGCCTTTCCTTCTCGTGAGGCTGGCCTCTTGGCTAGCATAGGGATCCCTCCGGAGAAGTAGGCAGGCTGGCTGATTGGCTACATGAACTCTGATCCCCCCTTGAGGGACTGGGGTATACAGAATGACTACGAAATGATTCCTTCTTGATAAGTAGTCAAAAGCAAAAATGTGTTGCTTATATTCCGTTCCATAGCTCTTTGAGCATTCTGTGGGCCATTTACACCATAATTAAGCAAGGAACACTTTGGCCCCCAGTGAGCTGGATACTCTATTTGTGGACCTTGGAAGGATGGGGGCTGAGTTGACCTCAAGCCAGCTACCTGAGCCCGTTGGGACTGAACTCAGGTCCTGAGCAGAGTCTTGACTGCATTACTGCAGTTCAACCATTGTGCCACGAGACTGAAGTCATCCTGGCATCTTGAGACAACACCAATACCCAACACCCTGCACAAGATTCTTTGTCTCCAACATTAATAAGAAGAGGAGGAACAATTGGTGAGTTTGGGGTTTTTTTTTTTGCTTTTGCTTTTGTTTGGTTTTTGCACAAAAGAAAATCTGTCTTTTGACTCTGTTTCTGTGACCTTCCATTGTCCTTCAAATATCTCCCTTTCCAGCTCACAAACATGCAACGATGTATCTTTGTCTTATAACAAAAGGGCTGTTTTCCCCTTTTGAAAGCCCCTTTTTTGAAGATCACTATTTCAGCCCCTGCAGCCTGAATTCTTTCCAAAATAAAGTGGGTGGGACCAACCATTATCTCTCAAGAGAAGCAAGATTGCTCTTTTCAATATATTTCATCTGTTTTAAAACTGGAGACATTTAAAGTTGCTTGTTTCTGCAGGAGGGGTAACACAGTTTTACTTTTTTTTAAAAATCATAGCTCTAAGACCCTTTACCCAACAGTCCCCAGATCTGGCACAGAGCAAGGGCAGGTTTGCATGCCTGGAAAGGAGAACATGAGAAGGGAAGATGCTTTGCCTTAACACATCCCCGACCTGCAGTCTTTCAGATGCTATAACCCGCTTTTGCTCCAGTGTTCCTGATTTTTCACTACTCTCAGCCCCCCTGAAACAGCCTATTCAACTCTTTGAGGAGGGGGCAGGACTGGACAGGAAAAGAGGCGGCCCCCCCCCCAGGGCTGGTCATCAGCTGAAGGTGGAAGAGGCTGCTTCATGCTGCCATCCCAGCGGTGCGAAGCCTCTGGGGCTGAAGGAAGGCCGTGGACCCTTCTGACCGGGGCAGGCTGGGAAGAGAAGGACCGGTGGCGTTTCTTCCGTTTTGTTCCTCAAGAGGAGCTCTCTTGCCCAGAGATTCCCTTTCCCAGAGGCAGTCATAAAGACAATGAATTAAAAGGCATGCCAGCCTTCCATCAGCACCACTAGCGCCACCTCCGGCGCAGTGCTTCCCTCTTCATGGAGCCTATGAGTGGGAGCTGGCGGCACAGAACCACCCGAACACGGCACGGATGCCTTCGTAGCTGACAGATGCTTGGAAGGAATCATCAGGCTGCAGCCCTGTGGTTTATTCATAATAACAGCACAGAGACACACTGCTTGGCCACCCCGGCCCTTCCCTCCCAGCAGCTTCATAGCCGGCTGCGGGTGTGTGTGTTTAAGAATGACCGGTGGTCGCAGAAGAGCAGAACGGAGCCAAAAAGCCTCCCACCATCCAGGTGTGTCCGTGGTAGGAAGAGAAGGGCAGTGTAGGCTAGTGGTTAAGGACAACAGCTCTTTGACGGAGAGAGCTGGGACTCAAGCTCAGATCTAAATGGAAATACTCGGGGACAGAGTGCCTTCAAGGCAGAGGCACGCAACCCATGGCCCATTGGCAGGGAGACGTTCTTGCACCCTAACTCTCAGGACTACAATGCCCATCAGCCACTGTCAGCATAGCCATGGGTCGGAGGTGATGGGAGCTGGAACCCAACCGGAGAGAAGCAACACAAGGACCAGCGGCGGCTGCCCTCCCACGTTCATTAAGCGCCATGGATCTTCGCTTATTTCATTTTCTCAGGCAAGAATCAAAAGGGTTTGTTTGATTGATTGATTGATTGATTGATTGACTGATTTCTATACCACCCCATTAGTGCAATGCACTATACTGGGCAGTTCAGAACAGCATAAAATAAACAAAGCATATGTCAAGAGATGTATAACAAAAGAGGGGAAAGGGTTAAAACCAGCATTGCCTGGTGGGATCTGGTGGGCTGTGGTGTTCATGTCTTGCGTGGAAAGGAAAGTCTCGAGGTTGCGATGGGGCTGCATTTTCCAGCACCTCCTCGCCAGCAAGGCTATGGTTCGCTGGAGGATTTTGGAACTTGCAGTCCAAAAGGTTAGCTGGGGGATTTTGGGGCTTGTAGTCCAAAAATTTCCCAGATTCTTGAAGGGATGAAGAGCTTTTCCAGGTGTGTTCGTGCGTGTGTGTGTGTGTGGCTTCTCTGCAGTGGGAGAACCAGCAAGAAACAGGAGTATCCTATCTCTCCCCTCAGCCTCAAACAAAGTTGTGTCACTTTCTGCCTCAGTTTCCCTGTCTGTGGAACTGGAGTAACCCACAGCCTGCTGTGAAGATCAGTAGGCCCTTCAGAATTCAGACATGGCTTCCCCTGTACGTACTTTTCATGATCCAAAGGTTGGTGGGTTTTTTTTGTCCCCAAGCTCTGGCACCTGCAAATGTATAAATGAATAAACAGAGGTGTGCCCATATAAGAACCTAAGAAGAAGAGCCCTGTGCTGGATCAGGCCCAGGGCCCCTCTAGTCCAGCTCCCTGGATCTCACCGTGGCCCCACCAGGTGCCTCTTAGGAGCACACGAGACCACGAGATACCTGTCTCCTGATCCCCCTCTTCCCCTGCCTCTGGCCTTTGGAGGTCCCTTCCTTCGAAGCCTGGAGATGATACATCCCCATCATGGCTTCTCACCTGTGATAGACATTTCCTCCAGGAATCTTTCCAATCCCCTTTTCAAGGCCTCCAGGCCAGATGCCATCCCCACATCATGTGGCAAGGAGTTCCACAGACTAACAACCTGCTGGGTGAAGAAATATTTTCTTTTCTCTGTTCTCCCTCTCCCAACCCTCCCTTGGAGTGGATGTCCCCTGGTTCTGGTCTTGCGTGAGAGGGAAAAGAGCTTCCCTCGATCCACTTTATCCAGCCCCTGCATCATTTTCTACGTCTCAATCATGTCCCCCCTCCGGTGCTTTTTCTCTAGACTCAAGAGCCCCAAACACCTTTCCTCTTCAGGGAGGTGCCCCAGCCCCGTCATCATTTCAGTCGCTCTCTTCTGCACCTTTTCCAGTTCCACTGTGTCTTTTTTGAGGTGCAGCGACCAGAACTGAACTATATGCATCTCTGTGTGTGTGTGTGTGTGTGTGTGTGCATACACACAGAGACTATCCCCCCCCCCCCAGTCCCTTCTTCTTTACATGGCAGAGAAAGCAAGCAAGCTAACCTGAAAGCAAATCAAAGCTTTCTCTTCGCTGTTAAATGGCACATTTAACCATCATGATGGAATCCCTGAATGCCTTTTTACAGTTAAGAACGTTTACTTGCTTTGAATTATTCAATTGTATTTTAATTATCATATAGTTTAATTATTTTTTAATGTTTTCCTTATTATGTTTTTAATTCTGCTCCTTTTAATATTGAAAGAGAGGAGTTTTAAATGGATTGTTGTGCTCTGTTGTTTTAAACGTGTTTGAATTTTGATTTTATTTACCCTTTTAATATAATACTTGTTTAATTCTTTTTTAAAAAAAAAAATTTTGTATACTTACTATTTTTAGCTTTTAAATACTGTTTTTTTAACAATGGAAGCTGCCTCGGGCCCTTTGATGGAGGAAGGTGGGATAGAAATACTTGAAATCAATAAATAAAATAAATAAGCCGCCTTGGGGTCCCTTATCGGGAGAAAGGTGGACTATAAATAAATAAAACAAACAAACAAATAAACAAGTATATGACACCCCCCCCTACACACACACACATGTATACAAGATCCGTATGGTTTCTCTCTGTCTCCCTGGGGACCTCGTGGGGCACTGCAGACTCTGTGGGGTGCCAAACCTGTGGAGCGCCTTGGCCACGGTTCATACCCCCCAAGTAAGGGTGGCGCCCCCCCACCCCCACCTGTCTTCTGCATCTGCCTGGAGACCTTTACCAACTGAGACCTTTAGGAGATCCGAACACAATCGCTCTGTGCAGGGGACCAGACTCGCATTGCTTTGCCAGCCGGGCGCCGGCAAAGCGAATGATGATAGCCCTTCCGAAGCGATTGGGTAGGACGGCGATGAAAAGCCGCCTGCTTCCTTTCATAACCTTCTATCTGATGTTGCCTTCCAAGGACGGCACCGATGGCAGCCAGAGATTCTCGGCACGGGTAAGAGGAGACAATAGCCAGCTTATCGGAGACAAGACGGTGCTTTCATTAGAAAGGAGACAACACGAGACACGGACAGAACAGTCATCGCCCGGGGCTGCTTCCACAGAGAACAGGCGGCACCGTTCAGATGCTCCCCTGCCACGTTACGAACTCTGGGTGCAGGAGGGCAATCAAATCAATCATGAGTTCTGAGGCCTGATCCTTTGGCTCTTGGGAATGAAGGGTCCCCTGCCTCCATGCCTGCCAGCGTATCGTTCCTGAAGGCCGTCAGGGGTGCCCTTGCCAGAGCTGGTGACTCTGAGGTTGGGGGGGGGGGGGGGAGATGATGGCAGGGAATCCACTCCGGTTTTGAGTCCAAACTTCTCCAATCTGCTGCACCTGTTCGACAGATAGGGTTCAGCACCTTGGAAAGTTTGGACTAACATTCAGAACGGATTTACTTCTCCCCCCCCCCCCCCCCCCGCCGCCCACGTTACCAGCCTCTCCTGGTCTGAGCTGCTGCAAGCAGGGCCTTCTGAGTGTTGGCCCCCCAGTGGTACCATGTTCTCAGCTGGAAGGTCCACCCAGCACCTATCCTCTAAATTTCCCATTCTTAGGAGGAAACCCTCTCACTCTCCTTTCAGCGTTTGAGGTCTAGGCACAGGGCGCTTCTGCACCTCCTGCTCACAATGAGAATACATCGTGCGAGCGTTGTGCCTCTCGGTCCTGAACAGGTTTTCTCTTTTTTTTTGTCCCTCACTGGAGCTCTGAAGCCAGACTTTATTCACATCCTATCCACTCAGCCCTCCGTGCTGCCTAGATCGGCTAGTGCACCACCCAAATTTTATCTCCGGCTTGCCCGACCATGGGGTTGCCATGTTACCTAGTGCTTCTGCTTCATGCTGGGAAAGGGGCCATTGAGCTCTGGGTAAAAGGCAACAAGCAGGCAGTCTGCTGAGCACCTGCAGCTCTTTGGCCCATAGAGACGGCGACAGACAAGGGATTCTACATCCCTGGAGGTGCAGCCTGACCACCCCACGTCTCCAGCGGGTTCCTCACGTTGGCAATTTCCATTTTGGCCAGGACAAATTCAGGACGCTTCAGATATTTCACCCACTCTTCCAAGTTTCATAATGACATTCCATAATGTCGATGAAGCATTCTTGGGGACTCAAAGCATCACATTCTCTTTCTTGACAGCCTGGTGGCTTCAGAAAGGTATCAGATGTTTAAATTGTATTCCGGTGAAAGCCCTCAGCCGGCCTGGCTTCCTCTTCAGAAGGGCACCGGGCTTCCCATCAAGCCCTGAGGAAAGCAGAAGGGGCCTGCGACTCAACCAAGCATCCAGGATGGAGGAGAGAGATCTCTCCAGTTAACACCTTATGGAGGATGCATCTCATCGGTTCATGCCAAATCCGTACACAAACTAAAATGTATTTTCAATATTCACGCTTTCTGGATTTTGAGACAAAACACTCCCATTGAAAAAGGCAGACAAAAATTGTATATATGGAGGAAATGAGCCTAAGAGTTGACGTCCTTAGGAAAATAAATGCAAAACCATGTTATCTTAGGTAGAAAATGGGTGTCTAATTGTACACGCAAGCTGGCTGGACAGCTCAGTGGTTTACATATCTGGCTGCAGAGCCAGAGGCTGGGAGTTCGATTCCCCCACTGTGACTCTCAGGGAGAAGAGCCAGCCTGGGTGGCCTTGGGCCATCTGCACAGTGGTCCCAGGATGCGCCCCCAGAAGATGGGAAGGGGAAACCACTTTTGAGTCCTCTCTACCCAAAAAACCCTGAAAAGGGTCAGCCTACATCAGCATTGACTTGACGGCACACGGCTATTATTACTAATTGTGCGCTAATAATGTGTATTGCGGGAAACAGCATCAGAAAGCTGAATTTTCATAAAAGAACTCACAGGTTTGAAGGCTGGCAGCGTCTCCTTAAAAGCTTTAACATTTAAGGGCCCCCAAGGCTATTTACTGCTATTCCAAGTGCTGTAATCTTGGTATATTAAGTTTCGTAAGGCAGACGTAATTCTCTTTCCACCTGCTCTTACCGCACAACAACCTGTAATCCTCCCGGACAGAAAAGTCAGAGGAGAGATCAAGGAGCAAATGAGATGCTAAGCATAGAGAGGCACTTCAGCCGGCGAGTAGTTTCTGTTGGGCAAATGCTTCCAGATCTCCTTTTTAAGAGCCAAAGTAAACACATCTCTCTCTCTCTCTCTCTCTCTCTCTCCTTCTCTCTCTCTCTCTCCTCAATGTGACAGGAAAGGCTTAGACAAGGTGCCTTGGAGGAACTACGGCTCCTAGAATCCCATAGCCACGTGGCCATTAACTCCAGGGAGGTATGTTCGGCGACTTAACCCACAGGATCACAACCACCCATTTGTCTCCGTTGCATCTGCTCAGCTCATTCTCCCAATTACATTCGCTAGCACGCCCCTTCCCAAGAAACCACATCAAATCAAGCAAATGGCACCCCTCGCCATGCTCCATTTAGATGATGAAGGCGGCGGGCTTTTAACTTGATCAGCATTTGACACCAAACACTCCAGTCAGCCCTCGGCAAACCCTGTCCTTCTCCTCCCCCTCCCCCTCTCTGCCAGCTCCTCCATCAAGAATGCCAGAGGCCAAAGGACGAAAGGACGAGTCAATCCCGCCTGTGACTTCAATTAAGCGAAGTGATGCCAGGGCAGTTGCCGGCAGTCAAGAGCAATGCAGCACACCCTGTGGAGCAACTGCCCTGTGGAATGCCATCTCAGGAATCCCATGGAACATCCATCCTTCATCCCTCGGAAGGAGGGATGAGGGGACAGACAGGTGGACGCAGGTGCCATTCCTGCACCTGTTCTTCCGGAAGAGCCACCTGTTGATATGTAGATTGTCCCTTTGAGGCTCTCCTCCTCCACCACCTCTTCTTCCTTGTTGCTCTCCTTTGCTAGGGCGAGGTGGCTGGACATCCATATGGTTGGTTATCAGCGGATCTACTTACACGAACGTGAGCTCTGGGGACTTCCCTCATTAAGTTAGGTGTCATTCTTCCTGCATTGTCCCTGAATGGATTTCCTGGAGGCAGAAAGGATATGTTCCCCCGTTCTCAACCTGAACAATCAGTTTTTAGAGCAGTTGTTCCGATTCACTCAGTGCTAACAAAGCATCTTGCCAGTATAAATAGGAAATAACCCCAACAACGACCGCTCCACGTTCCTAGGTGGCAGCTGGGCGGAGAACCAACCTTCCAAGGCTCCGCTGTTCAGAACGAGCACGGAAGGGGGACGACGTCACGGCTACCTGCTCGGCCACGTCAGATGGCTCGCAGAGCCGGAAGGAATCTCCTCGGCCTTATGAGGACTTCTAACTGGCCTAAGAGGACCCTCGGTCAACTCAAGCCTCAGCCTTCTCTAAAAGCAAAGATGACCATACAGAACCTGTGATACTTTGGGTGCATCATCAGAAAACAAGGCTTGCTGGGAAAGGCAGTAACACCGGGGAAAGGTTGAAGGCAGCAGGGAAAGAGGGAGACCCAATACGAGATGGGTTGACGTCAACCACAGGATTGAGTTTGCAAGAGCTGAGCAGAGCAGCTGAGGACAGGACATGATGGAGGTCAATAATTGATAGGGTCACCACAGGCTTAATGGCACCTTAGAACAGCCAGAAGTCTGGTCTCATTATACGTCCAGGTCCCTGCTTGGACTCCACCTCTTCGTCTTCCCTCATTACCAACTCTGCTGCCTGTGTGTCTCTTCGCTTCCCTAACAGCCCACGGTTTCTCAACTCAAGGCTGCCTGGGCTAATTTCTGCCGACCCCTCCTTACCAAGAGGGTGGGTGGCTCCGAGCGACAACAGGCCAGCACACTCACTGTGTAGCCCTTCAGCCGGCCAATGACCCAGACCGCTTTCCCTCTTGGCAAGAACAGTCCTCTTCCTTCCTCGCGTCCGAATATTCTGATCAGAGCCCAGAAAAGGTTTTCATCTGGGCTCTGATCTAGAACCCCACAGCCAGCATGACTACTGGTCACAACTCCGTGGGGATGGTGGGACTCATCATACAAAAAGGCACTTTTACCAAAGTCGGCTCTCGATCGGGCGCAGAGGTTTGCCAAAATGCCTGTGCAGAAACTGTACCAAGGAGCTGCCTAGTAAAGTGGCCTCCGGTGCACACACGGAGTTCATGAGGAAAGCTGAAGGAGAAGGGCTTTAACCCAGCCAGTGAACCATCCTCAGATGAAGCGCCATCTTCCTCTGTGAACTGACAGGTGGAAAGCATCTCCTGTGAGCCAGCAGATTGCGAAAAAAACATGTGGGTCAGAAAACATGTGGGTCGCTCTAGCGGACCAACCTTGGCTACCTCGTGTTTATTTTCAATGTTTCTCTGCTTTAGTGAGTCAGCGGGGTTCAAACAAGCACCCTTCTTCTCTAACAAGAGCCCAACATGCCACAAACGAAGTGAGAACATCAAAGAAACTAAATACCCATATGCAAGGAAATGTCAACCATTCACCGACTTATTGCCAATTATTTAGGGGACATGGTGGTTTCACCCAGCCACGTTTCATAAGCAAAGAAAGACGTCTAAGTTTCGGGTGTCTTCTCCCACAGCTTGCAATTACAGTGGTACCTCGACTTACGAACGTCCCTACCTACGAACATTTCGACTTACGAACGGCTCCGTTCGCAAAAATCTGCATCGACTTGCGAACGGAGCCTCGACCTACGAACGAAAAAAGGCAGGGGGAAAGGGCGGGAAATTCAAATTTCCCCTGCCTTTTTTTCGTTCCATTCAAACCGTTGGTGGCGAAGAGGTTGCTCTTTCACCCCAACGGTTAGGAAAAGGGACCCCCAGGAGGTCTCCGATGGCGGCGGGGGACCCTGGGGAGGTCTCCCAGGGCTTCCCCGCTGCCATCGGAGACCTCCTGGGGGTCCCCCGCCGCCGCGATCGGACCCCCAGGAGGTCTCCGGAGGTATAAATTTGGCAATGGTCAGCTCCAAAATTGTAGATTTGGAAATCGGTTGCCTAACATTCATTCATTCATTCATTCATTCATTCATTCATTCATTCATTTATAAAGCCCAAAACAATAAGTATACAAGTCTTAAAAAGGATCAAACAAATGCCACAGGAAAAGATGGTAAACAGAAGCAACATCAAACACATTCAAAGCAGGAAGGTACCCCCCCCCCCCAAAAAAATACCTCCACTCAAGCAGCCAATCATTAAGGGAAAGCTTGCAGGTTCCTAAAGGGGGATGCGGTCCTTGAAAGAGCTTGGACCCAAGCCGTTTAGGGATTTATAGGTTAGAACCAGCACTTTGAAGGGTGCCTGGAAACGGATCGGCAGCCAGTGGAGCTGCTGTAACAGGGCGGGTTATGGGATCCCCAGTTAGCCATCTGGACGCTGCATTTTGGACTCGCTGACGTTTCCAAACCCATTCGAGAGGCAGCCCCATGTAAAGCGCGCTACAGTCATCCAGCCGGGTTGTATGGCATGTGTCACGGTGGCCAAACCAGACCTCTCCAGGAACGGGCACAACCCCCATCCCCATCCCTATTTATCATCCCACCCCACAGGACTCTTTAAAAGCCCTTAACAAGCACTGTTCAATCGGCAAAGGTTCTTGCACTAGTAAGTTTTATTTGGCCCGTGCTTTCAAGAACTGCAGGATTCAAACAAAACTGGCTCGTCTTGAAGGCGGCAGAAGACCTGTCGTTGGCTTTGCCATAACAGACTGACCCGGAAGCTGCACTGAATTGTGCTTAAGCCCATCACCATGTTGCTGTCTTGCCATTTCCATGAAATGATGCATCCTGCCCCCCCCCCCCAAATCCTGGTGCCTGCATGTGCGTCAAATGTCTTGTCTACTGACCTGTATAGCCCATGCCTCTCAAGAACTAGGCTGCAGTCCAGGCAAGCTGAGACCCACCAGAAGTGGCTAGTCTTTTAAGTTGCCACAAGACTAGTGTTGCTGCAGGGGGGCTACCTTTTCCCAGAAAAGCTGAGAGGGAGGCTAAAAGATATTAAAGGACAATGAAGGAAAGCTGATCCCCCCACGTGCATGGATCCTGCAACCCAGCCCTTCACTCTGAGTGGCAGTGCTGGGGCTCCTCCAGTGGGCGAGTGCGCCTAAAGGGCGCCAGCCGCCTCCTTCACATCACACCTTCTGGCGCTCCAGATGGACACCACACCTCTCTCTCTCCTTCCTTGCCAGCGCGGTCAGTTTGCAAACCCTTCAGGGTTTGATGGGGGAAAGACAGGTAGTCCTTTATGTGAAGCGGCGGAAGAATTTATGGTTCGGCCGTGAGCAAATCACTCCTCCGGGAGGAACAGAGGCAGTCCTTCCGACCGTCAAAGCACGGTGGAAATAATTATTTCGAAAGATGTTTCATTGCGCCCCAACACAGAATGCGGCGGAGATGTTTCCAAGAGATGTAGCTGTAGGGTTCCATTTCGGCAACGACAGAAACAAAAAAAGACTCTTGTTGCATTCTTGAAACAAAAAAACCCACACACAGAAAAAGCCCCTCCCCAAATTCGTGAGCATGGGTGGACCACAATCTGTTTCTTCATCTGGGCCACAGGTTTTTATACTCAGCATTCATTCCAGCTGTGGAGATGGGAACCTAGCAAAACAACGCAACTGCATACTAACAGCTGGTCATGAGCTTCGGGGTGACAACGGTATTATTAACACAGGTTGCAAACAATGGTTATCTAGCAGTCCTGACAACAGGACGATCCTGGGGATTAAAGAGAGATTGGGGGTTTTAAAAGCCACACTACTCATATTAATGGACCACCCCTTCTCTGATCTCTTGGGCACACTGAAGGAGTTGTGTTAGTCCTCTCTCTCTCCCTCTCCCTCCCTCCCTCTCTTTCTTTCTTTCTTTCTTTTCAAAAGCCTGACCTCACCACAACTTACTTTTCCTGAAAATTCTAGTGCTAGAACTCAAGTGTTCACTTCTGTCTTCCTCGTGGTTGAGGTCTCTGGCTGCAGAGCCAAAGGCTGAGAGTTCGATTCCCTCACTGGGCCTCCTGAGAAAAGAGCAGGCCTGGGTGGCCTTGGGGCAAGCTGTACATTGGTCCCAGAGCTGCCCCCCAAGAAGAAGGAAAGGGGAAACCACTTCTGTGTACTCTCTACCTAGGAGACCCTGGAAATGATCACTGTAATTCAGAATTGACTTGATGGCACACAATTGTTATTATAGCCAGCTGGATAGCTTAGTGGTTAAGGTCTCTGGCTGCAGAGCCAGAGGTTGGGGGTTCGATTCCCCCACGGGGCCTCCTTGACAGAGGCTGGACTGGATGATTCATAGGGTCCCTTCCAGCTCTGCAGTTTGAAGATACAAAAGGCAATGTTGTGTGTGCTTTTAAAGCTCCCACTCAACTGGACGAGTTTGACACAGTACAAAATAAGACTCGGCTCAGGAGAATTCCGGTGGATTTGAAAAGCTGGGGCAACCCACTGTATCTTGTTTCTAAAGGAACCACAGCAACGAGGAAAGGCTGTGTGCCATGTGGCCATGGGCCCAGGGGGGCTCAGCGGTGAAGATGCATCCCCGAGATTGTCTCTCTGCCGAAAGCTGTTCGAAAACCATTGTCCTCCCCCTGCTTTCTCTCTGTTCCTCTAAGCGGCAGACTCCGAAGGCGCTTCCATTCAATTACTTGGTTCCAAGCGTCGCGCCCACCAGAACGCCCAGCCTCGCATTCGGGGTCACGTTAAGGCCACGGCAGACCAAAATGCCACTATAATGCCGCACTAATAATTATGGGAAAGGCTCCTGTACTGGTGCTTTCATAAAAGGCGCCGCCACGCAGGCCAAATAACAGGGTGACTCCACAAGATGTTATTTCGCAGTGGGGGAAAATGCCACCGCCAACTCGCCCTGGTTTCCTGGATCTCTTGAATGCCTCATTGCTTCCTGACATACATCCAAGCTCTCCCATGCCCCAACTGGCCTCTAAAGACAGTTAGGCAAACCAAGGCGCATCATTTTGACCAGCGTACTCCCCTAAAGGCACTGGCCTCAATCTTTTTGCCAGCCCTCACTAGATTAAGCCTATGAAATCAACGGCTGAAGGGCCAGCCAACACTTGGATGAATCCTACTGATTAGTCGGTGTTGGAGTTTTTGCAACCTCGCAGGCTGCCTTTAGTAGCTGGGCGGGACCTTTCTGGGCTGGGGCAACTGCCAATCAACCCAGCACTGACCAACTGTTCCTTCCCTGCCTGTGAGTTCAAAGAGAGCCCCACTTCTCGGCTGAGCAGGTTCCCTCTCTAGAGTCTGTTGAAAGCAGGCAGTCTGTTTGAGGTCTGTGGCTGAAAGCAGTCAGCCATGTTAGTTTGGCTGTTTGATCTGTTCCTAGCTTTAAAAAAAATGGTTTTTATTCTTTCTATGACTAGTGCCTCAGAGTGAGTTACTGAGACTGTAAATGCCAGTCAAGGAGGAAAAACAGAGTGGACTCTTCTAAGGAACTTGAAGCTATTCTTTTGTATGAATCCGTGCACTTCTATTGCGCAGCTAGAGGAGCTTAACCCAAAATTCAAAACTTTGCAACAGTTGGAACTGCCAATAGGATTCTAGAGGAGTACTGGGGATCTCCAGGTTGGCCCATGGAAGAATCTTGCTTCAATGCCTGGAAAGCAGCCAGAGGCTGCCAGTCAGAGTCGATGATATTGGGCCAAATGGATCAAGAATCCCAGTCTGCAGTAGGTAGCATCCAACGTTCACAGGAATTGTGTGATGGAGAGAAGAAGACAAGGCCCCAGAGCAGAAGCTTGACGGTTAGGGTGCAGAACGGCACTCGGAAGGAAAAAATCAGCTGCACCAGCTTTCCCCAAAGACTGGCCAAGCTGGTGGCAGGCAATGGGCATTGTTGTCCAAAGCGCTGAGAGGGCAGAAAGCAAGGGGAGGCTGCTCAGCATGTTTCACAAGCCATGTGAACAAGGAAGTAAATAAGGATAAAGCAGCCTGCAGAGAGAGAGAAGTAAAAGAACCAAGCAACGTGGACAAGCCAGAGTTTCTAGTGAGCCACCGTGAACCCCCTCAAAGGGTCTTGTCCGGAACATGTCTTAAAGAAGCCAATCCAGAGTTCGGAAACGTTCCCCGTTTGGAATACAACCCAGAATTCCCCCCAGCCAGCTATTCTAGGATTCTGGGGTGTGTAGTCCCCAAAGGGAAACGTTTCTGGGCTCTGAGCAATGCAGAGGCAAGCTTAGCAGCCCCTGGATTTAGGACCTAAACAAGGCATCTCCTTTCCAAACATTCAGAAAATCCCAAACAGCTGCAAGGGAAGAAAACAGAATCAAGCGACCACTCAGTTCGCCAGGGAACAGAAAGGGGCACCGAGAAGACCGTCCATTTCCCGCCAGCCGGAGGCACCAAAAGGCTCCCGGACCAACCAAGCGAAGGCCTTTTCCAGACATGAGATCATGTGCACTTCTTCCTCTTGCATGGATTTATGTATTTTTGCTTTATCACTTTATTTGCCAATGTCTGTTCTCCCTCATGTTTTCCAAAGAGCTGAAACTATTTTGTGATGAGATGTGACAAGTTATAAGCGACCAAGTTGCCTGTAACTGGTTTCCGTTGAGTACTGGCTAAAGTAATTAGTGCAACAATTTTCAGATGTAATTATCACCCAGTTCTTTCTTTCTTTCTTATTATTTATTGATTGTTTCCCTTTGATATATATACTGCACCTGTTAGTGGCACAAGCACTACTCTGGGTGGTTCACCTAAATTAAACAGTCAAATAGTTAATATGATAAAACCATAAACATCTAACCATGTTTCAAAAGTTAACTTTCAAAAGTTACAGTTGACAGACCTATTAAAACACATTTTGTCAGGAATTTTCCAGCTTTTATGCTGTTTTATGAATCAGTCCTAAGTGGCAAGGGAAATATTCTTTGTTTCTGTCTTTTTGTCTTTTTATAAATTTTTCCAAAGTGTGTGGTATCAGAATCAATTATACATTGGTGTAATCAGTGTGCTGAGCTAAGCTAAGCAGGACCAATTACTTACAGGATCGGAGCAGTGATCACAGTAGGGGGCAACCCGTTTACTGAGGAACAACGAGTAAAGCAATATATGCCCCTTTTAAAAGGCAAACTTTTGACTTCTGGGTGGCTGGAAGAGAAGGCTTTCTCCCTAATTTTCTGCAGAAGGCAAAACAAACTAGGTCTAATCTTTTGCTGATGCACCAGGACAGAAAGCGATTTCTCAAGAAATTATTCTCATGAAACCCTCGAAGGCTTTGAAAAATGTTCCTCCTAAGTTGTACCAGCCGCTTGCAAAGCCCCATTTGCCTCGATTCCTCCTTCCTCCGAAAGATGAAACCACAAATCCTTCGATTCTTTGCTTTCAAGCTCTTCTAACAACACTCGTTGGCCTCGTTAATCATTTGTTTTTCTACATCCCTTTGAGCACACAGGGGTGAAAAAAGAAGGGATTTAGAAACCCCCATCTCCAGGCAGCCTCACCAAAGCCGTTAAGTTTGCTATTTTACAGACGAGGAGCGCTGAATCGAAGAAACCCAAATCTGGAGAGCCTGAAAGGCACAACCGCCCAACTGTTCGCTGAAACAAAATGGCGGCCACGGCTTGGGAAAGTTGGGGTTGGGGGGGGGGCGTTGGAGGGCATCTCTTAGAATCAGAACTTCCCCCAGCCAGGCTGGCCCTTCTGGGAGCTGTGGTCCAGAACGTGAACTTTTCCTAGCTCTGGGAGCAGCCAGTAACCCACCCACGCCAGACCCTTCCACCCTAACCATGGTGCTGGCTGCTGGACCAGTTTCGATCCCAAATATGGCCGTCAATCAGGGCATGGAATCCTGAGAAGGCCAACATTTCTGGCACGCCTTCCAAAGCTGATTGTCCCCCTCACACCCTTTTGCAAAAGCCATTGGGTCCCTCCTGGCCCCCCATTCTCACCACCGGCGGCCTCTTTTCTTCCAGCCTCGCAGCCCGATGCACAGCGACGGTCCGATAGAGTTTCTGTTGCTACCAGTGTGATGCTGGTCGCTAAGCAACGCCCTGACCAAATTAGTTCTGGAAACTATTTCTGGGATGTGCCGCACGGCTGGCTACTTTTGCCGGGGGTGCAGCCACGATGCACGGAGGTGGGGGCAAGCTCAGGAGGAAAAGGGCACCGCCTGACTGTTTGTGTCAGAAGCACCCAAGGACAATGAGCAAATAGATCAGATAATTTTCAGCCAACAACCGGCAACATCGAGAGCGTGCGAGGCAGCTGGCATCAAGTCTTCCATGGTGCACGTCGAGAGGCATGGGAATATATAGGTGTGAAGTTGTGAGTGTGGAGAAGAACAGACAACTTCAAACTATGTTGTGTATCCCATGCCCCTCCACGAGGACTGTGTCAGTGCAAAAAACCCATTTTCTTAGGTTCCCTTTGCTTCTGCCGACCCCGTTGTCTGTGTGGCGGAGGGCTAGACGTTCCTGGGGTTCCATCCATTGGAAGAAAAGCTTTTTCTTTCTACCGGATAGTCTTGGTGTCTCCTGCTGTTCCTTCAAGAGTCACCTATGTCCTGAACAAACCTTTTCCCTGATCTCAGTCTCGGAGAAATGAGACGATAGCTGAAAAGTGGGTGCACATTGGATGTAGACGCTGCCAGTACTTTCACGATGAGCTGCTCCCTCTCTCCCTGAGACACTGATCCCAAATTAGGGCCTGATCACACCAGTCAAATGTGTCCCAGCTCTAACACTATGTTCCATACCTCTGTTGTACTGAATCGCGGTCACGTGGTAGAGACACCGAGGCAAACGTTCCCACTTGTTTTAACGTTACCGATTCATTTCTTCCTATTTGCAACGTCATGGACGATTTATTTCCTCTCTTGTTTCCTGGTGTCGTGCAGTCCCTTTACCGAGGTTCTTTTAGGGCTAAAGCCTCGAACCCTTGCACCTTATGGCTTGGCTTGATTTTTTTCACCCTTCTTCGAGGCGGTACCTTGCTCCTGGCCGCTCTCTCTCTTCTTTGTTTTCTCCGGAGGGGCTGACGTTCACGCAATGCCGATAAGGAACGTCATCGGAACAAAATAAGACCACCCTCCTGGCAAGGGGGAAATGTTTCACAGTGACATCGTTAGCCAGGAAAATGATTTAGTAATGGACATATGTTGTGTGGCTGGAAATTTATGCTACGACTTAACTGGGGTATCAGCAGGGAACATTTGGTTGGTGTTGATCAGGCCCGTAGTTGAGAAGGGCTCTCGCCAAAAGGTCCAGGTTCCCTTCGCGTTTCCAGAGAGGACTGGAAAAGGAGATTCCCACCCCAAAGCCTGGACAGCGGGCACCCAGTCCGTGTGGAATCACGGGATCAGAGAACTGTAGAGGTGGAAGGGACACCCACCCACACCTCAGGGGCACTGAGTCCACCCCCCTGCCAATGTTGGAGATCCACACCTTAAAGTACCCCGACAGGTGGTTGTCCAACCTCTGCTTCAAAAAACCTCCACTGCACTCCAAGGCAGCCGATTCTATTGTCCAAGAGCTCTCACCATTAGGAAGTTCTTCCTAATGTTTAATCGGAATTGCCTAGCTTGCAACTTGAATACACAAGACTAAGAACTTGCCACGAGCAGCTGAAACTTCCCTAGTGAGGAGGAGAGTGGATTTAAGCAGCCAAGCAGCTCACGTGGAGAAACAGGATAAGCCTGCCCTTCCCATGATGCAGAGATCCTCTTCCGGATGGGAGCCCTGCGTGCCGACTGGAATGGGAAAAAGGAAAGACAGGGCTCACCTGCATGCGATGTATTTAATGCCTCCGTTCATTTACCTTGAGGGAAAGCCCTACGGGTTTGTTGAGCTGGCTTTGCGTTCTGCGGAACAAACTCCCTTCCTTGTCCAGATCTCTCTTAGCAATACGAGAGATCCTGGGATCATAATTTAGACATATCACAAGAAGGCGGGGGGCTCACCGGGAAAAGGAAGTGTGTGGTAGCAGGAAAAGAGGAGGACCTCCTGCGAGATGGATTGACTTAGGAAGGAAACCCACGGACATGAGCGAAGAAAGCCAAAGCCTTGAGCCACAGCCTCGATAGGACCTTCTCGAGGTTATGAATTCACAAGATCCAGACAAGTGAGAAGCTCCTGGATGGCAGAGAATGACAGCAGCCAAGGGACAGCTCCCTCTTCCTGGAGCCGAGAGTTGGCTTCTAAATCATGAATGTAGAAAAGCACCAGGGAAGGGGGTTCACCAAAAAAAAAACTTTCACCACCATTGAAGTCATTCGGGAGAGGGAGGGAGGGAGGACCCTGAAACAACAAGGACTCCCATCATCTCTACTTCCGAGACAGGGCCCCCAACTGCTTTTCCGATCCAATTTCATTTTCTAGACCCATGGACCATTAAATTGAAAGACGGCACAGGGGGCCATCCGGCCCTGAAGAGCGCCGCATTCTTGCTATGAAGGGAGAGTCCCCTCCTCCTCCCTTCAAATGGGCAAGAAAGCTGTTATTAAGTCCCTCTCCGCCTCTATTTGCAGCTACCCAGGCTCAGCCCCCGAATGTATTTGTTCTTGAACGGAAGGATGAAGCGCAAACACGGAGAGGCTAAAAAGAAACCAGGGAGCCATTCTCTGTTCCGAAGTGAGTCATTCCAGCTCACCTTTTCGAAAAGGGGGTCTGCCCACATCGAGCGCTGGACAGGGCTGACCGGCCAGGAGGGCCAAGAGGGCTGACACACACACACACACACCCTCTGCTCCAGAGAGGGGTGACTCGTCCCATGGGTACCCGTCCGGTTTGCCCTTTCCTGGATGAACGGGGCAGGGCACGGATCCGAGCACGTTTATCCTTCAGACCCCATACGGGTGTTTCACACCAAATTTCGCAAGGCAGTCACTGACAGCACGGTTGTGTATAAAATCGGCATGTTAGGGAAAGCCGCAAAGAGGAGGTATAGAACAGAGAAAAAAACATGTAGAAAAATACACCTTTTAAAAGGGGAGACAGATGTGCTACTGGGATGGAGTCCAAAATGACCCGGGCAGGAAAAGAGAATTCTTCAGCTCTACTTTACTACTCGGTGGTTTAGGGATCTGGATGTGGAGCCAGAGGTTGGGAGTTCGATTCCCCCCACTGGGCCTCCCAGGGAGAAGAGCCAGCCTGGGTAGCCTTGGGCCAGCTGCCCATTGGTTCCCAGAAGTAGGGAACTGGGAAACCACTTCTGAGTCTTCTCTACACGGGAAACTCTGGAAAGGGTTGCCAGAAGTCCAAACTGACTTGATGGCACCTGATTATTGTTATTTAGGAAAAGCAATGGAAAATGAAAAGCTGAAACAAATAACACAATCAATGAAGTGTAAAGTGTGCCCCATAGTGCTTAAAGCACTCTCTGAGCGGTTTATGTTTTAATCAGGCAGGTCTCCCACGGATGTGGGAGAACGGGAGTTGCTTTCAACAACCTCTGGATAGCCACCAGTGGCTGCCCCCTGCTGTAAAAGACACCCATGGCCAATGCAAAAGCAATAGGAAGCCGGATTTAGGATGAATATCAGGAAAAAACTTCTTAACTGTTAGAGCAGTATGACAATGGAAATCATGACCTCAGGGGGAGGTGGCGAGCGCTCCAACGCTGGAGGCATCCAAGAGAAAACTGGACCACGATCTGTTCGGATCTGCTTTGATTGGGGTTCTTGCCTTGAGCAGGGGGGGTTGGACTGGATGGCCTTAGAGGCCCCTTCCCACTCCATGATTCTAGGAATCTATGCCTGTCAGTGGCAAATCCACTCTTAGGGATTTTCTAACACGAAATGTATTTTTGCCTGCCAGCATCCCATGCCCCCCTCCAGTCCCTTTGCCGCTAACGGCCAAGCAATGCCAGGCCAAAGATGATCGGCAGACATGCTTTGCTTCCCCACCCCTAAACAGCCAGCACTCGTGGTCCAGGGGATGAGACCTGCACCCAACCTCCGGCCAGGAATTCAGAAGGAAGTCTCCCCAGAAGTCCTGGACCACCGCCGCCACCACACACACCCCCGCCCGCCCTCCAGCCCAACCTCGCCCTCGTCTCTCGGATGCAGGTGTGACGTGATGCCAGCAGTGACAGAGATTGCAAACGGGACAAGTTTCGCCCCAGACATGGAGGTGTCCCGGGACAGAACAACAAACCTGCCCACCGTCACGCTTCTGGGAGAGAAGAAAGATCCAGAATTTACCAAGGACTGGCCATCCAGAATCAAAGCTCTCTGTATTTTTCCCACTACGACAGGGCAACCCACCGCGCCGACGCTGACGCCACCCCCCTGAGAGCAGCAAAGGGCATAAACACACCACCTTTAGTCCCGTTTAGTCCCGTCTGTGCCCTCCAGCACCTCTGAAGGGCTGAGACAGCACAGATCGAAGGCTGGCCGCAGGCACGCAACACAACAACACTGCCCGTTCTGACATCTGTCACTCTGGAAATTACGTTTCAGTCCCGTTTGCTGCTCAGAGAGCCGAGACAGGCGGCACAGCTGCTGCTACTCGTGTGTGCGGCAACACCCCAAATGCTTCCCTCTTGACGGAGAGCAGGAAGATCAGTAAGGGGTAGTCAGGCTGGATACGACCTGTTGCCAAACAGAAGTCGACTCTGTTTCTTTCTGGGTGAGGAACAGAGATGCCAAGAATACTCGCTAAATTCTTCCCGACCCATTGACGCAGGCTGCCCTGACGAAGGAGACAGCAAAGGTTTTCCAAGCCGTGCAAATCTGCTCAGCTCCAGCATGAGAGCGAGACACGGAGCATTTCCCTCCCCGGTCATACTTCCACAATGCGCACAAATGTTCTCTGGTCCTTATCTTTTGCCCATCTTGATTCCTTTGGGGAAGCAAAGCACACACATACAGAAACCAAAGAGAGCACCATGGGAGATTTCTCTCCAAGATGCAAGCAACCTATTCACTGCTTCTCGTTCTTAAAAAAACGACGAAGCTAAGCAGCAGGAAGCACAGTTTTGTGCACTCTGCATTATTTCCGCAAAAATGATTTTTCTAAAACGTTATCCTAAAATGTTCTCAGATTCTGAACAGACCATGTGTGCGTTCTGTGCGGTTCAGTCCAGCGGTTCCTGGGGAATTCCAGGCATCTGTTGTCTCTTTTTTTAAAAAGCATCTTTCCCCTTCCATACCCCATAGAGAGGAAAAGGTGGAAATGCTCTTATTAACTACACGGGGATCCGTGTTCTCAGCATCCTGCAGAGTCTGGGGAACACGTCCTGTGTGTTCTGTGTCGTCAAGTCGGAACTGATTTATAGCGACCCTCATAAGACTTTCATGGTAGGTGAGATTTTAAGGAGTGGTTTTGCCAGTTCCAACACGCACACCCCCATACGTTTCCATGGCCAAGTGGGGATTTGAACCCTGTTCTCCAGACCACCAGTCACTCTGTCCACTGCACCACACTGGGAATCCCAAACAGGCCATATGGGTGGAGAAAAGCGTGTCCCCTCCTTCTTTCCTTTCTGCAACCCTAGTACCATTTTCGGCAGCAGCTGCCTGAATATCCCCGGCAGGAGGGAATAAATTTTGACCATCAGGAAAGCGTGGGGGGTGAATTCATCGGGGCCCATGCAGTTTCAGAGGCTGGGCTGGAAGCGGCCACCTCAAGCAAGTTAGACGCAGGGGGTGCTTCTCCCCACCCCTACCCCCTGCCCCTCGGCTACTTTTGGTTCAGCCATGGCAATGAAGCATCCAGACCTTTGAAAAGGCATCACGTCTTGGCTTCTGGAGAAGAAGCCAAGCAGACGTGTGGACACTTTGCAAAAGAATGTGAAATAAGTTGCAAGGACAGTAGTTTTTAAAGAGGGAAAATTGGAGAATGGAGGCCTGTAGCCACCCCCTCGCGCCCCCCCCCCCCACGCTGTTATCAACAAAGGCTGGTTGGCAAGCCGCTTGACCTCTATTAAGCATCTATTGAAATTCCTGCAGAAAGGAGAAAGGCGTGAGAGCCGTTTTGCTTCAGATGGAAGGCTGAGTAATCTCCCTTCTCCCAGCCGGGCTGCTCTGCCAGCACTTTGCAAAGGCGAGTCCCAGGCAAAAGAAGGAAGAGAAAAATGGAGGGGGAAAAAAATAGATAATAGCGCACCCCCTTTTTGAAACTTGGGGCCAGCTTGTTTGCAAATTGGATGTCCAAGAAACAGATGTGCAGAATGATCAAAAAAAATCAGACTCTGAAATTAAATGCCAGCAACCTAATTTCCTTTCGCGCTCCTAACATGGGGGGGGGGGGGGTGGAGGACATTTTGAGCAGAGCGGGTGGCAGCAAGCACCTTAGGGTCGTGGTTCACAATTCCCCATGCCAGGCTCCCCTTTCCTGTGGTCCCATTTCAGGGGGAACACAGATCACAGAAGTTTTACTTTTTGGACGATGGAGCAAGCTGGAAACAAGAGGTGGCCCCTGCAGGTATGTTGGTAAGTCTCTGGGTCTGAGTCCCTAGTCGAAGGCTGAGTCTTTGGTACCAAGCACCGAGTCCCTATTAAAAACAAGCTTTATTTTCCTAGAAAAAAGGGAGGGTGGGAGGGTTCCAAGTCGTGACTCCATTCCAAGTCATTGGGGAAAACCTAGAGTCGAGTCCGGGTTGACAGCAAGTCCCATGACTTGACGATTCCTCCCTGGTAACCTGCTCATTAGAAAAAAGAGGTCTTCCAGGTCTCAAAACAGCCTGATTGTCATCAGAGGGTCTTTTCTCATCTCCTGTACTTTGCAAATTAGTTGGCTTTGTTTTGTGATTGGTCATCTGGAGGGGAGCCCAGACTTCATTGGCTCGTCTGGTTTCCAAGACACGGGGAGCTGATGGAATCATGTCTCTGGAAGGCTGATGCATTTCTGCTTTTAACGATGGGTGATCTATAATGTCTAGTTTGGGCCTGAGACTCCAGAGTGGCTGGCCGTCAAAGCTGCCCTAGAACCACCAGATGCCATCACTGGGTCCTTTCAGGGAGAAAGGCAGGGTAAAAACATTTTAAATAAATACATAAATAAATAAAATAAATCACACAAAAAATCCATCCATGAATCAAGGTTTTATTAATATAATAATAAATGGCTATGAAAACTATTAGGGCTGAAAAGTGACATATAAATAATGGGGGGGAAAATAAAATAAGTCAGGCATTCAAAGATGCTCTGCAAGAGATAAGTGGACCTTCTCCTCTGCCAGAGACTCTACACAAGCTCTGGGGACTCTAACTCAGGAAGAGACGGAGGAAAAAGCAACATCAGATTGACTTCTTGTTTTTATCTTCATTTTGTTTTTGCTGTTATTTGCCTTTCAATCCCCTTCCCCCCCCCCCCTCCTGGTGTGTCAAAAAACCTTTTAGGAATATATATATCTCCCTTTTTATACTTTGACTCTATTTCCTTAAGTTTAGAAATGGCATTTCTCTCAAATTTATCACAAAAACCCTCCCAACCTTCTTGGTATTCACCCACTTATTGTGTTCAAAGGGTGTTTCATAAGCTTCTGCCCCTTCACCGGAACCTACACGAGAACTTGGAAAAGTTACTTTTCTGGACTCCGAGTCACCCCAAATCTTGCCGCCGGGAAACCGTTTTGGCTAGTTCTCTCCAGAACTCACTTCCAGACATTCCTTCCTCAGCTCTAAAAACCTACTCACTAAGAGTGACCAGCCACATAATGAGGATACAGAGTTGGACTACAATTCCCAGAATCCTCCATCAAGTAGGCCAGCTAGGAAGCATGGAACTCCCCCCCCTCCGAATGTATACCCAAAGGTTTGCTTAGTGAGGAAGCTTCAACCTCGCAGCTCAGTATCCTGCAATCAGCTTCATGGTGTTGATGCTTACTTACAAAGCCCTCCATGGTTTGGGACCACGTTATTTGTCAGAGCGTCTCTCCCCAATGTCATCTGCCCGACCCACCGGATCTTCCCAGGCTAAGCTCCTCCGTGTTTCCACCCCAAGGGAGGCCCACAAGTCATTTACAAGAGGCAGGGCCTTCTTCGTGGTGGCTCCAACCATGTGGAATCAGCTCCTGGAGGAGCTACGCTTGGCTCCCTCCCAGCTGATGTTCAGGAGGCAACTTAAAACATGGCTTTTCAGGGGGGCATTCCACACCCACCCTGGTTGATTGTACGCCACTCATCCAGCCACTATGGGGAAATTGTCTCTGGTCCTATTTTATTTGTTATTTGTCTAAATTGTTTTAATCTGTTATCGTTTATTTCTGCTTGGGTTTCTCTTCTCCTTTTGTAAACCACCCAGTGCTCTGACACTAATGGAGTGGTCAACCAACCGACCGACCGACCGACCAACCAACAAACCAACCAATCGACCGACCAACTGACCAACCAACCAACCACCCACCCACCCACCCACCCAACCAACCAACCAACCAACCAACCAACCAACCAATTAGTCAATCAATCTCCAGCCTGGGGGCTTACACGAGCTAGGTGCAACCATGAAACCATAAGCCTTCCCTAATTCTTTTTCAGGTGAAATCTTAAGAGACATCCCACCCCCTCAAGCAAGGCGGTCCTTTGCTTTACTACACCAAGACCACAATTTTGTCCTTGCCGGGCCAGAAAAACAGAGGAGACCTGCTCCTCTACATAAGGGCGGCTGCACCAGGCTTGTCCTGTTCTGCTCCCCCTTCTTGTTGTCCTGCTGAACCTGAGTACGAGGAGAGCCACTTTTTCTGGCCTTGGTTTGTTGGGGCCTCCCGCTGACAACCGGACCGGGCTGAGACCCAGCCAGAGAGAGGATTCATTTTCACTTCCTCCATTTACTTTCAGCTGATGACAGACGGAAATAGGCGCTGTTCTTTTCCATTATCAGACAGGAGCTTGCCGGAGTGGGGAAGAAGCGTGACGTGGCTACAGGGCCAGGGGTGGCCGTTCTCACTCATTAATCCTGGACACCCCCAACTCCATCGGACAGAGAGGGTGATGGGGAGACAGGAGAGCGTGGCTGGGTGCTCCCGTTCTCACGCATGCTCTAGCTTCCCAGTCACCCAAAGGGCAGGCAGTTTGAGGGAGAGGGCTTGCCAAGAGACTTTTGCCAAGAGAGACAAAGAGAGGCCACCCTGCATGACATGAGAGGACCAGGCAAAGCATCCAGCTGCGATAGCCAGCCAGAGTTGTTTTCAGAAAAGACCACCATGTTGCAGAGTTTTGAATTTTGGTTAAATTTCCTCTAGCTGTGCAGAAGTGCAGGAATTCACCGAGCAGAATTAGCTTCAAGTTCCCTAGAACTTAGAAAGGGATGTGGTGGCGCTGCGGGTTAAACCGCAGAAGCCTCTGTGCTGCAGGGTCGGAAGACCAGCAGTCGTAAGATCGAATCCACGCAACGGAGTGAGCTCCCGTCGCTTGTCCCAGCTCCCGCCAACCTAGCAGTTCGAAAGCATGTAAAAATGCGAGTCGATAAATAGGTACCACCTCGGTGGGAAGGTAACGGCGGTCCGTGTCTAGTCGCGCTGGCCACGTGACCACGGAAACTGTCTTCGGACAAACGCTGGCTCTACGGCTTCGAGACGGGGATGAGCACCGCGCCCTCGAGTCGGACACGACTGGACTAAATGTCAAGGGGAACCTTTACCTTTCCCTTTCCCTAGAACTTAAAGCTAATTCTCCTTTTTCTCATTAACTGGCACTTACAGTCTCAGGCTCATTGAAGGAACACAATCTAGCCATCAAAAACAAGAGAGCCAGTGTCTCTTTAGCCATGTCTAGAAAATGCCGCCTGACCCTCACGGATCATCCAGAGAAACGGAAAGTTCACGTGAATGTCTCTCCCAAAATCAGCTTCCCACGTCACACGCTCCTCTCCATCCGCCATGCCAAAGGCGGCGGAGACGGAAGCCAGAAAGGGGACAACGAGAAGTTGGGCTTTCTTCGCAATCTCCACCCCCACTTTGTGGAATAAACAACCCGTTGAGGCGCTTCCGGCTCCGTCGCCCTACCGATCATCAAGAAATTACTCATCAAGACAGAATTATACAAGGCAGCTTTTAACGACATCTTACTCTGAAATGATGATAATTTTAACGTTGGAACCTCAGATTTCTGTAGATGACCGCACTTGAGTCGGTTAGATTACCACTTGGATTAGGTCATGATGTTTTTATGGGAATGAGGTGGGTGGGGGTTGTGGGTTTTTGCGGGTTTGTTCATCACTCAGAGCAGTGTGAATTCACTAATCAGGTGGCATATAAATGAACGAATGAATGAAGCCACCTTCGCTCCTGTTAAGGAGAAAGGCAGGGCAAAACTAACTAACTAACTAACTAACTAACTAACTAACTAACTAACTAACTAACTAACTAACTAACTAACTAATTTTGCATCTTATGTTTGCTCCGCCACCTGCTGCATTCCACTCCTTAGAGCATTCTGGCAATGTGTGCAAACTCTTCCTTGACCTGAGATCTCAACGGAATGGCAAGAAGCGAAAGCATTTGTGAAAACAATGACAATCGTAACAACACCACAGTGTTTTCCGAAGAGCCCAACACACTTTACGTTATGCCTTTTTCCCCCTAGTCATTTAAACCAGCCTTGTAAGGCAGGCTGCAGCTGAGAAATGACGAACAACAGAAAAGGTTAGAGCTGACAGGATGCTTGGATTTGGGCCTCTCACTCATCTGTCCCCATTCCAGGCCAGTCACCTGATTTGGGTTCCTAATTCAAATTCTGCCAGAGAGCCAGCTTTTTTTTAATTTGATGGTTGTTCTTAACTACCGTTAAGCCGCTTCCAACTTACGTTGACTCTGGGAGGGTTTTCTGAAGAATGCAAAATATTAAAAGGGTGGTCTACCATTGGCATTCCTCCGGCAGTTTCCCATGGGTGAGCAGGGATTTGAAGTCAGGTCTCTTGAATCTTGGTCCAGCACTCTGATCTGTTATACCACACTCATGCTTAACCTTTGTTATGGGAAACCCCTGTTCAACATAAAGTGTGCTGCCTATAAAATGTGCTGCTTATATATCGCCCCATAGTGCTGAAAGCACACTCTGGGCGGTTTACAATTTAATTATGCAGGCTACACATTTTCCCTATCCCACCCCCAGTGAGCTAGGTACTCAGTTTACCAACCTTAGAAGGATGAAAGGCTGAACTGCCTACCTGGCTCCATTAGGATCAAACTCAGGCCATGAGCAGAGTCTTCACTGCAGTACTGCAGTTTAACCACTGCACCCCGAGGCTCCTGCATCGCCACAACCATCTACCCCAGATAGCCTGTTAGAAATTGAAATCTGTCAGCTTTGCAGCCCCTTTCCAGCCTGCCTGTAATAACCACGTGTCTGTAACGGGCAGTCCAGCTCTGACACCAAAGTTCGCAAACACGAGAGCTGATGAGTTTGACCCAGTAAGAAGCTTCCCCCCCCCCCCCGAATCCCCTCCATCTCCCTTCCCCAGCCATTATGGCCAGGGGAGAGCCGAACTCTGTCTTTAAAACCAGAGATAATACGCTGGGCTGGAGGGATTACCGGCTCAGAGAGACAGAATCGTGGGGAGATCAAATGCTACCGGGCCAAACTCGGCAGACTCCGCGTCAGGACTGGGAACAGGCCTTTGTAGCTGGCAGGTAATCTAGGCTTGGGCTCGGCTTTGTATTAAGACACTTCTCCCTTTGCCAGCCAAGATAAGGCTCAGCAGAGACAAGCTCTTCCTCTAATCTAACGGCACAATTGCATCAGCAGAAACCGAACCCTGCTCTTCATATACGTATCTGTTTTGTTTTTAAATGTGCCCAGATAGAGATGAGTTTTTTTGTTTTTTTAAAAGAACGTATTCTAAGTCATTTTCTTTGCTGGGGAAAAAAAAAGTTCATAGGGGTCATTTTTAAAAGTTTAGCCTACCTGCCGAAAAGGCTCAAGAAGGAGCCAGTAAAACAAGTGAAACCAAAACGAATAAGTTTTTAAAAGGGGGGCAGCAAAAAATCCCTCCCCCTGCAAGACCTAATTTGTGAACACCTAAACAGGCGTCGTTCACCACGTACGGGGCTCAGACCGGTTCCCGAAGCCTCACCCCCCCAAAGAACATCCCCCGCCAGGGAATACCTCCGGCTTTGCTGGTTCATCCCGGATCTCTGGAGCTGTTCCAAAGGTTTAAGCTGTTGTGATTTCCTCTCTCAATGACAGAATTTTAAAGCAGGGATGGAAGACCTCTCCCCACCCCCCGTGGCCGCTGCCATGGGGTTTGGAAAGGGCTTCCCTGCTTCCAGACTCCTCTTCCTACCCAACCCTGTGTCGAGAGTCTCCAGAGGTGTCCTCATGAGTTGAAGTCAGGAAAAGATGCCTCCATGGCTGAGGACTTCTGCCCAGTCCAGGAAGGAGTCTGTCATTCATCCAAAGTAGGGGGCCAGGGAAGAGCTTTCTGGAGGCCCGAGACAGCCAGAAAGAGAAACCAGTGGGTCTTAAATCACATCAAGCCTGAACTATCTCCGGAGGCAAAAATAACGAAACTGAGGCTATTGTATTTTGGACATACTCTTAAGAAGGCGCGACTCACTGGAAAAGACCATCATGCTGGGAAAAGTGGAAGGCAGCAGGAAGAGAGGAAGACCAAACATGAGATGGATTGACTCCCTAAAAGGAACCACAGGCTTCAGTTCAGAAGAGCCGGACAAGGCTGTTGAGGACCGGACATTCTGGAGACGGCGCCTTCACAGGGAGGCAACTTGGGACGTAGTAACAACCACAAAAGAGGACCAACTGGCCAACGCCTTGTTTCTCTCCAGTGAGCCTAAGTCACTGGAGAGAAACAATTTGATCTACTTTCTTTGTTTTTTCCATCTTGAATGATTATTTATTTTGGATATTGATGTTATTTTAATTGTTTATTTTCTCTGATGTACGCCGCCCAGAGTAGTCGAATGACTAGATGGGCGGGATATAAATATAATAAATAAATAAAGTCCTGTTTTAAAAGACGTTGATTCAGGAAAGCCTGTCCACGCCAGACCTCAGTCCCTTTTTAATTGCCTGGCAGCATAGTCTGGTTTCTCTTCTAGCCCTCTAGATCTGTTGAACTACAAACCCCATCTTTCCCAGCCAACATGAACAAAACACACACACACACACACACACACACACACAGAGACACACAGAGAGAGAGAGAGAGAGAGAGAGAGAGAGTTCCCCACCCACACCAAAGTGCAAGAACACTTTTCACCTTGTGGTGTTTGTGGTGTTTGTTCCCAACTTGTAGAGGACATTTCTGCAGAGAAGAGACAAACATCCAGCCTCTTCCTCCGTGACCCTGAAATGGGAAAGGCCCATTCCTGTGTTCCTCAGTGGCACACAGAACCCTAGAATCATGGAGTTGGAAGGGGCCTCGAAGGCCATCCAGCTCAACCCCCTGCTCGAGGCAGGAATCCAAATTCAAGCAGATCTGAGAGAGGGTGGTCCCATTTTCTCTTGAAGGCCTCCAGCGTTGGAGCGCTCACCACCACCTCTCAAAGTCATGGGTTCCGTTGTCGTACTGCTCGAACAGTGAAGAAGGTTCACCACCACCCCTAATATTTAGCCTAAATCTGGCTTCTTGTAACTTGAGACCATCTCTGAGACCTCATCTAATGCTCACTGTCTCCTTCAGCCTTATTAGCCAGCACTGTCCAGCCTGCAATTGGGCTGGAAGTACCAGCCAGGCAGCAGCAGATTAAATTATCAGGCTCCCCCAAAGAGCCGTCAGAGATGCACTTATTTCTTCTTCCAAGGGCTGGCCATTTACATTCCCTTTAATGGGGGCCTGGCGGCTTCAATTTGTCAAGAGCAATTCCCTTGCAGTTCCGTTTTAATCAGCACACCAGGAAACAGCATACTCTGCTTGCAGTCTCTGCATGCATTTGAGCAGGAAGAGCTGAAGGCAGCCGGAAAAGAGGAAGATCGAATATGAGATGGATTGACCCCATCAAGGAAGCCACAACCTTGAGTGTGCAGGAGCTGAGCAAGGTTGTTGGGGACAGGGTGTTTTGGACATCACTCACTCCTAGGTCCCCATAAGTCAGAGGCAACTTAATGGTATTTTTAATAACAACCATGCCTGCCACCAATGTAACTGTTGCAGTTAGTTTTTTAATACTTTGGGTCCCTTCACTGGGAGAAAGGCAGCAAGACATGAAATGCAGTAGTGGCCCCCTATCCACGGGATCTCTATCCACTGATTCACTTATCCACTGCCTGAAAAGACTAAATAAAGAACCCCAGAAATGCGTATTTATATGTAATTCAGGATGTATTTATGAGAACTGGCCACTAGAGGGAGCTAGAGACCATGCAATGTATGTTGTTATTGTTGTTTAGTCGTTAAGTCGTGTCCGACTCTTCGTGACCCCATGGACCAGAGCACGCCAGGCCCTCCTGTCTTCCACTGCCTCCCGGAGTTGGGTCACATTCATGTTGGTCTCTTCAATGACACTGTCCAACCATCTCGTCCTCTGTCGTCCCCTTCTCCTCTTGCCCTCACACTTTCCCAACATCAGGGTCTTTTCTAGGGAGTCTTCTCTTCTCATGAGATGGCCAAAGTATTGGAGCCTCGGCTTCAGGATCTGTCCTTCCAGTGAGCACTCTGGGTTGATTTCCTTCAGAACGGATAGGTTTGTTCTCCTTGCAGTCCAGGGGACTCTCAAGAGTCTCCTCCAGCACCACAATTCAAAAGCATCAATTCTTCGGTGGTCAGCCTTCTTTATGGTCCAGCTCTCACTTCCATACATCGCTACTGGAAAAACCATAGCTTTGACTATGCTGACCTTTGTCGGCAAGGTGAGGTCTTTGCTTTTCAAGATGCTGTCTAGGTTTGTCATCGCTTTCCTCCCAAGAAGCAGGTGTCTTTTAATTTCGTGGCTGCTGTCCCCGTCTGCAGTGATCATGGAGCCCAAGAAATTAAAATCTGTCACTGCCTCCATATCTTCCCCTTCTATTTGTTCTATTTGCAATGTATAGTGTTCGATTATTATGTCTCTATTCTTCAGGTATTATGTCTCTCTCCTAAATGACAAAGGATGTGTTTCTTGATTTTTGTCTTTTTATAACTTTTTCCGATGTTGGGAAAATGTGAAGGCAAGAGGAGAAGGGGACGCCAGAGGACGAGATGGTTGGACAGGGTCATCGAAGCGACCAACATGACTTTGACCCAACTCCGGGAGGCAGTGGAAGACAGGAGGGCCTGGCGTGCTCTGGTCCATGGGGTCACGAAGAGTCGGACACGACTTAACAACTAAACAACAACAACTATTTCCAAGGTGCAATAGCAAAACTGGCCACTAGATGGAACAAGTACACATTTCTTTGTATTCTCCTGTCCAGTCGGCGATGGCAAAGCAAGTTGCTCTGATCAGGGCAGCCTGCTAGCAAAGAAGTAAGGAGTAATGCAGCCATGTCCTTTCCTGGTTAGAATAGGCTTTTTGTAGCTGGCGTGCAAAGCGACACCTTCCATTTTGGACAAGCAGTAATGCGGAGCAAGGAGGTGAGTGGTGTTTGTGCGCGCGCGCACGCATGAGCGTACAGTGGCCAGAGTGATGATGGATCAGGATGTGGGAGGTTAAGATTCTAGTCCATGTAAGGCACAATTACCTTATTAGAAATAGGGCTGGATATAAATACAACCAACCAACCCAAGACACCCTTTCAGACAGGTTGCAGGGCATCCTTGCAGTGCTCAGCAACCAAATATATTAGTCCCCCTTTTCAAACCTGGAGGTAAACACCCGCCCACTTCTGGTTTTGGGTTCTCTGGGAGAGGTGCCCTTTTGGCCGTCTGTGCGGCCCCTGGAGGATCTGGAGGGGCAGGAACTTGGCTCCTGGGCCTGCCCTGGTTGTCCACCCCTAAGCTATCCTTGCCTCTTGAGAGAAGGCCACCCGGATTCTCCTTAAACACCACCAGGAAAGACAACCTTCCCCCTGCACCTTTCAAGCCCACAACCCTGTCTCCTCGTTGAACAGCTGATACGATTTTTCTCACGACCAACTCCCCTGCCACGCTGGGCTGCCATTGTGGCCGAAATCCATACATTGACCTGCAGGACTCCAGTCCCGGCCAGCTCGAGCTGGGGGTCTTTCATCTCCCAGACCGCCTGCATCCCCAGAGCCTCCGGACTGCTTGGGAGTGCTCCCGTCTGCAGGCCGAGCCCACCTCACACGTGTGCGCCCGCGTGTGTGCGCACGCACGCGCACAACACTTCACTTGCTTTCTGCAAAGTTTGCCCCGATTCCACTGTGCAACCCCTGCCGGGATGCTGATGCACCTGCGGCTTTTAATTTTTCACTTCACCTGCAAGAATAGCTGGAAAGCTCAGAAACAATTGAAATCCGTCTGTTCCACGCTGGGCAAGTCACAACAGGCCGTCGTGGCCCGAGTTGGTAAAGATGCATGCTCTTCATTACATGATCCGCCGGCTGCTAGAGCTCTCGATGATGTATGTGACACCACACAGGCGAGAGTTACAGCGGATTCGGGCTCTCCACCTCAGCCTCCCTCCCTCCCTCTCCCTCCGTGCATCATGTAACACAAAGCACAAGCGAAAAGCCAAAGTTTGGTCTTTCTTCTTGAAACGCTTGCACAGACAAACACGGCTACAACTTCGAAAACCTGTTCTGGGAGGAGTGCAACAATACCATTTGTTGTGAGAGGAGTTCAGCACCTGTCGAAGTCAAGAGACCTGCCAAGAGAGGAGCGACAGCATCTGACCGGCTGCCAGGAAGACCCCAAGGGTCAGAACAGGGTGTTTCTTAGAGGGTTTGAAGACATTTAAGGGTGTTGTCACTTCTCTGGACGTCTACTTATTATCTCTGGCCCAACAGATACGGACGGACCTTGGACGCAGGATAGAACCCGAGAAGCCCACTTCCTCCAAAGTGGAAATCGCCAAGGAAACACGCCCTAAGTGTCAAATCCCCTTTCACTTTCTCTTGCCTCGGGCGTCAAGGGAGGGCTAAAAGTCTCCTGCCCCAAAGCAAGGCACTCGCCTGAAGCTGTCAGTTTCATAAAATGGAATAAATGCATGTGCATGTTTGCAGTGTCTAGGAAAAATGTTATTCCCACAAGAGGGGAAGGACAGGGCCAGGCCACAGATGGCCTGGTGCCCGCGGGACACGAGGCCCCACAGCAGCCACCTGCACACCGGATGTGTTTTCAGGTTTCCCTTTTCTGCCACCAAAAGGAAAAAGCCCCCCTTGGCTTCCTAAGGAGGGAATGAGCAAGGAATTTCCACTCCTCTTTGGTTCTTTCTTAAAAGCACTGGTTAGACCTCTCCTTGAGTACCGTGTCCAGTTCTGGACACCACACGTCAAGAAGGATGCCGACAAACTAGAGCAAGTTCAGAGGAGGGCGACAAGGATGATCAGGGAACTGGAAACCAACCCCTAGGAGGAAAGACGGAAAGAACTGGGCCTGTTTAGCCCTGAGAAAAGAAGGCTGAGGGGAGAGAGGAGAGCCCTCTTCAAAGACTCGAAGGCTGTCCTACAGAGGAGGGGCAGGATCTGTTCTCGATCATCCCAGAGTGCAGGACACGTCACCATGGGCTCAAGCGACAGGAAGCCAGATTTCAGCTGAAGATCAGGAAAAACTTCCCAACTGTTAGAGCAGGACGGCCATGGAACCCGTGACCTCAGGGGAAGGTGGTGAACGCTCCAACGTTGGAGTCCTTCCAGAGGCAATGGTCCGATCGGCTTGGATTGGGGTTCCTGCCTTGAGCAGGAGGTTGGGCCCAACGGCCTCAGAGGCCCCCCTTCCCACGCCATCATCCTAGGATTCTGTGATGAAAAGGGCGATGCTCTTTTCCACCCTGTTCC
The DNA here is from genome assembly GCA_037013535.1 of Intellagama lesueurii. Classification (NCBI taxonomy): domain Eukaryota; kingdom Metazoa; phylum Chordata; class Lepidosauria; order Squamata; family Agamidae; genus Intellagama; species Intellagama lesueurii. The sequence continues at coordinate 2,054,630 of JBAJHW010000003.1, read as the reverse complement.
GTGTCCTTTCTCTCCTCCCCAGCTTCCCTTTTCCCTGGACCTGACATCAACAGTGCCATGGCCATAGATCTGGATGATCTGATCCATGACTGCAGCAAGAAAGGCAAGGAAGGTCCATTTCTAAGGTCAAGAGCATCTTCTCTCACCCACAGTTGCCACAAACTCAGCACCCATCTTAATGGATCCTTCCCTTTCCTCCACGGCCCTTTGTGACAGGTGAATGCCAGGTTTAACCCGAGGTGCCTGCTCCGCCGTGTTGATGCCTCCGAGCTCTTGGCTCCAGTCCATGATCGCCCGAGAAATGTACAAAGGCCAAGTTCGGATTGTATTTATACGTTTGTCCAAGTCTGATGCCCATTTCTAACTTTCAGGCGAGCTTGGGAGCCCCCGCCTGCCATGCAACTCGTGGTCGGGGTTGGGCACCGGTCCCGGAGCCCTCCCCTGCCAAGCCAAGCGTCTGGCGTGCCTTCTGCAAGGTTCACCCCGGCCACCTCCCGGGCCCCGTGTGCCGGGCTTTTGTCCTGGTGCAGGAAAGGGCCTTCCTTCTGGCATCCTGAGCTGGATGGGAAGGGGAAAAGGAAACGATCCATTAACTCAGCCCCTGTGGCTGTCCCAGAGCAGCGCTGAGCCTGCCAGACCTGACAAAGGCCACCTCACGCCCCGAGGAGGAAACAACAACAGGAGGGAGGTGGCGGGCACAGGCGGGTTGCAACTGAGGGCATCACGAACCGGGACACACACGGACACACATCTTTCTTAGGACACACACACACACACACACACACACACAAAGCGCACGTGCTGGCGGTGGGGAACTCAGGACCCTTTTGCTTTTTTCCTAATCCGACATAAAAAAGTTTAAAAAAAACAAAAACACTCAGTCTCTTTCCGTTCTGGACTCGTGACTTGTGAATTTTATTTTATTTGTGAAAAAGGAACGGAACGCCCTGCTGTTCTCCATTTTTGGCCCAGCCAAATAACCACAGAGGCAAGGATTCACGGAGGGAGCCACGTTGCACACTGGACAGCCGTGTTATGTTCTCGAGAAGAAAAGCCCATCAGGAAAAAAGGAGAAGAGGGGGCCATCCTAATGCAGCATAAACCCCATTAAAGACACACCGATTCAAACTGAGGGACGGACAAAGCCCGAGGCCTGGATGGGCCAATCGGTCAATTTCAGATTCTGTTCTGAACACAAAGACTTTGCACCAGCTTGGTTCTGAAACCAACCCATCGGGATCTGGGCCACGGGGAGGGGGGGCAGCTGTCTGGGGACTTTGGCGGAGGGGCCATCCCTCTGCTGGCGATACCTCGCCCTGTTTTTCTGTGGACTCTGGATCACCCACAAACGAGACACGCTGGCCAGCTAAATCCGGGCCAGTACACCGGAATCGCTCCTGGGTACCACCAACGGGCTCGGAGCCCCAAGGAAAGAGAAGGGTTTCCAAGGAGGAAACCCCGAAAGCCTCTCTGTGCTCCAAAAACGAGGGTGGCGGAATCTAGGGCGAGGATCAAGCATCCGGATTTGGGCCTGATGCAACACAGGGACGCTGGAGTCAGATGGCCTGGAAGCGCCCCTCCGTCACAGGGATTTTAGGACAGGAGGTGATATCCAGACAGGTTCGCATGCTGGTCTTCCTTCGCCCGGCTCCCAGCTCTTTCTCAAACTAGAAGCACTCTGGGCAAAAGACTTGTGGGGTGGGGGGGAACACCTAGATGGGCAGAAAATCAAGCCACTCCGGGCCCTGGGGAAAAAACCCCCACATATTTTCTAAAATAGCTTAGTTTCCAAATTAGATTCCTGGAATCAAATCAGCCAGCCTGCAGCTGGAGGTACCACTCTTAATTACATAATCTTTTCTAATAGGATAATGAGCTCTAGAGCCCGGGAAAGACTTCCCTCCCGGGTCCCTTCGCCCGAAATGCTGCTTCCGTGGACTCGGCAGTCAGACCTGAGAGGCTGCTGTGTCGCAGGCAAGATAGATAGCAGGCGGGCCCCTTGAGTTATTTATACCTCAGCAGCCTTGCACCGTTTCAAATGTCTCCTCTATATAGAGCCGTCCCCTCTTTATCAGCTTCTCCTTGCCACCAGCAGAGCTGGTGCAGAGAACATGCCGGCACCAGCAGGCAGGCTGAGCAGAGGGGGCCAGGACCAGAGAAGGGAGAGAAGCAGCAACAGAATGTTTACAAGCACAGCCCCTAAGGCAGCACAGTGGAAGGTCCGTTCAGCTGGGGCCCAGCCTGGCCCTTTCACATTTCCAAACTAAAGTTCCAAGGATCCCCTTGAAACAGTCATTTTTGAAGCCCTAAGAATGGAGGTGGTGTGTGTGTGTGATCGTGTTGTTGTTTAGTCGTTAAGTCGTGTCCGACTCTTCGTGACCCCATGGACCAGAGCACGCCAGGCCCTCCTGTCTTCCACTGCCTCCCGGAGTTGGGTCAAAGTCATGTTGGTCGCTTCAATGACCCTGTCCAACCATCTCGTCCTCTGTCGTCCCCTTCTCCTCTTGCCTTCACTCTTTCCCAACATCAGGGTCTTTTCCAGGGAGTCTTCTCTTGTCATGAGATGGCCAAAGTATTGGAGCCTCAGCTTCAGGATCTGTCCTTCCAGTGAGCACTCAGGGTTGATTTCCTTCAGAACTGATCGGTTTGTTCTCTTTGCAGTCCAGGGGACTCTCAAGAGTCTCTTCCAGCACCACAATTCAAAAGCATCCATTCTTCGGCGGTCAGCCTTCTTGATGGTCCAGCTCTCACTTCCATACATCGCTACTGGAAAAACCATAGCTTTGACTATGCGGACTTTTGTCGGCAAGGTGATGTCTCTGCTTTTTAAGATGCTGTCTAGGTTTGTCATCGCTTTCCTCCCAAGAAGCAGGCGTCTTTTAATTTCGTGGCTGCTCTCCCCATCTGCAGTGATCATGGAGCCCGAGAAAGTAAAATCTGTCACTGCCTCCATATCTTCCCCTTCTATTTGCCAGGAGGTGATGGGGCCCGTGGCCATGATCTTAGTTTTTTTGATGTTGAGCTTCAGACCATTTTTGGAGCTCTCCTCTTTCACCCTCATTACGAGGTTCTTTAATTCTTCCTCACTTTCTGCCATCAGAGTGGTATCATCTGCATATCACAGTGGGACTGTGAATTTACACAATTAAATATTGGCACAGCTCCTTCCTGTCTGTGGTGGGCTGCCGTCGCCAGTGGCGTTGTGTTTCAATGTGTGTTCTTCCTGTGTAGATGAACTGAAGTGTACAGGCTTTCTGGCGTGGGTGGTGTGTGCATGTGTCGGAGCTTCATGAAACACAGCCTTAGATGACCCCATTGGGCAAGAGAGAGACACCCCCAACCACCTTCTGGCGAGGGGGGGGGAAATGGCCTTAATGAAACCCAATGTGTGCATCAGATTCAAAGAGCAACCTTACACCCAAGAAGATAAGCAATGTGTTTCATTTTATTCTACAACATCTTCCAAGCCAGAGGTGCGACCTCGTGATCACACTTTTTGTTCTGGCTTCGTGGAGGGGGTCACTAGGCATCGGTTTTTCCAAAGGGGTGGCAGGGCGAGCCTGTGATTTGTTTCAATGAAGGACTTCATGGGACAGGGGGTTGGCACAAACTCCTGTGGGCAGTGACTCACTTCTTTAGGCGCACTGGCACGATAGTCTCCCCTCTTCTGTTCGCTTTTCACCTTCCTTGCTTCTCCCTTCTCGGTGTTTAGAAGACTTGGCTCTCGGGGGATCATCCTCCCTGCCTCAGAAGGAGTGGACTGTAGTCCACGAAACCAAAGGCCACATACAACGTGTATGTCTGTTAAACACCCCGAGACCCGACACACAGACTCCCCCAACGCAACAGCGTTCCAAAGCCATAAAGCGAGGACTCCTGCCAGCCAACCTACGGCTCAACACCAGGGCATCGATGCCCACTTTTTGAGGGCAAAGGAGAGCTGGACTCGTCGCTCCAGAGCTTGGAAAAAAGTAACTTTGGGGGATTCTGGTTGGCCATGAGGGCTGGGGGCTGTCTGGGAGAGGTAACCCATCCGAAAAGGGAACTTTTCCAAACTCTGCCTGATGGCGCTGCCTTGCGCCATCCATCGGAGCATTCCTGTACCCAAGCTGAACAACAACAACAGCAAAAAAAAAAAAAAAGGCCGAGGCAACTGCGGTCTGTCGGTCTTAAAAGAGGAGGCGGGGGCCGGCCGGCCGTGTCAAGGCCGCTTCCTGTTGATCTCTGGCTGTCAGAAAGGACAAACGGGGTGGTGGACGCCAGCAGCCATCCCTCTTCAAGGATTTCCCGTTGCCCGGGACATTGTGCTCTGCTCGCAATGGCCTCGAACAAATACCGGGCAAACGACAACAAAGAGGTTGGGGTGTGTGTGCCACTCACATGCAGGGCTGATAAGAGATGGACGAGTGGTGGGGGTGGGACGGGTCTGGCCAGAGGGGCCGAGGAAGTCATTGATTTAAGAGGTAAACAAGCAACCAAGGGTGGACAGACCGTTCGCCACTAGCCGTAGGCCATTGAAAACAGCACCACCTTCTCCCTGGCCTTGAGAAGCTGAAGGACATCCCTTCCCTGCCACCACCACCCCCTCCTCCTCCTCCTCCCATGCCGGCACTCGTGCTGTGGGCTCCCGGTTCCCAGCTGAGCTTAGTTTTCCAACGTGCCTCTCAGCCCAAGTTGCAACGGGAGAAGGAGCAGCTCAGAGCATCGGCAGGACCGTTGCAGCCCCAGGAGGGGCCAAACCAGGACCCAAGAAGGTTCAGCCAACATCCGTGATCGAGTTGGCTCCCAATTCCCAGAAGCGGGGCTGATGGTCAGGGAGGGCCTGAGGAGCCCTTCCCCAGCCGCCTCGGGAACAGCCCGGGTTCCCCACCCCCGGACAAAAGGTGAATCTCACGCCACGCTCACAAACAGAAGATGGAGGCAAGAGCCTTGATGTTGGCCGCCACCCTCCTTGCAGTGAAACCATCACCAAAAAAGGGGATTCGGCATTTCCATTTCTCCTGAGCAGAGGTGTGTCTGTGTTTCTGGACCACAATTTCCAGAACTGGCCGGGCAGCAGGGCCACAAATAGGCACACTTCTCACTCTCAAGAGTTTTAGAAACCTTCACTCATATTTAGCTCCCAGGTGCCAGAGTAGGAGCACCTAAGGATGCATTGGACACAGAGTCTTCCTCGCTGATCATCACCCCGGCCTTCTTCTGTGACTTCTCCTCTGTCCTAGGCTGTCACTTCTGCAGGGCACAGATTTGTCTTCAAGGTGTGAAGCCAGCCAAGAGTCTCGTGACATCCTGAAGATGCACACAGACACTTTTGCGCACTGCAGCCTCCTTCGTGAGACGCAGCACCGTGCATGTGAATGACACGAAGGTTGGTTAAATAGAGATACTGAAGTCTAGCTCGAGGGATGGAGGGAAAGATAGAAGACCAACCTATTTAGGCACCCGGTCCCCACCCCTGACCACTGCTTTCTTATCACCTTGACTGCTGTGGGGGATAGGGGACCTCGACACTCTATTCTGGTGCAAACTTTGCCAATTTTTGCACATGTGTTGAGACGGGAAGAGTTCATGAAAAAATTAGCTGCTGGGTGTTTGTTGTTGTTGTTGTTGTTTTGCCTCCTCCTCCCCCTGGACTGTTCAAATTAATTGTAAATGACAACTGCACAAGCACAAAGGATTTGGGATTATCTGGGATAGGGGAGTGAGGAGGAAATTAACTGAAGAATGTGCTTTAATTGAAGGAAAGTGGATGAGAAATGAATGGACTAGCTTCACCTTCTGTCAAGTTGAAATGAATCCAGGAATCTTGATTAGGTTTCCATGAGAAGATCTAAAAAAAGATGTGCAAATTTTCTCCCAATGTCTGTCCCGAACTTTTTTCCTTCAGCTCCTCACGGTGTTCCTGGAAGTCTCCAGGGTTTTACCTCCAAGCCCCAAATCTTGCTTCCTTTTCTGTTACCATCAGGAATTTTTATTTTATTTATATTTATATATCCTGGCCCCCCATGAGTGCAGTGCACTATTCTGAGCAGTTTAGAGCATGATAAAATGTAACCCTACAATAATAGGGTTATAAATAAAACTAAGAGACTATAAAACATAATACAAGAGGCTTAATATCTGACCAGGCAGAACATCGGATGCAGAATCAGGCAGGGATTTCCTAGAAGGCTTCTCTAAACAAGGACGATTCCGGAAGCCTCTTAAACATGGGGAGGGAGGGGGCCTGGGGTGTGCCCCCCCCCCCCCCCGGGAGTTGGTTCTAGAGAGTACTGGTGGCCTTCCCAACGTTTACAGGTCTTGACTGGAGCTTGGACTGGGGCTCTCAGAAACCCCCAGCCAGCATATCAAACCTAAAACTGGTAATAAATAGTAAACCTAACCATTGCAAGGCTGGAGAGCAGGCGTGGGCATCGCCACCCGCCGTGGGCCAAGGGGTGGTCAGCAGGCAAGGAAAGTGACCAGCGCGGTCCGTCTGTGAAACAGGATTCGAAAAGCAGCTGACTGGGCGATGAGAGGGAAGCACCTCCACTGTGCAGCTTTGGTGCAGTCAATACTTCTCTGAGTGGACGACCCAAGGAGGCGCTTCTCAGAGCCTCGGCAGGCTGCTCAGCCTACGCCGGCATGGCTGAAATCATGCACGAACTGGTGCGCTAGACGGAGAAGTTCAACGGCCAAGCAGTTGGGCCTCCGCTGTCTGGAAAAAAGACCGCCTCCCTCTCTCTTACTAGTCCACAGAAATATTCCAGGTCCAACTCCCCAACAAGCACCTGCACTGGGCTACGCAAGAGTTGCACACGTGGACGCAGGGGTGATGGTGACAGTGTTGACGGCAAGCTAGGGGACGCTTGCTGCGCAGAGCATCAACGTTAAACCATTTTGCAGCTGTGGCCAAGAGCGAAGACGTACACAGAGGCACGTTTCCATCTTGGAACGGTCCCCCTCCCCGTCTTTTCCACACACACACCCCGCATCCCATTTTCATCCCACACTCACAAAACCGTGCAGGGTTCTGCATGTGGATCTGATTGAGGAGCGAAGATATCAGCATAAGGCGACACAGATGTAATTAGGGTTTGTTGATAGGAGCTCCCTTGCGGATGGGAAAGTGACTCAGGTTGGCAGGCTCGCTGGGTAGAAACAGGATATTGCAAGAAGATGAGCGAGCAAAAAGGGGGAAGAGAAGTGAATCCCTACGAACATCAGTCTGTATCACCGGGAGAAGAACAAACATAAACCAAGAGACAACGAGCATTTCTGACTCCTGGATTATAGCCCCCCCACAGACGCAGAGCTTTTCATTTATTGATCTGTTTGATTTCATTTCTTCACTATCTTTCTCGCAGTTCATAGATCTCTGCTGGCTCATATACCGTTCAAAAGGAAAATAGCAGAGGCCACAAAAATGCAAGGGGCTGGAATCCTGTTGCTTAGCATAGTAAGTCGCACTGGAGCAGGACCGCTGAATCAGGGGGGACTCGGGGACTCTGCACATTCCACTGATTCAAACGGGGCAGACGCTAGCTGCGACTTACGTTGCAATTGGAGTAGGTCCATCGGAATCAATGCGACGTCACTCACCAAATCCCCACTGACTCAAATGGACCTGCTCAAGTGGTGAATTACTGTGCTAAGCGGAACAGGATGTCAGCCACTGCGTTGGCATATGAAAGAAGAAAAGCAAAACCATAGAACCGACGTTGGGCAGAATTCTGCTACCCACAGACACCAGCCTCACACCGCATAAATCACATCAGCAAACGGTCACTAGCTGAAAAGTTGAAGCTTGTATTTCTTGCCAGGGACCAGTCTTGTGACTTTGTACGTGACCAGGAATCAAAGCAGCGACTTCTGAAACTGGCAATGATTCTCTGCTGCGCTTTACACCCATCTGACTGAATGTCAGCTTAGGTACACAAGAGGAATCTAGACGTGATCTTAGCCTCAGAGGCCGAGAAGCTTTTCAGGGACGTTACACGGACCAACGTGGTAGAGGCAGACACTGCCCAGCGGGCTGCTCTAAGTTCGTTAAACGAGCCATGGAAAGATGGAACTTATTGCCTGCTTCACAAGTTCTTCATCTTGATCGTACATCTTGATTCGTTTCTTGAGAATGCTTATTACATTATTTTATTGCTCTTATTTTATGCTTTTAGTGCTTGTTTATAGGCACTTACAGGAGATGCCAAGTACTATTTTCAAGACTGGTTTAATTGACCCTCTTGCGTTCAGCCTGATCAGCTACAAAGCAATGAAGTATTCGAACTAAATAAGACCACCTGTCCAAATACAGTTTTAAAGTACTTAAACACATTTATACAGAGCTCAGAATGACAGAGAGGTAAACCTGTGCCTGTCTTCTCCTCGGGAGAATCACTCTAGATGACAAGATGATTGTTCCTCCTGTACCGACTTCTTCGTAGTGTTGCGCATAGAGTTGCAACCTTTATAGCAGGACGGGGGAAAGCTGGTTCCTGCCAGGTGCTGATGGGTGCCAGCGCACACCCAACTCTGGCACCATGGCCAATAGGTCAGGGGGCAGAGGGCCTTTCTCCAATCTGGAGGAGGGGCACAGGTTTCCCCACTCCTGCCTTACAGCAACCTTCCCCCTCCCCCATTTATAAGGCCCTACCATAAACACCTTACACAGGCCAGCACAGTAATGAAGGTAGTAGAGGGTGGGTTAAGAGATGCCTTATGGTTTCATTCAAGGCAGATGTGAGAGAGGTCATCGCATGCAATGAGAGAAAACACAAGAGAGATGGGATCAGATCTTTGGGAGGCCCTCAAATGCCACCGCTGAAAGGGATCAGGGCCACAGAGCTGGGGGAAGGGGTTCACACACACACATACACACACACACACACTCACGCCCATACACACAAACACATCTCCCGGGGCCACTTCTCTGATCCGAACAGATTAGATTCAGCCATTTTGCAACCGATAAATATCTATAAAAATGTCCTTGCTTTACGATAGCTCATTCGTTGCATCATAGATCCAGTGCAAAGAGGAGGCACTAAAGCAGGTACCAAGAGAGTGGACGAAAGCGATGAACAAACAGATAAAGGTCAGGGTGTGTTTCTGCAAAACCTCCACATCCCCCAGAATTCAAGATGGTCCCTAGCCTTTGACTTTTGGTTCTGAAATACTCTCTGCATGGCTTGCTTATTTACTGGATTTATACAAGACCTTGGGGTAACATTAAATTTTTATATACAGTGGTCCTTTTTAAGGAGAAAGGCAGGGTAAAAACAGTTGAAAGGAAGGAAGGAAGGAAGGAAGGAAGGAAGGAAGGAAGGAAGGAAGGAAGGAAGGAAGGAAGGAAGGAAGGAAGGAAGGAAGGAAGGAAGGAAGGAAGGAAGGAAGGAAGAATCAGCTATTAAAACAGAATGAAATTAAAAGCACAATTTAAGCCATTAAATAGAAAATTTCAAAAGATGCCCTAAGGAATGTACTGACAGCCAGGGTGGTGTAGTGAATAGAGTGTGGGATTAGGAGATCTGGGTTTAAATCCCAGCTGTACCATGAAAATTTACCAAGGAGTGGCCATTGCAAACCACGCCTCGAATATTCCTGTGCATATTTCACAGATCTTGGAAACCCTGGCTGTGAGTCAGATGTGACTTAACAGCACACAACAGCAAAGAAAGTAGAGCAGTCGGCAAGGAGCAAATTCCCTCTGGAGCAGCCAGATGCTCTTCGAAACGTGCACAAAGAGAGCGACCCAATGACACAGTTGTGGGAGAGGGTGGAGCTGACCAGATTTTCTGGGTTTGCCAACTACGGCTACCCACACGCTCCAGAAGGGGAGAGCTTCATGCCCTCTTGGACAGAACTGGAATCCGAGATCAGAATCATCAGAAAGGGGCACTCAGGAAGCGGCCCGTCTCCTTTGGCATCCAGGTCGAAAGGGGCCAGGCTGGACGGCAGGCCACTGAGATGGGAAGGAACGACCCAGACAGCTGGCATCCTAAGAGCGTCAAAGCAGGAGCCATCCTTGGAAATTAAAGGGCCCGAGAGGGGAAGGGATGAAAGGAGACCAGCGGACAAAGGGGTGCCTGCCATGAAGGCGGACGTCTGTTCCGTGAGGAGACCTGAACCTGCAGCCCTTCACCCTCCTCACTTTCTCATCCAGCTGTCAGTCAAGCCAAGAGGCTCCAGAAGGCCCCAGCGGCAGCCTCTTTGTGGTGGGGAAGGGGGAGAGAAGAACCGATCCAACGGGGTGGGAAGGAAAAGCACCACCCGTCCCCAAGGCCACCCCCTTTGGCCTCGACCACCGTCCCCTTGCTTTCCCCGTTCGCAGGACCAGAGTCGCGTCGCAAAGAAGGAAAGGAGTCCGCGAAGGACTGAAAACATCAGGGAGAACATGTGCTAGGATCTTCCACTGTGCTGTCAATCGGAAGAAGCAGAGGCCTGATCCTGGACCCCCCAGCATCCTCTCCACCCTTCCATGTGTCTTTGGGTGTGGATAGTTCTGTGGCGACAGCCGCCCCGGGTTGGAAGGGACAAACTCTGCCGGGGTGATCTAGCTGACAAATGGGAGCGTTCACTACCGGTGGTGTCGGTCATTCGGGAAATGTCTTTCCTTTTTGTTTTTGATGAGAACTCTTGGAAGGCGTCCAACCAGGGGCTGGGGGATTCTGGCAGATGTGGTCCCCAAAAGTAACTTTTCCAAGCTAACTTGTACCCCCCCCCCCAAGAATCTGTGACCAGCTGGAAAAGTGAAGAGCTGCCTTCTACTTTCGGTCAGGATAATCCATTACTCGTCCTCCTCAGGTCTTGTAGACAAAAGGCCATGGATTCCTTTACTGAGTCAATCATCTCACGTTCAACTTTCCTGTTTTCCTACCACTTTCCTGGGTCGTTCTAGCCCAGTGGTCCCCAACCTTTTTTACCCTGCAGATCGGCTGGGGAAGGTGGGGCGCACACACACACCACACTCGTGCGCATGCGCGAAGGAGCGGGTGCGCTCTTGCACGGGTGCTCACGCAGGCACATGCACGAAGGAGCGGGAGGGTGCTCATGCGGGCGCGTGGGCAAAAGTGCGTATGCGCGAAGCGTGGCGCAGCACTCGGGGGCACTCGTGCGCATGCGTGAAGGGGTGGGAGAGCATATGAGGAGGCGCGTGTGCGCATGCGCAAAGGGGCTGTGGGGGGAGTGCGTGCGGGGGTGGGGGGAGGTCTGTCTCTGTGGCCCGGTCCGGCTCAGGCCATGGACCGGCACCGAGCCGCGGACCGGGGGTTGGGGACCTCTGTTCTAGCCCAATATTATCAATATTGTCAACTAACGGGCAATGGCTGTCCAGGGTTTCAAGAATTATTGAGCTACATGTTGGACTTTTTGCAACCTCGCATGCTGCATTTAGTAGGCAAAAGCAAAAGCAAAATAAAAAAGACAAAAACATCATGGCACCTTAAAGACTAACTGCTATATTTTAATGTAAGATTTCGTGGACAAGTCCACTTCCTCAGATATAAAAGACTAACACGGCTACCTCTTCTAAAACTGTCTTTGGTAGGTTTGGTTGGGAGGGTCCTTTCCAGGCCGGGGTGACTGTCTCTCTCTCCAGCACTAACCAATTGTTCCTTCCTTGCCTCTGAATTCAAAGAGAGCCCAGCCTCTCTGCTCTCTGCCTCCTTTCCCTCTCTTGAGTCTGTTGAGGTCTGTTGTTGAAAGCAGTCATGTTTGTCAGTTTGCTGTTTGATCTCTTCACAACTGTAAGCAAAGAAAATGATTTTTATCCTTTCTCCTACAAATGTCTCAGTAAGTCCAGGCAGCCTGGAGGAAGACGACGTGGCCAATTCTTTCCATTTTCAGCAGGATTCCCGTTTTACCTGTGCAATTGCTAAAGACACATGCTTTAATATTTTCTTTTTTCTTTACCCTTAAACCCTCAGGCGTTGGCACCAAAATAGCCTCGACTGGAAAGAAAAAGCACATCCTTAGCTCACAACACCAATTAATATTTTCTTCCGCTGATTCAAATGGTCTCCCCACAGATCAGTGACTGCTTTAGTTCACTAATTTACCAGATTAAAAACTGTAGGGCGCATGTTCATTGTTCTCCCTTCCACAACACCCACCCAGAGCCTTTCAGGGAAAAGACGGGTCAGAACTCAAAACACATGGCGCGCCTATCGTGGTTCTTTTCATGCCGCCATCACTGAGCACAGAGCAACAACGGGGTAGAAATAAGTTTCCCAAGAGGGAGAGAAATCTCAAAACTCCACCAGAGAGAGAAGGAAAAGGAGCCCTCACTCCCTTCCCTTTTTTCTTTCTTTTCCTTCCTTCCTTCCTTCTCTTTTCTTTTCTTTTTCTTTCCTTTTCTTTCTTTCTTTCTTTCTTTCTTTCTTTCTTTCTTTCTTTCTTTCTTTCTTTCTTCTTCTTTCTTCCTTCCTTCCTTCCTTCTTTCCTTTTTTCTTTCTTTTCCTTCCTTCCTTCCTTGTCTTTCTTTTTCTTTCTTTCTTTCTTTCTTCCTTCTTTCCTTTTTCTTTCTTTTCCTTCCTTCCTTCCTTGTCTTTCTTTTTCTTTCTTTCTTTTTTCTTTCTTTTCCTTCCTTCCCTTTTTTCTTTTTTTCCTTCCTTCCTTCTTTCCTTCCCTTTTTTCTTTCGTTTCCTTCCTTCCTTTTCCTTTTCCTTTTCTTTCTTTTCTTTCTTCCTTCCTTCCTTCCTTTTTTCTTTCTTTTCCTTCCTCCCTCCCTCCCTCCCTTCCTTTCCTTCCTTCCTTCCTTCCTTCCTTCCTTCCTTCCTTCCTTCCTTCCTTCCTTCCTTCCTTCCTTCCTTCCTTCCTTCCTTCCTTCCTTCCTAGGCTTTGAAAAGCATGCACCAAACATTATGGCTTATTTCTGCCCCGCAGTTGGCCAAGGCCACTCCGTCCAGCTGTCACAAGATCTGTCCAGAAGGCACCTATTTCAGGCCGGAGAGGTGACCCGGCAGAAGCCGAGACCCTGAGGCAGCCCCCATGGAATCCAAAGCATGGCACTCAGCTGCTTAGTTCCTGGAAGTATGAAGACAGGGGGAGAGGTTTGGGGCTTGGAGGCTTTTTGGGGGGGTGGGGGTGGGAGGGAGGGAGAGCTGGGGATCTCATGTGTTGGGTGTTGTTTACAGGCCAGGCTCATTCCTCATCCCAGGGCAGGGGGGTTGCGGTCACAAGAGACACGGGGATGTGTTGGAGGAGGGCCAGGTGCCACAGAGGGTGGCCTCCTTCTCAGCCATGTTCCTATTCCGGCACGGGCAGCTTTGAGGTCTGTGGGAGAGCAGGGTTTCCCCACCTCTTCCGCCATCCTGCCTATGAATCACTTGTTTTGCCGGTTGGGCTCTGCAATTTTCATTAAATTCGAAAAAGAAAAGGTCACACTTGAGGCTTCTGTACACAGCATGAGCTTTAATATCAGGAGGAAAATACATTCGGTGCCCGTCAGTGCAGACCGAGTCTCCTCTCTCGCCCTCGCCTCTCTCAGTCATGTTGAGAAAGAAGCAGAGCGTAGAAACTTCACTTTTCTCGTTGGGAGCAATATTTCTCAGCTCTGAGATATAGGGCCGATCGTAGGGCGGGGAGGCATTCTGGCTGCCTTTAAAAGTGGGTTATTATTTCTGCCCCGAAGTCAGCCTGAACACCTCAAGATTAAAAGTGGGTTATTATTTCTGCCCCGAAGTCAGCCTGAACACCTCAAGATCCCCTCATTCATGCTCTCCACAACATTGCAGACGACTCAGCATTAGGAGAAGAAAGTCATTAAGGGAAGAAAACAATCTGATTCTCCCGGTTGCAGCTCTTCACACCTGCTGCAGTTTGTAGTTTGTTGATGCAGCCCCTCGCCTCCTGAACTGAAAACGGCAAGAACGGGCAGGATGCCAAACCCACCCCTACCCCACGTCATACCTAGCAAGAGGGATCAGAATGAGGCCAGTTGGTACGGAGGAAAGACGAAAAAAGGGAAATCTCAAGCTTGGTGGAAAAAAAAACAAATGGTAGGATGGAGGAAACGGCTGGCCGCGTCCGAAGGAGGGAAAGGAGACAACCGCGGGGGAGATCGATATTCCCAGCCTAGTTCTACAGAAGAGGCGACATAAGCTTTCTAGTCCACGTGGCCATGAGCCACACAGGCAATGAGCTGGAAGAGCCTCAGCAGAGCAGGAGAAGACACACAAGTGTCTTCCCCCCCCCCCCAACCCCTCAAGAATAAAAACTGCCTTGATTAAAAGTAATTTTCAGGAGCTGTCAACAACGGTTGCTAAGCTCTCCATCTGCTTTAAGGAAAGCTCGCCACGGTTATCTTTTATTAGATCTCAACTGGACGGAGCAGGCGTGTTCTTCTGTATCTGGGAGAGAAGCATCCTTCCCTTCCCGTCTTCAAGCACGTTGGCGTCCTTGCTCTCCAGAACGGGCTCCAAAAAGCCGTCAAGCCCAGTCCATTTTGTTCTTCTGCTACCCCAAAATAAAGGAACAGGGAGGCGGAGAAGGGGTGCCTGGGCTCCAGAACGGCAGTTCTACTCCTGCTACCAGACCTGGAAGTTCAGCCTTGTGGAAGGAGGTTTTATCTCTTATCTCTGCCTCTTCTTGCTTGTTTTTCTAGGGTGCCTTTCTTTGCCTCGTTGACTGCCTTTGGCCACCGCCAATCACACCTCGGGGCAAGAAAGCACAGGAAGAAACGGCTGGTTTATGGGAGAAGGAAATGGAGGAGAGGCTTCTTTCTCCTTGGCCCTTGGCCTCCGAACACTAGTCAACACCAGAGACAATTCGCAACGACCTCAGTGACTCAGGTCCCTGCTGAACACCCTACCCGCAGCGCAAAATGCGGCTCACAAGGCAAACCCGTGAACAACATGTAGGGTTCTTGAGCACAGAAAAAAAGGCCATGAAGAAAAGACATGGTAGGGGTGTGTACAATGATGCACAATAATACAAGATGGACGGACTCCCTAAAAGAAACCACAGGCTGCAGTTTGCAAGAGCTGAGCAAGGCTGATGCAGACTGGACCTTTTGGAGATCACTTGTTCACAGGGTCTCCAAAAGCCGAGGGTAATTTGATGGCACAGAACAACAACAACAACAACAACAAATGAGAAGATCAAAAGAGACATTTTCATGCCGACAGAAACCTGGACCCCTTTTGGCACACCCATAAAGCCAAATGTGCACCACGGATGTACTTCCCTCCTCCTCTGACTGGCAGCTGCTGCTTTCCTAACCTGACCAAGGACTTCTCCTTCCTTCCTTCCTTCCTTCCTTCCTTCCTTCCTTCCTTCCTTCCTTCCTTCCTTCCTTCCTTCCTTCCTTCCTTCCTTCCTTCCTTCATCAGGTTCAGCTTCTTCCTTCCTTCCTTCCTTCCTTCCTTCCTTCCTTCCTTCCTTCCTTCCTTCCTTCCTTCCTTCCTTCCTTCCTTCCTTCCTTCCTTCCTTCCTTCCTTCCTTCCTTCCTTCCTTCCATCAGGTTCAGCTTCTTCCTTCCTTCCTTCCTTCCTTCTCTCAGGTTCAGCTCCTTCCTTCCTTTTCTTTCTTTTCCTTCCTCGCTCCCTCCCTCCCTTTAACTTGTATACAACCCCATCGTGCAGAATACTCGCTGGGCAATTTACAACAGTCAATTCAATCAAATGATTGAACCAGCCATCGCCATGGCATTAAGAATGAAGTGCTACGTGTCAAGGAAGGTCTTCTCAGAGATGGGGGGGGGTCAACCCTCAAAGTGAGCCGTGTGGTCATTACGCAGTACAAATGTTGGAAAATGCAACACCTTTATTAGATCACTAAAAAAAAATTGAAACATTTGATGCAAGCTTTTGTGGACTAAAAATCCCTTCGTCGAGCAGACGTGAAATTTCAAGGGTGTGGTTTATCACTCAGAAGCTACACAAATTGCAAACCAGTTACTTTATAATCTCTCTCCCCCCTCTCCCTGCCCAGAATGCTTTTCTTTTAATCCCTTTTTGTAAACAGGTGTCACAATGAACTACACATCCCTAACTCTAACCACGCTTTTGCTCGGGTGAGGAGCTTCTCACTGGGGGAAATTCACTGGATCACTTGCTTGAATGCTCTCTTCTTTGGGTTTGGGGAGAGACGGGGAGCCTTTCCAGGTGGTGCTCCATCACTGCGGGTGCAAAAAAGGGACCAGCGGAGGGGAACGCAAGACTTCAGCCCTCCAGAAGCCATCCCATCGTGCGCCCACACCTGGGGCGATCAGGACACGTGCACCAACGCCAAAGTCCAGGGAATGGTCACTCTCAAAATGACAGACCATCTCAACACTGCTGCCGACTCCCACTCTTGAATGCATGTTCAAAACAGTTCATAATGCCAGACTGGCGTCTCTCACAGACACACCTCTGAGCAGGTGGCAGGGGGTTTGGCAAGTCTTGGGGTCTGAGTCCCAAGTTCGAGTCTGAGTCTTTGGTCCCAAGTCCGACTCCCTATGAAAAGCAAGCTTCCCCCCCCCCCAGAGGGGGTGGGTGGGGTTCCGAGTTGTGAGTCGACTCGCACCGGTGCGCCTTAGGTCCAACCTGACATTGAGTCTCGTGACTTGAGTCCCCAATCCCTGGCAGGTAGTGGGGGGCGGAGGGCACAAAGGGGTGCTAGGAAGTCCAGAAAATGGGCCCAATGAAGGGGGAGGCAGACCCCCATGGCGACAGAGCTGCCCACCAAGTGCTGCTCCGCTGGCCCACCTCTGGTTCCACCCTTCCTCCCTCGGCAACAACAGCCCAGCCCGGGGAGCGGTTTTGTGTTTTTGCAGCTCATTTCTGGGTGGACCTTTAGACCTCGGTGGGAGGACTGGTCCTCGCTGGAAATTCTAGGAGTAGGATGAAGGGTTCAACAGGAGCAGGCTCACTCCTTTCCTGCAACGGCCTGTTGCAGGACAACTGAACTCGGAAACCCATGTCCAGTTCCGGAGCATAAAAACGAAGGCCAGAATTCTCTGGCAGAAACCCCCCCTTGCACAAGGGGGATCGTGCACGTGAGCCTTTCCCCTACTCGCTCACTCTCTGTCACACGCATGGACAATCGTCCCTTTCCCCAAACGGACGAGACAATGGTGTGCGATCGATCCGTGGGCCTTGAAGAACGCCGGCCCCTGCCCCCTTTATGCTGCTCCATGCCTACAGAATTCTGGCCAAACCTCATGGCAACCGTTCCCGGAGGATTTCCAGGCGGTGGGAAGCTGCCTTGAAGGCCAGACTAGACGCAGGGCTTGGAAAAGTTATTTAGCCAAGGGGTCCCCAACCTTTTTCACCCCACGGACCGGCTGGGGAAGGCGGGGGTGCGCGCACACTCGTGCACATGCGCAAATGGTGGTGTGGCACTCGCACGGGTGTGCTGGAGCATGCGTGCATGCGCAAATCAGCTGTGCGGGGGTGAGTGCGTGCGGGGGGTGGGGCGGGGGGTCTGTCTCCACGGCCCGGTCTGGCTCAGGCCATGGACCGGCACAGGGCCGCAGACTGGGGGTTGGGGACCTCTGATTTAGGGCTTGGAAAAATTAATTAGCCGGTGCCTAACTCCCAGAATCCCTCTGGGGCTCGTTGGGGTCGAAGCTCGGTCTGGCCCTGGGTCTGCACTGCAAAGGTAGAGCAGTTTGACACCAGCATGCTAAGCCATCCTACGGACTCTCCTAGGAGTTGTGGTTCAGGAAGTCCCTAGGATGCGCTGCTAAGACACGCCCTGGGGCTCTCGCTCTCTCCCTCCTGAACGACAGGAGAGAATTCGAAGGATCTTAAAGAAACTACAAATCCCAGCATTCCGCGAGAGGGATCTGGGGAAGGCAAAGTAGCATCGGATTGGCCTCAGGGGAGGCCTTTCCTTCACTCCCACCACCCTCACCCCAAGGTGTGCTTGGTGGGGACACGGGAGAGGGCCTTCTTCCCTGTGGCTGCTCCCAGAGACTGTGGAACTCCCTGCCACTGGGGGCCAGGCAGGCCCCCATCTTGGCTGCCCTTCCGCAAGCAGGAAAAAGACCTTTCTCTTCAGGCAGGCTTTTCCTTAATGAGTAGAAAGTCTGAGAGGGGTTTTTCCAAATCGAATTGTTGTGCCTTGTTGCATTGAAACATGTTTTTAGGATTGATTCTATTTACCCATTTTTAGGGTTGTATTTGTTTGATTTTTTTAAAAAAAGATTTGTATATACTTTGCTGTTTTTAGCTTTCACATATTGCCCTTCAATGATCTTTTTTAAGGAGAGAAAGGTAGGGTAACAAATATTTTAAATAAATCAGTAAATCCCTATCCCGGGCGCCTCGGGACGGGTCGCAGCCCTGGCGCCTCCCACTGGACGGCCGTACGGGTCTCTCTCTGGGTTGGCGGGACTTTGCCCCGGCATCGCCAGCTTCTCCTCTCCTTTCTTCTTGGGAAAGACAGCGGCCGAATGACCTAGTTCTGCCATGGCCCTTTGTCCCTCCCCCGAGTCCAAGGCTCCCGGGGTTTCTGTGGCAGCCCAGGAGCAAACGGGGAGACCTGGTGACCTCTTTTCTCTTCAGGAAACCAACGGGACTTTAAACCGCTCCAGGAGCAGCCCGAGGTCAGGATGCAGACAGCCTGCTGGGAGGTACCGCCCGGCTGTTTGTTCCTTCCTCTGAACAGGCAGAGAGATCACGCGTCCAAAAAAAAAAAACCCAGTGAAAAACGCTCTCTCTTCATTTTCTTTCTCTTCTTCAATCAACAGCCAGGGACGGCCTGGTCCCGGGGTGTCTGCTCCATTTTAAACTATTGGTGCCATCCGGATGCACCACGAAAGGCATGTATAGCTCCCCACCTGAAGGAGAGGACCCACAGGTTAACAGCAGTCAAGAGCTCTTTGGCTCGTCAGGTGGAAAGCGGCAAATCCTCCTTTCCTGGCATGCTTTCTCTTTACAAGGCAGTTTTACGACCGGCTCAGGGCTAATGAGCTTTGCACAATTAAGGTCCCCAAAATCTGCCGTCGGGGCTCTGCTGGAAAGACTCCCATCTGAAACCCTGCAGGAGACAAAGCCTTAAGCCCCCAGTCGCATGGCCCTCCTGTGGGGTAATCCAGCTGCTGTGAGACCCCAGCGCTTTTCAGTTGGTCTGATGAAGAATTCTGTGAAACCTTAAATCCCTTCCCTTTGGGAGTCAATGGCTTTCAGTCCAGCCGGGAGAGCAGTAACAGCTCAGGACTAGAGACCGGCCCGAAGCAGTGATCATTCGTCGCCATTCTGAAACCACAAATCACGAACTTCCATGAACTTTCTGACAAAGCAAACCTTTTCATGGTTCATGTGATTCAAGGATTTCAGGAGCTGTAGATTGACCCCCATGTGAGTTAGAGATGCCAAGCATAC
The DNA here is from genome assembly GCA_037013535.1 of Intellagama lesueurii. NCBI lineage: Eukaryota > Metazoa > Chordata > Lepidosauria > Squamata > Agamidae > Intellagama > Intellagama lesueurii. The sequence goes on along the minus strand of JBAJHW010000003.1, from coordinate 2,035,341 downwards.
CTTGAGTCTTCAGCTGACTCTCTTCTCCACCCCCTCCGAGTTTGGTGAAGATTGGTTTTGAGACGTTCAAGTAATAGCAAACCCCCCCCCCCCAAAAGGTCTCCTTAGGAAAGTGCTTCTTCCATTTACTAATTCTTAAAATTCTGCAGCTTCCTCCCCAAGCTTAATGATAACAATAAGGATAATGATAATCAAAATGATAATAATAAGCTAAGACCCAGGCTTTCTTTATGAAGTCAATGCATCTCATATCTTGGTCTTCCTCTTTTCCTGTTGTTTTCAACTTTTCCAAGCATTATTGTCTTTTCCAGGGAATCTTGCCTCTTCCACTTACTAATTCTGCAGATCCTGCACCTTCCTCCCTGAGCTTGCTAAAGAGGGTAAAAGCAGTGGTCGAAATAATAATAACAGAATTCTAGAATCATGGAGCTGGAAGGGGCCTCTAAGGCCATCCAGTCCAACCTCCTGCTCAGTGCAAGAATCAAAATCAAAGCAGATCTGCCAGGTGGTTGTCTAAATTTCTCTTGCATGGAGCTCACTCACCACCTCCCCCTGAGGTCTCTGGTCCCATTGTTGTACTACTCTAACAGTTATGAATTTTTTTCCTGATGTTCAGCCTAAATCTGTCCTGTCTCCCCTCAGTCTTCTCTTTTTAAGGCTAAACATGCCCAGTTCTTTTAGCCTTTCCTCCTAGGGCTTGGTTTCTAGCCCCCTGATCATCCTTGTTGCCCATCTCTGAACTTGCTCCAGTTTGTTAGCATCCTTCTTAAATTGTGGTGTCCACAACTGCACACAGTACTCTAGATGAGCAAACAGAGGGGGAAAAGTACCTCATGAGATTAGGAGACTAAACCTTTGTTAATGCAGCCTAAAATCACATGTGCCTTTTTTGCAGCCACATCACACTGTTGGCTCATAGTCAGCTTTTGATTTACAACAACTCCAAGATCCTTCTCACTCATAATATAGCTGAGCCAAATTTCCCTTGTCTTGTAAAGGTGCATTTGGGTTTTTTTCCCCCTACGTGTAGAACTTTGGACTTATCCCTGTTAAATTTCATTCTGTTGTTTTCAGCCCAGTTCTCCAGCCTATCAAGATCATTTTGAATTTTGTTTCTGTCTTCCAGGGTATTAGCTATTCCACCCCATTGTGTGTCATCCGCAAATCTGATCACCATTCCCTGCAACCCCTGATCCAAGTCATTCATAAAAATGTTGAAGAGCACCAGGCCCAGGACTGAGCCCTCGGGAATCCCACCTGTGTCCTCCTCCCAGTTTGAGAAGGAGCCATTAATCATCACACTCCGGGTACAATTCTGTAGTCAACTGTGTGTCCACCTGACAGTTGTTCTAACACCCCCCACACACACACACACAGACCTAGTTAGTTTGCTAATCAGAATATAATGGGCTACTTTGTGGTAGTCTTTGCTGAAGTCAAGATATATTACGTCTGCAGCATTCCCACCATCTACCAGGGAGGTTATGTGATTTAAAAAAAAATGAGATCAGATTAGTCGGGCAGGATTTGTTCTTGACAAATCCGTGTTGGCTTCTACTTACTACGGCATTGTTTTGAGGGTGCCTGCAGAGTGACTGCTTTATAATCTGCTCTAGAATTTTCCCTGTGATTGATGTCAGGCTGGCTGGTCTGTAACCATCATCATAATTTTGCTGCTTTTTAACGCTGTCATCCCACCTGCCACACCTTCTCCGCTTCTTCCCCTGTCATCGTGCTGGTGACATGGACCATCCGCCTAGAGCCCAATCGTTTTCTCAAGCCATCGCCAGCCACTTATCAGAGCAGTAAATGGTTCTACTAATAGTCTCTCATCGCAGTTCATCGTCTCCTGACAGAGGAAGCCCAGGGAGATAGAAACCTGGACTCTAGGAATGGGTGGGTGGGAACGAGTACAAAATGATCCCGGAACAAGCTCTTTCCTCATATATCTGCTTTCCATTCGCTTATTTTTAAAACATGTTTATACCATCATTCATTTTAAAAATATGTTTTAAGAAAAGATTCCAGAGTCGTTTGCAAAGAAGAAGAAAGAAAAAGAAAGAAAAAAACAAGACCACCCTAAGGGGGGGGGGGGAACCCACGAATGGTAAAACAGCAGCAAATCCAAAAGTAGTACACTTTTTAAAAAGCAGGGATATAAAACAGACCCTGCTGGGTCCCTGTAAGCCAACAGCTCATAAACCCAAGATGAGAACTTATTGGGGTTTTTCAGCCTCTTATTTGGGAGGGTCAGTGAGGGTCTCTTCCACCCCAGACCCGAGACCCAAGTTTTGGATGGGTGGTGGTGGTGACCCATCTCCAGAAGATGGGACTCAGCCCAAGACGTCATCAGATTTTAACTGGCCTGGAAGGGGGGAATTCAAGGGGAGGAGATGCCCCACCAGCGCCAGAGGCACAGCCCAGGCTGAACAGAGCAGTTCAACAACGTTGAACCATGGAACTTACATAAAGGCTAAATTTAGACAGGCTTGGTCATTGGAGCCTGAAGGCTGCGCCTAGGAGAGGGAGGTCACGGTGCAAAACCTAAGCAACAGAGAAAGAAACTGTGACCCATTCACAGGACAAAAAGAAACACTTCATGCAAGTATTTAGGAGCAAACCAAAAGCAAAGTACTCTTTGGGCGGTTTACAATTCAGTGATGTAGGCTACACATTACACACACACACACGCCGCTACCTGGGTATTCATTTTACTGACCTTAGAAGGATGTTAGGCTGAGTCAACCTGGATCCCATCAGGATCAAACACAGGTCATGAGCAGAGTCTTCACTGCAGTAGTGCAGTTTAACCACTGTAAAACTGCACTACTGCAGTTTGGGGCTCCTCTAAGCATGTAGAAAGTATGATCATGACTTCAAGTGTTAATGGTTTAAACTTTAAACTAAAGAAATAAAATCAGGGGCAAAATGTGCTCGGAAAAGGATGGATCTATTAAGGGATATTAGCCATGCTAGAGTTTCCAAAGCCAGATCCCAGAGAGATGACAAACAGGATGGGGGGGGGGGGGGGCGCAACCACCCTTGTGCTGGCTGGCCACCCTGCGAAGAAAGAAATGTCTGGAAATAAAACTTGGCTAAATTCCTCATTCTCGTTGATTTAGGCTCTCTCAGCACAGTGGGGAACCTGGGTCAGGGATTTTGAAACCCTACTAAATTCTTTGTCGGCAGCTGGAAGGAAGGCAACGAGGTCTCTTGCCCTCACCACTCCTCAGTTCTTTAATTTGTGTGAAATCACTTGCCTCCATTCCCTTTGCACAGGGAAAGAGTGTGTGTGTGTGTGTGTGTGTGTGTGTGTGTGTGTGTGTGAGAGAGAGAGAGAGAGAGAGAGAGAGAGAGAGAGTGTATGCGCACGCACACATGTATGCACAGAGAAGGCCAAAAACGACTAGCTGATTATTTTAAAAGATGGGAAAATCCCATCTAGCGCTTTAAATTCTTAAAAAAAGAATTCTTTTAAAAAGAGTGATCCCAGTTTGGGGCAATTCACACAACTAGTTGTGTTCCGAATGCAAAATGAGCAAATTTGTGCAAAAACCAATGACATTTGCACAAAACGTCACTGTTGCCGTTTTGAGAACTCTCCGGAGAGCACCAGGAAATTCTTCACCATCCTTGCTGACAAATCTGGCAGTGTCTCCTCCTCGTATGTAAGAAAGAGGCAAACGAGGGTTATATTCCAGCACGAGGCCCATCGATGCTGGACCCCGAACACGGCAGTGAGAGACTTTGGGTCAGATGATCGTGTCCATTTGCTTTCAGCTGGAGGAAAAGCCATGTGCTGGAAACAGCCTCAATGACGGTGTAAAGACGGCCCAACTTCAGATATTTGCTGAAGAGGTTCTCACACAATCCAGTCTCACTGTAATATATAATCCACTCTTTTTTTTACACTTTTAATGGAATATCACATTTTTTCTAGTTTTATACATGTCTCTAGTATATTAACTACCTTTGAATAATAGCTGTTCATTTTTATGCTGTATTTTTTTCCCTACTGCATTTTTTTGGGTATCATTATAAGCCACTTCCAATTTTATTTTATTTTTTAAAAAAACAGAAAATAGAAACATAATTATAATCCTAAACTGAACCAGAAATGTTTACTGTTCAAAGTGAGCAAAGAAAACAAATGTCTTCCACGTTCTGTTTGATATGGTTCCATTACAGAACTGGGAAGAGTTTTCATAGCATCTCCCTGAATCCTCTAGCCAGCACAGGACTTATCATCCCGAAACAGTACCTCTTCCAGGTACAGAGTTCTGGGGCTGAACCTATATTCCGATTGCCTCGGGGACCAAACACCCTTCTTACATGCACATGGTCTCTCTCTCTCCCTCTCTGTATGTCTCTCTCTCAGGAGTGAACCGAAACGATTCATGCTCAACATGTTTCTGGGACCACAGCCACCAAAGGGGTTCCTACAGGAAGCTTCTTGCTGTCGTCGTTATGTGCCATCAAGTCTCTTCCTATTTATGGTGACCTCATGCATGACCGGTCTCCAACCCTTCCTCTCCTCTGCTCAGCTCGTGCAAACCCAACCCTGTGGCTTCCTTTCGGGAGTCAAAAAGCAGCTGCTGACAAATCCCCAGCGTTATCACAGCCTCCCCACCCCAAAGCAGCCTACAGCGCTTTGACGCCTGAGGCCCCACGGGCAGGCGGCCGGACCGGCCAGCTCTTCCGGGGGTCATTTGTCTTCTCTTGAGCACCATTTCCTCTCCGCAGCTCCACAAACACATGGAGGTAATAAACGAGAGAGGGAAGGGCGAGAAGTAACGTTCTCCCTCCCAAACAAGAAGAGACGTCACTTCTTCACACAATGGCCCACCAGCCTCTTTTCATGGCACGGAAAGACGCAGCCAGGTTCCTCCCAAGCGCCTCAGGAAAAGGGTGTGGGGAGATCTCTCTCTCTCTCACACACACACACAAAATTTGTAAGGGGGTGGGGGATGCATGGGAGCCTCACAGTCCTGAACAATGTGGAAGCTTAACTTGGCGTGAGGAGGAGGTTGTAGACATCTACAGATGTGCCCCAAATGGATTTTTCCAAGAAAAAGAAGGTGGAGTTAGGAGGGAGGGGGCTCAGAGCCTGAGCCAAGTGGCAGCAAGAGTCCCAAGGTCTGATCCACCTTTGCTGTCGATGTCCTGACCTACATGTTCCTCAAGTCCCTTCACGCCAAATAAGGCGTCTCCTTCTTCTGAAGCAGCATCCTCTACCTCCTGAAGTGCCGGGACTCCAACCTCTCTCCATCCCAACGGCCAGACGGATGGCCAACGATGGGAGTTGTAATTCCCAATTAGAGATGGGCATGAATAAAAAAAAAAAATGGTGATTCGTTTTGATTCGTGATTCAGCGAAGTTGACGAATCATGAATTACGAATTTACAATTTTTTTCTGGCAAACCAATTTGTCAATTCATTTTTTTTTTTAATTTAACACCCAATAAAATGTCCCCTCGGCATCTAGAGATGCAGGGAAGTTTCCTCTGAGTCTCCTCTATAATCTCTCCAAATTTGGTGAAGATTGGGTTTCCCTAAGCCAGCTGCTAAAAGGCACTTTGGGGGGGATGACTCAATTTGTGGGTGTATGACTTAAATGTCTTAAACCCAATCTTCACCAAACTTGGATGGATTGTAGAGGAGAGTCAGGGGAAGCTTCCCTGTGATGTTTGTGTCTCTAGGTGCCTGGGGGGACATTTTATACCCGAACAAATCAATGAATCAAAAATTGCTTGAAAAATTATTGATTTGTACAAACACAAATCGACAAATTAGCGATTTTTGAATGAATTTGGTGAATTATTTTTTAAAAAATTCATCCCCCTCTCTAATCCCAATCCATCTAAAGGTTGGGGAAGGCTCTCCCAAGGGGACATTGTTCAAACATTTGGGTACCGGAGAAGACAAGCGATTTGCTCGCAAAAGGCAAATTCTGGAAGAACCTGGTAGCCACGGAAATGTTTGGAATTCAAAGGAGAGTCTCAGATGTCCTTTTCTCCCTCCCTCTCTCTCTCTCTCTCTTAATCATTCCTTGTACTCTCATCAGGGTATATTGAATAAAGTGAAGTTGCTAACCTTCCTCATCTCTAGGACTTGGGCAAACTTTCATTCTTAAAAGGCCAGCCAAACAAAACAACGGCTGGGCTGGACTGGAGAGGACACCATCAGCGGCTGAGGATGAGCAGAGAAACCATAAAAATGGGTTCCCAACCTGATTGCAGGAGGACAATTAAAGGCTTCCCATGTTAACACAAACCTCCTTTACCCTGAGTTCCCAAACCAAGACACCAACAAAATGTAGGTATCCTTGCACAACGCCCTCACACCTCCAAAATTTTACAGTGCCGTTCTCTGAAAACGCATACGTTATCCAAAAACGGATTACGTTTGTGAAAATGATACACAAGGAGGCCTTAGAGCAAGGGAATGGCTGATAAAAAGGCCCAAGGGCTTAAGGGAAGCCCTGTAGGGCTTGTGGTTCTTTGTTGCCTGCAAAAGCACGCTGCAGATTTCTGCCCTTTTTGGAACGCAGGTTCGACTTACAAAACTCTGGACACAGAATTTCACGGATATGAAAAGGAACTTTCACCGCAGGCAGTGAAGCTGTGACTCCTGGGACAAATGCCCCAAGGGAACAGTTGCGGGGGCTCCCACGCAACACCCCTGGCCCGTAACCCCATATCCAGGAAGGCCAGCTCTTTTTAGGATCCAGCCTCCAAATCCAAGCAGCAACCGAACCCATTTTCTCCACCTTCCCTGCTAGCTGAAGAGTGCGCAGATGGTGCCTTCTTCACGTGGCCTTTTAAAATTGTTCCCTATCTCAGGCAAAAACCTACTGCCTTTATTTTCTCCGTCCAGGGACACCCCTCTTATGGCCCACCACCAAGAGCTCTAATTTTGCACGTCACACCTCCTGCTCTAGGTCTGTGTGCATGTGTCTCGAAGTGGCACATCCGTGCGGAGACCAGAACGCCCTGTCTCTCCTGCTTCCACATGAAAAAGGCTGCAAAATGTGTTTTGCATCCCGTCCTCCCATGGGCATGAGGGGGTATTCATTCATTCCCAATCATGGGGCATCGGCAAATCATCCCAGACTATGAGCAAGGATTGTTTAAGAACGGGCTGGCCCTCCGCACCAGGTCACACTTATTGAACTGCACCGTTCAGACCTATTAAATTAATTACAAACACTGATTTTGCTGGAATTTGAGTGTGAACGGTATTCATAACTATGATGATGATGGTGGTGATGATGATGATGAAACTAAATATGAGGAGTTTGATATTCCTTGCATGAAGGTAGTTGAGATTCAGTTCTCAAATGTCCATCATGAAATCTAAATACGTAAATTGTTCCATAGCACTTTAAAATAAATTGATTGATTGATTGATTGATTGATTGATTCACTGACTGATTGATTGATTCTTTGGGGGGGGCAGCTCTCTAGAGGGGTAATGTTATCTTTCCATAGCTGAGATTCTTGTGCTACAGCTGTTTTTAAGTCCCCAAGCTTCTTTATGAAAGAAGAGTCCCAGCTCCTGTATGGTCCTTCACTCCCCACCGACCCTGATTTTCATAATTTGCACCAAATACAATTTAATTTAAATCCCTCTCTGTCTCTCTCTCTCTTTTTTTTCCTGAACTGGTGCCTTTTCCCCTTTGAGAAGCTCCGTGAAGAACCGACGTCCCTTAAACTCCCCGAGGTTCATTCCTCTGCCTAAAAAACGGCCGGCTGGCCCGGGGGTCCTGTCCCGCACCCACTCCCCCCTCCAGCCCCACCCCCCTCCATCTGTTTCCACAATCTTTGCACCATCTCCTCCTTCCACAGAAGGCCGCTCCCCCCCCCCCACATGCTCCCATCTTGTCAGAACAGCTAATTATCAAGCCCGCCGGCAATTCGCTACAATAATTAGATCTGCGACGGAAGCACATTTGTTTTAAAAAAAGGAAGAGAAGGAGAGACGGTTTCATATTCATGTCCGGAGTCGCCACGAGAGTCAGATGCCAGTGGACTTTCAGAGGGGTTTTGTTCAGAAGCTTTTGCCCACATCACCCCTGCCTGCATCCCTGACGGGTTTGGGGGACCCCTCCCTGTAAGGCAGCACACTCGTATTTGGTTCGGAGCTTGGAAACCATCCCCCATTTGGGCTCCAGAGCCCCAAATCCCTTGATCTCAGGGGTTTCTGGGGAATGCAGATCTACATCGAATGCACCCAACCCTTGTGGCTGTTCTACTCCTTTGCAATGCGCATATTTCAAGGAAATCCCTCAGCGAATCTGCTGGTGCAGGTCATAAAAAAGTCCCTTTACGGCTCCTGTTTTGCGAATTTCCCCCTCACGTGTCACGCTTTGTCCCAAAACGGCAAACCAAGAGCATGAGAGAAAGCTGTCTTTGTCAATGTGTGTTGTGTCCAAGGGGAGGGGTTTCATAAAAACATACTCTTCACTCGACAACCGGGGCAATCACGGGGCAATCATTAAGCCAAGACCATTAGGCCAGTTTCCAAGCTGGGCACTGAATTAAGCCTCCCGCCTGGCCTTTCATCCATGCCACCAGACCGCTGACCACAGATACGTCTGCCTTCAGCCTGCGGCCTTCAACCTGGTCATCTTCAGGGTCACCAGGGCCATGGATCTCCAATAATGTGCTTCGGCTCCAGCTGTATACCAAGGAGGACCCCTCAGCCCGCTGGGCTGGGCTGCTTGTACTTAACCCCCCATCACTCCCAGACCGAGAAGTCATCCTCTCTGCCTGCATGACGGATAGCTCCATCCGGAGACAGCCCTGCCAGGTGGGCGTGCTTGCGGCTAACCTCAGGAATAGGAAGGCCAGCTGACGCCTCTCCTGTTCCCTTGACTTGCTGGCGCCCTTCCTTCAGCCTGTAGCTGCCCCCCTTTAAAAATAATTTTTAAAAAGAAGAAAACCAGCACCCTACGCAGCCTGCCATGGGGGCAGGGTTGGCAAAGGCGGCCTGGCTTTCCTATTAGATTATTTCTCATTCGGCCAGACTCTTAACACGTATCAATTAGATTCTGATTTATAGGAGTGTCAGCAGATAATTGCATTGAGCTCCAAGCACGGAGACGTCGCCAAGGGCGGAAAGGACCGAAGTTAAACACAACGGTCTAAATGGGGGGGGGGGGGACATTCTTCCACCCCTCGCAACACGAGGCAGGCGGGCAGCTGCATTTACAGCAGGAGGCTCTTCGATCCCTTTAGGAGCCCAGAGGAGCTGCAAACGCTTCCGTTGGGAGTTGCAGGACGCCGGAGGGAGACCTTCTTGGGAGCGACAAGCGTTTTTCGTTCCTCACCCTCCAGCCCAGCCTTAGCACAAGAGATTTTTCAAGAATACAGGCCTGAAACCCTTGTGGTCTTAAAGATCTGTTCCAGAAAATCCACAGGTGGTGTGGAATGGTACAGAAATTTATAAATGTGAAGGTCAATCACGGGGCCAAAGGAACGACGGCCACAAAGCTGAGCTGCAAACCGTGAATCCCTTATCTAGGGATCCCTCACCTTTGCCACAGACTCATCGTGTGGCCTCAGACATGGTACTCTCCCTTGGCCACAGCCAAGAATAAGAATTATTCTTAAAATAACCTTAAATTAGTCGGAGTTCTTTGCAACCAAGTATTGCACCTAAACATGATTACTATGGGGTGTGATGTGATTCCCAGGGTGGTGCAGTGGATAGAGTGATGGACCAGGACTCTGGAGAACAGATTTCAAATCCCCGCTCAGCCACGGAAGCTCACAGGAGGGAGTGGAGCTGGTCAAACCACTCCTTCAGTATCTCACTTACTTGGAAAGCCTTATTAGAGTCACTATAAGTTGGTTCCATCTTGACAGCACAGAACACACATGACGTCTTAAAAGTTCCTCAAACTTTGCACGATGCTGAGAACATTGAACCCCTTGTGGTTAATAAGAGCATTTCCACCTTTTCCTCTGTATTTATTGGGTGCAAAATAGAAAGATGTTTTTCAAAAAGAGCACAGATGCTTGGAATTCCTCAGGAATGGCTGGAGCCTCCATCAGAGATTTGTTCTTGACGAGAGGAATAAATCCATCTGTATTTAGGAAGGAAACACAGATGGGCTGAGGACCGACGTGCAAGGGGGGCCATGGCCTATTGGGGTGTGATATTTCACTGAATTTTTCTTTGCCGTCAGACATGAGAAGCCGGTTCATTCCTGGGACACTGGCTCTGTTTCAAAGGCAAGGACACGCCGTGCTCCAGCTATTCCTGGAGATTCAACGTGGGGCTTGGCCCACCGCGGGACTCTTCCCACCCCTCACTGCAAGGGGAAATGCAGAATTCCCTTACAAATACCAAGGAGCAGAGGTTTTTGTGTTTTTTAACAAGCAGACTTTGCAACGGCACAAATGCCCTCCCCAAAATCTGAACACCAAGCTTCAGCCTGAGCCGTGGCACCCCGCGGTCGAGAAAGCCAGAGCACTTTCACAAGCGATGAAGGCGAAGAAGAAGGGTTTCTGGCCCCCTCCCAAAATGAAAGAAATCATGTTAATATGGTTCGGGCAGTTTGATTTAACCATCGAAACCAAAGCCCTTCCTAACCCTCATATAAACTGAAATGTTACATGATACTGCCGGTCATTTACGTTTTCAATAAACTCAGTCATGTAACCTAACCATTTTTGTCCTGTGTTTTTCACACTGCACAGTTATCAATTTCCAACTGCACATTTTTTCCCCCGAGCTGCACATTTTGTCTCTAACTGCATGTTAAAAATAAATTAATAATTTTAAAAAATAAGCTGTTAGGGAGAAACCGACCACAGGATGTTTGCACTTCCTGATCTCTCTCTCCTGCTTCTGGAGAACTCATATTCATCCTGGGCTTTTAATTCACACTTTGGCCCTCCTCCACGGCTGTCAATCTTATCGACAGACAGCTGCTCCTCTCAATGGGTGGGACTATTTCAGACTTACTTGGAAACAAGCATTTGGAAAAGGCCCATGCCAAGCGGTCAGGGGTCTGTTTCGACAGGCCCACCGGCTCTGAATGGTCTTTCCTGGGATAAAACTACCCCTGGCTGGTGCCTGTGGCTGAGTTTTATATATATAGGTTTCTACTGGTGTTTTGCCATCCTCGTGGCAGCCTTAAAATTGTGCAAACAAATACTCAGTTCTCACAGAGCTGTTAAGAAAAAAACGACAGAACGCGACAGAATGGTCATTCCTCGCCTCACCACCACCACCCCCGGCCCCCAATTTAAATCTGTGCTCATAGAAATTCAGCCGGTGAGAGAGACCGGGCTCAAACCATCTCTGCCTCCCTTGTGAAAAGCCAACCACCACCACTGCCCCTCTCGGAGGGTGTTTTTCGGGCAGAGGATGCTGTCTTGCCAGGCCGTAGTGCCAGGGCATATTGTTTCGTTTGGGGCATAGGGTGGGAATGAGCCACTTCATACTTCACAAGGTGGCCCAGAAACACCTGGCATTCACTAACTTGGAAAGGGGAGGGGGCTGGATCAAAGAGGAGTTTGCAGAATTCTCCCAACACATGGTAGGCTTCAGTCACGTTACGGCTGCCCAGCACGACTCCCCAGTGCTGGTCGTCTGGGGACAAGGGCCTCCCCACCAGGCAGGGGGCTGCGAGATGACAAGGCAATCCGGAATGGGAAAGTCCCCCGTCGAGGCAAGGTTTATGCCCTCCACCCGGCTTAGCCAACCCTTCCCCCCCCCCCCTTGTGTTCCCCTCTTGGCAGCCCACTGTCATAAATTGTACCTTTCACACGTTTCATGTCTTTCACTGCACTGTCCATTTGGTTTTTATCTCAATGTTGGGTTTGTTGCTTTCGTGTGTTATCATTGCTACGGCTATTTTTATTTTTGCTGCAGACTGCCAAGAGTGGCCTCTGGCCAGATGGGTGGTATAGAAGTCCAACCAACCAACCAACCAACCAACCAACCAACCAACCAACCAACCAACCAACCAACCAACCAACCAATCATACTCTCGCCTCCTCCTTTAACTCCAGTGAGTGAGTAAAGCAGTGGGTCACACCATCTTCTACATTCTGGAATTGCAGAACTCTTGAGTTGGAAGGGACCCCAAGACTCATCTCGTCCAGCACCATGCCAGTGTAAGAAACCCACGGTGGAGCACCCCTGACAGGGGGGGCTCTCTAAAGCACCTTTAAATTCCTTCCACAAAGAAAAGTCTCCCACCATCCACGCCATTGTCAAATGGGCTCTTACCACTGACTAAACGTTCCTTCTAACGTTTAGTCAGAATCTCTTTTCTTGCAATTTGAATTCACGGCTTTGGATCCGGCCCTATGGAGTCACACACAAAAAAAATGCTGGCTCTTGTCTTCCACATGACAGCCCTTCACACCTTTAAGTACAGGTACGGGATCACCTTTCAGCTCTCCCTCCTCCAGGCTAAACATCTCTGATTCCCTCCACTGTTCTTCGCCTGGCTTGGTTTTCAGATCTGTTACCATCTTGGCTGCTCTCCTCCGGACAAGTTCCATCTGGACAGAACTGGAGCGCTTAACTGGGGACTCAAGTGGACCGTTTTGAACAAGTCAGGATTTGGAAACCAATTTTAAATATTAGTAACGGTAAGGGTGTATACCCAGTGTGATGGAGTGGGTGCAGTGGACTCAGACCCAGGAGACGTCAGCCACGGAAACTCATGGGGTGTGTGCGCGGAACTAACAAAACATTTCATTTACCTTGAAAGCCCTGTTAGGGTTGCTATAAAGTCAGTTCTGACTTGATGGCACCCACGAACCATGATGTTGAATCGTAATGCTAATCACCTGCCATCCTTCTTCCCAAAGAAGCACGGGACATTATAAAAATTACATTATTACATGATTTATGCCGTAGGCCTTTATTTCTCCAGGCTTTGCAAAATGTTAGTCAAAACAACGATGGGATCACCACAGTGGCAGCTTGCCAGATTCTAAATTACCGTAGGTCAACAAAAATTTCCTATTACATTTTTTCCCTTGGTGCTCCAGGCCCCAGGAGAAAGGATTGTTTACAGTTTGAAGGGAAAGGTAAACAACTGGAAAAAATATATAAATATACGGAGATAAGGCACATGCACAGAAATTCAAAACAGCATCATATCATCCCAACAGCACACTTTGCCACAAACGCTGGATATCAATAATAATCATGTAGCAGTGCAGCAACAGGCTTCATTTTGAGACCCGAACAACAGCAATCAATACGGATTTTCCTCCATAGATTCAATCTGGTTTGGTTCGGTGAACATTTAAAATGATTTTGTGTGTGTTCATATGCTTAGAGGCTAAGAAAGTCATTTTCTTAAATATATTTTTATTCTTAAGAGCCTTGGTAGTTTAAAGTTGTGTTCTATGGTGTGTTGTGTTTTCTCAATCTGCTCTTTTAGGCTATAAGCTGTTGCATTTTTGGAATGTAACTGAAACGTTCTTATTGTTCTTTTTTTTTACTCTTAAAATATATTCCTATTGTATTTTGGAATGAATTCTGACATAAGTATTTGCCTACAACTTATGTTCAGTTCTCATATCTTTTTTAATTATTTGTGCCTACATTTTTTTCAACAGCTGTAAGAATCTTGGATGTTTGCAATATCTGAAGTATTTTTGTGCTAATGGAACATAAAGCAATGTAGATAAATAAAGCTCGTAGAATTGGATAAACTGGTGTTGCTTGGAAACACTGCAACAATAAAAAGACTTATGTGGTGATACTGATTAATTTTGATACGGTTGGAAAAAAAAACCTGTCTGGTTTCATTCTGGAATTAACCCTTGTGGGGATAAATGCCAGCTGTGACAAACACAGGCTTCTGATTTTCCCCTGAAGGTCTATAAAGTTTTGTAGTGCTCTTAGGAAAAGGTTCCCAGCATCAGGATCCCTGACCTAACAAGAGGTGACCGGAAGCTTGGAAGAGCTGAAGCTTCCTGCCTTGTTCCTTGGCTCACATTAGGAAAAGAGCTCAGGAATGCTGTGCTTTGAAGTCGTGCCATACTTACTGGCTAGGGGGATTCTGGGAGCGGTAGTTCAAGGAAAGTAGGATTCCCGAGCTTGGGAAGGGAGTCAAGGAGGGAACCATGAGTCACATTCTGGTTTACTAAGTTAGGGTTTGGTTTTGCATTACGTTTCCTGTGGCAAACGCCATGAGATCCCAGTCATTTTGTAAAGCACGGAATAGTTCTAAACAAACAAATAAAAAAGTAGAAAGCAGGGCACAATGTCCTCGTTGTTTACTACCTTGTTTCCCCTAAAATAAGACCTAACCTGAAAATAAGGCTTGTATGATTTTTCAGGATGCTCGTCATATAAGCCCTACCCTAAAAATAAGCCCCAGTTAAGTGAAACCTTGCCCTCCACCATTGTGCAGCAACCAGAAGAAGATAACAATACTGTATTTGAATACATGTAGATTGTTGTACATGAAAAAAATGAAACATCCCCTGAAAATAAGCCCTAGTGCATTTTTTGGAGCAAAAATTAATATAAGACCCTGTCTTATTTTCGGGGAAACACGAAACATCCACACAAGCAGATGTCCTGAAACCAACGGATGCTTTTTCTATCTTTGAAATATTGAGCAAGAACTGAGGAGCCGTGGAGCAAAGTGGTGGTGGGGAAACGGGGGGGATGAGCCCCCTCTTTCCCAGCCGGGGTTCTCTGCTCCATACCACACACTCTCATCCTGTGCATCACCAACCTTGCAGGTGACGAACAAAAAGACAATTCATCGCTTCCCCTTTCGGGCTCCAGCCCTCCCAGAAGCCGAAAGGGGAAGAGCAGGCCGCTGAACTTTCATCCCACACCTGAAAGCCTCCTTTCATTGCATCTCTCTTCTGCAGCACCCTTCACACAATGGGGTGTGTGTCCCTTTCGAAACCTCCGAGGCAGCAATTGTCACTGGGCTGGTCCGTTCACCTTGCGCCCTGAGCGGGCATCCAGTCCCCTCAATGCGGATGTGAAGAAGGAAGCACCCCTTGCTAACATCCCCTCCCTGGCCATGCAACTTGAACAAGAAGGCTAAGCCCCCATGATGGGGCAACCCCCCTCCCCCAAATCACCAGCCAGGCTTTGTAAAATCACCAGTCCGTAGAATCAGAAGCAGAAAAATATCTCTTCCCCCCCCCCCCCCCCCGTTCCCTTAAATGCAGCACACAGGCGACAGACACACGTCCCTCCGAGATAAAACAAACATTTCCGTACAAGAAGCATCGTTCTTGTAGAAGAAAATCAGTGGAATGAGAACCCTCCTCGTCCTGCTTCAGGTGGCTGTTTAAAAGGGATAAACCCTGGATGCCAAACCCTAAGAACATCCATGGCAAGAGGAAACGGGGGAAAACGACAGTTCTGGAGGGGATGTATAATGATCAGGTACTAATGAGGACTATTTCTAGCAACAGTGAGGCAAGAGGAAAATGCTAATCTCCTTCTTTTTTTTTTACAGAATAGCTTGATCCTGCAAACAAACAACACTTTCTTGTCTCTTTCTGTCCTTCTCATTAGGCTGTCATCATTTATGCCAGCTGTTCCTGGTGACCTCCAGATGAGCTGGGCTACAGGGGAGCCCAAAGCCTCATCGGCAGGGCACCCGGTCTGGGGGGGTGGGGGTGTCTCTCCATTCCCAGCAGGATCAAAACACCGGGTAGCACAACACAGGTGTTGCAGTTATACACATGTGGCTGAAAAAATCACACAGTCCACTGGAAAAGAAAACACAGCAAACGGCATCTGAGAGAGTAGACCTCAGCGAGAGGGAGGGAAAAAGAAAGAAAGAAAGAAAGAAAGAAAGAAAGAAAGAAAGAAAGAAAGAAAGAAAGAAAGAAAGAAAGAAAGAAAGAAAGAAAGAAAGAAAGAAAGGAGATCTTTAAAGGGCATGGCTTCATTAAAGCAAAACCAAAAGATCAAGGAAAAAAGGAGGGGAAGTTAAGCATTTCAAAGCTGCACAGAGCCTCCGGTTCAGAACACTCCTTCAAATTGCTTCTTGTAGGCACCCGATAAATTAAAAGAGCCTTACACTTTCGGAGAAGGTGTCCATGTCCAGATCCCATCCCCAGAGAGCCGGCCGGTCTGGTAGATGCTGTGCAATGCTGAGGGCTACAAGGGACCGGCTCAGCCCTGAGCCCGCCTGCCCGTGCCCGGGGCTCACGTCCTGCCCACTTCCTCCAGCCTCCAGCCAGAATCTCTGCTGCCTGCGAGGCAGTTCCCACTCGGAGAGCAGCCGCCTGCCGCCGCCTCAGCCTCTCATGATGCATGAAACGCACGGTGCCCGAGGAGAGGAGGCAGGAGAGGAGAAACCAGCCCCACGGAGCCAAACACACTGTGCCCACCTGGGCCCATGGGGAAGGCTGAAAGGCCTCCGGTTACGGCTTCTCTGAACCCCACATTTCCTGCCCTTGAAATGGCTCCAAGGGGTCACAGGTCTCACCGGTCACTCACGACGCGACAGCAAGACCCTTTTAAGATCTTTCTTCTCTCCCCAAACCAAGTCCTACATTTTATTATTATTTTTAATTAAGTTTTTTTTTTTATTTTATGGGTTAGGTGTGGGGATATGGCATGAAAAGGGGGTGCAAATCAACATGAACAATTTAAAATACTCCTTCTTATCCGTGACATTTCAAAGATACATTAAGTTCCCGGTATGGCTTAGTTATGATATACATTCTATTTCTAAATTAATCCTAGGCTTTCTATTATCAAGTGTTAATTTGCATTCTGTTTCTGAGCCAGTCATAAAATTTATGCCAACAATCGTCATGATTCGTCTTTCTTGTCGGATCTAACCATTTTGATAATTTATCCATTTCCGCCGTGTCCAGAATTTTTTGCTATTAACTCATCTTGGGATGGATTCTCCGGGTCTTTCCGATGTTTAGCAAAGAGAATTCTTGCAGCTGTCAAGATACGGATGGCTAAATGTTTTTTCATTGGTTCTGTTGATTCCGGAATTATGTTTAAAAGGAAGAATTCAGGTGTTACAGTTACCGGAATCTCTAGAACCTCTTGCAAAAGCATTTCAAGCCTTTTCCAATATTTTTGGGCTTTCCCGCATGTCCACCACATGAACCTTCTTTTTCTTTACATCTCCAACAAAGGTTCGAAACTTTTACATCCATTTTGGCTAGTTTTGTGGGAGTTATATACCATCTATAAAACATTTTTTATATATTTTCTTTAAATGCTACTGACTTAGTAAGTTTTATATTGTTTTTCCATATTTGTTCCCACTGGTCCAAGCTTATATTATGCCCAATATTCTGTGCCCACCTTATCATACATTCCTTAACCACCTCCTCCTGGGTATCAAAATCTAATAAAAAAAATTATACAAGACTTTAATATGCTTATCTTTGGTATCCAGGAGGATTCTGTCAAAGGGAGTATTCTCTACATAAAAACCTTGTTGTTTATCTTTGTCATATCTTGAAATTAATTGAGAATGTGACCACCAATCCATATCAAATCCCTGCGCTACTAATTCATCTTTGTTTTTCAATGTCCCATCTGATTTGAGTACTTCTCTATATCTTAAGAGTTTCTTGTTTTCTCTCAAGTTCAGAAGGGAAAATGCCTCCACTGGTGTTACCCAACATGGTATTTTGACATACATCTGTCTTTGAATTTTAGTCCAGGACCATAATAAAGATTTTCTCAAGATATGATTATTAAATTGTTTAAAAACGTTCGCTCTGCTATACCAAAGAAAGGCATGCCACCCCCATTTCAAATCATGACCTTCCCATTTTAACAGTCTTTGGTTTTCCAATGAAATCCAGTCTTTGATTCACATTAATGAGGCTGCCCTGTAGTAAAGCAGCCAGTTCGGGAGACCCATTCCGTTTCATATTCTGAAGTGCCTTTAGTTTTATCTTTGGTTTCTTTCCTTGCCAAACAAACTTAGAAATAAGCTGGTCGAGTTCTTTAAATATTGATGGTTTCAAAATCACTGGAATGTTTTGGAATAAAAAGATCTACTTTGGTAGGATATTCATTTTAACTGTTAAACTGCATTTTATTTTTACATTGAGAATGGCCCAGTTCTGTCTACTGATCAATGGAACCTCCACATTCAGAGGCAGTGTATCTCTGACTATCAGGCGCAAAAGCCAAATGGTAAGAGGGTCCCGTGGCCTTTCTGCTCTGCCTGCTGGCTTTCAGGAGCATGCAGCGTTCTCTGCCTGAGGTGAGACCTTGGTCTGATCCAGCAGGGCAATGGCAAAGCACGAGTCCCCCACCAGCCTCCAACGGCAGAACCCCTTGTGGCCGCAGTGCTGGAAGCCGGTCTCCAGAGAAAGCAGCAACGACGTCCACCGACAGAAGGCCGCCGGCTACGATTTCAGACCTCGGTGCAGCTGGGGGGGTTGGGTTGGGTTGGGGGCAACAGGTCTGGGGGCAAGGACAAGTCGGATTTTGACCACATCTCCCCCGCCCCAAACGCCAGACCACGGACCCTCCCAGAAATCAGCCCATTGACTTCAACAACATCTTACGGCACCCTCAATCGTCAAATGCAACGCGAGGGACAGACACCTCTGATTTAAAGCAGGCAAACCTCAAGCCAAACAGCCAGTCATAGACAGCGGCGCCACGTAGCCCCTGGCACACAGGTGTGGTACAATTCACACAACCACAACGCAGGAACAAGGAGAATTCTGACGGTTACTTGTTCTCCCTGAGACAGGCTGTCTCCACGGGCAGAGAAATCTCTGATCCTTCGGTTCATCGCTGTCTCTCAGAAACCTCAGTGCTAACCAAGTAACTGTCCCCCTCTGTGTCTCGTTTCCCTTCCCCTCCAGCCCCCAGCCATGGTATACTGCAGGTATAAACCAGTACGGGTGTTCCCGAGTTTGGAAATTCTGGTTAAAGGGCTGCTTTTGGTTACACAATAGAAGTACAGAGATTCGCAGAAGAGAATGGCTACCAGCTCCCCAGAGTCCACTGCTTTCTCATTAACTGGCACTTAAGGTCTCAATAACTCACCTTGAGACATTTGTAGGAGAAAGAATAAAAATGTTTCATTACTTACAGTTGCAAACAGGTCATCAACATACTAACATGGCTGCTTCCAACAGACTAAAGAGAGGGAAAAGAGCACTCAGCAGAGAGGCAGGGCTCTCTTTCAATTCAGAGGACAGGGAGAAAAACTGGTGAATGCTGGACAGATGGACTGTCACTCCAGCCAAGAAAAGTCCCTCCCACTCACTCAAACTGCAGGCAGCATGCGAGGTTGCAAACCCCAACAGCAGGCGTGTTGCTTTCCGCATGTGGGGAAGGGATGACAGAAACAGGATGGCCCAGCACATTCTCCTCTCTCTAAGCACGGTGACCTCCCCTGGGGGAGAATAACCAAACCAGGCTGACCGGTTTGAGGAAGGGGGACGCCATCCACAGTAACACACATCAATGTCACTATGTGTGCCTTTTAAGGTACCCCAAGACTTCACGAGAGGGTCACCAAGGGAGGGCAAAGGATTTCTCGTGAGCTGGCCCAGCCGAGAGCGAGGCCACCCTCTCCCCACCCCTGGCCATGCTCTGGCAGCCCGATGTGCTGGAAGCAGAGGTGCAACAGCCCCACATGGGCCCCCCAGCCTGTGTGAGCTCTCCCACCTGCACAGGCAGCAAAGGGGTTCAAACCAGGCCTAGGACACTTCACAGTCTAGCTGCCGGCTGAAACAAAGCGTTCTCCAGAAGACACCACCACCAGTTATGGGGGGCTGTCTTGTGTCCGAGCTGAATGCTCCAGCCAACAAGGCCCCTGCGGGTCCATCAGACCCTTTTATACCCTTGAGTGGTAGCTGATCCCCAGCAGAGCTAAGCACAGGACTCAACGGAAGCCCATCTGCCAGGGATACCTTGGGGGTGGACTAGATGACCTTTGGGTTCCGCGACAGCTCAACTCTTTTCAGATTCTCTGACGATTCTACAATGCTGTGTACCCTTCCCCTCACAAAAACAGAGGCAGGCACTCACGCCCCCCAACCACCAAGGACTCTGACTGGCGTGGCTGCTTTTCATGGGACAAAAGAGCTTTATCGACGGCTCCGTTTTCCATCACAGAACTTTGCTGATCTTCGAAAACTTTACCTGCGTCAAAAGCTTGAGATCTCAAATAGTTTTATCTGGGTTTGGGTGAAACGGGACCTAACCTCTAGAGAGAGCACGGGGGGGGGGGGGGGCTTGCCTTACATTCAGCTGTTTAATTGAGGTCCGGTTTTAAAACAGAAGCAAAAATACTTGTTCATTCCTTTCCTTAAAAATGCCCCTTGGGGGAAAAAAAACCCCATACATATATTATATATTTGGAGATATATATATTATATATATATATCTCCAAAATATGAAGATGCCTAATTCACAAACAAGTCAACAATATCACAGTGAAACCACCTAAAAATAGATAAAAAATGGCAGCCAGTTAAAAACATAATTGAATTAGAAACACAAATTAAAACACAGAGTAGCAGAGCAAAAAAGAAAACGGCCGGGGGGGGGGGGGGGGGAGAGAGACCTAGTTGGCCTTTAAATAAAAAGGTTTTCCCCCGGCAGCAGAATGCCATCAACAAGAAGGATTAGTTGAATTTAATCTCAGGGGTTTTGAAAATATTTCTAGGGCTCTAATCTTTTAAACAGTTACGTCGGCACAATCAGCAAATGCTTGAACTGTAATTTTTAATGGACAAGCTGGTAATGTTTCCGAACAGATTACCTAAAAAGCAGATTTTTGTTTCAGCAAACAATGGGGCACTTGGATTATCAGGGGATGCCTTGTGAGCAGCTACTGAAAGCAGCCGACCCTGCTGTTAGCAAATTACAGCACCATCCTGACTCAAAAGTGATCTGGCTGGAGGAGTCTGTGCTTTGGGCACAAACCCTCCTGGGGTGGAAGAATGCTCTTTTGTCAGCTTATGCCAGAGATCTGCCACCACCGCTGCTGTGCTGGCTGAGGGACTCAGCAGAGGAGAGGCTGATTCCCTATTTAGAAGCAGTGCTCTCTTAAGAGGAAAACGCCATCTCTTCCTTTTAACACGAGCTCACCTCAGTCCACGTTGGGCAAATTATCTTGCTTTCGCTTTGTCATTGGGCACCTGAGAGACTGCACAGCTTTGTTTGCTTGTCTGAGAGCTCAGGCATGTAGAAAGATCTGCATGACTGGAGGGATGATGTGATAAAGGGAGGAAATACATGTTTGCTTTACTGCGTGATCTGATCCTAAGGTGCGCCGGGGTGCAGAAGGGGCAAGTGAGTTGCTTTATATCCAACACTGGAACACATTTATGCTTGAGTGAGAGTGTTTATTTTGCTCAGTGCTATCAAACTGATTCAGACTTAACGGCCATCCTAATAGGGTTTTTGAGGTCTGTGAGAGGTTCAAAGAGTGGTTTTACCAGTGCCGCCGCCACCACAGGGAGTGCCCATGGCCGAGCTTTGGGGATTTGAACCCAGCTCTTGAGAGTCCTCGCCTGGCCCTCTGTCCCTTCCACCACACGGACTGTCCTGGGCGAAGGTAGTCCAAATTCATTTCTGACACTCCCAGCCAAGGCAGGGCTGAATTGAGTGCAGATTTCACTCGTCTCGTGTTGGCTCAGCCGCTCCTTGGCCAACACGACCACTGAGGACCAGTGCTTTTACATAGGTCTTGGAGAGACCATGACCAAAGAGCCCAGGCACTTGAGACCACCTTGGAAAGAACCGAAGCATAGCAGAAGGGTGGCCTCTGCCTCTTTCGATACAGGAATCGGTGCAGTGCCTGAATCAGTCTCTCTTTTGGACAACCACACCCATCATCCCCTAGCCCGCATGGCCAAGAGCCATGCCGGTGGGCAAACTAGGGAACCGCAGCTCAGAACCACATCCAGAGGGTCCCTTCCAGCTCTGCAGTTCTAAGATTAAGATTAAGAATTTTTCAGAGCTCCCTCGTCGGAGCGCAGAATGTAGGGCACGTTTTGACCTTCTCCTTTAACCGGTGTCCCAGATTGCAGCCCCCACCTGAGCCTTGCCAGCATCCCGCCTCCGCCGAAGACCTATTTATTTGCTCAGCCTTTGGGCTGAATCCGGTCACGGCACCTTGCAAACTGCGGTTTCAACGGTCGATGGGCTCTATCCAGTTGTGCTGTATCGTTGACAAATTGTTTACCTGGTTTGATTGCACATCATTGGTCCCTCGCCCCGCTGGGACATTATCTATACAAGGAAAAGCAGGTAATGAACAAGACCGATAAATTAAAATGGAAGAAAAGGAAAGGAAAGGAGAAAAATTCTTTCTTTTCTGCGCTCTAATTCTTCAGAAAGTGCATGCATTTTACGGGACAAAATTCTTGAGATATTTATTTATTTATTTATTTATTTATTTATTTATTTTTACCCCGCCTTTCTCCTTGAAAAGGACGCAAGACGGCTTACAAACACTGAAAGGCAGTATTAAATGTTGAAAACAAGGTGTCTCCAACGGGGGTTAACATCACGAAAAGACAAAATTTAAAAATGATGGAACCATGAATCAGGAGGCATCTTACACCAATGAACAGGCAACATTAAGGCAAAGATCAATAAGTACACAATTTTTTTTTTTTTAAAAAAATGCCATTCTGAGAAATGGAGAACACAAGCAGTACTAACAATCCGGTCAAACCAGTAATGCATAACCATCCATCTAAAAACCACACCCAGGTAGCTCAACAAGCCACTGCAGTGGTCCTCGGCGGGGGGGGGGGGGGGGGAGGAAAAGGAGGTGGCGCACCTATGGGACCCTTGAGGACACTGCCCTAGGGAGGGACGTCCTCCATCTCCCAGAACCTACCCATCCACCACAGGTGGGCAATGTTTGCCTTTCCGATCACAATGCCCAGAATCCTGGCTGCAGGGTTCTGTAGTCCATCTACCCGGTCTCCCAGTACAAGAGGAAACGTGCTGGTCTAAGTGGGGCGCTCAGCAATAGACGTCTTCCCAGCCCTTTGGGAACTTATATTTTTGGAGCTGAAGTTTGGTTTTTATGGATTTTTATGGATTTTAAGCCTATTGTTTTTGTATGTCTGTATGACTTTGGGATTACCGGGCACCACTCAAAGTGCTGGTTTCAACTTATAAAGCCCTAAATGGCTTGGGTCCAAGCTATCTAAAAGACCGCGTCTCCCTCTATGAGCCTGCTCAAGTGTTGAGATCATCAGGGGAGGCCTTTCTCTCGATCCCAATCCCTTCACAGGTGCGTTTGGTGGGGACACAGGAGGGGGGCCTTCTCGGTGGCTGCTCCTTTAGACTCTGGAACTCCCTGCCACTGGAGGCCAGCCGGGCCCCATCATGACTGTCCTTCTGAAAGCAGACAAAGGCCTTTCTCTTCGGACAGGCTTTTCCTTAGTGACAGGCAGCCTGAATGGGTTTTTTTTTAATGGACTGTTGTTTTAAATGTGTTTTAATATTGATCTTAATTACCATTTTAATATAATACTTGTTTAATTCTTTTTAAATGTTTACTGTTTTAGCTTTTAAATACTGTTTTAGTGCTGTAAGCCCCCTTGGGTCCTTTTGGGGAGAAAGGGGGCATAGAAATATTTTAAATAAATAAAATAAATAAATTTAAGCATTTGGGCTTACAGTTTTTTCCTTGGAACTGTACGACTATTTTTGATAATTTTTGGATTTGCTACCTTTAAGCGTGGGACCCAGACATGATGTCAATAAAGGGAACCTGTATAGAATGAACAAGTTCGGGAGTGGCCTGGAATTATTGCAATCAAGAAGACACGTATAATGAGATACCCAGGTGAGTTGACAAACAGCTTGCAACTGATTATTTGGTTTCGTTCTGGTATTAACCCTTTACTGGGATAATGTCAACGAGGACGAATCATAGCATTTGTTCTCTTTGCCCAGGAGTTCGATACGTCTCTGTGGGACTCCGGGAAAAGTTCGTTATCCAAATCAGGATCTGACAGCAATGACCAGCCTTTTCAAGATAGTTGCTCGCTTTCCCTAGTTCTGCAGCGTTTCTTTTCTTCTTTCAACTTCCCCTTCCTGCCTCCGACTCCCTCACTTCCCCCCCCACCCCGGTTTACATTGAGGTGTTGTTTATGTCATTTATATCCAGCTTTCCTCCAGAGGGGTCAAGGAGGGACCGGTGGCTCTGCTCCTCCCCGCTTTCTGATCACACGAACCCTGTGAGGTACGGCAGGGCAGGCTGAGTGCGTGCGACTGGCCCAAGGACACCCAGGGGCAGAGGGGGCGGGATCTGAACCCAGGTCTCTCAACTTCTAGTCCCACACTCCAATCACTACACCACGCTGGCTCGTTTTATTTTATTTTTTTCCTTTTACATAATAAACCATACGCTTAGGGTTTTTGTCTGAACTGTTGTTTATTATCGAATTTTACTTTATGTTGGGGACGCTTTTATGGTCAGCCGTCCAGAGTAGAGTAGCAGCAGCCTGGCCACTCGATGGGCGGGGTAAAAACTGAGTTAAATAAATAAATAAAACAAACAAGATAAATAAATAAAGTTTGCTTTCCCTTCCTTTTTTCTTTTATTGATTTGTTCCGTTAATTATCATTAATTGTTTGCCTTATGAAACCAATACCACGGTGGGATGAGGGACCAATCAAACCATGCTCCAAAAAACCAAGAGCAGGGGGTGGGGGTCAGACTCAATGGCCTTACAAGCCCCTTCCAACTCCGTGATGCTATGGTTCCCCAAGACCACCCGGGTCCGTTTCTCAGTTTTGCACGAGACAAATAGAGGCAATGCCTACTGTACAGGTCTCCCAGAATGCGCACCCTCTGCTTTACATGGCCAGAACGATCACGGCAAACGGCACTCAAGCTGGCGCAGGAATGCGGGTGCCTGGGACTCGGGGGGGGGGGAACCCTCCTCTCGTGCACGAACTGGGTTCCTTCTGTCTTGTCTCCTCCCAAGTCTGTCCAGTCCAGACCGACTTTGCCCCAGCACAGCTTTTATCCGGGCCTTCGGCTGGCGATATTATGGATTCAGCAGGGCCCTGAGGCCAATACGCGGCCGCACACCACGTACACATCAACAAAGCGCCTTCGCTCGCCACCGCTGGCTCCCTTTGCATCCCCTGCCAGCTTCCTGAGGTTCCTCTGGCTTTGCCCCAGCATGCCTGGAACGTGGGTCGTTGCCAGAACAGAACGGCATCCTTGGACAAACAAGGCGGCCGGCCTTCCAGAGCGACCGGAGCGCCTTCCCTTTGGAACCTCAGCTCAGGGAACAGATTTAGCCCACAGGAGGCTGAAGGAGGGGAGTGGGAGAGAGATGGGGAGGGCGCGGAGGGGTATGCCGGTGCAGAGGAGAAGTACAGAGCAGGGCCACTTGGGGAAGGCGAAGGGGCGGGTGGCACGCTGGTACACAAGACCAGATGACCCAATGGGCTGGTGCAGAATTGGGCCCTCGACGCTCCTTTCCCGGTGCAGAACATCTGTCGGCCATAAAATCAAAGAGGTGTACCCAAAGGGATCACACCGTCGCTGCAATTTGCTGTTTTTAATTGGCGACGATGCGCTTTCTCCTCTTTAGCCGCCCTGGGAGGAGGGTATCAATTATTTTGGCTTGACCGGTTGCCAGTTTTGTCCTTCTGGGTGCTTTTTGGTGAGGTGCCACCAGCCTGCCCAGCATGGTACAAAAGAGAAGGGGGCAGGATTCTCCCTCGAGATGCTTATGTTCTAAAATGTAAGACAGGGGTTGGACTAAAAAGCAGGGTGTGGGTAAACGGGAGACGAAATCTATTTGTTCATTGATTTTACTTAAGTTTATTTTATTCTCTTCATGCCCACCTTTGTACCAAGCCCAAGGCAAGCAACAGCCGTAAAATAATGAAACACAGCAAATAAGAATCAGCAATAAAACAGGCAATAAATAATAAAGCAGCGAATGAAGAATATAAACAACAGCAGCACACCAATTTTTAAAATGCCTGGGTAAAAAAAAAAAATATCACACACACACACACACACACAGAGAGAGAGTTTTAGGGTCAGAGAATACATCAGGGTGATGTGTATTTCCTGATTTTACACCTTTCCACCCACTCATGGTGTGTAGATTGTCCAAAGCTTGAGAAATCAGATATGAAAATGAAGCCAGTGTTCATTTCCCAACAAACAACCGCTAGAAACCAACCAACCCGGTGTCCTCCAGATCAGCCTGTCATTGGAACATAAACCAATGGGGTTCCAGATGTACTTCCTAGGGGCGGGCCTCTCA
Organism: Intellagama lesueurii; assembly: GCA_037013535.1. Classification (NCBI taxonomy): domain Eukaryota; kingdom Metazoa; phylum Chordata; class Lepidosauria; order Squamata; family Agamidae; genus Intellagama; species Intellagama lesueurii. Next base: position 2,009,106 of record JBAJHW010000003.1, on the reverse strand, counting down.
AACCAGGGCGCCACCACAGAAAAGGCTCTGCCTGGTCGTTACTGCCTGCCGTTAACTCCTCCAGATGGTGGAACAATGAGATGAAGCTTCTCTACAGGGCAGTCCATGGAAAAGTTACTTTTTAGATTACAATTCTCAGAATCCTCAGCTACCATGGCTTTAGCCCCTCTGGTGGTGGGGTGATTCTGGCGGTTGTAGTCCAAATAAGTAACTTTTCCAAGCTTCGGAATTACAAACCAGTTGTTGTCCAAGTAACTTCTCCAAGCGTCAGAATTACAAACAGCTTGTTGTCCAAGTAACTTTTCCAAGCTTCGGAATTGCAAACAGCTTGTTGTCCAAGTAACTTTTCCAAGCTTTGGAATTACAAACAGCTTGTTGTCCAATTAACTTTTCCAAGCTTTGGAATTACAAACAGCTTGTTTTCCAAGTAACTTTTCCAAGTGTCGGAATTACAAACAGGAAGGCATCCAGTTAAATGTTTTCATTCTGGGAAAAACCATACAGAGAGTAGGGGCCCTCTTAGGCTTAGCTGGTGGGTGCCCACCTCTGACACTGATCTACAGCTTCATCCCAGAAGTAGCAGGAGAATCCTTGAGCACCGGTGCTGGTCCAGTAATACTCTCGCAGGGTACTTTGGCAGGGCCATCAGAAGTCGGAAACGAGTCCAGGGGCCCCCTTTAAGAAGGGCAATTGAAAAAGAAAGACAAGGGCTTGGATCCAGCACAGAGGCCAATGGGCACGGTTCTCTCCATTTTCTGTGCCCCTCTCCCATCGCTTCTGCCATATAAATATAAGAGAAGATATACTTGCGTCATCTGTACGAGGTACAAGGTGGTGGTTTGGGGGGAGGGAGATAAATCCCGCGGAACCGGCACCATTCTGTGAAAGTGACGCGCACGCCCCCCCAGCCAAAGGCGAGCAAAGCTGCCGGTTCTCTTATTTCTTCGTTAGAGGCGGCCAGGCTGGGGCTGAAGGACACCCCCCCCCCCCCCCCAGCCATGTGCTTCTGCCGTGCGGCCCATTCTGTTCGCCAAGGCCCATCCGAAAGGGCTGGTTCAACACCAGCCATTGGGGGGGGGGGGGACATGGATGAATGGTGTAAAACACACCTTTCCATAGTCCGACCGGCGGGCAGGTGCCCCTGTCTCAACAGGCGGCAGGAAGCCGTGCAAAGGTTGCTTCCTCGGTCATTTCAGCCAGGGAAACGGGACGCCCGTAAAACTCAAAATCGGGGGGCAGTCCTCGGGAAAGGAAACCAGGTGCTGCAAAAGGAGTTGGAAAAACCAGAATGTGCAGTGGGGAAGGAAGCCCCGTCAATTGAAAGTGAGATAGGGCTGGGGCAAAAAAATAGGTAAATCTATATCTGTATCTATATGTTGTTGTGATGCGCCTGTGAAGTGGCCTCCTTCCTATGGGGACTCAATGAATGAGCCATCTCCAGAACGTCCCGTCCTCAACCGCCCTGCTCAGCTCTTCTAAACCCAAGCCTGTGGCTTCCTTTAGGGAGTTGATCCATCTTGTATTTTGCCTTCCTCTTTTCCCGCTGCCTTCCACCTTTCCCAGGGTTATCTTCTTTTTTCCAGACAATCCTGCCTTCTCCAGTGGTGCATGAAGTAGGATAGCCTCAGTTTCAACTGTTTTTTTTTTTTTGCCTCTACAGAGATATAGCTCTAGATAGATCTATCTCAATTTCTCTTTCTCTTTGTAATTGTAACGTGTTCCACCAGCTTCTGCTGAGCACTGCGCCCAGCATCCCTGACCGCTGGCTATGTGACTGAAAGCTCCTGTGTGCTGCGGTCCAGCAACATCTGGAGCATCCCACTTTGCCCACCCATGATGCAATGGTCTTTCCTGAGGCACCCTGGGAACTGCAGTTCCGTGAGGGAGCTCAGAGTTCTGTCTGGGACAGAGGTCTGTTCTACCCCACCATGGGTCCCCACAGAACTACATTTCCCATAGTTCCCTGGGGAGATGAATTTCCCATTGAATCACTTTAAAGTGAAAGATTTGGGGTAAAGATCTCTCCCACAAGGGCTGGAAAAGCTCCTTCTGGGTCTTTATAAGAGGCCTGGGGCCGTATGAAGGAAAAAGAGAAGGACCGCAGATGGGGTGGTGCAGACAATAGGAACCGGACAAACCTCCCACTAAAGCCAGTCAGACCAACTTCACTGGGATCCCACTGACTTCAATCGACTTAGTCTGGATCCAGTCCAACCTCCAGAGGCGTTCTCCCTGTCCAAACTGTCCCTGCAGCTGAGCCTTTTGAGCTTACCAAGAAATTATACCAAGAGTCTTGGAAAGGCTGAGCGGCTTACAATGCCCATAACGCCCATATTGGCATCTCGCTAGAAATAAGATTGAACTGGCCAGACTCAGTTACATCCCCGCCCTGATCTTCTGGAACACTCCAGACCCCCTACCTGGACTCTTTCAGACATGTCCCAATGTCACCCACCCACCCAATCCCCTGCAGGAAGTGGTTTGAGACCGCTACCCCCAGAACCATGGAACTCCCTGCCCCTGGAGACCTGAAGCGACAGTATTTACTGGAAGCATCAAGGCTCTGCTTGAGCCTTCCTCTCCGTTTCTTGTTTTGTTGTGTTTTTGAGGCACACAGAGGCCCAGGGACCTCCTCTCTTTGTCCCAGAAGGTGTTGTGTGAGCACCCTGGAGTTTGTGTCCGTTTTATTTATCTCATTGGCAATTTTACTGTACGTTCCTTAAATGATAAACTAGCCCAGGATTAAAAGCAGGTAAAAACCAAGTCACACGAACCCCTGCCTGTTTCTGCTATTTGTGCCCTCAAGGTTTGCAGAAAAGACGGAACCACCCACGCTGGTCAAACACAGGTTAACAAGACACCCACAGCCCAAGGGCCGCTTCATCCAGAGACTTGGTACATCCTATATATTCGCAAACAGGGCGACTCTGCCCCGCTAGGAAACAGCCACCGGGTGCCTGAGCGGAACAAAAAGCCCTTTTTGTCTCAGGGACGGCTGAAGTTTACAATCTGTGCTTTGGATGGAAGGACATGATAGACTACGTGACCCCCTCTGGTTTCAGAGAGATGTGAAATTTCTTAAAACCCTGAGAGAAATGCTTGCTGCCCGTGTGCACTGTTCAGGCTCCTAGAGAGAACATGTTCCTTCAAAAGAAAAAAAGGAAAAAACCAGCAACACACTCTAAAATAGGCAGGGGAGACAACCGGGGCAAACAGTGACCAGGACCAACGGGTGCTGCAGAGCGGAGCAGGGAGGAGGCAGCTTTTCAGCACCAGGGGGATGCGAAGCAGCTCGAGAATGGGGGGAGCAGGTAGACTCTTCCCTACCTCGGGGCTCTCCTCTGGCAATGCAGAAGACCCGAGGCGTCTGCTACAGGAGGAAGAGCTCTGTTGAAACAGAAAGCTTACAGACCCTGGCCCGACACTCGGACAAGCTCAGCAAAAAGAGAACTCTCTCTTTTCTTTTCTTTTCTCTTTCCTCTTGGCAAGAGCAGAGCAGGGGACGTGGGGCTCGGCGGCCGGGAGAGGAGGAAGGCGAGGTCCCGATCCTGCCCCGCTCTTGGCTGCCTCCCCCTCTGCAAACGCTCGAGTCGACTTCGGAAAGGAGAGAGCGGCTCCCCTCCTGGGGCCGAGATCTGCCAGTCCCTGGTGAGGATCGGGGGGCGGGCGGGGGGGGGAGTGGAGAGCTGGGCTTCCCAACCTGGGGTGTCCCCCCCCCCCAAGGCGCTCTCGGGCTGCAACTCCCAGAAATCCTGGCCACCCCCCCCCCGCCGGTGCGGAAGGCTCCCGGGAGCTGCAGTCCAAGCAGACTTGGGCGACCCAAGATGGGGCACCGCTGGGTTTTTTTTGGGGGGGGGGGGAGCTAAAAGGATGGCGGGAGGAGGTGGGTTTTATTTTTCTTTTCTTTTCTCCCAAACGCGTGGCTTACAGAAGCTGGGGGACACTTTGGGAGCCCCGGCTCCCTCTTGCCGAAAAGAGCCCCCCCCCCCAAGCCTTGAAGCCAGACCCCTGAGCCAGAAACTTTCGGAGCCTTTCCGGGGCTGCCCGGGGCAGGGGGGGCCCCCAACCCGCCCAGCGATTCCCCCCCGAGCGGAGCCCGCTTGTCCACCGGCAGAGACGTCGGCGGCGTGTGGTCCCGTAAGGGAAGGGAAGCAGAAGGAAGGAAGGAAGGAAAAGAAAGGAGAGAAAAAAAGGGGAGGGAGGGGGGGAAGGGACGAAAAGAGAGTGGAGGAAGTAAGAAAGTCAGGAAAAGAAAGGGAAGGGAAGGGAAGAGGGGGAGCGAAAGGAGCTGCATCGCACCAAGTGGGAACCGGAGTTTCCCAGAAACACGCCGAGCGGGAACACGCGCGCTCTCCCCCCCCCCGAGTGGGAGGGCATCCAGTCTTCTCTCTCTCCCCCCCCCCCAAAAAAAAAGACGCCCCGCGGCGGAGGGACCTACCTGGAGCGTGTCCGAGCCCGGCGCCGCCGCTTCCTCGGCCTTCAGGAACACCTGCTGGCCCCGCCTGAAAAATTGAACAGCGGCAATGAGGATGTGGTGCAGGATGAGGACCATGCTTCCGCCCCGGCCTCACCGAGGGGCGCCCGGGACTCGAACACGCGCTCGCCGGGGCGGCCGCCGCCTCCGCCCGCGCCCGGAGCCTCGCGCCAGCCGGGCACGCGCCTGCCCTGCCTTCGCTCCCGCCGGCCTGCCTGCCTGCCTGCCTGCCTGCCGCGGTCACACGCGCGCGCGCACACACACACACGCGCGTGCCTTGTCATACACACCTGCTCCCAAAAGGGCAGCCGGGCATCACTCTCTCCCTGTCACAGGAAACCAGAGAGAGAGAGAGAGAGAGAGTCTGGAGGCAGCAAAAGGCAGGGCGCCGTTCTCCCCTCCTGGCGAGGGGCGTCCGGGGGTCCCAAGCCGCGGGAGAAGGGGGGGCTGCCCTGCCCTGCCCTGCCCTGCCCCCCCCCCCCGGCCACCGTGCTACTTTTCAGACTCTCCTCCTTCATCAACTTAGGCTGCCAAACCCAACGGAGGCGTTGAACTGCTCCCCTGCTGCTGCAGAGTCCTGGAAAAAAGGTCCTGGGAAGGAAGGAAGGAGCTGATGGTGGAAGGAAGGAAGGAGCTGATGGTGGAAGGAAGGAAGGAAGGAAGGAAGGAAGGAGCTGATGGTGGAAGGAAGGAAGGAAGGAGCTGATGGTGGGAGGAAGGAAGGAAGGAGCTGATGGTGGAAGGAAGGAAGGAAGGAGCTGATGGTGGAAGGAAGGAAGGAAGGAGCTGATGGTGGAAGGAAGGAAAAGAGGAAGGAAGGAAGGAAGATAGACAGGGAGGAAGGGAGGAAGGAGCTCATGATGATGGAAAGGAAGGAAGATAGATAGGAAGGAAGGAAAAGAAAGGAAGGAAGATAGACAGGGAGGAAGGAAGGAATGAGCTCATGATGAATGGAAGGAAGGAAGGAAAGAAGATAGATAAGACAGGAAGGAAGGAAGAAAGGAAAGAAAAGAGAGGAAGGAAAAGGAAGGAAGGAAGATAGATAGACAGGGAGGAAGGGAGGAAGGAAGGAAGATAGACAGGGAGGAAGGGAGGAAGGAGCTCATGATGATGGGAAGGAAGGAAGATAGATAGACAGGAAGGAAGGAAAAGAAAGGAAGGAAGATAGACAGGGAGGAAGGAAGGAATGAGCTCATGATGAATGGAAGGAAGGAAGGAAAGAAGATAGATAAGACAGGAAGGAAGGAAGAAAGGAAAGAAAAGAGAGGAAGGAAAAGGAAGGAAGGAAGATAGATAGACAGGGAGGAAGGGAGGAAGGAAGGAAGATAGACAGGGAGGAAGGGAGGAAGGAGCTCATGATGATGGGAAGGAAGGAAGATAGATAGACAGGAAGGAAGGAAAAGAAAGGAAGGAAGATAGACAGGGAGGAAGGAAGGAATGAGCTCATGATGAATGGAAGGAAGGAAGGAAAGAAGATAGATAAGACAGGAAGGAAGGAAAGAAAAGAGAGGAAGGAAAAGAAAGGAAGGAAGATAGATAGACAGGGAGGAAGGAAGGAAGGAAGATAGACAGGGAGGAAGGAAGGAAGGAAGGAAGATAGACAGAGAGGAAGGAAGGTAGATAGACAGGAAGGAAGGAAGATAGATAGACAGGAAGGAAGGAGCTCATGATGAATGGAAGGAAGGAAGGAAAGAAGATAGATAAGACAGGAAGGAAGGAAAGAAAAGAGAGGAAGGAAAAGAAAGGAAGGAAGATAGATAGACAGGGAGGAAGGAAGGAAGGAAGATAGACAGGGAGGAAGGAAGGAAGGAAGGAAGATAGACAGAGAGGAAGGAAGGTAGATAGACAGGAAGGAAGGAAGATAGATAGACAGGAAGGAAGGAAAAGAGAGAGGAAGGAAAGCATGGAAGGACAGAAGGAAGGAAGGAAAGAAAGAAGGAAGGAAAAGAGAGGAAGGAAGGAAGCATGGAAGGACGGAGGGAAGGAAGGAAGGAAGGAGCTCATGATAAATGGAAGGAAGGAAGATAAATAGACAGGAAGGAAGATAGATAGATAGACCGGAAGGAAGGAAGATAGATAGATAGATAGATAGATAGATAGATAGATAGATAGATAGATAGATAGATAGATAGATAGATAGATAGATAGATAGATAGATAGATAGATAGATAGATAGATAGATAGATAGACAGGAAGGAAGGAAGGAAGATAAATAGATAGACAGGAAGGAACGAAAAAAGGAAGATAGATAGACAGGAAGGAAGGACGGGCCCGATGGTCAGGCAGGCGGAGTGAGGCAGCTGCCTCAGGGTGCAGGGGTACACGTGGAGGAGGCATGGAACAAGGGCAAAATGTCAGGGGAGAGGGCCAGGGGTGACAGGGTTTCCACAAAGTAATGACCAGGCAGCCCTCTTTTATTGCAACTAGTTGCAACTAGTTCGGTGAACTTAGGTCTGTGGAGCCAGAGGTCGGGAGTTCGAATCTCCACCCTGCCTCCTTAACAGGAGGTGGAGTCAGTGACCCATAGGGTTGCTTCCAGCTCTGCAGTTCTAAGATTATACACCTGATTTCCAAGAAGACTGAATACATGTTTGTTTGTTTAAAAATATCTGTTTTACTTTAGTTATACACGGATCTCCTATTATTATTTATTTCTATCCTGCATTCCACCCAACGTCAGACCCACATGGCCTGTTGGTGTTGTAGTAATAGTTACCACTACACCTGCTTTTTTTTTTTTTGGTTATTCTGTCTATCTTCCTCCTTCCCTCCCGTGGGCTCAGAGCAGCCGACCTGGCTGTTCTCCCACTTTACCCTCGGAACACCCCCAAGAGGTAGGTCAGGCTAAGAGAGAAGGATAGACCAAGGTCACCCCAGCAAATCTAACTGCCGCATTACAGAGACTTACACCAAAGGGTTAAAAAAAACAAACCAACCCCAGAATCTTGATACAGCTAAAACGAAAGAACAGATGCAGAGAAAGCACACATATTAAAACTCAATTAAACGCATTATCACATGAAAAATCCACTCAATTAAACCGTTTTAGAACCCTTTAAAATCAACTCATTAAAAAAGCAGAAGTGAAAAATGACAGCAACCCCGTGGAAAGCCCATTGCCAGGGGACGCCCTCCTTCTTTTACCCCCTGGGAGGTTGTAGCATTCCATTATATTCATTTTTCTTTATTTTTAACTTTAGCAAATCCTTCCCTCCACAAGCCTTGCTGCTCTTTTTGTGCAGCAGAAGCTACGGCACCTCCCTCACTGGTACTAAAGCCACGTGAAACTGGCAGTTCTGTCAGCTTCCAAGTTTGAAATGTGGGCCAGGATACCTTTGCCTCAGACAGCAAAAAGTCTTGGGATGGCCCTGGCACTCCCACCCACTGCAGGACAACTTCCTACGCAGAGAAGCCCTTCCTCTGTGGCCGGGGCAGGATCAACAGGCGATCCCTCCTGGAGGGGCCCTCGCTTCACATTTCAGAAAAAAATGAAGGAAGGGAGCGGATCAAGACCATGGCGTGAGTGTGAAAAAGTGAAAAATCACCACATTCGTGATTTTATAGACCTGGATTACATCCCACTTGCTTAACTTTTTATTGAAACTGGACAAGAACTTGAAAAATGTTACTCATCCGGAGTACACCCGGCAGAGTCTCCTAGCCAACAGCTGCGCTGGCAGAAGGATTTCAAAATTGTGAATATGGTAGAGGCCAAATTTCTCTCTCTCGTATCATCATCTTAGAACTGCAAGGCTGGAAGGCACCCTCTGGATCATCAAGTCCAGCCCCTGACAAGGAAGCCCTGTGGGGGAATCGAACTCCCAACCTCTGGCTCTGCAGACGGATGCCTAAACCACTCAGCTATCTGTAGGGGGTAAGGTCAGCACAGACAAAAGAAAATCAGAAATTTCCCACATTATTATGTGAAATGAAATGTAGCTTCTTCTTCAAAGACAGACAGTTTGCCAGGGACAGGGAGAAACTGGATTTCCTGTATTGCACAAGGCCCACAGACAAATGGAGATAATTTTTTTTACTACCTCGCTGGGGGAGGGAACAGTTTTATATATGCACCATTAATTTCTCTGTGCAAGTTCCCCCCCCCCCCTTCTTCTGAAAATCTTGCAGGAAATCTCATGGGGCTTCTTGCTATTTTTGTGTTTGTTTTTGCTGGAAGAAATGTCAAGCTGCACAGGCTGATTACAAAGTCCTGTGTAGAGCAGGATCTTTCCTGCGCAGGATTCTCTTGAAAAGGACAGAAGCATGAGCTGGTGCAGGTGCACTGGGATTCCGGAGCAGAATAGCATGTTTTCTGCACAGGAGTTCGGAGAAAGGACATGAAGCTGCACAGAATGCGGTCGTTTCCTGTGTAGGACAATGGGTGAAAAATGAAAAATAATAAAAGTGGAAATGACCTTGAGTTTCTTGTTTTCATGGGAAATCAAGAAATTTTGCTGATGCTGGGAGAAGTCTGGTCTGGGCATCTTTCCATGGCAAGACACAGACATTAGTTGAGAATGAGAAATTTTACAATAACTAATTGTACTCTGATTGTCTCTTTTGACCTTCAAGACCCTCAACCCATCTAACACTGACTTAACAGCAGGACGGTTCCCAGCCAGAAGTCTTGCCGATGCTGCCGGCTTTCTGATGGTTTGCAAAAACCCTGGAGCTGCTAAAGGACAAAACGCCAATCATATGGGTGAAGCAAGCTTGCTCGCTGCCGCCGGATTATAGGAACCCAACTGATTCCAATTAAAGGAAAGGATTTCCATCAAACTTAGGAAGAATTTCATGACTGTAAGAGCCATGTGACAGTGGAAAGGGCCATCTTAAAAGCCGGTGGAGTGTTTTCATCAAATGGCCCTCTGTCGAGGGTACTTTCACGGCGGCTTTTCGGCATCAGGAGAAGGAGGTTGGACTAGATGACCCTTAGGATCCCTCCCAGCTCTGAACTTCTAGGGTTTGACATGCCCTCCCCAGGAAGTGATGCTTCCTCGTGCACACCCTTCCATCGGGCCGATCTCGCAAGTGCCTCAAGATGAACGAGCCGAAAGCCATGCCATATTTCAAGGCAAAGAACCAGAGACCAGCAAGGATCTGGCATGTGAAGGCAGATTCTTCTAGCGGGATCATTTTTAATTCTTCTAGCGGGATCATTTTTCTGCTCGGCTTCATCAGCTGCACAACGCCTGCACATGCCAAAGGATTTTTTTAGCACCCTCCCCATTTGATGTAAAAAAAAAAGGGGGGGGTTAACCCAAGATATACTCAATTTTTAAACTGTCTCCTCTCTCTTTCTGCATTAGGTTGCACTGTATGTGTCCAATTCCTTTCCTTCTCCCCCCCCCCCCCCACATTCCCTAAAGCACCAATCAGCCCCATCCTCCCCATCCGTCACATGAGTGGAAAAACCAGAGCAACCCTAAACATGTGTAGAGTGCCTTTTTCTCATCAACAATGACAATCACTAGGAAACAGGAGGGGGGGCAATCCAGCCTCCACCAGCCTGGCATTTTTATTTTATTTTCTTTTTTTTTGCAGTCAGGACTACAAATCCCATCAGCTCAGCCAGCCCACATGGCTTCTGGAGGATCAGAGCCGTTATCTGGCATGGTTCATGGGGGCTGCTGGGGCAGGCAGGTTGGGGTGGTGGTAGTTTGTGGTGTTACACCTCTGCAGCTACAGTTCTGACATTTCTGTAGCTTAAGATGTTGGAACGAGAGAAGTGAGGATAAATCATGCTTTCCTGCAATTAGGCGTTTGGGAATGAGCAGGGAGCAGAGTCCTCCTCTGTTCCTTGCCCGCAACGGCTTTCTTCCCACCAGAAAAGGCTCGGTTGGAAAGTGGGTTCCAAGGCCTGGGTGGTTGTTAAGCAAGCTAACCCCTCCGCCCTTTGGACAGAGAGAGCCTCATCCTGCCTTCAGGTCCTTGTAGCTTCGGCGTGGCATTTTCCTCAATTTTATTTGCTCCGTTCTGCGCATCAAAAGCATGCACAATGAATCCTCTCGTGTATATCCCAGCCATCCTGCTTCATCAAGATTAAACAGTTTGAAAGCGAACAAAGTTACTTTCTGCCACGTTCCTACCCAGCCAATTCATCGAGCAAATCTTTGGGGAACCGGACCGAGCCGGCCTCATAATTGAGGAAGAGCGTCCGTTTCATTTCCTAGTTATTATTGGGTAGACGTCCACCCGCTTGCACCTTTTAATCTATTTGTCAATCTCACCATCAGAGAAAAGGTTCCACTTTGTCTTTAATAATTCGGTGTGAGGAGAGATGTCTAGCAGCCGGTGTCTGTACTAACCGAGGTTAATCAGAGCTCTAAATTGCATTGTCCCCGAGCAGAAGCCCAGCTTATATGCGTCAAAAACTGGAAAAGCAACATTTACAGAGCTTGGCTGTGGAATTCTGGGAGCTGTAGTTCAAATATATATATATACACAGTATATATAAAGCTCTCTCTTCCAAGCTCTTTTCTAACCTCTGCTGTGTTCATGTGGCTCACTTTTGACATAGAAGGGAATTTTATTTTATTTATAGACCGCCTTTCTACCGATAAGGAGACCCAAGGCAGCACACAATATTAGAAAGAATAGAATTAAAAACACAGTAAGTTAAACATTAAAAACAATTACACTACACACTAATGAAAATACAATTGAATAATCAAAAGCAAGTAAACATTAAAAACTATCTTATCCGTAAAAGGCATTCAAGGTCTCCATCATGGATGGTTAAAAGCCTGCCTGAAAAGATGCTTTCCGGCTACGGGAACCCAGCCACCCTGGGTTCACACAGTCCCTCCTCCTCTCTTCCTTTCGCTTTTCAGAAGCTTTCGCTTCTGTGTTTACAAAGGGCCCCTCTCATCCAACCTGGGCAGCTGCAGTTCAATGGCATTCCGGGGAGCAAGAGCAAAACCTACAACCAAGATGTGGCCCTCAATGGTGGCTTTAACCCGGAGGAACTCCTTTGAGATACTTCTATCACTGACAAACTGGTGATCGGTCATCCTGACTACGATGGCTGTTCGGGCAAACGCTCCCAACCCAACTCTGGACCACAGGAACTCCGTCGCACAGACCGAGGGCAGTGACAAGATACCTCACCCTGCGTCAAAACCTAATCAGATCTGCATACATTTCACCGAGCATTTCTTAACAGCCACCTGGGGCTTATTCAGCGTTGACACTATTCCTACGAGCAGAGTCTCTTCACTGGGCGGACTAAATCTGTTCCTCCGTCGCCTGTCATCTTTCCATCTCTCATGATGTCACCTGGGTTCTCTCACTGGGTCTCTCCAGCGCTCGGCTGCCAAACTCACCCGGCAGCTCAAAGTCACCTTGTGTCTTCACATACATCCCGATACAGGTTTCACACCCCACTCCCAGCTCCAGCGGCAGACTTGGGCTTCTGCCCCCTTCTCTTTCTGCCTTTTCTTCTTCTTTATTTGTTTTGTTTGTTTGTTTGTTTGGCCCCTGGACGCTTCTCCCCTCTCCCGCAGAGCTCTCCCCTGCTATCTCTAAGGAGCTCCCAAGGATCGGATCCTGCCCCTTCTCAGGTGCTTCCCTGCTTGGAACCACCTCCCAGAACACGTGGGCGATGATCCTAGCACCTCCCTTCCTTCCAGAGCTTGGGAAAGTTATCCTGCAGACTCCAACACCCAAAATCCCCTAGCTAGCCTGTTTTGCACCCAAAAAAGTACAATTTCCCCAGAGGGTGTGGCAGAGCTGCTTAGTTCCCTTACCTACCACTGGTAATGGGGGGGGGGGGGGAGCCCTTGTCTTTTTGCTTTCATGCAAGAAAAAGGAATTTTTGCAACAACAGATAATTTTTTCTCAGTGGCTGAGATAATCCTTTTTTTTGTTGAGGATGGGGAGAATGCCAAGAAGCATTCATGACATCTATGCTTCCGAGTTCCCTGTTTTAATGACATACAAAGCGACCCAAGTATGAACGTCTTCATAAACGTCTAGTGACATTGCAAGAAATCAAAGAGGTTGGCATGGGGTGTCTTGATGCTCATCCCCTCTCCAATGTAAGAAGGGTGGTGTACATATCCTGGCAAGTGAGACAACATGCCAGCGTCGTCCAAAACTAGAACGCACAGGTAGATGTTGGCAATGATTATCCCAGAGCTTAGGAAAAAGTCACTTCCTTGGCCGATAAACTCTCCCAGAGTCCCTTGACTCGATTCTGGTTGATAGATTCTTAGAGACGTAGCTCATTAAAAAAAAGGAACTTTTCCAAGCTCTGGGAGATTTTCCCAGTGTCCTGGTTCTACTTGCTCAGAGCTGTTCGCTTGCCAGATCTTGGGGGACAATTCAATGTGAAGAATGGGTTATAGTAGACCAAATATAGTGGCCCATGTTCCTTAACAGTCAATAGACCAAGTAGCCATGGGGCCTCCAGGGTTGGCTAATGGCTCTTAATGGCCAGCCAGGCCCTGAAAAGGGGAGGTCGCTCTTCCCACCCACCCCTCCACCCCCTCCCACTCTGGCATCCTTAAATCCAGATTATACCCCTGCAGGGGGCAAGGAAGGAAGGAACCACCTGCCCCCCCTTGGAAAGAACCAAGCCGGAGCAGGCTTCCCCAGCTACCTAAGGAGGGGAACGGTGGGTGCTGTAGTCCAACACACCTGATGGGCCCCCAGATGGGGAAGTCCAGGCTTGAGAGCTGAGATGCCCCGCCAGAAGACCCAACGGGGAGGCCCCTCAGACTTCACCGTGTCTTTTGGCACAACAGAAGGAGAGCCTCCAACAGGGATACTGGCTGCTTGGGACCCAAACTCTACGAACCCCACAGCCAGCATCACCCGTGGCCTGGCTGGCTGGGGGATTCTGGGGATTGTAGTCCAAAAGAACAACCTTCCCGACGGGTGGCTTCCACCCAACCTGCCTATTTGTAGCTCAAGGGTGGGCAAACCGCAGCCTTCTCCAGAAGAGGTTGGAATCCGACTCCCATGAGGCATAGCCGGCTGATGATGAAGCAGGCTGGGAGTTGTGATCCAGCACCACCTGGAGGGGTGCACAGTGCTCCTCCTCGTTGTTTAAAAAAAAGAGGAGGCCGCAATTATCTCAACATCCCGTTAACTCTCCAGGGGCCTCATCCTGCCTGGGGACCATAGCCAGAGCAAGCCAAAGGGTTTCCAGATATCCTCGTCGCTCAGCAAAGCGGAGCAACCCTCAGCGGTTGCAGATGTCTCTCGTAAGACCGATGAACCCAAAAGATGCACAGATGCACAGACCAACCCGTGCCTTCGTCCTGAATCTGCAAAGCAGAAGCTTTGCATGTACAGTATGTTTGGTTCCTCTCTCCATTCATTCTGCAGGGTTGAACCTCCTCTGCGAAGAAGCTCACGTCTGCTCCCCGCTCCCCATAAGGCTGCTCTACAGGGTGAGTGACCGCTGAACATCAGCCCGATGTGCACGTCTATTGCTGCACGCACACACACGCACCCCGAGGGGTGCCCATGATTCTTAGAGGTCTGTTATGGAAGCGGTGCCCCCCCCCCCCAGGGTTGCATCGACAGCGTCCGAGGTCAACCTTGGAGGCCAGAGGCCAAGGGCCAGCTCTCCTTTGGGAGGAATGCAGCTCACCCCTGCATGACCTCTGACCCTTGGCCAGGTCTAGGGGGGGGGGGGTCTGCCAAACTGAAACAGAAGAGATCAGGACCAGCGCAGCGAGGTTTCAGGGATCAGGCCCGATAAAAACAATGCTTCTTCTCTTCCTATTTATTGCCTCCCAGCAACGGGAACACCGGAGATATTACGGCCTCTGCCTCACTTAGCTAATGTGGTTAATAGCTGCCCAGAACCTGTTCCTGGTGATCTCATCCAAGACCTTTTACAGAGGGAAACCAAAACGAGAAATGACACTTCTAGCTTCAGGAGAAAAGATTTGGAGCATTTCCCTGATGCATTTCCATTTCAAACTGAAATGCAAACTTCGGTACCCATTCTGCCGATAAGCAACACAAAGCTGCCATCCCAAATGTCCGCGGGACTTTTCATAAGCATGAAATTAATAATAACCAGGTGCGTCCAATCGATCCCGACTTAACGGCAACCCTTTCCCAGGTTTTCCAGGTAGCGAATCCTCAGAAGTGGTTTCCCCTCCCCTTCTTCTGGGGGCAGTTCTAGGACTGCTGTGCAGCTGGCCCAAGGCTACCCAGGCCGGCTCTTGGGAGGGACCGTGGGGAATCAGATTCCCACCCAACTCACTGAGCTATCCAGACAGCTTAATAATGGCTTGCCCTCAAGTCCATTTCTGACTTATGGCAAACCTTTCCCAGGTTTTCCAGGTAGAGAGCACTGAGAAGTAATTTGCCATCCCTTTCTTAGTTCCCAGGACTATGAAGCTTGCCAAAGGCCACACAGGCTGGCTCTATTTCACAGGTGGCTCAGTGGGGAATCGAACTCCCAACCTCTGGCTCTGCTGACAGAGACTTAAACCACATCCAGCCAGCCTCTAACATCTGTCTTAAGAGGTGGTAAAGGGCACTTGTCAGCTAGAGGCGAGTCCTGAAGACCTGTTTATAAATGAAAGCAATCTCTCCTTCCTTCCTTCCTTCCTTCCTTCCTTCCTTCCTTCCTTCCTTCCTTCCTTCCTTCCTTCCTTCCTTCTATCCATCATCAGCTCTCTTCTTCCTTCCTTCCTTCCTTTCTTCTATCCATCATCAGCTCTCTTCTTCCTTCCTTCCTTCCTTCTATCCATCATCAGCTCTCTTCTTCCTTCCTTCCTTCCTTCCTTCCTTCCTTCCTTCCTTCCTTCCTTCCTTCCTTCCTTCCTTCCTTCCTTCCTTCCTTCCTTCCTTCCTTCCTTCCTTCCATCATCAGCTCTCTTCTTCCTTCCTTCCTTCCTTCCTTCCTTCCTTCCTTCCTTCCTTCCTTCCTTCCTTCCTTCCTTCCTTCCTTCCTTCCTTCCTTCCTTCCCCATGCTGTCTTTCTCCCAGTAGAGGAACAAGGTGGCTCACAGATAGATTTAAAACCATACCCAGGTTAAAACAAAAAAACAAAAACCCAATAAATTGCAACACTGAAAAACAAAATATACATATATTTAAAAGACTAGTAGTATTAAAGCAATTTAAACCATTCTAAAAACACATCATAATAACAATCATGTACAGCACTTCACGATCCTTCTGTCCAATTTAATACAAAAGCCTACAGGAAGAAAGAGGGAAGCCTTTACTGGTCACCCGAAGGATAGAGGGAGAGTTCCGCATCCCCTTTTGAGGGACCCCTTAAGCAATGCTCCTCCTGACAGATAGATCTATGGCCTCTGAGCATGTGCAGAGCAATCACAGCCAACTCCACTAGATAACTGTGTAAGTCGAAGTGATCTGACACACAAAACCCACTTCTGCAAATTTTAATAATGCAACTTTTTTTTTAAAAAAAAAGGAACTTAAAGATAGCACTCACTTCTGTTTTTTTAAAAGGGAAAAATCTTCCCGTTTGTTTTGCAGTAGGAAAAAAGTTACAATACAATATCATCTACAGCCTAACCAGCTCTCAGAAAATTAGTTTTCCGGTCTACAATATCCGTAAGTCTCCGACTCATGGCGATTCCATGGATGAGCAATCTCCAAAATGTCCTGTCCCCGACAGCTCTGTTCAGCTCTTGCAAACTCAAGCCTGTGGTTTCCTTTAGGGAGTCAATCCATCTCATATTGGGACTTCCTCTCTTCCTGCTGCCTTCCACCTTTCCTAGCATTCTTATATTTTCCAGAGAATACAGCCTTCTCATGCCATGCCCAAAGGAGGACAGCCTTGGTTAGTCTTGGTTTGTACATGTCTATGCAAAAATGCTTTGTTTACAAGAGAGCAAGTGGGCTGTTTGTCCATGAAAGTTTGTGCCAGAATAAATCAGCTTTAAAGATGCCACGGGAATCCTTGCCCTTTCTGTTTGTTATTATTCTGTTGGGATTTTATGCTGGCTGGATAACTCAGTGGTTTAGCTATTTGGTTGCAGAGCCAGAGCTTGGGAGTTCAATTCCCCCCCCCCCCCCGCCCTGTGCTTTCTGCAACTACAGCCAGCCTGGGTGGCCTTGGGCCAGCTGCATGGTGGTCCCAGCGCACCCCTAGGAGAAAAGAAGGAGAAACCACTTTTGCATCTTCTCTACGCTAAAAGGTGTTGCTATAAGTCAGCACTGACTTGACAGCACATTATTATTATTATAAGATAGATGTTCAGTCTGCAACTAGAAGCTCCAGGGCCAAATCCACCCATCCCAAACAATAGCAGTTACAGCTGCCAGAAGGGTGTGGAGGGACTGGTGGTTACAAAGCCAGGGAGCCATTGCTCTTGGAGAAGTCTTCCCTTCCCTTCCCAAAAAATGGCCCTCCCAGACCTGAGCTGCTGACCAGCGCTCCACAAGGCGAGGTCAGAGAACGGCTAAGCCTCCGGGATCTGCTGCGTGGGCTGCTACCCTCTACACAGGCCCGAGTGTGAACTTCACCCCGAGGTGGAACTTCTAGCCAACCTGCGTTGGATCAGCTTAAAAGGCAAACCAGCACAGGAGGACTTTTAAAAACCACGGTCCAAGGGTTGCTGCAAAATGGCGAGGATCCGACCACTGCCACTTACCCTGGAACAAAGTGGAGGTTGTGCTTTCTCTAGGACAGAGGTTCTGCGCTGTCTCTGAGCGCCCCCGTGTGGTCGCATCGAGCCTTCCTAAGGCTCCGAGTTCAAGGAACTCCAAGCCCGAAAGGGGCAGAGGAAGGTGGAAAACCGCAGGAGGGGCTCTCCGGGGTCCAGGTTATTTCCTAAGGGTCGGGGCACGGCTCCTCTTGCCCCTG
The DNA here is from genome assembly GCA_037013535.1 of Intellagama lesueurii. Lineage (NCBI taxonomy): Eukaryota > Metazoa > Chordata > Lepidosauria > Squamata > Agamidae > Intellagama > Intellagama lesueurii. The sequence goes on along the minus strand of JBAJHW010000003.1, from coordinate 1,991,824 downwards.
GGCGCTGGTCCTTGAAGGAGGCCCAGGCCTGCCTACCCCAGGGCAACGGATGGCTTCTGGGCCAAACGGGTGGGCCAAACCTACATCCCAGCAGAGGGGGCCGGGAGAGGATGCTTTCTGCAAAGCGACTTCGTTGGGCCTGCATCAAACACACTGGCAGAGAAGGGCACCTTCGCACTCGGGTCCCGTGAAACCCATAAGCCTCCAGCTAGGCCAAAAAACCACACCACGGGATCCCGTCCCTTGCGCTAACTCTGGGAAGGCGCCCCCTGCTAGCACAACAGGCTTTTTAGGCTGGCGCAATGACATAACTGGAGCCAGGCTGTCCTCTGGGGGTCCCCTCGCCTCACTTCTAATTTGAGGCACCTCTCTGAATGGATGCCTCTTGGTTCCCAAGGTCTTCTCGTGAACAGCTCGGCTCTGGTCTTGCAAAACAAAGGCTGTGGCTTCCTTTCCTCAGTCGATCCATCGCATCTCATATTCAGCCTTCCTCTTTTCCTACTGCCTTCGACTTTCCCTTGCATTCTTGTCTTTTCCAAAATTGTCATTTAAGGGTTTAGTTTAAAAATGTATATATATATATTCAACTGTAATTCTCCTTTTGCGCTTTTCTCCTTCCTCTTCCTCGGTAGTCTGCTACTTTCAGCCAATAACATAGAATCATCTCTCAAAATGACTGATGTTTCTTCCACCCAGTTTCACTCCTCCCTGGCCTGAATCTAGGTGGGCTTTTCATAGGATACATTCAGCAGACAGATGGAACCGATAAAGGGATAAAATGCACCCTTGTCTGATGTCTTTGCCTGTAAGAAACCCATTCTATCTCTCCCTCTTCTGTCCTAACGTGCCCACAATACAGGTGATGCCTCGGGACCATCGAATGCTGAGCCACACCCATTGCTTTCAGAACCACCTCAGGATCGAGGCAGTCAATGCTGGACCAAACACCCCGGAGCGTTCAGCCCTGCCAGCTTCTGACGGTACAAACCGTGAGCCTGGGGGGGTCCTTGGCTCTTGTCTGTGAACGATCTTTTGCCAGCATCCCCTTCCATGCCTGCTGCCGCCACCCAGTAGACGCCCTTCAGGGGTTTCTCCCCCTCCATCAAATCACCATTTCCTCCAAGTTCAGGACCCCCCACCCCACGGGGTACCAGGAATCCACTGATTCATTCAGAGCATCGTTTTATCAAGGGGCAACTTGGCACAACAAGGGTGTGGACGCGGAGCAAGGCACCCTGCCCTGAATGCGGATCACGGCCGCTGGTTTCAGAAGCTAAAGCAGAGGCCAGCCTGACTCCTACCTGGAGGAGCGACCGCCGGGAAATCTGAGGGATCCCCAGGAAAAGTTAGGGACCAACCCCTCCCGAAACCTCGCACAGCCACTGCTGCCGGTCAGATGTGACTACCCGTTTCGTAGCGGACGGCCAGTCCCCTCTGTTCCTACGCGCCGACCCTTGCCAAGAGGCCAAGAAAAATCTGAGCATCCTTCTCCACCTGGCCAGAAGTCCAGGAAAGCAGCAGAAGAAACAACAACAGGAAAATAGGATCCATGTCACCTCCTCTCGAGGCAACAGAGAGGAACCCGGCAGCCACAAGGAAAGATCCATGCGCCATCATCAGGAGCATGGAAACTGGGGTTCTTTGATCTCACTCGAACCAGAAGGACAGGACCGTCGCCACCCCTTTTAGGAGGACATCCCCCCCCCCAAAATGAGAGTATTCTGTTCCAGTTGCTCTGCCAGCACTTCAGAATGACAGGAGCGAAGGGGGAACATGTCTCTCTCCTCTTTTCCTCCTGGAGCCCCCCCCCCCGGCCAACCCGTATTCCAAGAGGATGCTAAGGAACGAGAAAGGAAATAACAATCAGGGAGCACAGCCGCCCTCTAGCGGCTGTTCTCCTTAGGGAATCCTTTGCACCGGCTTTCCGTGTGTTTTCTCCTGGCCTGCTCGGCCAGGTGCCTTCGGCCAGGGGCCAGTCTGCTGAAGTCTTGCACTCAGAACTGCAGGAGGAAACTCAGCCACTGGGGAGAAGTAAGGGCTGCAGGATAGCTCAGTTCTAGGCATCTATCTGACCGTGGAGCAAGAGGTTGGGAGTTCGATTCCCCCACTGAGACTCCCTGACAGGGGTTGGAATCGATGATCTATAGCAGGGGTCAGGGAACTTTGCTCATTACCCCCAGGATTTTCATTTTTACCCCATTTGGGGTAAATTACCCCTGTTTCCCGACCACTGATCTATAGAGTCCCTTCCAGCCCTGCAGTTCTAAGATGATCATCATCATTGTCCTTAATCAACTGCTGGATAGCTCGGGGTTGAGGTCTCTGACTGCAGAGCCAGAGGTGGTGAGTTCGATTCTCTACTATGCCTCCTTGACAGGGGCAGGACTAGATGATCTATAGAGTCCCTTCCAGCTGTGCAGTTCTATGATGATGATGATGAAGTTCCGTGCATCATCCAAGTTCTGGAATGAAATTGCCAGGGCATCAGTGCTACGCATCGAATGCTATAGTTCCCTGACTTGTTATCTTTTCGGTGGCTTTTCTCGTTGCCGTCGTTCTGTGCCGTCAACTGACCGCCGACTCATGGCGACCCGAGGGAGGAGCTCTTTCCAAAATGCCATGCCCTCCACAGCCCGGCTCAGCTCTTGCAAATTCAAGCCTGTGGCTTCTTTATGGCTGCCATTCTCAATGGGGGTCATAGGGTCCCCCTGGCTCATTTGAAAGGGGCCACAGACTGGAAACCGTTCTTCACACACCACCTTATAAGGTTCATCACGAGACTTATACAATCCTGATTCAGCCTATATTTCTTCCATATTGTGTTTATGGCCATGGCCAAAAAAAAAAAAAAAAGGTGAAAAATGGCTGCTTTAGGGAGTCTGTCCATCTCACATGTGGCCTTCCTCTTTTCCTGCTGCCTTCAACCAGTGGCTTTCAGATTCCCATTAATTTAGGTTTGAGTGTGCTTTGAGAAAGAAAGATAGAGACACACACACCCCAACTCTGCTCGCTCCGGCAGGCTGGGTGACCATTTGCACAAAGTCACCTCTCATTACCTGCTCTAGCTTTTTCTTTTATGTCCACAAGTGGCAATTTCATTATTGAGCTCTTTTGTCCCTCCTCACACACACATTTTTCCATTCATTATGTGCGCCCCCCCATTTCTCAGTGTATGGACGGTTGCCATGGAAAAAAGCGAAGTGAGGTCAAATGTTAAGTCGGCTTTAATTAGCTTCAAGGCCGCTGGTTCGTATTTCTGTTGTCAGGAAGGGACCGCCGTGATGCCGTTTGGGGCAATGACGTGCAGGGAGGGGGGGTCTTCGGTTCATTGTTGAGGATCCCTGAGCTGTCCGTGGATATCGGAGAGCTGCAGGCGAGGAATAAAGGCAAACAGCCAGGAAAAGGTTCTGCTCGGTCCCGTCTGAAACAGGAGCTGGCCGTGCGGCAGAACAGCCCCATGATGGTGGCAGGTTAAAACAAAGCACACGGCTTGCCAATTAAAATAGCCCAGCCTGTGCTAAAAGAATGCCAGTGAAAGAGAAGGCGAAAAGAAGACACTAATCTAATTCTGAACACAGGAAGGGAGATGGCAAGCAGTGAAGCACCTGGCCGTGACAGGCCGCTGGAAGGGCAGGACCTGGAGGTGGGCAAGCTGGGGTGCCAAGCCGAGCTGCGGGGAATGCCAGGCACTGATTCACTTATCCACGCTCTGAAAACAATTAAATATTAAAAGAAATAAATCCAGAAAAAAAACCACCCTATTTTCACATGTATTACCAAAACTGGCCACTAGAGGGAGCCAGAGACTGTGCTATGAATAATGGTTAGTGAAGAATACAAAGCCTGGTCTCTGGCGCCCTTTTGTGGCCAGTTCTGGTAATGCATGTGATAATATTCCTTTTCTGGTTTCCCCCCCCCCCCTTTCTTTCTCTCTCTCTCTCTCTGTAGCATTCACTATTATCCACAGTTTTCAGTATCCACAGGGGGACTTGGAACCCATCCCAGCGGCTATGGGGGTCCTACTGTATATATTATATTCTGGGAATACTAGTGTCTGGGAAATTTCCACACACCCCGGGGGGGGGGGGGCGGATTTGCCGGCTTACAAGGCATTGTAGGTTTGGGCACCTCCTTACTCCAGTGCTATAGGTGAGGACAGCAGGAATGCTCAAAGCTGAAGAGAGAGAAGATCAAGGGAAGAAGGGCTGGAGCAGAAGCCACAGCCTGGGCGATGAACCGATGGTAGCGCTTCCCCTTTCAGTCTCGTTATGCCGATCCTCACGCTAGTCTGGTGGAGAGCAATATCATATATGGGGGGGGGGGGAACTTGAGGAGAGTTTGCAGCAGCCGCCTCTGTGTGTGTGTGCTGTGTGCACGCGCATGTAATGTAACAAAGCATACATACAACAAACGACACAATAAAGAGTAAAGTCCCACTCCTTGGCTCACGGTGCTGTGCTTATCCTGTGGCTGGGGGTTCCTCCGCATGCATCTGCCTCTGGGGCTGTTAAGGCCAGTCAATCTGGCGTGGCGGCTAGCATTAGGGGCTGAAAGAATGCCCGGCCAGTTCCTTCTTCCTTCTCTTTTATTTCGGCTGTAGCAACACAAGAAGAGCTCAAGGAAGAATTTCACAGCCCTGTAAGATTTCTCTTATCATCATCATCGTCTTAGAACTGCAGAGCTGGAAGGGACCCCCTGTGGATCATCAGGTCCCCGCCCCTGTCAAGGAGGGAGAATCGAACTCCCAACCTCTGGCTCCACATTCATAGACTTACGTAAGCCACTGAACTCTCCAGCCAAGAGTGAGACAAAGAGGTTTCTTCCGCCTCCCTCACCCCACCAGCAAGGTCTCCCTGTTGAAGGCTTTGTTTAAAAGGTCTCTAGTATCTTTTTCCTTGAGAAGCCAAGTGAGAAAGGGCAGATGGAGTGATCAGTCAGAAAGGCACAGAAAACCCATCCATGGCTTCAACATTCTTAAACAAAGGGCCAGTCCTTGTTTTGGGCAAAGTGTACAACCTCAACGAAGGACATGAGTTTGCATGAAACATCATTCTTCACAGTTTGACAGCTCTATGGAGAGATCCAGGAAATTCATCTCCTGGTGCCATTCAGCATTAGGCTGGATGGGAATCCACCCCCCCAGGTATGGACATTTTGCAGGATTTTTTTTTTCCAGCGGGGGAAAGGTGCTGAGCTATAACCATTTGTCCACACAGCACTCTTAAGAAAACAGATCCATGTATTTTTTTTCTTTCTTTCTGCACATGTACATGGTCTGTTTGTCAGCAACCCATTCCATGACAGTAAGAAGCTGGGGTAGCATCAAAACCTGGCCCCGTGGCAGCTCTAATGGAGAATCATGTTGTATTCTAATGTCACGTAAGAGATCTGGAACGCCAGCAAAACATTCTGAGGACAGACACTGAAATAAAACTTAAGAAGAGAAGAGGGAAATGAGTTGAACAAATACAGCGCATTGGTCTCAAGAATGGGTATTTTCAGGCACCTTCCCCCATATCACGGCCTTGTCCGCTTCACATGGTGTGTCAGGAAAAGGATCCTTTCTAGCAGTGGTTCCCCACCTTGGGTCCCCAGATGTCCTTGGACTACAAAACCCAGAAATCCTGGTCAGCACAGCTGGTGGTGAAGGCTTCTGGGAGTTGTAGTCCAAGAAGATCTGGGGACCCATCATTTTAGAAGGACTTCCTGCTTCATTGAACTGTGGGCCTTTGAATGTGGCTGGACCACACCTATCACAAGCCCAATGGATCCATCAGGGAGGATGATGGGTCTTCGGCTCCTGCAGCCATCTAGAAGGTTGTGCATTTTAACACCAACGCAGGGACACAGTTGTGTCAGCCCAAAGCAAATGCCAAAATCCACACCCAGGCGGTCAACCTTTATCAGACCAACCAGAAAGTCATACAAAAAGGTTCAAAGACACCATGAACTGGGCAAGAGTTGGAGAGAAGATTATTTTTTAACAGGCTGGATCTAAAAAGTAAGCAAGGTGGGAGAAGGGGAAGAGAGAGAAAAAATAGGGAGAACGCTCTTGCCTCTCACCTGCCTGCATCATCCTTCCTGAGTTGCTTTGTGTTAAGGATACGGAGACAACAGGGACTCAAGACCAGCCTCCGTTCGTTCTCCCTGCTTCTTCTCCTTCCCTTTCCCATATCCTTCCCTCCTCCAACGGCTTGCACCCTTTTCGGTGCTTCTGCCTGCTGTCTTGTGCCTTCTTTGGCCGACCTAATGAAAGTCTGCCCTTAAGGTGGAATTGGGGACGCCACATGTTTGAGAGTCCTGGCATTGGGCTTCGTGCCTTTTAACGGGCGGTGAGGACTGCAGGCTGAGAGACACCCCTTCCCCCCCAACGCATGGCATCTATCGAGATCTTCCCAGAACTGGCAGGTGCAATGGCCAGGATTACTCAGACAGCCCGGGAAGCGAACCTCCTCATTGTCGGCGGTGACTCAATCGAGGTGGTGCTAAAATTAGAGTCTCCCAGCAAAAGGAGGCTGCTCTATTCCTTCAGGGCCTGAGAGATCATCGCAACCTGGATAAAGCTGCACCGCGCATGACATTACACCGGCGGAATAAACAATGAAGAAGGAAACAGCGAAGGGGGACGGAGCTGTGAGAGGGGTCAGAAATTAGAAGTAGGCACTTGAACACCTATTTACTCCTTTCTTTTCTTTTTTTGAGATTTAGTCTATTTGCAGTAAATATACTGGCTTCGGCAAGTTATTTCAGACTACATCTCCCAGAATCCCCAGGCTGATTGGCAGGAGGCTGGGTGTTGTAGTCTGAGAAAGGAAATTTCCCAGCCTCTGGCTTCTGGGAAGATTAACATGATAAGCCTTGGCTCAGACCATCCGTGGCAGGAGAGGGCGGTCGCCTTCTTATGGCTCCTGTTTCGGGACCTTCCCGAAGGCATCCGGTTGAGCGACGGAGCCACTCTGGAGCTGGGTCCAACCCAGGGCATATCTTGCCTGGCATCCTGGATCCTGCCAGGGCCAACCAGTTGCCTGTGGTAAGCCCAAGCAGTGGTGGGCATTCAGCACCAATTCTGCCTCTGATTCTGGAGGTTGCAAGCAAGCAGTCCAGAGGTTGAAAAATTGACTCTTGACCTAACTTGGTCTACAAAATTAGGTAAAGTCATCCATCTGCTGTGTGAAAGGATTTGTCTGGAGTAGACAGATGCCTCAAGGCGAGGCACATAGAACTGCACAGCTGGAATGACACAAAGAGTCGCCCAGCGCAGCTCCCTGCCAGTGTCGGAAACCCACAGCTACAGCATCCCTGACAAACCGCTTTAAAAAAAAATCTATACAAATAAAAAAAATCAAGGCCAGTATCCTGTTGGCTCAGTAGTGTGAATTCTCCCCGTTGGAGTTTTTTCAACCTCACAGGCTGCCTTTAGTAGGTGTGGCTGGGAAGGACCTTTCCGGGCTGGGGTGCCTGCCAATCAACCCAGCAGGAACCAATGGTTCTTCACTGCCTCTGATTTCAAAGAAAGCTCCGCCTCTCTGCTAAGAGCTCTCTTTCCCTCTCTGTGGCAAGCCGTTAGTAGTCTGTTGTGGCCCATTGCTGAAAGTCAGCCAGCCTTGTTGGTTAGTTTTGCTGTAGATCTTGTTCACTGTAAGTAAATGAAACCTGTTTATTCTTTCTACTATTCATTGTCTCAGAGTGAGTTATTGAGACTGTAAGTGCCAGTGAATGAAAAGAAAAGGGGGTGGATTAAACTGAGCCACTTGAAGCTATTCTGCTCCGTGAATTCCTTCACTTCTGTTGCACAGCTAGAGGAATTTAAACTAAAGTTCAAAACTTTGCAACCCTCCCAGTTGCACGTGAGGCGCCAGAACTGAAGCAGATGTCTCTGTTAAGGAACGACAGCTTACAATCGCAGAAGGCAAAACCGGTCCCTGGTCTTGAAGACCAAATAGGTGAACAGCTCAGAAGGCAGAGATCCAAACTCTTGAAGAAAGGTTTCTTTAAATGACCTATTAAGACAATTTCCTTCCAACTCTGTCCCGGCAGAGCCGGTCTGTTTCACCAGCCAGGGCTGCCGTCGCTGCCAACAGATTGGCTGGCCCCGTGAAATGCAAGGTGATCCATTTTAATTTCCCAAGGGTTGACGGTGGGGGAGGAAGGCCCTCAAAATCAGCCCCACGTCTACCGACCCACGTTGCCTGCCTGCTCTCCTCTCTGCAGACGCCGAGCCCAGAGTCATCACGCCTGAGAGCCGCAGAGCCTCCGCGCACCTTCCAGTAATGAGAGAACATGTGTCGAACAGCCTGTCGTTGACGCAAAAAAAAAAAAAAAAAAAACCCACGCTTGCCTTTTTTTGCCAGCCAGGCGGATGCTCAGCAAAGGCAAGGGGCTCCTCTCCTCCCAGCCAGCACAGCTCTCGAGGAAAGAAGGTGCCACACGGCCCTTCCCTACCGCCGCGCGGATGACGGGTCATTCCACTCCTCTTGTCAAGAGCTCTTCTGTGAACCCAAAAGGGTTCGTGGCCGCCGGCCGCGAGGGCTCCAGATGCGCCAGGCATCCTGGTGGGGTGGAGGGAAGCCGTGCCAGGCCCGGCTGGCACGAGCTGAGCCCGCTGGCCGGCAACAGCCTGCCTCATACACCAGCATTTCTGGATCGCTGCCTCTCCCTCTGCCACCCTGCTCTCCTGGCCGCTGCTGAGCTCGACTGAAAGTTCCCAGTCCTTCAATCTGTTTTGTGTCCTATGTTATTTAGCATCTACATGAAACCATTGGGAGAGATTATCGGGAGTTCTGAGGTTCAGTGACACACAACTCTCTCTCTCCTTGCCATCTAAATCTGAGGAAGCTGTCTCGGTTCTAGATCAGTGTCTGGTGCCAGTCATGGACTGGACGAAGGTGAATCAACTGAAACTTAATCCAGACAAGACAGAGGTGCTCCTGGTCAGTCGAAAGGCAGATCAAGGAATTAGGATGCAGCCTGTACTGGATGGGATTACGCTCTCATTGAAAAAACAGGTGTGTAGCTTGGGGGTGGTTTGCGGGGGGGGGGGACACAAAGGGATGGCATGGATTTCAGAGGGCAGGAGGAGTCCTAGAGTCATAGAGTTGGAAGAGACCACTGAGGCCATCCAGTCCAACCCCCCGCTATGCGGGAACATCCATCAAAGCACTCCCGACAGACGGCCATCCAGCCTCTGCTTAAAAACCTCCAAAGAAGGAGACTCCACCACCCTTCGAGGCAGAATATTCCACTGCCGGACAGCTCTGACCGTCAGGAAGGTCTTCCTAATGTTCAGATGGAATCTCTTTTCCTGTCGTTTGAAACCATTGCTCCGTGTCCTAGTCTCTGGAGCCCTGGAAAACAAACCTGTCCCTTCCTCGACATGACCTCCTTTCAAATATTTAAACACGGCTATCATGTCCCCTCTCAACCTTCTTTTTGTAAGGCTAAACATTCCCAGCTCCCTAAGCCGCTCCTCGTAGGACATGCCTTCCAGACCTTTGACCATTTTGATCACCCTCCTCTGGACACGTTCCAGGTTGTCAACATCCTTCTTGAATTGAGGTGCCCAGAACTGGACACAATTTTCCCAGAAACCCCCAGCTATCTTGGCCGAAACGCCTGGGAGATTCTGGGAGTTGTCATAAAAAAAAAAAAAGATAACTTCTCCCAGTTTCACTTTCAATACTGAACGCACTTTAAAAAACAAGTTTTGAATAGGGTGGCTTGGAATCCATCCGGATGCCAGCCCGCCACAGGAGTGTAAAACTGCTGAGATGACAAGGGGCTGCTAATAGCTGGGCTTTGGTGATCCCCCCCCCCCCGCTGGCCCTCCTGCTGGCAACGGTGAGCTCCTGCCAGGTAAAGCGTAGCATTCCAGCTGCCTAAATGAGTATTTTTCAGCAACAGCCTGGAGGGGCGACTGTGGCAGAGCAGAGCAGGTGTTTCAGCTGGCTGTGTGTTGTGTTGAAGTTAAGTGGTTCCTCTTTACTGGTTAGGAGGAGAGAGCTGGGGGGAAATGCAGAAGAGAAATGCAGGGGAAGAAAATCGTGCATTTACACCCCCTGCCCGGATGGCTGCACTACATGGAACCGTTGGGCTTGAACATTTACTGTCTCAACTCTGCCCAGGAGTGCCGTCTCTATTCTGGCTGGGCCCCGAAGATCAAAAGCCGCTAGCCCCCTGGTTCCCAAACTTGGATCACCCCAGTCTTCTTGGACTGCAACTCCCAGAAATCCTGGCCAGCACAGCTGGTGATGAAGGCCTCTGGGAGTGGTAGTGCAAGAACACCGGGGTGAGCCAAGGTTGGGAACCCCTGCTCTAGACTGATGTAGGGAACTCTCTAGAAGCTGCCCACTTGGATCACATGCTCTTCTGTTGGTGACTTCCCCCATGCCATCGATTCCCTTGGCCCGAACATTAAGGGCCACACCTGCACAAGGGGCCCAAGGGCACCTAAAATCTGGCAACTGTTCTACCTGTACAGGTGCTACGTTGACCTCTAAGAAAAGGTGCCTCCAGGGCTCCCCAATTCTTGACGCTCTGATGGTAAGCTCTTGGGGGCAACGATGGAAAATAACCAGAGCGGGGGGGCCCATGAGAGGTGGTGGCCCTGGCCCACAAGCTTCAGGGACCGGTTCCCACTACAGGTTCACCTCCTTGCGGAAGAAGGAGGAGGGAATTCCAGCAGCCCTCTTGCCACCCCACCCCACCCCCAAATGAAACAGCGGGCAATGGATATTAAGCAGCAGCCAAGGGGGCCTGTGCCAGCCAACTTTCCATCACATGCAGCAGCAGCTGGTGAAGAAGGTCCAGCTGTCACCGAGGAGGAAGAAACTCGCAAAGCTCATAGCACCCCAGGAGTCGTATTGTAGGGTTCAAGTCCCTCCCCCCCCCCCCGGCAACAAGAGGGCACATTTTCTGAGACACTGTCTTGACGAGCATGGTACGGGCGGGGGCCTGTCCTCCAGAGACACCAGCCCAGGGGAAGGAGATGGCCGAGGCCGAGGCGTGCATGCAGGCCAAAAGGGACCGACCCCGTTGTCTTACGGGGCCGAGGAGGAGTCTAACGGGGGAGGTCTGGCCAAGGTGGCCGTGGGACTGTTGCTTTGCCCGCCAACTCGTGCGCTCCGTGAGAGAGAGTGCCCTCTCGGGCCGGGGAAACGGTCAGTCCACACCGCTCACACCGTGAACCTGAATCTCTAGATAAACTGATTTTCCTTACGGTCAACATACTATTTTTGGGCTTCCTGAAGTCCCCTTTAAGGAGAGATGGGCATGAACCGAACTGCGAACCAAAAAACCCACAACCCGGGCTGGTTCGTGGTGCGGTTTGTGCAAGCTGTGTCGTCAACAGAGGACAAAGTGCCAAACTTTTTCCCTTCTCAGCGCTTTGTTTTGCTTCAGCAAAACAGATGGCCGCTCACCCCTCTTCCCGCTGCTCCCCATCACCTCCCCACTCCCTGGTCCTGCTGCCTGCTCCTCTTTGTCCTCCACGGTCACCCTCTTCAGAGACGGTGGCCCACCTTCGCTTCCAGGAGCCAGGCCTGAACCGCTCTCTGCGCATGAACCGCTCGGTCAGCTGATAGAGCGTAGCCATGATGTGCAGAGGCCGCTGGCCCGGCTCCCAGAAGAGAAGCCGGAACGGCTGCCTGAGGATGGCGACGGAGGAGGTGGCAGAACCGGGTACAGAGGGGATGGGAACAGCGGGAAGGGGGCAGGGGTGGCAAAGGGGTGGAGGCATTGCATCCCCCTCTCCCCACCCCACCCCCGTCACAAATTGGAAAAACAAACCATGATCCGGTTCATTTTCCTGGGGTTCGGTGGTGGTTCGTGGTTCATGGTTCATTGAGTACCCACAAACCACCCCGATGGGTCGTTTTTTCCAGTTTGTGCCCATATTCATTCATTCATTCATTCATTCCTGCATTCCTTCCTTCCTTCCTTCCTTCCTTCATTCCTTCATTCATGTATTCCTTCCTTCCTTCCTTCATTCATTGATTCATTCCTTCATTCATTCATTCATTCATTCCTTCATTCATAATATTTTTACCCTGCCTTTCTCCTTTAAAAGGAGACCCAAGACAGCTTATATCATTGAAAGACAATATTTAAAGCTGAAAAACCATGAGTAGACCACGGTGGATGACATCCCTAAAAGATGATACTTGAAGCTAAAACAAAAGGTATCCCAGTACTAAAAAGGGACAAACAAACACCCTTCTGAGAGATGGTAAACACACATAGCATTTGTGACCCCGTCAGAGCAGTAAAATGCATGCGACCACCCATCTCAAAGGTCACCCTCGCGTAGCCAGCCATGGAGTCTCCCTTTAAAGAAGAGAGAGAAAGGCACACACTCTCACACACCTGGACAAGGCACTCCCTGCTTCGGTCTGCGGGGCCCCTTCCTTCTGCTTCCTTCAGTCTTCTAACGGCTCCTCCAAGACCGTGCCCACTCACGCAACTGTGCTGTCCCCCCCCCCCCCGGTGGTTGGCACAGCTCCCACCCGCCACAGGCTCTCGAGGGCTCCGGTCTGCCGGCCAGGGCCGCCCAGGGGTTTTGCCCACTCCCCCACGCAACCTGCCCTCTGCTTCCCAGGTCTGCGGGCATTTCTGGCAGGCAGGCCCACCGTTCAGGGTCCAATCAAGATGCCCGTGACAGCCATTTCCTGCGGGTGTGCACTCTTTGGTTTGGCACAATCCCTGGAAAGGTGTCAGAGGACACTGGGTCTCCTTCAAAAATGTTTTGCCTTTGTGCGTGTGTATGTGTTGTTGTTGTTTTAAGGGGAAAAGAATGGCTATGTAGGATTCATAGATAGACTATAACAGAGTTCCAGATATCCAGACATTCTGAATGTTTAACATTCCAAATCTGAAGGGCTGCAATTCCAAATTCTGAATCCAAATTTCAGTGCTAGTGCACATCCCCACTTCAAATCCTCACTTGGCCTTGGAAACTCACTGGAGTGGGGTTGGGGGGCGGCGCTGTTTGTACATCTCACAGACCTTGAAAGCCTTATTAGGGTTGTCCTACATCGGAAGCATCTTGACAGCACAGAACATGTCCTCTTCTTGAAACTTAATTCTTCAGGAACTAATGCATCTTATTTTTAAGCAATTATCTTTATAAGCTCTGTGGCTGCTGCTATGAGCTGTCAAGTTGCTGCCGACTTATCCCGACATTAAACTGAGACTCAAATAAAATTGGCCACAACTCATTTTCTTAGTAGTTTAAGACAGACAGAGCATCACTCTGTGCATTATATTATTAACAGTATAATAACGCTGTACTGACAATTTAATTCCAATCAGGATGATTCGCATTAGCTGTGTCTGCTGTTGACTTGAGCATGCTTGAACCCATGCGTCATGCTTCTCATGCACTATCCTCCCATCTCGCTTGATACTTTTGCAGGGTTTGCTGCAACCTTCCCAGATGAATAGGGTTTGAATTAAGAGGTGTGCAACTGTGCATATTTAAATTTTGGACCTGTAGATCCCAGAAGGCCTCATGCAGCATGGCCAGCAGCACATGTTCCCCTGGCGCATGACTGTTTCCAGGTCTACTGATTCAAAATCCTATGCTTCTTCCAGAATCTAGGCTGGCAGTCAGCATCATAGGTGTGCAACTGTGCATATTTAGATTTTGGAACTGTAGATCCCAGAAGGCCTCATGCAGCATGGCCAGCAGCACATGTTCCCCTGGCGCATGACTGTTTCCAGGTCTACTGGTTCAAAATCCTGTGCTTCTTCCAGAATCTAGGCTGGCAGTAAGCATCATAGCGATGATCACATCGGTGGCTGGCAGGCCTATATTTAACAATGCTTCCCCTAAAACACATCACAGCTTATAACCATTTCCTCCGCCTGCATTATCTGTGGAACCAGATCGCTGACCAATCTCATTAACTCAGGGCATTAACCTAAATGGACATGGGAGGAGAGCATAAAACCCTCATCCTAACACTCATGAGGATCAATGTTACCCCTTTTCTCTCCCCATGCCGCCACCCCTCCACCCGAAATTAGCCTGATGGCTCATCCCCCACCTCTTACGGCTAGAGCGATGGAGCAAACGTCTCTTTCTTCCTGAGCTGTTTTCAGCCCTCCAAAAACTCGTTCAGGCTGCAGCGGAAAAGCTAGAGAGCCTCAGGGAAAGTGCCTCGATTTGCCGCTCCTAAAACGCTTCAGAAAAATGCGAAGCCTTATTTATGGGGAACTCAACGCACAAGACAGCAGTCAGATTAAGGTGGAGACGCCACCAGCTTCCTATCGTTCACGTCAACGGAAATACTGACAGCCTCCAGGTTTAATCTAATTTTAGAACTGTAGAGTTGGAAGGGACCCTCTGGATCATTGAGTCCAGCCCTTGTCGAGGAGGCACAGGGAGGGATTCGAACTCCCAACCTCTGGCTCCGCAGCCAGAGACCTAAACCACTGAGCTATCCAGCTGTCCCCATTACTAATCCTTTCACACATGACAGAAACACATGATAGAGTAATGTTCACATGTTGTCTAACTAGGTGCTTACCCTCAGCAGGATCCCCCAGAAGCAGGGGATTCTGGCACTTGTAGTCAAACAAACAAACAAATTGACCAAGCTCATGGCCTAGCTCCATGAGGGGCACATGCTTGGGTCAAGCCAGAATGCTAGATGATACACCAAAACACGCTTAGCGATGGAGTGAACGGCTTTTCCAAGGATGTAGCAAACATGTAGGGCTCAGTCTGGATTCCAGAGGTGGAGAGGTTTCTGTTATTCACCTCCTTACCCCTCAGGGGGTTGATGCCTGGCAGTCTCCCCTTCCCAGAAGGCTGATGTCCCAGTCAGGATCAGGCACCCTGTGCGGTCTTCTTCTTCTTCTTCCCAAAGCCATCCAGACAATCGTTAACCTGCATGGTTGGGTCTCGTCTTGTCTAGTTTGACCCTGAGCCAAACTAGACAAAGACAAGGCCACTTTGGAAAGAACTGGCCTACGGAACTCGGAAAGGTTTCTGTGTCCCTCAGCTACACAGCTTGGAAAAGTTGTTCTTATGGACTACAACTCCTAGAATCCACCAGTCATCAGGCCAAGCCAGGCTGGCTGGGGGATTCTGGGAGTTAGAGTCTGCAAAGCAAGTTTTCCAGACTCTGGTTCTGAGCATCTTTCTCTCGCTTTCTCTTCACCAGCCCCTCCCCATCTAAACCCAAAGGCCCCCCGGGGGTGGACTGCACTCCTTCACTGCTCCAGAAGCCACCTTCAGACACCATGTTTTCCCCTCACCTATGTTTCCTCACTGCCTAATTTCCACTACAATGCTCATCAATCTTGGTTTCCTACAAAACATAGCAAGCAGCTGGCAACGATCAACAGAATACAAAGGAACATACATCATGCACAGTGTTGTGTATGCATAACATAAATTAACACTATAAAAGAATAGAATTTGAAGCATCTGAAGGGCAGACCTTAAGCACAGAAAGAGAGAGAATTTAGTGAATCAGCTCATTCCCTTTTCTGTGTTGTTGGTCTAGGACTGTGTACAAGCCCTGGGGAAGGTTCTCAATCATTTTAATCAAGGTAAGGCTGGCAAGAAATACAGAGTGACGCTACTTTGTGAAGTTAAGTTACCCAGGAAAAGACAACCAGACAGACAGACAGATATATCTGGCCAATTTATGGATGCTTTTCAGTGGATTTTTCAAAGCCCTCCCCCCCCCTCTTTCAATTACAGTATGTACTGGCGCATGTTTTTAAATTGTATTTTATAAAAACTAAATTTAATTTAACCTGGTGTATTGTTCTCATTCTGTGAGTTGGCTTGGGAAGACTTATCGTCTTAAAGGCAGGTAATGCCTGTTTCCCTAAGAACCAGGCCTTGAAAACAGGATACAATCAATATATTAAAATCTAGCATCCCACATACACAAAGGAGCAAAGTGCACCACCCGTCATGTTCTCCCATCGCCCTTCACAAAACCTCAGCAGCACTTATCAAGTCACCAACAACACCAGGCGCCAGTCCCGACCCTCTCTCTGTGTATGTGTCTCTCTCATGCGCTCGCTCTCTCTCTCTCGCTCTCTGGGGGGGGGGGGGGAGTCCAGATGGATAATGCCAAATGCTTTGGGAAATAAGCCATGCATGGAGTACCTTCTGAGACCCCGCTATGAAGACTGCCGAAGGACTAGACAGCACCTGGCACTTCTGCCTGGCCTGAAGCAAAGTGTTCGGACTGAAACACTGAAAAGGTGAGATGAGGACGTGCAGAGCATCTGGCTCAGGGCCGGATGCTCTGCACCGGGCATGGCCCTCCTTCTGGGCAGGATCACACCAGGGAGTCACATTCATCCCAGCCTCCCTCAACCCGTGATGCTCTGTGCAGGATTCAGATGAGGCATCCTTCCGTCTCGAGAGACGATGGTCACGTGCTCTGTATGGAGGACTTGGAACAGCGTCTAGTGTGGCTGAGAAGGCCAATTCGAGAGTGACCATCCCTTCCACACTGAAGACAAATACCATCTGTCCCCTGTCCAGCTCCCTGATTTTCCTGGTTTTGGGACTGCCTCTTGGCCTCGGCCTGCTGGACAAGGGTCTCTTCAAAATGGGAGAGGCCATGATGCACCGCCTGCCTCCAGGCTGAGCGCTCAGATGTCAAGGTTCCCCATCTGTTGAGGTCCATTCCTAAGGCCTTCAGATCCCGCTGGCAGATCTCCTTGGATCGCAGCTGGGGTCTCCCTCTGGGGCGCTTTCCCTCCACTAGTTCTCCATCCAGGAGATCTTTCGGAATCCAACCGTCAGCTATTCTCACGACATTCCTGACCTCTGTGCAGGATGAGGCTAGTAAATCACTCTTCTGGAAGGATTTCCTTCAACCTCGAAGCATGCTGCTTCTCCGTGAGTCACCCTTCTCCCTGCCCTGAATGGCCAACTTGATTTGAAAGCAAGAGACCCCCCCCCCAACCCAAAGAGAGCTCATGGACGGGAAGGTCATGCAGAAAAAGCACCCTCAGAAAGGTGGAGCAGAACGCCACCCTCGCAAAACGCCAGCTCGTTCGGAAGGACCTTTTCCAGGCCAATTTCAGAGGCAGCCACAGCCCCGCTTGATGGGGCCGATGGGCCTCGAGAAAACACGAAGGACCCCAAGATTATGTTCCTCATAACCTCGCCTTCTGCTTATCCGTGTCTGTGCTTTGCTAAATCACAGCACGAAATGACACCCGGAACCTCCTGGACAGTCCTTTTTGCTGGTTTGGCGGCTGGGGACACGAAGAAAAGAGAGGAGATTGCCTTCGTGTTTTTGATTATGGAGGGCAGTGGCCCGAACGCTGAGCTTGTAACTGCTGCTGCCGGTGGGAGGAACGACCGCTCCGGCAGAAAGCGAATGTGCAATTTACTGCGCACGGAAATCCATTTAGGGAGAATGCAGGAAGAAATCAAATCTCTAATTCGTTTGCAGAAAGCTTCCCAAGCTGTCTCTGATGCTTGCGGTTGCTGCCTGTCTAACCCACGGAGGGGGAGGAGTCAAAATAGGCAGGAAGTGACCTCAGAGAGAGAAGGAGGAGGGAAGGACTGGAGAATCTCAATCTGCCTATAGGCAAGGCGGACGGACTCAAGCCACGGTGTCAAGTTGGACTTAAGTCGCACCGGTGGCTTAACTCAGACTTCACTCAGGGTTTCCCCCCCACAATGACTCAGACTAGACTCGCAACTTGGAAAACCAGCCACCTCCTCCTTTTTTTTTCTGGGGAAAAAAGCTTATTTTTAATAGGGACTCAGACTTGGGACTTGGGACCAAAGACTCGGACTTGAGACTCGGACCTAAAGACACCCTGGGCAGCGGGGAGACCAGGGTGGTCTCTTGTCCACCCAACCATCTACACCATGCAGATCAGCCGCTGATGAGTCCACACTTACGTAAATCCCACTGAGCCCAGGAGATCTACTCTACTTGGCATTGACGATTCAGAGTAGACCCCAGAGGGCCCCCCCCCCCATCTCACCCTGCAGGTACACAGTGGTGCTCAAAGTTATTCAGAGTTGGCAGCTGTGGCCTCGGTAGCAACTCTTCTACCACGTACTGCAGCGCCACCACTGAAAGAACCACCGTTTCAGTCCTGGCAAAACCAGATCTTGGATAGGAAGCATCACAAACAGCACGGTTCCCTGCAGTAATGTGTTGCCTTGCAGGGGGTATGCAGGGAAACCAGTATTATGGTTTCTTCATAACTTGACAAGTGGTGAGATCATTACTAATTTTAAGGTAAGGAATAACATTTACTCATGACTTCTAAAACATGACTATGGGAGTCATTTGGGGGGAACGGAGGGCCGTTTTAGTATTTCACATTTAAAAAATTAAACAGTAACTACAAAGCAATGCCTTAAATAATAAGTAGCATTAATGCATTTAAAAAAAAAACAGGTAATGAGTGAGGAAGTACTTTTAAAGAAATTAAGTTAACAAGCTCGTATCAGCAAAACCCGGCTTTGATCCAAATAAATCCTGCACTACGTCTGAAACTTTGAACAACACAGGCATCCCAAAACACCGGGAGCAGAAAAAGCTCAGCGGTACAGAGCCGGCTTAGAACAGTCCTGGGTTCAAAGTCTCGAATCTCCAGGCTGGGAGATTCGAAACAACAGCAACAAAACAACCAGCAGTTACAATAAAAAAACTTGTCACAACCCTTCCAACAGAAATGGTTTCCTGAAATAACCTTTCCCTCCTATTTCAATTTTTTTTCTGCCGATTCACACACTTCTTATTTACCTGGGAATAAATCCTGGTAAGTTGAAGGGACCAGAGCTTTATTCGCAACCTTGCATGCTGCCTGCAGTTTGTGTGACTAGGATGGACGTTTTCTGGGCTGGAGTGACTATCTATCTATCCAGCACGAATCAATCATTTTTTCCAGCTTTTGAATTCAAAGAGAGCCCCACCCCTCTGCTAAGTGTTCTTTCCCCCTCTTATTGGTCTGTTGGTGGCTGTTTGCTGCTGATCTGTTTGGTTGCTAAGTATATGTACAGCAAAGAAAACAGCATGCACATGTCTGCCATTTCAAGCAACTGTAAGTAAAGAAATGTTTTTTTATTCTTTCTCTCAGAGTGAGTTGATGGGACTTTAAGTGTCAGTTAATGAGAAAGGGGTAGACTACGGGGAACTTGTAGTTATTCTCCTCTGTGAGTCTCTGCACTTCTAATGCACAGCAAAAAGGAATTTTACCAGAAATTCAAAATTCTGCAATGCAATTCTTCTAATTATATCAGAGGTTGGAAATATTATATTTTTGGTCTACCAGTCCTAGAAGTTCTCTTGAGTTTTCTCTACCTCGAAAACCCTCAAAGGGTGGCCATGTGTCAGAATTTACTTGATGGCACGTGATTGTTTTTATTAAAGGCACAGCAGTTCAATTTAAATAAGTCATCCCACTTTCTCTGTTGGGTTCTGCAAATAGCAAAAACTGCCCCCACCGCTCTGTCTGCTCCATCACTCTGCTTGTTACATTGCAGCTGATGGTCCCAGAGCGACATTCATTCCCCCCCCCCCCATGCGATGGCCTCGCAGCGCATGCAAGCACACACGGGCACTCCACCCTGCCTTGCCCACAGTGCACACGCACGGCGCGCAACATGTCACAGGGAGGGTGCAATGCAGCCGTCCTCCCTTCGTTAAGACTTCTAATGGCTTTTTGATTGCCTCATTAGTGGCTTCAGGGACCCAACTGCTGTGCAACAGCCGATGCCCTCCTGCAGCGCAGATCCTGCGCTCTTTGGAGAGGTTCATCCGCCGCCTATGGTCCCCTTGAGGGTGGCCGGCAATTAGCACTTCCAACGAAACCCTCGCACGCGCGCACTTTCTGTGTGTGTGTGTGAGAGAGAGAGAGAGAGAGACAGAAGGCCAAAACACTCCTGGGGGTAAACCCCATGGCTGGGCTTCCCGGCTTCTTTCACCTTGGAAAAGATTAGGAATAACTGATCATCATCATCTTAGAACTGCAGAGCTGGGAGGGACCCTCGGGATCATCCAGTCCAGCTCCTGTCAAGGAGGCCCGGGGGGGGGGGGATCGAACTCCCAACCTCTGGCTCCGCCGCCAGATGCTTAATGCAACTTGTTAATTAAATAATTTATTTCTAAAGCTTTATATACCACCCGATTAGTGCTGGGCGCTACTCTGGGCAGTTCACACGGAAGAGACAATCAGTGAAATACGAGTGAAACTCAAATCAAGCAAGACACTGGAACATCACAGGTAACCAGGGCAGGTGAGTCAGGATTGGGGAAATGCACTTTCATACTCTCGGCACCAGCCTGGCAGCCGCATTTGACACCGGCTGCAAGTTCCGAGTCAGTCTCAAGGGAAGCCCCATGTAGACAGCGTTACAGTAATCCATCTCTGAGCACACTAGAGTAGAGTGCATGTCTGTGGAGGCAACCCCCCAACCTGTCCAAAGCTGCTCCCCCCCCCCCCGAAGGAGGACCGTTGTCTCATCTGGGTTGCACTTGAGCCTGTTGGCTTGAGTCCATTCCAGAATCATGGCCAAGCAGAGCTGGAGTATCCAGACAGCGTCCACTGCAGAATATATAAAGAAGAGAGAGAGAGAGAGAGATGCGTGTCATCGGTGCCATGATGGCAACACTCTCCAAATCTCTGGATGACCTCTCCCAGTGACTTAACCAAGATGTTGGAAAGCATGGGTGAAACTGATGACCCATGGGGGCACCTCATCCTTGGGGGGGTCCATGGAGGTGACAGTTCCTCCCCAAGCTGTACTCCGTAGACGGGATCCTGGAGGAAGGGCCGGAACCCACTTAATGCCAGACCGCCGGTCCCCACACGCAACCGCCTGCCAGGAGGACACCATGGTGGACGGTAGGAAAAGCCACTGAGAGGTCAAGGAGCACCAACAGGCTCAGTCCTCTTCCATTGGCCTTTCCTAACAGGTCATCCTGCAAAGTGACCGGTGCTGGCTCAGTTCCATGGCATGGCCTGAGCCCGGACTAGAAGGGATCTCGTCAGCCCTCTTCCTCCAGGAACATCTGGAACTGCTCTGCCACCACGCACTCCATCAGCTTGCCCATGAAGGGGATGCTGCAATAGGTCTTAAATTGTTTAGGTTCTCAGTGGCCAAATTAGACCATGGTTCCAGGGTTTGTTTGTTTTTTTAATTATTAGAACTAAAATAAAAATTACCAACATGCACACTACAATAGGATTTCTAGGTATTTAACTGAATTTGGAACGATCGAGATCTAGAACAACTGCATATTCAGGACATACTAAACGGGAGTATCTCTGCATTACACCAGCGTAGAAATCTGGTGCCCCTTTCACTCTCCTGGGCCCATCCTACTGAATCCTAGGATCTCAGGAGAGGTCTGGCCATCTCTGGTAGAGAGCTCAAGCCTTTACACCCCTGACCTACAGCTGAGAAGTGTAACGGCCTCACCAAACCACCAATCCCAACTTTCCACAGGATGGAGCTGTAACCGCTAAAAGGTTATCAAATTGCTCTTACGGGATAATCTGGACACACTCCTGGGTTTAAAATCTAGACTCGGTGCATCTTCAAAACACTGGGCAGGGATGTTGGCAAATCTTTGGTACCAAGTCCCGAGTCCTGAGTCCCAAGTTCGAATCCCTATTAAAAACAATTTCTTTTCCCCAGAAAATAGGGAGTGGTGGGTGGTTTTCCGAGTCTTGAGCTGAGTCTGAATCATTGAAGGACGGGGGAAAACCTGAGTCAAGTCTGTGTCAAGTCACTGGCGTGACGAAAGTCCAACTTGACAATGAGTCACCATCCCTGACACGAGGAGCTGGGCTTCAAAGTCGGGGAAAGGCCGCCATGGACTGAAATGAGACCTACGTTCCATCCAAAAACCCACAGGAACAATCCACAGAATCTCTCGGTAGGTTTGCTGGTTTCATTTATAGGCTGCCTTTCTCCCAATAAGGGGACCCAAGGCGGCTCACATTATTAAAAAGAGGAGAATTAAAAACGTAAGTTAATCTTAAAAAAAACAACACACACACAATTTAACTATATCCTAATTAAAATGCAATTGAACAATTAAAAGCAAGTAAACATTCAGAACTATCTGAACTTTAAAAAGGCATTCAGGTACTCAGCCATGAGTGTGAAAAGCCTGTTTAGCTTCTCTTTGGACGGCGGTGCATCTGTTCCTCGTTCTGTTCCTGACGATACATCGCTAGCATCAGTATTTCTCCCACTGCCTAGACGACGCAGGGCTTAAACTGGGCCCAACAGTGACAAAGAGTAACAAAATCCTGGACTTTTTAGGGTGGGGGTTAAAGCCACCTCCTGTCATCATTTTTCTCTCCCCACTCGTTGTCTGACAGAATCGTTCAAACGGTACGAGTTTCCAAGATGGAAGGTTTCCTGTGTTAGCGCTCCTGCACAACCAAATCAACCAAACCGAAAAGTCCAGCACAGAAGCTCAGAGCGTTTCACAGGTTTCCTCTCTGCTTCTGGACATGCTGTTGTACAAGACAGCTGATTTCCAAAGTCGACTGGTCCGACATATTCGATGCAACATTAAAAAAAAAAAAAAAAACAACGAAAAAAACAATGCAGCACAGAAGGCCATTTTAAAAGCAATTCCAATATTTCTAAACCATGTCTTTGAAAGATGCCGATTTCTTAAAGAGAAGAGAAGTACGATTTGGGGACTATGTGTGGACAGAAACCCCAGGGAGCTCTGCCCTCCTACAGCACTAACCGATACCCACTGGGAGGGATAAAGGCTCCCTTCTGAGTAGGGTTGCCAGACGTCCGGCAAAAGGAGGACATGTCCTCCTTTTCAGGCTAATGTCCTCCATCCAGCAGGCAAAGCTAAAAAGCTTTAAAATGTCCGGCTTTTGTATCTTCACCACCACCACCACCCCCTGCAGCCGAACCTCAAATTGTAAGCCACCTCTCCCTGCTACCTTCTTTGGTTGCGGGCACTTGTAGATCCGTTCTTTCAGAGATCGGAGATAAGGCGGCTTGATTGGTTACAGCTGTAGAACAGCCCCGGGCAGTCAATCCGGCTTGTGAATGACTGCTTCCGCCAGAGGTGGCTGCAAGCAGGATGAGGGAAAACTCCAGTTAAGGAGGGAAGGAACGTGCGAGAGAGTGACGGGTGGCTTCATCGAGCTTGTTTAAAGGTAAGATTGTAGAAAATTTAGGGAGGGAGGGTGTGTGTATGTGAGAGAGAGATTGACTTTCATAAAACCATGAAAAAAGGATGTGACTGCATTATTGTGTATTATTGTGGATGATGTGCAATTGTTTGACCAATACTGCAATCTTAAATCATTTGTGCAAGACAAGAATGAACAGTTTTTTGAAAGACTCTTGCATGAACAGTGGAGTTTATTTTTCCAAAGTTGCCCAAATGCAAGTTGCTTTTCAGAGTTACTTAAAATTTGTGAATTATTCTTCTGTATTCCTGGACACAATGGCAATGTGGAAAGAGTGTTCTCCTTGATTAATGCTCAATGGACAAAGGAAAGGAACAGACTCTTAGTTGACTCTGTAAAAGGCATCATTCTCACAAAGTACAATTTGAAGAATATTACCTGTGAACAGTTTTATGCATATGTGCTTGCTAATGAAGATCTTCTGCAAAAAGTTGGCTCCTCTGAGAAATATGTTGTGTAATTAATAAAGATTATAAGGTAATACTTGTACAATTAGCTGTTTAAATAATGTTTTTTGGTATTTTGAAAAAAGCCTCCATTGAATTCATTTTTATTTTTTAACATAACTGTTTCTTGGTCAGTTCACTAAGAGACGTTTATTGGCAGCAATTGTTATAAAATTGTATTGATTGCGGGTTTAATCTGGAACGATTCAAATGAAACATTCAATATGTCCTCCTTTGTCCTCTTTTTTGTCTTTCTATGTCCTCCTTTTGGTACCCATGTATCTGGCAACCCTACCTCTGAGTGAGTGTCCGAAAAAGCCACTGCTTCTCACTTCCCAGCCTGACCAGTGATGCTCTGACACGAGGTCAGGCTGATGCCCCCACCTACTCACAATTTAGGAACCAGGCACCGGAGATCTCAAACTGGGGGTTGGAGCAGTGGGTCAAAGGGTGTAATCCCATGGGCATCTGCCCCACGTTTTGGACTGCTGGCGGCACAAGCCAGGGCCAGCTGTTTCCTGGAGAAACGAACAAGGAACTCTGCTCTTCAGTCCGACCCAGATCTGTGCCCCAGATGGACCTTTCTGGGGCTGGGCGGGAGCGGTTCCCTGACAGACAGAAGGGGATTACTCCCAGCAAAGCAACGTTTTCCAGTGTGACCAGATCTGAGCTTGCAAGCAAAGGCGGCGGAGGCGGGCGGGGGGCAGGCTTCCGTTTCACCTCTGCCAAACCACAGGGCCACCACTGCAGGTGGCTACGGGGGGGGGGGGGGGCACCGCAGCTTCCAGTCTAGCAGGTCAGGTAATACAAGGCACCCATAGGATCCCACCTGTCCCCATATAATGTGGAGGATGCTAGCCGGCCACCTCCATCTCATCTAGGCAGTAGACCAAGCAGCTTGGTCGATTCTCTAAACCGCTAGCAAAAACACGCTGCTTCCCCACAGGCCGCAGCCAGCGAACAAGATGTGATTGTGGGGAGTTTTTTTAACTGTTGTGATTTCTACCAACAGTTCTGGCCTCAGCAAGTGAACCATGAATCCGGCAAAAGAGAGGCAGAGCAGCGATCAGGAGGTGTGGCCAGGCCAGGGATGGCCTGCAGTGGCCAGGCCCTGGAAAGAAAATCCCCCAGCTAGCATGGGAGGCATGCGGGCGGGAGATTCTGGAAGCTCTGGTCCAAAAGCAGAACTTTGAGAAGCTCAAGATGCAGAGGCTGGAAGCCGCAGAGCTGCAATGCAGCCGCCAGTGGTAATAAAATTATCTCAACCCAAAGCAAGAAGGAGAAAGCAATGAGGCAACGCCTGGGAATCCTTGCCTGCAACCTGCAGCGGGTGCAGAGCAAACCTGACTTTTGCAGTGCGCAACCCGGGCTTTGACTGCTGTCAAACCCACCCACTTCTGCTCCCGTAAGGGGTGAATTTACTGCTCTATATGGGAGAACAGCAGAACTGCTGTGGGATGCCTTTATGGCTGGGGATGCTGCTGGGAGCAAGCGGGGCATCCCGTTTTCCCACCCACCCCACCCTGAGGCATGGCCACCCACCCCAAGAAAACACAGGTAGTATATCCAACACACACACACACACACACACAGAGAGAGAGAGAGAGAGAGAGAGAGAGAGAGAGAGAGAGAGAGAGAGAGAGAGAGAAATAGAAAGTAGATCCTTTGAAGAAAGAAGGAAGTTTAAACAAGAAAGCAAAATGAATTGGGCTGGAAAGCGTTGCCACTAGAGATGGCCACGAACCGCTGGTCCGGGGGTTCGTTTAGTGGCCGAATAGGTGTATGGCACTTCCCTGCCCTTCCTCTTCCGGCAGGCGGCCAGTCAGAGGCAGCGCTGGAACACCTGTTGGGCTGATAAACAAACGGGCACGAATTGTCAAACTGGCAATTCGTGCCCATCTCTAGTTGCCGTTTATTTATTTATTTAACACTCACCAATAAGTTTCCCTCTGCATTTTGGTGCCCTGGGGCAAAGTCACAGGGCCCCCACCCTAGTTATGGCCCTGAGGCTGCCCCACCACTAGAAACGATCCTCCCAGATCTCGTTGGTTTAGGTCTCTGGCTGTGGAGCCAGTTCGATTCCCCACTGAGGCCTCCCTGACAGGGGGTGGACTGGATGATCCACAGGCTCCCCTTCCAGCTGTGCAGTTCTAAGATCAAATAAGATGAAGGGCCTCTTTGCTCGGCCCTGCTACTGATGGCCCCTTCATGGCCAGGGATTTCTAGGGATGAACGTGGGCCTAGTCTCTCTCTGCGTGTGCCACAGGAGTGCGGTGGTTAGATGGGGGCGAGGAAGAGCAGCCACGTCAGAAGAGCCCTGAAGCTGGATCCGGCCCATAGAGGTTATCCAAGCATGTCAAAAGGAAGCCCACTGGCAGGGCAGGAGAAGACCACCCCTTCAAGTCTGGAGGCCCTCCTTCATTGATAAAATCAAGCAATAACCTTGGGCCCGTTCCTCTCTGCTCAATCTACCCCACAAGGTTGTGAGGAGGGGAAAAAAGGGAGGAGAGACAAGGTGTCTATCCTTCTGCGATCCTTGAAGGCAAGACGGGCTTCAAAGAAAAGAGCAGGCTCTCCATTCTTTACACGCATGGCCAGAATCTGGCAGGATTGGGCCAAGCAGATGGGACCTCCGTGGAGCTGACATCACAGGCCCCAAGGCTATGGTCGGTCGGGTGATTTCCGGTCTGTGGCAGGAAGGGCCGGGCTGGGCTTGCGTTAAGAAGAGCGAGGACAACGACAAATGCCATTTTCAACGGCCTGATGAAATTGGGTTTGTTTTCCTGCACACGACGCACACGGTACAGCTTTCCAATGTTCTCTCTACGCAACTCGGGTACGCAACGGAGGAGGAAGAGGAGTGTGGAATCCATTGGCTTTGGGGGTGAGGCCAAAGAAAGAGAGAGTCTAGGTCTCCCGTAGAGTGTGAAAAGAACCGGTCCTTGGCGAAATGAGCCCCTTCTAACCATGGCGATTGGAGATTCAACTTTTGCATGCGCTTTCTGGAACACCATCCTCTCCTTTCTGCTTTTCCCTGTCAGAATGGGATCCGGCCTTTTCCCTCCAGAGAGACTCTTCCAGTAGACCTTCACGACGGAGCCATCGTATTTGTAAATGAGGGCTGTGCCTACTTCCCTAGCATCAGTCGCAAAACAGAAGCAAGCGAATTGACCACTTGTGGAGCTGAGAAACTTTCTCTTCTTAAGAAACCTCTTAAGGCAGTGGTCTCCAACCTTGGGCCTCCAGATGTTCTTGGACTACAACTCCCAGAAGCCTTCACCACCACCTCTGCTGGCCAGGATTTCTGGGAGTTGAAGTCCAAGAACATCTGGAGGCCCAAGGTTGGGGACCACTGTCTTAAGGGACCTCTGCTTCTAAGGATGGGCTAAGCGTACTGTCTGTTTTGATCGTGGCCTGGGTCATCGTCAGTTCTCTCTGGCCAAGCATGGAGTGGAAGCTCCTCGCCTAAGAGTCCATCGGATTCAATGGTCTCACAGAATCTTGGAGCGGGAAGGGGTCTGTGAGGCCATCAAGTCCAACCCCCTGCTGAAGGCAGGAATACAATCCAAGCAGATCTGCCAGGGGATGATCCAAGTTTTTCTTGAAGGCCTCCAGTGTTGGAGCGCTCACCCACTCCCAAGGTCATTGGTTCCACTGTCGTACTGCTCTAACAGTGAGGAAGTTTTTCCTGAGATTCAACCGAAATCTGGCTTCCTGTAACTTGAGCCCATGGTTGCGTGTCCTGCACTCTGGGATGATTGAGAACAGATCCTGCCCCTCCTCTGGATGACAGCCTTTCAAATCTTTGAAAAGTGCTATCCTATCACCCCTCAATCTCCTTTTCTCAAGGCTAAACATCCCTTTTTTTTGCAGCCATGCCGCATTGTGGGCCCCTTTTCGTCTCCCATCCCTGGAGGAGCAAAGACTTGCTTGCAGGAAAGAGCAACCAAAACTAGAAATGAGAAAAGGGTGGGTCTTGGCGTTGGGCTCCGGGGTACCCATGTTGGCTGTGGAATTCTGGGCACTCTAGTCCCAAAACTCCAAATATTTCTCCTCTCCCACCCAAATTCTGACTGCAGATCTCGGAGAGAGAAGGATCTGAGTTGGCGTCGAGATTTAATAACAATATTTCAAAGGTACAAAATAATTCAGCGTGACTCAACGCCTGCGTCCCATGTACTCAAGCTGAACCAAACCTTTTCTGGTCTAATTCTCACATCCATCAGAACGGGACTGTACTCTTTTAGAAAGAGGGACTGGTGCCCCAAAGAAATCACATTTTTCATATCTTCCTGTGTTTGAACCCTGAGCAAAACCGGTGGAAAGCAGCAGCACACTGTCTCTCAATATCCTGTTGTATTTTTTTCCCCTGATTGTCTGCAGGGGTTATAATCGGGAAGCACTGAGAACTGGTACCTCCCCCACCCCCCGAAATGGTACTGTTAAATTATCATGGGGAGGGGACCCCTTTACCGCCTCATTCTAGGGCAGGTGTATGCTAAAATGATGACTACAAATGGGGACATGTTTAGGGTCTGGGGTCCTGTTTCTGGAAACACACCAGCCCTCCTAAACCATTTGCTCCAAAACTGCACGCTGCTTGCCCGAGGGCTTTGGAAGACGGAGCCTATTTTGCTCCCAACGGCTTGTCGGAGGTCTTTAAAAACCTTGTTTAAAAAAACAAAACAAAACTGTAAAATGACCGCCCTTGCCTCATTCCCTTAACGAGTTCATTTAGTGTTTATGAAACATTACAGCCTGCACAGAACCGGCCTCAGCCAAGAACTCGTTAGGGCTCCTGCCTCTTCAGTGTTTTTCTCGTTTAATTATTTGATTACGGCATTTTAATCTCGCTACCTCCTCCAAGGAGTTCTGGCGTGGCACACGAGTCCATCCTTCATTATAACCCCTGTTGCTCTGTGTTTTCTTTTTGGTTTTACCACTGCAGATACTTGCTATCCCATAACAGGCGCATCTAGACTTCATTTTGTAGTTTTAAAAATGCTACAAAATAAAGGGGTCCCCTAAAAGCACCCACAGCGCAGTTTTCTACACTGTATTCTTCTCCTTAGCTCGGTGGTGGTGGTGTGTGTGTGTGTCTGTGTGTGCGTGCGTGCGCACACTTTTAGAGGACCCCTTTATTTCCTTTAGTTTCCTATGCTCTTTTCTTCATTTTTAATTTTTATACAGTTCGATCCAGCTTCATCATACCCCAAGCAAATCCCCTGAAATCAATGGGGATTCAGGTAAGTCCCACCAGTTTCAGTGGATCTACTTGAATCCTGGGAAAATCTGGGCTCAAACCATATGGTGAAGCGTGCATTAACAAGTCCTAATTAGACAGACTTAATTGCATCCTTGTAAAGTGTGATCGTGCTACCCACAGCTTTGACACTGTGAATGCATCTCTTCCAACCCTTAAGAACACTGTTACACGCATAAGGAGAGGCATTAAAATGCCAAGATCTCCGCATACTCTGACCTCCGTTTACTCAGCAGCAGAATGTAATAGAGGTGTGATCCAACATAACTACATTACCAGGGGATAAGCAAGGAAGTGTTCTCTTGTAGCCAAGGGCAATCGCTCCCCTCCTCCTAAGAGTCATCCAGGACTGAAAAAAAGTCTTCAGCTGTGTTTGCATTTCCTTATCTTTTAATTCTAAGGGGAGATGAGTTGTCACCCTATGTCCATTTCTAATCAGGATCCACTCTGCCTCTGTAAATAAAGAAATCTCAGAAGGAAGGAAGGAGCTGATGGTGGAAGGAAGGAAGGAAGGAAGGAAGGAAGGAAGGAAGGAAGGAAGGAAGGAGCTGATAGTGGAAGGAAGGAAGGAAGGAAGGAAGGAAGGAGCTGATGGTGGAAGGAAGGGAGAGAGGGAGGGAGGGGAATGTTTCCCAAATCCTGGCATGGTGGTTGTGCTTGTTTAGGACCAGGTACCCTGGATTTCCTCAGGTGTCTGCTCTGCTACAGAGCAAAAAGTGAGTGGCCATGTTGTTATAAAGTCCCCCACCATGCAAAAAAAAAAAAGAGGAGCGCTTATTTATCCCCAAAAGTTATGCCTTGAAAGTTATGCACTGTTCCTTTGAGCACATGACGCTTAGCCCTTCAAACCATCTGGACCTCACAACAGACTTCTGACTTAGTGAATAAAACTCGCGCACCTCCATGCAACACCCCCACACACACAAACACACACTATCTTGGAAAGCGTCCATTTTCCAAATTCCTCTGCATGCTTTGTCAGTCCCAAACTGCCACTTAAGCAGTTCTATGCAAATAAATACGTCAATGCAAAAAATAAAGAAGTGAAAATGCAGATAAGCGTCTCGGATGATTGGCACTGTCTTTTCACACAGGGGCTCATTGTCTTCAATTTCCACCTCCCCCAAATCAAGCTGTAGCTCGGAATGAGTGTCAGAAGCGAGACGGATAATTAAAGACGGGGGTACGTGGGTGAATGCTGCACCCAGAAGTCAGCGCCACGCACTGCTTAATTTCAAAGTAGATCGGGCTCCGCCTTACCCTGTCAATTGGAACAGCTAGGGTTGCTAACACCAAAATAAAATGTGCACAAGAAAGAATAAAGCGAGAATTAAGTCTTCAAAACCATTCAATGAATATTGAACAATGAGGAGGGGGCAAAAAGCCCAGGGGAGAGATGATAACACTTCACCTTGGCAAACCACAGACTTGCCCAAGCAACAAAGTATTCATTTTGTGATTCAAAAAAAAAGAAGTAGATTTCCTGAAGCAGTGAGTTCCACATGCTAGGTGCCAATGCAGAAAAGGCCCTGTAAGTACATTAGTCTTAACACATGGGACTTTGAACACACAATACGATAGTTAAATCTGGGACTATGAATATATATGTGTCTTGAAGAGAAGCCGCTGAAAGAGGCACGGTGTGGCATTAGCACTGAGGGAAACTGACACCATGTGCCATTAAGTCTATTTCAAATCATTGTGACCCTTTCTAGTTTTTTTGTTTTGTTTTGTTTTTGTTTGTTTTTTAGGTATATAAAATACAGAAGTACTGTAAGTGGTTCCCCACCCTTCCTTCTGGTGGTGATCTGTGACAACTTTGCCGTTCCCCTGCGGCCACCCAGGAGGCAGGGCACATGAATGCCAACAGCCACATGTGCTCTCTTTCCAGGTGCCTCCGCTGGCCCTTCTCCCAGGAGATGCAGTGGGGATTCGAACTCCCAGCCCCTGCTTCCATACCCACCCAACCCACCGAGCTACTCCAGCAGATAAAACCCAGTGAGAGGTGACCTCTTCCATCACCCCCTCCACTCCCCAAAGCTTTAAAGGAGTCACCACAGCTTTAGAAAAAGAAGAGAAGGGTAGAGAGAACAGAAATAATCCCCCTTTGTCTCGCCAAACGTGCTTAGGCCGATCCGCTCAGGATAACTTTGCTTCTGGGCCTCCTCCTTCTCAGTCCTTTGCACCCGACCCATTCTTCCTCCATCTCAAGATGCCACTCCTGTAATAAACATCTCTCCTTTGCTCAAGAAGGCCTTTGCAGTTTATTCTTAAACACCAGCTTCTACGGGTATCCAGCCATTTGCGGACAGTCTCCAAAGGCAGACCCACAAACAGAAGATGACAGTAGTCCAGTCGACAGGTCACCGAGGCATGAGTGTGCACAGACAGGTCCAGTTTTCCTAGGAACAGGCACCAAGAGCTCTCCATTCAAATCTGAGCATTGAGGAAAGACATTCCTGGCTCAAGCTGCCCGTCTGCGCACCTTTGAGCCAAGCAGAGTTGAGAAGCGACACACAGGCCCATGGGCCCATCTTCCACCAGGCTCAGTTCCACTGAGCACATGGACTGAGGTGTCTGTAGTTCCTAGGGAAACCTAGAGTGTGAATCTACAGAGCCCAAAGGTTCAAATTAGTGAGCAGACAAAACTCTTTAACCTTCTCCATCGTTGCCACCAAGTCCCATCATTAGCCATGCAGAGTGTGGGTGATGGTATCTGTAGTTCAATGCAGAGAAGGCAGCCAGGCGAGGGAAGGACACTCCACTACGTAAACCTAGGCTACCCATGTATCTCCGAATGTGGCCTCTGTCGTTTAAGCCAGAGGTCCCCAACCCCCGGTCCGCGGCCCGGTGCCGGTCCGTGGCCTGAGCCGGACCGGGCCGCCGAGACAGACCTCCCGCCCCACCCCCCACAAGCACTCACCCCCGCACAGCCCGTTTGCGCCTGCGCGCGCGCTCCAGCACGCCCGTGCCAGCGCCGTGCTGCCGTTTGCGCATGCGCACGAGCGCGCCTGTGTGAGCGCCGCACTGCCATTTGTGCAGGCACACGAGCGCACGCTCACACGCATGCGCAAATGGTGGTGGACGCTCGCACAGGCGCATGCGCACTCGTGCAAGAGAGAGAGAGCGCTTGTTAGCGCATGTGTGCGAGCACGGGGGATGCCCCGCCTTCCCCAGCCGGTCCGCGGACCGAAAAAGGTTGGGGATCGCTGGTTTAAGCAACTCTGAATTGGGCAAACAAACTTAGAATGAACCATTTTTCACTGCTCCATCTCTTTGCTTGAAAAAGCTTCTGCTACCTGTTGCAGCAATTAAAGGCACTGGCCCCGAGCTTTTCCTGTCCTTTAAAAAAAAGAAAAGAAAAAGGCCTTTTCTCTTCACAAACACAAGCTTGTAATGCATGTTGAAACAGGGCTAAGCTATTTTTAAATAGGGCCTAAAAGCCAAAGCAAATAGAATAAATGAGTTTTAAGCTAGGATGCTATCGGAAAGCTAAAACACTATGAATTCAATCCAAGAGATTCAATTTAACCAACCCGGGGATGTTTGGCGTCTTCCTCTGCTGAACGTGGCTAAACAGAAGGCAGCAAAAGTTCCTTATTTCACCTTTTCCTGGTGGGGCTCCTGTTCCTGCAACAGCTCTATTCAAGACAGACATTCAACAGGTACGGTTCCCCAACACCACTGCCTGTGGATCATCAACAGGGAATCCACGATTCAAAAGTTCGGAAATAAATTACCTTTTTGGACTAGAGTTCCCAGAAGCCATCAGCCTTGCGAGCTGAGTGGAAAGGCCCAGGGAGCTGCAGTCCAAAAAAGTAACTTTTCCAACCTCTGCTAGGATGTCAGCAGACTCTGGCCATGCAGTGAGATCAGAAGAAGAGAGTGGAATTTGTAGATGGAATCATTTTTTGTCCCACTCAAGTGCCAATTCAGAACCCAGTACTTTATGTCCTCCAACCCATAAAAGCACCCGACAGGTAGAAAAGTTGGTAGGATAGCTCCCGGGGTTCGGTCTCTGACTGTGGAGCCCAAGGTCGAGAGTCTGGTTCCACACTGTACCTTCCAAGAGAAGAGTGCCCTTCGGCATCTCCAGGAGAAGGGAGTGGGAAACCACTTCTGAGTACTCTCTGTACCTACCTAGAAGTTGGAAGGGGCCTCTAAGGCCATCAAGTCCAACCCCCTGCTCACGGCAGGAATCCCAATCAAAGGATATATTTGGCTATGGTTATTATTATTATTATTATAAGTAGAAAATAATGTGCCAATAGGAAGAACATAAGGACGGAGCCGCTCCTATCCCTGATGTGCACGTGAGATAGCAAACCTTCCTTCCTGAGTCATCTGAGATGGTACAGTCTGTTCTATAAGGTAAGGCTGTACCATATTCTCCCTCTATATCCACAGGCATCGTTCCAAGCAGATCAAGTGGGATGGACTGGGTCCGGTTCCATGATTGTAGGGTGACAGGGCTCTGGGATTGACTTGGCCACCGGCTCAGGGAAGTCAATGAGGCTTGGTCTGTCACAAACTAAGCAGTAATATGGGATGGGAACTAGAAGCTCATCCCTTGCTGGAATCTAAAGAGATCCAGTTCAGCGCCTGGGGTTCATCCGTTCCCTGGGTGTAGATAAAACAATTGGTGAGCACTCCTTGGCTTTTTCCCTCCAGACTGCTTATTCTGGGGCTGCTTTGGACGGAAGGGAGAATGTGTGCATGCATGCATGCATGCATGCATGCATGCATGCATGCATGTGTGTTCAGATGTCCTTCCTTAATATCTCACCCCTTTCTAGAGCAGAGCTGTGCCCCGCAAGGGCCTCCTACCAAGCCCTTCTCCCTCTCTGTGGTTGACCTGGTGCATGGATTTCGCTCCAGCCCAACTGGCAGAACCCGCTTGACCACGGGGATTGCCGCAGCAGAAAGCAAAGGCTAGGCTCAACTAGGAGACCCAATGATTCAACAAGATTTAGGTAAGTGTTGGCCTTACTCTTCAGCAGTGGATTGAATAGGACTGCTTGCACTCTTCTTGTTTCTCCCTTCAGCAGGCTGGCTTATCTTGACTTTTTGAAGGAGGTAGCTCTAAAGGAGGGACGTGGTGGCGCTGCGGGTTAAACCGCAAAAGCCTCTGTGCTGCAAGGTCAGAAGACCAGCAGTCGTAAGATCGAATCCCCGCCACGGAGTGAGCTCCCCTTGCTTGTCCCAGCTCCTGCCAACCTAGCCGTTCGAAAGCATGTAAAAATGCGAGTCGATAAATAGGTACCACCTCGGTGGGAAGGTAACAGCGTTCCGTGTCTAGTCGCGCTGGCCACGTGACCACGGAAACGGTCTTCGGACAAACGCTGGCTCTACGGCTTGGAAACGGGGATGAGCACCGCGCCCTAGAGTCGGACACGACTGAACTAAAGGTCAAGGGGAACCTTTACCTTTACCTAGCTCTAAATAATCCTAGAATAATTGAACTGGAAAGGGCCTCTGAGGCCATCAAGTCTGACCCCCTGCTCAAGGCAGGAATCCAAATCAAAGCAGGTCTGACAGAGGGTGGTCTAGTTTTCTCTGGAATGCCTTCAGTGTTGGCACTCTCAAGTTAATTGGTTCCACTGTCGTACTGCTCTAACAGTTAGGAACTTTTTCCTGATATTCAACAAAAATCTGGTTTCCATGTAACTTCAGCCCATTGTTGCATGTCCTGCACTCTGGGATGATCAAGGACAGATCCTGCCCCTCCTCTGTAGGACAGCCTTTCAAGGATTTGAAAAGTCTTTCTTCCTAGGGCTTGGCTTCCAGGGTAGAGAGTACTCAGAAGTGGTTTCCTTTTCCTTTTTTCCCAGGGATGCCCTGCAGTTTGGCCAAGGCTACACAGGCTGGCTCTTCTCCCAGGAGTTACAGTGGGGAATCGAACTCCCAATCTCTGGCTCCACAGCCACGTACCGAAACCATTCCATTCCATTTTAATGGCTAAAATTCAGTAACAAGTCACTGTGGAGCTTATAGCGGTGTTGACTCACTTCTTAGTGTTAAATGCTGTCTTTTAATAATGTAAGCCATCTTGGGTCTTTTTTAGGGAAAAGGGTGGGGTAAAAATATTTTAAATAAATACAGATATCCGACTTATTTCTGAATTTCATCCAGTGTGAGCTTTCCTGGATGCCTTCAATTCTTCAGACATATTGTTGTTTAGTCATTCAGTCGTGTCCGACTCTTCGTGACCCCATGGACCAGAGCACGCCAAGCCCTCCTGTCTTCCACGGCCTCCTGGAGTTGGGTCAAATTCATGTTGGTCGCTTCGGTGACACTGTCCAACCATCTCGTCCTCTGTCGTCCCCTTCTCCTCTTGCCTTCACACTTTCCCAACATCAGGGTCTTTTCCAGGGAGTCTTCTCTTCTCATGAGATGGCCAAAGGATTGGAGCCTCAGCTTCAGGATCTGTCCTTCCAGTGAGCACTCCGGGTTGATTTCCTTCAGAATGGATAGGTTTGTTCTCCTTGCAGTCCAGGGGACTCTCAAGAGTCTCCTCCAGCACCACAATTCAAAAGCATCAATTCTTCGGCGGTCAGCCTTCTTTATGGTCCAGCTCTCACTTCCATACATCACTACAGGAAAAACCATAGCTTTGACTATGCGGACCTTTGTCGGCAAGGTGATGTCTCTGCTTTTTAAGATGCTGTCTAGGTTTGTCATTGCTTTCCTCCCAAGAACCAGGCGTCTTTTAATTTCGTGGCTGCTGTCACCATCTGCAGTGATCATGGAGCCCAAGAAGGTAAAATCTGTCACTGCCTCCATATCTTCCCCTTCTATTTGCCAGGAGGTGATGGGACCAGTGGCCAGACATATTAGAGGGGAGCTAAACCACAGGCTTTATACATGGTAGACACAGGAAATGGATTCGCAAGGGGACAAGAGCCCGAAATAGGTGCTGCTGTCCCGGTCATGGGGTGAGGGGTGGGGAGATGGGGTGCGGGTGGGGGCAAGACGGCAGAAGAGAAACGACCATTTAGCTTCCTTTCATCCTTTGCCTGTACTCAGCGCCAAGCCTGTAGAGACCTCCTGCTCTGAATGCCAATCATTCATAGGGTGACCAAGTAGGTAATTAGTTTCAAGATGCTCACATCTCTCAAAAACACATTTGTCTGAAAAGGTTCCATTATCTAATCAGCTATAATTTTGCTTTAAAAAAAAAACCCAACCACCGTCAGCTACCAACAGCAACTGAACACAGCTAACCGTGAAAACAATCGCAAACTGATTGTGCTGAAGAAAACACCATTTTAATCTTCAAAGCTCTGCTCCAGAAGGCATGAGATCCTGGCGCTCAGATTCAGGGGGGCACCAGAATTGCAAAACAGCTAAAATCTTGGGAAACGCAGAATATAGTGAGGAATGAGTTGTGTACATTCATTCATTTGGGTTCTCATTCCAAGCTTCCTAAGACACAACAGCAGGATCAGTCTCCCTCCTAGAGATGGGCACAAATCAGAAAAATGGTGATTAATTTTGATTCGTCTCATCAACATTGATAAATCATGAGCTACGAATTTATGATTTTTTTTCTGATGAATAAATTCGTCAATTCATTTTTTACTTTGAAACCATATAAAACAGCCCCCCACAAGCAACTAGAGACACCAGATTCTCAGGGGAGCTTCCTCTGACTCTCCTCTACAATCCCTCCGAGTTTGGTGAAGATTGGGTTTTGAATGTCGAGTTCTACACCCACAGAGTGGGCCCCCCTCTTTAGCAGCTGGGTTGGGGAAACCCAATATTCACCAAACTTTGTTGGTTCATATTCATCGGGGCATTGATTCGTATGAATATGAATCGACAAATTAGTGATTTTTCAACAAATTTGGTGATTAGTTTTTTTAAATCGTGCCCGTCTCTACTCCCTACAAGTCTGCCTCGGAGAGAACCGAAATCAGCATTCAGAACAACCAGCACAACCCTGTTCTTCCAGCAGGTCTAATGCAAATCATTATAAAACCTTAATGAGAGGACAAATAAGACTGAAGTATAGTTTTACTTGGGGCCCAAGGAAACCATTCTGAAAAACAAGACAAAGAGGAAAGACAGCAACACCCAAGGAATATATAGCAACAAGACTCTGTGTCCACATAGAACATTCGAACTTTCCAGTCCTCAGTGAGTTTATGGGCTACCCAAGGTGAAGTCTAACAACAATGGCTCATCTGAGGAGACCTATTATCCCTTTGTCTGCCACATTACTTCTCCATCGCCCTTTGGAGCATGCTCATGACAAGGACTTAAAATCAACTGTTCCCCCCCCCCCTTTCCACTTCCTCTCCCCACCCCTGCCTGCTTTTAACATTCCAAATAATGAAGATAAAATGCTCGCAAAAGCTTGTGCACCTCTGCACACGTTCTATATAATTTTAGTCGGCCTACAAAGGTACCACCTAAATAGTGTGGAATTTTATGTTGTGCCAACGGGGCTATTGCAATTTTGTGTGCGTGTGTATGCAAAGGAATTATCTGAGAATCAGCAGGTTTCCTCTTTCTGTGGATCAATGGGAAGGATTCTCACAAACATTTAGAAAAACGGCTCCAAATTTTGACATAATTCTTGGGCAACGGGAGGCCTACACTTACATATCTGCCTCCATACTCCAAATTATCGCTGTTCACCAAACTCTGCATTCTTATCATCTCTGATCCTTTAGCTCTCTGCCCCATAGGCCCCATCTAGCAAACTCTTTGCCACAAAACAGTACACACCGAGGACAAAATTAGACAAGGCACTGATCCTATGTCTAGAAGAGGTGCTCTCTCCTGTGGGAAAAGTCATCTGATTGCAAGAGGGCAATAAAAGCAGCAGTGTGATAAATCAATGGAGTATAAACACCATGGATGTCTGTTTCCTATGCTACAAAACACATTTTAAACTTCAGCTACTTGAGGAATTCCTTCTTCAACAATTATGGTTTCTGTAATATATTGCTTGGCCCTGATAAATGCATACTCAAGGAAATGCATACTACCGAATAAACTCTCTCTAGAAGCAAAAAAATGACTAAACCGAGGCTGTCCTACTTCGGGCAGATCACAAGAGGGCAAGATTCACTGGAAAAGACAATAATGCTGGGAAAATTTGAAGGCGGCAGGAAAAGAGGAAGACTGAGCATGAGATGGGTTGACTCCATTAAAGGTCAGTTTGCAAGAGGTGAGCAGGGCAGTTAATGATGAGACCTTTCGGAGGGCTCTCATTCCTAGGGTCGCCAAAGGTCAGAGGTGTTCTCATGGCACATGGCAGCAGCGGCCGCTCCCTCCTCGGGCTGCCGTAAGTGGGAGGCAACAGACCACGCATAACAACAATAACGAACAAAACGACGAAGGGGATAGGGGAAGCATGCATTTCAACTCAAAGGTCCCCTCTTCTCTGGCAACTTTTTTTTCAGTTTCTCAGCCTGTGAGGGTGGAGCTTCCCCACTGAGAAAGGTATACGGATATCCCACGATTTTGCAGACGCTTCGGTCAAAAGGATGGGGTGAGGAAAGCCTCTCGAGAGGGCCACACGCCAGCCAGTTTCTAGCTTTTTACCTGAGGTGATGATAACTTTACTAGAAAAGGCTGGACAAACTTTGTTAATTTGTACTAAACTTTTTTTAAAAAAAATTTGTTTATCTAAACACTGGGTGAAGAAAATTTTTAATGCATTCAGTTACAGGTAATGTTAGAAAGAAAAGGAAAAATATGTTTCGCTTTGTTTTGACCTGGGTTGATCATTTCCCACAACGGACACATGTTGGCTTCTTCTAAAGGGGCTCTTAAACTGCTTTTCGTAACTCGGGGATTTCCGGAAACGATAACATCTCGCCCCGTGATTTCTGCCAAGGGATGACACGATTTTGGTTCCCACAGATCTGGAAACGGCTAGGCTGGGAAAGGCTTCCCATACAACACGGCGTTGAAGAACCTGTGTCGTTACACTCTGCATCTACACGCTTCTTTCCGTCCCCACCTGCCCTTCATTCACCCGTCCGGTACCTCAGTCTGTCGGGCCGAAAAATGGCTGCAAAGGTGACTGACTAATTCCTTGAAATGCCATTTCAGACGACTTACACAAATCCCGCCCCGACCCGTGAGTCGTTCGCTCAAGACAGCGGCTCCGTTGCCCACTTGTCACAGTACTTCTGACTCTTTGCTGGTGCCCTCCTTCCTTCCCAAAACGATTTTTGCTTTAATTTGTTCCTTCCTCTTTCTGTTTAAACACCGATTAAGACGCGCAGGGGAGCGGATCGGCAAAAGAGCCATGATTGTCACCGTGAATCTCAAAAGAACCCCGTCTTTGCCGTTTTGAGTGGCAGATTTCATTCCTGCGATACCATTTTAGATTTCAGGGTGGAGGGAGTGGGTGGAGGAAGGCATTCAGATTTCAAACATGAACATGTGAAGCTGGGGTATTTAAAGCACATGGTGATTATCTCTTTTCATATCTAATAGCAGCTATGCCGACATGATCAGCAGGGCGGACATCCCCGGCGTGGAAGCACAGGGAAAGTTTACAGATCTACAGTACGAGGTGGGTGCAAATAATGTCCGTCCCCCCGTCCCCCGTCCCCCCGTCCAGGCTCACCAAACGGTGAAAGCAAAGCAAAACAAAAAAAGGTCAGATTTTCATGTTATGCAACTTGCATGATAAATATATAAAAGCACCATGGGGCGGTATATTTATTCATAGAGGCTACACACACATCCTAGTCTTTGAGATTCCACAACTCTTGTGGCATTTTGTTTCTGTTCTACTTTGGTCATCTCTGAAGTGACTGGTATCTCAACAACGCTGATCAGCCTGGGTGATCGGAGCAGAGAAGGCTTACAAAGGGAACTGGGCAAGCAAAAAAAAAAAAAAAAAAAAAAAGCAGGAGAAGAGGAAGGCAAAATATGAGAGGGACTGACTCTCTAAAGGAAGCCACCGCCTTGAGCTTTCAAGACCTGAGCAAGGCTGTTCATGACAAGAGATTCTGGAGGCCACTCATTCATCAGGTCACCATAGGTTGGGGCATTTTGACAGCCCATAACAAAAAAAAACAACAACAACATGGAAAAGGCTATCACAGATATAGTCGAGTACCACAACACACAGGATGGAAGCTGTAAGTGAAGGCTCCTGCCTAAGCCTCCACACCCTGCAAGTGGGGGAGAGAT
The DNA here is from genome assembly GCA_037013535.1 of Intellagama lesueurii. Classification (NCBI taxonomy): domain Eukaryota; kingdom Metazoa; phylum Chordata; class Lepidosauria; order Squamata; family Agamidae; genus Intellagama; species Intellagama lesueurii. Next base: position 1,951,774 of record JBAJHW010000003.1, on the reverse strand, counting down.
TCCAACGGGTGTAGTTTCATTTTCACCCTCAAGCACTCCATGGAAAGAAGTAGCTTCACCATCACTGGATTGACTGTCCATCGTAGTTTTGCTCTGGCTGCTGAATTTTAGAAAGGTAAAAGGTAAAGGTTCCCCTTAACATTTAGTCCAGTCGTGTCCGACTCTAGGGCGCGGTGCTCATCCCCATTTCCAAGCTGTAGAGCCAGCGTTTGTCCGAAGACCGTTTCCGTGGTCACGTGGCCAGCACAACTAGACACAGAATGCCGTGATCTTCCCACCGAGGTGGTACCTATTTATCGACTCGCATTTAGATGCTTTCGAACGGCTAGGTTGGCAGGAGCTGGGACAAGCGACGGGAACTCACTCCGTGGCGTGGATTCGATCTTACGACGGCTGGTCTTCTGACCTTGCAGCACAGAGGCTTCTGCGGTTTAACCCGCAGCGCCACCACGTCCCTTTTATTTTAGAAAATTTTAGAAAACCCCTCTTTAATTCCACCGGCCCACCTCTCCTGCAGCTGCCCCTCCTAGGGAATCAATCTTAGGAGCAAAGGGATGTGATGGAAGGGAATGCCAAGGCGGTAGGCATGGAGCCATCTCTCCATGACTTACTGCTTTCTCTCTTCCCACCAAGACAAGCGCTGTTTATGGGTTTTCCTTACATTCCTGAAAAGCAAGAACTTCCAGTCTTGAAAGAACAGTCTGACTGGGCTTGAGACACAATAAGAGCACCATTCACTCCGCAGGGACACATCCACCGTGGGGCTGAGGCGGCAAAGGTGCCTAGAGAGGGTTGAAGGACAAAAAGGCTCATTTACCTCCCCCTGTTCCGAACCTACTCTGTGTGCCCCTCATCCCACTCAAACCAAACAGATCAATTTAGGGATTTTAATTAGAAGATGTCAGTACAATTCAGAACGACTGCTTCGTACACGCTGATATTTAACAGGATCGTCTGAAAAATTAATCAAGAGATAACGGATGAAAGGTTTTCCGGTTGCAGCAGGAGGTTAGACGGCTCTTCAGATCCCTCCAGCTCAGAAATGGTTCTAGAATTTCTATTTTGAAAAGGGGGGGGGGGGCAGGTGGAGAAAATGTTCACTCTGAGTTTCAAAGTTTTTGGTAAAGTAAAATGGCGAAGATTTGAAACTCTAAAGAAGACCAAGATGCGAACAGGGTGCTTGCGCTAACTCTTGTTTTTCACCTATAGTATCCCCAACTAATATTATCCGCATTTAATCCAAAGAGAAAAAGTGGATTCATTCTTCCCAGCTCAGATTTCTACATTCCACCCCCCCAGAAGCTACTACACATTTTCTGATGCTTTTCCTCCAGCATCGTGACCCACCCAGCATCCTGCTCTGCTACCGCTACGGCAAGCAACTCAGCCTAAATCAGAAAGGGATCATTGTCTTCAATATTTATCTTGCCAAATTAATTTGCTTAAGATGAGAGGAACTATTGGGGGGGGGGGGTCCTGATTAATTAGGCCAGCTGGAAAGCTTTTGGAATGAAACTGAGCCACAGGGTCTTCCTTAAATGATGTTCAGGAACCATTTCTTCAGACCTGCCTAGAATGATAGGAGCTGGCTGCGTAGCTCAGTGGTTTTAAGTCTCTGGCTGTGGAGACGGAGGTTGGGAGTTCGACTCCCCGCTGGGTCTCCCTGGGAGAAAAGCCAGCCTGTGTAGCCTTGGGCCAGCTGCACATTGGTCCCGGAACTGAACCCAGGAGAAGGGAATAGGAAACCACTTCCGAGTATTCTCTACCTGGAAAACCCTGAAAAGGGCCACCAAAAGTCAGAACTGACTTGAGAGCACGTAATAATTATGATTTAAATGCTAGGAGCTTGGAGATGTGGCTGGCCGGCTGCAGGCTTGTTAGCAAACTGTGTTTGCTTTTTGTTCTAAGGCATATATACACACGTGTGACCTGACTTCAGCTTTTGGGGTAGGGCTTATACTTTAAATATTTAATGACCTTTTTTTTTTTTTTTTTTTGAAAGACCTGAAATGGAACAGACTTATGAACGGACAGAACAGACCTATTTTTCATCCTCAGAAATTCTCTGCATTTTCCTTTTTTCTTCACCTCCTCTCCTCGGCTGTCACCTAGTAAGCTTTAGTTTCAGGCTGCTCTCCTATTGGAGTTAGAATGTTCTTTACCACTTATAGCATTCAGATTTTTTTTTAAAGTAACTAAAACTGCAGACTTCATTTGCTTTTGAGAAACACAAAGGTTAAAAGCTGCTTTTAAAACTATAATATAACTAACTACTTCTGCTCCTTGGAAGTACGACTTACTTTACTTATTCTAACTTTAGCTCATTCCCCCCCCCCCCAATAAAAAGTCTATGACCCTCCCGTCAAATGTGAAGTACAAGTATAGGGGACAAGCGCGCAGCTTGAGGTTGATAAACAAATAGTCAAGGAAGATCTTCTTACTTTGAATTAGTTCCAATCCCTCATGGCTGGATAAACTGTATCCGAGGATAATAAAGGAACTGGCTGAAGAGATTGCAGAACCACGGTCCATTATCTTCTTGAAATCACAGAGGATGTGTGAAGTGCCAGATGAGTGGAGGAGGGACTAACGTTGTCTCAGTCTTCAAAAGGGGCAAAAAGGAGGAACCGGGAAGCTACAGATCAGTCAGCTTGACATCAATTCCAGGGAAAATTTTGGAGCAGATTATTAGCACCTTGAAAACAATGCAGCAATACCTAGACACCAACATGGATTTGTCAAGAACAAATCCTGCCAGACTAATCTGATCTCATTTTTTGATTGGGTAGCCTCCCTGGTAGATGGTGGGAATGCTGTAGATGTAATATATCTTGACTTCAGCAAAGTCTTTGACCAAGTGCCCCATGATATCCTGATTAGCAATCTAACTAGTGATGGGCTGGATAGAACAACGGTCAGGTGGTTATATTTGATTCCTGGAGGGAGATTATATATTCAACTGTCAAGGAAAGAAAGCTTTTCCCACACATCAAATGGAAATTTATCAATTATTCATTAGCTGAATTTATAGCCCAGTTTTCTTCCAGTGTGTTCAAGGCATCCATAGTTATTTTCTTCCATGCTTTATTCTTACAACAGCTTTGTAAGGTGGATCAGGCTGACAGAGGGTGACCAGCCCAAGATCAGGCAGGCTCCATGGTTCCAGAGCGATTAGAACCAACATCTTTCCCCGAACCTCATTCCAGGACTGACCATGACATTACCTGGCTAAGCTCCGACCTTCTCTACTTCCACCAAAGAGTTAACACATTCCCGAGGATGCGGTGTGTGCCATCTAAAAATATGCAGTGACTTTTCTGTACTTGCTGTAATGAGTCATCTCTTTTCAGTAATTTATTGCCAGTTACGTAATTGCCTTAATAGGCAGTGCCACTAAAAAACACGGGAGTTGGATTGAAAGAAGGAAAACATACTGAAGGCAATTCAGCAAATCCTCCATCAAAATAATAATAGCACACTTTCAAACCTTTATGGTACTAAGTCTACTTTTAAAAAAAAACCTACACTTCTCCCTTCAACAACACTGGTGTTAGGGGTGGACCCCCATGTAGTTCAAAATATGTGTATAACTACATGGACCCCCATGTAGTTCAAAATATGTGTATAACTCTTACGTGGCCCCCCAAATGTAACTACAAAGCATAAACACACAAACTGAGAGCAGTTCTGTCTATTAGCGTTCTGTTCCATAACGTTGACAATTCTTTCCATACAGTACCATGTGTAATGATGAGCCTTTAAGGTCCTTATTATCTCCTGAGTGTAGGGGCTGAATTAGAGATGTTGTATTTGGGGGCAAGTAGACCACTGATTCTGGATGGCCAGGGGCATGGTATTTATTGGGTACTTATTTATTGGATATTTATTTGCTTCTTTATTTATTGATTGATTGATTGATTGAGATCAATTAATTAATTAATTTTTAAAAAAATCTATGTGTAAACCAACACCGTGCTGTTCAGATTCATGCAATTCAAGGGAGAAGTGTGTAGGCTATTTATATATCATATATACATAAAGAAACTTAATTTAAATTTGCTTAATTTTACTCGCAGCTTTTATCGATGTAGCTAGTGACAGAGTTTTTATGGTATTTACCGTACATTGTGGCATTTTGTGTGCGTGGTGTTCTAATTATGTCGTTGGATGGGTTTTAAGCTGCCCAGAGAGTGTTAATGGGGTGGTAGAGAAGTCAGAATAATAACTAAATAAAAAGGTAACCATTTGTCTTAGAATACAGCGGTCAGAAAAGTCTTTCCCAGCCAGGTGCCTTCTGCGTATCTTAAACTATAACAATGATGAAGGGCCACTTTTCCTGGAACAGTATCGTGAGTTGTGACTGTATGGGGATCACCTACCATTCCAGTGAGGGTTGGGGTGGCCAGGTGGAAAAAGGAGGTGGTAGATGAGGGACCATCGACCTTGCCCATCATCCCCAGGAAGCAGCACCTGAACAGTAGGCTCAGCTGCTGGGACACAGCCAGCCACCCCTGGCCACAGGCAGTCCCCCCTTCAACAAGATGGATTGCGATTCTATTTGAATTATAAAAAATTTTTCTAACCTTGCAAGTGTAAATGCATCCATTCATCCATGCATGTTCACGTGTGCACTTTTGTGCAAACAAGCATCTTCTTCTGTCCTCCTTTTTGGCAGTGCACAGTCCTGTTTTTCGTGATGCATAAGCGGTAACCCTAACACAGAAGTTGGAATTTCAGGGGTCCTTCCTTGTATGGCTTAAGCAACACCAGGTTAAGTTCCCTTTCTTCCAGTGAGATCTGCCTGATCCATTTGATCATCCCAGGCTGGACGATTCACACCACTGACCCCAACAGAGGCCCAGAAAGAGAAGACCAAGAACTGGGCCTTCTCACCTGTCCAAAAACTCTCCTGTCCAAAATTCGCCTGGCCCCTTCACTGGGAATTTTCAAGAGATCTCTAAAAACGTGGCTGTTTAGACAAGCTTTTCCAGAGGTTACATCGTCAGAGCGAAGAGGTGCTGTCAGCGCTCAAGTTATCTCTTCCGCCACCTCGTCTTTATTAATTCTTTTTAGTTTAACTGGATTGATATGTTCAATTTGATTTTTTTTTCTATTGTTATTATCTTGCGAATTTATTTTAAGTGTTATTTGTTGTTTTAGCATGTTGTGAACTGCTCAGAGTCGCCTTGTAGCCAGATAGGCGGTATAGAAACTGACGATCAATCAATCGATCAATCGATCCATCCATCCATCAATCAATCAGTCACCCACAACTCAGCAAGGTGCAACAGGATGTTCCGGGTAGAGAACCAAGGAACCTATGGATCATCGGGTCCAGTCCCTGTCAAGGAGGCCTGGGGAGGAATCGAACTCCCAACCAGATGCCTAAACTACTGAGCTTTGCAATGGTTCTCTCTTGAAGCTCCTCAAAGGTCCCCCAGTCCTGGCCACAGGACTTTTTGAGCTGCACGGAGCAGCCACTTAGGAGTTCGAACCGATACCCTTCGCCTCCCTTCCAACCCTATGACCCCATGAGCCTCATGCCACCTCCCATGCCCAACCTCATCCCGCAACATGGGCTCTGCATGGTTTTTCCTCTTCCCTGGTGAGGTACCTGGAGCCTCCTCCGCCTCCTCCGATGGCTTCCAACCCTCTATCCCCATGGCAACCGTGAAACACGGATGTGCCCTCTTGGTGCCCCTGCCTCTGTTGGCTGCCTCCCGTCTCTATGGTAACCCTCCTCCGAGCCGACTCTCGATGGAGGCTTCCTTCTGGGAAGATGGTTACCCCCCCCCCCCCCCGCTGGCCCTTCAGGGACCCCTCTCGCTGCTCCAGGGGGTCGTACACAACTTCGCTGGGCCGGGGGTGGGGGGGCACATTTCGGCTTCCAGCACTTCCCACGGGCCAAGCCAAGCCTGGAAATGGCCAAAAACGGTGCAGAGAGGAAGAGGGGGGAGAGAATAAGAATCCGAAGTGATTGGAAGGCATTCTTTTCCAATTTTTAATTATTGGGATCTTGCAGGGTAGAGTGAGGGTGATCCCCCGATGTAAAAACCACAGCTCCTCTAGGCTTTCGGGAACAGAGTCACCTGCTCTCCCTGCAGCCCCCCGAACCCTTAAATAGATGAATGAAAAGGGACCCTAACAGTACCCCCCCCCCTTCTCAACCGGGTCAGACAGGTTACTTCAACACGCGTGGCTAAGGGGTTCGGCTGGGCTATGACTTTGAAAAGGGTCCAAAATCCACAGGCAGGAAGGCAGGCACACCGTATGAGTCTCGCACAACCATGCCTAAAGTTTTATTATATTTATTATTTATTTAAAATATATTTACCCCGCCTTTCCTCCTCTAAAACAGGGGTGGGCAATTAATTTCTATAGGGGGCCACATGAAAAATCTGAACTGTGTTCGGGGGCCGAACCAACTTTACTTAAAAATAAAATGAAACAGTGATGTTATGATTGTTTTTATTTTAAACTTGTTAATCTTCACAAATACTAAAGAGGTTTTTTGCGGTATGTTAAAGATAAGCAACTGGCGGCGGGCCGGACAGGAGTGGCTCGCGGGTCGTATGTGGCCCGCGGGGCCGCACTTTGCCCAGGTCTGCTCTAAAAGGACCCAAGGTGGCTTACAACCATGAAAGATGTCAAGTCTTGGATCCGGTTGAACTTTTCGCCAAGCCGGCTGTAGAGCTAAAGGAGGAGGAGAGGGAAACGGGGTGGGAAAATCTTGGTCGAGAGTTCAAGTCACAGTAAAGTTGGCATCCGTCTCCGTGCATCTTAATTGGGTATTAGAAACCTCTCCTTGTACAGAAAGAGGTGCAGAAAGCACCAGGGGTTTTTGATGAACAAGATGAAATGTGACTTGAACTTCTCCAAGCTTAGCTGCAACCCGTCCTGCACCTGGAGGCAGGAAATCATTTTTTCCCCCATGCAAATATATATGGTTGTGAGCCACCTGTCTTGTACTGCAACCTATTGTGGCCTGGTTTGGTTCTGAATGGTTTCAGAAAGGTGCATTTGGGACATGGGAGAGGGCCTTCTCCATTGCTGCTCCCGGACTCTAGACTTTGGAACTCCCTCCCACTGGAGGCCAGGCTGACCCCATCTCGGCTGTCCTTCCGCAAGCAGGCAAAAACCTTTCTGTTCAGGCAAGCTTTCCCTGAGTGACTGGCTGCCTGAGGCTTTTTTAAAATGGATGGTTGCACCATTGCTTTGAACGTGTTTTTGGTGTTGCTTTTGTTTACTGTTTTAGTGTGGTACTTGTTTGATTCATCTTAAACATTGGAATACTCACTTTTCTCAGCTCTTAAATATTGTCTATTCATGATGTAAGCTGCCTCGGTTCCTTTTTAAGGAGAAAGGCAGGCTAAAAACATTTTAAACAAAACAGGTTAATTAATCAAGATCCATTGGTTCTACAAAGAACCTGCTCTGGATAGACATGAAGAGAGCTAGAACTGAATTGTTGATGTGGATCAACCCCACTGCTTGTATTTGCACCTTCCCTGGGGTGTAATTATGCAGGTTCTCCTGACGAGCAATTGCACACATCAAGATTTGTTGCAAGACTGCTAAGGGGTACAACTGACCCCTGTCCGGCATCCTTCTCCTCTTTCCCACAGTACCCCATCCAGTGACCAACAGCCACACACACAAAGCATCATCTCCTCCTTGGCACTCCCATGTTCCTTTCGTTTTGCTTTGCTTTGCTTTTCCTAACCCAAGAGTTTCTCCCTTCCTTCCCTCATGCCGCCTCTCTATAAAAAGTAGCAAGATTCTCCCGGCCTCATGCTATTTTATTTTTATATTTTTTGCTCCACCGCCTGCCAGCACACAATAAAGATGAGCGCAGCTGATCCTTGTCTCCTTGCCAGAGAGATGTCATATTTTACAGCGTGTTTGGCCCCCATCAGGCAAGGCATGAGTCCCCAGAGCGGATGCCAGCAGCAGCTGCAGGCCTAAGATTCACTAGCAAGACAGCGCTTGAGCATCCTGGTGACAGCTCAGGCCGGCTGCGGTGTAATTATTACTGTAAAACGTGATGCGATACACCAATGACCTCCCTGATCCACCGCACGCTCCCTCTTCCAAATACAGACCTATTTTTCCACCGGCTGTATTTTACCGGGAGACAAGCAGCCATAAATATATACACGGTGGAATTCAGGGCAACTGTCACAGAAGGAGATTAAACCATCTCCCCACTTGCTGAAAAGGAGCTGAGCCAGATGCCACCTGTAGCTGCTACAGGAAGAAATCTACACGAATCTGGTTTGTATTTGGCAACATCCAGGTCGAGGAACCTCTGTCAATTCAAAGACAGTCTTGCAGGAGGTAAGCAGGAAGTTTAAACTGCATTTTTCCCCTGTCATGGTTCAGAAGATTTCATGCAAGGACCGAAATAACGGTAGACTTATGGGAAAGGATGTAAATCTTATAGGTCTGCCCTGGGCCTCCAAACATGGTTTTGATTATGGCCCTCCTTAAGGCTTTCTGCTCCAGTCATACCTTGTAGCAGTGAGTTTCACAGTACACACTGGAGTTCATCCTCTAGACCTGCCCACATCATCCAGCAAGGAGCCATCCAGAGACAAACCATGCAATGGTATTACCCATTTGACCATGTGAACAAAGGGCATACGAATGGCTTTGAAGCTGGATCAGGCCTTCTCCTGCATCACAGCTGGCCTAAAATCCGTGAATTACAGTTTCATGCTCAAAGCACAAATAATTTTGATCAGACCAGGGAGACCATACTGCAAGAGACAGAATTTTTAATTTTGGTTAAATTCCTCTGGCTGAGCAGCAGAAGTGCAGGGACTCACAGAGTGGAATTAGCTTCAAGTTCCCCAGTTAAGTCTACTCCTTCTCATCAACTGGCACTCACAATCTCAATAATGCACTCTAGGATATTAGTTAGAGAAAGAATAAGAAACATTTTCTTTACTTACAATTGAAGAGATCAAACAGCAAACTTACAAAACAAGGCTGCCTTGAGGAATAGACCTTAACAGACGCACAGCTATCAACAAATTACCTAAGGGCCTTCCAGAAAAGGCAGAGCAGAGAGGCAGAGCTCTCTTTGAATCAGAAGCAGGAAAGGGACTATTGCTTAGTGCTGGAGAGAGTGATAGTTACCCCAGCCCAGAAAGGTCCCTCCCCCCCACACCTAGTCAAGGCAGCATGCAAGGTTGCAATAACTCCAACAGGAACTAGACCAGCAGGACTTTGGGTGGAGACTAGCATAAAGTCCAGAAAATGGGATGGGATAAGAAGGACCAAAATGATCAGAGATCAAACAGCAGAAACGAAGCGAAAACAGGTGGATTAGATGCTCAGGAGCAAAGGTCATCCTGATATTCCTGCAAACACCAAAACTACCCGGAATTTTAGACACAAACATCCCTGTGTTATAACCCTTTTCTACCTTTTCCGACTACAACATCCAGGGTTCCCGAGCCAGCATGGCCACTAGAGGTGCCAGCTGGGGGAGATCCTGAGAGCGGAACAAGTAAGGGCGTAATCACACATGCTAAAAGAACCTGTTATATCAATTTTGTGGTTATTTAAATTATTTTATAAATTCCCATTCACACGATGCACAGGTAACATTGACTCATTTGGCCAGCCAATCGGTGTTTTTTTTACCTCGCCGGCATGGCCTTTTAAAAAATGATCCAATTCTTGTATTGATTCAATCCTGATTGATTCGTCCCACATGAACACAGCTGTTGATTTATTTAGGGTAAAAGGGTCGGGTTCTTGGGTGCCACGGCTGCTGCAATGGCTACCGCACTTGTACCGTTAAAAATTTTTTAGTGCTTAGCGATGAATCACTTACTATATGTGGAATGCTCTTGCAGCAGCAGCAACACAAACATGAACTACATTGTTCAGAAGGAGACAGCGTTCACCCCACCTCCCCCTGGCACCCAGTGGAAAAAAGGCAGGAAGGAGCTGATGAAGGCAGGCAGGCAGGCAGGGAGGAAGGAAGGAAGAGAGAGAGAGAAAGAGAGGAAGGAAGGAAGGAAGGAAGGAAGGAAGGAAGGAAGGAAGGAAGGAAGGAGCTGATGATGGGTTGATGGAAAGAAGGAATGAGCTGATGAAGGAAGGAAGGAAGGAAGGAAGGAAGGAAGGAAGGAAGGAAGGAAGGAAGGAAGGAAGGAAGGAAGGAGCTGATGATGGGTTGATGGAAAGAAGGAATGAGCTGATGAAGGAAGGAAGGAAGGAAGGAAGGAAAGGAAGGAAGGAAGGAAGGAAGGAAGGAAGGAAGGAAGGAAGGAAGGAAGGAAGGAAGGAAGGAAGGAAGGAAGGAAGGAAGGAAGGAAGGAAGGAAGGAAGGAAGGACTAATGATGGAAGGAAGGAAGGAAGGAAGGAAGGAAGGAAGGAAGGAAGGAAGGAAGGAAGGAAGGAAGGACTAATGATGGATAGAAGGAAGGAAGGAAGGACGGAAGGAAGGAAAGGAAAGGAAAGGAAGGAAGGAAGGAGCTGACGATGGAAGAAAGGAAGGAGCTAAGGAAGGAAGGAAGGAGCTGATGATGGACGGAAGGAAGGAAGGAGCTGATGATGGACGGAAGGAAGGAGCTGATGATGGACGGAAGGAAGGAAGGAGCTGATGATGGACGGAAGGAAGGAAGGAGCTGATGATGGACGGAAGGAAGGAGCTGATGATGGATGGAAGGAAGGAAGGAAGGAAGGAAGGAAGGAAGGAAGGAAGGAAGGAAGGAAGGAAGGAGCTGATGATGGATGGAAGGAAGGAAGGAAGGAAGGAAGGAAGGAAGGAAGGAAGGAAGGAAGGAAGGAAGGAAGGAAGGAAGGAAGGAAGGAAGGAAGGAAGGAGCTGATGATGGAAGGCAGGGAGGGGGACTGTAGGTAACATATCCAACCAGGTGGCACATTGACTAACAGTTGGAAGTGACAGGGAAATGGCATCTATATGCCGTTTTACCAAGATATCTCTTTTTAAAAATAAAATGTTTTTTTAAAAATTTAAACATTTATTAGCGGGAACCTAAACAGGGTGGGAAATGAATCGATTTATATGAGCTGGCACATGTAGCGTACACAACCAGTACGAATAGCAATAAATATACCCTGCGGTATATTTACCACGTGCCTATACATAGAAATATATCCATATAAAAAAAAGGAGGAAAAAGAAAAATTCAAATGGTCGATGTGATTTGGTCCTCATTTGCCCACGCTGCCCTCCAGGAGTAACACAAGTATCTTTTGGCAAAGCTGATTTCCAGCCAGTGAAGCCCAAGGCAAAAGGCTGGTGATTTTAAAAGTTTCCGGGATCCAGATTGTCAGCTTCCATTTGGCTCGTAGCCACAGGGCGTCCTTCCTTCCCTCCCTTGAACTTTGCATTTACTCAGCACTCAGTTAAACCCTTTCCATTGTGCCGCTAACTCTGGTCGCTCCGAACTTGGAGGCGAAAATCTGCCCGTCCGCATTTTTTAGGCTAGGAATTACTCGGCTGAATGTTTTTATTTGTGCAGAAATGTAATTATGTTCATTCAAGATTAGCTGCAATTAGGGCGTTTAGTGGCCCATATGTTTGTGAGCTCTCGTGACAACCATGGAAAATCTTGAAAGTGGCACCCTTCTGTGCCGAGGAACCTAGAAGGAGCGAGAGGGGAGCTGGAGGGTCTCCTAGCCCATCCTTGTTTTCAAGACACCAAAGGATCATTTCAAGGAGAAGGGCTGAGTGAAGCATGGAAGATTCCACTGTTCAAGCACCATGTGGAGTCTGTTATCCCCAGAGGGGCACAGATATGAAACCCATCACCTAAGGATTTCTCCAGGAGCAATCCCACAGAAAAAAAAGGAAGCAACGCTCCAGGCAGCACAGAGATCAGGATGACAACATTTACTTCGGCAAGATGCACTAGGAGCCACCAACGGAGACAAAACCAGACAACACCGTTAGCACGTTGGTAGAAGCGGCGTTCCCCCAAAGTAGTAAAAGACATCTGATTGTCATAGCACCTGCTTGCCTTGATTGGCTTGCTTTTGTGTTGTGATTGGTCTTTGTTGTTGTTTAGTCGTTAAGTCGTGTCCGACTCTTCGTGACCCCATGGACCAGAGCACACCAGGCCCTCCTGTCTTCCACTGCCTCCCGAAGTTGGGTCAAATTCATGTTGGTCGCTTCGATGACACTGTCCAACCATCTCGTCCTCTGTCGTCCCCTTCTCCTCTTGCCTTCACACTTTCCCAACATCAGGGTCTTTTCCAGGGAGTCTTCTCTTCTCATGAGATGGCCAAAGTATTGGCGCCTCAGCTTCGAGAGGTAAATACGGCCTTCCTGTGCAAGTCTAATGATGCTCTGAAGCAATGGCATGCCTGCAGGGAAAATGTTATAACAGCTGAACATGCCATTGACCCTGGAGGGTGCTGTTGCTGTGAGAGCAGAAGAGATGGACTTAAGGAGCCCACATCTGGCCGGGCAAAATGGTCCTTAAGAGGAGAAAGAGACAAGAAGGAAGCCCGCCATTCCCGAGATTGCCTTGAGACCATCTGACCTGTTGAGCAATGAAAAGATTGGCTTAACAGTCCCGCTGAGGGATCGCGGCAGAAGGAAAAACCAGGGTTTTTCAAAGTCACCAGCGCGACTTCCCTTCCCCAGTTCACTAAGATTTCAGGTCAAGAACAGACCTGTTTTGTACAACTGCCCCCACCTTGGTGCCCCCCAGATGAGGTGGACTGTATCTTCCACCTGCTTGCATAGGATGGAAGTTGTAGTTCAACACATCTGGGATGGGTCTTTGCAGATATCTTGGCCCTTCCTTGCAATGGATGTAAAACTGCTGGATAGCTCAGTGGTTTAGGCATCGGTTGGGAGTTCGAATCCCCACTGGTGCTCCCTGACAGAGGCTGGACTTGATGATCCAGAGGGTCCCTTCCAGCTCTGCAGTTCTAAGATGATGATGGTGATGATGATTCTGAGATGATGATGGCACATTAGATAGAGAGCCACATCCTGCCGTCTGGACAGAACTTGATGTGCTCCACAGTGAGGTCATGGAGTCAGGAGTCAAAGCCCAGAGACTTTTCAAGCAGCAGGAACTGAGGCATCACACACCACTCTCCCCAGAACTTCCCTGGTCCTTCTGAGCTTATCTGCAATCCTCCCAAGAGCTAGGGAAGAAACCCCACCTTTCTCCTTAAAAGGACCCAAGACGGCGTACATCATTAAAAAGACAATATTTAAAAGCTAAAAACAGTAAGGATACAAATATTCAAAAAGAAATTAAACAAGTATTATATTGAAAGCAATACGTAAAATCAATACTAACACATTTAAAAACAACAGAGGACAACGATCCATTTTTAAAAACCCTGCTCAGGCAGCCAGTCATTAAGGGAAAGCCTGCCTGAAGAGAAAGGTCTTTGCCTGCTTGCGGAAGGACAGCCAAGATGGGGTCAGTCTGGCTTCCAGTGGCAGGGAGTTCCACAGTCTGGGAGCCACGACAGAGAAGGCCTTCTCCTCTGTGAAGGTGGGGGGACCGAGAGAAAGGATCTGAAAGCCCGGGCAGGCTCACAGAGGGAGAGGTGGTCTTTGAGATCCATCTCCTCTCCTGTAGACCAGGCCCACGGAAGCAGCAGCTGATTCTCTCCCAGGCTATAAGGGAGCTTTCCGAAAAGGTTCAGGATGGAGAACGGTGAGGAAAACAAGCAACTCCATCCTCAGACGGAAACAACGGAGGTGATCCCAGCAGTGCCTGGGTGGTTCTCCGTCAAAGCCCTTGACCAGGTGGAAGGGACTTTCTGTTTTCCTTCCAGGAAGATGGAGAGAAACCGACACACAAGTGGCCTTCTTGGGGGATCCCGCGTTCCTCCCCCCACCCTCATTGGGGGGGAAAAAAAACTCCCCATGGGCAGGTTTCCCAGGAGAAAAGAGGCAGGGGGTGCCTCCTGCGGTCGTAATGGGGGGGGGGGGAATATTACCCGTTAATCTTCTCATCTTCGACTTTGTTCCTCCTTCAGTCAACAGGAGAGGAACAGAACTGATTGCAGCACTTTCTCCGACGGCAAAATTGCCTCTTCCCGGCTCTTAACTCTGGGCCGGCTCTTTCTCCTGATTGCCTCTCCATGCGCTTTGGGCAGAACTGCATCAGGCAAGACTCAAGGACGATCTGGGAAGCCAATGGCTTATAAAGCCAATGGCTCCTGTGATTTATATCAAAGGAGGAGGGATAAACCGCTCCCCTCCAGCCTGCAAAACCGACTCTGCTCAATATCTCTGGCTTCTCAGGGACTGGGGCTCTTTTCCACATCCAGCTCCCTGAGTCTTGAACTGGGAGACTTGTATGTGGGGACCTTCTCCCTGCAAAGCAGGACGGCTCTTCCTAAATGGCCACCCCTTCCCTTACTGGAAAGGAAAGGCTCAACGGAAAGGCTTTCCGTTGCACTGGTAAGGAAGGGTGGGGGAGATCGGGACCATGAAGGTGGAGCAAGACAAGGATGCTCATCAAGGCGGCCCCAGAAAAGAGGGAAGGAGACCTAGACCCAGGAAGGATGAGGGCGGGTCAGAGGGACCAAGGAAAAAGTGGCTCCATGGGGAGAACGTTGACCCTTCCCCAACTGGCTCTTCTCCTTTGGAGGGAGGGTCTAATATAGTCCAATATATAGTCAAGGCCTCCAGGTGGGGGAAAGTTGGCCTAGAAACAGAAGGAGGTTCAAGAAATCTCCTGTGTTTCTCCTGCAAACACAAGAGCCCCTTCTTTCCCTCCTTCCTTCCTTCCTCCTCGCCTTGCCCCCCAAAGAAGCAAGACGGGCCCCATCTCCTCCCGCCGCTCAGATCCTGCACTTTGACTCCGTGCCATTATCTCTATCCGCAAACCACCTGTCAACCTTTCAAAAACCCCAAGAAAAAAAGAGCAGACTTTCACATTCTCTCCTCGACTCCGCGCGGAATGCAAACAACCTAGGAGAAAAAAAGTAGGTCAGGAATTTTAATGTTTGCCACGGCTTGGATCATGGATGCAGAAGAGAGAGACGTGCCTGATAATGGTCTATTTGGGTCTCATCGGGATGTAATCAGCAAAGCCGGTGGAAGAGCTCAGGAAGGAGAAGTTACGGCCTGGAGAAAACACAGGGCAGATACAGAAGGAGGAGGAAAAGAGAGAGGACTGGGCAGGATCCAGGATGAACTGGGGCCAGGTCGTCCTCATCATCCTCATTTTAGAACTGCAGAGCTGGAAGGGACCCTACAGAGGATCAAATCTAGCCCCTTTCAAGGAGGCACAGTGGGGATTCGAACTCACAATCTCTGGCTCTGCAGCCAGATGCTTAAACCACTTTGGGTGTGACGTAACAGCTTCCTGCAGCTTCCTTATTTCTCTCCTCCTGTAAGGCAGAATCTTGTTTCCTGGAAAGAGGCTCCATAAACTCGGCTCCCCAGCGGGATTTCTCTAGAAGGGTCGTCTTAAAGAAGACAGCTAAACACACCTGGCTCCATGCCAGGCAGGTATTGAGTGCAAATGAATCCCAAGAAGCCACGTATACAGTTTCCACACAGAGGGAAACGATTTCAGCCACTAGCCAGCATCTCGGGTTGAAAAGACCTCAGGTGGCAGAAAGGGCGCAGATCCCCCACCCTGGGTGGGACCCTGGAGCACAAGGGCCAGCAAGTCACGTAACAGCCTGAATCAGGGCTGGAGAGAGACAGCATGCATGCCCCTCCACCCTTCTTCATCAAAGCCAGACAAGTCATTAAGGATTTGCCGGCTGTGAATATATTCAAAGATTAGCAGCTCATGGTTGTTGTGGGTTTTCCGGGCTCTTTGGCCGTGTTCTGAAGGTTGTTCTTCCTAACGTTTCGCCAGTCTCTGTGGCCGGCATCTCCAGAGGACAGGAGTCAGAACTCTGTCTGTGCTCTGGTGCAGTTTGTGGGATAGTTGAGTATTTATAGCTGTGGGATCAGCTTTTGTCCTTTTCAGGAGATTGGGTGATTATATAAATACTATAAATACTCAACTATCCCTAATTACCTTGTTATGTTTACAATATTTTTGTATTAATTTAGGGTTTTTGAGTTTCTTTTGAGTTGTTTTTTTTTTTCTGTCTGGATATGGAGTGGAGGGCTTGCCCCCCCAGTGAGGGGCCATTGAACATCTCGGTGATTACGGGTAGAGGGAGATATCGCGCTGGTCCAGCCCCTACTCGTGTCAGAAGAACAGTGAACAGATGTTTGAAGGCTGTTCACTGTTCTGGGTCTGTGGCCAAACGACAATATCGAGGTGGTCAGATCAGTTTACCTTCCACTCTGAAACTGGTGCTGTTGAACGCCAGGTCTGTGTCTAATAAATGCCAGCTTATATATGATCTTGTTCTGGAGGAGGATGCAGACCTGGCGTGCATAACAGAGACGTGGATAGGCGGGGAGGGGGGGCCCACCCCTGACATTAGCCTGTCCACCTGGTTATGCTGTCCAGCACCAGGGCAGACTGGAGGGGTGGGGGGGGGGGAGTAGCCATTGTATATAAGAACACTCTAGAGGTTACTAGGCGCTCCACGGTGGTAAAGCCGGGTCTGGAGGCCCTCCACGTGTCGGTCGGGGCCAGGGAAGGTATTGGGATCTTGCTGGGTTACCGCGCTCCCCGCGACCCAGCCATTTCCTTACCAGAGCTGGCGGACTTTGTCTCCGCGACACTGTTGGAGTCCCCCGAGGCTTTTGGTCTTAGGGGACTTCAACATTCATGCGGAGATGGAGATCTCCGGTCCAGCTCTTGAGTTCTTGGAAACCATGGCTTCCTTGAACATGTCCCAGCATGTCAACGGCCCCACCCACGTGGGTGGTCATATGCTAGATCTGGTTTTTTCCGCCAATTGGAACGAGCGTGGTCTGATGGTGACCGACCTTGTGTCGGTACCATTGTCATGGTCAGATCACCACCTAATAAAATGTAACCTCTCAGTGGCACTCCCTCCTCGCAGGGAGCATGGACCTATTTTAATGGTCCGCCCTCGAAGGCTACTGGATCCTATAGGATTCCAGGATGCCATGAGAGGGATTACCGCTGATCTGACCGGCGCTCCTGTCGAGGCTCTGGTTAATGGTTGGCTTACTGCAGCCACCAGGGCTATAGACACGATCGCTCCTAAACGCCCTCTCCTCTGCAGAGCTCGGCCTGCGTCCTGGTTTAATCAGGACCTGAGAGCGATGAAGCAAAATAGGAGAAGGCTAGAGTGCAAATGGAGAGTAGACCCAACGGAACAGAATCGAGTAGCTGTCAGGGTCGCGACTAACCTTTATCTAGCTAAGATAAAGGCTGCTAGGCGAACACACATCGCTGACCGGATAAGTGAAGCTTCAAATCAGCAGGCGGAGTTATTCCGTATAGTTCGCGACCTATCCGGAATTGGTCTAGATGATGGGCCTCCCCCTAGTATTTCACCAGACCAATTTGCAGCATTTTTTAAATCTAAAGTGGAGGCCATCCGCCGGGAACTCTCTCCTTTTTTGGATACAGTGAGTCGAGCAGAGATGTCCAGCACTCCGTCTTGCCTGGTGGGTCTTGATCATTTTCAGCCGGTGACACCAGAGACTGTGGACAAGGTGCTTGATCGTTGTCGTGCCACCACCTCATCCCTTGACCCTTGCCCGGCCTGGCTAATCAAAGCAGCCAGGCCTGTAACAACAGAATGGGCAACAGAAATAATTAATGGGTCTTTCCTTGAGGGCAAGGTTCCTCTTGCCCTCAAGGAGACACTCATTAGGCCCATAAGAAAGAAACTAAATTTGGCGGCGGACGATATTGGCAATTACAGGCCCGTCGCCAATGTTTCTTTCATGAGCAAAGTGGTGGAGAGGGTGGTGGCCGACCAGCTTCAGGCTCACTTGGATGAAACAAATGCCCTGGATCCATTCCAGTAGGGTTTCAGGCCGCGCCATGGTACAGAAACGGCATTGGTCGCCCTGTATGATGACCTATTGAGGGAGGCCGACAGGGGAAAAACGTCCCTGCTGGTCCTCCTCGATATCTCAGCCGCCTTTGATACCATCGACCACGGTATCCTCCTGAGGAGGCTCTCCGAGCTGGGAATTGGTGGCTTGGTGTTTGCTTGGCTCCAGTCCTTCTTGGAGGACCGTCCTCAGAGAGTTCAGCTTGGGGAGAGGGTTTCGTCCCCGTGGAGCCTCAATTGTGGGGTTCCGCAGGGTTCGATAATCTCCCCAATGCTGTTTAATATCTATATGAGGCCGCTGGGTGGTGTCATCAGGGGATGTGGAGCATCGTGCCATCAGTACGCTGATGACACACAGCTCTACATCTCCTTTTCTCCAACTACAGTGGATGCCGTTCTGCCCCTTCAGCGCTGCCTGGAGACTGTACTGCAATGGATGCAGGAGAATGGGTTGAGGCTGAACCCGGACAAGACGGAGCTACTGAGGGTGGGTAGCCCTGCCATCAGCGGTCTGGGAAACTCCCTCTCATTTGGGGGGGTGACTCTTACCGCGAAGAGTGAGGTTCGTAGCTTGGGGATACATCTGGACCCGGCGCTCACCATGGAAACCCAGGTGGCGTCAGTGGTCCGATCCGCCTATTTTCACCTTAGGCGGGTCGCCCAGCTGCGTCCCTATCTTGATGTCGGGGCGCTCACCACATTAGTGCATGCGCTCGTAATCTCGAGATTAGACCATTGTAATGCACTCTACGTGGGGCTACCTTTGAGACTGACGCGGAAGCTCCAAATGGTGCAGAATGCGGCGGCCAGACTTATTAGTGGTGTGAGGAAATACCATCATATCTCTCCCACTCTGGCCGCATTGCATCGGCTGCCCGTACGCTTCCGCGTCGATTTCAAAGTTTTGATGATAACATACAAAGCCTTAAACGGCTTAGGACCTCGATATCTGGCGGAACGCCTTCTCCCACCAAAGTCTACCCGTTTCACTCGATCTAGTCTGGAGGTGAGACTGGGGAGCCTGACGCCGAGAGAGGCCCGGAGGGAAAGGACAAGAAACCGGGCCTTTTCGGCGGTGGCTCCTCGGCTATGGAACAACCTACCTCCAGAGATCCGTATGGCCCCCTCGCTGGGCGTTTTCAAAAGCCAATTAAAAACATGGCTGTTCAGGCAAGCCTTCCCCCCGGGCATTATTTGATTTGATTGTTGATTTAATTTGATTTAGTTCCATCTTGAATGATTAATTATTTTCATTTTTGAATATTGCTGATATTTTTAATTGTTTATTGGTACACTGATGTACGCCGCCCAGAGTAGTCAAAACGACTAGATGGGCGGGATAAAAATGTAATAAATAAATAAATAAATATCCCACAAAACTGCACCAGAGCACAGACAGAGTTCTGACTCCTGTCCTCTGAAGATGCCAGCCACAGAGACTGGCGAAACGTTAGGAAGAACAACCTTCAGAACACGGCCAAAGAGCCCGAAAAACCCACAACCACCATCAGATCCCGGCCGTGAAAGCCTTCAAGAATATATTAGCAGCTCAATTAATCAATTCGATGCCAAAGAGTTAATAGGAAAACTCTTCAAGCAACCGCACAAACGTCGTCTCTGAACTCAACTTTCCATCGTTGCTGTTCTCCGCCATCAAGTCACTTGTGGCTTATGGCAACCTTAATAGGGCTTTCGAGGCATGTGGCATGCTTTTCCAGAGAGTTTTCATAGCTGAGCAAGTTTTCACGGCTCCCTGGAGATTTGAACCCAGGTTCGTATGTAAAGAACCAGTGGTGAAGTGGAAAAGTTGGAGGTGCAGGTGATAATCACAACAGCTCCCATAGCGAACAAGCCCCCCAAAAGGAAAATCCAAAATGTAGCTAGCTGGATTAGTGCATATTAACAAATTAGGAGCAGGTCTTTTGTAAGGTTAATGGCTCTGAATTGCTCGTTCAGGACTACAGAAGCCTCAAATGCCTTGCATTACAACAGGGAGAGCTTTCAACAACACATTGTTCTGGAAAAACCTGGCTCTCAGCCTGGCTCCCTCAACCTGCTGCCCTCCAGGTATGCTGGGCTACAGTTTCCATCATCCCCAGTCAGCAAAGCTGTTAGTGTAGTGTAGCCAAGGCGGCTTTCCTCTCAACACAGAGCGGAGGCTGTTCGACTCCAGCTTCACAAATGGACTCCAGGTTTGAGCCCGAATTTCCGCACGAGGGTGGCCAAGGTCCTCCTGACCTGTTCCTGGGAATTTCTGGGCTCAGCAAATCGGGTCCCTCCTTGACGGGTCCCGGCGTGCCTTCACACACAGAGAGACTTCAGGCCTTAGAGATGAATTCGGCCTTGAGCCGAGAAGCATCTTAGGGGGCAGGAATGGAGAGAGGCTCACCTTCCTTTTTCAAATCCTTTTCATTCTCTCCTTAAGTGCTGCCTTTTTGAGGCCCTTCTTTGGAGAAGCTTCAAAAGAATCAGAATATACACAACCGGTCCGCCCCACCGCTTGGAAATGCTACTTTCCCCGACGATAGCTCCCCAAATCCCCCACCAGCGCTGGGAGTGGTAGTCTGGGAAAGTTCTACGTATTCTCAAGCTCTTATCTATGTATTCTGTGGCCTATGCCCATGTCTCCGTGGTAAGCCGAACAGGCTACTAAAGATTCTTGTATTTTTAAGACTCGGAAGCAGAGACTTTTTCATGGCCATTTGGCGATCCATACGTCAAAGGAAGGTTTCGTTCCCCGAACGATCATTTGTGCATCGTATTTTATTCAGATTCGCCAGCTAAAAGTCTGTGGCCACTCTGTGGTCGTCCCATTTAGCCACGTTTAAACCAAAAGAACAGGAAAGAAGGGGTAGGGGGTCAACGCATTGTGGACTCATGTTCCTCTCGGCCACAGAGGAGTGACCTTTCAGAGGAAGCCCTTACGAAAAGCGAGCTACCTCTACAATCTCTATCCCACGCAGGATGCCGTGTACATTTTGTTCCAACTTCCATTCCACCCCCCCCCCCAGGAATTGTTACAAGAAAACCCCAGAAAGAAAGAGAGCCCTATATAAAGGGAGATGAAATAGATGCTATTTGCACCCACTTAGTGGAGTGGGGGGGGCACAGACCCTGAGCATGCACACACCCCCAGCTCCCCTTGCAGGAAAATCCCTTAAAGTCAGTATATCTCTGCAGCAGCAAATTGAAGGGGAGAAAGAAAGAAAAAGAAAAAAGCATAGACAACAGGTTAAACCCTACCTCGGGAAAAAGAGAGAGAGAGAGCATCTCTCATTACACCGCTCACCTCTCCACGTCTCACCTCGTTTGAAAATGGCATCCATGAATTGAAAGATGAACTGGCAGATCTTAAAATATTGTATTTATTAAACCCCCAACACACACAGCCAGGGGTTGTGGGGTGGGGGGGGAGAGGAATTAAAGGTCATCAGGCACTTCCATTATCCCCTCAAAGGATCCTTGGGAGGCCTGCCTGCTGTACAGAATACACACACACACACACACACACACACACAACACACACACACACAACACACAGAGAGAGCAGAGGGCATGCAGCATTTCTCCCCCCCCCCCTTCTCTCTCCCTCTCATGTTTTTTAATTCTGTTTATTTATTTATCGATCCAAGCGTCCTCATTAGAATTAATCAAAGGTGGCAAGATGAATGGTACTGCCATTCAATGATGCATCTGAAGCTCAGCTTCCTGCCGGCCGGCCGGCCGGTCTGCCAGGCCGTGCCCAACCTCTGGTTTGGTGCATCTGCAGAAGTGTTGAGCCCACCTGTCTTTTACGGCGTGTTCCTGGGACACCCCAAGAGGTGTGGGCGCCTGCACCCTGTTAAAGTGGAGACGTCATGTAATGAGGCCTGCGGAGGCTGTGGTTCCCCCCCCCCCCCCGAGAACTTGGGCAACCCGGGCAGCCGTCCAGGGAGGGGAAAAACACACAATCAAAGCATGAAGTGGGAGAGCCTCTTCAACAGGCTGCAATACAACTGGTGAGAAATCTGTTTTAAAAAGAAAGAGGCTGTGTCGATCCTTGAGACGAATACAGAATCCTGAACCCACAGGTGAGAAATACTTTATTAGACCCCAGACTTAGGATGCGGTCACACTGGCAATAAGAACTACATTTAAGCATCTTTTAAATCAATTTAGATTTTATCATGCACACAACGCAGGGGTGAAATAAATTTATAGGGGCTGCAAAGCGAGATTTTTTTCAAGTGGACAACGGTTTTTTGTTTTTAAAACAAAACCTCGTTTCTAAAATCGATTCAATTCAATGCGGTTTTGGGGAAATGAATTGGTTTCAGCAGTGCAGGTGCCAAAAACCGGTTTAAATCACCAGAAATAAATGGATTTCCATTCAGCGCATGCGAATGTGGCCACAGGGTTTAATGCCGCATGACTTGAGCCTGATTTTTAAACACAGCCATTGATTCAAATGGCCTGGGGAGACCACAGCCTTAGGCAAAAAAGGCACTTGCTTTGCACCAGGAAGACCACGCGGTGCAAGAAAAAGCATGTGTCTCCTCTCCCAAACATGCCATGCCATTAGGAAAAAGGGGTATTTCAGCAGGCCCTGCTCAGTTGTTTCCTAACTGCATTCGAACTGCTGGAGAGCTCAGGGGTTTAGGCATCTGGCTGCGGAGCCAGTGGTTGACAGTTCAATTCCCCACTGGTGCCTCCTTGACAGGGGCTGGACTGGATGACCCTTAGAGGTCCCTTCCAGCTCTGCAGTTCCAAGATTATTATTACAAGCTCTCTCCACTTTGAGAGGAGCAGTGACGCCCTGCACATGCAACAGGTCTCCAAGTTTATATGGGAGACATCCCAGCATGTGTTCCTCCTTGATGCAGAAAACTTATAAATCCAAACTGAACCAAGCATGGCAAATTCTAGAGCACCTTCAGCATCGTGTCTGTTGACAGTTCCACGTCACATGCTTCCAGGGGCGGACACAATTTTATAGGGTTGCCTTGAGTACAAAATTGCAGCTTGGCTTGAAAATCCTAGCCTTAAAAACAAACCCATGTCCATGCCTTCTCG
Source organism: Intellagama lesueurii (assembly GCA_037013535.1). Taxonomy (NCBI): domain Eukaryota; kingdom Metazoa; phylum Chordata; class Lepidosauria; order Squamata; family Agamidae; genus Intellagama; species Intellagama lesueurii. The sequence continues at coordinate 1,928,808 of JBAJHW010000003.1, read as the reverse complement.
CCCTCCCTCCTATTTCTTTCCTAATCTGATGAAGAGCTCTGGAGGACTCAAAGGTTTGCCCGTTTTGCAAACATGGCAACGTACTAGGATGTCCACCAAACTGGCCGGTAATGCTAGCTCGATCGTCCACCCCTGCCCTTGCTTTTCGACTGGCAGTCTTTTTTCATCCAGTCTGGCTTTGGGGGACCCGTCAGCTGTGTCCAGGGAACTGGCCACTGACGAAGCGTGTACAGTTTACTGTACAAAATTGCTGGAGGTGCTTTAAACATCCACACCTTCTGCTACGGACGAATCCTCCACATCTCGTCCGTGATTCACCTTCCAACCCCCGAATTGAACAGCGCTGTTTCTTTGGGATGCATTGAGCGGAAAGTATTGCCAAAAAGCCTAGCAACAAATAAATGTGAAATGAATACAGAGAAATGTCCCTAGGTCCTTGTTCGCCAAGCACGAGAGGAAAACAAGACGGGCAAGCTTAGAGAAAAATAAGGCACTCGTTATCCTGTAATTACAGCATATACTGCTTGTGCTAGTGACCGCCTGACAGCTTTGATCTCAGCCAACCTCCTCCATTCCCCGAAGGCATTCCCTGCGTGTCACACCAACATCTGCAACCATTTGCGCTCTGAGATCTGACTGCTCCCTGGATTTCTTCTATTATTCTCCGCTAGTCCTGTTTGAAGCTCTCTGGATAGCTCAGTGGTTTAAGGTTGGGAGTTCAAGTCCCCCTCTGGGCCTCCTGGGAGAAGAGCCAGCCTGGGTGGCCTTGGGCCAGCTGCACAGTGGTCCCAAGGCACTCCCAGAAAAAGGAAACCACTTCTGAGTATTTGCTGCCTGTAAAACCCTGGAAAGGGTCGCCATAAAGTCATAAATTGATTTGACAGCACATGATTATTATAGAGCCAGCTGGATAGCTCGGTGGTTTAGGTATCTGAGGTTGGGAGATGGATTCCCCCATTGGGATTCCTGAGAGAAGGGCCAGCCTGGGTGGCCTTGGGCCAGCTGCACAGTGGTCCCAGGATGCGCCCCCAGAGGAAGGGGACGGGAAACCACATCTGAGCACTCGCTACCTAAAAAATCCTAAAATGGCTCGCCATAAATCAAAATGGACTTGATGGCATATGATGATGATGATTACTCCTCTCTGACTATCTATAGAAACCACTGCCATAATTGAAAAAGAGCCACAAGCCATCTCACTAAAGGGGAGGGCGGCAGACTCTGACCGGTCATGCGCCTGGTGTGGAGTCTACTGTCCAGGTGCTGCTCCCTGTGGATGATGGGTAATGTGTTGGTCTCCAATCCTCACCCTGTTGGCTCCTGATCTTTCATTTAGATCGAGAGGGTTCTTCAAAAGGAGGATTTGCCCTCTGGTGGTCCTTCCGATGGAGGACTGTCCTCCCTAAAATAAGTCATGTGGCCACTCTACGCACGGGGCAGCCATGGCGCTACCACGCATGGAGCTACAGGTCCGCCTAGGAACAAGTTTCGCCTCTTCCAGGCCAATTCTATTTCTTGTCCAACCTTAATCTGGAAGGGGCGGGAAGAGGAGTGACACCATCACCACCACCCCGCTGACTTTGTTTATGTCCTTCTCTCCGGGGCAGCCAGATGGAAGCAAAGGGGAAGGAAGAGGCTAAGGGCCAGAACAGTTTGGCTTTATAATTAGCTGGTAGGAAGACGGCTTCCGCGAGTCTATATCTAGGACATTTGGATGGAGCACTCACTCCATTCAGCAGCTTAAAAATCTCCCCAATCGGAGCTATTTTTGGACAAAAGCGCCAAAGCCTCCTTAAGAGTCCCACAGAGTGGGAAAAAGGAATGCTCCTTTCATGGTTTGAAAACCGTCTCCTTGCCAGCTTCACCACGCAAATCTTTGGAGAGTTTGTCAACAAATACCATTTTTTTGCCCCCAGCCCCAGTCTGCTTTCTTCCCGTTCTTTGCTCTCCATCCCAGTCAGGTCTATGTGATTCCCAGCCTTCCCTCGTGGAGCCAAACTGAGGGCCAAGCTGTGCACTACGGAGAGCCAGGGATCAGGAGAAGGGATCCCTTAAGTGTTGGGAAATGGCTGATTGTCCTAGCCGGAGCTGTTCGCACCCACCCTCGTTTGCAAAGGAGCTTGTTTTGATGGGTCCCTGGGAGGTAAGCAGGAGCTTCACGTGCAAGTGGGATTGCTCAGTCCCTTCTCTGGAGCAGAGAAAAGATTTCTGGCTTCTAACAGTGGGAAATCTAACGTAGAGGTTGGCCCTTAGGCTCACGGGAAGCACCTGTTCTTGAGAACAAACGTGCGGTTCCTGACCCAGTGAAGTCACTGGCGAAAACAGAGCTTGGAAAAGTGGCTTTTCTCTCGAAGCCACGGAATTACGAACCTGGTAGCGGTACTCCAAATAAAGTAACTTTTTAAGCTGAAAAGCAGAGGGCTGCTCAACGATGCCACTAGGTTCTCTTTATAGAATCATAGAAATCATAGAAAAGGGAAGTTGGAAGGGGCCGACATCAAGTCCAACCCCCTGCTCAAGGCAGGAATACCATCAAAGCATATCTGCCAGGTGATTATCTAAGTTTTTCTTGCATGCCTCCAGGGTTGGAGCACTCACCAACTCCCCAGGTCACGGGTTCCACTCCTCTTTGATGTATACCTTTCTCACTTTTTCTCCAGGTGCTGCTTGAGCATTGGTGGGACTGAAAAAGAGCATTTCTGATCCCCGGCCGAGGTACATCGGGACGGGACTCTTGACAGCACTGATCCAGCTCCTGGCCCTCAGCACCATTGCCAACACAAGGGTACACTCCAGATTGGGCCGTGCAGAATGTCTTAGAAGACAGAGAAACATCTCCCCCACCCCAGTCTCCTTCAGCCAGCACCCTAGACTCACCTCTTCTCCAAATCATGGAAGATGTGCCGTCAAGTCAATTCTGGCTTACTGCGACCCTTTCCATGGTTTTCTAGGAAGAGAACACTCAGAAGTGGTTTCCCCATCCCTTCTTTGGCACTCATGGGGTGGTCTATAAATTAAAGTAATAAAACAAAACCAATTCTTCTGGGACCGTGCAGCTTGCCCCCAAAGCCACACAGGCTGGCTCGTCTCCCAGGGAGGTCCCAGCGGGGAATCAAACTCCCAACCTCGAGAGCCGACCTTTCCTTTCACGAGGACTCGCCTCCAAAGCCGTTTGCAGAACATCAGCAACCAAACAGCCCCAACGCAGCGAGAACCAAGAGACACCAAGAAATGTTTTGCAATTAACCCCAGCCTCTGTATTTGTCCCTCGCCTTTGGGGGGAAGGCGCCAGGCTGTTCCTGAGCCAGGCGTTAAGAGGAAGAAAGTAAACAGGTGAGGGTGTTGTTGTTGCTTTACAGCAACGCTCAGAGCAGAAAAGAGCGCAATGCGGTGCCCCAGAATCCACAGCAAGCTTAAGCTTTTTTCAAATCCCTTTTTCAAATCCCACCGCACACGCCTACAGCCAGCCGCTGCCGGGAACCTGGAAGAAAAGACATTTGCTCCACCCCGGCAGGGCCAGGTGCTTGTGCTTCACAGCCCCAGGGGCCAAACGCTGGACCTTAAAAATGGCTGGCCTTCGCCCAGAAACAGCCGTTTCAGTGGGAGAAGCGGGGCCGTGTGCTTTCTGCCCCATGCCCGAGAGTGCCAGGCACTGTGGGTAAGCACAGGGGCCCCAGTGGCTCACCCACAGTAAAAGACAGCATCCTTCCCTGCTTAAAAAATAAATAGATCAAAGTGGGGGGGAAAGAGAAGCTTCGGTCGCCACCGTTAGATGATGCTACCAAGGGTCCTACCATGCTGTCCGGCCCTTTGCTGTGCGTTTTCAAAGCACAAGAGGAGCATCCCACAGCGCACGGGTTGGCAACACACATTCAGCAGCACCTCAGTCCCGGCATCACTTCCCCCATTTTAAAACTTCTTTTAAAATGCTCCAGATGTCCTTTTGTGCCCTCTAGGGCAGTGGTCCCCAACCTTGGGCCTCCGGGTGATCTTGGACTTCAACTCCCAGAAATCCTGGCCAGCAGAGGTGGTGGTGAAGGCTTCTGGGAGTTGTAGTCCAAGAACATCTGGAGGCCCAAGGTTGGGAACCACTGCTCTAGGGCAGATTTGCAGGCACTTCCTACCAGCCCCCAAAATGCTTATGGATGGAGTGGCCACTAGAGAGGAACAAGGAGCACCTTCGGTGGTGGTGGGGAAAACATTTTGATAAGGAAGACATTGGGCGGACGAGGGCCACCGGAGCCAGGAGAGGCCCTCCGAGGTCCAGGGACGGGAAGATCCGCCCCCTCTACCAGACCGGTTGAGGAGGTGCGAATGAGTGAGGCAGTGGCCTAATCCAGGACAGCCGTGCTCATAAGGATTTTCAGAGGGTGATCCCATGGGGAAATAGATCGCAATTTGAACCACCGGTGGAGCGGTCTGGTGTGATCTCTTTGACGGTCATCCCACAGTGCACGGGGGAATGGGCTCCAGCCCAACATTAAGCTGCACCCACAGTGCAGAACTTTTCGGGTCCAGCTATAGGGCTTCTGTTTTGGGGGTCCCAGCTGGCGTGATTCCCTGGCAGACAGAAGGGTGCCCTTCGGGGAAATCGCTCCGGTTAAAGTGGCCCTTTCCAGAGCCAACAGAGTCAAGCCTTTCCAAACAGCTGAGCACTCTCCCTCGGCTTGTCGGCCAGCAGGATTCGGGCCACAGTCCTCACAATCAGGCCATTGCCCTAAAATGTCTGGGGCCTGGTATCCTGCTCAGGACCATGCTGGGGCTGGGACCAGAGGCGGTCTGGAGGGATGGAGGTGGGGGGGGGGGGGCTGCAGTCTTTCCCGCTGACAAGGTGTGTGTGTGAGAGAGTGAGAGAGTGCCAATTCCACCACAACGCTCTTCAGCCGAGAGATGACCCAACAATGACCGCATCCTGGCAGTTCAGGCCCAGCTCAGCAACTAAAAAAGGACAGGCACAAATACCCTCGAACCCGTTACCGATTTGTTTGAGCCGAGGGAATAAGCAAATGTTTGATTTGCCTTTTGCCGTGTCTGGTTTGTGCTGCTTTTATTGTATGTTGCCACACATTGTTACCTAGTAAATTTAGATTTTTCTTCGCCAGAGATTGTCAATATCTGCAATCTGTGATTTGAACAATGCAGGTCTTTTGTGTGCTGACTGTTTGCCAGCCCGGGTGAGTGCGTGGAAGGGCAGGCTATAAATTGAATTAAGGGAGGTGAGGATGATGAGAAACATCGCCTCCGACAAACAGTGAAACATCGCCTCCGACAAACACTGACTCAGTCCTCAACCCTTTCTCTTCTCCCACCTCCAATTTTTTAGGAACACAATGCCTTTCCTGGTTTCAAAATGGGGGTAGCACAGCCTGTACACTAAAGGAGGGCCCCTTTTGAGGCCCTTGGGACCTCCGGGGTGCAAAACCCAGGCTTGAAAAAAATGACATATTCATCATCTCAAGTGGGGTGCAAGTCCCCAACCCTCACCAAATGCTCAAGAGTAAAAACAGAGAACCTAAGAGGAGCCCTGTGCTGGATCAGGCCAAGGGCCCCTCTAGTCCGGCTCCCTGGATCTCACCGTGGCCCCACCAGATGCCTCTTAGGAGCACACGAGACCACGAGAGACCTGTCTCCTGATACAAGTAGAGTCCTTGAAACTGGAAGAGAACTCATTAAAAACACACAGACGTTGAGTACATGGGTGTTTATCCCACTGCTTGGTCTACTGCAAGGACAGGTTGGTTCTCAGCTAAAGCTGGCAAACAAAGGACGTCTTGACTGGACGTCCCCAAAGTGACCCTACCTACACCTTTCTGGCCTCTGTCACAGGCTTCTACTTTTTTGGATGCAGGTAGGAGCGTTCCATTTTGATTCATTCCCAGCACGTGCGATTGCTGGAAATGATCCAAAGCAAGCCTTCCTCTTTCCCTTGGCCAGTATCTCGAGGTGGCTTAAGAAGAAAAGAGCTTCAGCATATTGGCAGATTAAATGCTTCCTCTGCTCCGTGGAGAGGCGGAGGAAGTGCGGGCGGGGGAATTAAGTGTATTGGGGCAGCACAGAATAGCTGCACCAGTTTTTTTTTTTAAAAGGCAAATGGAAAGCTACATCACCAAAATGGGAGGAAAGAAGAAGGGGCAATGGGGGTCTTAGTCAACCACAAGCCAACCATGAGTCAAGAGGGGGAAAAGATAATACAATACTCAGCTGCATATACTGAAAGACAGTATCCAGATCAACAGAAGAAACAGTATTAGTTTAACTGAGAGGTTAAAGGATGTGTATGTTTCTCAATTTTATGCCTTGCACCTACTCTCACCACTCTCTGAGTATGATTCAGTAACCAACTGTATATCCACCAGACAGTTGTTCTATCCAGCCCACAACTAGTTAGCTTGCTAATCAGGATATCATGGGGCACTTTGTCAAAGGCTTTGCTGAAGTCAAGATATATTACATCTACAGCATTCCCACTATCTACCAGGGAGGTTACTTGATCAAAAAATGAGATCAGATTAGTCTGGCAGGATTTGTTCTTGACAAATCCATGTTGGTGTCTAGGTATTGCTGCATTGTTTTCAAGGTGCTTATAATCTGCTCCAAAATTTTCCCTGGAATTGATGTCAAGCTGACTGATCTGTAGCTTCCCGGTTCCTCCTTTTTGCCCCTTTTGAAGACTGAGACAACGTTAGTCCTCCTCCACTCATCTGGCACTTCATCCATCCTCCGTGATTTCAAGAAGATAATGGACCGTGGTTCTGTGATCTCTTCAGCCAGTTCCTTCATTATCCTTGGATGTAGTTCGAGAGAGAAGAAGATCAAGAGAGAAAAGTCTCTAACTCACACAGAGGAATGTGAAACCATTCTTTTGAATAACTCAGCATGTTATGACCTACCATAAAGAGAGTGATAAGCAGCAGTGAAAAGAAGAGATCCATGTGTCGAAGAGAAAGGCTTTCTTGTCCCTACTGTTAAAGCTGTCCTCTTTATCGTTGTTAAGTTATGTGACTTTATTACGACTAATAATAAAAGGAAGGGGGGGGGAAAGATAAGACAGAGCGGTGATATGGCAGCCATATATGATGGGCTTTCAAAGGAAGAACAGAACAGGCATGTTTTCTGTGCTCCTGAGAGAAAGACCTGAGGTTAATAGATTCAAAATTGGCAAGAAAGGCGATTTCAGCTAAATGTTAGGAAGAACTTTCTGATGGCAATGGGACAGACTCAATTGGAGGGTGAGGGGCTGAAGGCTTTGGGGCAGAGATGGAAAAGCTACCGTACCTTTCAGGGGTGCTTTACCTGTGGTTTTCCTGCAGCAGAAAGGGGCTCCATTCTGGCTCTACACCCCTACGATTCAGTGAGAACCAGAAATCCAGGTGCTCTGGGAGAATACCAGTCCTGGCTGCACATCCCCTGCCCAGGGCAAATCCTGCAAAGTTGGAAGTGATCCGATAAATGGTCAAAAATGTTATTTTAAAGGTAGGGGCCAGGTACGAGGAACCTGACAAGAGACAGTGAAGGGGGAAGGAGCGAGGGAGCAGGAGCGTCCGTCCGTCCGATTGCAGAACAAACCACTCTGCTCATACAGTACCAGCCGAGGCAAGAATGCAGCAGCGTTTGAAAGATGCCACTGTAATTAACGCCTCGTAATGTGCTACCCGAGGAGTCAAGAGATTAACAAGATGGAGAGAACAGAAGGGGGAGATGGGGGCAGGAGGAGAGACCTAATAAAGTTTTGATTAACAAAGCTCATCTGTGCTGCTGTGGCTTGATAATGGTGCCGGAGGACTCATGTCCAGGAAAGAGACCTGTCACTTTGCTAAAATGCCTTTGGTTCGACAGAATTCGGGATCTCAACACCGTTTCACACCGGATTCGCCCGGAGGGCATCTGCGGCAGCCCGGCTGGTTGTTACACACAGCAAACACACATGTGCAAAGACGGCCTTCCTGTGCACCTGTGCGCATGCCTTTGAGGGCCGCCCCCCCCGATATGGCCCAGATACTCTGATGTGTGTTGCGAAAGAGGTGTCTACGCACGAAACGAAGACTGGGTGAAATACTCTCCCTCGTTGTCCCTGGAAACGGCTTTTCCAGGGGAGCCGATCAGTAGCCAGTAACTGGGGCTGCCAATGGAAAGTGTCAGGAAACTTCGGTGGATCCAAAACATGACAGCCAGATGGCTAACTGAAGCTCGACACAGGGATCCCATAGCCAGCCTCTCGTTACAGCAGCTCCACTGCCTGCGGATCGGTTCCTGGGCTGGTTTTAACCTGCAAAGCCCTAAACGGCTGGGGTCCAAGCTATTTCAAGGACCATTATGAGCCTGCTTGGAGGTTAAGATCATCTGGGGAGGTCTTCTTCTTGGTTCTGCCACCTTCACAGGTGCATTTGGTGGGCACACAGGAGAGGGCCCTTTTCGGTGGCGGCTCCCAGAGACTTTGGAACTCCCTGCCACTGGAGGCCCAGCTGGCCCCATCTCGGCTCTCCTTCCGCAAGCAGCTAAAAGACCTTTCTCTTCAGGCAAGCTTTCCCTGAGTGACCCCTGCCAAAGAGAGGTTTTTAAAATGGATGGTTGTACCTTATTGCTTTGAATGTGTTCTTGGTTTTGATTATATTCTTTAATATTGCATTTGTTCAATCCTTTTTAGTATTTGTATGCTCCCTGTTGTTAGCTTTATATAATGTCTTTTAATGAAGTAAGCCACCTCGGGTCCTTTTCAAGGAGAAAGGTGAGATAAAAATATTTTAAATTAATAAATTTCTGAGTGGATGAGGATGCAGAGATCTTGAAGGCTAGGGGTGTCCTCTTACATTTTAAGACACCATCTGAGAGAGATATATTTATTTATTTATTTATTTATTTATTTATTGTATTTTTACCCCGCCTATCTGGTCAGATGACCACTCTCGTTGTCATGTGCCCTAAACTCAGTTCCGACTTATGGCGAGCCTATGAACTAGTGAATGCCCTAGGTCCTGTCGCTAATTGCCCGGCTCGGGTCTTTGTAAAGACAAGGCGGTGGCTTCCTTTACTGAGTCAATCCACTCATATATGGGGTCATCAGGGGGTGTGGGGTGTCATGCCATCAGTACGCTGATGACACTCAGCTCTACATCTCCTTTTCACCAACTGCAGAGGATGCCGTTATGTCCCTCCAGCGCTGCTTGGAGTCTGTGCTGCAATGGATGCAGGAAAATGGGCTGAGGCTGAACCCGGACAAGACGGAGGTCCTGAGGGTGGGTGGCCCCACCGTCAGCAGTCTGGGAAACTCTCTCTCATTTGGGGGGGTGACTCTTACCGCTAAGAGTGAGGTTCGCAGCTTGGGGATCCATCTGGACCCGGCACTCACCATGGAAACTCAGGTGGCATCGGTGGTCCGTACCGCCTTTTTTCATCTTTGGCGGATAGCCCAGCTGCGACCCTATCTTGATGTTGGGGCGCTCACTACCTTGGTACATGCGCTTGTAATCTCGAGATTAGACCACTGTAATGCGCTCTACGTGGGGCTGCCTTTGAGGTTGATGCGGAGACTCCAAGTGGTGCAGAACGCGGCGGCCAGACTTCTTAGTGGAGTGAGAAAATATCATATCTCTCCCACTCTGGCCGCTTTGCATTGGCTGCCCATTCGGTTCCGCATTGACTTCAAAGTCTTAATGCTAACGTACAAAGCCCTAAACGGTTTAGGGCCTCGATACTTGGCGGAACGCCTACTCCCACCAAAATCTACCCGGATCACCCGATCGAGTCAGGAGGTGAGGCTGAGGAGCTTGACGCCGAGGGAGGCCCGGAAGGAAAAAACAAGAAACCGGGCCTTCTCGGCGGTAGCTCCTCGCCTCTGGAATAACCTTCCTCCGGCGATTCGTGCGGCCCCTTCGCTGGGCACCTTTAAAAACCAATTAAAAACTTGGATGTTTACGCAGGCCTTCCCTCCAGTGAACACTTGATTTCCTTTTCTTTTCATTTCTCTTTTCCTTTTCCCTTCTCCATCTTGAATTATTTGTCTATTGATGTTGTATTTTATATATTTTTATATTTTTTATATTTTGTTATGTATGTCATGCGTGTTGGAAGCCGGCTAGAGTGGTCGTCTGACCAGATAGGCCGGGTAAAAATACAATAAATAAATAAATAAATAAATAAATAAATAAATAAATAAATATATGTACATTCTGGACATTTTACTTGGCTCATTGAACCCTACCACTAGCTGTGAAATGTACATTGCATGCATGTACATCATTGAAATGTTAATTGTCTAGCTAAACCTAGAACTAGTGAGTCAACAAGTTTTCCAGGACATAAGAGAGATACTTTTTGGTGGCTGCTCCCAGGCTGTGGAACTCCCTGCCACTGGAGACAAGGGAGGCCAAGGCTTTACTTTTCAGGCAGGCTTTTAATAAGTAAATTGCCACTCAGGAAGGGGCCTGAATAGGGGAGCTGTATCCTTTATCTTTGAAATGTGTTTTTAAATTGTGTTAAAAGAGTTTTGTTCTGTACTTTTTAATGATTAATATCTTTAATTGGTTTTTACTATTGCAATTTGTTGCACTTTTTATTGTATTACTAGTTGATTTTCAAAAATTCTTTGTAACAAGCTTTTTGTGTGTGTAGCTCTCTCTTGGGAGAAAGGCAGGGTATAAACTAAATTAAATCAATTAAATATCTTAATCTAAGATGATGGGCGACGAAGCTCAACATGTCATTCTCTGAGACTTGGTTTTTTGGGGTGTTTTTACTTTTTCCTAAACTCCCATGCATGTTGAGGGTTAGGTTTAAGCAAGAGCTGAGTAAATCAACTCCTTTTTGTGAGAACCACAGCTACCTCTTCTTCCTTCTCTTTTGTGGGTTTAGATTAGGCATCCTCCAGTCTCGAGAGACGATGGTAACATGCTCTGAATAGAGGACTTGGAACAGCGTCTAGTGGGGCTGAGGAGGCCAATTCGACAGTGACCATCCCTTCCACACTGAGGACAAATACAATCTGTCCCCTGTCCAGCTCCCTGATTTGGCTGCTTTCGGGACTGCCTCTTGGCCTTGGCCTTCTGGACGAGGGTCTCTTCAAATTGGGAGAGGCCATGATGCACTGCCTGCCTCCAGGCTGAACGCTCAGAGGTCAAGGTTTCCCATCGGTTGAGGTCTGTGGACTCACCTCCCTCTATTACCATCTCCACACAAGAACTGGAGGTTGTTCATGACTTTGTGTACCTTGCCTCAACTATCTCTGACACTCTCTCCCTAGATGTCGAGCTGGATAAACACATTGGCAAAGCAGCTCCCATGTTCTCTAGACTCACAAAGAGAGTATGGCTTAATAAGAAGCTGACGGCATATGCCAAGATCCAGGTCTATAGAGCCTGTGTCCTGAGCACACTCCTGTCCTGCAGTGAGTCCTGGACCCTTTGTGCACGGCAGGAGAGGAAGCTGAACACGTTCCATATGCGTTGTCTCTGACGCATTTTTGGGATCACCTGGCAGGACAAAGTTCCAAATAGAGTAGTCCTAGAACGAGCTGGAATTGTCAGCATGTATACATTACTGAAACAGCAACGTCTGCGTTGGCTCGGGCATGTCGTGAGAATGGCTGACGGTCGGATTCCAAAAGATCTCCTGGGTGGAGAATGACTGCAGGGAAAGCGCCCCAGAGGGAGACCACAGCTGCGATACAAGGAGATCTGCCAGCGGGATCTGAAGGCCTTAGGAATGGACCTCAACAGATGGGAAACCTTGACCTCTGAGCGTTCAGCCTGGAGGCAGGCGGTGCATCACGGCCTCTCCCAATTTGAAGAGACCCTTGTCCAGCAGGCTGAGGCCAAGAGGCAGTCCCGAAAGCAGCAAAACCAGGGAGCTGGACAGGGGACAGATTGTATTTGTCTTCAGGGTGGAAGGGATGGTCACTCTCGAATTGGCCTTCTCAGCCACACGAGACGCTGTTCCAAGTCCTCCATACAGAGCACGTGACCATAGTCTCTCGAGACTGAAGGATGCCTAATCACAATCACATCACAGAGCCAAGCTTGGAGGCAGGAAGTCTAGGTAAATTGGGACAAATAATTCATTGAAGAAGGAAGAAGAAAGCCCACATAGTCCAAGAGGGGGGAAAACAGCACCCAAGCGGTAACCCCAGAGACTTTGGTCCTATTCCACCGGCTCCATTATGTGCCCGCCCTCCTCAGGCAGCACATGTTCCTATGCAACTTGGTAAATAATGCCTGGAGCTGTTCTCTCTCCCTCTCTCTTTCTCTTCTTTCTGCTCCTTCCTTATCCTTTGCAACTGACCACCCGTTCTGGTCCTTTCCCTCCAGGTGATGCTCCCTTCTCCCGCCTTGCATGAAGCCTTCTCCCTCTGCCCACAAATCTTCTCTTTCCCCAAACCTCAGATGACCTTCCTCCTTTTCCATTCAGGCTCACCAGAAACCCTCACGGTATTCCACTCCACCCCCACCCTTCTTCTTGGCTAAGGTTTGGTGTCTTTCTCCTTTTTCATTTTCCTTCCGACCCCTCTTCTCCCCAAGAGAGTCTCAGGCACCCACCCTCCCTGCCCCGTCGCATGCTTGGCGGGAGAGGGGTGGAGCCCAGCGCAGCTGCATAGATCCTAATAAAGACACAAGGAGGTCGTCTTCCAAGTACCCATTGGTTTCATCGTACATGTATTCCTTTGATTTTATTGCTCTACCATTTTGCAGCCTCTTTCACTGTTACAATAAAGCCTGCTTTTCTAACGGCAGATTTTAACTGCAGACACGGTGGCCGCACATCCCTGCTTCACTGGTTAGGATCCCAACGCTTTGGGAGAAAAAACGGCCAGTCCTGGGAAAGCGCTCAACTTTTGTCTCAGATTTATTCTGGGATAGTACCTTCCCCCCACCGCAAGATCCAGCATAGTGGAGCAGATAGAGGGATGGACTGGGACTCCAGAGGTCTGGGTTCAAATCTCTGCTGGGCCATGGAAACTCGGCGGGAGGCTGCAAGGGGGGGGATCTCTTCTGGAACGTCTCACCTGCTTTGAAAAACCAACTAGGGTCACCGTAAGTCAGAAGCACACTGACAACAAAACACAGCAGTCCCTTCCTAGCCGCAGACCACAGCATCCACATTCTTAAGCGGCAAAGTGTTAAAGGAGGTGGCTTTCAATCAATAGCGTTCCTTCAGAATTGCTCCTAAGGAGGGGTCTAGGGTGTTGGCCTTTCCCCCGCTCCAGATTTAAAAATTTATATTGTAAACCGCCCAGAGTGGCCCCGGCAGCCAGGTGGGCAGTATAAAAGGCAAACAATCAAGCAAGCAAACAAATAAGCCAGCCAGCCAGAGAGGAAGAGCCCTTAATGATGTGCCACCGGGTTTATAAGGACATCAGAAGAGCCCTGCTGGATCAGGCCAGGGGCCCCTCTAGTCCAGCTTCCTGTATCTCAAAGTGACCCCCACCAGATGCCTCTGGGAGCACACGAGACAACTAGAGACCTGTCTCCTGATCCTCCTCCCTGCCTCTGGCCTTTGGAGGTCCCTTCCTTTGAAGCCTGGAGATGATACATCCCCATCATGGCTTGTCACCTGCGATGGACTTTTCCTCCAGAAATCTGTCCAATCCCCTTTTCAAGGCATCTAGGCCAGATGCCATGCACAGCCAAGTTCTGGAAATGACCCAGAAAAGTGCAAACAGGATTTCCTGCAATGAGCAATTATAGGTCAGTTCTATAGAGAATCCAGGAACACAGGCGGGTCAGGAGTCAGAAGCCCTGCTTTCTAAGAAAGACACACACACACACACACACCCCGGATGATGTGTGCTTCCTGCCCACCCCCTGGGACCCCTTGTTGCCCCATCCTCTCACAAGCCAGCCAATCGCCTACACGAATCTCCTCCCGCCAGACGCAGCTCTGGCAGAGCGTCTGGGAAGCGCACACAAGATTTCCACTGGGAGCTGCCCACAGTAACCCCAGCTGTCTGCCCGGGAGATGTTAGCAAATCCTTCCGTCAGCCAATGCGCAGTGATATTTACAGAAGTTCTCTGTTGGGGATGCGTTCATCGTCGGCATAGGTAGGCACAGGGGTGGGGGTTGATGCCACCCAGAGCCCAAGCTGCCACGTGGCAGCACCGTCCTGGCGCTCTGATCAGGTTAAGCTTCTTGTCTCCAATCTCACAATCTCGGCGTGATTCACACAACCTGCAGGCATGTGCGCTGCCATATCGGCTGAGCCTTCAGAGGATGATTGTTTTCAGTTTTTGCATTTCTGTCCCACTTAACCAAGATGAGAGAGCCCACCGGTTAACCACCCACTGGCAGACAGAATTTGCAGCACCATAAGGAGTGGCTCGGGCATGTCGTGAGAATGGCTGACGGTCGGATTCCAAAAGATCTCCTGGATGGAGAATTAGTGCAGGGAAAGCGCCCCACAGCTGCAATCCAAGGAGATCTGCCAACGGGATCTGAAGGCCTAAGGAATGGACCTCAACAGATGGGAAACCTGGACCTCTGAGCGTTCAGCCTGGAGGCAGGCGGTGCAGCATGGCCTCTCCCAATTTGAAGAGACCCTTGTCCAGCAGGCCGAGGCCAAGAGGCCGTCCCGAAACCATCAAAACCAGGGAGCTGGACAGGGGACAGTATTGTATTTGTCTTCGGGGTGGAAGGGATGGTCACTCTCAAATTGGCCTTCTCAGCCACACTAGACGCTGTTCCAAGTCCTCTCTTCAGAGCACGTGACCATAGTCTCTCGAGACTGAAGGATGCCTAAATCTAAAGGAGTGAGGAGCCTTACCTTGTCACTAGGATCTGCCATCAAGTCCCATTTGACTTATAGTGACCGTAACAGGCTTTTCAAGATATGAAAGATATGTAAGGAATGGTTTTACCCTTGCCACCTCCCAGTGAGTTTCTCTGGCTCAGTGGAGATTTGAACCCAGATCTCCTGAGCCAGACTGTGGGAGTCCGATTCCCCTCTCTGTGCATCCTTGACAGGGGCTGAACTCAGTGATCCACAGGATCCCTTCCGGCTCTGCAGTTCTAAGAGTATTAGCCCGACACTCTCCCCGCTACCCCATGCTAGCTCTCAGCCTCAGCACACCCTTCCTAATCATGACAGACGACTTCCACCAGCCCCCCCCCCCCGAAGGAGCCACCGGCTCCAAAGGCGCCATCATGAGCAATCTAACAAATTGAGAAAGAATGCAGGAAGCACAGCATGTAAAAATCAGATTGCATAGAAACAGAAAGCCGTTTAAATCTCCCAGGATCACAGCTGCAGCCAGCTCATGCTCACCAGGTGCATTTTCCCCCCTGCAGTAACAAGACATCTTTCCAGACGTCCACCTGGACAGGTCCAGCCTGGTCGGCAGGCCTCTTGAAACACACATTTTCCAAAGGGAAGGAGCCACCACAGAGAAGGCCCCGTACTCTTCCTCCTCATCCACATCCGTCTGATCCTCACCACAGAAACCATCAGAGGATCTTGACACTCAGGAAAATGGGTCCTATAAAAAGGTAAATGTAAATTCCAGCTGGTGTTAGACTACAATTCCCATCAACCCCCTAGCCAATGCTGCAGAATGCTGGGCATTGTTGTCCAATGTCTGGAGGGCATCACTTTGCCCACACACATCCAGACAAATCTCCCGCTGCCATTTAATGAGGCCACATCCCTCTCACTAGAAAAGTGACTAAAAGCTACCACATAAAAAAGGAGTGACGTGATCCCACATTGAGCTGCTGTCGGGATACATATTACATCATCAAGAAGTAGCTTGTGTAGCCCTTTGTGTTTCCCATTTAGTGTTGCAGGATTCTGAATTTTTGGTTAAATTCCTCTAGCTGCGCAGCAGAAGAGCAAGGATTCACAGAGCAGAATTAGCTTCAAGTTCCACAGAGTAGTCCAGCCCCTTTTGTCATTGGCACTTACAGTATCAGTAAGAGAACAAATAAAAACGTTTCATGGTTGTTGTGGGTTTTCCAGGTTGTTTGGCCGTGTTCTTAAGGCTTTTTTTTCCTAACGTTTCACCAGTCTCTGTGATGCCGGCCACAGAGACTGGCGAAACGTTAGGAAGAAAAGCCTTAAGAACACAGCCAAACAACCTGGAAAACCCACAATAACCATCGGATCCCAGCCATGAAAGCCTTCGAGAATACAAAAACGTTTCATTTACTTACAGTTGAACAGAGAAACAGCAAGCTAAAAACATGCTTGACTTCCAACAACAGACCTCAAGAGACTCAAGAGAGAGTGAACAGAGAGGTGGGGCTCTCTTTGAATTCAGAGTCAAATTGGTTCGTGCTGGACAGATTGACAGTCACCCCAGCAAAGTTTAGCACTATGGCACTTTCCTAGCTTGAATCTCAAACAGCCAGGGATCTGAATAGGAGGCAGGCCAGGCAAGGTAGCTTCCCTCCACGACCCACGCCTCCTACACTCTGTCCTGGAATTCTCTCCTCTGCTTTCTTTGGGCTTATTGTCCCCCCCCCCCCCCCGAGAGCATGCCGCAGCTGGCGATGAGCAGAAACATGGGGATCCCGGTGGAGGGAAGGCATGCGAGAGTGAGGAACCACACGGATGCAAGGAAAGCTATGTCAGCAGCAGGCGCATCTACTATTTTGTTGACAGCGCCCAAGGGGAGGGAGTAAAATGATGGCCAAGGAGGAAGAAGGGGTGGGAAGGGAGGAAGGGAGGAGGGAATGCTTTCAGGTGTTCAGAAACAGCAGCAAGTGAGAATTGAGGACATAGAGCATGTACAGAGTGGGAGAAATGGAAGCAAAGCAAAATAGGTATCATTTCAAGAAAAACATGGAAAACTGTCTTAATGGCCCACGGTGAAGAAATTGGGGAAGTTAGCATGAAAAGAGGAATATTTCAGGGGGATTCTCTGTCACCACTGAGGTTTAACATCTCACTCATCCCCATGTCAATAATCTTAAATAAAACTGGATTGGGCTACCTTATTTCACAACAAGCAGGAAAAATCAATCATCTGTTATATATGGATGACCTAAAACGACATGCAAAAAGTTCCATGGAGATAGAATCACTGCTAAACACAGTACAAATATTGAATGAAGGCAAATATTTAGTGAAATTTGGAATGGACAAATGTGCAGCTCTGTCTGTACACCGTGGCAAGATCCAAAAACTAGCTGGAATAGAGTTAAAAAATGGCAATATTATAAAATCATTCTCAAGTGATGAAAATTATAAATACCTTGGAATACTAGAAGCAGACAACATTGTGCACACAAAAGTTAAAGAACTGACAGAAAGGGAATAGATCAAAAGACTGCGGAAAATCTTAAAGTCAAAATTTAATGGGGGAAATACAATCAAAGCCATAAACTCCCTCTGTCTATCCGGGAGGTGACCTGATCAAAAAACGAGATCAAATTAGTTTGGCAGGATTTGTTCTTGACAAATCTCTGTTGGCTTCTAGTTACTACTGCATTGTTTTCTAGGTATTTGCATAGTGATTGTTTTATAATTAGCCACCCAGAGTAGTCGATTGACTAGATGGGCGGGGTATAAATGTAATAAATAAATAAATAAATAAATAAATAAATAATTTGTTCCAGAATTTTCTCTGGGATTGATGTCAGGCTGACTGGCCTGTATATCCCAGGTTCCCCTTTTTTGCCCTTTTCGAAGACAGGGACAACATTGGCCCTCCTCCAATCCTCTGGCACCTCCCCCGTTTCCCATGATTTCAAGAAAAGAATGGATAGCGGTTCTGAGAGTTCTTCAGCCGGTTCCTTCGGTACTCTTGGATGCAGTTCATCTGGCCCTGGAGAGTGATAAGGGATTCCTTGACTATTTGTTTATCAATCTCCAGCTGCAATCCTGTCTTGCACTTGGAGAAAACCCACTTGCACTTCTGATTTGTTTAGAAGTTCACCGTCTGTCTTATGGGAAAAGATGGAACTAAAATAGGAATTGGGCACCTCTGCCTTTTCTTTGTCCTCTGTTATCATTTTTCCCTCTCCACTGCGGAGCTGTGCCACCATGTCTTTGGTCTGTCTTTTGCGACTCACATACCTGAAGAATGCTTTTTTGTTGCTTTTAGTGTTTGTAGCTAACCTCAGCTCATTCTCAGCTTTTGCCCTCCTAAGGCCATCCCTGCATTTCCTTGCTACTTGTCTGTACTCATCCTTGGTGGCCTGGCCTTCTTTCCACTTCCTGTACATCTCTTTTTTGGGTTTTAGGTCCTCCCTGAGCTTTTTGTGAAGCCACGCTGGCCTTTTTTGCTGCCTCTCCCTTTTTTTTTCTTGTTGGAATTGTTTGTAGCTGTGCCTTTAGAATTTCTTATTTCTTGGAAGCTCCCACCCTTCTTGGACTCCTTTTCTTGTTAGGATCTCCTGCCATGGGACCTTACTTATCCTTGTTCTGAGATTATTAAAATTGGCTTTTTTAAAATCCAGCAGACGTGTGTGGCTACACTCTGCTTTCATTTCCTTTGAAATCAAGAATTCTAGAAGGATGTGGTCACTCTCGCCTAGAGTTCCCCTTACTGCCACTTCTCCCACCAAGTCATCTTTGTTGGTCAGAATCAAGTCAAGGAGAGCAAATCCTCTAGTTTCTTTCTCCACTTTTTGTAGGAGAAAATTATCAGCCACACAAGGCAGAAATTTCTTGGAAGGGCGATACTTGGTAGAATTTGCCTCCCAACATACATCTGGATAATTGAAATCTCCCATCACTACTACGTCGTGTCTCTTTGAAAAGTCCCAGATTCCATAAAAACATCCCATTAAGCCCTTGGGGATTCATTCCTGGAGCAATACGGCAGCTTTTGAAAGCAGCTCTGTGCCTGAAACTGGTTGTTTAATTTGCCCGGGCTTATTCAAGTTCTTTCTCATTTTAGAGCTGCTTTATACTTCGGCCGAGCTCCGAATTTAATGATCCAGGAGAAAGCGGGAGCTTATCTCAAAAGCCCATTCTTTCTTTACAGCAAGCACCTCATGCTCTGGCAGTGAGAACTCGTTTCGACATCCAATTAGTAAACAGGCTCATGGGCGAATATGGGAGAGACACCACTGTCAAAGCCAGGCGGCTCTAATGAGTGTCTTGCTCCATTTTCCTCCAACGCTCATCAAAAATCTATTACCCCTTTTGGAGGAGAAGAAAAGCACCGACGGTGGATCAGGACCACAACCCACCGAGACAAAGCCTTCGCTCCCAAAGCAGCCAACTAGACGTCCCTGGGATCAAGTTGACGTGCGGACCATGGGTTTTAGAGCACTTTCTCTTCTTTCAGGAACCCCATGAACTTTGGGAATAATTACCACTAGGTAATACTATTAATTTGGCTTCCTCTCATGAATAAATTTTATTCCCAATTCTCTGATGGGCGTTTGCCGCATTTCTCTGTAACTTTATCCTCTGGTCAAACAGGAACTTTGAGCTTCAAAAGAAGGTGATGGAAGATATGTTAACCAGGACCTGCTTTTAGGATGCCAGGGTAGCCTGGCAAAAAGGGCTGATGAAGGAAGGAAGGAAGGAAGGAAGGAAGGAAGGAAGGAAGGAAGGAAGGAAGGAAGGAAGGAAGGAAGGAAGGAGAAAGAGGAAGGAAGGAGCTGATGTTGGAAGGAAGGAAGGAAGGAAGGAAGGAAGGAAGGAAGGAAGGAAGGAAGGAAGGAAGGAAGGAAGGAAGGAAGGAAGGAAGGAAGGAAGGAAGGAAGGAAGGAAGGAAGGGGACAGGCTACAAAGCTGGTTACTTCCAGTGGCTCCAAGGCCCAGAAGTACCCTGATAAGATGCTGCAATCACACCCTGTGTCGCAGGGACAAAGGGATGATTTAGGGTGATTCACTTTCTCTCTCTCTCTCTTTTTTTTTACCATCTATCAAACCAGAACTGAATTTTAGGGGTGAAGGTAAAGAAGCAAATTGGAAGGGAAGAAAATCAGAAATGTCAGAGGAAGGCAAGGCAGTAACTGCATGGTAGAAAAAGACTCAGAGTCACACTCATTCACACCCACCTGCTTTTCCGTTCACTTTTTTCTCATGCAATTTTTACTTCTGCAGAGAGTGACTTAACTCTCTTACATTTTTTTCCCCTTCTGCTTTTCCCGCCTGGATGGTCCTGGATCAATTCTCTTGCACATCCCACTAAGTCTTCCTTGGAAAAGGTAGCCAGCCGTATGTTTTTATTTCTCAGTCTTTAGGCCAAACAGCTGGAACATAGAGTGAGCTTCAACAAGAGGGCTGGTGGAAGCTTAGGGGCAAACGGAGCGTTTTATCAAAGGCTAGCTGTGGCTGATTTGGCATAACTATAATTTAATCTGATGCTTTGATACAGGTTGTTCTGCTTTACACTTTTCATTTCATCCTTGTATTGTGTTAGAAATTCATTGACTTTCCTTTGATGTCTTTGATGCCGAGCCTTCATTTCATAGATCTTATTTCCTGCTTATCTGCTCTGATTTAAATAAATCTGCAAATTAATTGCACCTGTGAATAGGCTCAGATCATCTCCGGTTACACCTTTCGCCCACTGGGGCAAATAAAGGACCTCATTTTCCGGAGGGGGAAATGCTGAATCTTGGTGGCCCTTTGTTTGATGGGTTGGGAGAGAAAATCCAGCTGACACTAACATGGTTTTCAAGGTATGTGAGATGTTCAGAGGGTGCCACCTCTCCCCCCACCCCAAAGAAAGCTTCCTTAGCCAGGAAGGACATGAACCCAGATCTCTTGAGTCTGGGTCCAGCACTCCGTCTGCTATACCACCCTGGTGCTTGGCAGATGTATGAGTTTTAGCAAGCACAGGAACAATTTGCTTTAGCTTCCTCACACAAATCCTGGTTTTTGTCCCCAGTAAATTCAGGGGGTGACCTTCGACCAGACATGGTCTCTCAGTCTGACCTACCTTACAGGGTGGTTGTGTGAATAAAGTGGACTAGGAGAGAGCCATGTTTGCTGCTCTGAGGCCACTGGAGGAAGAGTAAGCTATAAAGGTAACAGGCCATCATCTTCTACTTGGAGAAAAGGCTACGTAGCCAGCTCTGCAGAACATTCCCTGGTCACCAGGTGCAATCCCCACCATCTTTATGTCAGGTAGGAAAAAACATCTAAAACTCTGGAAAGCCATCGGAGCCCATCCGTGTGTGCAGTTCTTATGAATCTAGATCAGTGGTTCGCAACCTTGGGGCCCCAGATGTTCTTGGACTACAACTCCCAGAAGCCTTCACTACAAGCTGCGTTGGCCAGGATTTCCGGGAGTTGTAATCCAAGGACAACTTCTGGGGACCCCAGGTCGGGAAGCCATGCATGGGCCCAGGGTCTGGGGAGGAGACCTTCAGCTGCTTCTCATCCAACGTGTTTGCAGGTGCCACCAGGTGGAAGAAACGTCACTACTGTATCTTGCAACTTCCAGAACCTCACATCCAGCATAGTCTACCTGGCTAGGAGGCTTTTCTGGGGAGGGGGAGGAGGGGTTAATCCCACCCGAAAGTAACCATTTCCCACCTCTAAATCCCTCCGTACAACATGAAGAGAGATGTTCTCCACACATACAGAAAATGACCTCTTTCACTACACGAAGCCAGTCCCCAACCCTGAAGCTGACAGGGAAAGGCTGCAGTCCGGAGCCCTCAACCTCCTTCCTTCACACACTCACGCACACAACCCTCTCTTAAGACTGGCCCATTCGGAAACTCCTGGGCTCAGTTTTGAAACCAAGCTGGAAAGCAAGATGCAAGGAATGGTTCGCAACACCAACCTGCAACGCGGACGTCCTCAGCTGCTCAATTCTGGGGTCCACCCCAAAAATCCTCCGGGTCCAAATGCCTTTGATCTCAGGTGGTCTCCCAGACCAGAAATCCACCCTCTCGCCTTGCCTACATTTGAGGCTACAAGCGTAGGAAAGCTCCTCGTCACCCTGGTGAAGCCTCTGGCTACCTGTCTTGGCTCCTCCTCTGCCATCAACCGGAGGAGACCCACCTGTCGGTCTTGGTTGTGAGCTATGCAGTGAAACTCCGATATTAAACCTCCCCAAAGCGTGTGGTCTCGCTCTTGATTTCCCCCGACTCCACCCCCTTCGTCCTTCCCACCTGGGCCTCAGCTTGTCTTTTAGATTTTTTAAACCCATACGGGTAACTGGATTCCATCCAACGGAAAAGAAAAGAGGGGGAAAGTGGTGTGGTCTTTGTATACCACTCAGAGGCAAAAGCTATGGTTTTTCCAGTAGCGATGTATGGAAGTGAGAGCTGGACCATAAAGAAGGCTGACCGCCGGAAAATTGATGCTTTTGAACTGTGGTGCTGGGGGAGACTCTTGAGAGTCCCCTGGACTGCAAGGAGAACAAACCTATCCGTTCTGAAGGAAATCAACCCCGAGTGCTCACTGGAAGGACAGATCCTGAAGCTGAGGCTCCAATACTTTGGCCATCTCATGAGAAGAGAAGACTCCCTGGAAAAGACCCTGATGTTGGGAAAGTGTGAGGGCAAGAGGAGAAGGGGACGACAGAGGACGAGATGGTTGGACAGTGTCATTGAAGCGACCAACATGAATTTGACGCAACTCCGGGAGGCCGTGGAAGACAGGAGGGCCTGGCGTGCTCTGGTCCATGGGGTCACGAAGAGTCGGACACGACTTAACGACTAAACAACAACAACAGAGGCAAAGGTGGGTGATAATAACCTTTATGAGACCACTTACAATCACAAACATTAACCAGCCATGGAAAGCTAGCTAATCCTTGTGATTTTAGCGGTGTCGTGGGTAGAGCGACGGACTGGGCCTCAGGAGGCCTGGGTTCGAATCCCCACTCAGCCATGGAAGCTCACTGGGAGAGTGGAACTGGTAAAACCACTCCTAAATTATCCCACTTCTCTTGAACGCCCTACGAGGGTTGGTACAAGATGGTTACGACTTGATGGCACATATAACAAAACAACATAGGCATCATCGCACTCACCCCTTGCCTTTGGATTTGATCCCTGACCCCTGCTTTCTCTCGAAAGGGCAGCTTGCCTCTCTGTCCCTTTTTCCAACCCCCAAACTCTGGCTGCAGGATAATAATCTTAGAATTGGTCAGCTGGAAGAGACCCTGTGGATCATGGAGCCCAGCCTCTGTCAAGGAGCCACCAAGGGGGAATTGAACCCGTG
The DNA here is from genome assembly GCA_037013535.1 of Intellagama lesueurii. Classification (NCBI taxonomy): domain Eukaryota; kingdom Metazoa; phylum Chordata; class Lepidosauria; order Squamata; family Agamidae; genus Intellagama; species Intellagama lesueurii. The sequence continues at coordinate 1,905,740 of JBAJHW010000003.1, read as the reverse complement.
CAGCCAGATACCTAAACTACTGAGCTATCCCGCAGTTCCATATAACTTCTTCATTCAGCAGATTTCAGAAGGCATTTCAAGAGTGTCCTAGTCCCCAGTGAGCCATGAAACTTGCTCAGCGACCTCGGGTCAGTTCTACTCTCCAAGGCTCACCTTCCTATCTGTTCGCCATCATCCCAGAGGGCAGGACGGGTCATCATGGATTCAGGCTACAAGAAGCCAGATTTCGACAGAATTTCAGGAAAAACCTCTTAACTGTTAGAGCAGTACGACAATGGAACCAATTAGTAATCGGGCAGTATACAAGTTAAATAAATAAATAGATAACCACCTTCTGTGAAGATTCTCAGTCAGCTGAACTTCTTTCTTTTTAGGCTGAAACGTTTCGCTACTCATCCAAGTCGCTTCTCTCCTCAGACTGAAGAAACTCCTTGGATGAGTAGCGAAACATTTCAGCCTAATAAGAAAGAAGTCCAGTTGCCATGACTCAACTTCCAAAATGACCACCTTGTGTCCTTTCGGGAAGGAAGGAAGGAAGGAAGGAAGGAAGAGGGAGGGAGAGGGAGGGAGGGAGGGAGGGAGGGAGAGAGAGAAATGTCAAGGACTCTCAGCAATATTAAATCCTTCCTTCCTTTTCTTAAAAGCATTAACTTTCTTTTTCATCGTTTTATTGGGAGAGGGGTTATGCCCATGCCAAAAAAAACATTCCAACTGTTAGAGCAGGACGACAATGGAACCCGTGACCTCAGGGGGAGGTGGTGAGCGCTCCAACGCTGGAGGCTTTCAAGAGAAAACTGGACCACCTCCTGGCCGATCTGCTTTGGTTTGGATCCCTGCACTGAGTAAGGGCTTGAACCCGATGGCCTTAGAGGTCCCTTCCGACGCCATCATTCTATGACAAGCTTGTTGTGAGAACAACGTGGGGAAGAGGAGAGCCACGTGCACCATCTCGAACTCACTGTATGTATGAAACAAAAATTTAATAAACCTCTCTTTACTAGCAGATTTTATTCTAATTTGTTATCTCAGGCTCCAATAATGAAGTGCAGTTGATTATTAAGGTCTAATTCCTCATTTGCATAGCACAGCTGGAAAGGGATTGGGGGCTACATGAACCCCGGGGTCTCCTTTTAGCTCTATAATTCTATGATCCTATGGCCGAAAGCAAGCATTACTGACTGCGATGGAGAAACAGCCGCTTACCTTGCAGAAGACTGAGTTTTGGGTAGCAAAGCTTGCAGACTGACTTCGGTGGGCTTCCGTGTTTCCAGAGGGCTTTCTCCCTCCTTCAGCCTACTCATGTGTGGGCGTCTCTGCCTTTGGATGTTAGCAAGGGGGGTGATTTTGATCCTCTGCCTGGTTCTACCGCCCTGGCAAAGGGTGAGCGGCTGGGATCTTGGCTTTTCTTTGCTTGCTTGCTTGTCTGATTTAACCGGCCTTCAGGCAGGGCTGAGAGAGAAAGGCAACCAGCGTTCTCAGTTGGGATAAGGGGATACTGTAATTGAATTGGAATCCCTCCAGTGCAGAGGCTAAATGGATAAGCGGGCGCAGTTTGCAAAGGAGAAACCTTTGCCGCAGTGTGGGGAACAAGGGCCTGGGTGGGTGTAAAAGGAAGACGTTGCCTGTTCGGGCCAGGGACTAGATCTGAGATTTCCAGGGCCCCTGCTTCCAACAGGGAGTCCGCACTGGCTATGCTGCCATATTGGTGGGGTATGTACCCTATGGCTGCCGGTGGCCAGCCCAAACCTTAGGAAATGGCCCTATTTTCCCAGTTCTCCAGGCAAGGAGGTAAATCTCAGGGCGAATAACGTTGGAAGAGAAGAAAGTCTGGTTTTTGAGTGTGATGTGGCTTTGAACCTTGGCATCCCCTGGTGTAGTAGTGGCTCCAGGACTCACAGGGTTGGTGCCCAGGGACGTCCTGAGCACCAGGGGTTGTGACATCATTGGCCATCCTCCTAAATCTCCCCTCTACGTTTAGCTAAATTCCCGGAATGGTACGTTGTTTCAGCCTATTCTTGTTCCACTGCAACGGATTTAAGAGTAATTTGGCCTTGAGTGAGCCGTTAAGAGCCATTAGCTTTACAAAAGACCTGCTCCTCAGTTGTGGATGTGGACCAATCCAGCAACCTGTGTTTCTGGACTCTCCTTTTGGAAGGACTGTAAGAACTGTCATGATGAGCATGAGCACGTGTCCATTTAGCACCCACACTGCTGGCCATTCCTCACGTTGCTACTCTCTGCTTTAAACCATTGCTAGGTTTCTTGTGTGTGTGCTGCATGTGCATTGCTAGAAATAGCCCCACAGAACCAAGAGAATGGTATTAATTGCCATTGTGACACATGGAACTCGCTTTGGGGCACCTTGATTTCTGAACAGGTAATTAGGCACAGCTAGGCCTTTTCTCCAGGTGAGCAACGTTCAGGTGTCTCTCGTGTGGGTCTGTCAGGTGGAATGCCCAGAATGGAGAAATACGGGATTTGTCGTCTAAAACTCCCACACCTACTCCGGGGCTGACCTTGAAATCCGAAGGAATGGGTTGCTACGGACCTGCTGAGGTCATGATAAATGTTAGAAACACAGGCACCCATCCCTAGCCCTCAACACTGGAAGAGTCCAAACGTCCAGGCAGCTGTATGGATCCAGGCCAACCACAAACCAGCGTTATCTCTTCTCAGCCCTGCCAACGAGCCGCTCTTTTGTAAATTCAGTGGATCTTGATGGCCCATTCCAAGACTAAACCACCCCAAACTATATTGCATCACTCAGGGTGATATGTCACTTTCACAGGACTGTCAATATTTCATAGATCTCGAAAACCTGATTAAGGCGGCCACCGTTAAGTCTGAAGCCACCTGACAAACACTTCATAACCATCACAGAAGACGACCGAGGAGACCGGAAAGAATGAGAATAAGAGACTGAGAAAGGTGGGATGAAAAGGAGGAAGAAGTCAAATCCAAGAGAGGAAAGACATTGATTCACATGCACACACGCACACACACATCCCGCATCACACCACAGCCCTTCCACAGCCGCTCCGCCGGTGCTCCGCCTGCCTGGGCCTGCTTCAGAGAGACTCCAGGCTGTTTCCTCCTGGCGTTTGCAGCCCTGTCTCCAGAAGTCCTGGCAAGGGCCCAGCACAGCCATCAGCCCTCACGTGAGAGCCAAGAAAGAGACGGATGGAAACACAGCACTAAAAGCTAAGAGGCTGAAAGGTGCCCTCGGCGGCGGGGCTGAAAGGGGATGGGGGGGGGGAGAGAGGGATAAATCAAATTCCTGGAACCAGCCTGACATCATTTCCTCCCCCCTCTGCCTCCCTCTCACTTAAAAAAAACACACCAACGCCCTTGGATGGCTTGAGATGTGGATTCGAGAGGCGTTAAAGGCAGGCCACGGCACCCTAAGCCGGCACCAGCGGACGAATCCCGTTTCAGGGGTGCTGCCAATCCCCTCCAGGTTTTACTCTGCCCTTTCCAGACAGTACCCAAGGAGCTGAACCTCCTCCCCCAAAATAGATCCAGCACTTGGGTCATGTCTGGAAAGGGCAGAGTAAAACCTGGAAGGGATTCCCGGCACTCGGAGCATGGAGTCCCCAGCCCTCACCGCCTACCGCTTCACTTTCGGAAGCAGCCTGGAACGGGTGGCTCCATGGCTCCATGACAAGGGCTCTCCAGAGGCTCAGTTCCCTGGCCCGGCCACGAGAGGCTCGGGAATCAACCGGGGACCTTCTGCGGGCAAAGCCTGTGCTCTCTCTCCCTGTATGCGCGCTCACGCCCTTCCCCTTGCGGGGCGTGCACAATTGCACCCTGAGCTGTGGAACAGTCATGCTGTTTAAGCCACGGGAAGCGACGAAGCTGCCTCAGGAGGAATCCAAGCGGTCTCCCTCTGGCCCAGCACTGCCAACTCTTATCCTAGCCCGCCTGGGCAGCAGATTTTGGACACCTTTTCCTTTGGACACAAACTTCTCTGGCCCTTTGCTTTTTCTCCACCGGCTGAGCCACTGAAGCGGCCTTTTCCGGAATCAGGCTCAGCCTTGAGCACTCCCCCCCCCCTCCGCCGCCGGACTTGTGGATCTTCCCAGCCCCTCTCCCAAAGTTCCTCTCCCTGGGGATTCCAGAGCTTCACCTTGGGACCTTCTGCCTGCGAAAGGGCAGCCCTACTATTCAGCAGGCGGCGGGAGTGCCGAAGACCAAGCTCTGTGCCCTTCCTCCGTCTCTCCCCCTTCCCCCTTCCAAAGCTTCCATCTCTTTTCAAAGTCAAAACCCACCATCTGGCCCTATCTTTAGTAGGATCCGCCCAAGTTTCCCTGAACGGTGCAAGCTTTTCATTTCTTGAGTGGCAGCCCCCCCCCAAAAAAAAACAGCTGGCCAGATAACCTAGTGGCTATGGAGCCAGAGGTCAGGAATTCAATTCTGAGGAAGCGAGCCCACATGCGGGAATAGCAAACCGCTTCAAGAGTACTCTCTACCTAGAAAAGAGTCACCATGAGTCAGAACGGAGTTGACGACATGCAATTCTCTCTTTTCTTAAAAAGCCTTTTCCTGATTCTGTTGCCCATGTGTGTGTAGTTCCCTGCTGAAAAAACTGGGCATCCATACTCTTGACAAAAGTCGACCGAGGGGAGATAGGAGAGCACTGATGTTTGAATAGGTTTGGAAGTGATCGAACAACTGTGGCATTTTAATGTATGTGTGCGTCCTAATTACAAACTCACTGGAAAAGACAATAATGATAGAAAAAGAGGAAGTAAAAGAATAACAATCATGTGCCATCAAGTGAATTCTGACCTAGGGTGACCCTTCTCAGGGTTTTCTAGGTACAGAGAGGACTCAGAAGGGGTTTCCCCTTCCCTTCTTCAGGGGGCACATCCTGGGACCACTGTGCAGCTGGCCCAAGGATACACAGGCTGGCTCTTCTCCTGGAAGGCGCAGTGGGGAATCGAACTGCCACCCTCTCCCTAAGCCACTGAGCTATCCAGCCAGCTAGAAAAAGCAGAAAGCAGGAGGAAAAGAGGAAGACCTGATGTGAGAGGGGTCAACTCAACGAAGGAAGCCACAGCTTTCAGTTTGTGAGACTGAAAGTCAAGCTGTGAATAGTAGGATTTTGGAGGTCCCTTTTTCAGACAGTTGCCCATCAGTTAGAAACAGTGGCCCAGACCGCAACAGCAGCAAGAAAGTCACCGGTCACGTCTCAGCGGCTGCACACGTCTGCGGGGAGACTCAGATCCTGAGGTTTGTGGCTCAGACCCACACACAGCGAGCCCAGCTGTTGAGCATGGATTTAGAGAGGATATGGGAGCCAAGCGAAGGGCAGGGAGTTCACAATGCACCTGGATGCTACCAGTTTCTGTGGAGGAAGAGGTGTGACTCTGCAACTCACGATCTGCATGTTTAAGACTGTGGCTGCCTTAAAAAAAGAAGAAGGAAACCCTCCCAGATCACTTGGATTTAAATGGCTGTATGCTGAGAACCTGTACGCACGAGGGCCAAACGCCGGCTTTTTATTTTTTATCTAAGAACAGCTGGCTGCGACAGGCACCTTTCTCATTCTTTCTTAGCTGCCCCACAAACAAGAGGGTATATTTTCCCCAAGACCCTATAGTGGCTCTTTAAAAATTCATGCTCCCTGCCAAGTATTTGCTACAGCCTGTTTGGTTCAACGCACTCCAGACCAAAAGGGCATTTCCCTCCTCGGAGGTGAAAATTGTCCCCAGGCCTGTGATGTCCAGTTGGCTGCCTCTTCTCTGGGCTCTTACTTCCCTTGAGCTGGAATAATAGCCAGCTGCTTGGGAGAAGGTCCGGATTTTGCTCATCCTTGCCGACGGGATGTGGACAATCTTGGCAGGGAGCAAAATGCAAGCCTTCCGCTCCTGCAGGGTCTCTCTCTCTCTCTCTCTTTCTCTCTCAGAATTGGTGAAATGCAAGCCCCTGGTGTCTCTCTGCGCTGATCCGCCGGTTGTGCAATGCTTTGCTTGCACTGGACCTGATGGACGGGTGGCCCCCGGGGGCCCTTGAGAGAGCCGAGCTTACGACAGGAAGCCTCGTTTTGAAAAGTGCTGTGCTCGGCAGAGGGAAATGCAGAGAGGCAGAGGCTTGTAAGCCGCTTGGCAAGCTCCTCTCCGCAGCTGGCCAGACAGGGGAGCCTTGGGGGGAGTCCCCACACCGCTATTGGCTTCTCTGTGTGGGAAATGAGAGTCAGCGCACAAGATGCATCGCTGCAAGAAGAGTGTCATTGGAACAGCTTCCCATTTCTGAGAATCTATGCAATGCAGATAAAATTTAAAAGCCAGGGAGGCCTTTGAGGAGAAAGGAGACCAAATCCCATGGTGCTTTAATTCCCACTGGCAACACCCACCAACCCATTTGCCTGCAGACCGCCGGGCTCGTTTTGTCTGCCGGGCAGGAGTTGAACCGCAGCAGTTTCATGGTCTACGGTTTGTGTGGGAATACAAAGCTCGGCTTGGAGGCAGGGAGATGAAACGGGTCCAGCCGCTTTCCATCATCGGCTTCCCTGCAGACGTTTCACTGTGTGGCTTCTTGTGTCATTTTGATCAGAAGGCGAGAACGGGGCTTCATGCCGATCCTCAGAGAAGCCCCTCCGAGGCAGAGGGGAAGCCGGCCAGCGGCGTAGTCCTTGGGAGAGAAAATGGTCCGTGAGGACAGAGCAACGGCCACAATCCGGAGAAACGCTTCCACAGGTCAAGCACAAGGAAGTTTCCCCCTTCATTCGTAGGTGCAACACTATCATCTGTCATCCTGCCGCTGTCCCCCTCCCTCTGGCTGCCATCTTCACTGTTTCTGGGGGGCAGCAGAGCGGGGCAGATGTGTTTTCTTAGCCACAGGTTGTGGTTGAGAGCCATTTGCAATGGCAAGGATTTTTGGAGAGGCTTTGAATGAGCTGTCAAGAGCCACGAGCTTTGCAAAAGACCTGCTTCCGGGGGAGAGGAGAAATCCTAGAAAGAGTTTTCTCTGGCCTGCGAGATAAGGCGATTCTTTCTGGTGCCTGGGGAAGGATGGTCATGAGGAGCATTTCAAAATTCACCATTGCACCACAGATGAGGGATGAGATTTAGAAATGTGTCCTGAGCTTGAGAAATGTGTCCGTCTGATTTGGGGCTACAACCTTCAGCACCCCCCCCCCCAAACCATCGTAACTGGAACATCTCGGTTGTAATCCCAAAGATGATTTTTCCTCAGCTCTGACAATGACAGCTGAAACCCATAACAAACTTTGGTTTGTTATATCCAGCTGCAAAGCTTGTGATCAACTGAACCACCTCACAGGGTGAGTGTGAGACCTTCTTAGCTCGGGCAACCTGTCTGCAGCCCCATGGAAGAAGACTCCAAAAGGCAAATAAACTGACTAAGGAAGGAGAAGGACACCGTCTTTCAAGGAAACGTGGCTCATTTAGTAACACTAACTCATGTTTGGCTAAATAGGGAGCCATGCCTGAAAGCAGCGAACAGGTGGCGGGCCTAATTGACATCCATAATGATTTTTAATTACCAAATTAACATATTAACACATAAAAGTACCATGGGAAACTTCCCAGCTCCAAGCACCTGTACATGATGAAACAGATCCGCTGGGAACCTATGAGTGTCTTGCTTTTTAAGAGAACAGACTCTGCTTTTAAAGCTTTAACAGCAGTCAGACCCAAAGAAAGAAAGAAAGAAAGAAAGAAAGAAAGAAAGAAAGAAAGAAAGAAAGAAAGAAAGAAAGAAAGAAAGAAAGAAAGAAAGAAAGAAAGAAAAAGAAAACATAAACTTTCCTCCCTTAATTTTGTTGTTGTTTCTTAGTCGTTAAGTCGTGTCCGACTCTTCGTGACCCCATGGACCAGAGCACGCCAGGCCCTCCTGTCTTCCACTGCCTCCCGGAGTTGGGTCAGATTCATGTTGGTCGCTTCGATGACACTGTCCAACCATCTCGTCCTCTGTCGTCCCCTTCTCCTCTTGCCTTCACACTTTCCCAACATCAGGGTCTTTTCCAGGGAGTCTTCTCTTCTCATGAGATGGCCAAAGTATTGGAGCCTCAGCTTCAGGATCTGTCCTTCCAGTGAGCACTCAGGGTTGATTTCCTTCAGAATGGATAGGTTTGTTCTCCTTGCAGTCCAGGGGACTCTCAAGAGTCTCCTCCAGCACCACAATTCAAAAGCATCAATTCTTCGGCGGTCAGCCTTCTTTATGGTCCAGCTCTCACTTCCATATATCGCTACTGGAAAAACCATAGCTTTGACTATGCAGACCTTTGTCGGCAAGGTGAGGTCTCTGCTTTTTAAGATGCTGTCTAGGTTTGTCATCGCTTTCCTCCCAGGAAGCAGGCGTCTTTTAATTTCGTGGCTGCTGTCACCATCTGCAGTGATCATGGAGCCCAAGAGGGTAAAATCTGTCACTGCCTCTATATCTTCCCCTTCTATTTGCCAGAAGGTGATGGGGCCCGTGGCCATGATCTTCGTTTTTTTGACGTTGAGCTTCAGACCATTTTTTGTGCTCTCCTCTTTCACTCTCATTAAGAGGTTCTTTAATTCCTCCTCACTTTCTGCCATCAGAGTGGTATCATCTGCATATCTGAGGTTGTTGATATTTCTTCCGGCAATCTTAATTCCGGTTTGGGATTCATCCAGTCCTGCCTTTCGCATGATGTATTCTGCATATAAGTTAAATAAGCAGGGAGACAATATACGTACAGCCTTGTCGTACTCCTTTCCCAATTTTGAACCAATCAGTTGTTCCATATCCAGTTCTAACTGTTGCTTCCTGTCCCACATATAGATTTCTCAGGAGATAGATAAGGTGGTCAGGCACTCCCATTTCTTTAAGGACTTGCCATAGTTTGCTGTGGTCCACACAGTCAAAGGCTTTTGCGTAGTCAATGAAGCAGAAGTAGATGTTTTTCTGGAACTCTCTGGCTTTCTCCATAATCCAGCGCATGTTAGCAATTTGGTCTCTACTTCCTCTGCCCCTTAGAAATCCAGCTTGTACTTCTGGGAGTTCTCGGTCCACATACTGCTGAAGCCTACCTTGTAGGATTTTGAGTATAACCTTGGTAGGGTGTGAAATGAATCTCCCCTTAATACAGTTTGCTTAATTTTCAGCCTATGGAGCCACCAGTAAAAAGTACAGGAATACCTCCTGGAAAGAAAGTAGAAGAAGCATCCTTTATGCCAGGAATAAAGAGTATGAAGCCTTCCAGATCCTCTTGGATCACAACTCCCATTATCCTTCAGCACTGTCTATGCTGGCTCATGGGAGGGACTGCCCAGCAACATCTGGCTGACTACTGGTTGTCCAGCCCTGACCTGTCTCAGTCTCCCCTAACCCAATGACCTCCAGATGTGTTTGGTGGCCATTCCCACCACAAGCCCCCAATGTGGTAAATGTGTGCGCTGGGCCGAGGATGGTGGGAGTTGTAGTCCAAGACATCTGGGAGGTGTCAGGTTGAGGCAGGTTGAGAGACTCAACAACCCCCGGGTTCCTTCCCGAAGCACTGTGGTTCCATCGATCCTCAAACAATGCTCGGCATGTGTTTGGGTGTATGTGCAAGCGCGCACTCCACTAACACTCTCCATGGCAACCGAGGGAAAGCCAAGAAGAATTGGTTTAAATTGCAACAAGGCAGACTTAAGTTATGTTCTTGCTTCTGAGAGCCCTCGAGGGAGAGGAGGCGGGGGTGAGAGCCTCACTTAGAAGAACTTTTAATAACAACAGGCTGGATTTTTTTAAAAAAATAAACAAAACTCTGCCACGATCAGTTCCTTTTAAAAAAAAAAGAGGGAGGGGAGAGAGAATTTTATGGAAGTTGGGTCTGGAGAAGAAGGTGGATGGGTGGCTAGGGTAGCTCTCTGTGTCTGGAAAGGGTGGCCTCTACTTAGGGCTGGCCCAGCAGTTAGACAGTGGGGTGACGGCATACCCTACGCAGGACATTTGGAGTGCCGTGGGTGGATGGAAATGGTTACCTGTTTAATTGATTCTTGCTTGGTTTTTGTGTTTTTCTTTAATTGGCGTTGATGGTGAGGGTGTTTGTGATTTTCTACCTTCACCTGCATGCATGTCTGCAATGCATATATGTACAAGGCAGTGGCAACCGTTACACACACACACACACACACACAAAATTCAAAATCCAAAGCTGTCTGCCCAAGAGTCTCCCACACCGACAGCTGCCAAAAGCACAGCCCTTCCTGTTGCATGGTGTAATTAGTGACTCAGATAATAGCCAGTCCTCTACTAATTTAAAAGCAAAGTTTGCTGAAGATACATCAGGAAGATAACATGGCTTTGACAATAAGCAACCTCACTTCCCAACAAACTTCTGCAGCTGCAGGGTGTCCGAGAGTGCCCTAAGAGGGTGAGTCCCGGCTTGATTTGATCTGGCAACCCCTCATTTGTCTTTCTGGTTGGCCTCTGTATCCATAAAGCTCTCCTCCAGCACTACATATTGAAAGTCTTTTTTTTTCCCTGTCGGCTTTCTTCACTGTCCAGCTTTCACATCTGTATATAGTGACGGAGAGAATACCACAGTGTAGATGATCTTTGCTTAAGTTTCCACTGAGATCTCCTTACACTTGGTGATAATTTTCTTATTTTCTAATTCCTTCATTGCTGCCCTTCCGAGTTTCTCAACCGCAGTCTCCGTTTGGACTGATGATTAAACCAAGGCACAGAAAATCTATTTCAATTTCTTCACTGTCAACCTTGAATTTATGTAATTTTTCCTGTAGTCATTATTTTTTTTTTATCTTCTTCATATCCAGCTTTCATCCTGCTTTTCTGTTTGTTCTTTACAAGGACTTCATCTGGAATGTTGTTTAAAATACAGTATATTTTAACTGTTTGATTATCACAATATTCTTTGGCTTCACTCTATAATGTTTGATATTAAAGTTCTTGGTCTCTTCCGGAATCCCCTGCTGGTCTTGTTTATGAAGAAAGAACAGAATTTCTCCGTCTTATAGAATCTATAGCAGCCATCTCGTGAAGTTCACATGTACAGCCATCTGTTTGGATACTTGATGCATGTATTTGAAATAAATAGATTGTTGGCTCACAGAACTTGACGAGTCCTTCTCCTGCTTTGTTTCTGACCCCAGACCAAATTCTCCAATAACCTTTGTTTCTGCTTTGTTTCCGACTTTGACATTCCAGTCACCTAGGATTTTCAGCATGTCTCGTCTGGGTTTGTGATCAGTTTCCTCCAGGATGCCTGCATAAAAGCTTTCAAATTGTTCTTCAGGATCTGTACCTGGAGCATAGACTTGAATGGTGGTTTTGTTGGTAAGTTTTCCAGGAAGTCTTACTGATCTTATTTGGTTAGACTCTGCATTACAGCCCCTAAACACTGAACTACATCTCATGTCACTATCAGTGTCACATTGTTCCTTCCGAGTTTTCCTCTGAACAATCATCACTGGAATGATCCATTCGCTTCTGCTAAGGTGACCAGGTTAATCCAAAAGAGGGTGGCTGCCTCTTAGTCTGGTGTCTGAGCTTTGACTATTCCACCTTGGGTGAGTCTAGACTAGAGATGGGGACAAATCAAAAAAATGGTGATTCGTTTTGATTCGTGATTCATCAATTCAACTCAACAAATACAAATATATGAATATTCTTTGACAAATTGACAAATCGATTCGTCGGTTCGTCTAGGCTTTAAACGGCTATAAAACTGGCCCCTAAGCATCTAGAGACACCAAATGTGCAGGGAAGCTTTGCAGGGATATGTCTGATATCCAATCTTCACCAAAGTTGGCAGGCATGTTGGGGAAAGTCATAGGAAGCTCCATTGTGATTCCAGATTCTCTAAGTACCTGGGGGGTGCTTTCCTGGGGGTGTCCTCTTTGTGACTATATAACTCAGGGGTCTGTTATCCAATGTTCACCAAACTTTCAGGAGTTGTAGAAAAGCGTCTGAGGAAGCTACCCTGCAAACTTGGTGTCTCTAGGTCCTTAGGGGCAGTTTTATAGCCGTTTAAAGCACATATGAATCGACAAATTGATTCATCGATTCGTCAAATAATGTTCGTATATTCGTATTCATGGAGTCGTTAACCTTGACGAATCATGAATCAAAACGAATCGCAAATTTTTTTTATTTGTCCCCATCTCTACTCATAATGAGAGTCTAGACTCCTGACGGTAGTTTTAGAAGAGGTTGACATGTTAGTCTGTGCTAGCAAATCAGGCCAAAACAAAAATTTAAAATAAAGAAGGCAAAAACTTTGTGGCCCCTTAAAGACAGCCTGCTATATTTTAATGTAAGCTTTCATGGATCAGATCCAGAACCTCCTAATGGCATTGCTTTCAGCTTTCCTGATTCATTGAAACCTTGTTCATCTCCACCTGTACAGCCCCAGGTGCCCCAGGTGGTGGGGTGTGTGTGTGCAATGGAGGTATACCGTTTAAAAACCTGTCTCAGCTGCCACCACCAGAGCTTTTAAAAAGCTACTTTTGCTAGGCTATGCCTCCCAGAATTCCTTAGCCAGCATGAGCAGCCATCATCCTGGCTAGTGGATATATAATCCAAAATAGAATTTTTTTGAGGTTCTGGCTTCTGCTGCTAATAATCTGTGCCAGAGGTTTTTTTGTGTGTGTTGGGGGGGGGCTGACTAGATGATCTCAGTGGGTACCCACCGCATCTTCCTTGCCCCTGGCGCTGCTGTCGCAGTGATGAGAAGAGGTGACAGGTGGCAATTGTATGGAAATGCAGTAGAAGTGCACAGCCTTTTTGTTTCTTCCGCACTGCCAGGTTTCATCATTTTTATTGATTTTTTTATCGGTGCGGCTCTTGTCAGTTTAATTGTTTTCAGCCATTGTAAACCACTCAAGTCCTTGGCCTCGGCAGCGGGGAGGGGGGGGAGTCAAATCTAGCAGTTAAACATACAAGCAAATATTGCTAGTCCGACATATGGGAGGGGGGCTGGTTGTGGGTCTTAGCAGGGGTAGAATAACCATAAGATTTGGGTGAACGTCCTGATGGAACACACCATATGACTGTGGAACCGCACACACCTAAAAGTGGAAGGAGCTGGACGTTCCCTCATCTTAAGCAAAGGCTGCGTTTGAGATTTTGCAACCTCGCAGGTTGCCTTTAGTAGATTTGGCTGGGAGGGACCTTTCTGGGCTGGGGTGACTGTCAATCTATCCTTTCCTGCCTCTGACTTCAAAGACAACCCCACCTCTTGGCTCTCTTTGATCTCTTCTTTTCTTTTGCCTGTTGGAAGCAGGTAGTAGGTTGAGGCCTTTTGCTTGAAGCACTCATGTTTTGTCAGTTTACTGTTATCTGTTTGTTGTAAGTCAACTCAGCCTTCTTATTCTTTCTCTTACAAAAGTCTCAGAGTGAGTTATAGAGACTGTCAGTGCCCGTTAAGGAAAAAAGAGGTAGACTCATCGGGGGTCTGTTCTGTGAATCCCTGCACTTTTGCTGCACCGCTGTAAGAATTCAAAACTCAGCAAGAGGCTGAATCCTGCCGCGGTGCCAGTTGTGGCTAGCAGTCCAGGAGGCACGGCAGCCGTGGTGGGCGGTGGCCAGAAGGACAGGCCCAGCTGGGGCCAAAGTGTTTGCTTGGACGCACGTATGCACACCAGAGGCAGGCAAGAACCCATTCAGACATGCACCCGCACAGAGATCGACCGCGGTCTGGGAGACACCACGCTCTAGTCATTCGTCCCAAAAAAGGCCAGCCCCACAGAAATATGTCTTCCTGCTGCTGTTTCCCTCTGTGTTTGGTTTCCAAACAGCTGGGCAGTTTGCTTGTTCACTCCTGTTGTCCATAGTCCTGTTTCCTTTCTCTCCGCCCACAGAGAACGTGGGGCTGGGACTTCTCTATGAGACGAGCTTTTGTTCCTGTCCCTTGATCCCCTTCCCTGCGCCCTTTCCAGCTGTGCACCCTCCTCTCCCATCTCTGCACAGGCCCCAATGTGGACAAGGTGGTCTCAAGCCCTGAGTTATTCCCTCTGTCTTTCTTCTCTGCTGCAAAAGCAAGCCGGCGTCTCTTTGGGTGCACGTTTTATTGTCTCCTTCACATTTTCCTAAACAGTTGGCTTGGTGCAGTTCTGTGCAAAGCGGAGCACGATGATACAGGATCTGGGGCGGTGGAAGCCAAGCGCAAGAGAGACCCTCCAGGACAGAATTCAAGGATCGGAACGAGATTCGGGAATGACCTGCGGAGAAGCCGGGGTCCGGGGCACGGCTTATGGCGTTCACGTCGAGGGACCTCCTTCTCTTTAACATGTATATGTAACATCTACCGCCCCTGCCTCTTTTCAAATTAATTTTTATTTTAAACTTAATTATTATTGCAGTTGTTGAATCATAGGGTTTTGTTGTTGTTGTTGTTGTTATACATTTATATAACTGCTGGAGAGCTCAGTGGTTTAGCCAGAGGTTGGGAGTTCGATTCCCCCCACTGGGCCTCCTTGACAGGATCTGGACTCGATGATTCATAGAGTCCCTTCCGGCTCTGCAGTTCAAAGATTATATTATATTGTATTGTATTATATTGTTCATTGTTCTACAACACCTAGAGCGGCCGTTGGTCAGATGGGCACTTTAGAGGGGTAATAAATAAATAAATAAATAAATAAATAAATAAATAAATAAATAAATAAATAAAAAGATGTATTCCTGAATTCCATTTTGAAATCAACTCAGGAGACTTTCTTAGTACCTGGCAGAACATCTTCCTGAACTTCTCAGGCCGTCCAGCTGAGGATGCTAAGCCAGAGAGAGGCTCGCCAGGAGAAACCAAGAAACCGGACCTTCTCGGTGGTGGCTCCTTGGATTTGGAATAAGCCTCTTGCTATCCACCTGGCCCATTTGCTGGCAATTTCCAAGAAATCATTAAAAACCTCATGATTTAGGCAGACGTTTCAAAATATTACAACTGTGGAATCCTGTTAGCCTAATTAGATGTAATTCCATCATTTTAATTGCGCATTTATGTTCTATGCATTTAAATGTCTTTTAATAATTGTTTACTTTTATTTTTCATTTTTGTTTTCAGCTCTGCTGTATTTTGTATTTCAGTTCTGCTATTCTGTGTTTTTTTATTGTAAACCGCTCAGAGTGACCTTTGTCCAGGTGGGTGGTATAAAAATGCAGCAAACAAATAAATAAATTTCTTGCGAATGCTTAAGAAATCAAAACAAATGGTAACCAGCCATAGATGTGTAATAAAAAGGAAGCAGAAAATTGAAACAATACCTTTTAAATAACCTGCTTTACGTGTTCGTGGTAAAGTGAGAATGTTTAAAGAGGGAAAGGGCGAGGCGGGGGTGTTAACTTGGCTCCAGAAATTACAGAATGTGGACTCTGGTTCTTGCAAGAATGTGCGTGGGACCATTCGGAATGGTTAAAAAAGATGCCAAAGGATCACATAACGTGGGTTCTTTTTAAGGAGAAAGGCAGGATAAAAATATTTTAAATAAATATTAAAAAATTAAATAAATAGACCAAGAAGGGGGAAATGTTCCGAGACAGTCATACCTACAAGAAGCCTTCAGTCGGGTTGCTTATGGACTTGGGCATCAAGGTTAGGAAATCAGGAACAGGTTCTTCCCCAAGAAAAATGAAAAGTGAGAGAGGCTTGTGCTGGGGGTGTGGGTTTCCGGGGCCCATGCCAGCTGTGAGCATCTCGCTGGAGCGCATCTCGGCTGTTCACAAGCCAAGGCAGCCTCCGAGGCTCAGATGCGGGACTCCTCAGCTGGTGTTTACCACAGCTGGGACCTCTGGCTGGGCGCGAGGGTGACCAGCAACAAGATCATGAGACACGGTGGCCACAGCGTAGGGACAATGTGCCCCTCTGTTTTCCAACACCCCCCCCCCCCAATGACATCGGCTGCAGTGTCCCTTTCCCCGGGCACTTCATCCAGCACAAGGACGCGCCTTTGGGCCTCGCAGACTGGTGCGCCCACCCCCTCTTCTTGCTTTAAGATGCTAGCAGGCTTTTCTGTCCAGAACAGGATAGTGGTTTTGCAGTCTTCTGGGGCTTCCCTGTTTCTGTGTCCCATGCCATTGACTTGATTAGGACCACAGAACGTTTGGATAATCAGAGGTTCAAGAAGGGTGGAACATCCCTGCTCCGTAGTTAAGAGATGGGGAGACCTCAGGCCCAAAACACCGCCTGATGACCAAGCAGGGAAAAGCCACCACGAAGGCAAAAGCCACGACTCCTTCTTTCTTCTTCAGACTTAACTCTGCATTCCTTCTCTTGACTTGGGTCAAACGGTGGCACCAAATGATGCCCCTGCATCTTTTCATGAACTGAGAAGATGAGAGTCACCACCTTTTTTTCCGGGCATCTACGTCTCTGGTAGGGCCACTCTCTTATTTTTCCTTCTCAATAAAACGGTGGAATCCAGACCCCGAGTGAGGGAATGGCCAGAGGACATTGGTCCAGCCCATCTTTTCAGATGACTTTTCCTGGGGAGCCAGGCCCTGTGTGGTCTGCGAGAGGAAGGATATTATTATTCACCCACCTCACTGAACCCCCAGTTTAAAACCACATGGGAAACTAGGCACTTCTATGTGACCAGCTAGGAGCTCAGCCGCCCTAAAGCAGGTAATCGTTAACATTTCGCCATGACTTCATGAAAATCGTGCAGAAATGTGAAGCTCAGTAAAAAAAAATTTTTAAAAAAAGAACAAAATCCATAATCTGGAATTTGCAGAGGGTCAATACTTTTAATAGGATCACCTGTGAATGCACAAAACAGCCATAATTCTCTAGAAATCTTCACTCATCTCCAGACGGTGCAAGTTATGTGCTCTCAAGCTGTCTCCAACTTGAGGTGACTTATGAATGAGTCAACTCCAAAGTGTCCTATCATTCATAACCCTGCTTAGCTTTTGCAAACTCAAGCCTATGGCTTCCTTAAGCCACTCAATTCGTCTCATGTTCAGTCTTCCTCTTTCCCTGATGCTGACAACTTTCCCCAGCATAATTATTTTTCCAGCAAGTCTTTGCCTCCAACAGTGTGCCCAGAGTTCAGCAGCCTCAGATTTATCATTTTTTTTTCTTTTTGTGATTCTGCAGTGATGTAGGTGGGTGGGGTGTTACAAGCACAACGTGGAGAATACACTATCCACCGCCTCCCCCTCGATGCCACTTCGAGAATCACTTCTCCAATCAAAATGAGAACTCTCCTGCAAGTCCTTTTAAATAAATTGCAGCAGCAACAGAGAAACTATTCTAAAATCAATGGAAACCTCTCTTTTTTTGAGACCTCAATAGTAAACTTCCTTCATCTTTCGAAGGCAGAAGATGGCGGCAAGGCTACAACCCAGACGTGTTCCTTGCTAACGAGCCAATAGCCCACCAGCGTGTGAAGTCAGTCTGTACCCCAAGGCCAAATACACAGCCGTGGTCCATCATGTGTGCCAACTCACGGTGCCAGTCCGACCATCAAGAGTACCGTTCTGCAAGAGGCGTACGTTTTGAAAAGCCAACGGGCAGAATTCAGCACAGCACTGGAGCAAATTTTATTGAACATCGGCCTGGCCCCAGAGGCGATGAAAGGCTCACCCCCAGGGTCCATGGTTCACATAATTCTGACTCTCTTCTGGTTTCATTTCATCTGTTTCAATGTTTCTGCTCCAGCGCAGTCAAATCTCTTGCAAGACTCACAGATACGACCTACAATTTAGAACAGTGTCTTTCACAGTTTGATACACTAGAAAGACAAACAAGTGGGTGCTGGATCAACTCAAGTGTCTCTAGAGTAGTGGTTCTCAACCTGGGGTCCCCAGATGTTCTTGGACTACAACTCCCAGAAGCCTTCACCACTAGCTGTCCTGCCCAGGA
Source organism: Intellagama lesueurii (assembly GCA_037013535.1). Lineage (NCBI taxonomy): Eukaryota > Metazoa > Chordata > Lepidosauria > Squamata > Agamidae > Intellagama > Intellagama lesueurii. Next base: position 1,887,940 of record JBAJHW010000003.1, on the reverse strand, counting down.
TTTCTGCGACCTGCAGTCCAAGAACATCTGAGGACCAAAATTTAGGAAGCATTGTTCTAGAGACACGTGAGTTAATCCAGGCCCCGCTTGTTTGTCTTTCTGGTGGCCCGTGGGATCCCTAAAGCTCGCCTCATTGGCCTAGATGGTAAAATTCGGGAAAGGGATTGTGCCGTACGGAAATGCAGATACCTAGCAGGGTCTTCGGAGTCATGGAAAACTGCAGCCAAGCATCATTCCAGGTGGGAAGATAGAGCAGAGAACACCTGGCGCCCGGCGAAGGCAACTCACGAGGAGGTAAGATGGGGATTCCCTCCAAAATAAAAGTCCGGATCCTAATATAAATTAAATGTGGATTGGGGAATTTTGCCTCATTCCTATGGATCAACATGACCTCATTCATGCAATGCGTAGAAAAGAGACCGCTGTTTACGATTCTCCACGACACCACATTGAGACACCCAGTTGATTGAACCGGTAAAAAGGTAAAGGTTCCCCTTGACAATTTGTCCAGCCGTGTCCGACTCTAGGGCGCGGTGCTCATCCCCGTCTCCAAGCCATAGAGCCAGCGTTTGTCCATAGACAGTTTCCGTGGTCACGTGGCCAGCGTGACTAGACACGGAACGCCGTTTACCTTCCCACCGAGGTGGTACCTATTTATCTACTCGCATTTTTGCATTTTTGCATGCTTTCGAACCGCTAGGTTGGCGGGAGCTGGGACAAGCGACGGGGGCTCACTCCGTCGCGTGGATTCGATCTTACGACTGCAGGTCTTCTGACCTTGCAGCCCAGAGGCTTCTGCGGTTTAACCCGCAGCGGTAGCCCTCTGCTATTAACTTTCCCATCCCTCAGCTACTGAACTGTAAAAAAAAAAACCAAAAAACTATCCCAGCTTCTTTTAGGCTGTGAAAATCCAGCATGAACCCAAACCCTGTATTTTAAGGATGGAACATCCTGACTCATCTCAGCTCCGTCTTCTGCCTCATCCCAGCCACAGATATAAACACTCGCTTGGTTTCTAGAGGATTTTCTTAGTCTAGGCTTTGGTGGCTGCCTTTTCAGGTGTTCATTTTTTCATCAGGCCAGTTGCTCTTTGTGATTTTTTTTCTTTTACATGAGAGAGATCTTTCTGGTAGATGCACCCGAATATATGGGTGGAAGATGTATTGCTGACCCTCTAGCTCCGGAGGTCTGCAAAACCGACCTTTTAATTTTATTTTTTGCCTTTGCTATTATTATAGGAGGGGGGACCCTGTTTTTCACTTCAGAATCTAGTCTCAAGTTGGAAAAATGCCTGCCAGAGGTGCTGTTTAAAGCTCAGAGGTGCTGAGCTCCCACTGAAAGCATCACATTTCCCTTGTGATATCTTCATAATCTCACACAGTGAAGCCAGAAAACTCTCTCTCTCTCTCTCTCTCTCTCTCTCTCTCTCTCTCTCTCTCTCTCTCTCTCTATCTATCTATCTATCTATCTATCTATCTATCTAAGCTCAGCAGGGCAATTAATCCACTCCGGAATTTAGCCAGAATTCAAGAGGCCGAACCTTATCCAAAGTAGACTCAGCCACCTCGGATAGCTCTAAAAACCAGCGTGGATTCAAGCATGCATCCACACCAGAACCAGCAGACTCCAAGAACACATGCATGTGCCCCAAACCCAGTCAAAACCACCCTAGCTTTTGCTCCTAATCACTCCACTCACTTACATCTCCGTGCTGCATAAATGCACAAGGAACAGACTTGATACATCTCTCCTGTTATCCCACCGTGTGAACTGATAGGTCGGCATCCCATCCCACACATGTCCTGAACATTGTCATTCGGCAGTTCCTTAGCCAGAAAGAGAAAAGCGAAGGTACCAAGGGACCGCCAGCACATCTGATACATTAGAAGCGCGCCTGTATCAAGAATAGGAAATGTGTTCAAAACAGATTTCCCTGCAGCTGCGGGTGAATACAGATACCCAAATGGCATCTGGTTGATAAGGCCCCAGCCTTTACTGCACATTCAAAGGAAAAAATGGTAGACCTTTTTATCCCTTGGTAAGCTGGCCGGCAGCTTTGGGCCCTGTGGCACCGTTCAGGCCAAACAGAAATGTGTGGCTGAGAGCCCGCTTTTTCAGATGCACGAAGTCGTTGCCTAGCCTGGCACTCAGATGCACACAGAAGCACAGAGAAAGAGAACATAAAAGCCATGTTGGGAGTTTATGAAATGGTGCCTGAAGAATTTGGAAAATCCCGTCTTTTGAACCCAGCTCCAAGAATGTGCCAGCCTGCCTGGGCAACGACCGACTGACCCCTGACTGAAGAACAGTAATGCTCTAGTGGGGACTTTACAAAGCCACGGATGACTGGGATCTGGAAGGCTCCATTTCTGCCCTACGAGTCTGCCCATGTTGCAAAATCTCTCGGGCTTTGAAGCATCTCCCGCACGGGAGGTGAGGCTGGGCCACTCCCTCTCGCCCTGTTGCCAACAGGGGTAAGGCCATCAATGATACCACCACCACCACTTGGGCAATCTTTTGAAAATTGCCTAGACTGACCTTGTTCCCAGCTCGTGCTGGTAGTTTTCCCAAGGACTTGTCCCTAAATTGTATTCTTAATTCTTTTAAATTGTCCATTTAATTAAGTTCTGTTTAAAACAGCCGGTTTGGGTTTTGATTATACTTTTCTTCCTCTAATATGACTGTGAACTACACCAAGTCCAATTTTGGAGAGAAAGAATATCGGACCAAGTAAATAAATAAAAATGTGCAACTGCAGAGATTCGAGGCTTTGGGGGGTTTTTGGACATCACCTCCCAGAATCCTGTTGGCAGCATAGCTAACTGAGGGCTTCTGGGAGCTGCTGTTCAAAATATGAACCTTTCCAAGCTCTAGCTAGATGTTATTGGTGCTCCATGGGCAGGCCGAGACGGGAAGCCTCAGATACACGTGCCTTTCTGTCTTGAGAAGTGCTGGTTTCCTCTAAAACCTCATTAAACAGAGGTTGGTTGGCCATCTTTCAGAGATGCCTTTGCTGTGTGTTTCCTCCTTTGGTGGGTCTTGAACTAGATGACCTGTGGGTTTCCTTGCAACTGCAGAGCTGCATACATCCTGGAGTCCACAATCGACGGTATGAAATTTGCTTAAAGGTTAACGACTCTGCAGCTTCACTTGGAGTCTGTGCAATCTTGCTTGCTCCCTACCCCCCTTCGAACTATAGTTACGTAAAGGTCTCCCTCAACATTCTCATGAGATGGGAAAGGAACGGGCGGTCAGAGATATTTTACCTGCATTGCATGAGAGCGGTCCCTGGATCATCTTAGAACTCCAGAACTGGAAAGGACGCTATGGATCATTGAGCCCAGCCCTTATCAAGGAGGCACAGTGGAGAATCAAAATCCCAACCTTTGGGAATATTTGGCTAATGAATTAATAGCCTGAACTGGTACAGCGTGGGGCCAAGCAGGGTGTTGCACATAGTGTGTCATTAGAAAGGGAAACTCCTTACATGCTGGAAGCATCTAACGGTCTGGGATGAAGATTTTCAGACCTTCCAAAGTTTGCAAATGAGCTTGCTTTGTCTTGTGATTGGTCCTTGAAGTCATGAAACATTAAGGGACTGCAGCTTGTAACAATGTGCTGCCTGCAATGTGTACATTTGGCCCGTGGCTTCCTTTGTTCCCATGGAAACATACACAAGGAGAGGCTGTGGAAGGTTAGTGATGATTTTACGAGTCTGATCTGCTTCTCTTTGCTTCCCCGTGTAGCATGATTTTACTTCCATGCATGCATTCAAAATATACCTGTCCCACCTAAAAGGTTTTCAAGTGTATGCATGTGTAGAGCCAACCTGTGTGGCCTGAGTAAATATAGCCATATGGCCACGTGGCTTCCTCACACATGTAGCAAGTGCTAGCATGAGTACCAGGCTACCTGGGACCTGACCACAGGTGGGACCGGACAGATGCTTCTGCTTAACATGATTGATTTTCCAAGATCAAGGAGTCAGCTCATGGCTCCAGGATGCATTCAGGTCACGACTTCCTCACTGCCCCAAAGTCTTACCTTAAGAGAAGACCTTTGGAGGGGACATGATTTAACAGGGTTGGGTAGCGGACAGGGAAGGGTCCGCTTCTAATCTCAACAGGTGTGAGCTCATGTGGATCACACGCCTCCCTCTAGAGCAGACACGGAAGCGTTGTGGTCAGCCTGAGGTTATTTGGATTTCAGCTCCCACGCTCTCTTTCTATTAGCCCTGCCAGCTCAGGCAGGTGGGAATTGCAGTCTAGCAGCTTCAAGGTTTCCTGCGCCAAAGGTCAGAGTTTGACTCCTGATGGGGAGTGACCTCCTTAAGAAACGTTAAGATGGATGTATCTAGATGACACATAAGCAGCAATGACAGGACGGATGCAGAAAGATTTGTCATCTTTGCTTCTGCCTTACGAACTTATAGTACTAATCGAATAGTGGTTGGTCATGCCTATTTTGAGATGAAGCATAATAATGACAGAATAAATGAGATGCCTGGGCTTTTCTTACTTTGTGTGTCCTGTGCCATCAAGTCAGAACCAACGTTTAGTGACCCTGGCCATGAGATATTTAAGGGATGGTTGTACCAGGTCTAACCACCCCCAGCGAATTCCCACGGTCAAGCAGGGATTTGAACCCCCAGGCCTCCTGAGTCCCAGCCTGTCATTCTATCCACTACACCACACCAGGTATCCTTTCTTATTGCAATGGTGTGTTGCTGAAATGTTGATTGACATCCACCCGTAGAGGTGGATTTTCATTGTTCGCCTTCTTTAAACAGCGTTTCCCACCCTCACTAGAAACGGCGTGACTTCTCGGTGAACCCCATCCTTCAGTCCATCACATTATCTGAGCAGAAACTAAATGTCTTGTTCTCATTCAATTTTAACTAAGAAATGAACAAAGCTAGCTAAGTTTTAAAAAAACCCAACTCTAGACAAAATGGATGGAAAGTTTGTTTTGAAACGATGGCACGCATGTCATCACCCACTGGAGACAACATGGTTTTCTTCAGACCGGCTGCCATTTCTCCTAGGAATATTTTGAAACACTTTTGAGGACAGGAAGACTCTAGCCAAACGCAGCCAAGTTCTGCAAGATGGGGAAGTGACCCCCCTCCAGGACCCCGAGAGACATCCTTCCACCCTCCCAAAGTTTGTGCATCACTGAAGCCACATCCAGACTTCAGGACTTACATTCTGCTGTGCCTAAGAGGCGAGGGATGCTCAGTACCAAGGCAATCTCTTATGCACGCTCTTCTGCACTGGCAGGATTTCCCAGGCAGAGTTCTTGGAGGAAAGCGAGGACCAACTTAACCAGACCAGACCCAGACGCACAACTTTCCTTGTCTCCCCCACACCCGCTCGCCTCCCTCAGCAGCGCCTCAACATCCATCCACCAGCGCGTCCAACCAGGGGACAACTGGGAGAAAAACGCAAGGATAACCAGTACCTCGAAAGCAGCCGCGGGGAGAATGAATGACGGGGGGACGGAGGACGGGGTGGCCTCAGCGCCTGCCCAGGCGGACCGCCAGCTAGCTGCCTCCCAGTTCCTTTCCTGGCCAAGTTACTTCCTTGGAGCAAACGGGGCCAGCACGCCCCTTTCCCTCTGCCTCCCTTCCTTGCCCGTCCCCCCGCCCAAACCGCGCGCCTCTGCCGCCGCTCCGGCCTCTCTGCCTCGGGAGAGCATCCTTTCAGCACCGCGGACAGCGGCCGGTGGCGCGTCCGAAGGCGGACGGTCCCCGCAGAGGCTCCGCTTGGGAAACCGGGAGGAAGGAGGCCAGCCGGCAGCCGGGATCATGTGCGGCCGAGCCGCCTGCCTCTTTCCACCTTGGACAGGTAGGTCCCCAGCTCCACCCCCGCGGGGCGGGGGCGGAGTTGGGGACCTACCTGTCCAAGGTGGAAAGAGGCAGGCGGCTCGGCCGGGGAGGACGCACAACCTGCAGGCTCGCTCCCTCCCTCGCCCTTCTCCTCCGGGTAAGGAGAACTTTCTCTCTCTCTCTCTCTCTCTCTCTCTCTCTCTCATCTTCCTCGCCTCGTCCTTCCTGGGCGACCCCCATTCCTCCTCCACCCCCTCCGTTGGCACCGCGCCCCTCTCCTCCCTGGCCCCTTCCCCTCTTCCCACGGGGAGCTCCCCTCCCCTCCATCTCTCCCGCCGCCGCCGCCCCCCCGCCCCACCATCTCCAGCATCCTTTTGTTCTTCCTGGCGGCTCTTTCCCAACTGCGGCCGCCTTCCTCCCCACTCTCGCCGCGCCGCGCTCTTCCTCCTGCCTCCTCTTCCTCCTCTGACCCGCTCCCCCAACCCCAGCGGGACCCCCCGCTGGCCGGGATGCTCCAGACCGCCGCCGCCCCCCCTTCCTTCCTTCCTTCCTTCCTCCCCCCCCCCCCCTCGCTTCCAGCAAGTCTCCCAACTCCGGGGCCGGCGGAGGCCGACGCGAGGCGAGCGGAGGCGCACTCACAGGTCAGATGCCCGCGGCTGGTACTGCTGGCTCCGGCAGAGGAGGGAGTGCCCGCAAGCCTGGCCCATGGCTCCTCATCCTTTGCTTCCCAGCCTCGCCAGGAAGGGAGAGGAGAGGCCGGGCGGCGGCGGCGGCGGAGTTGAGGCGGCGGAGAGGGCAGGCAGGCAGGCAGGCAGGCAGGCAGGCGCCCGGGAGAGCGGCGAGGCTGCTGCTCCCGCTGCTGTCCCAGCGCCGGGGCTGGACCAGCTCCTCGGCTGCCGCCTCCGAAGGATGCTCAGGGCGCCGCCAGCGACGGCCTCTTTCTCCCTGCGCTGGGAGGGAGTTTGAAAGGCTTCTGCTGTAACCGATCCTAATGCGGGTTGCTGAAGCATGAGGGGCGGGGGGGCGGGGCGGGAGGAGAAGCTGAGCGAGAGAGAGAGAGGGGGGGGGGAGAGAGAGAGAGAGAGAGCGGGGAGGGGGGGGCGTGGATGTGCCGCGTGTGAACGTGCCAGCCAGAAGCTGCTGCTGCTGCTCTCCATTGTGTTGCCTTTGCAGACGGGGAGGGGGGAAGGGGGGCGGGCGCGATGGGGCTCACGGGGCTGGCCCACCTCTGCCCCAGGGCCGGGGTGCGGGTGGGGGAAGAGGAAGGGGGAAGCCCGTGCCCTGGCTCATTGGCACCGGCGGTGTGGGGAGGCACGGGTTCCTGAGGCAGCCATCCTGCCCAGGCCCTAGACGAGGAGGGAGCGACTGGGCTTTGACTCCGGGTGCCCACCCACCCATGGGGATTTGTTGCCCGAAGGGTAGCCGCCCACCAGCCTGAGCCCATCTCTTGCCTCTGGATGCTTTCTCCAGGCACAGAGGGGGCTTCAAGGCGGGACCAGAGGGCCCATCGTGCACCGAGACCCACACATTTCTCCCCATTCCCTCCTCCACCCCCTGCGTATACCAGTTTCAGGTGGCCCATATTTAATTAACAGGATAGTCAAGCCCCTTCCCCAGCACACTAAGGGGGTCAGTTACAGCTCGGTACAGGATCAAGTGGCTTTTGGAGGGGCAAAGGCTAATGGGGCAGGAGAAATTGGGAAATTGAGCCCCAGATCCTGTGCCAAAGGTCAGAGTTCGACCCTGGAACTTACACGGCTACCATCCAGAAGGGGCAAATACCTCTGAGCATATACAGAATGCCTTTCGCCAAATCAAACCTCCCCGTCTCCCCACATCTCTCCGCTGTGGGGCCTTTCGGCCAGTGAGAATATGCCTCTGTAGCAGGTGTAATCTCCATCCCCTATTTTATTTGGGCCCCGAAGAAGCCACTGATGGAGGAACCAGGAGCGGCCCATGCCCCCAACGTGCCCTAAAAGAACAAAGGAGCAGGGCTGCTCCGATCTGGACAGGTTTCCTCCGAGCATCTTGGGGGAAAAGTGAGCAAACAGGCAGCGTGGTTGAATGAGGAGACATTCCAACCTGGTGTGTGCTTGCAATCACTCTCCCGCACATGTGTTCTTGCAGGTGCAACACAAGGGTGCTTTGGATGACGCCTCCTTGCCAGCCGGGGACCATGAGCTGTTATTTTATTTACATCAGTTGCAAAGGAAAGCCAAAGTATAGAAATAGACGCTCTCTCGCTCTCTTTCTCTTTCACACGCGCGCGCACACACACACACCTTGCCCACCTTCCCCCACCTCTGCTTCAGTCTCCTTTGAATTTATCTCTTCTTCTCCCTGTCTTTCTTCCATGATTTGGCCCTCACCTCAACATAGGTCAGTGGCTTAAGTCTCTGGCTGTGGAGCCAGAGGTGAGCCAGAGGTGAGGAGTTCAGTTCCCCCACGCGGCCTCCTTGTGAGGGGCTGGACTTGGTGATTCAGAGGGTCCCTTCCAGCTCCGCAGTTCAAAGGTCGTGGTGGCGGTGGTTAAAAAACACCAGGCCCAGTCAATCAAAATTATAAAAAAATTGACTGGTATTATAGAACAGATACAAGTTTTAACCCAAAACCTCAGTATCTGTTAAATACCGGCGCAGTAGGTATGCTGCGCCGGTATTTCCCCACGGGGAGAGTCCCCTGGACTGCAAAGAGAACAAACCTATCCATTCTGAAGGAAATCAACCCTGAGTGCTCACTGGAAGGACAGATCCTGAAGCTGAGGCTCCAATGCTTTGGCCATCTCAGGAGAAGAGAAGACTCCCTGGAAAAGACCCTGATGTTGGGAAAGTGTGAAGGCAAGAGGAGAAGGGGACGACAGAGGACGAGATGGATGGACAGTGTCACCGAAGCTACCAACATGAATTTGACCCAACTCCGGGAGGCAGTGGAAGACAGGAGGGCCTGGCGTGCTCTGGTCCATGGGGTCACGGAGAGTCGGACACGACTTAACGACTAAACAACAACAACAAGGTATGCTGTTCCTAATATTGCCATTTTTTGTAGCTCTGACGGTGTGATTTCTGAGATCTGCAACTGCTTATAGTACTGCATGAAATCTGTTATCATCATCATCTATCGGGCCCTTCTTGTTCATTCCGCCTTTCAGCCTTTCCATTTTGGGCTGGTGGGGTTCTGTTTCTTTCCTGGGCTGAAGCCTTCACAGCCTCCCACGGGGAATACACCCCAGCCTCTCCTCCAGCCCCCTTTCCCCCAGCCCAGGACCCTCATCTCAAGAGTTCCAGCGACCCCCTCCTGAAGCCTTCCGCTGGCCCAGAATGGCTCCTCACAATGGCCAGCAAGTGCGGTCAATCCGGGGGCTGCTACGCCACTGGAGAAATCACTCCAGCTATTATTAGCCGGGCGCATGTTGGTAATTTAATTCATGTACAGGTTCTTTCTCTTGCATCACATCGTTACAACGGAAAGGAAGAAAGAGCTGCTGTGTCTGTTAATCGGGTTTTGAGCTGGCAGCCGGCAAAGAACCGGTGGAGCCTAAAAGCGGGTCAGAATGATTCCTTCCAAGTCTGGAGGAGTGAGGGAGCTGGGGGGGTGGGAGGCGGGGGGAAAGATGCCAGCTACAGCTCATTAAAAAAAGCTACCATTGGCAAGGACAGTAAGGGATCAGGGCCCTGACACTGGACTTGGCACAAAGACAAGCGCTTAAAACAGCGAGCCAGGCCTTGTCTGTCCCGCTGGGGTCTAGACCTCCTTAGGTGCACCAAGGAGATGACCCCCCCCCCCCCACTGTCTCCTTCATTCTAACCTGGCTCTTAAAAATTCTCGTTATTTCCCCCCTCCCTTTGGTCTTGAGAATGATGCTTTTTTTCTTCCCATGCTTCCCTGTGAAGGGGCTCGTTCTGGGTTGACTGAGGAGGAGGATGGTGGTGGTGGTTCTCTTCAGAGTGTCTGGAAGACGCTACCTCTTTGAAAGAGAAGCAGCTGCTGGTGGCTCCTATTTTGAGGAAGCTGTGAATCCACTCCCGCTTTTAGCCTGATCCAAGCCGCTAAACCTCTTTCGGGGTGGAGGGGTGAGATGAGGGGTGTGGGTGGGTTAAGATTCAGTACCTTGGAGAGAGCTTCTCTAAAGTGTGGAATAGGACTCAGAGTAGATTCACAGCACCACCACCCCCTAAAAGAACTGGGGACACACCAGTTGCTGCTGCAGAGAAACCTTAGTGCAGTCATCATGGAGTCATCAAATGGCAGAGCTGGAAGGGACACCCAAAGGTCATGAAGTCCAGAGACTGCCAGCCCATGCAGAAACCCACAGTCTGAGCCTCTCTGAAAGGTAGCCACCCAACCTCTCTTTGAGACCTTCCAGCGAAGGAGGGTTCACCATCTTCGGACACGTTAGCCCACTCCACGGCTGAAGAGCCATAACTGCCAGGAAGTTCTTCGGTCTGTCTAGTGGCAGTGTCCTTTCTCCCATTTTGAATCCATTGGTCCAGGTCACAGCCTCAGAAGCAGAAGAGAAAGTGAGACCATGGAAGGCCCGTGGCACAGTGGTTAAACTGCAGTACTGCAGTCAAGTCTCTGCTCAAGAGCTGAGTCAAGTCTCTGCTCAGGCAGCTGGCTCATGGTTGACTCGGTCTTCTACTGTTCTCAGGTCAATAAAATGAGTACCCAGCCCACTGGGGGGCAAGCTGTTGTTTGTATAATTATGTTGTAAACTGTCCAGAGAGAGCTTTTAGTGCTTTTTAAAATTTTTATTTAAAATATTTTTAATCCCACCTTTCTCCTTAAAAAGGACCTAAGGTGGCTTAAACCATTAAAAGACAGCATATAAAGCTAACAACAGTAAGCATACAAATACTAAAAATGATCGAAAGTGTACAATATTCAAAAACAATCAACACCAAAAATGCATTCAAAGCAATAAGGTACAAGAATCCATTTACAAACCCCACTCAGGGAGCCCATCACCGAGGAAAAACTTGCTTGAAGAGAAAGTTCTTTGCCGGCTTGTGGAAGGACAGCCAAGATGGGGCCAGGCTGGCCTCCAGTGGGAGGGAGTTCCAAGGTCTGGGAGCAGCCACAGAGAAGGCCCCACTCCTGTGTCCCCAACCTAACACACCTGTGAAGGTGGCAGAACCAAGGGGAAAATGCCCCTCCTGATGATCTGAACACCCGGACAGGCTCATCGAGGGAGATGTGGTCTTTCAGATAGCATGGACCCAAGCCATTTAGGGTTTTATAGGTTAAAGCCAGCACCTTGAATGGTGCCCGGAAATGGATCGGCAGCCAGTGGAGCCGCCGCACCAGGGCGGGTTCTTGATCCTTGGGACCAGCCCCAGTCAGCAACCTGGCTGCTGCACTTTGGATCCAGTGAAGTTTCCAGATACTATGGGGTGGTATACAAGTCGAAACCACAACAAAAACAAAGGAGCAAGTTTTGAATACACCAAGACTTGTTCAAAGCCTTGGAGCCACCCACAAGACAGAAGGCTGGTGTTCCTTCCCTGGGAGTAGAAGAAAAGTGGATGGAATACAAGCAGTCAGGATAGGAGGGGGGGGGGAGGTAAGCCAGAGTTTGGAAAAGCTGGACCCCCAGGTGCCCAAATACACCAGCCAACCTAGCCTGTAGCTATTGGGAGAGGGAGGGGCTGCGGTTGCCGTCGTAAAACCAAAACCAAGAACCTGAACTTTTCCAGGCTCTTGAGGTATGTAATTAAGACATTCTCAACAAGAACAATCAAACTGTCATGAAGAAAGAGATCAGATCTCTTGAGGCTTAAAAAAAAAACTGAAAACACCCAAACCACCAGAACTTCATTGCAGTCTAGTTTTCATCAAATTAGCAGCATTTTGGACTGGTGCAGGCAAGAAGCTTTGGACTGTGCAGTTTTCTGGGCTCTAAACGGTTCCCTTGTGGGGTGGGCGGGGTGTTTCAAGCACAATGCAGGGATCACGCAACACCCACACACCGAATTTGGGGATCACTTCTCCAATCAAAATCAGAAGTCTCCTGCAAGTCCTTTTAAATAAATTGCAGCAGCAACAGAGAAACTATTCTAAAATCAATGGAAACCTCTCTTTTTTGGAGACCTCAATAGTAAACTTCCCTCATCTTTCGAAGGCAGAAGATGGTGGCACAGCTACAACCCAGACGTGTTCCTTGCTAACGAGCCGATAGCCCACCAGCATGTGAAGTCAGTCTGTACCCCAAGGCCAAATACACAGCCGTGGTCCATCATGTGTGCCAACTCACGGTGCCAGTCCGACCATCAAGAGTACCGTTCTGCAAGAGTCGTACGTTTTGAAAAGCCAATGGGCAGAATTCAGCACAGCACTGGAGCGAATTTTATTGAACATCGGCCTGGCCCCAGAGGCGATGAAAGGCTCACCCCCAGGGTCCGCAGTTCACATAATTCTGACTCTCTTCTGGTTTCATTTCATCTGTTTCAATGTTTCTGCTCCAGCGCAGTCAAATCTCTTGCAAGACTCACAGATACGACCTACAATTTAGAACAGTGCCTTTCACAGTTCGGTAGACTAAAAAGACAAACAAGTGGGTGCTGGATCAACTCAAGTGTCTCTAGAGTAGTGGTTCTCAACCTTGGGTCCCCAGATGTTCTTGGACTACAACTCCCGGAAGCCTTCACCATTCCATGGCTAAATGGTTTTCACCACTAGAAAGCTCTTCCTAATGTTTAGTCAAATTCTCCTTTCTTGTGACTTAAATCTCTTACTTCCAGCCTTAATCTCTTGAGCTGCTCTATCCTTCTTGTGGCAGCCTTTCAAATACTTGGAAAAGGCATCCAGATCGCCTTTCAGCATTCTCTTCTCCTGGCTAAACATGCCAGGTTCCCTCAACCGTTCCTTACAGAGGTTGGTTTCCAAACGTCTTGCCATTTTGCTCTCTGAACATTAGTAAGATCAGAGCCAGTGTGGAGCAGTGGACCTCACGTTGGGAGAGCTGTGTTCAAATCTCCATGAAAACACACACTGGATGATCTTGGAGCTGTCACGCCTTCCCAGACTGGCCTGGGTTTCAGGTTAATTGTCAGGATGAAGTTGGGAGGAGATGACTCCTGCATACTGCCTTGAGTTAATTAGATGAGAGGCAGGAAGACAATGTAACTAATAGATACATTAAATAAATCAGGGGAAAAGTAAGAAAAATGAATGGATTCAGGGTAGGTGGGCCTCACTTTATTTCTCTTAAAATCAATTGCAGTTGAATCAGGGCTAAATTGCCCTTTTCATTTGAGTGGGACTGTGACTTGGGTCCAAGCTAACTTGCAGAATAATCTTGTGCCATCTTGTCAATTCTGACTTACAGTGACCTTTTTCAGGGTTTTCCAGCTGCAGAGAATACTCAAAGGTAATTCACCACAGATTAGATTAGGCATCCTTCAGTCTCGAAAGACTATGGTAACGTGCTCTGTATGGAGGACTTGGAACAGCGTCTAGTGTGGCTGAGAAGGCCAATTCCAGAGTGACCATCCCTTCCACACTGAAGACAAATACAATCTGTCCCCTGTCCAGCTCCCTGGTTTTGCTGCTTCCGTGACTGCCTCTTTGCCTCGGTCTGCTGGACAAGGGTCTCTTCAAATTCACCACAGCCAGATGCCTAAAGCACTGAGCTATCCAGCCAGACTAATAACTGTTTGCCATCAAGTCAATTCTGACTTATGGTGACCCCTTTTCAGGATTTTTCAGGTACAGAGAGTGCGCAGATGGGGTTTCCCATTCCTTTCTTCTGGAGGTAGCCCTGGGACCAATGTGCAGCTGGCCCAAGGCCACCCAGGCTGGCTCTACTCACAAAGACGCCCAGTGGGGTAGCAAACTCCCAACGTCTGGCTCCACAGCGAGAGACCTAAATCACCGAGCTATCCAGCCAGCTAACTAACAGAACACTTGTGTTAAAACAAACAAACAAACACACAAAAACAAGCAATATGAAAATATGGTCAAAGCAGCACTAATAAACTCAGGGAGCCATGCCAAGACAAGGAAAGGTGGACTTCACATGTCTTTCTGGAAAGGGCATCCATTTGGCGTAACTGCTCACAGAAATACATCTAGGACAACCATAGCATTCTCTGGGAGTCATGCCAAAGGGAAAAGGAGCAGCTTATCCAGTCTTCAGAGTTTTTAAACAACCCAAAAGTCCAATTGCCAAGATTACTCAGGGTGCAGGGTTGAGCTAGGTGCACCAAGAGAGTTCCCCGGTGTGAACAGGGGTCACAACTATGGGATATTTCAAAACAGGAGTGGGGGGGGTAGTTTTATTAGACCCTAAAATCTCACGCACCTACTGGCTTCTGTGATTTCGAAGGCTGATTGGGAAATGCTGGTTTTAAGCAGAGTGGAGCTAAAAACATTTCCCCTTAAATCAGGGCCCTTCTCTATATCAAAAAGCCAGTTCTGTGCAGTATTTTTTTTTTTTAAAAGATAATCCATAACCAAATAAAGCAGGGGTGGGAAATGTGTGACCCTCCAGATGTAGTGCCGGTCCCTTCCACCCCTAGTCAGTACAGTACACGGGATGAAGGATGATGTGAACAGCAGTTTCACATCTGGGATAGGGCCACCTCTCCCATGCCTTAAATGAAGTTCGATTCACCAAGCCTTTGCTTGCTGGACTCAGGTGTTCAGTTGCTCGTGCCTGGACTTTACAGAAAACCGTCAATCCAACTGAATGGCCCTCAGAAGCAGTCATAAACAACGGGTTTTTTTCAGGAGCCTTCTCCCGCTGTTTTATAGCTCGCCATTCCTTCGTTGGGGCCTCACAGAGCAAAACTCCCAGCGGGATTGTGCCCCGAAACGTTATCACAACTGTGAGTCAATCTGTTCCTTCCGGCTTAGCTGCCACCCACTCACTTTTTCAAGGTGCCACTGAAAGCAAAATCAGGGCAGGTGCCACATCTCCCAGAAACAGCCTCATTGAGGAGCCTTGGCAATGTTCAGAGAAGGTTATCATGTGACACCGTTAATTAGGTGCATTGATTCAAGGTAAGGGAGGTGAGCTTGAAGACATGCAGGAATGAGAACAAGGGGGCAGGGGACACACCAGGAAGCGATTTCCTCTTAGTCTCAGCAAGTGTTTTTGTGAGCGTGGGACTCGATGATCCATAGGCTCTGCAGCTCTAAGATGATGACCGATGATGAGTTCTTTGCCTTTGTTCTTCAGAGAGGAGGAAGCCCCTGCATCTCCACCTGAGCTGGCTTCCTGTTAACCTCCCCCATCTGGATGCATTTTTCTGACAAAAACTAGCTTTCTTCTTTTCCAAGAAAGAAAAAATGTGGGTGTGATTGCCTTCCCCGGGGAGAATTGTGCTCAACGAACCATTCCGATCTTCAGGGATCCAGTCCACAACAGAGCCACTGCTTGACGCCGCTGGCTTTCTCCCCACTCGCAAAGAAGTCACCCGGTGCCACCCCCCCCTTTCGGTGGAGCTGGTGCCCTGGTGTCAGCCACGTGCCCAGTATAAAGTCCTCCAGGAGGAAAAGATGTGAAACTCCAAGGTTAAGGCTGGCCTCTTCAAGGCTTCCCACTTTGTGAGAAAACGTGGCACGTGGGAGGTAAACCAAGAATGATGAGCCTCCAGTGGTTTGGGGGCCACACATGCCTTTCCTGAACCCACCCATCCCCACCAGCCTCCGGCTTGTTTTTGTTTAGTGGGAAAGCCCCGTGGCCCCCTTCAGAGCCCAATTTTTTAAAAATTTACTCTTTTAGGGGGTGCTGGGATGATCTTGGGCTGCTAGAAATAAACTTAAGACATGGTTATTCAGGCAGGCTTTCCCTCCTGCTGCATCTTAATATTTACATTTTTACATCTTGGATTTTTACATATTTATTGGTTCCATTGTTTTTAAATTTTGTAATGCCGCCCAGAGTAGACCCAGTCTAGATGGGCGGGGTATAAATCTAATAAAATAAATAAATAAAATAAATAAATAGAAGGTCCTCAAAACTATGGCAGAACCATTGATGGGGACTCGAGTCATGAGACTCAATGTCAAGTTGGATTTAAGTCACACTGGTGAATGGACTGGGGGGGGGGGTGTTCCATGTCTTGGACTCGACTCACGACTCAGAACTGACCTGCCCCTCCCTTTTTTTCTGGGGAACAAAAGCTTGTTTTTAATAGGGACTCGGGACTTGTTACCCAAGACACGGACTCTCAGACTTGGGACTTGAACCTAAAGACTTGCCAACATCCCGGAACAGAACTGTCCATCACGCTTGCTAGAGAGCCCAAGGGGTCTTTTTTTTCAACTTAAAAAAAGATAAAGTAGGATGTGGAGATGCCAGGGGCCGCATTTGGGGGGCCTGGGTGGATGTATGTGGTTCACCCTGGTGTAAATGCTCACTTGTGTCGTTCTCGTGTCTAAATGTGAGATGCTGTAACGGTTTTCTTCCCACCTACTGCCACTGGTGTTGAGCATTCTTGTACCTGTGAGAAAAGGTTTTGAGCAGCCTGGTGGCTGGGACTTTCACAGAGGGAGTGTGTACTTGGTGTTTTTAATCCCTCAGCAAGCTTTCCCTTGTTTGCTGGGCACCTTGGCTTTCCTTCCTGCAGGGAAAAGGCACCCAGTTTACAAAGAGAGGCTTGTGCTTCACTTTCTGAAGCCCACGTTCATGGTCTCCTGCTCCGGTTCGTGCTTGAATCGGGGAGGCGGACCCACCTTGTGCCCTTCTGGAGACACTCCAACCCGATCCTTCGTGAAGATTCATACCAAGGTTTCTGTGTTTCTGGATCTCCAGGAAGAACCCCATTCCCAGGGGTGGGAGAATAAAGATGTTATGATTTGGGGTGAGGGATGGGGGTACACAGCTCCTGCCGAATTACTTCTAGAAGAGTTGTTTGCCCCCCTCCAGCCCAGAGAAAACAAGAACAGTGGAACTTGGGAGGGGACACTGCTCTGCCAGCAAATACAGGGGACCTTAAAGGAGGGGCGAGAAAGACCTACAAGTCGTGACCTCACCACAAGAGTGCAAAAATTCATCTGCAGGGGGTTGGACTTGATGGCCTTATAGGCCCCTTCCACTATTCTATGATTCTATGACCTGCTTGTGAAAACACACATCATCACCATCCTCTTAGGACTGCACAGGTGGAAGGGAGCCTATGGATCACCAAGTCCAGCCCATGTCCAGGAGGCACAGCGGGGGATTTGAACTCCCTACCTCTGACTCCACAGCCAGTTGCCTAAACCACAAGATCTATTCTTGATCATCTCAGAGTGCAGGAGATAAAAGAATGGGCTTAAGTGAAAGGAAGCCAGATTTCGATGGAATACCAGGAAAAACCTCCTCACTGTTAGAGTAGTGTGACAATGACCTCAGGGGGAGGTGGTGAGCCCTCCAACGTTGGAGGCCTCCAAGAGAAAGCTGGACAAACCACCTGGCCGATCTGCTTTGATTTGCATTCCTGCACTGAGCAGGGGGCTGGACTCTCACTTGGCCAGCAAGTTTCAAAAACCCTGTGGAGAGAATGGTGGATCCAGACTGTTAGCCTCCCTTGGAGACCCTCTGCAGCCCCGCAGTGATGGGCATGGCCACAGGAGGAGACAGAAATGAAACCATCCGTCTCCTCCTTTGGTGCCCACTCACCATCCGCCTTGGGTTCATAGCCAAGATTCCCTTTTCCTTGCTTTTACTCCCATCACGTTTTTTAAAAATAGTATTTTTATTTCCACACATGCTGGACATGCGGAGGGCGCCCTCGAGGTTTCACTCCACCCTGTGGTCACTTTGGAAATGCACAAAAGAGCCCTGAATCAGTCGACGGTCACACCGTCTTCGGAAGGCAGCACAAATCCCTCGTTTAGATCCAAACAGGAATTAGACCGAGAGAGCTTCAGGTTTGGACAACGTCCAAAGGGCTTCGAATTCAGATGAAGTTCAAGTTGGACGGATTTGGGCAGATTTTGGAGAGGTCTGGATTGATGTGGAGCCTTCCAGAGTGGACAGAATTGAAATCCAAACCCTCCTGGAAGATTGATTTGATAGCATTTTGGACCCAGACCACTCTGACTGTGGAAGGCCCCCTCCCCCGGAGATATGACAGAGACCGACATGAGCATCATTTCAGCATCAATGCAAAACTTGCCTTTGGGGGGTCCAGGATCTCAGCCTGCACAGGTTTAAATACAATGTTTTGATTTTATGTGTTTTTAAATGGGCTAAAATTATAATTTTTTTAATAGGATACTGTGCTTTTTAATCATTTTATACAGCTCTGTGACCTGCCCTGAGATCTTGCAATATAAGGTGAACTATTATGCTTGGTGGTTTAGATCCCTGGCTGCAGAGCCAGAGGTTGGGAGTTCAATTCCCCACAGTGACGCCTGAGAGCCAACCTGGGTGGCCTTGGGCCAGCTGCACGGTGGTCCCAGGACACCCCGCAGAAAAGGGAAGGGGAAACCACTTCTGAGTCCTCTCTGTACCTAGGAAACCCTGAAAAGAGTCGCCACAAGTCAGAGTTGACTTGTCAGCACATAATGATTAATAATATAATCATCTTAGAACTGCAGGTCTGGAAGAGACCCTGTGGATCATCGAATCCAGCCCTCGTCAAGGAGGGGATTCGAACTCAGAACCTCTGGCTCTGCAGCCAAATACAGGAATCAATGAACTATATAGCAATTGTTGCTGTTGCTATTGCTGTAAATAAATAAATAAATAAATAAATAAATAAATAAATGAATGAATGAATGAATGAATGAATGAATGAATGAATGAAATGCAGATAGACACTAGCAGCATGTCTCCAAAAACAGACACATTTCTCCCCACAGCCTCCATATAAGAAAAACATGGGGGGAGTGGAAAAAGGCCCGCAGAAGGTGTCATTCATGACTGGCGATGGTTCTAGCTTCTAAGCACGAGGCATGTTTTACCAGGGGTCTCTCAACCCAGTGCTTTTTAGGAAGGGATGCTGAAGCAAGCTATTGGAGGACTGGTTTAGTGACCAGTCTTACTATAACCCTGTTTGGGTGGAGTCTCTGGGACCTGGGATGGTGCAGATTTGGGACGCTTGCTGAAAAATGCTCAATGTTCATAGAATCATAGAATCGTGGTAGGGTTGGAAGGGACCTCGGAGGTCTTCTAGTCCAACCCCCTACCCAAGGCAGGAAGCCTCATACCATCCCAGACAGGTGGCTGTCCCATCTTTTCTTGAAAACCTCCAGCAATGGGGCACCCACCACCTCGGGAGGCGAGCTGTTCCACCGCTTCATGGTTCTCACCATCAGGAAATTCCTCCTTATTTCCAGGTTGGATCTCCCTCTGACGAGTTTCCACCCATGGGTTCTTGTCCTACCCTCAGGCGCCACGGAGGATCAATCGATGCCCTCTTCTCTGTGGCAACCCTTCAGATCTTGGAAGACGGCTATCATGTCTCAAGTCTTTGTACCTCAACCCCTGCACATACCACACCCTTCCTCTGTCTCTCTACTCTGTTCCGCTCTACTCTGTATGCTTTTTTCAAAATGATTGCCCACACAAACAAACCTGGGGAATAAATGTGTCCCTTAAAAACGAAACAAAAGAACTCTGTTCTCATGCAAACAACAACAACAACAACACACCTTTGCCTCTGTTTATCTGAATGTTGGCAGTTTTCTGGAAGAGCAAGCATCTGCCTGTGCCACGTTCACCTCTCATTCTGCCTCGAAATAAGCATGCAGGCACACAGATACACACATACCTACACTCAGCCAGCAAGACGGCTTTTAAGGTTAGACGGATGAGATAGCTAGATAATTAGATAGACAGACAAAGAGGCGGAAATCTATCCCAGCAGTTCCTTTTTAAAGGTTAGGACAAAGTAGTAAAGCTACACCTGAAACATCCTTTCGTCTGATCTTCAGCTCATGCGATCCCCTCCTTAAAAGCTGTGCCTGCAGATTGTGACCAGTTCTGACAAAGAGAGAAAACAAACCGTTCTGTCCATTTGTTTAATGAGCACAATAATCATTTAGAAGCAGAAAGACTTGGGTTTCTGAATCAGGATTGGGATTCAGGTCTGGGTCAAACCAGGTGGCTTGGACTGGACTGCTTTCCAGATTGCCGATTCCAGACCACAAACGGAGAGCTATGGATTTGCTGCTGCTTTCTCTCCTATGAGGATTGTGTCAGACTGATGATGAATGTACAATGTGGTTCAAGCTGTAATTATTTATTCTGTTTTATTGTTTGCACTGAGCTACCTGTTGCCTGCTTGGCATCTGCTGCCTCCTCTTATTCAACATATAACTACCGTGTTTCCCCGAAAATAAGACAGGGTCTTATATTAATTTTTGCACCAAAAAACGCATTAGGGCTTATTTTCAGGGGATGTTTTATTTTACAGTCATGTCATCTTCTTCTGGTTGCTGCACAAGGGTGGAGGGCGGGGTTTCACTTCACTGGGGCTTATTTTTGGGGTAGGGCTTATATTACGAGCATCCTGAAAAATCCTACTAGGGCTTATTTTCAGGTTAGGTCTTATTTTCGGGAAAACAGGGCATGGTCCTTTATGGTTTTATAATGTATCATCATTTATTTATTCTATGCATGTAGTATGCTGGAGGCCGCCTTGGGATGGTTTGACCAAAAAGGCAACCTCAAAATATTTTAAATATGTAATGAGGAACTGCTGGATAGCTCAGTGCTTTAAGCATCTGGCTGCAGAGCCATATGATGGGAGTTTGATTCCCCACTGAGCCTCCTTGACAGGGTCTGGACTCGATGATCCACAGGGTGCCGTTAGCTCTGCAGTTCTGAGATTATTATTAAATGAGTCATACCTGTTCTTGTAATAAATCTTTATTCACAGTCCTTTGCTATATGCAGCAGTGTCCATTCACATCCCACACCACAATTCTTGATACTTCAAAGGATATGATATCTATTTACTTAATTAGTTAGCTGGTTTGTTTCCTGTCTTTCTTTCCACAATGGAAATCAAGGCAGCTTATGATATATTTTATTTATTATTTATTTATTTTATTTTATTTATTCATTTATTTTATTTAATTTATATGCCGCCCACACTACCCAAAGGTCTCTGGGCGGCTTACAACAATTTGAATGCAATAAAAAGATAAAAAGATAAAACAATTGAAAGACAATTAAAAATACAGTACTCTGAAAAATTGCCATCAGGACCCACAGTTGATATTATTTCAATTAAAATCCTTCTGAAACAGGAAGGTTTTGACCTGGCGCCAAAACGTCATCAATGTCAGTGCCAGACGAATCTGACTCGGAACGGCGTTCCATAGTCTGGGGGCAGCTGCCGAAAAGGCCCTCCGCCTACCGGCCGTCCCTCTCACCTCTCTGAGGGACGGCTCTTTCAGAAGGGCCCCCTGGCGAGATCTTAATGGCCGGGTAGGTTCATATGGAAGGAGGCGGTCCTTCAGGTATCCAGGGCCCAAGCCGTTTAGGGCTTTATACGTCAAAACAAGCACTTTGAATTGGGCCCGGGCAGCGACGGGTAGCCAATGTAATTTGAACAGAATCGGTCTGATGTGCTCCCTAGAAGCCCCACCACTCACCAGCCACGCAGCTCGATTCTGGACCAGCTGCAGTTGCTGGACCATCTTCAAAGGCAGCCCCACGTAGAGCGCATTGCAGTAATCTATACGGAATGTTACCAGTGCATGTGTAACTGTCATGAGACTCTGCTCGTCCAGGTAAAAAAAAAAAAATCAACCCAGCAGAAATATGTTGTTATTTATTTATTTCATTTATTTCATTAATTTATATACCACCCCATTAGTGCGATGCACTTTTCTGTGTGGTTAACAAAGAATAAAATAAACAAGCAATAACAAAAGTGACAGTGGGAATCATAAAAGTAAAAGTCAAATCATGTCAAGTTTCATGCTGCTACGTGCCATCAAGTTACTTCCAACTCATGGCAATCCTATGAATGTGTGATCTCCAGAATGTCCTATTCTAAACTGTCCTGCTCAGCTCTTGTAAATTCAAGCCTGTGGCTTCCTTTAGGGAGTCAGTCCCTCTCACATTTGGCCTTTCTCTTTTCCTGCTGCTTTCCACTTTTCCGTGCATTATTGTCTTGTCTAGTGAGTCTTGTGTTCCCATGATGTGCCCGGAGTTTGGAAGCCTCAAGTTTAATCATTTTAACTTCTAGAGAAACTTCACACTCAATTTGGCCTAGCTACCACTTGTTTGTCTTTCTGGCAGTCCAAGGTATCTGTGAAGTTCTCCTCCAGCACCACATTTCAAACGAATCATTTCTTTTCCCCCTGTCAGCTTTCTCCACTGTGCAGCTTTCACACCCATGCCCTAGTTCCTGCCCTGCCCTATCTGCTCAGGAGCGAAATCTGGGAAAGTTATCTGTTTGGAATCTGCCTTCCAGAATCCCCCATGAGCATCGCCATGAATCAGTGCCTGCTATTCAAAGGCCATTTTTTCCCAAGCTCCGCTCGGGGCCAAATACTTCCTGCTGCAGCTGTGGACAGATAAGGTTCTGCCAACCTTCCGGCCCTTCCCTTCTGGAGAGAAGCTCATCTCTCCCTCCTGTGTGTAAGAAATCTGTCATCATCACCCTATTCAAATACTTCTCCATCCATTTCTCTGCTGCTGAGTAATATTGACACCAATGAATGGGCACCGGTAGATTGAGAATATATCAAGTCAGAATTTATTTTCCGTCTCCTCTCTGAACGGCTCCCCTTTGTCCTCTCATTTGCAACAGTGTCTTTCATTCTGTCCAGGCTGCCTTCGACGCCCAGTCAACGCGAAGAAAAGGGAGGGTTTCTTTAACCCCAAGTGGAAGCAGCAGTGCAGAAACTCAGCAATGAAAAAGTCAGGGCAGGAAAACCAACCAACCAACCAACCTCGATTTGGGATTCCTGATGCTCAGCCATGGACTTCCCTCTTGCCTCCCCTTCTCTCTAACGTTTTGGTAGCTTGCATTCAGTAAGGATGCGTCAGAAAGTGTACTTTGGTGTCCCCTTGCAATTCTGTTCGGGCAAATCTAACACCAACCGGACCCTGTGCAGCCCCCAAAATTTGTATCATGTCATTCAGTGGCCCTTTACCCTGCATGAAAAACATTACCAGGATTCCATCATCTTTCACTCTTAATATTTCTTGGGATTGAGAGACTTCGACACTCACTTCTGCTGTGTGAATTGCACAGAATTCAGCATGAATGGCTTTATTTGAATTCTCTGGGTTGATTTCTATCTGGACTCTTTTCTCAGTCATTTCAGTCAAAAACCATGTGAGATCAGGCTGTTTCTTTTTATAAGGCATACCCAAGATTAGAGATGGGCACGAATTAAAAAATGAATCACCACGTTAAAAAAATTACTAATTCGTTGATTCGCATTTGTACAAATCAATACCCCTGAAAAAATACGAATCAATGAATTTTTTTAGCGATTTTTGATTTGTCAATTCGTTTGGCTATAAAATGGGGCCCCAGGCACCAAGAGACACCAAAATTGCAGGGAAGCTTCCTCTGACCCTCCTCTACAATCATGTTTGGTGAAGACTGGGTTTCAGATGTCCAGGTTACACACCCACAAAGAGGGTACCCCAGGAAAGTTCCCTCCAGGCACCTCGAGACACCAACATCACACAGAAGGTTCTACTGACTCTCCTCTATAATCCCTCCAAGTCTGGGGAAGATTGGGCTTCCCCAAGACAGCTGCTAAAGGGCACTTCTGTGGCGACCCACTTTGTGGGTGTGTAACTTCAATGTCTGAAACCTTCCCACTCGTGTCCCCAACCAATGAGTATATTTCTGGAGAGCTCGGTGGTTTAGGTGTCTGGCTGCAGAGCCAGAGGTGGGGAGATTGATTCCCCACTGGGCCTCTTTGAGAAGGGGCTGGACTTGATGGTCCCTTCCAACTCTACAGTTCTAAGATTATTATTATTATTATTATTATTATTATTATTATTATTATTATTATTATTATTATTATTATTATTATTATTAAAAAATACCAGGCCCAGTCAATCTAAATTATAAAAACATAAAAACATTGACTGGTATTATAGAACAGATACAAGTTTTTACCAAAAACTTAAGTATGTTAAATATCGGCGCAGTAGGTATGCTGTTCCTAATGCTGCCATTTTTTGTGGCTCTGACAGTCTGATTTCTGAGATCTGCAACTGCTTATAACACTGTGTGAAATGTCTTGCTATTGTTCCCAAAGCCCCAATGACTACGGGGACCACTGAAGTATGTTTCTTCCAGAAGTGAGATGTTTCGATGGCCAGGTCTCTGTCCTTGGTTAGTTTTTCCAATTCTTTATTTTCAACTCTGGCACCCCCCGGAATTGCAATGTCAATTATCCAGACCTTTCTTCGTTCTACTACTACTATGTCTGGTGTGTTATGTTCAAGGTGTCTGTCCGTTTGGATCCGGAAATCCCACAAGATCTTGACTTCCTCCTTTTCTGACACCTTCTCTACCTGATGTTCCCACAGGTTTTTGGAGGCCGGCAAGTTCTATTTTTTGCATAACGACCAGTGCACTAACTTTGCCACTCTATCATGTCTAACTTTGTAATCTGTTTGTGCAATCTTTGGACATTCACAGATGAGGTGTGACACAGTTTCATCTTTTTCTTGGCAGAGTTGACATTTGCTGTTAGCACTAATTCCTTGGATCACAGATTTCACCACGATTTTTCGTGATAAATATAATCTGTCCATATCACTTTTTGGATGTAGTGCGTGATGCATGTTCATTAGTTGCCGTGGTTTTCGATCCAATTGTCCTAATTCATTTTGGGTCCAATCTATTATTCCAGCTGGCTATCTAATGACTGGAACGGCCCATGTGTTTATGGCTTTGATTGTATTTCCCCCATTAAATTTTGACTTTAAGATTTTCCGCAGTCTTTTGATCTATTCCCTTTCTGTCAGTTCTTTAACTTTTGTGTGCATGATGTTATCTGCTTCTAGTATTCCAAGGTATTTATAATTTTCATCACTTGAGAGTGATTTTATAATATTGCCATTTTTTAACTCTATTCCAGCTAGTTTTTGGATCTTGCCACGGTGTACAGACAGAGCTGCACCTTTGTCCATTCCAAATGTCACTAAATATTTATCTTCATTCAATATTTGTACTGTGTTTAGCAGTGATTCTATCTCCGTGGAACTTTTTGCATGTCGTTTTAGGTCATCCATGTATAACAGATTATATTTAATCTTACAATTAGTTGTTGTTGTTGTTGTTGTTGTTGTTGTTGTTGTTCTTCTTCTTCTTCTTCTTCTTCTTCTTCTTCTTCTTCTTCTTCTTCTTGTTATCCAGAGTGTTCAGCTCCCTAGGTTGCTTGAAAGCTTATGTGATATCACAGTAAATCAACCAATGGCCTAGAAGTGTTCTCCAGACAACAAGGCAATCTCTGTTTGGATAGTAACCTCTCTCTCTCTTATTTTGGTTGTCTTTTTCCTTTAAAACACATACACAGAGAGACAGTGTTGTGAATTTATTGTGATTCCTTCCTTCCTTCCTTCCTTCCTTCCTTCCTTCCTTCCTTCCTTCCTTCCTTCCTTCCTTCCTTCCTTCCTTCCTTCCTTCCTTCCTTCCTTCCTTCCTTCTGTCCACTGCCTGATCTGTGTTTCCTATACATACATTTGTCACTGTATTTATATCTCCATTTTTCTCAGCCATGATGAACAGCCACAGAAAAGCTACAGAAATATGGAAAAGAGGATATCAGCTGAGCTCCATCTGCTCAGAGCGTGGAACGCTCCCAGCTAAAGCCTGTATCCCGAGGTAGAGCAATGCCCTTCTAGTCTTTTTCATGGGCCACATTTGCTCCTGGCTGATACGGCTGGGAAAATGCATAGATCCGGCCCCCTCCTCTAGACCCTTTGGCTGCATCCATCCTGCCTCCGACGATTTCCACCGTCCGCCTGCAAAATCTCTGCAACTTTGTTGTCTAAAATCCTTTCATTTGGGAGATTGCTGTGCTGTGCTCAGATTGTGTGACCAACGGCTCTCGGTTAATCAGATCACCGTCCACGTGGATGTTCCTAATCCAAAACGCTAAACAGCTCGCTACGATATAAATGTCACCCAAAAATAACAGGGAGGAGGGCGCTTCCAAAGGCCCCACACGCAATTATTTCCTGTCAGCCAGGAGTTTGGGGAAATGTGTTATCCCGAAGGTACGATAAGATGCAGTCACAAGTCAAGTCTATTAAAAGACTCTCCGATCACCTCTGAAAGTTCCCTTTTGTCTGCGTTGTGGCGTCATCACAACCCTGATTTATTTAGCACCGACTGCCAGTGTTTCTAAGTTCTTAAAATACCACATCTGCAGAAGACGGGGAAGATTAAGAAGCAGATGAACAGATAAACTATATAGTTCAGATGAGTCTAGGAAACTCTACAGACTCCCTTTTCAAAGTGCCTTAAAACAAAGGCTACTGCTGTGTGGGGTGGAGAATGTGGATGTTGTGTTTTCTGTGGCAATGATGGCATGTGACAATTTCACAGATGGCGTTTGCCAGTTCTTCCAGCAAGGGCTCCCCCTTGCCTCCGCTGGTCTGCTGGGTTCTTCCCCGGCCCTCCACTGTTCTTGCTGGAAGGAGATGAATCATTTGCCAGTCTCCTCCCCATGCACTACCCACTCTCCCAGCAGGCAGAGGCTCTTCCCTCCCCTCGGCAGGCATCCTCTCCCGGCAACCACTCTTATCTCCAATCAGCTGATGATCAGAGATATGAGTTTTTCCCCAGCCAGAGAGGGGATGGACCCACGGAAGGAGTTCCTGGGGGATTCAGTCCTGCTCACTTCTCCATCTTGTCCATCTGAGTAGACAGGCATAGGCTTGTCCTGCTTACTTGTGAGAAGGCGTACTTCTCAAAAGTAGACATGCGCAGGCTTGTTTATTTGTGAAGACACTTAAAACAAGTAAGAAGTGCATTTTATCTGCTCACTACCTTTGGCCTTAGTGATGCCGGTGATAACACCGGCATTTGTCCCCATGTTTCACTCACTGCGGGGATGGGCTGATTTGCTCCTTTTGCTGGACAAGCATATGACATAATTGTAGTGCGAATCAACCCAGCACCAGAGCATTCTTACCCGCACCTTTCTGTGCCATTGTCAGGGGCTTTACTTTTTTAGCACAGGCAGGATTGTTCCCTCCTGTTTTTTTCCCCTGCACATGTGATTGCTGGAAATGAACCAAAGTGAGCTTGCAACTGTCATTTGTTGCCTTCCTCTTTGAATTTCCCATATCATTAAGTGGCTTAAGAAGAGGGACACTTTACAACATTGGGAAATTAAACACCTCCTCTGCTCCGTGAAGCAGAGGAAGTAAAAGTTTTTGCAAACTTCACTGCAGCACTTAGGATTTTTTTTTAAAAAGGAAAGAAAATTTACAAGGTAAACTGCAAGGGGAGTTTCCCAACAGTGATGCCCAAATTATAAGGAACGTGGTAGATGTTGGAGCAATGCAACAAGGGTGGGAATATTCAAGGTACCCAATGGTAAGATTTGCAGGCCATTAACCTACTAAATCCATTTTGAAGGAAATCAACCCTGAGTGCTCACTGGAAGGACAGATCCTGAAGCTAGGCTCCAATACTTTGGCCATCTCATGAGAAGAGAAGACTCACTGGAAAAGACCCTGATGTTGGGAAAGAGTGAGGGCAAGAGGAGAAGGGGACGACAGAGGACGAGATGGTTGGACAGGGGTCATCGAAGCGACCAACATGACTTTGACCCAACTTCGGGAGGCAGTGGAAGACAGGAGGGCCTGGCGTGCTCTGGTCCATGGGGTCACGAAGAGTCGGACATGACTTAACGACTAAACAACAACAACAACAAAACCTACTAAAAATGCCCCTATAGAAAGAGCTGGTATGGTGTAGTGGGTAGAGCATTGGACTGCTAGACTAAGGCTCAGGAGACTTGGGTTCAAATCCCCACTCTCCACCAAACCCATTGGGAGACCTTGGGCCCGTCACAAGCACTCAACCTGATCTACCTCACAGGGTCCTTTTGAAGATAAAGAGGGAAGTCCACGTGCCTCACTTTGAGCCCACTGTGGGACAGGTAGAATACAAACATAACAAATATATTATTTATAAATAAATATATAGGAGGCCAAACTCTGGGAGGCAGTGGAAGACAGGAGGGCCTGGCGTGCTCTGGTCCATGGGGTCACGAAGAGTTGGACACGACTTAACTACTAAACAACAACAACATATAGGGGGACAGGTTAACACTTTTTTTCAACATTGGAAGAGACTGGAAGTTCACTTCTGGTTTCGGAGGGGGAACTAGGAGCTAGAGAAGTCTCCCTCCATCGGCTTGACTGATGCAACAAGGGACACCTCACGGCACAGGAGAATCGCTGCTCCTGAAGGCTGGCAGGAGGGGTGGTCCATTCCTTTTGGGTGAGCATCCCTAAATGTTTCAGTTGCAGGCCAAGGGGCTGAAAGCCTGTGTTTTCCGCTCCTCTTAATAGTCAGTCGTAATTTGGGATTGTTTCTCTAAGATCACCTGATTTCCAGGGCAGCTGCTTCCTTCCCCCCCCCCCCCCCCGGTTCTTCCTTTTCTTACTTACAGGATGGTAGCCACATATCCAAGTAACCCCTGAGTTAGAGGTTAAGTTGGCACGTACAGTGAGAACTGGGATACGTTTTCAACATGGGCCTCTAACTAAACCTTGTCGTTGACCGTTGAGTTTGTGGAGGGAGGGCGTTCCTCCTAAGAGGTGTTGTGACTTCAAGGCCCCTGTTCGGAATGACGACGGGGCAGCCTGAAGAAGCAAGTTTGTCCAGAGGACCTCACAGGCCAGGTGGGTCTAACAGTGGTTCCCAAGCTTGGGTAACCCAAAATGTTCTTGGACTAAAGCTCCCAGAAGCCTTCACTACCAGCTGTGCCAGCAAGGGCTTCTGGGATTTGCAGTCCGAGAACATCTGGGGACCTGAGGTTGGGAACCACTGTTCTAGAAGACAGAAGACCCTCCCTCAGGTAACTTGCATTCCTCTTGGATCAAAGGGAGGAACTGGGACTTTTGCCTTGGTCTTCTTGATCAGCTCCAACAGAACATTGTGATGGATTCTGGTTCATGTGTAAGGTTTCTCCTTCGTCTCCAGGGACCTGCCCTTTTTCTTACCAGCCATCAACTCCGGTGATTCTGGAGATGGAGGACCATCGTGGCCTGACCTGTGGTAACCCTAAGGTGAGAGATCCCAGCATGCTTGACACCCCTCAGGATGCCAACGGGAAGATGTTGGCCAACGCGTCCTGTTCTGTTGCTCTTTCTAGAGGTGTTCTTTTTGCTGGTGTTGTCGCCAGCAACACTGGGGAGAGGTTCACCGGGCCTTGTGCCTTTTCCAATTAACACTTCCAGGGCTCTCTAACCAAGGAGATGGGAAGCATTATTGGCAGCTTTCTAAGTGAGGTGCTAATAAAAAGCTCCTCTTGACACTCGGCAGCAGGGGGAAAGGAGCAAAGCGGAGAAGGGCGTGAAGCCGAGGAATGATCTCAGAACCCCAAATGGTGGCCCCATGTGTTTTCCCGCCCAGCTGCCTGACCCTCCACCACAAGGCGTTGGGGTTGGGCAGTGGCACCCAGCAGCCCTCCCTTGCCCATGCTGCCCCACTCGTTTCCTCAGGCAATCTCCTCCCTGGCTACCTCCGAGCCCAAACACCATGTCCCCACGTCAGCTGTCCGTACGGCAAGGAACCCGGGAATAAGGACAAAGCATCTGAGTGGATGCCACATTTCTTGGGCTGCACGTGGGTTTGCTTCACCCAGGGGCTTGAAATGTTCCTTTTGCGGGACACCCCCCCCCCCCCCCCAGAATTCCCCAATAGTGACGGCACGGGAATGCTGGTGGGGGTTGTCGAAAAGCAAAGGGCGGCGCTTTCCCGAGCTCTGAGCTCCCTGCCTGGCTGGCTCTGCGTTTAGATGCTGAAGTCTCCTTCCAGCCGAGGAGCGTCACCTTGTTGTGTCATTGCTGCATTAAACACACACACACACAGATTACATAAGCTCACCCTGAAAATTCTTCCCAGGCTAATTGGATTCGTGTCAGACACGATTTCCCGCAACTCCGCAGGGAGAAAGAGCAGGAGCGCTCCAGCCGCGCAGCAGACTCCTAGGTCCAAGCGGTCCACCCCAGCCACCCTCGGAGGGCTCACCCGTGGGCCACCCGACGGACGGGTGTTTGCTGATGAGGCTGGACTGCCAGGTTGGCCCAGGGCGAGTAATTGGCTGCTGAGTAATCTCCTTTCCACCTCCATCAGGGAAGTGGAAAGGAGAGGCCATTCCAAGTGGGCCAAGCACCTGGCCATTGGGGGGGGGGGCATGGCTCTCTGGGTGGCAAAGGGGAGACCGGTCCTCTTTAGCTCAGCAGAAGGCGAGAGAGGAGGAGGAAGACCAAGGGGGATAACCCTGAGCCAACGCTGGCAACTTGTGGGGACTACAGGGCCCCAGGACACAATGGCCAGGGGGATTGGGGTTTTGTAGCCCCAAAAGTAACTTTTCCAAGCAGGGTGGCCAGGTCTCAGGAAATGGCTGTGTTTCCACAGGCCTCCAGACAAGCAGACCGAGCTGGTGGCAGGCAGAGATGGCCCAGGGGCAGCCTCTCTCCCCGTTTCCTCCTCCCGGCCCAAATGGCGCTCAGGGTTCCCTGGCTCAGCCCAAAGGCCTCTGCGGGCAGGCGGCGCAATGGGCAACCTTGGCCGACTGAAAACCAGGTGTCTGTCGGGGAGGGGACTGGGGAGAGTGGTTGGCCAGCAGCAGGGAGCGCTTGAGCCATGGAGCCTTCGACTTTCGCTTTCAAGGTTCAACTTGAGATGGGGAAAGAGAACGGCCACATGGTGGCCGTTCCGGCGTGTGCTTTCTTGTGTCTGTCGAGGTCGTGACATGGCAGAGGAGAAGAGGGTGTGTTTCATACCACTGAGCAGCATCTTGTCATGCACAGAGGTTTGGTCTTCGAAGCAGTGGCTTTAGTTTCTTTTGAGAAACTGGTAAATAAAGACGGTTGTGTTTTTCAAAATATGTAACTACTGCAGCAACTAACTGCTTACTTTATACAAGGCTGTGCTTGCCGGGCTGGGCTTAGAGCTTCTGGCTTCCCAAAAGTGGTCTCCAAAAGGCGACCGTCGCTTGAAGAATCTAGAAAAGGAGATTCCAGAACTGCAGCGACCTGGACCAACTTCTCCGCGGTTGGCTAGGCTGTGGACTTATGTAGCTGGGAGATATTTAGTGGGCGTGCTCCCTAGGAACTTTGGAACTGGCAGTCGAAGTAAAGTAACTCCTCCCATCTTTGGGCTTACAATGACCTTCCCGTCTCCTTCCACGTTGCCCCGCCGTCCGCAATGTCTCTTGGAGGCAGTGGGCCCAAACGAGAAACAAGGCTTCTCCCAGCCCTGTTTCTCGGTTGCACCAACTGGAAATCTATCCAGCCAGGAGCGCTGGAAAAGCTACGCTACAGTGAATTGATTTGTCCAAAGATCAATAAAGAAGACCGATACTCTTGCTGGCGTAAGCAATTTATTTAATTTGGCAATCGAAGGCAGAAGAGATTTGAGCCCAGAGGTGAGAGTAGCTCTCTCCTCCTCCTCCCTGGGAGACACCAATCCACTGAAGCACCGGGCATCACAAGAACAGCCCTGCTGGACCAGATCAAGAGGCTCTGGAAATCAGTCTTTGGTCCACCATGTGGTCCATGTGTGCCCTTCGGAACCAGCAGGACCTGGGTGCATCAGCACCCTCCATCTCATGCACTCCATCAACAGATAATGCAAGAGACATGCTGCCTCTGATACGGGAGGTGACATGTGGCCACCCTGACTATTAGCCACGGATGGCCTAAGGCATCATGAATTGCCAAATCCCCCTTTACATCTGTCCAAGCTGGCATCTTGGCTTCTTCTGCACTTGAGATCCCACGATAGAGGCAGAAACAGATAAAAGAGCCGCTTCACATTTAGAAGGTGAAGAATATCATTGCATGCTGTCTTCAGAATTGCTCTATCTGCACCATCAACACTCAAAGGAAGCTTGTCATTTATGTCCCAATGACTAATTGTCAAATAACTTGCAGTGCTTGTAATCAAGCATCTTTTTTGTCTTAAGGCAGCTTCACTTCTGACTGCAAAGCTTCTGTTTGGTTTGTTTCAGCTCTCAGTCTAGGAAATGCGATTGCCAGCCCTTGGGAATGTCATCCTCCAAGCAGATGATTCTGGGAAGCCCACAAGCGGGAAATAAGGATGGGTGCTGGGCCCACGTGCTTGGTGCACCTTCTTTCCACCATGTAGTCAACATCTGAACAGTGGCAAATTTCTGAACTCTTCCCCACACTCTTTAGGTGTCAGCTCCCAAACCCTCACATTCTCTGTCACACAAAGCCCCTCCCTCCTTGGACCTTAACTCTTCTCTCCTACCTGACTTCTTTGCCTTCGCCCGCAAAATGCCAACTCTACCTTCATGGCCAGGGCAAGATGGATCAGTCTGTATCAACAAATGAGGAGCAGGTCTTTTGTGATGCTAATGGCTCTTAATTGCCCATTCAAGACCAACCCACTGCCATAGGAGGCTTTGAGGATCCTCCAGATTAGTTCTAGCTGGTTATGGGATCAAGATACATCAGATTCAATTCCGTGCTCGAAGAGGACAAAGTTAGAACTGAGATGTTGGAAGAGAAGATGGATGCTTTTAAAAAAATTACGTACAGTCAATGGATGTAGCCACCTTCCACAAAATCTAAGTCCAGACAGCATCAGGAATAAAAAATCTTCCAAAAAGACCAGGCGCTTCACCCCAGGAGCCCAGCTCCTTGCACCCCGGTTCACATCCATCTATTCTTTCTTACTTTCTCAGTTATTTCTTCCTTCTCAGTGTGGCTGCGCTTACCTTCCCCACCACGTTCCATTTAGCTATTTTTATTTTTCTTGGCTGGGATCTCAACAAAGCCACCCCTGTTCAACCTCATCTCTGCCTGCCGCTTTGCCATTGAAATAAATTCAGGTTTCTCTTTTTCCCTCCAGCTCTGCCCCTGGGAACCGGCGTAAGAACCGAGAGAATTCCCACCGTGGCTTTAATCGGCCGTCGGCCTCAACCAACTGTCTGTCTTCCGCCTAGGATTCTCAGTGGGAGAAGGTGGGCAGAAGAAGCTCCCAAGCGCGACGTGGTGTGACAGCTCTCTCTTGTTGCTATTCCCCAAATATCTCACTTGGTGTAGGAAGGTTGGATGCAGATGTGGCTCCTCTCGCTGCTGTGGCTCATGGTCACTACCCCCAGACCCATGGGCCCACCCCATCCGTTTCAAATACCAGTTAGGCCACTGGCTGTCGGCGGCGTCTGCAGGACACAGTTAGGAAGCTGAGAAGCTGTACGTTGAGTCAGGCGCTTGGTGTCCATCTACGTAGGCCAGACACAGTGGCGGTTTCAGCCCTTGTTTCTGCTCTGCCGTCTTGCATTTTAAATCAGTGGTATTTATGTTCATGGTGATGTTGTTTCAGTTCTTTGTGATTGTATGTTGTAATTTTGATTTGGATTTTTGATTTGGATTTTCTGTATAACCACTATGTTTTATATATTTTAAACTGTCATTGTTTTATTGTGTTGTAAACCGCCCAGAGTTTACAACAGTCGTAAGATCGAATCCACGCGACAGAGTGAGCTCCCGTCGCTTGTCCCAACTCCTGCCAATCTAGCAGTTCGAAAGCATGTAAAAATGTGAGTAGATAAATAGGTACCACCTCGGTGGGAAGGTAACAGCGTTCTGTGTCTAGTCGCGCTGGCCACGTGACCACGGAAAACT
The DNA here is from genome assembly GCA_037013535.1 of Intellagama lesueurii. NCBI lineage: Eukaryota > Metazoa > Chordata > Lepidosauria > Squamata > Agamidae > Intellagama > Intellagama lesueurii. The sequence goes on along the minus strand of JBAJHW010000003.1, from coordinate 1,854,347 downwards.
GTCTTCGGACAAACGCTGGTTCTATGGCTTGGAAACGGGGATGAGCACCGTGCCCTAGAGTCGGACACGACTGGACTAAATGTCAAGGGGAACCCTAAACCGCCCAGAGTGGCCTTGTAGCCAGATGGGTGGTATAGAAGTTGAACGAACAAACGAACGAACGAACGAACGAACCAACCAACCAACCAACCAACCAACCAACCAACCAACCAACCAACCAACCAACCAACCAACCAACCAACCAACGGCTCCAGGGAGAATTTGTTCCATGTCCAGATAGGTGGACCCAATTCCTCCCAACTCAGAATGATACTCCATACATCCTGCTGGCAAGAGAATCTACTCATTACGAAAACCGCTGCTCTGGGGTGCTGGGCTCGTTTCCATTATGGCCCATGTTTGCTTATGTGCTTTGCTTCAGTAGACCACCACTGGCTTACACGCTGGGGAGAACTTTTAGAAAGTAATTAGTTAAAGTTGTGGTTTCCAGGTCTCCCAAAAGGAGTTAGCGTTTGTTATCATTGCAATTAAAAAAAAAAAAGGGGGGGGGGGAGACTGTTTAATTGCCCTGTTTGGCCAAAGCAAGTAAACCCTGGCTTTTCCAGGAAGCAGCTTCTAAAAAGTTGAATGCCTCAATGCCATAAACCACAGTGCTGTGCAGTAAAAGCACCTTCCTCCCATCCACTGCATCATGTCATCAGCTCCGGCCTGTGAGGCAGCCGTGGGGCAGTATGAAATCCCTGCTACACCAGTGAGTGCATGGCGGCCACATGCACATATAAAGGGCATCGTTCTGAAAATTAAGTCACTTTAAAGTCACTCAAATGCTGCACTCACTCTGCAAATTAAGTGGACTGCTCCTTGTTTGGGTGCAATCATCATAGAATATAGCCACCCTTTGTCCTGGGGTGGGGGGATGGATTAATGATAAGTAACTATTTACTTATTTAGGCAAGAGGAGAAGGGGACGACAGAGGACGAGAGGGTTGGACAGTGTCATCGAAGCGACCAACATGAATTTGACCCAACTCCGGGAGGCAGTGGAAGACAGGAGGGCCTGGCGTGCTCTGGTCCATGGGGTCACGAAGAGTCGGACACGACTGAACGACTAAGCAACAACAAACTATTTATTCATAGCTAGTTACTTTCAGACCTGAAGGCAAATCTTACACAGACTGAGGAGGACGCCACCTTCTCTGGGTCATTTTCTTGCTGCCGCTTTCATTTCTGCCCCCTTTTCCATGATTGCTTTGAAAGAGAGAGAGAGATTCTCTCCCCCCGCCATCATCATTCTTTCCCTTCCACTCCAATGCTCGTGAAATGAACACTCCTTCCTTTTCTCTTCCAGAGAGATCGAAGATCCAAAGCCTTGTCGCTTTCACCCATAGAAATTAATTTAAATAACGAAGTCCTGTCAGGTTTGCCCTTTTCGGAGACACGGCTGGTTCTTCACCATCAACTTGACACTTCAAGAGCAGGCCTCCACTCGCCACCTCCCACAAACAGACACCTCACCTTTTCAAACAGCCAACGGTCCTCTGGCAGCTGAAAAAATGCCACATTCTGCTGTCACTTTTGTTATTTTTTATTAATATACTATTGTCGGTGCAGTTCGTTTCATGGAAGGCACGGAATACTGTCCTGTCTGCCTGAGCAGAGGATGACAGAGCTGTGAGGGTGGCTAGGTGGGAAACGGTAGCCACTGGGGTGAAAGGGAATTGAAATGCCAAAAGAGACAGGGGCCACTAGAGATGGGCACGAACCACTGGTTCGGCAGTTCGTGCCATTTCGTTTAGTGTCCGAACAGGTGTTGGGCGCTTCCCAGCCCCGCCTCCTCCAGCAGGCACCCAATCAGAGGCAGTGCCCCAGAGCAGGCGGGGCTGGGAAGCGCCCAACACCCGTTCAGACACTAAACGAACTGGCACGAACTGCCGAACCAGTGGTTCGTGCCCATCCCTAGAGGTCATGCCTTGGCAAGGGTGTTAATAAACAGGAGCTGGCTGGTAACAAAACCATCATTGCACAAACAACATGTGTCTTGTGACAAAAGCATTTGTCCTTATCCAAAGTCCAGGAGGCAGAGATGAATTTCTTGGTGAATTGGAGGTTGACTCAGCCTTCCATACATCTGAGGTTGGTAAATTGAGTACTCACCTTGCTAGGAGACAAGGCAAGGTTGCATAACTGAATTATAAACCACCCAGAAAATGCTTTAAGTGTTCTGCACCACTCAGAAATGGTGCCCAAGCTGGGTGGGCTTTGTGCACCTTCCTAAAAACCAAGAAGGGGAGTGGAATTACTGGTTGGATGACTACACCGGCTAACCTTTAGCAAATTATACTTTCTCTGTCTGGCCTCCCTTGCAGGGTGGTTGTGAGGATGCGGAAGAGAGAAGGAAAGCTTGCATACTGGCTAGATAGCTCAGGGGTTTAGGCATCCAGCTACGGAACCAGTGGTTGGGACTTCAATTTCCCACTGGGCCTCCCAGGAAAAGAGCCAGCCTGGGTGGCCTTGGGCCAGCCGCACCGTGACCCAGGGCTGCCCCCAGAAGTAGGCATCCTTCAGTCTCGAGAGACTATGGTAACGTGCTCTGTATGGAGGACTTGGAACAGCGTCTCGTGTGGCTGAGAAGGCCAATTCGGGAGTGACCATCCCTTCCACGCTGAAGACAAATACAATCTGTCCCCTGTCCAGCTCCCTGATTTTGCTGGTTTCGGGACTGCCTCTTGGCCTCGGCCTGCTGGACAAGGGTCTCTTCGAATTGGGAGAGGCCGTGATGCACCGCCTGCCTCCAGGCTGAACACTCAGAGGTCAAGGTTTCCCATCTGTTGAGGTCCATTCCTAAGGCCTTCAGATCCCGCTGGCAGATCTCCTTGTATCGCAGCTGTGGTCTCCCTCTGGGGCGCTTTCCCTGCACTAATTCTCCATGCAGGAGATCTTTCGGAATCCGACCGTCAGCCATTCTCACGACATGCCCAAGCCAACGTAGACGTCGCTGTTTCAGTAATGTGTACATGCTAACAATTCCAACTCGTTCTAGGACTACTCTATTTGGAACTTTCTCCTGCCAGGTGATCCCAAAAATGCGTCAGAGACAACGCATATGCCCCCAGAAGAAGGGAAGGAGTCCTCTCTGTACCTAGAAAACCCTGAAAAAGGGTCGCCATAAGTCAGACTTGACTTTGATGGCACTTGATTATTTATTATCAACTTTTGTAGATTTCTTCTTATTCAAGATGAAAAGAACTCGAGGCTTAATATGATTGTTGCATGCCATCAACTCGATTCTGACTGATGGCGAACCTTTTCAGAGTTTTCTAGGTAGAGCAGAGTTCCCCAACCCCCGGTCCGCGGCCTGGTGCCGGTCCGTGGGCGGAGCTGGACCGGGCCGCGGAGACAGACCTCCCCCCCCCCCGCACGATGAATAGCCATTGGACCCGGACATTCAGCCTTTGAATACTGAAACACGCCGGGACTTAGCTGGGCGCGAGGCGCGTGCTCGCTCCTTTACCGTCTTTCTCCGTCGCCGCCGCCCGACGGCTTCGCCCCCCCGCCGGTGTTTTGTCTGCTCCGCATCCCCGTCTCTTCCTGCGCTCCCCCGGCAGAAGCGGAAGAGGCGAGCCCAAGAGGGAGTGCGTGAAGGTCCTCCTGCCTTCCCTTGCCAGCCTCCCGCTGAGGGGAAAAAGAGAAGTGTTTCAACGGTGCGCTGTTGGCAAAGGCAGAAAGTGCCCGCCGCCGGAGGGGGAAGAGACGTTACCCCGCCGCACTCGCTCTTATTGCTCCCATACACGCGCGTGCCCCTTTTGGCTTGCCTTGAGCTGGGACTTGGAGACTTTGCCACTTCCCATGGAAGGAAAAGCCGAAGGAAAGCCGCGAGGCCATGGGAAGCCTGAAGGAAGAGCTGCTGAAACCGATCTGGCACGCCTTCACCGCCCTCGACCTGGACTGGAGCGGCAAAGTCTCCAAGTCAGCAGCTCTTCCTTCAGGCTTCCCATGGCCGTGCGGCTTTCCTTCAGCTTTTCCTTCCATGGGAGCGTTGTCATGGTGGCTCAAGGTGCCTCTGGGAAGCGTGGCGGGGGCCGGAGCCGGAGCTTCTCGAGGGCCCAATCCCCAAGAGGAGCCTCCGCCTCCGCTCCAGGCAGATGATGATGATGATGATGGCAGCAGAGGGGCCCCGGCCCAGCCCAGCCCAGCCGCCCCTCCTCCCTGCGCCCGGCAGGCCATTGTCCGCGCAAGGGGCGAGCCAGCCAGCCGGTCGCCTGGCTGGGGAGCTGGAACCCGCCCCTCTGCCGCTGCCGCCGCGTCTCCCCCGGGAAAAGGCAGTGGCCGGCACGGCAGACAAAGGTGCCCCCCCACCCCACCCTTCCTGCCGCGGGCACACAAAGGCCGCCGGAGCATCCCGGCCAAGCAGCAGCAGCAGCAAGAGCGGGCGAGCGAGCGAGCGAGCAGGCTGGGGCCTGGGCGGGGGCCACGAGCACCCCGGAGCATCCCGGTGGGGCTGGATGGCCGCCTGGCCGCCTGTGTGCATGGAGGGACGGTGGGCAGTTGCTCGCGAACGTCGCTGCCTCCCCCCCAGCTGCGGAGGCCGACCGGACCACGAAGACAGACCTCCCGCCACCCCGCACGCACTCCCCTCCCCACAGCTGCTTTGCGCGCATGCCAGCCCCAGCGTGAGCGCTCCCCCACCGCTTTGCATGCACGCCCAAGAGCATGCGCACACGCGCACACCTGCAGGGCCCCCCCCACCTTCCTCGGAGGCTCAGCCGGTCCGCAGTCCCAAAAAGGTTGGGGAACGCTGAGGTAGAGTACACAGAAGTGCTTTCCCCTTCCTTTCCTCTAGGGGGCAGCTCTGGGACTGTGCAGCTTGCCCAAGGCCACCCAGGCTGGCTCTTCTCTTGGGAGACACAGCAAAGACTCGAACTCCCAACCAACTACTGAGCTATTCAGCCAGTATACAAGATGAGGTTAAAGAGGTTAAAGAAGCACAAATGTGGGATTAAAGCAAAATGGAGCCACTTTCCAACCCATACGTGTGCCCCTCAATTCAGTTTCAAAAACCCCTGTGTTTTATGTCGGTACAGCATCCACGTTGCCCACACCTGAGAGAATGGGTCAGATCCAGGTTCCTCCCTTTAAGACATTGCTTCTATCACCTGCCTGTCCTCATCAACATTTTCATCTACGTACGTACATGGCAGCAACCGTGTCCTTGAAGATTAGCCTTATTGCTGACATTAAAAAGTCACTTTTCACAGAATCTGGACCCCAGGTCTTTTTATTTTTTATTTATTTTAAATTTTTTGCACGTTTTTAAAGCTTTTCCTAAATAAAAGCCTTCATTAAAAACCTCTGCAAATAAATCGAAAACCTCCCTGCCAGCCAGGCTGATGCCTCTGCCATCTTCAGGCTGGCCGTGGAGCTGCAAGTAACTGTTACCTGCCTTCCAGTTGCTTCCAGTTACTGTGACCCTGTGAATGGGTGATTTCCAAAGGTCCTTCTGTTAACGCTTCTGCCGAGCAATGGTAGAATCAAGCCTGTGGCTTCCTTTGGGGTGTCAGTCCATCTCGTATTGTGTCTTCCTCTTTTCCTGCTGCCTTCCACCTTTCCCAGCAATGATTGTCTTTTCCAGCGAGCTTTGTCTTCACAGGATTTACTCAGAGGAGGCCAGCCTCAGTTTTCTCCTTTTCATTTTTAGGGAGAGTTTGGCACTAAGCAGGGTCATCGTTGGTAGTAACTACCCACTGGAGCCAGCTTTGACCAGGTTAAAATACCCCAAGTGTCACCTGCACCCAAGGGCTCTCTCTGTTCCCTCTGCCACCTCTTCCATCTTTTACATGATTGCACAAGCACATCCTAGTGAGGTTGTCTTAAAAGTCTAGCCAGAGTTTTGCTAAGCTATTGGGGGGGGGGGGGGCTTGTCTTGCAATTTTTGTTGTTTAGTCGTTCAGTCGTGTCCGACTCTTCGTGACCAGAGCACGCCAGGCCCTCCTGTCTTCCACGGCCTCCCGGAGTTTGGTCAAATTCATGTTGGTCGCTTCGATGACCCTGTCCATCCATCTCGTCCTCTGTCGTCCCCTTCTCCTCTTGCCTTCACACTTTCCCAACATCAGGGGCTTTTCCAGGGAGTCTTCTCTTCTCATGAGATGGCCAAAGTATTGGAGCCTCAGCTTCAGGATCTGTCCTTCCAGTGAGCACTCGGGGTTGATTTCCTTCAGAACGGATAGGTTTGTTCTCCTTGCAGTCCAGGGGACTCTCAAGAGTCTCCTCCAGCACCACAGTTCAAAAGCATCCATTCTTCAGCAGTCAGCCTTCTTTATGGTCCAGCTCTCACTTCCATACATCACTACAAGAAAAACCATAGCTTTGACGATGCGGACCTTTGTCGGCAAGGTGATGTCTCTGCTTTTTAAGATGCTGTCGAGGTTTGTCATCGCTTTCCTCCCAAGAAGCAGGTGTCTTTTAATTTCGTGGCTGCTGTCACCATCTGCAGTGATCATGGAGCCCAAGAAAGTAAAATCTGTCACTGCCTCCATATCTTCCCCTTCTATTTGCCAGGAGGTGATGGGGCCAGTGGCCATGATCTTGGTTTTTTTGATGTTGAGCTTCAGACCATTTTTGGCGCTCTCCTCTTTCACCTTCATTAAGAGGTTCTTTAATTCCTCCTCACTTTCTGCCATCAAAGTGGTATCATCTGCATATCTGAGGTTGTTGATATTTCTTCCGGCAATCTTAATTCTGGCTTGGGATTCATCCAGTCCGGCCTTTCGCATGATGTATTCTGCATATAAGTTAAATAAGCAGGGGGACAATATACAGCCTTGTCGTACTCCTTTCCCAATTTTGAACCAATCAGTTGTTCCATATCCAGTTCTAACTGTTGCTTCCTGTCCCACATATAGATTTCTCAGGAGACAGATAAGGTGGTCAGGCATTCCCATTTCTTTAAGAACTTGCCATAGTTTGCTGTGGTCCACACAGTCAAAGGCTTTTGCGTAGTCAATGAAGCAGAAGTAGATGTTTTTCTGGAACTCTCTGGCTTTCTCCATAATCCAGCGCATGTTAGCAATTTGGTCTCTATGTCTTGCAATACTGTGATGTAAAATTCAGGCTACGTCGCATACTCAAAACTCACTTCTGATGGCCCTCAGGGGCACCCGGGCTAGTTTCTCATGACAGCTGGATGGATTTGCCTCAAATCTGGAGGGTGAACTTGGGATGGGAAGGTTTTGAATACAGCACACGTTGCCATACACAGAAATCTCTCTGGGGGCCCTCGGAAGCACCTCGGTTATTTCATGTTTTATAGGGATGGAAAATTTCCCACCACATGTATAGGGTGCCTTTCGGGTGCTGTGACTTAAAATCCAAGCGATGGGGCCTACATGGAAATCATTTGGGGACCTATTTTGCCTTATAGGATAAATTTTCACCAAGCTCCTGGTGAAATACCCACCATTTCTTCTGGGTGGTCTGGGTTAAAATATGGGCTATGTGGTTTACTTTAAAATCAGTTTGGGGACACCCTGATTATTATTATTTTGTCACCAAGAGAGTTGTGTAGCACCTTATTTTAAAGATTGCTACAAGCTGAGCTCAGGGATTTACTTTTTTTAAAAACATGCTATCATTTTAAGGATGTTTCCTTTAAATGATTTTAAAATAAAATAAAAATCTTTTTCTTGAGCTGCAGGAGAATTCAGCCTACAAATCGGAGAATCACCACTTTGGTGTTTCCAGGTGGGAGAAAGCAAGGGAGTCAGGGAAAAGGCTGGCCTATGGAATACCTCATGTGTATCCTTGCTTTCCATGTGCAGGGAGTTTTCCGGGCCAAGGCCATAAGCACATTGAAAATACTTAAAGCCAATTATAAACTAAACAACAGTAGAAACAAAGCCTGAAACCCTTTGCACAGCTCTGGGGGGCCATTATTCACAAAGTCATGTTGGTTTTGGACAGAATGCTGTTTTTGATCTGTTCAGAGCTGTGAGTAAATGGAACCTTTTATTCTTTCTCTTACCAAATGCATTTATTGAGACTGTAAGTGCATGTTGATGAGACAAACAACAAAGAGTGGTCTACTCTGAGGCGACTAGAAGCTAATCCTGCTCTGTAAGTCCCTGCACTTTCTGCTGCGTAGCTAGAGGCTTTTAACCAGATCTTCACACTCATCCAAGAACACCTCCTCATAGCACAGAGCACAAAGGAGCCTGAAGATCTGTTGAGTGAAAACAAGATAGGAGTAGCAGAGGGGGTCGCTTGCCTTCACAGGAGCAGTTACCCACTGTTGAACAGGTTGTCTGATCTTTCATATTAGGTGAATCCAGAAGTCCCGAAGTTGGCTTTTTCTCTCTCTCAGCCAAGGGGCTGCAATGACGTTTCAGCTCATCCTGGCACATTGAGCGCATTAGAACCAATCTCAAGATTACGGAACTGTCATTAGGTGCCTGTTGCACCCGGCAAAAGGGAAGCAATTCTTGGGAGCTGAATCAGCGTGCACAAAAATGTAACTGAGGTAGACAAGAAGACTCCACAATTAGCAGGAGGGATCGCTGGTTTCCCCCACCACCACCACCACCGTGTGGCTCTTTGGCAGGCGCTCGCTCCCCCTCGCTTGTGATCCGAGAAGAGAACAGAGCAATCGACACAGCTGAACGGCCATCCTGGCTTGTGTGCGATCAATGCCAGCCAGAACGAAGGAGGCTTTCGTGAGGTGATGAAGAGCAAACCCATGACACGCACAGCCTGGGCAGATCCAGCGCTTTGCTTTTTGAAGAAAAGAACGTTCGTGCTTAGCGGGCGAGGATGCTTGGGTGCCGAAAATGCAAGGAGGAAATCTCCACAGGCACATGAGTGGAAGGCTCCGTTTGGCCCCTGATGGCGGTGGGGATTAGGTATGGGGTAGCCAGCGCGAGGTAGATCCCAGCTGACCCCAAGTGGATCCAAAGATCTCGCACATGGTGTTGGTGATGAGGTATGATGATTGCTCCAAATCCTAAAAGAAGGGTGGGTAATAACTTTATCCAACCACTTGGGTGCTAAAAATGGGCAGTTTTTCAGTCGCCAGTAGGCATCCTTCAGTCTGGAGAGACTATGGTAACCTGCTCTGAATAGAGGTCTTGGAACAGCGTCTAGTGTGGCTGAGAAGGCCAATTCGAGAGTGACCATCCCTTCCACACTGAAGACAAATACCATCTGTCCCCTGTCCAGCTCCCTGATTTTCCTGGTTTTGGGACTGCCTCTCTGCCTTGGCCTGCTGGACAAGGGTCTCTTCAAATTGGGAGAGGCCGTGATGCACCACCTGCCTCCAGGCTGAACGCTCAGATGTCAAGGATTCCCATCTGTTGAGGTCCATTCCTAAGGCCTTCAGATCCCGCTTGCAGATTCAGTCGCCACTGGACTCTTATTCAGGCTGGATGTTGCCCGTTGCCAGTGGTTGACTCACTCACCCTGTTTTTCACATGCTGGCTTTGGCCTCTGACCGTCATGTTTGGGACGAAGCCTTTCAGTACATCGATGTGCCGGGGGATGCACAGGACACGACGCCAAAAGCAGCCAAAATATAATATGAAATAGGGCCTAGTCGGCAACCATCTGCACCCAGGACCTCTTGAAACGCCGTGGAATGTGTTCCCGCAGGACGGGTCCTGGATGGCCACCAGCTCAGACAGCCTTACAAGAGAATGTGGCAGATAAATACAGTGAGGAGAAGGAGCTGTCCATAGTCCGTGTGGCTACTTACTGCCTCTGGCATCGGAGGCAGCAGCTGGCCACTGGAAGCCCCTGCGGCCTGTCCAGGGGCATCTTCAGAGGCATCTAGCGGGTGGCCATGGTGGAACCAGGATGGGGGAATCGTCAACAGGCCTTCGGTCTGGGAATCAGCCACCGCCTTGCTTTCGCTGTCAGGGAACAGTGGCATGAAAGAGGGCAGCCGGTCAGAAGGGTTCGGCCTCTAATGAACAGCTGCCAGGGTAGCCTTTGATTTACTCCGCCTCTGTCTGTCTCTTCACTGAAGGATCCCACTAAGGCAGCAGAAATGCTTTCTGACCTTTTTAACAATAAAAAGAATAACAGCCACAATACTCATGGGGCAGGGAGTTCCAGAGTCTATAGATTGTGTTTTGGCATGATTTGGGCAGGTGGAATCTTTCACCACAGAATATCTCCATTCAGACATCAAGGATCCTATTAATAAACAAGGTCAGAGCTCTACGCCCAATGAGTGGAGGCTGAGGAGGGAGGGTTAATTTTGGACTACAACTGCCATTCTCCCCGTGCCAGCATCCTGGGCTGGATGGAAGTTTCTGGGAGTTGTAATGTGGAAAACTAACTTTCCCGGCATGGCCGTTGGCCAACGTTCTGCTTCCTGCCCAAAAGGCAGGAAGCTGACAACCACAGGCGTTCTTCCTGGCCTGCAACAACACTGGCCGTAGAGTCTGATTTAATGGTGTGACTGACAAGGTATTGCCCTTCCTTGCAGGGAGGAGAAAAAAAACCCTCATTGCTTAGCTGAGGGGGGGCCGCTGTCATCAAATGGCCCCCGGGTGCTGCCCCCACTCCCAGAAACTCAAATCTCTGAAGGAGAAGAAAGATGCAGTGTTCATATCTTGCTGAGTGAAAGGCGTCTGGCCTGGATGTCATTCAGCTGCAGCTCAGGGGTGGGGAGGGAGGCTGTCATCTGGAACGTGGGGGTGCCCAGAGAGATGCCCCTTGCACTCGGAAGGTTGGCAGCTGCCACGTGCAGAGATGGTGACAGTTCTGGAGACCGCACTTTAAGAGGGATGCTGACAAACTGGAACAAGTTCAGAGGAGGGCAACCAGGATGATCGGGGGACTGGAAACCATGCCTGAAGAGGAAAGACCGGAAGAACTGGCCATGTTTAGCCTTGAGAAAAGAAGACTGAGGGGAGATGGGAGAGCAGTCTTCGAAGACTTGAAAGGCTGTCCTGCAGAGGAGGGGCAGGATCTGTTCTCCATCATCCCAGAGTGCAGGACACGCAACAATAGGCTGAAGTGACGGGAAGCCAGATTTAGGCTGAGTATCTGGAAAAAAAACTTCTTAACTGTTGGAGCAGTATGACAATGGAACCTCAGGGGGAGGGGGGTGAGCGCTCCAACGCTGGAGGCCTTCAAGAGAAAATGGGGCCACCCTTTGTCAGATCTGCTTTGATTTGGATTCCTGCCAAGAGCAGAGGGGTGGACTCGATGGCCTTTTAAGGTCCCTTCCAACTCCATGATTCTCGGCATCTGAGATCGACAGTCGAGTCCCAAGGAGGAGGCACTGCTCCACAGGGAGCACAGGGTTGGCCTCTGGGCTAGGTTCGCTGACGCATGGCAGCCGTGGCGTTGGGCAGGAGGAGGGGGGGAACACAGCTGGGGAAGACTATTTTTGCCACGCCTCTTGTGGGATACATAGACCCCGAAATAGGTAACTTTTTCAAGCTGAGCGGAGAAGCATCTAGAAATGCAGCTACGGAAACCGAACAAACAGAAAGAGGTCCATATTTCTCTCTGCCTAGCCTGGTCTGGCCTGCAGCAGGATGCTAGAGCAAACCCTAACCCTAACCCCTTGTTCTGATGCTTTCTCTCTCTGTGTGAAAAAACAAGTTTAGTGCTTTTCGGTAGAAAGGACCCTCAAGGTGCTTCGCTAACTTTTGCAGCTCTCCTAATGACGCTCACCTTGCACAAGGACTCAACGCCCTCTTGGAAGGCTTTGCGTGGGATGTGCAACAGCAACCAGGGGAGAGGATTTGAAGCAGAAAAAAATGTGAGGCAGGAAAGTGGAAAGCCACCCCTCCCCTCCACCGGTCCTTCACTGTTCTCAAATCTGCACTTTCCCTCAGCAGCTTTGCTTTTTTAGAAAAAAGGTGGCCAGGATAGCTCAGTAGCTTTGGCATCTGGCTGCGGAGCCAGAGGTTGGGAGTTGAACGGGGGGCTGGACTCCATGATCCAGAGGGTCCCTTCCAGCTCCGCAGTTCTAAGATTATACTCTGGGCTTAGAGACCCCGTGTCACCCCAGAAAAGGACTTCGGACCTAACCAAGTGCCAGAGGGCTCAACACACCCCACGCACTGGGCTCTTCCTGCCATCCAGAGATCAGGAACAGCAATGTGACTTTTGTCATCCGGGCTCTCCCGAATTTATTTATCTAAAATGTTTTTACCGAGCCTTTCTTCTTAAAAAGGACCCAGCTCACGTCATGAAAAGACCATATTTAGGCTAACAACAGTGAGTATACAAATACTAAAAAAAGGGTCAAACAAATGCCATGTTAAAAATAAATAAATAAGCAACACCAAAACCCAGTCAAAGCAGTCAAAACAATCCATCTAAAAACCACACTCAGGTAGCCAGTCCCTGGGGGGAAAGCTCACCTGGAGAGACAGACAGGTCTCTTTCTCCTTGCAGAAGGAGCGCAAAGATGGGGCCAGCCTGGCCTCCAGAGTCTGGAAAACAGCAAGGCAACAAAGAAAAAGCAAAATGAAAAATGCCAGTCCTGTGATACGTTCGGGACGAACACATTTATTTCAGGGCGAGTGTGAGAGTGGAGTGAACCGGCTTTCTCAGACTTTTATTATCCTTTCTTTTTTCCTTTTGTTATTTATTAAGTGCATTCTCATCCCCCTCTCCTTCCGTGAGCTCAAAGGGAGCCTTGTGGCTTCCCTCCTTCCCTCTTTATCCTCACAACACCCCCGGGCCAGATCCGTCAGGCTGAGGAAAGTGTGTTGGGTCCAAGATCACCCGTGAGTTCATTCCAAGGCTAAGGAGGGACTAGAACCCAGACCTCCCGAGAACTAGCCTAGGGTCAGAATCCTGTCGAGGATTTATGTCCTGCTTTGGGGTAGAGCTCAGAGAAGGGCCATGTCTGAGACAGAGCTGCCCACGCAGTCCCGCACATGTGGAACCTTAACACATGCATGTGCTTTTTCTGAGACGTCTTGCCCCACTGTGCCGTGTCAGCCGTGGGCTTCAGATTTCTGTTCCCTGACCAGCTCTGCAACCGGATACATGCACACGGATCTCACACACAGATAGGTGCTACATACAATACTGTATATATGCAACAGGATCCTGGTGTGGTAAGCTAATCCCTCCCCCCTTACTGGCGCCCGACTTGTCATTGACTTACTGGATGCAAGCCTATTGTGCCCAACGTCGATTGACCCGGCTGATGGGTGGGTGGGTGGGGACCTGCTTTGCCACGTGTGGCTACTCTACAGCGGTGCTTCCGTGTGCTTTGAAGGGTCCTAGCCAGGAGGACAGGAGGTGCAGGTGAGCCATGAAGCGGGCAGGTTGGCCAACAGTGCCAAGGTACGGATGGTGGTTAATTAGAAAATGTAAAAGTGGAAGAATTCCAAGGAAGCTTTCAGAACTTGGAAGAATGGGCCAAGTGGCCAGAGCTGGCCATGCTGACTTGGGGATCCCGGGAGAGGACCGCTGGGCAAGTAATTTTTCCAGCCTCTGAAAGAGGTGCACGTGGAAGCAAAAAATTAAAAATAAATAAAAACACGTAAATCCTGACTTCTCTGTTGCCACCTGGAGCGGTCTCTGCACTCCAAAGGGTCGAGGGAGGAGTGAAGGGGTGGTGAACAGGCAAGTGGGGAAATGGCAGGCAGACAACTAGTGCACAAAGGAGGCAGCCCCGTACTGCTCCAAACTGCAGGGCATCTGTAAAAACCAGAGCAGAAAAGAACCAGATTGGGCCCCATTTTGAACCGCAGCAGGGCTTAACGCTGCATGATATGATAGGAGAGGCTGTGGGTGCAATCGGCAGTTTGCAGGCTGTGTAGTTCTGGCCCCGGAGACGGAATCGTTACTGACTGCATTTAGCCCCGAAGGGTAGAAGCTTTAGTCAGGAGCAGCGGTTTAAACTGCAGTACTGCGGCCCAAACTCTGCTCACAACCTGCGTTCAGTGCCAGGTAGCCGGCTCGAGGTTCAGTCAGTCTTCCATCCTTCCAAGATCGGTAAACTAAGTACCCGGCTTGCTGGGGGGGGGGGGGGGGCAATGCGTAGCTTCCATAATTTAATTGTAAACAGCCCAGAGAGTGTATTAAGTGCTATGGGTCTGTATATAAGCAACACGTGTTGCTTTTGTTCTTTTTGTGTGTGTGTGTTGGAGGTGTTTTGGAGGAGGAGAGGGCTCCCTCTCTTTTAAATATTTATTGGCACACAAAGATGCAAGAGGAAAACAAGGCAGGCGGAGGAGAAAGATCCAGACAAGCTGTCCCCCCCCAGATCAAAAACCCTCCTGCCTGCCCCCCTCGCCCCCCCCTTGCCAAGCGCCCAGAGAGCAGAGCGCTGAGGGGCAGAGCAGCGGCTGCTATTATTATCCGTGTTATGAAACATGTGCGCTACGCACAGGGAGGCCTGTCGCCTCCACCTCCCCAACAGGATTTGGTTGCCAAGGTCCCCCCCCAGGTAGCCATGGAAACTTCCCCACAGGATGCTTCAGCAAGGGCAGGTGGTCCACCTCGAGCCTCTGGGAAAGAATGGCTCCCGCCCCCACCCCCGGCCAATCCCCCCTGTCAAATAAATAAAGACGTAAATAAATATGTAAATAAATCAATCCAGCCTGTGTGTGAGTCACTGGGTTGGAAGGGTGATGCCGCAAGAGCGCGCTTTCTGTAGCCACCAGAGGTTGGAAGGGTGTTTTTTTTTCTGGGGCTCCTGGTCTCTCCTTCCTCCCGACGTCTCTTCCAGACCTCCCTCCGGTTGCGCTCACTGGCCTTCTCGAGTGGTCGGCCTCCGTGCGTGTTTTTCAGACCACAACTCCCAGAATCCACCCACGAGAGTAGCCACAGGAGACACTGGGGAGTCGGAGTCCCCCCCAAAAATCATTCCCCCCCCCCCCCAAGTGCTGAGCGGCGTGTACAAACTCTCTCAGCTCTTCAGGGCTTCCTTTTTCCTCTCTTGAGGAAGGGGCCCGATGGGGTTTTGGCCCAGAGCAGCCAAACTGCGAGAAAGGAAGCCCAGAAGCCCAAGGAGGTCTTCTCCGATCCGCAGCTGCTCTTCCAAGTCCCCAGTCAAGAAAGCTTCTCCTCGTGGTGACTCCACCTGTCCCCCACTGCAACCCACCCACCCCCCAGCTGGTTAGGGGGATTCCGGAAGTTGTGGACCAAACCAGGAGCACATGTAGACCCTGGATCTAAGGGGTCCGGGGACTACGTTTCAGACCTTGAGACACGGGCACACGGGCTGTCATCCAGAAGTAAGCGGCTGCTAGATCTGGCCCAGTTGGGGATTCGTTCCATGGTTCTGTTGTGTCCCGAACTGTCCTGTGGGTTTGGTGCTGGTCATTGAGTGCAATAAATTCAATTCATCCCTCGAGGTTCCATGTGCAAGCCCCAGTGATGGCATGGGCTGACTCCAGTTGCAGGGAGCGACTGGATTCCGGCGAGGGTTGTCGTGCTATGTCGTTTACAATATGCGGCCATGGCCGTTTCTAAGCCTTCTCAGCCTTGCAGACCTTTGTGCCTTGGTTTTCTTCGAATCCTATCGCTGGGTGGACTACATGGAGTCCAGTGGGAGGAACGGATGCTACCCAGCGGTGCTACTGGTGAGCTACCATTAGTGCCGGGAAGGGGGGTGGGATGGTAAGAGTCCCAGAGACCCTGTGCCCACATTCACCGTGGGAGGTTGGCTGCCGAGAGAGACCCCCTGCCTGGCTGGCACTCAGCCTAGCCTTTGGCTTCCATTAAGCGGAGAGATGTGTCTGCTGCTTCTTATCGCCAGTAAACTCTGATGCGGGGAGCAGCTCTCTTCAATCCAGTGACCCAGGCTGCTGCAGGCTTTGAGTCAGCCTTCGACACGGTGATCCAAGGGCAGGCAGCGGTAAAAGAAATCAACGTTTTAAACGAGGAGAGTAGCATCTCCCCTTTTTCGATTGCTTGATGGACCGATGAATTGCAGAAAAAGTGCATTGCTATCATGGAATGACTCAAATGCATGCTTTTTAGCACCTCAGATGTGTTGTTGTTGTTGTTGTTATGGGCTGTCCATCATTTCCCAAACCATGGTAACGCCCTAAATTATTGACTTCCGAAAGGTCCTTAACAGCCCTGCTCAGATCTCGCAAATTAAGACCATCTGTTCTTTATTGAGTCAATCCATCTCATATTCGGTCTTCCTCTTCTCCTACTGTCTTCTGCTTTTCCTTTCATCACTGTCTTTTCCACAGAGTCGTGTTTTCTCATAATATATCCAAAGCATGATAGGCTCGGGTTTGTCATTTTAATGATTTTTTTTTGTTCTAATGAGCTTTTTTGCTAGTGAGACACCTAGCTTCTTCTCTTGCTTATCGCTTGCACCTCCTCAGCCTCAGTCCAGTGAGGGGGATTCTGGGAGCAATAGCAGAAAAAGGTAACTTCTCCAGACTCTGATCCAATGCCATACAAGCTCCAATCTAGAACCTACTGTCGAAGTCTTAAACTCTAATCTAGAACCTACTGTTTGAGGTCTTAAACTCCAAGCTAGAACTTACTCTTGAGGACTTAAGTTCCAGTCTAGAACCTACTGCTGAGGACTTAAGCTCCAACCTAGAACCTACGCTTGATGACTTAAGTTCCAGTCTAGAACCAACTGTCTGAGGTCTTAAGCTCCAACCTAGAGCCTCCTGTTTAGGACATAGGGAGCCAATGGCCACTCCCAATGCTCCATCCTTTTTGGGAGCTTACATCTGGCCTCTTGCTGTGGCCTCTGACTTTCTGGAGATCCAGCACTGTCATTTCTTGTTTTGAAAGAAAGACAGAAGAGAGGGGGAGAAACATTACTTCCATCACCCGTGGTTTGGGCTGCAGCTGCTGCTCTTTCCGGGTCTGATGAGGAAGGCAGCGTCTCAGCGCAGAGAAAAAGGCCCGCAGGCAAAGTACGACAACCGATACGTGCGCTAATCTGGGTTCCGTTATTTAAAAATAAAGCTAAATCCGATGTCCTCCTAATGAAGACAGACAAAGCCTGCGAGCCGGCAGGCAGCAACTCCCTGTTCTGGCCCAAAAAAAAAGGCGAGTTGGAGAAGGAGGAGGAGGAGGAGGGAGAAGAAGCCTCCTGGGTGGAGGAAGGGCACTGGGCCTTGGTACGATGGAAAGGCAAAGCCACGCAAGAGGTCCATCAGGGTCAGGGTTCAACGAGGGAATCAGGGTTGAAGCCTGGGACCTCTGGCATTGGTCTGAAGTGTCCTTGAGCTCTGGTGTTTCTCTCAAAGAATCACAGAGATGTGGAGCTGGAAAGGATCACCACCACCACCACCCCAGGTCATCCAGGCCAACCTTCTGCCAAAGCCAGAAATCCACGGGCTAAGCATCTCTGGCACGTGGCCATCCAACCCCTGAAGAAAAATCAAACATGAAGGAGAGAGAGAGAGAGAGAGAGAGAGAGAGAGAGAGAGAGAGAGAGAGAGAGAGAGAGAGAATCCACCACCTTTTGATGAGGCCATCCACCCCATGGCTGAGCGGCTCTGACTGTCCAGACGGTCTTCCTGATGTTTAGGCAGAATCACCACCCTCCTGATTTGAATCCACTCCTAGTTCCCTTTGGATCCAGAGAAAACCCACTTGCTCCGTCTCCCACGTGGCAGCCTTTCCAATATTTGAGGACGGCCACCCTGTCACGTCCTCTCACCCTTCTCTTCGGGGGCTGAAGAGAGCCAGCAGATCAGCCTTTCCTGGCTTGTGTTGCCTTCCAAAGGTGTGGGATGATCATTCCCAGTAGGCTCCCAGTTGAGAGACTCCAGGAGTTGAAGCAGAACGCTGTGGGGAGTCCCCGCAGGCCATGGTTTGGGGCAGGGTGTTTCACAAAGGGGGTGGTGGTTCCAGTTTCGCTTCTGCTCCAGAAGTGAATATCTGGCTTGGCATAGTTCTGTCATGCTCAGAAATACTTCTCTGTCCAGAGCCCAAAGAGAAGATCAGCCTGCTTCAGCTTTCACAGGGATGGGCCATGGGGAGGAGGACATGGAAACCCTAATTTTTCCCCAAAGCCCATCCCAAAATGCTACCTTTCCCCCCCTTCAGGATGTAGTCTCTTGGTACTTGAACGTCCTTTAGGATCCCCTTTGGAGTGGCCTGCTCAGTGATGCCAGATGCCCTGCAGGGAGGAGAGGCGAGAAACTGGAAGCGTTACTTCCTTGAACTACAACTCCCAGAATCCCCATCCCACCAACATGCAGTGGTCCCCACGGCTAAGACGGAGGAGCAAGGCTTTGGGTGGAACCCAGGCCCAATTTGGGGAGAGAATTTTTCGAATCAGAGTTCGCCACCCCCTGAAAAAAAAACCACATAAATCCTTCCCCCTCAGAAGGTCTGGGAGATGCTGTGGGCCTGTTTGGGGAGGCGCCTTCCAGTACCAAGGGAAGAGCCAGCCCAAGGCAGAGCCGGGAGAAGGGGCTGACTGAGCAAGCGCTCCTTTCTCAGGGAGAGCTGTCAGTCTGACACGCAGCACTTTGCATTTCTCGGGAGAAGAAAAGCAGCCGTGTGGGCAGCTAACGGAGAGGAACGCGCTGGGGTTGTGGGGCGGGGGAGAGAAGAGGAGACGGCGCTGCTGAAGTAAAGGTGGGAGGCTTGTTTCTTTCTTCCCTTCTTTCTTTTTGATGTACTCCCCGGTGGGCTCGAGTACACAGGCACGCGCACACAAAATACACCATGTTCTGCAACAGCTTCCATTAAAATACATAGCATTTAGTCTTTAAAGTGCCATGTCGTTCTTTCCTTTCCTTTTTTGCTTTGTTTTGTGTTTCTCCTTAAAATGCACACCATGTCTCTCTTAATTTCCTTCCATACCCTTTGGCTTTAACGAGGCTGGATTTGATGGCCAGTCATCATTCCTGAGACTGTTTCTCCACCTTTCTTTCTGGGTTTCCTTTTTTTTTTCTTCCCCTTGCCTTCCTCCTAACAACCCTGTGAGGTAGATCAGGCGGAGGGATAGCAATGGGCCAATGAATTTCGTGGGGGACGGGGAGAGAAGCCCATTCTGACCACTGCACCCCACGGGGTTTTGGCTTTCCCAGCTGAGGCCCAATGTAAGGAAAGCAAGCCGAGCTCTCTCTCTCTGTGTTCGTGCTTGGTTGCCATCCGGGAAAGATTACTGCAATGTGGGACCAACCAGGAGGAAATGGTTCAGGAATTTACGCTGGTGCAAAATGCATGTGCGAGAACGAGGGTGAGGGCCTGGCTTTTGGGACCCCTTTGTCTGGGAGCAACTAAATCCGTGACCTGTCGCCTTCCGCACCACTGTCAAAAGGAGACAACTGATCCAGAGGCCAAAGAAGCCCACCTCAGCCCAAACTGTGTACTCTCCCTCACCGCCGGGAGCAAAGCAGAAGGGAAAGGGCCCAGATCCGGAGGTTGTGATTTCTCACCATCAGAGGTGTGAAATTTGGAGGCTTCTCCTCGGAACAGTTCGTGTATCAAAGGCAGATGCAGGCCCCGTTTTGGAGCCCAGATGGAGGGAGCGTCCAGTGACAGAATGCTTCTGCAGAGGGTAAAATGTTCTGAAGAAACTGGCGAAGTAAATGAAGTGTGTACACACACATGCACGGACACACACACACACACACACACCCTCCTGTGCAAGGACATTTCACATCTCCTTCCCGATGTGTTCCATCTGCAGGCCGGGAAAGATTTCCTGCGGAGAAGGAAGGGGCCAAGATCCGGCCATCTGCTAGTCCAACATGGTCCTCCCTAGACACCCGTTGACCACCACCGTGAGCCCTACGTCAGGCCCTTTGGCCAAACCTGCCTTTTCTGTCTGCAAAAAGGGACGTCTTGAAAAGCCACCAGGATAGGGGAAATGGGGACACCCCCCCAAGGGGATGTGTTTGGCCTGTAGTGGAGATGATGGAGATGTAATACTGAAGGCCGTCTTCGGACAATGGAAAGGCCATGCCACGGCTGATGCAGCCAACGCTTGTTTTCTACTGCTCCAAAATGCAGAAGGTGCAAAACCAAGGCATTCCAATCACCAGGAAGGCGATCCAGACCAAACACGAGGAAGACCTTTCGTGGTGGAACGGACTGTGCAACAGGGGAACGGACTGTCTCAGAGACTCTCCCTTTTTGGAGGTTTGCCAAGGAGGCTAGGAGGCCCCTGGTCAGGAGGACGCTTCAGCTCTGGATTTCCTCCTCCTTCAGGAGGCTCACTCGTGTGGTGGGAGGTCGGGAAGTCCAACGGCTTCTCAGGACAATCCAAAAGTCCAGGAAGTCTAAACGGTCACTAAACACAAACGAAGGTCCTTTGTAAAACTCAGGAGCTTTTACTGCCTGTTCAAAGTCAAGCCACTTTTCACATCCCTCAAGGGAAAGCTTCCAACGCTATTCTGTTCCCGTGAATATCTTTTTTTTTTCCCCCACCCTGGCTCCACCACAGACCTGGTTGGCAGGGAAGTTGGCTTCAGACCAGAATCCCGAGTCCGGGTCTTTGGGCCCGAGTCTCAAGTCCCAAATCTCAAGGGACTGAGACCCAGAGACTCAGACTGCGCAGGCACCACCCAGCTGGTAGGCTGGTGCATGCGCAGACGGCAGGCCTTGGAAGGGAAGCCCGGAGGGGCCCATGCAGATGTGCAGAGACGGTGGACCGACTTCCCTTCCCAGAGCCGGCCTCTGCACATGCGCCGGCATATCGGTTGGGCGGTGGGTGCATGGGCCAAGGCAGCAGCCAACTCCCAGAAGGGAAGCCAGGTCTGCGGCCTCTGAGGATGATGGCGGTGGCAGGGAGGGAGGGAGGCTCATCCCTAATCGGGCTCCGTGGCTCTTGGGGTCTGCTCCACTTTTGACAGACCTCCCAGATTCTCCTTGCCCCAGCCGGTGCCTCTCTCTCCATCGGCGTTGGAAGGTCTGGGGCGAAGAGCACCCAGCTCGGTATTTTATGCTTTGCAAACGTGGGGCCTTGTCAGGACGAGCCACGATGGGGAAAGCAACTGGAGCAGGCAGTAGGAAACTGACAATTTAATGGGGCGTCTGATGAAATAATGACTGTTTTAAAGTCTGGCAGAGAGCGGCGGCTGTTCTATTAAATCTATGCCGTTCCTAATCGTCAGCAGTTATTACGACTTCAGCGTGGGTTGAGGGTGGGAGGGGGTGGGGGACCCTTTCAGGGGTTTCATTTGTGGGATACAGATTTTTTAAAAGAGGTATCTTTTTAAATATACGTATTGCACCTATTCTTACCTCTGCAGGCAGCTGCGGTGGGGGGGAAATCAAGGAGTCCCGCATGGAGGTCAGTGCGTGGCGTTGCAGGAACAGACTAGGTCGCCGCTTGGGGGGCCCCAGGTTATCCTGGGGTCAGGGACAGGAACCCTTGGGGAGATGGAACAGGGGGGTGGGAGGAGAGTTTTTAGCCCAGTGGGGGTGTCAGCAATGAGCCGGTGGAGCCAGAGAGAAAGCAGTCCAAAGCATCTTGCAAGATTTAGTCCCAGGTCCGATCCAGCCAGGGGATGATGGGAGTGACAGTTCAACACGCCCGGAGGGCATCAGGCTGGAGAAGTATGATCTAAATCCATGATGCCGTTTCCAGGGGAGGCCATCCCAACGTGTCTGGAAACAGGCCGGGGCTCTTTGGCCCTGTTCTTTGCCCCCAGCGGTCGATACGCCCTGAGATACACTGCCTTGGAACGAGGAGGTTTGGTCTCGAGAGGGCTCAATATCTGCTGTAAATATCGGTGTGGATTCTTCCTCCTCTGCTCTGTTTGCAAACCATTCTGCCACCGAGCCAAGGACGGTTCCTTTGGCTCTGCCTCTGTTCTCCCGCCAGCATCCCGGGGATTCACCTTCCACCCCCGCCTCCTACTCTCTCTCTCAGGGCATGGAGAGTTTTACACGGAGTCAAAAGGCGGTAGAGATTAGGATGAGGAGGAAGTGCTACGGTATAAACCACCGCCCCTGCCACGCCACTTCTCACGGCAACGACACGCATAGGGTGGAGGTGCGAGGAATATACGGGAGCGTGTGTGCTCTCTTGTGGAATCTTAAAGGCTCAACATTGGCATTCAGGGTAACGTGGCATTAGCTGCAGCCCACTTCATCGGCCCGGATCCGCTCCAAATAAAACGGTTTGGGGAAGGGGCCGTTGTCCAGTTGCTCGGCCTCCTCTGGCTCTCTTCTTTGGGCATCCCGTCGTGATGAGCCGAGTTTCACAACAGGTGCAAGAGCCAGCGTAGCAAGGAGAGCCTGTCGCTGCATGGGTGAGCGGGTCGGTGGGCACACCCGGGCACAACGGTCCCTCCATGGTTCTGTTAACCTCTAGGGCTCTGGCCTCCGTCCTGAAGGTGCCGCAAGACCCTGGGTTGTTTTTTCCCCCACTACAGATAAGAGACTAACCTGGCAACCCCTCTAGAAAGGCCACCCTATTCAGGCCTCTTATATTCATTTGAATGACTCACCTGTCTAGTCCAATACGCTTTATTCTGATTAGGGTTGGCTTCCCAGGTGGGTTCCTGTCCATGCTGAAGGAGCCATGTTTCCTAAACTTTCAAACTCTCGAGATAGACTTAAATAGGTCTCGATAACGCCTGCTGAAATCTCACAAGCCAAAGGGGAGCTGAGATGCATTTCCAAGGAGAAAATGCAGGCAGAAGAGCACAATACCGGGAGCCCTGCTGACATAGAGGCACCAAAATCCTGTGGGGTGGATTCTGCCTGTGCCATGAGTATGGGATCGGCGGCGGCGGCAGAGGGTCACAAAGTAAAGGCTTCCTTTTGGATCCAACTTCATCTCATTGTGCACAAGTTGTGCACACAACTGAAATGCCAAAGGAAGTCTTTAATCCACAGCGGATGTGCCACCGCTGCTGATGTCCTTCCTGTGGTTCAGATGGAGGTTATAGCACTGTATTAGGACACAGGAGAGTGGGACTCAAGTCCCCACTTGGCCACAAAACTCACTGGGCCAGCTGCCCTCTTTGAGCCTGACCCACCTCACAGGGCCGTTGTGCAGACAGAGTGTGGAAGATGAAGCCTCTTTGAGCTCTTCGGAGGACAGGTGGAATGTAAAAGTGTAAAAAGCACATAAGAGAGCATAGTCAAGGCTCCTCCACCTGCAAAATGCATCTAAGCTACAGTATGAAAGTGTGTTTTGCAGTTTTATTTTAAGGACCACCGCCCTGCCTTGGACAGGTGAGGGCTATCTTCCTGCTTTTCAAAAAGAAGCCTTTAGTCCCCGGAGCCGTGGGTTTTGCCCCTTCTTCAGTGACAGAATCTCCCTCTCCTCCTCTCTGGTGCAGTTTTTCAAACAGCCGAGCCTGCCAAGAAAGGAAGGCGCCAGACGCTTAGGTAGAAACACCTTGCTTGCTTCCTTTTTTTGATCCCCGAGACACCGTGATCCCCATCAGTCCGTGCCGGATCATCATTACCGCTCTCAGCCGAAGCGGTGGGCCTTCACCCAGCCTCTCCAGCAGCCGGCAGTAATTATGGCGGTCGCAAGCGGGCATGAAGAGAGGTGGGAGGAGAAGCGCCAGCTGGCTCCCCATGATTAAAGCCCAGATGCTGATGTTGTGGCGGCCGCGGCTGAGCAACGGGCCAGCCCTGCGCAGGCTTTGGAGAGCCTGAGAGGGACATTCGCCAGCTCAGGAGCAAATTGAAACAGAATAAGCAGGCTGGCTGTTTGGGGAGGGAGGGGCATGGAGAAAGCCAGGCATGAGCTGACATATCAAGCCAAGCTGGAGGTAATGCAAATCCGAGGCAGACCTTAACCGTGACAAGCGGATGTGGCGTCTTCACATCATCCTGGAAATGTTCTTGGGGGAGCCCGTTCCAACCTTCCATCTGCTGGTCAGGTAGGGCCTTCTGCGTGGCGCAGCGCAATGCCCTGCCCCGCAAAGGGTGCCCGTGGACCTGGCACATGCCTACCTTTCTGCGCAACGCTGTCGGGTGTCTCCGATGGGGTAAGGGCAGTGACGCCACTCCGGCCTTGGGTCTGAAGTTTAAAGGTTCGAAGTTCACTCCACCTTCCATCCTTCCGAGGTCAGTAAATAAGTATGCAGCTCGCCGGGGGGTGGGAACAATGTGTGGCCTGCAGAATTAAATTGTAAACCGGCCAGAGGCGCAATGGGGCAACCTATAAGCAGCATGCTTTAAACGTGCACCACGTGGAAGTGTCACATTATGTGATCTGTAATGTCCGTTTTGGCCTTCTGATGAGGAGTACCGAGGGGTCCCTCTGGATAGATTTAACTCAACAGCTTAACTTCAGCATTCAGTTGAAAATTTAAACTGTTCAGTTCAGTCGAACAAGGTTGTTCTGCAGAGGGCAACTGGTGCCCCGGGTGGGTGTGGGTGTGTGGGTTGGTTGGTTGGTTGGTTGGTTGGTTCGTTCGTTTTTATCCCATCTTTCTCCTTAAAAAAGGACCCAAGGTGGATTACCTTATTGAAAATACAACATTTAAAGCTTCAAATAGTTAAATATACAAGTATTTTTTAAAAAAGAATTAAACAAATATTATATTTTAAAAAGGTAAATAAAATCAATACTAAAAACACATTTAAAAGCAACGAGGACACAACCATCCATTTAAAAACCCCACTCAGGCAGCCACAGTCATGAAGGGAGAGCTTGCCTGAAGAGAAAGGTTTATTTGCCTGCGTGTGGAAGGACAGCCGAGATGGGGTCAGCCTGGCCTCCAGTGGCAGGGAGTTCCAGAGTCTCTGGGAGCAGCCACCGAGAAGGCCCCTCTCCTGCGACCCAACAGTCACCTCTGAGCTCCACTCGAACCGGACTGAGCCCAAAAGCTGAAGCGTTTCTCATCCATTCATCCTGTTTTGATCTCAGCTCGGTTGGCATTTTTGGGGTTAGTCTCTTAGACACCTGCCAGGACACTTCCTGCAGCCTGGTGCCTCCCCACATGGTTGGACTACAAGCCCCAGTATCCCCCAGACAGCAGTTGTAGCTCAACACTTCTGGAGGGCCCCAGGCTGCGGAAGGATGCTCCCGACAGTTCCCGACCACATACGAGGATAATGGGAGGTCTTACCAAGAATTGTCGGAGTGCCAGTCTTCCTCTTGGGTCAAAATCAAGACCTCTGAAGTATCCAGATCCTAAGTATTGAGAAGACTCAAGGACCGTGTCTCTCACTGTGAAAAGAGCAATAAAGCTTTTTTTTTTAAATGGCAAAACTTTTCAATAGGAGTGTATGAAATCCACAGATGTTCTGGACACCTCTGAATGAATTAAGCCTGAGACATTTCAGACAGATTTTCCTACGAGTCGCCTTGCTCACAACAGGCCAGCCTTCCACATCTTGGCTGCAAAAATCAGTAGACTGGAAGCAATGCTGTGAGGAAGCTGCATTTCCTAGTATTGATTTTATTTATTCCTCCCCCCAAGGCAGAATGGTCACAGCTGTGGCACCAGACTAAGATGCATCCAATCAGTAGTTGCATCACCAGGAAAGAACTGATAAGTTCAACGGTGACCGGGGTGGAGAAGTTTCTGGAGGGCTGGTACTGGGCGGCAGCAGTAGCTGAAGGTGACGCTGGCCGTGGATCCGTCACAGACAGTGGCAGTGGCACTCAAGCTGATTGTTGGCACAGAAGACAGCAACGGTATGTTTCTTATCTTGAAATCTGTCGGACGAGACAGTCCAAAATGAAGGAAGAAGGATAGTGCTGGAAGATGAGACTCCCAGGTCGGGAGGCACTCAATCCTTTTTCCAGGGAGGAGACGATCAAACTGCTGCTATTAGGACATGACAGCAGCAGTTGTTGAAAGGGGTGGAGGATCTTGGATAGACAACAGCAGGAACACCTAAGCTAACATCTGGATCGTACTGTGCAGAGGAAGGCAGAGGCAACCCACTAAATGACTGTTTGGCCCTGGCCCTCTCTTGCCAGTACAGTCACCAAGGTCAAACCCTAAACACCCAAGTGAAAATCCTGTAGGAATTTTGCTAAAGGTAATATCAGAGGAGTGATCCCCTGCTTGGATATATGATGGAAAGACGGCATGCTGTCTCTCACTCTGTCTTCCCTTTCCTTTCCTTCTGAAACGTCCTCCTCTTGCACTTGAGTTCACGAGTCAACCTGTGGCAGGTTTTTCTTTCTCATCCACATCTCTGAACTGTTTGCTTTCCTTTTACTGGGGTACATTTGTGACCTTCTCCTCCTGTCCACTCCCTAGTGATGACTCTAGTTTCATGGAGCTGGTGAATCCGGGATTTAGCGTGAATTTTAAAGAAGCCTGGAAGCGTTCCACGCCTTGTGTAGCTGTTGCAAAGGTCGGACTAAAACCTGATGCGGCTTCGTCCACCTGCAAAACTGGGCTCACCCCTTTCCACCCCTCCTGCTTCTCCTCTTGAGAGGTAGCCCTCTCGGTCTGTGGCAGCAAAACCGCCCAGGAGTGTCTCGTGGCGCCTTAAAGATGAACCAGACCTGATTGATGTAAGCCGAAATCAAATAAAGCTTGTGGGTCTTTAAACCACCACAAACCACCCTTGGCTGGTTCTACTGATCAAAAAGCTCGTGGTTCTGCCCCGGCTGCTTTCTCTTCCCTTGGTCTTTCACCTTAACAGTTGTTCTGTGAGCAGAGCTCTCTGTCCTCTGAGTTCAAATCCCGGCGGGGAGAGGAAGGGAAGAAACATATTTTTCTTTTTTTAGACAGCTGGAAAACCATGCCCCTTCTCCTGTTTCATGCCAGTTGAGCAGCTGCCCTCGACGAGGGGGCCTTAGTAAAACTCCAAAGCATGTTGTGCTTGAGGACTGATCTCTTTAACCCAGGGTTGCCTTCTGATGGTGGGACGTGGTGGCGCTGCGGGTTAAACCGCAGAAGCCTCTGTGCTGCAAGGTCAGAAGACCTGCCGTCGTATGATCGAATCCACGCGACGGAGTGAGCTCCCGTCACTTGTCCCAGCTCCTGCCAACCTAGCTGTTCGAAAGCATGTAAAAATGCGAGTAGATAAATAGGTACCACCTCGGTGGGAAGGTCACGACTTTCCGTGTCTAGTCGTGCTGGCCACGTGACCACGGAAACTGTCTACGGACAAACGCCGGCTCTATGGCTTGGAGACAGGGATGAGCACCGCGCCCTAGAGTCGGACACGACTGGACTAAATGTCAAGGGGAACCTTCACCTTTACCTGCCCTCTGAAGGGGCTTGTGTGCACCAGGTACAGTTTTGGCTCTGGGGCTCCTTCAGGGACACTGGGGTTCCACAGATGTCTTACAATCCCAAAGGAAACTGGCAGGGGCCAGTTCGTCCCTCCGTCTGTCTCCCTTTCTCCAGCAGCTGGGAAGCTGTAAGCAGCCGGTACAGCCGACCCGAAGTGGCAGGCGACAACCCTCGAAACTGGGGCGGCGTGTATCCGCGGCGCCTGCTGAGAACAAATGGGCAACAGGAACGGCTCGGGATGCCAGCGGGGAGCAGGCGGAGAAGGATGGGAGCTGAAAGCTGGCTCCCGAGGCTGATGGGTCCAGGCTTTGGGGGGGGGGCCCACACAGTGCAATGTCATCGTCCACCAGCACAGGCCGAAGGCAGTGGTAATCTATGCTGGCATCGTCTCTGCCAGCCCTGCCGGCCCTTGGAGGCAGCGGCGGGAACAGGCGTAGGGATATGAGTGTACCAAAACACACCATCAGCTTCCAGAGATTCAAGAACAGCTGACATGTTGATCAGTGGGTTTTTTCAAAAGTGAAGCACTTACAAATTCAAAAGATTTTTTTTTTGCAGCATCTCTACAGGCTTGCCCTTGTTATTGTGTTCTTTGAAGCAGGCGAGGCTAAAAGCCAACCCAATGAAACAACCACGTCCAGGTTCTCTTTGTTGTGTGTGGCTTTGTTCTGTGGCAACCCCAAGAAGGGGAAGAGGGTCCTCAAGGCAGGGCTGTGCACGCATGTGCTGGCGCTCTTTCATGCGCATGCTGTAGGCACCTTAAGGCAACCTGAGCTTCAGAGCTTTCCTGTTGATAGACTCCCTTCTCCCTGCACACGGCTGCGCGGCTGGTGACGACAGACGTAACAGATGGTGACCTCTTTGACCAGTAGCTGAGAATTAAAACTGGAAGCCATCCAATTAGAAATCAAACTCCATTTGGTGTTGTTTGGAGGGGGGGGGGGGGATCTGTGGGAAGATAAGAGGGGAAATGCTGACATTTTTCAAATACTTACTCCCAGAGAGAAGACGTAAGGATGGGGGCGAGACAGCAGATTATGGACTCAATCCAGATGGTAATCCTAGCTAGAGTTGACTTGTTGAATAATCTGCTGAATGGTGAGCCGACACTTACTTAAATCCCACTGATGCAATGGGGCTGCTCTTGTTAGGACTGCAAGTTGGAGCCAGCCACTCTGAAGATGATCAGGCAATAAATTTGAATTTTTCCATGGAGACCAGTTTAGGCCTAAATCGTGGGGGAAATGTCTGACCTGACAAAATTGTTCCAGCTTTCTTCTTCCTCAGATCTGTTGGGGGGGGGGGGAATGGAAGAATCATGGAATTGTAGAATAATGGACCTGGAAGGGGCCCTCTTAAGGCCATCTAGTCCAAACCTCTGCTCAAGGCAGGAAGCCAAATCCAAGCAGATCTGAGAGATGATGGTCCAGTTTTCTCTTGAAGGCCTCTCTGATGCCCATGTCTTCTTAGCAAAATTGGTTACTGTACACAGATATATGCTTACTATCAACAACCAGCATCAGAAACATGGATAAAAATCTTCCATATGACCTTGATTACGAGGAGATCATGGATTTTGTTGTGAAAACGCTGACAGGAATAGATGTTTTATATTCAAGACTTGTCAAAGTCTTGTGAGTTGAAGTCTTTTCTTAATGGGACTCATGGCCTCCTAAGCAAATATCATACATATATTTCTGGTTTTTTTTGTTGATGAAGAGATCATGGAATACTTTATAAGTCATATGGGATCCTTGTGGAGAAATGGATGGCAGTTTAGATGGCCATCTGAGGCCTTCGCTGAAGCTCACCTCCCATCATGGAACCATCATTGGCTCCAAACTCAGGTCTCTAGTGCATTTGTTACCCTTTCTCCCTCACCTTCTGTCATGAGATGAGCAAGGTCCAGCCAGATCTGGCCCTCTAGGACTCAACATTTTTATTAATGCCTTTGATGAGGGAGTGCAGAGAATACTTATCAGATTTGTGGATGACACAAAATTGGGTGGAATAGCTAACATCTTGGAAGACAGAAACCAAATTCAAGAAGATCTTGATAGGCTGGAGCACTGGGCTGAAAGCAACAGAATGAAATTCAACAGGGATAAGTGCAAAGCTCTACACCTAGGGGAAAAAAACCCCGAAATTCACAGTTACAAGATGGGGGATACTTGGCTCAATAGTATGAGTGAGAAAGATTTTGGATTGTTGTAGATCACAAGCTGAATATGAGCCAACAGTGCAATATGGCTCCAAAAAAAGCCAATTATATTTTAGGTGACATAAGTATAGTCTCCAGATCCCATGAGGTACTTGTCCCCCTCTGTTCAGCACTGGTGAGGACTCATCTAGAGTATTGCATCCATTTCTATACATTGCACTTTAAGAAGGATGCCAACAAATTGGAGCAAATTCAAAGGAGGGCGACAAGGATGATCAGGGGACTGGAAGCCAAGCCTTAGGAGGAAAGACTGAAAGAACTGGGCAGGTTTAGCTTTGAAAAAAGAAGACGGAGGGGAGAAATGGTAGCCCTCTTCAAAGACTTGAAAGGTAGTCCAACAGAGGAGGGGCAGGATCTGTTCTCAATCCTCCCAGAGAGCAGGACATGTCATCATGGACTCAAGTTACAGGAAGCCAGATTTAGGCTGAGTATCAAGAGAAACTTCTCAACTGTTAGAGCAGTATGACAATGGAACCCCTGACCTTGGGAGGAGTTGGTGAGTGCTTCCAACGCTGGAGGTATTCAAGATAAATTTGGACAGCCACCTGGCAGATCTCCTTTGATTCTTGCCTTGAGCACAGGGGTTGGACTCGGTGGCCTTCGAAACCCTTTCCAGCTCAATTATTCTATGATTCTGTCATCCAAGTTCTGTTCTAACAAGAGTGCCCTTGAGCAGAGAGGACCCCTTCCCACTTCCTCTCTTGCCTTCCAAGAAGGCTCTGGCCTTAGTGGAAGGACCTGCTCCTTCGCCCAGCGCATAAATAACAGGGTGATTCACTCCTGCAACTGCAACAAGGCGATGGCGGTTGAGCTCGCATGGTTTAAGAAAGAGCTGGAGAGTAGCTGGCTTCAACAGGCCTTATCTCTCCCACAACACCAAGCGATGAAAGAGATGGACGTCACGGGCCAAAGAGAAAGGAAGCCTTTATCTCCTCCTGGTTCCGATGCACTCCCAAGCGGTGCCCAAACACCCCTGTGAATGAGGTCCTCTCTGTCTGGCTGTACAATCGCTGAGCTTCCTTTCTCTCCCAGTCCCTCAGTATGTACATTTTCTTCTTTTATTTCCTCCGAGCACCGCTTTGAATGGCAACGGGCCTGATTATCATCTCTTGCTCGGGAAGCGACAAAAGGGTTTGTGGCCCTGGAGAACACAAAAGCGGAGAAATTGCACGGAGACTGTGAAGTGGGTGACCCTGAGCCTTCTGCCTTCCAGCTTGGATGCCTGTGATTCATACCGCTTGGCCATGAAACCATCTCTCGCTTCCTGGATACAAACACCACCTGTGTTTCGTAACCCAATGCGTCTTGTCCTTCACAGGCTCGGCACAATTGCCGATGGTTCCTCTCCCACTTGAGCCTCTTCCCTGAGAGCCCCCCCCCCCCCCCGCTCTCTCAATCTCTCTGTTACTGAAAAAAGTTATGATTCAATGCAGAAAAGATTGTGGAGGAGGAACTTCAGCACAGAAAACCTTCAGATTTAAATTGTTTCACTCCATGTGTGTTATGTGCTCTTACGTCAGAGCCAACTTATAACAACCCTAACAGGGGTTTCAAGGTCAATGAGATATTTAATGAGTGGTTTTACCAGTTCTTCCACCATCCATGAGTTTTCATGGATGAACAGAGATTCAAACCCGGATTTCCAGCCCTACTCAATCATCCTATCCACTACACCACACTGTGAATGTTTTGCTGTGTGATCTCTATAAAGTCTGACCATGGGCCATGCCATCTGGGCATTATCGGATTGTAATCAAACTGTCCAGAAGGCACCAGGTGGAAAAATTGAGATGTTTAAGGTATGCAACGAGTTCTCATTGTGCCAACTGCGAGGGAAGACGCCTCTGGAGCAAGGGGAGTGTTTTGAAGGAACTGCTGCTGTTTGATTATCACATTTGAGGTCTGTGCTAAGGAGAAACAACTGAAGACCAACTTTAGACACATACACAAACTGAGCTTCTCATCTGACTTGAAAGACAGCCCCCGCTCTCAAGGGATGCTATTTCTAACAGACATCATCTTCCTAAGGATTGCGATCCAGGGCTCTCCAGTGGGAACAGGGGGAGATCTCCTGGCTGGGCATGTTAAGGCTTGCAGGAAAGCACCAGGTTGGGAAAGACCGATGAAACACAGAACTGGGAAGGAACTAGTTAAAAGTAATGTAGTTGCCTGTAGTTATTGAAGTTGCAGTTCAAAAACAATTTAAGAAGCAGTGGCGAAGTTACTATGTTGATGTCATGAGTAACATTTACTTGTTTCAGAAATTACTTTTAAACGTCATTTTAAGACATTTTAGAGACAGGAAAATTTCATGTTTTATGCCAATGGGTCAAGGGGCAGGGGAGGTTTCGTCTTGCCTTTGATATTGAAGAACTTTCAAGATGCAGTATCAGAATTGGTCCCTACGGGGAACTGGAATGCATTTCTCCACTTAAGACTGAGTTCCTGCTGATGTAAACACAATGCACCCGCAATGAAAATGTTCTTTCTGTTCTTTTGTGAACAGAACAGCACTAACTGTTGACAACAGCTTGGCTGCTTCAAAGTAATACACTGAGCTCCTTTTTTTTTTTTAAACGTCCTTTAAAAACTCATAATAATGGATAAAATGAAAGATAAATCAAATCCTACAAAAGAAGAAAGAAGCTATAACAATACAATAATGAGTGAAATGATAAGTAAAATCAATTTAAAAGAAATATGGAGAGATTTAAAAGGAGGTGAAAAAAGCTTTATCTTTTACTCCTCGGTTCATAAAAGGTACTCTACGATAAATGATATATTTGTGTCTAATGATTTGTTCTCTAGAGCAGGGATCCCCAACCCTCGGTCCGCAGCCCGGTGCCGGTCTGTGGCCTTGGCCGGACCAGGCCGCGGAGACAAATCTTCCGGCCCCCCGCACGCACTCCCCCCCGCATGCCCCCCACAGCCCCTTTGTGCATGCGTGCAAGTGCGCGCTCGTGCCCACGTGACCCCCTTCATGCATGCGTGCGCATGTGCGTGCATGCCACGTGAGCACCCCCACCCCTTCACACATGCGCATGAGTGCCCGCGCACCCTCGCAAGTGAGCGCAGCCCCTTCGTGCATGCACGGAAGCGTGGGGGTGCCCTGCCCCCCCCCGCACGGACCCCATCCCCCCCCCCGGTCTGCGGTATCAAAAAGGTTGGGGACCACTGCTCTAGAGTTCACTAGCACATCGAGCTGAGGTGATGGCTACGAGAAAAGCTGTTTTAAAGGTGAGGAGTCTTAAGTCAGTTGTAGCTAATGGCTCAAAAGGAGCTTTGGTAAGCTGTTTCAAAACAAGAGTTAGTGACCACTGTGGAGAGGGAGGTCGAGTATCGGGGTAGATATGAGAGAGACCTTTCAGAAAACGTTTCGTTGTTGGATGTTTGAAGAAGTTTGCTGCTGGAGAATTTGGAGGTTGGTATGATATTATTGCCGAAAGGTAGACTCTCAAGGATGAGATGGAGAGGCCCTTGGACTTGAGATGTAGGAGGAAGCGGAGAACAGTGGAAAGTGATGGATTGATGGAGGATGATGAGGAAGATTTGGTAAAGGATTGAAATTTCTTCCATTTGTACAGGTAGGTTTTCCTTGTGGATGGTTTTTTGGCATGATAAAGAACATTCATTAACGAGGGAGAATCCTCCATGCTGCCAGGTGCAGAACAGGTAAGTCCGGGTGTAGGACTTGGGAGTTGTTCTGTGTGAGAAGGTGTGGCATGCGGGGGAGATGGTGGATGTCTGATGAGAGACTGCAAAGAACTGGGAACCAAGTCTGTCTCGGCCACCAAGGGGCTATAACGATGGCATTGGTTTTGTCTTGTTGTAGACGGACACCAACTTTGTGGAGGAGAGGGAATGGCGGAAAAAGGTAGGTAAGAGTCTTGGGCCAATGGCCGACAAACGCATCTCCCTGGGAATGTTTTTCTATTCCTGCTCGGGAGCAATACAGTTGGCATTTCCGATTCGCTCGGGAGGCAAAGAGATCGAGAGTCGGTGTGCCCCATTTCCGGCATAGTTGGCAGAATACTGATTGATCTAGTTCCCACTCGTGAGCTTGGGCATCTGTACGGCTGAGTGAGTCTGCTAGGTTGTTGTCTCGACCAGCGATGTGTAAGGCTGTGAGACAGATGTGATGTTGCAGACACCACCCCCAGAGGTCAACCGCTAGGTAGAGGAGACCTGGGGAGTGGGTGCCGCGTGGTGTTGTCGGTGGCGATCTGTACCGTTTTTTCCTACAAGAAGGTTTCTGAAAGCCTTGCAGGCCTTTATGACGGCTAGTAGCTCCAACTCGTTTATGTGGAGCAGTTTTTCTCTGTGAGACCATTTGGCATGGACTGTGAGGGATTTGCAATGAGCCCCCCAGCCGGTGCGACTGGTGTCGGTAGTGACTTGTATTCACGGGCGAGGTTGTTGGAACGGTCGCCCGATAGAAAGGTTGGTATGGGAATGCCACCATTGAAGTTGAGAGGCCAGTTCTGGAGTGACTCTTAGGAGAGTGTGGGGAGAGTCTGCTAGTGGATCGAATAGGGCCAGAAACCAGGATTGGAGAGATCTCATTTTGAGACGCACATGCTGTACAACTGACATCATAGAGGCCATGGTGCCTAGAACTCATTGCACCGTTAAGGCAGGTATCAAGGCATGCGGAGTGAAGCCGCAAAGTAAGGTGAAGAGATTTTGTCTCTTTTCTGCAGGGAGGAACGCGCGAGCTCGTGTGGAGTCTATGAGCGCGCCTATGTAATGTATAGTCCTTGTAGGTTTTAATTTTGATTTCTGTTCGTTGATAGTTAGACCGAGATTGTGAAGAAGGGCGAGGGTGTCTCGTCGAGCTTTGCGACGGGAGTGTGCTACAAGGAGCCAGTCGTCGATATATGGAAAGTTGAGAATGTTTTGAAGTCTGAGGTAGGCGGCTACTGGCGCCATGCACTTGGTGAACACTCTTGGAGCTGTTGCAAGGCCGAATGGGAGTCTTTTGAATTGGTATGCTTGTGATCCAAGTTGGAAACGAAGGAATTTTCTGTGTGCGGGATGTATTGAAATATGAAAGTAAGCATCTCTTAGGTCTATGACGGTGAACCAGTTGTTTTTTCGAAGTAAGGGAAGAACTGATTCTAGAGTAACCATGCGGAATTTAGTGGTGACGATGTAGTTGTTTAATAATCTTAAATCTAGAATAGGGCGAAGACCCCCGTCTTTCTTGGGGACGGTGAAATAGCGAGAGAAAAACCCGGTGTTGTTTTGATAGATGGGTTGTACGGCATCTTTGAGAAGTAAATTCGTTATTTCTTCTTGCAGGGGTTGTGACGGTGGAGTAACGACGTGTGTTGTCAGAGGAAGTTCAAAGAAGTGGATGCGGTAGCCGTTTTTGATGATGGAGAGTACCCAGGAATCTGTGTTGACGGATTCCCATGCAGGTAAGTGTTTCCAGAGGGCAGGGTTGGTGGGGTGGGTGGCGATCTCGGTAAGAGGAACATCAAACATGGTGTTTGGGTTTCCGGTCATCCCGCGTGAAGAGTGATTTCCGTCATCTATTGTAGTAGGAAAGTATCGGGAGGCTGGGGCTGCAAAAAGCCTCATGTGTGGATGAAATCTGCTCGACTGTACGAGGTTTTTTCGACACCAAATGGGGAGCAGGTTGAGGTATAGTCACCTCTCGGTGATGTGGCTGCTTCGACACCGATGGTTGTCGAGAGGTAGGCTGACTATTAGATGGTATTATCGAACCGGGTAAAACACCTGGTCGACTAGTCGGTGTAGTTTGTCGAGCAGAGCACTGGTTGGGGCAAATGGCAACCCGATGTGCATGCTGAGCATGGGTTTGAACCACACGCGATGAAGCGAGCTGTCGAGATTGTTGATGTCAACTGTTTTGGTTAGGGATCGGTGGGAGATCTGAGGGCATCGAATATGGAACGGTGTCGAGCCGTTTGGGATGGGAATCCTCGGGCGATGGAATAACCAAAGGATTGCTGGAAGGAATGGAAGGTTGTGGACTGGGAGGAGAGGACATTAGTTGGTTGACTCTATCATCCCATTCTGGAGACTGAGAACAGGGTTGATGAGACAGAAGTCTGTCATCATCTGAGGGAGATGCGACCGAAATTGATTCAGAGAGTTGCAGTTGTGGTGGGATGTCTGTAGGCTTAGACTGTTTAGCTCGTTTGGGAGGAAGGAGCAGCTTCAGTCGGTCTCTGACGTTTAGAAGTTGTTTTCGAAGTCGAGGACTTCGGTATGGAGGGTTTCAATTTGTGTGTCTTCGAGGTCTTAGACGATGCAGATGGAGAATCGGAATGAGCTGGTGTAGCCGATAGACATTGTTTCGATGATTCAGTAATGGCTTTTTCCATTGCTTTGGTTTGGGAAGTGGTCCTACAGGGAGGTTGGGCCATTTGAACTGGTTGTAAGGATTGTTCCCAAAGTCGGAGTTTTAGCCTCGAGAGGCAAGATCGAAGAACTCCGCGCTTAAAATTTTTGCAATGGGTACAGGAGGAAGTTTGATGTTGTTCTCCCAAACAGAAAAGGCACTTAGTGTGTCCGTCGGAAAGTGGGATCTTATTATCACAGACCACGCAGTGCTTAAATGGGCCCAAAGGGGCCATGAATAGGAGAAAATAATTGAGGAGAAAAAATGATGATTGAAGGGGGGGGGTGCTGCAGCCAGAGGCCGAGCGAGGGGAAAGGAAAAATCCCTGATGATAATGAGTTTGATCTAATAGTTTAAAAGAAAAAGATTGATAACAGGAAGGAATCAAGAATAAACTCTCTTTCTCTTTTACTCACAGAAGCAGAATTATGAGGCTCTCAACGCGACGGTTGAAAGAAACTGAAAGGGGACGCTTGGCGCCAAGGTACTTCTACGGGTGGGGAGGGGACTATTCTAATGTGTTCATTGCTACCGCAGAAGCTCTAGAATCTTCCGATGAGGCTCCGCGCAGGCGCGAATCACCCAGGGTGTGGATCACAGAGGCCACGAAGAAGAAATATATATTTTTGCCCTTGAGAAAATGTCTGAGATTTGTCTGGTTCTCGCCAGCCTAGAAAAAGGAGGGTGCCGAATCTTCTCCAAATGTTTTCCGCCAGAACGCTCAGGAACAATGCTAGGCCTTGGGCAGAGTGGAGGAGGCAAAGCCTGCTTGACACCAAGTGCTTCTAGCGGTCCTCAGAGGAGCAGGAGGTGGAGGAGGAGTGACAACGGAAGGGAGCGAGCAAAAACTTAGACCAAGGGGAAAAGCCATTCTCCTGCCGTCGCCGCTGGTGAGCCCCACGTCTAGCAGGAGAATCTGTTCAGGAAATCCTCCATCCCAGGAGACATTCAACAGAACAACATCACCCATTTCTCTGCCCCCTAAATAAGAATGTTAAGAGTCTGTTTGTCCACAGCTTCTCATTTGCACAGAGACACACAGCAGCCCTTAACAGGTTAGAGATGATGCCAGAGGTGGAGGGTCTTTACAGACCTCTCCCCTCCTGCAAGCTGCTCCCTGTTCGTTTTGAGAAAGCAGGGTATAAACCCCTTTCTGTGGAAGGGAACCAGGCAGGCTGCTACCAATGCCCCCTTTCCCCCCGGGGCAGGCATGGACGAAGGAAACACACAGAGAAGAACCAGTGGGTTCCATTCTCCCAGCCCCGCGGGATAATTCTGCCCCTTGTTCCTGCTTCATTTTCCCTCCCTTGTCTGTGCTCTTCATGTTTCATTTTAATCTTTGCCGTTGTTTTCTTGTTCCCTTTGTTTGGGGAGCAGAACGGTGCTTAATTAATTGCCTCCATCCTTTCTCTGCAACTCGATTCCCTGTGCGTTTAATGAGTGATGCTAGGAAGCGAGCCCGTTAACCACAGCGTCGGGGCTGGAAGGAAGGATGGGAGCCCAGCATGTTGGCAGCACTGAACGGGCCCTCCCGTCCCCATCTCTCCGTTGGCAAATCAGATGCTCCTCCCGCAAGAAAGCGAAAGAGTGAACATGTCCACACCATGTTGGCTGCTCGAAAGCAGTTGGGACTTCCTTCCACAAGTCCAAACTGTTCAGTGCGGAAGCAGACTTGTCCACGAACGCTCACATGAAGCAATTCATCTCTAAGGAGCCACAACATTTTGTTCTTCTTTATATATATATATATTATTCGTCTTTTGTTTTTGACCTGATATTTTCCACCAAGGGATGCCGCAGGGATGCTCACTAGCCAGACGCGAAGGAAACGGCACCCTCCGGCTCATGTCCTTTCAAGGAGAAGGGTGGGGCAGAAATGTTTTAAATGAATTGAAATAAAATGGCCCTGCCCCGCCCCAGGAATTGAGGTAAAGTGGCCGGCAGCTTTTGATATGGAAGGTGGGGCATGGCTACCCTGGACAGCAGCCCGGGATGGTCCTAGCCTCTTGTCCACAAGTTAAAGCCCAGTGAGCACAGGCTTGCCTTCATCCCCTGGCAGTAAATCCCATAATGGTATGGGAAGACGCCTGTCTTTTCGTCTGCCTGGATTTCTCCCAACCCAGTTCCATTCAATCCCATGCTTCTGGGATGACCCATCAGTGGATGACCTCCCTGGGTTCTAAGGGGCTTCTCTCTACTCTGGCCTCACCAAAGATAATCTCAAGCCTGCCTGCCATGTGCCCCTTTACTCACAGTAAACTTTCTTCCTTGCATGGGTCTGTGTGTGCTCCAGTCCCACGGATCATACTGGCTGGCCTTTCCAACTCTACATTGTCCTTCCTTCCTTCCTTCCTTCCTTCCTTCCTTCCTTCCTTCCTTCCTTCCTTCCTTCCTTCCTTCCTTCCTTCCTTCCTTCCTCATCCATCATCAGCTCCTTCCTTCCTTCCTGCCTTTCTTTCCTTCCTTCCTGCTCTCTTTCCTGCCTGCCTTCCTTTCCTTCCTTCCTCCCATCAGCTCCTTCCTTCCTTCCTTCCTTCCTTCCTTCCTTCCTTCCTTCCTTCCTTCCTTCCTTCCTTCCTTCCTTCCTTCCTTCCTTCCTTCCTGCCTGCCTGCCTGCCTGCCTGCCTGCCTGCCTGCCTGCCTGCCTGCCTCCTTCCCTTCCTCCAGAGTTCTCCTCCCCCCCCCCCATCATTCCCCCGACACCCCTTGCATTTCCCCCTGTAACAGATTTTGCCACGCTGGAGAGATTCTGATCTTCGGTTCAGCGAAAGGGACCTGCTGTGGCCCACTTGCAGGAAGAACTGCTTCTGTCTGGTGGGGCCGTCTTCCTCACTGCCGCTCGCTCTCCTCTCGCAGCTACCGTTGTGTCTCAACGGCCCGGAGAGGGAAAACATCCTCCCCAGCTCTCGAGGCGCCAGACAGCAGCTGACATTTGGTGTGCCCCACTCTGGTGCCTCGAGTCCCCCAGAGTTTGCTCGGCCTGACCAAGAACGGCAGGGGAAGTGGCCTTGTGCCGTTGGGAGTTGGTAGGAGAGAAGAACAAGCCGTGCCGGCCCTCGGAACTGGGTGCAAGCCGGCTGCGTCTGGTCCGGCTGCTCTTCTGGGGGTGTCTCTCAGTGACTGCCCACCAAGCCTTGCTTGCCTGGCCAGAGGGAGGAACGAGGAGACTTGTGGCGCCTGGTCTTCGCGGCTGTTTCTTTCACCAACATCCCTTCTGCGTTTTCCTCTTCTGGTTTCAATCCTGCACCAAATGTGTTGATCTGTAAGCCAAGCTCTTCTCTGGTCCATGGCTTCACCTGGCACATTTCTCCCAAGGTTCACATTTAATCTGCTTCTCTATGCTTGGGTGTACTTACCCCACCACCACCACCACCAAGGACCTCGGACCGATTTGTAACAGCCGCCACTAAGTCCTGTACCTGTCGCCTAACAGCAAGGGACGTGAGACTGGTGCACTGGCAGGCAGAAGCGCCTCATTCAGCTCTGTTCCTCTTTTGGTCACGTTCTCACTGATAACACGAGGCTGAATCGGTTACACCCAAACCTTTCCCCTTGCCTTTTGTGGTTTTTAAAAAAATCTCCCCAGGAAGCTTGCAAGCAGGCTTTGTGGCAGGGGGTGGAACGTAGCCGTGCGCTGTTTTCCTTTGCAGGGTTTCTTCCCAATATTTTACCCATCTGCCCAAACCGTAATAGCGAGAGTCAAAAGGAACCATCTCCGGGATGGACCGTTCGCCTTTTCATCACATTTCACAGACAGCCATGCATGTGTACCAATGTCCATTTATGAAGCTTTCCTCGCACACAGATCTGACAAAGTGATTTGAAGTCCAGGAAATTTCGTGCTGGTCCTGCCATCTCCCCATGCTTGACGCTCAGGATTTTTGCCATTTCTTGTGGCTTAACAAGAACTGCTTTCTTAAGCTGATTTTTGGTGGTTTGCACATACACACACACACCCGGTCCCTTTCTTGAGAGAAGCCTGTTTAACTGTAATGTGTGAGCTGAATTCCGACTGACGGTAGCCCAGTCAAGATACAAGTGGGTGCCTGAGAAAACGATACCAACCACTTTTGAAGAAGGCAGGATTTTCCTAAAGCGTGAAAAACAGACTTTCCTTCCTCGGATTGCAGCTCCCAAGGCTGACCATGCTGGTGGCAGTCCGGTCCCCAAAAGGAAATGGGCCAAAACTTTGGCTTAAAGACTCAGTCCCATGGGTCCCATCAGAGTCTCTGTTGCGATTCACCCTGGGAAGGGAAGCTGAGCTGACAAGTTAAAGCATCTGGGACTGTCAAGCTGTAAAACCAAAAATCCCGGGTGTCACCCCCTGATCTTGGATGAGAAAGGTGCCACCCCAGAGACAGAACGCACCCAGAAACGCATCTTTGGGACCCCGCTTCCCCTTCCCCTCGCCTGCCTGTGCCTTCGGTTCTTTTATGCACACCAACAATTTACTTGCACGTTGAGTTTCACTCCTGCCTCAAAGGACCTTTGTGCTCCGCTCGGAGGATGAGACACATAAAGACAGGCCACGTGGCAAAGAAACTCATTTGAACAAATAACTCCGCTTCCCACTCGTTGGCAAACCTTGGGCTCCGTTCCTCTCCTTTGTCTCAAAACCCTCGCAAGCAGAAAGCCGGGCCACTTAGGCCGAGAGGTATTTAGAATCTTTGGGCTACGCTAACCGTGTTTCCTTTCCCCTCTCTGCCAATTCCATCTTTTAATCTAAAGATCGTCAAGGCTTTCTGGGGAGATTGGCTGTCACAATAGCCACCATCCCTGTGAGCCTCTGACAAGGACGGCTCCTTTTCTTTCCTCCTTGTTGACCATCCTCACCTCTCCTCCTCCGCCTCGCCTAGTCCTTGACACCTCCTCTCCTTCTGTCCCTCTCCAGAGACCCTCTTCAAGGAGGCGCAATTAAGGAACGAGCTCAAGTTGTTCCTTCTCCTCCTCTGCCCACGGCAGGCCCATCCCCCCCCCCAAAGCGAAGCCCTCCTCGCCGGTGATGGGAACCTTGCTTGCTGTGCGCCTTCCAGAGGAAACCACCAAGCTGTGCAAATATCAGCGTGGTGAGCCCAAAAGCTGAGAAAACTGAGCTTTTTTTCCCCCAAGTGCCAGAGCAAGGCTGGGCTTTGGGGAGAGAGGGGGAAACCGCCAGGGGATTGTCTTGCACTAAAGCAAATGCCAGCGTAGCGAAGCACGTTGGGTGGCGGAGGAGCCAGGTTGGGTGGAGAAGGTTGGAAAGTGGGAGGAAGACACGAGTGAGCCATGGGCTTGCACCTTATATATTTCGACTCCCTGCCTACTCTGGTGACATCTCTGGGCCACAATCCACAAACCCTTGTGCCAAATCGGACTTCTCTCTCAAGCCCCATTACTGCCTTGTCCATGGTATGCCATAAAATGATGGTTGTTGTAGGTTTTTTGGGGTGTTTGGCCGTGTTCTGGAGGTTTTTCTTCCTAACGTTTCGCCAGTCTCTCTGGCCGGCATCTTCAGAGGACAGGAGTCAGAACTCTGTCTGTGTTCTGGTGTCGTGTGTGGGATAGTGAAATTAAGAAATCCTTCACTGTAACCAACCAGGCAGCCATTAGCTCCATAGGGACTTGAGCACCGGTTTCTAAGGAAAGAAAGAGCCCAGTAGGCCATCTGGAAAAAGAGAACAAGCTGAGCAGGCATCAGAAAGGGACGGCAAGTTTCCAAAACACAAAAAACAACATTTTAAGCTAAATAAATAAGCAAGGAAGCACAGATTGTTCTTTTTTTTTTAAAAAAAGAAACGCTAAATTCTAGTAAATGCTTCCGCCGCAGGGATTTGTTTCAGACAATTTGTTTTACAGCCTGTTTGAAATTCTTTATGTCCCAGGGTGGGTGGATGGGGGATGGCTTTCAGTACCCCCCCCCCTTGGTGTATCAAATGGGAATTGCGCAAACACACACACACACATACACACACACCCCGCCTGCACCTAGCCCACTGAGGCTCCTGCAGGACAGATCCTAACATCTCAAAAAATAAAAATTCAAACCCAGACCCTCCTACCCTCCCTGGAGCCTCCAGAGAGGATAATTTCCTCTTTTAAGGTTCTTTCATGCCTCCTGCATCTTTCTGAGCATCTCGTTAGCTCTTTTTCCAGACCTGAAAAGGGCCTTCTCTTGCTGAAAAAGGGGATTAGTGCAACCCTCAGAGTTTTGGGGCGGTGGACCAAGGGAGCCGCGACAGCCCACCTTGAACCTCCACAGCTTCTCCCTTCCTCCTCTACAGGAACGCTGCTGAGTTAAGGATGGCAATCCACTTGGCCAGAAAGAATCAAAATGCAAACCCAGCGGCCATGACAGGGAGAAAAGTCAGGTGGGCAAAGCAGAGTCAGGAAGCACCTTTGCCCCCGATTCGGTCTGGGTTGGAATAACGGTACATGGACCAA
This sequence comes from Intellagama lesueurii, assembly GCA_037013535.1. Classification (NCBI taxonomy): domain Eukaryota; kingdom Metazoa; phylum Chordata; class Lepidosauria; order Squamata; family Agamidae; genus Intellagama; species Intellagama lesueurii. Next base: position 1,812,250 of record JBAJHW010000003.1, on the reverse strand, counting down.
GATCTAGTTTGTCCTGTGCCCTTACAGGGATACTCCTGTCTCTCCCAAGGTCTATAACAAGTCTTCCAAATGGCCACAGGGAGAAAAATCCTGCCAAGGGGAAAATTCAAACTTGGGAGGGGGAGGATTTTATACAGCACTATCAGAATAAGTTCTGGCAGAATTATTTGCCCACCTCCAGCCCAGCGAAGCCAAGAAAAAAATAAAGAAAATAAACTGGAGACAGATATTTATGAACATTAGCAGTGACACCACCATCTCAACAAGTAAACAAGGGAAGAAGAAAGCCAAAATGAAGTTAAGACCAAACCACTCAAAGCCCACACAAGAATGAAGTTAAGACCGAACCACTCAAAGCCCACACATTCATAGGTGCCTGCACACTCACACACAAACATGTTCTCAATCCTAGCAGTGAAACAACTCGTAACTAAGCTACAAAGAAAAGAAGCCAAAGGAAAAGTAAACTTGAGGATGTGAGGTGCAGGCTACCTACGCAACACAAATGCACACCTCCAGCAAAGCCAGGAAATACACAACCTGGAGACCTCCTTCAGAGACCCTCCCCAGCGTCTCAGTGAGGAGAGGGTCCTGGGCTTCACTGTGAGTGAACTCGGTCAGTCTCCTTTTTCACTGGCACTAGCACTGCATTTTCCTCACACGGGAGTGACGTTCTTGATTTCCCCATTTCCTTTGTGGAATCTCATCACATATTTCGGTATTTTGAACCCTGAAAAATGTCAGGTTTCAACAGGAGGAAGGTGTAGCAAGGGCACCACTGTCCCTTGAGTGGACCTGGTTCCTTTGCCCTGTTTGGTGGTTTATACCACAGAGATGCAGAACTAGCTTAGATTTGGTTCGTGTTTCACCTGAAGATGGTGCAGTTTTGAGGCAGATGCCTCTGAAGGGATGAGCTGATTAACACATGTTATGAGACAAAAAGCCTTTATCGCTATCCAAGCCACAAGAGGGAAGACTTGAATTCCTGTTGCATGTGAGTCATACACTTGAGAAGCCAGCTATTCTAGGTCAGTCCTGGTTTATTCCTTGATAGTGTTTAAGAAGCCTCTGGAGGAAGTAATAAAAGCAGGAATCGACCCATTGAACCTCCATTCCACTCCGCTATCTCCACAAAACGCAACATCCACACAAGAATCAAAGAACATGAAAGACACTGCAGACTAAAACAACCGGAAAAATTGGCAATAGCTGAACATGCCCTGAAACAAGCTGGACATTAAATCCTATTTCAAAACACAGAAGTACTGGACAACACCAGCAATGATTATGTTAGACTGTGCAGGGAAGCCATTGAAATCCACAAACATCAGCACAGCTTCAACCAAAAAGAAGAAAGTCTAAAACTCAACAAAGCCTGGCTCTCAGCACTGAAAAATACAGCCTGCAAAAAGGTCAATGAACTCAACCCAGCCACAAGGACCGATGATCACTGCACACAAAAGACTAGCTAACGACACCCATCAATCACAGTGACAGATCATCTCCCCCCCTTATCACAACAATACACCCATAACAAAAAACACCCTGATCACCATAATCACCCAATCTCCTGAAAAGGACAAAAAGCTGATCCCACAGCTACAAATACTCAACTATCCCACACACTACTCCAGAACACAGACAGAGTTCTAGCTCCTGTCCTCTGAAGATGCCGGCCACAGAGACTGGCGAAACATTAGGAAGAAAAACCTCCAGAACACGGCCAAACAGCCCGGAAAACCTACAACAACCATCGGATCCCGGCCGTGAAAGCCTTCAAGAATACAAATGCATTTATTCTTGGCTTTCATTCACACCTTGCTGGACAGGGGTCAAAATCCAGGACAAGGAACAACCCTGGGCCAGCTTAAGGCCGGTTTCCTTTATAGACACACACACACACACACACACACGTCTTACCAGCAGTGAATCCCATCAAAGCATCATCCTCTCCACATCCACCCACGTCAGGGCCTTGTCTTTTATTTCCTAAAAGGAGGACACAATTCCCACATGGCCACAGCCGCCTCCATCTCCCCCCCCCCCCCCCGCTAATGGAGCCTAATAGCTGAGGGATTCTAATGGGGTCTGGGACCCAACACGGAGGGAGGGAATGGACTGGCTTCCATTAGAGCCGAAGCCGCAACCACAGCATCGGCGTTAATGGATGATGGCAGAAATGTGTGGGTTGTGTTTTTTTTAAGCATATATATGGTTTTGGTTTTTAATGAAGAGAAAAGTTGAGAAAAAAATCTCAGCTCTTGAGCCAACTCTTTTTGCATGTGCACAAAAAGAAAGACACACACACAGAGAGAGGGAGAGCGCTCCAGTCTAGAGATGGGCACAAACCGCTGGTTTGGCAATTTGTGCCGGTTCGTTTACCGACTGAACAAATGTTGGGTGCTTCCGAGCCCCGCCTCCTCCAGCAGGCACCCACCCAGCGGGGCGCTGCCTCTGAGTGGGCGCCCACCAGAGGAAGCGGGCCTGGGAAGTGCCCGACACCTGTTCGGACACTAAACAAACCCGCACGAACCACCAAACCAGCGGTTCGTGCCCATCTCTACTCCAGACCAATCATTATTTCTACAGAGGTCTGCATTTTCTTAAGGAAATAAAATGCAGGAAGCCAGCGGCCTCTTCCGAGTCTCAGAGGCTTCTTTATCTCTCACAAGCTAAATCCTCGCCCCGAGAGTCTCGCCCTGCAGAAAAAAACCCGACACTGCAGAAAAAGAGGGCTTGACCCTGGCAGGCAGTCCTTGGTTCATTTTTCATGCCATCGTTGGCCAAGTTTCAAAGGGAAGGGAAGCCTGGCCAAGCCCAGGGCTTCCCTAGCAGCTGCTTGGAATCCAGACCAGCTGCTGACACCCAGCGGAGGGCTTCACTTTCCCCAGCCCCTTCCTGGAAAGGCTATACAAAGGCCTTTTCTTCAGCTGCAGGACCACCACCACGTAAGAGTCAAGAACCAGGAGCGGCAGAGCGGCTGTCCAAGAGGCTGGACTTTCTCTTTGACCTTGTGTCCTCGGTCCTGAGCTGGCAGCCCATTAGGATAGTGAACTCCCCGACGGAGCAAGGCACCACAGACATCACCACGATCTTCCACAGACATTTATTAATATTACAAAAAGACGACGGACAAGGAACGACACCGCTGGAGAAAGATGGTGCCTGCCCCTTTTTCCGCAGCTTCCCAGCGGTGGTGGGTGACCCTTCCATTTCCTGTACGTGGGAAGAACTGGAGAAAAACCTGCCTGGCCCCCATCCCCACAGCAGGCGGGTTTGAAGCGCCTGCACCCCATCCCCTCCCGACGGACCAAGCCTGGAGGACCGCGTTTCGTGTCTTTCGCTCCTCTCCACCCACCCGCCAGGATGGGGGTCCCTAGCCTGATCCGGGAACTGGGGAAGACAGGAGGACGCTTCAGTATTTGTGACACCATCCCCAGGAAGGCAACGGACAGAAGCCACGTGGAAAGAGGGTGGAGGACGCCAACGGGGAATCGGTCCTTCCCATCCTCGCGGGCTCTCCCCCCAAAGTAGTAACAAGAGGCAGGCGTTCCTTATCCCAGTCCACTTTCAGGACAGGCACCAGCACCAGGGAAAGCTGATTCAGTCGCACATGGCTTTATGGATCCCACCACCGTCACTGGCCAAAACAAAGATCAGGAAAGCCCAGCAAAAAAACCACCCCAATATCCCCCTTGCTCTTTGTCCCCTGCAGATGGCTGGACAGACGCCATCCAAGCTCCGCTCGACAGAAACAAGGAGTCGGCCGCATGGGCACAGGGTGAAGGTCGAGGCGACCAAAAGGCACCAGGACTCCGGTGCCCAGTTCCAAAGTTGGCCAGGTCGTGGATTTGGCACCCACGGATCTGAGAGGCATCCGAACCTCTCTCGGTTTAGTTCCACTTGGGATGAGGCTCGTGGGTTCACCAGTCCACTTTAAAAGCTGTCCCACCGGCTGGGAGATTCCTTCGATCAACCATGTCTGTTTCCTGTGCCCTTGCTGTGTCTGGCCTTTGGAGGAGGGAGGGGGGGGGCTTCAGAAAAAAAGAGGCTGGCTTCCATTCCCAGAGTCTCTCCTCCGACCTTTCCCCGGCTGGAAAAAGTGCTCCTTTTTCTGGCAACCTCCTCCACACTTTTTTTTTTTTTTTTGTCTTTTGCAAACAAACCTGCAGACAGAAAGGGAAAGAAAGGAAGGTGACCTCCAGGAGCTGGTGGCTGGAAAGAACATGGGGACGCTGCGGAGGGAAGGAAAAGCAGAAGGCAGGGGGCCACGGGGGCCACTTTTAGCCGCAGAGAAACAAAGAATCCTACAACGATGGAGCTGGGAAGGGTCTCAAAGGCCATCGGGTCCAAACCCCCTGCTCAAGCCAGGGATCCCAATCAAAGCCGATCTGGCAGACGGTTGTTCAATTTCATCTTGAAGGCCTCCAGCGTTGGGGCGCTCACCACCTCCTGAGGTCATGGGTTCCATGGCTGTACTGCTCTAACAGTTAGGAAGTTTTTCCTGATACTCAACCAAAACCTGACTTCTCTGTAACTCGAGCCCCTTATTATGTATCCTGCCACTCTGGGAGGATTGAGAACAGATCCTGCTCCTCCTCTGTAGGACTTCCTTTCAAATATTTGAAAAGTGCTCTCCTGTCTCCCCTCTGTCTTCTTTTTTTCAAAGCTAAACATGCCCAATTCTTTCAGTCTTTCCTCCTCCTAGGGCTTGGTTTTCAGCCCCCTGATCATCATCCTGGTTGCCCTCCTCTGAACATGTTCCAGTCTGTCAGCATCCTTCTTAAAGTGTGGTGTCCAGAACTGGGCAGAGGACTCTAGATGAGGCCTCGCCAGTGCTGAACAGAGGAGTACTATGAGATTGGGAGACTATACTTTTCTGAATGCCTCCTCATCCTGAAATGGCATTGGCCTTTTTTGCAGCCACATCACCCCTGTGGGCTCATATTCCTTGGACGTGGCAACCGACGGGTTAGATTTTGAGCGGGTTTCAGGGCCGGGTCTCTGGGAATAGAAGATGAGACAGATCTGCTTCTTTAATGTGGGGGTGTGTGCTGAGAAGCTCATCAGAGGCACTCTGTCCCTGAACCCATCCGGAGAGACTTTTTTCATCACCCAACTTGTGCACATGCCAGCTCTCTGCCTCTGTGCGAATCCCCTGCCTGTCTTTACTGCTGAACTGCCAGATCACCCTGGAGAATATTTAGGCACTGGGAACTTTTTGGTGAGGCACAGGAGAAAGCCCCACCCCCCCATGGTGGCCTCCACCAAAAGGCATGCTGGAGAGCTGCTCAGGACTCTCCCAGGGCCCACCAGGAGAAGGATGTACCCGGGACCCACAACGAGCGAGCCTTACCTGGCGTGTTCGTCTCCCAGCTTCAAACATCCCGAAGGAGCTGAAGAGAAAAAAGAGAGAAGGTCAAGAGGAAGCAAGACCTTTTTTTTCAACAGTGGTTGGTGCCCAGCCTCATCAGACACACCGCTGGGGGGTTCCCAGGGGAAACAGACGAACGAAAACGAATCGAGAGGCGACGTTTCCTGGGATTTCAGCTCACCCGGTGGGCAAATCGCCTCCTTTGGGCAGAAATTTTTGTCTTACGATGCCTGTCCTCAGCCACGGCTTTTAGCATCTTTTCCCTTCCAGAACTTCTGACTTGAATCCCTCACCCGTCGTTTTAGAGCTCACGGAGGAACTTCTCTTCCTTGGCTTCGCGCCAAAGGCCTTCATCCTCACCGCCCGCGGGTGATCCTACATTTTCTGCAGCGACAGCCCAACAGAGCTACTCCACCGCACCCCAGGGGAACGTACTCCTTCGGGGCTTTCGAAGGAAACCCTTCAGGCCTATGAGCTATTCCCTTGGCCGTCTTTAGCTGGAGAGGCCCATTTAGTTCACTAGCACACAAGGTATGGGGGGTGACCCTGAATTATGGAGCTTTTCCAGAAGGAGTACAAAAGATCATGGAGGATACAGCTGGGATCTTTCAGAACAAGATGGAGCCTCCATGTTCAGAAGCAGCTGGCCCCAAGTACCAAATGCTGGAGATAAATAAGACTGGAGAGTTACTGCCTCTGTGCCCTACAGTGGGCTTCCAGAAGCATCTGGCCAGCTTTTGTTGAGAGGCAGGACGCTGGACCTCACAAACGTTGCGTCCGGCCCAGCAAGACCGTTTTTAAAAAATTAACAGGGCACCGGCTGGGCTCACGGAGGCAGCATGCCCGACTCAACACCATCACAATGAGTTGTGTGTGTTTGAGAGTGGCTGGGCATGAATCCTCACAAAGGTCACCCTCTGCAAACGTTCTGGAAACCAGAGGCAGACGGAAATAGGCAAACAGAAATATGCAAATATATCATCAGCACGCCGAGGTAGGCAAACACACTGAGAAAGGGGAACTCTTCAGACACAAGCAGCAGGCAGAAATGGGCTCGTAAAGCAAGGGGGAATAGAGAAGGCCATTAAATAATTATCAGTAGGCAGAAGAACGCAGACACAGAACGAGAAACCCGTTTCACTCAAAGTCTTCCACTGGTGCCCCAGCTGCCCAAATGAAAGAAAGGGGGCACTCTGTGTATTCTCGAAGGCTTTCACGGCTGGGATCTGATGGTTGTTGTGGGGTTTTCGGGCTCTTTGGCCGTGTTCTGGAGGTTGTTCTTCCTAACGTTTCACCAGTCTCTGTGGCTGGCATCTTCAGAGGACAGGAGTCAGAACTCTGTCTGTGCTCTGGTGCAGTTTGTTTGGATAGTTGAGTATTTATAGCTGTGGGATCAGCTTTTGTCCTTTTCAGGAGATTGGGTGATTATATAAATACTATAAATACTCAACTATCCAAACAAACTGCACCAGAGCACAGACAGAGTTCTGACTCCTGTCCTCTGAAGATGCCGGCCACAGAGACTGACGAAACGTTAGGAAAAACAACCTTCAGAACACGGCCAAAGAGCCCGAAAAACCCACAACAACCAACGGGACACTCTGTATTTATCAAAGGCTCGGTGATCTCATCACCTCCCTCCATAAACAAATGTGACCCCGTCCATGTTTCCTCATTATAGCACAAACATAGAATCATGGAAGAACTGAGTTGGAAAGCGCCGATAAGGCCATCGAGTCCAACCGCCAGCTCAAGGCAGGGCAGAGATGGGCACAAACCTCAGTTCGGAGGTTCGTGTCGGTTCATACGCACGACACCATAGGCGCTGCGTGTTCCCGTCCTCCACCTCCCCGGCCAATTCCCCACTCACCCGTTGGAGCACGCGCCTCTCCTCCTCCTCCTCTTTGGCTGTTTGACCAGTTCCCGGTGGGACCACGGGTTTGCCTGTCCTGCCTCCTTGTCCGAGGGGGCGTTCAGCCAAGGAGGCGGGGTAGGGAAGCCTGTGCTCCTGCCGGAGGCTGACTAAACAGTTGAAGACAAGGAGGAGAGGAGTGCGCGCCAGCTGGTGAGTGGGGGATCCAGCCAGGGAGGTGGGGGAAGGGAACACATGGCACCACGCGTGCTGTGCATATGAACTGGCACGAACCTACGAACCTTTGTGCCCATCTCTACTGTAGGCATCCAGATCAAAGCAGATCTGACAGTCGGTGGTCCAGTTTTCCCTTGAATGCCTCCAGCGCTGGAGGGCTCACCACCTCCCGAGGTCATGGGTTCCATTGTCGTACTGCTCTAACAGTTAGGAAGTTTTTGCTGAAATTCAGTCGAAATCTGGCTTCCTGTCGCTTGAGCCCCTTGTTACATGTCCTGCACTCTGGGATGATCAAGAACAGATCCTGCCCCTCCTCTGTAGGACAGCCTTTCAAGGATTTGAAAAAGCACTATTGCATCTCCCCTCAGTCTTCTTTTCTCAAGGGTAACATGCCTGGTTCTTTCAGTCTTTCCTCCTGCCTAGGGCTTGGTTTTCTAGCCCCCTGATCCTCCTTGTTGTCCTCCTCTGAACTTGCTCCAGTTTCTAATCATCCTTCTTAAAGTGTTGTGTCCAGAACTGGACACAGTACTCAAGATGAGCCCTCACCGGTGCCAAATAGAGAGGGACTAGTGCTTTTGTGTACGATGCTGGGCCCAGCTAGAGTGAGTCTACACAACACAATTACATCCGTTGGATCCCACACTAGCTGGCATGGCTCAGCCCTATCGAGTCCGTGAGGTTCCTTGTTTGCTGAGGAGGGCGCCCCTCTTATAGCTCAAGGGTGGCACGAGGGCCCCCTGGCTGAGAATTCCCGAGTCTCTCCCCAACCCACAAGTTGTGCAGGATGGAGTCATGGCAGCTGACGTGCAATCGAACTGCTAGAACAGTGTACTGCGTAAGTCCATTCCTCGTCTGCTCTCTTTAGCCGTATGGCCTACAATGGAAATTGGAAACAACTCCAGCTATTTACTGACCCCAGAAAGGCCAAAGCTGCTGAGACAGTTCACAGTAGCTTCCTTGTGAATATATAATTTTCTGAGGATGTGCAGGAATTAAAATCCTGAGTGTCAAAAATCTGGATTTCAACCTGAGACTGGTTTGCCTTTTAAGGTTTAATGTTTCAGATCCCAAATCTCTGACACCGGAGATCCAGAGTAGACCAAGCCCATCCGGCACGGCTTTCGGAGGCCCCTTGCCTCTCCCAGGCCAGTTGGACACTGTTCTCTTCCTGGCACGCTGCACATGCCACAGCGATCAGCTCGGTCCCAGGTCCTGCCCACATCCCCAAGCGAGACGGGGTGCTCAGCAGAAAGGTCTGGATGCCGTGCTCACCGTCAGAGGGTCGGCTGAGAAGGCAGCGACGCTGTTCCTCATCTCGTTCTCGTTGCCCCGAAGTGGAATCAGAGAGATGTTCCCCAGCCGGGAATCCTGCGGAGTCCGGGAAGCCCGGATCTTGGAGGACTCCGAAGGCCACACATTGCCCCCATGCTGGGAAGAAGGAGAAAAGGGCAAGCAAGAGATAAATGGGGGAAGGAGATGGGCTGCCTGGCTCCCCACACAAGGTTTTCCTAAAACGTTCGTGCCCTTTGTAAAGGGTTCTCGTTCTCACCTATGAAGCCCTAAACGGTCTGGATCCAAACGATCTCATCTCCCTCGATGAGCCTGCCTGGGCATTCAGATCCTCAGGTGAGGCCTTTCTCTTGGTCCCTCCACCTTTGCAGGTGCATCTGATGGGGACACGGGAGAGGGGCCTTCTCTGTGGCTGCTCCCAGAGACTGTGGAACTCCCTGCCACTGGAGGCCAGCCTGGCCCCCATCTTGGCTGTCCTTCCGCAAGCAGACCAAGACCTTTCTCTTCAGGCAAGCTTTCCCTGAACGACTGGCTGCCAATTGGGGTTTTTTAATGGACGGTTGTGCCTTTTACTGCTTTGAATGTGTTTTGGTGTTGCTTTTGCTTCCCGTTCTTTCGTATGGTGCTTATTTGATCTTTTTTAGTATTTGTGTACTCACTGTTGTTAGCCCAAATATTGTTTTTTAATGATATAAGCTGCCTCGGGTCCTTTTTAAGGAGAAAGGCAGAAAAAAAGTGTTTTTAAATAAATAAACAAGCGATGCACCCGTCTCAAAGGCTGATCCTTCCAACGTCTCTTGGCACCTCTTCTCCCTCTTTCCAAACGGCTGTGATGCCACCTGTTCCCCCCCTTACAAACCCCACGAGTCCCCCTGGTTCCCTTCCTATAGGTCTGGGGTCCAGAACCTGGAGGCTGGGAGATATCCCGCCGGGTCTTTGGCTCTTCGCTCTGAGGGGCACCACATGTCCCTCCCCACAGGCCTGCCACCGCTGAAGGGTCACGAGGGAGCTGCAACTCCCGGAAGAGGAAGGCGTTTTCGGTCTGCAGTCCCCAGCACTCCCCAGGTGGCCATTCCCCATCCCTGTGGAATGATGGGGGCTGTAGTCCAAAAAAGGACCTCCTCGCTGTTCTGACCCCATCCAGCCTCATTTCATTCACGGCACATCCCCGGATAGAAGCCCCACCGGCAAGTCACATTTCAGAGCCCCTGCTCTCATTCTGCCTGGCCGATTCTTCCACGCCCAACCCACTCCTGCTTTGCCGTGGCCCCTTCTTCAACCCTCCCTCCCAGTCAAGCCCCGTCTTCTTCCTCTCTTCTCTGGGGCAGGGAGACCCACTTTCTTTTGGCATTCTGGACAGGACCCGGCAGGCTCTTGGCGCTACACAGAAAGGTTTGTTAAGCGGTCGCAGGATTTGTTAACAGCACAGACGTATCTGAGCATCTAAAAAAGTTCCTTTTCTGGACTCCTGACTCCCAGAATACTGGCTAGAGAAGTCTGGGAACCGGAGTCCTAAACAGGCGCAACGTTGCTTGGTTCCACATGTCGTGCTCTGTGCCCTAGAGTTTTTAAAACTTATCTCTGGTGGAGAAGATAGGTGGGGGCCGGCACCTGGGTGAAAAAGGGGAAGGGGCCAAACCGGGGAAGATGAGCAGGGGGATAAAGCTTTAGGAAAGGGAAGGTTTGCAGAAGGAGTGTGTTTAGACAAGGTGGGGGGTGGTGTTTGGTGGGAAGGAACATCTTAGCAGAGACCAGCACCCATTACCCAGAGGAGAGTGGCATCTGGTTACCAGCCACCTGCTGAGAGCTAGGGGACATTATACCTTGTGTGTGCTCCAGACGCACCAGACTACAACTCCCATGACACACACACACACACTCACACACACACCCCAGCCAGCACAGCACAACTGGAGAGCAACCAGTTGCGGAGAGCTGGCTAACTGCCTGGCTGAAGGCTACAGACTGCCACGCTCCTGGAGCCACTCGGGGCCAGAACAGGAAAAAGGCCATCTTAGGCAGAGAACAAAGCCAAGCCGCCCAAGACAAATCCCCAGGGTCATCTTCTAATAAAAGAGACAGACCGCTTTTGCCCTCCCTCACGGCCGGCCGTCAGGAGCTGCCGAAGCAGCTGAATAACACTGGGGAGAATACTTTGGGGGGTGGGGGGCGTCTTTTGCAGTGCTCCCTGCCTGGGACGACCAGGAGCGCCATGAATTATGCAAGGAAAAAGCCTGCGTGAGAGGCTTTCGTCTGCATAATTGATGCCGGTCTGCTCTGGAACACGGATCCCTTCGGACCCGGGCTCGTCTCCTCTGCAAGGCTCAGAAGAGGCCAAGCAGGTCGCTGGTTTCCAGCCCCACGTGGTCCGACCCGCACCTGCAGCCGAGAGGAGGAAGGAAGGAGAGAGCCAGGGGGACCCACGAGAGGGACGCTCCCAGGACAAGGAATGGCAGCTTAAATGAGGGTGCAGCGTGGGTGCAAATTTGGAGCACAAGACTCTCGGACCCCCCCCCCCCCCACGGAGCCATGCAGGCTGGGGGAATTTTGGAGCCTGCCTCTCGAAAAGGAACTCAAGTCCAAGTCAGGGAGAGCGGAAAGGGGATGCTTTTGGGGGGACCCTCCCTCCCGATGCCCTCCCACCTGGCTGCGACCATTACCTGCACAGAGAGGAAGGTGGCGAACCAATCCCGGAGCTCCATCTGGGTTTCGCAGCAGAGATACCTACGGGAGAAGGCGGAAGGACAGGAAGAGAGCGTGAGGGACCCATGAAAGGGACCCCTCGGCTCTCCCACTGCAGAGGTTGCAAACACCAACAAGGCCCTCTTGGGCAGGAATGCCCAGGTGGACGCAGAATACCAGAGACATGCTGTGTTTGTGGCACACGTATTGACTCGCCCGTGTCCCCTCCATGCCGCCCCACTGGGCGCCACACGGCTGGCAGGAATCACACTGACAGCCACACACCAGGGGTGCGGCTGGCCAAGCGCCGGCAACTGAGGGACACGGCCTGAGCCAGGCCTCGTAACAAACACAGGCCTACGGGGTGGTTCGGAGCAGGGCTCTGGCAAACGTCTCCTTGGGAACGACAACTCCCAGAACCCACTGGCAGGTGGGGGTTTCTTGAAAAGGGAAGCAGGAAACGTTCACTGCACCCGAGCTGAGAGGGCTGTGGGTTTCTCAACGGCTCGGCAGCCAAAGACACCCTTTTACGGTGCTTTCAATTACGACGGACTCTTGTCCCTACCTTCGAACTAACCATTGGGATGAAAATGTTGCCCAAAACGCAAACCCTTACCTCCGCCGCCAACCTTCCAGCTGTTGCAAAGCCTCTTTGTATTCCAACCCCTTAAAATTTCTCCTTAAAAACCCTCTTCCTCCTCGAGGCGTCCTCCTGAGCTTTGGGACTACAGCTCCCATGGTTCCTGACCACCGGTCACAACAAAAGGGGCCGAGGGCAGCCGCAGTCCAAAGGCCAGGGAGGACAACAGGCGAGGGAAGGCCACCCTAAGAACTGTCGCTGTGGCGGAAGTGGCCAGGCGGCTTCTTTTTTTTGGGGTGACGGCGTTTCCAGCTGCCTGGTCTGCAGTTCCTGCATCCAAGCAGCGCCTGCGCCACTAACTCGTCCTGCGGGAATTTTCCAAGAGGCCATCCTGACAGTTGCGCCCCCGGAGAGCAGCTACAAAAAACGAAGCTAAACTAAAAACCAAACCCAAACCCTTTACAGTAAAAAAAACAACCACCACCCAAAGAGGTTTATTTCAGCGCGGGCTTTAGTGCTCCACGAGCCATCTCTTTGGATGTCTGTAGTTCAATTCTCAGCCAGAGAGGAAGGAATCGGGAGGTTTATCTCATCCACACTCTTGAACCTCGTTACCGGTGTTCATGATGCTAACTGTCATTTGGAAATTTCACGTCCTGCGCCTGTATCGCTCTTCATTGGGTCCCTGTTCCCCATATAGGTTACATCAAGTCAGAACTGACTCAGAGTGACCCTAACAGAGTTTTGACGTTAAAGTGAGATATTTCAGGAGTGGCTTTACCAGTTTCACAAACAGACGCCATGAGTTTCCCCGGCTGAGCAGAGATTCAAACCCAGACCTCTGGAGTCCTAGTCTTTCACTCTATCCTGTACACCACACCAGATATCCTCTCCCACCATGTATAATAATAATTATTGTGTGACATCAAGTCCATTCTGACTTACGGCGACCCTTTCCAGGGTTTTCCAAGTAGAGAATATTCAGAAGTGGTTTCCCCTTCCCTTCTTCTGGGACGGTGTGCAGCTTCCCCAAGGCCACCCAGGCTCTGGCTCTACTCATAGGAAGCCCAGTGGTGGGGAATCGAACTCCCCACCCCTGGTTCCGCAGCCAGATAACTAAACCACTGAGCTGTCCGGCCAGCTATCCTTGTATGCGTATCTGTGACTCACTGTTTCCCTTCACATGTCTGTGGACATGGATGGTAACCCATGAAGAAGCACACGGACATAAATCTGTTCATTGTTAAGCTGCCACGATACCCTCGCTTTTATTTTTTATTTCTGCTTTGTTGTGGTGGTTTGGTGTTCCTGCAGGGAACACAAGCCCAGAGATAGGAAAAGTTACTTTTTAATTTTATTTTGGGGGGGGCTCTCCTACTCTCTCAGCTAGCATAACTTAGGACACCAAGTAATTTCCCCAAATGCCGCACCAGCCTTACACCCATTCAGGAGACCCCAAAACGTGAACATCGAACACACTGGGCTACGTCTGCCTTGAAATGTATATACCTGCCTCGGAAAGACCGACCTGCCTGAGAATTTCCTCTCAGCTGGGTTTTTAAGAGCAGAACCTGGATCCCGATGAACAAATAACGCACCACACCCTTCTGAAACCTGCATTTCCAAGACACCCTTTGGGGCAGGACAGGTGGGCTTAAAACAGGAGGTGATGCGGGCATTTGGGGGCTTCGTGTTGGTTGTGACAAGTCCTGGGAGCGAAACATTTGGCCCTTGGGTCCACCAAAATTGACCTCTGGGTAGTGTGGGCGGCATATAAGTTAAATAAATAAATAAATAAAATTGCTAGCTTGCAAGAACAACAACGTCAAGAAACATCTGTCTTAAATAATATCCGTCTTAAATAATAGCAATCCATCTGTCTGTCTGGTTCGGGCCCTTACCATTGCTGCTTCTCCAGTTTCTCATTCTCGAAGAAGACGGTGAACCCCCAGCTAGAAGAGAGCGACACAGGAGAGGTTAGGTGTGAGTAGGACCACGTCCACCCTTCCCACAAAAAGGGTTCTTTGTTCCCAACCTGCCTTGAAACCTTGCTACCACGACTAATCATTATCATCATCGTATGCCATCAAGTCATTTCTGACTTACACAACCATTTTTCAGGGTTTTCCAGGTAGAGAATACACAGAAGTGGTTTGTCTTCTTCTGGAGGCAGTTCTGGGACTACTGTGCCGCTTGCCCGAGGCCACCCAGGCTGGCTCTTGTCTCAGGAGGCCCGGCGGGGGGGGGGGGGGGGGGGGGGATTGAACTCCCAAGCTCTGGCTCCACATCCAGATGCTTAAACCACAGAACTATCCGGCCAGCTAATAATCATGTGCCGTCAAGTCACTTATGACTTCTGGTGACCCTTTCCAGGGTTTTCTAGGTACAGAGAGGACTCAGAAGTGGTTTCCCATTCCCTTCTTCTGGGGGCACATCCTGGGACCGCCGTGCAGCTGGCCCAAGGCCACCCAGGCTGGCTTTTCTCCCAGGAGATGCTCAGTGGGGAATCGAACGGCCAACCTCTGGCTCTGCATCCAGATGCTTAAACCACCGAGCTATCCAGGCCTCCAAAAAGAACAACCTGCCAGTTTTACGAAGCGTGTAGGGTACACGCAGACTTGCTACAGAAAAATTGTCCTGGGGGTGATTTTGCTGGTCAGGTTAGAGAAGAGGACACAGACTGCAGGCATTGGCGTGATGGTCTTTCACACAATTCCACACATGGAAACACACACACACTCTGGCTTCACCCTGTTGCAAAGCATTCAATCCCGTCTTCCAGGAGCCAGGCAGTGAACCCAAAAGCAAACAGTGATTTACGGATCTGATGTTCCGCCCCCTGGCTCCCGTTAGCAGTCCACGGGGGCTTGACCGAGGAAAGCCAGTGGGTTGGAGCGGTTAGAGAATCAGGCTGAGGTTCTGGAGCTTGGCGTCCAACCCGCCCCTTGGCCACGAAACTCACTGGGTCCCCCTGAGCCGGCCACACCCTCACAGCCTGACCTACCTCACAGGTTTGTTGTGGGGCAGGGAAGAGGCCCACAGGTTGTCCTGAGCTTGTTGGAGGAAACGTGGGAAAGAAACGCCACACACTGAAGCCTCAGGAAACCCACTGCGTCTCATGCTCTTCTCCAAACCAGCCTCTCCTGCCTGGTAATGAACCTAAACCCCCGGTCACCCCTGCACGCCACTGGCTCCCTTTTCTAGCTAGTGGTCCAGCAGTCTTCTGGCCCTCAATATATTTGCATGAGAAGAGGAACGCTGGTGCATTCTGCAGCCCGGTTGCTTGCTCGCGCATCGTCGGCCCCCTGAAAACCCAGAGTCTCTCGTTGGTCGGCTCTGCCACCTGGCGGCCAAAAGCTGGCACGGGTAAGCTTGAGGCTCCGTCGGGTCCCCTGATGGCCCTCGGGGTCACCTGCTGTCCCCTTTCAGCAGGCAGGCAGGTCCACCGCCTGCAGCAGGAAACAATCCCCCTGGATTCGGCTTTCGGCGCTTCCTCTGCGCCGGCTTCCCTCTGCCCCAGGAGCAACCCTTCAAAGCTGACCGCCTGGCACATGAGCAAGACGAAGCATTGCTGCCGACGGGCATGGCCACACGGCAAGCTCTCCGAACCCCTTGGCTTCAGAAGCTGGTGGCCTCTCGGTTCCAGCAGAGCAAAGCAGTGGCGTTCACAGCTGGGAAGAGGGGCCAACCGCCTCCCCTGGCACATTCCCCCTTGGGTTCCAGGAAACGCCGTAGGGAACGTCTTTGCCACTCATTTGGGGAGGGGGGGAGGGCAGTCTGACTCGGCCTTGCTCCAAGGTCACCATTCCTGGGCCCCAGACTCTCCCACCTGGCCCGAGGGGACACCCAGCCAAGACGCCCACCGGTCCACCAGGGGTTGGATCCAGGCCCTCCGAGCCACCTTGCCAGGCAGAACTTCAGTAAAGCCGTCCCTTGAGGGCTCTGCTATTGTTCTTCTGCGCCATCCAAGTTAGAACCAACTTAATGCTGACTCTAACAAGGGCTTTCAAGGTAAGTGAAAACCCTACTTGGAGTGAGTACAGCAGTTCGACTCCCCCAGGGAGCTTCCATGGCTGAGCAAGGATTCGAACCCAGGCCTCGTGGATCATTCCATCCACTACACCACACTGGGTTCCCCCCCCCCCCCAAAAAAAAAACCCATGTCCTTCTCCCTGTACTGTACGGCTGTCAAGTGGGAGCTGACTTAGAGCAACCTCCAGAGGGCTTTCGAGGTGAGATCTTTGAAGAGTGGTTTTGCCAGTTCCACTCCCCCGGGGAGTTTCCATAGCGGAGCGGGGATTGGAACCCAGGCCTCCTGAGCCCCAGTCAGTCACTCTGTGCACTACACTGTACTGTAGTATTTGAGGATTACAGCGCCCACCCCAGGACCGCATGGCCATCCGCTAGGGAATTCAGGGAGTGACCGCTCCCCAAAGCGCCCGTTCCAGCCTCCGCCACACAGCGAGTGAGCCGCGCTCCAGCCGCAGCTCCCTTGGACCGAGGGGCCCTTTTCACACCCCAAGCCCCGCATGCCAGGAAAGCAAGCGGCGAGCAGAGGAACCGAGCAACCGGCCTCTATGCAATCGACCACCCCAGAGAAGGAAACGCCGCGTTGCGTCGGTGTGCACGCCTGTGCCTGCTTCTCTCGTGTCTCCGTGGTCTCTCAACCCATCCCAGCCCCACCCATTCCCGTCGGGGCCCAGACCCGGCTCCAGGCAGCCCCGAAGGGAGGCTCACCAGCTCGGCGGACGGAGTTTCTTCTTGACGCCCAGGTAGACCTTCAGGTTCTTGACAGGCCACTCCTTCTCCGCCTTGTGGCTCTGAGCAGAGAAAACACAAGAGGAAGGAGTGAGGAGGGGAAACCGAGAAAGGACGGCACCCCTGAAACCCACGGGGATCCATGCAGCTTCCGCTAGCCCGGCCGTGTCAGGGGGACGCCCGAGAAGACCTCCATCGGAAAGAGGCCCCGAGGTGGCAGCCCCTGGGAACGGACGGCGTCTCTCTCTCTCTCCCAGTCGACCTCCGGCCGCCCCGAGCGGGACCACGGCCAGCCCGGGTCGGCTGCCCGGCCACCACCAACGTACCCGGACTTCCTTGTAGAGGCGGAGGTAGTCGCTGTTCAGGATGAAGTACCGGTCGTGAAAGCCGGTGCTGAGCCCCACGCCCAGCAGGTTCTTCTCCTCCCGGAACTTCATCATCCCGTGCTTGCTGTCGCCCCCCTTGCTGGCTAGGGAAGAAGAGACGGGTTGGGGAGCCAGGAGAGGCTGGGAGCCGAGGGAGGACGCCGGAACCGCCCCCCGCTGGACATGGCTGGGGGGGGGGCACCACCCTGCTTGAAAGACACATCGGGGCCACCCTTTCCTGGCTGGCGAGCTCCGTCCCAACCCCGTCCTAACCCGAATGACAGCCGATGGGGGGAAGAAGGGTGGGCTGACGAGACCCTTGGTCTGGACCAGATGCAGGCCAACGCCACACGTCAGCACAACGGCATTGTTTACAGCCAGCTCTCCGGGGTCTCAGGTACAAGAGGCAGCCTTTGGGGCAGGGGTGGGGCTCCATCATCTTTAGGGTCCCTTCCCGCTTGACCGTTCTCCGATTCTACGACTGGAGACCAGATCCATGTTGTGCCACCCAGAGCCAAGATGCTCTTCCATGTCACTGCCTCCATTTCTCTCTCAACCACGCGCGGTACGATGTACGGAGGCGCACGCACACATTACAGAACCTCGATACAGAGATACGCCTCCGCATGGGCCTATGCCCTAAGGCTGCCCTCCATGCATGTGAGAATGTGGAATTTGTGTTCCCAAGATGGGCGCGACAGGTTTGTCTGTCGTTTTACTAAACGAAGACCCACCGATTTATTGCAGGAATGGTCAAGTGGGGCATCACGGGGTGGCCTTTGTGTCTAGCATTACACCCGTGCAGATCCACTGCGTCCACAAAGGGAAGAATCGCTGCCTCCAAGAGACCTTTTTGTAAGCTTCCTGGGTCCCTTCTGGGCCACACCCTTCTCGCATCTTGTGTCAGTGAGTCCCCCATGTCGCCGGCCTGCTACGCCCAAGGCTGTCTGGCCAGCGCCAACTCGGCGGTCAAGCCCCCTCTTCCTGGGGGCATCTCAGGGGCTAATGTCCTGAGAACACGCTCTCCCTGCTCAGGCCCACACAGAGAGCCTCCCTGCTGAGTGGGGATTTGAATCCGAGCACCTCGCTCCTAAACTGGACGAGCCCTCGAAGGCAAGGGGCCAGCAAAGCAGGGCCACAGAGCCACGTGCTCTGTGGTTCCGCCTCTGGTGGAGGAACGACCCGAAGCAGGAAGAGGAGGAGGAGGAGGAGGGAGGGAGGGAGGGAAAGCGGCCACCAGCGCCTTACCTAAGTAAAGCAACATGCTGTCCATGGAGAGCTGCTTCTTCACCACCAAGTAGCTCTCTTTCCCCAGGCTGTGCAAAATGGGGAGGACCTTCTCCATGTAGTGCAAAGGCCGTTCTGCAGGAGGGGAGACAGAAGGAGGAATGAGGACCCGTTCTTGAGAGAGAAAGAGAGAGAGATTCCCACAGTGGGCCCAAGACCTCTGGACACCCAGAAGAGAGGCATCGGGGCACCCGTCCTGGTGGCCCCTTTAGAGATCTGTCCTTCCTCCCAAGCAGGCCGGTGAGCCCCCAGCCCAGAAGGGCCACCTCATGGTACCCACTCTTGGGGGGCCCTGCCCCACCATCCACAGACCTGCCTCCTCCCGTTCATTGACTTCAAAGCAGCTCCAGAAGTCCTTCTTCTTCATGACAATTTTCCTCCGGTCCAGGATTTCAAACGTCAGTTCCTCGGCGGTCATGGTCGCAGGAATCTGAAGGAAAGACAGCGGCGTTTTGACAGCAGCCCCGGCTATGTCGGTTCAGACAAGACAGAGTCCAAACGTTACACCAATGTGTCCACAAGAGAACACCTTCTTTGGGTCACTGGCTTAGTCTCCTTCCACAAAACCCACCAATATTTCTTGACCCAGTGTGTTGTGAGTCTGTGGAACTCCTTGCCACAGGATGTGGTGATGGCATCTGGCCTAGATGCCTTGAAAAGGGGATTGGAGAGATTCCTGGAGGAAAAGTCCATAGCAGGTGACAAGCCACGATGGGGAAGTCTAATCTCCAGGCTTAAAAGGAAGGTACCTCCAAAGGCCAGATGGAGGGGAAGGGGTATCAGGAGACAGTTATATCTAGTGGTCTCACGTGCTCCCAGAGGCATCTGGTGGGGGCCACTGTGAGATACAGGGAGCTGGACTAGAGGGGCCCTGGGCCTGATCCAGCACAGGGCTCTTCTTATGTTCTTAATGTGTTGCAGACTCTTAAAATCCACCAGTTTTGGTCGGTGGAGGCTTTTGCTTCACACTCTGCTGCCCCCGATCGAAGAAGGCTACGATCTGCAAAAGCGGGTGCCAAATAAAACCGGCGGCTCTTGAAGGTGCCACAAAACCCTCTGTTCTTGCGACAGAGGTGCGTTATCAATTCATGCAGAGCGAAAACAAAGCCAAACGCGCACAACAGAAGACAAGGTCAAAGCTACACTTTTGTGACTTCTCCCGCGGCAACTTTATAAGAGAGAATATCAAAAAGTCTTTCTGCCTGTTTTTTTTATTCTACAAAAATGCAAGAACGCCTGAATAAAGATGGTGACTAGATGGCAAGGAAACACATCCACAATATGTGTAATCATATGAAATAGCGATGCATTACTGTCTGTATTTTGGGAAAAGAAATAAAAATGGTCAGTTCACCATTATTATTTCAGTTGTGCAAATGAATGTAGGACACAATGGAGAGGTACCCTGGGACCTGATCAATTCGCTCGGATTAGCCACAGTGCCTCAAACCCTGTTGCATAGCTGATGCTGGCGTAAGGGTGGTGACATTACCAACAGGGGAAAAGTGTGGTTTAAGTGAAGAGTTTCTGCTTCAATCCCAGAGTCCACCCAACTCACGCACAATGAGATGGATTGCACGTGAATCAAATGAACTGTGGGAGAGAAGCAGGAACTCTTTAACACTGGCAATCTTCCCCTGCCAGCAACAACATCACCCTTACATCAGCATAATTTGCATCATTTGTAAACACGCCTTAGACAAACACCAGTAGGATTCTGACTAATAAATAGTTAAAAAAAAAAAGATACAAAGACTTTGAAATATACCCCTATACAAGTCTATGTTGTGTTTGCCTCTGGACATCGGTGCATAGTGTGAGCTGCAGCCACGCCCAGCTACATAATCAGGTTGTGCGCAGCTGGAAAAGGTGCGAAAACGGCAATCAAACTCATCAGCTGGTAGTGAAACCTCCCTCTAGGTCTCTTTAGGGTTTTGCAAAGGTAGTCAATACAGGTTTACAAAGTCCTCCACGGTATAGAGACCATTGAGATGAAGAGTGGGTGGTGAGCCATGGTGGGTGGGAGCTGCAGCCCAGAGCATCAAATGTCCCAGCCCTAGTTCTGTCTGTAGACTTCCTGGGGACATGGGGCTAGTTGCCTTCGGACGACACCTGCCTTCTGTCACCCCACCAGCCTCAGGGGCCAACGGAGGAGGTCAGCTGGCACACATTCCCCCCCAGCCGTGTCTCCACTGACTCCCAGTAAACCCTTCCCCGATTTCCTCTCTGGCCTGCACGCCACACCTTGATATGCTGCTCAGCCTCCGTCTTCTTCTCCTCCAAGTACACGGTGCAGATGAAGTCACCCGCTTGCTGGAAGGGAACAGGACATGGACGAGAATGACACGGGGGTGGGGGCAGGGGGGGTTTAAGACGTCGCTGATTTCCCATGACATTTTCAGCCATCCGGGCTGACCAGAAGCCCTTCTCCTGGGACTGGCACCAAAGACACGCTCCGTGCACAAAGGTTCATGTTCTTTTCCACATCGCCCCATGGTTCGCTGTTCTGAATCTAGGAATATTTGCTAGACTGGAGGTTTTATGAGGGCTTTTCATTTTTTAAATATATTTATTGTTTTAATTCTGTTTGTATACTCTTGTTATTTTTTGGAAGCTGCCCAGAATATTGGCTTGTCCACTAAATGGGTGGGGGGATAAATGAGTCTAAACAAACAAACAAAGAGACAAACAAGCAAGGACCTATTTCTTTATTTATTTGAACTGGTTTATTTATTGGAGTTTGTTTGCTTGCTTGCTTGCTTGTTCGTTTGTTCAAGCGATGGTTCAACAGCCACAAAATCAGCCATTTCCCTTTTTTTAAAACTCTGCTCCATCACGGCTGTACCCTGAGACCACCATCCAGCCTCTGAGACCCAGAGCCATTCTTGACCACGAACTTGACGTGGCAAGACCTTGCCACCCGCCGCTACCCCACCTGCGGGAATGAGCCGCCCACCTGCTTTCACGACAACTGGTGTGACTTTTTTAGTTTCATTACGACCGCCGCCTCTGCTACCTGTCTACCGTCTGACCCAGCTCAGATTTTCACAGGGTAAAGCAGAAGCCAGAGGCCCCTTCCAGCTGTGGCACCGGAAGCCTGGCGTGACTTACCTGCGTCCCGCTGGACAAGCCGGCCACCCGCATCTTCATGATGGCCGTAATCTCCTCTTGCTGCTTCCTCATCTCCTCCTCGTCCACCTGCCAAGCATTTAAAGAAGGCATAGAAAAGGAGATTTTAAGAAAGGAAAGGAGAAGAAATCGAATAGGGACAAGCCTGAAAATATTATATATGGAAGGAAAACGAGCAGAACAGTAGGAACCCCATATCTGCAGGGGAGTGGTTCCATGCCTCCCTACAGATACTAAAAACCACGGATAATAGCAAATGCTATACACAGCATGGTAAAAGAAAAAGAAAAAAAATCCAAAAATATGTATTTTCACCATGTATTACCAGACTTGGTCACTAGAAGGAGCCAGATGCTGTGTTATGTATTCTTCAACAACAAGAATACATAACACGGTCTCTGTCTCCCTCTAGTGGCCAGTTCTGCTAAATTCATCATGAAAATATGTATTTCTAGGTTTTTCCTTTTAATATTTTTAATATTTCCAGACCATGGATAAGTGAAACCCCGGATACTGATCGCACATATATGGGGGTTCTCCTGTAATTGTTTAACATGAAAATGACAATAACAGCCTCGGCAGTGCAAGGGAACAGATCAGGGTTTTATCATTCCCAACATGCAAGAACTTTTTCCTCAGGGTTAACTGTCGTGCAGCTCCTGCGTTGTGACGGTGAGAGCACCTGCTTTCAATGTTTGGCCCTCTGGATGTCTTGGATTTCAGCTCCCAGAAATCCTGCCCAGCCTGGTCAGGAATTCTGGGAGCTGAAGTCTGAAACCTCCGGAGGGTCAAAGGTCAAGCATTTCAGGGTTAGTAAATGATGAACTAGGACTCTGAAGACCTGGGTTCAAATTCCAACTTGGCCATGAATTTCAGTGGATGAATTTCAGGCCAGTCTTACTTCTTCAGCATGGCCGACCTCAAAGGATCGAACAGCATAGCCCTGCAGGTGACCAGTTCCAAGCCCCCGCGGATGCTGAAAACCGTGGATAATAACAAATTTTATACACAGCATGGTCTCTGGCTCCCTCTACTGGCCAGTTCTGGTAACTCTGTCTTTAGAAATATATATTTCTAGGATTTTTCTTTGAATATCTTTAATATTTTCAGACTGTGGATAAGAGAATCAGTGGATACTGATCCTGCGAATAAGGGGGTCCTACTGTGTCTAAATCAAGGCAAAGCTGCAGAAGCTTTTTCTGTCTGGGATCTTTAGGAGCCACTGCTGCCGGACCGAGCAGGCAGCACTGACCCAGAAGGACCAGCGGGCAGCCTGAGTGGAAGGCCACTTCCGCTCCGCCCTTTTTGTTGAGCGTTCAGCAGGATTGGGAGAGAGGGACTCAAGAGACCGATGGGACTTCCTCTAAGGTCCTGTCTCCCAATCCCACTGAAGGTAGGGCAGCTCCCGGGCACGTCTCCCGGGCACTCTCTCCTCCCCAAGCCCGTCTTGCCTCCTCCCGCGGAGGCCACGCGCTTCCCCTCCCGTACACTGAATATGTCCACGTAGAATCGTACGAGGTCCTCCACCACGCGGCCGGCCTTGTAGTCCTGCCCGTCCGTCTGGAAGAGCGTCGGCCCAAAGACGATGGCCAGGTTGTGGGTGGTCATCTGGTTCATGTCGGAGAAGCACTGGACCCTAGAAGAAGACCAGCTGTCCATTGAGGAACCGGCCCACCATGAAACCCCACCACCACCACCCCCATCTCACATTCCCTCCCTCCTTCCCCCCCCCCCCCATATAAACATGTTGGCCAGAATCCAAGATAATATTTCTGGCTGGCCAGCTCCATGGGTTAGGTCTCTGTTTGTGGAGCCAGAGGGTGGGAGTGTGATTCCCCCACTGGGCCTTCTGGGAGAAGAGACAACCTATGCAGCCTTGGGCAAGATGAACAGTCCCCAGAAGAAGAGACTGTGAAGCCACTCCTGAGTACAGAAGGACCTCGGTATCCGCAGGGGATCAGTTCCAAGACCGCCCCGCCCCCCGACAGATGCCGAAAAACGGGTAAGTACTGAATGCTATACATTGTATGATCTCTGTCTCCCTCTTGTGGCCGGTTCTGGTAAATACACCGTGGGAATACATATACTGTAAGTAGGTATTTCGGGGGGGGGGGGGGATTTAGTATTTTCAGGCAGAAGATAAGCGAATCAGTGGATACTGATCCCACAGATACGGGGGTCCTATTGTATTCTCAACCTGCAAAACCCTGGAAAGGGTCGCCATAAGTCAGAACTGACGTGATGGCACATGATTATTATTATTAAATGCACTGGCCTAATTTGAAATGGCAAACAGACACTAATTAACAAGTCCTTGATTGACTTATTAGCAGGTGACTAGTAATTTTGTGTGGTGACCTAAACTCAGGGTTCATGGCCCCAGACAGCCTATAAGCTTAGAGGTACTGAGCGACCAGAGGTTCTGTAAATCCAGCCGGCCAGCGCTAGAGACAGGGGGCTTAGCCTCTCTGCTTTTTCCAGCAAGGCACTCTGCACACGCACACAGGCCCTGCTCACGCTCACACGCCAACCCTGCACCACTTACCGATACAGGTGGTTGGTGAGGGTCTTCAAGGTGGCTCGGTTGACCCCAGGGAGGCCGTTCAGAAGCTTTCGGTAGCGGCTGATCTTCTCCTTGGCGTCCTCCACAGCTAGCAGGAAAGCAAGAGAGAAGCAAGACGGCGTGTAAAGGGTCGCTGGAGAACGAGGGTCCTTGTGAGGGTCCCTGTGGACCAGCGGGGAGTGACTTCAGTGGCTCCCCAGGGGGGCAATTTCCCAGGTATCCTCCGTGGCTGCACAACACACTAGAAATGTGAAACGATGATGCTGGGAATGGGCATTTTGGGGTGCTCAACACTGCAGGAAGGCCCTGCGACCTATCTAAAGCAGAAATCAAGGCTCCTGGAGGACCCAGCCGCCCCACAGAAAGGGCCACCAAACGGCAAGGCCACATATGTACAAGCAACAGACGTGATGTCCAGCCTGGGGTTACCTTTAGACTCGCAAATGCACCTTCATTAGATTAGATTTAGGCATCCTTCAGTCTCGAGAGACTATGATAACGTGCTCTGAATAGAGGTCTTGGAACAGCGTCTAGTGTGGCTGAGAAGGCCAATTCGAGAGTGACAAGCCCTTCCACACTGAAGGCAAATACAATCTGTTCCCTGTCCAGCTCCCTGGTTTGGCTGGTTTTGGGACTGCCTCTTCACCTGGGCCTGCTGGACAAGGGTCTCTTCAAAATGGGAGAGGCCGTGATGCACCGCCTGCCTCCAGGCTGAACGCTCAGAGGTCAAGGTTTCCCATCGGTTGAGGTCCATTCCTAAGGCCTTCAGATCCCGCTTGCAGATCTCCTTGTATCGCAGCTGTGGTCTCCCTCTGGGGCGATTTCCCTGCACTCATTCTCCATACAGGAGATCTTTTGGAATCCGACTGTCAGCCATTCTCACGACATGCCCGAGCCAACGTAGACGTCGCTGTTTCACTAATGTATACATGCTAAAAATTCCAGCTCGTTCTAGGACTACCTTCATACAAAACAAAGAAAGATCCTCGCATGCAGACAGCTAGCTTGTCAGCGAGAACTCTGGCCTATACAATCTGAAGAGAAACCAGAGCCCTGGCACATGCATGTCCTTTGCGTGGGTCATGGTGGTTCCTGATCTTACTAACATTTAGTCCTGCGAGCTTCCCCCCCCCCCACCCCCACCACAGGCAGCGACAGCAGGAGGGCTCAGAAGAGGTTCCTGCTTCTCTGTAGATCCCCCGTCTATGCGCGGCTGCAACTTCCTTGCGGCTGTTCACCTCCCTCCCCTCTTCCCAGCTCAGTGTCCCCTCTAACTTTTCAGGAGGATCTTTTCACGTGGGAGAAACCCCATCACCATCTCTGGACGTATCTTTCCTTGCACACCAGCCCAGGAGGAATATCCGAGGAGGATGAAAGAGAGGCAAAATTTAAGCTCTCTTTCTTTGATTGCCCAGCTCTTCTCTCCTTGTGCACCAAAGGTTCGCCTTGCATTGAAGACGCAACACAACACAACACAACACAGGGTCTTGTTCTCTTTGCTGTGGCTTCATTTGCTTTCTTCCTGCCCTGTCGGTGACCAACGGCACCCCAAGCCGGTGAGCGGTGGAGAAACAGCGTACCTGAAACACTGTGATCCTCGGTCGTAACCCGGCGGAAGACCTTGGAGTGTCCAGGACCACACGGGACACCGTGTCATGCCTTGAGAAGCTAAGGGGCAGCATTTTCCCCTCCCATGTCACAAAAATCAATGAACCAGCAGGTGGAACCAGCATGGTCCAGTTGCACCCATCTTCTCTGTGCCCTCCCTTAGTGATAGCCAGGAAAGAATCTCTCCCCTCCAACCCCCGCAGCTATGCAAGCTTTCCCATGAGGCAGAGATCTGAAAAACTCAGGAGCTCATCTCTTGTATGGTGTTTCGTTGTCGTTTTTACATGCCATCAATCTGACTCCGATTTGTGGCAAACCTAGGAATGACTAGCCTCCAAAATGCCTTACGCCCCTGACAGCCTTGCTCGCTGAAGACTGTGGCTTCCTTTAGAGTCATGGAGTTTTACCACTCTGAATAAAAGTACAGTAGGACCCCCTTATCCACAGGATCGCTTATCCTCAGTCTGAAAATATTAAAAATATTAAAAGAAAACAACCCAGAAAAAAAAACTATTTTCACGTGTATTACCAGAACTGGTCACTAGAGGGAGACCATGCTATGAATACTTGTTAGTGAAAAATACATAACATGGTCTCTGGCGCCCTCTAGTGGCCAGTTCTGGTAATGCATGTGAAAAAAAAAATTTTTTTTTTTGGTTTGGTTTCCTTTCACCATGCTATATATAGAGCATTCGCTATTATCCATGGTTTTCAGTATCAACAGGGGGGCTTGGAACCAATCCCCAGCAGATATGGCAATCCTATTGTACTTTTACTTCTACTGAAGAATCCCACTCTTACCTCTTTTTTTTTTTTAAACAAACTTACAAGGGATGGGGCCAAAACCCAGGTTTCAGGTAGGATGGAAATCCTCACATTTTGTCTAGATAGAGAAACAGCTGTAAACAAGCCAAGTTATTGGTGAATTTGATCATACCTAAGGAACGCTCCTTACCTGGTACCTTCAGCCAGGCCTGGGAAGAATCTTTGGTGAACAGCCCATCTTTAATGTCCCGGAAGAACCTCTTGAGGGTGTTGGCCACGTCGTCCACTTGATGCTCCCCTTCCTTGAGCCGGACCCGGCGCGCGTCCTTCCTAAGCATCTCCAGGAGACTGGTCGTCTTGGAATTCTGCCCACTCTTCCGGTAGATCCCTTCCGAGGTCAGCCCTGAGGTAGGCGTGGGATGCAGGAGGGGGAGAATGGGGGTAAATTTTGGGAAAAGGCGAGAGTTCAGACAGAGTGATGATGCTCTCCTTACAGGAAAAGTGCTCTAGCCACAAACAGCTGTGCCTTTCTGGTATTTTGGCTTCTAAATTAGACTCCAGACAGCGGGTCCCGCCAAAAGGAAGGGCTGGACACAGAAAGCAAACGAGGCTTTGAAAATGGAGAGTCACCCTGGCTGTCCTGGAGAGGAAGCTCTGGCAGCCAAAATATTTATGAAAGGACCAGTTCTTCCATGCTGAAGAACTAGATTCCTGTATCCATGGGATCAGCATCTGCGGTTTCACTTATCCATGGTCTGAAAATATTAAAAATATTAAAAGAAAAAAATCCAGAAAAAACTATTTTCACATGTATTACCAGAACCGGCCACTGGAGACCATGCTATGAATACTTGTTAGTGAAAAATACATAGCATGGTCGCTGACGCACTGTAGTGGCCAGTTCTGGTAATGCAGGTGAAAATATTTTCTATCTATCTATCTATCTATCTATCTATCTATCTATCTATCTATCTATCTATCTATCTATCTATCTATCTATCTATCTATCTATCTATCTATCTATCTATCTATCTATCTATCTAGTTTGCTATTATTCAGTATAGTTTTCAGTATCCACAGGGGGGAGGTCTTGGAACCAATGCCCAGTGGATATGGGGGTCCTGTTGTACTGCTTTTCCTGGATTTTTGTTTAGATTTTTCAATCACATCTTCCAGACCATATGATCATTACAAGGCAGCTTGCAGGATGCACACATTTAAGAAGAGTTTTTGAAGTAACAAATGCAGGGTGAAATGAATATGTCTTCACAATTTTTATGAAGCGTCCAATGATGAGAGAGAGAGAGAGAGAGAGAGAAAGATGTACGGACCCTTACATACCACATTGAGTGATGTAGTCAATACAGCGGTCCACGATAACAGGAACGTCAGTATCCGTGAGCTGCTGTTCCGACAACGTGTCCCCGGAGCTCCCGGCTGCCTTCTGGATGGCATGGGTCCATCCCAGGAAGTCCAGTTTCCTCTCGCCTTGGAGGTACAGGGTCCTGGAAGAGGGAAGCCGAAAAGAAGGCAGGCGAACGTGAGTTTGGGCACCGCTTTCCAGGGCTGAGCTCAGCCACACAAAGAAAAGGTTTTTGGGGGAATACACGTGACTTAAATTAAGCCCATGATTTCCTGGGGTGGCGGTGGTGGGAGGAGGGCATCTCTCAAGGAGAAGAAGACTCCAGCTAGCCTCAGAAGCCAATGTTGTGGTTCAGAGCAAGAAAGAGTCCAGTCCAGAGAGAGAGAAGACCTGGCGTTTGGACTGACCTAGCATGGCTAGGATGCCACTGGAGGTCTTCAAGAAAAACTTGGATCATCCCCTGGCAGATCTGCTTGGATGGTATTCCTGCTTTGAGCAGGGGGCTGGACTGGATGGCCTCACAGGGCCCCCTTCCAACTTCACTTTTCTATGAGTCTATGATTCTATTCTTGTCTTCTTTTTCTCTGCCTCTACAGGTGGTGAGGCTGGCAACCACCAGAAGAAGTGGCAGAAGCATGCCTATGGAACTCCCACCCACCCACCCCCTTGCAGTTTCAGCCCATGCCAGCTCTGATATTTTCTTTAGAGATACCGGTCTGTCTTCGCGGCCCGGTCAGCCTCAAGCCACGGACCGGCAATGGGCCGCGGACCGGGGGTTGACGACCTCTGCCCTAGAGAACTATATATTTTTTTTCTTGTCATTTTCAGAACTGGCCCTTAGAGGGAAGCAGAGACCATGCTGTGTGTAGTGGTCACTATTGTAACAGTGTTTGCTATAAACCACATTTTTCAGCATCCACGGGGGGGGGGAGCGCTTGGAACTGATAGTGGGGTCTTACTCTACACCGTTATTATTTTGGTGTGCTTTCTAAGCCACCTTGATTGGCAGGATACAAACCAACAAGTAAACAGAAAAGGAAATAGAAAAGTGGTCCATTTGGGGGGGAGATCTCTATTACACCCATTTTTACCCCTTCGTCCTCAAAAGCTGCTTACCTTCTCCTTTCTACAAGCACCAGGACTTCATTCTCACCTTGGATGGCTGCAAAGCAAGCATCGGCATTAGTATCGGAAGAAGCAAGTTGACTTAAAGATGTACAGGATGGCAGCCCTCGCGGTAAAATCAGTCCATCCGCTTTAGGTGATTAACCGGTGGGAATCAATTTTACACGGGTGGCAGAGGAAGCAATGACCGTGATGGTTTATTGGGGGGGGGCATCCCCAATTAATTCTTTTAAATGTACAAAAAAAGGGCCCGGTAAGAGGCAATTTTGCAATGGGTCATCCCCACACCTAAAATTTGTATTTTTTTAATTGGCCACTAGAGGGCGTGGGGGTGCTTTTTCAGTTACCAAATTCTTTTTATAAGGTCCTAGAGCCGACCACCCTGGGCTAGTTAGACACGGACACAGCAGAAGGGCAGCCGTCCGTGTTGTTCACTGACTCACCCTCTCCTTGATCACAAGGCAGACAAGCCAAGATTATTTAATTTGGTGGGCAAAATTAATTAGATAGATAGATAGATAGATAGATAGATAGATAGATAGATAGATAGATAGATAGATAGATAGATAGATAGATAGATAGATAGATAGATAGATAGATAGATATCACACTGTGCACTTCCGGCCCCCAAACAAACCAAGGGGAACATCCACCCCAAGCAACGCCGAGGCAATGAAAGACAAGGATCCAAACCACATGCAAACATACATCCCAATTTTTTAAAAATGACACCCTCACAGGCCTGTTCTGGGCTTCCCGCCAAGCGTACCCTTTTTTCATGCCCCGTCCCCACCCCAAAAAGAGGGTCAGCAGGAGGGGGTGACTCTCCTTCACTTCAGTAAACCACGGCCTCCCTCTGCAGCATTTAGCACTCACAAACCCAAATACGGATTTTTTTTTTCAAAACTGCAAATGGACTTCTAGCCATTTCCTGTTTCCGTTTTTGGTCTACTGGGTGGTGTGGGCATAAAACTGGACTCCAGGCCCACTCCCAATCCCATTTTAATGGCATTCTAAAGATGAATGCCATACTAAGGATGTGTCGTTTGTGGTGGTGGTTTTACTCCCAAGAACTCCCCAAGCGGAATTCCGGGTGTTCCAGCCCACAGAGCCACACCTGCATTTCACTCGCCTGGGCCTGGGCCTGTCTCCGAGGCTGCCTGGAGATCTCCGGCCTGTACTTCCTGTTGTTAATGGGCTAAAACAGGATGTTGCCGTCTTGCTTTCTAGATGTCACAGAGGGTTAGGAGGAACCCTTTCTCTAAAGAGTTGAGAGACTACAGTTCCCACAAAGCACCACGGCCGCTTCCTTTTCTGAATACTGACAAGAGGAAGTACAGGCCTGAGACAGGCTCAGAGATAGGCCCTGGTCCAGGTGAGCCAAAGGGAGAGGTTTGCGGTGGTGGACCTGTCAGCTGGAACTCCCGGGGTTCTGATGAATTCTGGAAGTTGGGGTCCCACCACCACCACCACCAAAACGTGGGTACCCTGGCCCAGGGGATACAACAGGAATTTATAGTTTGGGATCCTGTTTTCTGAGGCAGGTGTCCCCAGTCCCAGGTGAGAGGGAAGCAGAGAAACGAAGCAACCCACAGAGCTCCTGCAGCTTCCTCAGGTGAATGGCCTCCTCCTTCTCGCCGCCTTCCAGAAAGGCGTAGAGCGTCGACTGCTCCAAGGCAAACCAGCCTTCCTTGGCCCGCTCCAAGTTCAGGCCACCCTTGCACTGCAGCCGCCCAAGCCGCTCGAAGTCGTGGCTCAGCAGGCTCTCCGCGGCAGGCGGGATGAAGGACTGGAAGAGAAGATATGGGAGCAGACTGGAGTCATCGGCTCTGCTCCTCCCATCCCACCCAAAAAAATTCAGAGACCGACTAGCACAGAGGATACTGCCCCAGCACACGGCAAATCCTTGCTACTCCACATTTTTCATCGATACTTTGCATTTATCTTTTTCTTACAAGTTTCTATGGGATCTTAATCAGCCTCGTGGCGCAGTGCTTAAACTGAAGTCCGATCTGCCCACGATCTGAGTTTGATCCCAGGTTCAGCTAGCCAGCTCAAGGTCGACTCAGCCTTCCGTCCTTCCAAGGTCGTCAAATTAAGTACTCAGCTTGGGGGAGGGGGGAGGCAATGTGTAGCCTGCATAATTAAATTTTAACCTGCCCAGAGAGTGCTTTAAGCACTAGGGGGCGGTATATAAGCAGCACGTTTTGTCATTCAATAATGTTTTACCGTGATAACTGTGGTGCTATTTGTATGTGATGTTTTGGTTTGGTTTTTAACATTACTGTTAGCTGCCTTGAGTTCCAGTTCCTGCAAGAAGGGAGGTTATAAAGCAAATACACAAATAAGCAAATCCTCCACACCCACACACACCCCCTTGGCCTTTCCGAACCGGAGTGAAGCCTGACCTTTGCGATGCACTTCACCCACTCCTTCGTGGCCTCGGGGCAGTCCAGTCCAAAGAGGTACAATCTCTCGGCTTCCACGTACATCTCAAAAGTGCTCATGAACCTGCAAACCAAGGGCAGCGACTAAGAGTCAGGATGGAAGGAGGGGGAGGAGGAGAGTTGGGGGTGGAGGGAGCACAGAGAGGCTCCACGTCAGGAAGGCTGGAGGAAAAAAACAGAGTGCAGCCCGGCAGTCTTTGAGTGGTCAAGGAAGTCCATGGGGGGGGGGGGGGCACGGTTAGGACACCGGAGTGTGCATGGCGGCGGTGGTGGAACTGTGTGGCTAGAACCCCAGATCCAGCAACAGAACTGGTGCAAAAGGACACAGGTCCTTAGAACACAAAGAACTCCGAGCCCCAGAATTTCTTTGGAGCATCCGAACCGAACAAAAACCACAGTCCATCAATCACAGCCCTGCTTCTCCCCGGAAATCCACACTGTGGACCCTGAAGAATAACCCAGGAGGTGGTGGTTGCAGGATGGTTGCTTTTTCACTGCAGTTGAAGAACTGGGGGTCAGGAACCTTTTTGCCAAACTATTAAGAATGGAGCAGAGAACTATCGACATAGCTAGATCTATGTTCACCCCACAGTGAGGAGACAGCCTCCAGCCCAGAGAGAGAGAGATCCTGAGAAAAGCGCTTCTGGATGAGCCAAAACGATGCCTCTGGTCCACCGCCCTCCTTCGCACCCTCCTGGAGGCTCAGGAGCACAACGAGAAGGCACAGAGCCTCCCCTGACTTTCTCCTCTTGGGAGCTTGTTTGCATCCCGTGAATTCCAGACATTTTCTACGTTCAGTTTTGCTTGCTTCGGGGCAGGGGAGGAGCAGCTTCTCTGTTGCAGCAAAAGCAAACGTCTCCTGACACCTTGACGTACATACTGGAGAGGCTCTTAGACCACGACTCAGAAGACCTGGGTTCAAATCCCTTGGACACGGAAACACACTGGGTGACGGTAAGGGGAAACCACTCCGTGAAGATCTCACATCCCTGGGAAACGATGTTAGGGCTGCGGCAAGTCAGAAGAGACTTGAGGCACAGAACGACAATGAAAAGCTGACAAGTTTGATTCGGCATATGTTTTTGTAGACTCTAGCCCACTTCATGAGATGCTTTAATAGCTCAATGGGTTAGGTCTCTGGCTGTGGTGCCAGAGGTTGAGAGTTTGATTCCCCCACAGGGCCTGTCTGGGAGAAGAGCCAACCTGGGTAGCCTTGGGCCAGCTGCACATGGGTCCCAAGGCTCCCCCAGAAGAAGGGAACGGCTGAATATTCTCCACCTGGAAAACCCTGAAAAGGGGTCACCATAGTCAGAATTGACTTAATGGCACACGCACGTGTGGGATGTGAAGGCAGGACCTCTCTGTGTGCGTGTGTGTGTGTCTTCGTCTTAAGGAAAAGCAGTGTGTCTTGGGCCAGCCATGCTCACCAGGCCCTAGAGCACAAGCATTGATTGGGGGGTGGGTGGGGTGGAGACAGGGATCCTAGTTTAGCCCAACCGTTCCCACCCTTATTTTGGTCATGGCCATAAACCCAAAACGAAAGAAATGTCGGCTGAACAGGATTGAATCAACCGTATAATGAACCTGACAAGGCGCGTGTGAAGAAGAATTGTTTCCAGCCTATATGGCCCCCTTCCAATGTGCCCCAGGGGCCCCTATAGCCCCCACCCCCTGTTGAGAAGGGCTGCTTTGGCCCAATGAACGTGGTATCCAGGATCCAGTAAAATCAGGGACAGATTTATCCTTGGGATCCAGAAATGCAGCAAGAACCCCAGCATTGCAACCAGGCATGACATCCTCAAGAGCCAATTGTAGGGAAACTGCAGAATTCGAAAGCGCCCCTCCCCAATTTTTATAGCAGGGTTGAATAGGGTGGACCACGTTGGTCCCAGGGCTACCCCCAGAAGAAGGGAATGGGAAGCCATTTCTGCACCTAAAGAGCCCTGACTAAGAGGGTTGCCCTAAGTCAAATTGATTGGATTTCCGCAATTATTATTAGGGAGGTATTTTATACAGATGCCAGGCTAGGAGGGATGAAGAACAGATACGAACGCTGATCGTTCTCTTCACAACGGCTGTTTAGTCAACAGTTAGTTGGGAGGTGACAAAGACAGGCGGGCAGAGATAAGCAGATCGGCAGCCCATGTGAAGCTAAGGGTGGGGGGGGGGGAAGGATCATCCCCACGCAGAAAGGAGGAGGGTGGCCCACTTACCCATGAGTGTCCAGCGGGTTATTCACGAGAGACACCACCTCCTGCATCCGGATCTCTCCATTGGGCACCGTGTTGGTGTTGTTTTCATAGTAGCTGAAGACGCCATCATGGAGGCAGCACCAGCGGCGACTGAACTCTATAGGAAGAATAAATAATAAGGCAGGAATGAACCAAAACGTACGTGTGTGTGTGTGGTGCGCGCGTGTGTGTTCAGAGCTCAGCTGCTGCTAGAGAGAGTCTATCCATCCACAATAGAAGGATCTCCAGTTTAAGGAAAACTGGACGCTCCAACTTCACACACTGCAAAACGACCTTCCCTTTGAGAGGTTTCAGGGGAGCTCCATGAACAGGGCCATAAAATGCTCATCCTGTCTAGTAGTGATCCCAGGGGTGGCAATCCTGACCATGGTAGTGGCCACTAGAGATGGGCACGAATCTGAAAAATGGTGATTCGCTTTGATTCGTGATTCGTCACACTCAAAGAATCGCGAATCATAATTTTTTTCCTGATGAATCAATTTGTCAATTCATTTATTTTACTTTAAAATCCTGTAAAACATCCCCCCAAGCACCTAGAGAAACTGAAATCACAGGGAATCTTCCTGTGACTCTCATCTACAATCCCTCCAAATTTGGTGAAGATTGGATGTCTGATATCTGAGTTATACACCCACAAGGAGCCCCCCCCCAGGAAAGTTCCCCCCAGGCACCTAGAGTCACCAAAATCACAGAGACACTTTCCCTGACTCCCCTCTACAATCCCTCCAAGTTTGGTGAAGATTGAGTTTCAGACATTCAAGTTATACACCCACAAAGTGGGTCCTCCCCCAGGAAAGTGCCCCTTTTGCAGCTGGCTTGGGGAAGCCCAATCCTCACCAGATGTGGAGGGATGGTAGAAGAGAGTCAGGGGAAGCTTCTCTGTGATTTTGGTTTCTCTGGGTGCCTTGGAGGTCATTTTATAGCCAAAGAAATCAACAAATCAAAAATCTCAAAAAATTCATTGAGTCGTATTCGTCGGGGGCATTAATTCATATGAATACAAACCAATGAATTGGCAATTTTTGAATGAATTTGGTGATTTTTTTTTTAATTTGAACCCATCTCTAGTAGCTATCCATCTCCCACTCCAAAGTCTATCCAGAGTGCAGTACACACCTTCTTCCTTTATTCTGGATTGATTTTGTGATATCACATTGCCAAAGATAAAGTCAACATTCGCAGGAGTGGTGGTGAGTAATCCCCATTTTGCAGGGGGTGGTGAATCTGCCCCAGCCTCAAGGCTGAACTTGACTAGGTCTACTCAAAGTGCCAGACTCTAGCGCCAGAAGGAGGTTCAGCACCCTGAACAGCTCCTGTCAAGCGGCAGACCAAAAACCCCATCAAGATTTTGCTCCCTCCACCACCCATGAAATCAGAATCAACAAACTCCAGGCTATTTCGTTTCCAGGAATTTGCTCCAAGGCGCCAAAACACACTCTCCTTGAGCCTCCCCAAGAAGCTGTGAGTAACGAAGCCTAAGAGCGTCAGGGCTCCCCTCTAGATTTCTGGGCTCCGTCGGGAGCCGAGGAGTTGGCATCTCCATGGGTGGTCATCCCCCAACCCAACCTGAGAAAGATCCCCTGCCTGGCCACCGTCTCTCTCCGCCGAGCCTTACCATCCCGGGATTTCCGCTCATGGACCAGCTTCGCCATGGAAGGCGTCTTGTAGAGGAAGCCATTGTGAGCAACGGAAGGCAGGATGATGGAGTAGTGCTTCTCAAGGTTGGAGGCAGCGTCCAGCTGAGGGGTTTCTACAAATGCAAGACATACAGCAAAGGGTCGTAGAGCGAAGTCAAGGCACGGCTGATGCCCCCGATGGCCAACGGCAGGACCGGCCCTTTGAAGTCACCCAAGTCAGTTCAGGGTTCTCTCAAACCAATACACGGGAAGAGAAAGGGGAAGGGAGAGCGAATGGGGAGGGAGAGGAGAATGGGGATGGGGATGGGAGGGGAGGGAAGATCACCCAGTAGGAGAATGGACACTGAAGGGTCTGGGACTAGAGGCAGAGCCCTTCACCTCACACAAAACCGCAACACCTACAGAAAAGTCCGAATTCCATTGTGCCCCTCAGTCTCTCCCTCAAATGGTCAGAGACCTTCCTTTTTAGCCAGAAGCCCGCACAGAGGTCTCCGTGTTGGGGGGGGGGGGGGAAGGCTTCACATATTCCATGAACCATGACCAGGTTACAAACCTGACCCGTTTACAAGGGAAAATTCATTTGCTCATTGTTGCCCGTCCCGTTGTGCGCCAGGGGACTGGCCCACTGGGCTGGCCCCGTTATCGGCAAGCGGCCCCTTTTTGCTGCTGGCTCCCTGAAAGCGGCTCCTTCTGGGGAGAGCACCAGTGGCCTTCCGGTGTGTTACACGTTCCAGACCCACGCCAGGGCCTCAATCGGAGGGCTGTTGAGGAGGGGCCTTGTCGTTCAACACAGCTAGAAAGTACCAGGGCTGCCCTTAGCACGGGATCCGGCAAGCTGACCGAGCGTTACGACGCGCCTGGATCGGCTGCCTCTCAGCTCTTCTTCCAAACGCCCCGTCTGCCCGGCGAGAAGTTCCCTCCGCGGTTTGCTCATCCTTCAGACACCATGGATGGCTTGAGAGAGACCAGGAACCCATGATCCTGGAACATTCCTCTCTCTAAAAATGTCTAAAAACGCCCTTCAAAAAACCTTTTTTTTAAAAAAGGAAGCATATCGTTTTACTCCTTACGCCAGAATCGCTAACGTCATCGCGACCGGTTAGGCTGCTTTTGAAATGTGACTTTGTTATACTCTTGTTGACCAAAAACAAAAACAAACAAACAAAAAAACCCAAAAAGGTAAGTCCTAACAGGTAATTCTCTTCCTTTGCTTGGTCGAGTCCTGCCCCTCAGCTCTCTTGGGCCCCGAGGGGGTCCAAACGAAAGGAGGGGGCTGTTTCAGAGGGAGATAAGGGAAGGGCAAGGGTTGGGGTCCCGAAAATCCCCCAGCCCCAGACCGCCAGAGGTCAAAGAAGCGGGTCTTGCTGTTGCTCGAAACCCAGAGCCAGGAGACGCCACAATCCTACAGTGGGGGGGGGGAAGGCCTTTGGTCACCCCAAAGAGCAGCTAAAGTGTGCGGCTTATAAAAGCAAAACATGCTGCTTATATACCACCACCGCCTAATGCTAGAGCACTCTCTCGGCAGTTTGCAACCCAATTATGCAAGAAACACCCCCCCCCCGAGCTGTTTACTCAGTTTACCAAACCTCGGAAAGATGGGAGGTTGAATCAACCTCAAGCCGGCGACCTGAGCCTGTTTGTGGCCGACTCAGGTCATGAGCAGAGTCTTGATTGTGGTACTGCAATTTAACCACTGCCCCATGAGGCTCCTAAACCAGACCCTCTCCTTTTAGAGGCTCAGGGTCTCCTGTGACCTGCTCTGGCCTATGAGGTTGGAGAATTCGGATAGGGAACCCAGTGTGGTATAATGGATAGAGTACCACCGTTCAGGGTTCTGGAGAACAGGGTTCGAATCTCCACTCAGACATGGAAGCTCACTGGAGGAGGGGAACTGATAAAACCACTCCTTAAATATCACTTTTACCTTGAAAGCCCTATTAGGGTCGCTATAAGTCGGCACATAAAAACGAATGACAATGATATCAACAGACTGGCTCCTTCTTGGCTCTCCTTCTACAAGCAGGTAAAGACCTTTCTCTTAAGGCAAGCCTTCCTTCATGGGACTGGACTCCCCGAGTGTGATTCTGAGATGGATTCTGATGCATTACTGCTCTGACCGGGCTTTTAGTACTACTATCGGTTTTGTTTGTTCCTTTTTATCATTTTAATTTTAATTTTTTCCCCATCTTGAATTCTATTATTATTGTTGCTTTTTTATTTTATTATACTGTTTTCATTCCATTTTTATTGTTAGCCGCCCAGAGCAGACATGTGTCTAGATGGGCGGGGTATAAATTTAATAAATAAATAAATAAATAAATTAATATTTGTGTCCTTACTGGGTTTTTTTTTTTAATTTAGCTCCAACAGTGTCTTTTAATGCCATAAGCTGCTTCTTTATACTCATTGCTCTTGGCATTAAATAGGGTCTTTCACTGTTTGTAAGCCGCCTTGGGTCCTTTTAAAGGAGTAAGGCGGGGTAAAAGTATTTTAAATAAAAAAAAGTAATGAATTAAATAACGATTTCGACTACAGTTCCCAGGAATTCCCTGCCATGAACCCAGTGGCCGCATGGCTTGGGGAATCCGGGTGAGTCCTAGGTGCTTCTGCGCTGGTTGTTCACCAACCGTTTTTCTTCTCCAGCCAGAGCCGGGCAAGGGAGGGCAGGCGAAGCCTGTCCCCAAGACCTCATCCCACCGCCCCCTGGTCACGGGTTCAAGACCGGCTGAGAGCCCTCGACCAGGGAGATCGTGGGATAATAGCCTCTGGACTGAGATCAGGACTTGGCCTTTCGTTTCCCTGGGAGCAAATCAAAAGCTAACGTGATCCGAGCCAAAAGGATCACGGGGAGGCCTGCCAAGAGGAGAACGGTCTTGACTCAGCCATCTTCTTCTTCTTTTCTTCCCCAGGGGCTGGGATCCGGCGTGGCTCCATCGGCTCCTTTTCGGAGCTGCGTCTGCTCGGATGAAGGGGGAAAGAGAAACGGACGTGACTTCCACTCTGAGAGGAGCCACTTTCCCCTCGGATGCTGCACCTCCTCACGTGGGTCTTCTGGGTTTTGAATCTTCCCCCTCGGTCTCTCTGGATCCGGCTACGCCCCTTGGCCCTCCGGGACCCTCTGCCTCCATCGGCACTTGCCCAGTGAAAAAGCCGAGTCTGAGCATTCTGGGACTTGTTGTCCCCAAATGGAAGACTGGCAAGCTCGACGGGAAAAGGGACAGAGCAAGCCGCACTTCACACCTGGTCTACACGCTGGTGGCTTGCGGCTAGCCGGCTAGGAGCCGACGGGAGGGTTTGAATGAAACCGAGAGGCAGTCAAGCCAAGCCAGGACTCTGAAGCGCCTCAAGGGAGAACCGGGGGCCTGGAGAAAGTGCGAAGAAAAGAGGCCAGAGTCCTGCAACGTTGGCAAAAAGCTAGGCCAAAGAGAAGAAAAAAAGAGGAAAGTCTGTGAAGATGGACAAGGGAGCTTCCTGAGCGGAAACTTCGAGAGGAGCCAGCAAAGGAAGCTTCTTTTAGAGATTTTACAACCTCGCATGCTGCCTCCAGAAGCTGTGGCTAGGAGGGACTTTTCTGGGTTTGGGTGACTGTCAATCAATCAAGCACTAACCAATCATTCCTCCCCTTCCTCTGAATTCTAAGAGAGCCCCGCCTCTATGCTCTGTGTCTCTTTCCCTCCCTTTAGTCTGTTGAAGTCTATTATTAAAAGCAGTCATGGTTCTCAGTTTGCTGTTTGATCCGTTCAATTGTAATGACACCTTTTATTCTTTCCAATGTCTCAAGAGTGAGTTACTGAGATTGTAAGTGCCCGTTAAGGGGTGAACTGCTCGGGGGGAACTCGAAACTGTTCTGCTCTGCGAATTTTTGCATTTCTGCTGCGCCGTTAAATGAATTTAACCCAAAGGTCAAAACTCTGCAACAGCTTCTGGGGTGGCAGGCCAGTATGAAGACCAGCTGCAGCAGGGTGGGAGACACATCAGGGAGGTGTGGTTGGTTTGTTTTTTCCCCCTACCCTCAGACCCATTTCCCTCTGGTTCTGTGGCTTGAAGCAGGTTATTGGGGCGGCTGGGACAGCCTTCCTGCTCAACCTGGGGCTGAGCTGGCTGAGGAGGATGGGAATTGTAGTCCCACACACCTGGATGACAGAAAACGCGGAGGTAGTAGTGGGTCCCAGACCCACCCTAGCAGCCCTGGTGGGGGGAGGGCGGCAGGGAGGAGAAAGTGGGCCCATTTTCCCCCCATGGAACGTCTCTGGTCCTTCCCTCCCTTCCGCAAAGAGCCAGATCAAGACCTGTCCTCACCCACGAACCCCACCGTTCCTCCTTTTGAGTGTTTTCTAGGACAAAAGCAGCCAAATCAAACAGGAACCAGGGGGAGAGATGATGCGAACCAGATGTCTGCAACAGAAAAACACCCCGAGAGCCATCAAAACTTCGCAGACTTGCACTCTCAGCAACTCTGTCTATCGTCCGTGCTGTCCAAGAATACAAAAGGCGTGGAGAGAAATCCAGGACAGGCAGAGAAAGGCTGATCACCTCCTTCTGGAATTTGTCTGCAGCTGGGAAGAGTCAGGGCAGGTCCTTGGCGAGCCCTCCAAAAATCCAGTTGAGTCAGAAGGGTTCCTTAGCAGAATTAGGTGCCCCGTTTATTCTATTGTGTTTGTTGCATCGGGCCATTAAGTGGTTGTGTTTTATTCCACCTTTCCTTCAGTGAGCGGAAGGGAATCCATGTGTAACCCTCGCAGCATTTGGAAAAGTTCTTTTTTGGGGGGATTGAACGACTCCCAGAAGGCCCACCAAGCATGGCCACTTCATCCTCGCAACAACAGACCGGCTGAGAGAAAAAGAGGGGGGACTACTCAGGGGAACGTGAAGCTAGTCCGCTCTGTGAATTCCTGCCATTCTGCTGTGTGCCTAAATAAATTTAACCAAAAATTCAAAACTCTGCAACTAGCCAAGGATCACCTTCTGAGTTTCACAACCCAGTGGGAACTAGATCCCGGATCTCCCAACACTGTAACCGCCATTCCACACTGTGTCCAGGTTGGTTATGAAGTGAGACTCTTAGCCTTTTTTGTTCTGGGTGGCTTTTGTGTTTGCCTCCCGAAGACTTGCCACGTGTGGATTTCCTGAAAAAGCTGCTTGACATCCTGTCACCGTCTCCTTCTCCTCCTGATGAAACAGCTTAATTTATGCTATTTAAAGGGCACTATAAGTACACAGTGACCTGGAAACCACCACGGTTTTCTTTTGGTGGCGTCTCCTCCTTCAGCACCTGCCAACGCCTAGGCATTCATTTCTATACCCCCCGGGGGGTGGAAATTTCGGCTGTCCAGTTCAAGCTCTATACTGCTCTGACAGTTAGGAAGTTTTTCCTGATCTTCAGCCTCAAATTGCCTTCCTGTAACTCAAGCCCACGGTTGCGTGTCCTGCACTCTGGGCTGACTATGAACAGATCCTGGCCCTCCTCTGTAGGACGGCCTTTCACGTATTTGAAAAGTGCTCTCCTATCTCTCCCCACAACCACCACCCCACCCCAGTTTTCTTTTCTCAAGGCTAAAAATGCTTGGCTTGGTTTCCGGCATCTCTGGTTCATTACACAATGGCAATGCGTTGGGTTGGGCAGGGAAAAAGTAAAGGTGTAACAAAGCTCTAGTTCAAAAGTAATTTAGCCCATGAAGTTGGTGCAGTTAATAACATTTTGAAGTTTCTTTATAAAGTTCCCTTTCAAACGTACATTTAAGAAGCATTTTGACAGGAAGTGCACAGGTTTTGCACGACTCTCAAAAGTAACTTTCTAAACAATCACTTCCCCAGCTGAAAGGACCACACAGAATGCCATTCTGGAAGCTATGCAGGATCAGACCTGACTGGTACTTCGGTGAGAGAGGCCCAAACGCCACTAGGTGTCTCCAGGGAGAGGCAGGAAAGTCTGCATGAAGGCAGGCAGGCGGGCGGACGGGCGGGAAGGAAGGAAGGAAGGAAGGAAGGAAGGAAGGAAGGAAGGAAGGAAGGAAGGAAGGAAGGCAGGCAGGCAGGGCAGGGCAGGCAGGCAGGCAGGCAGGCAGGCAGGCAGGCAGGCAGGCAGGCAGGAAGGAAGGAAGGAAGGAAGGAAGGAAGGAAGGAAGGAAGGAAGGAAGGAAGGAAGGAAGGAAGGCGGGCGGGGGCGGGTGGGAAGGAAGGCAGGAAGGCAGGAAGGAAGGCAGGCAGGCAGGCAGGCAGGCAGGCAGGCAGGCAGGAAGGAAGGCAGGAAGGAAGGCAGGAAGGAAGGAAGGAAGGAAGGAAGGAAGGAAGGAAGGAAGGAAGGAAGGAAGGAAGGAAGGAAGGAAGGAAGGAAGGAAGGAAGGAAGGAAGGAAGGAAGGAAGGAAGGAAGGAAGGAAGGAAGGAGGTATTGAGAAAGACAAAGGAGCAATTTTTAAAACATGCTGTTGAGATTTCCCAATAAATGCAGGGGAAAGTTGAAGGGAACTGGAAAAGAGGAAGACCAAATGACTCCATAAAGGAAGCCACAGCCTTGAGTCTCTGTGGAGGACAGGGCATTTTGGAGATTGCTCATTCCTATGGTCGCCAGAAGTTGGACAGCACAGAATAACAACACTGAGTTTACGCCAGGTTACAGATTCCTTCTAATGTTATGAGTCTGTAAGCTACAGATTACTTTTGCAAACACTCTAAGAATGCCTTCTTGTATCATTTTTAAAAATTATTTTCAAAAATGCTTTTAGCTCCTTTGGTCAGCTCCTGCCGTTTGTCTCTGACGAGTCTCTGCCCTGGGAAGGGCCCCCAGTCCTGCGTGCATCAAAGTCTGGCCCCAAAATCCTTGTCCGCGTCCTCCCCGATTTCCACGCCTTGCCGCCCTTCCTCAGGCACCAGCAGTGGAGTTTGCAAATCACACTTCATGTGCATGCACACCCACACCCTTACACATGCACACGCCGTGGCCCGTCCCACGCCTCTCACCTGAGGTCTTGTTCTGCAGGAGAAACTCCATCTGAAGCCTCTGGCCGGCCTGCTCCGCTAAGGCGACCGGGGACGGGTATCTGGGATCGCCCGAGTAGCAGTTGATCTCGGCCCCGCAGAACAAGAGGGACAGCGTCTCTGCCAGGTCGCGGGTGGTCACGGCCGCGCACAGCGCCTGAAGAGAAGGATCCAGAGAGAGAGAGAGAGTGAGCCACTCTGGGGACCAAAGCAGCAGCAGGAAGGGGGGGGGGGATAATGCAAGGGGACAAGAATAAGGCGATTCAGACTAGGAAGCCCCAGCACCTCTGCAGAGCAGGCATCCCCACAGCACTCTGGAAGAAAACCTCAGCGAAGACCGGAGGACAACGCCCCAGGAAGGTGGGATCTGGGGCCTGCGCCAGGTGTGCGAGGCGGCTCAGCAGGGCCAAAGGGCGATTGTGCCGAGAAAGAGCCGTTTCTGAGAGTGAAGCTCTGGACGGCAGGGTGTATAATGACGCCGCCCGAGAGGATGTGACCGCCTCTTTATAGGGAGAAACGGCTGGGTCAATGAACTGCCCACGGGTGGAATTCCAGAGTCTCCCCGCTGGCCTGATCAGCGGCCAGGATTTGGGCTGAGGGTGGGGATCCGGCTTCCGAGTAAAGGGAAAAAAACAGAGGAGCCCCAGGAGGGTGGGGAGGGGGGAAAGGGGTGGGTGCAATTCAATCCAGCCCGGCTGGCCGGCTGGCCTCCCTTCCCTTCAGCCCTGATGGAGTGCAGATGCTTCCAGCGAAAAAAAAACCCCCCAACATTATAAAGTTAAGAGTCGCAGCTAATTAGCAGCCCCCCCCCCCCGCGCCCTCTGCCTGGAGCAATACATGAGCTGAACGAATAAGGTTGAGGCTGCACCAGCTTTCAGGCAGTCTTTTTTTGGGGGGGGGGGGGGGACAGATATCCTGTTCGCACAAAAAGGGGGCCATGCCAGAGAGGAGGTCCCACAGTCAACCATCCCACACGGATGCCAAATCAGGCACCGTGCAGATCTGGGGCGCTCCCATGCCTGTCGCTTATGGAATTTTAAAAAGTGAGCCATGTGGCCATGACGAAATACAAACGCAAGAGCAAGCGAAACCTTTATGGGCCACTAATAAAATGTTTAAAATCATACACTACGCACTATCCCCTAACTTTGGGGTTACTTTCCGCACTCGGTCAGAGCTGTGCTTCGTGCAGATCACGCAGATTTGCA
Source organism: Intellagama lesueurii (assembly GCA_037013535.1). NCBI lineage: Eukaryota > Metazoa > Chordata > Lepidosauria > Squamata > Agamidae > Intellagama > Intellagama lesueurii. Next base: position 1,768,752 of record JBAJHW010000003.1, on the reverse strand, counting down.
GACAAATCTGGGGAAGTTCCTTTTTTTTGGACTATAGCCTTTTTTGGACTTCAGAACCCCCCAGCCAGAATGGCTAACAATTCAAAGACCGGTATTTTCGGTTGCCTTGGGAGTGACCCACTACAGGCATGGCATGAGCAGGGGCCGCTCAGAGACAAGCACGGAGACACCCTGTTCCAAACTTTTGGGGGGGGTGTGAACAAGCCACCTGTGAAGATCAGGTCCGAACGCTCCCTTGCACACGGAAGAACACGTATCCCTCCACACTTCTGATGGGCTGACTCAGATTTCCAGGCCTCTCTTACTCCAATTCCAAGCTTCTAGTCCTCATATTAAAAGCTCCGTTCTCTGCCTCTGCTCCTTTCTTTCTAGCCCACCCTTGCCCCTTTCTCTGTCTGGCATCAGTTCTGCCTTCCGTTTTCTGCAGCAAAGGGAACACCCTCTTCCAGGACTCAAAATCCAGTTTGCTAACCGTTTCCTCCCACAAAAATCTGCCTTTCATTCAGTCTGTTTGCTCTTCGTCCCCTTGTCCATTTTCCGGGTAGGGGTGGGGGAGCTGTTGGCCAAAAGACTAGCCAGATCTCGGAAGGCTGGTTACCGAGCGTGACCAGACTTATGGCAAACAAACCTCACTCAAACCCGCCGGTCTGCCTCGAGGACTGCGGGCGAGGCGCTCTCTGTGAAGGACGGTCTGATCGGCCTCTCCCCGCCCCTCGCCACCTCCGGCACATAATTATCTGTGAATCGTTAAAAGAATGCCCAGTATTTTGGTCAACCATGCCTTCCGGTGAGGTTGTGAATGATTACAGGGGGTCAACGCTTCACCCACAAGAATCCTGTTTCTCCCCCCCACAAACCGTCGTCGGCCCAGGAAAAGCTCCAGCCCCCACCGTGCATGCCAGGCAGCCACAGGGGGACTTGCTCAGATCCAGAACTTCAACCATCTTCCTGTTAAACTGGTTTGTCTCTTAAAAGAAAAGAGTTGGGTGAGAACACAAGCTTTGCTGGGCCTCAGGCGCAAACATTGCCTGGTGGGTGGCTGCGCAGCGAGCAGGGAAGGGAGACTGCCCAGAAAAACACAAATCTGCGGTTTGTTCGACATTTTAATTCTTTCTTGCCCTTTTCTTTCCAAGTGACGGGGGTGCCGGGGGCCTTATATTTTAGAAATGCAGGTGAAACCAGAGAGCTTTTCCTTTGCAACTGGATAGACGGACCTCCTGGCCAGATAAACATCCTAGATTAGGGGTCTTTTAAAAATCGCCAAGTTCTTGCTGCTGTTCTTAAGCTGTGTCATTGCTTCCTGATTCAAGTTTAAAGGCTGCACAAACTCTAATTTCTTAAAATAAACAACATTTCACTGGTTTTTAAAAGTATCATTCTTGTTATGGTTAGGTGCCGTCAAGTGAATGAGAAATCTCCAAAATGTCCTGTCCCCAACAGCCCTGCTCAGCTCTTGCAAACTGAAGCCTGTGGCTTCCTTTAGGGAGTCAATCCCTCTCGTACTGGGTCTTCCTCTTTTCCTGCTGCCTTCAACTTTTCCCAGCATTTTTGTCTTTTCCAGAGAATCCTGCCTTCTCGGGATGTGCCCAAAGGAGGACAGCCCCAATTTTTCAACATTTTTGCCTCCAGAGAGAGTTCAGGCTTGATTTGATCTAGGTCTCACTTGTTCGCCTTTCTGGGATTTCCCTGCAACTTTTTTTAAATGCCATCGACTAACCAGATGTTCTCTGGGCACTGAACAGATTGTCATTCCAGTCTCCTTACCCCCATGCAATACGGGTTAGTAAATAAACTTCTAAGAATGTTGGACGCTAACCCTTCCCAGTAACTATGGGTGATCCTTTCCATTATTTGAGTCTCCTCTTTCGCAGACGGAGGCACTTTCGGAAGCCTGTTCACATGACTGAGAGGATGGCAGCTGTTTTTTTTAAAAAATAAACTTGGAATTGGGGAGGGGGGTGCTTGTAAGCTCACTTTGGCACTGATCCGACACACCAGGGAAAAATCGTCTCCCTTGCGGACCCCAACCCATGGAATTTTAGCAGGGTCTTGGTCTTGTTCAGGATCACGATGGCCTGTGTAGACAGGAAGCCCAGCAGGTCTGCATTTCCCATAGATCCGGAGTGGCGCTTGGCCATAGAAGCCCCATTCAACTCTCACTAAAGGGAGGAGAGGAGGTCCGTGGGCCATAAAGCAAGCCGCTGACCACGCCACAATGAAGCGCTTGGAACGCGCCCTAGGCGAGCCTCTAAAAATGCTAGCTAAAGCGCCATAGAATGCATGGTGTAAAAAGAATCCCCCCGTTTCCAGTGAGCCGGCTCTCACGAAGGCCTGAAAGGCTTCTGGTCTCTTTACAGGCTCATTTATAACTTCCTGACAGCTCTCTGAAGCCAGGCCCTTTCTCAGAAGATGAAGAGAAAAGCCCGCTCAGGGTACCACATCATCCTAGACAGGGCACCCCACCCCCACAGAGCCCTTGGTCCCATGCCTTTGGTCTGCAAAAAAAAGAAAGAATGATCCTTAAAAAAAACAAGGGGTGCTCCAGAGACCCTGGCATCTGGCTTTGGCCCCACATACACCCCATTTTGCAGCTGCACTCTTTCAGCCTGGGGGAACAATCAAGGAACAGCTAGGACAGCAAGCTTTTATTAACTAACTAGAACAGATGATTACAATTTGTCAATGAAAAAGGGCTGTCCTGGATGAGATCAAAGCACCTTCTTGCCTAGCCTCCCTTCACACGGTGGTCCAGCAACTCCCCAGCTGCTGAGACACAGGGAGCTCTCTCTCCTCTGAGGCTAGAGACAGGACACAGCGGGAGCCCAAACCACCATGAATTTCTCATCTCCTTTTCCAAGTCATCCATTCTGGCACCCATAAAAAGCTTGACGAACCAGCTGTGTGTGTCATGGGCTGTCAAGCTGGATTCGAACCCTGTTCTCCAGAGTCCAAGACCGTCGCTCTATCTACGGCACCACACTTGAGTATCTTACACGCTGTGTGTTCTGTGCCTTCAAGTTGGAACTGACTTTTAGTGACCCTCGTAGGGCTTCTGAAGTAAGTGAGATATTTAAGGAGCGTTTTTATCAGTTCCACTCCCCCAGTGAGTTTCCGTGGAGGAGCAGGGATTTGAACCCAGGCCTCCAGAGTCTTACCCCATCACTCTATCAACTACACCACACTGATGAGCTAGCTAATACCTGTTCATTGGTCTAAAAAAGATGCCCTGATTTTAGCAGGCAACCCACTTTTTTTTTTTTTTTTTGGAAGCTTAAATGTTTTTAAACTAAGGATATATAAAACCACAGATCACCTCCTGTCCTTCCCCCCCCCCTCTCCCCCGAACTGCACACCCCACCCAGCTTTTTGGGAATACAGGCCTTTCCCATTCTGGCTCACTCAGAAGGAAATGCCTCTTCTACGACCAGGACAGCTGCAAAATGTAAGCATTATTATCTAAAAAGAAAGCAGGCCTGTCTTTCTCTTTAAAACATCCCATCTGCCCATAAACCAATAAAGCTGATGGGTGGATCAGGGAAAACATGAGATGAATCAACCCAAATGTATTCAACAGAGTTGGGGTGAGGGGGGACCTGACACCTATAGCCATCTATAGCTTGCTGCTTCCTGAAAACTCACACCCACGTTTCAGTAAAGGGAGGGTACGGGCAGGGGGTGGGGGGACCCATGCCTGACAGAGGTCATGCGCCAACCACACTTCTAGCTTTTGCCTGATGGCATCTTTTATTAATAAGTGGCACTGTGGCTGGAATCATATCATTGTCCGTGTAAGGTATACGTGACCTGCTGTGGCTAACGGTGGTAGATGGATAAGGCGCAGGGATGTTTCTCAGCTGCACGATCGAGGGTGCGACCGGGCACATGACCAAGATGGGCCCAACACCTTGTCAAGTATCCACAATTAGCTGCAGTGGGTTACACAAATCTTACGCAAAGGCTTAATAAGATTCTGTCCCATGCTTGTGGACTGCTCGCCTCGGTTTCTAGTTGAGGTCCCCCCCCCCCCCCGGTGAACTGTACCCAAAAGGTAGCTATGCAAAACGCCCTCTGCGCATGCTCAGGGCAGGTGTCCCAGTCAGAAGAGCGGGGGAGAAACAGGGCTAAGGTTCTCGTATAGAAACAGCCTGGGCTGCCATGGAAGACTTTCCCATGGGAATCTCATTTTGTCTCCGGGAATGAGACCGGATCACACAGCCACGGAAGAACTAAAGTGATTTCTCAGGAAAAGCATCAACGCCTGGAAAAAATCGCCCTTCTTGAAAAAAGCCAACGATAGTTATCAAGTCTTGTCAAGTGTAGGATAACTTGATAACTACCCTTTGCTTACATGCCATGAGGACAGGAATTATACTTCTTTTCAATCGTATTTGCTTATAACTTAAGTTTCAATACCTGCATCATTTTGCAAGTGGCAAGGAGATATTTTTAAACATCTGAGCCTATCGTTTTTTCCTCACCACTGTATGACTGTCTTCAATATATTTTGGACTAGCTGTTTTTTAAAATATGGGACCTAGAAGTTATGTAGAAAATAAAGCTTGTAGAACTGGACAAGCTTTGGAGTTGCCTGGAATTATTGAAACAAAGAAAACATTTATGCTTAGATACTCAGATTCCTTTGGAAATGCTTATCAAGGATGGACTGATTTCATTCTGGGATTAACCTTTTACTGGGATAGTGTCAGCTATGACGAATCGTAGGCTTCTATTCTTCACCTAGGACAGTGATGGAGAACCTTTTTGAGCCCGAGGGCCCAAACTGCAACACAAAACCAACCACAACGGTCTGGAAGAGCCCCACTCCTCCGGTCGCACAACCTCCAGCGCCTGCCCAGGACGCTCCCCGCTCCGCCTCCGGCTGCCAATCCTTAAAAGCCACAGGCGGCAGGAGCCAAGGGCTTCCATGGCTGGCGTCACTGTTGCCGTCTTGGGCTCTCCCTCCCTTCCCAAGAATTCTTCCCGAAATCCGGGATCGGAGGATGGGTAGGTATTTCTCCGATGGCGACTTAGGGCTCACGGGCCCCACAGAAAGGGCTCTGCGTGCCAGCTGTGGCACGCGTGCCATAGGTTCCCCATCACTGGCCTAGGAGGTCTAAAAATCTCTGTAAGATTCCTGGGGGCATCAGGCGTCCTCTCCAGGATCCAAACAGGTGGAATGCAGTGCATGTACACGTATTGATTTATGCCATCAGTGCAAGCTATTAGAAGGCCATACTTCAGACTGGTGTTTAATGTGGCTTGCACAGGACTTCAGGCGTGATGCCTGGACCTGAATCTGGCACCATTTTCCAAAGCCATCAACGGACATGCTCTGAGCCCACTCTCCAGATCTGCCCATCTTAAAATCAGAGTTTTGGAATAGATTCTGGGTCTCCCAGACCACCCCTCTCCCAGCAGAGTCATGCAGGACAAACTCTGATCTACACCTGCTATCAAGCAGAGGAATGGGGGCGGGGGAAGGGAGGGAACGTTGCCTTCCCACCCAGTAACACACCTTGTTGAGCTCCTCCTGGTTGCCAAAGAGCGGGTGATAGCGGCTGGGTACTTCCCTTCCCGGTACTTGGCCACGAGGAAGTGCCTCCTCTCCTGACTTTCGCTCCTGGCGTGGATGGCCTCACTGGGGGGCACGTTGGCAGCCCAGAACTGGTTGGCCACGGCATTTCCAATCTGGAGGAAAAGCTGAGAACACAGAAAAAGGGCAGCGTAAATACACTGGCGAGGGTTCGCAGAGAGCACGGAAATGTCGGCTTCGTTATGATCCCCCTTAGTACAGACGTCGTGGATCGCCAGAGTGTTAGGGGATGTGTGCAGCCCTCAGGCTGAGGGAGCAACCACTCTGGAGATGGCTAGAAAGGCACAACGGCCAAGTATGGTCCACTTTATTCAACCATCCAAATCCCGCAAGGTACTAGCCCCCCTCTATTTCGCATTGGTTAGAAGCCTCCTCTTGAGTCCTGTGTCCAGTTCTGGACACTGCACTTCAAGAAGGATGCTGACAAAATGAAAGAAGTTCAGAGGAGGGCAACAAGGAGGATCAGGAGGCTGGAAACCAAGCCCTCTGAGAAAAGGGCTGAAAGAAACTGGGCATGTTTAGCCTTGAGAAAAGAAGACGGAGGGGAGAGAGGAGAGCCCTTTTCAAAGACTTGAAAGGATGGTTGTTGTAGGTTTTTCGGGCTCTTTGGTCGTGTTCTGAAGGTTGTTTCTTCCTAACGTTTCGCCAGTCTCTTGTGGCCGGCATCTTCAGAGGACAGGAGTCAGAACTCTGTCTGTGCTCTGGTTGCAGTTTGTGGGATAGTTGAGTATTTATAGCTGTGGGATCAGCTTTTTGTCCTTTTCAGGAGATTGGGTGATTATGGTGATCAGCGTGTTTTTTTTGTTGTGGGTGTATTATTGTGATAAGGGGGGAGAGATCGAAAAACCTACAACAACCATCGGATCCCGGCCATGAAAGCCTTCGAGAATACTTGAAAGGCTGTCACACAGAGGAGGGGCAGGATCTGTTTGCGATCATCCCAGAGTGCAGGACACGTCATCATGGGCTCAAGTTATAGGAAGCCAGATTTGAATATCAGGAAAGACGTCCTAACTGTCAGAGGAGTACATCAATGGAACCCATGATCTCACAAGGTGGTGAGTGCTCCAACACTGGAGGCATTCAAGAGAAATGTAGAGAAACTTGAATCAGATGTCCTTAATTTGGATTCCTGCCTTAAGCAGGGGGTTGGACTTGATGGCCCTTAGAGGCCCCTTCCAACTTCATGATTCTAGGATTCCTGTGAGGAGGGACAGGAGGGGGAAAGATCCCTAAACTCAGTTATAGAAGCCCCTAGAGCTGGCTTCCAAAACCAGAATCCTACTGAAGGAACAGGGAGATGAAGGGCAAGGCTTCCTCAGGCTCTCCTCCACATGTCCAGTCTCACACTGATTTCATGAATGGCTGCCCAACTGCAGTGGAAAGAAACCATTGCATGGACCGCTCTTCAGGAAAAACCGGAGCACAAGTTTTTCTTAAGAGGATTCAGGCCCAGGTGTGTCAATCTACCTCTGTTTAGCTAAAACAGAAAAGCAGGAAGTCGTTTCAGAAAAAAGGAAGGAAGGAAGGCAACAGGAAAAGAGGAAGACCAAACGTGCAATGGATTTGACCCCATAAAGAAGACCATGGCCTTGAGTTTGCAAGGCTCTTAACAACAGGACCTCCTGAAGGTCACTATGTTCGAGGGTTGCCATGGGTTGCAGGCAACTTGACAGCAGACAACAACACAACATCACAGAGCCGCCATAGCTCAACGAGACACTTCTTAGGGATAACAACAAGAGGTGATGGAGGAGCAAGATGAGCGAGCCTTTGGGCACTCCAGGGGCTTTGGACTTCAACTCCCAGAATCCCTAATCTGTATGGCCAGTGACAAAAGTACTATGGGAGTTGTAGTCCAAAACATCCGGAGTGAGCCAAAGGTTCGCGATCCCTGCGGAGAGGTCTTGGTGGAGTTGTGTGTCCCCCAAACCCAAGCATGGTAGCCCCTGGAGGGGGGGGGGGCAGAAGTCCATTGCACCTACAGTTCTCCTCCTAGTGTGTGTGTGGGTGGGGTGGGGGGGGGTTTGTCTATGAGTCTATTCCAGCATCTTCCTACCCATCGTCTTCCCATTCACGAAGAAGATCCGAGCAGGTCTGTCGTGGCGTGCAATTCCCCTCTCCTGGAAATCTGCATCTGAGTGCTCTAATTTTTTAGAAACTACATTTTCAGAAAAACTGAATGAGCCTGGGAACTTTGTAAAAGACGCCAATAGGCCCTGGCTTACAACGAGTCCTCCTCTGGACCTTCATTTGAAATGAAGGATGAACGGGAGCATTAATGCGAAGCCCCTCTCATTCTTGTTCACAGGTCAAAGCGCTACAAGCAACCTAAGCTACCTGTGAAGAGTCACCTGGGGATGCTTTGATGAGGACGTCATACAGTTACATTTGAAATGGAACTTAACAAGTGGGAACACTTTTGTTGTTTGTTGTTGTTGTTGGGAACAAGTAACTTTTTATGTTTAAATTACTTTTAAAGGGCATTTTTGGGGAACATTTTCAACGGAATGTTTCAAAACTTTGTGTCATCCATCGAAAGCCCCAAATTTGCAGATTAACGATCAATGGGACAAGCCATTGACAAATTGCTCCCCCCCATTTACAGAGTTACTCTTGGGAGTTCGTACCAAGTGATCCTTGCAGCTTTCTAAGCTGGACTCATATTTTGTGGCTCCAGAGCTAGGAAAAGATATGTTTTGAGAATCAGCTTCCCCCGTTTCCTCCCGTGAGCATCACCTCTGCACATGTCACAGACAGGATTCTGAAAGGGACATTTTCCGAAGTCTTGTGGCTCCATGCCAACATTTTGTGAAAGGGCAACAACTTTTAGCAAATAAAGCCAGAGGCGGCTTTGAGAAGCTTTCATTTGAGAAGCTTTGCAAAACCAGAACAGAGAGAGAGAGAGAGAACGCATAAAGATGGAGAGAAAACAAGGTCTCACCAATGTGACCTTCAACATGTCATTACTAGCGCTCCCCCCCCAACTGCATCCCAGCCCCCACCCTCCCCAAACTACTGACTAGATCCTGAACTGCCGTCGCTGGGAAACCACTTTGTGCCCTATTTTTTTTTTTCTAGGTCACCCATGAGTGCACTGACCGTGGAAAAAGGGGGGGGGGGGGAGGAATCAATCCCAAATGGAAGCCCTCTTCTGAAAAAGCAGGGCAGAATTTCTGTAAGACCCAAAGGGCCGGGCAAAGCATCACAACCCCCCCCCCTGCCTGTCCTCCAGGACCGGGGTGGGCAACCCCCTTGGCCCAGCGGCCCTATTCCAGCTCGGGAAGAGTAATTCGGGAGCTGCGGGTTTCCGGCAGAGGAGCCGGCTAACAGGATTGCCAGGGATGACAAGGCGGGCAGAGGCCGTTTTTAACGAGCGAACTTGGATATTTTCCAACCCAAGGTCCAAAGCCGAGGTCACTTTCTGTGCAGCTGGACTCAGAGGGAGTTAAGGCCCCACACAAGCCATCTTCCCCAGATGACCAAATGCAGCTGTCTTTTGCATCAAAGGCCTTCCTGGGCTGCAAAGCACAGATCAGGGGTGAGTGGATTTAAAAACAACAACAACAACAACACAACTCTCTCTACCTGCTGTCTGAACAGAACAACATAAAAAGCCTGCCGTTTTTGCTCTGCAGCCTTCGTCTGCATCAGGGACAGAGTCTCAGACCCAACCCCAAGATCCCCGCTATTCCTGGACCACTTTTTAAGTCTCTCCCTAGGCAGGGGTCTCACAAAGAGATCTAAAAGAAGGGTTTGTAAGGTCAGGCACACACCTCACATCACACACGCACCCCCAACCTCCGTCACATCATTTCTATACCAGGAAGGAAGGAAGGAAGGAAGGAAGGAAGGAAGGAAGGAAGGAAGGAAGGAAGGAAGGAAGGAAGGAAAAGAGAGTGGAGGAAGTAAGGAAAGTCAGGAAAAGAGAGAAAGAAGGAAGGAAGGAAGGAAGGAAGGAAGGAAGGAAGGAAGGAAGGAAGGAAGGAAGGAAGGAAGGAAGGAAGGAAGGAAGGAAGGAAGGAAGGAAGGAAGGAAGGAAGGAAGGAAGGAAGGAAGGAAGGAGAAAAGAGAGTGGAGGAAGTAAGAAAAGTCAGGAAAAGAGAGAGAAGGGGGGAAGGAAGGAAGGAAGGAAGGAAGGAAGGAAGGAAGGAAGGAAGGAAGGAAGGAAGGAAGGAAGGAAGGAAGGAAGGAAGGAAGGAAGGAAGGAAGGAAGGAAGGAAGGAAGGAAGGAAGGAAGGAAGGAAGGAAGGAAGGAAGGAAGGAAGGACAAGTGATCGGCCCTCATTCAGCAGAAGAAAAAACAAGCAAGTGAAAAACGGAGAGAGACAGAGGAGGCCTGGCGAGAGAAACCGGCCCGCGCGATGAGAAGCAGAGCAGGGTGTGGTGCTGAGGAATGCAGAGGCCAGATACAAGAGGCGCTTTGGGTGGCACTGGGCCCATTCAGGGTTTTCCAGGGCCGGCCACTTTGGCCACCCCTGTGGCCGAGAACGCTTCCCAGTGTGCTTCATGTCTCAACCAGCCTGCAAGGTCTCACGCCTTCTCCGTGGCCAAAGATCTTAAACCTAGCCAGCCCGAAAGACAACGCGAGCCTTTCCTGGGGGTTCCGGGTTTGAGCCGCTCAGGCACGTCGCTGCCTTTCTTGGCTAAGATGCTTTGGACGTATGGGGGGGGGGGGGGGTCTTAGGAACCCAGGACTTCCAAAGGTTCTTGTTGTTAACAGCCCTGCGCCCATGGGGGAAGGCGCGAAATTGCCACACGGCTTAGCCTCAGGGCAGCCTGAAGAAGGAAGACCCTTGGCTAAAAAAGGGGACGCACGGAGAACCGGGGTTCACCCCAGGGGCAGCTTCTCCTGCAACGGCTGGAGGGCATGTCCTGTGTCGAAGAGTTCCACCTCCAACCAGGGAAGCCCGCAGTACAAAAACTCGTGTTTTCTAAATGGCGGAGCATCCTGACGGAGAGTAGGGGCTGTGAAAACCCATAGTCTCACCTTGAACCCTTGTTGAAAAGAATCTTCTTGCCCTCAGCTATTTCCCCCCCCCCCCCCTAAATTCTGGATAAGAATACCAGCCTACCTTACAAGACTGTTTTATAAATAACAAGGAGATAATAATATAGGCTGAGTCAACAAAGTTGACATGAAGGCAAAACCCTCAAAACGATCTGGGACCAAAACCAAAGGCCCTCTCTCCCTTCAGGGGGTGCAGAAACAACTTCGCCATGTTTCTGCCCGCGTCCCCCACCCCTTTGTTCTAGTCTTGGCAAGGTGTGTGTGTGTGGGGGGGACTTCTTCCAAAACCAGAGATGACTTCAGATCCCTGCCAGCTTGGGGAAAATGTCTCTCTTGGACCAAAATGGGTCCGTGGGGGCTAAGAAACGTGGCAGACGTCTCTTCTATGACTCCCAGAACCTTTTTTGGGGGTAAAAAAACACCAAAAAGTTTCAAGAGATTATTGGGGAGCAGACTGATTTTTGGAAGTTGCTCTTCCCCCCTTCCCTATGTAGAGGAACGGCTTCAAACACTCCAAAGCCATTTCCGCCGCCACACACACACACACCCCCAACCCGGGAATCGCCATCTCTCCATCGCCCCAACCCGTACGACCAAGGCTCACGTCCGCAGAGGGTGATGGGAGTTCCCGTCGCAAGATGTTAGGAGGAGATGACATCAGGAAAGGCTGTTCTAAAACATGAGGCCAATGTTAAGTGTAACTGATGCTGATGCTGCTCCTGCTATTAACAGCAGGAGATAGATAGATATAAAGATTTCTCATTGTTTTCCTTTTGCCATGTTCTCTCTCCAGAGATAAGGGGGAGACAGAGAGAGAGAGAGAGAGAGAGAGAGAGAGAGAGCACGGTAAAAGGGGAAAAATCAGAAAAAAAATATTTTCACATGCATTACCAGTACTTCACTAAGAAGTCTTCATAGCACAGTCTCCGGCTCCATCCAGTGGTCTGGTAATACATGTGAAAATATTTTTTTTCTGGATGTTTTTCTTTTAATATTTTTAATAGTTTCAGGCCACAGATAAGGGAATCGGTCGATACTCATCCCATGGATAAGGGAGCCTACTGTATACAGGAATGAAAGACATAAATCCAGGAAAACTCTCAGCCAGCTTCTGTACTTAGAATCGATAACGAATGCTCGTTTCGTCCTCAAGGACCCGTTAGAACGATACATCGACACAGGCAGAGGGTGGGAAGTGGGTCGAACGGGATGGGAGGGAGTCTTACTCTTTCCCCTCCAGGAAAGTGGGTTGAGAGGAGACCAGTTAAGTAGAGCCAAAGCAAAGACGAGAAGCAGAGGCACCTCCAAGATTTAACAGATCTATTTTCGGGCGAGCTTTCTTGGATCCCCATCCTCTTCCTAAGACCTTCTCAGACTGAAAAAAAATCCATTCATTTATAACCACGGTTCCCAACCTTGGCTCCCCAGATGTTCTTGGACTACAACTCCCAGAAGCCTTCACCACCAGGCTGCGCAGGCCAGGATTTCTGGGAGAGGCAGTCCAAGAACATCTGGGGAGCCAAGTCCAGGAACCACCGGTCTACAGGACGCCACGGCTCGTTTTCTCTTTTATCTTCCCTGGGTGTGGCGAAAGCAACTAAGGCAGCCATCCAGCTGAAAACAGTTCCCGTAAGAGAGGTTGAGACGGAGGGCTTCCGAAAGCATCATCCTGCGCGCTCATCGGCAGGAAGGTAACCGCGCTGAGGTCAGAAAGGGTAGAGCACCCCACGCATCAGAAACTGACGGGGATGCACACGGCAAGCTCTTTGGCGCTCCGGCTCAAATCCTGTTGCTTAGGGTAGCCAGTGGCACTAGAGCAGGGGTTTTGACTCCGGGGGGGGGGGCACCTTGGGGGACTCAACTTCTCTGTACGCTCCACGGATCCCAATGGGCCGATGATTCCCGTTGCAATTTACAACGCTAAGCAGCAGGATTTCAACCCAGATGCTTAGGGTGTCTATGAGAGAGGTTCCTGGCAGCTCGCTCTTCCATCCACAGAGAGAGGGAGGGGAACGCCCATCCCAAGGCGGCGGACGAGCCGCTTCTGCCTTCCTGCAGCTGCTCCAACATCCTGGCCGATGCACAGCCCGTCGTTAACTTGGTTCACCAAACCCCCTTTACTTGCAAGTAGGCGGTTAAAAGACCGAGGCTTTCTCTTCGGCAGCCCTGGGCTTAAGGCACACTCCTTCGTCTGGATTTTCCCCCAGTCATCCCACAAAAAGACAGCGCCTCTTTCTTACGCTCCCACACCCCCGTGTGGCTACATTTATGCTCCACCATCATCTCTAGCAGCCCTGCTTTATTATTGTTTTTTTCCCCAAGTAAAGACAACAGGGATCAGGGCTACCACGGGTAGACCCACTTTACAGGAAGGCGCGGCCCCGTGAGAGCGATGGGTGGAGGCGGGCGGCCACGTCTGGAGCAGTGATCTGGAATCAATTAATTCTATGACAAAAGGTTTGAAAGAGAAAGGAGCATTTTGAGAGAGAAAAAGGACTGCCCCCCCCCCAAAAAAAGATCCATCTGCTTTCACACCCAACGCGCTTTGCGCTTCCTGTATTTCTCTTCTCTCCCGGCTCTCGAATTCTTTTGCTTTCTTTCCAAGCCAGGGAGAGAGCTGAGCCCAAGCGATTCCTCTCCTTCCCTCCGTGGCAACCACCAGCGTTGCCTCCTGCAACGCCAGAGCTCAACTGCTCCCCACCCCACCTCCTGAGACTTTCAAAAGGTGCTTTTTTGGAGGGACAGGGAGGCGACCGAAACCCAAGAGTGTAAAAGCCCCACCACGAAGGCAGACGGCCGTGGCCGTGGTCTGTGCTGCTCACGGCATCGGGTTCTTCCTCTGCAGCACCCGCTGAATCCTGGAAGGAAGGAGAGCCACCCCTGTGACCACCAATTAACCCTCCCGCCCTCCCCCCTCCTCTCTGCCCAGCAGCCAAGGGCTCCCCAGGTACCTCTATCAGCTCCTCGGTCCAGACTTTTTTGTCCATCTTGAGACTCCGCACTTTGGTGACGCTGGGCCCCAGCCCACGGTGCTCACCTGCATCGGTGAGCCAAAACAAATGAGAAGAAAATGTGTCACGCAGAACAAAGGTCATAGAAGAGTTGAGTAGGAAGGGAGGGACCTATGAGGTCATGGAGTCCAACCCCTTGCTCAGGGCAGGAATCCCAGGTCAAAGCAGATCTGATAGAGGGTGGTCCAACTTTCCCTTGAAGGCCTCCAGCATCGGAGCGCTCACCACCACCTCCCGAAGTCATGGGTTCCATTGTCGTCCTGCTCTAACAGTTAAGAAGTTTTTCCTGGTATTTAGCCTAAGTGCAGATCCTAAAGGTCTCCCACAGCCAGGCCTTGTATATCGGGGTGGAGTCCCTCAGGCCATGAGGCCAAACCTGCCCCACCACATTCTGCATTACAGGTGGCCAAGCTCCCTGCTCTAGGACGCCAGATTTCCGTGCTCCTTCAGCATTTGTACAGGTTTTTTCCCCACCACCACCAAATCTAAAAGGTTGAAAAATGCCTGCCCTAAGGCTCAGGTTTTTTGCACCCATGGCTTTGAAGCTAAAACCTGCTGGTGTTTTTAGCCCCACCCTTTTTGTCTCCAGCCTCACCCGCCCCTGGAGTTTGGCCCTCGAGAAATCTTTGATACTGAGTTTGTCCCCCCCCCCCCGAGGCTGATAAGCTTCACCACCTTCACGCTATGGCCAGCAGGCGCAAGCTTCTCCTGGCGCTTCTCCCTTGGGAGACAAAATCTTTGAACGCGCCCCCTGTCTCCGGGGCCAAGTTCCCTCTCTGCCTGAGCCGCCATCACTCGTCCCTCCTCTTCCTCCTCCTCCTCCTCCTCCCACCCACACTGGGACCGTACCAGCACATCTCTTGCAGATGACCACGCAGAGGTTGATGGAGGCCCAGTCGGGCTTGGGGGACCCGCAGTCAGCACAGTAGCAGTTGGCCTCGGCCGCCCAGATCCTCTCGGCCACCTCCGAGTTGGAGAGGGCCTCAAGCACTGACTGCTGCATGGCCTCCACCCACTCCTCCTTCTCCTGGTCAGATTCTGCTACGAAGCTGGAAGAGAAAAAGCAGCCAATGGTTGCACAGGGGAGCTGAGGAAGAGGGCCCATAACCTATCACCCAGGTGGCTGGGGAACATGTCGGAGCGTAGACTTCAGCGGTCACACAAGAGTCTGGGAGAACTTTACTTCTTTGGATTCCAAAACTGCTGTGCTGGCTGGGGGGTCCTGGGAGTTACTGCCCAAGGAAGTAACTTTTCCCTGCTCTGGGTGTGTAATGAGTTCAAAGCTTGGCTTTTCATTGCCACGGACGGTCAGTTCAGAGGCTGGCTACAGTAGTATGTTCCAATGTGCGAGTAAAGATCGAGAAATCATGAAAGGCTCATGAAATGCAGAAAACTAGAATATTCCAAACCACTTAAGGAAAAAGGAAATGTACAGATTGTTACAGCTGATCATTCAAGGCAAAATAAATGGGGGAGTGCAAGAAGTAGAATCCGGGAAGCCTGGTTTGGGCGGAACCCAACATCGTTGCTCAGAGCTGCCTTCTCCGAGCAACTCGGAATACTGATGATGATGATTATGTCCAGCCTCCAGCAAGAATGGAATGAGAAGAAGGAGGGGGTTACTATTAAGTTTTACATTGTAACTAGACGAATAAAAAAAACGAATCGCGATATTGATTAAAAATCATTGATTCATTAAACATTTGTCCCTTCGTATTCGTGAGTTCCAGAGACCCCGACAAATACGAAGGGATGACTATTGCCCCATTTTTTAATAAATATTTTTATTGTATTTTTTCTACTTTTCTATCCGTTGCAACCAGAGTGATTTATTACAATATGTTCCAATCATTTCATCTTGTCTTATACTCTCTAACATAATATTAATCTAATCTATTCTACTTAAATTGGTGTAGATAAACTGGAAGACAGTTAAGGCACAACATTATAGAAAGATACCATTATGGGTAGCTCCATTAGAAGCGTTCTCTGACCCGGCAAGAACATCTCAAGGGACAAACGGGAGATATGCCGAGATATTAGATAGTGATTTCAATCTAAAGAACAAAGATGAACTGGCAGAACAAGGTATTATCTTAGATTGGTGGTCGACAAACTTGTTGAAATCAAGATATGTAAAAGATAACGCTACAGGGTTTCAGAAAGACAAAATACCTTTGGATAAGGGGTTGCTGGACTCAGAGGAAAAATTGATTAAAGGTTTATATAATACTTTAATGGAGCAAAAAATGGAAGATGAAATTGTGGAAGGATTGCATGGTAAAATGGGCTCAAAATATAGGTCATAATATAGAAGTAAGTAACTGGTCACAAATTTGGGAACGAACTATTAAAATGACTAAATCTATAAATCTAAAAGAAAATATATACAAAATGTTTTACAGACGGTATGTAACACCAGAAATTAACAAAAATGTATAGAAATGTTTCTAATAAGTGTTGGAAATGTGAAAAGAAAGTAGGGAGCTTCTATCCTATGTGGTGGATGTGCAGTAGGGCCAAGAACTTTTGGAAAAGGATTCATGAAATGATAGAGAAAATTTTAGGGGTTAAAATTGTTTTGACACCAGAAATTTTCTTATTGAATATATTACCAGCTACACTCGAAAAAAACAAGACTTACTTGACCTTACACCTGATAACCGCAGCTAGAATTGTCTATGCCAGTAAGTGGAAGACTACAAAGGTGCCGACCAAGAAGGAATTTATTGAGAAGATTTTGGAACGAGCAGAAATGGATATTTTGACAGATACACTAAAATGATAGACTGGAAAATAATAAATGGGAACCTCTTTATACCCAATATTGCCCCATTTTTATTTGTCCACCATAGGAAGAGAGGGAAAGCTAGCCTTCCCTCTCTATCTATAGCTTTCCAACTCTGCCTATGGGCCCCCCGATCAGCTGACCGGCAGGTCCATAGGCAGGCAGCCACCCCCACAGCCTGTCCCCCGCCCCCTTCCCCTCCCTCCCTTAGTCGCTGCCATCATCCAGCGCCACCGCCATCCATCACCGCCCGCTGCGGTGGCCTCTGCAGCCACGGCCTGCTGTAAGGGACACTGGCTGCCCTTTGCAAAGATGGCGTCTGCAGCTTCTTTTTGGCCAGGGAAGCTGCAGCCACCATCTTTGCAAAGGGCAGCCTGGATTCCCTTAAGGCAGGCCAAAGCAGTAAAGGCCGTTGAAGCGAGCAGCGGTGGATGTTGGCTGCGGAAGCAGCCGTGGTGCAGGCTGCCGCGGATGGTGGTGGCGGCACCGGCACAGACTGCAGCAGCCAAGCGAGGGAGGGGGCAGGCTGTGGGGGGGGGGAGGGATCAGCTTTTTTAAAAGCCCTGATGAACTGATGAAGCGATTCGTAGTTCGTCAGTTCATGGGGAGGAGATTCATGGTTCGTGGTTTGTCAACTTTGACGGACCACGAACCAGGACAAACCACCATTTTATTGGTTCGTCACCATCTCTAATTGTAACCTACTAAACCTTCAGGAGGAGAACTATCATGTTGCTGTTAATGATAAAAGGGATGATGAACAAAACAGAAAAGAGAAGCCAAAAGAAAAAGAACAATTCTGCAGTAGGATAAGAGAAAATCCGTCCGTCCGTCCACACTGTGATTCTGGCCAACGGGAGACAGAACAAGTTTTGAAAAGACCAGTGGAGCAGCGAAAGGCCATGCCAAGTTTTGTGAGGGGTAGAGATGACTCACGCAACAAGCAGGGAACCTGAGGCAGTGAAATGTGGAAGCCCAACACCAGGAAGCAAAGAATTTCTAAGGGTCTACGCTGCTTACCTGAGAACTTGGTGAGGTTGCCTCCCTAGCCCACCATGGTATTTTAACCCCCTTAAAGGGCTAATTGTGCCCCCAGGTGCCTTGTAAGGACACAGTTGCCCATTTAATTTTAATTAATGTATATATATTTTTTCTACCATAAAACAAGCACGGTTGTTGAGGAAGAATTATATATATATGGTAATTGGAGTTCAGAGGCTGGAGGTGGCACTGGAGGTCCCAGAAGCAAATGTGGCTTGTTGACCTCAATCAGCCACCTTCTGCCCTAGCTGGACCACCTTGAACCTCTCCACCCAGGGACGTCTGGAGCTGTCAGTGGTACCTGAATATCCGGTAGGGCGTTGTCAAGTCAAACCCCCTCCTGTCCACATCCTTGACATTCCCGACGTTCATTTCGATGTAGGTGATCCCAATTCCCAGGCGGAACTCCTAAACCAAGACGCAAGAAATGCCACAGGTAGCTCACCTCACCAAAGACAAGCTGTTGTACTATGAGAATCTTCACGAAAAAACAAATTACCGTATTTTTCCATGTAAAAGACGATACTTTTTCCTAAAATCATTGGAGGAAAATTTGAGGGTTGTCTTTTACACAGAAGTAAGTCGAGGAGAAAACCGCGCAGTAGCAAAACTGCCTACCCTATGCTCATCAGTGGGGTCTGGAGGCATCTCCGTGCCGGGACCCACCTCCTCCGTTTCTGCTTCTGCTTCACAGATCTGAATCAGCGGGCGCTGTTCCTCCTCGCCTGCAAGCGGATCCGGAGTGGGGTCTGCATGCACACCACGGGGCTTAGGAAATGGAGGGGTAAAGCAGCGATGAAAGGGCTGCAGGATCGCAGCCTTTGATCCTGCAGCCCTTTCATCGCTGCTTTCCCCCTCCACTTTCGCAGCCCTTTGATCCTGCTTTTGCGGGGCTTAGGAAGTGGAGGGGGAAAGCAGCGATCAAATTT
The DNA here is from genome assembly GCA_037013535.1 of Intellagama lesueurii. Lineage (NCBI taxonomy): Eukaryota > Metazoa > Chordata > Lepidosauria > Squamata > Agamidae > Intellagama > Intellagama lesueurii. Next base: position 1,750,379 of record JBAJHW010000003.1, on the reverse strand, counting down.
TCTTATTTGGGGTTGGAAAAGTGGGGGTCGTCTTATACATGGAAAAATACGGTAAATCATAAAACGGTCAGAATCTACCATCAGGAATCAGGGCAGGGACTCCAATGACAAGCACTGCTTTCCCAAAGGGCTGGATCACACAGGAGCAAAGTCACCTTGGTAGATACATACCTCTAGGTTTTTGTAGAGGACAACCTTGTCCCCAGTCACCACCACGTACAGCTTGTTTTTAAAACCCCGCAGCTCCAGGGGACCACATTTGTCCACGGAGTCGAAGCTGCCGCCCGTCGGCTGGAAGACAGACGCTCTCTCCAAACGCCTCGATTTCCTTTCGTCCACCATCTTCTGAAGGGCCTTGATCCACTCATTCCGATCCGCTGTGGGCGAGCATGGCTGGTAAACAACGAGGATCCTTGACCTGTCATCCAAAGTGTGTGAGGACTCGCCCTAAGCCAGCCTCCCGAGAGAAGGAGCTTTCCAGAAAACAGGAGCTCTCCATGAAAAGGCACCTCATGCCCTTGATGCCCTGCTTTGGAAGGCCAAGGAACCCCAAGAAGGGCCTTCATGGCAAAACCTAATATCTGGGCACTTTGAAATGGGAGGAGTGGCCCCCAGACACTTTGAGGTGTTCAAAGCTGAAAACAAAGTAATTTTGGGAGGGGAGGGGGGAAAGAAGAAAGGAAGGCCAAAGGGAAACAAGAGCGTTTATCCCCACCAGACACCTTCCTGGCTCATGTCTCTCTCAACCTGTTTGTTTAACACAGATTGTAAGGCCTCAGGGGCAGAGACCTTTCCTGTTCACCTTCTAGCCCACCGCTGGTGCTGAAAAGAGTAAAAGTGAGTGATGGACATGCAAACCATTTTGCAAGAGGTAAACCTATCTCAGAAGGAAGACAGGAAACCTTCGCATCTGATTTACCACTGCAGACCGAAGAGGAAGATGTGTATTTTCAAAGGAATGGAAAGAGAAGGAAGTGACGAACAGAGCTCTGGGAAGAGTTTCTATCAATGGTAGAAACCCCCATCCCAGGTCTGAAAATACCCAGGCAATCCCATTGCACTAGGCAACCCCGGAAGCAAAACACTCTCCATCTCTTGCCGCCACATCTCCAAATAGGGAGAAATCTTCCCCAGGGGTTAGACTTGTGGCAGGAGGGGTCTCACCTACCATCACTCTCTGCCCGGAAAGCAAAAGTCCTGTTGTTTGTGATAACCTCGAATTTCTGGTCTCCAATACTAGTCACCCGGGTGACCGAGGACACAGGGATGAGTCGTTTGGAGTAAACGTCCTGAAATGCAGAGGAAGACACCGTTTTCAAAGGGAAAAACAGAGGGAGGAAGGGAGAAAGGAAAAGAGTGTGGAGGAAGTAAGAAAGTCAGAAAAAGGGAGGGAGGGAGGGAGGGAGGGAGGGAGGGAGGGAGGGAGGGAGGGAGGGAAGGAAGGAAGGAAGGAAGGAAGGAAGGAAGGAAGGAAGGAAGGAAGGAAGGAAGGAAGGAAGGAAGGAAGGAAGGAAGGAAAAGAGAGTGGAGGAAGTAAGAAAGTCAGGAAAAGGAAGGAAGGAAGGAAGGAAGGAAGGAAGGAAGGAAGGAAGGAAGGAAGGAAGGAAGGAAGGAAGGAAGGAAGGAAGGAAGGAAGGAAGGAAGGAAGGAAGGAAGGAAGGAAGGAAGGAAGGAAGGAAGGAAGGAAGGAAAGTCAACATACAGGGTTCACCCTTCCCCTGCAATAGCTCATTTCTGCATGAATCCTGCACTACCCATGCTATACATTAGCAGCCTCTGTCTCGCTAACGTAACAGCTTAGGTGGCAGAATGACATACTGGGAAATAAGAGGGGGCAAGGTAGGAAACTTTCAGACAAGAATCTGGATTTTCTTTTCAGATACGGAAGGTGATGAACTGAAGGAGGAGGTGGAAGGAGGTCTACAACTCGATTTAGAAAATGGAAGGATTATTCCCCCACGCCAAGGCTCCTTCCTTCGCAGCACGGAAGCATCTCTGGGACTCACCTTTTCACTATCGAAGTATCGGAGGTAGTCGCCATCCAGCTTCACCCAGCGCTTCTGGTAGATGTAGGACCTGAAGCCAGAAAAACCTTGTGAGGTGGTCCCCCTTCAGCCCCCGATGAGCTCCTGGCTCAGAGAAGCACGCAAGGCGTGCGTGACACCCAGCCTCCTCCTTAACCGGCAGAACTCAGGTCTTCCCCAGCCAGCCCTCGGGTTCCATCAGCGGGTGGCTAAAACCAGGTCCGAAGGAGAGGGGCTTCGAGGGAGTTCGGCTCACCCTTGCGGAGGGTTCTTGTCCAGCCATCCTGCCTTGACCACGGTGGATGACAGCTGGGAGGAGGATTCTGTTCTTTCTATCCTGTCGCTGTGGAGGCTCATCATGCCAAAGGACAGGCTGCTCCCGGGATAGGAAGAGTTCGTCCGGCCGTCATTCCAGTGGTTGCTGCGGTGGCTGGAACAAAACACAAAGCGGACACGCCCGTAGGAGCGCTCTGTTGCAAAGGAGTCTAGATGAGGATTGTGAACATTAGGATTGTGAATCTAGACGTTTCTCGGACCCATTGCTTTTGATGGGTTTTTCTTTCCCACTGCAACCCCAGATTTTCACAGCCAGCTAAAGGTCCTCTAACTTCTTTCTGCAAAACCCTGCCCCTGATTCTTTAGATGCTGCAGAGAAAAGGCAGCCCATCTTGGCTGGATTCCTTATCAGAGCCCATCCTGTCAATTTCAGGTTCACAGCTTTGAAATTGACCAAGTCATGATCCTGAAATTGACAGCCACAGAATGGGCAGGCGATGGGAGCAAACCCAGAGGGGAAAAAAGGTTGGGTTGCCTTTCTAGTTGAAAAGGATTCCTATCAGAGGCTGAAAAGGGAGAAAACTACGGAGCTTGGACATGATTGAAACGTATAAAACTATGCAAGGGATGGATCAAGTGGATAGAGGGAAGCTCTTTTCCCTCTCATGCAAGACCAGAACCAGGGGACCTCCACTCCAATGGAGGGTTGGGAGAGAACAGACCAAAGAACATCTTTCTTGACCCAGCGTGTGGTTAGTCCGTGGAACTCCTTGCCACAGGATGTGGGGATGACATCTGGCCTAGAGGCCTTTCAAAGGGGATTTTCCTGGAGGAAAAGTCCATTGCAGGTGACAAGCCACGATGGGGATGTATAATCTCCAGGCTTCAAAGGAAGGGACCTCCAAATGCAAGAGGCAGGAGAGGGGGATCAGGAGACAGGTATATCTAGTTGTCTCGTGGGCTCCCAGAGGCATCTGGTGGGGGCCACTGGGAGATACAGGGAGTTGGACTAGAGGGGCCCTTGGCCTGATCCAGCAGGGCTCCTCATCTTAGGTTCTTATATGTTCTTATGTAAGTCTTGGGGGGGCTACAGCTGATGATTCTGGCAATCATAGCCCCCCCCCCAATAATAATAATGATAAGAATTTTTCCAAGGTCTCCAGGCATCACACCAGCAGGACTGGTTGAAGTATCTTGAGTCAGTTGAAGCATTTTGTGGGTGCAGGTCTTTCCTGACATGGGACACCTGATCTGAAGCCTTCTAGGAACACATGGTTCCTCTTTCCCTTCACCTTTCGCCCGGCTTTTAGATTTGTGAATAAAACAAGCCTAGCAAGAAGGCTGACGTTTCAAAGCGCTCTCTCAACCCGGGGACAAGGCCAGCCCTGGTAAGCCTTGCCGTAGAGAACATTCACCTAATGATTTAAAGCAGTGGTTCTTAACCTTTGTTACTCAGGTGTTTTTGAACTGCAACTCCCAGAAACCCCAGCCAGCACAGCTGGTGGTGAAGGCTTCTGGGAGTTGCAGTCCAAAAACACCTGAGTAACAAAGGTTAAGAACCACTGATTTAAAGGACTGGTCGTCAAACTTCGGGGAGAGTGTTTTAGGGTGGGATGTTTTGAATCAATGAAAGCAAGGCTAAATGGGGGGGGGAGGAGAGGGCAGAAGAGGACGAGAGAGGGAGAGGGAGTTTGAGGGATCAAGCTATAGGGCCCCAAATCTAACTCGCTTCTGGTTTAGATCGGGCTCTGATGGAAAATAAACAGTACATTCCAGATGAAGGCCCCGGGGTCAAGTCCTCAAAAGGGTTTAAGAAAGAGAACGCTAGCTAAATGTTGGCATCGCTCCCGGGTCCCAAAGCCAGAGTCATCCTCTGTGTTGTCTTACTGAGGAGTGCAAGGGTAACCCCGTGGCGCTCTTCTTGTCTACCTGCAGCCCAGACCAAAGATGGCAGAAGCAACCTGGGCCTCGGATGGGCTCTCCTCCAAAGTAAATTAAAGGCGGCAAGGTGGGCCCCCCCGGGGGGGGGCTCTGGGAGAGGGCATGAGAGGCTGTCAATTCCTTTATGAGGTTTTTATTGGTTTGGGGGAATATTTCCAGTATGTTGTTTTCATAAAGCACAGCTACTTGGGTGTTTTGGTTCCAGGCTGCAAACCGAAGATGGGAGCTCAGCAAGTAGTCAGGCAGGTCTTGCGTAGATCCTCCAAAACACTGAAGCGTTCATTATTCGGGGGACAACTTCCCCTCCCAAGCTGGTACAACCACGTAGGCTAGGGGATGCTCAAGTTCTCACCCAGAAAAGGAGCTTCTCCAAACTCTGCATCAGCCCCTTCCCCCAAATTTTTATTTATTTTATTTATTTTGTATCATTTATAGGTTGCCTTTCTCCCTGTGTTAAATGTTAATGTTAAAGCCAGTGACACTGAAAGAACAATAAATGAGAGCTTAAAAACAAGGAGATACGCAATAGTAGTTTAGAATCCAATGATTAATTCAGAAGCATTTAAAGGAAGGAAGGAAGGAAGGAAGGAAGGAAGGAAGGAAGGAAGGAAGGAAGGAAGGAGGGAGGGAGGGAGGGAGGGAGGGAGGGAGGGAAGGAAGGAAGGAAGGAAGGAAGGAAGGAAGGAAGGAAGGAAGGAAGGAAGGAAGGAAGGAAGGAAGGAAGGAAGGAAGGAAGGAAGGAAGGAAGGAAGGAAGGAAGGAAGGAAGGAAGGAAGGAAGGAAGGAAGGAAGGAAGGAAGGAAGGAAGGAAGGAAGTCAGACAGCATTAGCATGTGTCATCCACACAACACAAGCCCAGAATCAAAACTCATGGGGCATAATCCATTAAGGGGCCAGCAAGCAGAGAGAACTTGACATGAGCCAAGCCACACAGCAAGAATAGGTCAATATCTACAGTCCAATCTGTCCCAGAGGATAATTTCTTCCCTTCTGGTCCCCTGGAAAGGACAATAATGCTCGGAAAAACTGAAGGCAGCAGGAAAAGAGGAGGAGCAAATATGAGGTGGGTTGACTCTACAAAGAAAACCACAGCCCTGCATCTGCAAGAGCTGAGCTAGTCTGTTTAGGGCAGGATGTTTTCGAGGTCAATCCATCCATCCATCGGAGACTGGGAAGTTGCTTCTGAAATGTAATTTGACCCTGCTACTTGTGATGGGGATTTTAGTTGTTTGTTGCCCTTATTCATGACAAGGTTTCAAAACCTCTCCCTTTGCAGGATGCAAAGCCTACTGTGGAAACATCCCCTGTGAAGATGGGAGATTGCTTTTCAAAACTCTGTTTGTTGTTGCTACTCATTCTGAGTGTTGTTGTTTTTTTAAATCTATTCTTACTATTATTCATTCCACTGTTCTTAAAGGTTGTGGTGTGAGTGTGGCTCTGTTTGCACTGCCCATACGGCGCAAAACACTGAAACATTCCTTGTCAAAAAAATCTCTAAAAATGCTCTTAAGAATTAAGTTTAGGTAAAGGTAAAGGTTCCCCTTGACAATTTGTCCAGTCGTGTCCGACTTTAGGCGGCGGTGCTCATCTCCGTTTCCAACCCATAGAGCTAGCGTTTGTCCGCAGACAATTCTCCGTGGTCACGTGGCCAGCGTGACTAGACACGGAACGCCGTTTACCTTCCCACCACCGAGGTGGTACCTATTTATCTACTTGCATTTTTGCATTTTGCATGCTTTCGAACTGCTAGGTTGGCGTGAGCTGGGACAAGCGACGGGGGGCTCACTCCGACGCGTGGATTCGATCTTACGACTGCAGGTCTTCTGACCTTGCAGCCCAGAGGCTTCAGCGGTCTAACCCGCAGCGCCACCACGTCCCTTCAGAATTAAGTTTACACAGTATCTATAAAGTAATTCTTTGCAGCCGTTAAGTCACTTTGTTCCCATTCACATTAGTTTCAAAATAAAACTTCACTGGACCTTTGTTACTTCCCTCTAAAGTAATTCCTGGCAGGTAACTACACTTGCAACCTGTTCCTTTTTCCGGGCTCCGTGGAAGAAGAAAAAAAAAGCAACGGGTGAATTTCATTTCCGAGTCTCACCATTCCTGTCCATCAACAACAGATCTTCGAAGGTTGACAGAAGGCCCCTCCCCACATGCAACCTCTTCCCCTTTGCCCCAAGTACCTTCTGCCCTCCGAGCTCCTCATCTGGATGGCACAATCCCAGCGGAGTGGAGGCCCCCCCGAGAGCACCCGGGGAGACCGTCTGGGTCTCTTGTTGCCCTCTTCGTTTGAATTGCAGATGCTGCCCTTGAGGGAGGGCAGCCTCTTTCCCCCTCACTTCCCATCAGGGGGAGGAGGAGGGGTTTAACTAATACAGCACTCCTCCCCTGCTCCACTCGGCCTGGCCTGCGTGGGGCTTGCCCCAAACCATCAGACCCATAAGCTATCAAGGCAGAGAAGGGAGCCTACAGATCCCCCCGAATGACTTTAGCAGAGGGGCTGAGCTTGGCAGGGTTACTCTTTTTGGACGGGGGGGGGGGCATCGGAGAGGTGCCATCCAGAATAAGGAAATCTGCCAAGCTTCTCCCGAGTCTGCAAGACTAACAGGCATGCCCAACACGCTCAGTAACATGGGCCCTTCTTTCCTGGATAATAAATAACTAAAGAAACTAGCTCCGGCGGGGGGGGGGGGGGGAGTGGGGAATGGCGAGGAGTCAGCTTTCCTGGAATATAACAGAGGCAAACTGAAAAGCCGTCTACACACACACACACACACACACACACACACACACACACACACACACACACACACACACACACACACACACACACACACACACACACACACACACACACACACACACACACACACACACACACACACACACACACACACACACACACACACACACACACACACACACACACACACACACACACACACACACACACACACACACACACACACACACCCCCATTTCCCAGCGTCTGATTCAAACTCTGCAAAATGGGTGAGCTCAGAGCTTTGTTCTCCCGGGACAACTTTCCACGTTCACTGACCCTTGAAACATTCTTTAGACAGATGATCAGATTTTGGATTCTACTCTTCAGGGGATTTGGCGAGAAGGGGCTTCCTCGGGCTTTATCAAAACGTCTGTCGGAGAATCATCCTCCCGGCAGAAATGCAGGGGATGGAGCTGACACAGCTCCCTGGGGCCAAAGCGCCCCATGATGTGGGGAGCGGACGTGAGGGATCAGGGTAAGCAATTTGGCTGCAGCAGAGGATGTGGGAGTTCAGCCCTGTTTTGCTAAAGCTAAACTGCACCTCCTCTGAGCTATTCTCTACCCCAAATGGAGAAAAACCCAGGCGCCTGTTCCTGGCTTCTTCCCCAGCATCTGGGGACCAAAGTGAGTATCTCTGAACCATGCAGGAGGGGCACCCCCATTTCGGAAATAAGCAATTGAAAGACTGGGAAACAAAGCCTCAAAACTGCTGGGCAATCAGCCGTTCCTCCCAGAGGCTTTCCCCTCCAGTCTTTGCAAGGTTTTTTCTGCCCGATTCTTCCCCTGGCACAGAGGATGCAAGGAGACCTTCTTCCAGCACAGCCTGAATATTCAGGACTCTACGGTAAAGACAGAGCGGAGAGGAAGAAGCAGCCTCTCTCTCACCTGGAGGGCGATTCGGCCTTGAAGTAGTCCTCAATCAACTCATCTTCACTGAGCAGGCTGCTGATCCGGGCCAAGCGATGGGTCTCCAGTGGCGTGGTCTCCCCCTCCTCCTGCCAAGAGAGGACAGGATCCGTCACTAAGTGCCGAAGTCAGGCTCAGGCCCCGGAGTTCACACCCGTCGCCCCGGGAGCAGAAATGCCAAAAAGGAGCAGACAAGCACCAGCCCTCGACTCTTTCCTCTTTGGCTGGAGAGCCGGAAGAATCCAACCAGGAGCCTCGCGTCACCTTCAATGCGCACCGATTTTGTTCAGCAAAAAAGGTCAAAGACTCTACCCAACTTCTTCAGGTGCCTCTGAAAAATGAGGCTGAACAAATCCTGTTCATCTTTACGACAACACAAGGCAAAGACACTACCCAATATAAAACACTACAATAATTGTGCCGGAACAGCTGCATCTCCCAGCTGTATTTCCCTCTTAACACCAGATCCACCTTCAAAGCTTCAAAGTAATCAGAGATTCGTAACTCATTAATTACCTTCTTGCCTCTTGCTGTTATCTTTAACGTAGGGTAATTTAAACACCTACCACTGTCATTGTTTACAGAACAAAACAGGGTGGATTTTAAAAAATCAATGACTTTTTTTAAAAAAATCAAAATGAGTTAAATACACATGTAAGCCATGATTTAAATTTCGAAAATTTAAATCATTAAAAAAAATCTGATTTTCAAAATTAAAAAATAATCATTTAAATCAATTTGATTTAAAACCAATCCACCTTGGAACAAAGCCTTCGAGAAAGGAAGTGAATATCAAATAGGGGTCTTTGAGGTCATTACCAGTAAAAAAAAAAAAAAACTCAAAGGAAAAGATCTAAATATCAAACGGAAGTCAAGATCAGGTATGAAATACCACACTGACTCACACGATTCACAGCTCTTGCCTCCAAGCCAAACCAACCACCGTCTCACTAGTTAAGTGCCAGGTATAACTATATGAAAATTTGCCACATGATCTCACTCTTATGTCTGAGGAACAGGACAACGTTCCACAAAAGCTCACATGAAAAGAGAGCACTCTGTAACATGCCACAACGTTTTTGTCTGTACTTTTTAAATTTTCTTTTGTTTTTTGCCTGATGCAGCAGCACAGACGAACACAGCTGCCTTTGCTAAAACAAGGCTCCTCGTCCCTTTTGCTCCAGTGGACTCTCGTGGCTCCCCAGGCTCTGAGACGTAGAAGAATTCAAGATTTCTGAAGTCCCAGACCGAAGGGCACGCAAGTTATTTATTTATTCTTTATTGATTCAACTTTTAGACCGCCCAGCTGGCTAAGGCCACTCTGGGTGGCAACCCACTTTGACGGCTTCCCTCTCACGTTTTTCCCTTTAAAAAATTGGCTCGTTCTCCAACAACCGCTAAGAAATCAGGGCCAGATTGTCCAGGGAGACAGAGATTTCCAGACACTTGCGTCTATGTGCTGCTGTTTCGGACGTCGGATTTGACTCCATCCGTCAAACCTTTTGGGCAGAGAACAGCTTAGCAGGTTGTGCAGGATGATGGTTACCGGGAGCTAGTACGGAACTGTCCTTCCACCTGATCCCACCCCGGTCTTCTCCTGACCCACACTGGGTACACCGTGGGGACCTCAACCTCAGTGGCCCAGATGTTTTGCTCCATGTATCTCAAGACGCAGGGGGCACTTCATAACAGCTCACGCTATGAGTCTCCGAGATGGCAGAATCACGCTTCTATTTTGTTCTTTTGCTGTTGCAAAAGCTGACAAACACCCTCTGCCCCTCCAAAAACAGCCAGTCACAATCAATTTCTGTTTTTCACCAAGGACTCCAGAGACCAAACCCAGAAACCTCTGGATACGAAGGAAACAACTGTTCTGAACTGGGGAGCAATTATGCTCTCTGTGCACCTCTGTGCTAGAGGCACACATCGATTCAGCAGAGGCTTCCCTTTCCTGTGTAGGAACATATATGATTTGTTTATTAACACTTTTTGGAAACAGCCTTCCTTCTTATGGGACGAGGCATGAAAAAAGGAGGGACGCTTCCTTCAAGAAAACACGAGCCAGCTATGGGTCTAGAATTCTTTCAGTTTTGAAAAATTAACATTAAAAAAACAAACAAACTCTGGACCACTAATAAGAGGGAACATCTTTTAAACGGATCACGTTTTTTAACAGAACAGTGGCCAAGGCCATCCTGAAGCAAAGACGGCATAGATGCCATCCGGCGCAGCACCTGGACCAGCACGGCAAAATGGCACAGTTCCGTTCGGGTGGCCATAATAAAAGGAAAAGAGAAAGGCTTGTAAGTGGAAGGGTCCTCTCCCTCCAAGGCTGGGTCTTCTCTATCCCTACCCCACCACGACACACATCTGCCGGAGCATTAACGCGACAGGAAGGTTGCTCAGAGAAGCAAGACCCTTCTCTGTTCCCTGGCAGAGGGAACCACCGGGCCGAGCACTCTCTGAGAAGCTTTCCCTCCCCCTGCCACGTCAGCAGAAAAACCGAGGACAGGTTACGAACAGGGGACTCCCGCGGTTGCAGAGAAATGGGAACTGAGCAGAGGAGAAAGTCAGAGTTTCCTCTACTGTCTTTAAATACAGAACAGGGTCGCAGCACGTGATTCAACAGAGCATGTGAGAGAACTCATTCTCCGGGAAATGCATTACTCTATTTCGAAAAAAGAAAAAAGGGGGAAAAAAGAGGAAGGTCACCAGCCAGCAATCACTGCCACCACTCCGGCCTTAACCCCTAAGTTAGGGTGGACAAAACGTGGTTACTTGGGACTGGAGGCCAGTTTTTTTTTTGGGGGGGGGGGGGAGGCCATGTCAGAATGGTGAGTGAGTCCTGACAGTAATTAATGCCCATGCCCTGTTTTGCTTGCTATGTAATGATGTCAAAGGGCAGATGCAGAGGACAATCCTATGCCATGACAAACAGACATCTTTCATTCTTCTAGGGAGCATCGTCTCTAATGACATGCTGAACGTATCGATAGTTTTGACCCTGCTCTTCCCAAATGCTGGAGCGGGGAGCAAATACGGAAGAAGGAAAGACACTCCGGCTTGCTTGCTTGCTTCCTTGCCGATCGGGGAAAGGGGTCACAGGACCAAGTGGGTCAAACCGCAGGCAAAGAAAAGGAGAGATTTGAAACACAGCACAAAATTAAGGCCAATCCTAAAAAAATAGCATTAAAATGCCACAGGTTTGAGGAGGAGGGAAGGATAACTTGCCAACACGAGAGCAGCCCAATTTATCAAGAGGCTGTTGAGAAGAACTGTGCTTTTGAATAGGATTTTAAAAAAACAACATGATTTTTACGATTGGCACACAATGGGCTCGACAGCTCATTGACAGGGAAATGGGAACAATGATGCTCTGGTACCAACCCACGGCCCCCACATGGGTGACACCATCACAGGCCCCCAACAATGTCACGCACAACATCAAGGGCTCTCTTGCTGGTTCGTCTGCTAATGTGATCTCTTTGCCATCTCTGGCCAACATAAGCCCCTGACAGACATAGTACAAACAGCCCTCTCTCTGAACAAAAGAATCAACAGACATAAATCTGACATCAGGAGTGGCAACATACAAAAACCTGTCGCAGAACGTTCGAGCACCTAACGATGGGCTCAAGCGACAGGAAGCCAGATTTCGGCTGAATCTCAGGAAAAAACTTCCTCACTGTTCGAGCAGTACGACAAGGGAGCCCATGATCTCGAGAGGGGGTGAGCGCTCCAACGTGGGTGGCCTTCAAGAGAAATGTAGACAACCACCTGGCCGATCTGGTTCGATTGGGATCCCTGCCCAGTGCAGGGGGTTGGACAGGATGGCCTTTAGAGGCCCCTTCCAACTCAATTATGTTCTGACCAACGGGGTGTCCGGGAGATCCAAATCTTTCTCTCCTGACCCCTAGTCCGTCTCTGCACCGTACTGGGTATCCCCTACACATCAGTGGTTCCCAGCCTGGGGCAACCAAAGTGTTCTTGGACTGCAATTCCCAGAAGCCTTCTGTGCTGGCTGGAGTTTCTGAGAGTTTCAGTCCGAGAGGCCTCAGGCTGCCCAAGGCTGGGAGCCGCTGGCCGAAGCCATGACCAAGTCTGAAATCCCAGGCCGATTCCCACAGTTTGCCACTTGTGTCAACTATGCTAGCGTTACCTTTTAGAGAGATCAATGACATTATTCACAGTCTGACAGTCCTGTTCTTTTACTAATTAACCTTATCTGTACCTTATCTGTATCCCCACTTGGTCTTGGGGCCATGTATAAATACAGACTCACTCTTACATCTGAAGAGGGGGACTGGAGACAAGAAAGATCACATTAAAATACAATAATGGGTTGTTAAGGTCCCACAATGTTTGGCTCTCTCTCTCTCTTTTTTTGTCCTCATGCTTTTACAATCTCAACTGGATTCTCACGCGTGCAGTGCAAGGAAGGTCTAATTCTTCGGGACAGGGGCTGACCCTCAAGACAGCTCCAGCAGAAAAAGCACATTATGCTCATGTTGAGTCCAACGGACCAACTGACTCAGCTTCTGTCCTGTCCCTGGAGAGAGCTGAGCGGTCCGTGGGCCAGGCGGAAATGCTCGGCGAAGCACTCCCTCAACACACACCTCCGTGGCTGGCCCCTGCTTTCCTGAGGGCGCCCCAGACAGACACTCAGAGAGGGAGACGCTCACCTTGTCCGTCAATTCTTCCATGGGAACAGCTAATTCCTCCACGAAGAGGACATCTTCATAATCTGAATCATCTGTGGAAACACACCCAGTTAAGAAGCTCAGTCTGTATGTGGAGACGCCACCTCCTCCCTCCGGACGCTGGTTCGCCTTGGCCAGGGTTGGCCTCCCCGCCTGGAGCAGACCTTCCCATAGCTCGGCACCCCAAGAGCCAGCTAACTGGACTTGCCACCAGGGACTGAACCTCGGCCCTTTCACAAAACACTGGTCACCCGGGGCACAATGAGGTCTCCACAATCCGTTGGAAGGGCCAGGCGTTCTTCTCCACAACCACCCCCTCATTACTAGGATGGTCTCGCGGTCAGAAACCTTGGTCAGTTCATCCATGAGCTTCAACAGATCAGCCCACCGAATTAAATCAACACACGTGTTTTCAGTTTTTAATATTTTACCATTGGAATTCAACAATGACCAACGTGCAATGGTGTGCGGCGTCCAGCAGCTCACACGCCATGAATGGCAAACCGTTTTGGGCAGCTGATGGCTCGTGAGATTCAAAGCAAAGAAAAAGGTTTGTTTCTGTGGAGTTTTTTTTTTTTTGTTTTTAAGTTTGTGGAGGTTTGGTACTGCACATCCCAGCCACTAGAAATCCTAATCCAAAACAAAAGGGTTTTCGTATTTGAGGCTTCAAAACGCTGTTGGGAATTACAGGAAGTCTAAAGTGCTCGGATTTCAGAGTACAGCCTCGCTCTCAAAATCTGAATGGTGCAAAGTGGGGAAACACTCAAAAGAGACTCACCGAAGTAAGGCTGCAAAAGGGGGGGAGGTTTCAAAGGCCCCTCGGGAAGAGTGTGCTGTTCCAGGAACTTCGCCCGAGGAAAGAGGGTGGGGGTCACAGTAGGGGGTTCCTCCGAGTCCTGGGGATTGTCCTTCACAGGAGAACTGGAAGGAGAAAACAGAGATCACCCTTGAGGGAAAAAAAATCACTCACATTCTTTTCCTCCCATGGCTTAAAACCTTCTGCCATTAATTTTCACTGTTTGTTGTTGTTGTTGTTGTTTACAACTTTGTGTCCTTCTGTTAGCTGGCTACACCCCAAGTTTTAACCCAGCCTTCCCCAGCCTCGTGCCCTGCTGCTGTGAGGGACTACACCTCCCAGCATCCCTCATGGGATCCCCTGTCAGAACAGCTGTTGGGAATTCTAGTCTATCCCATGGACACCGCACGGCAGAAGACCACTACCAGTGGGTTTAAAATAGACACAGGGTTCAGGTGGAGAGCCACACACCCTCTTCTTGATTTTTAAGGGAAATCGTTTAACACCCCCCTCCAACCTCCTCTTAACAAACCAAAATCAATTTGTAAATCTGAATTTAAAATAAACAGTTTTTCCTGAGAAATCCTAAATGAGAATCTAGCATAGTAATTTGTTTAAATGGATAAGCAATGGTTGCCTGTGATTTGTTTTGTTTTGCACATGAAACTCTCACAGTCTTGCACTCTACTGGAATGTTTTCATTTATTTATTAATTGTATTTATTTTTTTAAACTTCTAAACAGCTCATCTGGCCAATGGTCACTCTGGGCAAGGTACAACAATAAAACATCATAAACAGACCATTCAAATAAGCAACGCATTGAAAGGCAGTGACAGATTTTACTTTCTTGGGCTCCATGATCACTGCAGAGGGTGACAGCAGCCACGAAATTAAAAGATGCCTGCTTCTTGGGAGGAAAGCGATGACAAACCTAGACAGCATCTTAAAAAGCAGAGACATCACCTTGCTGACAAAGGTCTGCATAGTCAAAGCTATGGTTTTTCCAGTAGTGATGTATGGAAGTGAGAGCTGGACCATAAAGAAGGCTGACCGCCGAAGAATTGATGCTTTTGAATTGTGGTGCTGGAGGAGACTCTTGAGAGTCCCCTGGACTGCAAGGAGAACAAACCTTTCCATTCTGAAGGAAATCAACCCTGAGTGCTCACTGGAAGGACAGATCCTGAAGCTGAGGCTCCAATACTTTGGCCATCTCATGAGAAGTCTCCCTGGAAAAGACCCTGATGTTGGGAAAGTGTGAGGGCAAGAGGAGAAGGGGACGACAGAGGACGAGATGGTTGGACAGTGTCATCGAAGCTACCAACATGAATGTGACCCAACTCCGGGAGGCAGTGGAAGACAGGAGGGCCTGGCGTGCTCTGGTCCATGGGGTCACGAAGAGTCGGACACGACTTAACGACTAAACAACAAAATAGAACCGTGAACCAGAATACTGGTTAGGCGTGGTGTTAGCCCCCCCACCCCAGGCGTACTAATGTAGGAGGATCTATCTATCCATGTTGGATCCCTCTCACTACCATAGCTATGTAGAGCTTCCATGGTGAGAGGCAGTATACCTGTTGCTCCAGGGCAAACAGCAAGGAAAGGCTGTTCTTCCTCTCCTTTGTCTTGCTTCTGGGCTTTCCAGAAGGTGCCGACAGGACATTTGCTGAGCTGGTCCTTATGTCTGATTCGGCAACTCTCCTGATGCATTGTAAATGGCCCCCTTTCTCCCTGCTGTCCCTCTCTGTGGCCACCAATTCCAGTTTAAGCTCCCTGAAGGAGGCTCCCCTTCCAAGCCTTCTTCAGAGTGATGCTCCCAGGTTGAGATCAAAAGGTAACCATTAAACTGAACGATGCAGGGAAACAAGAAGAAAAGACAAAGCTTTGCAGCAACAGAGAGATACGGAAGTTCTCCCATTGAAGCTTGGAAACAATGCTGTTTTGGACCACAGCGCTCTGAATATGGGACTTATCATCCCCCAAAAAGTCACTTTTCCTAGTTCTCAAGTTCCTGAGCCAACAGAAGGGGCACCCAGCTCAAGCACCAGTTCCTGGCAGCCATCCTGCAGGCGCTCATCCACCAACCCTCACGACAACTGCAAGGTTTCTCTCGGGCTGGTCTTGGTGGAAGCAGAACCTGGAGTGAAATCTGCCTTCTCTCTTGGTTGCCACTTCCCCCCTGCTTCCCTCCACCCTCAGGAAACTGTGCAAGACTTAGGGAGTGATTTCTTCAACCCTAGGGAAAGGACAAGCTGGGGGATTCCCCTGGAAGCCAAAGCAATTTAAACACACATGCAAACGCGCCTGTCAGATTTGGGTACTTCTGCAGGCGCCAAGCAGACGTCACTTTTCGAAGAGGCAAAACGACGGCCGCCTTGATAGAAAGGTCCATTTGGAATGGATGCCAAGCCCGAAAGGTCTGTACGATCTGACTTATGGGAAACAGATAGGAAAAGATAAAATACTTTCCGAAGCAAAACTGTGAGGTCCCTGCAGACAGAAAACTAGCATGTCAAGGGAGAACTTCTAGACCTCTGGCTCTGGATTGAAAGTGAGCGGAAAGCGAAAGGAAGCATTAATGTCCAGAACCGACTCCTTCAAGCTGTAGCATTCTGGGAATTGTAGTCCGAAAAAAGTAACATTTCCAGCCTCAGAGAACATCTCAGCACATCAACTGGTGCTGAGATGTTCTCCGAACATAATTGATTTTTTTAAAAATAAAATCAACACCAATGATTTTTTTTTAAAATCAAAATGAGTTAAATACAAATGTAAACCATAACGACGAGGATGATCAGGGGGCTGGAAACCAAGCCTTAGGAGGAAAGGCTGAAAGAATTGGGCATGTTTAGCCTTGAGAAAAGAAGACGGAGGGGTGACATGATAGCACTTTTCAAATATTTGAAAGGCTGTCCTACAGAGGAGGGGCAGGATCTGTCCTCGATCATCCCAGAGTGCAGGACATGCAACCATGGGCTCAGGTTACAGGAAGCCAGATTTCGGTTGAATATCAAGAAAAACATCCTCACTGTTAGAAAAGTACGACAGCGGAACCAGTGAACTCGGGAGTTGGTGAGCGCTCCAACACTGGAGGCATTCAAGAGAAAACTGGACCACCGTCTGTCGGATTTATTTTGATTCAGATTTGAGCAGGAGGTTGGACTCGATGGCCTTACAAGCCCCTTCCAACTTCATGATTCTAGGATTCTACGAAACATCGGGCCGGTAGCAGACGAAGAGAGAGTCCAGAGATGACAGGCAATTTCATGACAAGGCAGAGGAGGGGGAGAGACCTCCATCATCAGGAGATTCCCAGATCATGAAGAGTCCACCACGCTTTCCTCCAGAACGCCCCCCCCCGTCTCCTGCAAAGATGGCCAGTCCAACAGCCACGTTGCCAGCCACGCAGCTCGGAACACCCACAAAGTTCCACGTTGATTACAGGATTGCAACAACCCCATAAATAAAGGGGGCAGACCCCTACTGATGTTTTCATACCTCAACTAGCGGAAGAGAGTCTTCTGCGACAGAAGTGAAGACGTTCACGGCCGCTGCGAGATCGAAATGGAGGAAATTCTTACGTGTTGCCTCTCAGTCACTAAACCACACCAGACTAAACCATACGAGCTTTAACGAACAACTGCAAAAATTTACACACACACACACACACACACACACACACACACACACCAGGAAGCATCTTTATCTTTACAAAAAGATATGGGGCGAAACTTCCTGTGGCTTCCCAGTATGAAACGGAAACTGGGGGGGGGGGGGGAGGTGATGCCCCCTTGGCAATGGGGAAAATGTTGTTTTGCAATCTAGGTGATGAAAATACAGATTCCTGGATGCAGTGAAGCCCAAACCAAGCTCAGCAAAGGAACACACAACTGCTGGGGCCTTTCTAGAAAACACCCCTTCTCACAAATCAAAGGCTACAAGCAAGGGTCAAAAATCTGATCCGGGTCGCCGTCTGCAGCCAACGAAGTGGACCTCCGGTTGGAACCGGCACAGGCCGCATTTCTGTCACTGCGCTCCGTGTGTGCTGAACGTTCACTTCAAATGAGCACCTCAGCACAGTGAGATGTGTAAAAAGCAGCAGCAGACTCTCACCACACGTGCAACCAGCATTTGCAAAGAGACTTAGAAACCATTAAGCAGGAGCGTCTGGGCTCAGAGGCAAGAGGAAGGGTCCTTGGGAGGACAACACAGGTTGAAGGAGAGCAGTGTACTGTAGGTCAGGTGGAGCAAAGTGGAGGAAAGGGTGGGGCACAAATCTAACAAAGGAATAAAGGGAAGAAGGATTGCAAAATCCTAAATATGACAGAGATTCCTGCAAAACATAAAGACACACACACACACACACACACACACACACACTGTTTTACAAGAAATGAGCAAGAAAGCTCACCAGGGTGGCATGCACGGCGCAAACCTCTGGCCACATCCGGGTGGAAAAGACCAGCCAACAAAATTAAAACAAATCAGCTGCTCACCCTCGGCCCCCAATTGAAGGCTCAGCACCGGGGCAGAATGCGATGAGGAAGTAATTCTTCCAAAAGGCAAGGAGAGCGCGCTCGGGAACGGGGCCAGGACAAGACTCGGTTCCAAAGTCCCAGGAGGGAAGGGTGAGGACAAAAAAATAAAAATAAAATAATCTGGAGTCACACACACACACACACACAACACACCAGGGTAGAAATGCTGCTCTTGGTAGACAGACAGGTCTTGTGTTCTTTTTTTTTGGGGGGGGGGGAGTCCAGATCCCGACTCTTTGGCTCTCCGTGCCGAAGCTGGGCACGCTGGGAGGGTCAAGGGAGCAGCCGGGGAGGGAGTGTGTGTGTGTGTGTGTGTGTGTGTGTGTGTGTGTCAAATCTGAGAGCTCCGGGTTCACCCTCGTTCTTTCTCACTCGGTTGTGACGGCCTCATTCCTCAGCAGCTGTCTCTATAGAAACCTCAGTCCTCCGTGCCTGAAACAATGAGCTTATGTTTCCCCTCCCGGCCATGGCTGGCCTTCTTCCTTCCCACCCCGTGGCCAGAGACGGGGCGGGGATGTGGGGGGGGGCAGGAGGGGGAGCCACGTCCCCGTGTGCAAGCCAGCTCGGCTTAAGAGACCCGTCAGACCCGGTGGGAATGTCCAGGGAACAGCCCTGCCCCTCAAGAAACTAGAGAGAGACCCAGGTCTTCAATGGGCCATCAATGATGAAGAAAGAGCTCACCTGAGTCTCTCTCCTCTTCCCAAGGATGTTGGCAAGACTTTGGTACCAAGTCCTGGCAGGGGGGGGGGGGAGTTTCCAGGTTGAGAGTCAACTCTGGGTCTTTAAAGAAAAATTCCAAGTCAAGTCTGAGTCAAGTCACCGGCTTACGTCCAACTTGAGGGCGAGTCCCACGACTCGAATCCCCCTCCCGGCCTCTTCCTTGTCCAAGAACCGGTCTATCTTTTTTTAAAAAAAAAAAAAATAATTAAAACCAGCTAACCCAATAATTCAACCCACAGCCACTTCTTTGGGAGGTGGTGTGTTCCTACAGCGCCCGTCCCTAACCGACATGTGGAAGAAGCGCTCTGAGAATCCCTCAGCCATATTCCGCTCTCCCCCCACCAAAAAAAAATTTCTTTTAGCTTCTCCATACTCTGGAAGGCAGCATTTAGTCAGTCTCAGGACTGCTAGAGACAAAGGTCTAGGAGTGAAAGCTGAATGAATCCACAGGAAAGCGAAAGCGGGGAGAATGAGGAGGGGAAACAGCCCAGGAAACAGAAAGCATTGTTTCTTGAAAATTTATTCATTTAAAATATTTCCCCCCGCCTTTCTCCAGGAAAGGACCCCGGGCGGCCAAGATGGCTAGGCGATGCTTTGGCCGGAATCAACCTCCTTGACCACCGGAGGGACATTCATGAGTCCTAAGACAAGGAGCCCGGAGGCCAGGACATGCCCTGCACCCGAGACAGGTTTTCTATTATTATTATTATTATTATTATTATTATTATTATTATTATTATTATTATTATTATTATTATTATTATTATTATTATTATTATTATTATTATTGTTGTTGTTGTTGTTGTTGTTGTTGTTGTTGTTGTTGTTGTTTTGATGTTGTTGTTGTTGTTGTTGTTGTTATAAAACAAGCACAGTCAACATTATAAAAACACTGACTGGTATTACAGAACAGATACAAGTTTTAACCAAAAACCTCAGTATCTGTTAAACATCGACGCAGTATGTACGCTGTTCCTAATATGGCTGGCTTTTTGTGGCTCTGATGGTGTGATTTCTGAGATCTGCAACTGCTTATAGTACTGGGTGAAGTTTCTTGATATGGTTGCCAAAGCCCCGATGACGACGGGGACCACGGAAGTGTGTTTCTTCCAGAGGCGAGATCTTTCGATGGCCAGGTCTCTGTCCTTGGTTAGTTTTTCCAATTCTTTATTTTCAGCTCTGGCGTCCCCTGGAATTGCAAGGTCAAGGACCCGGACCTTTCTTCGTTCTATTACTACTATGTCTGGTGTGTTATGTTGCTTATCTGTTTGGATCCGGAAATCCCACAAGACCTTGACTTCCGCCTTTTCTGACGCCTTCTCTACCTGATGTTCCCAAGGGTTTTTGGAGGCCGGCAAGTTCTATTTTTTGCATAATGACCAGTGCACTAATTTTCTCACTCTATCATATCTAACTTTGTAATCTGTTTGTGCAATCTTTGGACATTCGCAGATGAGGTGTGGCACAGTTTCATGTTTTTCTTGGCAGAGTCGACATTTGCTGTTAGCACTAATTCCTTGGATCTTAGCTTTCATCACATTGGTTTGGAGTGCTTGTTCCTGTTCAGCAAAACTCAAGCCTTTGGTTTCTTTCTGAAGGGTCCCCAGTTTTAGCCATGCCCATGTTGAATTACGATCATGTTTTCCATCAATATTTCTCAGGAGTTGTCCATGTAGTGGTTTATTTTTCCAGCTGTTTAGTTTATTTTCAAATTGTTGTTTCTTATATTGGGCCTTTGTTTTTGTTGTTTTCAAAATATTCTCCATTTTCACCACCTTAGGTTATTATTATTATTATTATTAATTATTATTATTAACCAGAACACCTGGAGGTCTTCTAAAACTGCCTTGGCTAGAAAAAGAAAAAGAAAGTTGTCTTGGGTGTTTGATAAAACTTTCAGCTGGTGCATAAATAAGAAAAAAAAATCCCTCCGTTTCTGAGTTCTGAGGCAGGAGAGAGAGAGTCTCCCCCTTGATCCCGGGCGGCTGATAAGGTGGAGGGACATGACTCCCAGCGCTGGAGATGACAGACAGCTACCCTCCCTCGCCGAGCAGCCAGAATCCTACTGAGATTTTAGTCCAGGGTAAGGGAAGTCTCGTACGTCACAGCCGAACATTGCAGCTATTTAAGAAGGCGCGGGCCCCATCCTTTGTTGCAACCAGGTGATTCGTGCATTTTGGACTTTTTAATGTAAATGTTCAGCGGCCCTGAGCTCTTCTGAGGGTGAGGTATTGTCTCAATTCACTCAAGACGCGGTGTTGCAGGTGCCATGGACAGCCGGAGAGATAAATAAATGGGTTCCAAATCAAACCAAGTCTGAATTCGCACAGGAGGGTAAAATGACAAAACTGTGGCTTTTCTACTTTGGGGCACATCAAAAGAAGGCAAAACTCACAAGAAGAGACAATAATGCTGGGGAATGGTGAAGGCAGCAGGAAAAGAGGAAAGTGCACCGTGAGATGGATTCACTAAGTAAAGGACGCCACCGTCCGGAGTTTGCAAGACCTGAGTTAGGGCGGTTAATGTCAGGATCCTTTGGGGGTCATTAGTTTCCTAAGGTTGCCATACTTCAGAAGCAAACTGATGGCAGGTAACAAAAACAAAACTGCTGTTGTGTTGTTGTTGCACACAAAATCACACACTCCTCCCAACAAGCAGCCACGTAGAGTCTCAAGGTTCTTCCAGGTGGATATTTCCTAACATTCCCCATCAAAAGATACTCTGCAGCTATTTCATCCTTTCTCTCTTGGTACGGATTTCCTCTAATAAGAAATAGAAGAGAGCCATGCAGTCGTTACACAATGCAAACGCAGGAGTAGGCAATACTTTCGGAGGCCGCTAAAGAACTCATACAATCTGCTAGCCTGACGATGTGGGCCTGAACCACGAAAGCTGGCAGATTGTATGGTTTCTTTAGTGGTCCATAAAGGTATTGCCTACTCCGGCATTGCTGATAAGGAAAAAGATGGAGAAGTATGAAAACAGGTGGATTCACAAAGGGAAGACAACCACCACACCTGGGACACTTCAGTGTTTGGGGACCACACCATCAAATCCTCCTCCAAAATCCCCTCCAGGCCAGGGTGTCTACACACACAGGTAGAGAGAGGCACAGCTGTCCTTGCGCATGCCATGTGCAGATCCGAGCAGCTCATGCACGGGGAACATCAGGCAGCTTTTTCAAAATAAGCCAACAAAGCATCTCTCCCACTATTGATACCCTACAGCAGAGATCGTCGACCCCCGGTCCACGGCCCGGTGCCAGTCCGTGGCCTGAGCTGGACCGCAAAGACAGACCTCCCGCCCCCCTGCACGCACTCCCCTCTCCACAGCTGCTTTGCGCACATGTGCGCATGCCAGCGCCGGCGTGAGCATTCCCCCACCCCTTCGTGCATGCGCAGGGGTGCCTGCCTGCCCGCCCGAGAACTCCCCCACCCCTTCACACATGTGCCCAAGTGCCTGAGCGCCCGCGCGAAGGGGGGGCGGGGGGCGGGCAGGCATGCAGGCGGGCGGGCGCTCCCCCACCGCTTCGCGCATGCACCCGAGAGAGAGCGCCCAAGAGCGCGGACGCACCCGCGTACACCTGGGGCCCCCCGCCTTCCTTAGAGGCTCAGCCGGTCCACGGTCCCAAAAAGGTTGGGGACCGCTGCCCTACAGTGTCTGGCAAAGGAAGACCTTCTCTCCACCTGAGTCAGGTCACATGATGGACCTTTGCCAGGGCTCCGTCAAAGAACGAGTCAAGCCACGAGCCACTCCATGGGGAGAACGTGGCACATGGTCTTCCTCCCACCCCTTGGCCCTCCGTGCTAGGGATCCTTGGGCCAGACAGAAGTCCTGGAGGAGGGAGGGACTCAGCTTGGCAGCCAAGAGCATCTTTCGGCTCGGGAAAACTCAACGTGGCATTTATGTCTCCTACGGATCATAAACTGGTCTCCCTGAAAGGCCCCTTTATCTTAAGCTCTGCACCGTTTCAATCCTATAATACACACAGGGAGACCCCCCATTAGAGCGCTCTGAGGGAGCTCTAAATATAGGTCTGGATGAAGGCAAAGGGGGCAGGGGGGTCATGCAGAAACAGGAGGGGGGGGAGGCACTGAGACCAGCAGCTGAAAGCCACCCTCTTATCCTGGCAGACAGCCTCCCCCTTGTTCCCGCAGGGCCAAACAAGACACCTCCTTGTTTCCCAACCACAGAATCCGAGAGGAAGAGCCGGGACCTTGTTCAAGATCTCCTTGCGATCCCGTGAAGAGCTTTTTCAGAAGACAAGGGAACTCGGGTCACCGGGACCAGCTTCTGGGAAAGAAGGCAGCAAAGCGCAAGGGTGGCCTCGGGAACGCAGGGCAGAGAAGGCCAAAGGGGTTGGGGGGGGGCTGTGGGTGGCCCGATCCTTAAGGTCAGGGTGGGGTGGGCTTTCTTGGCTCAACATCCATTGAGACCCCGTGGCTCAGCATAGTAAGTGGCAACTCGAGTAGGCCCACTGAATCAGTGGGGATTTGGCCAGTCAGCTCCTCTGCAGGTTCCGTTGATATTCTCATTGCAACGTGCTGTGCTGAACCACTGAATTGTTGAAAGCCAGCCGTTTGTTTAAAGCCGAACAAGCGACTGAATTTTGGGCAGACAGTAGGAAGGTAACGCTCACTGGAACAGACAATAAGGTTGGCAAAAGTGGAAGGCAGCAAGAAACAAGTTTAAAGGCTGATTAAAACAAACACCTGTAGTCTAGTCACCCCGGTGGCCCCACTGTTTTGCTGTAAGGAAGGCCTTCTGTTTCATAAGCAGAAGTTGGAAGAATTACTTTTGGATCACAACTAGGGGATTCTGGGTGCTAGATAGTATAAAAAAACAATCACTTTCATCATCAGCTGACCCAAGAGCTGCTTAAAAGCACAAAGTCTGGTAACTCCTCTGGACATCTGAGGGGCAACCAAACTCAAGTTCTAAACCCACCTCATTTGGAGTTGGGGAGCTTAACAATATATGCATACAAAATAGATGCGGTTTTAGCCGTGCGAGCCTGTGCTGGAGTGTATCAGGCAAAAATGAAAGAAAAAATTAAAAAAAATAAAGAAGACAAAAACATTGTGGCTCCTTAAAAACTAAGTGTTATATTACTCGATCCTCCCAGAGTGCAGGACATGCAACCCTGGGCTCAAGTTAAAGGAAGCCAGATTTCGTCTGAATGTCAGGAAAAACTTCCTAACTGTTAGAGCAGTAGGACAATGGAACCAGTGACCTCGGGAGGTGGTGGTGAGCGCTCCAACCCTGGAGGCCTTCAAGAGAAAAATGGAACAACCCTCTGTCAGGCCTGCTTTGATTTGGAGTCCTGCCTTGAGCAGGGGGATGAACTCAATGGCCCTTCCAACTCCATGATTCTACGATTTCAATGTAAGCTTTCATAGATCTTTTTCAGAAATATGAGGTGGAATACAGAGATCACACAGTAAAACAGGGTCAAAGAGATGGTGGTATATGGTTGCATTTCCCTGTCTTTTAGAGCCCATTTCACTGTGTTCATCTCTGTATCCCACCTCATGCGTCTGAAGAAATGGATGAAGAAGGTCCAAGAACGTTACATTGAAATATACCAGTTAGCCTTTAAGGTGCCACAACGTTTATGTCTTTTATTATTATCATTCTTATTTTTTTTCTTTTGTTTTTGCCTGATAGACAAAAAGCATAATAGACAAAACAAATAAAATGGAGTCGTTTCATTTGGGTCTGGCAGGGAGGGTGCCAGCTTTCAAATGTCTTCTCTATTTTGGGAAATATTCAAAGAAAGCAGAAGTTTGTTCGGGAGCTGTTTGGAGGCTTTCCAGTCACTCTTCCATTTCTGCTGGCACCTCCCGGACCAGCAGGATTGTGCATGTCGCCTGTAACGGGCCTTGGCCACAGTCGTCCCTTTCACCAAGGCTGGGGAGCGTGCGACCCTCCAGACATGACTGGATCGCCATCCGAAACATTTCCGACCACCAACTATCTTGGCTAGGAGGAATGAGAATTGCAACCCCAGCAACGCCTAGAAGGTCCTACATTTCACCTAAACAGAGGTCTTGGGTTCAATCCTGCCTTGAACTTCTGGAGAGCCATGGCTGCTGCCTGTCAGAGCTGGCCATGCCAGGCTAGATGGGTGACCCCGAGAATCTGGCTCCGGAAAAGGCAGCTTCCCGGCTTCCTCCTGCCAACATGGCTAAGGGTTCAGAGGTGCTCTGGAGTGTCTCAGACACATCAGGTGTGGGCCAGTGGCTAAGAGATGGGCTCGTGGACCCCAGACTCCCCGGTTCGAATGGCCCCTCCACCAGGAAGGCCACGAACCAAGAGATGCCTTCCAAAGTCAAGCATGCCTGCCTGCCTTCTGCTTCCCAACGTGTGTCATGGCTTGGATAGCAAAAATGGCTTTACTTTGCCAAGAGGAAAGTCCTGGCAGGTGTAGGAAAACCCCAAAGGATGGGGGTGTGGGGAGAGAAGCACAACGGAGGAGTGTACTGGGAAAAAAAACACACACACAGCGCAGGAGGGACTGGGCATGCTCAGCAATCTGGCCACGAAAGGCACGCCTACCGTTGGGAGGTGGGAACAGGTTGAGGAGGGCATGCGCCTCCGGCACATTATTATTTTGTCACATGTGCCCACCTCCTCCTCCTCCTCCTTGGATTCCAGCAACGGGAGGCTCCAGACATAACAACGCTTTCCAAGGACATGAT
Organism: Intellagama lesueurii; assembly: GCA_037013535.1. NCBI lineage: Eukaryota > Metazoa > Chordata > Lepidosauria > Squamata > Agamidae > Intellagama > Intellagama lesueurii. The sequence goes on along the minus strand of JBAJHW010000003.1, from coordinate 1,724,988 downwards.
CAGGAGCTTCCCATGCTTATGGGTCTTTGTCGACAGAAAGAAAGCCATTGACTAGTGCAAAGGACCAGAAAAACCCTGTTCTCCAGGGGCCCAGACAAAAGGGCCCCTAAGACCATCAGTCAAAAGAAGCTGGACAACCATTCTGTCTCTTCCCCCCCCCCCCCAAAGGATCCCAACCTCCCCTATCTTTACTTTCAGAAGAGAGAAAAGTCAGGAGAGACACTGGGAAGACACGGCAGGCTTCCAAGTGGAAGACAAGGGCCGTGGGGAATCCCATCCTATTCCGTGAATTAAGCATAAGGATCACACCATCACATGCCTCCTCCGGAAGCACCCTCTGAGCCAGCCCTGCTGAGAAGGGGGAACCCCTCCCCCGGGTCTGGGACCCCCATTTTCAGCAGACTTTACTCTCTAGAAGCAACTTGCAGACAAAGAAGAATGGAGGTGTAGAATTGCCCCAAGTGGAAGACATTATTGCAGAAATCCTTTGCATTCTTTGGAAACCTTCCTTCCTTCCTTCCCAGAATCCCCCAGCCAAGATTTTAGGAGTTGTTGTCTGACTCTAGAAAGAGAAACTTTGCCAAGTTCCAGGACAGAGGTTTGAGGTGTAACCCCAACCCCCAGGGAAAGAAAAAGAAAAGAAAAATAAAAACCCCACCACTGTTCCTTCTCTCTCCGCCACCCTCCCAAGCCTCCAGCAGCTTTCCAAAAAAGCTGCAGTGAAGTTCACAGGGAAAGGTAAGGAGAGGCATCATCACCTTCTCATCCAAGGACGGGTGAGGAGGCTGCTCCCTTTTTTCCGCGCAGGGGAGGAGAGGGAGCCCAGCAGCCGCACTGGGGTTGGTTCTGATCGACTTGGCAGACAAAAGGACGGCCTTCCTCGAACTCGGAAAAACCTTCCTCCGCCACTCCTTCAACTAGAGTCCTCTGCAATCTGTCAAAAGCCCCAAAGGCTTCCTGGCCACTCCGCGGGGGGGGGGGGGGAACGACGGTGGGCACCGCCAGGAACCTCGTGGACCAGGTGGCTCCCAAAGTGCCAACGGGTCAAAAGTGGAAAGGACCAAGCCTTAGCTCTCCGGACGCCCAGACTCCAGAGAGCAGCCCCCGCTCGCCTTGTGTCCCCTCCAGTCTCCAAAGGAAACCTTTTGCAAGAAGAAGAAGAAGTAGAGAAAAAGAAAAGGAAATCAGACCAACCGTAGCGTCAGGAGGGGGGCACCCAGCCTTGCACACCCAACTCTTGTGGATTTGCTCGCTCGCACTCCACTTCCTCATCAGGGCTTCCTGACCAGACCTAGCAGAGCCTTGAAAAGAACGGGTTGGGGGGGGGGGGGTGGGAGGAGAGAGAGAGAGAAAGAGAGAAAGAGAGAGAGCAAGCCACCCAGAATCCACCCCGGCTGGCTGAGACTTCCTCCTCTTACTTTAAAAAAAAACAAAAAGGGGGGTTTTGTGTTTTATTTGCCACCAAGGCAGAAAGGGAGACGTTTTGGCCTCCAGCCAAGAAGGCGCCTGCGGGCAAGCCAGCCCAGCCGGGCAAGGGAGAGACAGACAGACAGACGGGCAAACCTGTGTGCCCTCTTCCCCACTCCAAAGTGGGGAGAACGAAGCTGACACCGGGCCTCGTTTCCTTCTCTCTCTCCCCCCCCCCGGTGGAGTTATTCCTTACTCTTGAGGAGAAGTGTTTAACCAGGAGAAAGGGTTCCCTGCCCCAAGGGGCTTGCAGTCTCAATGTGAAAGGCCAGAGAAGAGCAAACGAATGAGCTGTTTTTAGAACTAGGACAGAAAGTTTGAGCCACACGACGCCTCCCACCCGCACAGTCACCTCGTTGGCTGGGATGTTTCTTAGCATGTTTGGTTGGTTGGTTTTATATATATATATAATATATATATACTGCCCATATATATATACTGCCCATCTTATAGCAAGCCACGACTCTGGGCTGCTTACAAAACAAAACATAAACTTAAGAACTGAATAATCTAAAAGCAAAACCACACAAAAAGCCTATGATGGCAACGGTGAAAGACCAACAGAATCAAAATACAATGTAAAGAGCATGTATAGTCTGCAAAGTCACTTTTCCCAGCCCAGGTACCTTCCCGTGTCATCCCTGGAATGACATCATGTTTACTAGACACCAAAAGTCTGGTTTAGAAATTTCCTCCTATCTAGGGTGTTCACAGCAGCCCCCTCAAAAAGGGTTTTAAAAGCTCACAAGTACACCGAGTGTGACTCACAGTTCACTATCAGTGTCTGCTCAAAGGATCCTTCCTTCCTTCCTTTTTCAGTCTTCGAGTTGGAAGGGGCCTCTTAAGGCCATCAAGTCCAACCCCCTGCTCAATGCAGGAATCCAAGTCAAAGCAGATCCGAAAGTTGGCTGTCCAATTTTCTCTTGAACGCCTCCAGCACTGGAGCGCTCACCAGCTACCAAGGTCATTAATTCTGTTATTGTACTGCTCTAACAGTTAAGAAGTTTTTCCTGATATTCAGCCCAAATCTAGCTTCCTGTTGCTTGAGCCCATTACAGAATCATAGAATCATAGAAAAGTGAAGTTGGAAGGGGCCTACGAGGACATCAAGTCCAACCCCCTGCTCAAGGCAGAAATACAATCCAAGCAGATCTGCCAGGGGATGAGCCAAGTTTTTCTTGAAGGCCTCCAGGGTTGGAGCACTCACCAACTCCCCAGGTCACTGGTTCCACTGTCGTACTGCTCTAACAGTTAGGAAGTTTTTCCTGATATTCAACCGAAATCTGGCTTATTACATGGCCTGCACTCTAGGATGATTTGAGGATGGATCCTGCCCCTCTCTCTATATGACTACCTTTCAAGTGTTTGCAAATGCAAAGTTTTGTATTCTAGCTTTTTATTTGTATGTTGTATTCTGCAGTTTTGTATTTCACCAGCCATTGCAGCTGCTTTGAGCTCTTCATTTCATGCCTTCTGCGTCTGGGTTAGAGCCCTGATCTATAGCTTGAGTTTGCAGGATGCCCATAAGCCAAAGCTACGGTATACATTCAGTGGCTGATTCGTTCACTTGCACTATTGCGGCTTATACAGTTAAGTCTTACACCTTTCGCCTTTAATTTCTGTTTCAAAACAGCTTCTCCAAAAGGTCCAGAAAGGGAACAAAGACACTTAGAGAAAATAAATGAAATTAACAGCATTGCATGCCAAGAAACCGGTGATGTAAATTTCTCATTAGCTTTGCCTGGGTTACTTCTCTCACCCTTGGCTTTCTGAGACCAAGGGTAGATCAGATTGGATCAGCTTGACTGTCAGCAACTGATGTCCAGCACAAACCTTCCTGTTGCAATAATAAAATCATCAAATAATGGAGTTGCAAGGGGTTTCTAAGGCCATAAGAGCCAACCCCCTGCTCAGTGCAGGAATCCAAATCAAAACAGACCTGACAGAGGGTTGCCCCGATTTTCTCTTGAAGGCCTCCAGCGTCGGAGGGCTCACCACCTCCCGACGTCATGGGTTCCATTGTTGTACTGCTCTAACAGTTAGGAAGTTTTTTCCTGATATTCAGCCTGGTGAATCTTCGGCACTAACACTCAGAAAAGGAAGAGGGGCATAGCTGTACAGTCCATGCATTTCACTTCCACATCACAAAAAGCATGTGGATCGTTCTGTCTCAAGAGTAATGTTTCTACGCTCCGGAACACCAAAGGAGGAGAAATGAGGACTGCTATTCCCTCCTCCCCGCACAAACCCTGCCTGTCAATACCCCCACGCTGTGCTGCAGCCTATGCTCTGCACACGAGAACCTGCTTCCCAGAAACAACAAGGATTTGGCTCTTGACAACTGGACCCTGAACAAACTCAGAGGAAAGGAGGCGGGACACTGATGTGCCACAGCTGGTCTCCAACACAAATCAGGTCTTAGGTGTTAAGACCCAGAATTTGAACAGAAGCTGCTTCCAGGCAGAGAACATCTACTGCTCACAGCTGCCCAGGGATGATGCAAGAGTTTCTTTTTTTAAAAAAAATCTCTTAATCATCAAAAATATAGGGGAAACGATGGGGAAAACACAGGGTTGCAAACTGAAGATGATGACACTGGCACCTCACAGCAGAAGCCTTCTCTAAGATCACTCTGCGATGGTTGGTTGGTTTCTTAGCCTGCATTTCTCCCTGGCAGAAGAAGCCAAGGTAGCATATGACATAAATTGAAAGAGACAGAGAGAGATGCGGGTAAAAGAACCACACAATAAATAACACTCTTACTACAGTATTAAACAGCATCCGATTAATCACAGAATCATAGAAAAGTTAAGTTGGAAGGGGCCTACAAGGTCATCCAGTCCAACCCCCTGCTCAAGGGAGGAATACCATCAAAGCCAGCCCCGAACGGACGCAGTTTTAAACAACAGCAGAAGCAACAGCATCCACCAGTAAGGACAAAAAAAGTAGCCGGGTGACCCATTTATAGAAACGCCATCAGAAGTTAGGCCGTGCCTCTACTGGGCACCCAAAAGTCGGACACAAAACAAGCCTCTGAGCCTCCCCAAGTGTTCTGTGTGCAAAGATGGGGTGAAAATTGAGGCCACGCGTTCTGCCCATCGTGGCTGATGAAGAGAGACGAACACCCAAGGAAACTGGGGTTGAGATTCCACACAAAGCCGAAGTGGCAAAGGTACGAGAGGAAGATTTGTACCGCGCTCGAAAGCTTCTCTCGGGTGTAACACCTTATTGATCCAATCCCAGTATCACCTGCTCTCAAGCAGTGAGCCAAAGGCCCTTCCTCGATCGGTGGCCAAAGACTTGCCTAAATTAAAAAAAGGTTTTCCTGCTAGCAGATGATGTTGGGTTTGCCTCGGAAGCTAGAGAAAGTGCAACCGGAGAGAAGGTAGCACCGATGAAGACAACGGGGTGCCTCAAACTAGGTAGCAGCTGGACCACTCTTAAATATTTTTCAGAGGCGGCCCAGCAGAGAGCCCGTTTCCAAAACCCAACCTGGGTACAGCTGAATGGCCATGATACAGACCAGTGGGGAAAACGTTAGCTATGCCAACAGGATGTGTTACAGAATAAATTGGTTCTGACACCATTACATGAACATAAAAAGAATCTTATGCCTATAAAACAGGAAGCTAGGCTCTGCTGAAGGTCAGAGTTCCACAGCTTTAAAAAGTTACTTACTGGACTACAATACCCAGAATCCCCAACAACCATAGTCCCAGCTTTGCTTGGTTTTTACATGCCATCAAGTTGCTTCCCACTTATGGCAACCCTAGGAATGAGCGGTCTATAAAATGCCCCATGATATGATATGATATGATATAATATAATCTTAGAACTGTAGAACTGGATGGGACCCTATGGATCATCGAGTCTAACCCCTGCCAGAGAGGCCCAGTGGGAGGATTTGAACTCCCAACCTCTGGCTCCACAGCAAGAGACCTAAGCCACTCACAAAAAGCTCTGCTCAACTCTTGTGAACTCAAGCCTGTGGCTTCCTTTAGCCAGCCAGTCCATCTCGCATTTAGTCTTCCTCTTTTCCTGCTGCCTCCCACTTTTCCCAGCATTACTGTCTTTTCCAGAGAATCCTGTATTCTCAGGACGTGCCCGAAGTTGGCAGATTTCAGGAGAGTGCAGTTTGTTCTGCCTCCAAGCCCTCCAGAATCTCAGAGGGAAAAATTACAGGGTGCATGCAAAGCATTTGCACCCTGGTTCACCTACCTAGATTAACACAGCGTGCTCTCTCTTTGCAGTGGGTTGTGCCTCTCGCCTTTGGTTTATCCCATCTCCGTCTCCCAACCAAAGCCTGGGTGGACAGATGTAGCTGAGTGATTTCAAAACTAGAGGGCACCCGTGTCACACCAGAAATGCAAAACTTCTGTTGTACTTCAACTGCAGGAAGGCGACCATTTACAAAATCTTTGCACCTTTTTAGTACAGTTGTTTTCTCAGAAAGTGAAACCATTTCAATTCACCTATTTTTACTCTCTCTCTCTCTCTCTCTCTCTCTCTCTCAAGGAGCTGGTTTATTGTTTACTTGAACTTCTAGGCAACTTTTCAAGTTCTACTTCCTTGAAAAAAATCTTATAGAACAAAGAGGGGAAATAAATTAACACAAAATTACATAAAAGGCACCCCTTCCATCAACCCAGTGAATGCCTTAAAATCCTCATTCATGTCAAGAACATATTTCAAAACAAACAAAGAAACATGAAAACCTGAAGCCTTCCTCAGCCAAAGGCAGTTTTAAAATATTTTTGTAAGCCTTAAAAAAAGCTGCCTTGAAAAGTTACAAGGATTTCTAGGGAAAGATATATTCTAGGGAATGGAAATGAGCAAATCTCAGGAAACTGACTGTCCGGGTAGCCCATCTCTGGGAACCCTGGGGTCGTGCTGGTTGGGGGATTCTGGGAGTTATGGGGCCTTCCCCGATGTCTGCAAATGAGGAGCCACCACTGACGAGGCCCTGTGCGGGAGGCAATCAATCTAATCATCGCTAACAGTGGGCTAGTGAGCAGGGGCTCCCTCCTGCAGTTTAAGCGAAGGCAGATGCACTCAGAAGCAAGCCATTCCATCCTGTAATTCAGCGTTCTCAAACTTTTTCAGGCTCTAAAAAGCCAAAAGCAGCCCTTTGACCTAAGCCCAGAAACAACGGGGCAGCCTGTGGAGTTGACACAAAAAAAGGGCAACGTCTGTTCTACTGGCCCTTCTTCACTAGCTGAAGCTTCCTCGCTGTCTCCAAGGGCGGCCCCATGTTCAGTGCCTTGCAGTAGTCCATCTTGGAGGCAACAAAGACAAGATCCGCTCTCTCCAGAGAAGGACACATTTGGCACACGAGCTTCAATGGGTAAAAGTCACTCCTCGGCTCATGGAGCCGTCAGGCCTTCCCACGGGAGCTCGGCGCATGCATCGACCCACCCACCCACGCTCAACCATTCGAGGAGTACAGCCCCACCCAGAATTGGGTCGAAAACATATCTCCGCGTCCGACGGCCTTTCAGCCTCAGACCCCATCTGCCGGGAGGCAACCGGTCCATACAAGAGGTTCTCCCGTTCCTTGGGGCCAGGAGCTGCCTTCGAGAAAACCTCTCCCATCCTCAACTGTATTCCAAAGATGTGGAAGGTACGAGGCTGCCCAGCTACAATCTCGCCCTTAAGCTGCTGGAGACGATAAAAGAGAGGCCATGAGAGAAAGAGGCCCTTCAGATTCTAGTGGGCCTGATGCAGACCCTCCCCTTACAATTTATTTATTTTATTTTATTTTATTTTATTTTATTTTATTTATTCGACCTGTATGCCGCCCGCCCTCTGCAAGAGTCTCCGGGTGGCTTCCAACATCCATTAAAACAGTTCAGTTAAAAACAGACACTAAAAACCCAATACGGTTATATCTATACTCTACAAAGCAAAAATACAAAAACAATCTAGATCCATGACTCTATTAATTAAAATTAAAACCTTCAATTAAAACCTTCAATTAAAAACTTCGATTAAAAAAACTTCCGGAACAGGAAGGTTTTAACCTGGCGCCGAAAGGTCAGTAAGGTCGGCACAAGGGTGCTTCAGCCGTTTATCTCCAGATCTGAACACGTAAATATTGCCAACACACACCCTAAGAACCCAGGGAGGCCTTCTTCCAGATTCCACGAAGACCGGTGTGGTGACCGGTGATGACAAGAAGGAGAAAACCCTATCGATTCCTGCAGTCTCTTCGAAACGGATCACCTAACTCTCCTAGCCTAGGCCATCACACAGATCGGTCAATCTTTCAAGCTGCCACAAGAATCACTGTCATCCTCATGTTTCAAAGGAAGCCATACAGTACTCGAATCAGAGGTTGGGGAAGCTTTTTTTTTAAAAAAAATTATGTTGGACTACACCTCCCAAAATGCTCCAGGTGGGGGGAACTGCAGGAGTTTCAGTTCCTTAACATAAATGTTTCCAAGTTCAGATAGGGGTACCAAAAAATGTTAAGACTCTTGAGTCGGTCTTCCTTTGGGCCCATCCTGAGAAGGCAGGATTCTCTGCAAAAAGAGAATCGTGCTGGGAAAGGTGGAAGGCGGCAGGAAAAGAGGAAGACCCAATACGAGATGGACCAACTCCCTAAAGGAAGCCATAGGCTCAGGTTTGCAGGAGCTGAGCAGGGCTGTCGAGGACAGGACATTTTGGAGAGCGCTCATTCGTAGGCATCACCATAAGTCAGAGGCGACTTGATGGCGCATAACAACCACCCCTCTTTGCTTACCTGATGCTGGCAGCCTTCGGGTGTCCAGGCCGCGGGGGCAACATGGGAGGGCGGCTGGGTACGGGTGGCGGCGTCAGGGAGGGGGGCTTGCTCTCCAGCTGGTGGCGTTTGGCAGGCAAGGGGGGGCTTCCTCGTGTCTTCGGGAACCGGCAGGTCTGGATTGAGCCTGTTTCCGGGGAGCGGAGGGGTCACCAGGGGAGACGTAAAATCCAACAGGGAATCCGATTCCAGAGACGATGCCGGAGAGAAAGCTCAGGGAGGGGGATGCAGGGAAAACTTCACCGGAGGGTGGCAGCTGGTCCTTGGAGGAATAGGGGGTGGCACCAGGGGGAGGCCTGGGGCGGTCTCCGACCCTCGGCCAGTGGGCGATTTCTTGCCCGTTGGCGTGGACCGAGCCGTTGCCTGCCTCTCGCTCCACCAGAGGAGGAGGAGAAGGATGGGGATTGGTGCCCGTGCGAAAGATGTTGCGCTTTTTGGGGATGGGTCTCCTCGGAGGCAGTTCGGGGCCCTCCGCTGCGGGCGGGCCCTCGGAAAAGGCCTTGAGCAGCCCCGAGAGGATGCGCTTGCGGTGCCCGGGGAGCAGGACCCCCAGGTGGGTCAGCGCCTGGTCGGTCAGGTGCCGGCAATCCGACAAGCGCCACAGCTCGCCTCCGCTCAAAGGTCTCGACGTACTGCTCCAGGTGGAGGGCTCGGAGCCAGCCGGCCATGGAGAGGGCGTCTCCGTCCCCGTCCGCCATCGCCGCGAGGGAGCCTGGGCAGGAGGGGCCCCTCAGCATCCGCTCATCCTGCTTGCGCCTGGCCGCTGGATGGACCCGAAATGACAGCCACAACTGTGGAGAAAAACACAGGCACACCTTGTCAGGGGCTTTCTGTTTCCTGTGGATCTTGCAGAGTGCTGAGCTGCGCTGGCCTTCTGTGGTCGTGGCCACAGTCGAACGGGAAGAGGCCTTCCTCTGTGTCTCTTAGAGATTGATGCCACCTTTACTCCAGAGTATTCAAGGTGGCAAAGATAAAGGCTGCCCTCTTCCTCCTCCACCTTCCCCTTCTCTCTCACACACACAACACACACACTCGCACACTTATTTATGACTGGAGATGGGCACGAACAGGCGAACCAGCCGTTCGCGCCAATTCATTTATCAGCTGAACAGGAGTTTGGCGCTTCTCAGCCCCCACCTCCTCCAGCGGGCGCCCACTCGGAGGCAGCGCCAGCGGTTCGTGCCCATCCCTATTAGAACATCAGGTGGGCTCAGGCAGAGAGAGAGCAACTTGATCGTGGAGTGAGGAGTTCAAACCCAGTCTCCCCCCCCCCCCCCCGACTCACTTCTGCTGCCCTCGCCAACCCTCGCCTGCCAGACAGTGACTTAAAAGAGACGCAGCAACGCTGAACAGCCAGGTTGTCCTCTCACCCCAGGGAAACTACAACCGCTCACTCTCGTTACAAGCTGGGTGCTTAAAGCAGATGGGAAGAGAGAAACTTACTTCCTTCCTTCCTCTTCTTTTTCTTCCTTCCTTCCTTCCTTCCTATCTCTCTTTTCCTGCTTTCCTTCCTTCTATCCCATCATCAGCTCCTTCCTTCCTTCCTTCCTTCCTTCTTTCCTTCTATCCATCATCTGCTCCTTCCTTCCTTCCACTTCTTTTTCTTCCTTCCTTCCTTCCTCCCTATCTCTCTTTTCCTTCCTTCCTTCCTTCTATCCATCATCAGCTCCTTCCTTCCTTCCATCCATCATCAGCTCCTTCCTTCCTTCCTTCCTTCCTTCCTTCCTTTCCTTCCTTCCTTCTATCCATCATCGGCGCCTGCCTTCCTTCCTTCCTTCCTTCTTCCTTCCTTCTATCCATCATCGGCGCCTTCTTTCCTCTTCTTTTTCTTCCTTCCTTCCCTTCCTTCCTTCTTTCCTTCCTATCTCTCTCTTTTCCTTCTTTCCTTCCTTCTATCCATCATCAGCTCCTTCCTTCCTTCCTTCCTTCCCAACCCGCAGCCCCCCCCCCCCGACCTGCAGCAAGAGCTGAGGTTGCAGGAGGCTCACAGGTTACCTGGCCATCCTGTCCGCCCACTCAGGTGAGATGCACTATCAATTCCACTTAAATTATTTTTAAAAATCATTCCTGAGCTTGCAGCCGTACCTATAAATCAGGGCACTCCATTTGGTGCAAATGAAGCGTGTTCTTTTGAGGCATAAATGGCCACCGCCACCTCCGTGCCCCGCCTGTCACCTCAGGTGCCCTACGACCCGCACAGCCATAACCTCTCTATAATGCTGTTGAGCGGGTTCTAACAGGATGATTTCTGGCTTGTCAATAAGCCAGGCCCAAGAGTAGCTTGATTCTGAGTAAACAGGTGTCAGCTCAGCTTGCAAAAACATGCCTGGCGTTTGTTTAACAAAGGGCGAAAAGGTGAGCTCCAGGTGTTTTCAGGAGAAGCACAAAGCTGTCTTAACAAGGTTCACCCTGTCAGCTGCGAGGCTGAATCCCTTCAAAGGAAGGAAGGAGCGCACCTCGGCTGGTTCTTCCTTCCTTCTCCTTCTCCTTCTGTTTATTTGGGCATTTAGGCTCCTCCTCGCAACTGACAGGAAACGCCAGCCGTTTGTGATTGAAGCGCGCTGCTCAAACAACGTCTCAGCGCCTCTCCGAGAACAATTTTGCCAAGCTCTGGTCTGAAATAAAGGAAGGAAGGAAGGGAGGGAGGGAGGAGGGAGGGAGGGAGGGGAGGGAGGAAGGAAGGAAAGGAAGGAAGGAAGAAGAAAGAAGAAAGAAAGAAAGAAAGAAAGAAAGAAAGAAGAAGAAAGAAAGAAAGAAGGAAGGAAGGAAGGAAGGAAGGAAGGGAAGGAAGGAAGGAAGGAAGGAAGGAAGGAAGGAAGGAGGGAGAGAGAGAAGGAAGGAAGGAAGGAAGGAAGGAAGGAAGGAAGGAAGGAAGGAAGGAAGGAAGGAAGGAAGGAAGGAAGGAAGGAAAAGAAAGAGAAGGAAGGAAGGAAACGGAAGAAAAAAGGAAGAAAGAAAAGGAAGGACCGAAAGGAAGAAAGAACCAACGAAAGAACCAACGAAACAACACTAGCAATCCATTTAAAGGATGGCATACACCACGATAAATCAATACTATAAATATATGCAGCCCACACTTACACCAATTCACAGAGGCGATGGTGCCCTACGGTCAGAACAGGGTCCAATAGGAGATCAGGAAGGCGTTTCATGCCAAGTGCAGAACCTTGGAAGCAACTACTGTACTTGCAAGTATCTACTCGAAACTAGTTACTTTTAGAGTAACAACTAATGTAATGAGCCAATACAAACTTAGAACAAAAGAAATGCAAAAACTGCTTACAAAGTTACGTACTTTTTAGGTGTAACAATTTACATCTTCTAGTTTATTTATTTATTTATTAGATTTATACCCCGCACCCTCTGGCAGCCAGGCCACTCTTGGCGGCTAACCACAACAACAAGACAAACAACACATATTAAAACCCAATAAGAATAAAATAATACAAACCTTCAACAAATACAATAACTAGTAGGATGAATTAAAACAGATGGCTACAAAGAGGGTAGAAAGGAGGATGAAAAGGACGGCAAAAAGGATGATAAAAGGGAAGCAGAGATATCTGCAACTTCATACTCAGGGAAAGCCTGACGGAAAAGCCAAGTTTTCAAGGCTCGCTTAAAACCCATCCAACGAGGGTGCCAGGCGGATCTCCATGGGCAGATTGTTCCACAGGCGGGGGGGGGGGGGGGGGGGGGGACACCAGAATTTCAAAAATAGTTATTTAAAAGTATTCTAAGGCATTTTCAAAAAGGCACTGACAGCTCCTCTCCAGGTTTCATGCCATTCTCCAGAGAATCCCAAGTGGCAAAGAAAGCATTCTTTTATTTCGTATTGCCCCAAATATTTGCATTTGGAAATGAGTGGCCGGCAAAGAAGCAATGATAAATGTTTGCGAAGTGCCCTCTCTGGATTAGCCCCTAGAGAGTACGTATTTCCCTCTATTGGCTCAACCTGCTGCCACCAACAAGACACATCAGCCCACGCAATCCAAGACGACCTGGCGGCCCAAACGGAAGGAGCATCGCACCCAGTTTCCTTTTAGAAAGCATCTCTCCCAAGGCCCGATCGCCGCGCTGCCCACCTCCTGGGCGTGTCAACGGGCACCCCTGGGGCAAAGGCTCTCCATGGTCCGGGAGTGGAGTTTTCCCCAGCCCTTCCTGGCATCTGAATGGGGAGGTCAATCCCTGCCTCTCCACCAATAGCCTGCTGCCCCTCTTAAATCCACGGTTGGTTCATTAAGTCCAACAACCACCGCCTAGGCAGAAACCAGTGGCTAAAAAACAAAATAACCAAGATCCAGGATAAGTCGTGATGGGCATTCCCCTTTGGCAGAGAAGAAGGGAGGCACCCAACTCAAGACATTCTTCCCTGTCTCTCACACTCCATTGCAGCCCAGGAGCCCCCCCCCCACCCCCGTCTTCTCCCTTCTGCCATGATCTGTTCTTGCAAAATATTGCAAACAGGAGACTACACGGTCACACGTTGCTGCTGGGGAGGGTCCCTTGCATCCTACCCGGCCATTAGGATGCTCCCCGCTTAAGAGCAACTGCAAGAATTTGCAACCTCCAAAAGCCCTGCCACTAAAAAACTTGCTCATGTCTTGAAAACCCAAGGCCATGGCTTCCTTTATCAAGTTCCTTTATTGTTGTAAGCCGCCCAGAGACCTTTGGGTAGTGTGGGCGGCTTATAAGTTAAATAAATAAATAAGTCCACCCATCTCATGTTATGTCTTCCTCTTTTCCTACGAGATTCCCCTTTTCTTTGCATTGTTGTGTTTTCCAGTAAGGCTTGCCTTCTTGCTGCCTCCACATGTCCATGGCTTCCATTTCATCATGTTTCCTTCCAGGCTTCATATGACCTCGAAATCATACATTTTTCTTTCTGGCCGCTCATAATCTCCATAAAACTCTCCTCCTTCTGCACATTTTGAATTTATCCATTGGATCAATCAGCTTCCTTCAAGGTCGGGGCTCTCACATCCATACACAGTCATGAGAAGGGTGCCATTCGTTGTTTGTCTGCCTGCCTTCTGGACTCCCCAAATCCCCCCGCCACCTTCCACAAAGAGTGGGTCTCCCAGGAAGCCCTGGGGCAGTTTCCTTTTGGGGATTGAGAACCAGGCCCAAGACATCCTAAAAGAGAAATGTAAGTGCCTGCAGGTCCGTAGGAACTCCCCAAATTTTACCTGGGGAATGCTTGGAGAATCCTGGGAGTTGGTGTTTCAAAGAACAGCCGCTGGAGCTGCCATCGGGTCGAAAGAAATGAGGAATCTACAGCAAAAAAAAAACCAGAAGAAGACTCAGAAGGACACCAATGAGGGAGGCAGAAAACATGATCCTGGCCTTGGTCTCCGGGGACACTTGATGATGATCTTCTCTGGTTCCTTCATTGCTGCCCTCCCGAGTCTCAGCGTCTTCTGATTTCTTGGTTTCAGGAGCCTCATTTGTTTCAAGGTACAGAAAAACCTAAGCCATTTCAATTTCTTCATTGTCGGTGTTCAAAGTTATCTGATTCTTCGGTAACTTCCCTTCACACTTTCTTCTTTCACCTTTCTCAGTACTGATTTCAAATTATTGGTGTTTTCTGCCCGAAATATCTTAAACTGTCCAATCCAAAAAAAAAATCATTCTAGTCCCTTTTAGTTCACTCATGTCAAACAGCAATGTTTAAACATTCAATTCCTTGCTTTATGAATTCCAGTTTACCTTGATTCATACTTCTCACATTCCACGTTTCAACTGTATGTGCTGTGCAGCATCGAACTTTCATTTCACCTCTGTGCACATCAGCCACTAGATGTCCCTTTGGCTTTAATCTACCTGTGTCTTTAGTGACAGCACTAGCCATACTTGTCTTTTGCTCTTCCCCACTAGATGATTGCCCACTTCTGTTCTGGGAGTCTCATCTTCCAACACTATCTCTGTTTTCATCTTGGATTGTCTCATCATAGGGTTTTTTAAAAAGTAAAAAAAGGTTTGGTAGTGATTTACTTTTAGCTTTTTGTTTCGGTCCATGGAGTTTTCTTGGCAAAGATACTGGAGTGGCTTGCCAGTTCCTGCTCCAGGTGGATCGCGTTGAGTCAGAACTCTCCACTAATACCTGTCCGTCTTGGGTGTCCCTGCAAGGGATAGCCCATAGCTTCTCTGAATGACTCAAGCCCCTTCGCCACGACAAGGCAGCAATCCTGAAGCTGAGGCTCCAATACTTTGGTAAGTAAGTAAGTAAGTAAGTAAGTAAGTAAGTAAGTAAGTAAGTAAGTAAGTAAGTAAGTAAGTAAGTAAGTAAGTAAGCTGGACCATAAAGAAGGCTGACCACCAAAGAATTGATGCTTTTGAATTGTGGTGCTGGAGGAGACTCTTGAGAGTCCCCTGGACTGCAAGGAGAACAAACCTATCCATTCTGAAGGAAATCAACCCTGAGTGCTCACTGGAAGGACAGATCCTGAAGCTGAGGCTCCAATACTTTGGCCATCTCATGAGAAGAGAAGACTCCCTGGAAAAGACCCTGATGTTGGGAAAGTGTGAAGGCAAGAGGAGAAGGGGACGACAGAGGACGAGATGGTTGGACAGTGTCATCGAAGCGACCAACATGACTTTGACCCAACTCCGGGAGGCCATGGAAGACATGAGGGCCTGGCGTGCTCTGGTCCATGGGGTCACGAAGAGTCGGACACGACTTAACGACTAAACAACAACAAAGTGGTTTACTATGGCCTTCTCCTGCATGGTATTAACAAAAGTTAGCTTGAGTGTCACTGCCACTCATCTCACCAGCATCACCTTCAGCGACTACTGCTGCCCAGTAGCTACCCTCCAGAAATTTCTTCACCCACATCATGACTGGAAACTATCCATTCTCTTCTGCTGATGCAGTCCTTACTCCGGATCACAACAGCACCTCCAAACAGATGAGGACAATGTAGATTTTCCTCCGTAGATTCGAATTATCTTGGCTAATTTTCTCTGTGTGTCCTTACAATATGCTTAAAGGCTAAAAAATGTATTTTACTTTATATATTCTCACTTTAAAAAGACAATGATATTTTACCATTGTGTCTTTGTAGGCTGTAAGCTCCTGCACTTTTAAAATGTACTTAAAACATTCTTTTTGGTATTTTTAATATTTTGGGTTGAAATCTAACTTAAGTATTTGCCTGCAACTTAAGTTGAGCTTTCATGTATTTTTTAAGTATTTGTGCCTACAGTTCTCACATAACTGTAAGACTTCTGGATGAGCTTTGAAGATTTTTGTGTTAATGGAACATAGATGCAATATAGGTAAATCAAGCTTGTAGAAATAGATAAGCTGGCATTGCCTGGAATCATGGCAACAAGGAAACAACATTTACCTTGATACTCAGGTGAGTTTTGATATGACTGCAAATTGTTGTCTGATTTCATTTTGGAATTAACCCTTTCTGGGATAAACGCCAGCTGTTGTGAACACAGGCTTCAATTTTTTCCCTAGAAGTCCACAAAGTTCCGGAGGGTTCTTAGGGAGATGATAAGGCCTCAGATGCCCTGAGCTGACATATGCCGTCTAGTGCCCCAGCTTTGACCACTCTGCCTGACCACTCTGCCTTAGATGACCCTGCTAGGCGTCGGGGCTCCCCATGGAGCCTGGCCTCCAGATGGCATTGCTCTCAGTTTCCATGAGATACTCAAATCCCTCAACTACCGTATATACTCGAGTATAAGCCGACCTGAATATAAGCCCAGGCACCCAATTTTACCACAAAAAGCTGGGAAAACTTATTGACTCGAGTATAAGCTGAGGGTGGAAAATGCAGCAGCTACTGGTAAATTTCAAAAATAAAAATAGATACCAATGGAGGATGGAGGAGGAAGGTGGGTACATAGAATATGCAGAAGGAGGAGGATGGGAGTGTCCTGGAAGCGGACACTCCCGTAAAGATCTTTAAGAGACATAGCTGACAGGGAAGAAGAGGGGTGAATGGGCTTCCCTGGGCTTGTAAACAAAGATGCCCTCACTGTGACCTCTGTTCAGAGTGGTCTTTGAAATACTGACACGCTGCCGGGAAAAAGTTTTAATCTACAGCTCCTTCATTTGGACATAGACTGCTATTATCCTCCCAGCACGGTGTCTGCCTGCGGAGTCTTAAAATGCAGTGTACTTAGCCCGGGTCATTGGACCACCCACAGAGGCTGCAGGCGCCCATAGATGAGCGGGGTAGTCCGGAGAACACCCGCACTGCAGGGGAGGACATGTAATTTTGACACTGACTCAAGTGTAAGCCGAGGGGGGTGCTTTTTCAGCAAAAAAATTGTGCTGAAAAACTAGGCTTATACTCGAGTATATAGGGAATGTTAAAAAGTGCAAGGAAGGGAAACTACATTAACAGAAGTATAATCTTCAAATCCCGCGAGGTGTTAGTCCCCCTCTATTCGGCACTGGCTAGGCCTCACCTTGAGTCTTCTGTCCAGTTCTGGACACCACACTTCAAGAAGGATGCCGACAAACTGGAGCAAGTTCAGAGGAGGGTGACAAGGATGATCAGGGGACTTCAATGGGTAAAAGTCACTCCTGGCAAGCCTTATGAGGAAAGGCTGAAAGAACTGGGCATCTTTAGCCTTGAGAAAAGAAGACTGAGGGGAGATAGGATGACATGCTTCAATTTCTTGAAAGGCTGTCATACAGAGGAGGGATCTGTTCTCGATCATCCCAGAGTGCAGGGCATGCAACAATGGGCTCAAGTTACAGGAAGCTACAGATTTAGGGTGAATATCAGGAAAAACTTCCTAATTGTTAGAGCAGTACGACAATGGAACCCTTGACCTCTGGAGGCAGTGAGCGCTCCAACACTGGAGGCCTTCAAGAGAAATTTTAGACAACCACCTGGCAGATATCCTTTGATTTAGATTCCTGCCTTGAGCAGGGGGTTGGACTTGATGAACTAAGAGGCCCCTTCCAACTTAATGATTCTATGATTCTACAAACCAAGTATGCAAAAGTTTGTCATACGGTCAATATCCAGAAATCCCCAGTTAGAATAATTTCCATTTTGACCTTTGGACCTAAAAACCACCAAGAAGCCTCAAGTTCTTACTTTTTATTGGAGGAAAGGAGCAAACAATAAAGTGGGAGCAGGGTTCAAGGATCAGGCCCGTCTGTATTTATTCACCTACATATATATTCTTTTATTTATCTATGTTGCCTCTACGTGGAGCCCTCTGGACAGGTCAAAGGACAAAACTTGAAATAAAGCAAGTAATGTAAAAAATACATTTTAAATTGTGACAGAATAAAACCTAAAAGAGTGCAAGACTTAAAAAAAAACAACAACCCACAAGCAGTTCTTAAGAACCTCTAACCCGATGAAAACCGTGCCAAACCAAAAGATCATCCCAACGACTGCCAAAACGTTCAAGAGGTACTCAGTGGCAAGGAAAGGATAGAGGGAAAAACAACCTACAAAGTCTGTTTTGAATCCCAGCACCCAGAATGTCCCAGCCAACACAGCCTGGGGATTCTGGGAGTCATAGTCCAAGACACAAACGCTTCCCAACTCTGGCTGAGAAGCAGGATGCCTCTCAAGTCCAGCTGCTGGAGGCCACTATGGGGGAGACCTTCAGCTCCTCCTGGGGCTTCCTGCTGGTGCATCCGATTATCCGCGGAAAGAAAGAGGAGAAAACACAGGAGGGCTTCTGCATCGGGTCTCCTCCCTGTCCAGTCTTCTTATTCAGGCAGGTGAGAGCCCCAGTTTCACCGGCACTCACCAATGGGTCCATGCAAGAGTGGGGCAGGGGAGAGGGAGAGAGCCGGCAGGCCAGGAAACTTAAAGGGGATTCAATCACTGATTTGTGCCATGCCCCCAGGAGTTTCAAAACTCAAAGGAAGACCTACCTGTTCTGACCACAGCAGAATCTCTCCTCTGGCTTTTTGGTGAAGGCTGGGTAAAAATAGCCTCCGCTCGGCTAAATTAAGCTTCCTGAAACGAGCGGCACATTCATTCCCTGTGGCTCCAGGACACGCCTCAAACCGCCCAGTTCTGTCTGAAAAACAAAGCAGGCCGTGAGGATTTTCCCAGGCGGAAAGCACTTCTTCTCAGAAGTTTGGAGCAAAAGCCATGAAGCTGAGCCAAGGCAGCCGTTCCTCGGCCAGGGTTGCCACATCCTTTATTCCTCTGGAAGACGGCCTGAGCTCCGGGCAGGGGCTGCTCTTGCAACGAGGGTCTCTTGCCAGAATACGTCGGCAAGAACAGTTCTTTTGAGCATGCGCAAAGTGTGCTTTCGGCAACCAGGCCCTCCAGACCTGGGATACAGGCTTCCAGAAGCGTGAAGGAAGGCTTCAATCCATGGAGACAAACCCAGCACAGCCCTCCTCCTCCTCCTCCTCATTCCACCCGGCTCCCTTCGCTCTCACAAGGACCTGGCGTCTTTTGCTCAGAAGGCCCCGGCTTCAATCTTCGGCATCCCCACTTCGTGGTTCTCACAGCGAGGTGAGAAAAAGCCGTCTCTGCCTGCAAAGCTCATCTCCCATGGCTACCCTAGAGTGGCCGTGCGGTCTGGGGAGGATGCCGGTTGGCGTCCAGAACATCTGGAGGATGCTAGCGTAGGGCTATATGGCTGAAGAGGCTGATGTGGAAGACGGCAGGTCCCTATCTTAGTCGTCACACTTTGCAGAACTTGGGAAAACAGCTTCTTTGGTCTGCAACTTCTGGAATTACCCCAGCCGGCTATTCTCACACACACACACACACCCTCACCTTGCATTTAAGCCTCATTTAAATCGACTTAGATTTTATCATTCGCACGACGCAAGGGTGAAATTGATTTATACTAGCTGTAAAATGAGGCCGGGGCTTTTTAAAATGCCTCACTTCACTCTTCATACGTTTTCACGCGCATGTGGAGAACGTGGGCAAACGTAGATGTGGTGAAAATTTAGTCACGTTTTTTCACTTCCTGCTTGCCATCTGATCCCACACCACAAAATCTGTCCGTGCTGACTTCATGTGTCACGGTGTCCCTGACGCTTTAATTGATGGCTCAGAGTCACGCTCGGCAGCTCAGGAGAAGAGCGCATCACCCCTGCGTCGGCTGCCTGCACCACCCTAGGCTCAAATTACCCTAAGTCCACCGTGCTGCTTCTCTTGCCCTCACCCACCACCAGCCCCCCCCCCCCATCTCTCTCTGGGAATGAATCACCTCCTCCAGAGCCTGCCTTCTTTCTCTTTTGCCGCCTTGGCAACTTCTGCCAGCCTTGTGACTTCTGTGATCTCATGGGTTGCACCAGCTTGTGCATTGCAAAAGTGAGTTTCCGGCCCCTGGATCCATCTGCCATGCACGTCCCCGGAGCAAAGACAACCCCGACTGCCCCACGGTTGTCACACATCGGTTGCTCACCACCCACTCAGACTTTGCCGTCCAAGCCCTCCGGATTGGGCTGAGCTGAACCTCTCAACGGCTCGAGACGGTAAAGTCAATGGGTGACGGACAAGGGGGGGCTGATTTAGCCCTACTAAATACTGCTTTGCTTAACTCCAGGGATGTTTTTAACCTTTAGCAGGAGTATATGAGACATGCAAAAGCAGCTATCCTTAAACTTCTCTGGTGGGGAACCTGCCTGGAACATCAGTGCTAAAAGCTATCTTTTGCTCATCCCAAGCCATCCTGCAGAAAGGCGCGCGGGCGCGCGCACACACACACACACACACACACACACACACTAGAAGGACATGTTATTTTGCAACCTGTAAAAGTTATTCCTGGGCCAACCAAGAAGAGGGTCCAGGGGCACCTTAAATCCCACAGAAGCTCTCGGTGAATGAACAACAGCAAGGCACTGAACCACTTGCTCCCCATAGCAAAGCATTATGGAAACTAGAAAAGATGGGGAGGGAAGCCGTAGAAAGGGGGCAGCCCATACTTATGGGGAGAAAACAGCAAGCCTCTTTGGCAGGGAGCCGGCCATGACTCCCATTTCTGTTGCAAACAAATAATACCCAAGAAGCTTGCAGGCTTCATTTCGATGCAACATCGACCCATTTCCCTGCACCCTAATAGCTCAGTGGTTTAGGTCTCTGACTGCAGAGCCAGAGGTTGGGAGTTCAATTCCTTGCTGTGCCTTCAATTCCCCACTGGGCCTCCTGTGAGTACAGCCAGCCTGGGTGGCCTTGGGCCAGCTGCGCGGTGGCCCCCAGGGTGCCCCCAGGAGAAGGGAGCAGTCAATCAACGCACTTCTCGGTATTCTCTACTTGGGAAACTGTAGAAAGGGGGATTGTGCGTTGGAATTGATTTGACCACATGGAGAACTCTGCAGAAAAGGGAATTCTGTCCCAAAAAATAAGCCAGGCAGTGGGAAAAGAAACACAGAGTCGGCTGATCCTTTTGGCCCGGCCACGCGGCTCTTACGGCTGTTGAAGGATCCCTTGCCCTCCTGGTCACCCTGAGAAAAAGACCAACCCTGTGACAGAGGGGTGCAGTGGTGATCGGAGAGAGCAAGCCAAGAAGGGGCATGCCCCAGCCTTCCTGCTCTGGGCCCCGTCTCTCTCCGCCCAGCCACAAATCCACACCAAATCTTTGCGAAAGGCATTCCTCCGGGGGATTAGGCAACCCACTTGAACGGCCTTTTGAAATAAAAAGACTTAAGAAACCTCCCGAGGAGGAAGAACCGGCCCCGGCTGAAAACAAAAACAGAGAGAGAACGTAGAGAAGAGGGGGGGCACAGAAGCTCAGGGGAGGGTCAGCGGGGTAGCAGCACCCCTGAACGGAGGCAGAGCAACCCAGCGTGGGGAGGGGGGGGGCAGGTGAAATGGGGCCACAGCCTCCTCGGAGACACAGCGCAGCGAGAGTTGCATTTCTGGACCCCAATTCCCCCAAAGTGTCCAGCTGGTCGCTGTGATCCAAAAGCGAAACTCTTCCAAGCTCTGTTCGGAAGCCCCCAGATCCATCTCCTTGCCGCACACAGGCCCCCACCCCACCCCACCACCCCAGGCACAGAGGACTTCCCCCCCCCTCCCGTGGTCTCCGTGGGGCAGGTGGGGGCCATTCATGCCCCCCCCCACTCCCCACCATCCTGAAGGCTCCCTTCTTGGCTTTTTGTCCTGGATTCCAGAAGAGGAATCAAATCTCAGCATCTGGGCGTATGTATGCACACACAGGCACACACATTTCTTTAATGTGCAGGAACACACTTTGAAAGGAAAAGTATGGTGGAAAAAGGCTCCCGTGCATTTAAGAAATGGGCCACGAATACGGATGACACCACATTACGTGGTGGGCGGCCACGTAACACTCCCCCGAAAAGGAGGGCCAAAGGGGACCTCAATTTATCGAAAACGCCAAAGGATAAGACCTGACACCAAACCAGAGGAGATTTTTTATAGTAACATAATTGGAATTCTAGTGCAATTAAGTGCTTTTCTGGGACAGGGATTTGTAGCGCCTTTTTCCACCCTCGGTCGTCAATCACTGTCCTTCAAGAGAGCAGGATTTACACAGATTGGCAAGGGATCCCCGTCCATCAGCTGACAACCCCCTCCCCTCCCCAGCTGGAGCTGAAACATTAAGGCTGCAAAAGGACGCCCCGGGAGAGATGAACTTCCTCCCCAGAACAAGGCAATATAAAAAAAAAAAAACCCAAGATTTGGGGAGTTACACCTTTGCACTACCAAACTTGTGTATAATTTTTAAAATAGATATCATTCTAATTTTAATTATAATTTTTAAAAGGATTATACTTATAATGTGGTTTAATTCTCTTTGGCCTTCCCCTCCCCCCCCCCCCCCCCCCCCCCGTTAGCCACACGCTCTGGCTGCGACACCCTCCGGAAACCGGTCCTCGGCACCCCTGATCTTACCCCACAGCTCGATCGGATTAATAATCTTAGGAAAAAAACTTGGAACCACATTTAAAACTTTTAAGTTTTATTTGGCAGAAAGTGCTGTTTTGGGGGACATCAACGGCACCTCCGGCCATGAGACTCATCTTCTGCATTGGGTTTTGTCCTTCCATTTCACTAGATGTATATTTTAACGCCAGCAGGCCCTGCCCAGACTTTGCTGTTATTCCCCTTGATTCCTTAGATGGGGAAACAACAGGCCTCCCGCACAAAGATGCTCTTGGAGTACAATTCCCATCATTCCCCAACTACGAGCTAAGCCGGTTCTACAGTGGATGGGAACGGAGATCCTTGGCGGGCTGAGCTTTCCCAGTTCCCTGCTCTAGAGAGGCACATTCCAACTCTTTCATGAGGCCAAAGACTGTGGGCTATGTGGGGGTACTTCTCGCATGGCCGGCTTACCCAGTGGTGCGCACAAAGATGGTCAACCAATCAGGAACATGGGAGCCAAGGAGGGAAAGAGGGAGGATGGTTCCCTTCCGCTCCAGACCTGCGCAAATACAGGACCATGCTCTTTTAAAACAAGCGATGTTCAGCGGGGGCTCCTGAACCCACCCTCTCTTCCTGCAACTTAACCCCAGATGAATGGGAAGGCAGAGCCCTTGACTCCATGGCGGTGGTGACGGTGGCACAGCACTCTGTTATTTTAATAGCAAGCTCTCTACATAGCATGGTATCTGTCTCCCTCTGGGGGCCAGTTCTGGTAACTTCAACTTTAGAAATATATATTTCTAGCCTTTTTCTTTTAATATTTTCAGGCCGTGGATAAGTGAATCAGCGGATACTGATCCCGTGGATATGAGGGGTTTACTGCATAAGGTCCTACCGGAGTGGTGGTAAAACCAGAAGGGGGTGCAAAGCAAGTCATTGGAAATGGGGGGGGGGCTACTTGTACAGATTATGGTCTGGAACGGCAAGCCAACACAGAAAAGGACACACACACACACACATGCTTCTTGCATGTACACACGCCTGAACCTCAGGTCTTTGTGGTGCAACCAGTTGACCTTGTGACTGTCCCACTCACCCAGCTCATCCACAGAGCAAGGGAACATCACGTGCCCCCCCCCCCTTCTCCGCATCCCTCCACGAATGGGGCTCGGGGCTCAGCCCTGGGCCGAGCCATTTTCCCACTCTGGGCCACCAGAGGTTGGTGGAGAGCCAACACTTGAACCAGCCCACATATAATGAGACACTGTCGGGTTTCCCGCTCGGTTCTCCTGCCAGGAGTCTCATGCTTTTGCTTTCGGCCTGAGGTGCAGAAATTCAACCGGTAGATTCTCCCCGCACAGGACGGATGATATCCCAGCCAACCAGTCACGCTCTTATTTAAAAACAGAAGCAAGCCTAAAAATAGCCACGGCTTCTTGGCACACGTCAGTTCCTTTACACAGAAATACGCATGCAGACAAACACCAAACGCATGCTCGACACGAAGGGGAACCTAGGAGATCTTGGGGGAGGGGGCTGGCGGTGTGTGGTTTTCACACGTCCTTGGGGAATTTAGGCCTCCTCAGCTGCCCTGCGCATTTCCGTAAGCAACAACCTCCACCTCTCTCCATCTTTACTGTCCTGACCAGCCAGCATGACTTGAAGCTCTTTTTGCAGAATATGCAACTAAACCCACACAGCTGAACAACCCGCACAAGGTGTGGCATAGGAGGCAGAGTTTGGAAAAGTGAGCGTTTTTAAACGACAACTCCTACAATCACATTAAAATCCCCAGAACACCCCTGCAGAGCAGGCCGGTGACCGCACATTTTTCTTCTCTTACCCTGTTTTTCTCTCTACATATTTTCTTTAGATGTGTCTCCCACATGTCTGTACTCAGCACTCAGTGTCACTCAGTGCCTGCACTTATACTTGGGGGGGGGGGGGGGCAGGCAGAGATAATAAAGTGATGTGTTTCTTCTGCCAAAGCTTTTAAACTTTTGAATGATCTGCTCTTGGGTCACGAGGTCCCACATAAGGACGATCACCCACCTGCAAGTGTGGTTTTCATTAATTCTCCTGAACCAGCAGAGATCCTTTTATCTTTGCCTATACCTGCCGAGAGATGGACCAGGAGGCACGCCGCATCAGTTTATTGCACGAGAAGGAGCCATGAAGAATCCTCAAAAGCTTGCCAATTCATGGCCATAGTACATCGGTTGATCTTTCAAGCCTCCTGACTAGAGATGGGCACGAACGGCCGGTTCGGCAGTTCGTGCCGGTTCGTTTATCGTCCGAAAACCTGGTTCGGTGCTTCTCAGCCCCGTCTCCTCCAGTGGGCGCCCACTCAGAGGCAGCACCCCCGTTGAGGAGGCGGGGCTGAGAAGCACCGAACCAGGTTTTTGGCCAATAAATGAACCGGCACGAACTGCCAAACCGGCGGTTCGTGCCCATCTGTACTATGCCTGACATTTCTCTTTAAAAAACGGGAATGAACATTTTACAGAGACAGCCAGAAGCCGTCCCCTCTCCTCCCTCTCTCTCCAGCCCTTTGCCCAGACTTAACATTACATTCCCCAGACTTAACATTACATTCTCCTTCCGGAAGGGGCATCTTTTCTGGAACTGTTGGAGGGCCAGGGCAGCCGATACCTACGGCTCACAGAAGCGAAAGGCCTTTTCCAGACACCATGTCCATGTGAGTTTACAGTCAAGAGCCAAAGATACACAGCAGCAACCCAAGGGCGGTAGTTTCAGACGTTGCGCTGGCTGGAGAAAGCACAATGGGGAAAAGGCCACCCTTCTCTGGAAATACTCTTCAAAAGCCGTGGACGGCACTTCCATGCCGGGACGCCCCCTCCTTGACCTGCCCTAACCTAGATTCAAAAGCAAAAGCCTCCTTCCTGACGCTTCAGTGGTAAAATCAACCGTGAGGCTGAGAAGAAAGGCGAACACGTCAGCCCGGGTCATGTTGTCCACCACCGGAGGCCGTGCAAAACAGACACATCATCTGTTTAACGACAGAAGACGGTGGAGGAAGGAGGTGAGGAAGCCATGATTTCCTCTGCGTTACAAATGGAGGAACCGGTCCAGCCGAGCGTGTCAGCATTTGGGGAGGAGTAAATACAGTCTCATGAATACATTTCCCCCCACCCACCCAATAAAAGGATTATCCCAGTTCCTCCTGCTGCAGTTCATAAGATGCACCACCTTGCATTTTCTGTAAAACACACACAAACCCACCAGCCAGAGTCCTTTTCCTCCCGCTAACAAACCCTATCCTTCTCTGAACCTGAGAGAGCAAGCACAGTGCCTTTGGCTCACCCTCCTGACCACAGACACAGGCCAACATTCGTCTTCTGCTCACGCTCCTCTGCCTTTTGTAAGTGGCAAAGAGGGAGTTTGGCTGGCTAATATTTTTTTCTGTGGGGCAAGGGATAGAGACACAAGAATGACCCCCCCAAGATAAACATATGCCCTATAAACAGAGGTAAGCCCCCCATCAGTTTTACATAGATTAACAACAACAACAACAACAACAACAACCTTTGAACTGCACAGCTGGAAAAGACCCAATGGATCATGGAGTGCAGCCCCTCCCAAGGAGACCCAGCAAGGACCAAGGAGTCAGAGAGCGAAACCATGGCGCTCTCCAGCAGATCAGAAATCCAGGCCATGGGGGTGTAGCAGAAAGCACAAACGCATCCCTGACACTCAAACAAAGCATATTTCATTTCTGAAGGGGGGGGGGGAATCTAATTAGTAGCAAGCTGGCGCATTGAGGGGATAAAACTAACAGTGTCTCCCAAAGGGATAATTCTGGAGGATAATTCCAACCTCCATGAGCCAAAACGTCCCATTTCTAATCTGCAACAGGGCCAAAGATCTCAAGAAACGGAGCAGGTGGATCCGGGCCCCCGTGAGCCAAAGAGCGGAGCTCCGATGAAGGCAATCAAAAGCCCGAGCGGTCGGCTAACTCAGACCTTTCGCCTTGAGTGATTCAGCCGAGGAATTTCAAGGGAAGCAAAAGCAGCGACGGCTCACCGACCATCTGCAGCGGAGGAATATTTTTTAATAAGAACTCCAGTTCTTGGTACGTTTGCCCAGAGCCGCACAGGTCAAGAGAGCCTTTTCACAGCCCCGTTCACTTCCTGCCCTCTTTCACACATTTGCAAAAGCAGACAGATGACCCTGGCTCTCTCACCACCCCCTCCACCTACACTGCCCACTCTTGACTTCCTTCACCGCCCGAGCACCACACTCGAAAGGAATGAACGGTCTCGAAAAAACCAGGGCCCCGACCTGTTCGTTTCTCCTCTCGGGCCGGCCGTGATGGAGGGGAGCCGAGCCTTCCCTTGGCAAAGTCCTCCTTTCTCAAGCCTTCTTCTGCGCTTCTCTTGGTAGCCGGGGAGTTTCTGCTTACGAGACCTTTCCAACTGCTGAAACCCCAAATGAGGAACTTAGAGAAGGCTGGGAGGGCAGGGGGAGAGACCGAGAGGGACTGAACATTATAGCACAGAGAACATTTTGCAACTGGTTCTGTTTTACAGAAATAGGGTCAACGCAACGGCACGTCTTTCCTAAGAAAAAGGAGGGCCTTTTTAATGACTGGCAAAAACACTGAGGCAAAACAGGAGGGATCAAGTCAAGGGAGCATCTGGGAACCAAGCGGTGGGAAAGGTTCAAGGCACAGATTGCAAAAATAAAAGGCCCTTCAACAGTAACCCAGTTCCTGCTCCCTGTTAAGAACCTCTCTCGCCGCCAGGCTGCCGGAAGGTGTCCCGCACAAGCTTACTGGAGGCTGCGCAGGAAACCATCCTGCAGGATCCTGCCTCCCCCATTTCCACCGTGCCCATCTCTCCTGAGCACTTCGCTCTTGGAAGACCTGGTAAAATCGGACCGCCAGCCTCGTCCACAGCAAAGCAGAGTTTGCGATGGGGTGCAAATCCAGCTGTGGGAGAACCCCTGTTTTTATTTCTATTTATTTTTATTTCTCTGAAACCATTTTTAGTAGGGTTTTCAAGTCTACCTCCTTTCGAATTTATCCTGTGGGCCGCTTTGAGAAAGGCAGGTGACAAATCAGATCAATAAAGAGTAGAATAGATATTTACCTTTTAGCAGTATTTTCCAGTGGAGGCAGAGGAACAAGGATCTACCGTGAGCTGTAAAAACTCACGCCCCTGGCCAAGGGCAAGAGCACTGAGCTTCTGCCCTACCTCCTAATTTCACAGCTACAGACATGACCATCTCTACCTCTAAAAGGAAGAGGAGGGGGAAGTAGGCTGACATGTTTTTAAAAAAATAAAAATAAAGGAAGTAGATACCTGCTGGGAGGCTTGTTTGTTTAAATTAGGGTTCCCCAAACCACGTGTGCTATAACTACAACATCCATCACCTCCTTCTTCTTCATCTGGAACAGTGGTTCCCCCAATGTTCTTGGACTACAACTCCCAGGAATCCTGGCCAGCACAGCTAATGATGAAGGCTTCTGGGAGTTGCAGTCCAAGCACATCTGGGGACCCAAGGTGGGGAACCACTGTCCCAGAAAAAGACCAGTCTCCTCTGCCTAATTAACATTCATGTTATTCCACCATTGTTATTCATGACGGAGGCTCTTACATCTGTTACAGTGCACTCTTCAATGGAATATACCTGTATATCCGAGAGGCTATCTCCCCACTGTTAAATACCCACTGGCTTTCTTACTAATCAACCACAATCTTTGTATTTGGATAGCATGTACTAAGATCATGGCCACTGGTCCCATCACCTTCTGGCAAATAGAAGGGGAAGATATGGAGGCAGTGACAGATTTTACTTTCTTGGGCTCCATGATCACTGCAGATGGTGACAGCAGCCACAAAATTAAAAGACGCCTGCTTCTTGGGAGGAAAGAGATGACAAACCTAGACAGCATCTTAAAAAGCAGAGACATCACCTTGCCGACAAAGGTCCGCATAGTCAAAGCTATGGGCCTGGTGTGCTCTGGTCCATGGGGTCACGAAGAGTTGGACACAACTTAACGACTAAACAGCAACAACAATAAATATTTGCCATGTTATATCTCTCTCTTATTATGTCTGAGGAAGTGGACTTGTCTGTGAAAGCTCACATTAAATATAGACGACTTTAAGGTGCCACTACGTTTTTGCCTTTTTAAAAATTTGTTCTTTTGTTTTTATTTTATTTTGTTTTTACCTATAATGCTTACGCAGATTAACACGGCTGCCTCTTCTACAACTGTTCCAGAAGGATTCCAGAGCAGTTTGCAGATGTGGAAAAACACAAGGTAGCAGAACATCTGAATGTCCTGGCAAAGCAATGGTTTTGACAACCAAAGAGGTCGGAGCGAGCCATGTGGCTTTCACCTGGCATCAACGTTGGGGTGGTGGCAGGGAAGCAAGGTCAGGCTTATGGAGGAGAGCATGGCAACGCAAGGTGCCCACCTGGTTCCAAGCATCAGACACGGGGACAAATTAAAAAAAACAAAACGTGGTATTTGTCAGAAATCACTGATTCGTTGAATATTCGTCCCTTTGTATTTGTCAATTCCAGAGACCCCAACAAATATGGACGAATATTAACCTATTTTTATTCGTCTCCATAGCTGATTGGCGAGCCCCATAGCCAGACATGGCAGGTTCCGCTGCCCTAAGGGAAGCCACCACTGCCATCTTTGCAAAGGGCAGTCCAGTTTCCCTTAGGGCAGGCTCCGCTGCCTTATGGCAAGCTATTTTGGCGGTTCGTCCCCATCTGTACTAAGCATCACTATTTTCAGCTGAAGAGACAAGCAACTGGGCACATGAGAACAGAGGACAGTTTAAACAACTTAGCCCAGCCTGCTCCAACCTGGCAGCCTCTGAGTGGGTTAGACAACACCTCCTATCATCCCCAGCAAGCATGGTCATTAATTAGGGGTGGCTGGGCTTGCAGTCCAGTCAAGGCTGGTCTATACTTAATAGCACAGGAGTGTCTGCCTGCCTGCCTGCCTGCCTCTCTGTAGCGACATACCCCAGCCCGCTGTCTTTCAGAGGCATTGAACTACAACTCCCATTATTAGACTACAACTCCCAACATTTCCTTGTTTCCTCAAAATGCATTGCAGGCTTTGTTGCCAATTTCGGAAAACAAACATGTATATTTAAAGAGCAAAGTCCTTGAACAAGCCAGGAGGCAAACAATGCCGAACAAATCAAAAAGAACAACAGGCCAAAAATAACGCTCAAAGCTCACGTCATATTTGTTAGCGAATTTAAAAACACACACCCAGAGACCTAAGGGTAGTGTGGGCGGCATATAAGTTAAATAAATAAACAAATATTTTTGCTTGCTAGGCCCACTGAGAGCAGAGCTCGTTCTTTTTAAAAATGCATGCATCCAGGAGCTTCCCCCATAATTTTTCCCAGCCAAAGGAAACCCACCAAAGAACAGGGTCACCCGAGGACAGCTGGCCCAGGGCGCCCCCCCCCCCCCCAGACCCTAGCCCGGCCTTCAGTCCAGTGGTTCCCGCACCACAGCTGCGATACAAGGAGATCTGCCAGCGGGATCTGAAGGCCTTAGGAATGGACCTCAACAGATGGGAAACCTGGACCTCTGAGCGTTCAGCCTGGAGGCAGGCGGTACAGCATGGCCTCTCCCAGTTTGAAGAGACCCTTGTCCAGCCGGCCAAGGCCAAGAGGCAGTCCCAAAACCAGCAAAATCAGGGAGCTGGACGGGGGACAGATTGTATTTGTCTTCAGCGTGGAAGGGATGGTCACTCTCAAATTGGCCTTCTCAGCCACACTAGACGCTGTTCCAAGTCCTCCATACAGAGCACATTACTATATTCTCTCGAGACGGAAGGAGGCCTAAACTAAATCTAGATAGACAGATAGACAGACAGACTCCTAGCAAATGGCAGGATGGATATAGCCCGGGAGGTCAATTCTATTTGAATGCCAACGATGGGTGGTTTGTCCCACGACATTCTGGACGCCCCGTTCAGTCCATTCCCCTGAAATCACGGACTGTTGCTTAGCTAGATAGCTCGACAAAACTACACAGAAACTCCGATTTATTTTATTTTCTATATATATACAGTATATATCATTTGCAGTAAGCTGCAGAAACCGCAGGGCTTTTCAGAGAGTTATTAAACACAAAGGCTTATTTATTTGTTTGATTGACACCTCATCTTTCTCTCAGGGCTGCGTCCCAAGGCGATGGTGGCGGTGGTCGTGCTGTGCCATCAAGTCCGTACTGGCTTAAAGCGACCCAACCAGGGCCTTTGTGGTAATGGGAGACATTTAAGGAGTGGCTTTACCAGTTAACACACCCACACCGGTGAGTTTCCGTGGCTGAGCAAGGCATCGAACCCCGGACGCCAGAGTCCTAACACGTCACTCTGTCCACTTCACCCCACTGGGCATCCCATCGCTTTCTCCCTACCAGGAAAATACAGATCAGAGCAGATCCTGTTTCAAAAGAACCCAAACTAGGTTGGCAGCTTGGGGGGGGGGGGTGTGATCTTGGGACACCCCAGCGGTCACACCGTCTCACCAGAAGTGGAAGCCATGAAGCCAAAAGTAGCCAGAAAACAAACTCTAGTTTTGGAAAACGGGGTGGGGAGTCGTGATATTTTGGGTTTTTTTATCTCATTTTGTTTTAATGTCAGATGGTGCTGCGGGGGCAGTGACCTTTCAACGCTCGGTCCTTAGTCACAGGCAAGAGGAAATAAGAGGCAAGAATCTCTCAGAACAGGAGTGCGAAATTCGGAGAAGCAAGACTGGCATCCGGACTCCTCCAGGATAAGGTGAGAAGGACTTTGGACAACGGAAACTGCTGCTGGTGGTAGCTTTCTGGCAGGTTGCTGGGTTGTTCTTTCGACGTGCCGTGAAGTCGCCTCCAACTTAGGGTGATCCCATGAATAAGCCATCTGCAAAAGGTCCTGTCCTCAACACCCTTGGCTTCCTTTAGGGAGTCAACCCATCTCACATTTGGTCTCCCTCTTTCCCTGCTGCCTTCCACCTCTCCCATCATGACTGTCTTTCCTGGAGAATCCTGCCTTCTCGTGATGTGCCCAACGCAGAACAGCCTCCGTTTCAACCTTTTTGCCTCCGGAGATCGTTCAGCCTTGAAGTGAGCCTAGGGCCCACTTCTTGCTGGGTACCCATTAGGAAAACCCTTTGTGGTTGCAACAACGGAGAGTTTTGCCCGAAGGCCCAAGCTCGGGAACAGTGGGGCCATTCAGACCCGGTCTCTCTCTGCCTTCAGCGGTTATCTGCACAATCACAATAGCTACAAGGAGAGGGTAAAACGACCGTTGAAATTCTCTCCAGTTCAGCAAGAAATACCCAATAATTCGTATTTCGAGCCATGGTGAAAAGAAGCCAACTCCATATTAACACCACCTCCACCACCCCTGCTGCCTTTCCCTTCAGTTCTTTCTTGCAGTGAGTTCAACACTGCAGGAAACAAGGGACAGTTCGTTCAACCGCTTGAAAAAGAGCAAGCTGTTAGGTCAGCCGCAGGGCACTGCCGGATCTGATAAAATAACGGCGTGATCCAGGAAATGCATGAAGACAGGGTCTGGCTCAGGCAGGAAATGCATGAAAAAATGGTGAGGCGTTACAGAGACGAAGGTGTCGATCAAAATGACCTTCCCTCCAGGCTCCTTTCTCTGCTCCCGTTCGGGCACGGCTAGCCGGCAAGGAGGGGGGCAGACCTCAAGGGCAGACCAGCTGCTCTGCGGGGCAGATGGTTCCACCCCTTGACGCCTACGAACCGGATCCCGATGGACACCACCAGGCCTCTTCCAGAGCCAGGCTCTATGAAATCGGTCAACCTGACGACTTTGGACACTAGAATTCCCCGAGGACTCCAGCCACCGTCATGCTGGCTGGGAGATTCTGGGAGTTGTCATCCAAAAAAGTAACTTTTCCAAGCTTTTGAGCCTCTACGAGCTGATGGTGCAGCGACAAAACACAAGGATGGCTGCTAGTGGGAAAGGTAAGTTTTCCAAGGCTGCTTCTCCATCTCACCTAAGGGTAGGAATGGCTCGATTATGTTGCCTCCAACATTTTGACCCAACTCCGGGAGGCAGTGGAAGACAGGAGGGCCTGGCGTGCTCTGGTCCATGGGGTCACGAAGAGTCGGACACGACTTGACTAAACAACAACAACAACAATGAATGAGCCATCTCCAACACGTCCTGTCCTCAGCCGCCCGGCTCAGCTCCTGCAGACTCAAGCCTGTGGCTTCCTTTAGGGAGTCGCTCCATCTCGTATTATTGGGTCTTCCTCTTTTCCTGCCGCCTCCCACCTTTCCCAGCATCATTACCTCTTCCAGAGAATCCTGTCTTCTCATGAGGTACCCAAAGTGGAACGGCTTCACTTTCAACTACCTGGAAGTTGAGTCGTGGCAACTGGACTTCTTCCTTGTTGGGTTAAAACGTTTCGCTCCTCATCCAAGCAGCTTCTTCAGTCTGAGGAGAGTTGGTAGGAGATCCCGGATAGATCCTACCAACTCTCCTCAGACTGAAGAAGCTACTCGGATGAGGAGCGAAACATTTCAACCTAACAAGAAAGAAGTCCTATTTGCCAGGACTCAACGTCCAGATAACCTCACCTGGAGGGCTGAGGATCTTCACAGATATCTTCAGTTTCAACCTTTGTTGCCTCCAGAAAGAATTCAGGCTTGATTTGATCTAGGACCCACTTGTTTGTCTTTCTGGCAGTCCAGGGTATCTGCGAAGCTCTCCTCTTTATTAATAAACGGCTTTATTACCTTTATTATGACTCTTTATTACTGAGACTTAAGTGCTTTGAGCCCAAAGGCACTGTCCACCCTCTGACCTCTGAGATTTGGCCCCCAAAGCTTCTCTGAAAGGCTGAAAGCAATCCCCCCCCTCAAAAACACACAGAGAGAGGGAGAGGGATGGAGAGAGAATATCATAGGCACGACACTGGTCTACTTCACAGGCCTTTCGTAAGGAAGATAAAAAGGAAAAATTCAAGAGAAATGCTATTTGCTGCAAGAACAACATCTGAAAAGTTGAATAATCCTCCCATGGATAATCTGAGTTGCTTGAATAAAATATGACCCTCTGCTCTCCTGTCCTGTCCCGAAGCTCCCTCTGGCGCCAAAGCACGGCCATCATTCTTCAATGAATTGCAGAACTTTCCCTGCAGTTTTTCCAGCCTTCTTTATTTACGAGGACACAAAATTAATTTAAAAAAAAAAAAATCTCCTCCGGGTCTTCTTGCTTCCTTCCTCACAACGATAAGGCTGGGCTTCTCTGCCCAGCAAACGTCAGCCTCACCAAGACACCTTTCCCATCATTCAGAAAAGCGCCCCTCCGTCGTTTGAAATAAAAAGAAGTAATAATTCAACTCCTCTACAAATGCTCGGAGGTATGAAAACAGCAGAGTCCTACGTGGAGATCCAAGCGCCAAGTCACGGAGGTGTGGCCAAGGAAGCCCTGAGTTCCAATCCCACCCCGGGCGCACGGGATGTCATCAGAACCAGGAGCAGCTCCCAGGCTTCGTCCTGCCTGCCTTTGCAGACTGGGGGCAGCAACGCTCATCCGTCGGGGCAAGGCTGCTTTCGCTGACCCGGCACCCACCTGAAGTGTTAGATGACAGCCTCCATCATCCCCAGCCAGCTATCTGGATAAGAAAGACGGCCTTTTGCCTGACTGAGACCCTGCCAGCTGCCGCTAGAATAATTCTCTGCAAGTTCGTCACCAGGAACAACAACGCAGTTGTCTTTTTTTTCTGTTTTCTGGTTTCAGTTTTTTTAAAAAAAAAACCACCCCTATAACCCTGACCCCTTCCACATAAACCTGTGGCTCTCACAGTCCTGGACGTGTGGACTGTCGTCTGTAAAATCTCATGGCGAAATAAATGTGCAAGCCGTAAAAGCGTCACAAGTCTCTTCGTTTGCCTCTCCCTCTTTGTCCTGCTAGACCCAATGAGACAGAATGGAAAAATATATATATATAGAAAGGCAAACTCTTGGGTTACTAACAGACCAGCCCACACACGACTAGGCAGTCGCTGATGTTCAGCCAAGACACACACACACCACCACCCCGCAGGAAGGGGTGGCCTTTCAAACCGGAGACCGTGGGTGCAGTTTCTGACCGGTGAGGATCTGTGGCCAGCGTTCAACGGTCTGACTGCTGACTCAGTGACCAGAGGACGGATGGGGAGGTGGAGCTCGGGGTGTGTTGGAGGTGCTGCCTGCTCGTGAGTCATCCAAACCACGCTGGCTTCCCACGAGGCGCTCTCTCTCTCTGGACCTCCCTCCTCCAGAACACAGCCGGGAAAAGGCCCCACATGATGAGTCAAGGAAGTGGGAAATGGCTTGGCATGACCTTCCAGGCCAGCAGCGAGAAGGCTGAATCATCATCACAACAATAATGACAACAATATTGTGAAGAAGAAGAAGAAGAAGAAGAAGAAGAAGATGATGATGATGATGATGATGATGATGATGATGTTAGTATCAAAAGAGGAATATTTCAGGGGGATTCTTTGTCGCCACTGCGGTTTAACATCTCACTAAACCCTATGTCAATAATCTTAAATAAAGCTGGATTGGGCTACCACATTTCGGAACAAGCTGGAAAAATCAATCATCTCTTATATATGGATGACCTAAAACGAAAAGCTAAAAAATTCCAGAGACAGAATCACTGATAAACATAGTGCAAATATTTAGTGAAGATATCCAAATGAAATTTGGAATTGACAAAGGTGCAGCTCTGTCTATACACCGTGGCAAGATCCAAAAACTAGCTGGAATAGAGTTTAAAAATGGCAATATTATAAAATCACTCTCAAGTGATGAAAATTATAAATACCTTGGAATGCTAGAAGCAGACAACATCGTGCACACAGAAGTTAAAGAACTGACAGAAAGGGAATAGATCAAAAGACTGCGGAAAATCTTAAAGTCAAAATTAAATGGGGGAAATACAATCAAACACATGGGCAGCTCCAGTCATTAGATACCCAGCTCGAATAATAGATTGGACTCAAAACGAATTAGAAGAATTGGATCGGAAAACATGGAAACTAATGAACATGCATCACACACTACATCCCAAAAGTGATGTGGGTAAATTATATTTACCACGAAAAATCGGAGGCCGTGGATTGCTGCAAATACAGCAGGTAGTAGAGGAGGAAAAATGAAGCCTAAATGATTATATCAGTACAAGCAGAGAAAAATTACTTAAGGCGGTGAAAATGGAGAATATTTTGAAAACAACAGAAACAAAGGCCCAATATAAGAAAAAACAATTTGAAAATAAAGAGCTGGAAAAAAATAAACCACTACATGGACAACACCAGAGAAATATTGATGGAAAGCATCACCATAATTCAACATGGGCATGGCTAAAACTGGGGACCCTTCAGAAAGAAACCAAAGGCTTGGTTTTTGCTGCATAAGAACAAGCAATTCAAACCAATGTGATGAAAGCTAAGATCCAAGGAATTAGTACAGCAAATGTCGACTCTGCCAAGAAAAAGATGAAACTGTGTCACACCTCACGTGTGAATGTCCAAAGATTGCACAAACAGATTACAAAGTTAGACATGACAGAGTGGCAAAGTTAGTGCACTGGTCGTTATGCAAAAAATAGAACTTGCCAGCCCCCAAAAACCCTTGGGAACATCAGGTAGAGAAGGTATCAGAAAAGGAGGAAGTCAAGATCTTGTGGGATTTCCGGATCCAAATGGATAGACACCTTGAACATAACACATCAGACATAGTAGTAATAGAACTAAGAAAGGTCTGGATCATTGACATTGCAATTCCAGGGGATGCCAGAGTTGAAAATAAAGAATTGGAAAAACTAACCAAGGACAGAGACCTGGCCATCGAAAGATCTCGCCTCTGGAAGAAACACACTTCAGTGGTCCCCGTTGTCATTGAGGCTTTGGGAACAATATCAAGAAACTTCACACAGTACTATAAGCAGTTGCAGGTCTCAGAAATCACACCATCAGAGCTACAAAAACCCAGCAATATTAGGAACAGCATACATCCTGTGTCAATATTTAACAGATACTTAGGTTTTGGGTTAAAACTTGTATCTGTTCTATAATACCAGTCAATGTTTTTACAATTTTGACTGTGCCTGATGTTTCTGAATAATAATGCATTCAACACAAGATGCTAAAAGATTTGTCTAACTCCCTCCCTGGAAACCTTTAAGAAGTCCTTAAAAACTTTTTTTTTTCTGTCAAGCTTTTTAAAAGCATGTCAGCTTTAAATACTCTACCTTTGTGTTTTAACACCCACCGCCATCTGATTAGCTTTTGTTTTGGTCTAAATATTTTATTTTATGTTATGTTGTTCTTATTTTGTGTGTGATGTTTGGTTTATGGCTTTTATTATTGTACATTGTCCAGAATGACCATTTGGCCAGATGGGAGGTCTAGAAATGAATGAATGAATGAATGAATGAATGAATGAATGAGATGCTCAAAACTGCCACATTAGAAGTCCTGCCCCCAAAGGGACAAGTTATACGATTAGTCACTTCAGAGGAAAATGATGCTCGGTTCACATGCACAGAGCCATACAGTTTAATATGTACTTGGAACTTACTTCAAGATACTGTAGGTGTTCTGAGAATACAGAATACTAGAATAACGGAGTTGGAAGGGGCCTCGAAGGCCATCAAGTCCAACCTCCTGCTCATGGCAGGAATCCAAATCAAAGCAGAGCTGCCAAGTGGTTGTCTAAATTTTTCTTGAATGCCTCCAAGTGTTGGAGCACTCACCACCTCCTGAGGTCACTGGTTCCATCGTTGTACTGCTCTAACAGTTAGGAAGTTTTTCCTGATATTCAACCAAAATCTGGCTTCCTGTAACTTGAGCCCGTTATTGCGTGTCCTGCCAGCTCTAAGACCTGCGCTACTTCTTATAACCTGTTCTCAAAAAGAAGTCCAGGATTACAGCAAACAAAGGGCTTTCTTTGAGATACACAACAGCAGAAAGCTGGTTGTCCTCTGAAGATGCCGGCCACAGAGACTGGCGAGACGTTAGGAAGAAAAACCTCCAGAACACGGCCAAACAGCCCGAAAAACCTACAGCCACCATCGGATCCCGGCCGTGAAAGCCTTCGAGAATACACAGAAAGCTGGTTCCTTTTCCCTTGATTGGCTTCTGAGATGGGCAGGCTCAGAAATCAAGTCAGATTACAGATGGCCCAGAACAGATTCTTTGCCAAAACAAGCAAGCAAACAAACAAAAAACTTGAACAGTGGCTTTGGGAATATGCACAATGTACAACGCTATGTATTCTTGGTTCTACTGCAAGGGCTACAATTGTAGACTTTGACACTTACAACTATTTAAAAAATACAAGTCTTTTGCAGGACGCTGAGAATTTCCTGGTTTCCTCCTAGCAAAGAGATCCCCCAGAAGTGGTTTAACCTTCAGAAAAAAGTCCAGGACATGCATTTTTAGTGAGTCACAGTTGCATCGGCACAGTTTATCTTTATGCACCGGCCCAGGTGTGGCCATGAGGGAAGCAGGAAGGAGAGGGTAGCTGTCTTCCAGAAAGCGATTTTATAACAGCTTCTGGGGGAGTCCTCAGCCCCCCCCCAAAAAAAATGTTCTCCAAGTGAACAGACTTCTTTCCAGACACCTTCACCCACCTCCTCCTTGCTCTATCACATGTTCAGCCCTGCGCGGGAAGAACACAGTTTTAGACGAAAGGATTTCTCTCTCTCTCTCTCTCTCTCTGGCTCGTGGTTTTTTCGGCTGGCCCATTTACCCATTGGCCTGGGACCTGCCAAGAGAATTCCTAGCAGTAAATTTCCACTGGCCGTTTTGAGCTTCCATAGAAAGGCCCACTTTCTACAGAACTGGCAGTCTGAACCCTGTTGTCGTTTTTTGGTGTGTGTGTGTTTTTTTTTTTAAGGGGTCAAAGGAAGCCCCAAACGGGTGTGCTATTTCAATTTCTGGCCTCCAAGAGAGAGAGGTGCCCCTTTTCGGACACAACGTTGAAACAGGCCCAGCCCTTCTCCCCGCCTGCAGCCAAGCGCTTGCAAAAAAGTTTTAGTGTTGGTTTTTTTTTTTTTTTCTGGACTACAGAAGTGGGCAGTCTGTAGAATTGAGTGGGCAGTCTGTAGAATTGGTCTGGTTTTCTTTCACCGGCCCCTTAATCGCCTCTCGTTAATTGCAAACATCAAGGGTTTGGGATCTTAGTTCGTCAAGTCCCACTTCTGCGGGGAGGGGGGCTCTCTCCCCCTCTTTCCGCTGCCAGTGAAACCTTGCTATAAATACTCTCGGCCCTTCCCCCCCCGCCCCCCCCCCCCCCCCCCCCCAGCCCTGTTCTTCTACCCAGGGCTTGTGATAATTCCCTGGCTCTGAGCCACTTCTGTTCCGGGCACTGGGGAGGGTGGCTCTCTCAAGCTTCCTGCCCTGGCCTAGATCACAACAGCAGCCCTCTGTTTCTGAGAGCTCCTTTTGGGCTGGTGGATGCTGGGCACTGCAGTCCCGAAAAGTAACCTTTCCCAAGCCTGCTTCTTGCCTTAGGTTTGCTCCTCTATTCCTCCCTCCCTCCCTCGGAGAGCTCACAGGCCATCAGACCCAGCCTCTGAGTTTGTTCGGTCCCGGCAGACAGAGCACCCTTTGCACAACCCAACAACTTCACCACAGCCTCGACCTCGGGGGAATGGTCTCTCCACGCTCCCCAGAATCCATTGGCAGAGGGGGGAAAAATGCAACAGCCAGAGTTGTGCCGGTACGCATAGAGCAGGTCTCCCGTATCCACGGGATCGGTATCCACTGATTCACACGGATGTTGGCAAGTCTTTGGGCTCGAGTCCCAAGTCGGAGTCCCTATTTTAAAAACAAGCTATTTTCCCCCAGGAAAAAAGGAAGGGGTAGGTGAGTTCCGAGTTGCAGGTCAAATCCAAGCCATTGAAAAAAAAAACGTGAGTCACGTCCAAGTCGAGTCACCGACTTCAGTCCTACCTGACAGTAAGTCCCGCGGCTCAAGTCCCCAAGTGTACGCTCGTTAAAATAGGTTTCACTAGAATCCTCGTTTTTCGGCCTCCGCACGGGGAGGCTAAGAATGGATTCCCCGTGGATGGGGGGGGGGGGTTTCCTAATGTATTTTTAACTATAATTCTTCCTTTCCGTAAATTATTATTAGTTTTATTTATTATTTATTAGAAATCAGCAGGCTAAGGCATTCTGGAAGCTGTAGTCCGGCCAAGCATCGCCCCCCACATGTGCGGTGACGATTCAAAACAATGTATTATGAATCCCAATGGCTTTAAACCCAGGTGTTGAAATGGCCACCTGGAGAGGGAGCGCATCGCTGCGTGCCAAGAGCCCGTCTAGCACCAACGGCTGGAGCGCTGGGGAACCCGGGTTCAAGGGCCTCCTCCGCCATGCACACTCACTGGGTGAGCCTGGGCCGTTTCAGTAGAAACAGTCCCAGAGAACAGCTGTCTTTCACAGTTTCAAGACTAGGAAATTTTGTGTGTCTCTCTGCCCGAAGCAGCCTAGAAAACATCCTTAAATAAAACCTGAAACCCCGGCAGTGGCAGCACATCAGCCCGCATCTTAACTCGTACTTTCGCTCTCTTTACCTTCCAGTTCAAAGATTAAGACGTGTGGGGAGCTCAAAAATGTAGCAAAGTATATATATATATATTGACAGTCTGGCTGGCCTAATAAAGTGTTAATATGGATTTAAATGGATTTGCCCAACGGTCTATGTGTGTGCGTTTTGATGCGGCTTGGAGAAAACAGGACCACAACGAGAGGGGGAGATTTTACGAGGTCAACCCAAAGAGCAAGACGTGAAATGCTAACAATGTCTGTCGTAGGACATCCTGACAACCAAGTCACCCCATCAGCTGTGAAAACGTTTTCAAGGCCAGCCACGGTGGATTTGATTTAAATCAAACTGGTTGAAATACTGATTTAAATCAGGGGCAAAACCAGATTTTTTTTTTGTAATGATTTAAATTTTTTTAAAAATCATGTTTAAAAATTTAAATCCATTTGATTTTAAAGACATCGTTGGTTTTTATCCACCCTGACGACAGCAGAGCCCTGATTACAATTTAAGCACAATCGCAGAAGAAGCAACAGAGTGGAGGGGAGGCAAGGATAAACAAGAAGGAAGAGGGTTATAGTGGTTTCCAGTACAGGAGGTCACCCCATATCCGCAAACGATCGGATCCAAGCTGAAAAATGATGGTAAACGCGATAATAATACCAAACGCTACCCACAGCGTGATCTCTGTCTCCCTCTAGTGGCCAGTTTTTGGTAACTTCGAGGAATATATATTTTTGAGATTTTTCTTTTAATAT
Organism: Intellagama lesueurii; assembly: GCA_037013535.1. Classification (NCBI taxonomy): domain Eukaryota; kingdom Metazoa; phylum Chordata; class Lepidosauria; order Squamata; family Agamidae; genus Intellagama; species Intellagama lesueurii. The sequence goes on along the minus strand of JBAJHW010000003.1, from coordinate 1,684,609 downwards.
TTTCAAACCGTGGATAAATGAATCAACAGCTACGGATCCCACAGATACGGGGGTCCTACTCTACAAGGGGCTTACGGAAAAGGCTCCTCCACCTGGTTGTGGTCAGTCACCGTTTCTCTTGAGACCTACCGACCTTTGCACCCCCCACTGAAGTTTTAAAATCCACATCTCCAAAAACAGTTCTTATTGGGAGACTTTTGATATCTTTGCCTGAAACCCACACCCCGCTTTAGCTTGTATCTCTGGAGGTATTTTTAAGCCACGGGTGCGCTCATTCAAAGCTTCTGATTGCAAGGTTCTTCAGATGTAGAAACCAGCTGCGCAAGAAAGCATCAAATGCACCGCAAGGTTTATCGCCGCCACCCCCCTCCCGCCACCAAGCCCCAGAAACCCAGCTTCCGACAACCCCGACAAAGTATGGGGGGGGTACGGGCCATAAGCCAACACAGGGAAAACCAGGGGACCTTCTCGGTTGCAAGCATCCCACCTGGATCAGCCCTGGGGTGCGCAGGAAGACGTGGCCACTGGTACTTTATCCCATTTGTTTCTGAAAGGATCTCCAACCTTGCCCCTCTATCAATGCTTCACCAGCAGAAAGGAAAACAGAAATGAAACACTTTAAAAACAACTTCAAGAGAATTTGTTTGTTTGTTTGTTTATTAGACTTCTACCCCGCCCACCTAGACCAAAGGTCTACTTGATTTAATAATTCAACAAAACAACCAGCCGCAGACTGGAAGACGGGACTCCAATCTGTGATTCCACTAAGGGCCAAATATTCGGGTGAATCACCAGGATGGTGCTGATATAAAGGCACCGATGGCACCGATCCAGGCCTCCAGGGGAAGGAACGCCAACGCCGCCACTATCTCCTGAATCTGGGCACAGTGTCCCTAGATATCTTAATGACTGAGCACTGCTTCAGATACCTAAGCATTAGTAAATCTGTACCTACAGGTACTCATCCCGATAGTCCACACAGCGATTAAGATCCGAAAAGGCAGGATGCTGGATTGGTCCCTTTTGAGGAGCAGGTCTTTTGCAAAGCTAATGGCTCTTAACTGCCCGTTTAAGACCAAAGCATCTAGACACCTTTTGCAGGACAACAGGAAGATCTAGCAATGACACATTGTTCATGGGAGAATTTCTCTCCCAGAGACTGGGAGGATGGCCGCTCAGCTCAAAGGGAACAGGGATCGAGGAAGGGAGGTCGATGTCATCATCCCTGTGGATCAGGAAGTCCCAGGGCTTTGATCCTCCCAGCACTGGCTTACATACATGACACGACTGCAGGAAGGTTCGAAGCCATTTCAGGAGATCTTGAACTCTGAAATAAACGTCTTGCCAGCCAGAACTGGACTGGATTCATGCCAAGCCCTTCGGAGGAGCAAATGGGGCGAAGGAGTTTGAAGGAAGAAACAGACGGATCTCCCCAGCGCGTGTTCCAGGAAGCACTGCCCAGTGGGTGGAGCAGCAAAGGATGCATGAAGGATCGGGGGCCATCCTTTTTTCGAATGGACTGTTGTGTTCCGTTGGTTTTAAATGTGTTTTTAGTACTGATTTTATTGATTCGATTCATTCTGTTTTAATATTTGCACACTCATTGTTTTGAGTATTTTACTTATTGTCTTAATGGTTGTAAGCCGCCTTGGGTCCTTTTAAGGAAAAGGCGGGGTAAAAATACTTTAAAATGAAAATGAATAAATAAAAAGACCTGTCAGCCAGCAAGGGCAAAAACGGGGTTAGGGGGTTGGGAGCCTTGAACGTAACGGGAGGCAAGAGCCCGAGGAGGAACAGATGCCGGATCCAGAGGAGCCCCATAGCCAGCTACAGACTTTTAAAAGAGGTGTAGAGAGATGGCGAGAAGCCAACGATTCTGGCAAAAGAGGACTAGCTAATACTCAGATCAGGGTGGATCAAGATCAATGGACTTTCTTTTTTTTTTTTTCCAAATCAAATCAAATTGATTCAAATCAAAAAACTGAGAAATCTAATTCTATTGAAAATCTGGAATTCTATTCAAAATTAGGTTTATTGGTTTAGTTTGCAACAGGTTTTTTTTTTAATGGATTTTTATTGTATTTGTTTTACACGCTGCTTTAAAAAAAAATTATGTGATTTTGTTGTGTGTTGCGAACCGCCCAGAGTGTGTTTGCATTCCTGATGGGGTGGCATAAGCATAAATAAATAAATAAATAAATAAATACTGCCCTTTTCTACGACCCAGCTGAAAGCCCAGGGGATCCCGTCCACTGGACGTTGATGGGGGTGGGTGGAGAGATGGGGGGCCGGCTTTGCACCAGCCCTGTTATTTGGTCTACCTCACCCCATCCTGTCGTCTCTGAACGCTAGTAGCTCTTTGGCGTCCCCAGCAGAGAAAGGGCTTTCCCATCCCCAGCAACGGGGGGGGGGGGGGGGGATTTCCCGTGAACGGACATGCCAAGAACCTGCCATCTTCGGCATGCGACACACGGCCTCCACCAGGGAATGATTTGCACACCAGCCCCTGTCCAGGGAGAGAGGCCATTAATTCTTCATCCCCCACCCCAATTTTCAGTCTGCCAGATATTGTACTCATTCTCTAATAAGCTGCCGGCATATACTAGATGTCACTGCATGTCAGCTCCGGTTATCAAACACTGCCAAACATGAAAGAACATTAATTAACAAATACTATCCAAGAGATAACATTATTTGAAACACATGACTAGCTAAGCTAATAGTCTCCATCGCCTGGCACATTGTGTGCTGTTTAGCCCTGAGATCCTAACCAGCCAGTACGAGAGAAGAGAGATCAGGATGAATAAGACGGCCGAGCAGCCTTTCCATCATCCATTTAATAGATAAATAGTAATCTTTGAAAGACCCTGATGTTGGGAAAGTGTGAAGGCAAGAGGAGAAGGGGACGACAGAGGACGAGATGGTTGGACGGTGTCACTGAAGCTACCAACATGGGTTTGACCCAACTCTGGGAGGCAGTGGAAGACAGGAGGGCCTGGCGTGCTCTGGTCCATGGGGTCACGAAGAGTCGGACACGACTTAACGACTAAACAACAACAAATCTTTGAACAGCAGAGCTGGAAACATTGCCAATATAAAAGGAAGGAAGGAAGGAAGGAAGGAAGGAAGGAAGGAAGGAAGGAAGGAAGGAAGGAAGGAAGGAAGGAAGGAAGGAGCTGAACCTGAAGGAAGGAAGGAAGGAAGGAAGGAAGGAAGGAAGGAAGGAGCTGAACCTGAAGGAAGGAAGGAAGGAAGGAAGGAAGGAAGGAAGGAAGGAAGGAAGGAAGGAAGGAAGGAAGGAAGGAAGGAAGGAAGGAAGGAAGGAAGGGCACCAGGGTTCTCCTTCAGTGCAAAATGCAGGGAACATTGCAAGCCACGCTCAGCAAGGGTGCTCTGTTCTCCGAAACTCCCCGCCTGGCAAGAGGAACAGACTCCGATTCATTGGGAATCATAAAAGGGAACAAAGGGAGGGAAGGGGAAGACCCAAAACATCCCAGCGGGGCCATGCATGACCCCCCCTTCTCTCTCTCTCTCTGTGTCTGTCGTATGTTTGGCCCCTCCCTTCCTAGTTCTCCGCCGTACAAAGCAGCCCTCTGAGAAGTGAGAAGAGGGCAAAACGCCACCTTTTTCCAACTTTTCAACCAACCTGAGGGTGTGAGAAGAGGGTCCTCCGCCTGGATCAAGGGTCAGCTACTGTGGTGGGGAGGGAAAGGAACAGGGCCGGGGGTGGGGTGGGGGTGCCAGGCGCAGGGGGGGGGAGTTCTTCCCAGAAATAAAAGCCCAGCAAGGGAGAGCAGAATGGGGCACCTCCTCTGGGCCCAGCCGGCTGACCGCCCATCTCAGGGGGGCAGCCAAGGTTCCCTTGGCAGGGAGCAACCCAGAAAAAGTGCCACCGAGGTCTCTGTGGGAAGGGCAGGGGGCAAAAGCATTTTTCTCCTCCCATTCTTCCTGCATACAAAGAGCCTCTTTTTTCCCCCTCCCTCCCTCCCTCCCCTGCAGGAGGGCTGAGGGTCCCCCCCCCCCCCCGCTTCCCTTGGCTGGAGTGGCTGCCCTTGCTCTTCCCAAGCTTCCTCTGCCGGGGAAAGCTCAAGGAAGAATCCTGTCCCTTCTTCTCGGCCGGTACCAACAGAATGCGCTGCAGATCTGCAGCCAGACCCATGGGGGGGGGGGGAGGCACAAGAAAGCTGTTTTTTGGGGGGGGGGGGAAATAACAGGACCACCAGCACTATATCACGTCCTTTAGAACCTATTTGGGGGATCGTTAAAAAAAAAGAAACTCTTCTGAGCGCTGGATCAAAGAACACTGCTTTTTCGGCACCTGGAGAACATCGTAAATATCCCAGAGTGGCCTCAAAGTCCACAACGGTTTCTGACGCCACAACCGGGTTCCCCGTTAAGGAGCCACACAAGTTTTTTGCAACTGTTCTCAGAAAACAAAACGTGGACCAGCAATCTAAAAGCCACCTCTTTAGGCCTGGAAACGCCAGGCACGTCTGCACGGCACCCACAACGCCAGACATCAACTTTCCCAGAACTTTTTGAAGGATTACACTTTGGACTATAATTTGTTGGTGGGCTGTGAGCTTCAAAGAAAAGTAACTTTTCCAATCCCTGGCCTCTTTCCATCCCTGCATGTGACTTAGCTACCTAGCTAGGCAGCTTGATAGATAGATAGATAGATAGATAGATAGATAGATAGATAGATAGATAGATAGATAGATAGATAGATAGATAGATAAGGAAGGAGCTGATAGATAGATAGATAGATAGATAGATAGATAGATAGATAAGGAAGGAGCTGATAGATAGATAGATAGATAGATAGATAGATAGATAGATAGATAGATAGATAGATAGATAAGGAAGGAGCTGATAGATAGATAGATAGATAGATAGATAGATAGATAGATAGATAGATAGATAGATAGATAGATAGATAGATAGATAGATAGATAGATAGATAAGGAAGGAGCTGATAGATAGATAGATAGATAGATAGATAGATAGATAGATAGATAGATAGATAGATAGATAGATAAGGAAGGAGCTGATAGATAGATAGATAGATAGATAGATAGATAGATAGATAGATAGATAGATAGATAGATAGATAGATAGATAGATAGATAGATAAGGAAGGAGCTGATAGATAGATAGATAGATAGATAGATAGATAGATAGATAGATAGATAGATAGATAGATAGATAGATAGATAGATAGATAGATAGATAGATAAGGAAGGAGCTGATAGATAGATAGATAGATAGATAGATAGATAGATAGATAGATAGATAGATAAGGAAGGAGCTGATAGATAGATAGATAGATAGATAGATAGATAGATAGATAGATAGATAGATAGATAGATAGATAGATAGATAGATAAGGAAGGAGCTGATAGATAGATAGATAGATAGATAGATAGATAGATAGATAGATAGATGATAGATAGATAGATAGATAGATAGATAGATAGATAGATAGATAGATAGATAGATAGATAGATAGATAGATAGATAGATAGATAGATAGATAGATAGAACAGGGCTTGAATTTCGGATGGAGAGTTCTCAGAACGCTACTCTCTGCCCTAAGGAGGGGAAAGATTCTGCCAGGCCTCTCGGGAAAAGCTTCCCTCTCATCTCAGATACACACAAGGAGCCGCTGGATCCTGTTCTGCATTCTCCTTTCACAGCAGACAAGGGTGGTAGAAAGCAACCCTTCACTGGGGCATAGTGTGGTTTCTGGACGGGTGATCATCTCCGATACGACACGCCTGACCGTACAAGCCAGGAGCTGTACCCTTTCCATTCTGCTGCTCTGCCCGGAAGAGCCGCAGCCTGCAAGCCAAGACGTGCAGCGCCTGGCACCGCCTGCCCCACCACTGGCCACGACACCGCTGCCAGAGCCATGGGGAGACGCCGAGGCAGGGCCCTCCCGGGCATCCTGATCTCTCTCCCACACCATTCCCCTCCTGCCTGAGCAGCCTTCCAATCTGGCCCACGCACTTCCCCACGAAAGCCAGGTTCGCTTCCCTCCCTGCAGGAGAACTACAAGTGGCCCTGAGCCGTCCGTCCTTCCACACAGCGGGCGGGAGTCCCACAGGGACGGCAACGACCCAGCCGGGAGCCTTGGCTGGTTCATAGGCCAGAGGAGCAGGTCTCATCCTGCGGCTGGCCCACAGCACCCCTCGGGAGGTTTACCTTGAGCTCCACAAGGACTGGTTTCTGGGGGAAAGGTTTAGGACACGACACGGGAAGGACGAACTCTCGCTCCCAAATATACCGCTCACTCAAACCTTAGGTAGGTAGCCATCAAATCAAGTCCACTTTTTAAAACCTTTCTTTTTGTTTCAGAGGAAACGACTCATCCGTCAAACGGCAGAAGTGCGTTTCGAGAGATGGCAAGGCTGGGGGTCTGACAAGTATCCCCAGACGCGTGTGCACACACACACACACCCATATGCTTTAGCCAACTTGAGCAAACATCAGCAGGAAATCACAACTGGAGAGAACCAACGTTGAAGCGTTGTGTGTGTGTCTTTCTCTCTCTTTCAGCACAGCTGCCAGAATCATCCTGCTGCCATGGCAGGAGAGAAAAAAAGATTGTGGGAGAGAAAATTAAATTAAAAAAACACACACACACACATTTCCCAGATCCACAGTGGAGTCACGGGGGGGGGGGGGGAGAGAGAGCAGGCCTCAGTGCTTAAACGATGCCTTTACCTGTGCCGGTTTTTCCTTTTTCACTTTGGAACATTTTTTTATTTGAAAGCAACCTCAGGCAACCCTGAGAAGCCATCAGAGTCTGCAGCTCAGTGACCCATGAAACTGTCTTTATTTATTTAAAATATTTTCACACCGCTGCTCTCCTTAAAAGCTCCGTCTTTTAAGGCCTGTAGCTCTGAAGCATTAAGAAGATAAGCCAGAATCCTATACCTCTTTTATGCTTGGCTAGGGGGAAATCATGTCAGGCTTGCATGCAAATTGCTACTTGTTAATGAGCTAAGATCGCTGGGCGACCGAATTATTTTCGTGGCCACGTCAGAGGTTGGAAAAATTACTTTTCCTACTTTTTTTTTCGAACTGGGAGGCCCCCAGCCCACGGTGACCACATGCCAGCTGAAGGATGCTCGGAGTTGCCATCCGAGAGGCATCTTTTACCATCTCTGGTCTGAACCTCCTCAAGCCGCCCCCAGGCACACACAGCACAGACACCCCCTGGGCTATTTCAGGTAGAATCTGAAGTGGGTTTTAGAGATTCCTGTGCAATCTCAACAGTGTAAAATGACTTAATAAAAGATGCCCCACGGGAGGCCCACCGAGGAGTCTTGGAGCAACGGAAATCCCAACAGACTGACTGCAGCCCATCTTGCCGGGGGGGGGGGGGGGGTCACAGATGCCCCTCCAGAGGGGCGGATACTCCCCGCAGGGGGGCAGTTAAAGGGGAAACAGTTGAAAGCTAGGGGTAGTCACCAGACTAGGGACTAGGGAAAGATGGAAACCAGGTGAGCTTTCTGGTCCTGCAGGGCTCTTCCTTGGGGGGGGGGGTGCAATGCAGAGCTGGAGGGGGGGCAAAATAGTCCAAAAAGCATCCTAACTACATGTTGCTCCCTTCTCCCCTCCATCCCCCCCCCCCCAATGCCCAGCCAGAAGCAGAGCCCTGCAGGACTCTGAAACTCACCTGGTTTTGTGACATTTCCCGGTCACAGCCTCACCTCTCCTTGGTTTGGGATTTTGCACAAGGGGCTTTCGTTTTCCCTTCCTTTCTTACAAGCCAGGGTCTCCCTGCCCGGATTCACCCTCGGGAGCGGGCCTTCTCGGGGGGCTGCTCCCAGACTTTGGAACTCCCTGCCACTGGAGGCCCGGCTGGCCCCATCGCGGCCGTCCTGCCCCCTTGTGCGTCCTTTCCCTTCTGCTCGGCTTTGTTTCCTGCCCGACGGGGGTTGTTTGCTCGTCTCCGCGGTCGGCCACCGGGGGGGGGGGGGGCGGCGCTGGACGCGCGCAAACGCAGCCTGCCCGCAATCCTGAGCTCCGCTCCGAGCCGCGCAACCTTCGCGGCTGGGCTTTGGTTGCGGCCGCCGCCACCGTCCAAAGTCCCTTGGCCCCGCGGGGTCGCCACCGGCTGACCCGCCAGCTGCGACTTGGCCGCGGTGGCAGGGGATGATGGGAGTTGTTGTCGCCAAGCGCGTTTGGAGGATCCGCGGCCCCGTCGTTGGGGAAGGCGAGCCGCGGCTTTTTCCTCCACCCCCCCCACCCCCCAATGGGTGCCAACTGGGGGGCGGGGGGTGAACCCTCCAGGCTCCGCTTTTGGCGGACCCACCGACCCCGCTTTTCCCAGGCATCGCGGGCGCTCCCGGGCAACGAGGGCGACCCAGACGGGCGAGAGTTTCCCCGCGGCCAGACCGAGACTCAACCGGCGCAGCTTCCCCGGTGAGACTTCTGCCTGCCCCGCCTCCGCCGTCCAAGAAAACAAACGCGCAAGAAGGCGGTCCCTGCTCCCCGTGGGGGGGGGGGGAGGGAGGGAGCTCGGGCGCCGGTCGGGGCTGGTGGAGTTCTGGTTTTAGGATCACAACCCCCAGAATCCCCGGGCAGCCCGCTGGGAGTTGTAGTTCCCCCCCTCCTGGCCCGCCCCCCCCCCCGAGGAAGGGGCCCACCCGGAGCTTCCTTACCGCCTCGCGGCGCGGCGCGATCCTCGCCTCCGCGGCTGCTGCGCCCGGCGGGGCGGGACTGGGCGCGCCCACCCTCCGAGGCGGGGCCCTGGGGCAGCCGCCGCCGTCCCTCCCTCCCCGGCCGCCAGAGGCCCGCCCGCCTCCCCCCCCCCCCCCGGCTGCTGCAGGATCGCGGGCAGGCGGGCGGGATGGGAAGCCAAAGCCTTTCCTCGGGATGTCCCTGGGCGCGGGTCCGGGGGGCCGGCGGGGCGGGGGGGCATCCGAGAAGCCTAGAATCATGGAGTGGGAGGGGGCGCCCCCCCCCAAGGCCGTCGAGTCCGATCCCCCCCCCCCCCCCCCGGGCTCAAGGTCTTGCCATCATAGGAAGCATCTAGCTGTAGCATCTTACAGCTAGGAAGGAAACGGCCCGGCACAAACAGTTAAAAGATCTTTCCTGGCAACTTGTAAAAAAAAGAGGCAGACAAGGGGTTTCCATCCAGGCAGTGGCAGGCTTGAAAAGATAAAAGGTTAAGTTGTAGAGAGAATGAACATGACGTTGGAATCCAAATATAAAAGATCTCAATAGCCTAAAGAGTTCTCGAAAACTATTCAAATAGTTCTCTACAACAGGGTCATTCAAAAAGAAAAAGCATTCTAACTTTATTTTTAACTTTTAATAAGTTATAATTTATTAAAAGTATTATATATATTAACTTTCTTATCCTATATGCATATTATTACACACACACACACACACACACACACTTTTCTCCAGCAACACCTGACATTGCGTTCACTTCTTTTTTTTTCTTTTCAATTATAGAATTCTTACAGTGCATTTTATATGTATTTGAAATTGTTATATTTATTTTCTGACTGAGTTGCATTATATGATTTTCTTTGGGTCCCTTTTGTGTTGTGAACCGCCCAGAGTGGCCGCAGACCGGATGGGCAGTACATGAGTTGAACAAATAAATAAATTAATTATATTTCTACCTTGATCCGCCCAACACCAACCATCAACAACGTCTTTCTGCACATCCAGGATTGACCGTAGTAGGAAAGCGACTGGATGTTCCAACATAACAGAACATGCATTTTTCGGTTTGCCTTTATTCTAAGTCCTGGGCTAGGAGTCAAGAGGTTTGCAAGCACCTCGGTTCGACCACCTCTCGCTACCCTAGGTTATCGACCGGACGTTTTGCTAGTCAAGCACTAACATGGTAGTCTTAAAACCTACCTCTCCTGGACTTTGTTGTTGTTTAGTCGTTTAGTCGTGTCCGACTCTTCGTGACCCCATGGACCAGAGCACGCCAGGCCCTCCTGTCTTCCACTGCCTCCCGGAGTTGGGTCAAATTCATGTTGGTCGCTTCGATGACCCTGTCCAACCATCTCATCCTCTGTCGTCCCCTTCTCCTCTTGCCTTCACACTTTCCCAACATCAGGGTCTTTTCCAGGGAGTCTTCTCTTCTCATGAGATGGCCAAAGTATTGGAGCCTCAGCTTCCGGATCTGTCCTTCCAGTGACTCCTGGACTTACACTTCCCAAAAGGTGGCACTATAAGGTTATACAAACCTCCTTTTCATTCCTTCACCTGTTATTCACACTAACCTCATCTCTTTAAGTTGACAAATCATAATAACCAAAACCTTTGCTCAGTTGCCACGGTTGTGTAGAACCATTGCTCTGCCAGAGCTGGCGAACTGCTTTGAAACGACTTCTGTAAACTTGTTTTTGTTTTTTTCCGAGCCACACGTTTTAAAAGTACTTTGGCTTTAGGGCAATTTTGTCTGCACCCTCTTTCATTTTTCTAACTCTCTGAAACACACAAGGTTTCAAACGGTAACAGGACACCCAGCCCGGGGCGGGGGGGGGGGGGGCGCGGTTCGTTGGAGTTCTAGAAGAGCCTCAGAGCAGGATCAGGTCCCAGGCCCCCGGACGCCGGTTGGCACCCCTGTGGCCCAATGCCCTGGGCAGCCCCCCTCCCGCCCCCTCCTGCTCCAACCACGTGCCACCCACAGCAGCCACGGGCAGCAGCCCGGTCTTTTGCATCCATGTGGAGTTCCTGTCAAGTGGTACCCACACCCTGGGATGAGCAAACCCCACAGGCTGGCTGTGAAGAAGAAGGGGCACCTCCCAGCATCTCCCACTGTGGGCTGTGGCTGATGGGAGTTGGGGAACCCAGGAATAAGGGCAGGGGCACCTTCCAACCGGAGGAGCTGAGCTCCCACCAGCCCTCCAAGTCGACCTGCAGGTGGGGTCAGGATGGGAAGAAGCCCTCTTTCCCGGTCTGTGACCCTACAATAAAGATGGGATGGGATGGGATGAATGGAAGCTGCCATTCGAGCCACCTGCCCCGTGTAGCGATGGGAGAGTTAGCAACTCAAGCTCAAGAAACCTTGGCCTCCCGTCCTCACTCAGCCAGGCAACTCACGGGATGACCCCCCCACCCCACCCTCTCAGGCCAACCCACCTCACGAGGTGGTCCTGAGGCTGAAACGGAGGAGGAAAGCCATGGGGGTCGCCGTGAGCTCCCTGAAGGAAAGGCGGGAGAGCAGGGCAATAAATAAACCCATAAACAAGGGAGAAGCTCCCAAAGGCTTGCTCTGGCGTCCGAGCGCCTGGGATTCCACTGCACCGCCTGCCCGAATCCTGGGAGCAACCGGTGATGCTAGAGCTGGCTGGTCTTAGGATGGCAACCCGGCTTCCAGACTTGAATTGAAGAAAGGATGCTGGGAGCAGCCAGAGCTTCTCAGGCAGGGGCAGAAAAGGCTGGAGCTGTGCCCAAATTCCTCTTTCTGCACCCGTCGTGCGAGACCCGTGGCCCTCGGGACGTCTTGAGCGAGTCCCCTTCCGGAAGGGCTAGCCGGCACAGCCACTTGGTCCAGGGGGTGGACATGCCAGAGCTCTGGAGGGCCACGTGGGCCACCCTACCCGGTCAAGGAGCGAGGGCCGGCCGGCCTCACGTGCTGTGGTCGACTCTGAGCACCTCCACCCATCCCGGGAAATCCTGGCACCCTCTCCGGCAGCAAAGAAATCAGCCCAACGGCAGGAGATCTGGAGGCTGCCCAGTTGGGCGAAGCTGGTTGACCTTCTCCTCCCTGAACACAGAAGGCACGGGAGCAGCTCCGTCAGGGTGGGACTACAGTTCCCATCAGTCACATCCAGCTGGCTACTGGGGAGAGATCATAAAACGAATCCTTTGGTGGAGCTGGGGTGGAACTGGTTGAGTTGCAAGGGAATCATGGACCAGGTATTTAGAAAAGTTACTTTTTTAGATCACACACACACACCCCAAATCCCCCAGCCAGCTTTGTTCCTGGTCCAAGTCAATTTGAGGCTTCAAAGAAAGCTAAGGATTTAACTAAGGTGACCCATATTTGTCGTTTTCGGACCGTACATCCCAGAATTCCACAGACAGGGTGGTCGGGGGGGGGGGGCTCTTGCCTGGGGAACCCTGGGAGTTGTAGTTCCAAAACAACAACCTGCACACCTCCAGAGCTCCCAATTCACATAGACTGCTCCTGGCTTCCATTCCTAGTTGGGGATGATGGGGGTTGTAGTCCTGGAATTTGGAAAGCCTGGTCTGGTCTTTATGGTTTGGTTATGATCCACTATCGGTCACATTGATCTGCTGCCTTTTCTCCAGTGAGCTGAATAAATCGGTGTAGACCACCACCACCCTCTCTTTATCCTCACAACGACAGCCCTGTAAGGAGGAGTCAGTCTGAGAGAGTGTGACTAGCCCAAGGTCACCCTGGTGAGTTTCAGGGCTGGCTCACGATTCGAATCCAAGTCTCCTGGGTCATAATCCAGCAATCTAACTCCTACACCACAACATATCCACTTGTGGTTTTGTTTTAGTGTATTTTGAATATGTTTGAGAAATAAGCTATTTTATCTTCCTATATTTTCCTGGGCATTTTTTCACCCCCTTCAAAGTGGGAATGAACAAGATACAGTATATCCTTAATATTTCCAATACAATGCTCAAAAACTGTCATCGATTCTGTGTAGCCTCTGCTTGCTGTGCCGTTGTATAGGCTGCTATCTCTCCAATTTATGGCTCGCATGAGGCTACCCGAATTGATTTTATTGGGATGTTCCTGGTGTTATTCCAGCACTGGTGTAATGAGATCCGTTTGGACAAAGGGCAGCATAGAACGAGGAAGGTAAAATAAAATCAAGGTGTGGTGCCCTTTTCTGCTGCCTGCAACGTTCCTGACTCATTTGCTTGTAAGTTCAGAAGGATGTGGAACTGGGGTTGGGCTAGATGGCCTTCCGAGATCCCCTTCTCACTGCTTCTTGACATCAGTCCATGGGCGGGTACAGTCGGAGGGGAGAGGTGGCCCTAGAGATCTCACAGGAGGCTCTGCTGGCTAAGGAATAGAGCGGTTTAAGTGGTTCCCTGAAACAGATGGCCCAGCTCCCTACTGATGTCATGGACTACACCTCCCATCATCCCCAGGCAGCCTAGCCAGTGGCCACACTGGCAAGGGATGATGGAGGTGTTGCCTGACATACCTGAAGAGTGAAACCCTGGCTTGGATAACACCTGGATGGGTTCATTACAGCAGTGGTCCCCAACCTTGGGCCTCCAGACGTTCTTGGACTTCAACTCCCAGAAATCCGGGCCAGCAGAGGTGGTGGTGAAGGCTTCTGGGAGTTGCAGTCCAATAACATCTGGAGGCCCAAGGTCGGGGACCACTGCATTACAGGGTCGATCACCGGGCTGCTTAGGAGGGGATGGAGAGAGAAGCAGAATGGATCGGGGCCTTGCAGAAGCATCTCGTAGCTGCTACGGGGGTTCTCCCTAGCAGACCATCGCAGGAGTAGACAGTATCTGGGACATCCAGCTGGTGGTTTAAAGATGCCCTGCCACTTATGCCTAAGGTGTCAATGTGTACATAAATGCAAATATTATGCAGTCTCAATAAACCTTCAGGGCATCATTATAAAATAAAGGTTTCGCCTTTGGAACTGCTCGCCACATGCAGAACTGGGGTGTGCAGAGAGGTTGGGGAACTCCTGGAGTCCAATGGTTTAATGCCGACCACCTTTACTGTGTTTGCTGTTTGGGGATCAGCTCTTGGCTTCCATCATCAAATTCCACACAGAAGACTAGATGAAAGGGGACCATGACCAAGCAGGGGGGTAGCTTCGGAAATGCAGTTACTCATCACGACAGTCTCCAGAGCTAACTTCCACCCTACCTGGAAAGTGCAAAAATGCACACAGCAGGGTTGGTCAATACCGACAAGTAAAGAGCTGGACCATAAAGAAAGCTGACTGCCGAAGAATTGATGCTTTTGAATTGTGGTGCTGGAGGAGACTCTTGAGAGTCCCCTGGACTGCAAGGAGAACAAACCTATCCATTTTGCAGGAAATCAACCCTGAGTGCTCACTGGAAGGACAGATCCTGAAGCTGAGGCTCCAATCCTTTGGCCATCTCATGAGAAGAGAAGACTCCCTGGAAAAGACCCTGCTGTTGGGAAAGTGTGAAGGCAAGAGGAGAAGGGGACGACAGAGGACGAGATGGTTGGACAGGGTCATCAAAGTGACCAACATGACTTTGACCCAACTCCGGGAGGCAGTGGAAGACAGGAGGGCCTGGCGTGCTCTGGTCCATGGGGTCACGAAGAGTCGGACACGACTTAACGACTAAACAACAACAAAGAGCAGGTATTTTGTAAAGTCAATAGCTCTTATTTGCTCATTCAAGGCCCAACCACTTCCAAATACTTTTTTTAAAAAACAAAACATTTCTCTCCCAGCTAGTGCAAGGATAGCAGCTAAGACTGGAGGGAACAGGAAGGTGGGAGAAGATATCTCCTATTCTTTGCTTAATCTCTTCAGAAAGGCTGGAGGCTTCAATCCTGCAAGCCCTGGCTCCATTATAGCAGTGTTGCTAAGGGACGGAGCGTTTAACACTCAGCGCTTGGGTATTATTATGTGGCCCAATCTCAGTGTTCTGTGGCACACATTTGCATTCTGGCAGCTTAGCTTGTGCCATGGATGAGCTGCTCAGAGGAAAAATCCTCAAATGTCTGAGCAGTTATGGATCCCCTGGGTGGGGTGGCAGGGCAGAAAGTCTCGCCTGGACTCCCCAAAACATGGAAAACACCCAGGCACCTGCAACACTTTCTTCCTCCTTAGAGCAAGAAACGTCCCTTCTGGGTGACCCTGCCGGCTGGGGAATTCTGGGAACATATAAACTCCTAGAATCATAAAGTTCAAAGGGGCCTCTAAGGCCATCGAGCTCAACCCCCCCTGCGTAATGAATGCAGGAACACAAATCCAAGCAGATCGGACAGATGGTCCTCCACATTTCTCTTGAAGGACTCCAGTGATGGAGGGCTCTCCACCAGGCCCTGAGGTCAGGGGTTCCATCGTCGTACTGCTCTAACAGTTGAGAAGTTTTTCGGCATGAGCATAAACCCTCTTCCAATGAAATGATTTTAAAAAAGGAAGTTTATGCTTTCAAGAAAAGGAAGGAAGGAAGTGAGGGCCATATGCCATCCTGCTGTTAGCCTTGATTTTGAGGCTTGAAGGAAGGAAGGAAGGAAAGAAGGAAGGAAGGAAAGGAAGGAGTTAATATTGCTGAGAAGCATTGGCACTTATTTCCTTCCTTCCTTCCTTCCTTCCTTCCTTCCTTTCAGTTGTATATTGGCCAATTAGTGATGGACACTACTCTGGGCGGTGTACATCCAAAGTAAAACAAACATGAAATAAACCTTAAATAATGTACTGAGCAATAAACTCCATTTATTTATAGAGTGCTTACTGTATAACTGTATTTTCTTCTAGGCTGACCTTTGTTCTCCCTGACCGCATGGTCTGAGGGGGCAGGGTTTTAGCTTTAAATTCTCTGGTTCTATTTTTGACTCTAATCTGGTAAATAGGAAAGCCAAATAGCATTGCATACACCTGGGGGGCAGGCCGGGTAGGTGGGGCTCGTCAGCCGTGGAAGGCAGCCCATCTAGGAGAAGGAAAACTCCGATTCCAAACCTCCACTGCCTTGTGGCTATATCCACTGATGGAAAAGGCTTCAGGAGTTAACCTCGAGGCAAAATCCGGAGCCGGAGTCCCGGAGGCAGTTCGTGTTGTTCTGGCAACTCCTGCAACGTCGCTGGAACCTGTTGTATTGGCTCTTGCCTTTCCACTGGACTATTTCAGTGATGTGGAGAGGGGGGATTTGCTGCTCGGGTAACAGCCTATCCTCCATATTATTTTACCCAGGCTTCGTGCCCTGGAGAGGACACTCCAGCTTCGCATACAGCGTCGAAGCAAAACCAGGGAGCTGGACAGGGGACAGATTGCATTTGTCTCCAGTGTGGAAGGGATGGTCACTCTCGAATTGGCCTCCTCAGCCACACTAGACGCTGTTCCAAGTCCTCCATACAGAGCACGTTACCATAGTCTCTCGAGACTGAAGGATGCCTACACTGTATAACTACTTACTTATAAACCTATTTATACGCTTATTTTCTTAACGGCTGCCAGCCGGTTCATCTTTGTATTTTGGTGCCCTCGGGTTCCTTTAGACTAGTATCGAGTTATTAAAAATGTATGCTCCCGCATGCCCTTTGCCCCTCCTTGTTTCAACCCTGCTTTCCAAACCGCCTTGGAACCCAGTTGGTCACCCATAAGAGGCACCCAGGGGTGAGGAGTTCTGTGAACATCCCTGGATGGAATTAATAGAGCCTCTCACAGCTCTCTGGTGCCCTCTGGAGGCCTGCATGTGTGCCTACATTCAAAGGTGTAGGTGAGAGGAGGTTATTAACAGCCCTGCTCTGGTCTTGCAAACTCAAGCCTGTGGGGGTTTCCTTTATGGAGTCCATCCCTCTCATGTTCAGTCTTCCTCTTTTCCTGCCCTCTTCCAGTTTTACCAGTATTATTTTTTCCCTCCAGCAAATCTTGTCTTTTCGTGTGTGGTCAGAGGACAATAGCCTCACTTTGAGCCATTGCCACTCCTGGAGAGAATCCAGGCAAAACCAGACATTATAGATGCCCTGTGATGAATTGCTAAAAGCATCTGAGTACATGCCCTGCCATCTGTGCAGCCTTAGGAAATATATGGTCCTAGAGCATCACTAGGGTGAGGAACTGGAAAAAAAACAACTTCTGAGGACTTCAGGCTGGAAAACCCTGGGACAGTCACCCCGAGTCTCTATCTACTTGTTGGCGCATAATTGTTAATTATTAATTGTTACTTACATTGCTGTCAGAAACTATTAATAATTACCAATGATGCTTATTGTGAACTACCCAGAGTGGCAACACTAATGGGGTAGTACTGAAATGCAAATAAATCTATGATTTAATTACATTTCTATACTACCCCATTTGTGGGTCCTTTTTAAGGAGAAAGGCTGGGGTTTTTAAATGAATAATTAAAAAAAACGAATAAATTGTGCAAGAGTTTTCACTTCAGAACGTGACGTATCCTGGTAACTCTTGCAGGATTGCCCCCACGTGGCCAGACGTGGCCATACTGAGAACTCCTCCAGGAAGAAAATGGTAGATCTTATCCTGTGAGGAAGCCGCCCCGGGCTGTTCAGGGAAGCTAAGGTATGGTCTATGTCAGCCACAAGAGTCTGCATCCCAGAATGCCACTTGATTGGACTTTAGGATATCGATAAATTGAAATGTGCAAGCATGAACACTATCAGAAGAATGATTTTACGCTCCTAGGCTCAGCCTCCCCAGATGTCACAAAGGGACCCTTCTGCTCAGGAACCCATTCTGGATCCCCCTTTCCACCTGTTGCAGGTGTTCTCCTCTGCGAATGGACGGCCACCCCTGGTCTCCGATTTGTCCAGCTCTCCTAGCCCCCTGGAAGTTCACAGCAGCCTCTCCGTCTTTGCTTTATCCACCTGGTCAAGGGCTGGAGAAGTTTAGGCCCTGGGGTTTTCCGGCACTTCTCCGTTCTGAGATCGGGGTCAGTCCTCCAGAAGGTAGGCCACTCTCCTTAAACCCAATCCCAGACGTACCTCCAGAAGTGCTTGGAAAAGTTACCTTTAGGGCAACTATGACATTTAGCATTCCCAAACCAGTGCTACCTTCTGCTTGTGCCTCCTGGTAAACGATGCCAACTCGTAGCACCATTTCTAAGCTGGAGAAGGAGGAAATAAAAGACTCGGGGGATGCAGTTCTTGCCTCCGTCTTTCTCAGGAATCTCCAGAGCCTCACTTCGGAGAGTTGATGGCAGAGGCACCAAGGAGGCACTTGGCCTGAACGCCAAGGGGCCAGGGAACGATCGGAGTCCAAACGATATTCTGGAGACACACAGCTCCACCAGGGAGAAGCAGGGGGGGGGGGGTCTCTCCTGAGAGGACGATTCAGCAACTGAAGGCGTGGGGGAGTCCGGACACGCCACCCAGAGAAGATGCCCACTGCAACCCTGTTTGAGTCCCTGCTCTGAATTGGCCACCCTCCCCAAACTGATTCAACATGGAGGGGGCACGTTTGTTATAAAAAGGTTACACCCAATTGCTAGTTCTAGTGAGAGCTGATGGATGGATTTAGGGGGCTTGTGGAAGTACAGGACTACTCGCCCCTCTGTAATGGAATCAGCAGGTCTGTTCTAACCGCGGCTGAAAACCGAACTCAGGTCAGACGCTGCCATCCAGAGGAGCGTGTCACTCTTGGTCTCTGTCAGAGTCGCTGCTTAAGGCTTGCCTCCATTCATTTCAAGACAGGATTCACAGAGTGCTCCTCCTGCACTAGCCCATTTTTTAAAATGGGCCTGCAGCCCATTTAAAAAACTCAGTGGCTTAGGCATCTGGCTGCAGAGCCAGAGGTTGAGAGTTCAATTCCCCACGGGTGCCTCCTTGACAGGGGCTGGACTTGATGATCCCGAGGGTCCCTTGCAGCTCTGCAGTTTTAAAACTATTAAATCACCCACCCAAATATAAAACTTTGGGTCTAGCAAACCTTACTTGTCTTACTTACTTGTGCTCTGTTGTT
Source organism: Intellagama lesueurii (assembly GCA_037013535.1). Lineage (NCBI taxonomy): Eukaryota > Metazoa > Chordata > Lepidosauria > Squamata > Agamidae > Intellagama > Intellagama lesueurii. The sequence goes on along the minus strand of JBAJHW010000003.1, from coordinate 1,665,989 downwards.
TTAAATGTATTTTAGTGTTGGTTTTACTTACCATTTTTAATATACATATTTAATTATTTTTAAATATTTGTATACTTACTGTTCTTTGCTTTTCAATATTGTCTTTTTAAGGATGTAAGCTGCCTTGTGTCCTTTTTAAGGAGAAAGGCGGGATAAAAATATCTGAAATAAATACATAAATAAAAGGGGCCCAAGATTCTTTGCTGTTTGAACCAATGCTTGGGTAGAAATGCCAAAAAGGGGAAGAGGGAGGGAGGGAGAGGGATCTTCCATGAAAAAACGGATCACCTCTTATTCAGATTCAAAAACATTAATTCTTCTTGACTGTTCAGGAGCAAGGTCTGCCCCAGAAACAGCTCCGGGGGGAGGGGGGGGCAAACATGAGGCTCAGACGTCCTGGTTTGCATGAATTCCTTTTATTTCCAAATAAACAATTCCAATAACAAAGTATGAAATCTTTTCCTCTTTTCCCCCCCCCTTTTGCCCCCCCTTGAAATGCAGAAGGATTTCTCGGGAAGCAAAGCCCCCACCCCTTAAAAAAGGAAACAGTCATCAACCGCCCCACCACCACCACCATCCCATTTGAGGCCAGCCAGACCTCAGTCCCAGGGAAATTGTCTCTGCAGGACAGAGAAAAGAGTGAGGGGGAGAGAGAAGAAAGGAAAGCAAACAGGAAGATGAGAAGAGGCCTGGCAAACCCAGCTGGAAGACCCCCCCAGCCCCCCACCACCACCACCCCGAATCGAACTTCCCCCCCCCCCACACACACACACTAAAAAAGCAGCAGTCCTCGCAGTAACTGAGTGACACAAGGAAAAAGCAATAGAAGCACAAGGCAGAGGGAGCATCCCTCGGACCCCTTCAGCCACATCGGCAGGAAAAGCAGCCTCTCAAACCCCCAACCCCACCCCGGCTGCAGCTGGGGGAATGGTCGACATCTCACCTCTCTTTGGGCTCCGCATTTCCTTGGGGTGGGGGGCTGCTTTGAAGGCACACAACCGCCCCCCCCCCCCCCCCGTGCAGCCTCCATCCAGGAGTTGCCCACTGAAGCACCGTGGTGCAGCACAAGATCAGAAATTACGTACTTCTCAGATTCACAAACCTGGAAACATGCTAAAGCGGTCAAGAACGAAACATTCCTGAGCATCGTCCTAAAGAGCAGTGATAAAGGTTACGGTTTTGGACTACAACCCTCCACCAAAATCCCCCTGCCCACAGAGGGATTTCATTTCCAAATTATTCTCCTACAAGTGCTCAGTGATGGCTGTTTGTCTCGAAAGTGACTTTCCGGGCTCCGGACTAGGAAAAGGTGGCCCGGCGCCTCCTGCCTTCCCCAGACTGAACCTTAACCAGTTTTGAGGGCCAAAAACGGTGTTCTGTTATGGAAAGGGTGGAGGTGGGGGGGTCCAAAGCAGGCATGAGGTGGGGTTTGCCTGTGTGTTCTTCTGCAGGGACAGACCAGAAGGCAAAAGCTTTTGCCTGCAACCCTTCCCGTCTGAAGGCCATCTCAAAATTCCCTCTTTTGTGTGCGCGGCTGTGTGTTTGTTCACAAATGATATTTGCAGTGGCTCGTGATTCCTCAAAAGCAAGGAGCGAGACAAACAGAAAGAGTTTCAGGACATCTCTGGAAATGAGAAGCCTCCTGCGGCTACACTGAGTCGGAAGGTAGTGGTTCTCTTCTGCCGACCGGCCTTCTGGGCATGGACAGAGGGCTCTTTGCTCCCTTCATCAAACCCAACCCTCTGCCCCACTTCAGCCGGGAGAACCTCTCCCAGCTGAAGCCAAGGAGGGAAAACTCGGCGAACACGCTGGCTCCTTTGTCGTGGCAAAAATGAAAAGAAGCCGAAGAGCGAGGGAAGCGGCCGGAAGGCACCAGAATTTGGGACTCTCTTCCTCCGAAGACAGCGTGCGAGACACAAGGACGTCAAAGCACCATTTGTGCAAGCTCTGCGTCATGGTCTCGGAGCTGCAGGGGAGGAAGCAGGATCCCACCCTGCCCTGCCGAGGCAACCCTCATGGGCCAGAGAAGGGTTCCGGCATAAACGTCTCCCCTGCCGTGCTGGCAGGAAGCGGGCACGTGCATTTTAATGCCGGGAAGTGTGCAAATAGTCAGACACCCTCCAGCGTTACATAGCATTGCAGCTTAGCCGGGCCGCAGAGAGGCCATCTAGAAGTGCCAGCGGTGTGCCTCTGCTCCGGTTAGAACTGCCTCCTTTGGGGTGGAGGGGCTGTTCTAACATAAATCTGCCCCCCCCCCCCCCCAGTTCCTTCAGGGATAAATGGCCTGAGAGGAGCTTTTTTTTCCAGATTGGCCCGTCTGGCGCTAAAAAAATAACAGTGGCCGTCCCACGAAACGGAGGCACCTGGCTGTGTTTTGCTCACTGTTGACTTCAGGAGAAAGGACCTCCGGCCATTGCAGAGAAGAGAATCCCTACCCCGTTCGCAACACCGGTTTTGCAGAAGGCAAAGCTGACGTTGGAGGAGGAGGACGACACAGGAAGGCGGGCACCTTGCTTTGGGAGGCCAAAGCGGGTCAGAGGAGAGGAAAAGAGCCAGCCAGGGATCAGGTGCCCGGTGCTTTTCACAACCACCCACCCCGCCCGCTGCCAACCTGCCTGGTGAAAGCAAGCCTGCCCCCTTCCAGGAGGGGGCTTTGGGACAGAGGACAAGAGTGTGCGTGTGCGTGTGCGTGTAGGCTTGCAAACACCACCCACAGAACAGTAGCCGAAGGAAAGGACTCGAGGGCAGGACGCTTATTTGCAAGATCCAACTTGCTGCTTCTTCCCACACTTCCAACCAACGAGCCCTGGAAAGGGAAGAGCCTGCCTGTTTGTCCCTGCCACTCTGAACGGGAGTGACACCGCGGGGTGGGTGTGGGGGGGGGAGAGGGGGTTCTTCCCCCTTCCCCCTCCAAACACAAGCTGCATTGCTTACAGAGACAAAAAAGAAGCCCAGGCGGGTGGATGTGGTGGAAACACACAGCCATGGTCGTCTCCGGGGCTGCAGGAGGGAGGGAGGGAGAGGGGGGGGCGTCCACTCAGTTCACGCTGTCCTCGTCACTGCCTTCGCCCCGGTCGTCTTTGGTCTCGGAGAGGCTGCTTTCGTCAATGTTCTCGAGGGAGTCGGCGTGCTGGATGGCCAGCTCGGAGAGCGCCACGCTGGCCAGGGTGTTCTGCTCCGGATACAGCCAAGGCTTGAAATGCGGGCTGTGCTTCTGCTTCCAGTCGGGATACTTCACGCATGCCTTGTACATCTTCTTCATCGCCTGAGGGAGAGAGAAGGGAGGAGACACAGGGCGGTGGAGAAACAGAAAGAAATCAGGACTGGCGAGCAAAAACACACACAGAGAGAGAGAGAGAGAGAGAGAGAGACCCAGATGAGCTACTGGGAGCCCCAACAGAGAAAGGCCAAGGCAATCAGGTCCAAGTAGGTGCCACGCACACAGCTTGGAAGCGTGACTTTCTAGGGTAATAGCTTTGAGAATTCCCTTCACCAGCACAGCCAGTGGCCGTGGCAGATATACACAGAGCAGAGCACCAAAAGCGGGAGCAACTAGTCTAAAGCATGAGGCAGGGAGGAGCACACAAAAAATAGAAAGCCTAGTATTTTCCTCTCTTGTCTCTTCTGGATCTACAGTTAGACTCGTACTGTTATGCTTGCTTCCTTCCTCCTTCTCTCTTTCCGGGGTCATTTCCTGTTTATTTCTTGCTGGTCCATCTTATCTAATTAGACAGGCAAACCTGCAGATCTGGAAAGAAGCACTAGGGCTTTGTCTAAATTTAAGGACACTTTATCTCTTGCACTGTCTTCAGGTGGATTTCCTTGTTGACGAAAAATAGTTACATTCTTTTTTCCCCCCCCTCTTGCATAATATGAGTCTTCAAAGTGTTGATTCCCCAACAGTTACAAACTCTCCAGTGGACTGGCTAAATAGCAAGTGATCCTAATAGCTCCAAGGGTTGAACTTTATCAGGTTCCTGGGGATCAAGTGACTAAACACCCAGGCAGGCTGGAATGCTGGCATCCACTGGGTGCCCTCGAACCACAGAGCTTAGACCGGCACTCTTTCAGAACAAACAGAATGCTATTTATTGGCCCAAACGTTTTTGGAAAAGCTTCCCCAATCACATATACTTCTCCCTAAGTTTGATCCAATTTCACAAAGTCTCCACCTGACCGGTAGAAGGGCCAGCAGGATGGGAGTCAGAGTCCCATCCTGCTGGGGTTCGGGGGGGGTTTTCAAAATTCATCTTTTCCTCCTTAGCAGAGAGATGGGAATCTGGCTGAACCCCAAGGCAAAGGCAGCTCTGCCCTACAAGCTCTGGAACCGAATCACGAACATTGGTTTTGCAGCAAACTCAGAGAGCGGCCGTCCTCTGTTTATCTTGCAAATGAAACACAGAAACCGTTTCCTCAAAGAATGTTCCTCTGCCTTCCATCCCTGGAAAGTTAATACGCTTCAAAAGAAACGACGAAAGCAGCCTCTTTTCTCTCCCTTTCTTCCCCTTGTGGGGTTTTTAATTAAATGGAGGTCACGTTACATCGGCTGACGCAGGTTCCTCTCAAAGGCCATTGTGGGCTGAAGGTTTAACATGATCCCTCGGCAACCGAGCTAATTAATCAAGCCATGGGCTCGTGGAAAAGGGAAAGTTACGCAATGAGGCGCTCAGGTAAACTCCATCGACGCTGGCACTGAAAGAGGACACTCACCGTGCCGGCCCAACATCCAGGTTTTCCTGAAGCTCAGAAGGGGCCAAAGCCCGCTCCCCTCCACCAGACACAGCCTCTGCAACCTGTTTGCTTTGGGCAAAGATGAAACTGCAAAAGCTTTTAAATTTTTTCCCCCTCTTCAGAATGGGACGTAGACAGGTGAAAGGCAGAGGAGTTGGAGTCCGCTTATTTGGAGACCAAGGGGGAGGCAAATAAAATAAAATAAAAGTGGACGCTACTAGTGAAGAGGTAGCTGGCAGGACAGCTCGGTGAATTAGGTCTCTGGCTGCAGAGCCAAATGTTGGGAGTTCGATTCCCCCACTGTGTCTCCCGGGAGAAGAGCCAGCCTGGGTGGCCTTGGGCCACCAGCACATGGGTCCCAGAACTGCCCCTAGGGGAACGGCAAACCCCTTCTGTGTCATCTCTAGCTGGAAAACCCAGGAAAGGGTTGAAACACAGACACTCCCATAAGTGAAGAGGAGATAAAATCGCAGTCTCACCACAAGAGGAAACGTTTGGAAGAAACCCCCACCCGGCACTAACGAGGGCCCAAGCTGCCCTTTGCACAGTGAAAGTGACTTTAACGAGGGCACCGCACGGGTCCTGGGAGGGCCCTCGCTCCTCGTGACGGATACAGGAAGAAGAAAACGAGCAAAGCCAAACCTCGGCTTACCTTGGGAGCCAGGAACTGAGAGGACTTATTCACCACCCATTTTGGCAAGGAACCTGAGGAGGGAACAGCGGGCGAAAAGAAAAGTGAGATGACTCCTTTTGCTGTCGAACACAGCTCAAAAGGGAATTCCTTTCCTGGCGATGGGGCGCCTGTCCATTTCATTTTGGGCACGGGGGTGGCATAACAAGAGGCAGGACATTCCACTCCAAATTGCATCAAACAAGGACCATCGTTTGTTTGCACCCTTCTGAGCTTCCGGTGGACCCAATTCATGGCTTGCACCCTGATGGCTGGAAGAGGAGAACGCCAAGCTGAGGGTGGCCTCGGGCTTGCCATCCCTCTGATGAGCTTTCACACGTTTCCTCATGGAGTGGCCCGCTGCCTTTTAAGCCCCAGGCTTCTAAGCCAGACTAAACCGTGTTCAACCTTTGGCAACGTTACTTCTTTGGAACGCAAGTCCCAGAATCCCACAGCTCAAGTGACCACTGGCCGCAGAGGATGATGCATCTTGGAGGTGGGTGCCCAAGAGAGGAACATTTCAAAGTTCTGCGCATGCGTGCGCGCGCGCACCCCTACATGACTTCCTCATTTATTTTTAACCATTTAGCACAAAATACATTTGAACCATCCAGATGCAGCAGACAAATCGGGTAAGGAAATAATGCAGTGAGATAGAACAATCCTTAACGCACACACAGGGGACAACTGGCCTTTGCGGATAATGTTTCTTGGGTGGAAAAAACTGCAGATTGCAAAATATCTGATCGTTCCAAACTATACTTCCCGAAGCTACTTGGGTCATACTTTTTTAGCTTTTGCCTGAAACAAACAAACATCATGGATCTTGCAAAGCAAAAACTCCCTAAGACGGATCTTGCATTGTTATTGAAGGGGCAGAGATGGGCACAGGGTTGTGGCGGTGAGGGCGGGGGAAGGGCTGGGGGCACTCCCCCCCCCCCCGAACACTGGACGGGGTTCCTCAGATCTTGCCAGTCTTTCACAGAAACTGCCCACAGCCACTCAGGCACGTGGCTGGAGTCACAAGGGCCAGAAGCTCCCTCTATATTTTAAGCCACAAATGTTGCCATCTTTGACAATGGGTAGAAACTTTAACGAGGGACGTGGTGGCGCTGCGGGTTAAACCGCAGAAGCCTCTGTGCTGCAAGGTCAGAAGACCAGCCGTCGTAAGATCGAATCCACGCAACGGAGTGAGCTCCCGTCGCTTGTCCCAGCTCCCGCCAACCTAGCAGTTCGAAAGCATGTAAATGCGAGTAGATAAATAGGTACCACCTTGGTGGAAGGTAATGGCGTTCCGTGTCTAGTCGCACTGGCCATGTGGCCACGGAAACTGTCTACGGACAAACGCTGGCTCTACGGCTTGGAGATGGGGATGAGCACCGTGCCCTAGAGTCGGACACGACTGGACTAAATGTTAAGGGGAACCTTTACCTTTTAAGAGACTTTAACAAGGCATATCAAAAAGTCTTCCTTCCATGTTTATTTATTATAATTTACTCTTCACCATGCAAGCAATAATATATTGGTATCATTCTGGACACCACACTTCAAGAAGGATGCTGACCAATTGGAACAAGTTCAGAGGAGGGCGACAAGGATGATCAGGGGGCTGGAAACCAAGCCTTATCAGGAAAGGCTAAAAGAACTGGGCATGTTTAGCCTTGAGAAAAGAAGGCTGAGGGGTGATAGGATAGCACTTTTCAAATATTTGAAAGGCTCTCATACAGAGGAGGGGCAAGATCTGTTCTCGATCCTCCCAGAGTGCAGGACATGCAACAATGAGCTCAAGTTAAAGGAAGCCAGATTTCGGTTGAATATCAGGAAAAACTTCCTAACTGTTAGAGTAGTACAACAACGGAACCCATGACCTCAGGAAGTTGTGAGCGCTCCAACCCTGGAGGCATTCAATTCCTGCCTTGAGCAGGGGGGTTGGACTCGATGGTGTTAGAGGCCCCTTCCAACTCCATGATTCTAGTATTCTACACGATAACTCATATTGTGGAACAGTTACCTCCGCATATATTTCCTATCCTCGATCGGGCAAATGTACCCGGTTCGTATTTCGTAAAAATAAAACAAAACAAGGGGCACAAAGACTTCTCAATAATTTTTACACAAGCCGCCTTGCTCTCAGATGTAAGGGTTCTCATCCTCTGATCCGTTTCCTAGGGATTCGTCATGGACCTGCGCCCGTACAAACCTGGATGGGAAAACCACCTTCACAATAATGTGGAAACAGCTCGCCGGAGTTTACCTTTGGGGTCTACCTGCGCAAGGTAGGTGAGGGTGCAGTTCTTGGCTCCTTTCCCCTGGATCAGGTAGCCTGTCTGAATGGAGACGGCTCTCACCATGTCTTTCCTGGGAGGGTATTTCTGAAAAGAGACAAGCGGTGGCCATGGTTTTATCCACAGGGAGCCGAAACCCTGACCCTAAATGTCCTTCCAACTTGACATTCAAGGATTCCATCATCTTCAAGGGTTTCCTTTCATACTTTCCCCCAAGATTCTGCAGGAGCTTTAAAAGTTTTTAAGGTTGTTTGTAAGCCATTTTTCACGGTAGCGGCTGGGCAAAAATTATTGCAAATATAATTTTTGAGAGTGGCTGGAATCCAGTTGGTTAGGGTTATAAGCGGCAACTAGAGTGTTGTTGTGATGTGCCGTCAAGTCGCCCCCAACGTATGGCAACCTTATGAATGAGCGATCTCCAAAATGTCCTGTCCTCAACAGCTCTGCTCGGCTCTTGCAAACTCAACCCAGTGGTTCCTTTAGGGAGTTAGCCCCTCTCGTATTTGGCTTTCTTCTTTTCCTGCTGCCTTCCCCCCTTCCCCAGCACGATTGTCTTTGGTAGAGAATCCAGGATGTGCCCAAAGTAGAGCAGCCTCAGCTTCAACATTTTTTTTTTTTTGCCTCCAAGGATCAGTTCAGGCTTGAATGAGGACAGGCCCACTGAATCCGTGAGGATTTGGTGACTCAACTCCTCTCTCAGGCCCATTGCTTTGGTGCACCTACCCTGATTATGACTTACTACACTAAGCAACCAGATTTCAGCCAGTGTGGTATAATGGCTTGCACATGAGACTAGAATTCAGAAGAACTGAGTTCAAATCCTGACTTGGCCATAGATATTCATGGGTGTGTGTGTGTGCTGGCGATGGTGAAACCACTCCTTAAATATCTCACATACTTTAAAACACATGAATTCCCAAAGGCAGCCCTTCCTATTCAGAGCTTAAGACAGGTTCCTCCTTTGGACTACACCTCCCATCATCTGGCTGGGGTTCTGGGAGCTGTAGTTCACAGAAGCTTCTCCCCCCCAAGCTCGGAACAGATTTTCCTGGACCTTGCCCCCTGTCTGCTTGCCGAATTCCCACACAGCACATGCACAGGAAACTTCAGCGCCGTCCATTGCCCCGTCTTCCCCTGCCCGGAAAGGACCCCCGGTGCTCACGGGATGCTTGACGGAATAGTTCATGATGATGTAATCATTTCCCATGGGCAGCCAGGAACGCAGCGTGATGACGTCACGGTTCTTCAAGGGTTTGGGGCATTTCCCTGCCAGGAGAGCAGGAGAAAAGAAAAGAAAACAGTAACAGACAAGAGGTGCCCGCCTGCCATGAGAGACCGAGAGGGAGCACTTCCCTTTCACAGAGGGAGAGCTTCAAGACCGCCAAAGGGACACTGCCCTCCCTCCCTCCCTTCCCTGGGGGGCAGGAGGCTGACTTAGGGGGCGCAGGAAGACTGCCTGGCAGTGCCCAGCTCTTTCCTCCTTCTAAGGCACTGCCCACCCCTCAGGATCTGTTGCCTGAGCCTCCTGCCTCAGTTTGCCCACTGGCCGAGCTGGCCGTGCATGAGCTTGGTCCTTGCTAGGAGTGCGACCAAACTTATGAGGGTGATGCAGCAGGAAAGGAGGATGGAGGGGCCATTAAAACAGTGGCCTTCTGACTCCGGGAGGGCCTCTCCGAGACCACAGACCCAGCGCCGACCCCAGGGGTCAAAGAACATGATCCGCTCGGCCTTTTAACGAAGAGGATGGTGCTTCCCCCTGAAGGCCATGATTCAAACACCTCAAAATACTGATTTTTTTTTTTTTTTCAAAATGGAAAATGAGTTTCTGGCCACTTTAGTTTCATCAGCCAGGAGGCAATGAAGATGGGGAGGTCTTCCAAAATGTATAGTTTTTAAAATCATGTTTTAAATCGGTATAATGCTAGGGCTTTACATCTAAATTACAGTGGAACCTCTACTTACAAACGTCCCTACCTACGAACATTTCAACTTACGAACAGCTCTGTCCGCAAAATTTTGCTTCTACTTGCGAACGGAGCTTCAACTTACGAACCGAAAAAAAGTGTTCTGTTTAAAAGGTGTTCCCTCCCTCCCTCCCTAAGTCATCTTAGGTTAAAAAAAAATAATTTCTCCCCCTAGTGGTAGAGTACGGATTAACCGGCTTTGCATTAGTTCCTATGGGAACGAATGCTTCAACGTACGAACGGCGCCTCTACATAAGAACCAAAAACAGCCGGAACGGATTAATCGGTTTTCAATGCATTCCTATGGGAAATTTTGCTTCAACTTACAAACGTTTCAACTTAAGAAGATCTTCTGGGATGGATTAAGTTCGTAAGTAGAGGTTCCACTGTAATTTGTTTTGATTAATGGTTGATTTTAAATAGGCCACCTTGGGTCCTCACTAGGGGAAAATGCGGGATTAAAAATCAAATAAATAAAAGCCCTCAGCACCTCTGCCGCCACCACCCACTTTCTGGCACTTTTAAAGCCATCTGCGTGGCCCTCGTAAGACCTATGGTGTGTTCGATTTATTTTATTATATTTTATTTGTTTGCTTTATTCATAGGCCGCCCTTTCTCCCAAGAAGAGGACTCCTTGTTGGGCTCTGCAGCTGCCCAAGTGGCCCTCTCGGGTGAACTCCAGCTTTTCCTCGCCGGCCCTTCCTTCTTTCCTGCCCCAGAGCCAACTCACAGGAGTAGTAACCCACGTCAGCGTTGACCGTCAGCTTCCCGATGTCGAAGGTCTCGATGACGTTGGCGTCCCACTTCTTCCGATACTCAAGGTCATGGAGGACGTCGTAAAGGGTTTCCGCTGAGACGTCCTTGCATTCCATCCTGCACTGGAGAGAAAGACGAGAAGCAAGGACCCATGAATGGGGTGAGCCAAGGAGGCACGTTTTTCCCCCGCAAAGCGAGTCCCACCACATGCAGCAGGGCTCACTCTGGCACAAGACGGCAAAGGACAAAAACAGAATCCTAGAACGACGGAGTTGGAAGGGGCCTCGAAGGTCATCCAGTCCAACCCCTTGTTCGAGGCAGGAATCCCAATCAAAGCAGATCTGACAGATGGAGGTCCAATTTTCTCTTGAATGCATTGGAGCACTCAACACCTCCCAAGGTCATCGGTTCCATTGTCGTACTGCCCTAAGAGTTCAGAAGTTTGTCCTGATATTCTTCTGAAATCTGGATTCTTGAATAAACAGCAAATCAGCTATAATCTTCTCCATTTCAGCTTTATTCTTGTAAAATAAATCATGACACAGTGTAATATGTCACGTGTTGTTGTTCATCTGAGGTTGTATTTACCTAATTTCCAGACCTGCTAAGGATCAGATGATTTTTATTATGTCCTGACAAGTAAAACCATAGAATTTAAAGAGGGTGTACTTCCCTTTTCACTTGACTGTATAATTATGTTTTTAAAAGACTGGTACCCTTTTCTGACAAACAGATCTGCCAACTGAATGTATACATTTGTAATTAATTATCTGCCTTTCAAACTAATGGATTTTTTTAATACAAATAGACCTGCATGTTAGAAACACCTCCATATAGATACAAAAGCATTACTGAATAAAGCAGGAGGTAAGTTTCTGGCTGCGAAGCCAGTGGTTGGGAGTTCGATTCCCCCACTGAGCATCTCCTGGGGGAAGAACCAGCCTGGGTGGCCTTGGGCCAGCTGCAGGGTGGTCCCAGGGCAACCCCAGAAGAAAGGAAGAGGAAACCACGTCTGAATACTCACTGTACCTAGAAAACCATAAAAAGAGTTGCCATAAATTGGAATGGCACATGATTATTATAAGTAGCTGGCTGGATAGTGGTTTAGGTTTCTGGCTGCCGAGCCAGAGGTTGGGATTTCTATTCCCCCACTCTGCCTCCCTGGGAGAAGAGCCAGCCTGGGTGGCCTTGGGCCAGCTGCAGAGTCCCAGAAGTGACCCCAGAAAGAAGTACTGGTTAAACGTCTTCTGAATAGCCTCTACCTGGAAACCCCTGGAAAGGGTCGCCATGAGTCAGAATCAACATTTTAACTTATGTTAAATATTAACTGCTTTTTATTTTATGAATATTTGCTGTTTTGGCTCTGGTTTTTAATTTTTAAAGTGCGATACGGTTTCTGAAAAGCAAAGACACCCATGAATAAATCTCACCGAACAACACAACTGTATGCCTAAGGGCTCAGGAAAAAAAAGGCATTCACGGCGCCTACTCGTGGGTAGGAGAAAATAGAATTGCAGCCTTCATGGATAATGCTTACGGATAATCACACACATGCTTATGTAAGTGCTTCCTAGACTATAATTAATGTCATTGGTAACCTAGAGAAGATTAAATATATTATTAGCATCAGCTGAAATGGCTTTGTTTTTCTGATAACTGAATCACCCAATGCCAATTTTTTAGTCACGGATGACATCTCTCGTCTTCTTGCTTTCGTTCTTACATAATTTAACCCTCACTGCCTGAGCCTGGATTCATTTCGCGAGACTTCTCCACCTCCTGATCTTAACATGGTTCTGGCTCCCATCCGGTTCACCTTCCTTTTTCAAGGACCATTCAGCCCCAGGCCTCGGAAGGACCCACAAGAGGGTAAACCCACAGGTTTGCCCACCCTCAGGTAGCTGCAGCTGCACACAGCCTTCTTCACAAAGAAGCTCTCTGTGTAACCTGAAAGCTTGCATCCTGCCTTGGCTCCGGTCCTGATTTGCCAGGCTTGGTCTGGTGGAATCAATGTGGTTGTTAAGACTTGGGTAATAAACACATACATTTTCTATCTGTTTTTGTAAGGAGGGCTCCCTCTTAGGAAGCTGCAACCGGAATTGAATCCCATGTACTTCCTTGTGAGTAAACTTGCCATTGAGGTTAGCGAGTCAGTCTTGCAAACAAGCATCCGTTAGGACCACAGTCTTGGGGGAAAAGAAGACCAAAAAAAAATACAGAACTATCCTCATTTTGTTCCAAACGAACTTGAGTCCAGGCAACCCTTCCATCTAGCCTGGTGTTAATGAACTGAGCCTCCACAGACCTGATTTCCTGCAAGTGTCTAGGATTACAGACTCCATCATCCACAGCCAGGTAGCCTCCTTTAATTGGAAAGTGGGGGGGGGGGGAGGAATATTAGAGGCCTTCCACATCAAAGGCAGATCTTTGCCACGGAGCTCAGAATCCGCCCCAAAGGGTTCAACGACCCTCCCTTTGTGTGTGTGCTTAAGCTGGTCCAGAATCTGAATCCAGGTCTTTTGGCAGCAGCCTCTCGACCAGAAGGGGAGCTGAATGCATCACAGACCAGGTCTTTCCCCCTGCAAGACCTTCTGCGTTCTTCCTGGAACAGTCCTACAGGGACCTCATTCATCAACCCATTCAGCTTGACGCCAAGAACGGGACGACAACACCCATCATCCCCATACAGCACAGCCAGGGGCACTTCCTCGGGAAGGGCAGGCAAAAAGCTCTTTTGGGCTACCCAACGTGCTTTCTATCCGAGGCTGGTGGCGGGTGGGCTGAGAGTCTGGGCTCTCAGCCCTTCCTGTAAGGCGACCTGGCATGGCCCGCGCCAGGCCTCTGCCCTTCCTTCCCCTTCTCTCCCGTCGTCCGAAGAGGAGGCTGGCCATCCTCACTCCCGGCACCTTGAGCCCTCGCGGGTGGCCAAACCGTCCCATCTCACCCGCTCTGCCTTCTCTTTCTCAAACCAGCCTCTGGTTTGCAGCGGAGAAACTGCGCTCCTCTGGGCAAAAGGAAACACGGGGGGGGGGGGGGGGGACACACACAGGTGGGCTCAGTGGGGAACCAAGATGGCCATCGCAGGGTCAGACCCCGGCCTCCTGCCTCGTCCCCCTGTTCCCTCCACATAAGCCAATCTCACACGACCCAAGGGTCCTTTTCAGGAGAGAGGAGGGGTAAAAATATTTTAAACAATCAACCAATCAATTATTCAATATGGCAGCAAAGCAAAGCTCCGGGCACCACAATGATTAGTTACCGCTCCACCCCATGGGCGCTCCCTTGTGGGAAGCACATCCATGCGTGAGTGCCACTGCCCCACGGTGCCAACCGGGTTCGGTAATCTCTCCTCCTCCGTCACGGTCTCCGTAAACTCCAAATGCCCAAAGTTGCTTCAACTTGACTTTATTAACGCTGGGGAACAGACAAGGAAGGGAGCCAGCTGTACCCGGTCCTGCTAGTCCTCTGGAGGGGTGTGTGTGTGTGTGTGTTCTGCTAGCCTCCTGCCAATTCCCATCTGAGCCTGATCCCAAGTTCCCGTCAGGGGAGTCAAGCTCCCGTCTGCTGGTGGCACGGAGTCTTCAGCCCCCTCCTCAAAGACGTTCTGCCAAGCCAGTCGCCTTTGAAGGTCCGGTTCCTGCCTCTGGAGTTCCTCCTGGTGCATTGGTCTCCAGCACCTCCATGGGTCTGGAGTGGGGACCGGGGGGGCCCAGCTGACCTCTGAGGTCTCCATGGGGTAGATGCCAGAGGTGGGGATGCTGGAGCTTCCCCACGGGGTCCTTGGTGGGACTCCACCAAGACCCCTGTCCAGGCAGGGGGTTTCTGGCTCTGGGGTGCAGTCCACCTGCCCAGAGGGCAGAGAAGATGGGGCCCAGATCCTGCTCTGCTTCTCCCCACACATCTCCCTCCAGCCAGCGGGTGGATCCACCTTTATCCTCCTCCTTCTCCTTTATCCCTGGCCCCCATCATCCCCTGGCTCCTCTGCTCCACCTGCAGCCCACCTTTCCCTTTGTTCCACCCTCCTGAAGCCTGGAGCCAGGGTTTCCATCAGGCCCTCTAGGCGGGGAGTGTGGGGGGGCAAGGGCAGACGGCCCGCTAGGGGTGCCAGGAGCAAACCCCCTCAACCCCATGTTATGCCAGTTCATGACCATGCAAGAACAGAACCTCCCAAGAGGGCGTGACATTTTCTGCATGCCCTGAACCAGCATGCAGGTGGGGCTCTCTTTTCCATGCCATGAAACTGAGGACTTTTTGGTGGTCTGCAAAAAAATAATAATAATAATAATGCAGACCAAGAACAAGAAGCCTCATAGAAAACACCGGGCCAAAGCGGATTCTCGCTTCCAAGGCGCCCAGCTTGACCCAAAAACCATGACGGCAAGTGGGGGGCGCCCAACCCCTCTGGTGAACACTTCCGGACCCCTTCCCCAAAGCTGGGCTTTGGCACCAACCTCAGGAGATGGGCAGGGGAGAACTTTGGGCGCCCCTTGTTATACCCAGGGTCTCTCAGCTCCCACCACTACCAGAAACACACACACACACACACGGCTCCTTGCGTGCAATTAGCAGCGAGACGGCCACGTGGCTTCCCAGCCTTTCCAGCAAAATGGGCCCACGGATTGATTCCTGAGCTCTCTCTCTCTCTCTCTCTCTCTCATTATTCATCACGGCTATCATTTCTGCCAGCTTACAAGCCGGGCCACTAAATATTTCATAAGCCCCTGCGGGGTTGTTTGTCACGGCCGCCCCTCCTGCCAAGCGAGACTCTCGCACAAAGGAAGAGGCCTCCCGACCCAACCGGCTGCCGGGCAGAAAGGTCAGCGCCTTGCAACCCGAGGCGTACTCCGATACCCACTCCGAGACACCAGCCGCCGCAATCCTCCCGGGCGGAACATCAGGCAGGCGGGCGCCCGCCACCCACCCCGCTGGCCTCAAAGGCTTTCAAAGGCAAGAGGGGGCCTTTTGTTGGGGGGGGGGCCGTCTTGCGTCGCTCTGCCATTGTGCCCCTTTCAAAGGCGCTCGGGCTGGTTTTTCCACTCGGGGGTGCAGGTCTGCCCACCGACGCCGGGCGAAACCAGAGAAGCCTGGTTGGTCTGAGTGGGAGAGGAAGCACCGTTTGGAAAACTGCCAAAGGGGTTCAGATTCAGACCCCAGACGATGAAGAGCATGGAGGCTACAAAGAGGGCAGTGAGTGGTCCTCGGCACCGGGGCTGCCCAGGACCCGGATCCGACCAAGCGCAGGGGCTGCCTGTAGCCCCCTCCCCACACCGTCGACTCTGGCTCTCCAGGGCTTCCGGCGGGACTTTCCCAGCCCTTCCAAGGGGGTCTATGGAAAATGTACGCTCTTCCACAGCCGACCGCGCTACCTCACTCTCTTGACCGCACTTCAGTGGAGCTGGTCCCCTGCTCAAGAGACCGGGTGCAAAAGCCACCTCAAACCCTAAGGGAAGGGGGAGCTCCCCGCTTGCATGGCAAGGGTCCTTTGGCATCTCCAGGCGGCTGTCCTGGCTTTTCAAGGATCAGGCAGCAGGCGAGGAGAAGGCCCTTTCTGTGCCATAGAGGGGGAAGCCAGGGGTCTCTGAATGCCTCCAAGGCCCCTCTCTTTGCCCTGAGCTGCAACGAGCCGTTTGGACGCCTGGTCCCACGAGACCATCACGGAGGAAAGGCCCACGTCTCAGCTGCCGAGGGCCAAATGGGCTCGGCCCTAAGCCTGCCTGTTTTCTGTCTCCTTCCGCCTGGAAAGCTATGGCTATGCAGCAGCCAGTCTCTGGGACTCCTCCATCCTGCGTCCTGGGTCAAATCCCCAGGCGCCCTGGCATTCCTTATGGCTCCGGGTGCTCATTGACACACAGTCTTCCCAAGGATGTGAAACCAGGTTTGGCTGGAACGAGGCTCGTGCCAGCAGACTCCTCAGTGTGGATAGGAAAAAGGAAAAAGCCGAGAATGAATATTCTCCTTTTAGACTTTCGCTCGAACATCTCCACCTGCAGCTAAAAATACTCCTTGTCAAATCCCACCCACACCCCTCCCTCCTGCTCTCCAGGCTATGAAAATGGGCAGGATAAGAAATTCCATCCACAACATGAACCCACCGTCCTTGAAACAAGCCCTCCCTGTGGCTGCTGGACTACAGTTCCCATCATCCCCAGCCCGCCACCTCCGCAGAAGTCTTGCATCAACGGCTGTATCTTGCGCTCGTGCACGCGGCATGCCGTTATGTCCGAAATCAGAAGACCTTCCTGAGCTTCCGCTGACAGCCGCCAAGGCCCATTCGGAAAAGAAGCGAGACCGGAGGGGGGGGGTGCAGGATGTGCCCTTTCTCGCCTGAATCTTTGCCAGAGTCAGACCATGAGACCCAGCGGCCTTGGGCAAAGGAGGTGGGTGCTGTTCTGTGCCCCAAACCACCCCAGCTCAGACAAGGGATGCCTGCCATGTATAGCCCCAACCCAGAAACCTATGCACCAACGTCAGTGGACTCCTGGCAGACGCCACGTCCCCAGATAGCACTAATATAAGGCTGAGGCAGCCAAGCAAGGCCCTTTGGTTGGGCAGTAGCTGGTGGTGGATGCCAGAGGGTGGCTGGACCTCATCACCCTAAGGCTACTGCTGCTCGGCAGAAGAACAGCTGGCCTGGCATGCACGACGAGAGTCTGATCAGCCATTCCCAAATATTCAAAACTCAGCACACTTCTCTCACTTCAGGGCTCAAGAGGCAACTGCTAGCATTTCTTGCCACGACTGGAATGCTGGAGGCTTGCTGGAATGCCTTGGTTTACTTTGGAGTCAATAAACCTTATGCCATCCGTTTCTATACACCATGGCATGTCACGGCTTAAAAAACGCGATTCGCCCCATATTCTGACATGCAAAGGATATCTGGAGCATCTCTCACGTTCAAAATCAGAAGAGAGGAGGATTCGAGGAAGCAGAACTATTTCAGCCCTTCAAAATGTCAACGGAGACAAACAAAACACAGAGAAGCAAAGTAAAATAAAGAGAGGTTGCTTTGAAGCAGGCAAGCTTCGAGAACGGCCGGCTAGGTGGCAGCAGTGGAAATTCACGAAGGCTGATCTCATGTCTCCCGAGTGTGCACACGTCAGCGCCAGGCAGCGAGGAAACCGCTCAGCGCCAGGGAGAAGTCACTCGCTAAAAGGAAGGACGTGTGCACACAAGCATGCACCTTCCTGTGCACACACATGCACACACTCAGACACACACACTAAGCACCTGTGCGAGTTTAACAACAAGGAAACAACAGGGGCAATCCCGCCCTCCCCACTTTTGAAATATTTATTTCTTTGTTTGTTTGTTTATTTATTTAGACACTGTTTTTCTCCCCATAGGGGACCCAAGGCAGCTCACAGCAGACAAAACAAGATTTTAAAACACCCTATAAATAGAAATATCCTATTTTTAAAAAACCATTCAACATATATAGCTTCATTGGGGCCTGTAATGTCTTTATCGCAGCATTCCAATATCCCCAGAACCGTGAGCTTTCGAGCCGTCAGGAATCTTTTCTCCAGGCTGGGTGTTGGAGATTCGGGGTGGGGCCAGGGCCGGTGAGAGCGAAAACACCCCCACAGTCATCCCGGGGCAGGATCCCAGTTAAGTTTTAATATGGGATCTTAGCCAAAAGGCCAAGAAGCAATCCAATATCTGGTGTCCAGCCCAAAGGTCGGTTCCGATGGCTTGCCTTGAGCATTAAGACCCTCTGTTTCTGTATTTTCGCTTTCTGCAATTATATTTTGTTTTTCTGTTAGAAGCATGTGATTTCTGTCATTTGTGTTTTCAGTTTATTCATCGGCCGGTGACGCTTTGTATTTGGTTGCCCCAACCGTCCCCTTTATAGGGTTGGTAAGGGAGACGTTCCAAGAGGGGGAACTTCTCATTATGTAAAGTCGTTGGTTGCCAGTGTTTGTTGTAATTGGTTTGTTGTTGTTTAGTTGTTAAGTCGTGTCCGACTCTTCGTGACCCCATGGACCAGAGCACGCCAGGCCCTCCTGTCTTCCACTGCCTCCCGGAGTTGGGTCAAATTCATGTTGGTCGCTTCGATGACCCTGTCCATCCATCTCGTCCTCTGTCGTCCCCTTCTCCTCTTGCCTTCACACTTTCCCAACATCAGGGTCTTTTCCAGGGAGTCTTCTCTTCTCATGAGAGGGCCAAAGTATTGGAGCCTCGGCTTCAGGATCCCTCCTTCCAGTGAGCACTCAGGGTTGATTTCCTTCAAAATGGAAAGGTTTGTTCTCCTTGCAGTCCAGGGGACTCTCAACAGTCTCCTCCAGCACCACAATTCAAAAGCATCAATTCTTCGGCGGTCAGCCTTCTGTAATTGGTTACTTCCAAACAATAATGATGTCCACCACCGTTGTCTACTCATGGTTTTCAACTTTAAATATTGTCTTCCATGTTTGTAAGCTTGGGTCTTTCTCAAGGAGAAAGACAAGGTATAAATATTTTAAACAAACAAACAAATAAAATTCAGATACTTTTCTAGGGAGAGGGGGCAGCTTCTGCAGGAGGGGGCAATTTGGTTCTTGCAAAGGGGTCACGGGTGGCCGGCCACAGGCCAAAGGCAAGGCTTTGAGGAGTCCCAATGTCCAGGTCCTGCATCTGATTGCTAGACCAGGGGGTTGTCTAAAGATTCGGAAAGACTTCTGGAGAGTAAGGAGATGCTCGCCAGTGGATCAGCCTGCCTCGGCCGAGTCTCCTGGACCCTCTCTCTCATGGAAGGCTCTTGAGCCGAGGTGAGACGACCGTCTGTGAGGTTTCCTGCTTCAGGAACGAGGAGAGGATGCGGGTAGATTCACTTGCGGAATGGAGAGTCACCACTCATGTAAGTCCCATTGATTCAATGGGTCTTCTCTAGCTGGCAGGCGAGAGGTAGCCAGTTTTAGGCAGCTGAGAGAACTGCCAAGGGTTCAGGGCTGGGAAGCAGCCCAGGAGCAACAATGAGGTATATGCTCAAAGGCAGCTCAAGGTGACTTCCAGGAGGAACACCAAGGAAGAGGGATGAAAGCCAAGGTGGGGGACACGGGGTCTAGCCTGCAGTGCAGCCCTGGTGATGTCGTTCTGGCAGTTCCCCCCCACCCCAAGCCCTGCTCGCTCCACCTGCTGGGGAAAGGGCCAGGAAAGGTTGGCCAAAGCATCAGATGACTTGGGCTGGCCTCTACCAAACGTCCCGCTGGGGAAAGGGGAGAAAACGAAGGGCCTGGAACGTTTGGGGGAAAGTCGAGTAAGGGGAGAGCCTCATGGCGCAGTGGCTAAACTGTAGTGTTGCAGCCAAAACTCTGCTCACGGTCAGCGTTTGATCCCAACAGATCTGACCGCCGACCCGAAGTCGACTCAGCCTTCCATCCTTCTGAGGTCGGGTCGGTAAAATGAGTAGCCAGCTTGTTGCGGCCGGGGGTGCAATGTGTAGCCTGCATCATTCCGTTGCAAACTGCCCAGACAATGCTTTAAATGTATGCGGTATGTAAGCAATATGCTTTTGCTTGGGGAGACCACAGCTGGGTGGACCAAATTGAGCCTGCTTGTGAGAAAGGGGGTAGAGAGAGGTTTCCTCATAGTTGAGCAATACAAGAACTCGGCGTCACAAAGAAGGCTGAGTGACGGAAGCCTCGGGGGGGGGGGGGGGAAGCATGGACACTGCCCACCTGGCACATATTAAAGGCTATGAAATTCGCCACCATGAGAGATGGGGATGGCTCCCAGCTACATGGTGGTCCCGAGAGCTGGCAAACTACATCCAAGTATTTTTAGACCGAGAACAGCCCAGAAAGGCATCCTGTCGATCAGAACGGGTCTCAGGGAGCATGATTTCTGTTATGGCCAGGGCCATATGGCCACTGACCTTTACTACTCCAAATAGCTATATACTCCGCCTGGTACCAGAAGCAGCATCGCTAGGAGTACAAGTTGCAAAGAGATCACAAAACAGAGGTTGCCATCCTACGCCTGTCCTGCTTACGGGCTGGCATCCGTTCGGCCGCTGGAGGAGGGAGGAAGGCTGGCCCGGAGAGTCCTAGGGTCTTATCCTATACATCGAAGGTCCATTCAGTAGTGGTCGAAAAAAGAGCACATTTAAAAGCCCCACTGAGTTATTATTAACACAGGAGAGGCCTGCTGCAAGGCGGGACCCTGTCGGAGCCACCGGGTGACTCACTTTATGCTGTGATCATATATAATTTTTGTTATTGTACATCTCTGGCCAGCTACGTCTGTAGTTTTCCTAGCCTATAATTTTTTTCTCCAGGTTTTCCCCCCACAGATTACACGTGGGAGAGGCACCACCTTTCCCCCCTCTTTCCTTGAGGTGCTTCATGCCATCGAACACCCAGGATAATTATACATCCGGGACTTCTGCTTCATCTCTTCTTTGCTCTGATTTCTCTTCCGTTACACCGTGGGCTCGGCTTCTGTTTCTTAGACCGGGCTGGACAAAAAGGACGGTTTCTGTGGCTCCAGGGTGCCCCAGATCTGCCCAGGGTGGACTTCGAGGCCAGATGGGCAGTATATAAATCAAACGAACGAACAAATAAATAAATCCCTCTCAGAACAGCCTTCCCCCCCCCCCCAAAAAATGTCCAGCAATAAAAAGGGCATATCGTTCCTTCTGATCGAACTCCTTCCCAGCAAAATCTGCCCGTCCTACACAATCCTCCCAGACTGGACGGTTGAGAATATTAACCCCAAGAGAGGCCCAGAAAGAGAAGACCAAAAAATGGACCTTCTCGGTGGTCACTCTCCCATCCTTGGAATAATCTCCCGCCCGAAATTCGCCTGGCCCCTTCACTGGGAATTTTAAAAGGATGACACTGAAAACATGGCTTTTCAGATGGGCCTTCCTGGACGTTATTAAAATCTTAACACAGAGACTATTTCAGCGTTTCTATTCTCAGTTCCGCCGCCTTGCCTTCATGCTACTTTAATTATTTCTAGTTAATTTTATGTTGGTTTCTATATGTGTTTAATTTTGATTTCTATAGTTACTATGTTCACTGTTTTTAAATTGCTGTTTATCATGCTATATATTACGTTATAATGTTGTAAACTGTCCAGAGTGGCCTTGGCAGCCAGATGGGTGGTGTACAAGTCAAACAAACAAACAAATAAACAGACAAACAAATTCTGGAAAGCTCTGGGAGCACCACTTCACCTTGAAATAAATACATTGCTGTTGGTGGTGTTTCAACTTTATATGCCACCCATAGTGCTGAAGCACTCTCTGGGTGATTTACAACCCATGTATGCCAACAAGAACTTGCCCTCCAGCAAGCTGGGCACAGTTTACTGACCTTGGAAGGATGGAAAGTGAATTCCACCATCAGCCGGCTACCTGAGCCCGTCAGAATCAAACTCAGGTCATGAGCAGAGTCCTGACTGCAGTACTGCAGTTTAACCATGATGCCAAGGGGCTCTTGCAGACAAAACATCCTTTTCTGAGAACTGGGAGTGGACATTTGACTACTGGTTCTATTTTCCCCCCCCTCCTTTTGGTGGTCTGGACAGCTCCTGGATTAAAAAATTACATCTGGACCTGTCAGACTGGTGCAGCCTGTCCTAGCTGGTGGCCCCACTAGATGTTGTGAGAATCTATTTTCTCCTACTTTGTTTCTGTCCTCATCCTTTTTTCCAAGTCCTGTAAATATCATTATTATTTTTTTCCCCCCAAAAATTAATCACAGTTATATTACTCTTTTGCAGCAAAAAAAACAAGCAAACAGAGAGCTGTCTGGTGGCGCTTAAAAGCGAACATGTTTTATTTAGAATGTGCTTTAGATGCGTTTTTTCTACCCTTGGGTTTCCTTTGTATCCTTATTGCCCAGCAGGAGAAGCGAGAGAACTGCAACCTGGATGATAAGGATAATTATGCAAGAAAGATGGGATGGGACCAAAGTAAACGTGAGAGGTAACGGGCAGAATCCCGTGGGTGACTGGCACCGGTGTGTATGTATGTCACCCAGTGAGTGATGCAAATGAACACATAGACTCACAAGCCATGAACGGGATCCCGGCCTTGGCACAGCGTTTGAGGATCTGAGAATCCTCTTTGCAGAATAGCCGGCGGCCGGGCTGGCGTTCGTTATCTATCATTTATTACAATTCGCTTTATTGCTCGTTGCCCATCCTCCCAGCCAAGGGATGAGTGCTAAGACAGCGAAAGAGATTATAAATTGCAATACTGAAACATTATATGCTCCGGGGTTCTGGCTGCTGTTCTGAGGTTCGGTTTCCTCTGAATGCGGCCGCTGAAGAACTAGGCCTTTATTAACTAATATACAGGTTAAGCATCAGTGGGGGAAGCCTTGCTGTTCAGCTCTTGCAGCAGTTCCAAGAACCTGCCACCCGAACTCCCCACTGGCTTTTCGGCAGCGATGTCCTTCCGAGCTGCTGCCTTGGTTCACCCAGAGGAGGGAATCAGCCCCACTCCGACCGCTGGGAGGAAGAGGAGGGGAGAAGGGGTCTTTCTGCAGGTGGAGGACGAAGCAGCTTTTAAATGGGGAGGGGCTCCTCTTTTTTTAACAGACGTGATTTATTTTATTTATTTATTTTTGCACTGCTTTCAATTCAGTTGTGGTCACCTTAAATTTGGTTTTGGAAACCTGGGCAATTGCACTTTGAATAGGGTCACAGCTTTTTTAATCTCTTGGTCTGTCTCTTTTTATTTTTAATCAGGATGTTTAGCATCACGTTGTGAGTTGCCTGGAGCCTCATTCTTAGGAAAAGGGCAGGCTATGCATAAAATAAAATAAAATAACATTTTGTTGTTGTTTAGTTGTTAAGTTGTGTCCGACTCTTCGTGACCCCATGAACCAGAGCACGCCAGGCCCTCCTGTCTTCCACTGCCTCCCGGAGTTGGATCAAATTCATGTTGGTCGCTTCGATGACACTGTCCATCCATCTCGTCCTCTGTCGTCCCCTTCTCCTCTTGCCTTCACACTTTCCCAACATCAGGGTCTTTTCCAGGGAGTCTTCTCTTCTCATGAGATGGCCAAAGTATTGGAGCCTCAGCTTCAGGATCTGTCCTTCCAGTGAGCACTCAGGGTTGATTTCCTTCAAAATGGATAGGTTTGTTCTCCTTGCAGTCCAGGGGACTCTCAAGAGTCTCCTCCAGCACCACAATTCAAAGGCATCAATTCTTCGGCGGTCAGCCTTCTTTATGGTCCAGCTCTCACTTCCATACATCGCTACTGGAAAAACCATAGCTTTGACTATGCGGACCTTTGTCGGCAAGGTGATGTCTCTGCTTCTTAAGATGCTGTCAAGGTTTGTCATTGCTTTCCTCCCAAGAAGCAGGTGTCTTTTAATTTCGTGGCTGCTGTCACCATCTGCAGTGATCATGGAGCCCAAGAGGGTAAAATCTGTCACTGCCTCCATATCTTCCCCTTCTATTTGCCAGGAGGTGATGGGGCCAGTGGCCATGATCTTAGTTTTTTTGATGTTGAGCTTCAGACCATTTTTGGCGCTCTCCTCTTTCACCCTCATTACGAGGTTCTTTAATTCCTCCTCACTTTCTGCCATCAGAGTGGTATCATCTGCATATCTGAGGTTGTTGATATTTCTTCCGGCAATCTTAATTCCGGTTTGGGATTCCTCCAGTCCAGCCTTTCGCATGATGTATTCTGCGTATAAGTAAAATAAACAGGGGGACAATATACAGCCTTGTCGTACTCCTTTCCCAATTTTGAACCAATCAGTTGTTCCATATCCAGTTCTTTTTTTTAAAGTTTTGTTTTAACTATAACATAAACAGAAACATATCCATATCCAGTTCTAACTGTTGCTTCCTGACCCACATATAGATTTCTCAGGAGACAGATAAGGTGGTCAGGCACTCCCATTTCTTTAAGAACTTGCCATAGTTTGTTGTGGTCCACACAGTCAAAGGCTTTTGCGTAGTCAATGAAGCAGAAGTAGATGTTTTTCTGGAACTCTCTGACTTTCTCCATAATCCAGCGCATGTTAGCAATTTGGTCTCTAGTTCCTCTGCCCCTTCGAAATCCAGCTAGTACTTCTGGGAGTTCTCGGTCCACATACTGCTGAAGCCTACCTTGTAGGATTTTGAGCATAACCTTGCTAGCGTGTGAAATGAGTGCAATTGTACGGTAGTTGGAGCATTCTTTGGCACTGCCCTTCTTTGGGATTGGGATGTAGACTGATCTTTTCCAATCCTCTGGCCACTGCTGAGTTTTCCAAACTTCTTGGCATATTGAGTGTAGCACCTTAACAGCATCATCTTTTAAGATTTTAAGGAGTTCGACTGGAATGCCATCTCCTCCACTGGGCTTGTTGCTAGCCATGCTTTCTAAGGCCCACTTGACTTCGCTCTCCAGGATGTCTGGCTCAAGGTCAGCAACCACACTATCTGGGTTGTCCGGGACATCCAGATCTTTCTGGTATAATTCCTCTGTGTATTCTTGCCACCTCTTCTTGATGTCTTCTGCTTCTGTAAGGTCCCGACCATTTTTGTCCTTTGTCATGTCCATCTTTGCACAAAATGTTCCTTTAATATCTCCAATTTTCTTGAACAGATCTCTGGTTTTTCCCTTTCTATTCTTTTCCTCTATATCTTTGCATTGTTCATTTAAGAAGGCCCTCTTGTCTCTCCTTGCTCTTCTTTGGAAGTCTGCATTCAATTTTCTGTAACTTTCCCTATCTCCCTTGCATTTTGTTTCCCTTCTCTTCTCTGCTATTTGTAAGGCCTCGTTGGACAGCCACTTTGCTTTCTTGCATTTATTTTTCTTTGGGATGGTTTTTGTTGCTGCCTCCTGTACAATGTTACGAGCCTCCATCCATAGTTCTTCAGGCACTCTGTCCACCAAATCTAGTTCCTTAAATCTGTTCTTCACTTCCACTGTGTACTCATAAGGGATTTGGTTTAGATTATACCTGGCTAGCCCAGTAGTTTTTCCTACTTTCTTCAGTTTAAGCTTGAGTTTTGCTATGAGAAGCTGATGATCAGAGCCACAATCAGCTCCAGGTCTTGTTTTTGCTGACTGTATAGAGCGTCTCCATCTTTGGCTGCAGAGAACATAATCAATCTGATTTCGGTATTGCCCATCTGGTGATGTCCATGTGTAGAATCGCCTCTTGTGTTGTTGGAAAAGAGTGTTTGTGATGACCAGCTTGTTCTCTTGACAAAACTCTATTAGCCTTTGCCCTGCTTCGTTCTGAACTCCAAGGCCAAACTTACCTGTTGTTCCTTTTATCTCTTGACTCCCTACTTTAGCATTCCAGTCCCCTATAATGACAAGAACATCTTTCTTTGGTGTCAGTTCTAGAAGGTGTTGTAAGTCTTCATAGAATTGGTCAATATCAGCCTCTTCAGCATCGGTGGTTGGTACATAAACTTGGATTACTGTGATGTTGAAAGGTCCGCCTTGGATTCATATTGAAATCATTCTATCATTTTTGAGATTGTATCCCAGTACAGCTTTTCCCACTCTTTTGTTGACTATGAGGGCTACTCCATTTCTTCTACGGGATTCTTGCCCACAGTAGTAGATATGGTAATCGTCTGAATTGAATTCGCCCATTCCCGTCCATTTTAGTTCACTGACGCCCAGGATGTCAATGTTTATTCTTGCCATCTCCTGTTTGACCACATCCAGCTTACTAAGGTTCATAGATCTTACATTCCAGGCTCCTATGCAGTATTCCTCTTTGCAGCATCGGACTTTCCTTTCACTTCCAGGTGCGTCCACAGCTGAGCGTCCTTTCGGCTTTGGCCCAACCACTTCATTAGCTCTGGAGCTACTTGTCCTTGTCCTCCGCTCTTCCTCAGTAGCATGTTGGACGCCTTCCGACCTGAGGGGCCCATCTTCCAGCGTCATATCTTTTAGCCTTTTGTTTCTGTCCATGGAGTTTTCTTGGCAAAGATACTGGAGTGGCTTGCCAGTTCCTGCTCCAGGTGGATCGCGTTGAGTCAGAACTCTCCACTATGACCTGTCCGTCTTGGGTGTCCCTGCACAGCCTAGCCCATAGCTTCTCCGAATGACTCAAGCCCCTTCGCCACAACAAGGCAGCCATCCATGAAGGAAAATAAAATAAAATAAAGTAAAGTAAAATGAGATTAAGATAACCCCCCTTCCAAAGCAGTTCAGAGCATCCTCTGAACAGGGATAGAATCCTGCCAAGAGAAGGAGACCAAAATGTTTTCACCTCCTTTAAGAGATGCCCTGCCCCTCCCATACGAATCCTGATTTTTTACCCTCACAGTCCTTGGGCTAGGCGAGAGACCTCAGAGGTTATAGTTTTTGCTGCTGCTCTTGTTCTTAGAACGATTTCATATTTTGTTCTTGCCGAGTGTAGCAGCCTAATTTTGAGCTTCTGATTATTAATGTAATCACTCTGGGGAGTAATAAGGCAAAAAAGAGTTTTTTATTGTACTGAGATGGCTGTTTCGGGGTAGTGCAACAGGGATGAGGAAGTTTAAATTAAGTCTCAAAAAAACACACACAAAAACCCTAGCACAAGGTTCTGTGCTTGCGGGTTTGCAGTTCCAGAACTGAAATGGAGGAAGAAAAAGAAACAGGAAGTGACCTGAGCAAGAGAAGGAAGCTTAAGAGTACCAATCCACACGTAGATCCAGAAAACACAAGAGATGGAAAACACACTTGAGCAAAGTGCAATGTTTCTCCTGAGTGTGCCAAACTGAGATAGATGCTGGAACCCCTCCTTGACCTGTTGCACACGTGGTTGTGTTTCATCCACACTTGCTTAAAGAGGTATCCTCTACCTTCCTGAGCAAGTGTAAGTCCTGTTCATTACAACAGGGTGACCTGCTACAGACTGCTCTGACTTCTCCTCTTTAGGAGTTGTCCGAGAGCATTTTTCCAAGGTCATCCACCCGTTCCATGAGATCCTCCCAGGCCAGGATCCTCTGAGTAGCCACCCCAAAGGAGGCCAGGAAATCATCCACCAGAAGCAGGGCCTTCGTTGCTGTGGCATCATCAACACTTTGGAACCAGCTCCCGGAAGCGCTGAGCCTTGCCCCCTCCCTCCCCACATTTAAAAGACTTTTGAACACACTGCTTAATGGGGGGGGGGGGCTTTTTTGGACAACCTTTTTTGTTTAAGGTGTTCCTCAGCTGCTCTGCTTGTTTATATGCCCATGCCGTGTTTTATTCCGCAATTTCTGCCTCTTGGTGCTGTCCTTTGAGTCTTGTTTATGTTGCTTTTATTTTACTCAACTTTATTGTGTTTGTAGCTGACTGTAAACTGCCCAGAAAAGACGGACGGACGGACATACAGACAGACAGACAGATAGATAGATAGCAGTGCAAAATGATAGATAGATAGATAGATAGATAGATAGATAGATAGATAGATAGATAGATAGATAGATAGATAGATAGATAGATAACATTATAGGATAGATAGATAGATAGATAGATAGATAGATAGATAGATAGATAGATAGATAGATAGATAGATAACATTATAAGATAGATAGATAGATAGATAGATAGATAGATAGATAGATAGATAGATAGATAGATAACATTATAGGATAGATAGATAACATTATAGGATAGATAGATAGATAGATAGATAGATAGATAGATAGATAGATAGATAGATAGATAACATTATAAGATAGATAGATAGATAGATAGATAGATAGATAGATAGATAGATAGATAGATAGATAGATAGATAGATAGATAGATAGATAGATAGATAGATAAACATTATAGGATAGATAGATAGATAGATAGATAGATAGATAGATAGATAGATAGATAGATAGATAGATAGATAGATAGATAGATAGATAGATAGATAGATAGATAGATAGATAGAAGTTTCCAGATGCCTGTTCAAGACTGTTTATTTCCCTTGCCCTCTGCTGGCTGTGCTGCCGCTTGGGGTCACCAAGCCAGCAAACCCTGGATTCCCAGCATCGCCTTTGAAGCCGGCCCTGAAGCTGTTTTCCTCCAGTCGGTCAGATGAGGGGGGTGAATGTGTTTCCATGGATTTCCATTTTGCTATTTGATCTTGTTCGCTTTCATCTCAGCTCAGGCAGCCGGGTTCCAGCCTTCACTAGCACACGGCAGCTTCCACAAAACGCCAAGAGATTATCTGCCATTACGCTCCATCAGCCTGACCTATATTTTCTCGTCGGTTCCTGGAACTCATCTGGGGATAACCTGCGTTTGTTTTCATCTGACGATAGTGGTTCACGGAGAAATCGTAGCACCTCTCTCCGGAGAAAAGGTGCCACCAGCTAAGCCCCAAACCAGGTGCTCTGCTTCCGGTTCTCATCTACCTTTCCTTTTAAACACATTTCCTCCACTTCTTTGGGTAATCCAATCAGACGGTTCCCTCCTTGAAAGCATAAATCAAACCATACCACAGAAGGTGCCTCCAAGAGATTTTACATTTTAGACTTACTTCTAAAAACCACAATAAAAATAGCAATGATGTGATAAAAACAAGAATGCTGTGTATCCCTGGAGGCCTAGAGATGATTGGTGATGCTCATGAACACCACTGGGCCTGCAGGGAGACGCAGATGGTTTGTCAGCCATCTAGGGTCTCCATTGTGGGAGAAACCTGGCATATTAAACAAATAAACAAATAATAGCTAGAGAAGGGCACAAATCAGAAAAATGGTGATTTGTTTTGATTCATGATTCATCACAGTCTATGAACCATGAATTACGAATTTATGATTTTTTTTCTGACGAATCAACGAATCAATTCATCAATTCATTTTTCACTTTAAAACTCTATAAAATGGCCCCCAAGCAAACCACCTATCTTCTCGGTCCAAAATGAGTACATCTTGGTCATCAAATGAGTGTCCTTTGTTCTTCAAATGAAGGAACACTGATGATTGTGGTCCTGAGGGGCCATGGCTCAGTTGCCATGACTCAACTTCCAGATACAATTGTAAGTAATTAACTGTTTTTATTCTTTCTCCTACAAATGTCTCAGAATGAGTTACTGAGACCTTAAGTGCCAGTTAATGACAAAGGGGTGGACTGTCTGGGGAACTTGAAGCTATTCTCCTCTGTGAATCTTTCAACTTCTACTTTACGCAGTTTCTCTCATGTAACCATACATTGGCACCTGGCTAAAGTAAATACAGTAGTTGCTGCATTTCCCAGACTCCCCAGATCTCCCGCATGAGAAAAAAGACCCCTGTTTTGTCCAACTGCAGAGCCCGTCAGCAGCCATACAGTAGCTCCTCAGCAGCCCCAGCTATACTCTGGTAAATCCGCCCACGAACCAAAATATTGTGGACAGCTGCACAAAACCTGCAGAGAGGAGAGCCAAACTGTTCTCTAGTCTCCCACACAGAACTCTCATTCGTAAGCACAGAAAACTGTTCATGAATTCTTGAAAACAACCTCTTTGTATTAGAATCCGCAAACCACTCCTTCCCAAAAGCTGCAAACATGCATTTACAGCACCCAGAATATGTTCAGAGAATCCCATGACAGACTGGTGCATAGATAAAACAATACACAACTTCTCTTTTTCATTTAAATATTCCTATTCCAGTATCACAGAAGATAATAAAAGATCCAAGCAATAAAATGAAAAATCTAAATGAAAATTAGCAATGCTGAAAGATCAACAGGGGAATACGTTATATGACCATGAAAAAATAAAGAGGGGATAGAAGCAGTATACTGAAGAACTAGAGAGAAGAAAGGCAAAGACGGCAGATTTCTTGCAAGAAGAATCATGTGATGAAAAACCTACAATTCTAGAAAATGAAGCAAAAGCTGCTTCCAAAGTAACTGGAAGAAATAAATCGCTGAAAATTAGACACCCACAGAACTGAATCTGTCAAAATCTTGACAAGAATACACCAATAAAGAATATGCAAAAAAGTATGGAAAACAAAACGTTTTTTCATCCCTACAAAAAATCCACTCCTTGTTTTCTCCCAAGCATCCCACTGCAGCAATTTTTTTTTTTTTAAAGTCAGGATTATTTTTGTTAGGTAACTGGGAGTCAGAAACAAGTTCACAAGTTGCCCAAAAGACCTGGCACCAAATCCAGATCAAGCTACTGCCCACTCCTGTTGTAAAGTGCATTGTGTTCTCATGGACTAGGAAAAAGAGAGTTTCATCACAACGGCCTTGCCCTGGGCCACCCCCACCCCCTCCAAGGCTCCGCACCCCTTGTGCAAAGATTGTTTACAGAACAGTTCTACCCAAATAAGAGGGAGGCAGAAAAGCATTTGCATGTGGCTTTTTAAAACAGAGTTCTAACTAGCCATTTGAGCACCCAGGGCTGTGATGCTCCGTGGTTTAAGCTCGGGATACATGAGATCAGAATATGCAGAGAACCAGCGTGGAGGAACCAGCGTACACAACGGCCATCTGGATTCCATGCTCTGCCTGTCCATCTCGTGTTTCCTTCTGCACCAGGGAGGAGCGCCTGCAGGGTGGTAGGTACGCTTGCACCCTTCCAGCCACAAACACCAACAAGTAGATTTGCATCCTTTCAGCAGCAAATTTTGACAAAGCCCCATTAAGTCCCAGCCCAGTTAGGGTTCTGCTCTCTTGAGTTTCTTTTGCAGGTAGACTATTTAATCCAGGGAGGATGAAGAAAGCCAGCACACTCCTGAACCACAAAATGAAAGCTAAACCATTCGATAGGGAGCTGGTATGACCAACCAACCAACCCGCCAAACGAGTGGGGTTAAATCAATTCAAGAGGCAAGGATTTGGTTCACCTGAGCCGCCAGCTGGCAATCCTCGGTCGCTTTCCTGTTTTTGTTTGTCTGTGCGATGATCGATACGTTCTTTTATTATTTTAGTTTGTATGTATAGTTTGTATGCCTTCTACCCCTTTTGACCGTGACTCCATCAGGAACGTTAGAAGCCAGCCCTCCCCACATGCGCCAGACTATGGGACCCGCCAGCCTATCCCACATGAAGGACAGCTCTCACAACATGTATTGCAAAGTTATGACACAAATTTGTGGGAAAGGACAAATCAACAGAGATAATCATGTTCTGGATGGAGATGTTTTTCCTTGGCGCGAGCAGCCGGCTTCAGGTTGAGTCTGCTGAAATGTAAGGACTATAAATAATACTCTGAGCTTCTCTGCAGATAACATGGATCTCATTTTGGAGAGCTGCCAAAACACTGTTCTCTCCTCCACGCTCCCAAGATACCTGCAGCTCCGCTCGCCTCGTAACAAAAATCTTTCTCCAGCTCTTAGAAATAATGATTAACTTAATTAACTTGAAATCCTCTGGTCTTCTCCCCGGCTCTCTCTCTAGATGTCGAGCTGGATAAACGCATTGGCAAAGCAGCTCCCATGTTCTCTAGACTCACAAAGAGAGGATGGCTTAATAAGAAGCTGACGGCATAGACCAAGATCCAGGTCTATAGAGCCTGTGTCCTGAGCACACTCCTGTCCTGCAGTGAGTCCTGGACCCTTTGTGCACGGCAGGAGAGGAAGCTGAACACCTTCCATATGCGTTGTCTCTGACGCATTTTTGGGATCACCTGGCAGGACAAAGTTCCAAATAGTTCCTGGAACGAGATGGAATTTTTAGCATGTATACATTACTGAAACAGCGACGTCTACGTTGGCTTGGGCATGTCGTGAGAATGACTGACGGTCGGATCCAAAAAGATCTCCTGGATGGAGAATGAGTGCAGAGAAATCGCCCCAGAGGGAGACCCCAGCTGCGATCCAAGATCTGCAAGCGGGATCTGAAGGCCTTAGGAATGGACCTCAACTGATGGGAAACCTTGACCTCTGAGCGCTCAGCCTGGAGGCAGGCGGTGCAGCGTGGCCTCTCCCAATTTGAAGAGACCCTTGTCCAGCAGGCCGAGGCCAAGAGGCCGTCCCGAAACCAGCCAAATCAGGGAGCTGGACAGGGGACAGACGGTGTTTGTCTTCAGTGTGGAAGGGATGGTCACTCTCGAATTGGCCTTCTCAGCCACACTAGACGCTGTTCCAAGACCTCTATTCAGAGCAGGTTACCATCGTCTCTCGAGACTGAAGGATGCCTACATGGCTCCCCAGCTGGCATTTCGGCCCCTTTCTTCTAGAGTGGAGGAGCACCAAAGTCAGAGCCTAAGCTGTTTCCAAGAAATACCAATTTGGGGAGTCAAGGTGGAGCAGAAATGAGCGGAGAAACAAGAGGGAAACAAAGTGATGAGGAAAGCAGACCTAAGAAAAGCGGGCATGATCCATGCAGTGCCGTTTGGACTGAGGTCTCCTCTGGCAGGTAGAACCACGCAGTTCTTGCTGCATATGGCTGACTGCGTGGCAGGAAAAATGTGCTCAGCTGGGCAGGCAAGTCAGTAGAGCACGACAGCTGGGCTCCTGAATTGCATCGCTTGCCGGCTGCTTGGCTCAACAAAGGACCAATTTTAGCCTTGAGTCTGATGTAATCTTTTAAAGGCACTTCAGGGCCATTATGTGGCTTTCCAAATGAAATGTGAGTCTACAGGAGCCCTGCAAATCTCCGGGATGGTAATAGCACAGGAGAAAAGCCAAGAACTTGGCAGCAGTGGTTCGGTGGCCAAGAAAGGCCACATGAAAGGAGCCAGGAGATGACCCCCAGTCCTTGCGCTCCAAAATCCAAAGACAGGGAAGGCGCCCTCTTATCGAGGCCAACTGAAAAATGACCCATCGTTGGGAACAAGTTCTCAAGTTCTCCAGAACTCTGCTGGGTGTTTGAAAGTTGAAGGAGGAGAATCCCGGAGCATGCAGAGGAGCCCGAACCACAGGCAGAGCCCTCTGTCCCATCGGCATCTTTGTGTGTGCATGCACGTGATCCCCTGCTCAGCGAATTCACGGCTTTTCCTTCGCACCTCTGTGTCTCTGTGGGTATTTTCCTTAGTTAAAAGGTCTCAACAGTGGGATGGAAGAGAGATGGGGTGGTGCAGAGTTGGTGAGGTCAAACCAGCCTTCCCCAACTTTCCGGTCATGGTGGCTGGGGATTCTGGGAGTTGTAGTCCAATACACCTGGAAGGCGCCTGGTTGCTCAAGGCTGGGTTAGACCCTTCTAGACTCAGGATGCCGCAGAGCCCACTGGACGGGTGAAAACAATGCCCTGCCTCTCTGTTTCTCTCTCTCCCTCTCTCTCTGGAAAGATCAAGGCCAGGGGGTTCCTCAGAGTGCGATATTTTGGATGTCTTAACAAAACCGGAAAATTCCTTTGAAACAGGACCCTCCTCATTCTGGAGAGTTCACCCTTTCTGGCCGTGAGCACTTGCCGGCTCAGAGGGAAGCCTTATCTGAGGCCAACAACCTCTGGACAGCGTTCTGGAGAGCTGTGAGAGTTGTTCAGAGGCCCCCACCCACCCCAAGCAAGCCAACGCAAGAAGAGATGGATTAACATGTTTGCAAACTCCCAGCTCGGACAGCCTCCTGGCCTGAAGACTCACTTCGGCTGCACACCAGCCGACCCACAGATCTGTGTTACTCAGGAAGGGATCCCAAGGGTCATCTAGCCCCACAGCAGGCCAAGGGGGGGGGGGACTCCACAGGGAAAGCCTCCCTGACCCACAGCTCTTGCACCTCCATTTCCCCTGATAGGGGGGGGGGGGGGGTTCAACACCTTCCCAGGTGGCGAATTCTACAGTCAAACAGCTCTGGCCACTCGGAGGTTCTGCCTCCAGTGTAGTCAAACGCTTGCCGCTTAGGAAGTTGCACTCTTTCCTGCTGCCAGAGAGGGCGGGGTTCCTCCCTCTTGGCAAGGGGATTGGGGCCTTTGCACACGGAGGCCCAAATCCTCTTGCTTAGCTATGCAGATGACGTAAATTTTGGCAGCAAATTGCCTCAAGTTAAGAAACCAGCCTTGACATTATCAGTTGCATGCAGAGTCATTCTGCAACAGACCACATCTAGGGTGATTTCTTAACTTAGGGCTATTCACACACACACACACACACACACACACACACACACACACACACACACACACACACACACACTCCCAAAGATACACTGCTCCGCTACACCAGCGTAACTAGGCGAGCGGATTTGGGCCAGAAGGTCCCAGGTTCATGGCCTGGCAGCATTTTTAGTGAAAAAACAGCGGTCACATCATGGGCTGCAGGCAGAGCCCTGGAGAATTGCTGCCGGTCAGAGTCAGCTCCACTAGGGTGGATGGACGAGAACACAGTAGGACACAGCTTTGTAGGAGACGTCACACTCCCCAGATGCCTGTCCAGCCACGTGTCCACAACAGACCTCTGCTGGAGATGGATCACCACGCAAGGGATCAGAGGTGACCCCTTGGCAGTCAATTCTGCCAAGCAGGGAAGCTGAAGACCAACCTCCCGGTGCTCAGTGGAAGATCTGAGGGTAATACTGTTGTGCCTGTTACCTGATGTCAGGTGAATATCGACTCACAGTGACCTGATTCGGGCTTTCAAGGGAAGTGAGATGTTTAAGGTTTTCCCGGTGCCACTCCCCCAATGAGTGTCCACGGCAGAGTGAGGATTCGAACCCAGGCCTCGTGAGTCCCAGTCCATCGTTCTATCCACTGGGTGTCCAGGATAACATTGGAGGGCAGCAAAGGATCAACACTGAAGCCTCTTTATTTTTCCACATGGGGTGGGGGAGTTGCATTTGGGATTCCATATGGCAGAATCCTCCAGCCAGCTTGGCTGCTGCCTTTGCAGGCTAGGAAATTATGGGAGCTGTAGTCCAAAAAGAAGAAGAAGTAAGTTTCTTAATCCTGGGACACCCCCCCCACACACACACACACACCGCTTGAGTGCAGCATATCTATAAAAGAAGCATGTTGGCCTGACTCTGGCTACACCGGAAACATCCAAGTGTTGGGGGGGGGGGGTAGCACCCGTGTGGCCGTTGCTCCTCCCAAGGACCCTAAATGAATTTATTATTTTAATAGTTTCTTATTATTATTTTACGTTGGCTTGGGCATGTCGTGAGAATGGCTGATGGTCGGATTCCAAAAGATCTCCTGTATGGAGAATTATTGGAGGGAAATCGCCCCAGAGGGAGACCACAGCTGCGATACAAGGAGATCTGCCAGCGGGATCTGAAGGCCTTAGGAATGGACCTCAACAGATGGGAAACCTTGACCTCTGAGCGTTCAGCCTGGAGGCAGGCGTTGCATCACGGCCTCTCCCAATTTGAAGAGACCCTTGTCCAGCAGGCCGAGGCCAAGAGGCAGTCACGGAAGCAGCAAAACCAGGGAGCTGGACAGGGGACAGATTGTATTTGTCCTCAGTGTGGAAGGGATGGTCACTCTCGAATTGGCCTTCTCAGCCACACCAGACGCTGTTCCAAGTCCTCCATACAGAGCACGTTACCATAGTCTTTCGAGACTGAAGGATGCCTAATACCTATAATAATTATTATTTTAATGATTTAATATTATTTTAATCCAACTCACTCAGCGTGTTGCAGTGGCGTGCACTCTGGGGGATAACTCTGCTCATGCGCCTCTTCGGCTTTGCCCACCCACCATCCCTAATTTCTGCAGACAGCCATGGTGGGTCCCATGGAAGCAAAACCCACGGCGGCTGAGCCTGGCCAGGAGATCCTGCCCCCAGCTTGCTGTGGGGATGGGAGGAAGGGCAGGGATTGGGGCCGGGAGTGTGCCAGAAAGCACACTCCAGGAGCGACAGACACATCTTTGCTGCTGTTTTTACACTGGGAAGAGGAAGCGTCGTTGGCACCTTGACTCGACTCCACAGCAGGCAACTGTGTCTTCTTCCCTCGTGTGGGTCAGGAGGAGGAGCTGCTCAAAGGACCGCTTAGCTCCCCCACTGACTGGGAACCCACTTCGCTCTTTTTCTTTCTTTTTTCTTTTCACCCCTTCTAAATCGGGTTCTTGACATCTGTTTCTTACAAAACCTTCTGAAAGCTCAGGGCACAAAGCAGCAGCCCTAGTCAAGAAGAAGGCCGATCATCCTAATAGGTGATTCTGCAGCCATAAAATACGTCAAAAGAAACGGGTCTGTGCTTCAAAATAAACCCTCTCAAAACTCTCTGTCCCATTTTTCCTGGAAGGAAGGAAGGAAGGAAGGAAGGAAGGAAGGAAGGAAGGAAGGAAGGAAGGAAGGAAGGAAGGAAGGAAGGAAGGAAGGAAGGAAGGAAGGAAGGAAGGAAGGAAGGAAGGAAGGAAGGAAGGAAGGAAGGAAGGAAGGAAGGAGCTGATGATGGGAGGAAGGCAGGCAGGCAGGCAGGCAGGCAGGCAGGCAGGAAGGAAGGAAGGAAGGAAGGAAGGAAGGAAGGAAGGAAGGAAGGAGAGCTGATGGTGGAAGGAAGGAAGGAAGGAAGGAAGGAAGGAAGGAAGGAAGGAAGGAAGGAAGGAAGGAAGGAAGGAAGGAAGGAAGGAAGGAAGGAAGGAAGGAAGGAAGGAAGGAAGGAAGGAGCTGATGATGGATGGATGACAGCAAATTTCAGCCGGAACGTTGCGGAAGGAAGACTTGGTGAGCCTTGCACAGTATGGGAGGTCCAGGGGGGATCCGAAGGGAGGGTTCCTGGCACTCTGCAGAACTCTCCACAAAAGCAGAATCAATTATGCAAACCGAGCTAATAAGGGGGCAACAGATCTGATTCCTCATCCTTTTCAAGAGAGGAATCCAGATGACCCTCACCATAGCAACAGGGCTGCAGGAAAGCGCTCCTTCCTCTGCAATAATTGGAAGCTTCTCGCAGGCCATCAACCAATGGATTATTTAAGATAACTCCATACCTCTGATTTGCCCAAAAAGACTTGGGCACCTTCTGGGTTTCTTCACTCAGAAGAACACAGTTGGGTTTGCTGGAGTTTTTGCAACCTCGCAGGCTGCCTTGACTAGGTGTGGCTGGGAGGGACCTTTCTGGGCTGGCTGGGGTGACTGTCAATCAATCCAGCACTAGCCAATCGTTCCTTCCCGGCCTCTGGATTCAAAAAGAACCCCAACTTTCTGCTGGGTGTTCTTTTCCCCCCTCTAGAGTCTGCTGCGGTCTGTTGAAGCCGTCTGGTTGTTAGTTTGATCTCTTCACGACTCTAAGTGAAGAAAAGAGGTTTGATTCCTTCTCTACACATGTCTCAGAGTGAGTTATAGAGACTGTAAGTGCCAGTTGATGAGAAAGGGGAGAACTAATATGGGAACATAAAGCTCTGCAACTCTATGAATCCCTGCACTTCTGCTGAGCAGCCAGAGGGACTTAACAAGAAATTCAAAATTCTGCAACAGTTATGTGAATCTAAGAGTAACCAGCACACACTCAACCCTGGAGCCTCAAGGCTGGGTTGGGATCTGAACCCAAGCGTTCCCAGTCATGGGTCAACAAGCCAACCCCTATTTGACAGCGCCTCTCAAGAAACAGCTGGTTCGTTTTGATGCCAGCACAGGCAAGACTGCACAGTCCCCAGGAGCGCTCAGGCTCTGACTTTGCTGAACCACCAGGAGAGGAGAGTTCCACCGGCATAGCTGGCTCTGTGCAAGTGGTGAAGATGATGTACACAGGGCTCACAAAGCCCTTACTGAGGGAGGAACCCCCTTTGGACAGGTCCTTGTCAGGCTTGACTCCGTCTCCAGAGCCACCCTGGACAGGGGATTCTGGGAGATGTGGTTCAAGAACCTAAGATCACAGGACTGGCAAAAGCAGAGCTTGGGGAGGTTCCTGGACTACATCCCCCCCCCCCCCCCAGGATCCCCCATCCAGGATGGTTCCTCCTGAGAGCGGCAGACCAAAAAAAGGAGAGAACTCTTTCTAATCCCAGGTAAAGCCTTCTGGGAGGGAGCCAGCCTGGATTCTGTCTCCAAAATGCAAGCACCCCAAGCA
The DNA here is from genome assembly GCA_037013535.1 of Intellagama lesueurii. Lineage (NCBI taxonomy): Eukaryota > Metazoa > Chordata > Lepidosauria > Squamata > Agamidae > Intellagama > Intellagama lesueurii. Next base: position 1,627,835 of record JBAJHW010000003.1, on the reverse strand, counting down.
GATGAGAAGTGCACCCAGTTTGGAAAAGCAACCCCCACCCCTTACTGTCTACCAGTCCCAGCAGCTACAACCGCCAGCTGATGCCACCCCAGGGAAAGCCAGCCAGGGAGGAAGAAACCACAAAAGGTGGGCAGGGCTGGGGAAGGAATCTCCCGGAACCGAGCGCACTGCCCTTCATCCGGGACGGGGGCCCCGTTCTCCAGCAGTCCTAAGTCAATGTTGACTCTCCTGTGACGCTGGGAAGGACAGCGACGAGAGAAAGGCAGGCAGGAAAGAGATGTTCCAGGAAGGAAGGAAGGAGAGAGCTGATGGTGGGTGGGTGGGTGGGTGGGTGGGTGGGTGGAAGGAAGGAAGGAAGGAAGGAAGGAAGGAAGGAGTCCATCTGACAGCAAATTTCAGCTGGAATGTTGCGGAAGACTTGGTGAGCCTTGCACAGTATGGGAGGTCCAGAGGGGATCCGAAGGGAGGGTTCCTGGCACTCAGGCGCGTCAATGAGCGACACTCCATTCCTGAGACTCAAGAGCTCACTCGGGATTTCCAAGAGGTCACCTGAGCAGGGATGCTCCTTTGGACGTACAGATGCCAAACGAGGCATCCGTTTCCCCGGTGAAGTGGAACTGCAGTCCGTTTCAGCAAACGGGGGAAGACGACGGGGACCCGGGTGGGCCTGCCGTCTAGGGGCGGCTCCTTGTAGATGAAGGGCAGCGCCAGGGTTCCTGACCTCCCTTCCCCTGTCGGGCTCTCTGTCTTTAACCCTGGAGTTGGACTGGGGAGCCCTACAAAAAGGGGACACACCTCCCCCATGGGATTTGTCTCCGAGCAGCCCCTCCGACGGAGAACCAGCGTGGACACCTTGTGCCTTCCGGAGGCTTCGGCCGGACCACAACTGCCCGCCCTTTCACCCTCGCCAGCATGACCGCCACGAGCGGCTCCGTCGCTCCCCCACCCAGTGCTCCAACCCACTGACGGTGATTCCAGAGAAGGTGCCCTGACACTAAATCTCTTCCCTCCAGGAAGCAGGAGCTTCCTAAATATTTTAAGGTGCAGCAGAAACAACCGACCCTTTGAAACTCATGCATTCTAAATCAATATGAGGCGTCCGCTTTGACGGGCTGTCCTTCCTGCCTTCAGATGCACGGGACGCGGGCCACCGTCCTCCGGGGCTGAAGCCAAGCAAAACGGCTGACCCTTCAGGGTGCCACGAGAGTCTATGGACCCTTTTCTCTAAGGGAGCTCAGCCTAACACGGCCAACCCTTTGAATCCCTGAGCTACCCTGCCTGGCGGAAGGGAAAGGGGCTTGCTCTCTGGAGTTCGGGGCTTCACCTAGGGCAGAAATGTTTCAGAGTTCCTGCTCTGCAAAGGTCTTTAGCTAAGCAACAGCCCTTCAGACTCCGGAAGTCTTACAGTCCCTTGACCCTAACCCATCCCCCGTCCCTGTCGGGAGCAGCCGCCTCTGGCACCTTCGTGCCATCCTGGGTGGGTATCATTACAGCCGCCGCTAAGGCTAGCCACTGTCGGGAGAACTGCAGAATCACAGCATCTTGGCCCTGTCTAATTACAGCTCAGGGCTCCCTCTGAGGATCATGGCCAACACCCACATGGAATAAGAACAGATGAGAGGGCAAGACAGTCTACCCACAAAGCACAGCCAGGCAAAGGCGGGTGAGCCATCTGCCAGTGGCGACGTGTCCCCCTTCCACAACGGGGGAGGCCCACGGACCAGGACGGTCTCTCCCCCATGCTTAGAACCATCCAGCAACTCCAGTTCAGAGGAGCTCAGGCGCCCAGTGGATGGTTTCACACGCCTGTCCACGTTTTCAAAGGGCTATCTGCAAACTGGGGATGGGTGGTGGGTGGGAAGGGGAGGCAGCGGGAGTCTTGCGCCACCTTAAAGAGTCAGGGATTTATTTCAGCAGGAACTTCTGTGAACCGTCCTTCAGAGGGACCAAGTATTTAAGCCACCTTCAGGTGCACAGTTGAGATGAATATGTGGGTGGGATCAGAGTGAAATGTGGCACAGAAAGCAACAGTCGTATGATTCACTCTCATAGAATTTCAAAGGACATTTACGCCAAAGCAAATCTGTTAGGCTTTAAAGTACTGTAGGATTTTTTAAATTATTATTTTCCTTTTATTTAGACAGACAGACAGACAGATGTTGGCTATACTGAAACCGGCAACACTTACGCACATGCAATTTATGCCCCACCCTGCGTACAAAACAAGATATAGCAAATGGCCGAGATAACGCCGCCGTTGAAGTAGACTGCTTCCGGTCAAAAATAATCTCATCTTTCCAACATTTTAAATCTGTTTGAACTTTATCTGTATTTCATGTATGTCCATAATTTTAAATTGAGCAACCCTCTGATATGAATAAAGAAAGAAAGAAAGGCTGAAACAGGCAAAGACAGCTATGCCTTTGAAAATATCTGGAAGTAGGGCATTTTGCTGCTTGGGATTCCAATTTAACATTCAACACTACACACAAACACACACACACAGAGAGAGAGAGAGAGATAGAGAGAGATTTACTATATCTGTATGCATCCACGGGGGATTGTCCCGCACAAAAACACCCAGGTCCCATTCATTTCAATGAGCCTTGAGCAAGAGAACCTCCGAGAGCAGGATCACACCCATGCGGATGACATGCACAGTTTCAGATAACTTAGTTGCAAACTTTCCCTGCATTTTCCGTGTGGGTTTTTGCAGGGCATCGGACTTTAGGTTTAAGCCTTCATTCCACCCATCCCTTCGGGGACCCGTTTTTCTCCTCCCTGCTCACCCCGGTGGCCCAGGGGTCCCTGTCGACATCCCAGCCATTCACAGAATCTGGAAGAACCGGTTAAGTGAGAACCTTTGCGTGAATATTATCAGGAAGGGAGGGAAATTCGAGGGGCAAGTTCCAGGTACCTTTTCAGTAAACACAAAAGGGCACCTCAAAATAGAGCAAATGTCTCCCTTTCTTCCTCATTGGAGTCTGACGTGGAACAAGACGTGCAAACATAAAACACAGTTGATCACTCTGAAACAACAAGATAGCGCACCTATGGACCTGCCGGTGGTTACATGCCGGCAAACTCCAAACCATCATCAGCCCAGCTCTGGAAAGAGGCTCCACTTTGTCTTTCTTAAAAGGTGGCCATTTTCAAAGATGCATCGCTGCCTCCGTCCATCCGTTGGTAACAAAAAACGGACTGCGCCACTTGTGAACATGTTCGTCCACAGAAGCTCAGGTGTCTGTGAGTCTAAAACGTGCCACAAGAATTGGAATAAAAGTAACGACACCAACAAGTGGGACTGAGTGCGAAAGGAAACTCCCCGGAAGAACCGAGATCGAATCCACCACAGCCTGTGTCACAGCACACATAGCCCCAAGCCTTACAGCTGTTCCAAAGAGTATCCAACCAGGTTCTTTTCCTCTCCAGTTTACAGTATTTATCTTTTAAGAGACACACTTAAAAGGCAACCGTTCCAGGTTGCCTCTTCCCCCCACTGCCCCACGTGTCTGCTCATCTCTTCCTTGTCCCACGTTGCTCCTCCCTCATCTGCCCCATGGTGCCTTTGATTTTTTTCCCTCTCCTTTGCCCCTTTGCTCACCCATGTGGAGGAACAGTTCTTTCCCCCCCAGTCTATACAGCAGAACCCCTGTATCCACGGGATCAGTATCCACTGATTCACTTAATCATGAGCGGAAAATATTAAAAGAAAAATCCTAGAAATATATATTTTTACAATGTCATCACCAGGACATTGAGGGAACCAGAGACCACACTATGTATAGCATTTGCTATTAAAATAGCGTTAACAATAATCCCCGTTTTTCAGCGTCCACAGGGGAGGTTGGAACTGATCCCCCACGAATACAGGGGTCCTGTTTACTTAAAACTGCGCATCTGAAGATCTGCGACCGTAGGAAGGAGCCAGGAGCAGGGCGTGACATTCTCTTTGCGTGACCCAGCTCCCAGCCCCTGACTCACTCACCGCAACCGTGTGCACCCCCAAGCACCCTGCCATGGGTCTCCCAGGATGCCGGATTAGAACAGAGAAAAAAGCACTACAACTTAGTGTGACAAGGGGCACCGTGCCCGTTTCCAAGTCTCCATTACACTCCCCTCCCCTCTTTTATTGCAAGAGAGTCGTTTCATAGAATCGTTGACTCATAGAATCAAGAAGTTGGAAGGGGCCCCTAAGGCCATCGAGTCCAACCCTACCGCTCAAGGCAAGAACCCCAATCAAAGCAGATCGGACAGAGGGTTGTCTGTTTTCTCTTGAATGCCTCCAGTGTTGGGACTGCTCACCACCACCTCTTGAGGTCATGGGTTCCATTGTTGTACTGCTCTAAAAGTGAGGATGTTTTTCCTGATATTCAACCGAAATCTGGCTTCCTGTTGCTTGAGCCCATTGTTACACCCCTCTGAATTTGTTCCAATTTTTCAGCATCCTTCTTGAAGTGTGGTGTCCAGAACTGGATGCAAGACTCAAGGTGAGGCCTAACCAGTGCTGAATAGAGGGAGACTAGCAACTCGCGGGATTTGGAAACTATACTTCTATTAAGGTAAAGGTTCCCCTTGACATTTAGTCCAGTCGTGTCTGACTCTAGGGTGCGGTGCTCATCCCCGTTTCCAAGCCATAGAGCCAGCGTTTGTCCATAGACAGTTTCCGTGGTCACGTGGCCAGCGCGACTAGACACGGAACGCCGTGACCTTCCCACCGTGGTGGTACCTATTTATCTACTCGCATTTGCATGCTTTCGAACGGCTAGGTTGGCAGGAGCTGGGACAAGCGACGGGAGCTCACTCCGTCGCGTGGATTCGATCTTACGACGGCTGGTCTTCCGACCTTGCAGCACAGAGGCTTCTGCGGTTTAACCCGCAGCACCACCACATCCCTTTTTATACTTCTATTAATGCAGCCTAAAATAGCATTGGCCTTTTTTGTAGCCACATCACACTGTTGGCTCATATTTAGCTTGTGATCTACGACAATTCCAAGATCCTTCTCGCTTGTAGTTTTGCTCAGCCAGGTCTCCCCCATCTTGTAACTGTGCCATTGGTTTCTTTTTCCGAGGTGCAGGACTTTGCATTTATCCTTGTTGAATTTCATTCTGTCGCTTTTCAGCCCAGTGCTCAACCATAACTCTCAGCTGGAGTCAGCTTAAGCGTTCCCAGGACTGTGGCCTCCTTGTGTTTTAAAAATGGTTTATTTTGGGCCATTACTCTTTTCGGGGTGTGGGTGTTTTGGATTGTAACGTCAGGGTTTGGCGGCTTACACCATCTCTCTGCCAGCTTTGACCCAGGGCTGTTCCTGGAAAAAGGGGCCCTTTCGAGGCCCACCTCATCAATCATACAAAGCAAAACATGAGCAGCAAACTCATGAGCAGTATTGTGTCCAGTTCTGGACACCGCCCTTCAAGAAGGATCCTGATTCAACAGGAGACACAAATCTCCATCTCACACAAACACACCCTGCCAGCATCTGCACAGTTTTGGCCTGTGTCCCAGTGCCAGAGACTCTGTCAGGAGGACCATGCCCTCTATACAACCACAGCCCTGCACACAACCCTGTGTGTGTGTGTGGTTCCAGCGAGGGAGGCTCCTTCGTGCCCCGGTTGCCAGGGGCTGGAGGGAGCGGAAAAGAGGATGCAGAAAGCTGACCACTGGGGGAAGGGAGAGAGAGCCATCACAGCTTAATCCCAAACCCATCCTTTCCAGACAGAAAGGTATCCTGATTAATGAAGGAATGGAATAGTATGTACGTACGTATGCATCAGAGGGAAACAGGCTCAGCTCTTTGAAAAGTGTAATCCCTTTTTAAACTATTGGAGTAATCCCAGGAATTGCCGAGAGTGGAGGTCGCTTGGGTCACTTTGCTCACTTGCCATTTCGGAAGTCAGGGGAGGCTGTGAGGACGGGTACCTCCTATCGCTGTTGTTGTTGTTGTTTTTAAAGAAAAGAAAAACGAAAGCCTCTTGGCTTTCGTGGTTTCTCCCTTTTCACACAAAACCAAGAAGACCAAAGATGATGACACAGCAATTGCTTCCAAACAGATGCCTCTCGTTGTGTAAACGTAGCCTTAGCTTTTGCTAATAAACATTCGCTGAAATCGTGTTTTAGTCGTCTGCTGCTGGTGTTTGGATAGTATCTGCTGTTTTGAACCTTTTCAACGGGTTATTTTAAGAGATTTTTTTTAACAGCCTTGGACACGATAGCTTTTGTTTGTTTGTTTCTCGGAAAGGTAGGTAACCTTTGAAATAATCCATAATGCAAAGGCGGGAAAACCCTATTGAAAACCTTCTTACCACTCCATTCGAAAACCAAGCATCCACATTGATTTTCCCACCCTGTCAATTTTATTCTGGGTCTCTGTGCTATTAAGGTTTTGCTATTAAGGGTGTGCTGAGAAGACCTTGCATCTGAGCTATCTTGCAAGACAGCAGCTATTCGTCAGCCTTCTTCAGCCCTGGACTACAACTCTCATCATCCCCAGGCAAGATGACCCTTGCACGCTGTTGTGTGTGATGGGAATTGTTGTGCAATTCCTCCAGAGACCATCTCGTTGGGAAAAGCTGGCTTCCCCAATTCAATCTGTGCCTCTTAAGCACCCCTCAGCAAATGCATCGCCTTCCCTTCATGGAACAAGCCTCTACACGAGAAGTCCTGATCGCTGGAACAAGGGTTGAGGGTTGTAATCTTGCTGCCACAGAGTGACAGTCTAGACAGCCATTGATGTGAATCATACCTTTTGTTTTTATTTTTTCAGATCGACAACAGTGGGGCTGTAGCTGGCAAGTCACACACACACCCCCAGTCTACATGTCAAGACTCCACTCCTGCTCTGAGGAAGCTGATCAGACTGGTTGTTTAAACATTAACAAACACTTGGAGTCTTGTATTCAAAACCTGTCATTTAATATCCAAGATGATCCAGGAGCTTGTCTGTTCCTAGAGCCAGCTTCATGCAGTCGTTCTCCAGGATGCATCCGGAATACACCTTATGGAGTACAGGAAGGAGGAGGCGAAAGGAGGCACTTAAGATTCTTTCCACCGACCCACCCCGAGCTTCTCTTGTGCCTTGTCTTCTCCAAAAGAGCTCAGAAAACTTACTTTTATGGGGCATAACACTTTGGCTGGGGAACTCACCAGACGGCTGTCACTCAAAACCATTAACTTTCCCAATCTCACCCAGAAATGAATTAGGTCGTCTTAAAGACGCCATGCGTTCTATGGTCCTGGTTCGGGACTTCACCGTCTCACTAACTAAGCCATTCCAAAGTCTACCCAGATTCCCAGGACAGGAGGTGGCCCTGTTGCTCCACAGAAGCAAAAATCACCGACCAGCGTCTTGAGGCACCTTAAGGTCTACAAGCAGACACTTTTCTGGTCCATGGACCTGATGAAGTGGCAAATGAAACTTGTCACGTCTTTAAGACCTTCCGAGACCCTTCTTTGCTGTTTTCGCTTCTAACAAGCTGCCTCTCGCCTCTATTTCACCCTCACTCTGGCTGCTTTAATCAACAGACCTCTCTCGCAGACCACCTTATGGTGTAGCAGACAGAAGAACAGATTAGGATCCAGGAGAACTGGGTTCAAATCCCTGCTCAACCATGGGAAACTCACTTGAGCGGTGGCATGAGGAATACCACTCTTTCAACATCTCACACACCCTATTAGGTTCGCCACAAGTCAAATGCAACTTGAAGGCACACAACAGAACAAAGCACTTCCTTCCCTCCAAGGGCGTCTTCTGAAATCTTCCTCCTCCAGCCCTCAAGTCCCATCCCCGTTCCTTGAAACTGATAAAACGTGGGTCGCTCAGGGGGTTTGGGTCTCCGACTGTGGAGCCAGAGGTTGGGAGTTCGATTCCCACACTGGGCCTCGGAGGGAGGGGCTGGACTGGATGATCCATGGGGTCCCTTCCAGCTCTGCCGTTCTAAGATTATTAGTAAAACCATGAAAACAAGATTGGAGAGGCCATTCAACTGCTTGTGCTCATTCAGACAGTATGTAGGCTAAACGTTAATTGTAGCCTGCATCATTCAACTGTAAACTGCCCGGAGAGTGCTTTAAGCACTGTGGAGTGATATATAAGCATCACACTTTGCTTCTGCTTTGCTCTAAGAATATTAAAAGGCTCTCTATTGTCACCATTTAAAACTGGCTAGCAGATTTCAGCTCTCATTACTCTGCTTTGCAAATCACAAGCCAGCTGCCTCCTCTATGGCCTTCTGCCAAGGCCTTCCACCTTAGTAACTAGAAACTCAGGTTTAGCAAGCCCCATCTTAATTAAGAGGCAGAATAGTTAAGGTTTTGACATGATTCTGTCCAATACAGAGGAAGACGTTTTACCCAAAGCAGAGGGGCTGAGAACAGATGCTCTTTTGTGGTTTGAAACAGCAGGGAAATGCTTGTTCTCCTGCGGTTAAACGTAGGGGAAATGAGAGCTTGTCCATAAGGTGTAGGGTCTGCACTCAAAGGGATTAATCCATTGAAGAAAGTCAGCTGTTGCAAACAACGTGGGGAGTCATAGTAGAAAAAAGAAAAAGTAACTTTCCAAAGCCTTGGGAATAAGCTTCTAAGGCCAAGGAGATGCAGGACGGACATCCTGTCTCTTATGGAATCAGTAAAGGTAAACGGCAGGTGAAACAGTTAGGTGAGGAGGAAGTACCTGCACAGGCTGGGAGGAGAACCGGTCTGACCGGTGGCCGAGAGGAGATGGCAGCCGCCCCTCGCAAGACTAGATTAGATCCCAAGGACTTGGCCAAGGAGGGGGAGGGGAGACACAGGGAAGATGTATGCAAGTTCTCATTAAACTGGTCGTCAGGAGCCAAAACGAATCACATCCTTTAAAGCCATACCAGTGAGAACAAACCAACTTTCAAGCCACACTGAACTCATTGTCCAGCCGGATGGGTCATGGGGAAGAAATTACACCAGAAAAGCTAAAAGAAGGAAAGGGTTGTAATTCCACAAGAGAGGACCTCGGGGTTCACATGCGGGACGTCCCAAGTTCACCCCGAGGTCGGGCTGGCACAGAGCCACCGTGGGCCATTGAACCCAATATCGCCCACTCTGACCGGCAGCCATAGCTCTCCGAAACAGGCAGGCAGGATCACTCCTTCCTGACCTGACCCTGAGAGGCCGTGGATTCCCTGACTTTGCGGAGTTTCCCAAACCAGGGTGAGAGACCAGGGCGTTCAGAGTGATAGACGAAAGACGTGGCGTGTTACGAAACGGCTTCCTCTTTACCTGTTGCAATTGGCTTTTTTTATCAGAACACCACGGGCAGGTACCTTACAAGAGCTTTAGAAGGAGGTCTACGGGAAAGACCCTTACTGCCGCCAGGGTCGACAAGAAAGAGTGAGCGCCATCTGGGTCTCTATCAGGCAGAGGTTCTGATGTGTGCAAAAGGAGCTTGAGCTTCACAGGAACAGCCGAAGCCAGGGGGGGGGGCGCTCCTGTATCAGCAATAAGTGGGTCCCTGGAGCTTCCCAAAGGCATGGCTGGATAGATAGGGGCCCATGTTTCCACAGAGCTATCCCGCCGTTCCGTCCCGGTTACTTATATGAAAATACACAATAAACAAAGCTGAAAGTGTCGTTGTGGATTCGAAGCTGGGGAATGAGTCGTCTGGTGAAGAAAAAGTTCATTTCCACAGTGAAAACAGTGCAGATTTCTGCTCCAGTGCATTTGGGGGTTTAGAAGGAACCAAGGAAAGACACCAACCACGCACACCTAGTTAAAATTAAACGGGAGCCCCGCACTTTTGCTCAGTCACAATTCGTTTTCACATAGGCTTGTCCTTCCAGGTGGATCGTGCCCTTCTTTCCTCGTTGTCTCCTTCTCACAAAACCCCCCAGGTTGTGCTTTCCGGCTGGGAAGATGCCATCCTGGCCTCCTAGCTCCCGTGCTTCTCTGTGCCCAGCTTGGGTCTCCAGAGAAGATGCAAGATTCTCCCTTTAAAAAGAAACTACCGTCACATGCCCGCCCGCCCACCTGCCCCCCAACCTGCCTTGCTTGCATGTGAATTGTGTGGCAGGACAGAGCCTCTCCACTGGGACAGACGGAGAGGAGCTTTTCATTTCTTCCACAATGAGCTAAAGAGCGGCTGCACCCCATGGTGAGGGGGACGCTTAGCAAACCTGAAGTGCAAACCCCACAGTGAAGAAAAGCTGTCAATTCCTCACAATGGGAGCTCAAGCTTCTTTTATTAAAAAAAAAAGGGGGGCGAGAGAGAGCGCCTGTTTCTCTTCAGCCGGGATTTCAAAGATGCTGTGTTCGAGAGTTGCAGCCGCTGCTTTCTTAGTGAGCATCCTTTGAACTCCCACCTCAGCTTGCCTTGCAGAGCGACGCTGGCTCTTTGGCAGGCAGCAGGCAGGGCTTCAAGGCCGGAAGCTTCACAGTCCCACTGACATGCCGTTGAGGGTAAGCTGGATCTGTTGAATGTCTGCCTGCAGGGCAGAGAGATGGGGGTGATAACCCTGCCAGTATATCATGTCCATTCTTAGTCCTCCTCTGCAGGGAGGGCTCTTGAGGAGCCAACCCAATGAGTCATTTTTGTTTTGACAAAGAATCTCTCTCTCTCTCTTAGTGATCAATCCACCTTGAATACGGATGCAGTCTCACAGTGAATTCAAATGACAAGTTCCACAGAAACACAGATATTGTTGAAAGATTCTGGAAATTGTGGACCCAGAAAAATACACTGAATTTGCATATTCTTCTTATACAGTCGTTTAAACAGGTGGTCTTGGGTGCCATTATTAGGAGAAAGGCAGCACAGAAATAAAATGAATGTTAACAAAACAAATAAATACTGCTTGTGTTAATGAATCTTGTCCTTTAACTCTGCCTTGTGAATGTGTAGACGTCCTTCTTTTCATCTATCATGAATCTTGTGCTCACCTATTTCTGCTGGATAACCTTAAGTTCTAGTAGTTATAAGACAGGCTGTTGCAAAGAGGGACAGAGGAAGTGGGCTACATCCATAAATCCCAGCGAGCACATATAGGCCTAAGTAAAGATCAGGGCTTTTAATACAGCTGGTTTTCTCCTCAGTCTTGTGTATAAAAGATGTGTATGAAGCCAACCCTTTGAAAATTTGCACCCCTGCCTGTTTCCCACTCACTAATCACCACAACCACACCTCCACAACCCTGTATCCTAAAATACTGCGCTCTCTGTACCTGAGGAGGTTGGCTCTAATCCTCAAAAGTAGACACTGAAATAAATATCTTCGTCTTTTAAGGTACTAATCAACGTCACTACTTCCCAAGAAAATTGAGGTTATGAGACTTCTAGCAAACATAAACGTTGGCGTCAAATTGCACCCCGAAAAGCACCTCTCAGGAGTATCGCCACCTCAAAGCATCCCGGGAGAGCTGAACCCTCCCACAGAGAGCCATGCTTCAGACACACAAGCACCAAGGGCTGATGCTTTTTTGGGTCAGACGTGCTTTTCCAGACACCTTCTGTCCTATTTGAGGTTATTTACCCAACAACAGTCAACGAAATCCTAGAATGATGGAGTTGGACGGCGCCTCTAAAGGCCACGGAGTCCAAACCTCCTGCTCATGGAAGGAGGTCGGGTCAAAGCAGATCCGACAGAGGGTGGTCCAGTGTTCCCTTGAAGGCCTCCATCGCTGGACAGCTCACCGCTACCTTTTACTCCTCCACCTCTAGGCTGTGACTGACGGGGTCTTCAGCAGAGACCAAGCCAACCCTGGCTGTGGTGTCGCCATCGTACCCAGGCTAAGAAACCGCTGCTATCCCATCCTGCCTGGAGCTTTGTGGATGCTGCCAGTGCTCTGGACAAGTACCACGCTAGCCACCATTTTCTGCTCAGGGTCTTCAACATTCAGGGGAGAAGCAGAGCGCATGCTTAACAACACGTGAGTCGGGTCCCAGACTTGGCCACAACTTAAAAGCATCCAAGGTGCGGCAGGAGTGGAGGAGACGTTCCTGTCGGGAGCTTCTGAGAGCTGCTGCAGACCAGGCCAGGTGGTCTGCCATGCACACAGCCAGCGAGCCCAAAACAGAGGTCTACTAGAAAGAGCGACTGAGGTGGCCACCCCGGAAGGGTTGTGAGACATCAGGAAAAACTTGACAGCATAGGACTATGAATGAATAAGTATTGAGCAAGTTCACAAGCCAGAGTCTGGGGGGGAAATAACATAATGAGGGGTAGGTAGAACAGAACACCCTCCTTAAGTGCAGCTCTCCATTTAACAACGACTCATCCCAGCTGGTGGTTATGTTTATCTCCATCTTGGGGGACGTTTCAGGGGCTGTGAGTCGTGAGAATGGCCGATGGTCAGATTCCAAAAGATCTCCTGGATGGAGATTGAGTGCAGGGAAATCGCCCCAGAGGGAGACCACAGCTGCGATACAAGGAGATCTGCAAGCGGGATCTGAAGGCCTTAGGAATGGACCTCAACTGATGGGAAACCTTGACCTCTGAGCGCTCAGCCTGGAGGCAGGCGGTGCATCGTGGCCTCTCCCAATTTGAAGAGACCCTTGTCCAGCAGGCCGAGGCCAAGAGGCAGTCCCAAAACCAGGAAAATCAGGGAGCTGGACAGGGGACAGTATTGTGTTTGTCTTCCGTGTGGAAGGGATGGTCACTCTCAAATTGGCCTTCTCAGCCACACAAGACGCTGTTCCAAGTCCTCCATACAGAGCACGTGACCCTAGTCTCTCGAGACAGAAGGATGCCTACAAAGTCACGGGCTGTTATCTGCATGAAAAGCTGGCCGAAATGCACAACACAGTGAGACAGTTCCCTGGTCAGCCAGCAGCTCTAGAGGCCAGTTGGAAAAGCCAAGGGAGAGCAGCCTGTTTCCCATCAAACCAGAGGAGCTGGGAGAGTCGCTTTTGTGTGTGTGTGTGAACAGGCCACTCTTACCAGCTCTTTGTATTTCACAGTAAATGGAGTAGGGAACACGGAACGGTCTCACAGGGTCACGATATTATCACGTTGTCACCCCCTTGAAACTTTTTTTATTTTCAAACCATGGTCACAGACAAACGCACAAAAACAATGTTTGTTAACATTTGCTCAAAAGGAAGGCTAAGGGGAAACGAAGGGGGGGGGGGAGAGATAGAAGGGGACCATCTCTCCTGGACTCTTGCACAGATCCCGTGGATCGGAACGAGGTCTGCAGAGGGAAATGGGCTCCGGGTTCCTAGCCGACATGTTTTTGTCGGCCGTTCTGATCGCTTCCTCTCCCCTTCTCTCAGGGTTAAAGGCGCCTGATGTTCTTGCACTTGTAATTTTACTCCGTGCCACAATGTCTTCTAACATTTATCAGGCTTCGCTGCCGCCAGCACAGCAAATGGTTTCTTACAGCAGGTCTGCTGTGGACCTGGCTGGCAACAGCAACAGGGCAGCCCTGCTAGGGAACAGAAGTGCTCACCTCCTAGACAGGCTTCCTGTCTTTTTCTGCAGCTGCAGGTCTTTCTCAAAGGAACGCCAGCTGAAACGACGGTCGGCTGTTAGAGCTACTGTACAGAGAGACCCCAGGCACACTCGTCAAAGCTGTCTGCTTAGTTTGTTGTCTACCGTTGCAAACAGACCTCCGTTCCACTGGCTTAAACAGATGAATTAATTGACTGCAACAGACAGATTCCAAGATCTCCCACACAGATATGAAACCGGAGGACCATGGTTCTGCCTCACTTAAGCAGGGGGAAAATATCTATTATTTTTAGTTTGATTCTTGGAACAAATCCGTCTGAAAGGCTTTGCCTGAACTAAGAGACAGGGACGAATGGCATGGGGTACAGTGCTAGGGTTGCCAGCTTTCCAACCTGCCTCAGCTCTTGTGTTTTTTCTTAAAACCCCAGCTTGATAGCCACATGCCGGCTGAAGGCAGACTCATCACTGAATGGCGTTTAATGTTTGCTTTCATGTTTGTGAAAGGCACCATCTGGAATTTCCTGCAGATCAAAGCGCTAGGAAAGAAATTGCAGGGCACAGCTTCGTTCCCACCCAACCCCAGGATTCCAAGGACTGGGAAAGCCACTCTTTTCTTAACTACAGTACCCAGAATCCCCCAGCCACCACAAAACTGTAATCCAAAATGTAAAACAGTGCAGGGGATTTCGGTCTGATAGAAGCACCTGTTGGGAGTTGTAGTAACCTAATAAGTAACTTTCACCCAAATCTGGCAACACCTAAGAGGACCTAAACAGCCCCGACGGCCAAACTCGGGTTGAGGGGATCACTTCTGATTCAAAACATTCCTGAAGGCCACCTTTTCGATCCACAGGGAAGGAACCTCTCCTCCAGCGCCACTTGACAGAGGAGCACGGATGCCGGCTTCCAGTCAGCGCTCAGCATGGTCGCAGGATACGCCCAGGATACAAAAGGGAGCCGTTAGGTCTCATTGATTCTTTGCTGCCCAGAGAGGGATTCTCAGAAGCCACGCCTGACCTTTGGTGCCCAAATGCTGTGCGCACCAGTAATGGGAGCCGAGACGTTGCTTCTGCCTTGGAAGATTGATCTTCCTGTCTTTCCTTCTTTATAGGATTAAATAAAAAGGATCTCTAATAAAAGCATGAGGAGACAAATGAGGAAGGGGAAGAGAAAGGGAGAAGGAGCCACAGCTTCCCCTGAATAACATGGGAAAGCTTTGGGTCCGTCAACACAACCATTTATGACCCCGGCACTTATGGGACAAAGTCACTTTTGCCCTGGCCGTGGGTCTAGTGAAGTGCGGGGGGGGGGGAGGGGGAACAGCCTGCCCTTTCGGATCCCAATGATCTTGCCAAAAGATTTTTCCAAACATACATCAAAGCCAGTCGACCGCAACCAGTGATCTTATTTAATTGCGCATTTTCAGCAAGCAGGTCCTCTGGATGGGGCACCGACAACTTAGATACGTATAATACAAGCTAAGAAGCAGAGCCACAGGCATAAAACAGCACAAGAGAAAACTGGGATAGAAACACCAGCGGGGGTGTGTGTGTGTGTGTGTGTAAAAACCTGCACACTATACAAGTAAACTGGCGGTAATGGTAGAAGGGATGCAAATGTTAGAAGCGTAATATCGCTCCCAAAAGGGGTCTCAAACAGGTGGCCAAAAAGAGAGCAATATAGGTACCAGGCAGGGTTTTCTGGGGAGAGCAGTGGACGAGTAGGATCGGAAGAAGCCGCCCCCCTGCCTCGTTTCACATGGCGGGAGCCCTCCTGGATGATGGCTGGGGCATCGGGGGGTGGTAGAGACCCTTCTACAAGTGACCTGGCCCTCAGTTGCTCAGGGACTTGACAGAGTAAAGCTCACTCTTGGAGTTGACTCCAGAAACCAGTTGGTAGCCAGCTGGCCTGCCAAGACCCTGGCAAAATACGGGCAGGTCCCCCGAACTGGTCTGGCTGCCCTTTTTCTGCCCTGATTTTAAGAGCACCCTTGCATTGCTCCAAACACGAGCTGGAAGGGGGCCCGCACGGTGAGCAGTGTCGTGGCTGGTACGCCAGCCTAAGCTGATAAAAGCGGCTCTGAGCCACAGAGGTCACCTGTCTAAGTCTAAGACGGAGCTGGGCAATCCATGGGTCTCGGGGTGCCTAGCGTCCCCCCACCAGAAAAGGGTACCGCTCAAATCTGCTTGATTCCCCCCCCCCCCCAGTCTGCCACCAAACTGCAGTGCTGTGGGGGATGAGACCTAAGGTGGGTCCAAGGGAGAATTGGCCCCTGGACCTGCTGACGTTGCCGACCCCGGATCTAAGAGCCCGCTCACAGTGCGAACGTGATCCTTCACGAGGAGGCACCCAGGTTTGTACTGAGTTTTGTGTGCGGGCGTGTGTGAAATAGGATCAGCTCTGTGAATGACCAGACACAAAAAGACTATTTAAAAAAAGAGTAATTGTTCAAAATCCAGCTGTTTGTCTCATCTCATGTCCTGCTGGTTCCCACAGGGAATTTAGCAAGTCATGAAACCTGACCAATTTCACCGATTCGGGTAAGTCTACTCAAACTGGGATTATCCATGGTATTTCAGATAATGTATAAACAGAAAGTTCCGGAAAGCTGGGGAAATGGTATCTGAGGTGGCCTTGGGCCAGCTGCACACCGTCCCTGAACTGGCAATGGGAAACCACTTCTGAGCATTTTCTACCTGGGAAAACCTGGGAAAAGGGTCGCCCTAAGTCGGAACTGACTTCGGGGCACTTGACAGTTATTATATCGATCAGCAGCTGTAGGAGCGGGCAGGCATTCTGCTTTCACGTGAGACGTCATTATCAGGCAAAATCCAAAGTCACAAGACAAGGACACCCCCCCCACACACACACACACGGGGCTTTTGTTCCTCCGAAGTTTCTGAGGGCAGCAGACGGAACCTCCGGCGGCGTCCACGCCGGTGAGCCAGGGCCCCGCCGGGGCGCAACCCACTAGGCGCAGCTGCCCTCCCCCCCCCCCCAAGACCCAAGAAAAGACGCCCGAGCTCGGAGGCGGCCTGGTGCGCTCCCTGCTGCTACGAGGGGGCGGGCGGATTTATCTAGGGCGCCTTCGGGAGCCCAGGACCCCCCCGCCCCGGCCCCGCCGGTGGCGCGCAGGAAGATCGCCTTTGCTTCCCGGGGGAGAGAGAGAGAGAGAGAGTGTGTAAAAACTGGGCGTGGGAAGTGAAGCAAGAGAAGGAAAGGGGGACGTCGAGCCGTCCACCACCGAAGGAAACCCCCCACCCACCCCGCAGGTCTCGGAGAAGGGAGCCGGCCGGGGGGGGGGGCGGGCGGGACGGGGGCGCCTCGCCTTACCTTGATCTTGTGCAGCGACTTCTCGCCCTCCAGGATCTGGATCCAGACGCCGACGCCGGACTTGTTGTACGTCTGGCTCCAGCCGTCCTCCGAGTTGCACTCGGTGCGGAACTGGCCGAAGTCCCGGTCGTCCGGGATCTGGACGCTGTCCCGGCCGGACATCCTGCTCAAGCCGCCCACCGGGACCGGGCGCGCTCCCCCGAGGGCCGCGCCTGGCGAGGCTGGCCCTCCGACGGCGGCGGCGGCGGGGGGGGGGGGTGCGGGAGGGAAGCCGGCGAGCCCCGACGGGCGTCTCCTGCCGCTCGGACGGGCCCGCGGCGGCGGAGGGAGGGCGGGAGGGAGGGGGGGCGCCGTCCGGGGAGGCGAGGCCAGGCGGAGGCGGCGTCCCGGGCGAGCGGGCGAGCGCGCGCCGCCGGCCGTGTCTCTGGAGCGCCGCCGGTCCTCGATAGGGGAGAGCAGCCCTCCTCGCCGCCGCGCCCGGGGAGTCAGCGGCTGAAGGCCGGCCCTCCGGGAGGGAACAGGTGGAGGTGTGCCCGGAGGGGGCCGCCCCGCCCGCCCCGCCCCCCGGCCGCTCCTCGGCGGGCGATTGGCTCTCCCCCTTGCCCCCTCCCCTCCCCTCCCCTCCCCAAAGGCTGGCGGCGCCCTCCGGCAGACGGGCCGGGCGCGGGCGCGGGTTGCGGCGCAGGGCTGGCCCTCCGCCCCGGCGGGCGAGGAGGCGAGGCCAGGCCAGGCGGGCGGGTCCGGAGAGCCGAGGGCCGAGGATGCTCCGCCGCGGGAAGAGGAGGAGGAGAGCGGGGGACCGGAGCGCGGCGGCCGCGACGCAGGCAGCCCCCGCCCGCTCGCCAGAGGCCGGCTCTCCGGGCGAAGCCTCGGCGCTCCGCCCCGCCGGGCCCCCTCTCTCCCTCGCCCGCTGCCCGCCTGGCAGAAGCGGCCGCAGCGCGCCCTTTCCCGGCAAGGGCGGGCAGGCAGGCGAGGCGGAGGAAGCTGGTGGTGATGATGCTGGTGGTGATGATGATGCCGGGCCGGGCCACAGGCCTCTCCCGGGTCCTCCTGCCTCCCCTTGGGCAGCGCGCCCCGTCGGTTGCTGGCCAGGTCTTGGCCGGAGCCGCCGCCTGTCCAGCCCCTTCCTCCCTTCCTTCCTTCGGTTACCCCGTGGGGAACAGTCGGGCGCCCCATCGCCCTGCCTGAGACTACAACTCCCATCATCCGTGGCTGGTCTCAAAGGCCGACCCTTCTAGAGGAAGCTCGGCCAGCCTTTCCCTCCTGGGGCAGAGAAGTGCGGTGGGTGGGCTCGGCTCCTCGGCAGAATCGTAGCATCCGAGAATGATGGGGTTGGAAGGGGCCTCGGAGGACATCCAGCCCACCCCCCTGCTGGAGGCGGGAATACCAGGAGCAGGGGGTTGGACTCGATAGGACTACAGGGGGATGAAATTTCTGCTGGGGGAGGTCAGGGTGGATTGGCCCTTTGCCCGGGGGGGGGGGGGGAGAGGCAGGGAAAGATCTCCCTCCTCGGCATGTCTAGCCGAGGAGGCAAAGAGCCAGCCCTGATCTGGGCTTTGGGGGGGACCCCCGAGTCTGGGGAGAGAGAGAGTGCCCACACCCCGTGGCCCATTCTGAAACGGTTTGCCTTTGGGGGCTCTTGGCCCTGCTCTGAGTTTGAAAACAGCTGGGGAAGCCTGGTGAAAGGGTCCCCCCTGCAGGCATCCCTGAAGGGCAGGGCCTTTTGGTGGTGGCTCTCCCTGCATGGAACTTTTCCAGGCGGGAGAGAACTTTGCCCTGAAGGACAGCAGAGAAAGTCCTTCAGGAAGGGATGAAACGGCGGCCTGTGTTGTCTCCCTGGCTCTAGAACGAGGCGTCCCCGTTTGAACAGGCACCCGCCTGCCTGCCAGAAGGCCACAGGTGCCACCTGGGGGCCTCACCAGGTGAGAGAGGAGGCTGCCCCTGCACCTCGGCGGGCCTCCCGTCCTGGAGCCCAGCCCTGGATCAATGCCTGGAGTTTAGTGAGCAGCGAGCCACCCCTTCCAGGTTTGAGGGGCCTGTTACTTTTTTTAAAACTAAAAACTACAGTGAGAATTCACTATAACTGCTGGTATAATAGCATTGTGGGGTCATTCTATGGGGTCTCTAACATAGATTAGGGCTTCAGGAGGTCATCGTCCCACCCTGACCAGGCCTGCACTGCTATTGCACTTCTGCACAGAGCTTTGAGCCACTCCTCATACAGAGACTCACCAGAAATCTTTTCTTTCTTTCCTTCTTCCTTCCTTCCTTCCTTCCTTTTTCTTTCTTTCTTTCCTTCCTTCCTTCCTTCCTTTTTCTTTCCTTCCTTCCTTCCTTCCTTCCTTCCTTCCTTTCCTTCCTTCCTTTTTCTTTCTTTCCTTCCTTCCTTCCTTCCTTCCTTTCCTTCCTTCCTTCCTTTTTCTTTCTTTCTTTCTTTCTTTCTTTCTTTCTTTCCTTCTTTCCTTCCTTCTTTCCTTCCTTCTTTCCTTCCTTCCTTCTTTCCTTCTTTCCTTCCTTCCTTCCTTCCTTCCTTCCTTCCTTCCTTCCTTCTTTCCTTCTTTCCTTCCTTCCTTCCTTCCTTCCTTCCTTCCTTCCTTCCTTCCTTTCTTTCTTTCTTTCTTTCTTTCTTTCTTTCTTTCTTTCTTTCTTTCTCCCAAAAAGGAGGAGGCTGTCCATGGTAGCTCTGACTGGGTCTACTACTCCAACCAAAGCAGACGCTGAGGCAGAACCCAGGGGCCAACCAGAGCCAGAGGGCCTCTCAACACAACAGGGCTGGGTTGACACATCTGGAAACAAAGCAAAGGAATAAGACGTCTGAGGGGAACCTCAGACCCCAAAGTCCATCCTGGTCACACTGCCAACTTTCACCCCAGGCCTCAACAACTCTCCAGGGTTTGCAAAACGCTGGACCAAGATTTTCAGGATTCTGACTCATGGTTGGATCGGCCAGGTTTCCTCTACCTCCCTCCAAACTCCCCTTATTTATTTATTTATTTATTTTAAAAAATTACCCCACTTTTCTCCTTAAAAAGGACCCAAGGCGGCTTACATCATTGTGAAGACAATATTCAAAGCTAAGAACAATGACTCTAAAGAGGCAGCTTACATCATTAAAAGACAATATTAAAGCTAGAACAATAGGTATACAAATATTTAAAAAGGAACAAACAATTACCACTCCGGAGAGAAGGTAGACACAAGTAGTACAAAAGACCCAGTCCGAGCAGTAACACATAACAATCCTAAATAGTTAATGTTCATATTTAATATCCAACAAGGTCTGATTCACAAGATGACTTCGGGGAGTGGGTGTTGTGATCTGAACCAGTCTGATGTGTTTGCGTTCCAGGGAAATCGCCATAAACCAAGGTGAGGGGGGGGACGGGGACAGACCGAACCATCGTTCCCAGAGTCCCATCTACGTTGGCTGGAGGACTCTGGAGTTGTGGTCCGAACAGGTAGCTTTCCCAAACTCTGGACCCAGTAGACAGCCTGCAACCAGAGTGAGCCACCAGTGGCCCTTTTCCGCTTCCTCCCAGAGTAGCGGGCAGTGAGACAGACGCTGAAGAAGCCATCAAGCTAGGAGTCCAGCCACTTTCCAGGGGCCGGCCATGCAGGCCGCTTCGAGGCTGCTGGGCTCTGTGTGCACCTCTTTGGGTTCCTCAAAGCCTCGACTCAATCGTTTCACTTGTGAAGCTGGCAGCACAGACCTGTGTGGCTCCTCCTGCTGTTTTTCTCTTTGCCGGTGGTTTCGAAATTTGTTGGGGGGGAAATCTACAGACTCCTGTGCCTGCCGGTCAGCAGTTAAGAGCAGCTCTGCACAACCCATATTATTTCTGCTGATTGGCTTGTGTTAATCACAGAGAAACAACGGTGGATCCAGCACAAGTCACGTGGGTGATGTGATCCCAGGCAGATCCGAAAGGCTAACCGGGAGACTAGCTTCAGTGGACTGCAGCTCTTATCTCCGGAAAGCATAGTCTACAAAAGATAATGCCCCAATAAATCTAGTCGTCTTTAGCCTCTCAGGTGCCTTTCTGTTCTGTTCTCTGTCGTAGAGTAAGATGGCTACCCTGCAGAATAAACAGAGGTGTAGCTGGTGGAATATTTGCACAAAGAGAACAAACAGACCCCCCCCCCTTGGCCTTACCAAGGAAGAAAAGGCCCAGACAGACAGCTAAAGCCAAGGAGGTTCACTAAAGGGCAGGTGGGCTTCCTCCAAGACGGCGCAAGAAAACGGGGCCTTTTCCTTCCTTATTGAACGGCTTCCTTATTGATCCTTCCCCCCCCCCCCCCCCGTGTTGCCCAAAGGGACTTGCCTCTGTGGGCATCAAAAGAACAAAAGCGGGGGATGGGCGAGACCCGAATACAAAGCCGTAGAAGAAATACGACCTACATGTGGGCTGCGCTTTGCAGGGTTGTGGTGGTGGGTATTCTGTCCCTCGATGTCGAGCTGGACAAACGCACTGGCAAAGCAGCTACCACATTCTCTAGACTCACAAAGAGAGGGTGGCTTAATGAGAAGCTGACGGCATAGACCAAGATCCAGGTCTATAGAGCCTGTGTCCTGAGCACACTCCTGTCCTGCAGTGAGTCCTGGACCCTTTGTGCATGGCAGGAGAGGAAGCTGAACACGGTCCATATGCGTTGTCTCCGACGGATTTTTGGGATCACCTGGCAGGACAAAGTTCCAAATAGAGTAGTCCTAGAACGAGCTGGAATTGTTAGCATGTATGCATTACTGAAACAGCGACGTCTACGTTGGCTTGGGCATGTCGTGAGAATGGCTGATGGTCGGATTCCGAAATATCTCCTGTATGGAGAATGAGTGCAGGGAAAGCGCCCCAGAGGGAGACCACAGCTGCGATACAAGGAGATCTGCCAGCGGGATCTGAAGGCCTTAGGAATGGACCTCAACAGATGGGAAATCTTGACATCTGAGCGTTCAGCCTGGAGGCAGGCGGTGCATCATAGCCTCTCCCAATTTGAAGAGACCCTTGTCCAGCAGGCCGAGGCCAAGAGGCCATCCCGAAACCAGCAAAACCAGGGAGCTGGACAGGGGACAGTATTGTATTTGTCTTCAGTGTGGAAGGGATGGTCACTCTCGAATTGGCCTTCTCAGCCACACGAGACGCTGTTCCAGGACCTCCATTCAGAGCACGTGACCATCGTCTCTCGAGACTGAAGGATGCCTAAATCGTATTCTTGTTGTTAGGTGCCATTAAGTCACCTTTGACTCATGGCAGCCCATGAATGGCCCATCTCCAACATGTCCTGTCCTCAACAACCCTGCTCAGCTCTTGCAAACTGAAATCTGTGGCTTCCTTTAGGGAGTCAGTCGGTCTCATATTTGGTCTTCCTCTTCCTGGTGCCTTCCACCTTTGCCGGC
Source organism: Intellagama lesueurii (assembly GCA_037013535.1). Lineage (NCBI taxonomy): Eukaryota > Metazoa > Chordata > Lepidosauria > Squamata > Agamidae > Intellagama > Intellagama lesueurii. The sequence goes on along the minus strand of JBAJHW010000003.1, from coordinate 1,605,696 downwards.
GTTATTATCTTTTCCAGAGAATTCTCCTTCTGATGATGCACCCGAAGTGGGAGAGCCTCAGCTTCAATTTTTTTACCTCCAGAGAGAGTTCAAGCTTGATTTGTTCTAGGACCCACTTGTCTGTCCTGATGGCAGTCCAGGGTATTCACAAAGCATTCTTCCAGCGCCATATTTCAAATGAATCCGTTTCCCCCATCAGCTTTCTTAACTGTCCAGCTTTCATGTCCATACATGGTGATTGGAAGTACAATGGGGTGGATAATCTTGGTCTTGGTCTCCTGTGACACCTCCTTATACTTGATGATCTTTTCTAGTTCCTTCATAGCTGCCCTTCCAAGTCTTCATCTTCTTCTGATTTCTTGGCTGCCGTCTCCCTTTGGATGGATGATGGAACCAAGGTATACAACCTCTTAACTATTTCAGTTTCTTCATTGTCCACATTAAAGTACAGTTCTTCTGTGATCATCATGATTTTGGTCTTCTTCACATTCAGCTGCAGTCCTGCTTTGGCACTTTCTTCTTTTCCATTCCCTAACAAGCCGTTTCAAGGCATTGCAGCTTTTTTTTGGCCCGTACGGACTCCTTGCCAAAACCTGACCTTCGCACGTGGTCAAAACGTGCGCTTCTACCACATGCAACCAAGCACCCACCAGCATCTCCTGCCAGGCTAAAAGCTTTGAAAACTAAGGTAGGAAAAGAACAGCAAGTCCCCTGGCAAAATGCCACAGTTCGGATCCCCGGGAGAAAAACAGCACGGATCTGCACCAGATCAAGCACTCCAGACCAAGGCAATAAAGCCCTGCTTTGCCTGTCATTTGACACTGATTTACACCGGGCTCGGCAAGGCTGATTCCTGGATGGTAGACATGCAGCTGGGGAAAAGGAGACTGGCAGAGGAGGGAAGAGTTAACATGCTCCCTCCCTCCTTTACTTTTTCCTTTCAGCTCAGGCATGGGCCACCCTTATCTAACGCAGGCTTATCCAGGGAGCCACCGGAGGAGGGAGGGACGTATCGTTGTCCACATCTCGCCTTTCTTTTGTGCCCCACAAGGAGGCAACCGGTTGAGAGTCTCCTTCCCGGTGCTTGCCCTAATTTTCATGCCGCTCAGGCGCCTTGGACCTGACGCTTGCTTAATCTAGCTGTATCTATCTATTCGTTCGTTCGTTCATTTGAAATATTTCACACACACACACACCTCTCTCCTTCAAAAAGGACCCAAGGCTGCTCGTATCATTAAAAAGACAATATTTAAAACCTAAAGCGGTGGGTATGCAAACAGCAGAAAGGATGAAACAAATACCACACTAAAAGATGGTAAACAAGCAATACTAAAAACACATTCAAAGGAGTAAGGTACAACCATCCATTTAAAAAAACCCTCTCAGACAGCCGATCGCTCAGGAAAAGCCTGCCTGAAGAGAAAGGTCTTTTATCTGCTTGTGGAAGGACAGCCAAGATGGGGCCAGCTTGGCCTCCAGTGGGAGGGAGTTCCAGAGTCTTTGGGAGCCGCCACCAAGAAGGCCCTTCTCCTTTGTGCCCACCAAAGACACCTGTGAAGGTGGCAGGACTGAGAGAAAGGCTTCTCCTGATGACTTTTAACACCCGAGTCAGCTCATAGTGGGAGACATGGTCTTTGAGATAGTTTGGACTAACCCAGGTTAGAACCAGTCCTTTGAATTGTGCCTGGAAATGGACCAGCCTTTTCCATCTTTGCTGATGGAAAACCAGAGAGACCGAAAGGAAGAAAGAGGCTGGCCTGCGGGGTTACCAGCGCACGGCCGGGCCCTCTCTTCTTCCGACTCAGGACATTCTTTGGCCACGGGCGCACGAGCCACCCTGGCCCCTGACCTGTGGGGCCTTGGCATCTGTGAAGTTGGAACAGCCCTCCTTCCCCTGCCAGCCTTGGATGACGCAACGGCTGCTCTTAGAGAAGGCAGCTCGGGGATGCATCCATCCCTCAGGGCTAGCTCACCAGTCATGTTTGGATGTTGCTCCAAGGAGATTCTCATCACTTGTCATTCATTCATTCATTCACTCACTCACTCACTCACTCACTCACTCACTTACAATGCAGCCTTTCTGCCAATTACAGGACCCAAGGGGGGGGGCCTCTAAAATTATTAAAAGACAAACAGTTAAAAAAAAAGACTAATTACTACATTTAAAAAAACAATTCAACTTATATTAGCGTTAAAACAATTAAAACGGCAACAGCCACCTTCAAAACAGATTCAAATATAGATGAAATAATACACAGCACCTAAATTTTAAATGTTTAACTTGAGTCTCCGAGAGGTCCCATCACCCTGGGCCATGCCTTATTATTACCTTTCCCTCCCGTCTTCTATGGCTGGCACGTTGGCCAAGAGCTTCCTAAAACGGGCAGGGCAGTAAAGGATTTTGCCCAAGACGGCAGAGAGGAAGGAGGGCATCCTTCTGAGAAAACGGGGGTAGGGAAATGCCTTTTTATGTCCTTTTGTTGTTCTTTAGTCGTTAAGTCGTGTCCGACTCTTCGTGACCCCATGGACCAGAGCACGCCAGGCCCTCCTGTCTTCCACTGCCTCCCGGAGTTTGGTCAAAGTCATGTTGGTCGCTTCGATGACCCTGTCCAACCCTCTCGTCCTCTGTCGTCCCCTTCTCCTCTTGCCCTCACACTTTCCCAACATCAGGGTCTTTTCCAGGGAGTCTTCTCCTTGGAAAAGGGAGATGTCCCTTTTATGTCCTACAACTCAAAAAAAAAAAAAGTTTTTTTTTCTAACCTTTGAAAAGAAAGGGAATTTCCTGTTCTTTGCAGACTTAAGGATCGACCAGGCGTTTACAGGTACCGTTGTTGTCGTTCTTGGTGTTGGCTAGTAAGACAGCAGCTATTCATTTTTTTATCGGTTGCTGAGTTGGTTTGGCTTCTGGAATTCTTAGGGGAATCAGCAGCTCCATTACGGAAAAGGGGACATTTCCTCTCCAGACGTTCCATGCAGGAATTGGCCTGGATCGAACCATGGGCCCGTCGCAACAAGATCGGTGGTCAATTTCCACCGAGCTCAGGCTGAAAAATCTTGCATCGCTGCCAGCCTAGCCATGTCTCCCTGGGTGTAGCAAGCAGGCCACCGTCTCCCACGCTGCAACAGGCAGGATCATCTCTTTTCACAGCTCAGGTTTCTCCATGCACATGTGGGTAACTTCATTGCTTCGATCCCCTTAGCATGGCTCTTAACACAGGCCTGCTGCAGGGCTTCTCTTAGGGGGAGGGCAGAAAATTGGGGGCAAGTGGTGGGGGGAGAAACTTGAGTGGCTGGATTGTGTCTCTGGGTCCCTTTTTGGCCAAACGCCACATAACTCCCTCCCCTTCTGAAGCAGGCAGTGAAAGACACAGCTGGAGAAGCACACAGGGGTTTTATTGTTTTTAAAATTTGTAAACCGCCCAGAGTAGACCCTTGGTCTAGATGGGCAGGATAAAAATCTAATAAATAAATAAATTAAATAAATAAATAAGCCCACCTGCAGGCTGAACACCCCTCTGGCTTAACAGAAGATCATTCTGCGCATTCTGGAGTTCAAAAAACAAGTTACTTTTCCAACTTCTGGCAGTCATTCTGTGCTGGAGAGCCATTAGAAATGTGGGAGAGTGGGATTTAGGCAAAGCAATGCTCAAGTATGTCGGTGCTTCCGCTTCTAGCAGCGACATCCACAACCACCACCCCTTCTCCAGCTTTTAGCCCCCCCATGGGGGGGGAGGGCCTTTTCTCCACATCTCAGAGGTTGTTTATTTTGGGTTGAGTGCTCTTTTGGGAATCTTTGCCAAAATCTCAGCCCCCGAACTAAAATATTATTTACCTAAAATCTGGGTGGATCCTCACGCGTCAGAAAAACAAAAATTAACACAAATGTAGGCTTGTGTGCATTGATGCAGGCACACACACACACACAGCAAAAATCCCATGATGCTGATCTATTAAAACGCTGCTTCTTTCATATTGTCCAGTTGTCGCAAGGTTGCGTAACTGCAGAGGCTCCTATTTCTGGGCAGCCGCAAAGATTCCCAAAAGAGCACTAATACGCTTCATTCAGCCCACACTCCTGGTGTATATTTAAAGCACAGGCTGGTCTTTTTTTAAAAAAAAATAACCCTCATGGTCCTGATTTATGTATGTGCCTGTGTGCAGGTTTGCATAGATAGACGTATGTGCACACATGCAATAAGGTATGCCCCAACATGCACACTTGGCAAAGGCCGGCCCTCAGCATCATCATCATCTTAGACCTACAGAGCAGGAAGGGACCCTTTGGGTCATCCAGTCCAGCCCCTGTCAAGGAGGCACCACAGGGGAATCGAACTCCCCACCTCGGGCTCCACAGCCAGATGCCTCAACTACTGAGCTATCTAGAAGTCTGCAGGCAGCCACTCTGCACTTGGGCAGAGGCACTTTTCTTTATTTTGTTTTCTTTGATATTCAAGGCATGAATCTGCAGATATTATAAACAATTTCGGGTGGGAGGTGGGGAGGGTGATTCTTCCCTGGGTCTCTCGCTCAGTGGATTCCAGTTGTGCGATGTAAGAGCCGGCTCCATAGCTCTGAACTGGAGGTGAAGATACGAAGGGCACTCAAGCCTCGGGATACAACTTGAGGAAGGAGAGGAGAAAATGCAAGATGCAAGGCGTTAAGAGGTGGGAGCCAGGAGATTGTTCTGCACCGTAGCAACAGCAGAGTGACTAAGCCTTGAAGGACAACTTGGCGTTCCAGTGGTACTGAGCATCCTTCAAAGTCCACAGCTCCTCACCTGTGGCCACTTGGGGCAGCCATAGAAATGGGAACCTCCTTCGAGCCCGGAAGCAAGAGGGCAATCTCTCTGTTGGTGCAGGTAAGTCTGCTGGTTGATCCCGCCTGGTTTGTCTCTCCACGAGGGGAGGCCACGAAAGATAGGCTGGCAAGTGACCAAGCGCCACGGAAGGCTCGACAGATTGGCCCGTGGCCAGACCGGCTGGGAGGTTCTGGGAATTATAGTCCAAAAGAGGATCTTTCGCCCTGTGTGTCACAGCGACTGGCCAGGCCCTTCAGGGAGTCTTAGGGGGCGGCTACACTGTTGAAATGAACCAGGAGCCAGATCGGGAGTTTTGAAATTGGTTTAAAGTCATGAGGTTCCAGGATCAGGATGTACGTCCTCTTGGGACAACTTCTATTCTGGTTGTAAGCTGTGTTGTCTTATCCGTCAGGGAGACCACAGAGGCTTTAAAATCGATGCATTTTTTAAGCAAACTGGCACCTCAGCACTTCAACTTCTGGTTTTTCTGCGTTCCTCATCATGCCAAAAAGCCATTTTCTTACGCTCTGGTGTTTTTCACCTTTTTATAGGGAATTGTTTACCGCTGTTGTGAATTGCCTTTTTTTGTTGATTTTACTTATTTTTAATATTTGTTCTATTTTTAAGATGTATTTAAAAGTGGCATAGCGCTAGATCAATGTTACAGATAGAATAAAATGAAGAATACACTGCAGCCTGAAACCTGTGATCCTGGCGTCCAATACTTGACAAACCCCACAGATCCAATGTACTCTGACACAGGCAAGCACACCTGCCAAAACAATTTTAAAACATTGTGATCAGAACTGATTCAAAATAAAGAACCCCCTCGGGGGTGCTTTAAAAAAACCTGGCTTTCCGATCCAAAAATGTGCACTTAGCTGTATGTCATGGAGGCAGATGTTTTTAAATCAATTTCAAGTGTGCTAAACCTGACTCAAAAAAAGAGGGGGTATTACAGCATGTAGACAAGCCGTTTGTGACACCCATTGAGCTGCGGGGTCGATGTTTTGCCAAAGTGTGCAGAACATTAGCGCCACCTCCTGGATCCTTAGAGCCACTCCTGACTCAGAGGGTGGGACGGGAGCTCTGTTGCGCCTCACGGCTCTCCACGTGTTGTGCCTTTGATGCAAAAACTGCAGGTGGCCATTCAAAAGACCACCAGGAACCCTGGTGCCGTTTCCTTCTCACTGAGAAAGACGAAAAGTCGTGTTTTCTTTTGTGCAGATTCCGAGTGTAAAAGAGGTTAAATGCTAAGGCAGCGAACCAAGATGGAGGCAACATGCTGATCATCTTCTTGCTGTGGCATCCTTCAGTCTCGAGAGACAATGGTCATGTGCTCTGTATGGAGGACTTGGAACAGCGTCTAGTGTGGCTGAGAAGGCCAATTCGAGAGTGACCATCCCTTCCACACGGAAGACAAATACAATCTGTCCCCTGTCTAGCTCCCTGGTTTTGATGGTTTTGGGACTGCCTCCTGGCCTCGGCCTGCTGGACAAGGGTCTCTTCAAATTGGGAGAGGCCATGATGCACCGCCTGCCTCCAGGCTGAGCGCTCAGAGGTCAAGGTTTCCCATCTGTGGAGGTCCATTCCTAAGGCCTTCAGATCCCGCTGGCAGATCTCCTTATAATAATACCCATAATATAAAGCAGGATTTTTGGAGAGGCCATGATGCACCACCGCCTGCTGATCATCAAGGCTTGAGATATAAGGTTTAACCTCAGGCAGTGTATGATCGACTGTCTTCCTGCTTGTCCCCTGCTTTAACTTAGACCTTTCTTTTGCAACATCTACTCGGGGTAATTTCTGGACTTTTACCCCTCACCCGCTCAGGGTCTGCAACGTCCAGCCTGAAGAAGGGCCCTGCGTGACTCAGCCGCTGGCCTGGTTCTTGTGGTCCAGCGAAGGGAGTTTTTACAATGCCGGCGGTGGTCAAAAGGGCAGCTGGAGCCACTGTGTAGGGAGGTGGGTGAGTGCCCATCGAAGAGGGGGGTGGGCTCCAGGAGGCTGCTGGCATGAAAGCTCAGCTTCGTAACTGCTGTCTGATGTTGCTTCTCCGCTTGAGGATGTGTTTCCTTGCTTGAAGTTGAGTTTACATACCTCTGAGCCTGTGTCGAGAGCTCTCTCCCCCCCCCCCCAGCCCTCATTTCTGTGCAACTCACAGGGGCCAGGACTAGCTGTTGCACCAGCTGACAGATGCCTTCCGGGGACTATTGTAAAGTCCCAGGGAGAACGCTGTGGGGTTTTGCACACCCTCTCCCATTGCACTACGGAGTGTTCTTGGCTGTTATGCATAAGTGAGCAGGTGCAACTGCCTTCCTCCAAGTCAGACGGTGGGCCCAGTTACTACTGCCTCCTCCTATGCCATCAACCAGGCTTCAGGATCTCAGATTGCCCTCAGTTACCTGGCCTTAACCACCAATGCCAATTCTTAGCTCTGAACATTAAATAAATAAATAAATAACTTGTTGCTTTACACGTTGTTTCTCAGGAACCAGGCTGCCGTTACTTTTATAGCTACTCTCCCGGTGCATGTTGTAAATAACTGCTTTCTGCATTATGGACAGAGCTGTTATTCATATCAATGGTTCAGAGCAATTATTTCTGGTACCTTCTCATGGCCAGTTCTGGTACAGCACCTCGGAAATGTAAACATAGAAAACACGACACCAAAGAATATTTCCCTTGTCATTTAGGATGGCAAAGAGAAAGACATAAGACCTAGAAAATTCCTTTTAATCTGCTTCGAAAAATGACCTCGATATTAACTTTTGAAAGCAACTCCTTGTTACTTATGATAGCTGAGTAACTCCCATGCTATTTACACCTGGAAAGCAATGTTGTAAATACCAGCTACATTAATTTCCCTCAAAGTAACTAGTAACAAAAAACAACCTCTGTTACTTGCAAATCATTATTTCCAATCTCTGCCCTGAATGGTGGGAGCATTGACTAGACTCATCCAACAGGAATCACACTCGGCACATGCTCAGTGGTGCTAGGAAGAAGGATCTGTTAGTCCCTCTCGCTCATTATTTTCAACACTGAGCAGCAGCAATGACTCTCTGGGGTCAGACCGGTCTGTTTTCCAGCCTGCTTGGAGACACTGGAGAGACACAGAGAGAGAGAGAGAGAGAGAGATAGGGAGAGATGAACCAGGCACTTTTCTACCTCTCAGCCGCGGCACAGCGTCTCCAAGAGAAACACAGGCAGCAGCCTCACTCTAAGCCAGACCGCTGGTCACTCTCGCTCAGTGCTGCCTGCACTGACCGGCAGCAACTCTCCAAGTCCCTGCTCATCCCTGCTCAATCCAGGGGCTTTTGCCTGCTACCCGCAGCTTGGGGACACGCAGCTTGGGGATCCATCTGGACCCGGTGCTCACCATGGAAACTCAGGTGGCGTCAGTGGTCCGCTCCGCCTATTTCCATCTGCGGCGGATAGCCCAGCTGCGTCCCTATCTTGATGTGGGGCGCTCACCACCTTGGTACATGCGCTTGTAATCTCGAGATTAGACCACTGTAATGCGCTCTACGTGGGGCTACCTTTGAGGTTGATGCAGAAACTCCAAATGGTGCAGAATGCGGCGGCCAGACTCCTTAGTGGAGTGAGAAAATATCATCATATCTCTCCCACTCTGGCCGCTTTGCATTGGCTGCCCATTCGGTTCCGCGTTGACTTCAAAGTTTTAATGCTTACGTATAAAGCCCTAAACGGTTTAGGGCCTCGATACTTGGCGGAACGCCTACTCCCACCAAAATCTACCCGTATCACTCAATCGAGTCAGGAGGTGAGGCTGAGGAGCTTGACGCCGAGGGAGGTCCGGAAGGAAAAAACAAGAAACCGGGCCTTCTCGGCGGTAGCTCCTCGCCTCTGGAATAATCTCCCTCCGGAGATCCATGCGGCCTCTTCGCTGGGCATCTTTAAAAGCCAACTGAAAACTTGGATGTTTAGGCAGGCCTTCCCTTCAGCTATTATTTGATTTATTTTTATTTTTTATTTCCATCTTGAATAACTCTATTACTGATGTCTAAATGTTGTTATATTTTTATATTATTATATATGTTGGAAGCCGCCCAGAGTAGTCAATTGACTAGATGGGCGGGGTATAAATGCAATAAATAAATAAATACCCCTCCATCCTCGGAGGGGGACTGCCACAGGTCAGTGGACATCTGCTTCACGCCAAGAGACGGCCAGGCCCGATCTCCTTAAGTGTCTCCTGGAAAAAAACATGCTGGGTGACCTCCTGGAGATCCACGGTTGCTGCCCGTCAGAGCTGGCCGTGCTGGCCCCGACAGACACGAAGGGTCAGCCTCTGCACAAGGCAGCTTTCCGGATTCCTTCTCTTTAGCCTATACGGCAGGCTGCAGGAGGCAGATCAGGATGGCAGGGCCGGTGGCCAGCCACGGCGGTCCTCTTGACTTTCTTTCCTTCCCTACGACCAAAGTGGGTTCTTCCTTGTTTGGGAGGCAGGAGGAAGGGGGGTTCTGCCAGTGGTGCTCGCGGCGTGTGGCAGCCGCCTGCCTCCGGACTTCTGGCCCGTGAGCCGAGAATCCGGTGGTCCTGCAGGGGCTGCCCGCCTGCCCGAGGGAGAGAGGGAGCCAGCAGGCCGATCCTCTTTGTCATTGTTTGTTTCCCTGGCTCAGGCGTGTGTGGGAGGCGAGGGGGGAGAAACAGCGCCTGGGTTTCCACACAGCCCTGTAAACACAGGCAGATGGGCAAAGACCTAAACAGAGCGCCTGCCTGCCTCTCTCTTTGCTTCCAAAGCTGCAGAGATGAGTCACGCCTGAAGTTGCTGGAGACGCTCTCCCTCTCTCTTACCTTGCAGGCAAGCAAGCAAAGAGGATGCCCACCCCGTGCCAGTCTGTCTGTGCCCGCACGCGTGGCGCTTTGCAATCTCCCAGCAGCAGCAGGAGGGGAGCCTTTCCCTCCTGTGAGGCAGCAGGTTTCTTAGCCAGGCTGCTCGGGGGTGGGTGGGAAAATCTAGGAGTTGAAATCCAAAAATTGAACTTCTATGAGCTCGGTTTCACGAGCCTGCATGACGGGTTTGCAAACCACACAGAAATGTTGTTGTCTGTTTTTTATACGTTCTTCCTCCGGCACGTTTGGGGCGCCGGGCCTGGCTTCTCTGTTCACCTCGCAAGGTGTCGTCTTCTTCACCCCAAACCTGCAAGGTGGGCTGGGAAGAGAGAGATGGCGAGGGAGGGGCCAACGTGACCCAGCGTTGTTGTCACGTGCCATCGAGCCCACCTCTGACTTATGGCAACCCTATGAAGGAGCCCTCTCCAAAATGTCCTGTCCTCAATAGCTCAGCTCAGCTCTTGTAGATTCAAGCTCATGGCTTCCTTTAGGGAGTCAATCCATCTCGTATTGGGTCTTCCTCTTTTCCTGCTGCCTCCCACCATTCCCAGCATGATGGTATTTTCCAGAGAATTCTGCCTTCTCAGGATGTGCCCAAAGGAGGACGGCCTCAGCTTCAACCTTTTTTGTCCTTTATTTACATGATGTTTATTATATTGTCTATGCGTGGGTCACTAATGTTGCATTTTGTTTGTCAAATAAATGCTGAACATAACATTTTAAAACAAAACCAATTGCTCTGGCCACACCTCACAGCCTCTCAATCCCCATTTTTAAAATGCAACAGTCCTCCAGGCATCCTTAATGTTTCCAAGCAGCTTCACATCTGGACACTCATTACTGTGGCAGAAGCCTCTGTCTTTTAATCATCATCATAGAACTTCAGAGCTGCAAGGGAACCTATGGATCATCACATCCAGCCCCTGTCAAGGAGGCCCAGTGGGGGAATCGAACTCCCAACCTCTGGCTCCACAGCCAGAGACCTAAACCACTGAGCTCTCCGGCAGCTACGAGAAAGCTGGAATCAAGAAACACTGAAACAGTGCTAAGAGCGAAAGCACCATCCGTTTCTCCAAAAAAAAAAGGGTGTTCCAGCTAGTAATAATATCTCACAATGCTCTCTCTTTTTCTGAACATGGATGGGGAAAAAACCCAAGGAGTTCGCTTCAGGTCACCCCAAGCAGCCACCCGCTGCGCCTTAGGAACAGAGCTTGAAAGGATACCTCTTAAAAGGGGCTCATTATTCCCTTGCAGCCATTATTCTGGACCTGTTGTGAGATGTGAGTCAGTACCAAAGGCACACAAAACACAACAAAATACCCTCTGGTTCCCTCTAGTGGCTAATTCTGATGTTGCACCACAGAACTAGGTACAGTATAAAAAGACACATATAAAAACAGTGTAAAAAGCTGGCTGGATAGCTCAGTGGTTTTAGGTCTCTGGCTGCAGAGCCAGTGGTTGGGAGTTCGATTCATCATCATCAGGATTCCCAGTATGGTGTAGTGGACAGAGTGAGAGACTAGGATTCTGGAGAACAGGGTTCGAATCCCTGATCAGCCATGGAAACTCACTGGGGGAGTGGAACAGGTAAAACCACTCCTTGAACATCTCACTTATCTTGAAGCACAGAAACCCACCCACAGAAAAAGACAAAAACCAGACAACACACTTCCTCTGGCACCTAAGAGTGATCAAAGAGTGCCATAAAAGGACAGTGGCTTCCGTCACACCAAGGAGCCGCACACCAAGAAGCGGGAGATCCTGTTGCCAGCACAGGCATGAGGGCCACCGCAGGAGGCAACGTCAAACAGCAAGCGGGCCATTAAGAACAGGAGGGTGCCCGTGATCGGCTTCATGCTCAGTGTGGCTTCTCCCGGACAAAAGCAAATGATGCCTTTTCCAGAAATCAGAGTTTCTCAGCTTTCATTTTATCGATCGTGGTCGGGATATATATTTGGCACTCCTTGTTCTTTTGAGCCCAGAAAACAAAACACCAAGCAAGGGGGATGCTGAGCCATTATTCAACTGGCTTTTCTTAGGACGAAAAGCAAACCCTGGTGTTCCACAAATCTCTTTGAGAAACAAGAGCAAAAGGAAGCTGACGGTCAAACACAGAGAGGGCTGCCAGCTTGACTGCCCACCAACAGAGATTCAGCTGCGTTAGAAGTTGGAAACCCTAAGAGGGCTTTCAAGGTACGTGAGATGTTTAAGGAGTGGCTTGGCTTGACCAGCTCCTCACCCGCCCTGTAAGTTTCCATGGCTGAGTGGGGGTTCGAACCCAGGCCTCCTGGATCCTAGTCTGTCACCCTAGCCACTACATCACACTGAATAACCTCATCATTCTTCCTGCGAAGGACTTGGCAAATAGGAAATTAAAAAACGAGTTTCTGGATTCTTCAGTGTTTCTGTGAGGGTATGGGAACCTGAGCTGCTAGGGACAAGATCAACTTGTAAACAGACCAGTTCACACCTTCGCTTGATCTCCTGTTTCTGGATACTTCAAGGAAAAGACATTTCGCCACACGTTGCTGACAGGGCACTGATAAAGAATGGTCATCTTACCTTTTGTGTAACAAGGATGCCTCAAGAGGGAATCTAAGGCCTGGCCAGGAGCTAGCCTGCTTCGTTATGCAGATTTCAGAGGTGGGAACAAGGCAGGAGTACGCCTTTTGTTTATAGACTGGTCAAAGGGGATTAAGTGTTACGAAGAGATTGTGGGCACCCAGTGACTTTGGGGGACTACAGCTCTGGAATGCACCAGCCAGCAGGGCCTCTGGACAGCACTAGATTGGCTGAGGATGTTGGGCTTTGCGATCCAACACAGCAACTTTCCCAAGTTATATTTCTGTGCCTGGTTTCAGTTATGAGGAGCAGTCGGGCAGCACAGCGCTTCTGCGTTAACAAATTGAGAGTAAAATTGGCAACTCATGGTCGGGCACACAGGCAAGCAAACAGTTCCCCCCCACCCCCACATGCCAGCCCGGCCCCCACAGCTTTCTTCTTTGCCTCCTCGTCTCCTTGGCTTGGCTTTGCCTCTCAGGAGATGGCACTGAGTCACTGCCAGAGATGACTCAGCTCCTGCAGGCAGGGCTCCTCTGAATTTTAAGGGGCAGCAGCACCAGCGGCCGTACCGTGATCGCTCCCCCTCTCCTTCCAGCACAGCCCTGCCTCTTGGACAAGTCTCGCCTGTTCCTCAGGGAGAGACACGGCTTCTCCTTCGCTTGCGTATTTCTCTGGCTTCCCAGTCAGCCACCGCCATGCCAACAGCGGTCCCTCCTGGTTTGGAATGTAATGATCTGGGCTGCTCGTTAGCTCGGGCAAGCCTGCTCTCTCTGCTTGAGCTAGTACCCGTGAGCAATAGAGATGGGGGGGCTTCCTGCTGAATAAGCCCCCACGAATCACAGGCCATGGCCGACACAGGGCAGGAAAGCCAGGGCACCCCTATGGGGGCTGGTGCTGCAAAACCCATTGGGGCTTAGTCCTGGATCATGACGCAGAGGGTGCCTTTGATCATGTGCAGAGTGTCTCAGAAATATCTTCCTTAGATAGTAACTCAACCCACAAGCTGTCAGGTGAGAGGCTTCCAGTTCACCATGAAATGTCTGGGGAGCCTTTGGAAAGGCTCCCCTTTCCTCTCTTGAATATGGAAGATAATAACATATAGAGCGTTACCTTCACATTCATACCTTTTCTGCAATGAGCTCAAGGCAGTGTATAGAGCTCTCCTCTTCTCCAGTTCTCCCTCACAACAGCCCCGTCAGGTAGGTCAAGGTGACTGGGCCAAGGTCATCTGAGGAGTTTCATGGCTTGGTGAGATCTTGAACTGGACCTTACAGGTCCCAATCTAGCCCTGTCTTGTTGCAAAGTTTTGAATTTTGGTTAAATCCCTCTAGCTGCTCAGCCGAAGTGCAGGGATTCACTGAGCAGAATAGCTTCAAGTCCCCAATTTGGTGCACCGCCTTCTTCTCATCCACTGGCACTTACAGTCTCAACAACTCACTGTGAGACATTAGTAAGAGAAAGAAGAAAAAGCTTTCATTTAGTTACAGACCAACAGCAAACTGAACAAATAAATAGGACTGACTTGCAGCAACAGGCCTCACCAGACTCAGTGCTTGCCAAAGGCTGCTTGCAGACCACAGAGAAAGGGAAAGAGCTCAGAAGAGGGAGCTCTCTTCGAATCCAGAGGCAGGGAAGGAACAATAGGCTAGTGCTGGAGAGATTGCCAGTCACCCCAGCCCGGAAAGGTCCCCCCCCCCCCAGCCACTCCTACCCAAAGCACCCGGTGAGGGTGCAAAATCTCCAACAAGAGGCCCATTGAATCAGTGAGAGTTGACTCCTCGAATCTCTGCAGTCAACCAGCCAGCCTGCTCTAGTTGAGCGCACAAACACACACACACACACACACACACACACACACACACACACAATGTAAATTGAACGTCATGCCTATCAAGGTAGTAATAAGTTCTGCCTCGAATACAACCCTATTTTATTGTTCTTGCCATAATATTCCAGTTCTGCAAGTCACTCATGTTGTGCATATTTTGTGTTATACACACATAGTTTGTGTGTTTGTTTGCATGTGTAGGTGTGTATGTATATACACACATACATACATACATACCTACACACACACATATGCATACATGTGTGTGTAGGTAGGCAGGTAGGTACGTACGTATGTAGGTCTGTGTATGTATATGTGTAGACACACACACACACAGATATACATATTTAAACATCGATCTGTTTTTAAGAGCCCATCTTGACACGGTCCCTTTCCGCCGGCGAGTCTCGAACTCGCGCCATCCGCCGGGCGCTTCTGGCCCCGCCCCCCCGAGCACGACAAGGCCCCGCCTCCTTCGAAAAGCGCCTCTCCGGCTTCACCCACACCCTCCTTAGGCCAGCGTGACTACATTTCCCATGACGCACTTGCTCTTTGTTAACACATGCGCCCCGGTCGCCCCTGGGGATGGTAGTCTCTCCCCTCCGGCCTCCGAGGCGGCGGAGGGCGGGGCCTCGGGCCGCTCGAGACTACAGCTCCCAGGAGCGCCCTCGCGGAACGCCGCCTGGCGTGAGGCGTGCGTCCCTCTCAGCGCGGAGGCGCCCCTGGGTTCCGCCATCTTGGTTTCCCAGGCGACTGGAGGAGCGAGCGAGCGGGCGGGCGGGCAGTGGCCGGCCTGTGGGAGCCGGGGCGCGAGATGCTGGCCTCCCTCATGACTAGGCCGCTGCCGTCCGGTCTGGCGCGCCTGCTCGGGGCCGGAGCCAGGTGCCCGCCGGCGATACGCGGAGCCGCGGCGCGGGAGTTCAGCCGGCGAGAGGCCGAGGCCTCGTGTGCCGCCGCCGCCGCCGCGTCCTTCTTAGCCGGGCGCGAAGAGGTGCAGTTCCGAGAGGAGCCCGCTAGGGGTCGCCGCGAGCCAGGGCTGCCTTCCCAGGCGGCGGCGGCGGCGGCGGGGGGCGTGGCCGTGCGTCAGGCGCAGCTGCAACGCCGGCACGCGGCCTCCAGGGGGCGCAGCGAGAACGGGCGATGGTCGCCGCCCGGCCAGGCGGAGGTGGATCGGCAGGAGCCCGGCGCGGCCGGCAGGGGGAGCCCTGGCGTGACCCTTGCTGGCTTGGGGGGCTCCAAGGGGCCCCTGCCCCAGCTGGCCTCCCCCGGCCCCGAAGGCGGCGGGTGGCTGCCCAGGCTGCCCTGCCAGGAAGGGAAACCCGCCACCGCCACCCCCAGGGAGCCCAGCAGGCTGCGCCTGTGGCCCAACCCGGAGCACGCCGGCCGCCACCGCCGGAGCCACCGGGAGCACCGGAGCCGGACGGCCAGGATGCCCGCCTTCACCGTCGCTGCTGCCGCCGCCGCTGCAGCCGGGCTGGCGCTTTGCTACAGCAAGGGCCACGTCTCCAAAGGTGACCGGAGAAGCCTTTCCTGTCTTCCTCCTGCCGCTCCGCAAGCCGCTAGTCCTCAGTGAGGCTTCATAGGACTGGCAGGTCCTCTTTGGGTCTGTGGGTGACTGTAAAGGAGGCGGGGGGGGGGGGGGGAGAAACCACCTTGCTTCCAAACCCAAAAGAGATTTCTTCCTCAAGCCTGGGAAAAATTTCACATGGCTTTCTTTGGGCTTTGGGGGGCTGTTACAGTTTTGGAGCAAAGGTGTGTAGGAGAAGTTGGCAACCTGAGAGCTGGAGGGGCAGCCGATCAGTGGCATAGAGGTCAGGGATACCCAACCCTTGGGTCACCCAGGTGTTCTTGGGCTGCAACTCCCAGAAACCCAGGCCAGCACAGCTGGCGACAAAGGCTTCTGGGAGTTGCAGTCCGAAAACACCTGGGTAACTCAAGGTTGGGAACCCCTGTTCTCTATGCTTCAGGTGCTTTTGATCTTAGGAACCCGGGAAGCAGCCATACCACAAGTCCAGGGTTTGGGTTGCATGTAAAGCGGGTATTCGGTCAGAAAGCGCCAGACTTTCTTTACAAGCAAGAACAGTCTTGATTGGCTTGAGGAGGGATTGGAAAGGGAGGATCCCACGGTCACAGTTTCCCAAACTACTGACGTACGTGCAGAGTCTTTTCCCTGGTTGAAACGGGAGGGGCTTTTCCTGTTAAGCCATCTTTTTCTCAGGAGTTGTGGAACGAGTGCCCAGTTTCATCTTCTTCCCCGGCATCCAGGCCACTTTGTTGCCCAGCCAACGTGAGATGCTGTAATGTTTCCTCAGCCGTTGGGGGAAGATGCTGCTTCTCTAACATGTCCTACCGCTTCTTCTTTTTGCTCCACCGGTACATCATGGGTTGGCCTCCCCTCGGCTGTGGCATGCAGAGGGTAGTGGATGAATCCGACTGGGTGGCCCCAATCCCTTCTGGACCCTGTCTTGTGGCTGGCTGGACCACACGGCTGTAGGCTATTCAAGCCGTGTGAGAATCACAAGCTCGTCTCCGTTGGCTCTCCTTTGCTGCTGACTCACCCCTGTTCTCAGTGGCAGAGTTGAGGAGGTGATCGTTTTAGACTACAAGTCCCAAAATCCCCCAGCCCACATGGCCCCAGGCCCCAGAATTGTAGTCCAGAGCTCCATCTTTTCTAAGATTTGCTAAGTGACACCCTCTGGCTGTCTCGAGGACGCCCTGCCTTGGGATGGTTCTTTCTACACTTCCCTTTCTATGCATCCAAGGGCGTGGGCCTGCCATCCTCCCACATTCCTGGGTCCTGCCCAGCGGTGGGTTTTAAGCGAAGACTTTCCCTCCCTGCCTGAGAATCTTTCCAGGGGACCGCTGGCGTTCTTCCATAAAGGCCCACCCCTTTTTCTTCAGCCTCTCCCTGGGCAAGGCAGGGGCTTCCAATGCTGCTCTGGTGCTCCTTCGACCCGGGTCCCAGCTTGCGAATGAGCCTTCTCCTCCTGCCTCCTTCCTCAGAGGGAGCAGCAGACGTTGTGGACTGCATTTCTTCCATAGTGGCATTGGCACCGAGCCCTCGCCCTGGTCCGCTCGTTTCAGATCCATTGTTTGCCCTTTTACTTGATAGCCTTGTGCGCTCTTCCAGAGAGCCCCAGGGATCTCACCTCACTGACTCCCAGGGTGTTGCCCCGTTCATGGAGACTGTTGATTAGCCTGAGTCTTTACAAGTGGTACCTAGTCAGAAGAGTTCCTTAATGAATTAATCCAGCATTTAACCAGGAACCCGATGAAGCTCTGTTTGCATGTTCTAAAACTTCAAAAGGGTGCCTTTGTGAATATCGCAAGCATGAATTATTTACGGATAATGAAATTATCATTGCTGCTTGTTATACCATTAAAGCCATCTTTTCAGGTTTTCCTTTTGCTTCAGGTTAGGAAACATCCGCGGTTGTAACACAAGAACCAAACTAGGTAGGAAAATCACTAAGTTCAAGGCCCCTCCACCTTGTGGGAGGTGGTGGTTTAAAGGACACATCCGTATCTCCTGCTGTGGTACACGGCCCGCTCAGTCTGCCTCTGGTTCTTTGCTGGCGGGTAGAAAAGGCAAGCCAGTCAGGTGAGCTGGATGCGAAAGACCCCAACCCTGCTGCTTAAAAGGCCTTGTGAAGCTTTGGCCAGCAAGGAGGCTAGAGTGGGTGTGAGATGTATTCTGAAAAGCAAATGACAAATTCTGCAAAACAACAACAACAGTAATTCTTTTTGGCAATGTGGTTGTGGCTATGTCCGAGAGGCGATCCTTGAGCCTTCGGCGTGAATCCTCTTTCTCAAAATGGCACTCTGGGGAGGACCTGGATGGCTTCGCTTTGAAAGGCGGAGAGATGGTGGGTGAGTTTGGTCCCTGGGATGGACAGCGAAGGTCTGTGTCTTTTCCATGGAAAGCTGTGTGAGGGAAGGATGAGGCTAGGAGTGTCTGAAGAGCCGCAGTGTAATTAAGAATCTGCCCTTAATGAATAGATCCATGTTCATTTTTTATTTGCTATCTTTTGTATTGTGTTTCTTAGGTGCTTTTTGAATCCCAGGGCAGCGTTGATGTTAAAATAATGTTATGTTGTTGTCACACAATGCACAAGAGCAACAGCCAGAAAGAGGGGAGGTTTCTTTTCTGCGCAGACTTTCCACGTGAACCAGAACACGAAAAACATGGGATTCTGGCTCACATGGAGAGTGCAGAGGGCTAGCCGGCTCTTCCTCCTCAGACTGTGGCTCTCATCTGTTGACAGTGATGAGGAAGCAGGGGTGAAGCCAGCGCCCTCTTTCTCACCGTGCAGGGTGTCCACATAACTCTCGGGACACCTGAATACGACTTTCCTTGGCCTTATGAACTTGTCATGCTTCACCTTTCTGGTCCATCATAACAGCAACCAACAACTTCTTCTCTGTGTCTTTTCCAGAAGAGGCTCTGCTGGAAGCTGCTCGGGTCAACAACGTTTCTGAAGTGGACAGGTGAGCATCCCTTCTGCCTCTTAGTCAGGGTCCTGCATTAAGCCTGTAGGCTGTGTGATGATGCCTGTGGGATCGCTCTTCTTGGGAGGGTGGTGGTCTGTTTGTCCAGTCACGGGGTCTGACTGAACAGCTGAGAGCCTAAGAGAGGTACGCATGGGTGTGGGTGTTTCGGAAGACCTGTGTTTGCCCTCGTGTGTACACAGATCACCTCTCCCCCTAAACGCAGAGCCGCGGCCATAAAATTATAGACGTCGTGGTTTAGGGAACAAGAGAGTTCAAGATAGAGGCTCTGAGGGGAGCGTGAGGGCAAGTTGTAAACAGCAAGCAGATTGCAGGCTTGTTATTTTTTTTTTTTCCTGGGGTTCATGTGTTGTCCTTGCTCGAACCTCAGCCTGCTGGAGCCTGCTGTGCCCGGTCTCCGCTCTGGGGTGACCATGAGGCCATTTTCCCTCTAGCATCGGATTCCTCGCTCCCTCTGGCCACTGGTGCCGGCCCACGAGATGCCACATGGGTTGAACCCCAGCCCAAGGCAGTAGTGTTTTCCCCCGCCCTCCATGCTGAGAAGCAGGGCGGCCAGGTGTGTCACGCCCAGGAGGCTCTAAGCTTGCCTGCAGAGCCACATTTAGAGAGCCGTGGGGTTGTCATCCTGGCTTCAACCACGCTGCAGGTCCTCCCAAGTGCTCACGGGGCCTCTTTCTCCAACTCTCAAGGTCTGAAAGGTTGGGCTCGTGCCTAGAGATGTGTGCAGCTGTGCTCCGGTGGGTCACTTGCAACGTTCCCAGTGATTCCTGGATCCCTGGGGCCTGTGACATGCAACAGACACACTGCTCCCTCTGCCTGAGAGGTGTCTGGCAGAGCAAGAAGGGTGGATCTCTCAAGCACTGCTAAGCACAGACCCTTTCTTTTGGTTTGTCTGGAGTCTTAAGTTGCCTAAGACGGTGTCCTCTTCTCTGAGTTGGGCCCCCCTGAGGCAGCAGCCATCTTTCCGCCTCATTACGGTGCAGCCAAGGTCTGGCTTCCATCACGGCTACTGCAGGCAGGGAGCCGGCCCGGATTAGCAGTGTTTACAGGAAGTGGCATTGTCTTTGAGTTAGCCTGGGTCTGTTGGCCTCCTCCTCCTCCTTTGCTTTCCCAACCCATGCTTCTAAAAGATGCCGCATCTGTGTTGTTGTTGTTATGGGCCATCAAGTCGCCCTCTACTTAGGGCCACCCCATGTCTGTAGCAAGGGTTAGAAACTTTTCCCTGGTTAGTGCAGTGCTCTGTTTGGCAGAGAGCCAAGGAATGCATCTCGCTAGTAAGGGAGGGTTAGGGCTAACCCTAACTGTAACCCTACCCCCCCCCCCCCCCCCGAGGCAACCCTGTGCAAGACAGGAGACTCCCAGGAGTGGGTGAGGCCACTCCAGGCCAACAGATCTTCAAAGATGGCATTGCAGTTTCTTCCAGTTCCTCCTCCACCGGAGGTTAGGTATCGTTGCCACAGTCCTGATGTTGGATGTGACATCTCTTAAGAAAATAACATTGGTGGTGCATCCAACTTGTTCTTTAAGAGTTTTCAGGCAATACGTTCTTCTCTCTTTACTTCCTTTCCCTTTGAGTTGACCTAGAAATATTCACTGTGAGTAAAGTAGTCTAGCTTTTGGCATTTTATATGTTCTGTGGTTTACTAGTCTTCACTTTGGTGCTTCTTCATTGCCCTCCTCTCAGTCCGATAACTTCTTAGCACTCTGTGGTCCATCACATTTCAGATCCTTCTGTCTTTTTCACAATAGGCTGTATTAAAGTCTACAATTCCATGTCATGCTGTGTATGTTGAGAGTAGACCTTTGGTCTAGATGGGCGGGATAGAAATCCAATAAATAAATAATAAATAAATATGTTCAAGGCAATTTTTTATTTTTTGCTGCATCTCTCTCTGTGTGTGCGTGTGCGCGTGCATGTGTGTCAAACTGATCCAGGCTTATGTTTATTCTGACTTGTGTTGCATTGTTATGCTCCCATTCATTCATTCTACTAGATTGCAAGATACTTATATTTGCCAACATACTGCACCCTTTTGTTTTGTGTCTTCAAATGCATTTCTTAAGTTTCTTACTTTTACTCATTACCACAAACTTAGTTTCTTTCTGTTTATTTGCACCTTTGCTGAAACAGTAGTGTAACTGTTTCAGATCATCTAAAAATTAACAGCACTATATCATCTGTATATGGAGTATTGTTTGTAAGCTCCATTGACAGTGGCATCATTTGAATTGGCAAGTGCTTTTCTAAGGATGTTATTAGCATGCAAGTTGAAAAGCAGTGGTAAGAGAATGCATCCTTGTTGTACTCTTTTGGGGGGGGGGGGTATCTCTATATTCGACATCAGCTGAGCTTCACCTTTTGCTGCAGCTTTTTGTTACCAGTACAGGTTACCAGTTATCTCTTTTAAAAAAATATTTTGTTGATCAAAAACTCTTTATCAGCTTGCTTTGTGTTGCCTTTTGTCAAAGATGTTTCCGTTAGAGATGGTTTTCCCTTCCCGCCTCCTCTGGCAGCCGCCCACTCAATGGCTGCACAAGCAGAATCCCCGTCCCGCCTCCCTGTCTGAGTGGGTGGCTGCCAGAGGAGGCAGGGAAGGGAAGTCTGTGCTCCTGCCCAGTCTGGACAGCCTCCGGAGAAGAAGGACCCAGGCGGTGCATGACGGATTGTAAGTGGGCCAGCTAGGCGAGAGATGGGGGGAGGGAACACCCAATACCACTGACCAAATTCGTCAGAACAGGCTGAATTAATTCGTGCCCATCTCTAGTTTCCATAATCAGGAGAGCAAGCATATTTATCTACATTCATGTCACAGCATCTCTGCCGAAGTACATACGGACAGAAGAGTACCTCTGTGCTTCCGTCAGACGTCTCTGGCTCCTCTTTTTGCTTCTTGTAAACTATGCTGTCTGTTGTTTTTAAGAGAATCAAATGTCCTCTTAAGTGTATTATTCTGTTATCCAGAATAGTTATCTGTTGTGTATTTCCTCTCCCACCACTCGCGTCTGTGTTAACGTCCAGTAGTGAATGGCTGCAAGTTAAGAAGTCAGTGTAGGCCTTTCTGTCACACACTGGGTTTGATGACTAGGGTGCCCTACGGGGTGCTTACACCAGCTTCTTGACATACAGCCGTTCTCCTCCGAAACTTACCCAGTAGAGTTAGGCTGGCGGGCACCGCTAACAGCAGTCTGGCTGCTCTCTGTCTTCAGTTTGCCGCCTCAGCCCTATTATACGTGTCCCCTCTCTAGACCTGCAACTCCCAGGATCCTGCAGCCAGTAGCCACCTGGGGGATTTGGGGTGTTGTAGTCCAACCCATCTGGAGGAAGGGCAGTCGAGGAAGGGCTGCCCAGAGACACTGGGTTGCGCCTTAGCATTCTGCCCTCATACGGCGTCCTCTTCTACTTGGAAATCGGATGGTGGTTATTTCTGGCCACGTGAAAGTGTTTCAACCCTGACTTTCAGTTTTATAGAAGAAACCCAAGCATTAACATTAACTACGCTTTTCAAAAGAAGTTTTAACTTGGTCTGTCTCTAAAATGAGCGCTGGGCTGTTTCAGAGCCAACTGGTGCTTGCAGGGATAAAAAAAAAATACGGAAGCCTGGCGTTGACTTAGTTTGACTTAGAAGTTCTCTCTTCCGAAGGCAGGTGCGTGGACAGGCCACGGGGCAGAAAGCGGGCACTCTCTTGGCCCCAACGGTTGTACGAGGAGCCGGCAAGCCATTTCCCTTGAGATCGGGGCCGAAGGCGTTGCAGTGGTTGCAGCCGTCCTGACAAAGCGGGGGGGGGGGGGGCTTGTTTTCCGCAAGTGTCAGCTGCCCCAGCTGTTTAACAGTAACCGATGGGGAGGAGAAGCCACCTTTAATGGGCTGGCAGGGAACAGAAGCTTTTGTTGTGGGCAAAAGTTCAAGTTTCCAGCTTCCTCTCCATCCACCTGTCAAGAGGGTGAAGGCGGCCGGCTTGCAGGCGCTGAGCACAAACTCAAACATGCCCTTTGGGCTCTTTCTTTCAAGCAGAGGCGACCCGGAGTCGCTCACCCAGAACTCATGGGATCGGAGGCCTGAATAGAAGCCCCATATGTCTGGGGGGGGGGGGGTGGCGGTGGGGGAGGGAGCGAAGGGCCTGAGCTGCCGCCGGAGATGCCCAAAGACAAGCGAGTCTCCGGGTCATCTGCTTTCACGCCGGAAAGGAAGGAGGGAGGGTCTGTTCTTTTTTTGTCGCAAGGGTCAAACATGCCTCTGCACGAGACAGGAGATACCTGTTGCCTAGGACCCTAAGATCTCTGGCGCCCACGGGGGTGCTTCCAGGTCAGGATGCCTCTTAAAAGGTGTCTTAGGCATTGGGGGGGTGTCAAAGACCTGTTTCTCCTCCTCCCCCTGCCCCAGTAATTTCTAAGTAGGAACCTACTCGGGGTTAAGTTTTTTTTTTCTTTTTGTAGTAACAAGGACATAACTATGGTGCACCCGAGATGCAGCATAATGGGGAATAACTTCATCAGCTTGTAGCATAGGTAAGCTTTTAAGGAAACCTGTTTCAAAAGCAAGAATAATAGTTTTTGAGTAATGAGAAAACATTTTTAAAAAGCTATAGCTAGAGAAGAAACTAAAAGTGGGGTAGGTCTTGGAACGGTTCCTGAGCTCTCCTGCTTACATCTCCAAAAGGGGTTCTCTGGGGGGATTCCTGAGCAGTAGGGTGAATAAAACAAAATCAGTGATTTTAATACAATCAAATTGTAATTTAAATCCACCCTTATGGGCAAGCTTGAATGTTTGTATAGACGGAATTCAAAATTCAGCCTTCTTCCTGTGAGTTTGCTGTTTCCTCAGTGGTATCAGAGATGCTTGATCATTTTAGACTCTGGCTCAGACATAAACTATCTTATCATTCACTTAGATATTCCTGCCTCTGTGGCGTTTGTGTCAATGCTTTGCATGTGCTTGAGTACGTGTGTGTTTGTGTGTGGACGCCATTTGGAAGCCATTTAGCAGAGCTCCATGGGCCTTATTTGGTTAAAATGTGGACGAGCATTCTTAAAAGATTGATCAGAGTATTTTATTTAATTAACAATAAAATAACCCTGCAGAAAAATACATTTGGTTGTCTAGAAGCTGAACAGTGGCCGTCACTTTATTGATCTGTTGTGATTAAATCAGGCTGGGGATATATTAATGATGATCACGAGTGCCCCAAACATAAAGTTCAGCCATTTCAGGAAGCTGCTAAGTTGCTCAGCCCCAATGTGCTGATTTTAAAAAATGCCCCTAATTGAAACGTCGATGCAAGTTCTGCTCCTTGAAGGCCCTGCGGTTGTTTGGCATTCCAGCTTTCTCCATTCCATCCTTCCAGAGAGAGAGAGAGAGTTTGAAATGATTTGCATGGTGTTTCTGTCCATGTGCTCCCATCTTCTAACATGGGGCTTCCTGCCACTGGTGAAGGAGAGTAGAGATGCGTCGCTGTAGCTTGCTGGTGGTGAGCACCCCCAACCTACTCTTGAAACACGCCTTTTTGAAACAGAGGGTGGCACGTTGGGACCCTCCAGATGTTGCTGGATTGCAACTCCTCTCCCCATCTCTTGGCTCTCCTGGGTCTAGCGGGACCTACCGTCCAGCAGCATCTGAATGGGTCTTTATGAGCATTTCACCTGGGCTGGGCTGCTTTCCTCCCGCCTGCTCCTCTGTGTGCCCACCAGTGTCTTAAGAAGTCTGAGCAACAACTACCCTAAAGGGGAAAGAGGAAGGGCATGGGTGAACTCTGTGGTTCTTAACTTTATAACTTGATATCTAATGCACAGGAAGTTCAGATTTAGGAGGCTGTTCTTACGCCACCACTGCACTTTTTGGAGACGGAGGTCTACTTTACTTTTACTTTGTATGACTGTAGAGGGTGTTTAAACAAATCGCATGTGTTCAAAGGGTTTGATTCTGCTGCACTTTGGAATCTTGCAATTAATAGTATTTGCTTGGGGGGAACTCCAGGTTGGGGTGAGAGACCATGGGGGCATAGAGATGTCCTCCTGGAGTTTAGACGCACTAAGTCAGGGAAAGGTGGGATAGGTATCTGGAAACGATCCTGTATTTTCTTCTTCTCCCATCTTTTGAGATCTCGGTTGCCCTGGCAGCCTTTTCTTGGGTCTAGTGGATCGCCCAGCTGCGTCCCTACCTTGACACCGGGTCCCTCACCACGCTGGTCCATGCGCTGGTCGTCTCGAGATTAGACGACTGTAATGGCCTCTATGTGGGGCTACCCTTGGGACTGCTACGGAGACTGCAACGGGTCCAGAATGCGGCCGCCAGACTTCTGAGTGGGGTTAGAAAATACCAACACATCTCCCCCACCCTTGGCCGCCTTACCCTGGCTACCTGTTCGCCTCCGTACCAGTTTCAAGGTGATGGTACTAACCTATAAGGCCCTAAACGGTTTGGGACCTTGATATCTGGCCGAGCACCTTCTTCCAGTTAGGTCTGCCCGCCCTATAAGATCGTCGCCGGGCAGGGCGGCTGAGAGTTCTGACCCCGAGAGAGGCCCGGAAAACAACCACTAGAAACTGGGTCTTCTTGGCGGTAGCCCCACAACTATGGAACTCTCTTCCGCCTGAAGTCCGCCTGGCCCCTTCACTGGGCACCTTCAAAAAGCTACTAAAAACCTGGCTATTTAGACAGGCCTTCCCTGAACAAACAACACCCTGATACAATAGTACCCGATAATACAACATCTATCATACTGCCATGCTCCATGTTTTTATATTTTTTTATGCTTTTAATTGTATTTATTGTATTGTAATTTTATCTTCACTTCACTTGATGATTTTTGATTTGCTATTTTGTTACTCTGTTGTTGTTTTTTGTTATTTGTTGTAAACCGCCCAGGGTGGCCTCGACTGCCAGATGGGCGGTATATAAATCAAATAAATAAATAGTGGTAATGCTGAATGTCACTTTGGTCCATAACAAAAGGGCTACCGTCGATGGCTTCATAGCAGCTGAGAGGGCCGACTGGGCATGTATTGCCAAGGTGGTGGTGGGGTTTGAGCAGGTGACGTCGATCTAAGCCAGACTTTTCTGCCAGGGTGCTCGTTATAGCGTCAGTCTGGACTGGGAGCAGGGAGGCCACACTTCCTGTGGTCTATACAAATCCCACCTCCTTCACAAGGAGGCCTCTCTGCCGTAGCACGAAGCCAAACGGGTCTGCTCCCTGCCCGGCAGTTAGCCCGATTCAGAGGGGCCAAAATGACCTTGAACGTTGTGCTGGAGAATCCTAGGACTCTCTCTGGGGGACTCCAGCATTCACACTTAGGCTACCTTTACAGAGCGTGCTCAGGCCCTTGTGTCCACTTAATGCCATCAGTAAGGCTATCACAGTACCTCACTGGCCCAGTGTACCTGGCAGTTCATACCCTGGATGTGGGTTTTCCTGCTAAGCAGATTGAGAGAGAGCAAGAGAGAGAGAGTGGTTTCAGGCTGGGAGCCTTAATTCTCTACCGTCCCCTGGCCATGGACCAGTCATTTTCTTGTGAAGGGTGGGTAGAGAGTAGGAGAACTCCACTTCAGGGACAGAGGACTGGTTAAGATTTCCCATCCTTAGAGACAGAAATCTCAGGGAATCCCGCAAAGCTCTTGGGTGGTTTTTTTTCTTCTTTCTTTCTTCCAAAATGCGTGGTCTTGTTGTGGAACCGGGGGACAGAAAAGCCATCAGCATAATTGTACCAAGAACCCACTCCGATACTGCGGAACCCGTGATAGGTTACAGAAGATCTCCAGACAGGGAAACAAGGCTGGTCAACCATTAGAGTGGTTTAAGTCAAGGAGCAAGTAGGATCAAATACGAGTGACGGCCTCATTACGTGGTGCTTGTAATGCAGCGATTGAGGGTACAAAGAAGTCAACTTTTATCCCCTCGAGGACCTCCTCAAGCGTTTGCCCAGCAGAGCTGTCTCAAAAGAGTGTGTTGGGACCCAGCTCAGAGAGGTTAGGAGGAGAACCCGTTCTTGCTTGTCAGGACAGATTTGCGCTGCCCTTTGAGAAGGAAGTTGTCTTTGTCTGTTGGAGACTTGAGGCTGCGTCCATGTCGGCATCGGAGCAGGCATCCAGCATGGTCCCTCGTCAGGCTGCTTGGAATCGATTTCAGTTATTGCAGCTGGTGATGAGGACCAGACACCTGAATCTTTACACCCCACTCCATGTAAGTTCTTACCCTTGCCAGCTTGTGGCTGATAAAACTAACAGCAGTGGGTTGACTGAGATGGTCCTGGTGGTGTTACAGGGCTTATTGGGCCCGGAGGTGGCAACGTCCACCTTGACAGAGGTCGTGCTGGGCCCTCTGCCGGAAAGAACTTCCATATCCAGCGGTGTGTGAGAACTACCATCCCTTTAACAACCTCCTTTTCTGGGGTGAGGTCCCCGAGAGTGTGGCATTCGGACAAGCTTTGGATGTTCAAGGAGGAAATAGATGATCTCTAGACCCATTTCAGTCTGGTTTCAGGCTGGGATTTGGGATCAAAACAGTGTGGTCGCCCAGTAGATGCCCCTGCTTCAGGAAAGAGTTGAGGGAGTACAACCCTGTAGATCCTCCAAGATCTCTGAGCGGCTTCTGAAATCTTATTGAAGTGGTTGTCTGAAATGAGAGTTGTAGGCAGTGCATGGCGGCAGCTCCGCTCGTACATGCAGAGTCAGTTACAAAGAGTGATAGTGGAAGGGAGAGGTTCTGTTGCGTGGCTGCTAAGTAGCCAAGTACTTTGGGACCCTGTTCTATCCCTTGTGTTCTTTGTACAAAGACCCTTGAGTGAGGTCGGGTTGTGCAGTTGGGTCCTGCTGGCATTTTGATGGCACCAACTCCATTTCTCCTTGTCGTTAGAGTCGAAGGAGGCCTACAGGGGTTGGAACAGCCTCCGGGTGATGAAAGGGCTAAATGAGAGCCAGTTAACCAAAAGCGAATCCTGACAAAACACGCCAAGTTCTATGTTTTAGCGGTTATCCCGTCCACGAGCTGGGTAGGCAGCCTGTTCTGGGTGAGACTGAACAATCCCCGAAGGATCAGGTGTGTAGCTTGGGCATCCTTCTAGGTTCATCTCTGCCTTTGGAGGCCATCAGGTGAACTCACTGGCACAAACCGCTTTCAAACGGCTTGGGTCCAGCATCTGTTGGTCTGCCGGTTGCAGCCATTCCTGGGGATGGACACCGTGGCTCATGCACCGGTGACTTCCCTTGTAGACTGCTGCAATGAATTCTTCTTGGGGCTACCCTTGAAGATGATGTGAATGCTGCAGTGAGTGCCATATGTAGGAGCTTGTAGGAGCACTGTTCGGAACCCACAGTTCTGAAAGAACATGCACTTCCCGTCTAAAGTCAAGAGGTTGAGGATGGCCTCCAAAGCTCTAATCACCTTGGAACCTGGGCATTTGAGGGAGGGCCACTCCCCACAGGTGCCTGTTTGGTCTTCAAGTGCCATGGGAGAGAGCCCTGCAGGTGCCTCCACTGAGAGCATCCTGTGACCTAGTGTTCTCAGGTGTAGCACTTCAGCGTTGGGTTCCTGTCTTGTTGGAGGGCTTGACCTGCAGCTCACGGGGGCCTTCATTGTGGTGCTAATCCTAGCACTTGCCTAACGCCGAGGGAGGTCCAGAGGGAAAGGACGAGGAACAGGGCCTTCTCGGCAGTGGCCCCTCGCCTTTGGAACAACTTGTCCATGGAGATCCGCCTGGCTCCCTCTCTGGGTGTTTTCAAGAATAGACTTAATACCTGGCTATTTGGGCAGGCTTTCCCTCCTGCCATGTCTTAATTTCTTATACTTTCACCATCTTGGACCTATAATATATGTTTTTGGTTTTATTGTTTTTCAATTTGTAAACCGCCCAGAGTAGACCTTGGGTCTAGATGGGCGGGATAGAAATCCAATAAATAAATAATAAATAAATTGGAGAGATCTTTGCTGAGTCTGCTGGCCTTCCATTTGCTGGGGTTCGTCTTCATCGTTGTAATTGCTGATACTTTTAAGTGGATCCTGAAGACTGTTTCACTTTTTAAAAATATTTATATTACATTGCTTTTAATTTGGCTTTATTCATCGCACCCAACCCTGAAATGTGTTCCTATACGGCAGCTGAGTAAATGCATGAATAAATACTTGAGGGCTGACCACCACCACCGTTTGTGTAAGGTCACTCCAGTCCACAACACTCTGGGTAGTCGCCTTGGAGTGGACTTCTGTACTGGATATCACACAGAGCCACTGACAGATGAAAGGAGGAAGGCCGGGCAGGGCTTGGGAAACTTAACTGGTCAGGACTACACCTCCCAGAATCCTTTCACCAACCAGTATGGCCATGCTGGCTGGCTGGGGCTTTCTAAGAGTGATGGTGATTTGCTACAGATTTCTCTGGTCTGAGCCCCCTGATGCCTTATGCCAATTATTATTTGTTTGTTTTATTTAAAATGTTTTTACCCCACTTTTCTCCTCGCCCCAGAAAAGGAGGTTGTTCAAGGGACCCAAGGCGGCTTACGTCGTTGAAAGACAATATTTAAAGTTGAAAACAATGAGTATACAACGGTGGTTAACATCATTAAAAGATAATATTTAAAGCTAAGAAGAGTGAGGAAATAGGCATCTTATATCATTAAAAGACAATGTTAGAGCTAAGAACAATAAGCATAGAGATGTGTTTTTTTTTAAATGCCACTCTGAGAAATGGAAAATACAAAACTGGAAAAAAAAACAAGTTCTACTAAAAATCCAATCAAAGCGGTAATGCCTAACAATTCATGACGTGTTTCTAAAATTGGCTGTTTCTGGATTAGGCATCTTCCACACAAAAAAACACATCTCTATGCTTATCTTTCACATTCCTTGATTGCCACAATAGCTTTTTAAAACTGGTCAGGAGCTTTCAGAATGCTTGGAAAATCTGATAGTGAAGCTGGGATGGGAGTGAGCTCCCTTATCAGGAGAAAGGCCACCTGTAAGTGTAAGACAAAGAAAAGAATCGGCCAGGACGGTGGGGTCTGAGCAGGGATAGGAGGCAGGTTGTTTCTCTGGGGTGGGGTTTGGGGCAGAGCAAACAAAATGGTAGTTGTAGGCAGGAGGGGAGTCTCTGAGAAAGGGTGCTTACAGAAGTTTCAGGTACAGTGGAACCTCTACTTACGAACTTAATCCGTATTGGAATGGTGTTCTTAAATTGAAACGTTCTTAAGTTGAAGCAAAATTTCCCATAGGAATGCATTGAAAACCGATTAATCCGTTCCGGCTTTTTTTTGTTCTTATGTAGAGGCGCGTTCGTACGTTGAAGCATTAGTTCCCATAGGAACTAATGCAAAGCCGGTTAATCCGTACTCTACCACTAGGGGGAGAAATTTATTTTTTTTAACCTTAAGATGACCTAAGGTTAAAAAAACGGCAGGAAAGTTTTTTTCCCCGTTCTTATCTTGGAGCTCCGTTCTCAAGTAGAAGCAAAATTTAGCGAACGGAGCTGTTCTTAAGTTGGATCGTTCTTAAGTAGGGACATTCTTAAGTAGAGGTTCCACTGTATTTCTTTACTTCTTGTGGAAATGTGAACCTCAGAGAGGTAAGGAGTGAGTGAGCGGTGGTTTGAAGGGACAGTATGATTAGCAGCAACACCACCTCCACCCCACCCCGACCTTGAGTGCAGAATACATTATTTCTAGAGATGGACTCTTACAGGTTTCAAATGACAAAACGGAGAACTTGCTTTTTTATGGAGGTGGAGGACGGGGAAAAAGTGTACCTCTGTAAATTTAAAGTAGAAGGTAATACCAAAATATTACACAGGATAGTCTCTCTCACTGATGCATTGAAAAATCCTGTTTCTAAGAAGAAAAGAAGTTGCTTGTGTTTACATTTTGTTTGGTCCACATCTAATTTATGTGTTTATAATGTAATTATTAGATTTCATTTTGTCTATATTGTGTTTTAACAGGAACTAATAAAACAAGTGTGTTTTTTTAGACAAAAAGCAGGAGGCTTTTTGCATGCGAATATGTGCATAAGTCTTGAAAATGTTGTAAATGTTTAAAATAAAATTAAACCCAGATGCTGCTGTCTTCACTAAGCCATGGTAAAGGTTTATAGGCATATAAGGATCTTTGCCGTCTCCGTGTGTGAATGAAAACCCCTACAGTGAAAAAGATATTCCTGAGATTCTACTGTGTATTTGTGTGTGCATGTGCGTGCATGCTTGCAAACATAAAAATACCAACATACAGTTTCTATAAGGCACCATAAGAATATGAACTGTGTTGGCGGAGACAAAAATCTGATACTACGGTAGGTAGCTATGAGGTTTGTACCTTGTCGGTACATCTTTCGCTTAAAAGTGGCATATGACAGGGAATCCCAGATAAGGCATATTGCTTTTTTACATCCCCACCACCCAGGAGGCTCAAGAGATCTCTTTTCTGAAAAGGGTTCCCAGTGCGGCTAACGTGTCACGTCCCTGCCAGGAGAATCTGCCGAGAGTCTCCTGGACCGGAGAAAGGCCAGGGAGCAGGCCACTCCTGAAGGCCCTGCGGTACTAAGACAGAGGATGATGGATTCCCCTCTGAGGAGGAGGCAAGGCCAGCTCCAAGATCCTGGGCCTCAGTTCTTGGCAAGGAAGGCTGCTGTAAACAGCATCTCCTGCTACTGCCGGCTCCAGCCCGGCCTGGCTTTTGCGGCTCCTGCTCTGCCAGGCCCCCTTTCACCGTTGGTCTTGGACAACCGGGGCCTCTGCCTTTGGATCGCTCTCTCCTGACTTACTTGCCCTCTGTTTGGGATCCTTTGCCCTTAAACTCAGATTGCCTCGATCCTACTTTTGGACTGACGTTGACCTGCCCTGAGCTTGGGTGCTGATGGTCCAGGCTTTGGACCGTCTGCTTTTATGAATAACAGCACATGGCGCTGGAATAAGAAAAGACTGGCCCGTCTGACTCCACAGCCTCTGTATTTAAGGGTTCTCAGCCAAGAGGCTTTGCTGGTCTTGCCGTGGGTATGTCGGGAGTTGAACCCAGAACCTTTTGATTGCAAAGCACAAGGAGTGCCGCTGAGCTAGAAGGAGACTTCTGTGGTCAATAAGCAACCCAGATGGCAGATTGGAAGGTTAGGGCGCAGTCTCCTGAATTAACTTGACCATGCACTTTTAAGCCATGCTTCTTTGAAATTAGCCGTCATAGAACTAAGTAGGAAGTACCTGGGAATGATAAGCCTGAGTAAGATTGTTCTGATGGTTTGTGCTGTGATGCTAATCAGTCAAGTTTCCACTGAGGGCTTCCAGATGGAGTGGCTGTGTTGACTCATGCTTGTAGGTGCTCTGGATACATCCGTCCACAAAGTGCATCCTTGTTATCACTGTAAACAGCCCCATCTGCCCAGGGGATACCTGAGCTGACCATCCAGCAGGGCAGTTCATCTCACTGGTTAGCCTCCCAGGCCAGATTCCTTTTCTTCTTTTAAGGCAAAGTAAAATACGTTTCACTCTTGTAGTGATCTGTATCAGAGGACAGAGGTGCAGAGATCAGCTGGGCTGACAGGCAGCCATGAACAGTTCTCTTGGCCTTTTAGGAATGGGTGGCCTCAGGGCCATAACTCAGAAGCTAGAATATGGGGCTGGGTAGCATGTCTCTCCCTCATCGGTGCACCTCTTTGTCTCTGAGACCTGCACATCTAAGTGCTTCCATGGGTTGAGAATGGAGGAGCCTTGAATCTGAGGCTTGCAGACAGAAAGGAAACGACCAACAGCAATGTTAAATTGTCTTTCATGTCCTCTTCTGTCCTCTTTCTTCAGTGGGATTAGGAAGGAGTTATGGTCTTTTCCCCTAAAGCTGTCCAGTTCCAGAGTTATGCATGAGGCCCTCCTCCCTCCCTCCCTCCCTCCCTCCCTCCCTCCCTCCCTCCCTCCCTCCCTCCCTTCCTTCCTTCCTTCCTTCCTTCCTTCCTTCCTTCCTTCCTTCCTTCCTTCCTTCCTTCCTTCCTTCCTTCCACCCATCATCAGCTCCTTCCTGCCTTCCTTTCTTCCACCCATCATCAGCTTCTTCCTTCCTTCCTTCCTTCCTTCCTTCCTTCCTTCCTTCCTTCCTTCCTTCCTTCCTTCCTTCCTTCCTTCCTTCCTTCCTACCTACCTACCTACCTACCTACCTACCTACCTACCTACCTACCTACCTACCTTTGTATAAGATTTTGGCAGCCAGTGGCCATAAATTAAGTAGGCAGTGTTGGCATTTGCTGCTGAGCATTGAATTGTGTGACTTGGCAACAACAGCGAGTACCTGCGCTAACTTCTTAACCGCAGCGATTTGTCACCAAGATTTATGTGGATTACATTACACCAGCATAAAAATGTAAAAGGATTTTTTAAATTGTTTCTGTTGTGCTTGTACTTATTTGTTTATATGGCCACTTTGCACCCAAGGAGTGTAACATCTAAAATGCCGCAATGGTAATGGGAGAAGGGGGTGGAAATAGGAAGTGTTGTCCTGCACACCTAATAGAATCATAGAAATCATAGAAAAGTGAAGTTGGAAGGGGGCCTACAAGGCCATCAAGTCCAACCCCCTGCTCAAGGCAGGAATACAATCCAAGCAGATCTGCCAGGGGATGATCCAAGTTTTTCTTGAAGGCCTCCAGGGTTGGAGCACTCACCAACTCCCAAGGTCACTGGTCCCACTGTCGTACTGCTCTAACAGTTAGGAACAGTTAATAACTATGTTTTTGAAGCAGGGGCAGTATCTCTTTGAGTTTCATAGTCTCAACCATTTCATTACATTGCTTAATATGGAAGCTGCTAAAGTGCAGGGCCTGTGAATCAGCTGCAAACTCAGAAGTCCCAGAAGTTTGAATCCCACTCTGACTGTGAATTTATGCCAGGGCTGGTAATGTAAGGGACATACTAGCTAACTAACTTCACAGGAGTTAGCAATGTTTGCCAAATGTTTGGAGCTCCTAAATGCACAGTGTGTGAAGTAGAAACTAGCCCTTGTTAGGGTAGATCCCCACCGTCAACATCATTGTTAATGTACGACCGGAGTTATATATGGCAAGCTGTTTGATTCAGTTGTCCGATACAGGCCAGGGGCGGTGCATATACTCTATGCGCAGGCGAGAGGGGAATGCCTAGGGCATATGCAGTTGTGCCTGACTGTCCCTATTTCACACATCCTGGTAGCAGCGGTCAGAGTGGATGAGGAGCCAGAGGTCTTTCTAGTCCGGTCTTCTCTTCCCATGGCGGCTACTCTCATAGCCCAGGGAAGCCACAACCAAGACGTAAGGAAGGGCAGCAGCTGATCCTGGGTGTGGCATGTAACTGTTACGATGAGTAGTCTTTGGCAGCCTTGTGGGTCTGGGATGCAGGGCTATATGAGTGAGCCCAGTTGGCCTGTTGAGGCTTAGCCACAGAATGCTAGAACCTGGTTTGTGAGTAAACGCAAACCGGCACATTGGCTGTCTTGCTAATAGGCGTGGTGTCTTTCTTTTTTTTCCGCTCCAGGTTGTTGCAGGAAGGAGCCAGTGTAAATGCTCGACACAAGCTTGGCTGGACAGCTCTGATGGTAGCAGCTATAAACCGAAATGCCACGTAAGTGTTGAGTTTTAACACACGTACGCCTACAAATCTGTGGCAACCTTCTGTCAGTGCTCTCAAGCTGGTTTACTGTTTGAAATATTAAACTGCAACTCCAAACAGTGAGTGCAGTGGTTAAAGCAACTGAATAGCAGCACAATGGCAAGAACCTGCACCAGCCAAAGAGATCCACCTTTGTGAGTCTGCTTGGATAAAATATTTTGGGGTTCCGTCAAAAGCAGGGGGAAAAAATGTTACTTGGCACACGGATTGGCCAAATGAGAAAAAGAAAAGAAAACGAAAAAAACACCAAAGTGACCATAGGAAATGAATGCCACACTTTAGCCTGTCAGGCTGAGTCCAGCCTGTCTGAAAGACCCTGTCTCCCCATATAAGCCTTCCCGGTCCCTAAGATCTTGAGAAGAGGCCTTCCTCTCTTTCCTTTCACGAACGCAGGCATGGTTCATGGGGACAGGAGAGAGGGCCTTCTCTGTGGCGGCTCCCAGGTTGTGGAAATGCTCTCCCTCGGGTGATCAGCCTGGCCCCCTCCCTTTTATCCTTCCACTGACAGTCAAAGACCCACCTCTTCAGGTAGTCTTTTAAGAACTGATGCAGCCCCTGGATGCTGGTAGTGGTTGTTGTTTCCTCAAAGTCTTTTTTTTTAAATTTTAAATGCTTTTAAAATAATTCATGGGCTTTTAATTATTGTTGCACCTTTTTATTGCTCTTTAATCTGTAATTTATTGCGCTTTCAGTATTGGTGGTTTTAACACTGTGAGCCGCCTTTGGTCCTCTCGCCCGAAGAAAAGCGGGTGTTCGAGAAGACGAGGCCAGCCTGGGAGAAGTGGCTTCTGGTTTTAAAAAACAGGGCCTAGCTGCTCCCTGGAAAGCCAACAGAACTGCAAAGTTTCTGCAAAGTCCCACTTCATAATACTTTATGAAACACTGTAAATTCATTACCATTGACTAGATATTAAGGTCTTCAAGACAGACCCCTTTAAGCACACCAGCACCTGCAGAGTCCTGCCTCAGAGGCACTGCTCCAGCTGTGGTCTGTCCTCCTCTCAGCACGAGCATCCTTTCCCTATTTGTCCTGCTTTTGGGAAAGCTACAAAAACCCAGCTCTTAAAACCGGCACCTTAAACTGTTTTGACGTTCACTGATCATCACCGAGTTGATCATTTAGGATTTTGGTTTTCTTTATTTTCTTTGTTTTCTGTTTGCTTGTTTTTGTTTTTTAAAGAAATGTTTGCGAGCTGCCTTGAACACTCATTTTTCCTGGAAAGCAAGATAAAAATATGTAACAGATAAGAAGCGGGAATCGTTATTAACTACTAGTAACCCAGTGCTATGAGTGTGCACTGAGCTTTTCTGAGTAAGGAAACAGATGGTCCTGTCCTGAGGAGCTGACAGTTGACAATACTGAACAGAAGCGGGGGGAGAAGATGATGGCAAGGGAGAACTATGGAAGAAGAATAGATGTCTCATTCTGACACACAGTTGATGAGAAGTACTCTTGCCAATGGAAGCTGAAGGTCCCTATTAACGTGTTAATGTGCCACAAGCTTCTGTGTTGTTATAAATGGAGGGACCCTAGCTGAGCTCACAAATTAAGTAAAGAGGGTATGCAATTCCAAACCCTATACACACACACCGACAAAATTTGGGGACCCCCAAAAAAACTGAAAATAAATTCCAGGTTACTTCCCTTTGGCGTGCTTTCTTCAAGAAGTCATCAGTGCTTTAATATCTATGGGCTTCCACCTTGCAGAGAAATGCTTCAGAACCTTCTGAAGTTTTGGTGGTAGGCGTGAAAGGACTGTCCCTCTGTTCAGAACTCGGATGACAAAGCAGCAGGGCAATAGTCAAACCGCAGGTGCCAACGAGGGGATGAAGGGCAGGTCATCACTCAAAGAAGAAAGCGTACAGGAATGCAACCTGTTCTTTCATTGTTGTAGTTTCTCTGCATCCTTTGTACGGGTAGTGACTATTGAGATGACCAGCAAAGACTCATGAAGGGAGGCTAGCTGCCACCTGTGGAGAATGGCAAGGGGAAACTGTTCTGCCAAAGGAAGCATCCTTCAAAGATCTGGTATCAAGATGATAATGCTGAAGAAAAGTCAATGCTTGTTACCAAGGTAGGGTATGCACGGAGCCTTCCAAGCCTGTGTTGGGAGAGGAAGAAAACTGGGGAAGAATGATGGCTTGCAAAAGATGGAGACAAGCCCAGGGAAAGGCAGAGAACCACTTTGTCATGATGGCAAGCCAAGTAAGGTTGGTCTGCTAGCAGCATGCACAGTTCCTTTGGGCTTCACACTCTGGTAATGGCAGCTAAAGAGGCCAAATTAAAAAGATAAGATGAAGAAATAGAAGAGAAGAGAACTAACTTGGCTTGGGTGTGGGGGAAAGCGTTGGAACTATTTTAAATGCACTGGAAGAACTGCAAGGGTTCAGTAGAATATCAACCTGGCTCTGATGAAGGTGATGTTCTTGAGGCAGAGAAAGAGGATGACATTTGCCTGCGCTGATGCAAGTACCTAGGTTGTGTAGCAAGGTTAGGAGAATGAGTGAGGAGACCATCTCTGGAAGGGTCAACAACTGACCGCCCACTGAGGTAGGGAAGCAGGACTGTGCTGCTCTTCCATAGGTCTGCTGGACTGCTTTTTTTGGGGGGGAGGGGGGTGTTTCTTAGGAGTGGGGGTGCAGTCTCCATGTTGCTGACCGAACTGGAATCTAGCCTTTGATTCAGCCAAGGTTTGCCCACCCCAACATACAGCAATGACCATTGGACAGCCACTACATGAGTATAGACAAGGAGGGTTAAGTATAAAATAGCTGCAGATAAAGCCAGGAAAGTATCTGAGAGCTGTGCCATATTTTTGGCAGCAAGCATGTTTTGATTTACAAACAGGTAAATAGGATGTATCCTTCCAAACCTGACGTCCTCCAAAATTCAGGGGCAGCAAACAAACAAACTCTGTGGGCTTTAATGGTTGGCTTGCAGCTTCCAGAATTCTGGTAGAGGGAATACCTGGCAAATTCTGGGAGTTGCCATCCCCAAAAAAATAAAAATACAAAAGTCGCATGCCTAGTGGTTCCCACAACGGGAACTTTGATTAAGGCTCTGCATGGCTTTGGAAACCAGGTGTGGGTAGAGGAAGCTTCCTGCTTCTTGATCCGTCAGCGCCAGCATTGGGAGCATTGGCTGGCTGTTGCAGGTGGGGACTTTTTCTTCCTGGAGACACGAACAGGGGTGGACTCTGGGGCTTTGCGCAAGCAGAGAAGGTGCTCTTCCCCTGAGCTACGGCCCTTCTTTAGCCTGTGGGCCCTCTTTCCTTCCAGTGCACATCCTTCCCTGGGAAGTGGGGAAGCCAGGTGTTTGGTGGAGTGTGACTTAGTGCTTGACCCATCTCCACTCAGGTAGCTCCTCTTTGGGTTGGGAATGACTTTTTTTTTTCTGTGCTGGGCTTCCGTGCCAGAACGGTCCTGCTGAGCAGGTTCCCTTTGTGTTTTGTGCCCTGCCTGGAGTCTCAGAGACCAGAAGCGCTCCCCGTGGCCTGGCCTCGTCTCCCAAGAGTTCCCAGGGCGATCCTTGTGTCTTCTTGTAACATTTCAAGGCAGCCCTTCAATGCGTTCAGTCTACAACTAAATTCAATTAGTTTTCATTTAAAAACGAAGCAAAAGAAGGAGAAAGAAATCCAATTTTAGGAGACGTGGGACAGCCAGTTGGAATGGGCTTTGATGTTACACCCTCTCAGGGGTGCTTTACTTAGTCACAAGTTCATAAGCAAAAAAGGCTTAATTATTTGGGAAAACACAGGATTAAACTGGTGTACAAAGGCTGGATATCCGCTCTCGGGCGACAAGATACGAATCCATGTGCCGAGTTCGTGTGTGGTGCAAACTTTGATGTGTGGTATGACAAGCTGAAAGTCGTGACCCCCCTGGGGTTGCTCCTTAAGGCAGGCCAAGAGGCGGGGGCCCTGAGGCCTGTTTGTTTAACTTTGATGTCCGAGCAGCAGCGGGCTCCCTTGTTTGCCTGGCTGTGGAAGGATGGGTTTAGCGGCCCCGACCTTTGCTGGTGGACAATGGCCAGCGGTGGAGTGTGACGGTTGTTGACCATTCCAAGTGACTGGTGGACCAGAACATGGTCTTTGGAGGTGCAGGGGCTTGGAGGAGATGAGGAGAAAAGGCTCTTCATGGTACAATAATTGCCCCAGATGGTTCTCCATCCACCCATCCAGCGCTTCCCCAGCTTGGGGCCCTTGAAGTGGTCGCTGAGAAGCTGCCCCTGCCACTGACCCTAATTGGTGGGACCCCTGCAGATTCTTGGCTAAGAGCTGGCACAACGTGTTTGTGGGAGTGGCTGTTTCATATCAACACCTTCGTATTTCCTTGCACTTTTTTTTTGTTTTGTTTCAAGGTCCTTGGCTGGATGACCCTCTGCAGGGCCAGACTCTTGAGAATATGCAGAGAAGCTCATGGATGTCATGAAGAAGTTTCCCTCTTTCCCCCCTTTCCGCTTCTTTGTCATTCAGCATCCCTCCATTAGGACTGGGACTCATGACGTTTGCTTGGACCCACCGCTTACAGTGTTTAGCACCACGTGGGGCGGGTGTTTCTTCCTGGGAAACTCTCCTTTGCTCTGAGAACCTTTTCTTTAAAAGAGATTTCGCCACGTGTATTAGCTAGCCACTCAGTCTCATGCACAGCCGTTTCTAGGAGGAAATAGCCATCAGCTTGTGTTGCTAACTGCCTCCTGAAAGTGAGAAGCTTCTTGGACATTCCTGCTGCTCCTTATATTGTGCTTCCGCCTTGGCCCTTCCTGTGTCTCTCAGCCTTACATTTATGATCACCCTGATGGTGGCCTAGTCGCTTGTGAGACCCTTAGAAGTCTGCCTTGCCTGGGAACCTGCAGGTTCATGACTGGGCTGCGGTTTGAGCTTTGGAAGTGAAACTCTCCGTGTGAGCTCTCACTCAGCCCATGGGGTCCCTCGGTTGAGAACAACGTGCCCCCTCGTAGATTGAGTCTTTGCTTTAATGCAGTGTTGCTGTTGTTTAGTCGTGTCCGACTCTTCGTGACCCCATGGACCAGAGCACGCCAGGCCCTCCTGTCTTCCACGGCCTCCCGGAGTTGGGTCAAATTCATGTTGGTCGCTTCGATGACCCTGTCCAACCATCTCGTCCTCTGTCGTCCCCTTCTCCTCTTGCCTTCACACTTCCCCAACATCAGGGTCTTTTCCAGGGATGCAGTAGGAGCTTTCAAAGAGAGAGCCGTTGTCAGCCTGTAGGACAGAAGTAAAAGTAGAAGACCCGTGACACTTTAAAGACGGGTTCATTTCAGTGTGAGTTTTCATGGCTCTCATTCCACTCCAGGGATGGTCATAGAAGGTGTTTGAGGAAGTGGAGGACTGCAGTCCACGACGGTCACGCGTCTCAGTGCAGCTGTTAGGCTTCTCAGGGGCCACAACGCTTGCCCTTTGTATTTTTGTTCTACCTGTTTTCCTTCACTGGTTGCTTCTGCTTCCCAGCGTTCCCCAGAAAGGCTTTCCAGGAGGAGCGGGCACCCTTCTGCAGCCTGTGCTTTCCTCAGATCTCCATCCCTTTTCCCTACCCATGCGTCTTCCTCTGCTGCTTCCCACAGCAGCTGCTGGGGATGGGGGGCCAGCACCTGAAGAACCTTGTAGGGGCACCTGGGGGCTAGGGCACTGCCGGCAGCCCCTGTCAGCCAGCAGGGACGCGGGGCAAGGGGCCGTCCTTGGGAGGCAGGTAGCCCAGCGCCGGCTGACCAGCCTGACTGGCAAGCGACGGGAGTAACGTTCTCTTTTCTGCTGCTCAGAGGTCAGTCTCCCTGTCCCTCTTGCCCTGTTCGTGGCAGCCGTTGGGTTTCTCTCCCTAGGTCCCCCGGCAGTGTTGGGAAGGAAAGGCGCCTAGGGTGGATGATGGCCATTAGGCAAGGTGAGGTTCCACACCTCGTGAGGCAGGGGTGGAAGGCCCTGGGCGAGGGCAGACCTCGGCACCAAGCTGATTTCTCAGGGCACACGAAGGGGCACCGCTTGGGATTGAAGGAGGAGCGCTTGTCCTGGCCTTTCCCAAGTGATCACGTGGGGTGGTTAAGATAGAACTACACAGAGGATTTTTTTTTGCCCAGGGAATGAGGCAGTTCTGCAGGCCCACCGCTTCAGCTTGAAGCTCCTTCTCTCTCTCTCTCTTTTGAATCTTGCTTGTCAGAGTCCACTCTGATCAGGGCCATCTGCCTTGGTTCACCAGCTGCTGGCAGGTCAGCCAGACTCTGGAACTGCTTCCTGTGTGTGCCCAGTCAAGTCCAGTTAGCACACCCAGAGCTTCTCCGTGAGTCCCCCTCCCTCTCCCTCATATTGTCCCCCCCCCCCCCCGCCACAAACAGCAGAAAGCACTTACCGACATTGATTTAACTGCCTGGTGAACTTTAGTTAAAGGCTGCCCTCTGGGGTCAATGCAGATTTATATGTTTGCAGATGAGGAGGTTGGCTGCTAATGCAATTAAGAACTGATCAGCAAATTAAAGCCCTGCTTGGGCGAGGCGGTTGAGCACCAGCTCAATCACAAGTTATTGAAAGTTGCAAGACTGCCTCCTTCCTAATGTATTTAGCGAGGGGCCCTTACAGGAGGGCTCCAGAGTCTGTGTTGGGTGCAGCTGCCCGTGCCCCCTCCCAGTTCCAAGAGAAATGAGGCACGGTGGGAATCGTTCAAGTCATTTTGCACCCGATCCAAGAACAGAAGAGAGGGAAATGCGGGTTGGGTCTTTTTTTCTTTTCTGATAACCATGGCTTGTTTCCACATGGAATGAGTACCCTGTGATTCCATGTTGACATTCCTTGCTCACACCCTGACACACTCCAGATGGTCGGGCAGCTGAGTTGTCTTTGTGATGCTGTGATAGGTGAAATGGGACCCAGAGTGCTGCCAGATGTTAGTCTCACTTTTGGATAGACTTGGGACAGTCAGCCAGTGCCGTTGATCAGGAAACCAGTAGACTCCAGTGTGCATCCTTGCCCCATTTGGCAACTGGAGCTGACAAATAGCAAAGTTTTGGGGGCTCCAAAGTCTTGGAAGAATCAGCCATTTAGAAACTTAGTTACTGGCTGAGTCTGGTACGTGTAAGAATACAGATGGCTTTTTACCTTGTGGCTAATATTTTGTAGCTGCCTTTCCCCAGACCATAGTTGGCAGAAGGTGGCTTGTAACCTTAAAACAGTAAAACTCAACCAGTAAGTTATAAAACTCACCTTAAATGCTGGCCTCGGTAATGGACTAGACAAGGGCTAATTAGCTGAAATGGAATCCGGGTAAGATGGAGATTCTGTTGTTGGGAGGCTTGCCTGATCGGTTAAGGCGGCATCCTGTCTGGTCTGGATGGGGTCCCGTCTCCTCAAAGACCAGGCTTGTACCTTGGAAGTGATCCTCGACCCAGCTCTCTGTGGAGAAGCAAATCTCTGCCTTGACCAGGTCAGAATTGCTCGAGTTGTGACAGATTGCCCAGCAGGGATGGGAAGTCTGTTGACCTCACCGGTCCATGCATTGATTACTGCAATGCTGTCTAAGTGGGGCTGCCCTTTAAGATGATACAGAGGCTGTCGCCACACGGCCTTATTGTTGCTGTCCTTTTATTTTGTTGCTGTTTTCAAAGTTAATTTTATAGTTTATGATTGGGAGGCTGGTTGTGTTTTAGGGTTGCTGTAAACCTCCCAGGGACGTGGTGGCGCTGCGGGTTAAACCGCAGAGGCCTCTGTGCTGCAAGGTCAGAAGACCAGCCGTCGTAAGATCGAATCCACGCAACGGAGTGAGCTCCCGTCGCTTGTCCCAGCTCCTGCCAACCTAGCCGTTCGAAAGCATGTAAAAATGCGATTCGATAAATAGGTACCACCTCGGTGGTAAGGTAACGGCGTTCCATGTCTAGTCGCGCTGGCCACGTGACCACGGAAACTGTCTATGGACAAAACGTTGGCTCTACAGCTTGGAGACGGGGATGAGCACCGCGCCCTAGAGTCGGACACAACTGGACTAAACGTCAAGGGGAACCTTTACCTTACCTAAACCTCCCAGGGCGGTGGCTTTTCATTGGATGGTCTGTATAGAGAATGAATGAATAAATGAATGAATAAAGAAAGGAAGAAAGGAAGGCAGTAATTCATATATGCAACAATAGCTATTTAACACCTTTTTTTTTTTAAGAATGCAGGCATGTTTTTTAAAGCCCTTTCCAAATAAAGTATCCACAGAGGAGAGAGGTCATATATTTCTCACTGGGAGAAAGATGAGATTAAAATGCAATAAAATAAATAAAAATGGAATCAATTGGGAGGGAGTTCTGGCATATGCTTCCGCTTGTCTCGCATTATTTATCCTGAAGCCTCTTCCAAGCCCACTAACTCAGGAGTCCCATGGTCTCTCTGCCACCAGCTGGTGGAAAACAAGAGTGGATGTCCACCCTGTTGGTCTGGTGGTGACCGTCCCGCAAGCCGAACCTCAGTATTCAGCATAAATAATAAATACGTGGATTTGCCTGAAGGCAGACCATGGATTTCTTTATGTCTGACGGCCCTTTTGGTTTGGCGTTGTTATTATGATGGGGCTGTTTGTGTATTTCTGTAGTTGGTCTTCTGAATTCTTCTGCAAAGTAAATCAAACATACATTCTATTTGAAATCGTTTGGTTGCATCCCGACGTTATTCTAATTGCGTTTTGTTTTACTTTTTTTAAACCACTCTGGCTTCACATTAGGCCCTGCGGCAGGATATAAATACAATAGATAAATAAAAATGCCTTTTTAATGGCTGCTTTCCTCCCTGTTCACCTTTGCAAAGGCTAATTTGCTTGAAAGTTGGAGCATGTTTTGTTACCTGCAAATTAGACAGGGCCAATCAATACCTGCAATCGCTCAAATGTCAGACTGAGTCTGTAAAAGGGAAAGACGGCCTTGCCAGTCGCCTGGAAAGGGGGGGGGGGGGTCACCTGCCATTTTGCAGGGACGTGAGACTGAAAAGCAA
This sequence comes from Intellagama lesueurii, assembly GCA_037013535.1. NCBI lineage: Eukaryota > Metazoa > Chordata > Lepidosauria > Squamata > Agamidae > Intellagama > Intellagama lesueurii. The sequence goes on along the minus strand of JBAJHW010000003.1, from coordinate 1,562,578 downwards.
CAGCAGAGAGAGGGCTTGAGAAAAGAAGGGCCTTTTATAGTCCGGCTCGCATCTCTGACTTTCTGTTATCAATAAATTGTCCGTATTATTTATAGGAAGCTTCCCAGGTTGTTACAAAGGAATTTTAAACATCCCTGTTGTAAAATTATAAACATTTGTCTTTTAAGATAGCAAAAAAAAAAAAACCATCTTCAGTTTTAGTTTCTCGAAGCAGCAGACGCATCTCTAAAAGCGAAACGATTGGGCTCACGCCTGCTTTGAGAACTGCAGTCGATCCTGACGGAGTCTGGCGGGGGCTTTATGTGGCTTGTCATATTTCTAGGGATGAGGGAACTGAGGGATCTGGAAGGGCAGAACCTCGGAGCATCTGACTGTGCGTTTGGGCCTTCTTCAGTCAGTCGAGGGTGATGGAAATTAACCCAGGGTTTGTGGGTCTCCATAGTTGAGTTGCGGGCATTAGCGAGGGGGTGGGTGAGCCTTGTCAGGCCATCATCCGTGGGTCTGCAGCTTGCTCTCTTCTTGGTTCCCTCTCTCTGAACAGTTTTCTGCCATGGTCTCAGTTACACCATGGGACTTTGGTTGAGTGCAGGTGGAGGTTTCATGGATCCCTCCTCTGGGTGTTTTGCTACAGGAAGCCTTGTATGGTTTGGTTTAGGTTTAGGGTTTTTCTTCCTGCTTGGACATAAAACAAGCCTTCGTTCCCTCTCAGTTTTGTAATAATAATGCATTTCTCCCTCTTCTCCTTTCTGTTTGCTTTTCCAACAGGGTGGTGAGCCTCCTGCTTGCAGCCAGGGCTGACCCCAACCTGGGAGATGAGTTCACCAGTGTCTATGAAACAGCCAAAGAGAAGGGGCTTCACTCCCTTGAAGGTAACATTTGGGGTTGTCCCTTTTCAGAGCAGCACTTGCTCGCTTCTCTCCTGCCAGATGTGGCCCCGGATGCTGGAAACGTGTCTTTGTCGTGGTCATTGGCCTGCATATGAACTATCTGAGTCCTGACACTGCTTTCCTCTCTGTACCTCTTTTTTGCAGTCACATAGAGCATGTTTAAAGACTCAGTATTAAAAATCCTCACTAAGGGAGCAATGCAAGATAAATATCAAATGAATAAATCAATAAAATAAAAATTGAGAGAAACACGTGTTTGCATAGTTAAAGAAGAAAAAGTACAGTAGTAGTCACAGTATCCAAGCATGGAAACGTACTTCTTTGGACTGCAAATCCCAGAGTCCTTCTGGAGGATCCTAAGAGCTGTAACCCTAGAAAGCAGTTTTTTCTAAGCTCTGTGTGTTTTACACCATCTGGGTGGATAGTGTGCAGTGCGAGTCTTTCAGGAGCTATCTAGGAGGCTTGCTCTGGACATCATCTCCAGTTTGAGAGCAACAGGCATTTCTGGCTGCCTTCCATAAGATTCCAGGTTGTGTGAACAGCCCTCGTGGTAGGTTTCTTTTCTGTAGCTAACAAAGGAGCCAGCACCTTGCAAAGTGCTTTTCTTTTTCCTTTTCTTCCCCCAGCAGTGGCAGTTCTTTGAAAGCTAACTAGTGCCACCCATTCTTTTAGGAAACACCACTGGAGGTTAAAAGTCAAGGCCAGCAGATCCGATTTCAAACGGGAAAAGAAGGGGAGGCAACCTGCCGTCCTCAGTCCCCTCCTTGTGTGCACACGTGGGAGGGGAGAGGAGGGGGACGTGGACCTCGGGTGGCACCGAAGGCGCGTCTTTGCACTGAAGATGCAAAGCCACAACATGGGGCGCCAGCACCTGATGGGTCTTGTCAGACTTCATCTAACGCAAAGACAAAGCCACCCAGACGTGGAGTTGACATTTTCTCTCTGCTCTCTCCACCCGTCGCCAAGTGCATGTTACTTTTTTAGTTGAGGAAAGGGAATGGCTGGAAAAGAGAGGGGGAAAAGCTACTCACAAGGAAGTTGCATTCATTTTTTTGGTTGACATGTTTTATTAAAAAAAATAAATTCAGCTGCAGTCTTTTTTTAAAAAAGAAGAAGAAAGAAAGAAGGATCGCACATGCAAGAGGGAGAGAAAAACGGCCTTTGTTTTGCAGGGTTATTTTTAACGATTTGCATATTTTGTGTATAAATATATTTTTTCATAAAAACATCCAAATCGGGAAAGCTGCACACCACGCAGGCTGTGCAAAATATATTACCGACATTTATATGGATGACAGGGCGGGGAGACAGAGAGCCGAAAATTTCCAGGCTCCCCGTGATTGATGGCGGACGAGGCTCCCTTTGACGCTTTATTGAGTTTCCGATGATTATCTCTGGTGGAGACATTTTTTACAGATGACGGGCGAGCTGTCACGGTGGACCATGGGGGGGAAAGCAACCCAACAATAATAACACTTTAATCTTTTTACTGCACTGCTCCCTAGTATCTCAGATTCATCTTCTCTGACACCAGCCACTTGATTATCCTGCCCCTCCTTGGATAGGCAAAGGATGGAAATAAATAAATATACGTACATTCCCCCCCCCCCCCATCCACCCTGCCTCTCCGACCTCACCGCAGGCATGCACATACCAAAAAATAAAAAAGTTCTAGAGCAGGAAGGAGAATCAAGGCTGTCATCCCAATTGCCCCTTCTGTAGGGGTTGAGGCGTGATGCCAGCTGGGGAAGGGTCTGGCTATAAATTACAATATTTTAGATTGGACTCGTCTCATAATGTGCGTTTTCGGGATTCATTGGCAGCAGCAGCTGCCACAGCAAAGGGATGTGGCCCCTGTTGCTGCTGGAGAGACAAATCTCCTTTTCTGTTTCCTGCTTTTGCTAACTATCACTCCGTCCGAGATGACAGAGAAAGAAGGTTTCTCAAGTTTGAGGATTGTCCAAACAGAAAACGCAGGAGAACCGGCTTTACACTGTATTAGCCGTTCTTGCCCCTTTAAGGTGCTCCCCTGGGGGTGGGGTGGGGGGGCGCATCCTATTTCCATGGCTGGTCCCCCCCCCCCCCCAGGAGTCCCTGTTAAGGATCCTTTCCTCCTCCTCAAAGTGTGTGCAGGGCCTTGAATGTCCTGAGCACCACCACGGTTTCCAGTGGCTTAAGTGCAGTGGCAGTCTCGTACAGTGGTGGGAGCACGGGGGAAGGAGTTATCAGACTGTCTTGTTCGAAGAATACGGTGAGGCCTGGAAGGGGAGGCAGGAGACGAGCATGATGGGACCTGGTGTGCTCCTGGGGTGGAAGGGCAGCCTGTTCAGCCTGCGATGTGGGGCCCAAGGCAGGGCTGAGCTTGGGCTGGGCTCGCCTTCCTCCGCCTCCTCTTGTTGGTGTCCCTTGCAGGGCCAGCCCCAGGAATGCAAAATTGTCGTTTCACCACCTAGAAACAATTGGCATCCTTTAAACAAACAAACAAAACACACACACACAAAACAGGCATTTTTCTCCTGGTGCCTTTGCTGAGATCACTTTCCCAACCGGGTTTAAGAGATAAATTTCACCTGGTAGAGCATAATTCTATCTAAGTCTGTTCTGTTCTTGGATCGTGCCTTACAAGCAGCTTTGTTGGTTGTGAAGCGATCATTTTTGACATGCAGAACCCCCCCCCCCCCCAAGCAGTGTGGTTGTAGAAGGAGGGGGAGGTTCGGCAGTGGGAGACATAAACCGTGATTTCTGGCCAGTGCTCGGAGGAGGGAGCCTCAGCCTCACGGAGCAAAGGCATCCTCGCTGGGCTCTCTGGTGTGTATCCCTGTGGTCTGAGACAGAATAGGCGCAAGCATAAAAGAGTGAAAAGTGTAAATGTACTTGCTTGCCACTTCTTTGCTGTCGCCGGATGTGGCCACAGCAGTTACTTCAGACAAATCGGTGGGAGAGGAAAGGGATGACAAGTAAGAATTACCATCACAGCTATGTGGAGCCATCCTCTTCTGTGGCATTATACCTTTCAGTCACAGGCTGGAAAAATTCCTTTTCAGATTTCAGCTCCCAGAGCCTCTTCACTTTCCAGGCTATTACGGCCAGTTGTCATCCCCGGAAGTAAAATTCTGCTTCAGAAAATCCAAACTCTGCTCTAAATACTGGTTAGTGCAGGGATCATCCCTGGAAGAGAGCCGTTCCCATCCTGCTTGGGAGCTTCCACAAGGTACCAAGTCGGCCACTGTAGAGAGTAAGACGCTGTGCTAGGAGGGGCCCTCGGCCCTGATCCCACACGACAGCTCTTCCGTTGCTGCTGTTACGACTGTTATGCTCTGTATTCCTTTGTGCCACCCAACAACAAAGTTCTGTGGGTAGTTCACAATAAAACAGTAATATTAAAATGAAAGTGCCATACATTAAAATAATAAAATATAGCATCAACTCAGGCAGTAGCAAGGAAGATCACCAGAGCAAGACTCTGGCAAGAGAAAGCTATTTTTAGCACTTTTTAAAAATTCTAGAATATTTCCAGCCAAACCTTCAAAGTGTGCCCTATACAAAGTTAGAAGGTAACTGGACATGATCCTGTTGGGCAGGGTCCATCTGTGCCATGGGAGGCGTTATCAGTCACGGGAGATCGCTGCTGGCTGCTGGCTCCTTTGGCAGCAGTTTCATAGTGAATGTGAGTTTGTCACATTGTGTACCAGTCACCGGCATCCTAAAATCACAAAAGGAAGCCCTTTGCACTGGTGATGACCACGTTCCTGTTGGGCAGACGGAGCTGTGCAAAAGGATTTCAGCCTTTAAATGTTTGTTTTTAAACTAAAAACTTAAAACCTCCTTAAAAATTTATAAAAGTCTTCCTCTCTAAGTGTCGGGTAGAAGAGAAGGGTCATTGCCAGGTGATCGTTTAGGGAGCGGACATTCCACAGGCCAAAGGCCCTCTCCTCGCACCCATAAATGATTCTTGCTTGGTACCATGACTTGTAACAGGAATAGTCCTGCTGAGATCCGCAAGGCTGCAGTCGTGCCAACTTCAGAAATAGTGTTGTTTCCATTCAGCACCTCATAGTTGTTCTAAGACACTCCCAAACACACATGGGTTCAAAACGCCTTGTAGCGCACTCCCCGCATTTTTCGTTGCCCTCTCGTGACTGTCTCCCAGCTGCTGGGACCACGACCGAGACCACTTGTTGCAAGTACGTGGAGCAGTGGCTCCTTTTCAGCCATCCCTGTGGGATTGCAAGCCAGACACTTCAGTAAGCCTTGGATCTGTTGCCCAAATGGCCGGTGGATGAGTCTCCCACCCCCACCTCTGGCATCCCTGAATTTGAGAAACATGGAGTTTGGGCTTCCTGGCGACTTCTGCTTTGTTCCTTGATGGTAGCGATGGTCCACTTTCTCTCCCTCACCCTTCACCTTTTCCTTTTGCAGTTCTGGTCACCCGGGAAGACGACTTCAACAACCGCTTGAACAACCGGGCGAGTTTCAAGGGCTGCACAGCTCTGCATTATGCGGTGCTCGCTGATGATTACCCTACCGTCAAATTACTCCTGGACGGAGGTAAGAGAAGGGCCACAGCTGTTGGGGACCATGGGGGGGGGCATTGGGAAAGGTGGGTCCCTCCGTTTGCAGTTGCCGTGTGGAGCTGAACACCCATCGTGTAGCACACATTCTCATAAGAGCTGCAGAGGTTTAAAGCTATTTCATTCACAACCATTGACATGCATACATACGAGGGTTATGTATGAAAATGATGTGTGTAAATATGTGGGCATGTTTTCATACATACTTCTTACAAATATATATTTGAAATTATATAGTCATGTTTACACCTACGCATTTGTTGTTGTTTAGTCGTTAAGTCGTGTCCGACTCTCCGTGACCCCATGGACCAGAGCACGCCAGGCCCTCCTGTCTTCCACTGCTTCCCGGAGTTGGGTCAAAGTCATGTTGGTCGCTTCGATGACCCTGTCCAATCATCTCGTCCTCTGTCGTCCCCTTCTCCTCTTGCCTTCACACTTTCCCAACATCAGGGTCTTTTCCAGGGAGTCTTCTCTTCTCATGAGATGGCCAAAGTATTGGAGCCTCAGCTTCAGGATCTGTCCTTCCAGTGAGCACTCAGGGTTGATTTCCTTCAGAATGGACAGGTTTGTTCTCCTTGCAGTCCAGGGGACTCTCAAGAGTCTCCTCCAGCACCACAATTCAAAAGCATCAATTCTTCGGCGGTCAGCCTTCTTTACGGTCCAGCTCTCACTTCCATACATAGCTATTGGAAAAACCATAGCTTTGACTATACGGACCTTTGTTGGCAAGGTGATGTCTCTGCTTTTTAAGATGCTGTCAAGGTTTGTCATCGCTTTCCTCCCAAGAAGCAGATGTCTTTTAATTTTGTGGCTGCTGTCCCCATCTGCAGTGATCATGGAGCCCAAGAAAGTAAAATCTGTCACTGCCTCCATATCTTCCCCTTCTATTTGCCAGGAGGTGATGGGACCAGTGGTCATGATCTTAGTTTTTTTAATGTTGAGCTTCAGACCATTTTTGCACTCTCCTCTTTCACCCTCATTACGAGGTTCTTTAATTCCTCCTCACTTTCTGCCATCAGAGTGGTATCATCTGCATATCTGAGGTTGTTGATATTTCTTCCGGCAGTCTTAATTCCATCTTGGGATTCATCCAGTCCTGCCTTTCGCATGATGTCTTCTGCATATAAGTTAAATAAGCAGGGAGACAATATACAGCCTTGTCGTACTCCTTTTCCAGTTTTGAACCAATCAGTTGTTCCATATCCAGTTCTAACTGTTGCTTCCTGTCCCACATATAGATTTCTCAGGAGATGGATAAGGTGGTCAGGCACTACCATTTCTTTAAGAACTTGCCATAGTTTGCTGTGGTCCACACAGTCAAAGGCTTTTGCGTAGTCAATGAAGCAGAAGTAGATGTTTTTCTGGAACTCTCTGGCTTTCTCCATAATCCAGCGCATGTTAGCAATTTGGTCTCGAGTTCCTCTGCCCCTTCGAAATCCAGCTTGTACTTCTGGGAGTTCTCGGTCCACATACTGCTGAAGCCTACCTTGTAGGATTTTGAGCATAACCTTGCTAGCGTGTGAAATGAGTGCAATTGTACGGTAGTTGGAGCATTCTTTGGCACTGCCCTTCTTTGGGATTGGAATGTAGACTGATCTTTTCCAATCCTCTGGACACTGCTGAGTTTTCCAAACTTGCTGGCATATTGAGTGTAGCACCTTAACAGCGTCATCTTTTAAGATTTTAAAGAGTTCAACTGGAATGCCATCACCTCCACTGGCCTTGTTGTTAGCCATGCTTTCTGAGCCCCACTTGACTTCACTCTCCAGGATATCTGGCTCAAGGTCAGCAACCACACTATCTGGGTTGTCCGGGACATCCAGATCTTTCTGGTATAATTCCTCTGTGTATTCTTGCCACCTCTTCTTGATGTCTTCTGCTTCTGTTAGGTCCCTACCATTTTTGTCCTTTATCATGTCCATCTTTGCACAAAATGTTCCTTTAATGGCTCCAATTTTCTTGAACAGATCTCTGGTTTTTCCCTTTCTATTGTTTTCCTCTATATCTTTGCACTGTTCATTTAAGAAGGCCCTCTTGTCTCTCCTTGCTATTCTTTGGAAGTCCGCATTCAATTTTCTGTAACTTTCCCTATCTCCCTTGCATTTTGTTTCCCTTCTCTTCTCTGCTATTTGTAAGGCCTCGTTGGACAGCCACTTTGCTTTCTTGCATTTCCTTTTCTTTAGGATGGTTTTTGTTGCTGCCTCCTGTACAATGTTACGAGCCTCCATCCATAGTTCTTCAGGCACTCTGTCCACCAAATCTAGTTCCTTAAATCTGTTCTTCACTTCCACTGTGTATTCATAAGGGATTTGGTTTAGATTATATCTGACTAGCCCAGTGGTTTTTCCTACTTTCTTCAGTTTAAGCTTGAGTTTTGCTATAAGAAGCTGATGATCAGAGCTACAATCAGCTCCAGGTCTTGTTTTTGCTGACTGTATAGAGCTTCTCCATCTTTGGCTGCAGAGAATATAATCAATCTGATTTCGGTATTGCCCATCTGGTGATGTCCATGTGTAGAGTCGCCTCTTGTGTTGTTGGAAAAAACTCTATTAGCCTTTGCCCTGCTTCGTTCTGAACTCCAAGGCCAAACTTCTCTGTTGTTCCTTTTATCTCTTGACTCCCTACTTTAGCATTCCAATCCCCTATAATGAGAAGAACGTCTTTCTTTGGTGTCAGTTCTAGAAGGTGTTGTAAGTCTTCATAGAATTGGTCAATTTCAGCCTCTTTAGCATCCGTGGTTGGTGCATAAACTTGGATTACTGTGATGCTGAAAGGTCTGTCTTGGATTCGTATTGAAATCATTCTATCATTTTTGAGATTGTATCCCAGTACAGCTTTTCCCACTCTTTTGTTGACTATGAGGGCTACTCCATTTCTTCTACGGGATTTTTGCCCACAGTAGTAGATATGATAATTGTCTGAATTGAATTCGCCTATTCCCGTCCATTTTACTTCACTGACACCCAAGATGTCAATGTTTATTCTTGCCATCTCCTGTTTGACCACATCCAGCTTCCCAAGGTTCATAGATCTTACATTCCAGGTTCCTATGCAGTATTTTTCTTTGCAGCATCGGACTTTCCTTACACTTCCAGGCGTGTCCGCAGCTGATAGGAGTCTTAAAGTTCCTTGCCAGTTGTGAAATGCCACACCATCAACCACGGGTGTCTAGGAAACAAACTGTCTCTTTGTTTTGTAGCCATGTATAAATTTCTAAAGATTTGCCATGTAGTGCCACTCTTGTGTCTGAGGAAGTGGACAGTGTTGTGGAAGCTCACGTTAAAACAGAGCATTTAGTCTTTTAAAACGCCATAACCTTTTTTGACTTCTTTTTAATTTTACTTTTAGTTTTGGCCTCACCCTATCTAGCCACCCTGATTTGGGAACCAAGAGGATACTCGAGAAAACGTGCGGTTTGTTTTTGCAGAATGCTTGGCCATTCTAAGATCTGTTGCCCTAAGGCCTTGCAAGATTCTGTTCCATTGACCAGAATCGGTCTCTGGATCTTTTTTTGCACAGGGTCTGGCCCCGTGTTTCTTGCTCCGTGTGTGTGGGTGTTGCTTTGTTTTGTTTTGTTTAACTGTTAGCGTTGCTTGAAGTCGCCTGGGCAGTCTGCCACGGCTCTCACTGTAAGATCTCAGGAAGAATCCACTGGAAATAGGGGTGTTCTTCCACGAATCATGCCCTTTCCCCTGACAGGAGCTTCACACTGGGGTTTTCATGTGGTCCCTCCTCCTGTCCAAGAGGAGGCATTGCTGGGGAGATGTAAGGAAATGAGCTCCCCGGGATGAGATTCTCCTCCGGTAGCACAAAAAGCCTCATTTGCAACAGTCTTTTGTAAAGGAGAAACGCCAGTGCCTGGTCGGGGTCATCTGAGTAATGAGGCTGGCCTTTGGATTCTCCATGCAGAGCTGCCTAGAGGCAAAGCAGGGAACCCGAGGCGCTCCTGGGCTTCGCGAAGCCCCTTCCCCTGCCAGGATTTATCAGGGCCTTGTGGGTTAGGCAGCCTGAGCTTCTCTGGTCTGATAGGGAGCCTCCCACCTTCGGGCCCAGGGCTCCTGGCCACAGCATTGGGTGCAGCAGGACAATGGGAGGGCTTGGCGTCTTAACTCCAAAGCCTTGCCTAAACCCCAGAAGGAGCTTTAGAAGTGGCGCCAACCATCCCACTGAGCTCCAGCAATCATCATAATTGCACGCCATCAAGGCCGTTCTGACTTACGGCGGCCCTTTCCCTGGTTTTCCGGGTAGAGAGTACTCAGAAGTGGTTCCCCATCCCCTTCTTCTGGGGGTGCCCCGGGACTACTGTGCAGCTTGCCCCAGGCCACAAGCAGGCTGGGGCTCTCCTCGTAGGAGGCACACTGTGGGGGATTCGAACTGAACTCCCAGCCTCTGTCTCCGCACCCAGATCCCTAACTTGCTGAGCCACCCATGTCTTGCTCACACCACAGAGATCTATCTGGGCCATCCGTTCATTCTTGTGATTTTGTTCCCTGTCCTCGCCGGCTCCTCCATCGGCTTGAGAAGGCCTTTTAAAAGCATGCTGACCCTCCGGCATCTTTGTGAAGCCACGGGGGCTTTGAGGCCTGAGCGCTGGGGGCTTCCTCTCTCCCCAGGCAGAACAGCCGCCCTTTGCCCTCCTCCACACCTGCCTTTTCTTCCAGAGTGCCCTCTTCTCCAGCCGACACTTCCTCCACCCCTGGCGGCTCTGCCCTTAGGGCCAAAGCCATGGACCTCGCAGGCTCCCCGCCTCTCTTCCGAAGCCACTCTGACCTGCCGCGGGGTTTTTTTTTCCCCCCTTTTCAGCCGTCCCCCTTCTCACCCTTAACCCCCTTGCTTTGGCCTGCCGTGGCCTCGTGGCTGAATCACTTGACCCTTCCTTGTGGACAGCCTGTCCCTGCCCAGCAGACCGCGAGAGGCATGCCCCTTCCCTCTTGTCCTCCTTCAGGACACTCACCGTCTCCTGACCTGAGCTGACATCCGTCAATGGAGTGTGTGGGAGCCAGAACTTCCTCCTCCTCCTCCTCCTCCGCTCGGCAAACCCCGTTTGCAGGCTCGATGCAGCCGGTTTCATCCTCCAATCGATCCCTGGGTTTTGTCTTCCTTTTATTGGAAAAAGGGGCCCTAGAGCCACCGACACGTGCAAGTGGTTGGGACTTCATATAATACAAGCCGCCTTTCTCAATGAGTGTGTATAATTATGGCATTTCTCTGGCAGGGGTGCAAAGGTTTTGTCCGTCGGTCAACTCCAGGGCCTTTGGCAGCTCAAGCGTGTCCCTCCTTGGGAACGGACGATGCTGCGAGATGCTGGAGCCCTCGGTCCCGGATTGAGGAGGCCAGGCCCCGTCCCTCGTCACGCCGGGATGTCAACAGGGCTTGGTGGGGCCAAGAGGGTAGAAGCCACGCTTCTTCCCGTTGGTCCCTCCGGCTGCTCTCCGCCATTTCTTTTGCCCAACTACCTTTGTTTTATTTCTCCTCTTTTTCCTGCCCCCCCCCACACACCGCCCCAGTCAAGGTTTGTAGGGCTGGTGACCGCTTAAAGTGCCTCTCGTCCAGTGGCCAGAGCTGAGAACACAGAGACCGTTTCCTCATTTACATCCTGAGAGGTGTTGGGTGAATCAATGGACATTGTCGTGTGAGCAGCTTGTCCTTTTGCCCTGCTGACATCCTGAGGGCCACCCCACAGGCCTTCTGGACCACAGAGATGATGACAGTGACATTGGCGGGGGGGGGGGAGGAGCAAATGTCCTGGGCCCAGAGGTGTTCAGCATCTGGATAAATGGCACGGACCAGGGGAGCAGAATGAAGGGTGATCAAGGTTTCAGATGGCACCGGCCTGGGAGGGATCGCTTATGCCCTAGAACGGTGGTCCCCAACCTTGGGCCTCCAGATGGACTTCAGCTCCCAGAAATCCTGGACAGCAGAGGTGGTGGTGAAGCCTTCTGGGAGTTGTAGTCTAAGAACATCTGGAGGCCCAAGGTTGGGGACCACTGTCCTAGAAGACAGACACGGGGTTCAAGAGGATCTTGAGAGGATGGAGAAGTGGGCCAAAACTGACGTAAGGTGGCAGCCGATCATGAGAACTGATGGGCCTTCTCATTCACAGGAGCACATCCAGCTCTGTGCATCCCTGTTCAATAGGGATATTGTCTACTCTAGAGGAGGCCAGGAGAGACGGCAAGGGACCCTAGAGATAAAATCCTGGGAGGAAGGCAAACTGAAGGATTGCACCTGTTCAGCCTGGTTATTCTTACTTCTTATGAGAAATAAGATGCCAGTAGGATAGCCAGGGTGAGACATGTGAAGGGTGCTGCACGAATGAGGGAGGAGAGGCGCTTCTGGGCTCAGAATGACAAGAACGGGTGGGTCAAGCTGTAGACAAGTCTGTCTGGTGTTGGCAGGCCAGAGACGTTGTCCCCCCCCCCCCCAAGAAAGGAAAGGCAAAGCCCGCCGGCCGATTGCGGGTGAAACCGGCCGAGTAAAGCCAGCAAAGGGCCTTGTGAAGAGGAGGAGGAGGAGATCGTAGTAGGTCATCAGCATGGTTTTGGCTCCCCCACACCCCGTTGGCGAGCCGTTGTGGTCAGAGGCACAGCCTGGTCGTTTCCATCCTCTGCTATATTTATATCTCATGAGAATTAACTCCGCAATCAGGGCTCCCTGATCAACCCCCAGGATCCTGCTTGGACAGTTGCCGGCAGCCCCGGGGGACGGGGGGGGGGGGGGGTCACACTGCTGATATCCCATAGTCCTTAAGAGAAGGGTGCCTATGCCAAAAGTTGCGCTGTCCCGGGCCGTCCCTTACTTCCTGTTCCATGCCTGGATCCCCCCCTCCCTACCTCTCTCTCATTCTCTCTCATTCTGCTCATATTTACAAGGGAATGTGATAAATTCCGTATTGATTCCTTCTGTTGCACTGTAAATTTTGCAAAAGATGATTAAATAGCGCAATAGAGTCTGCCAGCGCCGGGGCTCAATATGTTGCGGGCCGGTGGTATCGACCCCCTGTATCTAAAGGCGACACGTTCCAACCCCGGGAGCCCCAGACCAGTAATTAAACTCCTGCGAGACCAGGATGTAAAAGCCAATCATGTCATGGCACCGAGGGCTCCAGCATCGCGACACGGGGAGCGCAATAAGCGGCCGGCCGGCAGCCGCAGGTTTATGTTGGTGTCGAAGCTTTTAAGAATAGTTTCCCCACAGGGTGGGGAAGAAATTGAGCCCTTGAAAGTCTTTCTGGGCACAGAGGTTTTCACACTGACACGGCCATTTGTAAGGCATTTAATAGCACTATGTGGAGCAGGCGGGGCGGAGAGAGAGCAAGAGCCGAAAGAGCGACGAGGTGGGAGAGATGGCTTGCATCTGACAGGCGACAAAACTAGCCTTTGCCTTCATATGCCCCTCATGCAAGGCAAAAAAAGAAAGAAAAAATGGAATCCATTCAAACCTGCAAGGAGGAAAGGAGCAGAGAAAAGCCTTCAGCCACTGGCCAGGTGTCCTTGAATTTTTCCATACATAAAAATTGAGTTGGGCCTGGGAAGCTGGCTCAGCTGAGATCCTTCTCCTGCGTCCCCGAACTTCCGTGCCCCTGGGAGTTCCTCTCAGTTTAGACAGTCGTGTCCTGTATGGTACCTTTTATCTGCTCATTTGAATTGGTTGGGTTTCCGAGGAATGCCCTGTGTTCTTTTTCTGAAAACCTAAATGGAAGTAACTCCTAATGGATACTGAGATTCGTGTAATTGAATGCCACCAACGTATTTGACAAGAGTAACTGCAACTGGATCCTTTTTAGGAAAAAGGCATCGTATAAATATTTTAAAATCAGCGCACTAGAGGCTCCTGCCCTTCCCTCGATCCAGCCCTGCAACAGGTGCTCACTCATTTCCTTCCCAGACCTTCCTGCTTGCGCCTATTTCTGCTGCCGCCGATAATGTTGCTCAGTGGTGGGGCATGGGCTGTGCATGGTGGGGCCTCCGATTCTGTCCCTTGCCTCTTTAAGGTGGGCTTGAAGAGACCTCCGCCGCCTGAAACAGTCGGGGACCCCTAATCAGGGTGGATTCCTGGACGACCCGTCCAGGAATCCACCCTGATTAGGGGTCCCCGACTGTTTTAGGTGGAGGAGGTCTCTTCAAGCCCACCTTAAAGATCCTCTCTTGTCTCCTTCATGGCTACACTTCAGAGTCTGCATCCCGTTGGGGTCAAAACCAAAAGAAACCATGGCCACAGCACACTCTCAGCCCACCCATGTTCCCAACTTTTGCAGCCACCTGCCTTCTTGGGAAATCATGCACACCTAATCAGACGCAGACCTTAAGCCCATCCTTTCCTCCCCAGCTGTAGCTCCTGGCCCAAAAAAGCAGCCTGCTCCGCTTCAGCCGCAGGAGCATCTTTTCATGCACAGTAGTAGGTCCCTTGAGTTTGTTCCTTCAAAACTAACATTAAAACTAATAACAATAACCCTAAAATAATAGATGGCACCGAGTAATCCCCAGAGTGGATGGAGGAAAAGAGGGGGACGGAGGAAGAAGAGGAGGGGGAAGAAAGGGGGGGAGGTGGTCAGCTGGGGTCAGTGTGGAAAGCCTCCCTGAAAAGCAATGTCTTTAGTTGCTTCCTAAAAATCCGCAGGAAGGGGGCTAAGCGGAGCTCCTCTGGAAGCTGGTTCCATAAAGTTGGAGCCACCACGAAGAAGGCCCTGCCTCTTGGAGAGGGTTTATGGGCCTCCCTCGGGGTGGCCACCCGGAGGAGCCTCGACTGGGATGATCTTCTGGGTCGGGCAGATGACATTAAGGAGAGATGCTCCGACAAGTAATACAGCCCAAACCATGGAGGGCTTTGTATGTGAGTGTCAAAACCTTGAACCTGATCCAGGATGCCACAGGCAACCAGTGAAGGCGGGCCAGAATCGGAGCAATGTGGTCAAATTTACTTGCCCCAACTACCAGTCTGGCTGCCGCATTCTGGACCCACTGAAGTCTCTGGATCAGGTTCAAGGGGAGCCCCACGTAGAGGACATCGCAGTAGTCAATTGTGCAGAGGACCAGGCTTTCCCCCGCTTCTCAGCTGTTTTCCTCAGGTCTCCTGAGCTTTGGGACGGTGCCTTCTCCTGAATCATCAGCCCCTTGGTGCACCTCAGCCAGATGTCTGAGCTCTGACGGGCAGCCGTGGTCTTCCCTGGCTCTTCTTGGATATCGCCTGCCTGTGTTCCCTGGCAGATTCCCCTTCATGCACTAACACAGGCCTGATGGTGCTCAGCCTCTGACATCCTGAGATGGGTGTATCCAAGGTGCCACCGTAGTATTTGCTACCACTGCTTCCCAGTGGAGGAGAAGAGGTCACAGGGATGGGAGGTGAAGCCTGCTCTTCTAAGCAACTCTTGGGGCGGGGGGGGGGGGATGTGTGCTTTCTGGAGGATTCTGCTCCACAGCCTCAGCCCCCCCTCCCTTCCGTTGGTCACAAGACAGCTGAGCCTTGGAGGTGCATAGCTAGCTGGGCCAAAGAGAGAGGGTGAGGCCCAGGAGTGCACGTAGGCAGAAAAAAAAGCTGCATGGACCAATGCAGCTTTTGGGTTGATCGTTAAGATTGAGGGACCTACGGGATGGTTGGAGTTGCATTTACAGGCTTCGTGGTCTGCAGATGGCGCTTGAGGGTGCTGGAGGCTGAATGGTGGCAGGATGCAGAGAAGGAGTGTCGTAGAGGAGTCTTCTCAACTTTGGGCCTTCTTTTATCCCTTTCTTCATGAAGCTGTTACGGCTCTAGTGTGCTCCATAATTGAATAACTTGTCGGAGCTAACGGTAGCTAATCGCTAAGGGGCCATGGTGTGTCTTCATTCCGCGTCTGAGCATGTGTCCATTGATGCAACCAAGAAGTGTCCTGGTACCTCATCAGTTAGCTTACAATTGCCTGCAACATATTATACAAGCCTTATTTGAACACCACTAGAGTTCCAGCCATTATATTTTTTTAAAATGGTGCTTTTTCTTAACAGATGTTGTCTTATATGGAGAATCTGGTCATTTGAAACCTTGTTTAAGGGTAGCCAATGGATCAGAAAGCAGCAAAAGCACGCATACACACCCACCCCAAAAAATATCCAGATACTTCCAACAAAAGTCGATAATTGTCATTATAGCTGCAGAAAACGGGGGAATGTCCAAACAACTGGCAGAAGAGGAGGCCAATCCCTCCTTACTGAAATAAGCAAGAGTGTGTGTGTGTGTGACGTGGATAGAAGGGATTTAAACAGTGATTCCCTGGCAGCAAGAAGGGGTGGATTTATTGTCCCTGGTGTGGGGCTCACGCTCGCTCGGCCTGCTTTTCGAAAGCTACCTGTGAAGTATTTCTGCTGCCCATCTTGGAAGCCCGTTTATTTTCCTGGAAAAGAGGGTGATCATGTTAATTCAATCAGAGGGAGGCTCAGGAGGACAAGAGTCTCTTCCTATTACTTTAACTAGCCATGCAGAGCTATAAGGATGTCGCGGCTTGTCAGGGATGATGGCTGATGACACAGCATCCTCCCTGGCGCAGCAAAGAGGGCCGATTCCTCTCCCCAGCGGTGGCTGGAATGGGTTTGGAGCTCAAAACGGGTCTCGCCGCAGCAAGCCACAACGTTCTGGGCTTCTTCGGGAGGTCTCGTGGTGGCCTCTGAAGAGCTGCCGTGGCCTTCAAGAGGAGGGC
The DNA here is from genome assembly GCA_037013535.1 of Intellagama lesueurii. Classification (NCBI taxonomy): domain Eukaryota; kingdom Metazoa; phylum Chordata; class Lepidosauria; order Squamata; family Agamidae; genus Intellagama; species Intellagama lesueurii. Next base: position 1,546,451 of record JBAJHW010000003.1, on the reverse strand, counting down.
CTCACCGTCCATTCCTCGTTATCGGACAGGACAATGGCTGCGTTTGATCTTTGAGTGTATCTGGCTGGCTTTTCCCGTGGCGGAAGTGCCGTCCGGATATTTCTGGAATCACAAAGTTGGAAGAGAGGCAAAAGGCTCCGTGGCCCCACACAGAACTGCGAGGGGATCTTGCTCACTTTTACAGCTCCACAAACCCACCAGCCAGGTGCCAGGCTGCCACCGAGGTCCCAGCTGAAGCAAGCCAGAGGTTTCTCTGCTGCCTCTCTCTGAGTCACCTGGCGCTTTTGCTTTGTAATCACCTACTGAAGTTATTCCAGACAGCTCAAGCAAGTGAGCCAAACTACATCCCCCCCCCCCCCCCCAGCCCTATGTTCACAACGGAGTCACCATGTGTTATACTGGAAATGTAAGCAGAAATTCTTCATCAAATCCTTCCAAAAGCAACAACCATAATAATAGAGATGATGATGACGACTGTAAGAAGAAGCATTTGCAAGTCCAGAGAGCTTCATGTACATTGTGTAATCTGTATGAGAGCCTTATAAGATGGGCCGGTGCTCTCACCTGGATATTGCAGACAGGCCAAGGAACAGAGGGGGCGCAGAGGGAGGTTTGCGCAGGGCCGATAAGTCCAGGGTCACACAAGATTTAAACTGGTGACCCTGGTTCCCTCAGGTCACAAATCCCACATTCAGATCTTGGTCGGGTGCTGTTTCAGCTTTTCTTCCTTCTAAACCAAATGAATTCTTTTAAGCTCTGCTTGCATTTTCTCTCCATGTTCATCCCTTGAACAACATCCTGGCAGGGTTGACACCTGCGTGCTAAGGGGACGGGCTGCAGGGGAGAGCACCAGCTGCTCGTGCCACCGGTGAAAAAGCTTGGGTAACGTTGAAGGACAAATGGAAGATGGAAAAGGGAAGTGACAGAGGGGCAGATGATGAGGGCGATGATGCTTTATGCCCTGTCTTTCTGTACTAGGTGCCCAGGGTAACCAACAGCAGCCCTTTAAGCATACTATTAAAAAACGAGGGAAGTCAGTCACTGGTGGAACTCATGATCACTTAAAAACTGGAGTAAAAGAAACAGGAACATTGCCGTCCCAAGTAACAAGCAGACTTTTGAAAAAGCAGACTGATGGGGTCCTGCAGCCACCGTTCTGAGAGGTGGTCTGTCTTTTTATTTATTATTATTATTATTGTTTTAGTGCACGGTCTGTCTCTTCAGGAATTGGTGGTAGAGGCAAGCCAGTTACTGTGTCAGGGTTGGAGAAGGGAGGCTGCTGCCCGTCCCATGGCTCTGGTGGGCTTGCGGTGGCTTGTCCAGAGGAGACCGACCTCCAGCTGGCCACCGTGGTGAACACAATGCTGAATGAGATGGAGGTAACCCCTCGAGAGCAAGGGAGGCTGCGGTTCATACATTACCTATAACACAAACGGGCACCCCTCCCGCCTGCCCCCCCGGACACAAGTTTGTGACAAGGGGGGGGGGTTGGAGTTGGGAAAGTCTCCCTCCCAACCTGGTTCCTTGAGTGAGCCGGTCGGTCAGTCGGTCGGTCTTTTCCGCGCTGGGTTCCTGCCTCCCCTTCCTCACCCCAGAGTTATTAACTAACGAAAGCCGTCCAGCCCAGGCATATACATCCATAATCCTTTCCCTGAGCCCCTTCTATTGACAGTTATCTGGGATCTGAAGGAATCCAAGACAAATGATTAAGAGGATGGAGTTAATAAAATTTGAAAAATTGAGACCTGTCACTCTGCTAAACTTTTTTCAATACCACCGACAGAAACATATTTCCCCAATGAGTGACCTTATGCAGCTGCTCAGGTTCGGTCTTGCTGCCGCGGTGCTAGCAGTGAGTCGGCGGGCTATTTATCAAATATTATAAGCGGTGGGGGGCACTCCTTCTATGAGCGAAGTTGACAGTGGGAGGGAGGGTGGGGGCTTTGCGCGCACACACCCCCAGGCGTTGCCCAGGTGTGGATTCCCTGCCAGAGACAGGAGTGTGGGAGGTGACAAATGGTGCCCCATAAAGACGCTGAAAGACTCGCCCCCCCCCCACACTCAGCAGGCGCACAATAACTAGTGAGGACCCCATGGCTGCATTTGGAAGGCCTCCTGTCTGTGGGACCAGCTGTCCCTGGACCGCGGTGGAGGCTGTGAGGTTAGGCTGGGGCTCGTAGGGAGACCAATGGCTCTCTCGCTGGTGGCCCACCCGAGCGCCCTGACACACCGTGTTATTTATGAAAGAATAATATTTTATTGCCGTTCGTACCGGAGGTGGAGATCGACCGGTTGTACGAGCCTGGTTCTATCAATTATTGCAGCAATTAGTCAAGTCGTCAAAGCCATTAACAGGGGAATTAGACCAATATTGGTTAGCCGTTATTAATAGATCAGCGGCCAGAAGTTTAGGTCTCATAAGAGGGTGGTGGAGTTGGCCTCGAGGATGCACTCCTGCTGGGGCAGAGGAAACCGCCTCTTCCTCTTCTTCCTCTTAACAACAGGCACATCCAGATGGGTGGCAAAAGAGCACGAGGAAAGGGTAGGGGACCACGTGGGTCACTGTCTCTTTGAAAAGATATTGAGTGGTCAGGAGAGGCAGTATATAATCCCACCTGTTCCACTGATATCCTTTATTGGATGTGACAAGGGCTCACAACAGAAATTACTCTGTGCCGGATGTTTATGGAGTGTATTTTTCAATCTGTAAGCAAATAGAGATCTCTTTATGCCGGATCTTGGACCTAGCTAATTTCTGTCTGTCTCCCTGTCTGGCTTGGCCTTCTCTGTTTCACTTGGGTCCAGAGTAGCAGATAAGCCCGCACTGGCCTTTACAAGCAGAACAGGATCAGAGGTTGATGCACTGAGAGGCGAGGTAGGAGATAAAATGTGCACTTCAAAAAATAGCATAACTCCACAATGGAAATAAATGTACTCTCCTCCCCCCCCCCCCCATGCCACCTGTTATGACTCCCCGTGGTCTCCCCAGTTAGGCCTTGGCCTCTTGCATCCCGTCCAGTTCGCTAGGGTCAGTCTAGAGAATTTTTCCGGTCCTCCCTTTCGCTGGGAACAATAGAGATGAGCCCTCCGCATGCCAAGCAGATGTTCCTATCCCTGTGTGTCTTCTTAGGTATAGAATTTAAGCGGTGGGGGGAGGTCCTTCTTTTGACTACAACACCCAGAACTCCTAGCCAGTGTGACCAGATAGATGGCTGGTGGATTCTGGATTTTGTAGTCCAAAGAAGTAACTTTTCCAGGGTCTTGAGTGGGCACACCGTTTCCGAATAAGAGTTCCTTACTTGCTTGTGAGCACTCAGCTAAAAAACTGCTCTTTTACATGAACAGCCTTAGTGCAACTGTGTGACACGTGGTGTGCATGGACTGTGTGTTGTTGTGTTTTTCCCCTTGGTGATTCTTGAGTAGGAGATGCCAAATCCCGTTCCCCTGAGGAGAAAAGGTGAAGTGGAGGTCCCTTGTGTTTGCTAGCCGAGTCTCAGGGCATGGCAAGTGGCAAGGAGCCAAGGTGATTCACTCCTCCCAGACCTAGCTTTGTGCGGCAGTAGAAAGGGAAACTCCCTTCCTGCAAGTGTGCGGTGCAACTGTTTGGTCTCATCCGCTGGTACCTGTTGCTGTTTCCCAAGCCCTATTTTCTCCTTTGCCATCCTGGCCTTTGTTTGGGGGGGGGGGGTGCTCACTTACCCATGGCGCCTCCTGCCCTTTCTAGCCCAGGCCTGTTGTTCGTGCTGACCTCTCCCTTTCGTCGGCTGTCTCGGTATCCGTATGGGTCGCCACTGGTGGCACATGGTTCCTTTTGTGATCCCAGGCCTGCTCAGAGCCGTGGTTGAAGAGGACCTGAGATCGCTTAGAGGCTGTAAAGCTGCCTGTCGTCTGATTCTGTACCTCACATTCTGTTCCGTTTCTTCCTTTTCAGGTGCCAACCCCTTGCAGAGAAATGAAATGGGGCACACGCCCATGGATTACGCCCGGGAGGGAGAAGTCATGAAATTCCTGAAAGCATCGGCCACAAAGGTGAAACATTCAAAGAGTCTCTCTCTCTCTCTCTCTCTCTCTCTCTCTCTCTCTCTCTCTATATATATATATATATATATATCTGTATCTGTTTTTTGTGAGCTTCTCTTTCTCTCTTTAATCTTAAGCAGGACATTGAGGGTGAGAAGAGACTCTTGGTCTCCCAGAGGAGGTTGCAAACATGACCTGTGTTCTAAATTTGAACCCACCCCCTTCTGATCTTAGCTGGCTTTGCAGAGAAGTTCCACTAAGCAGCATTTCAAGTCAACCCGAGTTGCTCATCTTAAGTGCCCGTTCTGTCCTTCAGATATGGGCAAGGGAGGGCACAGAGACACAGATAAGGAGTTCTGTGATCCTGCCCAGTTGGTGTTGCCTCGGGGGGGGGGGGGGGGGAACGGGACCTGGAACTACCATAGCATTTTCTGAAACCAGCTAAAAGGCCCCTTCAGAGACACACTGGTCTTTGTTTATGCCATGTGGGTGCTTCCATGGGCACAGTTGTGGGGCCTCCAAGTCACCTTCAGGGCTAAAGTATTCTCTCTTGCCCTATAGTTGGCTGGCTGCTTGGGGCAGCTGGGTGTGAATAGGGTGGGGGTAGTCGAGGCTAGCGGCCGGGGAGCCCTCCCTAGCAGCTCCTTCCATGGTAAGGACTTTGTACCATCAAGGAATGGTAGCGATCTCCATGCATCTGGCTGGCTGCTGGGAAGTACCTCAGCAAGAAGGGGGCAGCTTGCTGAAAAACTGGTTTTCTCCAGCCCTCTGGTCATTGGCTCTTCTTGCCCTCCCTTTTTCTGCTACCAGTCAGCTGATTGTGCCCTTTTTTTGGCCAAATTCAGGCAACTTTAGAAGGGATCTGAGTGTACTCTAGCTTTGGTGGTCGTGTAATGCTGCCACCCCCAAAGCCAGAAGTCACTCTTCCTGCCGCACGGCCTTGCCCCAGAGGGGGACGGGACAAGCTCTGTGGCTGATCCCATTAATGCAAAAAGAGGGGCTTGCCTGAGAGCGTCCTGCTGAACATGCCCCCCACCTGCACTCACCCGGGAATAGAGCTTGGATGCCACGGTGAGACTCTTCACATTTTTATAAAGAAGGCATGAGCCGTTTCACTCTTAAATCTGTACGAGCAGCAAAGAGAGAGAAGAGAAAATGGCTTGCTGAGTTTAAGGGGTCTCTGGAGCTTGCCTCTATGAAGCCAAGCTGCCTGTTGATTTATAAATGGTTGGAAAACCATCGCCTACAAACCCTTTGGACAGTGAGAAAAGAACTGCGCGGATAGGCGCATCAGTGTTGCTGAAACCACCCTATCCATCTAGGCGTGCATATTTTAAAAAAGGTTCTTCAGAGCCACTCAGTGGTGAATATAAGCTAAGAGGTACAGCCTCACTCCCCGCCCCGCCAAGAGTCTTCGAGAATTTACTACCCATTTTAATCGCTGCTGGAGAATGAGGTGGTGGTGCTATTAACAAGATAGACACACCCCATCAATTTTATTTGCATGCGCTGGTGACAGAGGAACAACAGATATCCATATGTGGATGCAGTTTGTTCTTAGGAAGGTTGTCTTCTCACGCATTCAAGGAGGGTCTTGCTGTCGTGATTAGCAATATTAACATTCAGAGCCACCTCTGGCATAGGTCAGTGAGCGGTGGTTGGGCTGGCTGATGATCCGATTGCATGTGGAGGCTGGGCACCGGCCCCCTCGCCCTGCTGCTCCTCGTTTCCGCCGTCTCAGGTTTTTTTTATATTGTGTTTTATTCATTTTTTAAAAACTTATATACCACTTCATGCACTATTCTGGGCAGTTTACAGCAAGTTTGAAACATCATAATAATAATAATAATAATAATAATAATAATAATAATAATAATAATAATAATAATAATAATAATAATAATAATAATAATAATAATAATGTGTTAAGTAAAAAACAGATAAACACAAAAATTCCCAAGAGGCATATGTTGTAAAATAAAACGTGGAGCGCAAAGCATGTAAATGCACAAAACAAACAGGAAAAACGCCTCTTGGTAAAGCAGTTGGTTTTTTTTCCCCAAATGTGGGGGCCGGGGTGGAACCAGGCGCAGCTCCGTCTGAAGTTGGCTCCAAAGTGTTGGTGGTGCCACCGCAAAGAAGGCCCTATTTCTGGTGGATGATTTCCTGGCTTCCTTTGGGTGGCTACCCAGAGGAGCATTGCCTGGGAGGACCTGATGGAGCCAGTAGATTACTCTGGGGAAAGATGTTCCGACAGGTAACGTGCTCCCAATCCTGGAAGGGCTTATAGATGAGCATCAATACCTAGAATCTGATCCAGGATGCAACAGGTAACCAGTGAAGGCAAGCCAGTACTGGGGAAACGTGATCAAACTTGCTCACACCAGTCTGGCTGCTGCCTCCTGGACCCGCTGCCATCTCAAGGGAAGGCCCACAAGGAGAGCATTGCAATAATTTATAGGGGGATGCAGTAGCTGTATAGGCTTAGTAGCTTTATGGGACTGAATGTCTCTGGCTAGCCAGCTGCCTCACCTCGGAAGCCATGGGTATGGGGTGGGCCATCCAGGCCCCTCTGGACACGGAGCTTGGCCTCTAGGGGGACATCCAGCTCCCTTCCTTCTATAGGAGGTGGAGTTTTCTCTGCCCTCAGTACCTGTCAGAGCACCTCTCCCTCCGGTCATCCTCCCACCCCTCCCAATCCTTGATCCTTTGGGTGGCCACGCCAAGAGAGGCCCAGGGGTCGCCAACCAGAAACGGGGCCTTCTCGGTGGTGGCCTCCCCACTCTGGAACTCTCTTCCTCTGGAGGTGCGATGGGCCCCCTCCGTCCTGAGCTTTCGGAAGCAAGTTCAAACCTGGCTTTTTTCCCCAGACCTTGACAAGCTTCTCCCTAATTTGGCCGTAAGTTTGCTCTGGCTCACGGTTTGCCACTCTGAGTCTTGGGCTGTTTGTTAGACCGGAGGCTTGATAAGGGGTTTTCATTTTTATGTGTTCATTTTAAAAATTCTGTTAGATACTCCTGTTATTTTCTGGAAGCCGCCCAGTGTGTTGGCTTGTCCAGGAAATGGGTGGGGTACAAGTCTAGACAAACAGACCCCCTGGCAGGTTGCAGAGCCTGGTTTTCCCTTACTGTTTTGCAGGGTACAGACAGGTTGCCGCAATAGACTCTTTCTCATCTTGCATTCGGCATGGTCTTGTTGCCATGAGAGAGTGGTTGGTTTGCTTCCTTCAACTTTGCCCACTTGGCAGTCTTTGACCGTTGCTTTGGTTCCAAGGGCTTTTGCCTGATTTCCCTGGTGGCTGCCCAAGTAGAGAACCCCACGGTGCCCGTGTTTTCACCTGCCAGGCATCTGTTGACAGCCTGAAAGCCTCAATGAACAGAATTCTAGATGTTTTCATGAATTTTCACTTTCAGAGGGATAGCTGTGTCAGGCTGCTGCAGTTAAAATGAGTGTCTTTCACAGCTTGCTTGAAAATGAGCAGGTTATTGAGGGAGAAGCCTTCACAGGCTGGAACCTGCCAGGTTGGGTGCATTAATACCTTGAAGACGGTCTCTACCTCCACCCCAATCCAGGAGTCCATTTTTTCTGTTCTGCGTTAGAGCAATTGTTCACCCTGTTCCCTGCGGGCCACGAAAGAAGCAAAAAAGGCTGTAAATCGCAGGAAACCCGCCTGAAGATAACCGGAGGAGCAGTCTTCCAAAGGAGCATTCTGCCTGGGAGGATGTATTTTAAAAATCTGCCTTCTTGAAGGATATCACGTAAGGCAGGAGGAATTGATGCCTTCTTGGATCACGACTTCCTGGGAATGATCTGTGGGTGCCTTTCAGGAAAATTTATCTTCTTCCTTACCGGAGTGCCTATGACTTCTCTAAGGAGCACTCTCTGCCTTAATGCAAAGATTGCATCCATTTTTCTAAAATTCCTTTTTCCTTCGCTGCTAAAGGAGCTGGTTGGTCTGCCTTCTCCTTTGTTTGCCAAAAAGGAAGCCGTGCCTCCAACTCATGGTCTGCCAGGCCTCTTGTCTCCGCAAATCTTCCCGTAAATGGAGCTGTGACTGGGAGGGATGCCAGCCTTGTTAATGAGCAATAAAAGGCAGAGAACACAATTACCTGGCCCAGGAAAGAGCCTTCTGTCACTGTCTCAAGGTGAGGCCTCCTGGCAAAACTCACCGAGCATGTGGCCCTCAGCACTCCCGTGGTTTCTGAGTCCCAATCAGAGAGGCTTAGGGCCCCTAAGCTGCAACACGGAGCACTTTGAGGCTGAACGTGGATCCACCTCGCCCAGCATCATCTATGAAACAAATTGGCCGCCATGGTCCTTGGGGTTTCAGGCAACGTCCTTTCCCGGGAGACTCCAGGACTGAACCTGGGGCCTCCCAGCTGTGGAGCAGAGGGTCTTCTTGCTAGTCAGCTGTGGCCTCTCCCTTGGGGCTCGTCCTCCGTGCCTTTATAAGCAGTCATTGCTCTTCTTAAAGAGATGCCACGTGGACAGAGTCTTTCCCTTTGCTCAGTGACCTGCAGAACAACCCACCGGGTTCTAAATTGCTGCTTATGGGCCTGTTCATCACGTGGGTGGCCCAGACCATTCCTAGGTGCTTCTGGATCTGTTGTAGGTGGGTCTCTCATGCCATCGATCCTCCAGTCCTTCTGGAAAACCTCTGCCGGGAGTCTGCTTTGCGATTGTATCCCTCCTGCCTGTTGGGATATACTCGGTGAATTATTACAGGTGACCTCCACTCCATCACACAGGGTGTGCCCTGCTGCGTCCTGCAAAGATGCCTGTTACCGTTTCTTGTCGTTATTCTCCTCATGTTGTCAGTGTGGACCTTTCTTGGGACTCAGTTCAGAAGCATCAGCTCATGCACCGTACAGCTTGTTGAACTGGGTAGAAAGCCCACCTGCCTCGTCCACTGACAGCCCAGCCGACAGGGGGCTTCTGGCCCTCTCCAAGCTCCCCTTAATGGTCCTGTTAGGGTTCTCTGGATCGTGATCTGTGGATTGAGGCCATTAAAAGACATTTTTCACATAGGTCTCTTTTCCCACAGAAGGTACTTCCGGTGAGTTCCTGAGATAACAACAGTCTCGCTTGTGAAACCCAAGTTATGGGACTCTCTTTTCCCAGTGTGTTGCGGTATCAAATCAGGCAGGATATCAAGATTTTTTTTTTGTTCTGTTTTGCTTTTAACTGCAAAACAGTTGCACATGTTGTTCTGTCCCATGAATTTTTTTATCATTTATTAGAAATGGAACAAAAGCCAGAAACCTACCTTCAACAGACACATGCATGTGGGGTGAGGTGGAGACAATAAAATTAAATTCTAAACAAGTGTAATGAACGATGACAGGCTTTTGCATTTTGAGTGTTTCCACTCCATGCCAGTTAAAACACGTAAACAGTCTCTGGTTTTCTTTATGCTTACTCAGAAGTAAGCCCCATTCGGTCTTATTCCAAGGTAAATGTGTGCAAGATTGCCTCCTCCACGGGGTGTTCTTGTTGCCATTCGCAGCATCATGTCGCCGTGAGTTCCGCAGGCTAATGGCATATTTTCCAACAAAAAAAAAAAGCCCAGACTTGTAGTCTGCCTGTTGCTTTCAACCCTCATTCTGGATTTCAGTTATCCTGAGAGGGAGGAAGGGAAGGCACAGTTCCTCAGAATGTTGTTTTTTAACATTTCTGACTCACCAGAAGGACCAGGGATGGAAAGGGAAGTTTCCTCACTGAGAGTGGTATTTGAGATTTTATTTAGCCCCTCAGCCTGCCTGTCTGGATAATAATATATATTATAACTAAGCTGCTTTTATGTGGTATTTTCTTTTGAAATGTTTTTTAAAAATAGGAAGGCAAGGGAAAAGGAATTGGCCTATATATTTAGGAAGACATAGATCTATCGGTGAGGCTGGAGCCGTTTGCAGCTGGTGATATATGCAGAGCCTGGGGGAGCAAAGCGACACCAGTGGGGGCTTTGGATTCAATCCAGCAAGTCGTGCTCCGCTGGGATCAGCCAGGAAGTTATTGCTCCATATTGAAGCATCAGGAGCGATGGGGTGTCTCGGTGACACGCTAGACAGATAGCAGCAGCCCAAATTGGATCGGTCGCTTGCTATTTATTTTTTTAAAACTTCTGTCAAGGTCACTACCATAATGGGAAAACACTCGCAAACTGGCGGAAGGCTTGGGCTGGTGGTTCCGGAGCTTCCCTGGTACTGTCCACAGCTGGGAGGAGGAAGCAAGGCAGGGACCGCCATTCTCTTTCTTAAAAAGCTGTGTTATCGTTGCTGGCCCCTTCACGGATTGCTGCCTTGTCGTGGTGAAGGGGCTTGAGTAATTCAGAGAAGCTATGGGCTATGCCGTGCAGGGACACCCAAGACGGACAGGTCATAGTGGAGAGTTCTGACTAAACGCGATCCACCTGGAACAGGAACTGGCAAGCCACTCCAGTATCTTTGCCAAGAAAACCCCATGAACAGAAACAAAAGGCTAAAAGATATGACGCTGGAAGATGGGGCCCCTCAGGTTGGAAGGCGTCCAACATGCTACTGAGGAAGAGCGGAGGACAAGTACAAGTAGCTCCAGAGCTAATGAAGTGGGTTGGGCCAAGCCGAAAGGATGCTCAGCTGTGGACGCGCCTGGAAGTGAAAGGAAAGTCCGATGCTGCAAAGAAGAATACTGCATAGGAACCTGGAATGTAAGATCTATGAACCTTGGTAAGTTGGATGTGGTCAAACAGGAGATGGCAAGAATAAACATTGACATCCTGGGCGTCAGTGAACTAAAATGGACGGGAGATGGGCGAATTCAATTCAGATGATTACCATATCTACTATTGTGGGCAAGAATCCCGTAGAAGAAATGGAGTAGCCCTCATAGTCAACAAAAGAGTGGGGAAAGCTGTACTGGGATACAATCTCAAAAATGATAGAATGATTTCAATACGAATCCAAGGCAGACCTTTCAGCATCACAGTAATCCAAGTTTATGCACCAACCACGGATGCTGAAGAGGCTGAAATTGACCAGTTCTATGAAGACTTACAACACCTTCTAGAACTGACACCAAAGAAAGACGTTCTTCTCATTATAGGGGACTGGAATGCTAAAGTAGTGAGTCAAGAGATAAAAGGAACAACAGGTAAGTTTGGCCTTGGAGTTCAGAACGAAGCAGGGCAAAGGCTAATAGAGTTTTGTCAAGAGAACAAGCTGGTCATCACAAACACTCTTTTCCAACAACACAAGAGGCGACTCTACACATGGACATCACCAGATGGGCAATACCGAAATCAGATTGATTATATTCTCTGCAGCCAAAGATGGAGAAGCTCTATACAGTCAGCAAAAACAAGACCTGGAGCTGATTGTGGCTCTGATCATCAGCTTCTTATAGCAAAACTGAAGCTTAAACTGAAGAAAGTAGGAAAAACCACTGGGCTAGTCAGATATAATCTAAACCAAATCCCTTCTGAATACACAGTGGAAGTGAAGAACAGATTTAAGGAACTAGATTTGGTGGACACAGTGCCTGAAGAACTATGGATGGAGGCTCGTAACATTGTGCAGGAGGCAGCAACAAAAACCATCCCAAAGAAAAGGAAATGCAAGAAAGCAAAGTGGCTGTCCAACGAGGCCTTACAAATAGCAGAGAAGAGAAGGGAAACAAAATGCAAGGGAGATAGGGGAAAGTTACAGAAAAATTGAATGCTGACTTCCAAAGAATAGCAAGGAGAGACAAGAGGGCCTTCTTAAAATGAACAGTGCAAAGAAATAGAGGAAAATAATAGAAAGGGAAAAAACCAGAGATCTGTTCAAGAAAATTGGAGATATTAAAGGAACATTTTGTGCAAAGATGGACATGATAAAGGACAAAAATGGTCGGGACCTTACAGAAGCAGAAGACATCAAGAAGAGGTGGCAAGAATACACAGAGGAATTATACCAGAAAGATCTGGATGTCCCGGACAACCCAGATAGTGTGGTTGCTGACCTTGAGCCAGACATCCTGGAGAGCGAAGTCAAGTGGGCCTTAGAAAGCATGGCTAGCAACAAGGCCAGTGGAGGAGATGGCATTCCAGTGGAACTCTTTAAAATCTTAAAGACGACGCTGTTAAGGTGCTACACTCAATATGCCAGCAAGTTTGGAAAACTCAGCAGTGGCCAGAGAATTGGAAAAGATCAGTCTACATTCCAATCCCAAAGAAGGGCAGTGCCAAAGAATGCTCCAACTACCGTACAATTGCACTCATTTCACACGCTAGCAAGGTTATGCTCAAAATCCTACAAGGTGGACCAAGAACTCCCAGAAGTACAAGCTGGATTTCGAAGGGGTAGAGGAACTAGAGACCAAATTGCTAATATGTGCTGGATTATGGAGAAAGCCAGAGAGTTCCAGAAAAACATCTACTTCTGCTTCATTGACTACGCAAAAGCCTTTGACTGTGTGGACCACAGCAAACTATGACAAGTCCTTAAAGAAATGGGAGTGCCTGACCACCTTATCTATCTCCTGAGAAATCTATATGTGGGACAGGAAGCAACAGTTAGAACTGGATATGGAACAACTACTTGGTTCAAAATTGGGAAAGGAGTACGACAGGGCTGTATATTGTCCTCCTGCTTATTTAACTCATATGCAGAATACATCATGCGAAAGGCTGGACTGGATGAATCCCAAGCCGGAATTAAGATTGCCGGAAGAAATATCAACAACCTCAGATATGCAGATGATACCACTCTGATGGCAGAAAGTGAGGAGGAATTAAAGAACCTCTTAATGAGGGTGAAAGAGGAGAGCACAAAAAACGGTCTGAAGCTCAACATCAAAAAAACTAAGATCATGACCACTGGTCCCATCACCTCCTGGCAAATAGAAGGGGAAGATATGGAGGCAGTGACAGATTTTACCTTCCTAGGCTCCACGATCACTGCAGATGGTGACAGCAGCCACGAAATTAAAAGACGCCTGCTTCTTGGGAGGAAAGCGATGACAAACCTAGACAGCATCTTAAAAAGCAGAGACATCACCTTGCCGACAAAGGTCCGTATAGTCAAAGCGATGGTTTTTCCAATAGCGATGTATGGAAGTGAGAGCTGGACCATAAAGAAGGCTGACTGCCGAAGAATGGATGCTTTTGAATTGTGGTGCTGGAGGAGACTCTTGAGAGTCCCCTGGACTGCAAGGAGAACAAACCTATCCATTCTGAATGAAATCAACCCTGAGTGCTCACTGGAAGGACAGATGCTGAAGCTGAGGTTCCAATACTTTGGCCATCTGATGAGAAGAGAAGACTCCCTGGAAAAGATCCTGATGTTGGGAAAGTGTGAAGGCAAGAGGAGAAGGGGACGACAAAGGACGAGATGGATGGACAGGGTCATCGAAGCTACCAACATGAATTTGACCCAACTCCGGGAGGCCGTGGAAGACAGGAGGGCCTGGCGTGCTCTGGTCCATGGGGCCACGAAGAGTCGGACACGACTTAACGACTAAACAACAACAACAAAAATCGTTGCTGGTCCTCAGCCTCTTCGACGTTGACCAACGCTACCTTGCTGGCCACAGTTCTGTCTGCAAATCAGAGGTTTGGGGGGCTCAGGTCCCTGCTTTCCTCATGGAAAATGAACTTCTTGATCCCACCAGTGGGGAGATCTAGTTGTGATCATTCAGCGGGGAAGTGCACTCTGTGCATGTTTAAAAGCTCCCTTTTCATTCCTTCATATGTTGTTGCTGCTACTGTTGTTTCGACTTACACGCTGCCCCCATAATACTTAAAGCAGCCGCTGGTTGGTTTGCAGCATAATTATGCAGGATACACATTGCTCCCCTTGCCTTCCCAGGTGAAGTGGGTGCCCGGTTTACTGACCTCGGAAGGATAGAAGGCTGACTCCGCCTTGAGACGGCCAACTGAACCTATTGGGATCCAACTCAGGTTGTGAGCAGAGGCCTGACTGCAGTACTGCAGTTTAAACCACTTCACCGCAGGGTTCGTTATAAGGATAGGTCCTTGCACTGCAAACAGTCTGTGGTGCTGTCGCGGAGAAGGCCCTGTCTTGTATCCTCCTGCCTGATATCAGGCACAGATGGGACCGAAGCTCATCTTAAAAGCAGAGCAAGTTCACATGGAGGAATTGGCTACAGTCGGACCCACTTTCCAGCCACTGTGCATTCTAGACAGTGCAGCTTTTTCACTGAGCTGAATGCTGTTTATAAGGACAGCAGTACACTAAACGGGGAGGTATTCAGAAATGGCTCACGTCATTGTAGAAGTCTTATCTTCTGCTTCAAGCAGCTTGACGTACATTCTTGCCGGACAAAGCTTTTCCTGCAAAAAAACAGAAAGAGATTCTGAGCATTCCCTCCCTCGTCTGTATAATGGTTCTCGTAGATTGTGTTAGGCAGTCCTGAAATTGTTTTGTTCCCGTGCATTTTCAGGAATCTGTGGCAGCTTTCAGGACTCTTGCTTTCCTGTTTAATCTGAAATAATTCTAGGTTGGAACAGAGCAGAAACGAAAAAGATGGCCCACCCTCTGAATCCCAATAGGTAATGCTGTGATTTACCATTTACTTGGACTCATGAGCAGGTATGGTTTCCTTACTTGTGAGCCGTCCAGACCATGCCGGTAATGGTTGAGAGATGATAGTCAAGGAGCAGCCAAACTGTGGCTCAAGATGCTTTCACGGTGCATTCTGGCTGCATTTCTTGTGCAGCTCCTGGCTCCCTCTTTAAGATGTCAAGGGAGCCGACATTCCGTCCCTCCTGCAGCCTCTCCGGCTAGGAGTGTCTCTGAGGGCAGAGGAGAAGCGCCTTCCAGCACACAGAACATTGGCATAATCAAAGAGGCAGAGGCAGCCCGTAGGGGAGAGGAGAAGGTCAGAAGCATTTAAATGCCCAGCTAAGAGCTTCCTATTCCAGCCGGCGGGCAGGGTGTGATGAGAGCAGTACGGCAATGGAACCCATGATCTTGCAAGGTGGTGAGCTCCCCAACACTAGAGGCATGCAAGAGAAATTGAGACAAGCACCAGGCAGATCTCCTTTGGTTTGGATTCCTGCCTTGAGCAGGGGGCTGGACTTGATGACCTTAGAGGCCCCTTCCAGCTCAATTATTCTAGGTTTTTTTATTGCTGATTTGGAACTTTCATTGCTGGCTACTCAGATATTTTCATTCTTAGTTTTTAACATCAGTGAGTTAGGTACCTGGCTGCAGAGTCAGAGGTTGGAAGTTCAATTCACCCACTGTGTCTGCTGCTGGTAGAGCCAGCCTGGGTGGCCTTGGGCAAGCTGCATAGTCCCAGAAAGAAGGACTGGTAAACCTCTTTCTAAGTATCCTCTACTTGGAAAACCTTGAAAAGGTGGCCATAAGCCAGAATTTAGCTCTAATGGTGTGATTTCTGAGATCTGCAACTGTTTATAGTACTGTGTGAAGTTTCTTGATATGGTTCCCAAAGCCCCAATGACGACGGGGACCACTGAAGTGTGTTTCTTCCAGAGGAGATGTTTCGATGGCCAGGTCTGTCCTTGGTTAGTTTTTCCAATTCTTTATTTTCAACTCTGGCATCCCCTGGAATTGCAACGTCAATGATCCAGACCTTTCTTAGTTCTATTACTACTATGTCTGATGTGTTATGTTCAAGGTGTCTATCCATTTGGATCCAGAAATCCCATAGGATCTTGACTTCCTCCTTTTCTGACACCTTCTCTGCCTGATGTTCCCACGGGTTTTTTGGAGGCCAGCAAGTTCTATTTTTTGCATAATGGACCAGTGCACTAACTTTGTGCCACTCTGTCATGTCTAACTTTGTAATCTGTTTGTGCAATCTTTGGACATTCACAGATGAGGTGTGACACAGTTTCATCTTTTTCTTGGCAGAGTCGACATTTGCTGTTAGCACTAATTCCTTGGATCTTAGCTTTCATCACATTGGTTTGGAGTGCTTGTTCTTGTGCAGCAAAAATCAAGCCTTTGGTTTGTTTCTTAAGGGTCCCCAGTTTTAGCCATGCCCATGTTGAATTATGATCATGCTTTCCATCAATATTTCTCTGGTGTTGTCTATGTAGTGGATTGTTTTTCAGCTGTTTGATTTATTTTCAAATTGTTGTTTTCTTATATGAGCTTTTGTTTCTGTTGTTTTCAAAATATTCTCCATTTTCACCGCCGTAAGTAATTTTTCTCTGCTTGTACTGATATAATCATTTAGGCTTCTTTTTTTCTCCTCTATTACCTGCTTTATTATTATTATTATTATTATTATTATTATTATTATTATTATTATTATTATTATTATTATTATTATTATTATTATTATTATTATTATTATTATTATTGAACTGGCCCAGTGCAGTGTGGTGCGGTGGGGCAGGGGTGTGTGGAACGGGTAAAGCCCTTCTTTAAACATCTGACCTTTGAAAGTCCTATTAGGGGTCTCTGTAAGTTGGTTCTGTTTTGTCAGCTGCACATATCACACACACTCTTTCTCTCTGTCTAGGTAAACAAGACAAACAAAAACATGCCAAAAATTCAGGCTAGAGAGGAATTAGAGAGAGTGGGGAGAGCCTTTCAGTCTTGCCCGCTTTGACCTGTGGTACCTTTGAGAGGGACCTGTGGCCACATTGCAAGGTGTTGGCCCCGGGATGGAGTGTGGGGTCAGGTCTTCTCCCCCAACCATGCTCTGCAGGCCTGACCTAGGGAAGGGAGATGAGGCACCCGCCCCTTCCAGGCATTTCCGCAGGGTACAAATGGCCAATGTGGTGTTGCAGATAGAGTGTGGAATGAGGAGGGGCTCAAGAGGCCTGGGTTCAGATCCCGTACAGCCATAAAAACTCACTGTGTGTGTGTGTGTGTGAGAGAGAGAGAGAGAGAGAGAATAGTAGTAAAAACCACTCCTTAAACATCTCACATTACCTTGAAACACTATTAGGATCACCAGCTGTGATTTGAATATGACTTGATGGCACTTAACACAGAGTGTTAAACAAGGAGAGTAGAAGGAGGCGGGTAAGAGGTGTGTAAACAACTGTGCGTGTCTGGTAATTCTTGAACTTTTCCGGACTGTGCCTTGGAGGGTCCATTGACCCCTAGGCCACGCTCCACTTTAGATCGGATGTCAAATTCCACTGTTTTCAAGCTGATATAATTGCTTTCTCATATTCTCAGCCAAATCTCGATTCTTGTCATTAGGGTTGCAGCTCTCTCTCTCTCTCTCTCTCTCTCTCTCTCTCTCTCTCTCTCTCTCTCTCCTCTCTCTCTCTCTCTCTCTCTCTCTCTCTCTCTCTCTCTCTCTCTCTCTCTCTCTCTCTCTCACACACACACACACACACACACACACACACACTGCATTGCTCAGATTATATTTTCTGAAGGATCATTTTCTTCTGCCGCCTACCTGCTAATTTATTGTTTTGATCTTTCCTGCCACTGTGGAATCTGCTCTGATTCTGAGAACGTTTCTATTGCTTGTTTTTGTATGTGTCTTTTACTTGCTCTTTAGGTGGGGTTGATTGCTTTAGAAATTAACAGTATGAACAGAAAAGTGGAGTATGAATATTTAAAACAAATGCTGTAACAGGTTATTAAGGTAGGTTGGGGAGATTTACATCTTGAAAAGCAGAATATGAATAATAGATAAAAGATGAAATAATAGATGATAATAAATATCCAGACAACTTTAAACCAGGTCATAAGGAACCTTGTCTCACAAGCAAACTTGTGCTGAGGCTCTTTGACCTCTTTTGAAGCCGGCTGATTTCGCACTTCTTCTCCCCTTCACTTCTACAGTTCCAGGAAGAGCAACGAAAGAGAGAAATAGAGGAACGCCGAAGGTTTCCACTGGAGCAGAGGCTGCGGGAACATATCATTGGGCAGGAGAATGCCATTGCAACTGTTGGAGCAGGTAAGGTTTCAGGGCTTGTATTTTGTGAACCGGCCGCTCTGTGTGTCCTTCTGAGAAGCTCAAAGTGGACAGAATGAGTGAACGGCCCCGGGGGAGTGATTGGGTGCACAAGCGCAATATGCGCTATTCATGTCATCATTTTAATACCGCCTTTTTAGGATCAGGTCCTCACGGAGTGTTTCACTCGATAACATACTGTAACTGTTAGCTTCTAAAGTTTATGCCTCCAGGTCAGACAGACAGAATTAAATTGGAGGTGGTATTTTAAAAATTGGAAATACGGGAGAAAAGAAAAGGCTCTATCGGCAAGGCAACAAAGCTAAACGTAATCTTAATTCATAGCAAAATTTGTAATAAAATTCTAGCAGCACAAAAAGCAAAGCAGGAATGAGTTTTTACAGTCCTCTTAGAGATGCTCAGAATGGAGGCACTGCAGAGTTCAGTGGGCAGAAAGTTCCAGAACCATGGATATCAGATTTTCCCGTCTAAAGGACACCCTCTTTGAATTCTATAGTTTTACCTATCAGGACATAATAAAAATCATCTGGTCCTTAGCAGGTCTGGAAATTAGATAAGTACAACCTCAGATGAACAACAACACATGACTTATTACACCGTGTCATGATTTATTTAAGAAAAATAAAGCCCAAATGGAGAAGCCATGTGTGAAAAACTAAGTACACTCCTACTGCTTCCATAGGAATTAAGAGGCTAAGTAGCAGCCAAGTGCTGCTAAACAAATGCCCTTGAAAACTGATCATCAGCAAGTGTGACCACCTGTATAACAGCCGAAGTTTTAGCAAGTGCTGGTCAGGAGCATTCAGGTGTGTGTTAACACAATGCCAAGGAGGAAACACATCAGCTATGATCGTAGAGAAGCAATTGTTGTTGCCCATCAATCTGGGAACGGTTATAAGACCATTTCCAAACGATTTAAAGTCCATCATTCTACAGTGAAGAAAATTATTCACAAGTGGAAAACATTTAAGACAGTTGCCAGTCTTCCCAGAAGTGGATGTCCAAGCAGATTCACCCAAAGATCAGACCGTGCAACGCTCAAAGAAATTGCAAAAACCCCAAGAGTTACGCCTCAGACTCTACAGGCCTCAGCATCTTAAAGTTCATGATGGTACAATTAGAAAAAAAGTATGGTTTGTTTAGAAGGGTTGCTAGGAGAAAGCCTCTTCTCTCTAAGAAGAACATGGCAGCATGGCTTAGGTTTGCCAAGTTGCATCTGGACAAACCACAAGACCTCTAAACCAAATTCCTTTGGACAGATGAAACCAAAGTGGAGATGTTTGGCCATGATGCACAGCACCCCATTTGGCAAAAGCCAAACACAGCATATCAGCACAAACACCTCCTACCAGCGGTCAAGCCCAGGGGTGGAGGGGGTGACGATTTGGGCTTGTTTTGCACCCACAGGATCTGGGCCCCTTGCAGTCATAGAGTCGACCATGAACTCCTCTGGATACCAACATATTCTAGAGTCAAACATGAGAGCCTCTGTCCAACAGCTAAAGCTTCACCAAAATCGGGTCACGCAACAGGGCCATGATCCCAAGCGCAGAAGCAAATTTACAACAAAATGGCTGAAAAAGAAAAGAAGGCGTTGCAATGGCCCAGTCCAAGTCCAGACCTCGACCCAATTGAGAGCTGTGCATCAACAAAGGCCCACAAACCTCCATGAACTGAAGCAACGTTGTAAAGAAAGAGCGGGCCAGAATTCCTCCACAACCATGTGAGAGACGGATAAAGTCATAGAAAACGATGACTTCAAGTTATTGCTCCTGAAGGTGGTTCTACAAGCTATTAAATCATAGAAAAGTGAAGTTGGAAGGGGCCCTCCGAGGCCATCAAGTCCAACCCCCTGCTCAAGGCAGGAATACCATCCAAGCAGATCTGCCAGGGGATGATCCAAGTTTTTCTTGAATGCCTCCAGGGTTGGAGCACTCACCAACTCCCAAGGTCACTGGCTCCACTGTTGTACTGCTCTAACAGTTAGGAAGTTTTTCCTGATATTCAACCGAAATCTGGCTTCCTTTAACTTGAGGCCATGGTTGCGTGTCCTGCACTCTGGGAGGATCGAGAACAGATCTTGCCCCTCCTCTGTATGAGAGCCTTTCAAATATTTGAAAAGTGCTATCCTATCACCCCTCAGTCTTCTTTTCTCAAGGCTAAACATGCCCATAAACATTATAAACATATTTATAATTTTAATAATACATAATTATAAACATAAGCATTATAAACATGAATCGTAAGGTGTACTTAGTTTTTCACATATAGCTTCTCCATTTTGGCTTTATTTTTGTAAAATAAATCATGACACGGTGCAATAGAGACCGTTCAGAGACCATTGTTAAAGGCGCGGCTAAAAAAAATCTTGTAAATAAATAAATATATCACTTGTTGTTCATCTGAGGTTGTATTTACCTAATTTTCAAATCTGCTAAGGACCAGATGATTTTTATTATGTCCTGGTTGGTAAAAACCATAGAAGTTAAAGAGGGTGTCCTTTCTTCTTCATATGACTGTACATCGGACAGGGTGCTGTACGGATCCTGCTCTGAGACAGACGGATCTTTGAAACCTAGGGCTACATTTGGCAGGCAGGGAAAAACAGTGGAATCCTTTAACTTTCCAGAATGCATTTTTTTGGTTCTTTCTCAGAGAACGTTGTGTAGTAAATAAAGAATATTAAAACTGTTTCTCAGCCTCCTGTTGCTTAAAGGTTTCCCCCCCCCCCCCCCCTTTCTGCTTGTGCTCACGGTGAGACCATTCAGAGTAAATGCAGAAGCTGGATGCAAATGTCTTCTATCCCAGGGCCAGAGGCCCTGCTTGGAGAGCCCCCAGAATCCAGAGGGAAACCAGATCTGTCTTTTTCTTCATGGACACACTCCCTGATGGCATCAGAGCCATTTCCCAGGGGGTTCAGTGGCACATTTTACTTCTGTTGTTCCGGCAGCCTTGCTCTTGTGAATGGATGGCACAGTGAGGAGGAAGTAGGTGTAACTCCAGATCCGCCTTCCTGTGCTAGCATGGAAATCGCCCCCCCCCCCCCACACACATATATATCTTCCGTAGCTATTGACGTTCTTCCACTGCTAGGAAAAGCAGAAAATTAGAAGGAAGGGCTGTTCAGGTGCAAATCTGATGGATTTGCATCATTCATAGTAATCATATTTATCATATGTAAAAATGCTTCAGTCCTGGTAGGAGGTCCATTCAGACGTCTTTTGCCCAGTGGCAGAAATCATGTGTTTCTTGAAATTTTTAAAAAAATGCATTTGGAGGCAGGAGATGGCAGAGTACATGGGCTCTGTGGTCAAATGAAGGCTGTTTGTGACCTGTTGGCCTGGAGATGCTGTCGGCAGAGGAAAGCAGACTGGTGTGCGTTAGACGCTGCAAATCACAGCCACTTTGGGTCCTTTTAAGGAGAAAGGCAGGGCAAAAATATTTTAAACAAATGAAATAAATAATAAATAAGAGCAGAAGAGGAATCTGAAAAGCGAGCAAAGCTTGGATCTGGCCTTCTGCCCTACTTTTTCAGCTGTTGCTGGAAGCGCACATTTATAACAAAGACTTCTTAGTTCTGATATCTAACTGGGAGAAAAGGGGATGGGGCTCTGCAGTCCACTGAGATCAGCGAGCGCAGGATCCGTGCGTGGGCCTTGGCTGGGGAGGGTGAGTCTCGTTTTCCACTGCAAGCGCACTCCATGCACACCCCCAGTTGGACAAAGACAGGACCTCGAGGCGGCAGCAGGGGCTAATTAGGGGGCTGTGATGAATGGGTTGGGCCGCTGACACAGGTGGTGGTGGGGGGCACATTAGAGCAGCTGCTTTCATGCAAGCACCCTTTATTAAATTAGACAGGACCAGGCGCTCTGCTTCTGCTTCTGCGGCCTTCGCATCTTGCCCTGGCAAGGAAAGGCTCGTGGCTGGTGCTTCCGCTGTCGTCTGTTGCTGCGTTGCATCTTGTTAAAAGCAGGAAGGCGTGGCGTGTCGGTAGGTGCGGAGGCACCTCCTGTTATAGCTTGTCCACGCTTGGTGGCTGTTTTCTGCCTCTCTGTCCCACCGATTTTTATTTATGAATTTGATTTAACTGGCTTATTGTCTAGCAGTGTCCTCCATGCAGCTTAGAAATGTAAAAACGGTGATGAATCACAGACTTTACAGTAAAAAAAAACTGGCCGGCATCAAGAAATCAAAATACGAGGATTTTGAAAGCCAGCCATGGCGCTCAACCAAAACAAAGCTGGGAGGCAGGTCTTAGCTTGGCTTCAAAATGCCACCTCTGTGGCTGCCAGGCAGCGCTCCTCGGCGGGGGGTGTGTGTGTGTGTCACTCCACAGAGGTGGTGGTCATGATGGGGGGGCATTAAGGCAAAGGCGCTTTCTGGGGTAGCCACCCACACACACCGCTGTGTGCAAGAGGCACACAGAGGAAGTCCCCCTGAGGGATGATGTTGGTCATGGGTCAGGAAGCTTGTGGGAGAGGTGATTCCTTCATAGGGGCTGGTCCCGAGCGGTTGAAGGCGGTGGTGGAAGGACCCGTTTCTCCCTGCAGGCGCGAGGGGTCCCTGGAGAGCGGCTGATCCCAGGGAGGCAAGATTGGCTCCCTCTTCGTTACCCCTGCCAGCAGCAAACACACATGGTTTTTTTTGTTCAAGAGGGCTTTTCACCCTCTTTCACAGTGTCATGAACTTTCCAAGTGATGAGGCCTTCCTCATGCCCATATGGATGTTTGTTCAAAGTCAGAATTTCATAGACGGCCAAGAGAAGCAATTGGCTCAGCTGTCAGTAGATACTCATGGAGGTCTGCCATCCCTGAAGTGTAGATGGAGCTGGTTTCAGAAAATTCGGCTGAGATTAGAGTTGAGTCAAGGAAAAGAGCCCAAGCCAAACAGCATAAGCCAAGTGTACGACTATAAAATGAATGTATTAGTACATATAGTGTGCTCACAGTTCTTGGTCTTTTTAAAATCAAACCAAGTATCAGCCAAGACCAGCGGTTGCTTCTGATATCTTGTTTTATCTGTAATGGATTCCTGTTTGCCACCGTCAGTGCTATTTATAGCCAAAAGGTAAGGTGTAAATTTATTCAATATAGGCTGCACAAGCTCTGGGCATCTACAGACAATTTTTCTAGCCCCAGGACCCCGTGGGGGCAATATCTTCCCCTCCAAGGGCCTGATGTGTGTGTGTGTGTGTTGGGGAGAAATCCACGCCTTGTTTATTTGCAGGGGAGGAGAGCCCATGCCTTGCTTGACTGGCCTAACATTCCCATTCAGAAGGGAAGGTTAGGATTTGAGAATTTACTTCCATCAGCCCCCGTTGGCCTACCCAGTGGTGAAATATTATGGGCGTCGTAGCCCCCGAACGTTGGGAGGTAGCAGAGTTTCCCACTTTTGTGCTACAGCATCAAGGGGGTCTCTTTGTTCTGCTCAGAGTTTCATAACCAGGCCATAAACTGGCACCTCACCCTCTGCGCCCAGCAGCCTTTGGAAGCGGGCAAGCAGGACGTAAATGGTGGTGGGGGTGGTAGGGGTCTATCGTGTTTTCCCTGTGCAGGGGTGGGGGTGACCTTTGAATCTCCCGGTGTTTTGGATCACAACTCCCAATTCAGACATCCCGATATTTGGGATTATAATTCCAGTAGCTAAATCTTTTACCGCTGGTCATACTGGCTGAGGCTTGTGGGAACCGGAGTACAGGGACCCTCCAGGGAGGAAGGTTTCTCACCCTTGCCCAGTTATATTTGGTGGTACTCCGACGTGTACTACTGCCTCTGAAGCGGGAAATTTCCACCAGCTGTTGTGGCCTTTGGCAGTTTTTTTTTTTTAAGTGTACTTTTGTACTGATTTAGGATAGAATTTTTAAATGTGTAACGGCCTGGGCCACACCTGTTGCTGTTAAGGTGGATTCTTCTGTTGCTGTTCTTGTGCTGTAAGGGTTTTACTTCGATATCTCCCCTCTCACCCCCCATCACAGAATATTTCCTATTCTTCTTTAAAAGAGCTGATCGGGGCTCAGAATGAGCATAAGTTGCCATAGAATAAATAAAGAGCCCCAGGAGTTGGCATCATGGTCTTTAATGGGACCTTTGGGATGGGGCAGGTTAGAAATCTCCCTGTGCAAATCTGCCTGCCTGTTCCTCCAGAACTGCTTGACTGGAGTGAGTGGGAGAGCAGCAGGACAGAGTTGGAAAAGAAGCTACTACTAGGCTATGTTTGGGAAACGGCAGCTTTTCAACCCTGAAGAATGGTGTGGGAGGTGGTGATCCTTACATTTCTTAGATCAGTGGAGCCACTGGTGCCTTTGTGACATTGGCCGTGACTGCACCAATCCCTATCTTATACTGAGTCGCATGTTTCGCAAACCTCCTCCCTGAAGGATCAAGAGTCACGGTGACCACCCGGAGATGAATGGCATGGTGGTGCCATACTGAATTTAGCACTGTTTGGTGGGCATTTTTGCTAACAACGAATAGACTGTTCACCGGCGCTTTGTATTGGCCTTTAGCACACGAGAGCCTAGTGTTGGCAGGACAGAGTTCCAGCCGTGTTTATGTCTTGAACCACTAACCAACTGGGCCAAGCCCACAAGACCACCACAGCCATGAGGAAGCACCCAGCAGTGCCTCTTGAATGCCAGGATACCAGCTTTCTCTCACTCTCTCACGCACAAAGACAATGTTGGTCTTTGATTCACACCCGGAGGATGTCACCTTCAGTATCACAAGCCTGGCCAGATCAAGAAGCTCCACAGAATGAATTGATTTGATAAATGGACATTTATTACACTCACAAATTGGCTGAAACCAATTTTGGTCACGTCAACCACTGATAACTGCTGGGGTATTGATTTGTGTAAAGTAATACAGTGAATTTATCAGTTCAATAGCCAGCTGAAAGGCCTCTTGGAGACCCGGCATGGTGGCTCAGCTGTTACATGTGGCCGAATAATGTGAAGGCTGGCAACGGGGGGCCCTGTCGTGGCTTCCTCTTTTCCTGGCTTGCTCACTTGGGTTCTGGGTTATATTTTTAACCAGGGCTACTGTGCCCCAGTTCCGCCACTACCATCCTGTTGGAGTGAGCGCAAGAACACACATGCCAAAAAAACGGGTTGGGTTCCTTGCATGACCAGGGGTGAACATTAACAGTGTGGCTGTGCAAATGATGCTGACCGCTGATGTTTTAAATGCGACGTTGACTGAAGTTGACCATTGCCTGCTTCACATTGCTTTCACACCAGAAGGTATGCATGAGCAGCATTGTGGTTGCCCTGATTTTGGAGGTGACGAAAATACTGTTAAAAATTAATAATAATAATAATAATAATAATAATAATAATAATAATAATAATAATAATACTGCTTTGTATCCAGACTAATCCTTGAGATTTTCAGCCTGTATGTTCTGCTTCCAGCATTTGTTTTCCCATTTATTTAATTCTCAGTGATCAACTGTAGCAATCTGTACTTTCCGCTTCAGAGTTGATGACCACAATATTCACATTTTCTGCTTGATGTGCTTTACAATTGCTTAGCCTTCGTTCAGTACCTTTAGTACTTTTTCATTGGTCACCCTCTCATTCCAGGAAATTCTTAGCACTTTGTAATAAATCCGTTATTGCAGAGGCTTCTCTCCTCTTTTAAAGTTCCTGCATGAAATCCATGCCGTACAGTAGAAATGAGAAAACGTAGCATCATACACTGCGCATTTTCAAACCCAATTTAAGTTTTTGTTGCCTATAATATTCTTCACCTGAGATTCCACTGTTGTTCTGACTTTCATTGTGTGGCTGTGATGATTCCACCACTCATCCAACTTTCCTTACTACTCTTCTTTCCTTCCAAGGTCTCGGAGCGAGGGTGGCTCTACCCCACACTGTTTCTGCTTTTCTGTAAACCATCATCCACAGTTTCTTGGTAGGGCAACACAGCCGTCCTACGAGTCAGGTCTCCATAATCCCCCCCCCCCGGTGGAATTTGGGGAGCTGAGTCTAAGACGGCATCACCCCACGGTGCTCCCTGTCTCCTCTTTCCAACTCCGTGGGATGAGCAGTCCCCATTTTGTCCAGGGGAAAGGCTTTGGCCCCTTTGGGTCTCACCATTCCATGAAAGCGTTTTGTGTGCACAAGATGAGTTAGAGCTGGAGTGTGGATTTCCTTCCACTCTTGTCATTTGCTACAGCCAAAGAGAATGTCAAGACAGGGACAGGGAGCTCGTAGTGTCTGGGGAGCCCCACTTCATGACCAAAGTAGTCATGAAAGCGAAACTCCTTTCAAAGGGGCAGTTGCCTTCCTTTTAATGGCCATCCCCAAATGCTGCCCCCTCTTCCCACCTACCCGGTGTTTGGGGGCACTGCCTCATAAGGCCCAGTGTCTTCCATTCCCATTTCTCTGGGCCCTTGACTAGAACAGCCAGGGAAAGTGAGCAAGAGGACAGGTGTGCTGGAAACCAGAGTGTATGGGCTCTGTATGGACCAGAGAAGACCTGGACTTTGTGTGGGGCCAACCTGATTTTGCTACATCCTGCACATAGATTAAATCTCTCTCTCTCTCTCTCTGTATATAATCTTATCCTGAGTTGGACTCTTGTTCAGTCTTAGCCCAGCTCTTTAAGAGTTCCATGCAAGATTCTTTCCCGGAAACTCCTGGTGTTACCAGGTGGTCTCCCATCCAAGTCTGAACCAGGCCTGATCCTGCTCAGCATCCACAGTCAGGCAAAACTGGTGTGTTTGGGAAGGAGCGGGGAAGCAATAAGCAGAGGTACATTTCTTTCTGCAAAAGTAAACATTGGTTTGCCAGAAAGAGAATGTGGACAAGAACCAGATTCCATAGTCAGTGGGTGGCAATCTTTAACAGTTAGCTTCATACCTGTGCTGATGTGGATTGAATTGATCCATAATCAGAGGGAAAAGTCCAGTTAGTAGCCCCAACTGGAGTAGACCCATTGAATCAACAGGACTTACATAAGGATTGGCATACCGAAGTGCTATTGATTAGATGAGTCTGCTCTAGTTGGGATGAACAGTTGGAATCAGGGTCAATGTGTGATCGTGGGGTTCCTTCAGCCATGCAGGTGGCATACAAGTCGAATGGATCAATCAATCAATCAATCAATCAATCAATCAATCATCATCATGTGCCATCAAGTCAATTCTGACCGATGGCAACCCTTTGTAGGGTTTTCTAGTTAGAGAGTACTCGGAAGTGGTTTCCTATTCCCTTCTCCTGGGGCAGTTCTGGGACTCTGCAGCTGGCCCAAGGCCCCCACAGTCTGGCTCTTCCCCTAGGAAGCCCAGCGGGGAATTGAACTCCCAACCTCTGGCTCCACAGCTAGGTACCTATCTCACGGAGCTATCCAGCCAGGTTCTTCAATGGCCAGTTCTGGTGGCTGTAGTGCAGTTGGACATGGCTGGTTGTCTTGTCCCCACCTCCCGAAATGAAAACATTCAAAGGAGAGAAGGTAGCCAACATGGCGGCCGGTCACTCCACTGAGCTACTGCAAGGGCACAGCTCCCTCTCTCTCCCTCCCACACCTGATGGAGTAGCTGCTGGTTGACCACTAGGAAAGCAGGCAAAGCCTGATGAAGGTGACTTCTCAGTGAGTCTGCTGAGCTGGCTTGCCTCCTTTGGCCCAGACTGCAACCTGGTGGAGTGGCCACTGGATAGCCCCAGGGAAATGGCTAAAGACCAGGGAGACAAAGTCTCGTTTCTGGCCCTGGATTTCCTTGCCAGACATTTAGAATCACCTGCAGGGAAGTAGCCAGTTAACAGATACGAATGCCCATGCTTCTGTGGTCCGAAGGATCTGGCGTCCTGCCTCTCCCCAAGCCCCCAGATGTGTCTCCAGAGGCCCCTTTTCTGCCAAAACCATGGCAACCCCCACCTGAACCACCTGGCGGTGGTCCTCTTTTGCTCTCCATTCTGCCTTGCCCTCCACTTCTGTTGCTCTGCTGTCACTATAAAGATTTTTGCCCATCCTTATTGTCAAGCTTGGCGTTATGCCTCCTTTAAGCAGTGCTTCTTTCAAACGGAATATGTGGACCCCCCCACTCTCGTTGTCCCCTGAGAACTGCGGAGATGGG